>CM071849.1:19701585-22358068 GCA_036507275.1 Sicyos edulis | reverse complement strand
TTGGATGTTTGGAAGCCTTAATCGTGGCAAAGGAGTTTGGCATCCACACGGATCGATCATGATAGCTATAGGCATCTCTAGAGAAAAACATAGCTATAAAAAGGAGACATGCTAAGTGGCAACGACCACAAATGCAACGGAGGTAAGATCTTTAGATGATTTAGCTAGTTTCTACAGGGGGTTTATAATGACTTTCAGTAGCATAGCGTCACCATCGTAAAAAGAACTTTATATTCAGGAAAGCAAATGCAAGAGAAAGCGATCAATGAATTAAAACAAAAATTGACCAATGCACCATGTCTTGCTCTTTCTAACTCTTATTGATCTTTTGAAATTGAATGCGATGCAAATGGAATAGGTATAAGAGCTGTTTTGATACTAGAAAACAAGCCAATCATATATCTTCGAGAAAATTTGAATGGATCACATCCTGAATACGCTTCATTTGAAAAAGAACTACATGCACTAGGGAGCGCCTTGCAAGTTTCGTTACCTTAATTGTTGCCAAAAGAGTTTGTCACCCACAAGGATAATGAAAGCTAGTAGCATCTCGAGAGCCAATTAAAGCCCCAAAAGAGGCATTCTAAGTGAGGACAACACCCACAAATTCAACCGAGGCAAGATCCTTCATGGTTTAGCTAGTTTCTGCACGAGGCTTATCAAGGATTTCAATAGGATTGCCTCAAAGCAGAATGAACTTGTGTTAGAGAGATTGTACAATTCTAATGGAATCAAAAGCAAGAGAATGCGTTCAATGAACTGATAGAAAAACCGACCAATGCCCCTGCCATGCTCTACCTAACTTTGATCGATCATTTGAGATGCAAATGGAATAGGCACAAGAGCAATTTCAAAGCCACAACACAAGGCGAATCATGTTTATTGTAAAAGCGAACTCAAATACGTGCCACATGCACTTGTGGGGCTGTGCAAGTTCGGATACCTTACATGTGGCAAAAAGAGTTTGTCATCCACACAGATCATGAAAGCTTGAAGAATCTTAGGAGCCAAACAAAGCTCAAGAAGAGACATGCCAGGTGGCCAACACCCACGAATGCAACCGAGGCAAGATCTTACATGGCCTAGCAGTTTCTACAGGTGGTTTATCAAGGAATTCAGTGGCATGGCCTAACCATCGAAGGAACGTGTTTAAAGAACCGTGAAATTCGAATGAAAATGAAAGAAAAAGAAGGCGTTCAATGTATTTAAAGAGTCATTAACCAGTGCACCGTCCTTCTACACCTAACTTTCACCGATCTTTCGAGATTGAATGTAATGAAAGTCATTGGGTATAAGAGAGCTGTTTCGATACAAGGAAACAAGAACGGGCCAATCATGTCTTTTAGTGAAACACTAATTGGGGCACAACTTAAATACGCGACATTTGAGAAAGAACTACATGCAATTGTAAGGGCTTTGGATGTTTGGAAGCCTTAATCGTGGCAAAGGAGTTTGGCATCCACACGGATCGATCATGATAGCTATAGGCATCTCTAGAGAAAAAACATAGCTATAAAAAGGAGACATGCTAAGTGGCAACGACCACAAATGCAACGGAGGTAAGATCTTTAGATGATTTAGCTAGTTTCTACAGGGGGGTTTATAATGACTTTCAGTAGCATAGCGTCACCATCGTAAAAAGAACTTTATATTCAGGAAAGAAAATGCAAGAGAAAGCGATCAATGAATTAAAACAAAAATTGACCAATGCACCATGTCTTGCTCTTTCTAACTCTTATTGATCTTTTGAAATTGAATGCGATGCAAATGGAATAGGTATAAGAGCTGTTTTGATACTAGAAAACAAGCCAATCATATATCTTCGAGAAAAGATGAATGGATCACATCCTGAATACGCTTCATTTGAAAAAGAACTACATGCACTAGGGAGCGCCTTGCAAGTTTCGTTACCTTAATTGTTGCCAAAAGAGTTTGTCACCCACAAGGATAATGAAAGCTAGTAGCATCTCGAGAGCCAATTAAAGCCCCAAAAGAGGCATTCTAAGTGAGGACAACACCCACAAATTCAACCGAGGCAAGATCCTTCATGGTTTAGCTAGTTTCTGCACGAGGGCTTATCAAGGATTTCAATAGGATTGCCTCAAAGCAGAATGAACTTGTGTTAGAGAGATTGTACAATTCTAATGGAATCAAAAGCAAGAGAATGCGTTCAATGAACTAATAGAAAAACCGACCAATGCCCCCTGCCATGCTCTACCTAACTTTGATCGATCATTTGAGATGCAAATGGAATAGGCACAAGAGCAATTTCAAAGCCACAACACAAGGCGAATCATGTTTATTGTAAAAAGCGAACTCAAATACGTGCCACATGCACTTGTGGGGGCTGTGCAAGTTCGGATACCTTACATGTGGCAAAAAGAGTTTGTCATCCACACAGATCATGAAAGCTTGAAGAATCTTAGGAGCCAAACAAAGCTCAAGAAGAGACATGCCAGGTGGCCAACACCCACGAATGCAACCGAGGCAAGATCTTACATGGCCTAGCAGTTTCTACAGGTGGTTTATCAAGGAATTCAGTGGCATGGCCTAACCATCGAAGGAACGTGTTTAAAGAACCGTGAAATTCGAATGAAAATGAAAGAAAAAGAAGGCGTTCAATGTATTTAAAGAGTCATTAACCAGTGCACCGTCCTTCTACACCTAACTTTCACCGATCTTTCGAGATTGAATGTAATGAAAGTCATTGGGTATAAGAGAGCTGTTTCGATACAAGGAAAAAGAACGGGCCAATCATGTCTTTTAGTGAAACACTAATTGGGGCACAACTTAAATACGCGACATTTGAGAAAGAACTACATGCAATTGTAAGGGCTTTGGATGTTTGGAAGCCTTAATCGTGGCAAAGGAGTTTGGCATCCACACGGATCGATCATGATAGCTATAGGCATCTCTAGAGAAAAACATAGCTATAAAAAGGAGACATGCTAAGTGGCAACGACCACAAATGCAACGGAGGTAAGATCTTTAGATGATTTAGCTAGTTTCTACAGGGGGTTTATAATGACTTTCAGTAGCATAGCGTCACCATCGTAAAAAGAACTTTATATTCAGGAAAGCAAATGCAAGAGAAAGCGATCAATGAATTAAAACAAAAATTGACCAATGCACCATGTCTTGCTCTTTCTAACTCTTATTGATCTTTTGAAATTGAATGCGATGCAAATGGAATAGGTATAAGAGCTGTTTTGATACTAGAAAACAAGCCAATCATATATCTTCGAGAAAAGATGAATGGATCACATCATGAATACGCTTCATTTGAAAAAGAACTACATGCACTAGGGAGCGCCTTGCAAGTTTCGTTACCTTAATTGTTGCCAAAAGAGTTTGTCACCCACAAGGATAATGAAAGCTAGTAGCATCTCGAGAGCCAATTAAAGCCCCAAAAGAGGCATTCTAAGTGAGGACAACACCCACAAATTCAACCGAGGCAAGATCCTTCATGGTTTAGCTAGTTTCTGCACGAGGCTTATCAAGGACTTCAATAGGATTGCCTCAAAGCAGAATGAACTTGTGTTAGAGAGATTGTACAATTCTAATGGAATCAAAAGCAAGAGAATGCGTTCAATGAACTAATAGAAAAACCGACCAATGCCCCCTGCCATGCTCTACCTAACTTTGATCGATCATTTGAGATGCAAATGGAATAGGCACAAGAGCAATTTCAAAGCCACAACACAAGGCGAATCATGTTTATTGTAAAAAGCGAACCCAAATACGTGCCACATGCACTTGTGGGGCTGTGCAAGTTCGGATACCTTACATGTGGCAAAAAGAGTTTGTCATCCACACAGATCATGAAAGCTTGAAGAATCTTAGGAGCCAAACAAAGCTCAAGAAGAGACATGCCAGGTGGCCAACACCCACGAATGCAACCGAGGCAAGATCTTACATGGCCTAGCAGTTTCTACAGGTGGTTTATCAAGGAATTCAGTGGCATGGCCTAACCATCGAAGGAACGTGTTTAAAGAACCGTGAAATTCGAATGAAAATGAAAGAAAAAGAAGGCGTTCAATGTATTTAAAGAGTCATTAACCAGTGCACCGTCCTTCTACACCTAACTTTCACCGATCTTTCGAGATTGAATGTAATGAAAGTCATTGGGTATAAGAGAGTCAAGTTTCGATACAAGGAAAAAAGAACGGGCCAATCATGTCTTTTAGTGAAACACTAATTGGGGCACAACTTAAATACGCGACATTTGAGAAAGAACTACATGCAATTGTAAGGGCTTTGGATGTTTGGAAGCCTTAATCGTGGCAAAGGAGTTTGGCATCCACACGGATCGATCATGATAGCTATAGGCATCTCTAGAGAAAAACATAGCTATAAAAGGAGACATGCTAAGTGGCAACGACCACAAATGCAACGGAGGTAAGATCTTTAGATGATTTAGCTAGTTTCTACAGGGGTTTATAATGACTTTCAAAGAGCATAGCGTCACCATCGTAAAAAGAACTTTATATTCGGAAAGCAAATGCAAGAGAAAGCGATCAATGAATTAAAACAAAAATTGACCAATGCACCATGTCTTGCTCTTTCTAACTCTTATTGATCTTTTGAAATTGAATGCGATGCAAATGGAATAGGTATAAGAGCTGTTTTGATACTAGAAAACAAGCCAATCATATATCTTCGAGAAAAGCTGAATGGATCACATCCCGAATACGCTTCATTTGAAAAAGAACTACATGCACTAGGGAGCGCCTTGCAAGTTTCGTTACCTTAATTGTTGCCAAAAGAGTTTGTCACCCACAAGGATAATGAAAGCTAGTAGCATCTCGAGAGCCAATTAAAGCCCCAAAAGAGGCATTCTAAGTGAGGACAACACCCACAAATTCAACCGAGGCAAGATCCTTCATGGTTTAGCTAGTTTCGCACGAGGCTTATCAAGGATTTCAATAGGATTGCCTCAAAGCAGTAATGAACTTGTGTTAGAGAGATTGTACAATTCTAATGGAATCAAAAGCAAGAGAATGCGCTCAATGAACTAATAGAAAAACCGACCAATGCCCCCGCCATGCTCTACCTAACTTTGATCGATCATTTGAGATGCAAATGGAATAGGCACAAGAGCAATTTCAAAGCCACAACACAAGGCGAATCATGTTTATTGTAAAAGCGAACTCAAATACGTGCCACATGCACTTGTGGGGCTGTGCAAGTTCGGATACCTTACATGTGGCAAAAAGAGTTTGTCATCCACACAGATCATGAAAGCTTGAAGAATCTTAGGAGCCAAACAAAGCTCAAGAAGAGACATGCCAGTGGCCAACACCCACGAATGCAACCGAGGCAAGATCTTACATGGCCTAGCAGTTTCTCAGGTGGTTTATCAAGGAATTCAGTGGCATGGCCTAACCATCGAAGGAACGTGTTTAAAGAACCGTGAAATTCGAATGAAAATGAAAGAAAAAGAAGGCGTTCAATGTATTTAAAGAGTCATTAACCAGTGCACCGTCCTTCTACACCTAACTTTCACCGATCTTTCGAGATTGAATGTAATGAAAGTCATTGGGTATAAGAGAGCTGCTTTTGATACAAGGAAAAAAGAACGGGCCAATCATGTCTTTTAGTGAAACACTAATTGGGGCACAACTTAAATACGCGACATTTGAGAAAGAACTACATGCAATTGTAAGGGCTTTGGATGTTTGGAAGCCTTAATCGTGGCAAAGGAGTTTGGCATCCACACGGATCGATCATGATAGCTATAGGCATCTCTAGAGAAAAACATAGCTATAAAAAGGAGACATGCTAAGTGGCAACGACCACAAATGCAACGGAGGTAAGATCTTTAGATGATTTAGCTAGTTTCTACAGGGGGTTTATAATGACTTTCAGCAGAGCATAGCGTCACCATCGTAAAAAGAACTTTATATTCAGGAAAGCAAATGCAAGAGAAAGCGATCAATGAATTAAAACAAAAATTGACCAATGCACCATGTCTTGCTCTTTCTAACTCTTATTGATCTTTTGAAATTGAATGCGATGCAAATGGAATAGGTATAAGAGCTGTTTTGATACTAGAAAACAAGCCAATCATATATCTTCGAGAAAAGCTGAATGGATCACATCCTGAATACGCTTCATTTGAAAAAGAACTACATGCACTAGGGAGCGCCTTGCAAGTTTCGTTACCTTAATTGTTGCCAAAAGAGTTTGTCACCCACAAGGATAATGAAAGCTAGTAGCATCTCGAGAGCCAATTAAAGCCCCAAAAGAGGCATTCTAAGTGAGGACAACACCCACAAATTCAACCGAGGCAAGATCCTTCATGGTTTAGCTAGTTTCTGCACGAGGCTTATCAAGGATTTCAATAGGATTGCCTCAAAGCAGAATGAACTTGTGTTAGAGAGATTGTACAATTCTAATGGAATCAAAAGCAAGAGAATGCGTTCAATGAACTAATAGAAAAACCGACCAATGCCCCCTGCCATGCTCTACCTAACTTTGATCGATCATTTGAGATGCAAATGGAATAGGCACAAGAGCAATTTCAAAGCCACAACACAAGGCGAATCATGTTTATTGTAAAAAGCGAACTCAAATACGTGCCACATGCACTTGTGGGGGCTGTGCAAGTTCGGATACCTTACATGTGGCAAAAAGAGTTTGTCATCCACACAGATCATGAAAGCTTGAAGAATCTTAGGAGCCAAACAAAGCTCAAGAAGAGACATGCCAGGTGGCCAACACCCACGAATGCAACCGAGGCAAGATCTTACATGGCCTAGCAGTTTTCTGTGTGGTTTATCAAGGAATTCAGTGGCATGGCCTAACCATCGAAGGAACGTGTTTAAAGAACCGTGAAATTCGAATGAAAATGAAAGAAAAAGAAGGCGTTCAATGTATTTAAAGAGTCATTAACCAGTGCACCGTCCTTCTACACCTAACTTTCACCGATCTTTCGAGATTGAATGTAATGAAAGTCATTGGGTATAAGAGAGAGCTGTTTCGATACAAGGAAAAAGAACGGGCCAATCATGTCTTTTAGTGAAACACTAATTGGGGCACAACTTAAATACGCGACATTTGAGAAAGAACTACATGCAATTGTAAGGGCTTTGGATGTTTGGAAGCCTTAATCGTGGCAAAGGAGTTTGGCATCCACACGGATCGATCATGATAGCTATAGGCATCTCTAGAGAAAAACATAGCTATAAAAAGGAGACATGCTAAGTGGCAACGACCACAAATGCAACGGAGGTAAGATCTTTAGATGATTTAACTAGTTTCTACTGTGGGGTTTATAATGACTTTCAAGAGCATAGCGTCACCATCGTAAAAAGAACTTTATATTCGGGAAAGCAAATGCAAGAGAAAGCGATCAATGAATTAAAACAAAAATTGACCAATGCACCATGTCTTGCTCTTTCTAACTCTTATTGATCTTTTGAAATTGAATGCGATGCAAATGGAATAGGTATAAGAGCTGTTTTGATACTAGAAAACAAGCCAATCATATATCTTCGAGAAAAGATGAATGGATCACATCCCGAATACGCTTCATTTGAAAAAGAACTACATGCACTAGGAGCGCCTTGCAAGTTTCGTTACCTTAATTGTTGCCAAAAGAGTTTGTCACCCACAAGGATAATGAAAGCTAGTAGCATCTCGAGAGCCAATTAAAGCCCCAAAAGAGGCATTCTAAGTGAGGACAACACCCACAAATTCAACCGAGGCAAGATCCTTCATGGTTTAGCTAGTTTCTGCACGAGGCTTATCAAGGACTTCAATAGGATTGCCTCAAAGCAGAATGAACTTGTGTTAGAGAGATTGTACAATTCTAATGGAATCAAAAGCAAGAGAATGCGTTCAATGAACTAATAGAAAAACCGACCAATGCCCCCGCCATGCTCTACCTAACTTTGATCGATCATTTGAGATGCAAATGGAATAGGCACAAGAGCAATTTCAAAGCCACAACACAAGGCGAATCATGTTTATTGTAAAAGCGAACTCAAATACGTGCCACATGCACTTGTGGGGCTGTGCAAGTTCGGATACCTTACATGTGGCAAAAAGAGTTTGTCATCCACACAGATCATGAAAGCTTGAAGAATCTTAGGAGCCAAACAAAGCTCAAGAAGAGACATGCCGGTGGCCAACACCCACGAATGCAACCGAGGCAAGATCTTACATGGCCTAGCAGTTTCTAAGGGTGGTTTATCAAGGAATTCAGTGGCATGGCCTAACCATCGAAGGAACGTGTTTAAAGAACCGTGAAATTCGAATGAAAATGAAAGAAAAAGAAGGCGTTCAATGTATTTAAAGAGTCATTAACGATTGCACCGCCCTTCTACACCTAACTTTCACCGATCTTTCGAGATTGAATGTAATGAAAGTCATTGGGTATAAGAGAGCTGTTTCGATACAAGGAAAAAAGAACGGGCCAATCATGTCTTTTAGTGAAACACTAATTGGGGCACAACTTAAATACGCGACATTTGAGAAAGAACTACATGCAATTGTAAGGGCTTTGGATGTTTGGAAGCCTTAATCGTGGCAAAGGAGTTTGGCATCCACACGGATCGATCATGATAGCTATAGGCATCTCTAGAGAAAAACATAGCTATAAAAAGGAGACATGCTAAGTGGCAACGACCACAAATGCAACGGAGGTAAGATCTTTAGATGATTTAGCTAGTTTCACAGTGGGGTTTATAATGACTTTTCAAGAGCATAGCGTCACCATCGTAAAAAGAACTTTATATTCAGGAAAGCAAATGCAAGAGAAAGCGATCAATGAATTAAAACAAAAATTGACCAATGCACCATGTCTTGCTCTTTTCTAACTCTTATTGATCTTTTGAAATTGAATGCGATGCAAATGGAATAGGTATAAGAGCTGTTTTGATACTAGAAAACAAGCCAATCATATATCTTCGAGAAAAAGTGAATGGATCACATCATGAATACGCTTCATTTGAAAAAGAACTACATGCACTAGGGAGCGCCTTGCAAGTTTCGTTACCTTAATTGTTGCCAAAAGAGTTTGTCACCCACAAGGATAATGAAAGCTAGTAGCATCTCGAGAGCCAATTAAAGCCCCAAAAGAGGCATTCTAAGTGAGGACAACACCCACAAATTCAACCGAGGCAAGATCCTTCATGGTTTAGCTAGTTTCTGCACGAGGGCTTATCAAGGATTTCAATAGGATTGCCTCAAAGCAGAATGAACTTGTGTTAGAGAGATTGTACAATTCTAATGGAATCAAAAGCAAGAGAATGCGTTCAATGAACTAATAGAAAAACCGACCAATGCCCCCTGCCATGCTCTACCTAACTTTGATCGATCATTTGAGATGCAAATGGAATAGGCACAAGAGCAATTTCAAAGCCACAACACAAGGCGAATCATGTTTATTGTAAAAAGCGAACTCAAATACGTGCCACATGCACTTGTGGGGGCTGTGCAAGTTCGGATACCTTACATGTGGCAAAAAGAGTTTGTCATCCACACAGATCATGAAAGCTTGAAGAATCTTAGGAGCCAAACAAAGCTCAAGAAGAGACATGCCAGGTGGCCAACACCCACGAATGCAACCGAGGCAAGATCTTACATGGCCTAGCAGTTTCTACAGGTGGTTTATCAAGGAATTCAGTGGCATGGCCTAACCATCGAAGGAACGTGTTTAAAGAACCGTGAAATTCGAATGAAAATGAAAGAAAAAGAAGGCGTTCAATGTATTTAAAGAGTCATTAACCAGTGCACCGTCCTTCTACACCTAACTTTCACCGATCTTTCGAGATTGAATGTAATGAAAGTCATTGGGTATAAGAGAGCTGTTTCGATACAAGGAAAAAAGAACGGGCCAATCATGTCTTTTAGTGAAACACTAATTGGGGCACAACTTAAATACGCGACATTTGAGAAAGAACTACATGCAATTGTAAGGGCTTTGGATGTTTGGAAGCCTTAATCGTGGCAAAGGAGTTTGGCATCCACACGGATCGATCATGATAGCTATAGGCATCTCTAGAGAAAAACATAGCTATAAAAAGGAGACATGCTAAGTGGCAACGACCACAAATGCAACGGAGGTAAGATCTTTAGATGATTTAGCTAGTTTCTACTGTGGGGTTTATAATGACTTTCAGTAGCATAGCGTCACCATCGTAAAAAGAACTTTATATTCGGGAAAGCAAATGCAAGAGAAAGCGATCAATGAATTAAAACAAAAATTGACCAATGCACCATGTCTTGCTCTTTCTAACTCTTATTGATCTTTTGAAATTGAATGCGATGCAAATGGAATAGGTATAAGAGCTGTTTTGATACTAGAAAACAAGCCAATCATATATCTTCGAGAAAAGATGAATGGATCACATCATCTGAATACGCTTCATTTGAAAAAGAACTACATGCACTAGGGAGCGCCTTGCAAGTTTCGTTACCTTAATTGTTGCCAAAAGAGTTTGTCACCCACAAGGATAATGAAAGCTAGTAGCATCTCGAGAGCCAATTAAAGCCCCAAAAGAGGCATTCTAAGTGAGGACAACACCCACAAATTCAACCGAGGCAAGATCCTTCATGGTTTAGCTAGTTTTCGCACGAGAGGCTTATCAAGGATTTCAATAGGATTGCCTCAAAGCAGAATGAACTTGTGTTAGAGAGATTGTACAATTCTAATGGAATCAAAAGCAAGAGAATGCGTTCAATGAACTAATAGAAAAACCGACCAATGCCCCTGCCATGCTCTACCTAACTTTGATCGATCATTTGAGATGCAAATGGAATAGGCACAAGAGCAATTTCAAAGCCACAACACAAGGCGAATCATGTTTATTGTAAAAAGCGAACTCAAATACGTGCCACATGCACTTGTGGGGGCTGTGCAAGTTCGGATACCTTACATGTGGCAAAAAGAGTTTGTCATCCACACAGATCATGAAAGCTTGAAGAATCTTAGGAGCCAAACAAAGCTCAAGAAGAGACATGCCGGTGGCCAACACCCACGAATGCAACCGAGGCAAGATCTTACATGGCCTAGCAGTTTCTACTGGTGGTTTATCAAGGAATTCAGTGGCATGGCCTAACCATCGAAGGAACGTGTTTAAAGAACCGTGAAATTCGAATGAAAATGAAAGAAAAAGAAGGCGTTCAATGTATTTAAAGAGTCATTAACGATTGCACCGTCCTTCTACACCTAACTTTCACCGATCTTTCGAGATTGAATGTAATGAAAGTCATTGGGTATAAGAGAGCTGTTTCGATACAAGGAAACAAGAACGGGCCAATCATGTCTTTTAGTGAAACACTAATTGGGGCACAACTTAAATACGCGACATTTGAGAAAGAACTACATGCAATTGTAAGGGCTTTGGATGTTTGGAAGCCTTAATCGTGGCAAAGGAGTTTGGCATCCACACGGATCGATCATGATAGCTATAGGCATCTCTAGAGAAAAACATAGCTATAAAAGGAGACATGCTAAGTGGCAACGACCACAAATGCAACGGAGGTAAGATCTTTAGATGATTTAGCTAGTTTCTACAGGGGTTTATAATGACTTTCAGTAGCATAGCGTCACCATCGTAAAAAGAACTTTATATTCAGGAAAGAAAATGCAAGAGAAAGCGATCAATGAATTAAAACAAAAATTGACCAATGCACCATGTCTTGCTCTTTCTAACTCTTATTGATCTTTTGAAATTGAATGCGATGCAAATGGAATAGGTATAAGAGCTGTTTTGATACTAGAAAACAAGCCAATCATATATCTTCGAGAAAAGATGAATGGATCACATCATGAATACGCTTCATTTGAAAAAGAACTACATGCACTAGGGAGCGCCTTGCAAGTTTCGTTACCTTAATTGTTGCCAAAAGAGTTTGTCACCCACAAGGATAATGAAAGCTAGTAGCATCTCGAGAGCCAATTAAAGCCCCAAAAGAGGCATTCTAAGTGAGGACAACACCCACAAATTCAACCGAGGCAAGATCCTTCATGGTTTAGCTAGTTTCTGCACGAGGGCTTATCAAGGATTTCAATAGGATTGCCTCAAAGCAGAATGAACTTGTGTTAGAGAGATTGTACAATTCTAATGGAATCAAAAGCAAGAGAATGCGTTCAATGAACTAATAGAAAAACCGACCAATGCCCCCCTGCCATGCTCTACCTAACTTTGATCGATCATTTGAGATGCAAATGGAATAGGCACAAGAGCAATTTCAAAGCCACAACACAAGGCGAATCATGTTTATTGTAAAAGCGAACTCAAATACGTGCCACATGCACTTGTGGGGCTGTGCAAGTTCGGATACCTTACATGTGGCAAAAAGAGTTTGTCATCCACAGATCATGAAAGCTTGAAGAATCTTAGGAGCCAAACAAAGCTCAAGAAGAGACATGCCGGTGGCCAACACCCACGAATGCAACCGAGGCAAGATCTTACATGGCCTAGCAGTTTCTACTGGTGGTTTATCAAGGAATTCAGTGGCATGGCCTAACCATCGAAGGAACGTGTTTAAAGAACCGTGAAATTCGAATGAAAATGAAAGAAAAAGAAGGCGTTCAATGTATTTAAAGAGTCATTAACGATTGCACCGTCCTTCTACACCTAACTTTCACCGATCTTTCGAGATTGAATGTAATGAAAGTCATTGGGTATAAGAGAGCTGTTTCGATACAAGGAAAAAGAACGGGCCAATCATGTCTTTTAGTGAAACACTAATTGGGGCACAACTTAAATACGCGACATTTGAGAAAGAACTACATGCAATTGTAAGGGCTTTGGATGTTTGGAAGCCTTAATCGTGGCAAAGGAGTTTGGCATCCACACGGATCGATCATGATAGCTATAGGCATCTCTAGAGAAAAACATAGCTATAAAAAGGAGACATGCTAAGTGGCAACGACCACAAATGCAACGGAGGTAAGATCTTTAGATGATTTAGCTAGTTTCTACAGGGGTTTATAATGACTTTCAAGAGCATAGCGTCACCATCGTAAAAAGAACTTTATATTCAGGAAAGCAAATGCAAGAGAAAGCGATCAATGAATTAAAACAAAAATTGACCAATGCACCATGTCTTGCTCTTTCTAACTCTTATTGATCTTTTGAAATTGAATGCGATGCAAATGGAATAGGTATAAGAGCTGTTTTGATACTAGAAAACAAGCCAATCATATATCTTCGAGAAAAGCTGAATGGATCACATCCTGAATACGCTTCATTTGAAAAAGAACTACATGCACTAGGGAGCGCCTTGCAAGTTTCGTTACCTTAATTGTTGCCAAAAGAGTTTGTCACCCACAAGGATAATGAAAGCTAGTAGCATCTCGAGAGCCAATTAAAGCCCCAAAAGAGGCATTCTAAGTGAGGACAACACCCACAAATTCAACCGAGGCAAGATCCTTCATGGTTTAGCTAGTTTCTGCACGAGGCTTATCAAGGATTTCAATAGGATTGCCTCAAAGCAGAATGAACTTGTGTTAGAGAGATTGTACAATTCTAATGGAATCAAAAGCAAGAGAATGCGTTCAATGAACTAATAGAAAAACCGACCAATGCCCCCTGCCATGCTCTACCTAACTTTGATCGATCATTTGAGATGCAAATGGAATAGGCACAAGAGCAATTTCAAAGCCACAACACAAGGCGAATCATGTTTATTGTAAAAAGCGAACTCAAATACGTGCCACATGCACTTGTGGGCTGTGCAAGTTCGGATACCTTACATGTGGCAAAAAGAGTTTGTCATCCACACAGATCATGAAAGCTTGAAGAATCTTAGGAGCCAAACAAAGCTCAAGAAGAGACATGCCAGGTGGCCAACACCCACGAATGCAACCGAGGCAAGATCTTACATGGCCTAGCAGTTTCTACAGGTGGTTTATCAAGGAATTCAGTGGCATGGCCTAACCATCGAAGGAACGTGTTTAAAGAACCGTGAAATTCGAATGAAAATGAAAAAAGAAAAGAAGGCGTTCAATGTATTTAAAGAGTCATTAACCAGTGCACCGTCCTTCTACACCTAACTTTCACCGATCTTTCGAGATTGAATGTAATGAAAGTCATTGGGTATAAGAGAGCTGTTTCGATACAAGGAAAAAAGAACGGGCCAATCATGTCTTTTAGTGAAACACTAATTGGGGCACAACTTAAATACGCGACATTTGAGAAAGAACTACATGCAATTGTAAGGGCTTTGGATGTTTGGAAGCCTTAATCGTGGCAAAGGAGTTTGGCATCCACACGGATCGATCATGATAGCTATAGGCATCTCTAGAGAAAAACATAGCTATAAAAAGGAGACATGCTAAGTGGCAACGACCACAAATGCAACGGAGGTAAGATCTTTAGATGATTTAGCTAGTTTCTACAGGGGGTTTATAATGACTTTCAGTAGCATAGCGTCACCATCGTAAAAAGAACTTTATATTCAGGAAAGCAAATGCAAGAGAAAGCGATCAATGAATTAAAACAAAAATTGACCAATGCACCATGTCTTGCTCTTTCTAACTCTTATTGATCTTTTGAAATTGAATGCGATGCAAATGGAATAGGTATAAGAGCTGTTTTGATACTAGAAAACAAGCCAATCATATATCTTCGAGAAAAGTGAATGGATCACATCATGAATACGCTTCATTTGAAAAAGAACTACATGCACTAGGGAGCGCCTTGCAAGTTTCGTTACCTTAATTGTTGCCAAAAGAGTTTGTCACCCACAAGGATAATGAAAGCTAGTAGCATCTCGAGAGCCAATTAAAGCCCCAAAAGAGGCATTCTAAGTGAGGACAACACCCACAAATTCAACCGAGGCAAGATCCTTCATGGTTTAGCTAGTTTTTCGCACGAGGGCTTATCAAGGATTTCAATAGGATTGCCTCAAAGCGAGAATGAACTTGTGTTAGAGAGATTGTACAATTCTAATGGAATCAAAAGCAAGAGAATGCGTTCAATGAACTAATAGAAAAACCGACCAATGCCCCCTGCCATGCTCTACCTAACTTTGATCGATCATTTGAGATGCAAATGGAATAGGCACAAGAGCAATTTCAAAGCCACAACACAAGGCGAATCATGTTTATTGTAAAAAGCGAACTCAAATACGTGCCACATGCACTTGTGGGGGCTGTGCAAGTTCGGATACCTTACATGTGGCAAAAAGAGTTTGTCATCCACACAGATCATGAAAGCTTGAAGAATCTTAGGAGCCAAACAAAGCTCAAGAAGAGACATGCCAGGTGGCCAACACCCACGAATGCAACCGAGGCAAGATCTTACATGGCCTAGCAGTTTCTACAGGTGGTTTATCAAGGAATTCAGTGGCATGGCCTAACCATCGAAGGAACGTGTTTAAAGAACCGTGAAATTCGAATGAAAATGAAAGAAAAAGAAGGCGTTCAATGTATTTAAAGAGTCATTAACCAGTGCACCGTCCTTCTACACCTAACTTTCACCGATCTTTCGAGATTGAATGTAATGAAAGTCATTGGGTATAAGAGAGAGAGCTGTTTTCGATACAAGGAAAAAGAACGGGCCAATCATGTCTTTTAGTGAAACACTAATTGGGGCACAACTTAAATACGCGACATTTGAGAAAGAACTACATGCAATTGTAAGGGCTTTGGATGTTTGGAAGCCTTAATCGTGGCAAAGGAGTTTGGCATCCACACGGATCGATCATGATAGCTATAGGCATCTCTAGAGAAAAACATAGCTATAAAAAGGAGACATGCTAAGTGGCAACGACCACAAATGCAACGGAGGTAAGATCTTTAGATGATTTAGCTAGTTTCTACAGGGGGTTTATAATGACTTTCAGTAGCATAGCGTCACCATCGTAAAAAGAACTTTATATTCAGGAAAGCAAATGCAAGAGAAAGCGATCAATGAATTAAAACAAAAATTGACCAATGCACCATGTCTTGCTCTTTCTAACTCTTATTGATCTTTTGAAATTGAATGCGATGCAAATGGAATAGGTATAAGAGCTGTTTTGATACTAGAAAACAAGCCAATCATATATCTTCGAGAAAAGCTGAATGGATCACATCCTGAATACGCTTCATTTGAAAAAGAACTACATGCACTAGGGAGCGCCTTGCAAGTTTCGTTACCTTAATTGTTGCCAAAAGAGTTTGTCACCCACAAGGATAATGAAAGCTAGTAGCATCTCGAGAGCCAATTAAAGCCCCAAAAGAGGCATTCTAAGTGAGGACAACACCCACAAATTCAACCGAGGCAAGATCCTTCATGGTTTAGCTAGTTTCTGCACGAGGGCTTATCAAGGATTTCAATAGGATTGCCTCAAAGCAGAATGAACTTGTGTTAGAGAGATTGTACAATTCTAATGGAATCAAAAGCAAGAGAATGCGTTCAATGAACTAATAGAAAAACCGACCAATGCCCCCGCCATGCTCTACCTAACTTTGATCGATCATTTGAGATGCAAATGGAATAGGCACAAGAGCAATTTCAAAGCCACAACACAAGGCGAATCATGTTTATTGTAAAAAGCGAACTCAAATACGTGCCACATGCACTTGTGGGCTGTGTGCAAGTTCGGATACCTTACATGTGGCAAAAAGAGTTTGTCATCCACACAGATCATGAAAGCTTGAAGAATCTTAGGAGCCAAACAAAGCTCAAGAAGAGACATGCCGGTGGCCAACACCCACGAATTCAACCGAGGCAAGATCTTACATGGCCTAGCAGTTTCTACTGGTGGTTTATCAAGGAATTGAGTGGCATGGCCTAACCATCGAAGGAACGTGTTTAAAGAACCGTGAAATTCGAATGAAAATGAAAGAAAAAGAAGGCGTTCAATGTATTTAAAGAGTCATTAACGATTGCACCGTCCTTCTACACCTAACTTTCACCGATCTTTCGAGATTGAATGTAATGAAAGTCATTGGGTATAAGAGAGCTGTTTCGATACAAGGAAAAAGAACGGGCCAATCATGTCTTTTAGTGAAACACTAATTGGGGCACAACTTAAATACGCGACATTTGAGAAAGAACTACATGCAATTGTAAGGGCTTTGGATGTTTGGAAGCCTTAATCGTGGCAAAGGAGTTTGGCATCCACACGGATCGATCATGATAGCTATAGGCATCTCTAGAGAAAAACATAGCTATAAAAGGAGACATGCTAAGTGGCAACGACCACAAATGCAACGGAGGTAAGATCTTTAGATGATTTAGCTAGTTTCTACTGGGGGTTTATAATGACTTTCAGTAGCATAGCGTCACCATCGTAAAAAGAACTTTATATTCGGAAAGCAAATGCAAGAGAAAGCGATCAATGAATTAAAACAAAAATTGACCAATGCACCATGTCTTGCTCTTTCTAACTCTTATTGATCTTTTGAAATTGAATGCGATGCAAATGGAATAGGTATAAAGAGCTGTTTTGATACTAGAAAACAAGCCAATCATATATCTTCGAGAAAATTTGAATGGATCACATCCTGAATACGCTTCATTTGAAAAAGAACTACATGCACTAGGGAGCGCCTTGCAAGTTTCGTTACCTTAATTGTTGCCAAAAGAGTTTGTCACCCACAAGGATAATGAAAGCTAGTAGCATCTCGAGAGCCAATTAAAGCCCCAAAAGAGGCATTCTAAGTGAGGACAACACCCACAAATTCAACCGAGGCAAGATCCTTCATGGTTTAGCTAGTTTTCGCACGAGGGCTTATCAAGGATTTCAATAGGATTGCCTCAAAGCGAGAATGAACTTGTGTTAGAGAGATTGTACAATTCTAATGGAATCAAAAGCAAGAGAATGCGTTCAATGAACTAATAGAAAAACCGACCAATGCCCCTGCCATGCTCTACCTAACTTTGATCGATCATTTGAGATGCAAATGGAATAGGCACAAGAGCAATTTCAAAGCCACAACACAAGGCGAATCATGTTTATTGTAAAAAGCGAACTCAAATACGTGCCACATGCACTTGTGGGGGGCTGTGCAAGTTCGGATACCTTACATGTGGCAAAAAGAGTTTGTCATCCACACAGATCATGAAAGCTTGAAGAATCTTAGGAGCCAAACAAAGCTCAAGAAGAGACATGCGGTGGCCAACACCCACGAATTCAACCGAGGCAAGATCTTACATGGCCTAGCAGTTTCTACGGTGGTTTATCAAGGAATTCAGTGGCATGACCTAACCATCGAAGGAGCGTGTTTAAAGAACCGTGAAATTCGAATGAAAATGAAAGAAAAAGAAGGCGTTCAATGTATTTAAAGAGTCATTAACCAGTTCACCGTCCTTCTACACCTAACTTTCACCGATCTTTCGAGATTGAATGTAATGAAAGTCATTGGGTATAAGAGAGCTGTTTCGATACAAGGAAACAAGAACGGGCCAATCATGTCTTTTAGTGAAACACTAATTGGGGCACAACTTAAATACGCGACATTTGAGAAAGAACTACATGCAATTGTAAGGGCTTTGGATGTTTGGAAGCCTTAATCGTGGCAAAGGAGTTTGGCATCCACACGGATCGATCATGATAGCTATAGGCATCTCTAGAGAAAAACATAGCTATAAAAGGAGACATGCTAAGTGGCAACGACCACAAATGCAACGGAGGTAAGATCTTTAGATGATTTAGCTAGTTTTCACTGGGGGTTTATAATGACTTTCAGTAGCATAGCGTCACCATCGTAAAAAGAACTTTATATTCAGGAAAGCAAATGCAAGAGAAAGCGATCAATGAATTAAAACAAAAATTGACCAATGCACCATGTCTTGCTCTTTCTGACTCTTATTGATCTTTTGAAATTGAATGCGATGCAAATGGAATAGGTATAAGAGCTGTTTTGATACTAGAAAACAAGCCAATCATATATCTTCGAGAAAAGCTGAATGGATCACATCCTGAATACGCTTCATTTGAAAAAGAACTACATGCACTAGGGAGCGCCTTGCAAGTTTCGTTACCTTAATTGTTGCCAAAAGAGTTTGTCACCCACAAGGATAATGAAAGCTAGTAGCATCTCGAGAGCCAATTAAAGCCCCAAAAGAGGCATTCTAAGTGAGGACAACACCCACAAATTCAACCGAGGCAAGATCCTTCATGGTTTAGCTAGTTTCTGCACGAGGGCTTATCAAGGATTTCAATAGGATTGCCTCAAAGCAGAATGAACTTGTGTTAGAGAGATTGTACAATTCTAATGGAATCAAAAGCAAGAGAATGCGTTCAATGAACTAATAGAAAAACCGACCAATGCCCCCTGCCATGCTCTACCTAACTTTGATCGATCATTTGAGATGCAAATGGAATAGGCACAAGAGCAATTTCAAAGCCACAACACAAGGCGAATCATGTTTATTGTAAAAAGCGAACTCAAATACGTGCCACATGCACTTGTGGGGGCTGTGCAAGTTCGGATACCTTACATGTGGCAAAAAGAGTTTGTCATCCACACAGATCATGAAAGCTTGAAGAATCTTAGGAGCCAAACAAAGCTCAAGAAGAGACATGCCAGGTGGCCAACACCCACGAATTCAACCGAGGCAAGATCTTACATGGCCTAGCAGTTTCTACAGGTGGTTTATCAAGGAATTCAGTGGCATGACCTAACCATCGAAGGAACGTGTTTAAAGAACCGTGAAATTCGAATGAAAATGAAAGAAAAAGAAGGCGTTCAATGTATTTAAAGAGTCATTAACCAGTGCACCGTCCTTCTACACCTAACTTTCACCGATCTTTCGAGATTGAATGTAATGAAAGTCATTGGGTATAAGAGAGCTGTTTCGATACAAGGAAAAAAGAACGGGCCAATCATGTCTTTTAGTGAAACACTAATTGGGGCACAACTTAAATACGCGACATTTGAGAAAGAACTACATGCAATTGTAAGGGCTTTGGATGTTTGGAAGCCTTAATCGTGGCAAAGGAGTTTGGCATCCACACGGATCGATCATGATAGCTATAGGCATCTCTAGAGAAAAACATAGCTATAAAAAGGAGACATGCTAAGTGGCAACGACCACAAATGCAACGGAGGTAAGATCTTTAGATGATTTAGCTAGTTTCTCTGGGGGTTTATAATGACTTTCAAGAGTAGCATAGCGTCACCATCGTAAAAAGAACTTTATATTCGGAAAGCAAATGCAAGAGAAAGCGATCAATGAATTAAAACAAAAATTGACCAATGCACCATGTCTTGCTCTTTCTAACTCTTATTGATCTTTTGAAATTGAATGCGATGCAAATGGAATAGGTATAAGAGCTGTTTTGATACTAGAAAACAAGCCAATCATATATCTTCGAGAAAAGCTGAATGGATCACATCCTGAATACGCTTCATTTGAAAAAGAACTACATGCACTAGGGAGCGCCTTGCAAGTTTCGTTACCTTAATTGTTGCCAAAAGAGTTTGTCACCCACAAGGATAATGAAAGCTAGTAGCATCTCGAGAGCCAATTAAAGCCCCAAAAGAGGCATTCTAAGTGAGGACAACACCCACAAATTCAACCGAGGCAAGATCCTTCATGGTTTAGCTAGTTTCTGCACGAGGGCTTATCAAGGATTTCAATAGGATTGCCTCAAAGCAGAATGAACTTGTGTTAGAGAGATTGTACAATTCTAATGGAATCAAAAGCAAGAGAATGCGTTCAATGAACTAATAGAAAAACCGACCAATGCCCCCTGCCATGCTCTACCTAACTTTGATCGATCATTTGAGATGCAAATGGAATAGGCACAAGAGCAATTTCAAAGCCACAACACAAGGCGAATCATGTTTATTGTAAAAGCGAACTCAAATACGTGCCACATGCACTTGTGGGGCTGTGCAAGTTCGGATACCTTACATGTGGCAAAAAGAGTTTGTCATCCACACAGATCATGAAAGCTTGAAGAATCTTAGGAGCCAAACAAAGCTCAAGAAGAGACATGCCAGGTGGCCAACACCCACGAATTCAACCGAGGCAAGATCTTACATGGCCTAGCAGTTTTCACAGGTGGTTTATCAAGGAATTGAGTGGCATGACCTAACCATCGAAGGAACGTGTTTAAAGAACCGTGAAATTCGAATGAAAATGAAAAGAAAAAGAAGGCGTTCAATGTATTTAAAGAGTCATTAACGATTGCACCGTCCTTCTACACCTAACTTTCACCGATCTTTCGCGATTGAATGTAATGAAAGTCATTGGGTATAAGAGAGCTGTTTCGATACAAGGAAAAAAGAACGGGCCAATCATGTATTTTAGTGAAACACTAATTGGGGCACAACTTAAATACGCGACATTTGAGAAAGAACTACATGCAATTGTAAGGGCTTTGGATGTTTGAAGCCTTAGTCGTGGCAAAGGAGTTTGGCATCCACACGGATCGATCATGATAGCTATAGGCATCTCTAGAGAAAAACATAGCTATAAAAAGGAGACATGCTAAGTGGCAACGACCACAAATGCAACGGAGGTAAGATCTTTAGATGATTGAGCTAGTTTCTACAGGGGGTTTATAATGACTTTCAGTAGCATAGCGTCACCATCGTAAAAAGAACTTTATATTCGGGAAAGCAAATGCAAGAGAAAGCGATCAATGAATTAAAACAAAAATTGACCAATGCACCATGTCTTGCTCTTTCCAACTCTTATTGATCTTTTGAAATTGAATGCGATGCAAATGGAATAGGTATAAGAGCTGTTTTGATACTAGAAAATAAGCCAATCATATATCTTCGAGAAAATTTGAATGGATCACATCCTGAATACGCTTCATTTGAAAAAGAACTACATGCACTAGGGAGCGCCTTGCAAGTTTCGTTACCTTAATTGTTGCCAAAAGAGTTTGTCACCCACAAGGATAATGAAAGCTAGTAGCATCTCGAGAGCCAATTAAGGCCCCAAAAGAGGCATTCTAAGTGAGGACAACACCCACAAATTCAACCGAGGCAAGATCCTTCATGGTTTAGCTAGTTTTCGCACGAGGGCTTATCAAGGATTTCAATAGGATTGCCTCAAAGCGAGAATGAACTTGTGTTAGAGAGATTGTACAATTCTAATGGAATCAAAAGCAAGAGAATGCGTTCAATGAACTAATAGAAAAACCGACCAATGCCCCCTGCCATGCTCTACCTAACTTTGATCGATCATTTGAGATGCAAATGGAATAGGCACAAGAGCAATTTCAAAGCCACAACACAAGGCGAATCATGTTTATTGTAAAAGCGAACTCAAATACGTGCCACATGCACTTGTGGGAAATTGTGTGCAAGTTCGGATACCTTACATGTGGCAAAAAGAGTTTGTCATCCACACAGATCATGAAAGCTTGAAGAATCTTAGGAGCCAAACAAAGCTCAAGAAGAGACATGCCGGTGGCCAACACCCACGAATTCAACCGAGGCAAGATCTTACATGGCCTAGCGGTTTCTGGTGGTTTATCAAGGAATTGATGGCATGACCTAACCATCGAAGGAACGTGTTTAAAGAACCGTGAAATTCGAATGAAAATGAAAGAAAAAGAAGGCGTTCAATGTATTTAAAGAGTCATTAACGATTGCACCCGTCCTTCTACACCTAACTTTCACCGATCTTTCGAGATTGAATGTAATGAAAGTCATTGGGTATAAGAGAGAGCTGTTTCGATACAAGGAAAAAAGAACGGGCCAATCATGTCTTTTAGTGAAACACTAATTGGGGCACAACTTAAATACGCGACATTTGAGAAAGAACTACATGCAATTGTAAGGGCTTTGGATGTTTGGAAGCCTTAATCGTGGCAAAGGAGTTTGGCATCCACACGGATCGATCATGATAGCTATAGGCATCTCTAGAGAAAAACATAGCTATAAAAAGGAGACATGCTAAGTGGCAACGACCACAAATGCAACGGAGGTAAGATCTTTAGATGATTTAGCTAGTTTTCTACAGGGGTTTATAATGACTTTCAGTAGCATAGCGTCACCATCGTAAAAAGAACTTTATATTCGGAAAGCAAATGCAAGAGAAAGCGATCAATGAATTAAAACAAAAATTGACCAATGCACCATGTCTTGCTCTTTCTAACTCTTATTGATCTTTTGAAATTGAATGCGATGCAAATGGAATAGGTATAAGATTTGTTTTGATACTAGAAAACAAGCCAATCATATATCTTCGAGAAAATTTGAATGGATCACATCCTGAATACGCTTCATTTGAAAAAGAACTACATGCACTAGGGAGCGCCTTGCAAGTTTCGTTACCTTAATTGTTGCCAAAAGAGTTTGTCACCCACAAGGATAATGAAAGCTAGTAGCATCTCGAGAGCCAATTAAAGCCCCAAAAGAGGCATTCTAAGTGAGGACAACACCCACAAATTCAACCGAGGCAAGATCCTTCATGGTTTAGCTAGTTTCTGCACGAGGGCTTATCAAGGATTTCAATAGGATTGCCTCAAAGCAGAATGAACTTGTGTTAGAGAGATTGTACAATTCTAATGGAATCAAAAGCAAGAGAATGCGTTCAATGAACTAATAGAAAAACCGACCAATGCCCCCTGCCATGCTCTACCTAACTTTGATCGATCATTTGAGATGCAAATGGAATAGGCACAAGAGCAATTTCAAAGCCACAACACAAGGCGAATCATGTTTATTGTAAAAAGCGAACTCAAATACGTGCCACATGCACTTGTGGGGGCTGTGCAAGTTCGGATACCTTACATGTGGCAAAAAGAGTTTGTCATCCACACAGATCATGAAAGCTTGAAGAATCTTAGGAGCCAAACAAAGCTCAAGAAGAGACATGCGGTGGCCAACACCCACGAATGCAACCGAGGCAAGATCTTACATGGCCTAGCAGTTTTTCTCTGGTGGTTTATCAAGGAATTCAGTGGCATGGCCTAACCATCGAAGGAGCGTGTTTAAAGAACCGTGAAATTCGAATGAAAATGAAAGAAAAAGAAGGCGTTCAATGTATTTAAAGAGTCATTAACCAGTGCACCGTCCTTCTACACCTAACTTTCACCGATCTTTCGAGATTGAATGTAATGAAAGTCATTGGGTATAAGAGATTTGTTTCGATACAAGGAAAAAGAACGGGCCAATCATGTCTTTTAGTGAAACACTAATTGGGGCACAACTTAAATACGCGACATTTGAGAAAGAACTACATGCAATTGTAAGGGCTTTGGATGTTTGGAAGCCTTAATCGTGGCAAAGGAGTTTGGCATCCACACGGATCGATCATGATAGCTATAGGCATCTCTAGAGAAAAACATAGCTATAAAAGGAGACATGCTAAGTGGCAACGACCACAAATGCAACGGAGGTAAGATCTTTAGATGATTTAGCTAGTTTCTACAGGGGGTTTATAATGACTTTCAAGTAGCATAGCGTCACCATCGTAAAAAGAACTTTATATTCGGAAAGCAAATGCAAGAGAAAGCGATCAATGAATTAAAACAAAAATTGACCAATGCACCATGTCTTGCTCTTTCTAACTCTTATTGATCTTTTGAAATTGAATGCGATGCAAATGGAATAGGTATAAGAGCTGTTTTGATACTAGAAAACAAGCCAATCATATATCTTGAGAAAAAGCTGAATGGATCACATCACGAATACGCTTCATTTGAAAAAGAACTACATGCACTAGGGAGCGCCTTGCAAGTTTCGTTACCTTAATTGTTGCCAAAAGAGTTTGTCACCCACAAGGATAATGAAAGCTAGTAGCATCTCGAGAGCCAATTAAAGCCCCAAAAGAGGCATTCTAAGTGAGGACAACACCCACAAATTCAACCGAGGCAAGATCCTTCATGGTTTAGCTAGTTTTTACGCACGAGGGCTTATCAAGGATTTCAATAGGATTGCCTCAAAGCGAGAATGAACTTGTGTTAGAGAGATTGTACAATTCTAATGGAATCAAAAGCAAGAGAATGCGTTCAATGAACTAATAGAAAAACCGACCAATGCCCCTGCCATGCTCTACCTAACTTTGATCGATCATTTGAGATGCAAATGGAATAGGCACAAGAGCAATTTCAAAGCCACAACACAAGGCGAATCATGTTTATTGTAAAAAGCGAACTCAAATACGTGCCACATGCACTTGTGAAATTTGTGCAAGTTCGGATACCTTACATGTGGCAAAAAGAGTTTGTCATCCACACAGATCATGAAAGCTTGAAGAATCTTAGGAGCCAAACAAAGCTCAAGAAGAGACATGCCGGTGGCCAACACCCACGAATGCAACCGAGGCAAGATCTTACATGGCCTAGCAGTTTCTACTGGTGGTTTATCAAGGAATTGGTGGCATGGCCTAACCATCGAAGGAGCGTGTTTAAAGAACCGTGAAATTCGAATGAAAATGAAAGAAAAAGAAGGCGTTCAATGTATTTAAAGAGTCATTAACGATTGCACCGTCCTTCTACACCTAACTTTCACCGATCTTTCGAGATTGAATGTAATGAAAGTCATTGGGTATAAGAGAAATTTGTTTCGATACAAGGAAAAAGAACGGGCCAATCATGTCTTTTAGTGAAACACTAATTGGGGCACAACTTAAATACGCGACATTTGAGAAAGAACTACATGCAATTGTAAGGGCTTTGGATGTTTGGAAGCCTTAATCGTGGCAAAGGAGTTTGGCATCCACACGGATCGATCATGATAGCTATAGGCATCTCTAGAGAAAAACATAGCTATAAAAGGAGACATGCTAAGTGGCAACGACCACAAATGCAACGGAGGTAAGATCTTTAGATGATTTAGCTAGTTTTCACAGGGGTTTATAATGACTTTCAGTAGCATAGCGTCACCATCGTAAAAAGAACTTTATATTCAGGAAAGCAAATGCAAGAGAAAGCGATCAATGAATTAAAACAAAAATTGACCAATGCACCATGTCTTGCTCTTTCTAACTCTTATTGATCTTTTGAAATTGAATGCGATGCAAATGGAATAGGTATAAGAGCTGTTTTGATACTAGAAAACAAGCCAATCATATATCTTCGAGAAAATTTGAATGGATCACATCACGAATACGCTTCATTTGAAAAAGAACTACATGCACTAGGGAGCGCCTTGCAAGTTTCGTTACCTTAATTGTTGCCAAAAGAGTTTGTCACCCACAAGGATAATGAAAGCTAGTAGCATCTCGAGAGCCAATTAAAGCCCCAAAAGAGGCATTCTAAGTGAGGACAACACCCACAAATTCAACCGAGGCAAGATCCTTCATGGTTTAGCTAGTTTTACGCACGAGGGCTTATCAAGGATTTCAATAGGATTGCCTCAAAGCAGAATGAACTTGTGTTAGAGAGATTGTACAATTCTAATGGAATCAAAAGCAAGAGAATGCGTTCAATGAACTAATAGAAAAACCGACCAATGCCCCCCTGCCATGCTCTACCTAACTTTGATCGATCATTTGAGATGCAAATGGAATAGGCACAAGAGCAATTTCAAAGCCACAACACAAGGCGAATCATGTTTATTGTAAAAAGCGAACTCAAATACGTGCCACATGCACTTGTGGGGCTGTGCAAGTTCGGATACCTTACATGTGGCAAAAAGAGTTTGTCATCCCCACACAGATCATGAAAGCTTGAAGAATCTTAGGAGCCAAACAAAGCTCAAGAAGAGACATGCCGGTGGCCAACACCCACGAATGCAACCGAGGCAAGATCTTACATGGCCTAGCAGTTTCTACGGTGGTTTATCAAGGAATTGGTGGCATGGCCTAACCATCGAAGGAAGCGTGTTTAAAGAACCGTGAAATTCGAATGAAAATGAAAAAAAAAAAGAAGGCGTTCAATGTATTTAAAGAGTCATTAACGATTGCACCGTCCTTCTACACCTAACTTTCACCGATCTTTCGAGATTGAATGTAATGAAAGTCATTGGGTATAAGAGAGCTGCTTTTTCGATACAAGGAAAAAGAACGGGCCAATCATGTCTTTTAGTGAAACACTAATTGGGGCACAACTTAAATACGCGACATTTGAGAAAGAACTACATGCAATTGTAAGGGCTTTGGATGTTTGGAAGCCTTAATCGTGGCAAAGGAGTTTGGCATCCACACGGATCGACATGATAGCTATAGGCATCTCTAGAGAAAAACATAGCTATAAAAGGAGACATGCTAAGTGGCAACGACCACAAATGCAACGGAGGTAAGATCTTTAGATGATTTAGCTAGTTTCTACTGTGGGGTTTATAATGACTTTCAGTAGCATAGCGTCACCATCGTAAAAAGAACTTTATATTCAGGAAAGCAAATGCAAGAGAAAGCGATCAATGAATTAAAACAAAAATTGACCAATGCACCATGTCTTGCTCTTTCTAACTCTTATTGATCTTTTGAAATTGAATGCGATGCAAATGGAATAGGTATAAGAGCTGTTTTGATACTAGAAAACAAGCCAATCATATATCTTCGAAAAATTTGAATGGATCACATCCTGAATACGCTTCATTTGAAAAAGAACTACATGCACTAGGGAGCGCCTTGCAAGTTTCGTTACCTTAATTGTTGCCAAAAGAGTTTGTCACCCACAAGGATAATGAAAGCTAGTAGCATCGAGAGCCAATTAAAGCCCCAAAAGAGGCATTCTAAGTGAGGACAACACCCACAAATTCAACCGAGGCAAGATCCTTCATGGTTTAGCTAGTTTCTGCACGAGGGCTTATCAAGGATTTCAATAGGATTGCCTCAAAGCAGAATGAACTTGTGTTAGAGAGATTGTACAATTCTAATGGAATCAAAAGCAAGAGAATGCGTTCAATGAACTAATAGAAAAACCGACCAATGCCCCCTGCCATGCTCTACCTAACTTTGATCGATCATTTGAGATGCAAATGGAATAGGCACAAGAGCAATTTCAAAGCCACAACACAAGGCGAATCATGTTTATTGTAAAAAGCGAACTCAAATACGTGCCACATGCACTTGTGGGGGCTGTGCAAGTTCGGATACCTTACATGTGGCAAAAAGAGTTTGTCATCCACACAGATCATGAAAGCTTGAAGAATCTTAGGAGCCAAACAAAGCTCAAGAAGAGACATGCCAGTGTGGCCAACACCACGAATGCAACCGAGGCAAGATCTTACATGGCCTAGCAGTTTTTCTACAGGTGGTTTATCAAGGAATTCAGTGGCATGGCCTAACCATCGAAGGAACGTGTTTAAAGAACCGTGAAATTCGAATGAAAATGAAAGAAAAAGAAGGCGTTCAATGTATTTAAAGAGTCATTAACCAGTGCACCGTCCTTCTACACCTAACTTTCACCGATCTTTCGAGATTGAATGCAATGAAAGTCATTGGGAGAGCTGTTTCGATACAAGGAAAAAAGAACGGGCCAATCATGTCTTTTAGTGAAACACTAATTGGGGCACAACTTAAATACGCGACATTTGAGAAAGAACTACATGCAATTGTAAGGGCTTTGGATGTTTGGAAGCCTTAATCGTGGCAAAGGAGTTTGGCATCCACACGGATCGATCATGATAGCTATAGGCATCTCTAGAGAAAAACATAGCTATAAAAAGGAGACATGCTAAGTGGCAACGACCACAAATGCAACGGAGGTAAGATCTTTAGATGATTTAGCTAGTTTCTACAGGGGGTTTATAATGACTTTCAGTAGCATAGCGTCACCATCGTAAAAAGAACTTTATATTCATGAAAGCAAATGCAAGAGAAAGCGATCAATGAATTAAAACAAAAATTGACCAATGCACCATGCCTTGCTCTTTCTAACTCTTTTGAGATTGAATGCGATACAAATGGAATAGGTATAAGAGCTGTTTTGATACTAGAAAACAGGCCAATCATATATCTTCGAGAAAAGCTGAATGGATCACATTCTGAATACGCGTCATTTGAAAAAGAACTACATGCACTAGGGAGGGCCTTGCAAGTTTCGTTACCTTAATTGTTGCCAAAAGAGTTTGTCACCCACAAGGATCATGAAAGCTAGTAGCATCTCTAGAGCCAATTAAGCCCCAAAAGAGGCATTCTAAGTGAGGACAACACCCACAAATTCAACCGAGGCAAGATCCTTCATGGTTTAGCTAGTTTCTGCACGAGGTTTATCAAGGATTTCAATAGGATTTCCTTAAAGCAGAATTAACTTGTTAGAGAGATTGTACAATTCTAATGGAATCAAAAGCAAGAGAATGCGTTCAATGAACTAATAGAAAACCTGACCAATGCCCCCTGCCATGCTCTACCTAACTTTGATCGATCATTTGAGATGCAAATGGAATAGGCACAAGAGCAATTTCAATGCCACAACACAAGGCGAATCATGTTTATTGTAAAAAGCGAACTCAAATACATGCCACATGCACTTGTGGGGACTGTGCAAGTTCTGATACCTTACATGTGGCAAAAAGAGTTTGTCATCCACACAGATCATGATAGCATGAAGAATCTTAGGAGCCAAACTGATATGAATTCAACTACCAACTTATTGCATGCACATGAAGGAGCAATTACAAGAAGAAGGAAAAGAAGATTCCAAGAGAATTATAACAATTACATGGCTGGATTTTAAATAAAGAAATTTCTAGATTTCTTATCTTGGGACTTTTTTATTTCAATGCTTGCCAACCATGCTCATTATTGAAGGGACCTTCTAGAAGAGTTGGTTGAGTGTATTTAAAGAATATCTACCCTTTTGTCTAGCATTTAAGCCATGCAATTTACTTTTGGCTTCTTATATCTTATTTTCTACAAAATGCATTTAATAGCTTTTTGAGTCCTTTTGTATTCTAAGGCATGCACGAATTTTTTGCCTTTAAAATGGCTTGTAATACATCATTTTGGACAGATTTATAATTGAAAAAAAAACTTGTGTTTTGTTGAAGCCCATTTGGTGTTTCATTTCTTTCAAATCTTGCTTTTGGTTTGAAGTTAAATCAATTCATTGGATTAGTCTTGATCGAACTAATTCTGGAGTGAGTTGTCTTAGGATCTAAGAGTGACTATTTTAGATTTTAAGTGTGATCTAAGTTAGCCTTCATTGTGAGTTTTTGCAAGGATCCTAGAAGGACCTCTAGTTTTATGCATAGGAATGAATCAATGCAACAAAAAGGAAAGTTTGTGGCTGCCAAAAGAGTAGAGGCCGAGAGCTCCAATACTAAAAAGAATGAAGTTTTAAAGGAGGCAAGGGAGAAGTCTAGTTCTATTCAATGTTGGAAGTGCAAAGGATTTGAGCACATGAGTAAGGAATGTGTCAATAAAAGAGTTATGGTGATAAGAAATGGTGTAATTGATTCGGATGATGATTGTGAGGAGCATGATGAAGAACTTGAGGCAAAATATGGAGCACATGATGATGAGTACATTGAAGAAGGTAACTTCATTTCTTTGGTCACAAGAAGGGTACTTAATGTGCAAATTAAAGAAGAAAAAGTTGAAGATCAAAGAGAAAACTTGTTTCATACAAGATGCTTGGTTCAAGGAAACCCATGTAGTGTGGTAATTGATAGTGGAAGTTGTACAAATGTGGTGAGTAGCTTTCTTGTTAAAAGACTCCAACTAACTACTCGTCCACATTCGAAACCATACAAGCTTCAATGGTTGACCAACAAAGGAGAGCTTAAGGTAAACTCACAAGCTCTTATTCCTTTTACTTTGGGAAGATATAAAGATGAAGTTCTTTATGATGTTGTACCTATGCATGCGGGGGATATTTTGTTAGGCCGACCTTGGCAATATGATAGAGAGGTCACTTTTGATGGATTGAGAAATAAGTATACTTTTACTTTGAGTGGAAAAAAATTTACTTTACTTCCATTGTCACCATATGAAGTACATTGTGATCAATTGAAATTAGAAAAGAAAAGAAAAGAATTTGAAGAACAAGAGAGGAGAGAAGAAAGTAAGGTAAGAGAGAAGAGTGAAAAAAGAGAGAAAAGTGAGGGGCAAAAGGTGAGTGAAAATAAAGAGAGAAAAAAGAGTGATTTTGAGGAAAAAATAAAGAATGTGAGTTTGGTTATACAAAAAAGGGAAGTGCGGAAAGTTTTAGCTCAAGAACCAAAATTTGTACTTATGTGCAAAGGGATGTGTTTGGTAAATGAGCCCAAATCTGAAAATGTTTTGCCAAGTATTTTTAAGTCTCTTTTGCAGGAATTTAAAGACATGTTTCCACATGAAGATGCACCTTTGGGATTACCCCCTCTAAGAGGAATTGAGCACCAAATTGACTTCATTTCTGGAGCAACTCTTCCAAACATGGCTGCAAATAGGACAAATCCAACCGAAACCAAGGAGATTCAAAGGCAAGTGGAGGAACTCATGGATAAAGGCTATGTTAGGGAAAGCATGAGTCCTTGTTCGGTTCTGGTTATTTTAGTACCAAAGAAAGATGGCACTTGGAGGATGTGTGTTGATTGTCGAGCTATCAACAAGATAACGGTAAAGTATCGACATCCCATTCCTAGATTAGATGATATGCTAGATGAATTACATGGTGCAAACTTGTTTTCAAAAATAGATCTTAAGAGTGGTTATCATCAAATTAGAATGCATGTAGGAGACGAGTGGAAAACTGCTTTTAAAACAAAGTTTGGGCTTTATGAGTGGCTTGTTATGCCATTTGGCCTTACTAATGCACCAAGTACTTTTATGCGATTAATGAATCATGTTTTGAGAGAATACATTGGGAAATTTGTTGTCGTATACTTTGATGACATCCTTGTTTACTCAAAAAGTTTGAATGATCATGTTTTGCATGTTAAGACAATTTTACTTAAACTTAGAGAAGAGAAACTTTATGCGAACTTCAAAAAGTGTAGTTTTTGTCTAGACCAAATAATTTCCTAGGATTCATTGTTGGAAAGAATGGAGTGCAAGTTGATGAAGAAAAGGTTAAGGCTATTCGAGAATGGCCAACACCCACGAATGCAACCGAGGTAAGATCTTTTCATGGTTTGGCTAGTTTCTATAGGAGGTTTATTAAGGATTTCAGTAGCATAGCCTCACCATTGAATGAACTTGTTAGGAAGAATGTGAAATTTGAATGGAAACAAAAACAAGAAAATGCATTCAATGAACTTAAAGAAAAATTGACTAATGCACCTTGTCTTTCTTTACCTAACTTTGATAAATCTTTTGAGATTGAATGTGATGCAAGTGGAATAGGTATAGGGGCTGTTTTGATGCAAGAGAAAAGGCCAATCATGTTCTTTAGTGAAAAGCTAAATGGAGCACAACTCAAATACCCGACATATGACAAAGAGCTACATGCACTTGTTAGGGCGTTGCAAGTTTGGCAACATTATTTGTGGCCAAAAGAGTTTGTCATCCACACGGATCATGAAAGTTTGAAGCATCTCAAGAGCCAAACAAAGCTAAATAAGAGACATGCGAAGTGGGTAGAATTCATTGAGACATTTCCTTATGTGATTCATTACAAGAAAGGTAAGGACAATGTGGTGGTTGATGCATTGTCAAGAAGGTATGCATTATTTTCTTCTCTTAGTGCAAAAATTCTTGGTTTTAAACATATGGTTGAGTTGTACAAAGTTGAGAAATCTGAATTTCATGATGTTTATATGCAATGCTTAGGAGGAAACAATGTTCATGATCATATTGTATTTGATGACATGCTTTTTAGGAAAGGGAAGCTTTGTATTCCTAAGTGTTCAATTAGGGAGTTACTTGTAAAAGAAGCTCAAGGGGGAGGACTTATGGGACATTTTGGGGAATTTAAAACATATAGCATGTTGAGTGAACACTTTTATTGGTTGAAAATGAGGAAGGATGTGAACAAAGTATGCAAACAATGTTTCAAATGTAAAGAGGCTAAGTCTAAGACACAACCACATGGTCTTTACACACCTTTAGATGTTCCTACCGAACCTTGGGTTGACATTAGCATGGATTTTGTTCTAGGATTACCAAAGACTAAGAGACATCGTGATAGCATTTTTGTTGTTGTTGATAGGTTTAGTAAGATGGCACATTTCATTCCATGTAACAAAACAGATGATGCCACTAACATAGCTAATCTTTTCTTTAGGGAAGTGGTTAGATTACATGGAATTCCCAAAACAATTGTGAGTGATAGAGATGTCAAAATTTTAAGTCATTTTTGGAAAGTTTTATGGGGAAAATTGGGAACCAAGCTTTTGTTTTCTACAACATGTCACCCCCAAACTGATGGACAAACCGAGGTGGTTAATAGAACGTTAGGAGCCCTACTTAGATCCTTAATTTCAAAGAATCTGAATACATGGGAAGAAACTCTACCATTTGTGGAATTTGCATACAATAGAGCGATACAAAGTACCACTCATTGTTCACCATTTGAGATTGTGTATGGCTTTAATCCTTTAACTCCACTAGATTTATCACCATTGCCGCCTAATATGTTTACTAGTGATGCAGCATCTTCTAAGGCCAAATACACAAAGGAATTGCACAAAGAAATAAAAGAAAGGATTGAAAAGAAAAATCAGAAGCTAATCACTACCAAAAATCATGGGAGAAAGCAATTGATTTTTAAAAAGGGGGATTGGGTTTGGGTTCATCTACTAAAAGAGAGGTTTCCGGATCAAAGGAAGTCTAAACTACAACCAAGGGGAGATGGTCCTTTTCAAGTACTTGAACGAATAAATGATAATGCATACAAGCTAGATCTTCGAGGTGAGTACAATGTAAGTTCTACTTTTAATGTGGCTGACTTGGCTCCTTTTAATGTAGGAACTGAAGATCTTGATTTGAGGTCAAATCCTTTTACAGAAAGGGGGGATGATACGAATCAAACAACTGATCCATTGCATGTACCTGAAGGACCTATTGCAAGGAGTAAGGCGAAGAAGATTCAAGAGCAATATATATTACATCTTCAAAAGCTTGCCAATGCACAAGAAGAGACAAAACTTTTTCATCCCGAATTTATTTACAACATTAGCACAACAAGTGAATAAGAGATTGAAGTGAAGATGGCATGAGAATAGTCATTTTTATTTTGGAAGATGACAACATGGCAGAATTTTAAATAAAGAAATTTCTAGATTTCTTATTTTGGGACTTTTTGATTTCAATGCTTGCCAACCATGCTCATAATTGCAATGGACCTTCTAGAAGAGTTGGTTGAGTATATATAAAGCATATCTACCCTTTTGTCTAGCATTTAAGCCATGCAATTTACTTTTGGCTTCTTATGTCTTATTTTCTACAAAATGCATTTAATAGCTTTTTTAGTCCTTTTGTATTCCAAGGCATGCACGAATTTTTTGCCTTTAAAATGGCTTGTAATACATCATTTTGGACAGATTTTATGAATGAAAAACTTGTGTTTTCCTAGACCCCATTTGGTGTTGTCTTTCTTTCAAATCTTGTTTTAGGTTTGAAGTTAAATCAATTCAATTGATTAGTCTTGATCAAACTAATTCTGGAGTGAGTTGTCTTAGGATCTAAGAGTGACCATTTTAGATTTTGAGTGTGATCTAAGTTAGCTGTCATTGTGAGTTTTTACAAGGATCCTAGAAGGACCTCTAGCTTTGTAAAATTCAAGCAACAATCGGTGCTGCGCTTATCACAAACAAAGCTCAAGAAGAGACATGCCAGGTGGCCAACACCCACGAATGCAACCGAGGCAAGATCTTACATGGCCTAGCAGTTTCTACAGGTGGTTTATCAAGGAATTCAGTGGCATTGCCTAACCATCGAAGGAACGTGTTTAAAGAACCGTGAAATTCGAATGAAAATGAAAGAAAAAGAAAGCATTCAATGTATTTAAAGAGTCATTAACCAGTGCACCGTCCTTCTACACCTAACTTTCACCGATCTTTCGAGATTGAATGTAATGAAAGTGATTGGGTATAAGATAGCTGTTTCGATACAAGGAAAAAAGAACGGGCCAATCATGTCTTTTAGTGAAACACTAATTGGGGCACAACTTAAATACGCGACATTTGAGAAAGAACTACATGCAATTGTAAGGGCTTTGGATGCTTGGAAACCTTAATCGTGGCAAAGGAGTTTGGCATCCACACGGATCGATCATGATAGCTATAGGCATCTCTAGAGAAAAACATAGCTATAGAAAGGAGACATGCTAAGTGGCAACAACCACAAATGCAATGGAGGTAATATCTTTAGATGATTTAGCTAGTTTCTGTAACGACCCGACCCGAATGGAGTTCTAAATAGGCCATTACCTCAATGCATGCATACAAATCTACAGAAAATTTGCAAGATGGTGTTTGGATTCTAAGTAAAAACTAAAACATGGAAACATCCATTTAAAAATCAACATAAATTCTCTGAAACACATCATCTTTGTTTCCAAGCACCTGTTCCAAGACAAATACATTTCCAAAACATACTCTGATCAGAGATTTATTTAAAACATACAAGCTTTGCAATAGTTACAACAATGCTAGAATCCGGAAATACATTCAGAAATCACCCTAGGGCTCCGTGCCCAACTACATGCATTCAGAGGACATTTAAATCATAAATATAAACATATGACTCAGAGTTGAACAACGGGTTTCCATGATCACAGCTCCTCCTCCAGCCATCTTGTCTCGCACCATGGTTACCTGTGGAAAACCACATAATAAGGGTGAGTAACGAATTACTCAGTAAGAATCCCCAACCGGGGTACAATACGATATACATGGTCATCTCGATGAGTGTATGCAAGTTATGAATATAAACACAGAATAGAGCACATAGCTTAGCCCACACTTGGGCCTCGGATGCCAACTCGTGGTCTTAGGTCTTAAATCAATCAATCACATCCACACAATCCATCACACAAGTCGCCCTATACGAGAAACAAGTCCGGCCTCGGCACATCTCATTGTCGAATGAAAGGTACACTAGCTCAAGATCCCGAGGAGCTCTCCGGTCGGTGTTGTAATGAGCGTAAACATGCACGCGCGTACTCTGCAGACTATGGGGGTGCGGGTCTAGAGGCAAGTCGCCCATGTCGATCACAACGCCTAAATAATTCTTTGGATCGGTGTCACTGACATAGGGGTGTGAGACCTGGACACGTAAACTATGTTAGCCTGAACCACTGCACCTGGGGCTAAGGAATGGGTCGTGGTAGGCTTACACCAGGAAGCCGTCCTTACCTTAACATGTGGCAATCAGGGGCTACTGCCGAACACGCTGAGGACTTGCCGACTGCCGGGGACGAGGCAATGCCAAGTCATCATCCCGACCGTTGGGGCATTTAACAGTCTGCCACCCTCACCCAAGATTGCAGGGCCTACCGCTTGGGTTAGCTAATCCCTCACGGGGTCCGGGGCGAGCACATCTCTCGACGTCCCGCCATGGATGCAAGGTACTTTATGCATCGGGCCGGATGATGCTATCTACCGCAACTCTAACTTTGTCCTAGCAATCAGCAAACAATCAATATAATCCAATACGTGCTCAAAAAGAATACAACGAACCTAGCATGATACTACGAAGCAAGGAACAGATACGAGCATGCCAGAAAGGAACAACCTAGCATGGATTAACATGAGAATTAACCAGGAAAATCATGCTAATCGGGAATTCAGATTAGAGCACTTAGCCACACATGTCAATAAACACAAACAAGCAATCAATCAGCAATCACATATAATATCGCAGGGTCCACACAACTCTAGTAAGAAGTCCTTACCTGGCCGGAAGACCTCTAAACACAAGAAACCTAAGCTGCGATCGAACCCGAGCTAGCTAGCGAGAACCTAACAAAAACAACAATAATTACAATCAAAAGGCCCAAATATAATAAAACAAACGAGGCACCTGATGACACTCGAACGCCTACAGGGGCTATACCCAGACGGGCCGGGCAAACGCACCAGCACGGCATCAGCTCGGGGCGCATCGACACGGCACTAGGGCAGGCTACTGGCGAGCGGCCTTCCCTGGGCGTGGGGGGCGCGAGCACGGGGCCACTAGGGCGCTGGGCGCGCACTCGAGCGCAGGCTACGAGCAGGCGCGAGCTTGCAGCGCGGCGCGAGCGGCGGCTTGGCTGGGCAGGAGCGGAGCTTTCGTGGACTGATTCAGCTCGAAGGCTCGCGGCGGGCGGGCGGGCGGTGGGGCAAGGCGCGCGCGGCGAAGCGCGGGGCGAGGGGACGAGCGAGGGCGAGCGCGGCCCGGGCGCAGCGGCAGCCGAGGCGCAAGGCTGGGAGCTCGGCACAGTGGCGGACGGCGAGGCGAACTAGCGGCGGGCGCGAAGGCGGTGGAGCGCGAGAGCGGCGCGCCCAGAGCAGGCGGGTGAGCATCACTGGTGCGAGGGGCAGGCGAGCGCGTCTCGCGCATACGTGCGCGGCTGAGGCAGCGGCCACAGAAGGCTGGGCGACACTGGGCGAGGGAGCTCGGTGGGCAGGCTCGAGGTGGCTGGGTGAGCCAAGGGCTCGGGCTGGGGCTAGGAGGGGGGGCTTGGGGAGAGAGAGAGAGAGAGAGAGAGAGAGAGAGAGAGAGAGAGAGAGAGAGAGAGAGAGAGAGAGAGAGAGAGAGAAAAGTGAATTTGGGGAAAAAATAAAAGAAAAGAAAATGAATTTGGAAAAGAAAAGGAAAATGGGAAATAAAAGGAAAAAATAAGGATTTTATCCAAAATCCATCCTTATCCACTTTTATCCTTAAAAAATCCCATTTCCCGGTTTCCTCCTTCGAGACCCGGCTGAAGCAACCTCTTCCAATAAATAAAATCACTAAATCCAACTCCCAAAACAACACCAAGGGCCCGGGCTCGAATCCCAAAGGAAGCACACAACCAACCAACACTTTGCCAAAACCCAAATCACAACCGAACTCCCAAACGACTAGCCCAAACATCTCGGGACTCGCAAGCAACAACAAACAAGCCTCGACAAAGGCAGGAGCTACCTCGAAGCCCAGAAAACCACAAATCCTGCCCGAAGAGCCAAAAGACCAAAATACCCATAAGGGGCAAAACCGCTCTAACGGCCCAACTAAACAACTGAATCTTGACCCGAAGGCACCTCGAAAACTGGGATAGAAAACTGGGCTGTTACATTCTACAGGGGGTTTATAATGACTTTCAGTAGCATAGCCTCACCATCGTAAAAAGAACTTTATATTCAGGAAAGCAAATGCAAGAGAAAGCGATTAATGAATTAAAACAAAAATTAACCAATGCACCATGTCTTGCTCTTTCTAACTCTTTTGAGATTGAATGCGATGCAAATGGAATATGTATAAGAGCTGTTTTGATACTAGAAAACAGGCCAATCATATATCTTCGAGAAAAGCTGAATGGATCACATCCTGAATACGCGTCATTTGAAACGAAAGTACATGCACTAGGGAGGGCCTTGCAAGTTTCGTTACCTTAATTGTTGCCAAAAGAGTTTGTCACCCACAAGGATCGTGAAAGCTAGTAGCATCTCGAGAGCCAATTAAAGCCCCAAAAGAGGCATTCAAAGGGAGGACAACACCCACTAATTCAACCGAGGCAAGATCCTTCATGGTTTAGCTAGTTTCTGCACGAGGCTTATCAAGGATTTCAATAGGATTGCCTCAAAGCAGAATGAACTTGTTAGAGAGATTGTACAATTCTAATGGAATCAAAAGCAAGAGAATGCGTTCAATGAACTAATAGAAAAACCGACCAATGCCCCCTGCCATGCTCTACCTAACTTTGATCGATCATTTGAGATGCAAATGGAATAGGCACAAGAGCAATTTCAAAGCCACAACACAAGGCGAATCATGTTTATTGTAAAAAGCGAACTCAAATACGTGCCACATGCACTTTGTGAAATTTGTGCAAGTTCGGATACCTTACATGTGGCAAAAAGAGTCTGCCATCCACACAGATCATGAAAGCTTGAAGAATCTTAGGAGCCAAACAAAGCAAAGCTCAAGAAGAGAATTGCCAAGTGGCCAACACCCACGAATGCAACCGAGGAAAGATCTTACATGGCCTAGCAGTTTCTACAGGTGGTTTATCAAGGAATTCAGTGGCATTGCCTAACCATCGAAGGAACGTGTTTAAAGAACTGTGAAATTCGAATGAAAACAAAAGCAAAAGAAGGCATTCAATGTATTCAAAGAGTCATTAACCAGTGCCCCGTCCTTCTACACCTAACTTTCACCGATCTTTCGAGATTGAATGTAATGAAAGTGATTGGGTATAAGAGAGCTGTTTCGATACAAGGAAAAAAGAACGGCCCAATCATGTCTTTTAGTGAAACACTAATTGGGGCACAACTTAAATACGCGACATTTGAGAAAGAACTACTTGCAATTCTAAGGGCTTTGGATGTTTGGAAACCTTAATCGTGGCAAAGGAGTTTGGCATCCACACGGATCGATCATGATAGCTATAGGCATCTCTAGAGAAAAACATAGCTATAAAAAGGAGACATGCTAAGTGGCAACGACCACAAATGCAACGGAGGTAAGATCTTTAGATGATTTAATTAGTTTCTACAGGGGGTTTATAATGACTTTCAGTAGCATAGCCTCACCATCGTAAAAAGAACTTTATATTCAGGAAAGCAAATGCAAGAGAAAGCGATCAATGAATTAAAACAAAAATTGACCAATGCACCATGTCTTGCTCTTTCTAACTCTTTTGAGATTGAATGCGATACAAATGGAATAGGTATAAGAGATGTTTTGATACTAGAAAACAGGCCAATCATATATCTTCGAGAAAAGCTGAATGGATCACATCCTGAATACGCGTCATTTGAAAAAGAACTACATGCACTAGGGAGCGCCTTGCAAGTTTCGTTACCTTAATTGTTGCCAAAAGAGTTTGTCACCCACAAGGATCATGAAAGCTAGTAGCATCTCGAGAGCCAATTAAAGCCCCAAAAGAGGCATTCTAAGTGAGGACAACACCCACAAATTCAACCGAGGCAAGATCCTTCATGGTTTGGCTAGTTTCTGCCCGAGGCTTATCAAGGATTTCAATAGGATTGCCTCAAAGCAGAATGAACTTGTTAGAGAGATTGTACAATTCTAATGGAATCAAAAGCAAGAGAATGCGTTCAATGAACTAATAGAAAAACCGACCAATGCCCCCTGTCATGCTCTACCTAACTTTGATCGATCATTTGAGATGCAAATGGAATAGGCACAAGAGCAATTTCAAAGCCACAACACAAGGCGAATCATGTTTATTGTAAAAAGCGAACTCAAATACGTGCCACATGCACTTGTGGGGGCTGTGCAAGTTCGGATACCTTACATGTGGCAAAAAGAGTTTGTCATCCACACAGATCATGAAAGCTTGAAGAATCTTAGGAGCCAAACAAAGCTCAAGAAGAGACATGCCAGGTGGCCAATACCCACGAATGCAACCGAGGCAAGATCTTACATGGCCTAGCTGATAAGCGCCGATCCTTGCTTGAATTTTACAAAGCTAGAGGTCCTTCTAGGATTCTTGCATAAACTCACAATGAAGGTTAACTTAGATCACACTCAAAATCTAAAATGGTCACTCTTAGATCCTAAGACAACTCACTCCAGAATTAGCTTGATCAAGACTAATCCAATGAATTGATTTAACTTTAAACATAAAGCAAGGTTTGAAAGAAATGAAACACCAAATGGGGTTCAAGAAAACACAAGTTTTTCATTCATGAAATCTGTCCAAAATGATGTATTACAAGCCATTTTAAAGGCAAAAAATTCGTGCATGCCTTGGAATACAAAAGGACTCAAAAACCTATTAAATGCATTTTGTAGAAAATAAGACATAAGAATCCAAAAGTAAATTGCATGGCTTAAATGCTAGACAAAAGGGTAGATATGCTTTAAGTACACTCAACCAACTCTTCTAGAAGGTCCCTTGCAATAATGAGCATGGTTGGCAAGCATTGAAATCAAAAAGTCCCAAGATAAGAAATCTAGAAATTTCTTTATTTAAAATTCTGCCATGTAATTGTTATAATTCTCTGGAATCTTCTTTTCCTTCTTCTTGTAATTTCTCCTTCATGTGCATGCAATAAGTTGGTAGTTGAATTCATATCATCCCCCCTTTCTTTAAAATGATTTGTCCTCAAATCAAAATCTTTATGTCTTCTTTTGAACACTTTATGCTTGCTGCCATGGATGAACTTAGAAGAAAATTTGGAGTATTTCATCACAATAAACTAGTTGCCATTGTGTTTGTGGTCATTCTTTACTTTAGAAGGAATCTTCGCTTCGAAATGTTATAGAAGATCTTTTGCTTCCTGTAAGAACTCAAAAGAAACACTAGACAAACATGGTTTGAGCTCGCCCGTTAGGTAGCAAGTTCCTTTATATAAAAGTCTACAAATATTTTTCTTTGAAAACAAAATGGATTTAACCTCACTAGCTCTTTTACACAATCTCACATCATTGGCTTTTCTCTCGTTTTTCTTCATAGGCCATAAACTAAGCTCATGCTTCTCTCTCTCATTCATTTTCTCACATGATTCTTCATTAATAAACTCACATGCTTTTGTCATGGCCTTTTGTGCCTTTTTCCCTAACTCACACACATCAACTTGTACATCATTTAGATTAGGTTTTACAATAGTAGAATGATTACAATCAAACACGTCCTCACAATATAGTTCCCTAGCATGTATTGCAACTAAACCACAATGCATTTCATTTTCAACGATGCAACTTTCTACTTCAACCCTAGGCTGAATTTCATCACATAAACTATCATTTTCCAAAGATAATTGAATATTTAAAATTGGTTTTGGATGAGTGTACCTTGAAGACATCCTTTTGCTATGTGCTCTTCTTTCTTCCATATCTTCTCTCATCATTTCCAACATATCTTTAAGAGCTTCAAGAACGGTACTAAAAGCCGGTGCATTTGTTACCTTTTCTTCATTATGTGACATGTTGAAAAGATTTTTTACCAATAGAGTCGGGCAAGGAATGTCGACCAAATGCTCTGATACCAAATGATAAGCGCCGATCCTTGCTTGAATTTTACAAAGCTAGAGGTCCTTCTAGGATCCTTGTTTACTCACAATGATAGCTAACTTAGATTACACTCAAAATCTAAAATGGTCACTCTTAGATCCTAAGACAACTCACTCCAGAATTAGTTTGATCAAGACTAATCCAATGAATTGATTTTACTTCAAACCTAAAGCAAGATTTGAAAGAAATGAAACACCAAATGGGGTTCAAGAAAACACAAGTTTTTCATTCATAAATCTGTCCAAAATGATGTATTACAAGCCATTTTAAAGGCCAAAAATTCGTGCATGCCTTGGAATACAAAAGGACTAAAAAACTATTAAATGCATTTTGTAGAAAATAAGACATAAGAAGCCAAAAGTAAATTGCATGGCTTAAATGCTAGACAAAAGGGTAGATATACTTTAAATACACTCAACCAACTCTTCTAGAAGGTCCATTGAAATAATGAGCATGGTTGGCAAGCAATGAAATAAAAAAGTCCCAAAATAAGAAATCTAGAAATTTCTTTATTTAAAATTCTGCCATTTAATTTTTTTTATAATCCTCTTGGAATCTTCTTTTCCTTCTTCTTGTAATTGCTCCTTCATGTGAATGCAAGAGGTTGGTAGTTGAATTCATATCATCCCCCCTTTCTTTAGAATGATAAGCGCCGATCGTTGCTTGAATTTTACAAAGCTAGAGATCCTTCTAGGATCCTTGCAAAAACTCACAATGAAGGCTAACTTAGATCGCACTTAAAATCTAAAATAGTCACTCTTAGATCCTAAGACAACTCACTCCAGAATTAGCTTGAGCAAGACTAATCCATTGAATTGATTTAACTTCAAATCTAAAGCAAGATTTGAAAAAGAGACAACACCAAATGGGGTCTAAGAGAACACAAGTTTTTTCGATCATAAATCTCTCCAAAATGATGAATTACAAGCCATTTTAAAGACAAAAAATTCGTGCATGCCTTGAAATACAAAAGGACTCAAAAAGCTATTAAATGCATTTTGTAGAAAATAAGGCCTAGGAAACCAAAACTCGATTGCATGGCATAAATGCTAGACAAAAGGGGTAGATAAACTTTAAATAGACCGAACTAACTCTTCTAGAAGGTCCCTTTGCAATTATGAGCATGATTGGCAAACTTTGAAATTAAAAAAGTTCCAAAATATGAAATCTAAAAATTTCATCATCTAAAATTCTGCATTGTAATTTCTAAGACTCTAGGAATCTTCTTCTTCTTGCTTCTTGCAACAGCCCCTTCATGAGAACACAACTTTGATGGTCGGATTCGTATAATCCCCCCTGTCTTTAAAAGGATTTGTCCTCAAATCAAAGTCTTTATGTCTTTTTTTGAAAACTTTATCATTGCTGCAATGCTCTGATACCAAATGATAAGCGCCGATCCTTGCTTGAATTTTACAAAGATAGAGGTCCTTCTAGGATCCTTGTTTACTCACAATGATAGCTAACTTAGATTACACTCAAAATCTAAAATGGTCACTCTTAGATCCTAAGACAACTCACTCCAGAATTAGTTTGATCAAGACTAATCCAATGAATTGATTTTACTTCAAACCTAAAGCAAGATTTGAAAGAAATGAAACACCAAATGGGGTTCAAGAAAACACAAGTTTTTCATTCATAAATCTGTCCAAAATGATGAATTACAAGCCATTTTAAAGGCAAAAAATTCGTGCATGCCTTGAAATACAAAAGGATTCAAAAAGCTATTAAATGCATTTTGTAGAAAATAAGACATAAGAAGCCAAAAGTAAATTGCATGTCTTAAATGCTAGACAAAAGGGTAGATATGCTTTAAATACACTCAACCAACTCTTCTAGAAGGTCCATTGCAATAATGAGCATGGTTGGCAAGCATTGAAATAAAAAAGTCCCAAAATAAGAAATCTAGAAATTTCTTTATTTAAAATTCAGCCATGTAATTGTTATAATTCTCTTGGAATCTTCTTTTCCTTCTTCTTGTAATTGCTCCTTCATGTGCATGCACTAAGTTGGTAGTTGAATTCATATCACTAGCAGTTTCTACAGGTGGTTTATCAAGGAATTCAGTGGCATTGCCTAACCATCGAAGGAACGTGTTTAAAGAACAGTGAAATTCGAATGAAAACGAAAGCAAAAGAAGGCATTCAATGTATTTAAAGAGTCATTAACCAGTGCACCGTTCTTCTACACCTAACTTTCACCGATCTTTCGAGATTGAATGTAATGAATGTGATTGGGTATAAGAGAGCTGTTTCGATACAAGGAAAAAAGAACGGGCCAATCATGTCTTTTAGTGAAACACTAATTGGGGCACAACTTAAATACGCGACATTTGAGAAAGAACTACATGCAATTGTAAGGGCTTTGGATGTTTGGAAACCTTAATCTGGCAAAGGAGTTTGGCATCCACACGGATCGATCATGATAGCTATAGGCATCTCTAGAGAAAAACATAGTTATAAAAAGGAGACATGCTAAGTGGCAACGACCACAAATGCAACGGAGGTAAGATCTTTAGATGATTTAGCCAGTTTCTACAGGCGGTTTATAATGACTTTCATTAGCATAGCCTCACCATCGTTAAAAGAACTTTATATTCAGGAAAGCAAATGCAAGAGAAAGCGATCAATGAATTAAAACAAAAATTGACCAATGCACCATGCCTTGCTCTTTCTAACTCTTTTGAGATTGAATGCGATGCAAATGGAATAGGTATAATAAATTGTTTTGATACTAGAAAACAGGCCAATCATATATCTTCGAGAAAAGCTGAATGGATCACATCCTGAATACGCGTCATTTGAAAAAGAAGTACATGCACTAGGGAGGGCCTTGCAAGTTTCGTTACCTTAATTGTTGCCAAAAGAGTTTGTCACCCACAAGGATCGTGAAAGCTAATTGCATTTCGAGAGCCAATTAAAGCCCCAAAAGAGGCATTCTAAGTGAGGACAACACGCACAAATTCAACCGAGGCAAGTTCCTTCATGGTTTAGCTAGTTTCTGCACGAGGCTTATCAAGGATTTCAATAGGATTGCGTCAAAGCAGAATGAACTTGTTAGAGAGATTGTACAATTCTAATGGAATCAAAAGCAAGAGAATGTGTTCAATGAACTAATAGAAAAACAGACCAATGACCCCTGCCATGCTCTACCTAACTTTGATCGATCATTTGAGATGCAAATGGAATAGGCACAAGAGCAATTTCAAAGCCACAACACAAGGCGAATCATGTTTATTGTAAAAAGCAAACTCAAATACGTGCCACATGCACTTGTGGGGGCTGTGCAAGTTCGGATACCTTACATGTGGCAAAAAGAGTCTGCCATCCACACAGATCATGAAAGCTTGAAGAATCTTAGGAGCCAAACAGAGCTCAAGAAAAGAATTGCAAGGTGGCCAACACCCACGAATGCAACCGAGGCAAGATCTTACATGGCCTAGCAGTTTGTACAGGTGGTTTATCAAGGAATTCAGTGGCATTGCCTAACCATCGAAGGAACGTGTTTAAAGAACCGTGAAATTCGAATGAAAATGAAAGCAAAAGAAGGCATTCAATGTATTTAAAGAGTCATTAACCAGTGCACCGTCCTTCTACACCTAACTTTCACCGATCTTTCGAGATCGAATGTAATGAAAGTGATTGGGTATAAGAGAGCTGTTTCGATACAAGGAAAAAAGAACGGGCCAATCATGTCTTTTAGTGAAACACTAATTGGGGCACAACTTAAATACGCGACATTTGTGAAAGAACTACATGCAAGTGTAAGGGCTTTGGATGTTTGGAAACCTTAATCGTGGCAAAGGAGTTTGGCCTCCACACGGATCGATCATGATAGCTATAGGCATCTCTAGAGAAAAACATAGTTATAAAAAGGAGACATGCTAAGTGGCAACGACCACAAATGCAACGGAGGTAAGATCTTTAGATGATTTAGCTTGATTTCTCTGAGCGGTTTATAATGACTTTCATTAGCATAGCCTCACCATCGTAAAAAGAACTTTATATTCAGGAAAGCAAATGCAAGAGAAACCGATCAATGAATTAAAACAAAAATTGACCAATGCACCATGTCTTGCCCTTTCTAACTCTTTTGAGATTGAATGCGATGCAAATGGAATAGGTATAACAGCGGTTTTGATACTAGAAAACAGGCCAATCATATATCTTCGAGAAAAGCTGAATGGATCACATCCTGAATACGCGTCATTTGAAAAAGAAGTACATGCACTAGGGAGGGCCTTGCGAGTTTCGTTACCTTAATTGTTGCCAAAAGAGTTTGTCACCCACAAGGATCGTGAAAGCTAGTAGCATCTCGAGAGCCAATTAAAGCCCCAAAAGAGGCATTCAAAGGGAGGACAACACCCACAAATTCAACCGAGGCAAGATCCTTCATGGTTTAGCTAGTTTCTGCACGAGGCTTATCAAGGATTTCAATAGGATTGCCTCAAAGCAGAATGAACTTGTTAGAGAGATTGTACAATTCTAATGGAATCAAAAGCAAGAGAATGCGTTCAATGAACTAATAGAAAAACCGACCAATGCCCCCTGCCATGCTCTACCTAACTTTGATCGATCATTTGAGATGCAAATGGAATAGGCACAAGAGCAATTTCAAAGCCACAACACAAGGCGAATCATGTTTATTGTAAAAAGCGAACTCAAATACGTGCCACATGCACTTGTCGGGGCTGTGCAAGTTCGGATACCTTACATGTGGCAAAAAGAGTCTGCCGTCCACACAGATCATGAAAGCTTGAAGAATCTTAGGAGCCAAACAAAGCAAAGCTCAAGAAGAGAATTGCCAGGTGGCCAACACCCACGAATGCAACCGAGGAAAGATCTTACATGGCCTAGCAGTTTCTGTAGGTGGTTTATCAAGGAATTCAGTGGCATTGCCTAACCATCGAAGGAACGTGTTTAAAGAACCGTGAAATTCGAATGAAAACGAAAGCAAAAGAAGGCATTCAATGTATTCAAAGAGTCATTAACCAGTGCCCCGTCCTTCTACACCTAACTTTCACCGATCTTTCGAGATTGAATGTAATGAAAGTGATTGGGTATAAGAGAGCTGTTTCGATACAAGGAAAAAAGAACGGGCCAATCATGTCTTTTAGTGAAACACTAATTGGGGGACAACTTAAATACGCGACATTTGAGAAAGAACTACTTGCAATTCTAAGGGCTTTGGATGTTTGGAAACCTTAATCGTGGCAAAGGAGTTTGGCATCCACACGGATCGATCATGATAGCTATAGGCATCTCTAGAGAAAAACATAGCTATAAAAAGGAGACATTCTAAGTGGCAACGACCACAAATGCAACGGAGGTAAGATCTTTAGATGATTTAGCTAGTTTCTACAGGCGGTTTATAATGACTTTCAGTAGCATAGCTTCACCATCGTAAAAAGAACTTTATATTCAGGAAAGCAAATGCAAGAGAAAGCGATCAATGAATTAAAACAAAAATTGACCAATGCACCATGTCTTGCTCTTTCTAACTCTTTTGAGATTGAATGTGATGCAAATGGAATAGGTATAAGAGCTGTTTTGATACTAGAAAACAGGCCAATCATATATCTTCGAGAAAAGCTGAATGGATCACATCCTGAATACGCGTCATTTGAAAAAGAAGTACATGCACTAGGGAGGGCCTTGCAAGTTTCGTTACCTTAATTGTTGCCAAAAGAGTTTGTCACCCACAAGGATCATGAAAGCTAGTAGCCTTTCGAGAGCCAATTAAAGCCCCAAAAGAGGCATTCTAAGTGAGGACAACACGCACAAATTCAACCGAGGCAAGATCCTTCATGGTTTAGCTAGTTTCTGCACGAGGCTTATCAAGGATTTCAATAGGATTGCGTCAAAGCAGAATGAACTTGTTAGAGAGATTGTACAATTCTAATGGAATCAAAAGCAAGAGAATGTGTTCAATGAACTAATAGAAAAACAGACCAATGACCCCTGCCATGCTCTACCTAACTTTGATCGATCATTTGAGATGCAAATGGAATAGGCACAAGAGCAATTTCAAAGCCACAACACAAGGCGAATCATGTTTATTGTAAAAAGCGAACTCAAATACTTGCAACATGCACTTGTGGGGGTTGTGCAAGTTCAGATACCTTACATGTGGCAAAAAGAGTGTGTCATCCACACAGATCATGAAAGCTTGAAGAATCTTAGGAGCCAAACAAAGCTCAAGAAGAGACATGCCAGGTGGCCAACACCCACGAATGAAACCGAGGAAAGATCATACATGGCCTAGCAGTTTCTACAGGTGGTTTATCAAGGAATTCAATGGCATTGCCTAACCATCGAAGGAACGTGTTTAAAGAACCGTGAAATTCGAATGAAAATGAAAGCAAAAGAAGGCATTCAATGTATTTAAAGAGTCATTAACCAGTGCACCGTCCTTCTACACCTAACTTTCACCGATCTTTCGAGATTGAATGTAATGAATGTGATTGGGTATAAGAGAGCTGTTTCGATACAAGGAAAAAAGAACGGGCCAATCATGTCTTTTAGTGAAACACTAATTGGGGCACAACTTAAATACGCGACATTTGAGAAAGAACTACATGCAATTGTAAGGGCTTTGGATGTTTGGAAACCTTAATCCTGGCAAAGGAGTTTGGCATCCACACGGATCGATCATGATAGCTATAGGCATCTCTAGAGAAAAACATAGTTATAAAAAGGAGACATGCTAAGTGGCAACGACCACAAATGCAACGGAGGTAAGATCTTTAGATGATTTAGCCAGTTTCTACAGGCTGTTTATAATGACTTTCATTAGCATAGCCTCACCATCGTTAAAAGAACTTTATATTCAGGAAAGCAAATGCAAGAGAAAGCGATCAATGAATTAAAACAAAAATTGACCAATGCACCATGCCTTGCTCTTTCTAACTCTTTTGAGATTGAATGCGATGCAAATGGAATAGGTATAACAGCTGTTTTGATACTAGAAAACAGGCCAATCATATATCTTCGAGAAAAGCTGAATGGATCACATCCTGAATACGAGTCATTTGAAAAAGAACTACATGCACTAGGGAGGGCCTTGCAAGTTTCGTTACCTTAATTGTTGCCAAAAGAGTTTGTCACCCACAAGGATCATGAAAGCTAGTAGCATTTCGAGAGCCAATTAAAGCCCCAAAAGAGGCATTCTAAGTGAGGACAACACGCACAAATTCAACCGAGGCAAGATCCTTCATGGTTTAGCTAGTTTCTGCACGAGGCTTATCAAGGATTTCAATAGGATTGCGTCAAAGCAGAGTGAACTTGTTAGAGAGATTGTACAATTCTAATGGAATCAAAAGCAAGAGAATGTGTTCAATGAACTAATAGAAAAACAGACCAATGACCCCTGCCATGCTCTACCTAACTTTGATCGATCATTTGAGATGCAAATGGAATAGGCACAAGCGCAATTTCAAAGCCACAACACAAGGCGAATCATGTTTATTGAAAAAAGCGAACTCAAATACGTGCCACATGCACTTGTGGGGGCTGTGCAAGTTCGGATACCTTTCATGTGGCAAAAAGAGTCTGCCATCCACACAGATCATGAAAGCTTGAAGAACCTTAGGTGCCAAACAAAGCTCAAGAAGAGAATTGCAAGGTGGCCAACACCCACGAATGCAACCGAGGCAAGATCTTACATGGCCTAGCAGTTTGTACATGTGGTTTATCAAGGAATTCAGTGCTATTGCCTAACCATCGAAGGAACGTGTTTAAAGAACCGTGAAATTCGAATGAAAATGAAAGCAAAAGAAGGCATTCAATGTATTTAAAGAGTCATTAACCAGTGCACCGTCCTTCTACACCTAACTTTCACCGATCTTTCGAGATTGAATGTAATGAAAGTGATTGGGTATAAGAGAGTTGTTTCGATACAAGGAAAAAAGAACGGGCCAATCATGTCTTTTAGTGAAACACTAATTGGGGCACAACTTAAATACGCGACATTTGAGAAAGAACTACATGCAATTGTAAGGGCTTTGGATGTTTGGAAACCTTAATCGTGGCAAAGGATTTTGGCATCCACACGGATCGATCATGATAGCTATAGGCATCTCTAGAGAAAAACATAGTTATAAAAAGGAGAAATGCTAAGTGGCAACGACCACAAATGCAACGGAGGTAAGATCTTTAGATGATATAGCCAGTTTCTACAGGCGGTTTATAATGACTTTCATTAGCATAGCCTCACCATCGTAAAAAGAACTTTATATTCAGGAAAGCAAATGCAAGAGAAAGCGATCAATGAATTAAAACAAAAATTGACCAATGCACCATGTCTTGCTCTTTCTAACTCTTTTGAGATTGAATGCGATGCAAATGGAATAGGTATAACAGCTGTTTTGATACTAGAAAACAGGCCAATCATATATCTTCGAGAAAAGCTGAATGGATCACATCCTGAATACGCGTCATTTGAAAAAGAAGTACATGCACTAGGGAGGGCCTTGCAAGTTTCGTTACCTTAATTGTTGCCAAAAGAGTTTGTCACCCACAAGGATCGTGAAAGCTAGTAGCATCTCGAGAGCCAATTAAAGCCCCAAAAGAGGCATTCAAAGGGAGGACAACACCCACAAATTCAACCGAGGCAAGATCCTTCATGGTTTAGCTAGTTTCTGCACGAGGCTTATCAAGGATTTCAATAGGATTGCCTCAAAGCAGAATGAACTTGTTAGAGAGATTGTACAATTCTAATGGAATCAAAAGCAAGGGAATGCGTTCAATGAACTAATAGAAAAACCGACCAATGCCCCCTGCCATGCTCTACCTAACTTTGATCGATCATTTGAGTTGCAAATGGAATAGGCACAAGAGAAATTTCAAAGCCACAACACAAGGCGAATCATGTTTATTGTAAAAAGCGAACTCAAATACGTGCCACATGCACTTGTGGGGGCTGTGCAAGTTCGGATACCTTACATGTGGCAAAAAGAGTCTGCCGTCCACACAGATCATGAAAGCTTGAAGAATCTTAGGAGCCAAACAAAGCAAAGCTCAAGAAGAGAATTGCCAGGTGGCCAACACCCACGAATGCAACCGAGGCAAGATCTTACATGGCCTAGCAGTTTCTACAGGTGGTTTATCAAGGAATTAAGTGGCATTGCCTAACCATCGAAGGAACGTGTATAAAGAACCGTGAAATTCGAATGAAAACGAAAGCAAAAGAAGGCATTCAATGTATTTAAAGAGTCATTAACCAGTGCACCGTCCTTCTACACCTAACTTTCACCGATCTTTCGAGATTGAATGTAATGAAAGTGATTGGGTATAAGAGAGTTGTTTCGATACAAGGAAAAAAGAACGTGCCAATCATGTCTTTTAGTGAAACACTAATTGGGGCACAACTTAAATACGCGACATTTGAGAAAGAACTACATGCAATTGTAAGGGCTTTGGATGTTTTGAAACCTAAATCGTGGCAAAGGAGTTTGGCATCCACACGGATCGATCATGATAGCTATAGGCATCTCTAGAGAAAAACATAGTTATAAAAAGGAGACATGCTAAGTGGCAACGACCACAAATGCAACGGAGGTAAGATCTTTAGATGATTTAGCCAGTTTCTACAGGCGGTATATTGACTTTCAGTAGCATAGCCTCACCATCGTAAAAAGAACTTTATATTCAGGAAAGCAAATGTAAGAGAAAGCGATCAATGAATTAAAACAAAAATTGACCAATGCACCATGTCTTGCTCTTTCTAACTCTTTTGAGATTGAATGCGATGCAAATGGAATAGGTATAACAGCTGTTTTGATACTAGAAAACAGGCCAATCATATATCTCGAGAAAAAAGTGAATGGATCACATCCTGAATACGAGTCATTTGAAAAAGAACTACATGCACTAGGGAGGGCCTTGCAAGTTTCGTTACCTTAATTGTTGCCAAAAGAGTTTGTCACCCACAAGGATCATGAAAGCTAGTAGCATTTCGAGAGCCAATTAAAGCCCCAAAAGAGGCATTCTAAGTGAGGACAACACGCACAAATTCAACCGAGGCAAGATCCTTCATGGTTTAGCTAGTTTCTGCACGAGGCTTATCAAGGATTTCAATAGGATTGCGTCAAAGCAGAGTGAACTTGTTAGAGAGATTGTACAATTCTAATGGAATCAAAAGCAAGAGAATGTGTTCAATGAACTAATAGAAAAACAGACCAATGACCCCTGCCATGCTCTACCTAACTTTGATCGATCATTTGAGATGCAAATGGAATAGGCACAAGAGCAATTTCAAAGCCACAACACAAGGCGAATCATGTTTATTGTAAAAAGCGAACTCAAATACGTGCCACATGCACTTGTGGGGGCTGTGCAAGTTCGGATACCTTTCATGTGGCAAAAAGAGTCTGCCATCCACACAGATCATGAAAGCTTGAAGAACCTTAGGAGCCAAACAAAGCTCAAGAAGAGAATTGCAAGGTGGCCAACACCCACGAATGCAACCGAGGCAAGATCTTACATGGCCTAGCAGTTTGTACATGTGGTTTATCAAGGAATTCAGTGGCATTGCCTAACCATCGAAGGAACGTGTTTAAAGAACCGTGAAATTCGAATGAAAATGAAAGCAAAAGAAGGCATTCAATGTATTTAAAGAGATATTAACCAGTGCACCGTCCTTCTACACTTAACTTTCACCGATCTTTCGAGATTGAATGTAATGAAAGTGATTGGGTATAAGAGAGCTGTTTCGATACAAGGAAAAAAGAACGGGCCAATCATGTCTTTTAGTGAAACACTAATTGGGGCACAACTTAAATACGCGACATTTGAGAAAGAACTACATGCAATTGTAAGGGCTTTGGATGGTTGGAAACCTTAATCGTGGCAAAGGATTTTGGCATCCACACGGATCGATCCTGATAGCTATAGGCATCTCTAGAGAAAAACATAGTTATAAAAAGGAGACATGCTAAGTGGCAACGACCACAAATGCAACGGAGGTAAGATCTTTAGATGATATAGCCAGTTTCTACAGGCGGTTTATAATGACTTTCATTAGCATAGCCTCACCATCGTAAAAAGAACTTTATATTCAGGAAAGCAAATCCAAGAGAAAGCGATCAATGAATTAAAACAAAAATTGACCAATGCACCATGTCTTGCTCTTTCTAACTCTTTTGAGATTGAATGCGATGCAAATGGAATAGGTATAACAGCTGTTTTGATACTAGAAAACAAGCCAATCATATATCTTCGAGAAAAGCTGAATGGATCACATCCTGAATACGCGTCATTTGAAAAAGAAGTACATGCACTAGGGAGGGCCTTGCAAGTTTCGTTACCTTAATTGTTGCCAAAAGAGTTTGTCACCCACAAGGATCGTGAAAGCTAGTAGCATCTCGAGAGCCAATTAAAGCCCCAAAAGAGGCATTCAAAGGGAGGACAACACCCACAAATTCAACCGAGGCAAGATCCTTCATGGTTTAGCTAGTTTTACGCACGAGGCTTATCAAGGATTTCAATAGGATTGCCTCAAAGCGGAATGAACTTGTTAGAGAGATTGTACAATTCTAATGGAATCAAAAGCAAGAGAATGCGTTCAATGAACTAATAGAAAAACCGACCAATGCCCCCTGCCATGCTCTACCTAACTTTGATCGATCATTTGAGTTGCAAATGGAATAGGCACAAGAGAAATTTCAAAGCCACAACACAAGGCGAATCATGTTTATTGTAAAAAGCGAACTCAAATACGTGCCACATGCACTTGTGGAAATGTGCAAGTTCGGATACCTTACATGTGGCAAAAAGAGTCCGCGTGGTCCACACACAGATCATGAAAGCTTGAAGAATCTTAGGAGCCAAACAAAGCAAAGCTCAAGAAGAGAATTGCCAGGTGGCCAACACCCACGAATGCAACCGAGGCAAGATCTTACATGGCCTAGCAGTTTCTACAGGTGGTTTATCAAGGAATTAAGTGGCATTGCCTAACCATCGAAGGAACGTGTATAAAGAACCGTGAAATTCGAATGAAAACGAAAGCAAAAGAAGGCATTCAATGTATTTAAAGAGTCATTAACCAGTGCACCGTCCTTCTACACCTAACTTTCACCGATCTTTCGAGATTGAATGTAATGAAAGTGATTGGGTATAAGAGAGTTGTTTCGATACAAGGAAAAAAGAACGGGCCAATCATGTCTTTTAGTGAAACACTAATTGGGGCACAACTTAAATACGCGACATTTGAGAAAGAACTACATGCAATTGTAAGGGCTTTGGATGTTTGGAAACCTTAATCGTGGCAAAGGAGTTTGGCATCCACACGGATCGATCATGATAGCTATAGGCATCTCTAGAGAAAAACATAGCTATAAAAAGGAGACATGCTAAGCTACATGCACTAGGGAGGGCCTTGCAAGTTTCGTTACCTTAATTGTTGCCAAAAGAGTTTGTCACCCACAAGGATCATGAAAGCTAGTAGCATCTCGAGAGCCAATTAAAGCCCCAAAAGAGGCATTCTAAGTGAGGACAACACCCACAAATTCAACCGAGGCAAGATCCTTCATGGTTTAGCTAGTTTCTGCACAAGGCTTATCAAGGATTTCAATAGGATTGCCTCAAAGCAGAATGAACTTGTTAGTGAGATTGTACAATTCTAATGGAATCAAAATCAAGAGAATACGTTCAATGAACTAATAGAAAAACCGACCAATGCCCCCTGCCATGCTCTACCTAACTTTGATCGATCATTTGAGATGCAAATGGAATAGGCACAAGAGCAATTTCAAAGCCACAACACAAGGCGAATCATGTTTATTGTAAAAAGCGAACTCAAATACGTGCCACATGCACTTGTGGGGGTTGTGCAAGTTCGGATACCTTACATGTGGCAAAAAGAGTATGCCATCCACACAGATCATGAAGGCTTGAAGAATCTTAGGAGCCAAACAAAGCTCAAGAAGAGAATTGCCAGGTGGCCAACACCCACGAATGCAACCGAGGCAAGATCTTACATGGCCTAGCAGTTTGTACAGGTGGTTTATCAAGGAATTCAGTGGCATTGCCTAACCATCGAAGGAACGTATTTAAAGAACCGTGAAATTCGAATGAAAATGAAAGCAAAAGAAGGCATTCAATGTATTTAAAGAGTCATTAACCAGTGCACCGTCCTTCTACACCTAACTTTCACCGATCTTTCGAGATTGAATGTAATGAAAGTGATTGGGTATAAGAGAGCTGTTTCGATACAAGGAAAAAAGAACGGGCCAATCATGTCTTTTAGTGAAACACTAATTGGGGCACAACTTAAATACGCGACATTTGAGAAAGAACTACATGCAATTGTAAGGGCTTTGGATGTTTGGAAACCTTAATCGTGGCAAAGGAGTTTGGCATCCACACGGATCAATCATGACAGCTATGGGCATCTCTAGAGAAAAACATAGCTATAGAAAGGAGACATGCTAAGTGGCAACGACCACAATGCAACGGAGGTAAGATCTTTAGATGATTTAGCCAGTTTTTACAGGGGGTTTATAATGACTTTCAGTAGCATAGCCTCACCATCGTAAAAAGAACTTTATATTCAGGAAAGCAAATGCAAGAGAAAGAGATCAATGAATTAAAACAAAAATTGACCAATGCACCATGTCTTGCTCTTTCTAACTCTTTTGAGATTGAATGCAATACAAATGGAATAGGTATAAGAGCTGTTTTGATACAAGAAAACAGGCCAATCATATATCTTCTAGAAAAGCTGAATGGATCACATCCTGAATACGCGTCATTTGAAAAAGAACTACATGCACTAGGGAGGGCCTTGCAAGTTTCGTTACCTTAATTGTTGCCAAAAGAGTTTGTCACCCACAAGGATCATGAAAGCTAGTAGCATCTCGAGAGCCAATTAAAGCCCCAAAAGAGGCATTCTAAGTGAGGACAACACCCACAAATTCAACCGAGGCAAGATCCTTCATGGTTTAGCTAGTTTCTGCACGAGGCTTATCAAGGATTTCAATAGGATTGCCTCAAAGCGAGAATGAACTTGTTAGAGAGATTGTACAATTCTAATGGAATCAAAAGCAAGAGAATGCGTTCAATGAACTAATAGAAAAACCGACCAATGCCCCCTGCCATGCTCTACCTAACTTTGATCGATCATTTGAGATGCAAATGGAATAGGCACAAGAGCAATTTCAAAGCCACAACACAAGGCGAATCATGTTTATTGTAAAAAGCGAACTCAAATACGTGCCACATGCACTTGTGGGGGCTGTGCAAGTTCGGATACCTTACATGTGGCAAAAAGAGTCTGCCGTCCACACAGATCATGAAAGCTTGAAGAATCTTAGGAGCCAAACAAAGCAAAGCTCAAGAAGAGAATTGCCAGGTGGCCAACACCCACGAATGCAACCGAGGCAAGATCTTACATGGCCTAGCAGTTTGTACAGGTGGTTTATCAAGGAATTCAGTGGCATTGCCTAACCATCGAAGGAACGTGTTTAAAGAACCTTGAAATTCGAATGAAAATGAAAGCAAAAGAAGGCATTCAATGTATTTAAAGAGTCATTAACCAGTGCACCGTCCTTCTACACCTAACTTTCACCGATCTTTCGAGATTGAATGTAATGAAAGTGATTGGGTATAAGAGAGCTGTTTCGATACAAGGAAAAAAGAATGGGCCAATCATGTCTTTTAGTGAAACACTAATTGGGGCACAACTTAAATACGCGACATTTGAGAAAGAACTACATGCAATTGTAAGGGCTTTGGATGTTTGGAAACCTTAATCGTGGCAAAGGAGTTTGGCATCCACACGGATCGATCATGATAGCTATAGGCATCTCCAGAGAAAAACATAGCTATAGAAAGGAGATATGCTAAGTGGCAACGACCACAAATGCAACGGAGGTAAGAACTTTAGATGATTTAGCCAGTTTCTACAGGGGGTTTATAATGACTTTCAGTAGCATAGCCTCACCATCGTAAAAAGAACTTTATATTCAGGAAAGCAAATGCAAGAGAAAGAGATCAATGAATTAAAACAAAAATTGACCAATGCACCATGTCTTGCTCTTTCTAACTCTTTTGAGATTGAATGCGATGCAAATGGAATGGGTATAAGAGCTGTTTTGATACTAGAAAACAGGCCAATCATATATCTTCGAGAAAAGCTTAATGGATCACATCCTGAATACGCGTCATTTGAAAAAGAACTACATGCACTAGGGAGGGCCTTGCAAGTTTCGTTACCTTAATTGTTGCCAAAAGAGTTTGTCGCCCACAAGGATCATGAAAGCTAGTAGCATCTCGAGAGCCAATTAAAGCCCCAAAAGAGGCATTCTAAGTGAGGACAACACCCACAAATTCAACCGAGGCAAGATCCTTCATGGTTTAGCTAGTTTCCGCACGAGGCTTATCAAGGATTTCAATAGGATTGCCTCAAAGCAGAATGAACTTGTTAGAGAGATTGTACAATTCTAATGGAATCAAAAGCAAGAGAATGCGTTCAATGAACTAATAGAAAAACCGACCAATGCCCCCTGCCATGCTCTACCTAACTTTGATCGATCATTTGAGATGCAAATGGAATAGGCACAAGAGCAATTTCAAAGCCACAACACAAGGCGAATCATGTTTATTGTAAAAAGCGAACTCAAATACGTGCCACATGCACTTGTGGGGGCTGTGCAAGTTCGGATACCTTACATGTGGCAAAAAGAGTCTGTCATCCACACAGATCATGAAAGCTTGAAGAATCTTAGGAGCCAAACAAAGCAAAGCTCAAGAAGAGAATTGCCAGGTGGCCAACACCCACGAATGCAACCGAGGCAAGATCTTACATGGCCTAGCAGTTTGTACAGGTGCTTTATCAAGGAATTCAGTGGCATTGCCTAACCATCGAAGGAACGTGTTTAAAGAACCTTGAAATTCGAATGAAAATGAAAGCAAAAGAAGGCATTCAATGTATTTAAAGAGTCATTAACCAGTGCACCGTCCTTCTACACCTAACTTTCACCGATCTTTCGAGATTGAATGTAATGAAAGTGATTGGGTATAAGAGAGCTGTTTCGATACAAGGAAAAAAGAATGGGCCAATCATGTCTTTTAGTGAAACACTAATTGGGGCACAACTTAAATACGCGACATTTGAGAAAGAACTACATGCAATTGTAAGGGCTTTGGATGTTTGGAAACCTTAATCGTGGCAAAGGAGTTTGTCATCCACACGGATCGATCATGATAGCTATAGGCATCTCCAGAGAAAAACATAGCTATAGAAAGGAGATATGCTAAGTGGCAACGACCACAAATGCAACGGAGGTAAGATCTTTAGATGATTTAGCCAGTTTCTACAGGGGGTTTATAATGACTTTCAGTAGCATAGCCTCACCATCGTAAAAAGAACTTTATATTCAGGAAAGCAAATGCAAGAGAAAGAGATCAATGAATTAAAACAAAAATTGACCAATGCACCATGTCTTGCTCTTTCTAACTCTTTTGAGATTGAATGCGATGCAAATGGAATGGGTATAAGAGCTGTTTTGATACTAGAAAACAGGCCAATCATATATCTTCGAGAAAAGCTTAATGGATCACATCCTGAATACGCGTCATTTGAAAAAGAACTACATGCACTAGGGAGGGCCTTGCAAGTTTCGTTACCTTAATTGTTGCCAAAAGAGTTTGTCGCCCACAAGGATCATGAAAGCTAGTAGCATCTCGAGAGCCAATTAAAGCCCCAAAAGAGGCATTCTAAGTGAGGACAACACCCACAAATTCAACCGAGGCAAGATCCTTCATGGTTTAGCTAGTTTCTGCACGAGGCTTATCAAGGATTTCAATAGGATTGCGTCAAAGCAGAATGAACTTGTTAGAGAGATTGTACAATTCTAATGGAATCAAAAGCAAGAGAATGCGTTCAATGAACTAATAGAAAAACCGACCAATGCCCCCTGCCATGCTCTACCTAACTTTGATCGATCATTTGAGATGCAAATGGAATAGGCACAAGAGCAATTTCAAAGCCACAACACAAGGCGAATCATGTTTATTGTAAAAAGCGAACTCAAATACGTGCCACATGCACTTGTGAAATTTGTGCAAGTTCGGATACCTTACATGTGGCAAAAAAAGAGTCATCATCCACACAGATCATGAAAGCTTGAAGAATCTTAGGAGCCAAACAAAGCTCAAGAAGAGAATTGCGGTGGCCAACACCCACGAATGCAACCGAGGCAAGATCTTACATGGCCTAGCGGTTTATGCTGGTGGTTTATCAAGGAATTGGTGGCATTGCCTAACCATCGAAGGAACGTGTTTAAAGAACCTTGAAATTCGAATGAAAATGAAAGCAAAAGAAGGCATTCAATGTATTTAAAGAGTCATTAACCAGTGCACCGTCCTTCTACACCTAACTTTCACCGATCTTTCGAGATTGAATGTAATGAAAGTGATTGGGTATAAGAGAGCTGTTTCGATACAAGGAAAAAAGAATGGGCCAATCATGTCTTTTAGTGAAACACTAATTGGGGCACAACTTAAATACGCGACATTTGAGAAAGAACTACATGCAATTGTAAGGGCTTTGGATGTTTGGAAACCTTAATCGTGGCAAAGGAGTTTGTCATCCACACGGATCGATCATGATAGCTATAGGCATCTCCAGAGAAAAACATAGCCTAGTAGTTTGTCATCCACACGGATCGATCGGATACCTTACATGTGGCAAAAAGAGTCTGTCATCCACACAGATCATGAAAGCTTGAAGAATCTTAGGAGCCAAACAAAGCTCAAGAAGAGAATTGCCAGGTGGCCAACACCCACGAATGCAACCGAGGCAAGATCTTACATGGCCTAGTAGTTTGTACAGGTGGTTTATCAAGGAATTCAGTGGCATTGTGTAACTGCCCGAAAATTTCATCCCGGTCTTCCCGGGAGGCCCAGGGGCATTTTGGTAATTTTGGTCAGGCCGACAGGGCCGGTTATGTAATTGTTAATTGCCGGAAAAATTATGAGTCGATTTAAATGGGGTCGGGAATTTTGGTGAAGGCATTTGGGCTTGGAAAACGGTAAAAATAAATAGAGAATTAAATAGCGCGTCGAGTGAGATTCGAGCCAAGGACGCGCTGCAAGCTAGGCAAGGGGCGCTGCCAGCCGAGCCACAGTGCGTGTTTGTTAACTTAATCGCGCGATCTTGTATGTAAGCGTGTTTTCGTGCGTTTTATTTAAAAGCAGAAAATCGCCCGATTCCTTCCCCATTTCTTCTTCCTCTTCTTCGCGAATTCCCTCCGACCGACTGCGAATTCCTCCCTCGCCGACTTCAATTCGCCAGTTTTCCTTCTCCAAATCGAAGCTGATACTCGAGCATCTGGTGAGTCATTCTCTCTTCTTCTTCTTCTTCTTCATTTTTACCTCTGTTTCGGGCTGTGCCATTTCCGGCCAAGTCGAGGTGATTTGAGGTATGGGTTTTGTGCAGCTAGTGTAGGGGAGTTCGCCATCAACAAATCGCCCGTCGAAACCTCTCGGATCGCTCGTTTTTGGTTCTTCTCCATCGCCCCTGTTCGTGCGCAGAAACAGAGCCACTGTTCGCCCCTGTTCGCCGAGCTCGCATGCGCAGAAGCAGCCCAGCCGCCGAGCATCACCGCACACCGTCCCGTGCCCGCGCGCGCGTCCTCGCCAGCTCCGTGTCGCGTAGCATCGCCAGCGCCCAGCCGAGCCGCGTCGCCATCGCCTCGCTCACACGCAGACGCAGCCAAGACGCCTGCACGCTCGCGCGCGCGCATGTGGCCGCGCCAGCAGCGCCCAGCGCGCCTAGCCACCGTTCTTTGCCCCATTCGTGCAATCGGCTCGTTCGTTTATTCGTCGCGCCTCGTGAGTTGCTCTCGAGCTGAGCCCTATTTATTTTATTGTATTTAGGCATATTGTGTGATTTTTGTTGTGATTGATAGGTTCTCGATAGCTAGTTCGGGTTCGCTCGCCACTTAGGTTTTCATGTCAATTCGTCCCCGACCAAGGTAAGGATTTCTTACCGGAGTTGTGTGGACCCTGCGATATATTATGCGATTGCTGATTGATTGCTTGTTTGTGTTTATTGACAAGTGTAGCTAGGTATTCTATTATGAATTCCCGATTAGCATGATTTTCCTCATTTAATTCTCGTGTTAATCCATGCTAGGTTGTTCCTTTCTAGCATGCTCGTATCTGTTCCTTGCTTCGTAGTATCATGCTAGGCTCGTTGTATTCTTATTGAGCACGTATTGGATTTTATGGATTTGTTTGCTGATTGCTAGGGCAGGTTAGAGTTGCAGGTAGATAGCATCATCCGGGCCTGATGCATAAAGTACCTTGCATCCATGGCAGGGACGTCGAGCCAGTCATTCCATCCCTGGACCCGTGAGGATTAGCTAACCCCCTACCCAGTAGGCCCCGCAATCTTGGGTGAGGGTGGCAGACTGTTAAATGCCCAAACGGTCGGGATGATGACTTGGCATTGCCTCGTCCCCGGCAGTTGGCACGTCCTCAGCGTGTTCGGCCGTAGCCCCTGATTGCCACCTGTTAAGGCAAGGACGACTTCCTGGTGTAAGCCTACCACGACCGTTCCTTGGCCCCAAGTGCGGTGGTTCAGGCTGACATAATTTACGTGTCCAGGTCTCACACCCCTATGTCAGTGACACCGATCCAAAGATTTAGTTAGGGCGTGGTGGATGGACATGGGCAGCTTGCCTTGGACTCCGGCACCCGCATAGTTCTGCGAGAGCACGCGGTGCATGCTTACGCTCATTACAAAACGCCGATCGAGAGCTCCTCGGGATTGTGAGCGAGTGTACCTTTCGTCGACAAAGTGAAGCGGTGAGGCGGGACTTGTTTCTCGTATAGGGCAACTTATGTGGTGATATTATTCCGGACTAAGACCCTAAATTGGCATCCGAGGCCCAAGTGTGGGCTAAGCTATGTGCTCTATTCTGTGTTTATATTCATAGCTTGCATACGCTCATCGAGATGACCATGTAAATCGTATTGTACCCCGGTTCGGGAATCTTATTGAGTAATTCGTTACTCACCCTTATTATTGTGGTTTTTCCACGGGTAACCAAGTTGCGAGACAGGATGGTTGAAGGAGGAGCTATGATCATGGGGCCCGATCTTCCAACTCGATTTTTGTATTATGACTCTTTATGTTTTGTTTCCCACGAATGCATGTGGCAGCATTTTGAGCCCTAGGATGTTTTGTAAATGTTTTGTGGATTCCGGCATTTTGTATCCGAACAGTTTTGAATGATTTTTAGTAAATCTCGATCGAGTAAACTTTGGAAATGTATTTATCTTGGAGCAGTGCTTGGAAACAGGGACGGAGTTCCGAGAAAATTGCCTAGTTTTTAAAGGGGTTATTTTGAATGTTTTGTTTTAATTGGAATCCGAAATCATGTCTGTTTAATGTCCTTTACTTTGAATGCATGCATTGGGGTAAGGGCCCATTTAGTGCCCCATTCGGGTCGGTCCCTTACTGATATGAATTCAACTACCAATTTATTGCATGCACATGAAGGAACAATTACAAGAAGAAGGAAAAGAAGATTCCAAGAGAATTATAACAATTACATGGCAGAATTTTAAATAAAGAAATTTCTAGATTTCTTATTTTGGGACTTTTTGATTTCAATGCTTGCCAACCATGCTCATTATTGCAATGGACCTTCTAGAAGAGTTGGTTGAGTGTATTTAAAGCATATCTACCCTTTTGTCTAGCATTTAAGCCATGCAATTTACTTTTGGCTTCTTATGTCTTATTTTCTACAAAATGCATTTAATAGCTTTTTGAGTCCTTTTGTATTCCAAGACATGCACGAATTTTTGGCCTTTAAAATGGCTTGTAATACATCATTTTGGACAGATTTCATGAATGAAAAACTTGTGTTTTCTTGAACCCCATTTGGTGTTTCATTTCTTTCAAATCTTGCTTTAGGTTTGAAGTTAAATCAATTCATTGGATTAGTCTTGATCAAACTAATTCTGGAGTGAGTTGTCTTAGGATCTAAGAGTGACCATTTTAGATTTTGAGTGTGATCTAAGTTAGCTATCATTGTGAGTTTTTACAAGGATCCTAGAAGGACCTCTAGCTTTGTAAAATTCAAGCAAGGATCGGCGCTTATCATTTGGTATCAGAGCATTTGGTCAACATTCCTTGGCCGACTCTAAAGGTAAACTATCTTTTCAACATGTCACATAATGAACACAATTCAACACATGTAGCGGGTTTCAATACCGTTCTTGAAGCTCTTAAAGATATGTTGGAAATGATGAGAGAAGATATGGAAGAACGAAGAGCACATCGCAAAATGATGTCTTCAAGGTACACTAATCCTAAACCAATTTCAAATACTCAATTGTCTTTGGAAAATGATAATTCATGCGATCAAATTCATCCTACGGTTAAAGTAGAAAGTGGAAAAGTTGAAAATGAAATGCTTTATGGTTTAGTTACAAATGCTAATGAGGTTAGTAGGGAATTAGATTGTAAGTTCTTATTTTCTTGTATCCCTTCTACTATTGTAAAACCTACTCTTAATGATGTACATGTTGATGTGTGTGAGTTACGGGAAAAGGCACAAAAGGCCACGACAAAAGCAAATGAATTTATGGAAAAACAATCTTGTGAGAAAGTGAGTGTGAGAGATAAGCATGAGATTAGTTTATGGCCTATACAAGAAAATGAGAGAAAAGCCAATATTGAGAGCTTGTGTGAAAAAGCCAATGAGGTTAAATCTATTTTGTTTTCAAAGCAAAATATTTGTAGACTTTTATATAAAGGAACTTGCTATCTAACGGGCGAGCTCAAACCATGTTTCTATAGTGTTTCTTTTGAGTTTTTGCAGAAGGCAAATGAGCTTATTCAACATATTGAATTGAAGTTTCCTTCCAAAGTAATGAATGAAAACATGCACAATGCCAACTTGTTTATTATGATGAAATACTCCAAATTTGCTTCCAAATTCATCCATGGCAGCAAGCATAAAGTGTTCAAAAAAGGACATAAAGATTTTGATTTGAGGACAAATCCTTTTAAAGAAAGGGGGGATGATATGAATTCAACTACCAATTTATTGCATGCACATGAAGGAACAATTACAAGAAGAAGGAAAAGAAGATTCCAAGAGAATTATAACAATTACATGGCAGAATTTTAAATAAAGAAATTTCTAGATTTCTTATTTTGGGACTTTTTGATTTCAATGCTTGCCAACCATGCTCATTATTGCAATGGACCTTCTAGAAGAGTTGGTTGAGTGTATTTAAAGCATATCTACCCTTTTGTCTAGCATTTAAGCCATGCAATTTACTTTTGGCTTCTTATGTCTTATTTTCTACAAAATGCATTTAATAGCTTTTTGAGTCCTTTTGTATTCCAAGACATGCACGAATTTTTGGCCTTTAAAATGGCTTGTAATACATCATTTTGGACAGATTTCATGAATGAAAAACTTGTGTTTTCTTGAACCCCATTTGGTGTTTCATTTCTTTCAAATCTTGCTTTAGGTTTGAAGTTAAATCAATTCATTGGATTAGTCTTGATCAAACTAATTCTGGAGTGAGTTGTCTTAGGATCTAAGAGTGACCATTTTAGATTTTGAGTGTGATCTAAGTTAGCTATCATTGTGAGTTTTTACAAGGATCCTAGAAGGACCTCTAGCTTTGTAAAATTCAAGCAAGGATCGGCGCTTATCACTTACAGTTGGTATCAGAGCTCAGAGTCATAAATTCTGTAGATTGACCTTTTGTTGTAGGTCGTTTTCCCATGATCACTAGCACTCCGACAGTCATCAGTACGCCTAAGTTTACCTATTTGTTTTAGAAAAAGGGTTAAGAATTTACAATACCTGTCATCTAGTGTATGCCTTGTGTAGTGTTGTGGAGCGGAGACGAAAGCGAGTTCGACTCGTTATTGGTTTTGGGTTTAGAGCGCCATCATGCCAACTTCCCGCAATGTGTGATGTATGTTGTGGCTTGTTGTGGTATCCAGGTAGGTTCGGATGCCCTGGGACATCGTTCTAGAGGGAGGTAGAGATTGGACTCCCATAGGCCAACTGTGGCCCAGTTGTTGGTTTTCCCGTAGTGAGAGGGTGGAGGTGCTTTGCCTTGGAATGTCACTCCAAGAGAGAAGTTAGCTATGGTTGTGCTGATGTGGATGTTTGTGGAGCAGGTCCCCGTGTGGACTAGCCTGGGTAGCTCAAGTGTTGATCTTGAGCCTTGTTAGATTATTTGGTTGCCCAGAGAGTGGTTGCAAAGTTGGTAGCCTTCGAGGAGGTTGATGAGGCATCTTTGTGCTTCTGTGAAGTGTGGTTGTTTGCAGCCAGTAAGCCGGAACCCTGTAGTTAAGGGTGCAGCAAGCAGTGTTCTCTACGGACTGGATCCGTTGGTGGTTTCCTCAGTTGTTTGGTAGAATTGAACACTCTTCTTTTGGTAAGCCCTAGAGTAGGGCTAGTTGTTGCATGTTGAGAGAGCCGGCCAGAGTTTGTTGAGCATCATGTGGAGATGCAAGAGTAGGCTGTGAGCCTTCAGCTTGATGAGATGCCTTAGGCATGGTTGTTGGAGTTGAGCCCTTGTATGCCGAGCCAGAGTTCGTGTCACTTGAGGTTGTGACCTTGTTGGCCTCGTTGTAGTAAGATGTGGATTTGGTAGTAGTGGCACTTGAGGTGCATTGGTTGGTGTGCCTCTTTGGCACTAAATCTGGTTCAGGCCTGAGTTTGGTATGGGCATAGCAGATGGTTCTATGTCGTTCGGAGTTTAGCGCACTCCGTTAGCCTTGGATCCGTTATGGTAGTTGCACCTGTGTAGGTCGTGCAAAAGGGCTAGTTCAGTGGTAATCGAAGGACTTCAAGCGAAAGGGTGTTCGAGTGGAGCCGGAGCCTTTTCCCAGTGTTATTGGAGGTTGAGTAAGTCAAGCAGGTTGACGGTTGGTAAGTGTTAGTGCGCGTGCATCTCACGCTAGTATTAAGGCCAAGAGATCTTTGTGGTTGGTAGTGCGGTCAACTACCTTCGAGTGCCTAAATCTCAGGAGAGTTGAGCATCGTAGAAGCAAGTTTGGGTTCCAGTTGAGGGACTATGAGTTGGATGCCTATGAGGTGAATAGGATGCCTTGTGAGAGGAGTTGGATGCCTTATGGGTAAGCACCCTTGGTAGTGGCATGGTATAAAGTAAGTTTGGTTTGGCATGGTTATGCTTTGGTGGAGCAGGTTGCCACAGCTTCGAGCATCGTGTGGAGATGGAACTTTGGGTGTTACGTTGATTGGTTGTATCTCTGCCAAGAGCTAGTTTGGCTTTTGGGAAAAGCATTTGTTAGTCTTGGATCGTTAAGTGAAGGTTGGGAGTTGTGCACACAAGTGTGTTTTGTGTGGTTCGTTCTGTGGCGAGAATTTCAGATCCATGTAGGGTTTGCTTTGGGGATCTGGTGCTCAGTTCTTGGAAAAGTTGGACTCCAGGTGGATGTTGTAAGGCTTTAGTGAGGTGGTAAGGATACCATGCTCGTGGTATCAGGTTGTTGCTTAGGTAAGATTTGTTAAGTGGACCTAATCTTGGTTGGCGGATCTTCTTGTTGATCGTCATGACTGAGAGAGTTGTTCGGATCCCTCCTTGGGTAGGAGTTATGTTGTGGTTGATGTCTGAGTAGGAGGATGACGCATTCGGTAGCGTTTCGGGTCCTCTTGGTTTCCAAGGAGTTGGAGTTGGCCAGCATGGTTGTGTTGCTGGAAAAAAAAAGAAGGAGTTGTTGTTGTTCAGGCAGTTGGCTGTTAGTCCGTTAGTTGGCAGTGGGTGTCGAGGGTTGTCGGAGAACCCTAGGTTGTGGAGAGCCTCTCTAGAGCTCAGTCAGGCCCAGGTAGTGAGTTTCAGTTGGCAAGTTGAAGCCGTGTAGTTTGTAGCCTCGGGTGAGTTGTTGGCAGTCTTGGTAGCCTAGCAAGTTAGTTTGTTTGGAGTAGAGTCCGGATTGGTTCCGGTATGGTGACAAGTTGATGCTTGGTGTTGACCAAGGTGTGGATTGGAATTGCTAGAAGTCAGTTTTGCTCGTGGGGCGAATGTTTCGTGCCCTGTTGGTTGTCTTCCTGTTTCCAGGAAAGTTGAGAGTTGCCCCGTTGGTAATTGGAGGTTCAGTCCGTGGTGAACCCTTGTTGCTACCCCGTGAGATTTTGGATCTTGTTGCTTTAGTGGAGCAAGACAGTGAGTGTAAGTGGAGATCCCTGTTCTTCGGTTGTCTGCTCGTAGAAGCCGTTTCTTTTTGGGTTTGGCAGGCTACTACCGTCGGTTTGTTAAGGATTTTTTCCGCCATAGCCTCTCCCCTCACTCGTCTGACGAGGAAGGGTGTCGAGTTTATTTGGAACAGTAAGTGTGATGAGAGCTTTGCCAGGCTCAAGGGCAGTTTGACTTCAGCACCAGTGTTGGAGTCCCGGAGGGGACAGGTGGTTTCGTGGTTTACAGCGATGCTTCCAAGTTTGGGTTGGGTTGTGTGTTGATGCAGCACGAGAAGGTCATTGCTTATGCTTCCCATCAGCTGAAGCCATATGAGCAGAACTATCCGACTCATGATATGGAGTTGACAACAGTGGTGTTTGCACTGAAAATTTGGAGGCATTATCTGTATGGTGAGCGGATTCAGATGTTTACCGATCACCAGAGCCTCAAGTATCTGTTTACTCAGAAGGAGCTGAATATGAGGCAGAGGAGATGGTTAGAGTTGGTGAAAGATTATGACTGCGAGTTTTGTACCATCCGGGTAAAGCCAATGTTGTAGTGATGCTTTGAGTAGGAAGACGTCGCACTCGCGGTGTTGTTGTTGAGTTCCCGGCCAGATTGCGGCGAGAGTTTGAGCGGGTGAGGTTGCAGTGTTGTTGGGTGAGGTTCTTGCGCAGAGTAGTTGAGTTGATGATCAAAGCAATCAATTAGACAGCGGATTATTGATAGTCGGTGAGTGACCCGCACTTAAGAGATTGTTTGACAGAGTTAGTGCTGACGGAGATTTTGATCTCGTATATTCACCGAACAATGGGCTGACGTGACTGAGGTCGGTTGTGTGTTCCGGATGTTGCGAGATTGCGATCGAGTTGCTCTCGAGAGGCGCGCTTCTCTCGTTTGCTTGGCACCCGGGGTACCAAGATGTATCGAGATCTTAAGCGGACATTCGGTGGATGGGTATGAAAAGAGATGTTATGGAGTTTGTCGATCGATGTCTCACTTGTCGCAAGTGAAGGCACCCGCGAGAGACCACCGGTTTGTTGCGTGCCGTGAGTGTACCTCGGTGGGAATGGGAAGAGATCTCCATGGACTTTATTTTCGGTTTGCCGAGGACTCGAGGAAGTTCTCTCAGATTTGGGTGATAGTCGACCGATTGGCTAAGAGTGCACACTTCATCCCCGGTAGAGACACTTATACCGTGGAGCAAGGCGCAGATTATTTTTGAAGCGAGATCATTTGTTATCACGGTGTGCTCGTGAGGATTGTGTCCGACCGTGATTCGAGGGCTTGTGTCTTTGGATTTCCGGCGTTGGGACGACAGACAGATCGATGGAGTTTGCATATAACAACAGTTATCAGTCGACGATTCAGATGGCTCCATTGAAGCTTTGTATGGTAAGCGTTGCCGTTCTCCCGTGTTCGGGAAGAGGTTGGTGATAGGCGAGTTTTGGGTCCCGAGTTGCTCGCAGATTGACCAATGGTGCCGTCGCGTAAGATTAGAGCTCGTATGTTGACGGCTCGCAGAGCGAGAGCAGAAGAGTTACGCCGATGTTCGGCGTCGGGATTTAGAGTTTGAGGTTGGTCAGCATGTATTCCTAAAGGTTGCACCGATGCGAGGTGTTTTGAGGTTTGGCAAGCGTGGAAAGCTGAGTCCCCGTTTTGTTGGTCCGTTTGAGATTCTGGAGAGGATTGGCAAGGTTGCTTATTGGTTAGCCCTGCCTCCGTCATTGTCAGTAGTGCACAGTGTTTTTCATGTTTCGATGTTGAGGCAGTACGTGCCGGACCCGTCGCACATTGTTGATTTTGAGCCTTTGCAGCTGAATGAGGATTTGAGCTTCGAGGAGAAGCCAGTGGGGATTCTTGCTTTTGAGACAAAGACACTGCGTACTCGTGAAATCCGGTTGGTAAAAGTTCAGTGGAAGAGTCAGAGTTCAGAGGAAGCCACTTGGGAGCGGGAGGATGAGATGAGATTGCAGTATCCCGAGCTGTTCCAATCTTAAGTGACTTTCGAGGACGAAAGTCTTATAAGGGGGGAATATTGTAACGGCCCGGAAATTTCATCCCGGTCTTCCCGGGAGGCCCAGGGGCATTTTAGTAATTTTGGTTGGGCCGACAGGGCCGGTTATGTAATTGTTAATTGCCGGAAAAATTATGAGTCGATTTGAATGGGGTCGGGAATTTTGGTGAAGGCAATGGGCTTGGAAAAAGGTAAAAATAAATAGGGAATTAAATAGCGCGTCGAGTGAGATTCGAGCCAAGGACGCGCTGCAAGCTAGGCAAGGGGCGCTGCCAGCCAAGCCACTCGACGTGTTTGTTAACTTAATCCCGCGATCTTGTATATAAGCGTGTTTTCGTGCATTTTATTTAAAAGCAGAAAATCGCCCGATTCCTTCCCCATTTCTTCTTCTTCTTCTTCGCGAATTCCCTCCGACCGACTGCGAATTCCTCCCTCGCCGACTTCAATTCCCCGGTTTTCCTTCTCCAAATCGAAGCTGATACTCGAGCATCTGGTGAGTCATTCTCTCTTCTTCTCCCTTCTTCTTCTTCTTCATTTTTACCTCTGTTTCGGGATGTGCCATTTAGGCCTAGTCGAGGTGATTTGAGGTATGGGTTTTGTGCAGCTAGTGTAGGGGAGTTCGCCATCAACAAATCGCCCGTCGAAACCTCTCGGATCGCTCGTTTTTTGTTCTTCTCCATCGCCCCTATTCATGCGAAGAAACGGAGCCCCTGTTCGCCCCTGTTCGCCGAGCTCGCGTGCGCAGAAGCAGCCCAGCCGCCGAGCCTCGCCGCGACGAAATCTCGTGCCAGCGCGCGCGTCCTCGCCCGGACTCCGTGTTGCGTGCATAGCGCGCAGCGCCCAGCCGAGCCCAGCCGCGCCATCGCCATCGCTCGCGCCCCACGCAGCGCGACGCCCGCTCGACGCCGCGCGCGCCACGCGCGCGCGCCGGCCAGCGCCACGCGCCCGACCCTCGCGCCCAGCGCGCCAGCCAACCCGTTCTTTGCCCGTTCGTCTGCAATCGGCTCGTTAAATGCGTTCGTCGCGCCTCGTGAGTTACTCCCCAGTGAGCCCTATTTATTTTATTGTATTTAGGCATATTGTGTGATTTTTGTTGTGATTGATAGGTTCTCGATAGCTAGTTCGGGTTCGCTCGCCACTTAGGTTTTCGTGTCAATTGTCCTCGACCAAGGTAAGGATTTCTTACCGGAGTTGTGTGGACCTGCGATATATTATGCGATTCTTGATTGATTGCTTGTTTGTGTTTATTGACATGTGTAGCTAGGTATTCTATTATGAATTCCCGATTAGCATGATTTTCTGATTTAATTCTCGTGTTAATCCATGCTAGGTTGTTCCTTTCTAGCATGCTCGTATACATTCCTTGCTTCGTAGTATCATGCTAGGCTCGTTGTATTCTTATTGAGCACGTATTGGATTTTATGGATTTGTTTGTCGATTGCTAGGGCGAGTTAGAGTTGCGGTAGATAGCATCATCCGGGCCCGATGCATAAAGTACCTTGCATCCATGGCGGGGACGTCAAGCCGATCATTCCGTCCCCCGGACCCCGTGAGGATTAGCTAACCCCTACCGGTAGGCCCCGCAATCTTGGGTGAGGGTGGCGGATCGTTAAATGCCCCAACGGTCGGGATGATGACTTGGCATTGCCTCGCCCCGGCGATCGGCACGTCCTCGGCGTGTTCGGCCGTAGCCCCCGATTGCCACTGTTAAGGCAAGGACGGCTTCTCGGTGTAAGCCTACCACGACCGTTCCTTGGCCCCAGGTGCGGTGGTTCAGGCTGACATAGTTTACGTCTCTAGGTCTCACACCCCTATGTCAGTGACACCGATCCAAAGATTTAGTTAGGCGTGGTGACTAGACATGGGCAGCTTGCCTTCAGACCCGGCACCCCCCATAGTCTGCAGTAGCACGCGGTGCATGCTTACGCTCATTACTGGCGCCGATCGGAGAGCTCATCGGGATTGTGAGCAAAGTGTACCTTTCGTCGACAGAGAGACGAAGCCGAGGCCGGGACTTGTTTCTCGTATAGGGCGACTTGTGTGGTGATATTATTCCGGACTAAGACCCTAAATTGGCATCCGAGGCCCAAGTGTGGGCTAAGCTATGTGCTCTATTCTGTGTTTATATTCATAGCTTGCATACGCTCATCGAGATGACCATGTATATCGTATTGTACCCCGGTTGGGGATTCTTACTGAGTAATTCGTTACTCACCCTTATTATTGTGGTTTTTCCACAGGTAACCAAGTTGCGAGACAGGATGGTTGAAGGAGGAGCTGTGATCATGGGGGCCCATCTTCCAACTCGATTTTTGTATTATGACTCTTTATGTTTTGTTTCCCCTGAATGCATGTAGCCGAGCACGGAGCCCTAGGATGTTTTGTAAATGTTTTGTGGATTCCAGCATTTTGTATCTGAACAGGTTTTGAATGATTTTTAGTAAATCTCTGATCAGAGTAAACTTTGGAAATGTATTTATCTTGGAACAGGTGTTTGGAAACAGGGACAGGTTCCAGGGAAATTGCCTAGTTTTTAAAGGGGTTATTTTGAATGTTTTGTTTTAATTGGAATCTGAAATCATGTCTGTTTAATGTCCTTTACTTTGAATGCATGCATTGGGGTAAGGGCCCATTTAGTGCCCCATTCGGGTCGGTCCCTTACGGTTGGTATCGAGCTCGAGTCATAAATTTCAGAGATTGACCTTTTTGTTGTAGGTCGTTTTCCCATGATCACTAGCACTCGGCAGTCATCAGTACGCCTAAGTTTACTATTTGTTTTAGAAAAAGGGTTAAGAATTTACAATACACTGTCATCTAGTGTATGCCTTGTGTAGTGTTGTGGAGCGGAGCGAGCAGCGAGTTCGACTCGTTATTGGTTTGGGTTTAGAGCGCCATCATGCCAACTTCCCGCAATGTGTGATGTATGTTGTGGCTTGTTGTGGTATCCAGGTAGGTTCGGATGCCCTGGGACATCGTTCTAGAGGGAGGTAGAGATTGGACTCCCATAGGCCAAGCGTGTGGGCCCGGATTGTTGGTTTTCCGTAGTGAGAGGGTGGAGGTGCTTTGCCTTGGAATGTCACTCCAAGAGAGAAGTTAGCTATGGTTGTGCTGATGTGGATGTTTGTGGAGCAGGTCCCCGTGTGGACTAGCCTGGGTAGCTCAAGTGTTGATCTTGAGCCTTGTTAGATTATTTGGTTGCCCAGAGAGTGGTTGCAAAGTTGGTAGCCTTCGAGGAGGTTGATGAGGCATCTTTGTGCTTCTGTGAAGTGTGGTTGTTTGCAGCCGAGCAGGCGGAACCCCCTGTAGTTAAGGGTGCAGCAAGCGATGTTCTCACAATTTGGATCCGTTGGTGGTTTCCTCAGTTGTTTGGTAGAATTGAACACTCTTCTTTTGGTAAGCCCTAGAGTAGGGCTAGTTGTTGCATGTTGAGAGAGCGGCGAGTTTGTTGAGCATCATGTGGAGATGCAAGAGTAGGCTGTGAGCCTTCAGCTTGATGAGATGCCTTAGGCATGGTTGTTGGAGTTGAGCCCTTGTATGCCGAGCCAGAGTTCGTGTCACTTGAGGTTGTGACCTTGTTGGCCTCGTTGTAGTAAGATGTGGATTTGGTAGTAGTGGCACTTGAGGTGCATTGGTTGGTGTGCCTCTTTGGCACTAAATCTGGTTCAGGCCTGAGTTTGGTATGGGCATAGCAGATGGTTCTATGTCGTTCGGAGTTTAGCGCACTCCGTTAGCCTTGGATCCGTTATGGTAGTTGCACCTGTGTAGGTCGTGCAAAAGGGCTAGTTCAGTGGTAATCGAAGGACTTCAAGCGAAAGGGTGTTCGAGTGGAGCCGGAGCCTTTCCCGATGTTATTGGAGGTTGAGTAAGTCAAGCGGGTTGACGGTTGGTAAGTGTTAGTGCGCGTGCATCTCACGCTAGTATTAAGGCCAAGAGATCTTTGTGGTTGGTAGTGCGGTCAACTACCTTCGAGTGCCTAAATCTCAGGAGAGTTGAGCATCGTAGAAGCAAGTTTGGGTTCCAGTTGAGGGACTATGAGTTGGATGCCTATGAGGTGAATAGGATGCCTTGTGAGAGGAGTTGGATGCCTTATGGGTAAGCACCCTTGGTAGTGGCATGGTATAAAGTAAGTTTGGTTTGGCATGGTTATGCTTTGGTGGAGCAGTTGCCACGGCTTCCGAGCATCGTGTGGAGATGGAACTTTGGGTGTTACGTTGATTGGTTGTATCTCTGCCAAGAGCTAGTTTGGCTTTTGGGAAAAGCATTTGTTAGTCTTGGATCGTTAAGTGAAGGTTGGGAGTTGTGCACACAAGTGTGTTTTGTGTGGTTCGTTCGTGGCGAGAATTTTGAGATCCATGTAGGGTTTGCTTTGGGGATCCGGTGCTCGGTTCTTGGAAAAGTTGGACTCGGTGGATGTTGTAAGGCTTTAGTGAGGTGGTAAGGATACCATGCTCGTGGTATCGAGTTGTTGCTTAGGTAAGATTTGTTAAGTGGACCTAATCTTGGTTGGCGGATCTTCTTGTTGATCGTCATGACTGAGAGAGTTGTTCGGATCCCTCCTTGGGTAGGAGTTATGTTGTGGTTGATGTCTGAGTAGGAGGATGACGCATTCGGTAGCGTTTCGGGTCCTCTTGGTTTCCAAGGAGTTGGAGTTGGCCGGCATGGTTGTGTTCTTTGGAAAAAAAGAAGGAGTTGTTGTTGTTCGAGCGGTTGGGTTGTTAGTCCGTTAGTTGGCGGTGGGTGTCGAGGGTTGTCGGAGAACCCTAGGTTGTGGAGAGCCTCTCTAGAGCTCACCAGCCTGTAGTGAGTTTCAGTTGGCAAGTTGAAGCCGTGTAGTTTGTAGCCTCGGGTGAGTTGTTGGCAGTCTTGGTAGCCTAGCAAGTTAGTTTGTTTGGAGTAGAGTCCGGATTGGTTCCGGTATGGTGACAAGTTGATGCTTGGTGTTGACCAAGGTGTGGATTGGAATTGCTAGAAGTCAGTTTTGCTCGTGGGGCGAATGTTTCGTGCCCTGTTGGTTGTCTTCCTGTTTCCAGGAAAGTTGAGAGTTGCCCCGTTGGTAATTGGAGGTTCAGTCCGTGGTGAACCCTTGTTGCTACCCCGTGAGATTTTGGATCTTGTTGCTTTAGTGGAGCAAGACAGTGAGTGTAAGTGGAGATCCCTGTTCTTCGGTTGTCTGCTCGTAGAAGCCGTTTCTTTTGGGTTTGGCGAGCTACTACCGTCGGTTTGTTAAGGATTTTTTCCGCCATAGCCTCTCCCCCTCACTCGTCGACGAGGAAGGGTGTCGAGTTTATTTGGAGCAGTAAGTGTGATGAGAGCTTTGCGAGGCTCAAGGGCGCTTTGACTTCAAAGACACGGTGTTGGAGTCCCGGAGGGGAGGGGTGGTTTCGTGGGTTTCTGATGATGCTTCCAAGTTTGGGTTGGGTTGTGTGTTGATGCAGCACGAGAAGGTCATTGCTTATGCTTCCCATCAGCTGAAGCCATATGAGCAGAACTATCCGACTCATGATATGGAGTTGACAACAGTGGTGTTTGCACTGAAAATTTGGAGGCATTATCTGTATGGTGAGCGGATTCAGATGTTTACCGATCACCAGAGCCTCAAGTATCTGTTTACTCAGAAGGAGCTGAATATGAGGCAGAGGAGATGGTTAGAGTTGGTGAAAGATTATGACTGCGAGATTTTGTACCATCCGGGTAAAGCCAATGTTGTAGCTGATGCTTTGAGTAGGAAGACGTCGCACTCCGCGGTGTTGTTGAGTTCCCACCAGATTGCGGCAAATGAGAGAGTTTGAGCGGTGAGGTTGCTGAGTGTTGTTGGGTGAGGTTACTGCCAGAGTAGTTGAGTTGACAGTCCAGCAATCAATTAGACAGCGGATTATTGATAGTCAGCTGAGTGACCCCGCACTTAAGAGATTGTTTGACAGAGTTAGTGCTGACGGAGATTTTGATCTCGTATATTCACCAGACAATGGGCTGACGTACAGAGGTCGGTTGTGTGTTCCGGATGTTGCAGGATTGCGATCAGAGTTGCTCTCAGAGGCCCGCAGTTTCTCGTTTGCTTGGCACCCCGGGGGTACCAAGATGTATCGAGATCTTAAGCGGACATTCGGTGGATGGGTATGAAAAGAGATGTTTGCGGAGTTTGTCATCGATGTCTCACTTGTCGCAAGTGAAGGCACCCGTGCGAGAGACCGGCCGGTTTTGTTGCAAACCACTGAGTGTACCTCAGTGGGAATGGGAAGAGATCTCCATGGACTTTATTTCTGGTTTGCCGAGGACTCCGAGGAAGTTCTCTCAGATTTGGGTGATAGTCGACCGATTGGCTAAGAGTGCACACTTCATCCCCGGTAGAGACACTTATACCGTGGAACAGTGGGCGCAGTTATTTTTGAAGCAGATCATTTGTTATCACGGTGTGCCTGTGAGGATTGTGTCTGACCGTGATTCGAGGGCTTGTGTCTTTGGATTTCCCGGCGGTTGGGACCGAGACATGATTCGATGGAGTTTGCATATATAACAACGATTATCGATCGGCGATTCAGATGGCTCCATTCGAAGCTTTGTATGGTAAGCGTTGCCGTTCTCCTGTGTTCTGGGAAGAGGTTGGTGATAGGCAGGTTTTGGGTCCCGAGTTGCTGCAGTTGACCAATGGTGCCGTGCAGAAGATTAGAGCTCGTATGTTGACAGCTCAGAGCAGACAGAAGAGTTACGCCGATGTTCGGCGTCGGGATTTAGAGTTTGAGGTTGGTCAGCATGTATTCCTAAAGGTTGCACCGATGCGAGGTGTTTTGAGGTTTGGCAAGCGTGGAAAGCTGAGTCCCCGTTTTGTTGGTCCGTTTGAGATTCTGGAGAGGATTGGCAAGGTTGCTTATTGGTTAGCCCTGCCTCCGTCATTGTCAGTAGTGCACAGTGTTTTTCATGTTTCGATGTTGAGGCGAGCGTGCCGGACCCGTCGCACATTGTTGATTTTGAGCCTTTGCAGCTGAATGAGGATTTGAGCTTCGAGGAGAAGCCAGTGGGGATTCTTGCTTTTGAGACAAAGACACTGCGTACTCGTGAAATCCGGTTGGTAAAAGTTCAGTGGAAGAGTCAGAGTTCAGAGGAAGCCACTTGGGAGCGGGAGGATGAGATGAGATTGCGATCCCGAGTGTTTCAATCTTAAGTGACTTTCGAGGACGAAAGTCTTATAAGGGGGAATATTGTAACGGCCGGAAATTTCATCCCGGTCTTCCCGGGAGGCCCAGGGGCATTTTAGTAATTTTGGTTGGGCCGACAGGGCCGGTTATGTAATTGTTAATTGCCGGAAAAATTATGAGTCGATTTGAATGGGGTCGGGAATTTTGGTGAAGGCAATGGGCTTGGAAAAAGGTAAAAATAAATAGGGAATTAAATAGCGCGTCGAGTGAGATTCGAGCCAAGGACGCGCTGCAAGCTAGGCAAGGGGCGCTGCCAGCCAAGCCACTCGACGTGTTTGTTAACTTAATCCCGCGATCTTGTATATAAGCGTGTTTTCGTGCATTTTATTTAAAAGCAGAAAATCGCCCGATTCCTTCCCCATTTCTTCTTCTTCTTCTTCGCGAATTCCCTCCGACCGACTGCGAATTCCTCCCTCGCCGACTTCAATTCCCCGGTTTTCCTTCTCCAAATCGAAGCTGATACTCGAGCATCTGGTGAGTCATTCTCTCTTCTTCTCCCTTCTTCTTCTTCTTCATTTTTACCTCTGTTTCGGGATGTGCCATTTCCGGCCTAGTCGAGGTGATTTGAGGTATGGGTTTTGTGCAGCTAGTGTAGGGGAGTTCGCCATCAACAAATCGCCCGTCGAAACCTCTCGGATCGCTCGTTTTTTGTTCTTCTCCATCGCCCCTATTCATGCGAAGAAACGGAGCCCCTGTTCGCCCCTGTTCGCCGAGCTCGCGTGCGCAGAAGCAGCCCAGCCGCCGAGCCTCGCCGCACACCGTCTCGTGCCCGCGCGCGCGTCCTCGCCAGCTCCGTGTTGCGTAGCATCGCCAGCGCCCAGCCGAGCCGCGTCGCCATCGCCTCGCGCGCCCCACGCGCAGCAGACGCTCGCACGCGCGCCGACGCGCGCCGCGCGCGCAGCGCCGCGCGCCGCGCGACCCGCGCCCCGCGCCCAGCGCCAGCCCGACCCGTTCTTGCGCCCGTTCGTGCAATCGGCTCGTTCGTGCGTTCGTCGCGCCTCGTGAGTTACTCCCGAGCTGAGCCCTATTTATTTTATTGTATTTAGGCATATTGTGTGATTTTTGTTGTGATTGATAGGTTCTCGATAGCTAGTTCGGGTTCGCTCGCCACTTAGGTTTTCGTGTCAATTCGTCCTCGACCAAGGTAAGGATTTCTTACCGGAGTTGTGTGGACCCTGCGATATATTATGCGATTGCTGATTGATTGCTTGTTTGTGTTTATTGACATGTGTAGCTAGGTATTCTATTATGAATTCCCGATTAGCATGATTTTCCTGATTTAATTCTCGTGTTAATCCATGCTAGGTTGTTCCTTTCTAGCATGCTCGTATCTGTTCCTTGCTTCGTAGTATCATGCTAGGCTCGTTGTATTCTTATTGAGCACGTATTGGATTTTATGGATTTGTTTGCTGATTGCTAGGGCAGGTTAGAGTTGCAGGTAGATAGCATCATCCGGGCCTGATGCATAAAGTACCTTGCATCCATGGCAGGGACGTCAAGCCGATCATTAGCCCTGGACCCCGTGAGGGATTAGCTAACCCTACCGGTAGGCCCCGCAATCTTGGGTGAGGGTGGCGATCGTTAAATGCCCCAACGGTCGGGATGATGACTTGGCATTGCCTCGTCCCCGGCGATGCAAGCACGTCCTCAGCGTGTTCGGCCGTAGCCCCTGATTGCCACCTGTTAAGGCAAGGACGGCTTCCTGGTGTAAGCCTACCACGACCGTTCCTTGGCCCCAGGTGCGGTGGTTCAGGCTGACATAGTTTACGTCTCTAGGTCTCACACCCCTATGTCAGTGACACCGATCCAAAGATTTAGTTAGGCGTGGTGACTAGACATGGGCGGCTTGCCTTGGACTCCGGCACCCCATAGTCTGCAGCAGAGCACGCGGTGCATGCTTACGCTCATTACGCAGCGATCGAGAGCTCATCGGGATTGTGAGCCAGTGTACCTTTCGTCGACAGTAGACAGGCTGAGGCCGGGACTTGTTTCTCGTATAGGGCGACTTGTGTGGTGATATTATTCCGGACTAAGACCCTAAATTGGCATCCGAGGCCCAAGTGTGGGCTAAGCTATGTGCTCTATTCTGTGTTTATATTCATAGCTTGCATACGCTCATCGAGATGACCATGTATATCGTATTGTACCCCGGTTGGGGATTCTTACTGAGTAATTCGTTACTCACCCTTATTATTGTGGTTTTTCCACAGGTAACCAAGTTGCGAGACAGGATGGCTGAAGGAGGAGCTGTGATCATGGGGCCCAGTCTTCCAACTCTGATTTTTGTATTATGACTCTTTATGTTTTGTTTTCCCCTGAATGCATGTAGCGAGCACGGAGCCCTAGGATGTTTTGTAAATGTTTTGTGGATTCCGGCATTTTGTATCCGAACAGTTTTGAATGATTTTTAGTAAATCTCTCGATCGAGTAAACTTTGGAAATGTATTTATCTTGGAGCAGTGTTTGGAAACAGGGACGAGTTCGTGGAAATTGCCTAGTTTTTAAAGGGGTTATTTTGAATGTTTTGTTTTAATTGGAATCAAATCATGTCCATTTAATGTCCTTTACTTTGAATGCATGCATTGGGGTAAGGGCCCATTTAGTGCCCCATTCGGTCGGTCCCTTACTGAGTTGGTATCGAGCTCAGTCATCAAATTTCAGAGATTGACCTTTTGTTGTAGGTCGTTTTCCCATGATCACTAGCACTCGGCGGTCATCAGTACGCCTAAGTTTACTATTTGTTTTAGAAAAAGGGTTAAGAATTTACAATACTGTCATCTAGTGTATGCCTTGTGTAGTGTTGTGGAGAGAGAGACGAAGCGGAGTTTCGACTCGTTATTGGTTTGGGTTTAGAGCGCCATCATGCCAACTTCCCGCAATGTGTGATGTATGTTGTGGCTTGTTGTGGTATCCAGGTAGGTTCGGATGCCCTGGGACATCGTTCTAGAGGGAGGTAGAGATTGGACTCCCATAGGCCAACTGTGGCCCAGTTGTTGGTTTTCCCCTAGTTAGAGGGTGAAGCAACGTGTTTAAAGAACCGTGAAATTCGAATGAAAATGAAAGCAAAAGAAGGCATTCAATGTATTTAAAGAGTCATTAACTAGTGCACCGTCCTTCTACACCTAACTTTCACCGATCTTTCGAGATTGAATGTAATGAAAGTGATTGGGTATAAGAGAGCTGTTTCGATACAAGGAAAAAAGAACGGGCCAATCATGTCTTTTAGTGAAACACTAATTGGGGCACAACTTAAATACGCAACATTTGAGAAAGAACTACATGCAATTGTAAGGGCTTTGGATGTTTGGAAACCTTAATCGTGGCAAAGGAGTTTGGCATCCACACGGATCGATCATGATAGCTATAGGCATCTCTAGAGAAAAACATAGCTATAGAAAGGAGACATGCTAAGTGGCAACGACCACAAATGCAACGGAGGTAAGATCTTTAGATGATTTAGCTTGATTTCTACTGGGGGTTTATAATGACTTTCAGTAGCATAGCCTCACCATCTTAAAAAGAACTTTATATTCAGGAAAGCAAATGCAAGAGAAAGAGATCAATGAATTAAAACAAAAATTGACCAATGCACCATGTCTTGCTCTTTCTAACTCTTTTGAGATTGAATGCGATGCAAATGGAATAGGTATAAGAGCTGTTTTGATACTAGAAAACAGGTCAATCATATATCTTCGAGAAAAGCTGAATGGATCACATCCTGAATACGCGTCATTTGAAAAAGAACTACATGCACTAGGGAGGGCCTTGCAAGTTTCGTTACCTTAATTGTTGCCAAAAGAGTTTGTCACCCACAAGGATCATGAAAGCTAGTAGCATCTCGAGAGCCAATTAAAGCCCCAAAAGAGGCATTCTAAGTGAGGACAACACCCACAAATTCAACCGAGGCAAGATCCTTCATGGTTTAGCTAGTTTCTGCACGAGGCTTATCAAGGATTTCAATAGGATTGCCTCAAAGCAGAATGAACTTGTTAGAGAGATTGTACAATTCTAATGGAATCAAAAGCAAGAGAATGCGTTCAATGAACTAATAGAAAAACCGACCAATGCCCCCTGCCATGCTCTACCTAACTTTGATCGATCATTTGAGATGCAAATGGAATAGGCACAAGAGCAATTTCAAAGCCACAACACAAGGCGAATCATGTTTATTGTAAAAAGCGAACTCAAATACGTGCCACATGCACTTGTGGGGGCTGTGCAAGCTCGGATACCTTACATGTGGCAAAAAGAGTCTGTCATCCACACAGATCATGAAAGCTTGAAGAATCTTAGGAGCCAAACAAAGCTCAATAAGAGAATTTCCAGGTGGCCAACACCCACGAATGCAACCGAGGCAAGATCTTACATGGCCTAGCAGTTTGTACAGGTGGTTTATCAAGGAATTCAGTGGCATTGCCTAACCATCGAAGGAACGTGTTTAAAGAACAAATCTAGAGCCGGCCACAAAGATGAACGAATTGATCAATGTACCCAATCCGCTTGAAGAATCTCGGTGTAGAAGGACTATGTATCTATCGAGAGATCCGATTTCTTGCACCATATAGAATATTGGAAAGTAAAGGGAAGAGCACATGGAGGAGAATTTCAAGTTGTCCAAGAGAGAAATCAAAGTGGAGTTTATAAAATTGAATACAACTTGGGAAGCATGAAGCCAAAACTTCCTAAATTCTATGGAAGTCTAGGCCCAACGGAGTACATTCAATGGGAAAGGCAAGTTAATTATGTCTTTGATTGTTACACTCTTGATGATGAAGAAAAGGTAAAACTCGTTGTGTCTCATCTTAGAGAATATGGCATTATTTGGTGGGATAACTTATTTTCTAGGAGGAGGAAGCTAAATCGTCCAATTAAAACATGGAATGTTCTTAAGCAATTGATGCGAGAGCAATTTGTTCCTAAGTTTTTCCATAGCTTACAAACTTTGAGACAAGAGAGCAAAAGTGTGGAGACTTACTACATGGAGATGAAAAAGTTGCTTGAGGATCTAGAAATATATGAGGACGAGCAAGTAACAATGGGTCGATTCTTTAGAGGGCTTAACAAGGAGATTTCCATTCAACTTGATCTTCAACCTTATGAAGATTTACAAAGGATGGTGCGCATGGCAATAAAGATTGAGAAGCATCTCCAAATGAAGACTACAAGGTACACTAAACTTATACAAAACTCAAAGGTTCATTCATCTTCAGAAACAGTTAGTTTGTGTACTAAAACTAAGCCTATTGTTGAGAAACAAAGTGGTGACAATCAAAATGAATTACTTCGTAATTTAGTTTCAACACATGCTTTTGAGCTTAGTAGGAAATTAGATTGCAAAGGCTTATTCACTTGTAAACCTTCCACTATTGTAGCACCTACTCTTAATGATGTACATGATGATGTGTGTGAGTTAGGGAAAAAGGCACAAATGGTCAAAACAAAAGCATGTGAATTTATTAAAAAAAAAATCTTGTGAGAAAAAGAGTGAGAGAGAAAAGCAAGAGAATAGTTTATGGCCAATAAAAAAAAAATGAGAGAAAAGCCAATGATGTGAGCTTATCTGAAAAAGCATGTGAGGTTAAATCTATTTTATTTTCTAAGAAAAATATTTTTAGTCTTTTACATGAAGGGATTTGTTTTCTAACTGGTGAGTTCAAACCATGTTTCTCTAGTGTTTCTTTTGAGTTCATACAGGAGGCGAAAGAACTTATACAACATCTTGAACTAAAGATTCCTTTGAAAGTCAACAATCACAACAAACGTAATGCCAACCGATTTATTAGGAAGCAAAGCACAAAATTTACATCAAAGATCATGCATGGCAGCAACCATAAGGTGTTCAAACCAGGTGATTGGGTTTGGAGGCACTTTTGGAAGGATCGATGTTCATTTGACAAGAAACCTAAATGGAATTCAGTAGACAATTTACCATGGACATCTCATGACTTCAAGTTTGTTCTACAACGAGAGAGTGATGTTGAATACATTTTCAATGCTATTGATTTTTGCCCATTTGATGTAGGCGATCATTTAGATTCGAGGACAAATCTTCTCGAAGAAAGGGAGAATGATATGGATCAGAATGTGACTCAACATTTTACCTTCAAGCTACTTAGAAGGGTTCTTCATTTACTTGTGGATGGATACAAAATCATGAAGAATGCTTTAGAAACTATCAATTTTCATATTTATGGCTATTTACATGTAATTTTAGGTTTAAAATTTTCATTTATGTGTTTTTAAGTTAAATTTTGCAACAATGGAATTATGGTAATTATGTTAGTTTCTTTATTTTAGGTTTAGCTTTCCTAGGCTATAAATAGCCATGAAGTAAGTTGTAAAACTCAGATTTTGATTGAATGAAAATTAGCTCTCTACAAGAGATCATTTTCTTAGAATTTTAGGGCATGTTCTTTGTCTCTTTTTCTAAGTTTCCCTTGCAATCTTGTGATAGAATGCATTTGAGCCATTCAATCCAACCTTGATCAAGCTTGATTGTGGAGTGACTCAATCTAGAACAAGATCTTCCATATCTTGCTTCTAGATCATTGATCTTAAGAGGTAATCAAATTCTAGCCTTTTCTCTTGGTTGTTCCCAAATCTATAAGGAGGTGTTAATCTCTTAATTCAAGGTTCTTGCTTCCTCATAAACTTGGATCTTTGGGTTGAGAATTAGGGTTGCCTTATCAAAAAACCACATGCACTTGTGGGGGCTCTGCAAGTTTGGAAACCTTACTTGTGGCAAAAAGAGTTGTCATCCACACAGATCATGAAAGCTTGAAGAATCTTAGGAGCCAAACAAAGCTCAAGAAGAGACATGCCAGGTGGCCAACCCCACCGAATGCAACCAAGGCAAGATCTTACACGTGTTTAAAGAACCGTTAAATTCGAATGAAAATGAAAGCTCAAGAAGGCATTCATCGTATTTAAAGAGTCATGAACCAGTGCACCGTCCTTCTACACCTAACTTTCACCGATCTTTCGAGATTGAATATAATGAAAGTGATTGGGTATAAGAGCTCTTTCGATACAATGAAAAAAAAGGCCAATCATGTCTTTTAGTGAAAGACTAATTGGGGCACAACTTAAATACACGACATTTGAGAAAGAACTACATGCAATAGTAAGGGCTCTAAATGTTTGGAAACGTTAATTGTGGCAAAAGAGTTTGGCATCCACACGGAGCGATCATGATAGCTATAGGCATCTCTAGAGAAAAATATAGCTATAAAGGAGACATGCTAAGAGGCAACGGCCACAAATGCAACGGAGGTAAGATCTTTAAATGATTTAGCTAGATTCTACAAGGGGTTTATAATGACTTTCAGTAGCATAGCCTCACCATAGTAAAAAGAACTTTATATTCAGCAAAGCAAATGCAAGAGAAAGCGATCAATGAATTAAAACAAAAATTGACCAATGCACCATGTCTTGCTCTTTCTAAATTTTATTGATCTTTTGAGATTAAATGCGATGCAAATGGAATCAGTATAAGTGCAATTTTGATACTAGATAACAGGCCAATCATATATCTTCGAGAAAAGCTAAATGGAGCACATCCTGAATACGCGTCATTTGAATGAGAACTACATGCACTAGTGAGGGCCTTGCAAGTTTCGTGACCTTAATTGTTGCCAAAAGAGTTTGTCAACCACAAGGATCATGAAAGCTTGAAGTGCATCGAGAGCCAATTAAAGCCCCAAAAGAGGCATTCTAAGTGAGGACAACACCCAAAAATTCAACCGAGGCAAGATCCTTCAAGGTTTAGCTAGTTTCTGTACCAGGCTTATCATGGAATTCATTAGGATTGCCTCAAAGCAGAATGACCTTGTTAGAAAGATTGTACAATTCTAATGGAATCAAAAGCAAGAGAATGCGTTCAATGAACTAACAGAAAAACCGACCAATGCCCCCTGCCATGCTCTACCCAACTTCGATCGATCATTTGAAATTAAATGAGATGAAAATGGAATAGGCACAAGAGCAATTTCAAAGCCACAACACAAGGAGAATCTTGTTTATTGTGTAAAAGGTGAACTCAAATACGTGCCACATGAGAAAGAACCACATGCAATTGTGGGGACTTTGCAAGTTTGGATACCTTACTTGGGGCGTAAAGAGTTTGTCATCCACACAGATCATGAAAGCTTGAAGAATCTTAGGAGCCCAACAAAGCTCAAAAAGAGAAATGCTAGGTGGCCAACACCCACGAATGCAACCGAGGCAAGATCATACATAGCCTAGCAGTTTCTACAGGTAGTTTATAAAGGATTTTGATGGCATTGCCTAACCATCGAAGGAACGTGTTTAACGAACCGTGAAATTCAAATGAAATTGAAAGCAAAAGAAGGCATTCAAAGTATTTAAAAAGTCATTAACCAGTGGACCGTCCTTCTACACCTAACTTTCACCGATCTTACGAGATTGAATATAATGAAAGTGATTAGGTATAAGAGCTGTTTCGATACAAGGAAAAAAAAGGGGGCAAATCAAGTCGTTTAGTGAAACACTAATTGGGGCACAACTTAAATACGCGACATTTGAGAAAGAACTACATGCAATTGTAAGGGCTCTGCAAGTTTGGATACCTTACTTGTAGCGAAAAGAGTTTTTCATCCACACAAATCATGAATGCTTGAAAATTCTTAGGAGCCAAACAAAGCTCAAGAAGAGACATGCCAGGTAGCCAACACCCACGAATGCAACCGAGGCAAGATCTTACATGGCCTAGCATTTTCTACAGGTGGTTTATAAAGGATTTCAGTGGCATTGCCTAACCATCGAAGGAACGTGTTTAAAGAACCGTGAAATTCGAATGAAAATGAAAGCCAAAGAAGGCATTCAACGTATTTAAAGGGTCATTAACCAGTGCACCGTTCTTCTACACCTAACTTTCATCGATCTTTGGATATTGAATAAAATGAAAGTGATTAGGTATAAGAGCTGTTTCGATACAAGGAAAAAAAAAAAGGGCCAATCATGTCTTTTTGTGAAACACTAATTGGGGCACAACATAAGTACGCGACATTTGAGAAAGAACTACATGCAATTGTAAGGGCTCTGGATGTTTGGAAACCTTAATTGTGGCAAAGGAGTTTGGCATCCACACGGATCGATCATGATAGCTATAGGCATCTCTAGAGAAAAACATAGCTATAAAGGAGACATGCTAAGTGGCAACGACCACAAATGCAACGGAGGTAAGATCTTTAAATGATTTAACTAGTTTCTACAAGGGGGTTTATTATGAACTTTTAGTAGCATAGCCTCACCATCGTAAAAAGACCCTTATTTTCAGGAAAGCAAATTCAAGAGAAAGCGATCAATGAATTAAAACAAAAATTGACCAATGCACCATGTCTTGCTCTTTCTAACTTTTATTGATCTTTTGAGATTGAATGCGATGCAAATGGAATCGGTATAAGAGCTGTTTTGATACTAGATAACAAGCCAATCATATATCTTCGAGAAAAGCTAAATGGAGCATATCCTGAATAGGCGTCATTTGATTAAGAACTACATGCACTAGTGATGGCCTTGCAAGTTTCGTGACCTTAATTGTTGCCAAAAGAGTTTGTCACCCACAAGGATCATGAAAGCTTGTAGTGTCTCGAGAGCAAATTTAAGGCCCAAAAGAGGCATTCTAAGTGAGGACAACACCCATAAGGCAAGACCTTCAAGGTTTAGCTAGTTTCTGTACCAGGCTTTTCATGGATTTCATTAAGATTGCCTCAAAGCAGAATAAACTTGTTAGAAAGATTGTACAATTCTAATGGAATCAAAAGCAAGAGAATGCGTTCAACGAACTAATAGAATTACCGACCAATGCCCCCTGCCATGCTCTACCTAACTTCGAACAATCATTTGAGATTAAATGAGATGCAAATGGAATAGGCACAAGAGCAATTTCAAATCCACAACACAAGGAGAATCGTGTTTAGTGTAAAAGGCGAACTCAAATACGTGCCACATGAGAAAGAACCACATGCACTTGTTGGGGCTCTACAACTTTGGATACCTTACTTGTGGCGAAAAGAGTTTGTCATCCACACAGATCATGAAAGCTTGAAGAATCTTAGGAGCCAAACAAAGATCAAGAAGAGACATGCCAGGTGGCCAACACCCACAAATGCAACCGAGGCAAGATCTTACATGGCCTAGCAGTTTCTACAGGTGGTTTATAACGGATTTCAGTGGCATTGCCTAACCATCGAAGGAACGTGTTTAAAGAACCGTGAAATTCGAATGAAAATGAGAGTAAAAGAAGGCATTTAACGTATTTAAAGAGTCGTTAACCAATGCACCGTCCTTCTACACCTAACCTTCACCTATCTTTCGAGATTGAATATAATGGAAGTTATTAGGTATAAGAGCTGTTTCGATACAAAGAAAAAAAAAGGGGCAAATCAAGTCGTTTAGTGAAACACTAATTGGGGCACAACTTAAATACGCGACATTTGAGAAAGAACTACATGCAATTGTAAGGGCTCTGCAAGTTTGGATACCTTACTTGTGGCGAAAAGAGTTTGTCATCCACCCAAATCATGAATGCTTGAAAATTCTTAGGAGCCAAACAAAGCTCAAGAAGAGACATGCCAGGTGGCCAACACCCACAAATGCAACCGAGGCAATATCTTACATGGCCTAGCAGTTTATACAAGTGGTTTATAAAGGATTTCAATGGCATTGCCTAACCATCGAAGGAACGTGTTTAAAGAACCGTGAAATTCGAATGAAAATGAAAGCAAAAGAAGGCATTCAACGTATTTAAAGGGTCATTAACCAGTGCACCGTTCTTCTACACCTAACTTTCATCGATCTTTGGATATTGAATAAAATGAAAGTGATTAGGTATAAGAGTTGTTTCGATACAAGGAAAAAAAAAGGGCCAATCATGTCTTTTAGTGAAACACTAATTAGGGCACAACATAAATACGCGACATTTGAGAAAGAACTACATGCAATTGTAAGGGCTCTGGATGTTTGGAAACCTTAATTGTGGCAAAGGAGTTTGGCATCCACACGGATCGATCATGATAGCTATAGGCATCTCTAGAGAAAAACATAGCTATAAAGGAGACATGCTAAGTGGCAACGGCCACAAATGCAACGGAGGTAAGATCTTTAAATGATTTAACTAGTTTCTACAAGGGGGTTTATTATGAACTTTTAGTAGCATAGCCTCACCATCGTAAAAAGACCCTTATTTTCAGGAAAGCAAATTCAAGAGAAAGCGATCAATGAATTAAAACAAAAATTGACCAATGCATCATGTCTTGCTCTTTCTAACTTTTATTGATCTTTTGAGATTGAATGTGATGCAAATGGAATCGGTATAAGAGCTGTTTTGATACTAGATAACAGGCCAATCATATATCTTCGAGAAAAGCTAAATGGAGCATATCCTGAATAGGCGTCATTTGATTAAGAACTACATGCACTAGTGATGGCCTTGCAAGTTTCGTGACCTTAATTGTTGCCAAAAGAGTTTGTCACCCACAAGGATCATGAAAGCTTGTAGTGTCTCGAGAGCAAATTTAAGGCCCAAAAGAGGCATTCTAAGTGAGGACAACACCCATAAATTGAACCGAGGCAAGATCCTTCAAGGTTTAGCTAGTTTCTGTACCAGGCTTTTCATGGATTTCATTAGGATTGCCTCAAAGCAGAATAAACTTGTTAGAAAGATTGTACAATTCTAATGGAATCAAAAGCAAGAGAATGCGTTCAACGAACTAATAGAATTACCGACCAATGCCCCCTGTCATGCTCTACCTAACTTCGAACAATCATTTGAGATTAAATGAGATGCAAATGGAATAGGCACAAGAGCAATTTCAAATCCACAACACAAGGAGAATCGTGTTTATTGTAAAAGGCGAACTCAAATACGTGCCACATGAGAAATATCAATGATCTAGAAGCAAGATATGGAAGATCTTGTTCTAGATTGAGTCACTCCACAATCAAGCTTGATCAAGGCTGGATTGAATGGCTCAAATGCATTCTAGCACAAGATTGCAAGGGAAAGTTAGAAAAAGAGACAAAGAACATGCCCTAAAATTCTAAGAAAATGATCTCTTGTAGAGAGCTAATTTAGCTAATTTTCATTCAATCAAAATCTGAGTTTTACAACTTACTTCATGGCTATTTATAGCCTAGGAAAGTTAAACCTAAAATAAAGAAACTAACATAATTACCATAATGCCATTGTTGCAAAATTTAACCTAAAAACACATAAATGAAAATTTTAAACCTAAAATTACATGTAAATAGCCATAAATCCGAAAATTAATAGTTTTTAAAGCATTCGTCATGATTTTGTATCCATCCACAAGTAAATGAAGATCCCTTCTAAGTAGCTTGAAGGTAAAATGTTGAGTCTCATTCTGATCCATATAAGAAATTAATGAGGATAGATAATTAAAATATCTCCATAATATCCTTACTTTTATTTTCTTTTTAAACATATTTATTAATTACAAAACTTAATTAAACGTTCATTTTATCAAGACTAACCCTCAAATCTATGAGAGAATATCTCGATACAACTAACTCATATATTTATTTTAATATCTTTCAATTTTTTATTTAATTTATTTAATATCTTTTTCAATTTTTTTTTTATTTAAACAGAGGATATGTTTCACAACAATGAATTGTCAAATCGTCTTTGATCTTCTTCTCCACGGCAACCCAAATTATCCTTTTATTCATTTTACAACTCATTGTATCCAACATTTGTCACATTCTTCGATCTTTCTCACTCCCACTCTCACTTTCCCACTCATACTTTTTGTTCATGATTTTTTTCCCACTCACACTTTTTTTCATGATTTTGATTTTTGGAAATTGGGGATACAATTGCGCACCCAATATATTTCATGAGTCTTGTTAGATCTCTCTTCAGTTGAGTGGAGATATTCACAAGTTTTTTTTTATTTTCATGGATTTCTCCATCAATAAAAGCGATGCCGATTACAATTGCTTTTAACGGAGTCTGGCTGAAATCATGACAGTATGTTTTGGTATACATAGTATATAACAAAGACCAAAAGATGCAAAAGCGGTTGAAATCATGACAGTATGTGTTTTGGTACACATGGTATATAACCAGAAACAAAAGACAAACTGATGCATTCTAGCTGAAATCATGACAGTATGTTTTGGTACACATGGTATATAACCAGGAACAAAAGATGCAAAAGCGGTTGATGTTTTGGTACGTATATAACCAGGAACAAAAGACAAACAGATGGATTCTCGCTGAAATCATGAGAGTATGTTTTGGTACACATGGTATATAACCAGGAACAAAAGATGCAAAAGTGGTTGGGTATGTTTTGGTACACATGGTATATAACCATGAACAAAAGATGCAAAAGCATGGATGAATATACGTAGATAAATCTATGTAGTAGCATACACCTACAACACCAAAGAATTATGCTAAGCATGCATTTTCCGCATCCATCCATATGCAAGAGATGGTTTGCAGGTGAATTCACTTTATGATATGAATTCAACTACCAACTTATTGCATGCACATGAAAGAGCAATTACAAGAAGAAGGAAAAGAAGATTCCAAGAGAATTATAACAATTACATGGCAGAATTTTAAATAAAGAAATTTCTAGATTTCTTATCTTGGGACTTTTTGATTTCAATGCTTGCCAACCATGCTCATTATTGCAAGGGACATTCTAGAAGAGTTGGTTGAGTGTATTTAAAGCATATCTACTCTTTTGTCTAGAATTTAAGCCATGCAATTTACTTTTGGCTTCTTATGTCTTATTTTCTACAAAATGCATTTAATAGCTTTTTGAGTCCTTTTGTATTCCAAGGCATGCACGAATTTTTTGCCTTTAAAATGGCTTGTAATTCATCATTTTGGACAGATTTCATGAATGAAAAACTTTTGTTTTCTTGAACCCCATTTGGTGTTTCATTTCTTTCAAATCTTGCTTTAGGTTTGAAGTTAAATCAATTCATTGGATTAGTCTTGATCAAACTAATTCTGGAGTGAGTTGTCTTAGGATCTAAGAGTGACCATTTTAGATTTTGAGTGTGATCTAAGTTAGCTATCATTGTGAGTTTTTACAAGGATCCTAGAAGGACCTCTAGCTTTGTAAAATTCAAGCAAGGATCGGCGCTTATCACTTTATATTTTTATATTTGTTACTTGTTTCAATATTAAAGAATTCATTCACATAGACCATGTATACGGTTATGGAGATTAAATGTTCATCTCAAATCTTTCGAAAAATAATTTCAAATAATTAACAATATACTTTCTTTTTTATCTTTTGAAAATAAATTTAAAATTTCCATTTTTTGGTTAAAAATTTGTTTAAGAATGCTATTAAGATTTTTCTCAAGGTTGTTACAAAGAAAAAGAGATTTCAAATGATATTTTTATCAAAAACAAAAAAACAAAAATTAAGTAGAAGGGTATAATTGTCCATTTCTTATTTATAAATTAATAATTAATTTTTCAGATTTAAAAAAATACATTTATTTAAACTCCAAGATATTGTAGACATTCTCTTATTATTTATCTAAAATCTAGACATTTGTCTACTTGTCCCATATTTATTTTGGGCTCACACAATCTGGCCAGGAACTATGTGCATTGATTCACAAAGGGATAAACAGAGAAATGACAAAATGTGTTCATAAAGAGTCATAAAAATTTAAATTGTAAAAAGTGGCCAAATTTGTGAGATTTGCTATTATAAAAAAAACAAAATTGGCATGTTTCGGGTGGGGAGAAGCTGGGGGATGGGATGGAATGACTTCCATCCCTTCGTTTGGCCCGTGGACTTGGGTAAGTCCACCCAAGTCCACGTGTGGGGCTCAGTTTTTTTTTTTTAAAAATAAAAATAAAAATTTATTATTTTCTTAATCTTTGATTTTTCTTTTTTTTAATCTTTAATATACATTTAATTTTAGTTTATTATTATTTTTTATCATAAATTTTTTGTATATTTAATTTATATATATATACAAATATAATTATTTACTTATCAAAATAAATATTTATTTTAAATTTTGTAATGAGATTTTTATATTACATGTTTAATTTGTAGTATCTATTCGAAATAAAATTATCCAAAGTAAGACTTGAACCTCAATCATTATCCTAACATATTAAACTAATTCATCCATTTAAGCTAATTTATTACAATCATATATTATATTATATTATATTTATTTTTTTCTTTTTTCTTTTAAAATACATTTTCTCAGGATTTTAAAATATATTGTTTAATCATTATTAATATATATTTTTTTAAAAAATTAAAACTGTTTGATGATACTGATTGTTTTATGTTTCAATTTTAAATTTAATTTAAAGAATAAAATAAATTTTAAAATTTCATTTTTTGTTTTAAGATTGTTTTATTATTATGCTCTTGAAAAAATATTAACAATTATTATGTATTTGAATTTATTATATAAAAAATACATGATAAACACTAACTTCATAATTTATTATATAAAAGTATATATGATAAATATTTAAAAAAATATTTAAATAAAGAAAATATACAAAAATTTAAATTTTATTTAAATAAAATAAATTTCAAAATAATAAATGAAAAGAATTTCAAAACAATATTGATAAATGAATATCTATGCATTTGTAATTTATTTCTAAAATAAAATTTTTATTACTTGAATTTCAAAATAATAAATTTATATGTATTTTAAATAAAATATACTGAATTTTAAATTTTATTCAAATAAAAAATAAAATAAAATAAATTTAAAAAATAATATTATCATAAATTAATATACATATACATACATTAATTGCATCACTTTCCTTTTCTTCCCTTCCTACCAAATATAAATTTATTATCACTTCTTTTCTCTTCTCTTCCCACCAAACAAAAACTTAATCTCATTTCTCTTTCCATCTCATCCCATTCCATCCTCTCCGAGCCAAACATGCGGTTTTCCGTTTTCATCCATTCAATCGGGTAAATGAGCATGGTTGATATACATGTCGATAAAAAAATATGGAAAAAAACTGACTTCTTTTAATTCTACATAATTCAATAGGGATTCAAACCAAGACCTAATCACCGAGCTCTTTGGCAGAAACATTATAAAAATTTGGCATTGAAAAGAGAATAAAAATAGTCTGAATTTCATATCACATAAAAGTAGTCTGAATTTCATCACATAAAAATAGTTCGAAGTACAGGGTACAAATAAGCCAATACAGACGATAAAATCTAATCATTTCCTACTATTCTAAAGTTGAAAAACAGAATTTCCAATTTCAATCCTTTTTAACACAATTATAACAAAAAAAACATTTATAAATTTTAAAAGGCATTTGAACATATAAAAATAATAATAATAATAAATAAAAATAAAAATACATAAGCATCTCCAATTTAAACAGATATAGAACATCAAAATAAAAGCAACATTGAATATAATTACTAATTATAAGAAATTGCTGATACTAAATAATGTCTTTTCCTAAAAAACCCCCTTAAAAATCATTTCTCTATCTTCCAAAAATAGATCAGATAGTTTTATACCGGACATTAAACACTAAGACCCAAAAACACTTATAAAAAAAATTAAATAAATAAGATGAAGAGTTTAGATGTAAATGAAAATAAAAGTATACGTTGAGAAAGTTGGATCCATTAATAATTAAAGAAGGTTCATCACTTTACTCTGGCCACTACAATCACCTGCCTGTCGTATACAAATGAGATACGAGGTGGTGGCAAAGCCAAGTTCCAACAAGAAAGAAAAACGACGCAAATTTCTCTGTTTTTTTTTTGGTTTGGTTGCGGGGTTGGTTGATCATTCTTTGGATGCATCCATAGGTTCAGCACTAGTAGACTCCTCTGTTTTATCACCCTTCTTACCTGCAACAATGGAGTACAGTGGCAGAAGATCAAATTCTATGGCAACCGTAACCGACTGAACAGTGTCAAAACATTCGACAAACGTAACAGTTTCCTAACCAGGCTTTTCAGTTGGTCTAAGTCACCAGAAGGTTCTTCACCATTTTACACCCATATGAGATCTCTATTCCACACCCTTTTTTTAATATTGGTGAGTCTCTAAGCTAGCTTAAGCGCATCTAGGCTACTAAGGGACATCTAGACTATTCTCATAGAACAAACCATCTTATACTAAAATACTTAAATGTGAAGAAAAATCATAAAAAATTAATTCTAAGATAGGTGACTGGCCGCTCATGAGACATAACCTTTTAGATGCCTATCCCCAACCCTCTTTGATTTGGTTCACACTTCATTTTAAAGAAAGTCAAAACCGAATGCAACCAAAAAACCATCGGTTTCAATGTTGGAATAAACGATGGCTGGTTTTCAGAGTCAGTTTGAGCATAAAATGAAACCAAAGTTGATCCTTTTTAAAATGAAGAGGCATGCAAGCAAAGCAAGAATAAAATATAGTCTTGTAAAAAAGAATTTAAGACATGAGGTGAATCTTTTGATTGCTAACCTTTCTTCTTCTTTCCACCGCCTTTTTTCTTAGTCTTTGTGCCCAATGCTAACCATGCCTTGATTTCGGGATCATCTACTGTTTTTGTCGGCTGCAGAGCTTGTAGAGAATGACATGTGACTCGGTCAGATCCATTAGGCATCAGCAAAACAGTGAATTTGATATGAGCAACATAATCACCTGATGAAACATAGAATTTAGTTATGCAGAAAAAGCAGACTTGAAAAGCAAGCCCAAAAGGTAGTAGAGCTCAGACATTTGCAGCCTTACCAGGCTTCTCATGAAGAACAGGATATGGCTGCAAGAGATCATGGTTAACACATTCCACCAATCCTAGCCGAGCTCTTTTCTCTTCTAAGGCCCTGCATTAATGAGATTATAAACACAACAGTTGGCCAAATGGAACTTGTAGACAGTAGCCATATAAGAAAACATAATAAACCTTGCGCTGAAAGGCATTATAGGAAATTTCTGAGTTATTTCACTGAAAATAAATCTAGAGGCTTTCATCTTTAAATGATAGTTCCTATCCACAGCTCTCTTATAAATAGTTGTCTGCTTCTCATCCAACAACCTAGGCTTTCCTTCTCCTGTGCTTGTAACTATATCTATTGAATACACCTCATTTTCCTCAAATTCTGCTTCTTCAACCTTCGTCTCAGGATTGGCAACACTCAATACAACCTTGTTCCCATCAATCACAAACTGCTTCAGCTGATGGCTAAGAACACCTTCCACAATTTTGCAGTCATAAGATGCAGCAACCTTTTGAATTGCATCTGTAACATCCTTGTTCTGGAAAATAAAGCTTTATCAAATGAGTGACAAAAAAAGAAAATATATATATATATATATACGGAATTAAAACATATAGCTAACTTTTTCTTCAGTTTCACCATAAGACCATACAAATGGCTTCATCAAATAATTGATTTTCATGCATGTTTATAAAAAAAATTGCTTTTCTAGAGTTCCTAAACCTTGTAATAAAATCATCACAAGTCCATGTACTCTATCAGTGTAACTATGACATTAAAAAGGCTTCATCGGATGCAATCCATAGCCATTATAGTTATCATCAAGTAGAGACCATGGTATCACACAAAAAAGGTAAGAAAAGGCCTAAAACAGATGAAACTTTTTATATTAAGAAAACTGGTTTTTCCAAGGTTTCTATACATTGCAATAAAGTCACAAGTCCATGATAATTTGTCAGTGGAAGTATGACATGAATAGGCTTCATCAAATACAATCCTTAGCCATTGTGATTGTCATCAAATACAGACCATGCTGCCATACAAAGGCAATGAAGAAAAATATTCTTACGGATGTTTATATAAGAAAACAGAATTAAAAGAATTATGTTTCCCAGGTGAAAACCTAGTTAAAAGAGTAACCTAAAAGTTCAAGATACTCTATCAGTGTAACTATGAAATGAAAAGGCTTCACTGGATTCAATCCATAGCCATTGTAGTTATCATCAAGTAGAGACCATGTTACCACAATAAGGCAATGTAGGAAAAAGATTTCCAAAATCATACAATTTAAATATCAAGAGCACAGGAAAAAGAAATCGCACTGCACTGAAAGAGTATGTTAAAGGAACAGACGTAGACTGCAGGTTTGATAACAATAAAATGATTTGGCCCAATGTTGGACAATAGGTTTGACAACATATGACATGCCCACCAAACAATATTCCAAATGTGACCAGAGTCCATGTAGCCAACAGGGAAAGAGGAAATCAAAAGAATCAACTGATTACCTCGGCAAAGTTGCCTTTCCAATAAACAAAAAAACAATAATCATTACATAAAACTTTAACACATCAAAAATTCATAAAACGTTTAAAGCAAAACATGACTTAGACTGACCCACCAGAATGAAATATTTAGAAAATGTCCATAGTCCAAACAAATTAAAATTCCTAACGTGTTACCTTTTTTCCAGGCCTCACAAGCCTCAAGGCAACTTCAGCTGCAGTGTTAGCAGCTGCAATTACATCAGCAGCTCTTCCTGCAACGGGGCCTTCTTGAAGCACATGAGTATGAGCGACGACAGCGATAAAACCATCAATATGACAACCCAAATCACTGCATTAAGACAAACATCCATTAGGGTTTATCCTACAATCTTTAATTCAACAACTGAATTATCTGAAGGCATGTTAATATAACTTACATCTTAAGCATATCGCCATCTTCCAACACTGTCTCGTCACTGGAAAGCGGTGAAAAGTGGCATACAGTGTTGTTGACAGAAATGCAAGTTGGAAAAGCAACACCTCTTTCAATCTTCTTCTTAACATTCTTGTACACGTTGCCAGTTTGCCTATATGCCCAACCATAATTAAAAAAAATTTAAAAACCAAAAAAAAAAAAACAGAGGAAACCACCAGTTAAACAAGGCATTCAATTGACTTAGATGAACGCGGTAAAACAAAAGGTTGACAGATTCTTCAACTACAAGAAAACAAAACTCTTACTCTCTAATGAACGAGTCCCCTTTCTCGCAAATGTCAACAATCTTAGCTTTAGGTTTGCATTCCGATATCACCAACTGCAATGCCTCTGCCAAATTTTCCATTAAATGACTTAAAAGCCTCGTTTACACATACATCCACCAAATATCAATACAAAACGCAGCAAAAACAGAGCTAGATCATACAAATCACAGACTCGAACACAAACGAAAAAGAAAAGAGATAAAGAAAGAGAAAGAGAAGAGGAATTTACTGTTGACAATCTCAGCGGCGGTCTTGTATTTGGTGACAACTTCAGGAGAAGTAAGATCGAGCTCCTTCTCGTCCCTTTCCTCGTCGGACATCATTTGCGGCGGCGAAGAACAAGCAGCGCGGCGGCGAGAAGGGAAGAAAATGAAGGAATAAAAAAAATGGCTGAGAAGCGGTGGATAAAGATTTAGGGTTACGATCGGTGAGGCCGCGCTTGAAATTAGTTTATATAAGATTTTCATTTCCAATTATGGTCTCTTAGGGTTTTAGTTGCGATTGTGTGCGCTTCCTTGCAATGCTAATATAGGACCCACCATATGGAGGTTTAAAGCTCAACAAAATTTAGGTCGGATATGCCATAATTTTGACCACTTTTAAATTCTTTTCTTTCTTTTTTTAATAATAAAATGGGATCAAAATTGTATAATATACGTGGTGATGAAAATTGTGTACAGATATGATATAAATTCTCTCATACCTGTTTATTTTCCTTTAGGGGGTTGTTTATTAAGATTAAGTTAAAAAGTATTAAGTTAAGTTGGGTATTAAGTTAATCTGTGTTTGGTAGACAAATTAAGTTAAACTAGATTAAATTAAGTTCACTGTTGTTTGGTGCAAGAATTAAGTTAAGCTGACTGTTAAGTTAAACTATGTTTGGTACGAATATTAAGTTAATCTGAGTTTCTAAACATAATTTTGTTAATCTGAGTTTGCTTTGAATATTATTTTAGTTGTTTCTTTCGCAATATGTAAAATGACATTCATTATAAATTGTGACAACATAATATTCATTCGATAGCCAAATTATAATTTAGACATAATACATTAAATATCAATTCAACCAAATAAGAGATAATAATAAGATCATTCACTTACAAGTAGTACATTATGAAATTGTTTCATTCATTCATTTAATAAGGTTTTCCATTTAGTAAACATTCGTTCCGCCATTAAATCTCGAAAGTATGACCATTCAGTTGAAGATTCGTCATTATCGCTCTAGTGAGAGCAGCTCCAACATCATCCCCATTTGTATTTGCCATGAGTACAATATCTTCTATACTATTAAATTCGTTTGATGCTCCATAATCTAAACAAAGAGTAATTTAAAAAAAAAATTATCAAACTTCGAAATTAATTATAATACTTCTTTTTTATTTTATCAAACTTATATTTTCATGCATTTTATAAAAATTTTACCTAAGTGTTTATGTTTATTTATGTCTCATTAAAATTTAAAGTGTAGGCAATAAATTAAAGGAATTAACATTCCATTTATAATAAAATAGGAAATATGCATTAACGTTCATTGCATATATAAAAAAGGAAATATAAAGCAAGTCGAATCCGTACAATAAGTAATCGATGGTTGAACAAAAAAAAGCTTTTTCGTCCTTTAACTAAAATAAGAAGTGGGGTCATCTTCTAGGCAACCATTGTAACGGCCCGAAAATTTCATCCCGGTCTTCCCGGGTTGCCCAGGGGCATTTTGGTAATTTGGTCGGGCCGACAGGGCCGGTTATGTATTTGTTAATTGCCGGAAAAATTATGAGTCGATTTGAATGGGATCGGGAATTTTGGTGAAGACATTTGGGCTTGGAAAAAGGTAAAAATAAATAGGGAATTAAATAGCGTGTTGAGTGAGATTCAAGCCAAGGACGCGCTGCATGCTAGGCAGAGGGCGCTGCCAGCCGAGCCGCTGGGTGCGTTTGTTAATCTAAACGCGCGATCTAATACTTAAGCTTGTCTTCGTGCGTTTTATTTAAAGGCAGAGCTCGCCCGATTCCTTCCCCATTTCTTCTTCTTCTTCTTCGCGGATTCCCTTCGACCGACCGGCGATTTCCTTGCGATTTCTTCCTTCTCCAGCTCTGTTCGACCGAGCTTCTTCTCCAATTCGAAGTCGTTTTCCATCCCCGAACAGCAGGTAAGCTTCTTCTTCCTCCTTTCCTTCAAAAATCCGATTTCTTTCTCCCTGGTTCCGATTTCGTTTTCCGGCCGAGTCGAGGTAATTTGAGGTATGGGTTTTGTGCAGCTAGTGTAGGGGAGTTCGCCATCAAAGAATCGCTCGTCGAATCCCCTTGGATCGCTCGATTTCGAGTTTCTTCTACGCCTCTGTTCGCGCGCAGAAACAGAGCCCCTGCCGCCTAGCCGCGCCGTGCATCGCCTCGCGCCCGCTCGCACGCCTCGCCCAGCTCCGTGTCACGCCGCTGCCGCGCTCCGGTGTGCGCTCACCGCGCGCGCGCCGCGCGCCAGACGCGCGCGCGCGCGCGCGTCCGTGCCTCAACGCCAAGATCTGTCGCGCGCGCGCGCCAAAGACGCCCATTTGCGCGCCGTAGCGCCAGCAAACCGTTCGTGCAATCGGCTCGCGTTCGTGCAATCGGCTCGTTAAATGCGTTTCGTCGCGCCTCGTGAGTTGCTCCCAGGTGAGCCTCGTTTATTTTATTATATTTAGGCCTATTGTGTGATTTTTGTTGTGATTGATAGGTTCTCGATAGCTAGTTCGGGTTCGTTCGCCACTTAGGTTTTCATGTCAAATCGTCCCCCACCAAGGTAAGGATTTTTACAGGAGTTGTGTGGACCTGCGATATTATATGTGATTCTTTGATTGATTGCTTGTTTGTGTTTATTGACATGTATAGCTAGGTACTCATCTCGAATTCCCGATTAGCATGTTTTTCCTACCTAATTCTCATGTTAATCCATGCTAGGTTGTTCCTTTCTAGCATGCTCGTATCTGTTCCTTGCTTTGTAGTATCATGCTAGGCTCGTTGTATTCTTATTGAGCACGTATTGGATTTTATGGAATTGTTTGTCGTTTGCTAGGCGAGTTAGAATTGCGGGTAGATAGCATCATCCGTGCCCGATGCATAAAGTACCTTGCATCCATGGCGGGGACGTCGAGCAAGTCATTCCGTCCCTGGACCCCGTGAGGATTAGCTAACCAAGCGGTAGGCCCCGCAATCTTGGGTGAGGGTGATGATCGTTAAATGCCCCAACGGTCGGGATGATGACTTGGCATTGCCTTGTCCCGGCGATCGGCATGTCCTAAGCATGTTTGGCAAGAGCCCCGATTGCCACTGTTAAGGCAAGGGCGGCTTCACGGTGTAAGCCTACCACGACCGTTCCTTGGCCAGAGTGCGGTGGTTCAGATCGACATAGTTTACGTGTCCAGTCTCACACCCCTATGTCGGTGACACCGATCCAAAGATTTAGTTAGGCGTGGTGATTGGACATGGGCGGCTTGCCTTGCACCCGGCAACCCCCATGGTTCGCAGCAGAGCACGCGGTGCATGCTTACACTCATTAGCGCCACCGGAGAGCTCCTCGGGATTGTGAGCAGTGTACCTTTCGTCGACAGAGATGACAGCCGAGGCGGGACTTGTTTCTCGTATAGGCGACTTATGTATTGGACTGTGTGGTGATATTATTCGGACTAAGATCTTAAATTGGCATCCGAGGCCCAAGTGTGGGCTAAGCTATGTGCTCTATTCTCGTGTTTATACTCATAGCTTGCATACTCTCATCGAGATGACCATGTATATCGTATTGTACCCCGATTGGGGATTCTTACTGAGTAATTCGTTACTCACCCTTATTGTGGTTTTTCCACAGGTAACCAAGTTGCGAGACAGGATGGCTAAAGGAGAAGTTGTGATCATGGGGCCCAGTCTTCCAACTCTGATTTTTGTATTATGACTCTTTATGTTTTGTTCCCCGAATGCATGTAGCAAGGCACTGAGCCCCCTAGGATGTTTTGTAAATGTTTTGTGGATTCCAGATTTTGTATCCGAGCAGTTTTGAATGATTTTTAGTAAATCTCTGATCAGAGTAAACTTTGGAAATGTATTTATCTTGGAACAGGTGCTTGGAAACAGGGACAGGTTCCAGGGAAAATGCCTAGTTTTTAAAGGGGTTATTTTAAATGTTTTGTTTTAATTGGAATCCGAAATCATGTCTGTTTAATGTCCTTTACTTTGAATGCATGCATTGGGGTAAGGGCCCATTTAGTGCCCCATTCGGCCTCGGTCCCTTCTGGTTGGTATCGAGCTTAGAGTCATAAATTCGTAGTTTGACCTTTTTGTTGTAGGTCGTTTTCCCTTGATCACTAGCACTGATACCATCAGTGCACGCCTAAGTTTGCTATTTGTTGTAGAAAAAGGGTTAAGAATTTACAATACGTGTCATCTAGTGTATGTCTTGTGTAGTGTTGTGGAGCGGAGACGAGCAGGTTCTGACTCGTTATTGGTTTGGGTTTAGAGCGCCATCATGCCAACCTCCCGCAGTGTGTGATGTATGTTGTGGCTTGTTGTGGTATCCAGGTAGGTTCGGATGCCCTGGGACATCGTTCCAGAGGGAGGTAGAGGTTGGACTCCCATAGGCCAATTGTGGCCCAACTGTTGGTTTTCCCCTAGTGAGAGGGTGGAGGTGCTTTGCCTTGGAATGCCACTCCAAGAGAGGAGTTAGCTATGGTTGTGCTGATGTGGATGTTTGTGGAGCAGGTCCCCGTGTGGACTAGCCTGGGTAGCTCAAGTGTTGATCTTGAGCCTTGATAGATTATTTGGTTGCCCAGAGAGTGGTTGCAAAGTTGGTAGCCTTCGAGGAGGTTGATGAGGCATCTTTGTGCTTCTGTGAAGTGTGGTTGTTTGCAGCCAAGTAAGTCGGAACCCTGTAGTTAAGGGTGCAGCAAGTAGTGTTCCCTACGGACTGGATTCGTTGGTGGTTTCCTCAGTTGTTTGGTAGAATTGAACACTCTTTCTTTTGGTAAGCCCTAGAGTAGGGCTAGCTGCTGCATGTTGAGAGAGCCGGCCAGAGTTTGTTGAGCATCATGTGGAGATGCAAGAGTAGGCTGTGAGCCTTCAGCTTGATGAGATGTCTTAGGCATGGTTGTTGGAGTTGAGCCCTTGTATGCCTAGCCAGAGTTCGTGTCACTTGAGGTTGTGACCTTGTTGGCTCCGTTTGTAGTAAGATGTGGATTTGGTAGTAGTGGCTTGAGGTGCATTGGTTGGTGTGCCGCCTTGGCACTAAATCTGGTTCAGGCCTGAGTTTGGCATGGGCATAGCAGATGGTTCTATGCCGTTCGGAGTTTAGCGTACTCCTCTAGCCTTGGATCCGTTTATGGTAGTTGCACCTGTGTAGGTCGTGCAAAAAGGGCTAGTTTAGTGGTAATCGAAGGACTTCAAGTGAAAGGATGTTCGAGAGGAGCCGGAGCCTTTTCCCAGTGTTACTGGAGGTTGAATAAGTCAAGCAGGTTGTCGGTTGGTAAGTGTTAGTGCGCGTGCATCTCACGCTAGTGTTAAGGCCAAGAGATCCTTGTGGTTGGTAGTGCGGTCAACTACCTGAGAGTGCCTAAATCTCAGGAGAGTTGAGCATCGTAGAAGCAAGTTTGGGTTCCAGCTGAGGGACCATGAGTTGGATGCCTATGAGGTGAGTAGGATGCCTTGTGAAAGGAGTTGGATGCCTTATGGGTAAGCACCCTTGGTAGAGGGTTGGTATAAAGTAAGTTCGGTTTGGCATGGTTATGCTTTGGTAGAGCAAGATTGCCACAGCTTCGAGCATCGTGTGGAGATGGAACTTTGGGTGTTCCATCGATTGGTTGTATCTCTGCCAGGAGCTAGTGTGGCTTTTGGGAAAAGCATTTGTTAGTCTTGGATCGCTAAATGAAGGTTGGGAGTTGTGCACACAAGTGTGTTTTGTGTGATTCGTTCTGTGGCGAGAGTTTCAGATCCATGTAGGGTTTGCTTTGGGGATCTGGTGCTCAGTTCTTGGAAAAGTTGGACTCCAGGTGGATGTTGTAAGGCTTTAGTGAGGCGGTAAGGATACCATGCTCGTGGTATCAGGTTGTTGCTTAGGTAAGATTTGTTAAGTTGGACCTAAGCTTGGTTGGCGGATCTTCTTGTTGATAAATCATCATGGTGAGAGAGTTGTTCGGATCCTTCCTTGGATAGGAGTTATGTTGTGGTTGATGTTTGAATAGGAGGATGACGCATTCGGTAGCGTTTGGATCCTCTTGGTTCCCAAGGAGTTGGAGTTGGCCAAGCATGGTTATGATCTTTGGAAAATGGAGTTGTTGTTTGTTCAGGCAGTTGGTTGTTAGTCCGTTAGTTGGCAGTGGGTGTCGAGGGTTGTCGGAGAACCCTAGGTTGTGGAGAGCCTCTCTAGAGCTCAGTCAGGCCCAGGTAGGGAATTTCTTTTGGCAAGCTGAAGCCGTGTAGTTTGTAGCCTCGGGTGAGTTGCTGGCAGTCTTGGTAGCCTAGCAAGCTGGTATTTGTTTGGAGTGGAGTCCGGATTGGTTCCGGTGTGGTGGCAAGTTGATGCTTGGTGTTGACCAAGGTGTGGATTGGAATTTCTAGAAGTCAGTTTTGCTCGTGGGGCGAATGGTTCGTGCCCTGTTGGTTGTCTTTCTGTTTTCAGGAAGTTGAGAGTTGCGCCGTTGGTTTTTGGAGGTTCAGTTCGTGGTGAACCCCTGTTGCTACCCCGTGAGATTTTGATTGTTGCTTTAGTGGAGCAAGACAGTGAGTGTATGTGGAGCTCTCTGTCCTTCGGTTGTCTGCTCGTAGGAGCCGTTTCTTTCTGGGTTTGGCGCTTTCTTTGCGCCGTCGGTTTGTTAAGGATTTTTCCGCCATAGCCTCGCCCCTCACTCGTCGACGAGGAAGGGTGTCGAGTTTATTTGGGAACGATAAGTGTGATGAGAGCTTTGCGTGCTCAAGCGCGCATTTGCCTCGGCACGGTGTTGGCGATCCTGGAGGGGACAGGTGGTTTTGTGATTTACAGCGATGCTTCCAAATTCGGGTTAGGTTGTGTGTTGATGCAGCACGGGAAGGTCATTGCTTATGCTTCCCGCCAGCTGAAGCCATATGAGCAGAACTATCCGACTCATTATATGGAGTTGGCATCAGTGGTGTTTGCACTGAAGATTTATAGGCATTACCTGTATGGTGAGCGGATTCAGATGTTTTCCGATCACCAGAGCCTCAAGTATCTGTTTACTCAGAAGGAATTCAATATGAGGCAGAGGAGATGGTTAGAGTTGGTGAAAGATTATGACTGCGAGATTTTGTACCATTCGGGCAAAGCAAGTGCTGTAGCTGATACTTTGAGTAGGAAGACGTCGCACTCCGCGGTGTTGTTGAGTTCCCAGCCCAGATTGCAGCGAGAGTTTGAGCGGGCTGAGGTTGCAGTGTTGTTGGGTGAGGTTACTGCCAGAGTAGCTGAGTTGACAGTCCAGCCATCAATTATACAGCGGATTATTGGTAGTCAGCTGAGTGACCCCGCACTTAAGAAATTGGGTGACAGAGTTAGTGCTGATGGAGATTTTGACTTTGTGTATTCACAGACATGGTGGGTGACGTGTCTGAGGCCGCGGTTGTGTGTTCCGGATGTTGCAGGATTGCGAATAGAGTTGCTCTCAGAGGCCCACAGTTCCCTGTTTGCTTGACACCCCGGGGGTACCAAGATGTATCAGGATCTTAAGCAGACATTCTGGTGGATGGGTATGAAAAGAGATGTTGCGGAATTTGTCAGTCGATGTCTCACTTGTCCGCAAGTGAAGGCACCTGTGCAGAGACCACCGGTGGTTTGTTTCTGCACACCGAGTATACCTCAGTGGAAATGGGAAGAGATCTCCATGGACTTTATTTCTGGTTTGCCGAGGACTCCGAGGAAGTTCTCTCAGATTTGGGTGATAGTCGATCGATTGACTAAGAGCGCACACTTCATTCCTGGTAGAGACACTTATACCGTGGAACAGTGGGCGTAGTTGTTTTTGGAGCAGATCATTTGTTAACACGGTGTGCCTGTGAGGATTGTGTCTAGCCGTGATTCGAGGTTCACTTCTCGTTTCTGGAGAGCGCTCCAGAAGGGTTTAGGCATCGAGTGCGATTTCAAAGATGACTTTTCACCCTCGCACCGATGGACGATCGAGAGGTTGAACCGCATTCTCGAAGTTATGTTGAGGGCTTGTGTGTTTGATTTCCGGGCGGTTGGGACCAGATTCAGATTCGATGGAGTTTGCATATAACAACGCGATTATCGATCGGCGATTCGAGATGGCTCCATTCGAGGCTTTGTATGGTAAGCGTACGCCGATCTCCGTGTTCGGGAAGAGGTTGGTGATAGGCAGGTTTTGGGTCCCGAGTTACTGAAGTTGACCAATGGTGCCGTGTAGAAGATTAGAGCTCGTATGTTGACAGCTCAGAGCAGACAGAAGAGTTATGCCGATGTTCGGCGTCGGGATTTGGAGTTTGAGGTTGGTCAGCATGTATCCCTAAAGGTTGCACCGATGCGAGGTGTTTGAGGTTTGGGCAAGCGTGGAAAGCTGAGTCCCCGTTTTGTTGGTCCGTTTGAGACTCTGGAGAGGATTGGCAAGGTTGCTTATCGATTAGCCCTGCCTCCGTCGTTGTCGCAGCGATGTACGATGTTTTTCATGTTTCGATGTTGAGGCGAGATTTCGTGCCGGATCCATCGCACATTGTTGACTTTGAGCCGTTGCAGCTGAATGAGGATTTGAGCTTCGAGGAGAAGCCAGTGGGGATTCTTGCTTTTGAGACAAAGACACTGCGTAATCGTGAAATCCGGTTGGTAAAAGTTCAGTGGAGGAGTCAGAGTTCAGAGGAAGCCACTTGGGAGCGGGAGGATGAGATGAGATTGCAGTATCCCGAGCTGTTCCAATCTTAAGTGACTTTCGAGGACGAAAGTCTAATAAGGGGGGAATATTGTAACGGCCCGGAAATTTCATCCCGGTCTTCTCGGGTTGCCTAGGGGCATTTTGGTAATTTGGTCGGGCCGACAGGGCCGATTATGTATTTGTTAATTGCCGGAAAAATTATGAGTCGATTTGAATGGGATCGAGAATTTTGGTGAAGACATTTGGGCTTGGAAAAAGGTAAAAATAAATAGGGAATTAAATAGCTCGTCGAGTGAGATTCGAGCCAAGGACGCCACGCAAGCTAGGCGGCGCGCCGTGAGCCATCGGGCGCGTTTGTTAATCTAAATGCGCGTTCTAATACTTAAGCTTGTCTTCGTGCGTTTTATTTAAAGGCAGAGCTCGCCCGATTCCTTCCCCATTTCTTCTTCTTCTTCTTCTTCGCGGATTCCCTTCGACCGACCGGCGATTTCCTTGCGATTTCTTCCTTCTCCAGCTCTGTTCGACCGAGCTTCTTCTCCAATTCAAAGTCGTTTTCCATCCCCGAGCAGCAGGTAAGCTTCTTCTTCCTCCTTTCCTTCAAAAATCCGATTTCATTCTCCCTGGTTCCGATTTCGTTTTCCGGCCGAGTCGAGGTAATTTGAGGTATGGGTTTTGTGCAGCTAGTGTAGGGGAATTCGCCATCAAAGAATCGCTCGTCGAATCCCCTCGGATCGCTCGATTTCGGGTTTCTCCTTCGCCCTGCTCTGTTGCGCAAACAGAGCCCGCGCGCCGCGCGAGCGCGCGCGCAGATCGCTCGCCGCGCCGCGCGCACGCCTCGCCCAGCTCCGTGTCAAGCCTCGCGCCGTCCCAGCTGTGCCGCTCGCCTGCACTCGCCCTCGCGCCCCTGCATCACTCGAGCGCCCGCGTCCGTGCTCAACGCCCAGCATCCGTCCGCGCGCGTCCTCGCCCAGCAAGCGCCCGGCCAGCCTTTATCGCCCGTTCGTGCAATCGGCGGCTCGTTCGATGCGTTAAATCGCGCCTCGTGAGTTGCTCCCGAGCTGAGCCTCGTTTATTTTATTATATTTAGGCCTATTGTGTGATTTTTGTTGTGATTGATAGGTTCTCGATAGCTAGTTCGGGTTCGTTCGCCACTTAGGTTTTCGTGTCAAATCGTCCCCGACCAAGGTAAGGATTTTTTACCGGAGTTGTGTGGACCCTGCGATATTATATGTGATTGCTGATTGATTGCTTGTTTGTGTTTATTGACATGTATAGCTAGGTACTCAATTTTGAATTCCCGATTAGCATGTTTTTCCTAACTAATTCTCATGTTAATCCATGCTAGGTTGTTCCTTTCTAGCATGCTCGTGATCATTCCTTGCTTCAGTAGTATCATGCTAGGCTCGTTGTATTCTTATTGAGCACGTATTGGATTTTATGGAATTGTTTGCTGTTTGCTAGGGCAGGTTAGAATTGCAGGTAGATAGCATCATCCGGGTCTGATGCATAAAGTACCTTGCATCCATGGCAGGGACGTTGAGCAAGTCATTCCGCCCCTGGACCCCGTGAGGATTAGCTAACCCAAGCGGTAGGCCCCGCAATCTTGGGTGAGGTGGCAGATCGTTAAATGCCCCAACGGTCCGGATGATGACTTGGCATTGCCTCGCCCCGGCGGCAGCCGGCATGTCCTCGGCATGTTTGGCAAGTAGCCACGATTGCCACTGTTAAGGCAAGGACGACTTCACGGTGTAAGCCTACCACGACCGTTCCTTGGCCCCGGTGCGGTGGTTCAGCCGACATAGTTTACGTGTCGTGTCTCACACCCTATGTCGGTGACACCGATCCAAAGATTTAGTTAGGCGTGGTGGACTGGACATGGGCGGCTTGCCTTCGGACAGCAACCCCCATGGTTCGCGGTAGAGCACGCGGTGCATGCTTACGCTCATTACAGCGCACCGAGAGCTCCTCGGGATTGTGAGCGCTGTACCTTTCGTCGACGATGAGCAGCCGAGGCGGGACTTGTTTCGTCGATAGGCGACTTATGTATTGGGTGTGTGGTGATATTATTCCGGACTAAGACCTTAAATTGGCATCCGAGGCCCAAGTGTGGGCTAAGCTATGTGCTCTATTCTGTGTTTATACTCATAGCTTGCATACTCTCATCGAGATGACCATGTATATCGTATTGTATTCCGGTTGGGGATTCTTACTGAGTAATTCGTTACTCACCCTTATTGTGGTTTTTCCACGGGTAACCAAGTTGCGAGACAGGATGGTCAAGGAGGAGGCGTGATCATAGGGCCAGATCTTCCAACTCGATTTTTGTATTATGACTCTTTATGTTTTGTTTCCCCGAATGCATGTGGCAGGGCACGAGAGCCCTAGGATGTTTTGTAAATGTTTTGTTGATTCCAGCATTTTGTATCTGAACAGGTTTTGAATGATTTTTAGTAAATCTCTGATCAGAGTAAACTTTGGAAATGTATTTATCTTGGAACAGGTGCTTGGAAACAGGGACAGGTTCCAGGGAAAATGCCTAGTTTTTAAAGGGGTTATTTTGAATGTTTTGTTTTAATTGGAATCCGAAATCATGTCTGTTTAATGTCCTTTACTTTGAATGCATGCATTGGGGTAAGGGCCCATTTAGTGCCCCATTCGGGTCGGTCCCTTACAACCATCGACATAAAAAAAGATATAGAGAAGGTCATCATCTAGGTCTGTTCAATAGATAATCGCAGTAGCTGGCCCGATCATTTTCAGGGACTCCAAGAAAAGCAGAAGCTTCAGGATGTTCATCAGTACAACTTGTTGTGGAGTGGTTAATGGCAGTGATAATTTCGGAAGAATTGTAGCGACTTCGACTCTTTTAGATTTATTATCCTCCTTTGTCACTTGTAAGGTTGTGACAGGCGAATCAACAATCCTCACGATTTGCTCGTACTGCATGTTCATGCCGGCACGTAGCACTTCAAGCATTTCCTGCTTTTCTGAGACCCTTTTTCTTTTCTCTCCCACAGAAGAGGATGACAGTCTAGCTACTCTACTTGATGGGGTATTTAGGTCTTCTTCTTCAGTAATAAGAATCTCATGTATGTTATATTCTTGGGAACCGCCCGTCTCACCGACCTCTGCATTTGAATCTTCTTCTGCAATATCTCTAACAGACTGAGATATTGACCTGCATACTCTATCCTTTCCGAAAATGTAAGCCAAGTCATCGTACTGTGGAAAAGGCTTGTTGTTGAGATCTTTTGCATTTGGGTGCGTCTGACAATGAAATTTAGACATACGATTAGTAAATAAATTGAAATTTCATTTTGTTATATTATAACTATTCTTTAATACCTGAACCCAATTGTCGAAAACAGTTGGCTCCACTTCAATGCACTTGTATTTATCATTCCAACTGAATCCACTACAAGTATTTCCCAGCATCTCGGCAATAGCTTGGTATTGTCGTTTCAGACTCTTCACTCTAGTATCAATCACAGTGGTAGATGTAATTGGGCATCCAGGTAGTTTTAGGTGCATTAGTCGAAGTAGTTCATTATGATACTTATTCCTAAAAGTACCATTATCTGATCTCCACCCCCCCCCTCTTGTACAAGTTCGATTAGTGATTGGACTAAAGTACTATCTTCCATTGCTGTCCAATTGTGTCGAATGTTTCTCCCTGTCGCAACCATGTTGCTACATGGAAGTTGTACATAAGAGATAACGAGTAAGGAATATCATTCATTTAGTATCGTTCATTACATAAGACAAGACAAGTATCATTTCCCATAAAAGTCATGTTATGTCATTCATGATTCATAAAAGTTATAGTAAAAAAAAAAGAAGATTAGAAGTCTAATTCCTACTAGTTTTGGGTTGCGTCAAACATTCTTTGGGCCATGGAATCTCGAAATGCGGTCCAAAGAGCCTATGTCTCGACAAAATTAATCGTTGGGGTATCGTCCATTTCCTCTTGGTATAGTGTAGCATCGTTTTCCTTAATATCTCTAAACCAATCGTAGAGCCCATCTCCCTACATATTAAATAAAATTTATGAAGGAGAAGCAATAAAAATGTCATAAACAAAAACACGCGTTTTATGACATTTTATTAGAATCATCTTGTAATTATTCACAAAAAAGTGTCATAAATAAAAAAGACGCGTTTTATGATACTTTTTTAGAATCATAAATTTATGAAATTAATTTTTGGTCATATTTTAATTTAGAAAAATAAGTATTTTTTTTTTCGTTTTTTGCCGAAAGATCCCTTCTCTCGAGATTTTGTTTTTCCCTTTCATAGGCAATCGAAAACTTCTGCAAATCACACATGCAATTCACAATTTTATTTTCAATTTGGCATGTAACAAACTACTTAAACATGGCTTGAACGAAAATTATATATATTTTGTAACATCATGGTTACTAGGTCGTACAAAATGCTGGTAGAGCTATTTGACAATGAAAATGATAGCAATTTGTCAAAATTAAACTTCAACGCTCGGTTAAGAGGAAAGAATATATATTTTTAACCAATTCATCTATTTTAGTTTATTTGATCATATTTATTTATTATATATTGTTTATGTATTTTTCTTTTAAAATATAATATTTAACATATCTTTTTTATATCATGTTTTTTAAATAATACTTGTTCTTGTTTATGAATTTGAAGTTTATTATGTAAAAATATATATCCATAAATATTTATTTATTTTTGTTCATCCAACATTTCTAAATAATTATGATAATATAAAATTATAAGATAATTTAATTCAACAAAATAATATTAAATAGAGCTTTTTTCATAAATAGACTATATTTGAAAAATATTTGCAAATATAGACATCTGCAAAAATATTAGCAAAATTAGAATTTATTTTACTACCATATAAATTCCGAAAATAATGAATTACAACAATACCCTTAATTTATTGGTTTTTCATTTGGGAAGGGAAATTTAAAAAATTGAAATTCATCTCACATTCCAAATTAGAAACTGTCAATTTATGGTGCATTTAATTGTGGAAACTATAAAGTGCCAATTTAGAGTGCATTAATTATGGAGAACCAGAAATCGCAAATTTATTGTGCATTAATTGCTGAAGTGGCGACAATACATTGTTAGAGATAGAGCTGTCATTTACATACAATATGGTTAGTAATGTACATGTACAGTATAGTTAGTAATGTACATGTGTATTTGATTTCTGGTAATTTTGTTCATAAATAGACCGTATGAATTGTTGAACATTCAATTTCGTTGATTGAAATCAGAACCCGTTTAATAACCACACAGTATTGAAATAACTTGGTATATGGTACACCCATAATATATCATGTACCATACTTGTAAGAGACCGACCCGAATGGGGCACTAAATGGGCCCTTATCCCAATGCATGCATTCAAAGTAAAGGACATTTAAACAGACATGATTTCGGATTCCAATTAAAACAAAAACATCCAAAATAACCCCTTTAAAAACTAGACAATTTCCCGAATCTGCCCCCTGTTTCCAAACACTGTTCCAAGATAAATACATTTCCAAAGTTTACTCGATCAGAGATTTACTAAAAACCATTCAAAACATTCGGATACAAAATCTTTGGAATCCACAAATATTTACAAAACATCCTAGGGCTCCGTGCCCGGCTACATGCATTTAGGGGAAAATAAAACATAAAGAGTCATAACACAAAATCAGAGTTTGATGACTGAGCCCCATGATCACAGCTCCTTCTTCAGCCATCCTGTCTCGCAACTCGGTTTCCTGTGGAAAAACCACAATAATAAGGGTGAGTAACGAATTACTCAGTAAGAATCCCCAACCGGGGTACAATACGATATACATGGTCATCTCGATGAGCGTATGCAAGCTATGAATATAAACACAGAATAGAGCACATAACTTAGCCCACACTTGGGCCTCGGATGCCAATTTAAGGTCTTAGTCCGGAATAATATCACCACACAGTCCAATACACAAGTCGCCCTATACGAGAAACAAGTCCCGGCCTCAGCCTGTCTACTGTTGACGAAAGGTACACTGGCTCACAATCCCGAGGAGCTCTCCGGTCGGCGCTGTAATGAGCGTAAACATGCACCGCGTGCTACTGCAGACCATGGGGGTGCAGTGTCAGAGGCAAGCTGCCCATGTCCGATCACCACGCCTAACTAAATCTTTGGATCGGTGTCACCGACATAGGGTGTGAGACACGGACACGTAAACTATGTCGGCTGAACCACGCACTTTGGGGCCAAGGAACGGTCGTGGTAGGCTTACACCAGAAGCCGTCCTTGCCTTAACAGTGGTAATCAGGGCTCCGCCAAACATGCCGAGGACATGCCGGCCGGGGACGAGGCAATGCCAAGTCATCATCCCGACCGCTGAGGCATTTAACGATCGCCACCCTCACCCAAGATTGCGGTGGCCTACCGCTTGGGTTAGCTAATCCTCACGGGGTCGGGGACGGAATGACTTGCTCGACGTCCCTGCCATGGATGCAAGGTACTTTATGCATCAGGCCCGGATGATGCTATCTACCTGCAACTCTAACCTGCCCTAGCAATCAGCAAACAAATCCATAAAATCCAATACGTGCTCAATAAGAATACAACGAGCCTAGCATGATACTACGAAGCAAGGAACAGATACGAGCATGCTAGAAAGGAACAACCTAGCATGGATTAACATGAGAATTAGTCAGGAAAAACATGCTAATCGGGAATTCAGAATTGAGTACCTAGCTATACATGTCAATAAACACAAACAAGCAATCAATCAGCAATCGCATAATATATCGCAGGGTCCACACAACTCCGGTAAGAAATCCTTACCTTGGTCGGGGACGATTTGACACGAAAACCTAAGTGGCGAACGAACCCGAACTAGCCATCGAGAACCTATCAATCACAACAAAAATCACACAATAGGCCTAAATATAATAAAACAAACAAGGCTCATCTCGGGAGCAACTCACGAGGCACGCATTTAACGCACGAACGAGCCGATTGCACGAACAGGGGCAAAGAATGGGCTCATTGGCGCGTATTTGGCGCGCGTGACGGGCGAGCGAGCGGCGCTGGGCGCGAAGCGCGCATGACGAACAGAGCGTTGGCGATGCGCTCGGCGGTGGCGCTGGCGAGCGCAGCGTACATGGCGACGAAGCGGCGACGGGCGAGCGCGGCACGCGACTCGACGAGCGAGGGGGCTCGAGACGCGATGCGGCTTGGCGGCGAGGCGAAGCAGCATACAGCGCGGCGATCGGGCGAACAAGGGCTTTATTTTTGCGCGCGAACAGAGGCGAAGGAGAACCCGAAATCGAACGATCCACGGGGATTCGACGAGCGATGCTTTGATGGTGAACTCCCCTACACTAGCTGCACAAAACCCATACCTCAAATTACCTCGACTCGGCCGGAAATGGCGAAGCCCGAAACAGGGGAGAAAAGCTCAAATTTTGGAAGAGAAGAAGAAGAGAAGATGTACCTGTTGCTCGGGGGAGATCGACTTCGAATTTGGGAGAGGAACTCGGTCGAAAATGGAGCTGGAGGGAGGAAAATCGCGAAGGAAAACGTTGTCGGTCGGAGGAGAATTTCGCGAAGGAAGAAGAAGAAATGGGGAAGAAGCTCGGGCGATTTTGGCTTTTAAATTCGAAGGCACGAAACAAGGGATATGTATTAGATCGCGCGTTTAGATTAACAAACGTGCCCAGTGGCTCGGCTGGCAGCGCCCCCTGCCTAGCACGCGACACGTCTTTGGCTCGAATCTCACTCGACGCGCTATTTAATTCCTTATTATTTATTTCCACATTCTTCCAAGCCCAAATGCCTTCACCAAAATTCCCGATCCCATTCAAATCGACTCATAATTTTTCCGGCAATTAACAAATACAAAACCGGCCCTGCCGGCCCGACCAAAATTACCAAAATGCCCCTGGGCCTCCCGGGAAGACCGGGATGAAATTTTCGGGCCGTTACAATATTCCCCCCTTATAAGAATTTCGTCCTCGAAAGTCACTTAAGATTGGAACAGCTCGGGATACTGCAATCTCATCTCATCCTCCCGCTCCCAAGTGGCTTCCTCTGAACTCTGACTCCTCCACTGAACCTTTACCGACCGGATTTCACGATTACGCAGTGTCTTTGTCTCAAAATCAAGAATCCCCACTGACTTCTCCTCGAAGCTCAAATCCTCATTCAGCTGCAAAGGCTCAAAATCAACAATGTGCGACGGATCCGGCACGAACTGTCTCAACATCGAAACATGAAAACACCGTGCACTGCTGACAATGACGGAGGCAAGGCTAATCGATAAGCAACCTTGCCGATCCTCTCCAGAATCACAACGGACCAACAAAATGGGGACTCAACTTTCCACGCTTGCCAAACCTCAAAACACCTCGCATCGGTGCGACCTTTAGGAATACATGTCGACCAACCTCAAACTCTAAATCCCGACGCCGAACATCCGTGATAACTCTTTCATGCGCTCGATTTGTCAACATACGAGCTCTAATCTTCTCGTGACGGCACCATTGGTCAAGCTCGCATAACTCGGGACCCAAAACCTGCCTATCACCAACCTTTTCCTAGAACACAGGAGATCGGCAATGCTTACCATACAAAGCCTCGAATGGAGCCATCTGAATCGTCGACTGATAACTGTTGTTATATGCAAACTCCATCGATACTGAGATATGGTCCCAATCGCGCCGGAAATCCAACACACAAGCCCTCGAATCACGGTCGACACAATCCTCACAGCACACCGTGATAACGAACAATCTGTTCCAAAAACAATCGCGCCCATTGTTCCACGGTATAAGTGTCTCTGGGAATGAAGTGTGCGCTCTTAGTCAATCGATCGACTATCACCCAAATCGAGAGAACTTCCTCTGAGTCCTCGGCAAACAGAAATAAAGTCCATGGAGATCTCTTCCCATTTCCATCGAGGCACACTCGTGGTGCGCAACAAACCGGCTAGTTTACTGCTGGGTGCCTTTCACTTGGCGACAAGTGAGACATCGACTGACAAACTCCGCAACATCTCTCTTCATACCCATCCTCCAGAATGTCTGCTTAAGATCCTGATACATCTTGGTACCCCCGGGGTGCCAAGCAAACGGAGAGCTATGGGCCTCTGAGAGCAACTCTGCTCGAAATCCTGCAACATCCGGAACACACAACTGGCCTCCGTTCGTCAGCCCACTGTCTGGTGAATACACAAAGTCTAAATCTCCATCAGCACTAACTCTGTCATCCAATTTCTTAAGTGCGGGGTCACTCAGCTGACTATCAATAATCCGTTGTCTAATCGATGGCTAGACTGTCAACTGAGCCACTCTGGCAGTAACCTCACCCAACAACACTGCAATCTCAGCCCGCTCAAACTCTCTCCGTAATCTGGGCTGGGAACTCAACAACACCGCGGAGTGCGACGTCTTCCTACTCAAAGCATCAGCTACAACATTTGCTTTGCCCGGATGGTACAAAACCTCGCAGTCATAATCTTTTACCAACTCTAACCATCTCCTATGCCTCATATTCAGCTCCTTCTGAGTAAACAGATACTTGAGGTTCTGGTGATCGGTAAACATCTGAATCCGCTCACCATACAGATAATGTCTCCAAATCTTCAGTGCAAACACCACTCCTGCCAACTCCATATCATGAGTCGGATAGTTCTGCTCATATGGCTTCAGCTAACGGGAAGCATAAACAATGACCTTCCCGTGCTGCATCAACACACAACCCAACCCGAACTTGGAAGCATCGTTGTAAACCATGAAACCACATGTCCCCTCCAAGACTGCTAACACTGGTGCTGAAGTCAAACTGCGCTTGAGCCTGGCAAAGCTCTCATCACACCTACCGTCCTAAACAAACTCGACACCCTTCCTCGTCAGACGAGTGAGGGGCGAGGCTATGGCGGAAAAAAATCCTTAACAAACCGACGGTAGTAACCTGCCAAACCCAGAAAGAAACAGCTCCTACGAGCAAACCACCGAAGAACAGAGAGCTCCACTTACACTCACTGTCTTGCTCCACTACAGCAACAAGATCAAAATCTCACGGGGTAGCAACAGGGGTCCACCACGAAATGAACCTCCAAATACCAACGGGGCAACTCTCAACTTTCCTGGAAACAGGAAGACAACCAACAGGGCACGAACCATTCGCCCCACGAGCAAAACTAACTTCTAGCAATTCCAATCCACACCTTGGTCAACACCAAGCATCAACTTGTCACCATACCAGAACCAATCCGGACTCTACTCCAAACAAATACTAACTTGCTAGGCTACCAAGATTGCCAGCAATTCCCCCGAGGCTACGAACTACACGGCTCCAGCTTGCCAACTGCAACTCACTACTTGGTCTGACTGAGCTCTAGAGAGGCTCTCCACAACCTAGGGTTCTCCGACAACCTTCGACATCCACTGCCAACTAACGGCCTACAGCCAACTGCCTGAACAAACAACAACTCCATTTTCCAGCAACACAACCATGCTGGTCAACTCCAACTCCTTGGAAACCAAGAGGACCCAAAATGCTACCGAATGCGTCATCCTCCTACTCAGACATCAACCACAACATAACTCCTATCCAAGGAAGGATCCGAACAACTCTCTCAGCCATGACGATCAACAAGAAGATCCGCCAACCAAGCTTAGGTCCAACTTAACAAATCTTACCTAAGCAACAAACTGATACCACGAGCATGGTATCCTTACCGCCTCACTAAGGCCTTACAACATTCACCTGGAGTCCAATTTTTTTTCTTCCAAGAACTGAGCACCAGATCCCCAAAGCAAACCCTACATGGATCTGATTCTCTCGCCACAGAACGAACCACACAAAACACACTTGTGTGCACAACTCCCAACCTTCATTTAGCGATCCAAGTCTAACAAATGCTTTTCCCAAAAGCCACACTAGCTCCTGGCAGAGATACAACCAATCAACGGAACACCCAAAGTTCCATCTCCACACGATGCTCGAAGCTGTGGCAACCTTGTTCTACCAAAGCATAACCATGCCAAACCACACTTACTTTACCATGCCTCTACCAAGGGTGCTTACCCATAAGGCATCCAACTCCTTTCACAAGGCATTCTACTCACCTCATAGGCATCCAACTCATGGTCCCTCAGCTGGACCCAACTTGCTTCTACGATGCTTAACTCTCCTGAGATTTAGGCACTCGAAGGTAGTTGACCGCACTACCAACCACAAAGATCTTTTGGCCTAAACACTAGCGTGAGATGCACGCGCACTAACACTTACCAACCGTCAACCTGCTTGACTTACTCAACCTCCAGTAACACTGGGAAAATGCTCCTTTCGAACATCCCTTTGATTGAAATCTTTCGATTACCACTGAACTAGCCCTTTTTGCACGACCTCCACAGGTGCAACTACCATAAACGGATCCAAGGCTAAAGAAGTACGCTAAACTCCGAACGGCATAGAACCATCTGCTATGCCCATGCCAAACTCAGGCCTTAACCAGATTTAGTGCCAAAGCGGCACACCAACCAAGGCACCTCAAGTGCCACTACTACAAAATCCACTTCTTACTACCTACGGGGCCAACAAGGTCACAACCTCAAGTGACACGAACTCTGGCTCGGCATATAAGGGCTCAACTCCAACAACCATGCCTAAGGCATCTCATCAAGCTGAAGGCTCACCGCCTACTCTTGCATCTCCACATGATGCTCAACAAACTCTGGCTGGCTCTCTCAACATGCAGCAGCTAGCCCTACTCTAGGGCTTACCAAAAGAAGAGTGTTCACTTCTATCAAACCACTGAGGAAAACACCAACGGATTCAGTTCGTAAAGAACACTGCTTGCTGCACCCTTAACTACAGGGTTCCGGCTTACTGGCTGCAAACAACAACACTTCACAGAAGCACTAAGATGCCTCATCAACCTCCTCGAAGGCTACCAACTTTGCAACCACTCTCTGGGCAACCAAATAATCTATCAAGGCTCAAGATCAACACTTGAGCTACCTGAGCTAGTCCACACGGGGACTCGCTCCACAAACATCCACATCAACACAACCGACTAACTCCTCTCTTGGAGTGGCATTCCAAGGCAAAGCACCTCCACCCTCTCACTAGGGAAAACCAACAATCGGGCCACAGTTGGCCTATGGGAGTCCAATCTCTACCTCCCTCTGGAACGATGTCCTGTGGCATCCGAATCTACTTGGATACCACAACAAGCCACAACATACATCACACACATCGCGGAAGTTGGCATGATGGCGCTCTAAACCCAAACCAATAACGAGTCAGAACCTGCTCGTCTCCGCTCCACAACACTACACAAGGCATACACTAGATGATAGGTATTGTAAATTCTTAACCCTTTTTCTTACAACAAATAGAAAACTTAGGCTGTAAGGGACCGACCCGAATGGGGCACTAAATGGGCCCTTATCCCAATGCATGCATTCAAAGTAAAGGACATTTAAAGCAGACATGATTTCGGATTCCAATTAAAACAAAAACATCCAAAATAACCCCTTTAAAAACTAGACAATTTCTCTGGAACTCCGCCCCCTGTTTCCAAGCACTGTTCCAAGATAAATACATTTCCAAAGTTTACTCGATCAGAGATTTACTAAAAACCATTCAAAACTCGTTCGGATACAAAATCTTTGGAATCCACAAATATTTACAAAACATCCTAGGGCTCCGTGCCCGCTACATGCATTCAGTGGGAAAACAAAACACAAAGAGTCATAATACAAAAATCGAGTTGGAAGATCGGGCCCCATGATCACAGCTCCTTCTTCACCATCCTGTCTCGCACTTGGTTACTGTGGGAAAACCACAAGAAGGGTGAGTAACGAATTACTCAAGTAAGAATCCTCAACCGGGTACAATACGATATACATGGTCATCTCGATGAGCGTATGCAAGCTATGAATATAAACACAGAATAGAACACATAGCTTAGCCCACACTTGGGCCTCGGATGCCAATTTAAGGTCTTAGTCGGAATAATATCACCACACACCCAATACACAAGTCGCCCTATACGAGAAACAAGTCCCGACCTCTCACTGTCTCATCTCATGTCAACGAAAGGTACACTCGCTCAAGATCCCGATGAGCTCTCCGGTCGGCGTGTAATGAGCGTAAGCATGCACCGCGTGCTACCTGCAGAACTATGGGGGTGCGGGTCTAGAGGCAAAGCTGCCCATGTCCATTCACCACTCCTAACTAAATCTTTGGATCGGTGTCACTGACATAGGGGTGTGAGACCTGGACACGTAAACTATGTCAGCCTGAACCACCGCACTTGGGGCCAAGGAAACGAGTCGTGGTAGGCTTACACCAGGAAGCCGTACTTGCCTTAACAGGTGGTAATCAGGGGCTACTGCCAAACATGCTGAGGACATGCCGGCTGCCGGGGACGAGGCAATGCCAAGTCATTATCCCGACCGTTGGGGCATTTAATGATACCGCCACCCTCACCCAAGATTGCAGGGCCTACCGGTAGGGTTAGCTAATCCCTCACGGGGTCCAGGGACGGAGCACTGTCTCGACGTCCCTGCCATGGATGCTAGATACTTTATGCATCAGGCCCAGATGATGCTATCTACCTGCAACTCTAACCTGCCCTAGCAATCAGCAAACAAATCCATAATATCCAATACGTGCTCAATAAGAATACAACGAGCCTAGCATGATACTACGAAGCAAGGAACAGATACGAGCATGCTAGAAAGGAACAACCTAGCATGGATTAACATGAGAATTAAATCAGGAAAATCATGCTAATCGGGAATTCAGAGTAGAGAACCTAGCTACACATGTCAATAAACACAAACAAGCAATCAATCAGCAATCACATATAATATCGCAGGGTCCACACAACTCCGGTAAGAAATCCTTACCTTGGTCGGGGACGATTTGACACGAAATCCTAAGCGACGAACGAACCCGAACTAGCTACCGAGAACCTATCAATCACAACAAAAATCACACAATAGGCCTAAATATAATAAAATAAATGAGGCTCAGCTCGGGAGCAACTCACGAGGCGCGACGAATGCACGAACGAGCCGATTGCACGAACACGGTCGATGCAGGGGCGCTGGTCGATGGGTGTGCTGGGGCGCTGGCTGCGCGCGCGGACGGATGCGGGGCGATGCAGGGGCGTGCGGCGTGACACAGAGCTGGGCGAGGACGCGCGCGCGAGCACGGTCGATGCGCGGTGTGGCTCGGCGGTCTGCGCAGCGACAGAGCACGCGACTTGCTATGGAAAGGAAGCTCGAATTCGGCCGATAGGGGAGGATTCGACGAGCGATTTATGGTTGGTCGAACTCCTCTACTCCAGCTGCACAAAACCCACCCAACAAAACATTCAACACGACCGGAAAATGGAATTCGAAAAACAGGGGAATGGGTCGACGCAAATGCGAAGGAGAAGAAGAGAAGAAGAAACTCACCAGCTGCTCGAGATTTGGCTTCAGATTTGAGGAAGGAACTCGGTCGAATTGGAGCTGGAGGGGGAGAAAACGCGAAGGAGAATCGCTGTCGGTCAGAGGAAAATTCGCGAAGAAGAAAGGAGAAATGGGGAAGAAAGCTCGGGCGGTCGGCCTTTATATCAAATCTCCACTGCGCACGGCATATATACAAGATCGCGCGCATAGATTAACAAACACGCCCGGTGGCTCGATTGGCAGCGCCCCTTGCCTAGCACGCGACACGTCCTTGGCTCGAATCTCACTCGACGCGCTATTTAATTCCCTATTTATTTTTACTCTTTCCCAAGCCCGAAAGTCTTCACCAAAATTCCCGATCCCATTCTAATCGACTCATAATTATTCTGGCAATTAACAATTACATAACCGCCCGTCGGCGGACCAAAATTACCAAAATGCCCCTGGGCCTCCCGAAGACCGGGATGAAATTTCCGCCGTTACAATATTCCCCCTATATGAGACTTTCGTCCTCGAAAGTCCCTTAAGACTCGAAGCGACTCGGGATATCGCAATCTCATCTCATCCTCCCGCTCCCGGTGGCTTCCTCGAACTCGACTCCTCCACCGAACTTTTACCAACCGGATTTCACGATTACGCAGTGTCTTTGTCTCGAAAGCAAGAATCCCCACTGGCTTCTCCTCGAAGCTCAAATCCTCATTCAGCTGCAACGGCTCAAAGTCCACAATGTGCGATGGGTCCGGCACATACTGCCTCAACATCGATACATGAAATACACTGTGCACTGCTGACAATGACGGAGGTAGAGCCAAGCGATAAGCGACTCTGCCAATCCTCTCCAGAATCTCAAATGGACCAACAAAACCGGGACTCAGCTTTCCACGCTTGCCAAACCTCAAAACACCTCGCATCGGTGCGACCTTTAGGAATACATGTTGGCCAACCTCAAACTCCAAATCCCGGCGCCGAACATCGGCATAACTCTTCGCTCTACTCGAAATTTGTCAACATACGGGCTCTAATCTTTCGCAGACGGCACCATTGGTCAACTGCAGTAACTCGGGACCTAAAACCTGCCTATCACCAACCTCTTCCCAGAACACAAGAGATCGGCAACGCTTACCATACAAAGCCTTGAATGGAGCCATCTGAATCGTCGACTGATAACTGTTGTTATACGTAAACTCCATCGAATCTGAATCTGGTCCCAATCGCGGAAATCCAACACACAAGCCCTCAACATATCTTCGAGAATCTGGTTCACCCTCTTAGTCTGTCCATCGGTCTGAGGGTGAAAAGTTGTGCTGAAACTGCACTCAGTGCCTAAACCCTTCTGGAGCGCTCTCCAGAAACGAGAAGTGAACCTCGAATCACGGTCAGACACGATTCTCACAGGCACACCGTGATATCGAATGATCTGCTCCAAAAACAACTGCGCCCACTGTTCCACGGTATAAGTGTCTCTACCGGGAATGAAGTGTGCGCTATTAGTCAATCGATCGACTATCACCCAAATCTGAGAGAACTTCCTGAGTCCTCGGCAAACCGTAAATAAAGTCCATGGAGATCTCTTCCCATTTCCACCGAGGCACACTCGGCCAGTCAGAAACAAACCATTTGGTCTCGCCGGGTGCCTTCACTTGTCGACAAGTGAGACATCGACCGACAAACTCCGCAACATCTCTTTTCATACCCATCCACCGAATGTCTCGCTTAAGATCTCGATACATCTTGGTACCCCGGGGTGCCAAGCAAACGAGAACTGTGGGCCTCTCGAGAGCAACTCGTTCGCAATCCCGCAACATCCGGAACACACAACCGCCTCTCACACGTCACCTTTATCGTGAATACACAAAGTCAAAATCCCTATCAAGACTAAACTCTCACCCAATTTCTTGAGTGCGGGGTCACTCGGTGACTATCAATAATCCAGCCGCCTAATCGATGGTCGGATCACAACTGAGCACACCTGGCAAGAACCTCACCTAACAACATCGCAATCTCACGCTCGGACTCTCTCGTAACTGGTGGGAACTCAACAACACCGCGAGTGCGACGTCTTCCTACTCGAGAGCATCGGCTACAACATTGGCTTTACCGGATGGTACAGAATCTCGCAGTCATAATCTTTCACTAACTCTAACCATCTCCTCTTCCTCATATTCAGCTCCTTTCGAGTAAACAGATACTTGAGGCTCTAGTGATCGGTAAACATCGGATCCGCTCACCATACTGTGTAATGCCTCCAAATCTTGAAAGGCAAACACCATCACGCTAACTCCATATCATGAGTCGGATAGTTCTCGCTCATATGGCTTCAATGACGGAAGCATAAGCAATGACCTTCCGTCTTTGCATCAACACACACCCAACCCAAACTTGGAAGCATCGGCAGTAAACCACGAAACCACTGTCCCCTCCGGATCGCCAACATCGTGTTGAAGTCAAATCGCGCTTGAGCTCGCAAAGCTCTCATCACACCTACCGCCCCAAACAAACTCGACACCCTTCCTCGCCGGACGTGAGGGGCAAGGCTATGGCGGAAAAGTCCTTAACAAACCGACGGTAGTAACTCGCCAACCTGCAAAGCTGCAGATCTCGAATCGAAGTCGCCCGCCCACGAACTCACGGCCTCAATATTTGCAGGATCCACAGCTATACCATCTCTCGAGACTACGTGACCTAGGAAGGCCACTTGTTCCAACCAGAACTCACATTTGGAAAACTTCGCATAAAGCTGGTTTTCCCTCAAGGCTGTCAACACTTGTCTCAAATGTTCTGCATGATCCTCCCTGGTCCGTGAATAGATCAGAATATCGTCAATGAACACGATGACGAAGCTGTCCAAAAATGCTTTGAACACCCTATCCATCATGTCCATGAACGCTGCTGGTGCATTCGTCAATCCAAACGACATGACCCCAAACTCGTAGTGCCCATATCTAGACCTGAACGCTGTCTTAGGAATGTTGGCGTCCCTAATCCGCAACTGATGATACCCGGATCTCAAATCTATTTTGGAGAACACGGAAGCTCCCTGAAGCTGATCGAACAAATCATCGATACGGGGCAACAAATACTTATTCTTCACTGTCACCTTATTAAGCTCACGATAGTCAATGCATAGGCGCATCAAACCATCCTTTTTCTTCACAAACAACACTGGCGCTCCCCACGGGGACACACTCGGACGGATGAACCCTCGATCTAACATCTCCTGCAGAATCGAACCTTGATTCCTTTAACTCGGCTGGCGCCATACGATACGGAGCCTTCGAGATGGGGAGGGTCCCTGGCTCGAGCTCAATTCTGAAGTCAACCTCTCTCTTCGGGGGCAACCTCAGTAACTCCTCAGGAAACACATCAGCAAACTCCAGCACAACCGGCACTTGATCAATAGTCAGTGAGGGACGGCTCTCTCCGGACAATTTGGCTAGGTAGCCCCAAGCTCCATGAGCTAGCAAACGACGAGCTTTCACAGCTGACACCATCGGCGGGCAAACTCCACCCTGAACTCCACGAAACTTGAAGCTGGGCCGACCCGGCGGCCTGAACACTACTTCCTTCCGGTGGCAGTCAATCAATGCATGGTTAGCGGCTAACCACTCCATACCAAGAATCACATCGAAACCACTCATGGGTAGAACTATGAGCGTAGCTACCAGCAACTCTCCGGATATCTCGATCCGGCCATCCTTAACCTTATCTTTTGCTAACATATTAACTCCCGAAGGAGTTGTGTAAGGGACCGACCCGAATGGGGAACTAAATAGGCCCTTATCCCAATGCATGCATTCAAAGTAAAGGACATTTAAACAGACATGATTTCGGATTCCAATTAAAACAAAAACATTCAAAATAACTCCTTTAAAAACTAGACAATTTCCCTAAACTGTCCCCTGTTTCCAAGCACCTGTTCCAAGATAAATACATTTCCAAAGTTTACTCTGATCAGAGATTTACTAAAAGCCATTCAAAACCTGTTCAGATACAAAATGCTGGAATCCACAAATATTTACAAACATCCTAGGGCTCCGTGCCCGACTACATGCATTCAGGGAAAAACAAAACATAAAGAGTCATAACACAAAATTAGAGTTTGATGATTGAGCCCCATGATCACAGCTCCTCCTTCAGCCATCTTGTCTCGCAACTTGGTTACCTGTGGAAAAACCACAGTAAGGGTGAGTAACGAATTACTCAGTAAGAATCCCCAACCGGGGTACAATACGATATACATGGTCATCTCGATGAGCGTATGCAAGCTATGAATATAAACACAGAATAGAGCACATAGCTTAGCCCACACTTGGGCCTCGGATGCCAGCTTAGGGTCTTAGTCCGGAATAATATCACCACACAGTCGAATTTATAAGTCGCCCTATACGAGAAACAAGTCCCGGCCTCGGCTGTCTCATCGTCGACGAAAGGTGCATCGCTCACAATCCCGAGGAGCTCTCGATCGGCGCTGTAATGAGCGTAAGCATGCACCGCGTGCTCTGCAGACTATGGGGGTTGCCGTCCGAGGCAAGCCGCCCATATCCGATCACCACGCCTAACTAAATCTTTGGATCGGTGTCACCGACATAGGGGTGTGAGACACGGACACGTAAACTATGTCACTGAACCACCGCACGGGGCCAAGAGGCGGTCGTGGTAGGCTTACACCAGAAGCCGTCCTTGCCTTAACAGTGGCAATCGGGGATACCGCCAAACATGCCGAGGACATGCCGGCCGCCGGGACGAGGCAATGCCAAGTCATCATCCCGACCGTTGGGGCATTTAACGATCCGCCACCCTCACCCAAGATTGCAGGTGCCTACCGCTTGGGTTAGCTAATCCTCACGGGTCAGGGGCGGAATGACTTGCTCGACGCCCCCGCCATGGATGCAAGGTTCTTTATGCATCGGGCCCGGATGATGCTATCTACGCACTTCTAACCCGCCCTAGCAAACAGCAAACAATTCCATAAAATCCAATACGTGCTCAATAAGAATACAACGAGCCTAGCATGATACTACGAAGCAAGGAACAGATACGAGCATGCTAGAGAGGAACAACCTAGCATGGATTAACATGAGAATTAAAACCGGAAAATCATGCTAATCGGGAATTCAGAATAGATTACCTAGCTATACATTTTAATAAACACACACAAGCAGTGAATCAGCAATCACATATAATATCGCAGGGTCCACACAACTCCGGTAAGAAATCCTTACCTTAGCTGGGGACAATTTGACACGAAATCCTAAGCGACGAACGAACCCGAACTAGCTACCGAGAACCTATCAATCACAACAAAAATCACGCAATAGGCCTAAATATAATAAAACAAACAAGGCTCGGCTCGGGGAGCAACTCAGAGGCGCGAGCGAACGCATTTAACGGGCCGATTGCAGACGCAGGGGCAAAGAACGGGGCCGGCTGGGCGAAGCGGTGGGCGCAGGAGTGGCGCGCGACGGACGGGCGGGCGCGAAGCCGCGCGCGACGCAACGTGGCGCGGCGGGAGCGGCGCGAGGCTCGGCTGGCGCTGGCGAGCGACGCGCAGCGCGCGACGCGAAGCAGCGTGGCGCGCGACGCACGACTTCGAAAGCGGGGTTTTCGCGCGCGATGATGAGCTGGCGACACAGGCGCTCGGCGCGCGGCGTGGCTCGTGGCGGAGGCGCGCAGCGCTGCGACAGCCGGCTCGGCGCGGGCGGACGGACAAAGACGCTGCAAGCTCGGCGTTCGCTCTGCTTTCGCAAACAGAAGCGAGAGGCGATGGAGAAATCTCGAATTCGAGCGATCCACGGGGATTCGACAAGCAATTCTTTGATGGCAAACTCCCCTACACTAGCTGCACAAAACCCATACCTCAAATTACCTCAACTCGGCCGGAAATGGCGAAGCCCGAAGCAGGGGTGAAGAACTCGAATTTTCAAGGAGAAGAAGAAGAAGAAGAAGAAGAGAAGAGAAAGGGAGGGAGAACTCACCGGAGGAGATCGTTCGGTCGAGGGAGAAGCGGCAAGTCGTTGGTCGGCGAGAGGGAGACCGGTCGGTGAGGAGAATCGCGAAGGAGAGAAATGAGGAAGAAGAAGAAGAAGGTTCGGGCGATTTTTGGCTTTTAAATCAAAACTCACCTCGAACAGGCTTAACATAAAGGTGGCGCGTTTAGAAGCACAAGAGCGCTCAGTGGCTCGATTGGCAGCGCCCCCTGCCTAGCACGCGACACGTCCCTGGTTCGAATCTCACTCGACCCGCTATTTAATTCCCTATTTATTTTAACCTTTCCCTAAGCCCAAATGCCTTCACCAAAATTCCCGATCCCATTCAAATCGACTCATAAATATTCCGGCAATTAACAATTTCAAAACCGGCCCTGTCGGCCCGACCCAAAATTACCAAAATGCCCCTGGGCCTCCCGGGAAGACCGGGATGAAATTTCCAGGCCGTTACAATACTCCCCCCTTATAAGACTTTCATCCTCGAAAGTCAATTAAGATTGAAACAGCTCGGGATAATGCAATCTCATCTCATCCTCCCGCTCCGGATTTCACGATTACGCAATGTCTTGGTCTCAAAGGCAAGGATCCCCACTGGCTTCTCCTCGAAGCTCAAAACCGACAATGTGCGACGGGTCCGGCACGTACTTCCTCAGCATCGAAACATGAAAAACACTGTGCACTGCCGAAAATGACGGAGGCAAGGCTAATCGATAAACAACCTTGCCGATCCTCTCCAGGATCTCAAACGGACCAACAAAAAGGGGACTCAGCTTTCCAACCTCAAAACACCTCGCATCGGTGCGACCTTTAGGAATACATGTCGACCAACCTCAAACTCTAAATCCCGACGCTGGACATCGACGTACTCTTACATGCGCTCTAAGTTTGTCAACTTACGAGCTCTAATCTTCTCGCACGACGACACCATTGGTCAAGCTCGCAGCATTCGGGACCCAAAACTCGTCTATCACCAACCTCTTCCCGAACACGGGAGATCGGCAACGCTTACCATACAAAACCTCAAATGGAGCCATCTCGATAAATCGATAATCGTTGTTATATGCAAGCTCCATCGATCATGTGCATGGTCCCAAGCGCTCGGGAAAATCCCACATGAAGCCCTCGAATCACGGTCAGACACAATCCTCACAGGCACACCGTGATAACGAATGATCTGCTCCAAAAACAACTGCTCCCACTGTTCCACGGTATAAGTGTCTCTACCGGGAATGAAGTGTGCGCTCTTAGTCAATCGATCGACTATCACCCAAATCTGAGAGAACTTCCTCGGAGTCCTCGACAAACCAGAAATAAAGTCCATGGAGATCTCTTCCCATTTCCACCGAGGTACACCGAAGGTTGAATAAACCGGGCCGGTCTCTCGCTGGGTGCCTTCACTTGCTGACAAGTGAGACATCGACTGACAAACTCCGCAACATCTCTTTTCATACCCATCTACCAGAATGCCTACTTAAGCTCCTGATACATCTTGGTACCCCCGGGGTGCCAAGCAAACGGAGAACTGTGGGCTTCTGAGAGCAACTCGCCGCAATCCCGCAACATCCGAACACACAACCGGCCTCTGTGACGTCAGCCCACCATGCGGTGAATATACAAAGTCAAAATGTTCATCAATTACTAACTCGCATCACCCAATTTCTTAAGTGCGGGGTCACTCACCGCCTATCAATAATCCATTTGTCTAATCGATGGTGGGATCCAATCGAGCCACTCTGGCAAGAACCTCACCCAACAACACTACAATCTCACCCCGCTCAAACTCTCCGCATCTGGGTGGGACTCAAAGAACACCGCTGAGTGCGACGTCTTCCTACTCAAAGCATCGGCTACAACATTTGCTTTACCCGGATGGTACAAACTCGCATGATCATAATCTTTCACCAACTCTAACCATCTCCTCTCGCCTCATATTCGGCTCTTACGAGCAAACAGATACTTGAGGCTCACGGTGATCGGTAAACATCCGAATCCGCTCACCATACAGGTAATGCCTCCAAATCTTGATTGCAAACACCATCTGCGCCAACTCCATACCATGAGTCGGATTGTTCTCGCTCATATAGCTTGGTGACGGAAGCATAAGCAATGACCTTCCCGTTTGCATCAACACACAACCCAACCCGAACTTGGAAGCATCGGCTGTAAACCACGAAACCACTGTCCCTCCGGATCGCCAACATCGTCTTTGAAGTCAACTGCGCTTGAGCCTGGCAAAGCTCTCATCACACTTAATGTTCCAAATAAACTCGACACCCTTCCTCGTCAGACGAGTGAGGGGCGAGGCTATGGCGGAAAGATCTTTAACAAACCGACTGTAGTAACCTGCCAAACCCAGAAAGAAACAGCTCCCATGAGCAAACCACCGAAGAACAGAGAGCTCCACTTACACTCACTGTCTTGCTCTACCACAGCAACAAGATCAAAATCTCACGGGGTAGCAACAGGGGTTCACCACGAACTGAACCTCCAAATACCAACGGGCAACTCTCAACTTTCCTAGAAACAGGAAGACAACCAACAGGGCACGAACCATTCGCCCCACGAGCAAAACTGACTTCTAGCAATTCCAATCCACACCTTGGTCAACACCAAGCATCAACTTGTCACCATACCGAAACCAATCCGAACTCTTCTCCAAACAAATTTAACTTGCTAGGCTACCAAGACTGCCAGCAATTCCCCCGAGGCTACAAACTACACGACTTCAACTTGCCAACTGAAACTCACTATCAGGGCCTGATTGAGCTCTAGAGAGGCTCCCCACAACCTAGGGTTCTCCGGCAACCTTCGACATCCACTGCCAACTAACGGCCTACAGCCAACTGCCTGAACAAACAACAACTCCATTTTCCAGCAACACAACCATGTTGGCCAACTCCAACTCCTTGGTAACCAAGAGGACCCGAAACGCTACCGAATGCGTCATCCTCCTACTCAGACCTCAACCACAACATAACTCCTACCCAAGGAAGGATCCGAACAACTCTCTTATGTTGGATCGGTATGACAACCCTAGAGGGGGGGTGAATAGGGTTTTACACAAATTTTTCTAAATAAGCTTTAAGATATTCTAAATATCAAACTTTTTACAAGAGATTAAAAAGAAACAATAATGCACCACACAAGATTGATAAAGATTATGTAAACCAATTTGATTTAAAGCAATTCAAATTAAAGCATGAAAGACAATACTAAAAATTAGTAAATAGGAAAGTGTTAGAGAAGATGACACCGTGATTTATAGTGGTTCGGCAAGCCTACTCCACTACCCAAACGCCTCTTGGGATTTTGAAAAACCTTTTTGCTTAACTCTTTCCACGGATTAGAGTCCAACCGTAAACCGCTCCTTTTACGAGTTCAAGAGCAAACTCGATCTTTTCCACGGATCAAGATCAAACCGTTACAAAGTATAGAATTTTTTTTGGAACACACTTTACAACTCTCTCAAAAGAGTGGATATACAAATTTTATCTCACACAACCAAATCCTCACAATACAATGTCTCTCAAGAATAAAATCTAAAAGAAAAGGTTGAGAGCTTGGAGAGAGCAACAATGGAGCTTTTGATTTTTGGAGGATTGAATAATAAAAGTTGTGTTGTAATTTTGGAGAAGAAGATTGAGTTTAAAAAGAGAGGGAAATGGGGTAAAAGACAACATTTAATTTGAGCCATTGGATATATAAAATATAAAATGAATGGTGGAGATTAAAAGTTAAAAGAAGTAAAAAGTTAAAAGTAAAAAAGTAAAAAGTTAAAATAATAAATAATATATATGAAATATTATTATATATATATATATATATATATTTTTCAAAACAATCAGAACGGTCACTTGACCAGTTCTGATTTTTTTTTTTTTTTTTTTTTTTTTTTTTTTTTTTACCGTTGGAATATATATAAATATATATAATATATATATATTTTTTTAAATATCTTTTTCCTTTTCTTTTTCTTTTTCTTTTATTTTCAAAACTACCAAAAGCCATCATTTGTCATTTTTCACTCATCCAAAACTCCACATGTCAACTTCTAAATAGCCCACGATGTATACTCAGCTGCCACGTCACCATCTCGGGATTTTCTCGTTCAAACTTGTTTTGTCAATAACTTCTTCGTTTCAACTCCGATTTGAGTAGTTCAAATTGCGTTGGAATCCTTGTTTCGAGCACTACACTGTTGACATCTTAAAACATCAAAATTATTAGTAAATAATATCAAGTTTGTTATCATCAAAATATTAATTAATTAATTTGAGATAGGGCAAAAAGCCAACAATCTCCCCTTTTTGATGATGACAAACAACTAAAAACAATCACTTGAAAAACCATAAGAATCAATTGAGTACATGTGTCCAATAGTATCATCATAAAGTTCAAATTAATTCTCCCCCTAAATTAATGCATCAATAATCAATAATAATAAGATATGTTACAAACATTTCAAATAAATTTTTTCAAAGAACTTCTCCCCTTTGTAATCATCAAAAGAAATAAGATATAAAAGCTCTCCTAAATATAAGAATATTTCCTCTACAAACATGATTACATACTTTTCAAAATAGCTCCCCTAACAATATGCCTTAAAGCAAAATATAAATTTAAGAGGTATCACAACGAATAATACCAAGCTCGAGCCTATTTTTGCAAAAATTCTCTTCATTCAAAGGCTTGGTAAAGATATCCGCTAATTGATTATTAGAGCTCACAAAATCAAGTATAATATGACCATTTTGCACATGCTCTCTAATAAAGTGATGTCTAATATCAATATGCTTAGTTCTTGAATGATGTATAGGATTTTTGGTCAAATTTATAGCACTAGTATTATCACAAAATATTGGCACATTATCAAATTTTAAACCAAAATCACATAATGTTTGTTTCATCCAAAGAATTTGAGCACAACAACTAGCCACCGCAATATATTCCGCCTCGGTAGTAGATAAGGCAACCGAATTTTGCTTTTGCTAAACCAAGATACTAAGGAACTTCCAAGAAATTGGCAAGTTCCACTAGTACTTTTACGATCAAGTAAACTTCCCGCAAAATCCGCATCGGAATATCCTACTAAATTAAATTCAACATTTCTAGGATACCACAAGCCTAAATCAATAGTACCAAGTAAATATTTAAATATTCTTTTCACGGCATGCAAATGAGATTCCTTAGGACAAGATTGAAATCTAGCACAAAGACATACACTAAACATGATATCGGGTCTACTTGCGGTTAAATAAAGAAGAGATCCAATCATACCTCGATAAGCTTTTAAGTCCACACATTTACCTTTTTCATCCTTGTCAAGTTTGGTAGATGTGCTCATTGGAGTTTTTGCAATTTTACCTTCATTGAGTTTGAATCTTTTGAGCAAATCATTTGTGTATTTCTCTTGACTTATGAAAATACCATTCTTGAGTTGTTTGATTTGAAGTCCAAGAAAGAAGCTAAGTTCTCCATCATACTCATTTCAAACTCACTATGCATACACTTAGAAAATTCTTCACACAAAGAAGGATTAGTAGAACCAAAAATAATATCATCTACATAAATTTGCACTAAAAGCATATCATTTTCCTTAGTCTTGATGAAGAGAGTAGTATCAAGTTTACCCATTTTAAAATCATTTTTAAGAAGAAAGTTGCTAAGTCTATCATACCAAGCTCTTGGAGCTTGTTTTAAACCATAAAGAGCCTTTTTCAACTTATAAACATGATTATGCAAATCAAAACTTTCAAATCCGGGAGGTTGTTCTACATAAACTTCCTCCATAATATAACCATTTAAAAATGCACTTTTTACATCCATTTGATACAAGATAAAATTCTTATAAGAAGCAAAAGCAAGTAACATTCTAATAGCTTCTAATCTAGCAACGGGTGCAAAAGTTTCTTCATAATCTATACCTTCCTCTTGACAATAACCTTGAGCTACAAGTCTAGCTTTATTTCTAATTATATTTCCATTTTCATCCATTTTATTTCTAAAAACCCATTTAGTCCCAATAATAGAAATGTTAGAAGGCCTAGGGACTAATTCCCAAACTTTGTTTCTTTCAAATTGATTTAACTCTTCTTGCATAGCTAAAATCCAAAATTCATCATTTTCGGCATCTTTAAAACTTTTTGGTTCAATTTGAGAAACAAAAGAAAGATTATTAAATAAATTAAGAGAGGAACGAGTTTTCACACCTTGTTCGGGATCACCAAGAATCAAGTCTTTGGGATGAGATGAAACATACCTCCATTCTTTAGGCATAGATGAAGAACATTCTTCATTCTTATCGTTGAAGTTCATTTCTTCTTTACATGGAGCAATTTCTTTACCTTTATCACTAACAATTAAATCTCCAAAATTTTCTTCTAAGGCATCACCACATATAGACTCATTAGAAATATTTTTACAAGATTCATCAAACACAACATGCATAGATTCCTCAATAACTAATGTTCTCTTATTGAAAACTCTATAAGCTTTACTAGAAGAAGAATAACCAAGAAAAATACCAACATCCGTTTTAGAATCAAATTTTCCAAGTTTTTCTTTGTTGTTCAAAATAAAACATTTGCATCCAAAAACTTTGAAATACCCAATATTTGGGACTTTTTCATGCCAAAGCTCGTAAGGAGTTTTATCTAAAGAAGGTCTAATTAAAACTCTATTTAAAACATAACAAGCGGTATTAACGGCTTCCGCTTAAAAATACTTAGGCAAATTATACTCATGCAACATAGATCTAGCATATTCTTGCAAAGTACGATTTTTCCTTTCAACTACACCATTTTGTTGAGGAGTTCTTGGAGCGGAGAAGTTATGAGAGAAACCATTTTCTTCACAAAAGTTTTCAAAAGCAATGCTATCAAATTCTCCTCCATGATCACTCCTAATTTTAGAAATGAGAAACCCTTTTCATTTTGAACTCTTTTTGCAAAACTAGCAAAACTTTTCAAGGCATTATCTTTATGTTTTAGCATTAAAACCCAAGTATATCTTGAAAAATCATCAACTATCACAAAAGCATAATAATTCCCTCCAAAACTAGCAATTCTAGAAGGGCCAAATAAATCCATGTGTAATAGTTGAAGAGGTCTAGATGTAGAGATCATATTTTTAGATTTGAAAGATGACTTAGTTTGCTTACCCATTTGACAAGCATCACAAACTCTATCTTTTCAAATTTAATATTGGGAAGACCTCTAACTAAGGAACTTTTAGAAATATTTGAAATTAAGTGCATGCTAGCATGTCCTAATCTTCTATGCCATAACCATGAATCACTTTGTAAAGCCGAAAGACATTTATCACTAATAGGACAATCATTCAAATCAATAGTGTACACATTTTCATCTCTATTTCCAACAAATAAAACTTTTCCATCACTAGCATTTTCAATTATGCAATTCTTTTTATCAAACATAACTCTAAATCCTTTATCACATAATTGACTAATACTAAGTAAATCATGCTTCAAACCATCAACTAAAAGTACATTTTCAATCAAAGTAGAAGAAGCATTACCAATACTACCCTTACCGATTATTTTACCTTTCTTGTTGTCACCAAAAGTTACTAAGCCTCCATCCTTTCTTAAAAGATTGACAAACTTGGATTGGTCTCCCGTCATGTGCCTTGAGCAACCACTATCCAAATACCATTTATTTTTCTTGGAGGCTTTCAAACAAACCTACAAACACAAATATTCAAGTTTGATCCTTTGGTACCCATATTTGTTTGGGTCCTAAAAGATTAGCATTTTTAAACTTTGGAATCCATTTTACTTTTGCATCCACATTTACCACATTTGATTTAGACAAGTAACAAGAATAAGATTTATGTCCATACTTGCCACATGAAAAACAAACAACATTATACAATGATTTATCTCTTATAATAAAATTATGTACTCTACTTTTCTTTGAGAAATTATTTCTATGAAACTTTGCTTTTGGAGAAAATTTTCTTCTTGTAGTAGTATGAGCATATTTTAATTTAAAACACTTAGGTCTTATATGACCTTTAACACCACAATAATGACATATAGGCACAAAGCTAGATTTATCATGTTTGGACACAATTTTAGGAATATTAAGTTTAGATACAAGAGGAGATGCTTTAACAAAAATAGTTTTAGAAGTTGAAGGAGTAGAAACTTCATCAATGTAACCTACACCTCTTTTATCACCATAAGACTTTCCTACTTCAATTATTTTATCCAATCTTTGGGCACCTATAGTTAACTTTTTAATAGACTCATTAGCCCTATCAAGTTCATGCAAAACATTTAATTCCTTTTCTTTGAGCAACTTAATCAAATTATCTTTTCACAACAATCTTGCTCAAGAAATTTAACTTTATCAAGTAAGATATTTTTCTCATCACAATCTAAAGCATGTTCATCACAAGAGACATCTATTTTATCAATTTTCACAATATCATCCTCATGCAATTTTAAGCAAGTAATTTCATCAAGTAAAGTCTTATTTTCACTAGTAAGAGTATTATATTTCTTTCTAAGCACATTATATTTTGAACCAAGCTTTTCTAAGTCATTTTGCATGTTTTCAAAAGTTTCAAATAATTCATCATAAGAAGGGGATTCTAGAGTTACCTCATCATCTTGTTCATCACCTTTGTCACTATGAGCCATGAAGCAAAAATTTGCTACTTCTTCATCACTTCCACTTTCACTTTCATCACTATCATCCCAAGTAGCCTTCATTGCTTTCTTCTTGAATTTCTTGGATGATTTGAGGAGTGGACAATCCGTTCTTATATGACCCGGTTTCTTGCATTCATAACATATTACCTCATCCTTCTTGTTCTTTTCTCCTTTTGATTCTCTTTGGTTGGAAAAGTTCTTTTGAATTGTTTCTTCCTCTTGATGAAGTTTTTATACTTACGTGAAAAATATGCAATATCATCTTCATCAAGAACATCTTCATCTTCGGAGTCAACTTCTAAGGTGATAGACTTTAAAGCAATACTCTTCTTCTTTTTGGACTCATCTTCCACATTCTCTTTTATGGTAATCTCATGTGTCATGAGAGAACCAATAAGTTCCTCCAAAGAGAGTTTGGTGAGATCCTTTGCTTCTTGTATTGCCGTCACCTTTGCTTCCCAATTCTTTGGTAGACACCTAAGAATTTTCCTAACATTTTCGGATGTACTATATTCTTTTCCAAGGCCCTTCAAAGAATTTGTGATGTTAGTAAATCTAGTAAACATTTCGGTAATAGATTCATTTTCATTCATCTTGAAGAATTCATAATTATGAACAAGCATGCTAATTTTTGTTTCTTTAACTTGACTTGTTCCTTCATATGTCACTTCAAGAATATCCCAAATTTCTTTAGCCGAAGAACACATAGATACTCTATTGAACTCATCACAACTTAAGGCACAATATAAATAGTTCATAGTTCTAGCATTAAAAGCAAGCTTTTTCAATTCATCTTCTAATTTAGGCACATCTTTATCATTAACCTTTTTCGTGAGAATATTGGGACCTTTAATAACATTAAACCACAACTTATAGTCAATGGATTTCAAATATATCATCATTCTAATTTTCCAATAACCATAATTTGACCCATCAAAGTAAGGAGGCCTAGAGGATGATTGTCCTTCATTAATACCACTTCCTACAAGGTTTGCCATAAAGCTCAAACAATAAAGTTTATATTAAAAATCTAGAAGAGCAACTTGGCTCTGATACCAATTGTTGGATCGGTATGACAACCCTAGAGGGGGGGTGAATAGGGTTTTACACAAATTTTTCTAAATAAGCTTTAAGATATTCTAAATATCAAACTTTTTACAAGAGATTAAAAAGAAACAATAATGCACCACACAAGATTGATAAAGATTATGTAAACCAATTTGATTTAAAGCAATTCAAATTAAAGCATGAAAGACAATACTAAAAATTAGTAAATAGGAAAGAGTTAGAGAGGATGACATCGTGATTTATAGTGGTTCGGCAAGCCTACTCCACTACCCAAGCGCCTCTTGGGATTTTGAAAAACCTTTTGCTTAACTCTTTCCACGGATTAGAGTCCAACCGTAAACCGCTCCTTTTACGAGTTCAAGAGCAAACTCGATCTTTCCACGGATCAAGATCAAACCGTTACAAAGTATAGAATTTTTTTGGAACACACTTTACAACTCTCTCAAAAGAGTGGATATACAAATTTTATCTCACACAACCAAATCCTCACAATACAATGTCTCTCAAGAATAAAATCTAAAAGAAAAGGTTGAGAGCTTGGAGAGAGCAACAATGGAGCTTTTGATTTTTGGAGGATTGAATAATAAAAGTTGTGTTGTAATTTTGGAGAAGAAGATTGAGTTTAAAAAGAGAGGGAAATGGGGTAAAAGACAACATTTAATTTGAGCCATTGGATATATAAAATATAAAATGAATGGTGGAGATTAAAAGTTAAAAGAAGTAAAAAGTTAAAAGTAAAAAAGTAAAAAGTTAAAATAATAAATAATATATATGAAATATTATTATTATTATATATATATATATATATATATATATATATATATATATTTCAAAACAATCGTAACAGTCAGTCACTTGACTTGATTTCTTTTTTTTTTTTTTTTTTTTTTTTTTTTTTTACCTATTTTTTATTTTTTAAATTTCTTTTTCCTTTTCTTTTTCTTTTTCTTTTATTTTCAAAACTACCAAAAGCCATCATTTGTCATTTTTCACTCATCCAAAACTCCACATGTCAACTTCTAAATAGCCCACAATGTACACTCAGCTGCCACGTCACCATCTCGGGATTTTCTCGTTCAAACTTGTTTTGTCAATAACTTCTTCGTTTCAACTCCGATTTGAGTAATTCAAATTGCGTTGGAATCCTTGTTTCGAGCACTACACTGTTGACATCTTAAAACATCAAAATTATTAGTAAATAATATCAAGTTTGTTATCATCAAAATATTAATTAATTAATTTGAGATAGGGCCAAAAAGCCAACATCTTAGTCATGACGATCAACAAGAAGATCCGCCAACCAAGCTTAGGTCCACTTAACAAATCTTACCTAAGCAACAACCTGATACTACGAGCATGGTATCCTTACCACCTCACTAAAGCCTTACAACCTCCACCTAGAGTCAACCTTTTCCAAGAACTGAGCACCAGATCCCCAAAGCAAACCCTACATGGATCTGAAACTCTCGCCACAGAATGAACAACACAAAAGACACTTGTGTGCACAACTCCCAACCTTCCTCTAGAGATCCAAGATTAACAAATGCTTTTCTCCCAAAAGCAACACTAGCTCCTGGCGCAGAGATACAACCAATCAACGGAACACCCAAAGTTCCATCTCCGCACGATGCTCAAGTCTGTGGCAACCTTGCTCTACCAAAGCATAACCAAAGCCAAACCAAACTTACTTTATGCCATGCCTCTACCAAGGGTGCTTACCCATAAGGCATCCCATTCCTCTCACAAGGCATCCTACTCACCTTATAGACATCCAACTCATGGTCCTCATTTGGACCCAACTTGCTTCTACGATGCTCAACTCTCTTGAGGTTTAGGCACCCGAAGGTAGTTGACCGCACTACCAACCACAAAGATCTCTTGGCCTTAACACTAGCGTGAGATGCACGTGCACTAACACTTACCAACCGCCAACCTGCTTGAGTTACTCAACCTCCAGTAACACTGGGAAAAAGGCTCCGGCTCCTCTCGAACATCCTTTCGCTTGAAGTCTTTCGATTACCACTGAACTAGCCCTTTTTGCACGACCTACACAGGTGCAACTACCATAAATGGATCAAAGGCTAAAGGAGTACGCTAAACTCCGAACGGCATAGAACCATCTGCTATGCCCACGCCAAACTCAGGCCTGAACCAGATTTAGTGCCAAAGCGGCACACCAACCAATGCACCTCAAGTGCCACTACCACCAAATCCACATCTTACTACAACAGGGCCAACAAGGTCACAACCTCAAGTGACAAGAACTCTGGCTCGGCATACAAGGGCTCAACTCCAACAACCATGCCTAAGGCATCTCATCAAGCTGAAGGCTCACAGCCTACTCTTGCATCTCCACATGATGCTTAAAAAACTCTGGCCGGCTCTCTCAACATGCAGCAGCTAGCCCTACTCTAGGGCTTACCAAAAGAAGAGTGTTCAATTCTATCACACAACTGAGGAAACCACCAACGGATCCAGTCCGAAGGGAACACTGCTTGCTGCACCCTTAACTACAGGGTTCCGGCTTACTGGCTACAACAACCACACTTCACAGAAACACAAAGATGCCTCATCAACCTCCTCGAAGGCTACCAGCTTTGCAACCACTCTCTGGGCAACCAAATAATCTAACAAGGCTCAAGATCAGCACTTGAGCTACCCAGGCTAGTCCACACGGGGACCTGCTCCACCAACATCCACATCAGCACAACCACAGCTACCTTCTCTCTTGGAGTGGCATTCCCGTGCAAAGCACCTCCACCCTCTCACTAGGGGAAAACCATCAATTGGGCCACAGGTTGGCCATGGGAGTCCAATCTCTACCTCCTCTCGAACGATGTCCCGGGGCATCCGAACCTACACGGATACCACAACAAGCCACAACATACATCACACACTGCGGGAAGTTGGCATGATGGCGCTCTAAACCCAAACCAATAACGAGTCGAAACGCTCGCTCGTCTCCGCTCCACAACACTACACAAGGCATACACTCGATGACAGGTATTGTAAATTCTTAACCCTTTTTCTACAACAAATAGTAAACTTAGGCGTACCTGATGACTGTCGGAGTGCTAGTGATCATGGGAAAACGACCTACAACAAAAGGTCAATCTACAGAATTTATGACTCTGAGCTCTGATACCAACTGTAAGGGACCGACCCGAATGGGGCACTAAATAGGCCCTTATCCCAATGCATGCATTCAAAGTAAAGGACATTTAAACAGACATGATTTCGGATTCCAATTAAAACAAAAACATTCAAAATAACTCCTTTAAAAACTAGACAATTTCCTGAAACTGCCCCCTGTTTCCAAGCACCTGTTCCAAGATAAATACATTTCCAAAGTTTACTCTGATCAGAGATTTACTAAAAGCCATTCAAAACCTGTTCAGATACAAAATGCTGGAATCCACAAATATTTACAAACATCCTAGGGCTCCGTGCCCGACTACATGCATTCAGGGAAAAACAAAACATAAAGAGTCATAACACAAAATCAGAGTTTGATGATTGAGCCCCATGATCACAGCTCCTCCTTCAGCCATCTTGTCTCGCAACTTGGTTACCTGTGGAAAAACCACAGTAAGGGTGAGTAACGAATTACTCAGTAAGAATCCCCAACCGGGGTACAATACGATATACATGGTCATCTCGATGAGCGTATGCAAAGCTATGAATATAAACACAGAATAGAGCACATAGCTTAGCCCACACTTGGGCCTCGGATGCCGACTAGGGTCTTAGTCCGGAATAATATCACCACATACGATCCAATATATAAGTCGCCTATACGAGAAACAAGTCCCGGCCTCACTGCTCTCATCATCGTCGACGAAAGGTACACTGGCTCACAATCTCGAGGAGCTCTCCGATCGGCGCTGTAATGAGCGTAAGCATGCACCCCGTGCTCATGCGCAGACTATGGGGGTTGCCGGGGTCCGAGGCAAGCCGCTCATATCCGGTCACCACGCCTAACTAAATCTTTGGATCGGTGTCACCGACATAGGGGTGTGAGACTGGACACGTAAACTATGTCACCTGAACCACACCGCACTGAGGCTAAGGAAACGGGTCGTGGTAGGCTTACACCAGAAGCCGCCCCTTACCTTAACAGTGGCAATCGGGGCTACGGCCCAAACATGCCGAGGACATGCTATTTGCGCCGGGACGAGGCAATGCCAAGTCATCATCCCAACCGTTGGGGCATTTAACGATCCGCCACCCTCACCCAAGATTGCGGGGCCTACCGCTGGGTTAGCTAATCCCTCACGGGGTCCAGGGACGGAATGACTTGCTCGACGTCCTGCCATGGATGCAAGGTTCTTTATGCATCAGTCCCGGATGATGCTATCTACCTGCACTTCTAACCTGCCCTAGCAAACAGCAAACAATTCCATAAAATCCAATACGTGCTCAATAAGAATACAACGAGCCTAGCATGATACTACGAAGCAAGGAACAGATACGAGCATGCTAGAGAGGAACAACCTAGCATGGATTAACATGAGAATTAAACCAGGAAAATCATGCCAATCGGGAATTCAGAATAGATTACCTAGCTACACATGTCAATAAACACAAACAAGCAGTGAATCAGCAATCACATATAATATCGCAGGGTCCACACAACTCCGGTAAGAAATCCTTACCTTGGCCGGGGACAATTTGACACGAAATCCTAAGAGGCGAACGAACCCAAACTAGCTACCGAGAACCTATCAATCACAACAAAAATCACGCAATAGGCCTAAATATAATAAAACAAACAAGGCTCAGCTCGGGAGCAACTCACGAGGCGCGAAGAACGCACGAACGGGGCAGCAACGGGGCTGGCTGGGCGAGCTGGGGCGCAGGAGTGGGCGCGCTGGCGCCGGGACGGGGGCGCGAGCTGCTCGCGACGAACAGGGCGTGCGGGCGAGCGGCGCGAGGCTCGGCTGGGCGATGGAGAGGACGCGCGTGCGCGGACGCGAGCGGCAGTGGGCGTCGCGGCACGACTCGACGAGTAGGGGCTCAGGCGACGCGATGCGGAGCTGGGCGACACAGGGGCGCTCGGGCGCGGCGTGGCTCGGCGGCAGGGCGCGCGACAAGTGCCTGGACCAGCTTCTGCGCTCGAACGGACAGCACGCTGGCGAGCTCGGCGTCTGGCTCTGTTTCTGCGCGAAACAGGGGCGATGGAGAAATCCTGAATTCGAGCGATCCACGGGGATTCGACAAGCGATTCTTTGATGGCGAACTCCCCTACACTAGCTGCACAAAAACCATACCTCAAAATACCTCAACTCGGCCGGAAATGGCGAAGCCTGAAGCAGGGGTGAAGAACTCGAATTTTCAAGGAGAAGAAGAAGAAGAAGAAGAAGAGAAGAGATAGGGAGGGAGAACTCACCGGAGGAGATCGTTCGGTCGAGGGAGAAGCGGCGACTCGCTGTTTGGCGAGAGGGAGACCGGTCGGTGAGGAGAATCGCGAAGGAGAGAAATGAGGAAGAAGAAGAAGAAGGTTCGGGCGATTTTTGGCTTTTAAATCAAAACTCACCTCGAACAGGCTTAACATAAAGGTGGCGCGTTTAGAAGCACAAGAGCGCTCAGTGGCTCGATTGGGAGTGCTCCCTGCCTAGCACGCGACACGTCCCTGGTTCGAATCTCACTCGACGCGCTATTTAATTCCCTATTTATTTTAACCTTTCCCCAAGCCCAAATGCCTTCACCAAAATTCCCGATCCCATTCAAATCGACTCATAAATATTCTGGCAATTAACAATTTCAAAACCGGCCCTGTCGGCTCGACCCTGTTACAAGTTGCAACAGATAATTCAAAACCTAGAGGCTCTAATCTCAACCTAGCATGCTCAGCAAAAAATACAGATACAAACGAGTGCGTAGAACCAGAGTCAAACAAGACAAATGCACAATGATCCAAAACAAGAAGCGTACCTGCCACTGCGGCATCTGCACGCTCAGCCTCCTGACGGTTCGTAGCGAACACCCGGCCCTGCTGGTGCTGCACAAGCTGAACTGCCATAGCTGGCTGATCACAGAAACGGATCACATGCCCCTCTTTTCCACATCGAAAACACCGCCTAGGCCCGGTCTGACAAACTCCGAAGTGGGCTCTTCCACAAGTGGCACAGGTGGGAATCTGCCTAGGACCGCCCTGCTGGCGAGGCTGGAACTGGGCCGGTATCCTACGCTGGTCCCGGTTCTAGAACTGCCCTTGGCGACGCTGGCCGCCTCCTCTGTACTCAAACCTCCTCTTCTGTCCCACTACAACCGGGACAGACATCGCACCGAGCGGCGACACCCGCTCAACAGATACTTTCCGTTGTAAATAGTGGCCGGTGAACAGCTCTAGCATAAGTGTCGTGGGCTCGTGCCTCGACATCCGAGACACACACCGCCTCGGACAGAAATGAACTTCCGAATTTTCAACTCGGGGTTGCTATCACCGCGAGCAAAATAACCATACTCAAAACTTCCTCTCGTACTCCTCTATAGAATCGTAACCCGCGTCTGGATTCCGAAAAGTGCTACCATCTTCTCTTGAGCCTCATCACTAATGTACTTGGCCTTGAATTCTGACTTGAAGAACTCCCAGGTAGAAGGTGGAGACCCAGCTGGTCTCTCACTCAAGGTGGACTCCCACCACCATCTAGCTACGCCCCCTAACACGTGGGCCGCACACCTCGGCCTCTGAACATCGGGGCACACCATAATCAGGGAGGTGTACTCCAAATGGGCAATCCATCTAGCTGCTGCTAAAGCCTCACCTGTGGCATCAAACTTATCAGGGTTCCATTTCACGAAATCCTTCAACCATTTACCAAGCTCATCGGCACCCTCTGCCACCTCTGCCACAGTGGGTGGCGCTGCTCCTGCGGAGTCTGAAGTCTTTGTTGCGCCCTCATCGAATCAAACGAGTCAGCTGCTCGATCTGAGCTCGGGACTCTTCCCGCTGCGCTGCCAACAAAGCCTAGGTCTCTGCCCTCTGGCCACTCAATAGGTCGACCACCATAGACCTCATAAAATTAGCAAATTCTGGTCCAGGAGCAGTCTCACGGCGCACAGTCGCCTCAACGCCTACTCTGGGCTCAACAGGGGGAGCTACAGGCGGAATGCTATCGGGCCTCGGCTTGGGGACGATGTCCTGCGCGGGGTCAGATCCGATCCTGACACCTCGGCCTCCTCTCGGGCGTCCTCTTCAGGCGCGGGTAACTGGCATGCTGGCGATCTACACCCAAACCAATAATGAGTCAGAACCTGCTCGTCTCCGCTCCACAACACTACACAAGGCATACATTAGATGACAGGTATTGTAAATTCTTAACCCTTTTTCTCAACAACAAATTGTAAACTTAGGCATACCTGATGACTGTCGAAGTGCTAGTGATCATGGGAAAGCGACCTACAACAACAGGTCATACTACAGAATTTATGACTCTAAGCTCTGATACCAACTGTAAGGGACCAACCCGAATGGAGCACTAAATGGGCCCTTATCCCAATGCATGCATTCAAAGTAAAGGACATTTAAACAGACATGATTTCGGATTCCAATTAAAACAAAAACATCCAAAATAACCCCTTTAAAAACTAGACAATTTCCCTGGAACCTGTCCCTATTTCCAAGCACCTGTTCCAAGATAAATACATTTCCAAAGTTTACTCTGATAAGAGATTTACTAAAAACCATTCAAAACCTGTTCAGATACAAAATGCTGGAATCCACAAATATTTACAAAACATCCTAGGGCTCGTGTGTGCGCTACATGCATTCAGGGGAAAACAAAACACAAAGAGTCATAATACAAAAATCAGAGTTGGAAGACTGGGCCCCATGATCACAGCTCCTCCTTCAGCCATCCTGTCTCGAACTTGGTTACCGTGGAAAAACCACGAAGGGGGTGAGTAACGAATTACTCAAGAAGAATCCCCAACCGGGTACAATACGATATACATGGTCATCTCGATGAGCGTATGCAAGCTATGAATATAAACATAGAATAGAGCACATAGCTTAGCCCACACTTGGGCCTCGGATGCCAATTTAAGGTCTTAGTCCAGAATAATATCACCACACAGTCCAATACACAAGTCGCCCTATACGAGAAGCAAGTCCCGGCCTCAGCCTGTCTACTGTCAACGAAAGGTACACTGGCTCAAGATCCCAATGAGCTCTCCGGTCGGCGCTGTAATGAGCGTAAGCATGTACAGCGTGCTACTGCAGACTATGGGGGGTGCCGGGTCTAGAGGCAAGCTGCCCATGTCCAGTCACCACGCCTAACTAAATCTTTGGATCGGTGTCACTGACATAGGGGTGTGAGACCTGGACAGGTAAACTATGTCAGCCTGAACCACCGCAACCTGGGGCCAAGCAAACGGGTCGTGGTAGGCTTACACCAGGAAGCCGTCCTTGCCTTAACAGGTGGCAATCAGGGGCTACTGCCAAACATGCTGAGGACATGCCGGCTGCCGGGGACGAGGCAATGCTAAGTCATCATCCCGACCGTTGGGGCATTTAACAGTCTGCCACCCTCACCCAAGATTGCAGGGCCTACCGGTAGGGTTAGTTAATCCCTCACGGGGTCCAGGGACGGAGCACTGTCTCGACGTCCCTGCCATGGATGCAAGATACTTTATGCATCAGGCTCGGATGATGCTTCTACCTGCAACTCTAACCTGCCCTAGCAATCAGCAAACAAATCCATAAAATCCAATACGTGCTCAATAAGAATACAACGAGCCTAGCATGATACTACGAAGCAAGGAACAGATACGAGCATGCTAGAAAGGAACAACCTAGCATGGATTAACATGAGAATTAAATCAGGAAAATCATGCTAATCGGGAATTCAGAGTAGAGAACCTAGCTACACATGTCAATAAACACAAACAAGCAATCAATCAGCAATCGCATAATATATCGCAGGGTCCACACAACTCCGATAAGAAATCCTTACCTTGGTCGGGGACGATTTGACACGAAATCCTAAGCGGCGAACGAACCCGAACTAGCTACTGAGAACCTATCAATCACAACAAAAATCACACAATAGGCCTAAATATAATAAAATAAACGAGGCTCAGCTCGGGAGCAACTCACGAGGCACGACGAACGCACGAACGAGCCGATTGCACGAACGGGGCTGGCTGGGCGAGCTGGGGCGCAGAAATGGGCGTGCTGGGGCGCGGACGGATGCGGGGCGATGCAGGGGCGCGCGGCGTGACACGAAGCTGGGCGAGGACGCGTGCGCGAGCACAGTCGATGCGCGGCGGTCTGCGCAGCGACAGAGCACGCGACTTGCGATGGAAAGGAAGCTCGAATTCGGCCGATAGGGGAGGATTCGATGAGTGATTTATGGTTGGTCGAACTCCTCTACTCCAGCTGCACAAAACCCACCCAACAAACCACTTCAACACGACCGGAAAATGGAATTCAAAAAACAGGGGAATGGGTCGACGGAAATGCGAAGGAGAAGAAGAGAAGAAGAAACTCACCAGCTGCTCGAGATTTGGCTTCAGATTTGAGGAAGCAACTCGGTCGAATTGGAGCTGGAGGGGGAGAAAACGCGAAGGAGAATCGCTGTCGGTCGGAGGAAAATTCGCGAAGAAGAAAGGAGAAATGGGGAAGAAAGCTCGGGCGGTCGGCCTTTATATCAAATCTCCACTGCGCACGGCATATATACAAGATCGCGCGCATAGATTAACAAACACGCCTGGTGGCTCGATTGGCAGCGCCCCCTGCCTAGCACGTGACACGTCCTTTGCTCGAATCTCACTCGACGCGCTATTTAATTCCCTATTTATTTTTACTCTTTCCCAAGCACGAAAGTCTTCACCAAAATTCCCGATCCCATTCTAATCGACTCATAATTATTCCGGCAATTAACAATTACATAACCGGCCCTGTCGGCCTGACCCAAAATTACCAAAATGCCCCTGGGCCTCCTGGGAAGACCGGGATGAAATTTCCGGGCCGTTACATAGGCGTACCTGATGACTGTCGGAGTGCTAGTGATCATGGGAAAACGACCTACAACAACAGGTCAAACTACAGAATTTATGACTCTGAGCTCTGATACCAACTGTAAGAGACCGACTCGAATGGGGCACTAAATGGGCCCTTATCCCAATGCATGCATTCAAAGTAAAGGACATTTAAACAGACATGATTTCGGATTCCAATTAAAACAAAAACATCCAAAATAACCCCTTTAAAAACTAGACAATTTCCCTGGAACCTGTCCCTGTTTCCAAGCACCTGTTCCAAGATAAATACATTTCCAAAGTTTACTCTGATCAGAGATTTACTAAAAACCATTCAAAACCTGTTCAGATACAAAATGCTGGAATCCACAAATATTTACAAAACATCCTAGGGCTCCGTGCCCGGCTACATGCATTCAGGGGAAAACAAAACACAAAGAGTCATAATACAAAAATCAGAGTTGGAAGACTGGGTGTAACGGCCCAGTTTTCCATTTCGGTTTCCCAGGTACTCTCGGTTCAGTATTGGGGCAATCGGTTGGGCCGTTAGAGCTTTTTAACCTTTAAGGGTATTTTGGTCTTTTTGCTCCCCGGTCAGAGGTTGAGGATTTTCAAGGCTTCAGGGTCATTTCGGCCTTCGTTGAGACTTGATTAATGTTGGTTACAAGACCCAAGGAGTTTGGGTTAGTTGATTAGAAGTTCGGAGACATTCCGGTTGATAGCAAAATTAATTGGAATTTAATTGGTCCCATTGAGATTTGAACCCTTGCCCTAATGGTGAAATTGGAGTTTTTAGAAAAAGAAGATTTAGTTAAAAAGAAAAGAATTTCTTTAGCCGGGACCCGCAAGAGAAAGCCTTGGGAAGGGAATTTTAGGTCTCCTAACCCTTTTAAAATAGGAAAAAGAAGGAAATTAGGGAAAACCCTCTTTGTTCCCTTGGTAGTCTCTCTCTCTCTCTCTCTCTCCTAAAACCGAGCCACCCTAACCCAGCCGCACCACTCAGCCGAGCCAACCCAGCCACACCGCACCACACCTGCCCGCTCAGCCAGCCACTGCGCCGCACCAGACCGCACCAGGCCGCTCAGCCAGCCACTGCGCCGCACCAGGCCGCTCAGCCCCTTGCCTCGCCCAGCCGCCGCTCGTCTGCAGTCCAGACACCCCGCCGTCGCACGCCCAGCACCGCCCGACGTCGCTCGCGGCCGCCCAGCGCCGCATCGCACCGAGCCTCGTCCCAGCGAGCCCCCTCGCTCGCGCGTCGCCTCCACAGCCCGATTGCCCGCTGACATCGCCTCACCGCGCGCGCGCGCCGCTCGCTGCGCGTCGCTCGCTGCCTTGCCGCGCGCCGCTCGGTGTGTCCGCCGCCTGCCGTGCTCCCAGCGCCAGTTTCCCTACCGCACCAGCAGCGCCCAAACCTGTCCCTTGCTGCCGAGAGCCCGTGTCCTCTCGGTTGGTAATTCTCGAGCCTTTTCCCTTTTAGATTTTTAAGTCGCGGTTCTGCTGATATTTATTTAGGATGCTTTTATTATGCCTAGGTTGCTCGGGTTCGTTATTAAGCTCGAGGGTCTTATTTGATTCGTGATAGCTATTTTCCACTTGTTTCCAGGTAAGGATTTCTTACCGTGGTTGTGTGGACCCTGCGATGCTTTCTTGATTGCGCCTTATATGCATGTTTACTTTTATGAACATGATTAGTGGATAGGACAGCTTGTGATTGCTTTCCTGCTAGCATGTTTGCTTGTTTGTACATGTTAGTGCCATGCTAGGATTGTTCTTCCAGCATGCTTGAGATTCCTGCTTTAAGTTCGTAGTATCATGCTAGGTTATGTATGATTGATGATGATTATGTATGTTTAGCCAGGAATCGTTTACTCTATACTCTAGCTAGTGTGTTAGGGCTGTCATCATCTAGAGGCTGAGAGCGGACATAACGTACCTTGTCCCCACCGGTCGGGAGTAGAGCGAAGCATAACGTACATTGCTTCCCCCCGGTAGCCAATGAGGATTAGCTACCTCATTGGCATAAGCCTAGTTTGTAGCCTGCTAGAGCGGAACCCCAACGGTGCAAGCCTACCTTGGCGGTTCTTAGCTTCGTGTCGGTGGTACAGCCGCATGTGATGAGTGCCGAGGGCCTCGCACTCATCGTGTTCGGTGACACCGTTTCCGAGTCTTAGGCATGCGTACACGCCCGCGTAGTTTGTACTTAGGCCCCACATTTACGCCGGTTGCAAAGAAGATGCGGTGTGCGCGCACACACGCGTTAGTCGTCGGTTGAGAGCAGAGCTCCCCAGGCTAATGTTCGTGAGTACACGGTTCCTTCCGATTTAGAGCCAGACTTCGGGTACTCTCCCGATAGTCCAGATTTATAGCGAGGGTAAGAGGCCCTTGAGGACACCCATTGGGATTGGCTTTTGAGCTAATCAATTGGTCGAGGGAGAAAGACCCTCGAGGGTGTCGGACATCTTTGGGATCGGTTTTTGAGCTGATCAATTGGCCGAGGGAGAAAGACCCTCGGAGATGTCCCGGGATTGGTTATGAGAACCAATCATTAGGTCGGAGGTAGGAGACTTCCGAGGACTCCGGATTTGCCTTGTGAGCTCGTTGAGCTGAGATCCTTGTTGATAACTGGTTGCATGTGTACTAGGTTGCTAGATGATTGATTGCATCGTATCGTACCCCGGTCGGGGATTCTTACTGAGTATGTTTATACTCACCCTTATTGTGGTTTCTTCCACAGGTAACTTGGGACAACACCGAGGCGGCTAGCGGAGGGAGCTGGGGGATCATGGATGTTGCTGACACTCTGTCGTGTCTTATTTTACTGTTTTTGATTTCAGCATGTAGTTGGACTTGGGTCCGTAGGGAAAACTTATGATTTGAACTATTTTATGTTTTTAAGGAAATTACTGATCAGTCACTGTTTTTAATTTGAATGGTTCGTTTTTGCCTAATGAATGTTTACTTTGTTTTTAATGTTTTCCACTCTTATATTTGAAAATTTTTCAAACCGATCCTAGCTGGGTCCTTTTATGCTTTTCACTTGCATGCTGAGTAAAGACCTAGGTTTAGCACCGTTTCCGAGTTGGGTTTTTACACTGGGCCCCATGATCACAGCTCCTCCTTCAGCCATCCTGTCTCGCAACTTGGTTACCTGTGGAAAAACCACAGTAAGGGTGAGTAACGAATTACTCAGTAAGAATCCCCAACCGGGGTACAATACGATATACATGGTCATCTCGATGAGCGTATGCAAGCTATGAATATAAACAAAGAATAGAGCACATAGCTTAGCCCACACTTGGGCCTCGGATGCCAATTTAAGGTCTTAGTTCGGAATAATATCACCACACAGTCCAATACACAAGTCGCCCTATACGAGAAACAAGTCCCGGCCTCAGCCTGTCTACTGTCGACGAAAGGTACACTGGCTCACAATCCCGAGGAGCTCTCCGGTCGGCGCTGTAATGAGCGTAAACATGCACCGCGTGCTACTACAGACCATGGGGGGTGCCGGGTCTAGAGGCAAGCTGCCCATGTCCAGTCACCACGCCTAACTAAATCTTTGGATCGGTGTCACTGACATAGGGGTGTGAGACCTGGACACATAAACTATGTCAGCCTGAACCACTGCACCTGGGGCCAAGGAACGGTCGTGGTAGGCTGTAAGGGACCGACCCGAATGGGGCACTAAATGGGCCCTTACCCCAATGCAAGCATTCAAAGTAAAGGACATTTAAACAGACATGATTTCGGATTCCAATTAAAACAAAACATTCAAAATAACCCCTTTAAAAACTAGACAATTTCCTTGAAACCTGTCCCTGTTTCCAAACACCTGTTCCAAGATAAATACATTTCCAAAGTTTACTCTGATCAGAGATTTACTAAAAGCCATTCAAAACCTGTTCAGATACAACATGCTGGAATCCACAAATATTTACAAACATCCTAGGGCTCCGTGCCCGGCTACATGCATTCAGGGGAAACAAAACATAAAGAGTCATAATACAAAAATCAGAGTTGGAAGACTGGGCCCCATGATCACAACTCCTCCTTCAGCCATCCTGTCTCGCAACTCGGTTACATGTAGAAAAACCACAATAATAAGGGTGAGCAACGAATCGCTCAGTAAGAATCCCCAACCGGGGTACAATACGTTATACATGGTCATCTCGATGAGCGTATGCAAGCTATGAATAAAAACACAGAATAGAGCACATAGCTTAGCCCACACTTGGGCCTCGGATGCCAACTCAGGGTCTTAGTCCGGAATAGTATCACCACACAGTCCAATACATAAGTCGCCCTATACGAGAAACAAGTCCCGCCTCACTGTCTCATCGTCGACGAAAGGTACACTAGCTCACAATCCCGAGGAGCTCTCGATCGGGCGTCAGTAATGAGCGTAAGCATGCACCGCGTGCATCAGCAGACTATGGGGGTTGCCGGAGTCCGGAGGCAAGTCGCCCATATCCATCCACCACGCCTAACTAAATCTTTGGATCGGTGTCACCGACATAGGGTGTGAGACTCGGACACGTAAACTATGTCAGCCTGAACCACCGCACCTGGGGCCAAGGAACGGTCGTGGTAGGCTTACACCAGGAAGCCGCCCTTGCCTTAACAGGTGGCAATCAGGGGATACTGCCAAACATGCTGAGGACATGTCGGCTGCCGGGGACGAGGCAATGCCAAGTCATCATCCCGACCGTTGGGGCATTTAACAGTCTGCCACCCTCACCCAAGATTGCAGGGCCTACCGCTCGGGTTAGCTAATCCCTCACGGGGTCCAGGGACGGAATGACTTGCTCGACGTCCCCGCCATGGATGCAAGGTTCTTTATGCATCAGGCCGGATGATGCTATCTACACCGCAATTCTAACCGCCTAGCAAGCAAACAAACAATTCCATAAAATCCAATACGTGCTCAATAAAAATACAACGAGCCTAGCATGATACTACGAAGCAAGGAACAGATACGAGCATGCTAGAGAGGAACAACCTAGCATGGATTAACATGAGAATTAAACCAATCGGGAATTCAGAATAGATTACCTAGCTACACATGTCAATAAACACAAACAAGCAGTCAATCAGCAATCACATATAATATCGCAGGGTCCACACAACTCCGGTAAGAAATCCTTACCTTGGTCGGGGACGATGGCACGAAAACCTAAGCTGCGAACTATCTCGAACTAGCTACCAAGAACCTATCAATCACAACAAAAATCACACAATAGGCCTAGATATAATAAAATAAATGAGGCTCAGCTCGGGAGCAACTCACGAGGTACGACGAACGCACGAACGAGCCGATTGCACGAACGGGGCAGCAATAGGGCTTGCTGGGCGCGCGGGTGCGCGGGCTGCGCGCGCGCTGGGGCGCGGACGCGCGCGGATGGGCGCTGCTGCGCGTGGCGATGCAGGGGCGAACAGAGCGTGGCTCGTCTGGGCGCTGGCGATGCAACGCGACACGAGGCTGGGCGAGGACGCGAGCGCGAACTCGGGACGAAGTGCGGCGTGGCTCGACGGTTGGGCTGCTACTGCGCGCGAACGGCTGGCGAGCTCGACGAACAGGGGCGAACAGAGCGAGCTTCCGCGCGAGGGAAAAACGAGCTCGAAATCGAGCGATCGGAGAGGATTCGACGGGCGATTTGTTGATGGCGAACTCCCCTACACTAGCTGCACAAAACCCATACCTCAAATCACCTTGGCTCGACCGGAAATGGCGAAGCCCGAAACAGAGAACTCGGATTGAAGAAGAGGAGAGGAAAAGCATACCTGCTGCCCGGAATAGAAATTCAACTTCGAAGATGGAGGGAGAACTCGGTCGAATTGGAGCTGGAAAAGGAAGAATCACCGGAAATCTCTATCGGTCGGAAGATCGGTCGCGAAGGAGAAGAAGAAAGGAAATGAGGGAGAAGGCTCGGGCGAGCTGCCTTTTAAACCAAAACAGGGGACAGACAAGCATACATAGAAGATGGCGCGTTTAGAAACACAAGAGTGCTCAATGGCTCGATTGGCGGCGACGCTTGCCTAGCTTGCTTCACGGTCCTGGTTTGATTCCTGCTCGACGCGCTATTTAATTCCTTATTTGTTTTTGCCTCAAATCAAGCCCAAAACCTTCCCAAAACTTCCCGAACACATTCAAATTAACTCAATATTTTTCCGACAATTAACAAATACATAACCGGCCCTGTCGGCCTGACCCAAAATTACCAAAATGCCCCTGGGCCTCCGGAAAGACCGGGATGAAATTCGGGCCGTTACAATACTCCCCCCTTATAAGACTTTCGTCCTCGAAAGTCAATTAAGATTGAAACAGCTCGGGATAATGCAATCTCATCTCATCCTCCCGCTCCCAAGTGGCTTCCTTTGAACTCTGACTCCTCCACTGAACCTTTACCAGCCGGATTTCACGATTACGTAGTGTCTTTGTCTCAAAAGCAAGAATCCCCACTGGTTTTTCCTCGAAGCTCAACTCCTCATTCAGCTGCAAAGGCTCAAAATCTACAATGTGCGATGGGTCCGGCACGTACTGCCTCAACATTGATACATTAAATACACTGTGCACTGCCGACAATGACGAAGGCAAGGCTAATCTATAAGCAACCTTTCCGATCCTCTCCAGAATCTCAAACGGGCCAACAAAACGGAGACTCAGCTTTCCACGCTTGCCAAATCTCAAAACACCTCGCATCGGTGCGACCTTCAAGAAAACATGTTGACCAACCTCAAACTCCAAATCCCGACGCCGAACATCGGCATAACTCTTCTGTCTGCTCTGAGCTATCAACATACGGGCTCTAATCTTCTCGTGACGGCACCATTGGTCAAGCTCGCAGCAACTTCGGGACCCAAAACACGCCTATCACCAACCTCTTCCCAGAACACAGGAGATCGGCAACGCTTGCCATACAAAGCCTCGAAGGGAGCCATCTGAATCATCGACTGATAACTGTTGTTATATGCAAACTCCATCGATCTGTCTTTGGTCCCAAGCGCCGGGAAATCCAACACACAAGCCCTCGAATCACGGTCGGACACAATCCTCACAGCACACCGTGATAACGAACGATCTGTTCCAAAACAAGCTGCGCGCCACATCGTTCCACGGTATAAGTGTCTCTACCGGGAATGAAGTGTGCGCTCTTAGCCAATCGGTCGGCTATCACCCAAATCTGAGAGAACTTCCTCGGAGTCCTCGACAAACCAGAAATAAAGTCCATGGAGATCTCTTCCCATTTCCACTAAGGCACACTCAGCGGCTGCCAAAAACTGGCTGGTCTCTGCCTGGGTGCCTTCACTTGCTGACAAGTGAGACATCGACTGACAAACTCCGCAACATCTCTTTTCATACCCATCCACCAGAATGTCTGCTTAAGATCCCGATACATCTTGGTACCTCCAGGGTGCCAAGCAAACAGAGAACTGTGGGCCTCTGAGAGCAACTCTGTTCGCAATCCTACAACATCCGTAACACACAACCGGCCTCTGCACGTCAGCCCACTGTCTGGTGAATACACAAAGTCAAAATCTCCATCAGCACTAACTCTGTCAAACAATCTCTTAAGTGCGGGGTCACTCAGCTGACTATCAATAATCCGTTGTCAACTGAGCTACTCTGGCAGTAACCTCACCCAACAACACTGCAATCTCAGCCCGCTCGACCTCTCTCCGTAATCTGGGCTGGGAACTCAACAAAGCCGCGGAGTGCGACGTCTTCCTACTTAAGCATCAGCTACAACATTTGCTTTACCCAGATGGTACAAACTCTCGCAGTCATAATCTTTCACCAACTCTAACCATCTCCTCTCGCCTCATATTCGGCTCCTTCTTCGAGCAAAGCAGATACTTGAGGCTCTCGGTGATCGGTAAACATCGAATCGCTCACCATACGGGTAATGCCTCCAAATCTTGGTCACGAACACCACCGCCGCCATTTCCATATCATGAGTCGGATAGTTACGCTCATATGGCTTGGTGACGGAAGCATAAGCAATGACCTTCCCGTCTTTGCATCAACACACAACCCAACCCGAACTTGGAAGCATCGGCTGTAAATCACGAAAAAACTCGCCCTCTAGGATCGCCAATACATCCGTGCCGAGTCAAACTGCGCTTGAGCCTGGCAAAGCTCTCATCACACTTACTGTTCCAAATAAACTCGACACCCTTCCTCGTCAGACGAGTGAGGGGCGAGGCTATGGCGAAAAAATCCTTAACAAACCGACGACAGCAAACTGCCAAACCCAGAAAGAAACGGCTCCTACGAGCGGACAAACGAAGAAGGAGAGAGCTCCACATACATTCACCTGTCTTGCTCCATTAAAGCGACAAGATCAAAATCTCACGGGGTAGCAACAGGGGTCTACCACGGATTGAACCTCCAAATACCAACGGGGCAACTCTCAACTTTCCTGGAAACAGGAAGACAACCAACAGGGCACGAACCATTCGCCCCACGAGAAAAACTGACTTCAAGCAATTTCAATCCACACCTTGGTCAACACCAAGCATCAACTTGTCACCATACCGGAACCAATCCGGACTCTACTCCAAACAAATTTAACTTGCTAGGCTACCAAGACTGCTAGCAATTCCCCCGAGGCTACAAACTACACGGCTTCAACTTGCCAACTGAAACTCACTATCAGGGCCTGATTGAGCTCTAGAGAGGCTCTCCACAACCTAGGGTTCTTCGACAACCCTCGACACCCACTGCCAACTAACTGCCTACAGCCAACTGCCTGCACAACAACAACTCCTTTTGTCCAAAGAACACAACCATCTTTGGCCAACTCCAACTCCTTGGGAACCAAGAGGACCCGAAACGCTACCGAATGCGTCATCCTCCTACTCAGACCTCAACCACAACATAACTCCTACCCAAGGAGGGATCCGAACAACTCTCTCAGTCATGACGATCAGCAAGAAGATCCGCCAACCAAGCTTAGGTCCACTTAACAATCTCACCTAAGCAACAACCTGATACCACGAACATGGTATCCTTACCACCTCACTAAGCCTTACAACATCCACCGAGTCTAACTTTTCCAAAAGCGAGCACGGATCCCCAAAGCAAACCCTACATGGATCTGACTCTCTCGCCACAGAACGAACCACACAAAACACACTTGTGTGCACAACTCCCAACCTTCATTTAGCGATCCAAGTCTAACAAATGCTTTTCCCAAAAGCCACACTAGCTCTTGGCAGAGATACAACCAATCAACGGAACACCCAAAGTTCCATCTCCACACGATGCTCGAAGTTGTGGCAACCTTGCTCCACCAAAGCATAACCACGTCAAACCAAACTTACTTTATACCAAGCCTCTACCAAGGGTGCTTACCCATAAGGCATCCAACTCCTCTCACAAGGCATCCTACTTACCTCATAGGCATCCAACTCATGGTCCCTCAACTGGACCCAACTTGCTTCTACGATGTTCAACTCTCCTGAGGTTTAGGCACTCGAAGGTAGTTGACCGCACTACCAACCACAAAGATCTCTTGGCCTTAACACTAGCGTGAGATGCACGCGCACTAACACTTACCAACCGCCAAACTCGCTTGACTTACTCAACCTCCAAGAACACGGGAAAGGCTCCGGCTCCTCTCGAACATCCTTTCGCTTGAAGTCTTTCGATTACCACTGAACTAGCCCTTTTTGCACGACCTACACAGGTGCAACTACCATAAATGGATCCAAGGCTAAAGGAGTACGCTAAACTCCGAACGACATAGAACCATCTGCTATGCCCACGCCAAACTCAGGCCTGAACCAGATTTAGTGCCAAAGTGGCACACCAACCAATGCACCTCAAGTGCCACTACTACCAAATCCACATCTTACTACAACGGGGCCAACAAGGTCACAATCTCAAGTGACACGAACTCTGGCTCGGCATACAAGGGCTCAACTCCAACAACCATGCCTAAGGCATCTCATCAAGCTGAAGGCTCACAACCTACTCTTACATCTCCACATGATGCTCAACAAACTCTGGCTGGCTCTCTCAACATGCAGCAGCTAGCCCTACTCTAGGGCTTACCAAAAGAAGAGTGTTCATTTTTTTTTTTTTACCAAACAACTGAGGAAACCACCAACGGATCCAGTCCGTAGAGAACACTGCTTGCTGCACCCTTACCTACAGGGTTCCGGCTTACTGGCTCCAAACAACCACACTTCACAGAAGCACAAAGATGCCTCATCAACCTCCTCGAAGGCTACCAACTTTGCAACCACTCTCTGGGCAACCAAATAATCTAACAAGGCTCAAGATCAGCACTTGAGCTACCTAGGCTAGTCCACACGGGGACCTACTCCACCAACATCCACATCAGCACAACCACAGCTAACTTCTCTCTTGGAGTGGCATTCCAAGGCAAAGCACCTCCACCCTCTCACTAGGGGAAAACCATCAATTGGGCCACAGTTGGCCTATGAGAGTCCAATCTCTACCTCCCCCTGGAACGATGTCCCAGGGCATCCGAACCTACCTGGATACCACAACAAGCCACAACATACATCACACACTGCGGGAAGTTGGCATGATGGCTCTCTAAACCCAAACCAATAACGAGTCAGAACCTGCTCGTCTCCGCTCCACAACACTACACAAGGCATCACTAGATGACAGGTATTGTTAATTCTTAACCCTTTTTCTACAACAAATAGTAAACTTAGGCGTGCACTGATGATCGCTTGAGTGCTAGTGATCATGGGAAAACGATCTACAACAACAGTCATACTACGTAATTTATGACTCGAGCTCGATACCAAGCAGTAAGGGACCGACCCAAATGGGGCACTAAATGGGCCCTTACCCCAATGCATGCATTCAAAGTAAAGGACATTTAAACAGACATGATTTCGGATTCCAATTAAAACAAAACATTCAAAATAACCCCTTTAAAAACTAGACAATTTCCCTGAAACCTGTCCCTGTTTCCAAGCACCTGTTCCAAGATAAATACATTTCCAAAGTTTACTCTGATCAGAGATTTACTAAAAGCCATTCAAAACTGTTCGGATACAACATTGGAATCCACAAATATTTACAAACATCCTAGGGCTCAGTGTGCGCCACATGCATTCGGGGAAAACAAAAACACTCGAGAGTCATAATACAAAAATCGAGTTGGAAGATCTGGGCCCCATGATCACAGCTCCTCCTTCAGCCATCCTGTCTCGCAACTCGGTTACCTATGGAAAAACCACAATAATAATGGTAAGCAACGAATCGCTCAGTAAGAATCCCCAACCGGGGTACAATACGATATACATGGTCATCTCGATGAGCGTATGCAAGCTATGAATAAAAACACAGAGTAGAGCACATAGCTTAGCCCACACTTGGGCCTCGGATGCCAACTCGTGGTCTTAGTCCGGAATAGTATCACCCACACATCCAATACATAAGTCGCCCTATATGAGAAACAAGTCCGGCCTCGGCCTGTCTCTCTGTCGACGAAAGGTACACCGCTCACAATCCCGAGGAGCTCTCGATGGGCGTCAGTAATGAGCGTAAGCATGCACCGCGTGTGCATCTGCAGAACTATGGGGGTTGCCGGTGCCGAGGCAAGTCGCCCATATCCAAATACCACGCCTAACTAAATCTTTGGATCGGTGTCACCGACATAGGGGTGTGAGACTCGACACGTAAACTATGTCACTGAACCACCGCACCTAGGGCCAAGGAACGGTCGTGGTAGGCTTACACCAGAAGCCGCCCTTGCCTTAACAGTGGCAATCGGGGCTCTTGCCAAACATGCCGAGGACATGCCACGGTGCCGGGACGAGGCAATGCCAAGTCATCATCCCGACCGTTGGGGCATTTAACGATCGCCACCCTCACCCAAGATTGCGGGGCCTACCGCTCGGGTTAGCTAATCCCTCACACGGTCCAGTGGACGGAATGACTTGCTCGACGTCCCCGCCATGGATGCAAGGTTCTTTATGCATCGGGCCGGATGATGCTATCTACCGCAATTCTAAACGCCCTAGCAAAAAAGCAAACAATTCCATAAAATCCAATACGTGCTCAATAAGAATACAACGAGCCTAGCATGATACTACGAAGCAAGGAGAGCAGATACGAGCATGCTAGAGAGGAACAACCTAGCATGGATTAACATGAGAATTAAACCGGGAAAATCATGCTAATCGGGAATTGAGAATAGATTACCTAGCTACACATGTCAATAAACACAAACAAGCAAATCAATCGGCAATCACATATAATATCGCAGGTCCACACAACTCCGGTAAGAAATCCTTACCTTGGTCTGGGACGATGGCACGAAAACCTAAAGTCGCGAACTATCTCGAACTAGCTACCAAGAACCTATCAATCACAACAAAAATCACACAATAGGCCTAGATATAATAAAATAAATGAGGCTCGGCTCGGAAGCAACTCACGAGGTACGCAGCGAACGCACGAACGAGCCGATTGCACGAACGGGCAAAGCAATAGGGCTTCTTTGGCGCGGCGCGCGCGCGCGCGCGCGCGTGACGCGCGGATGCGGATGAAGCGCTCTGCTATTGCCTGGCGTGCAGGGCGAATAGAGCGTGGCTCGTCTGGGCGCTGGCGATGCAACGCGACACGAGGCTGGGCGAGGACGCGCGCGCGAACTCGGGACGAAGTGCGGCGTGGCTCGACGGCTGGGCTGCTACTGCGCGCGAACGGCTGGCGAGCTCGACGAACAGGGGCAAACAGAGAGAGCTTCCGCGCGAGGGAAAAACGAACTCGAATTCAAGCGATCGGAGAGGATTCGACGGGCGATTTGTTGATGGTGAACTCCCCTACACTAGCTGCACAAAACCCATACCTCAAATCACCTTGGCTCGACCGGAAATGGCGAAGCCCGAAACAAAGAACTCGAATTGAAGAAGAGGAGAGGAAAAGCATACCTGCTGCCCGGAATAGAAATTCAACTTCGAAGATGGAGGGAGAACTCGGTCGAATTGGAGCTGGAGAAGGAAGAATCGCCGGGAATCTCTGTCGGTCGGAAGATCGGTCGCGAAGGAGAAGAAGAAAGGAAATGAGGGAGAAGGCTCGGGCGAGCTGCCTTTTAAACCAAAACAGGGGGACAGACAAGCATACATAGAAGATGGCGCGTTTAGAAATAGAAGAGCGCTCAATGGCTCGATTGGCGGCGACGCTTGCCTAGCTTGCTTCACGGTCCTGGTTCGATTCCTGCTCGACGCGCTATTTAATTCCTTATTTGTTTTTGCCTCAAATCAAGCCCAAAACCTTCCCAAAACTTCCCGAACACATTCAAATTAACTCAATATTTTTCCGACAATTAACAAATACATAACCGGCCCTGTCGGCCCGACCCAAAATTACCAAAATGCCCCTGGGCCTCCCAGAAAGACCGAGATGAAATTTCCGGGCCGTTACATAGGCTTACACCAGGAAGCCGTCCTTGCCTTAACAGGTGGCAATCAGGGGCTACTGCCAAACATGCTGAGGACATGCCGGCTGCCGGGGACGAGGCAATGCCAAGTCATCATCCCGACCGTTGGGGCATTTAACGATCCGCCACCCTCACCCAAGATTGCGGGGCCTACCGCTTGGGTTAGCTAATCCCCTCACGGGGTCGTGGACGGAATGACTTGCTCGACGTCCCTGCCATGGATGCAAGGTACTTTATGCATCAGGCCCGGATGATGCTATCTACCTGCAACTCTAACCTGCCCTAGCAATGAGCAAACAAATCCATAAAATCCAATACGTGCTCAATAAGAATACAACGAGCCTAGCATGATACTACGAAGCAAGGAACAGATACGAGCATGCTAGAAAGGAACAACCTAGCATGGATTAACATGAGAATTAGTCAGGAAAATCATGCTAATCGGGAATTCAGAGTTGAGTACCTAGCTATACATGTCAATAAACACAAACAAGCAATCAATCAGCAATCGCATAATATATCGCAGGGTCCACACAACTCCGGTAAGAAATCCTTACCTTGGTCGGGGACGATTTGACACGAAAACCTAAGCGGCGAACGAACCCGAACTAGCTATCGAGAACCTATCAATCACAAAAAAAATCACACAATAGGCCTAAATATAATAAAACAAACAAGGCTCAGCTCGGGAGCAACTCACGAGGCGCGATTTAACGCATTTAACGAGCCGATTGCACGAAACGGCAAAGCAATGGGCTCGGGTTGGCGCTCAGCGCGCGCGGACGGGCGCTGGGGCGCGAGCTGCGCGCGGACGAACAGAGCGTTGGCGATGCGGCTCGGCTGGGCGCTGGCGAGGACGCGCGCGCGCGGACGCGAGCGGCACTGGGCGATGCGGCACGACTCGGCGAGCAGGGGCGCGGGCGACGCGATGCGGCTGGGAGCTGAGGCGAGCTTCTGCGCGCGTGCGACCGGGCGAACAGGGGCTCTGTTTTTGCGCGCGAACAGGGGCGAAGGAGAACCCGAAATCTAACGATCCACGGGGATTCGACGAGCGATGCTTTGATGGTGAACTCCCCTACACTAGCTGCACAAAACCCATACCTCAAATTACCTCGACTACGGAAATGGCGAAGCTCAAACAGGGAGAAAAGCTCGAATTTTGGAAGATAAGAAGAAGAGAAGATGTACCTGCTACTCGGGGGAGATCGACTTCGAATTTGGGAGAGGAACTCGGTCGAAAATGGAGCTGGAGTGAGGAAAATCGGGAAGGAAAACGTTGTCGGTCGGAGGAGAATTTCGCGAAGGAAGAAGAAGAGATGGGGAAGAAGCTCGGGCGATTTTGGCTTTTAAATCCGAAGGCACGAAACAAGGGATATGTATTAGATCGCGCGTTTAGATTAACAAACGCGCCCAGTGGCTCGGCTGGCAGCGCCTCCTGCCTAGCACGCGACACGTCTTTGGCTTGAATCTCACTCGACGCGCTATTTAATTCCTTATTTATTTCCACATTCTTCCAAGCCCAAATGCCTTCACCAAAATTCCCGATCCCATTCAAATCGACTCATAATTTTTCCGGCAATTAACAAATACAAAACCGGCCCTGCCGCCCCGACCAAAATTACCAAAATGCCCCTGGGCCTCCCGGGAAGACCGGGATGAAATTTCCGGGCCGTTACAATACTGTATTTTAAAACCTTATGTTTTTTTTAAAGTGTTTAATTTGCTGATATGGATACTTGTAGTGTGATTTAATATGTTTGTGACAACGAACAAGTAATTCTAAATGTACACATTTTTTAATGTACAATACCATATAGTAAAACATTTGGAATTAACATACGTAATTGTGAATTGATAGAGACTCATACTGTTGTAACAACTTCACACAAAATTACTATTCACAATGACATCAGTAGTAAATAAAAAAGGTCTCGCGGGTTACAAATTTGAAACTGAAAATGTTCGACATAAAAAAACTGTAATGTAAAATCATCATTGGGTGAATGCATTCCTCAATATTTATGCAACGCTCTTCAGCTACTTCATGATTATGGTGCGTCTTCATCTTCATCTCACTGACCACTATGTACAATACAAATTGGGATGCTTGTTGAACCTATAAGGAACAGTTGTATAGTATTACAAAAATGTCCAAACAATATTGTCCTATATTATAAGTCGCATAATATGCATGTATAAACAATACTGTATTGCAGAATAGATATGTAATAGATATAATATGAGTACGAAAAATGTATTAGCATGAATAGAATGAATAATAGACCATAAATGTACCGTGTAAGTTATATAGTATGTAGAATGAAATAATTAACATATAGAGTTTTGTATGGTTTATATAGTAATATAATAGTACATCAAACTACAGTATTAATGGTATTATACAAATGAAATGATTGATGAACCTATAAGGAAAAGATGTACAATATAACTAACATAAAAACACAGTATGAACATACGATATATACTCTATTATACAGCTTTGCAATATAGTTTATCCAGTACGGTACTATAGATTGAATAAGTGGCAGTATATATTATATATTACACAGTATCTTTCCATTTCAAAACAGGATTATTCAAATACTAAAGACTACTATGTGCAATTAAAATTGAATGATTGATGAACTAATAAGGAGAAGATGTACTATATAACTAACATTAAAACGAAGTGTGGGCAGTACGGTATTGAGGAATCTTAATACGACAGGATAATGTATTTAATAATTAGACAGTATTATAGATGTGTATACACATTGTTGTAAAGATGATTTGAATACATTTCTAAACATGATTTGTGACGTTCTGAAAACTGAATATAAATGGATTAAATGAAAAAAAAAATGACATAACAAGAATAAACATACCATAGTCAACGATTTGAGACATATCGAATAACGATTATATTGGATTGAACAGGAACGTGCTAATGGTGATGAATGAGGAAGAAAAACGTAATCCAAAAATTGTGTAAAATGGAGATTAGTGAACGGAGATGAATTAAATCGTCGGATTCTACCGTCTAGTCGGACCTGAGTTGCCGATAACAATTTACGCGTTTGCAGGAAAGTGAAAAGAGAGAAGGAAAAAACAAAGAAGAAATGAAAATGGAGGACTGGGAATAATGGAATGGAGATTGCAGGATGTAAAAATGGAACCGAAAAAGGAATGTGAATAATAATGAGAGATAAATGTAAAAGGAATAAAAATCTTTTTACATTTAATGAGTTGACAATTAAATATGGTATTTTTTAAGTGATGGAAAGTTTTAACAATGGAGGTTTAAATTCGAAAATTCTTTATTAAATGTGAATAAGGGCAAAACAGTAATAAAAAATAAATATAAATTTCGAAATTTAAAATAAAAATTAACTTTGCAAAAAAAAACTTGGACATCTAAATTTGCAAATATTTTTCTAATATAGTCTACTTAGTACAATTTCCCTATTAAATAATTAGATTAATTAATATTTTATTTCAATTATAATTCATTTTGGATGATTAGAATCGATATTAAATTATTGTAAAAAAGGATATTAAATCTAACTTTTAAAAAATTATAAAGACTAAATTCTAATAATAAAAACTAAATTTAAATTTTCTCTAAAGTCTACCCTTCTAACTTATTTTGTTTTGTTTAAAGGAAAAAAAGAGGATTTTAATTAGAAATAATGAGAAATGGAGTGGTTGGATTTTTTGATATGGATCAGAATGTGACTCAACATTTTACCTTCAAGCTACTTAGAAGGGATCTTCATTTACTTGTGGATGAATACAAAATCATGAAGAATGCTTTAGAAACTATCAATTTTCATATTTATGGCTATTTACATGAATGATATGGATCAGAATGTGACTCAACATTTTACCTTCAAGCTACTTAGAAGGGATCTTCATTTACTTGTGGATGAATACAAAATCATGAAGAATGCTTTAGAAACTATCAATTTTCATATTTATGGCTATTTACATGTAATTTTAGGTTTAAAATTTTCATTTTCATCACTTTTTTCACTCTCCCTACCACTTTTTTTCTCTCTTTTATTTTTCGCTATTTTCTCACTCACTTCTTTTTTTTCTTTTAATTCTTTTTCTTCATACTCTCTCTTGTTTTCCTCCAACTTCAGTTGATCAATATATACATCATTAGAACTAAAAGGTACAAGAGTTGTTTTTCTTCCATCTTTTGTGAAAGAATACCTATTCAAATAACCATCATACATGACCTTCCTATCAAATTGCCAAGGTCTACCAAGCAATATATCTCCAGCGAGCATAGGTAACACATCACAAAGAATCTCATCTTGATATTTTCCTAAAGAAAAAGTAATTAAAGCTTGAGAAACTACCTTCATTGCCCCACTATCATTGAGCCATTGGAGCTTGTATGGTTTAGGATGGTGTTGAATTGGAATTTGCAACCTCTTGATAAAAAATGTACTTACGACGTTGGTGCAACTTCCACTATCAATAACAAGACTACAAGGAGTCCCATTAACGAGACATCGTGTATGGAATAAGTTGTCTCTTTGGTCATCAACATCATTCTCCTTAATTTGAGTGGTAAGGAGTCTTCTTGTTACAAGGGCCAAATGACTCCCATCTTCCAATTCCTCCTCATTCTCATTTTCTTTTTCATCAATTAACTCATCTTCGTCGCTGTCCTCTCCATCGGTGACAACTTGTCCATTTTTAATGATCATGACTCTCTTGTTAGGACAATCACGACTAATATGTCCACTCCCTTGACATTTCCAACATTTGATATCTCTATTTCTCTCTCGATACCAAATGTTGTTAGGACAATCAATTAACTTGTTAGGACAATCAATTAACTTGGCTCTGATACCAAATGATAAGGCAACCCTAATTCTCAGCCCAAAGATCCAAGCTTATGATGAAGCAAGAACCCTTGAATTAAGAGATTAACAACTCCTTATAGATTTGGGAACAACCAAGAGAAAAGGCTAGAATTTGATTACCCCTTAAGATCAATGATCTAGAAGCAAGATATGGAAGATCTTGTTCTAGATTGAGTCACTCCACAATCAAGCTTGATCAAGGCTGGATTGAATGGCTCAAATGCATTCTATCACAAGATTGCAAGGGAAACTTAGAAAAAGAAACAAAGAACATGCCCAAATATTCTAAGAAAATGATCTCTTGTAGAGAGCTAATTTTCATTCAATCAAAATCTGAGTTTTACAACTTACTTCATGGCTATTTATAGCCTAGGAAAGTTAAACCTAAAATAAAGAAACTAACATAATTACCATAATGCCATTGTTGCAAAATTTAACCTAAAAACACATAAATGAAAATTTTAAACCTAAAATTACATGTAAATAGCCATAAATATGAAAATTGATAGTTTCTAAAGCATTCTTCATGATTTTGTATTCATCCACAAGTAAATGAAGATCCCTTCTAAGTAGCTTGAAGGTAAAATGTTGAGTCACATTCTGATCCATATCATTCTCCCTTTCTTCGAGAAGATTCGTCCTCGAATCTAAATGATCGCCTACATCAAATGGGCGAAAATCAGTAGCATTGAAAATGTATTCAACATCATTCTCTCGTTGTAGAACAAACTTGAAGTCATGAGATGTCCATGGTAAATTGTCTACTGAATTCCATTTAGGTTTCTTGTCAAATGAACATCGATCCTTCAAAAGTGCCTCCAAACCCAATCACTGGTTTGAACACCTTATGGTTGCTGCCATGCATGATCTTTGATGTAAATTTTGTGCTTTGCTTCCTAATAAATCGGTTGGCATTACGTTTGTTGTGATTGTTGACTTTCAAATGAATCTTTAGTTTAAGACGTTGTATAAGTTCTTTCGCCTCCTGTATGAACTCAAAAGAAACACTAGAGAAACATGGTTTGAACTCACCAGTTAGAAAACAAATCCCTTCATGTAAGAGACTAAAAATATTTTTCTTTGAAAATAAAATAGATTTAACCTCACATGCTTTTTCAGATAAGCTCACATCATTGGCTTTTCTCTCATTTTTTTTTATTGGCCATAAACTATTCTCTTGCTTTTCTCTCTCACTCTTTTTCTCACAAGATTTTTTTTTAATAAATTCACATGCTTTTGTTTTGACCATTTGTGCCTTTTTCCCTAACTCACACACATCATCATGTACATCATTAGGAGTAGGTGCTACAATAGTGGAAGGTTTACAAATGAATAAGCCTTTGCAATCTAATTTCCTACTAAGCTCAAAAGCATGTGTTGAAACTAAATTACTGAAGTAATTCATTTTGATTGTCACCACTTTGTTTCTCAACAATAGGCTTAGTTTTAGTACACAAACTAAGCTGTTTTCGAAGATGAATGAACCTTTGAGTTTTGTATAAGTTTAGTGTACCTTGTAGTCTTCATTTGGAGATGCTTCTCAATCTTTATTGCCATGCGCACCATCCTTTGTAAATCTTCATAAGGTTGAAGATCAAGTTGAATGGAAATCTCCTTGTTAAGCCCTCTAAAGAATCGACCCATTGTTACTTGCTCGTCCTCATATATTTCTAGATCCTCAAGCAACTTTTTCATCTCCATGTAGTAAGTCTCCACACTTTTGCTCTCTTGTCTCAAAGTTTGTAAGCTATGGAAAAACTTAGGAACAAATTGCTCTCGCATCAATTGCTTAAGAACATTCCATGATTTAATTGGACGATTTAGCTTCCTCCTCCTAGAAAATAAGTTATCCCACCAAATAATGCCATATTCTCTAAGATGAGACACAACGAGTTTTACCTTTTCTTCATCATCAAGAGTGTAACAATCAAAGACATAATTAACTTGCCTTTCCCATTGAATGTACTCAGTTGGGGCTGGACTTCCATAGAATTTAGGAAGTTTTGGCTTCATGCTTCCCAAGTTGTATTCAATTTTATAAACTCCACTTTGATTTCTCTCTTGGACAACTTGAAATTCTCCTCCATGTGCTCTTCCCTTTACTTTCCAATATTCTATATGGTGCGTAGAAATCGGATCTCTCGTTAGATACATAGGTGATTGTTTCTCAAGCAAATTTCGTTCTTGAATCCAACTTTTGAAATTGAATAGTTGTATGCTCCATGCTTCGATGAAGCCTAGCAAAATCCTTTTGAGGCATTGCTCTTAAAAATAAACACAAAGTAGACCTCACAAGCACTCCTTTACTGATTTTACACTTGGAACGCTCGTGTTTGTCACACACAAAGGTAGGCTATTTGGGAAAGTGGCTAAATTTTGATAAAGGTAGGTTAATATGGATAAAGCAAATCTTGTAATAGTGAGCCTTACAAATCAGCCAAGACAAGAAAGATTACGAAATAAAAAAATCAAGAACAAAAAGAAATAGAAAGAAAGATAAATGTTACGATTTGTTTTTTTTTTTTTTTCGGATATATCGAACACTCAGAAGGAAACAAACAAATGAACGTCTGAAATTACTAATTTGAGTAAATGGCCTTCTTGAAGAATATAGATAATGCACCGATCTAAACTTTTACAGAAGGATAATTTGTCAAATTCGGTTGTTAGCGAGGTGTTAGAACTGAAAACAAAAGTAGGCCACAAGGATAAAATAAAAGATAAAATCAATTCAAATATAGGGTTGGCCACATGGATATAATGAAATCAAATCGAGAGTAGGCCACAAGGAATTTGATGGAAAAGAAAGATAAATATCTGGCAATTTGTTTTTTTTTTTCGGGTAAATTACACACTGAAAAAGAATCCCACAAACGAATGCTTTACGATACTAATTTGAATAAGTCGTCTTCTTAAGAATTAAAGATAACGTACTGATCTAAATATTTGCAGAAGAACAGTTTGTCAAAATCGATCGTTATCGAGGTATTACAATCGAAAATATAAGCATTCAATGCAGCAGTTTAAAATTGGACAAGAATAAATTCAAGATCGAACCATTTTTTTTTTTTTTTATAGATCCAAAATGATGAAAAAAACAGAGAAACAAGATCTGAACAAGAAGATGAACGAATTGCTGAAAGTTAAAGATAAAATCAAATCTAGAGCCGGCCACAAAGATGCAACCTATGCTCTGATACCAAATGATAAGGCAACCCTAATTCTCAGCCCAAAGATCCAAGCTTATGATGAAGCAAGAACCCTTGAATTAAGAGATTAACACCTTCTTATAGATTTGGGAATAACCAAGAGAAAAGGCTAGAATTTGATTACCCCTTAAGATCAATGATCTAGAAGCAAGATATGGAAGATCTTGTTCTAGATTGAGTCACTCCACAATCAAGCTTGATCAAGGCTGGATTGAATGGCTCAAATGCATTCTATCACAAGATTGCAAGGGAAACTTAGAAAAAGAGACAAAGAACATGCCCAAATATTCTAAGAAAATGATCTCTTGTAGAGAGCTAATTTTCATTCAATCAAAATCTGAGTTTTACAACTTACTTCATGGCTATTTATAGCCTAGGAAAGTTAAACCTAAAATAAAGAAACTAACATAATTACCATAATGCCATTGTTGCAAAATTTAACCTAAAAACAAATAAATGAAAATTTTAAACCTAAAATTACATGTAAATAGCCATAAATATGAAAATTGATAGTTTCTAAAGCATTCTTCATGATTTTGTATTCATCCACAAGTAAATGAAGATCCCTTCTAAGTAGCTTGAAGGTAAAATGTTGAGTCACATTCTGATCCATATCATTTTTCTTATAAAAAAAAAGAGAAAAGCTCATTTAAGTTCTTTTAGGGAAAAAAGGAGGGAAAAAGAGTTTAAAAGAAAAAGATAAAAAGTAAACAAAAAAAAAACACAAAAACCCACTTTCTCTTCTTCTTCTTTCTTCTTCTTTCTTCTTGTTCCCCCACCTAACCCTAACTCCGCCTCCACTTGGTTCCCGTCGCTGTCGTAGACCTCGCCGCACCGCTATCGGACCCATCGACCCCCAGCCAACACTCCCCCATCCACCCACGAGCATAGCCACGCAATCCCGCCCCTTTCCCTCGCTCTCGACTCCTTCTCCATGCAATAGCCGTCACCGACCAACCGCCTCACGCCACGCCAGCCCGACGCCGCCACCTTACGCCGTCGTGTCATCCCCAGCCGCGAGCAGCAACCTGCCCCTTTGGTTTTGCTTGTTTCATCCTTGTCTCGTGCCCGATTTGTGGGTAAGTTCTCTTTTGCTGTTGTGGGTTTTGTTTGGTGTTGGTTAGTCAAACTATGAGATGATTTATGTAGGTAATTGATTTGTGCTTTGGGTTGGTTGTTGTTGTGAAGTTTCGACATCATGTGTGGTGGGATCGACGTTCAATTCAATTCTTCGTGCCTCGTTGAACTTGGACAGCCGTGTTAAGCTGTGTTGGGTAAGTTTGCTGGCTATTTTCTTTGTGGATTAACGGAGTTTGATATGGTTGTTAAGCTTGGATTTTTAATGGCTGACTTTTGGGTATGTTTTGTTAGGTTGAATTTAATTTTGAAGGTTAGTCATCTAGCTGCATCTCAAGATAAAAAATTTCTTGTGTTGTTCGGTGTCTTGAAACAAGATAAAATTTTTAATTTAGTGAGGGTTGGAGTAATCTTTGAGATTTTGGATGAAAGTTTTTTGGATTGACAATTAATTAATTGGGCTTTCTTAGACTTTTGCATTAGGTGGTGCATGCTTTTTGGAGCTGGATTTCTTGTTAATTGCTTTTTTCGGATTCAAGCTTAAAAGTTTGATTAAAGAATTTCTCTATAAAAGTTGTGAGGCTGATTGTTCGTTGAATTCTTCGATATATATGTATTTGGTTGATTCTCTAATTTGGTATGAAATGTGGGTTCTTGTTGCACACTTGGATACTTTTAATATTATTGTTTTATTGGGTATGAAATCTCAGTTCTTGTTGTACACTTGGATTTTGGAAAATGAATGATATATCTTTTTTATGTAGTTTTGAATATGTTAGTTGAGAAGAATGCATCACATTACTTAAGCATTTCCTCTTGACCTATTTTCTAGGGATTTTATTGAGATTTGCCGTCATCTCCAAACACAGAAATCTCCCACTAATTCAAGAGATTTTTCATCTTATCTCAGACTTTCGATCATCTCACCTTCAAGGTAAATAATTATTCTTCTCTCTCTTTTTGGTAAGCTAGAGTGATATTTGGATTTGGCGTTCAATGTAAAACTTGCATATCGACCGAGAAAATTTCAAGGTAGCACATAATCATGTAATCTTTTGCTAACTCTTCTTATATATTCTTTCTAAGAGTTGTGTTTATGCTTATATAAATATGCTTTTTTCATTTAAATCTTTTTATTAACTATATTTTCTCTAATTTTGTGTAGGTACTTTTTAAATTTAGTACGAATGGTTTTTTGCTTATCTTTTTTATTAACTATATTTTTTTAAGCTTAATTTTGAAGTCTCTGTTCAATGTGTGTATAGGATTTGATGACAATGCTAGCTTCACATTTCAACCCCTCTTTTTAAATCTAGAACAGAGTCGTATGTCTATGTGTTTACTTTTGTGTAGTTCTAGTTCATCAATACTTCTCCTAATTATTTCTTGAGCAAAACTTACCTAAGGGTTGGTAAGTATATTGGAAATACTTACCACCATATGTTAAAAATGGACCACATCTTTTTATTATTTTTTAAAAAACTCTACACTTTAACATTCCTCTCTCCATCATTCAAAGTCAATTTTTTGAGTAACAATAAAAAGACGTGGTCCAAAATGGTGGTAAGCCATTAGGTAAGTATTACTCTTGTCTAAAATATTTTGAGGTAGGTGTTCGGCTGCTGTAATGGAGAGGAAGGATAATATGATGAAAGAAATAGGTTTATGTTTTTTTATCACCAACTACCAGTTGTTAGTTTTGTACTTTCATTTTTATTAGCTATTTAATTTTAGTCTTTAACTTTCATAAATTAACTTTGTACTTGTTGTGCTTTTGGTTTTGTGAGCATTGCAATGTTGTGACTTTTTGTTTTCCATGGGTTTGAATCTTCTCTTATTCCTAATGATCTTCTTCTTTTCTTTTTAAAGGGGGCACAAACGGTTCTTTTTTAAATCGGAGAAATTGCAATTTGATGAGAGAAAGAAAGCGAATTCAAGTGAGTATAGTTTCTTTTCAAGATGATGCTTTTTTTCTTGTCACATTTCCTCTTCTGTTTTTTTATTTCCTCTTAACCTCTTCCTCTTCATTAGGCTTTGATGTAACACAAAACAAGTAGATGAATAACAAGGAAAATTGACTCATCAAATAGGTAACTAACTGAACTTAGATGTTTCTCAAGTTGTTTGATTAGAACTTTCATCTCTAACCTTTATAACTAATTTTTATATCTTATATTGACAACTGAACTTGGATTTTGGTCTAAAAGGGGCTAACTCTAAAATCATCCAGCTCAATATCTTCTTGAGTTGCAATCTTTGTTTGTTTGTTTTTTATTTTTCATTTTACATTATGCTGCGGGCTTTACCCATTATAATTTATAAATCTCATATTATTTTAAAGTATCATTTATTAGTCTCAAACATTTTAAAGTAAAACAAGATTTGTTGTTAGTTTCTTATTCTATTATGCTCTAGGCTTTCTGTATTATCACTATTATAGCTTTTTCTTCAGAAGAATCATTTACTTATGTGCTTGAATATACATATCAAATGACTATTTGTTGTTCTTTGCTCACTACTACAAAATAGACCTACAATGACTATTTATTGTTATGTTAGTTTGTAATACCATAATTGCTTTCTATATTTACTAATTATGTAAGGATAGTATGTGAACCTGTAGGATTTATATTCAATGACTATCATCCACATATATGTGGTATTTGATATTTGAATGCTCGTTTAATCTAAGATATTGTCGATGTGGTTGGAGATACTTTGAAGATAGATATGTTGCAGCAACTTTTGGATTCAAATTTGCAACATGGAGGTGAATCAATCCAATAAAGAAGTCACATCTTGTCTTGGTGTAACCATGAATATTTTTCAATTTATATTTATTGATGTCGTGAACAATATTTTTTTTTCATTTAACTATATTTACGATACATGTGTAAAGTACTACCTTGATTGATACTTATATACAAATGAATATTATGAAAATAGTTCTTATATTGGATCAAATTTAGAGACCATTTAATTTTAATAGTTGTATGCGCTACTATTGAAATAAATAGGAAAAATAGTTGACAATAAATATTTGTATATTGGAGATATATGATTAAATAAAGAGCATATTTACATATTTAATGATTACAAAAAAATGACAATTTCTATTTTTTAATGATTAAGTTTAGGTGTCATAGATAAATTATTAATGATCAATTTTATATATCATCTATTGTTCTTTATGTGACAACAAATTAATGTCATAAAAGAAAAATCGATGATTGTAAAAAAATATCATCTAAAAAGTTTCAATGATACTTATTAAGAAGTGTCATCTATAAAGAATAGATGATGTGCGATACAATGATTGTAGAAAAGTATCAACTAAAAAGTTTTAATGATACTTCTAAAAAAGTATCATCTAAAGAGAATAGATGATGTGCGATACAATGATTGTAAAAAAGTATCATCTAAGCCGTTTGTGACACTTTTTTAGAATCATCATACCCCATTTTTGTAGTAGTGATTATGTAGGAGACAACAAGCTGTTATGATCTTCACTTGCACTTTTGGAGGATAGAAAGACTTGTGCCGCAAAATAGCCCAACGGTTTTTTAATGCACCGAACGCACTTTCTATTATATTTCGTGCCGAGGAGTGTGCTTTATTAAAAAAACTCTCTCGGATTCTGTGGTGGATTGCTACACCTCCAATCCGATAGATGATAACGTTTGCCTCTATAGGGAGCTAAGAATCCATCAGCATTTGGTTAACCCGCATCGCAAAGGTAAAAGTATCCTGGATCAATAAACACTAGGTTATTATACATCCACTATAAGTGAAAGTAACATTTTCTTTTAGTCCTTAATTACCATGAGGAACTTGAAATCCATTGTCACGGGATAAAGCATCGCTAAGAACTCTAGAGTCAGCTACTGATCCTTCCCACCCAGCTAGTACGTTTATGAACTCTCCGCTTGGAACGCATACAACAAGAACGTTTGTTGTGATGATACCTTCCTATTTCTAAAAGAGGCAGGATTTTCAGCTGGGACTTGTGTAAGGGACCGACCCGAATGGGGCACTAAATGGTCTCTTACCCCAATGCATGCATTCAAAGTAAAGGACATTAAACAGACATGATTTCGGATTCCAATTAAAACAAAAACATTCAAAATAACCCCTTTAAAAACTAGACAATTTCCCTGGAACCTGTCCCTGTTTCCAAGCACCTGTTCCAAGATAAATACATTTCCAAAGTTTACTACGATCGAGAGATTTACTAAAAACCATTCAAAATCTGTTCGAGATACAAAATCTTTGGAATCCACAAAACATTTACAAAACATCCTAGGGCTCGTGTCTGCCACATGCATTCGGGGAAACAAAACATAAAGAGTCATAATACAAAAATCGAGTTGGAAGACGGGGCCCCATGATCACAGCTCCTCCTTCGGGCATCCTCGTCGCACCACGGTTACATTTGTGGAAAACCACAAAATAAGGGTGAGTAACGAATTACTCAAGAAGAATCCCCAACCAGGGGTACAATACGATATACATGGTCATCTCGATGAATGTATGCAAGCTATGAGTATAAACACGAGTAAAAGAGCACATAGCTTAGCCCACACTTGGGCCTCGGATGCCAATTTGGGGTCTTAGTCCGGAATAATATCACCACACACAGTCCAATACATAAGTCGCCCTATACGAGAAACAAGTCCGGCCTCGGCACTCTCATCGTCGACGAAAGGTACATCGCTCACAATCCCGAGGAGCTCTCGATCGGGGCGCAGAATGAGCGTAAGCATGCACCGCGTGCTGCTGCAGAACTATGGGGTGCCGGTCCAGAGGCAAGTCGCCCATGTCCGATCACCACGCCTAACTAAATCTTTGGATAGGTGTCAGCGACATAGGGTGTGAGACACGACACGTAAACTATGTCAGCCTGAACCACCGCACCTGGGGCCAAGGAAAGGTCGTGGTAGGCTTACACCAGGAAGTCGTCCCTGCCTTAACAGGTGGCAATCAGGGGCTACAGCCGAACACGCTGACGACGTGCCGACTGCCGGGGACGAGGCAATGCCAAGTCATCATCCCGACCGTTGGGGCATTAACAACTGCCACCCTCACCCAAGATTGCAGGGCCTACCGCTTGGGTTAGCTAATCCTTCACGGGGTCCAGGGCGGAGAACTGTCTCGACGTCCCTGCCATGGATGCAAGGTACTTTATGCATCAGGCCCGGATGATGCTATCTACTTGCAACTCTAACCTGCCCTAGCAATCTGCAAACAATTCCATAATATCCAAGACGTGCTCAATAAGAATACAACGAGCCTAGCATGATACTACAAAGCAAGGAACAGATACGAGCATGCTAGAAAGGAACAACCTAGCATGGATTAACATGAGAATTAAATCAGGAAAATCATGCTACACATGTCAATAAACACAAACAAGCAATCAATCAGCAATCACATAATATATCGCAGGGTCCATACAACTCCGGTAAGAAATCCTTACCTTGGTCGGGGACGATTTGACACGAAAACCTAGGTGGCGAACGAACCCGAACTAGCTATCGAGAACCTATCAATCACAACAAAAATCACACAATAGGCCTAAATATAATAAAATAAACGAGGCTCAGCTCGGGAGCAACTCACGAGGCGCGATTTAACGCCGCGAACGCGGGCAGCAATAATAGTGGTGTTGGTGGGCGCGCTTAGGCCTTGAGACGGAGCGAAGTTGCGCGCGGACGAACAGGGATTTGGCGATGCGGCTCGGCTGGGAAATGGCGAGGACGCGCGTGCGCGGACGCGAGCGGCACTGGGCGACGCGACACGACTCGGCGAGCAGGGGCTCGGGCGACGCGATGCGGCTTGGCGCTGAGGCAAGCTTCTGCGCGGGCGAGCTCGGCGACAAGAGCTCTGTTTTTGCTCGCGAACAGGGGCGAAGGGGAAACTCGAATTCGAGCGATCCAAGGGGATTCGACGAGCGATTCATTGATGGCGAACTCCCCTACAATAGCTGCACAAAACCCATACCTCAAATTACCTCGACTTGGCCGGAAATGGCGAAGCCCGAAACAGGGAAGCAATTCGACGGAAAAGAGAAGGAGAAGAAGAAGAGAAGAAGAAGAAGAAGAAGAGAGCTGACCGGAGGGACGAACGGCGAGGGAGAGAACGCTGGTCGGCGAGGCAGGAGGAATCGCGAAGGACAACTCGGTCGGTCGGAGAGAATTCGAGAAGAAGAAGAAGAAATGAGGAAGCTTCGGGCGAGCTCTGCCTTTATACCAACACTCAGCACAAACCGGCTTATATACAAGATCGCGCGTTTAGACGCACAAGAGCGTTCAGTGGCTCGATTGGCAGCGCCCTCTGCCTAGCACGTGACACGTCCTTGGCTCGAATCTCACTCGACGCGCTACTTAATTCCCTATTTATTTTTACCTTTTCCCAAGCCCAAATGTCTTCACCAAAATTCCCGATCCCATTCAAATCGACTCATAATTTTTCCGGCAATTTTCAATTATATAACCAGCCTCGCGGCCGACCCAAAATTACCAAAATGCCCCTGGTCCTCCCGGGAAGACCGGGATGAAATTTCTGGGCCGTTACAATATTCCCCCCTTATAAGACTTTCGTCCTCGAAAGTCACTTAAGATTGGAACGGCTCGGGATACTGCAATCTCATCTCATCCTCCCGCTCCCAAGTGGCTTCCTCCGAACTCGACTCCTCCATCGAACCTTTACCAACCGGATTTCACGACACGCAGTTGTCTTTGTCTCAAAAGCAAGAATCCCCACGGCTTCTCTTCAAGCTCAAATCCTCATTCACCGCAAAGGCTCAAAATCAACAATGTGCGACGGGTCCAGAACGCATCGCCTCAACATCGAAACATGAAAAACACGTACCGCACCGCCGAAAATGACGGAGGCAAGGCTAATCGATAAGCGACCCTGCCGATCCTCTCCAGAATCTCAAACGGACCAATAAAACGGGGACTCAGCTTTCCACGCTTGCCAAACCTCAAAACACCTCGCATCGGTGCGACCTTTAGGAATACATGTTGGCCAACCTCAAACTCCAAATCCCGCGCCGAACATCGGCATAACTCTTACATCGCTTCGAAGTTTGTCAACATACGAGCTCTAATCTTTCGTGACGGCACCATTGGACAATCGCAAAGAACTCGGGACCCAAAACACGCCTATCACCAACTTCTTCCCGAACACGTAAGATCGGCAACGCTTACCATACAAGGCCTCGAATGGAGCCATCTCGAATCGTCGATCGATAATCGTTGTTATATGCAAACTCCATCGATCATGTGCATCTTGGTCCCAAGCGCGGAAATCCAACACACAAGCCCTCGAATCACGGTCAGACACAATCCTCACAGGCACACCGTGATAGCGAACAATCTGTTCCAAAAACAATCGCGCCTTTGTTCGTTCCACGGTATAAGTGTCTCTACCGGGAATGAAGTGTGCGCTCTTAGTCAATCGATCGACTATCACCCAAATCTGAGAGAACTTTCTCGGAGTCCTCGGCAAACCAGAAATAAAGTCCATGGAGATCTCTTCCCATTTCCACTGAGGCACACTCAGCGGCTGCAACAAACTGGTTGGTCTCTGCCTGGGTGCCTTCACTTGCTGACAAGTGAGACATCAACTGACAAACTCCGCAACATCTCTTTTCATACCCATCCACCAGAATGTCTGCTTAAGATCGTGATACATCTTGGTACCCCCGGGGTGCCAAGCAAACGGAGAACTGTGGGCCTTTGAGAGCAACTCTGTTCGCAATCCTGCAACATCCGGAACCCACAACCGGCCTCTGTACGTCAGCCCACTGTCTGGTGAATACACAAAGTCAAAATCTCCATCAGCACTAAGTCTGTCATCCAATTTCTTGAGTGCGGGGTCACTCAGCTGACTATTAATAATCCGTTGTCTAATCGATGGTCGGGTATCCAATCGAGCCACTCGCGAGAACCTCACCCAACAACATCGCAATCTCGGCCCCGCTCGAACTCTCTCGAAACTGGCTGGGAACTCAACAACACCGCGGAGTGCAACGTCTTCCTACTCAAGCATCAGCCACAACATTGGCTTTACCGGATGGTGCAAAATCTCATGATCATAATCCTTCACCAACTCTAACCATCTCCTCTCGCCTCTTATTGAATTCTTACGAGTAAGCAGATACTTGAGGCTCACGGTGATCGGAAAACATCCGAATCCGCTCACCATACTGTGTAATGCCTCCAAATCTTGGTGCAAACACCACTACGCCAACTCCATATCGGAAGTCGGATAGTTCTCGCTCATATGGCTTCCGGTGACGGGAAGCATAAGCAATGACCTTCCCGTCTTTGCATCAACACACAACCCAACCCGAACTTGGAAGCATCGCAGTAAATCACGAAACCACACCGCCCTTCCGGATCGCCAACACCGGTGTGCCGAGTCAAGCTGCGCGCTTGAGCACAGCAAAGCTCTCATCACACTTATCTGTTCCAAATAAACTCGACACCCTTCCTCGTCGACGAGTGAGGGGCGAGGCTATATAGCGGAAAGATCCTTAACAAACCGACGGTAGTAACTCGCCAAACCTGTAAAGAAACAGCTCCCATGAGCAAACCACCGAAGAACAGAGAGCTCCGCTTACACTCACTGTCTTGCTCTACCACAGCAACAAGATCAAAATCTCACGGGGTAGCAACAGGGGTTCACCACGAACTGAACCTCTAAATACCAACGGGCAACTCTCAACTTTCCTGGAAACAGGAAGACAACCAACAGGGCACGAACCATTCGCCCCACGAGCAAAACTGACTTCTAGCAATTCCAATCCACACCTTGGTCAACACCAAGCATCAACTAATCCGGACTCTACTCCAAATAAATACTAACTTGCTAGGCTACCAAGACTGCCAACAACTCACCCGAGGCTACAAACTACACGGCTTCAACTTGCCAACTGAAACTCACTACCTGGGCCTGACTGAGCTCTAGAGAGGCTCTCCACAACCTAGGGTTCTCCGGCAACTCTCGACACCCACTGCCAACTAACGGACTAACAGCCAACTGCCTGAACAAACAACAACTCCATTTTCCAGCAACACAACCATGCTGGTCAACTCCAACTCCTTGGAAACCAAGAGGACCCGAAACGCTACCGAATGCGTCATCCTCCTACTCAGACATCAACCACAACATAACTCCTATCCAAGGAAGGATCCGAACAACTCTCTCAGCCATGACGATCAACAAGAAGATCCGCCAACCAAGCTTAGGTCCAACTTAACAAATCTTACCTAAGCAACAACCTGATACCACGAGCATGGTATCCTTACCGCCTCACTAAAGCCTTACAACATCCACCTGGAGTCCAACTTTTCCAAGAATTGAGCACCAGATCCCCAAGCAAACCCTACATGGATCTGAAACTCTTGCCACAGAACGAACCACACCAAACACACTTGTGTGCACAATTCCCAACCTTCATTTAGAGGTCCAAGACTAACAAACGCTTTTCCCAAAAGCCACACTAGCCCCTGGCAGAGATACAACCAATCAACGGAACACCCAAAGTTCCATCTCCACACGATGCTCGAAGCTGTGGCAACCTTGCTCTACCAAAGCATAACCATGCCAAACCAAACTTACTTTATACCAAGCCTCTACCAAGGGTGCTTACCCATAAGGCATCCCACTCCTCTCATAAGGCATCCCACTCCTCTCACAAGGCATCCCTCAACTGGACCCAACTTGCTTCTACGATGCTCAACTCTCCTGAGATTTAGGCACTCGAAGGTAGTTGACCGCACTACCAACCACAAAGATCTCTTGGCCTTAACACTAGCGTGAGATGCACGCGCACTAACACTTACCAACCGTCAACCTGCTTGACTTACTCAACCTCCAGTAACACTGGGAAAAGGCTCCTTTAGAACATCCCTTCGCTTGAAATCTTTCGATTACCACTGAATTAGCCCTTTTGCACGACTTACACAGGTGCAACTACCATAACGGATCCAAGGCTAAAGGAGTACGCTGAACTCCGAACGGCATAGAACCATCTGCTATGCCCACGCCAAACTCAGGCCTGAACCAGATCTAGTGCCAAAGCGGCACACCAACCAATGCACCTCAAGTGCCACTACTACCAAATCCACATCTTACTACAACGGGGCCAACAAGGTCACAACCTCAAGTGACACGAACTCTGGCTCGGCATACAAGGGCTCAACTCCAACAACTATGCCTAAGGCATCTCATCAAGCTAAATGTTCACGGCCTACTCTTGCATCTCCACATGATTCTCAACAAACTCTGGCCGGCTCTATCAACATGCAGCAACTAGCCCTACTCTAGGGCTTACCAAAAGAAGAGTGTTCAATTCTATCACACAACTGAGGAAACCACCAACGGATCCAGTCCGTAGGGAACACTACTTGCTGCACCCTTAACTACAGGGTTACGGCTTACTGGCTGCAAACAACCACACTTCACAGAAGCACAAAGATGCCTCATCAACCTCCTCGAGGCTACCAACTTTGCAACCACTCTTTGGGCCTCCAAATAATCAAACAAGGCTCAAGATCAGCACTTGAGCTACCCAGGCTAGTCCACACGGGGACCTGCTCCACAAACATCCACATGAGCACAACCACAGCTAACTCCTTTCTTGGAGTGGCATTCCAAGGCAAAGCACTTCCACCCTCTCACTAGGGGAAAACCAACGACTGGGCCACAGTTGGCCTATGGGAGTCCAATCTCTACCTCCCTCTGGAACGATGTCCCAGGGCATCCGAATCTACCTGGATACCACAACAAACCACAACATACATCACACACTGCGGGAAGTCGGCATGATGGCGCTCTAAACCCAAACCAATAACGAGTCAGAACCTGCTCGTCTCCGCTCCACAACACTACACAAGGCATACACTCGATGACAGGTATTGTAAATTCTTAACCCTTTTTCTACAACAAATAGTAAACTTAGGCGTACCTGATGATTGTCGGAGTGCTAGTGATCATGGGAAAACAACCTACAACAAAAGGTCAATCTACAGAATTTATGACTCTAAGCTCTGATACCAACTGTAAGGGACCAACCCGAATGGGGCACTAAATGGGCCCTTACCCCAATGCATGCATTCAAAGTAAAGGACATTAAACAGACATGATTTTGGATTCCAATTAAAACAAAAACATTCAAAATAACCCCTTTAAAAACTAGACAATTTCCTCGAACTGTCCCCTGTTTCCAAGCACTGTTCCAAGATAAATACATTTCCAAAGTTTACTCGATCGAGATTTACTAAAAACCATTCAAAACTGTTCGAGATACAAAATGCTGGAATCCACAAAACATTTACAAAACATCCTAGGGCTCCGTGCCCGGCTACATGCATTCAGGGGAAACAAAACATAAAGAGTCATAATACAAAAATCAGAGTTGGAAGACTGGGCCCCATGATCACAGCTTCTCCTTCAGGCATCCTGTCGCGCACCACGGTTACCTGTGGAAAACCACAAAATAAGGGTGAGTAACGAATTACTCAGTAAGAATCCCCAACCGGGGTACAATACGATATACATGGTCATCTCGATGAATGTATGCAAGCTATGAGTATAAACACAGAAAAGATCACATAGCTTAGCCCACACTTGGGCCTCAGATGCCAATTTGGGGTCTTAGTCCGGAATAATATCACCACACAGTCCAATACAAAAGTCGCCTTATACGAGAAACAAGTCCCGGCCTCAACACATCTCATCATCGACGAAAGATACACCGGCTCACAATCCCGATGAGCTCTCGATCGGGCGTTTGTAATGAGCGTAAGCATGCACGCGTGCTGCACTGCGAGACTATGGGGTGCCGGTCCAGAGGCAAGCTGCCCATGTCCAGTCACCATGCCTAACTAAATCTTTGGATCGGTGTCACTGACATAGGGGTGTGAGACCTAAACACGTAAACTTTGTCAGCCTGAACCACCGCACCTGGAGCCAAGGAACGGTCGTGGTAGGCTTACACCAGGAAGCCGTCCCTGCCTTAATAGGTGGCAATCAGGGGCTACGGCCGAACACGCTGAGGACGTGCCGACTGCCGGGGACGAGGCAATGCCAAGTCATCATCCCGACCGTTGGGGCATTAACAACTGCCACCCTCACCCAAGATTGCAGGGCCTACCGCTTGGGTTAGCTAATCCCTCACGGGGTCCAAGGCGGAGAACTGTCTCGACGTCCCTGCCATGGATGCAAGGTACTTTATGCATCAGGCCCGGATGATGCTATCTACCTGCAACTCTAACCTGCCCTAGCAATCAGCAAACAATTCCATAAAATCCAAGACGTGCTCAATAAGAATACAACGAGCCTAGCATGATACTACGAAGCAAGGAACAGATACGAGCATGCAAGAAAGGAACAACCTAGCATGGATTAACATGAGAATTAAATCAGGAAAATCATGCTAATCGGGAATTCAGAGTAGAGAACCTAGCTACACATGTCAATAAACACAAACAAGCAATCAATCAGCAATCGCATAATATATCGCAGGGTCCACACAACTCCGGTAAGAAATCCTTACCTTGGTCGGGGACGATTTGACACGAAAACCTAGGTGGCGAACGAACCCGAACTAGCTATCGAGAACCTATCAATCACAACAAAAATCACACAATAGGCCTAAATATAATAAAATAAACGAGGCTCAGCTCGGGAGCAACTCACGAGGCGCGACGAACGCACGAACGGGGCAGCAATGGGGCTGGCTGGGCACGCTAGGGCGCGAGCCGCGCGCGGACGAACAAGGAGTTGGCGATGCGGCTCGGCTGGGCGCTGGCGAGGACTCGCGTGCGCGGACGCGAGCTGCACTGGGCGACGCGGCACGACTCGGCGAGCAGGGGCTCGGGCGACGCGATGCGGTTGGGCGCTGAGGCAAGCTTCTGCGCGCGCGAGCTCGGCTACAGGAGCTCTGTTTCTGCGCGCGAACAGGGGCGAAGGGGAAACTCGAATTCGAGCGATCCAAGGGGATTCGACGAGCGATTCTTTGATGGCGAACTCCCCTACACTAGCTGCACAAAATCCATACCTCAAATTACCTCGACTTGGCCAGAAATGGCGATGCTCGAAACAGGGAAGCAATTCGACGGAAAAGAGAAGGAGAAGAAGAAAAGAAGAAGAAGAAGAAGAAGAAGAAGAGAGCTCACCGGAGGGACGAACGGCGAGGGAGAGAACGCTGGTCGGCGAGGCAGGAGGAATCGCGAAGGACAGCTCGGTCGGTCAGAGAGAATTCACGAAGAAGAAGAAGAAATGGGGAAGCTTCGGGCGAGCTCTGCCTTTATACCAACACTCAGCACAAACTGGCTTATATACAAGATCGCGCATTTAGAAGCACAAGAGCGCTCAGTGGCTCGATTGGCTGCACCCCCTGCCTAGCACGCGACATGTCCTTGGCTTGAATCTCACTCGACGCGCTATTTAATTCCCTATTTATTTTTACCTTTTCCCAAGCCCAAATGTCTTCACCAAAATTCCCGATCCCATTCAAATCGACTCATAATTTTTCTGGCAATTTTCAATTACATAACCGGCCCTGTCGGCCCGACCCAAAATTACCAAAATGCCCCTGGGCCTCCCGGGAAGACCGGGATGAAATTTCCGGGCCGTTACAACTTGTAACTCTATATGAGTACCATCCAATGCACCTAGACAATTCTGCATAGTTCGAAGGAAGAAATGAAATTTGGTTCCTATAAGTACTCTATTTTGTAAAGGTAAAATAATGATAACTCAAACCATTTCCATCTACTATCGGTGCATGATGCTTGGATAGGTTCAAGTTTCTTGTACAAAATGTCATGACAACGAATGACAGCAGTAAGGACAGATTGAAAGTGTCGCAACACTGTCTAGCTGGATCTTGTAAATATTCTTCCAACAACACGGTTCTTAACATCATGAGCCAAGATATGCCCAAACATGGCCACCATTTCCTCCACGTCGATGTAGTCCGTACCTCAAAGACCACCGTGAGTCCTTAGCATGTCGCATAAGGTTTCAAAGCAGCTACGATCCATTCTAGTTGTCTCACGACAAGCTAGATCGCTTTGTCTTATCATCGAAAAAAATGTCATTTGGCGAAAATGGTGTCTAAAGAAAGAGTTATTGTTTTTCATCCTACGGTTGTAGTTCATTATAAGATTCGCAAGAAGAAGAAACTCGTTTTGCCATGTGTAGAGTATTGTTAAAACAACTATAGTTTTATCAGGTCCATTATCTAAAAAATAGTTCGAAGAAAAATATCAGTCATAATCACATTAAGTCTAAAAAAATGTTAATTTTAACTTCAAACCAGTAGTATAGATAAATTTGAAGTTATTTTTTTTTTTATAAAAAAAGTAATTTCTTTGGTAATTCTTTTTTCTTCGATAGAGATGCCTTATTTTTTTCCTTCAAAAAGAGCTCATTTTAATATTGAAATTGATGTCCTTTCAAATCAATTGTATAGATAAAATTCAAGTCATTTTTTAAAATAATACTAACTTTGCTATATTTATTATTTCTTCAAATACAAATTAAGCTTTTTTTTTCCTTAAAAAAGAATTTCATTTTAATAGTTAAAATTGATGTCATTCAATTAAAAAAAAATTCTTCATATACAATTTTTTTTTTTAAATTGATGTCATTCAAACCAATTCTATAAATAAAATTGAAGTTATTGAAAAAAAATTATTGTCTTTGCAATTTTATTTTCTTTCTTGAAATAGGGATTAAGCTGGTTTTTTTCTCAAAAAAAAAAATGTTCATTTTATCTTTGTAAAGACCCGACCCGAATGGGGCTCTAAATGGGCCCTTACCCCAATGCATGCATTCAAGTAAAGGACATTATACAAACATGATTTCGGATTCCAATTTAAAACAAAACATTCAAACATTCAGTTCAAAGTCCAGACAATTTTCCTGAAACCTGTCTCTGTCTCCAAGCACCTGTTCCAAGATAAATACATTTCCAAAGTTTACTCTGATCAGAGATTTATTAAAATCCTTCAAAACCTGTCCAGATACAACAATGCTGGAATCCACAAAACATTTAGAAAACATCCTAGGGCTCCGTGCCCAGCTACATGCATTCAGGGGAAAATAAAACATAAAGAGTCATAACACAAAATCAGAGTTTGATGGCTGGGCCCCATGATCACAGCTCCTCCTTCAGCCATCCTGTCTCGCATCTCGGTTACCTGTGGAAAAACAACAATAATAAGGGTGAGTAACGAATTACTCAGTAAGAATCCCCAACCGGGGTACAATACGATATACATGGTCATCTAGATGAGTGTATGCAAGCTATGAGTATAAACACAGAATAGAGCACATAGCTTGAGTCCATATTTGGACCTCGGATGCCAACTTAGGGTCTTAGTCCGGAATAATCCACCACACAATCCATCACACAATACGCCCTATACGAGAAACGAGTCCCGGCCTCAGCCTGTCTACTGTCGAATGAAAGGTACACTAGCTCAATGTAACGGCCCGGAAATTTCATCCCGGTCTTCCCGGGAGGCCCAGGGGCATTTTGGTAATTTTGGTCGGGCCGACAGGGCCGGTTATGTAATTGTTAATTGCCGGAAAAATTATGAGTCGATTTGAATAGGATCGGGAATTTTGATGAAGACATTTGGGCTTGGAAAAAGGTAAAAATAAATAGGGAATTAAATAGCGCGTCGAGTGAGATTCGAGCCAAGGACATGTCGCATGCTAGGCGGAGGGCACTGCCAGCCGAGCCATTGAGCGTGTTTGTTATTATTTGCACGCGATCGCGTATATATGCCGTGCGCAGTGGTGTTTTTATAAAGGCAGAATTTCCGCCCGAAGCTTCTTCTTCCTCGCGATTTTCTCTTCTTCTTCTCCCTCGGCCGACCAGCGATTTTCTTCCTTCTCCAGCTCCGATTCGAACGTATTCGTCTTCCCCAGTTCGAAGGTCGATCCTTTTAAGGCAAAGCAGTGAGCTTTTCTTCTTTCTCTTCTTATCTTCTTCGATCCGAGCCCCCTGCTTCCGGGCTTCGTTTCCCAGCCGTGTTGAAGTGAATTTCTGGATGGGTTTTGTGCAGCTTGCGTAGGAGAGTTCGTCCAACAACTATCGGCCGTCGAATCTTCGCCAATCGCTCGAATTCGGATTTTCTCCATCGCCTCTGTTCGCGCGCAAAAACAGAGCCCATGTTCGCCGTGTGCTCGCGTCGCAGGCGCTCGCCGCCGAGCCTCGCACACGCGCGCGCGCCTCGCCCGGCTCCGTGTCACGCGCGCGCGCGCCGCTCCCGGTATGCGCTTTCGCCGCGCGCCTCGCGCCCCTGCATCGCCAAACATCCGTCGTCGCGCGCGCACCACCGCGCCGCGCCAGCCACCCGTTCTTTGCCCGTTCGTCTGCAATCGGCTCGTTCGTGCATTCGTCGCGCCTCGTGAGTTTCTCCCGAGCTGAGCCACGTTTATTTTATTATATTTAGGCCTATTGTGTCATTTTTGTTGTGATTGATAGGTTCTCGGTGGCTAGTTCGGGTTCGTTCGCCACTTAGGTTTTCGTGTCAATTCGTCCCCGACCAAGGTAAGGATTTCTTATCGGAGTTGTGTGGACCTGCGATATATTATGCGATTCTTTGATTGATTGCTTGTTTGTGTTTATTGACATGTATAGCTAGGTACTCAATTTCGAATTCCCGATTAGCATGTTTTTCTGACTAATTCTCATGTTAATCCATGCTAGGTTGTTCATTTCTAGCATGCTCGTATCACATTCCTTGCTTCGTAGTATCATGCTAGGCTCGTTGTATTCTTATTGAGCACGTATTGGATTTTATGGAATTGTTTTCGATTGCTAGAGCGGAGTTAGAGTTGCGGGTAGTAGCATCATCCGGGCCCGATGCATAAAGTACCTTGCATCCATGGCGGGGACGTCGAGGCAGTTCTTCCACAACCCCGTGAGGATTAGCTAACCCAAGCGGTAGGCCCCGCAATCTTGGGTGAGGGTGGCAGATCGTTAAATGCCCCAACCGTCGGGATGATGACTTGGCATTGCCTCGCCCCGGTAGAGTCGGCACGTCCTCGGCGTGTTCGGCCGTAGGCCCCGATTGCCACTGTTAAGGTAAGGGCGGCTTCCTAGTGTAAGCCTACCACGACCCGTTTCTTAGCCTCAAAGTGCGGTGGTTCAGCCGACATAGTTTACGTGTCCAGTCTCACACCCTATGTCGGTGACAAAGATCCAAAGAATTAGTTAGGCGTGGTGATTGGACATGGGCGGCTTGCCTCTAGACCGGCACCCCATGGTGGTGCAGAGCACGCGGTGCATGTTTACGCTCATTACAACACGCGGCCGGAGAGCTCCTCGGGATCTTGAGCGGTGTGTACCTTTCGTCGACGATGAGAGCAGTGAGGTGGGACTTGTTTCTCGTATAGGCGACTTATGTATTGGGTGTGTGGTGATATTATTCCGGACTAAGACCTTAAATTGGCATCCGAGGCCCAAGTGTGGGCTAAGCTATGTGCTCTATTCGTGTTTATATTCATAGCTTGCATACGCTCATCGAGATGACCATGTATATCGTATTGTACCCGGTTGGGGATTCTTCTTCAGCAATTCGTTGCTCACCCTTATCTTGTGGTTTTTCCACGAGTAACCAAGTGCGAGACAGGATGGTGAAGGAGGAGCTGTGATCATGGGGCCCAGATCTTCCAACTCGATTTTTGTATTATGACTCTTTATGTTTTGTTTCCCCGAATGCATGTGTAGCAGTGCACTGAGCCCTAGGATGTTTTGTAAATGTTTTGTGGATTCCAGCATTTTGTATCTGAACAGGTTTTTGAATGATTTTTAGTAACTCTCTGATCAGAGTAAACTTTGGAAATGTATTTATCTTGGAACAGGTGCTTGAAAACAGGGACAGGTTCCAGGGAAATTGTCTAGTTTTTAAAGGGGTTATTTTGAATATTTTGTTTTATTTGGAATCCGAAATCATGTTTGTTTAAATGTTCTTTACTTTGAATGCATGCATTGGGGTAAGGGCCCATTTAGTGCCCCATTCGGGTCGGTCCCTTACACTCTAGATCCCGAGGAGCTCTCCGGTCGGCGCTGTAATGAGCGTAAGCATGCACCGCGCGCTACTGCAGACTATGGGGGGTGCCGGGTCTAGGGGCAAGCTGCCCATGTCCAGCCACCACGCCTAACTAAATCTTTGGATCGGTGTCACTGACATAGGGGTGTGAGACATGGACACGTGAACTATGTCAGCCTGCTCCACCGCACCTAGGGCTAAGGAACCGGTCGTGGTAGGCTTACACCAGGAAGCCGTCCTTACCTTAACAGGTGGCAATCAAGGGCTACGGTCGAACACGCTGAGGACGTGCCGACTGCCGGGGACGAGGCAATGCCAAGTCATCATCCCGACCGTTGGGGCATTTAACAGTCTGCCACCCTCACCCAAGATTGTAGGGCCACCGTTAGGGTTAGCTATTCCCTAACGGGATCGGGACGAGCTCCATCTCGCACGTCCCATCGGGGATGCAAGGTTCGTTATGCACCGACCGGATGATGCTATCTACCGCACTCTAACCTGTCATAGCAATCAGCAAACAATCCAATATATTCCAATACGTGCTCAATAAGAATACAACGAACCTAGCATGATACTACGAAGCAAGACAGATACGAGCATGCCAGAACGGAACAACCTAGCATGGACTAACATGAGAAACAACGTAGGAATTCATGCCAGTCGGGAATTCAGAATAGAGCACTTAGCTACACATGTCAATAAACACAAACAAGCAATCATTCAGCAATCACATAATATATCGCAGGGTCCACACAACTCCGGTAAGAAATCCTTACCTTGGTCGGGGAGGCGATTAAACACGAAATCCTAAGCTGCGAACTATCTCGAGCTAGCTACCGGGAACCTAACAAGCACAACACAATTACACACAAAAATCTAAATTAAATAAAATAATTAGGCTCGGCTCGGCTCTCTCTCGGCTCGGCTCGGCTCAGCTCGGCTCGGCGCTCTTTGCTCGGCTCGGCGAGGACATGCGACAGTCTTTGAGGCGCGGCTTAGCGGCGACACGGCTGGTGAGTGAGGCTGCGACAGGCACGCGACACGGCCGCGTGGGCGGCCTGCGCGCGAACAAGGGGCGAGCTGGGGCGATTCCGGCATGATTGAGAAGGCCGGCGAACACGGGCGAATTGGCGTGAATTGGCGAGCGATTTGCAGCTGGTTCAGTTCCTCCCCACTAGCTGCACAAAACCCACACAATTCCCCTCACTCTCTCGGCCAGCAAAATCGAAATTGGAAACAGGGGACGAAATGAAGGAGAAGAAGAAGAAGAAGGAAGCTTACCGGCTGCTCGAGACAAGCTTCGGCTTCGAATTGGGAGGAAAGCTCTGGCGAATTGGGGTCGGCGAGGGAAGAATTTGCGAAGGAGAATCGCAGTCGGTCGAGAGAAAAATCGCGAAGGAGAATGGGGAAGAAGAAGGCTCGGGCGAAATTTTGCTTTTAAACTAAACTCCCTTGAAGCACGGCTTAAGAATAAGATGGTGCGCATAGATTAACAAGAGTGTTCGATGGCTCAATTGGCAATGACACCCAACTAGCTTCCCAAGTGCCTTGCTCGAATCTCACCCGACGTGCTATTTAATCCCCTATTTTATTTTGCCTTTTACCAAGCCCAAATACCTTCACCAAGCTTCACAATCCCATTTAATTCATCTCATAATTTTTTTGGCAATTGGAAAAGACATAACCGGCCCTGTCGGCCCGACCAAATTACCAAAATGCCCCTGGGGCAAACCGGGAAGACCGGGATGAAATTCCGGGCCGTTACAATCTTGAAACGAATGGTGTACATAAAATTGACGTAATTTTATCTTAAAAAAGAGTTCATTTTTTAAAATAATATTGACTTTCCTATATATTTTTTGTGGCATAGAGATTAAGCTTTTATTTTTCAAAAAAGTGAATTTTAATGGTTAAAATGGATGTCGTTTCAAATCAATTCTATAAATTTTATTTTAATACTAAATTATTTAAATTTCAAATATCAATCGATGTAAGCATAATTTAATTATTCAATAGTTTTTTTTTCTCTCTTTAAAGTTAACTATCCAAAATCAAATATTTCATAATTTTAGGCTAAACTTGTAACTTAAAATTTGATCATACTGTGTAACGACCCAACTTCCTAAAAAAACTCTAATGGGGTGTTACATGTGCATGCATTCAAAATCCACAAAACCCATTTAATAACCACATGCATTTTTCCAACAAAACCTCATAAAACATGAAAATGGTGCTAATACTTCAAAAACATACAAACTGAGTTCGGGATCCCGATAGTTTAAAACAAATACGGTTCACAAGAGTTTAAAACATGAAACATATGGTTCAACACAAGTAAACAATGCGGAAGGAAATGTCGACACCGTGTCCATGATCGATCCAGCTCCCAGCCTAGCAACCTCGAAAAGGACCAGTACCTGAAAATGTAAGGGGTGAGTATATCGAAATATACCCAATAAGAAGCCCCACAATGGGGTTAAACATGTAAACAGAAAAAAGTTAGAAAAATACGACAACTGAAGCTAAATGCCTCGCTCATGCGTGGCCGGCCTCAAGCCGGTCACAAGCAAACAATGTCAAACAACGGCGTGCAAGCAGTGAGCAAGTTGCTGCTAAATGCCGAGCAATCATCTGACCAAGGTCAGAGCAAAGACCCCGAGTGAGGAGAACACATAAGTTCCCTAAACCTCGGGTCGGACACGTCCCATACCATGTCCTAAGGTGTAAGAACCCGACCCAAAATACGGTCCTAAACCTAGGTTCTCACTCAGCATGCAAGTTAAATACTTCATCAAGCGGTTTAGTGCTCATATTTAAAACCTTTCAAAACATTTGAGAACGGGGAACACTTTAAAACACAAACAACAATCCTCATTTAAGAAAAACCAACAAAGTAAAACAAGCCTGGCCAGTGTTTATAAAAACATACAAAACAATTTAAACAACTTTTAAAAACATCCCCATAGGACTCCTGTCCGTCTACATGCTGAACAAATTATGCAAACAATAAATGACAGAGTGTCGGCGGCTCCCATGATCAATCAGCTCCCTCCGCTAGTCGTCCCGGTGCTGTCCCAAGTTACCTGGTGGAAAAACCACAGAAATAAGGGTGAGTATAAACATACTCAGTAAGAATCCCCAACCGGGGTACAATACGATACATAAGTCATCTAGCACCCTAGTATACATGCAAACAGTTACCAACACAGATCATAGCTCAACGAGCTTACAAGGCAGAATCTAGAATCCTCAGAAGTCTCCTACTTCCGGCCTAATGATTGGTTCTCATAACCAATCCCGGGACATCTCCGAGCGTCTTTCTCCCTCGGCCAATTGATCAGCTCAAAAATCGATCCCAAAATATGTCTGACACCCTCGAGGGTCTTTCTCCCTCGACCAAATAATCAGCTCAAAAGCCAATCCCAATGGGTGTCCTCAAGGGCCTCTTACCCTCGCAAATAAATCTGGACTAACGGGAGAGTACCCGAAGTCTAGCTCTAACTGGAAGGAACTGGTGTACTCACGAACATTAGCCCGGGGGAGCTCTCCGAACCGGCGCCTAACGCGTGTGGGCGCACACCGCATGCTGCTACAACCGGCGTAAATGTGGGGCCTACGTGTAACGGCCCGGAATTTCATCCCGGTCTTCCCGATTTGCCCCAGGGGCATTTTGGTAATTTGGTCGGGCCGACAGGGTCGGTTATGTCTTTTCCAATTGCCGGAAAAATTATGAGATGATTTGAATGGGATCGGGAAGCTTGGTGAAGGTATTTGGGCTTGGTAGAATGCAAAAAGAAATAGGGAATTAAATAGCGCGTCGGGTGAGATTCGAATCAGGGCTGCTTGGGAAGCTAGACGGGTGGCATTGCCACTCGAGCCACCGGGCATTTTTGTTATTCTAAACGCGCCAGCTTGTATTTAAGCCTGTTTGAATGATTTTTTATTTTAAAAGCAAATCGCCCGAGCTTCTTCTTCTCCTTCCTCATTTCTTCTCCGATTTTCTCCCCGACCGACCGAGCTTCTCCCTCGCGATCTCTCCCTCGCCGACCCCAGTTCAACGGAGTTCTTCTCCCCAATTCGAAGTCGACCCATTCCCGAGCAGCAGGTAAGCTTTTCTTCTTCTTCATCTTCTTCTCTCCTTCGAATCCGATTCCCCTATTCTGGTTTGGCCATTTCCGGCCGAGTCGAAGTGTTCTGTTTGTGGATTTTGTGCAGCTAGTGGAGGGGAGCTCAGCCAGCATCAAATCGCTCGTCGAATCTCGCCATTCCGCCCGAATTCGAAGTTTCTTCTCCATCGCGCGCAGAAGCCGTGTCGCGTGCGCTCGCGTGACCAGCAGCCGCGAACCCGCCGAGCCACGCCACAAGACCGATCCCGGCGGCGCGCGCCCTCGCCCCTAGCGCCGCCGTGTCGCGTGTCTCGCTATTCCGAGCCGAGCCGAGCCTAATTATTTTATTTTATTTTATTTAATTTAGATATTGTGTGTAATTGTGTTGTGCTTGTTAGGTTCCCGGTAGCTAGTTCGAGATCGTTCGCAGCTTAGGTTTTCGTGTAATCGTCCCCGACCAAGGTAAGGATTTCTTACCGGAGTTGTGTGGACCCTGCAGTATTATATGTCATTGCTGATTGATTGCTTGTTTGTGTTTATTGACATGTGTAGCTAAGTGCTCTAATCTGAATTCCCGATTAGCATGATTTTCCTGGTTAATTCTCATGTTAATCCATGCTAGGTTGTTCCTTTCTAGCATGCTCGTATCTGTTCTTGCTTCGTAGTATCATGCTAGGTTCGTTGTATTCTTATTGAGCACGTATTGGATTTTATTGACTTGTTGTTGAATGCTAAGGCAGGTTAGAGTGGCAGGTAGATAGCATCATCCGGGCCGGGTGCATAACGAACCTTGCATCCACGACAGGGACGTATGAGATGGAGCTCCGCCCTGATCCCGTTAGGGAATAGCTACCCCTAACGGCTGGCCCTGCAATCTTGGGTGAGGGTGGCAGACTGTTAAATGCCTCAACGGTCGGGATGATGACTTGGCAATGCCTCGTCCCCGGAAGTCGACAGGTCCTCAGCGTGTTCGGCCGTAGCCCCTGATTGCCACCTGTTAAGGTAAGGACGGCTTCCTGGTGTAAGCCTACCACGACCCGTTTCCTTAGCCTCAGGTGCGGTGGTTCAGGCTAACATAGTTTACGTGTCCAGGTCTCACACCCCTATGTCAGTGACACCGATCCAAAGATTTAGTTAGGCGTGGTGGCTGGACATGGGCAGCTTGCCTCTAGACCCAGCACCCCCCTTAGTCTGCAGTAGCGCGCGGTGCATGCTTACGCTCATTACAGCGCCGACCGGAGAGCTCCTCGGGATCTTGAGCTAGTGTACCTTTCATTCGACAGTAGACAGGCTGAGGCCGGGACTTGTTTCTCGTATAGGGCATATTGTGTGAAGGATTTTGTGGAGGATTATTCCGGACTAAGACCTTGAGTTGGCATCCGAGGTCCAAATATAGACTCAAGCTATGTGCTCTATTCTGTGTTTATACTCATAGCTTGCATTCACTCATCTAGATGACCATGTATATCGTATTGTACCCCGGTTGGGGATTCTTACTAAGTAATTCGTTACTCACCCTTATTATTGTGGTTTTTCCACAGGTAACCAAGTTGCGAGACAGGATGGCTGAAGGAGAAGCTGTGATCATGGGGCCCAGTCATCAAACTCTGATTTTGTGTTATGACTCTTTATGTTTTATTTTCCCCTGAATGCATGTAGCCGGGCACGGAGCCCTAGGATGTTTTCTAAATGTTTTGTGGATTCCAGCATGGTTGTATCTGGACAGGTTTTGAAGGATTTTAATAAATCTCTGATCAGAGTAAACTTTGGAAATGTATTTATCTTGGAACAGGTGCTTGGAGACAGGGACAGGTTTCAGGAAAATTGTCCGGGCTTTGAACTGAATGTTTGAATGTTTTGTTTTTAATTGGAATCCGAAATCATGTTTGTATAATGTCCTTTACTTTGAATGCATGCATTAGGGTAAGGGCCCATTTAGTGCCCCATTCGGGTCGGGTCCTTACAGTTGGTATCAGAGCTCAGAGTTATAGATTTTGTAGATTGACCTTTTGTTGTAGGTCGTTTTCCCATGATCACCGGCACTCCGAAAGTCATCAAGTACGCCTAAGTTTACTATTTGTTGTAGAAAAAGGGTTAAGAATTTACAATACCTGTCATCTAGTGTATGCCTTGTGTAGTGTGGTTGAGCGGAGACGAGCAGGTTCTGACTCGTTATTGGTTTGGGTGTAGATCGCCAGCATGCCAATCCCCCTCGCCGGAAGAGGACTCCTGAGAGGAGGCCGAGGTAGCAGAATCGGATCTGATACTGCAGGAACATCGTTCCAAGCTGAGACTGACAGCATTCCGCCTGTAGCTCCCCCTGTTGAGCCCAGAGTAGGCGTTGAGGAGACTGAGCGCCGTGAGACTGCTCATGGAGAAGAATTTGCTAATTCTATGAGGTCTATGGTGGTCGACCTATTGAGCAACCAGAGGGCAGAGACCCAGGCTTTGTTGGCCGCACAGCGGGAAGAGTCCCGAGCTCAAATCGAGCAGTTGACTCACTTGTTTCAGCAGGGCGCAGCTCCGCAGGAGCCAGCAGCCCTTGTGGCAGATGTGGCAGAAGGTGCCGAGGAGCTTGGCAAATGGTTAAAGGATTTCGTGAAGTGGAACCCAGAGAAGTTTGATGCCACGGGTGATGCGTTAGCAGCAGCCCGTTGGATTGCCCATTTGGAGTACACGTTCCTAATTATGGTGTGCCCCGATGTTCAGAGGCCGAGGTGTGCAACCCATGTGTTAGGAGGCACAGCTAGGTGGTGGTGGGAGTCCACCCTGAGTGAGAGACCAGCTGGGTCTCCACCTGCTACTTGGGAATTCTTCAAGTCAGAGTTTAAGGCCAAGTACATTAGCAATGAAGCTCAAGAGAAGATGGTAGAGCTTTTCCAAAATCTGAAGCAGGGTTCCGATTCTATAGAAGAGTATGAGAGAAAGTTCTCGGAGTATGGGTACTTTGCTCCGCAGTTGATAGCTACCCCAGAGTTGAAGATACGAAAGTTTATTTTTGGTTTGGCGGTGTGTCTCGAGGATGTCGTGGCTCGAGGCCCACGACACTTATGCTAGAGGCATTCGGCTAGCCACTATTTACAACGGAAAGTATCTGTTGAGCGGATTGTCGCCGCTCGGTGTGGCGGCGTCTGTCCCGGTGTAGTGGGACAGAAGAGGAGGTTTGAGTTCAGAGGAGGCGGCCAGCGTCGCCAAGGACAATTTCAGAACCGGGATCAGCGTAGAGTTCTGGCTCGTTTCCAGCCTCGCCAGCAGGGCGGTCCCAGGCAGATTCCCACCTGTGCCACTTGTGGAAGAGCCCACTTTGGAGCTTGTCAGACCGGGCCCAGGCTGTGTTTTCGATGTGGAAGAGAGGGGCATGTGGCCCGTTTCTGTGATCAGCCAGCTATGGCAGTTCAGCCTGTGTAGCAGCAGTAGGGCCGGGTGTTCGCTACGAACCGTTAGGAGGCCGAGCGTACGGATGTCGTTGTGGTAGGTACGCTTCTTGTTTTGGATCATTGCGCATTTGTCTTGTTTGATTCTGGTTCTACGCATTCGTTTGTATCTGTATTGTTTGCTGAGCATGCTAGGTTTAGATTAGAGCCTCTAGGTTTTGAGTTATCTGTTGCAACTCCTTCGGGAGTTAATATGTTAGCAAAAGATAAGGTTAAGGACGGCCGGATCGAGATATCCGGGGAATTGCTTGTTGCTACGCTCATAGTTCTGCCTATGAGTGTGTAACGGCCCGGAAATCTCATCCCGGTCTTCCCGGGTGGCCCAGGGGCATTTTGGTAATTTTTGGTCGGGCCGACAGGGCCGGTTTTGTATTTGCTAAATTGCCAGAAAAATTATGAGTCGATTTGAATGGGATCGGGAATTTTGGTGAAGACATTTGGGCTTGGAAAAAGGTAAAAATAAATAGGGAATTAAATAGCGCGTCAAGTGAGATTCGAGCCAAGGACGCATGGGAAGCTAGACGGGTGGCCTTGCCACTTGAGCTACCAGACACTCTTGTTTATTTTAGCGCGCCACCTAATATATAACCGTGTGTTTCCTTCCTTTGGTTTAAAGGCCGAGCTTCTCCTTCTTCTTCCCCATTTCTCCTTCGCGATTCTTCCTCCGACCGACAGCGATTTCCCTTGCAATTTCTTCCTTCTCCAGCTCCAATTCGACCGAGCTTCTTCTCCAAATTCTAAGTCGATCTCTTCCCGAGCAGCAGGTAAGCGTTGTCTTCTCCTTCTTCTTCTCCTTCCTGCCTTCCCCTGTTTCCGATTTCGAGTTCTGCTGGCCGAGAGAGTGAGGGAATTGCGTGGTTTTCGTGCAGCCAGTGTAGGGGATTCCAGCCAACAACAAATCGCTCATCGAATCCTCTCCAATCGCCCGAATTCAAAGTTCCTTCTCCAATCGCCCTGTTCGGGCGCAGAAGCTGCCCAGCCCGCCGAGCCACGCCGCGCATCGAGTCGTGCCAGCGCGCGCGCTCTCGCCCACCTCCCTGTCGCGTCGCGTCGCCAGAGCCAAGCCGAGCCTCGCCGCACGCTCCTGCATCGCCCAGCGCCCGCCGCGCGCAGCCAGCGCGCCCACGCGCCCACTCCTGCGCCCTGCGCCCACGCCAACCCCATTCTTTGCCCGTTCGCTGCGTGCAATCGGCCCGTTAAATGCGTTAAATCGCGCGCCTCGTGAGTTGCTCCCGAGCTGAGCCTTGTTTATTTTATTATATTTAGGCCTATTGTGTGATTTTTGTTGTGATTGATAGGTTCTCGATAGCTAGTTCGGGTTCGTTCGCAATTTAGATTTTCGTGTCAAATCGTCCCCGACCAAGGTAAGGATTTCTTACCGGAGTTGTGTGGACCCTGCGATATATTATGAGATGATTTGAATGGGATCGGGAAGCTTGGTGAAGGTATTTGGGCTTGGTAGAATGCAAAAAGAAATAGGGAATTAAATAGCGCGTCGGGGGAGATTTGAACCAGGGCCGCTTAGGAAGCTAAACGGGTGGCATTGCCACTCGAGCCACGGGGCGTTTTTGTTATTCTAAACGCGCCAGCTTGTATTTAAGCCTGTTTGAATGATTTTTGATTTTAAAAGCAAATTGCCCGAGCTTCTTCTTCTCCTTCCTCATTTCTTCTCCGATTTTCTCCCCGACCGACCGAGCTTCTACCTCGCGATCTCTCCCTCGCCGACCCCAGTTCAAAGGAGTTCTTCTCCCCAATTCGAAGTCGACCCATTCCCGAGCAGCAGGTAAGCTTTTCTTCTTCTTCATCATCTTCTCTCCTTCGAATCCGATTCCCCTATTCTGGTTTCGCCATTTCCGGCCGAGTCGAAGTGTTCTGTTTGTGGATTTTGTGCAGCTAGTGGAGGGGAGCTCAGCCAGCATCAAATCGCTCGTCGAATCTCGCCATTCTGCCCGAATTCGAAGTTTCTTCTCCATCGCGCGCAGAAGCCGTGTCGCGTGCGCCTCGTCGCAGCCTCAGCCCATTGAGCCACGCGACCGATCGAGCGGCGCGCGTCCGCCCACGCGTGTCGCTCGTCCCCGTTGCCGAGCCGAGCCGCCAAGCCGAGCCGAGCCGAGTGAGAGCCGAGCCGAGCCTAATTATTTTATTTTATTTAATTTAATTTAGATATTGTGTGTAATTGTGTTGTGCTTGTTAGGTTCCCGGTAGCTAGTTCGAGATCGTTCGCAGCTTAGGTTTTCGTGTAATCGTCCCCGACCAAGGTAAGGATTTCTTACCGAAGGTGTGTGGACCCTGCGGTATTATATATGATTGCTGATTGATTGCTTGTTTGTGTTTATTGACATGTGTAGCTAAATGCTCTAATCTGAATTCCCGATTAGCATGATTTTCCTGGTTAATTCTCATGTTAATGCATGCTAGGTTGTTCTTTTCTGGCATGCTTGTATCTGTTCTTGCTTCGTAGTATCATGCTAGGTTCGTTGTATTCTTATTGAGCACGTATTGGATTTTATTGACTTGTTGCTGAATGCTAAGGCAGGTTAGAGTGGCAGGTAGATAGCATCATCTGGGCCGGGTGCATAACGAACCTTGCATCCACGATAGGGACGTATGAGATGGAGCTCCGCCCTGTTCCGTTAGGGAATAACTAACCCTAACGGCTGGCCCTGCAATCTTGGGTGAGGGTGGCAGACTGTTAAATGCCCCAACGGTCGGGATGATGACTTGGCATTGCCTCGTCCCCGGCAGTCGACACGTCCTCAGCGTGTTCTGCCGTAGCCCCTGATTGTCACCTGTTAAGGTAAGGACGGCTTCCTGGTGTAAGCCTACCACGACCCGTTTCCTTAGCCTCAGGTGCGGTCGTTCAGGCTGACGTAGTTTACGTGTCCAGGTCTCACACCCCTATGTCAGTGACAACGATCCAAAGATTTAGTTAGGCGTGGTGGCTGGACATGGGCAGCTTGCCTCTAGACCCGGCACCCCCCATAGTCTGCGAGAGCTACCAGAACGACCTGTGTTTTCTTCCGGTCTTCCGGTATGCCCTAGGGGTAATTTGGTAATTTGGTCGGGCCGTCATGGTCGTTTGTGTCTTTTCCAGCTACTAAAATTATTGGATGATTTTATGTAGGTTGTTGGAGAAGTTCGAGGTTTGGTTTGAGCAAGGTTTGATGCAAAAGTAAAAATTAAGGGATTTGTCTTTGCAGTATGGTTTGAAACCGGGTCTCTGGGAAGCTTGTAGAGATGTGTGCCAATTGAGCCATTAGGTGCTCTTGTTACTCTTCTCGCATCACATCTTAGTTAACCTTGGATTTTGGAGTTTTGGTGCATTTGGTTAAATGAAATAGAATTAGGTTTATTCCATCTTCTTCTCCAAAACTCCTCTTGGCCGCAAGCTCTCCTCTCCATTGCCTTGCCGAATTCTTCTTCCTTGCATCTCCTTGGGTTCGATCATCATCATTCCGGGTAAGTCTTCATCCTCTTCATCTCCTCATTTGGTTTTTGATCTTTGGTAGAAGGTAAGATGTAGAGTGTGTGTGTGTGTGTTTGTGTTGGTTGCGGCGGCCGGTGAGAGGAGCGACCATCATCGCCCGATCTTTCTCGACGCCCCAGATCTGTCGAAGTAGCCCGCCGCAGACGCCGAGATCCGCCTAGCAGCCTTTTGCGTTCAATCAAAGAAGACAGATCGCTTCGCTGCCGCACGCCGTCCGGCCGGTCGCGATCGCGACGCCGGATCGCGCAAGCAATAAAGCGGCCAGATCGTCGTTCGTCCTCGCCCCCGTCGCTCATGACGCCCTCGCGTGTCCGCTTGCCGAGCTGCTCGCCGCGCGCGTCAGCCGCGTCTCGAGTCGCCATCGCACGCCGCGCGCCGTGTCCGCTTGCCGAACCGCTCACCGCCGGCGCGTACGCCGTCTCTGCCGTCTGCGTGCGGTAGGCCGGCGGTAGCGTCCTGCTGCGTGCGCAGCGCAGCCAGCGCCCACCAGGCTTGCTTGCTGAGCTCCAAGCTCGTGTCGTCGTGCCGCGTGAGTTCCCGAGCCGAGCTTGTTGTTCTTTTGTTGTTTAGACATTTTAGATGCCGATTATTGTTGGTTTGCTAGGTTCCCGCTCGCTAGCTCGGGATTGTTCCGCAGACTTAGGATTTGTGTGTAGAAGCCTCCCGACCAAGGTAAGGATTTCTTACCGGAGTTGTGTGGGCCTGCGGTATATTTGTGATTGTTGTTTTGTATGCTGTGTATGATTACTAGCATGTTTAGCCCTAGGTGCTCTGCTCAACTCCGATGGCATGAACTCTTGTATTGTTTCTCATGTTAGCCCATGCTAGGTTGTTCCATTACGGCATGTTCGATATCTGTCTTGCTTCGTAGTATCATGCTAGGTTCCTTGTATCTCATTGAGCACGTATTGGATTGCATTGATTGAATCGTTATTATTGTTAAGGTTTAGAATTCGGGTAGATAGCATCATCAGGGCCCGATGCATAAAGTATCTTGCATCTATGGCAAGGACGATTGAGACAGATTCTCCGTCCTTGGACCCCGTGAGGATTAGCTATCCCAACCGGTAGGCCCCGCAATCTTGGGTGAGGGTGGTAGTCTAAGCGATGCCCCAACGGTCGGGATGATGACTTGGCAATGCCTAGTCCCCGGCGGCCGGCACGTCCTCGGCGTGTTCGGCAAGAGCCCTTGATTGCCACTGTTAAGGTAAGGGCGGCTTCACGGTGTAAGCCTACCATGACCCGTTCCTTAGCCTCAAAGTGCGGTGGTACAGGTGACATAGTTCACGTGTCAGTCTCACACCCTATGTCGGTGACACCGATCCCAGATTTAGTTAGGCGTGGTATCCGGATATGGGCAGCTTGCCACTAGACCGGCACCCCATAGTCAGTAGAAGCACGCGGTGCATCGTTACGCTCATTCAACGCCATTGGAGAGCTCCTTGGGATCTTGAGCGAGTGCACCTTTCGTATCGTCATAGGCGGCCGAGGCGGGACTTGTTCCCGTATAGCGCGTATAGTGTGTTGTGGTATTTCCGGACTAAGACCACGAGTTGGCATCCGAGGTCCAAGTGTGGACTTAGCTATGTGCTCCGCTCTGTGTTTGTACTCATAGCTTGCATACATTCTTCTAGATGATCATGTATATCGTATTGTACCGGTTGGGGATTCTTACTGGGTAATTCGTTACTCACCCTTATTCTCGTGGTTTTCCACGGGTAATCAAGGCGGGAGACAGGATGGTGAAGGAGAAGGCGTGATCATGGAATCTGCTTTGTCATCTCCGATTATTTTATTTTATCATGACTCTTGACTTTTGTTATTTCCCCGAATGCATGTAGCGGGCACAGAGTCCCGGGATGTTTTCTTACGTTTTATGGATTCCAGCATATTTGTACTTGTGGGTTGTTTTAATGGTTTAAATAAATCTACGATCGAGTATGCTTTTAGAAATGTATGTTTTGGTTGTTGAATGTTTCATTTTTACTTGGGATCCAAATGTATTTTTCATAATGTCGTTTATTTTCACTACATGCATTGGGGTAAAGGCCCATTTAGAGCCCCTTTTGGGTCGGGTCTTACTGATTGGTATCGAGCTCGAGTCATAGATTCTGTGAGATCGACCTTTTGTTGTAGGTCGTTTTTCCATGATCATCAAGATCTCGGGTAGTCATCAGTACGCCTAAGTTTACTATTTGTTGTTGAAAAAGGGTTAAGAATTTACAATACCTATCATCTAGTGTATGCCTTGTTTGGTGTTGTGGAGTGGTGACAGCGAGTTTTGATTCGTTGTTGGTTTGGATGTAGATCGCCAAAGATGCGACCACCCGTCGCATCGGGAGAGGAGGTTCGAGAGCGGTCGAGGTATCGGGATCGGATCTCGATCATGCGCAGGACATCGTCCCAAGCCGACATCGATGGCATTCCACCAAAGAAAGCTCCTCTGTTACGCCTAGAGCGGGCGTTGAGGCGACCGAGCGCCGTGAGACTACTCTGGAGCGAGTTTGCTGAGTCTATGAGGGCTTTTATGGTCAGCATGTTGAGTGACCAGAGGGCGAGACCTGAGCCTTGTTGGCGGCGCGGCGGGAAGAGTCCCGAGCCCAGATCGAGCGGTGACTCGATTGGTTCAAAGAGAGCTCAAGAGCACCTCCGGCTCCTCAGAGCAAGTAGCCCCAGAGGCGGATATGGCGAGAGGTGCCGAGGGGGTGGGTAGGTGGTGAAGGATTTTGTGAAGTGGAAGCTCGAGAAGTTTGATGCCACCGGTGATGCGCTAGCGGCGGCCGGTGGATTGCCCATCCGGAGTACACCTTCCCGATCATGGTGTGCCCCGATATTCGAGAGGCCGAGGTGTGCGGCTCATGTGCTAGGAGGCACTGGCGAGATGGTGGTGGGAGTCCACCTTGAGCGAGAGACCACCTGGGTCTCCACCCGCTACTTGGGAGTTCTTCAAGGCCGAGTTCAAGGTAAAGTTCATCGGTGATGAGGCTCAAGAGAAGATGGTGGAGCTCTTCCGAGAACACGGCGGGGTTTCGATTCCATTGAGATTATGAGCGCAAGTTCTCGAGTATGGGTATTTTGCTCCTCGGTTGATTGCCACCCGAGTGAAGATTCGGAAGTTCATATCTGGATTGAGGCGGTGGTGTTTCCCAGATGTCGTGGCTCGTGCCCACGACACTTATGCTAGGGGCCATCGATTGGCCACGATCTATAATGGGAAGTATCTGCTTTGGCGGGTGGTTGCCGCTCTGTTCGGGGCGTCTGTTCACCCAGTGCGGCAAGCGTAAGAGAAAGTTTGAGTTTAGGGGTGGCGGCGGCGTCGCCAAGGGCGATTCCAAAACCGGGATCGTATAGGGCCCCGATCCGTTTTTCAGCCTCGCGGCGAGGCGGTCCCCAGCGAGTTCTCGCTTGTGCTTCTTGCGGGAGGACCCACACTGGAGCTTGATGCACGGGGCCCGCAGTGTGTTTTCGTTGTGGTAAAGAGGGACATATGATCCGTTTTACGCCTCGGCCCGGCTATGGCGGCTCGGCCAGCAGCAGCAGGCGGTCGAGTGTTTGCTACGACCGTCAGAGGCCGAGCGCACGGATGCGCGCCGTGGTAGGTACGCTTCTTGTTTTAGATCACTGCGCATTTGTCTTGTTTGATTCTCGGTTCTACGCATTCATTTGTATACGTGTTGTTTCTTTGAGCATGCTAAGTTGAGACTAGAGCCTCTAGGTTTTGAGTTATCTGTTGCAACTCCTTGGGAGTTAGTATGTTAGCTAGAGATAAAATTAAGGATGGCCGGATCGAGATATCCAGGAGAGTTGCTTGTAGCCACACTCATAGTTACGCCTATGAGTGGTTTTGATGTGATTCTTGGTATGGAGTGGTTAGTTGCTAACCACGCGTTGATTGACCGCCACCGGAAAGAAGTAGTGTTGAGACCGCCAGTCGCCCAAATTTTTAAGTTTCGTGGAGTCCAGGTGGAGTTTGCCCGCCGATGGTGTCACCGTGGAAAGCTCGTCGTTTGCTAGCTCATGGAGCTTGGGGCTATTTAGCCAAGTTGTGCGGAAAGAGCCGCCTCGCTGTCTGCTGTTGATCAGTGCGGTCGTGCGCAGGAGTTTGCGGACGTGTTTCACGAGGAGTTACGGGTTGCCCCGAGAGAGAGGTTGACTTCACAATTGAGCTCGAGCCGGGACCCTCCCTATCTCGAAGGCTCCGTGATCGTATGGCGCCCGTGAGTTAAAGGAATCGAAGATTCGATTTGCGGAGATGTTAGATCGAGGGTTCATCCGTCCGAGTGTGTCCCCGTGGGAGCACCGATTCTGTTTGTGAAAAAGAAGGATGGTTCTATGCGCTTATGTATTGATTACCGCGAGCTTAATAAGGTGTGATGAAGAATAAGTATCCGTTGCCCGTATCGACGATTTGTTCGATCGGCTTGAGGAGCTTCGGTGTTCTCCAAGATAGATCCGAGATCCGGTTACCATCGATTGCGGATCGGGGATGCCGACGTTCCTAAGACGGTTTTGAGTCTAGATATGGTCACTATGAGTTTGTGGTCATGTCGTTTGGATTGACCAATGCCCCACCGCGTTCATGGACATGATGGATAGGGTGTTCAAATCATTTTTGGACGCGGCCGTCATCGTGTTCATTGACGATATTCTCGATTTATTCGAGGTCTAAGGAAGACCATGCAGAGCATTTGAGGCGAGTATTGGCGGCTTTGAGGAAAACCCACTTTATGCGAAGTTTTCCAAATGTGATTCTGGTTGGAGCGGTGGCCTTCCTAGGCCACGTGGTTTCGAGAGATGGTATAGCCGTGGACCCCGCGAAGATTGAGGCCGTGAGTTCATGGGCCAAGCCGACTTCCGATTGCCGAGATTCGCGACTTTACGGGTTTGGCGAGTTACTACCGTCGGTTCGTCAAGGACTTTTTCGCTTTAGCCTCGCCCCTCACTCGTCGGCGAGGAAGGGTGTCGAGTTCTTTTGGGACAAAGCAGTGTGATGAGAGCTTTGCTGTGCTCAAGCGCGATTTAACTTCAAGACTTGTGTTGGCGATCCGGGAGGGGACAGGTGGTTTCGTGGTCTCTGAGTGATGCTTCCAAGTTTGGATTAGGTTGTGTGTTGATGCAAAGACGGGAAGGTCATTGCCTATGCTTCCCGTCAATTTGGCCGTATGAGCAGAACTACCCGACTCATGATATGGTGTTGGCAAAGCAGTGGTGTTTGTAATCAAGATTTGGAGGCATTACTGTATGGTGAGCGGATTCGGATGTTTACCGATCACCGAGCCTCTCAATATCATTTACTCGTAAGGAGTTGAATATGAGGCAGAGGAGATGGTTAGAGTTGGTAAAGGATTATGATCTGCGAGATTTTGTACCATCCGGTAAAGCCAATGTAGTGGCCGATGCTTTGAGTAGAAAGACGTCGCACTCTGCGGCGTTGTTGAGTTCAGCCAGTTTGCGGAGAGAGTTCGAGCGGCCGAGGTTGCAGTGTTGTTGGGGGAGGTTACCGCCGTGGTAGCTCGATGGACTGCTCACCGTCGATTAGGCAAATGGATTATAGATGACCGGTTGGGTGACCCCGCACTTAAGAGATTGGTTGTGAGTTAGTGCCGACGGTGACTTTGACTTTGTATATTCACGAGATGATGGGTTGACTTATAGAGGGCGGTTGTGTGTTCCGGACATTGCGAGTTTGCGAGCGAGTTGCTCTCGGAGGCCCACATTCCCCTTTTGCTTGGCACCCGGGGTACCAAGATGTATCAGACTAAAGCGGACCTTACGGTGGATGGGAATGAAGAGGATGTGGCAGAGTTTGTCACCGGTGTCTCACTTGTCGCCAAGTGAAGGCACCGTGCAGAGGCCAGTGGTTTGTTGCAACCACCGAGTGTGCCCAGTGGAAATGGGACGAGATCTCCATGGACTTTATCTCTGGTTTGCCAAGGACTCGAGGAAGTTCTCAGATTTGGGTGATAGTCGACCGTTTGACCAAGAGCGCACACTTCATTCCGGTAGAGACACTTATACCGTGGAACGATGGGCGCAGATTGTTTTTGGAGCAGATCATCCGTTATCATGGTGTGCTTGCAGTAAGGATTGTGTCCGATCGTGACTCGCGGTTCACTTCTCGTTTCGAGAGCGCTCCAGGAAGGGATTGGGCACAGTGCGATTTCAAAGATGACTTTTCACCTCAAACGGATGGTCGGTCGAGAGAGTGAATCGATTCTCGAGGATATGTTGAGGGCTTGTGTGTTGGATTTCCAGCGATTGGGACCGAGATTCTGTACTTGATGGAGTTTGCCTATAACAACGATTACGATCGACGATTGAGATGGCTCCATTCGAGGCATTGTATGGTAAGCGTTGTCGGGTCCCCCGTGTTCGGGAAGAGGTCGGTGATAGACGAGTTTTGGGTCCCGAGTTACTGCAGATTGACCAATGGTGCGGTCTGAGAAGATTAGAGCTCGTATGTTGTGACTCAGAGCGAGAGCAGAGAAGAGTTACGCCGATGTTCGGCGTCGAGATTTGGAGTTTGAGGTTGGTCGGCATGTGTTCCTTAAGGTTGCTCCAATGCGAGGTGTTACGAGGTTTGGTAAGCGTGGGAAGTTGAGTCCCCGTTTTGTTGGTCCATTTGAGATCCTAGAGAGGATTGGCAGAGTTGCTTACCGGTTAGCCCTACCTCCGTCCCTATCAGCGGTGCATAGTGTTTTTCATGTATCGATGTTGAGGCGGTATGTGCGGACCGCCGCACATTGTGGACTTTGAGCCTTTGCGGTGAATGAGGATTTGAACTTCGAGGAGAAGCGGTGAGGATCCTTGCCTTTGAGACCAAGACGTTGCGTAATCGCGAGATTCGTTTGGTAAAGGTTCGATGGAAGAGTCGGGTTACGAGGAAGCCACTTGGGAGCGGGAAGACGAGATGAGATTGCATTACCCCGAAATGTTTAAGTCTTAAGGACTTTCGAGGACGAAAGTCATAAAAAGGAGGAATATTGTAACGACCTGGTTTTCTTCCCGTCTTCTTCAGGTATGCCCTAGGGTAATTTGGTAATTTGGTCGGGCCGTCATGGTCGTTTGTGTCTTTTCCAGCTACTAAAATTATTGGATGATTTTATGTAGGTTGTTGGAGAAGTTCGAGGTTTGGTTTGAGCAAGGTTTGATGCAAAAGTAAAAATTAAGGGATTTGTCCGCAAGTAGGGTTTGAACCGGGTCTCTGGGAAGCTTGTAGAGATGTGTGCCAATTGAGCCATTAGGTGCTCTTGTTACTCTTTCGCATCACATCTTAGTTAACCTTGGATTTTGGAGTTTTGGTGCATTTGGTTAAATGAAATAGAATTAGGTTTATTCCATCTTCTTCTCCAAAACTCCTCTTGGCCGCACAAGCTCTCCCTCTCCATTGCCTTGCCGAATTCTTCTTCCCTTGCATCTCCTTGGGTTCGATCATCATCATTCCGGGTAAGTCTTCATCCTCTTCATCTCCTCATTTGGTTTTTGATCTTTGGCCGAAGGTAAGATGTAGAGTGTGTGTGTGTTTGTGTTGGTTGCGACCCACCGAGAGGAGCGACCATCATCGCCCGATCGCCGCGACGCCCGGATCTGTCGAAGGCAGCCCGCCGCGACGCGAGATCCGCCTAGCAGCCTTGCCGTTCGTCCAAAGAAGACAGATCGCCTCGCCGCCGTCGCGACGTCCGGCCGGTCGGATCGCGACGCCGGATCGCGGATCGCGCCCGAATAGCAAGAATTTCGATCGTCGTTTGTCCTCGCCCGATCGCTTCGCGACGCCCTCGCCGTGTCCGCTTGCCCGCGCCGCGCCGCCCGCGCGTCCGGCCGCGCTGCGTCGCCCATCGCACGCCCTCGCGCGTGTCCGCTTGCCGAACCGCTTCGCCCGCGCGCGCTCGCCTCCCTGCGTGCAAGACGCGCTGACGCGCCCGGTAGCGCTGCCCTGCTGTGCAAGTGCGGTAGCGGCCGGCGCCCAGCTTGCCAGCAGCTCCAAGCTCGTGTCGTCGTGCCGCGTGAGTTCCCCGAGCCGAGCTTGCTGTTCTTTTGTTGTTTAGACATTTTAGATGCTGATTATTGTTGGTTTGCTAGGTTCCCGCTCGCTAGCTCGGGATTGTTCCGCAGCTTAGGATTTGTGTGTAGAAGCCTCCCGACCAAGGTAAGGATTTCTTACCGGAGTTGTGTGGGCCCTGCGGTATATTTGTGATTGTTGTTTTGTATGCTGTGTATGATTACTAGCATGTTTAGCCCTAGGTGCTCTGTTCAACTCGGTGGCATGAACTCTTGTATTGTTTCTCATGTTAGCCCATGCTAGGTTGTTCCATTCTGGCATGTTCGATATCTGTCTTGCTTCGTAGTATCATGCTAGGTTCCTTGTATCTGTTGAGCACGTATTGGACTGCATTGATTGAATCGTTATTATTGTTAAGGTTTAGAATTCAGGTAGATAGCATCATCCGGGCCCGATGCATAAAGTATCTTGCATCTATGGCAAGGACGATTGAGACAGTTCTCCGTCCTTGGACCCCGTGAGGGATTAGCTATCCCAACCGGTAGGCCCTGCAATCTTGGGTGAGGGTGGTAGTCTAAGCGATGCCCCAACGGTCGGGATGATGACTTGGCAATGCCTAGTCCCCGGCAGCCGGCACGTCCTCAGCGTGTTCGGCAGTAGCCCTTGATTGCCACCTGTTAAGGTAAGGACGGCTTCCTGGTGTAAGCCTACCATGACCCGTTCCTTAGCCTCAGGTGCGGTGGTACAGGCTGACATAGTTCACGTGTCCAGGTCTCACACCCTATGTCGGTGACACCGATCCAGATTTAGTTAGGCGTGGTATCCGGATATGGGCGGCTTGCCACTAGACCCGGCACCCCATAGTCTGTAGAAGAAGCACGCGGTGCATCGTTACGCTCATTACTGGCGCGCCGACTGGAGAGCTCCTTGGGATCTTGAGCCAGTGCACCTTTCGTATCGTCAGTAGGCAGGCTGAGGCCGGGACTTGTTCCCGTATAGCGCGTATAGTGTGTTGTGGTATTTCCGGACTAAGACCCTGAGTTGGCATCCGAGGTCCAAGTGTGGACTTAGCTATGTGCTCCGCTCTGTGTTTGTACTCATAGCTTGCATACATTCTTCTAGATGATCATGTATATCGTATTGTACCCGGTTGGGGATTCTTACTGGGTAATTCGTTACTCACCCTTATTACGTGGTTTTCCACAGGTAATCAAGCGGGAGACAGGATGGTGAAGGAGAAGGCGTGATCATGGAATCCTGCTTTGTCATCTCGATTATTTTATTTTATCATGACTCTTGACTTTTGTTATTTCCCTGAATGCATGTAGAGCGGGCACGAGTCCAGGATGTTTTCTTACGTTTTATGGATTCCAGCATATTTGTACTTGTGGGTTGTTTTAATGGTTTAAATAAATCTCACGATCGAGTATGCTTTTAGAAATGTATGTTTTGGTTGTTGAATGTTTCTGTTTTTACTTGGGATCCGAAATGTATTTTTCATAATGTCGTTTATTTTCACTACATGCATTGGGGTAAAGGCCCATTTAGAGCCCCTTTTGGTCGGGTCTTTACTGATTGGTATCGAGCTCAGAGTCATAGATTCTCAGAGATCGACCTTTTGTTGTAGGTCGTTTTTCCATGATCATCGGCTCTCTGCGGTCATCAGTACGCCTAAGTTTACTATTTGTTGTTGAAAAAGGGTTAAGAATTTACAATACCTATCATCTAGTGTATGCCTTGTTTGGTGTTGTGGAGTGGTGACAGCGAGTGTTTTGATTCGTTGTTGGTTTGGATGTAGATCGCCAAAGATGCTACCACCCGTCTGGAGAGGAGGTTCGAGAGCGGTCGAGGTATCGGGATCGGATCTCGACATCTGCAGGACATCGTCCCAAGCCGACATCGATGGCATTCCACCAGAAGCTCCTCCGTTACGCCTAGAGCGGGCGTTGAGGCGATCGAGCGCCGTGAGACTACTCCCGGAGCAGAGTTTGCCGAGTCTATGAGGGCTTTTATGGTCAGCATGTTGAGTGACCGAGAGCGAGAGACCTGTGCCTTGTTGGCGCGCGCGGCGGGAAGAGTCCCGAGCCCAGATCGAGCGGTGACTCGATTGGTTCAAGAGAGCTCAAGTAGCACCTCCAGCTCCTCAGAGCAAGTAGCCCCAGAGGCGAGATATGGCAGAGGTGCCGAGGAATTGGGTAGGTGGTGAAGGATTTTGTGAAGTGGAAGCCCGAGAAGTTTGATGCCACCGGTGATGCGCTAGCGCGGCCTGTGTGGATTGCCCATCCGGAGTACACCTTCCCGATCATGGTGTGCCCCGATATTCAGAGGCCGAGGTGTGCGGCTCATGTGCTAGGAGGCACGGCGAGATGGTGGTGGGAGTCCACCTTGAGCGAGAGACCGGTGGGTCTCCACCCGCTACTTGGGAGTTCTTCAAGAAAGGTGAGTTCAAGGTAAAGTTCATCGGTGATGAGGCTCAAGAGAAGATGGTGGAGCTCTTCCGAACACGGCAGGTTCGATTCCATTGAGGATTATGAGCGCAAGTTCTCGTGAGTATGGGTATTTTGCTCCTCGGTTGATTGCCACCCGGAGTGAAGATTCGGAAGTTCATATCCGGATTGAGGGTGGTGTTTCCCGAGATGTCGGGGCTCGTGCCCCGACACTTATGCTAGGGGTCATCGATTGGCCACGATCTATAATGGGAAGTATCTGCTTGGCGGGTGGTTGCCGCTCTGTTCGGCGTCTGTTCCAGTGCAGCAGTGGTAAGAGAGAAAGTTTGAGTTTAGGGGTGGCGGCGGCGCCGCCAAGGGCGATTCCAAAACCGGGATCGGTATAGGGCCCCGATCCGTTTTCGGCCTCGCCGCAGGCGGTCCCGAGCGAGTTCCGCTTGTGCTTCTTGCGGGAGGACCCCACACTGGAGCTTGATGACGGGGGCCCAGAGTGTGTTTTCGTTGTGGTAAAGAGGACATATGATCCGTTTTTACGTCCTCGGCCCGGCTATGGCGGCTCGGCCAGCAGGCGTTAGTGGTCGAGTGTTTGCTACGACCCGTCAGAGGCCGAGCGCACGGATGCCGCCTGTGGGTGCACGCTTCTTGTTTTAGATCACTGCGCATTTGTCTTGTTTGATTCTGGTTCTACGCATTCATTTGTATCTCGTGTTGTTTCTTTGAGCATGCTAAGTTGAGACTAGAGCCTCTAGGTTTTGAGTTATCTGTTGCAACTCCTTCGGAGTTAGTATGTTAGCTAGAGATAAAATTAAGGATGGCCGGATCGAGATATCCGGAGAGTTGCTTGTAGCCACACTCATAGTTACGCCTATGAGTGGTTTTGATGTGATTCTTGGTATGGAGTGGTTAGTCGCTAACCACGCGTTGATTGACCGCCACCGGAAAGAAGTAGTGTTTGAGACGCGCCAGTCGGCCCAGCCTTTAAGTTTCGTGGAGTCCAGGGTGGAGTTTGCCCGCCGATGGTGTCATTTGTGAAAGCTCGTCGTTTGCTAGCTCATGGAGCTTGGGGCTATTTAGCCAAGTTGTGCGGGAAGAGCGCCCTCGCCATGTCTGTTGATCAGTACGGTCGTGCAGGAGTTTGCGGACGTGTTTCGAGGAGTTACTGGGGTTGCCCCGAAGAGAGAGGTTGACTTCACAATTGAGCTCGAGCCAGGACCCTCCCTATCTCGAAGGCCCGTGATCGTATGGCGCGCCGAGTTAAAGGAAGGCGAAGATTGATTGCAGGAGATGTTAGATCGAGGGTTCATCCGTCCGAGTGTGTCCCGTGGGAGCACCGATTCTGTTTGTGAAAAAGAAGGATGGTTCTATGCGCTTATGTATTGATTACCGCGAGCTTAATAAGGTGTGATGAAGAATAAGTATCCGTTGCCCCCGTATCGACGATTTGTTCGATCGGCACCAGGAGCTTCGGTGTTCTCCAAGATAGATCCGAGATCCGGTTACCATCGATTTGCGGATCGGGGATGCCGACGTTCCTAAGACGACTTTCAGGTCTAGATATGGTCACTATGAGTTTGTGGTCATGTCGTTTGGATTGACCAATGCCCGGCCCGCGTTCATGGACATGATGGATAGGGTGTTCAAATCATTTTTGGACGGCCGTCATCGTGTTCATTGACGATATTCGATTTATTCGAGGTCTAAGGAAGACCATGCAGAGCATTTGAGGCGAGTATTGGCGGCTTTGAGGGAAACCCGGCTTTATGCGAAGTTTTCCAAATGTGATTTCTGGTTGGAGCGGTGGCCTTCCTAGGCCACGTGGTTTCGAGAGATGGTATAGCCGTGGACCCCGCGAAGATTGAGGCCGTGAGTTCATGGGCCAAGCCGACTTCGATTGCCGAGATTCACGGCTTTCAGGTTTGGCGAGTTACTACCGTCGGTTCGTCAAGGACTTTTTCGCTTTAGCCTCGCCCCTCACTCGTCCGACGAGGAAGGGTGTCGAGTTCTTTTGGGACAAAGAGTGTGATGAGAGCTTTGCGTGCTCAAGCGCAGCTTTAACTTCAAAGACTGTGTTGGCGATCCGGAGGGGACAGTGGTTTCGTGGTCTCTGATGATGCTTCCAAGTTTGGATTAGGTTGTGTGTTGATGCAAGACGCGGGAAGGTCATTGCCTATGCTTCCCGTCATTTGAAGCCGTATGAGCGAGAACTACCCGACTCATGATATGGAGTTGGCGCAGTGGTGTTTGCAATCAAGATTTGGAGGCATTACCGTATGGTGAGCGGATTCGAGATGTTTACCGATCACAGAGCCTCAAAGTATATCATTTTACTCGAAGGAGTTGAATATGAGGCGAGAGGAGATGGTTAGAGTTGGTAAAGGATTATGATCTGCGAGATTTTGTACCATCCGGTAAAGCCAATGTAGTGGCCGATGCTTTGAGTAGAAAGACGCGTCGCACTCTGCGGCGTTGTTGAGTTCCCAGCCAGTTTGCGGAGAGAGTTCGAGCGGGCCGAGGTTGCAGTGTTGTTGGGGAGGTTACCGCCGTGGTAGCTCGATTGACTGCTCACCCCGTCGATTAGGCAAATGGATTATAGACGGCCGGTTGGGTGACCCGCACTTAAGAGATTGGTTGACAGAGTTAGTCTTGACGGTGACTTTGACTTTGTATATTCACCGCATGTGGGTTGACTTATAGAGGCCGGTTGTGTGTTCCGGACATTGCGAGTTTGCGAGCGAGTTGCTCTCTGAGGCCCCTGATTCCCCCTTTTGCTTGGCACCCGGGGTACCAAGATGTATCGAGACCTTAAGCGGACCTTTCGGTGGATGGGAATGAAGAGGATGTGGCGAGTTTGTCACCGGTGTCTCACTTGTCGCAAGTGAAGGCACCTGTGCAGAAGCCGGTGGTTTGTTGCAACCACCGAGTGTGCCCAGTGGAAATGGGACGAGATCTCCATGGACTTTATCTCTGGTTTGCCAAGGACTCGAGGAAGTTCTCTCATTTGGGTGATAGTCGACCGTTTGATTCAAGAGCGCACACTTCATTCCGGTAGAGACACTTATACCGTGGAACAAAGGCGCAGATTGTTTTTGGAGCAGATCATCCGTTATCGTGGTGTGCCGGTAAGGATTGTGTCCGATCGTGACTCGCGGTTCACTTCTCGTTTCGAGAGCGCTCCAGAAGGGATTGGGCACAGAGTGCGATTCAAAGATGACTTTTCACCCTCAAACGGATGGTCGACCGAGAGAGTGAATCGATTCTCGAGGATATGTTGAGGGCTTGTGTGTTGGATTTCCCGAGCGATTTTGGGACCGAAGATTCAGACTTGATGGAGTTTGCCTATAACAACGATTACGATCGGCGATTGAGATGGCTCCATTCGAGGCATTGTATGGTAAGCGTTGTCGGTCCCCCGTGTTGCGGGAAGAGGTCGGTGATAGACGAGTTTTGGGTCCCGAAAGTTACTGCAGATTGACCAATGGTGCGGTCTGCGAGAAGATTAGAGCTCGTATGTTGACACTCAGAGCGAGCAGAGAAGAGTTACGCCGATGTTGGCGTCGAGATTTGGAGTTTGAGGTTGGTCGGCATGTGTTCCTTAAGGTTGCTCCAATGCGAGGTGTTCTGAGGTTTGGTAAGCGTGGGAAGTTGAGTCCCCGTTTTGTTGGTCCATTTGAGATCCTAGAGAGGATTGGCAGAGTTGCTTACCGGTTAGCCCTACCTCCGTCCCTATCAGCGGTGCATAGTGTTTTTCATGTATCGATGTTGAGGCAATATGTGCGGACTGTCGCACATTGTGGACTTTGAGCCTTTGCGGTGAATGAGGATTTGAACTTCGAGGAGAAGCGGTGAGGATCCTTGCCTTTGAGACCAAGACGTTGCGTAATCGCGAGATTCGTTTGGTAAAGGTTGATGGAAGAGTCGTGGTTACGAGGAAGCCACTTGGGAGCGGGAAGACGAGATGAGATTGCATTACCCCCGAAATGTTTCAGTCTTAAGGACTTTCGAGGACGAAAGTCATAAAAAGGAGGGAATATTGTAACGACCCAGGTTTTCTTCCCGGTCTTCCAGGTATGCCCTAGGGGTAATTTGGTAATTTGGTCGGGCCGTCATGGTCGTTTGTGTCTTTTCCAGCTACTAAAATTATTGGATGATTTTATGTAGGTTGTTGGAGAAGTTCGAGGTTTGGTTTGAGCAAGGTTTGATGCAAAAGTAAAAATTAAGGGATTTGTGCTGCAGCCGGGGTTTGAACCCGGGTCTCCTGGGAAGCTTGTAGAGATGTGTGCCAATTGAGCCATTAGGTGCTCTTGTTACTCTTTCTGCATCACATCTTAGTTAACCTTGGATTTTGGAGTTTTGGTGCATTTGGTTAAATGAAATAGAATTAGGTTTATTCCATCTTCTTCTCCAAAACTCCTCTTGGCCGCACAAGCTCTCCCTCTCCATTGCCTTGCCGAATTCTTCTTCCCTTGCATCTCCTTGGGTTCGATCATCATCATTCGGGTAAGTCTTCATCCTCTTCATCTCCTCATTTGGTTTTTGATCTTTGGCCGAAGGTAAGATGTAGAGAGTGTGTGTGTGTTTGTGTTGGTTGCGGCCACCGAGAGGAGCGACCATCATCGCCCGATCGCTCGACGCCCCGAGATCTGTCGAAGCAGCCCGCCAGACGCCAGATCCGCTTAGCGGCCTTGCCGTTCGTCCAAAGAAGACAGATCGCCTCCCGTCGTCGCACGTCCGGCCGGTCGAGATCGCGACGCCGGATCGCGCCAAAGAACGGCGGCCAGATCGATCGCGTTCGTCCTCGCCGTCGCTCAGACGCCCTCGCCGTGTCCGCTTGCCGAATCGCTGCTCGCCAGCGTCCAGCCGCTTTTTGCGTCGCCCATCGCACGCCCTCGCCGTGTCCGCTTGCCGAACCGCTCGCGCGCGCGCGCGCGTCCGTCCTGCGTTGCGTGCAGTAGCGCGCCAGCAGCGTCCTCGCTGCCGTGCGGCAGCGCACACCGGCGCCCAGCCAGCTTGTTTGCGGCTCCAAGCTCGTGTCGTCGTGCGCGTGAGTTCCCCGAGCCGAGCTTGCGTTCTTTTGTTGTTTAGACATTTTAGATGCCGATTATTGTTGGTTTGCTAGGTTCCGCTCGCTAGCTCGGGATTGTTCCGCAGCTTAGGATTTGTGTGTAGAAGCCTCCCGACCAAGGTAAGGATTTCTTACCGGAGTTGTGTGGGCCCTGCGGTATATTTGTGATTGTTGTTTTGTATGCCTGTGTATGATTACTAGCATGTTTAGCCCTAGGTGCTCTGTTTCAACTCCCGACGTGGCATGAACTCTTGTATTGTTTCTCATGTTAGCCCATGCTAGGTTGTTCCATTCTCGCATGTTCGATATCTGTCTTGCTTCGTAGTATCATGCTAGGTTCCTTGTATCTGCATTGAGCACGTATTGGGTGCATTGATTGAATCGTTATTATTGTTAAGGTTTAGAATTCGTGTAGATAGCATCATCGGGCCCGATGCATAAAGTATCTTGCATCTATGGCAAGGACGATTGAGACAGTTCTCCGATCCCTGGACCCCGTGAGGGATTAGCTATCCCAACCGGTAGGCCCTGCAATCTTGGGTGAGGGTGGTAGTCTAAGCGATGCCCCAACGGTCGGGATGATGACTTGGCAATGCCTAGTCCCCGGCAGCCGGCACGTCCTCAGCGTGTTCGGCAGTAGCCCTTGATTGCCACCTGTTAAGGTAAGGACGGCTTCCTGGTGTAAGCCTACCATGACCCGTTCCTTAGCCTCAAGTGCGGTGGTACAGGCTGACATAGTTCACGTGTCCAGGTCTCACACCCCTATGTCAGTGACACCGATCCAGAGATTTAGTTAGGCGTGGTATCCGGATATGGGCAGCTTGCCACTAGACCCGGCACCCCCCATAGTCTGTAGAAGCACGCGGTGCATCGTTACGCTCATTACAGCGCCGACTGGAGAGCTCCTTGGGATCTTGAGCCAGTGCACCTTTCGTATCGTCAGTAGGCAGGCTGAGGCCGGGACTTGTTCCCGTATAGCGCGTATAGTGTGTTGTGGTATTTCCGGACTAAGACCCTGAGTTGGCATCCGAGGTCCAAGTGTGGACTTAGCTATGTGCTCCGCTCTGTGTTTGTACTCATAGCTTGCATACATTCTTCTAGATGATCATGTATATCGTATTGTACCCCGGTTGGGGATTCTTACTGGGTAATTCGTTACTCACCCTTATTCTGTGGTTTTCCACAGGTAATCAAGGCGGGAGACAGGATGGCTGAAGGAGGAGCTGTGATCATGGAATCTTTGTCATCTCTCGATTATTTTATTTTATCATGACTCTTGACTTTTGTTATTTCCCCCCGAATGCATGTAGACGGCACACGAGTCCCGGGATGTTTTCTTACGTTTTATGGATTCCAGCATATTTGTACTTGTGGGTTGTTTTAATGGTTTAAATAAATCTCTGATCAGAGTATGCTTTTAGAAATGTATGTTTTGGTTGTTGAATGTTTCTGTTTTTACTTGGGATCCGAAATGTATTTTTCATAATGTCGTTTATTTTCACTACATGCATTGGGGTAAAGGCCCATTTAGAGCCCCTTTTGGGTCGGGTCTTTACAAGCGCGCGGTGCATGCTTACGCTCATTACAGCGCCGACCGGAGAGCTCCTCGGGATCTTGAGCTAGTGTACCTTTCATTCGACAGTAGACAGGCTGAGGCCGGGACTTGTTTCTCGTATAGGGCGTATTGTGTGAAGGATTGTGTGGAGGATTATTCCGGACTAAGACCCTGAGTTGGCATCCGAGGTCCAAATATGGACTCAAGCTATGTGCTCTATTCTGTGTTTATACTCATAGCTTGCATTCACTCATCTAGATGACCATGTATATCGTATTGTACCCCGATTGGGGATTCTTACTGAGTAATTCGTTACTCACCCTTATTATTGTGGTTTTTCCACAGGTAACCGAGTTGCGAGACAGGATGGCTGAAGAAGGAGCTGTGATCATGGGGCCCAGTCATCAAACTCTGATTTTGTGTTATGACTCTTTATGTTTTATTTTCCCCTGAATGCATGTAGCCGGGCACGGAGCTCTAGGATGTTTTCTAAATGTTTTGTGGATTCCAGCATGGTTGTATCTGGACAGGTTTTGAAGGATTTTAATAAATCTCTGATCAGAGTAAACTTTGGAAATGTATTTATCTTGGAACAGGTGCTTGGAAACAGGGACAGGTTTCAGGAAAATTGTCCGGGCTTTGAACTGAATGTTTGAATGTTTTGTTTTTAATTGGAATCCGAAATCATGTTTGTATAATGTCCTTTACTTTGAATGCATGCATTGGGGTAAGGGCCCATTTAGTGCCCCATTCGGGTCGGGTCCTTACACTAGGTACAAACTACGCAGGCCAGGTACGCATGCCTAAGACTCGGAAGCGGTGTCACTAAACATAGTAGTGCGAGGTCCTCGGCACTCATATGTGTAGCCTGTACCACCGACCTGAAGCCAAGAACTGGCCAAGGCAGGCTTGCACCATTGGCAGGGTTCCGCTCTAGCAGGCTACAAACTAGGCTTATGCTGATGTGGTAGCTACATCCACATCGGCGACCGGGGGGAAGCAATGTACGTTATGCTTCGCTCTATCACCCGACCCGTGGGGCAAAGTACATTATGTCCGCTCTCAGCCTCTGGATGATGACAAACCCTACTACACTAGCTAAGAGTATGAAATAACTGATTCCTGGCTATACATACATATCAACATCAATCACACTTAACCTAGCATGATACTACGAACTTAAAGCAGGAATCTCAAGCATGCTGGAAGAACAAACCTAGCATGGCACTAACATGTACAAACAGGCAAACATGTTAGCAAGAATTTAATCACAAGTTGTCCTATCCACTAACATGCTCATAAAAGCAAACATACATACAAGGCACATCATGATAATATCACAGGGTCCACACAACCACGGTAAGGAATCCTTACCTGGAAACAAGCAGAAATAGCTATCAAAAATCAACCAAGCGACCCTCGAGCTTCTAAGAGAACCCGAGCAACCTAAGCATTTAATAAAAACAACCTAATTAAATAAACAGTAGCCAACAGCTTAGGACCCTAGGGAGGAAAGACTCGGGAAATACCATCCGAGAAGCCACAAGGCTCGGGCCACACCAACACAGCAGGGCAGGCTGTCGGCAGCAAGGAGGCAGGCAGGGCGCTGGGTGCTGGGCGAGTAGGCACGGCTTGGCGCGGGTACGGCACGGGGCGACGCGTGCAGACACGGGCTGGCGCAGGCGAGCGATTGCGCTGGAACGGGCGCACGGACGAGCGGTTGAGGCGCGGACGACGACAAAGACACGACGCGCTGGGAGTGGACATGGACGAGCGGCACAGCGAGGCGTCTGGTCTGCGACGGGGACGACGTGCGGTGCAGGCGAGCGTCATCGGGCGATGCAGGGTGTGCGACTAGCGTGCAACGGCTGGGCGAAGCACGGGGGACGCATCTGGGCGGCTGGGTCGACGCACGGGCGGCAGCGGCTGGAGTGAGGTGGCTCGGCTGGGCTCCTTGGCTCGGTTCCAAGGCTTGGTGCGGCTAGGTTTTGTGGGGGGGGGAGAGAGAGAGAGAGTCTTGCAAAACAAGGGGAATGGGATTTTCTTGATTTTCTTTCCTTTTCCTAATTTAAATGGGTCTAAAATCCCATCCCAAAGCTTCCTCATTCGAGACCTCGCAGAAACAACTTTTGTCCTAAATAAAACTCACTCAATTCAAACTCTCAAATCAACATTAAGGGCAAGGGCTCAAATACCCAAAGGAAGCACTAAACTTAACAATAAATTTGCCAAAACCCAAACCACCTCCAAACTTCCAACCGACTAGCCCAAACATCTTGGTTCTTGCAACCAACAACAATCAAGCCTCGGCAAAGGCAAGAGCGACCCTGAAATCCTAAAAATCCACAAATCCTGCCCGGGAAGCAAAAGACCAAAATACCCCTTAAGGTTAAAATAGCTCTAACGGCCCAACCGAACAACCGAATCTTGAACCGAAAGCACCTGAAAAACCTGAATAGAAAACTGGGCCGTTACATAAGGGGCAATCACAATTATCTTGGGGGTAGCCTGACCTCTGCTAGAGACCCGCCAAAGTGCACCAGCGGAGATATGCACGAATGCCTCGGGTAGCCTGACCTCTGCCAGGGACCCATAATGTTGTGCTCGCAGAGACATACTCTAGTGTCTCGGGGTAGCCTGACCCACGCTAGGGACCCACCAATAAAGTCACCCGACCCTGTCAGGGAGGGCCACGAGTGAGGGGAACACACAACATCCCTAAACCTCGGGCGAAGGATTAAGCACACAGAATCCCAAATTCTCGGGTTGGGGATTAAGCACACAAAATCCCAAAAGCCACGAGTAGGGGACTAACCACACAGAGTCGCTAATGCCACGAGTGAGAGACTATCACACAGAATCCCTAAACCTCGGGCAAACAGGTCCACCGACAGGCATTTCTCCACACCATCATCTGTCCCAATGGCCTCTTTCGGTAGGTGTCGGGGTCAGGCAGGTCATGAATGCCCTCCTTCCCTTGTACCAAGCCATTGTCGTAGGTGTCCTGGTCAAACGGGTCATGTTCGGCTCCCCTTCCCACGTACACAATGGGTAAACTTGTGGAACCATGCACACAACATATGAGGTTCCACGAGTACACATAGAGAGATAATAACTAGCACTAGAGTCACACGAGATCTAGCGTAGCCTAGGCGAGTGCACCCGGCCCACCCGAGGGTTGGTGCGACCCGTAACGTGTGCTCACAACCAAGGAACCCGTTGTTTCGCACACAAGGTGACACGTAGGTGAAATTTGACCCATTGGTCGGATGCAAAAGTCAACTGGTAGGCTAATGTAACCCACCACGTGTCTCGAAGCAAAGAGGATCCATATCCCCGCTCGGTTCTTAAGGGGGCACTGACGAGTCATAACAGCAACAAGATATCGATCATGCAATCATGAGCCCTAAAATGTGTGAGCTAGCTGCTCTTCTAGGTGGTCAACACAGTAACCAGGCATAGCTATTCTAACGCCAAAACAACATACGGATAACCCTTTAGGTAACGAACAGAGAAACTGAGCATAATCATGGCAACACGTATACAGTCAAACATGGATGGAGTCAGCACATAGAACATGCTTAATCCAAGGCGATTCAGTCAATCAACAAGTTAAAAAGATAAGTAGTTCATCACATATACGAGCAGAGATACACATCGGTAAAAGATGATACGATCACAAGATACACATCAATAGAGATTTAACAGATCACGAGCTACACACGTGTTCAAGCTACCACGAGTAGTAATAAGTTCAAACAGTGAATCACAACACCAAAGCATACATGTGACAAGTAATCTAACAATCAATTCTCATAATTTCTATCATGCCACTATCCACATGCTTTAAACCACAAACCCGAATCATAATGAAGCCCTTTACCTTCCCGACGACTCGACCGAAACACCACGGGAACCCACGAGCTAAACGGCGACCCGAAACGATGAAACTCGAGAGCACTTAAACACAAAACAACGTCGAGCGTTCATTAGGGACAAACTAAACAAGCCACAAAGGGGGTTAACATCACGGGAACGAGGGGAAGCTACTGCCTAGAAACGCCTCACAGGAGCACGACGGCGCCAGAGGCGGCGCGTCATCATGGAACGAAGCAGGTCATACCACGTTGGAAAGGTCTTGAGCTCAGGATCACGGAATAGGTCTCAAATTTCCAATAGAACTTCTCTAGCTCTCGGAATCTACGAATAAAGAAAGTAAAACTAAGGTGTGTTTGAGCAAGCTCGCCGGCAAACTCCATTAATGGCTGGAACGAAGCTTTAAAAGATGAAAAATTAGGGGATAGAAGGCTTACAAGGGGTTTATTGAAAGAGTGAAGGAAAATGACGAGCTTAAGCGAGCTCGTTTCAAAACCCGCTGCAAACAACACTTAAGAATAGGCGGCGCGGAGGAGGGGTGGTTCGCGTCGCCGGCGAGGACACGGAAGGGGACGGCGACACATGGTTGACGGCGGAGATGCGGGATGAGGCAGCTTGGAAGGCAGCGAGGTCTTGGCGGCGAAACGCGAGTAGAGAGGGGCTGGTTTGAAGTTCTCGTGCGTAGAAGAAGGTGGGGAAGGGAAAGGTGATGGATGGCCCAGATCGCGACACATGGAGGACTGTGATAGGGAGTGGCTGACTGCTGGATTTGAACAAGAGAGAGGGAGAAAAGGGGCTGGTGTTGTCGACTGGACGGGATAAATGAAGAGATAGAAAAAAAAAACAAAACTCTTTATATAAATATATATAAAGACCATTTTCTATTTTTGGATGCATCTTTTAAAGACCCCTTGAAAACCTAAAGCCTTTACCTTATTTGTAACCAAGAAGAAAGAGTCTCAACATTAACCCAAAATACCAATTGCAATTACATTTCATTTTAACTTGTTGTTTTGTATAATTATAAAAATGAATTGAATCCACCATTTTCACTTTAAAAATTTATATGTTTCAAGATTACATAGATTTTTAATAAAACTCTCAAGTATATAAAAAATTAGCTAGGTTGTTACATACTGTTTATTTCAATAGTGAAAACATGCAAATACTAATTCGTTAAGAATTAATCGGATTGAACAAATACAAACATAAATGAGAAACAAACATGATACAAATAGGTTTAGTGCAACATAAAATGGATAAAAAACATATCAAGCATAGTAAAAAAAATAATAATATAAAATCCAAGTGAATAATGTTCATATGATTAAAGTCCCTAGTAATAGGATATAAACAATAGTGAAATAACTATCTAATATATGTCAATTAAAATCTCAATACTTAAAATTAAACAAAAGTTCAAATTGCATAACAAGGACATAATTCTAGCTAGAACATAATAGCACAAATGTATAAAACAAAATATAATTACTATGTCGAACCTCGGAGGTAGTAATTGGCGTTGAAGGTTAGACTTGAAAAGGTGAATAATAAAATGATAGTTAGATCAAATTCAATACAAACAATATATTGATCTAAAATAAAATTGACCTAAAAGAACCCAATCTCAGGAATATAGAAGCAATTATCACGTCTCATTAGAGATCAAATGCTAGCCACTTCGAAAATATTTTTTTAGAAATATAGAAGAAAATGCAAACATATAGAAGTAGATGGTCAATACACATAAAGGAGTATCACTCACATGGGGATGTTAAACCAGAATGATGAAAACAAGTTATGGATGAAAATAAGGCATAGAAGTAAATGGTCAATACACATGCAGAGAAAGGAATAACTCAAGCTAAGGAATCTAAGAACGATATTAGGTGATGGAAAATACATAAATAAAAAGAGCATATTAACAACATTTAAAAATAGAATGATGAACACAATGAATTGAAAGTAATAAAAAAGATAATTTTATAATCAATATATATGTAGAAAAAGTATGGATCAGCTTGTGAATCTAGAACAATGTTAGGTGATGAATCTAGGACATGTAAATATAGAATAACAAGCACAATGAATTCAACAATTAAAAAACAGTGAAGTATAAATTCATTACATACGCAGATTTTGTTTACATCAGTTAAAGACATGGATGAAACAAGCAAGGCATGGATGAAGATAATACAGTCTCAAACAATATTAGGGTGATGAACAATACATGAGCTATATATAGATCAGGAATGATAAAAACAGACTCATGAACAAAAACGGGGAGCTAATACATACACTTGTTTCAGCACGAAGAGGGTGAGAAATTTAGCAAAGGTAAGGAATGATATATATAGGGAAAATCAGATGACTAGTAGGTGAAGAGCAATAAGTTATCCTTTGCCATCAAATTAATACGAAATCTATTTTCTTCAACATATCTCATGATTAGAAAGTAGAAATAAATTCATGAAGAGAAGAGCACGAAAAAAAATCACACAGATCCATTAATTTGGTTGTTGAGATTTAAACATTAAAAAAAGTCACCATCCAATCGGAATAGATATATACGAGGAACAAAATTAATGTTAAGGAGTTGAAAGATTTACTTTCATAACAAAAAAAAAAAAATCAACAGATATCAAAACAGGGATAAGATCAGATGAAATAAACTCTTGAAGAGAAGGAAATCAGGATTAAAAAGTGAAAGTGGTCAATTAATTTGGTTGTTGAGATTCGAACATATGGCTAGAGATATATCAAACATTAAAAAGAAGCCACCATCACATCAGAGTAAAAATATACAGAGAACAAAATTAATGTTAAGTAGTTGGATGAAAGAACTGATAACATTTAGTTTTTAAAAAAATCACAACTCAAGATATCAAACACAGAGATAAGATCGGATGAACACAAAAGGAAAAAAAATTTGTTTTTTCAGTGGCTCTCATCATCGACTGGGGAGGGTTAGAGGACTTACCTAGATCTACTCCTCCTCCAAGCCGAAACCTGGACTTCTGTAAGGGACCGACCCGAATGGGGCACTAAATGGGCCCTTACCCCAATGCATGCATTCAAAGTAAAGGATATTAAACCGACATGATTTCGGATTCCAATTAAAACAAAAACATTCAAAATAACCCCTTTAAAAACTAGACAATTTCCCTGGAATCTGTCCCTGTTTCCAAGCACCTGTTCCAAGATAAATACATTTCCAAAGATTACTCTGATCAGAGATTTACTAAAAACCATTCAAAACCTACTCAGATACAAAATGCTGGAATCCACAAAACATTTACAAAACATCCTAGGGCTCCGTGCCCGGCTACATGCATTCAGGGGAAACAAAACATAAAGAGTCATTACACAAAAATCAGAGTTAGAAGACTGGGCCCCATGATCACAGCTCCTCCTTCAGTCATCCTGTCTCGCAACTTGGTTACCTGTGGAAAAACCGGGGCGTGACACGAAATCCGAAATCGAGCGATCCATGGGGATTCGACGAGCGATTCTTGGATGGCGAACTGCCCTACACTAGCTGCACAAAACCCATACCTTAAATCGCCTCGACTCGGCCGGAAAACGAAATCGAAACCAGGGAGAAAGAAGTCGGATTTTTGAAGGAAAGGAGGAAGAAGAAGCTTACCTGCTGCTCGGGGATGGAAAACGACTTCGAATTGGAGACGAAGCTTGGTCGAACAGAGCTGGAGAAGGAAGAAATTGCAAGGAAATCGCCGGTCGATCGAAGGGAATCCGCGAAGAAGAAGAAGAGGAAATGGGGAAGGAGCTTCGACCGACTCTGTTTTAAACCAAAACTCAGCACAAACCAGCTTATATATTAGATCGTGCGTTTAGATTAACAAACGCGCCCAGTGGCTTGGCTGGCAGCGCCCTCCGCCTAGCACGCGACACGTCCCTGGCTCGAACCTCACTCGACGCTCTATTTAATTCCCTATTTATTTTTACTTTTTTCCCAAGCCCAAATGTCTTCATTAAAATTCCCGATCCCATTCAAATCGACTCATAATTTTTCCTGCAATTTACAATTTCATAACCGACCCTGTCGGCCCGACCCAAAATTTCCAAAATGCCCCTGGGCCTCCCGAGAAGACCGGGATGAAATTTCTGGGCCGTTACAATATTCCCCCCTTATAAGACTTTCGTCCTCGAAAGTCACTTAAGATTGGAACAGCTCGGGATACTGCAATCTCATCTCATCCTCCCGCTCCCAAGTGGCTTCCTCTGAACTCTGACTCCTCCATTGAACTTTTACCAACCGGATTTCACGATTACGCAGTGTCTTTGTCTCAAAAGCAAGAATCCCCACTGGCTTCTCCTCGAAGCTCAAATCCTCATTCAGCTGCAAAGGCTCAAAATCAACAATGTGCGACGGGTCCGGCACGTACTGTCTAAACATCGAAACATGAAAAACACTGTGCGCTGCCGACAATGACGGAGGCAAGGCTAATCGATAAGCAACCTTGCCGATCCTCTCCAGAATCTCAAACGGACCAACAAAACGGGGACTCAGCTTTCCACGCTTGCCACACCTCAAACTCCAAATCCCGACGCCGAACATCGGCATAACTCTTCTCTCTGCTCTGAGCTGTCAACATACGAGCTCTAGTCTTCTGCACGGCACCATTGGTCAACTGCAGCAACTCGGGACCCAAAACCTGCCTATCACCAACCTCTTCCCAGAACACAGGAGAGAAGCGGCAGCGCGCTTACCATACAAAGCCTCGAATGAAGCCATCTGAATCGTCGACTGATAACTGTTGTTATTTGCAAACTCCATCAAATACAGGTACTGGTCCCAACTGCCCGGGAAATCCAACACACAAGCCCTCGAATCACGGTCAGACACAATCCTCACAGGCACACCGTGATAGCGAACAATCTGTTCCAAAAACAACTGCGCTCACTGTTCCACGGTATAAGTGTCTCTACAGGGAATGAAATGTGCGCTCTTAGCCAATCGATCGACTATCACCCAAATCTGAGAGACCTTCCTCGGAGTCCTCGGCAAACCAGCAATAAAGTCCATGGATATCTCTTCCCATTTCCACTGAGGTATACTCAGCAGCTGCAACAAACCGGCTGGTCTCTGCCTGGGTGCCTTCACTTGCTGACAAGTGAGACATCGATTGAAAAATTCCGCAACATCTCTTTTCATACCCATCCACCAGAATGTCTGCTTAAGATCGTGATACATCTTGGCACCCCCGGGGTGCCAATCCAACGAAGAACTGTGGGCCTCTGAGAGCAACTCTGCTCGCAATCCTGCAACATCCGGAACACACAAACGACCTTTGTACGTCAGCCCACTATCTGGTGAATACACAAAGTCAAAATCTCCATCAGCACTAACTCTGTCACCCAATTTCTTAAGTTGCGGGGTCACTCAGCTGACTATCAATAATTCGCTGTCTAATCGATGGCTGAATTAACAACTGAGCTACTCTGGCAGTAACCTCACCCAACAACACTGCAACCTCAGCCCACTCGAACTCCCGCTGCAATCTGGGCTGGGAACTCAACAACGCCGCGGAGTGCGACGTCTTCCTACTCAAAGCATCAACTACAACATTTGCTTTGCCCGGATGGTACAAATCTCGCAGTCATAATCTTTTACCAACTCTAACCATCTCGTCTGCCTCATATTCAGCTCCTTCTGAGTAAACAGATACTTGAGGCTCTGGTGATCGGTAAAAGTCTGAATCCGCTCACCATACAGGTAATGCCTCCAAATCTTCAGTGCAAACACCACTGCTGCCAACTCCATAACATGAGTCGGATAGTTCTGCTCATATGGCTTCAACTGACGGGAAGCATAAGCAATGACCTTCCGTCTTTGCATCAACACACAACCTAACCCGAATTTGGAAGCATTGTAAATCACGAAACCACTGTCTCCTCCGGGATCGCCAACATCAGTCTTTGGAGGCAAAGCTGCGCTTGAGCACGGCAAAGCTCTCATCACACTTACTGTTTCCAAATAAACTCGACACCCTTCCTCGTCGGACGAGTGAGGGGCGAGGCTATGGCGGAAAAATCCTTAACAAAACCGGACGACAAAGAAAGCGCCAAACCTGAGAAAGAAAGCGGCTCCTACGAGCGGACTCACCGAAGGACAGAGAGCTCCACATACACTCACTTTGTCTTGCTCCACCAAGCAACAAGATCAAAATCTCACGGGGTAGCAACAGGGGTCCACCACGAGCCGAACCTCCAAATACCCACGGGCAACTCTCAACTTTCACGAAAGCAGGAAGACAATCAACGAGGGCACGAACCATTCGCCCCACGAGCAAACTGACTTCTAGCAATTCCAATCCACACCTTGGTCAACACCGAGCATCAACTTGTCACCATACCGGAAATAATCCGGACTCTACTCCAAACAAATATTAACTTGCTAGGCTACCAAGATCGCCAAGCAATTCCCCGAGGCTACGAACTACACGGCTCCGACTTGCCAAGCGCAACTCACTACTTGGCTCGACGTGAGCTCTAGAGAGGCTCTCCACAACCTAGGGTTCTCAGACAACCCTCGACACCCACCGCCAACTAACGGACTAATGACCAATTGCTGAACAAACAACAACTCCATTTTCAAAGCATCATAACCATGCTGGCCAACTCCAACTCCTTGGAAACCAAGAGGATCCGAAACGCTACCGAATGCGTCATCCTCCTACTCAGACATCAACCACAACATAAATCCTATCCAAGGAAGGATCCGAACAACTCTCTCAGCCATGACGATCAACAAGAAGATCCGCCAACCAAGCTTAGGTCCAACTTAACAAATCTTACCTAAGCAACAACCTGATACCACGAGCATGGTATCCTTACCACCTCACTAAAGCCTTACAACATCCACCTGGAGTCCAAGTTTTCCAAGAACTGAGCACCAGATCCCCAAGCAAACCCTACATGGATCTGAAACTCTCGCCACAGAACGAACCACACAAAACACACTTGTGTGCACAACTCCCAACCTTCATTTAGAGGTCCAAGACTAACAAATGCCTTTTCCCAAATGCCACACTAGCTCCTGGCAGAGATACAACCAATCAACGGAACACCCAAAGTTCCATCTCCACACGATGCTCGAAGCTGTGGCAACCTTGCTCTACCAAAGCATAACCATGCCAAACCCAACTTACTTTATACCAAGCCTCTACCAAGGGTGCTTACCCATAAGGCATCCCATTCCTCTCACAAGGCATCCAACTCACCTTATAGGCATCCAACTCATGGCCCCTCAGCTGGACCCAAACTTGCTTCTACGAGGCTCAACTCTCCTGAGATTTAGGCACTCGAAGGTAGTTGACCGCACTACCAACCACAAAGATCTCTTGGCCTTAACACTAGCGTGAGATGCACGCGCACTAACACTTACCAACCGTCAACCTGCTTGACTTGCTCAACCTCTAGTAACACTGAGAAAAGGCTCCGGCTCCTCTCGAACCTCCTTTCGCTTGACGTCCTTCGATTACCACTGAACTAGCCCTTTTGCACGACCTCCACAGGTGCAACTACCATAAATAGATCCAAGGCTAAAGGAGTACGCTAAACTCCGAACGGCATAGAACCATCTGCTATGCCCATGCCAAACTCAGGCCTGAACCAGATTTAGTGCTCAAGCGGCACACCAACCAATGCACCTCAAGTGCCACTACTACCAAATCCATATCTTACTACACACGGGGCCACAAGGTCACAACCTCAAGTGACACGAACTCTGGCTCGGCATACAAGGGCTCAACTCCAACAACCATGCTTAAGGCATCTCATCAAGCTAAAAGCTCACCGCCTACTCTTGCATCTCCACATGATGCTCAACAAACTCTGGCCGGCTCTCACAACATGCAGCAGCTAGCCCTACTCTAGGGCTTACCAAAAGAAGAGTGTTCAATTCTATCAAACAACTGAGGAACCACCAACGGATCCAGTCCGTAGGGAACACTACTTGCTGCACCATTAACTACAGGGTTCCGGCTTACTTGGCTGCAAACAACCACACTTCACAGAAGCACAAAGATGCCTCATCACCTCCTCGAAGGCTACCAACTTTGCAACCACTCTCTGGGCAACCAAATAGTCTAACAAGGCTCAAGATCAGCACTTGAGCTACCCAGGCTAGTCCACACGGGGACCTGCAACACAAACATACACATCAGCACAACCATAGCTAACTCCTCTCTTGGAGTGGCATTCCAAGGCAAAGCACCTCCACCCTCTCACTAGGGGAAAGCCAACAACTGGGCCACAGTTGTCCTATGGGAGTCCAATCTCTACCTCCCTCTGGAACGATGTCCCAGGGCATCCGAATCTATCTGGATACCACAACAAGCCACAACATACATCACACACTGCGGGAAGTTGGCATGATGGCGCTCTAAACCCTAACCAATAACGAGTCAGAACCTGCTCGTCTCCGCTCCACAACACTACACAAGGCATACACTCGATGACAGGTATTGTAAATTCTTAACCCTTTTTCTTACAACAAAAAGCAAACTTAGGCGTACCTGATGACTGTCGGAGTGCTAGTGATCATGGGAAAAACGACCTACAACAAAAGGTCAAACTACAGAATTTATGACTCTGAGCTTTGATACCAACTGTAAGGGACCGACCCGAATGGGGCACTAAATGGGCCCTCTTCCCAATGCATGCATTCAAAGTAAAGGATATTAAACCGACATGATTTCAGATTCCAATTAAAACAAAAAAATTCAAAATAACCCCTTTAAAAACTAGACAATTTCCCTAGAACCTGTCCCTGTTTCCAAGCACCTGTTCCAAGATAAATACATTTCCAAAGTTTACTCTGATCAGAGATTTACTAAAAACCATTCAAAACCTACTCAGATACAAAATGCTGGAATCCACAAAACATTTACAAAACATCCTAGGGCTCCGTGTGTCGCTAAATGCATTCAGTGGGAAACAAAACATAAAGAGTCATAACACAAAAATCGAGTTGGAAGATCTGGGCCCCATGATCGCAGCTCCTCCTCCTTGACCATCTGTCTCGCAACTTGGTTACCGTGGAAAAACCACGATGAAGGGTGAGTAACGAATTACTCAGTAAGAATCCCCAATCGGGGTACAATACGATATACATGGTCATCTCGATGAGCGTATGCAAGCTATGAATATAAACACAGAATAGAGCACATAGCTTAGCCCACACTTGGGCCTCGGATGCCAATTTAAGGTCTTAGTCCGGAATAATATCACCACACAGTCCAATACATAAGTCGCCCTATACGAGAAACAAGTCCCGGCCTCACTGTCTCATCGTCGGCGAGAAAGGTACATCGCTCAAGATCCCGAGGAGCTCTCCGATCGGGTGTTGTAATGAGCGTAAACATGCACCGCGTGCTCTGCGCGACCATGGGGGTGCCGGGTCTAGAGGCAAGCTGCCCATGTCTAGTCACCACGCCTAACTAAATCTTTGGATCGGTGTCACTGACATAGGGGTGTGAGACCTGGACACGTAAACTATGTCAGCTTGAACCACCGCACCTGGGGCCAAGGAACGGTCGTGGTAGGCTTACACCAGGAAGCCGTCCTTGCCTTAACAGGTGGCAATCAGGGGCTACGGCCAAACACGCTGAGGACGTGCCGACTGCCGGGGACGAGGCAATGCCAAGTCATCATCCCAACGGTTGGGGCATTTAACAGTCTGCCACCCTCACCCAAGATTGTCGGGCCTACCGCTTGGGTTAGCTAATCCCTCACGGGGTCCAGGGACGGAATGACTTGCTCGACGTCCCTGCCATGGATGCAAGGTACTTTATGCATCAGGCCCGGATGATACTATCTACCTGCAACTCTAACCTGCCCTAGCAATCAGCAAACAAATCCATAAAATCCAATACGTGCTCAATAAGAATACAACGAGCCTAGCATGATACTACGAGGCAATGAACAGATACGAGCATGCTAGAAAGGAACAACCTAGCATGGATTAACATGAGAATTAATCAGGAACAACATGCTAATCGGGAATTCAGAATTGAGTACCTAGCTATACATGTCAATAAACACAAACAAGCAGTCAATCAGCAATCGCATAATATATCGCAGGGTCCACACAACTCCGGTAAGAAATCCTTACCTTGGCCGGGGACGATTTGACACGAAAACCTAAATGGCGAACGAGCCCGAACTAGCTACCGAGAACCTATCAATCACAACAAAAATCACACAATAGGCCTAAATAAAATAAAATAAACGAGGCTCAGCTCGGGAGCAACTCACGAGGCGCGATTTAACGCATTTAACGCTTGGCAAAGAACTGGCTGTTTTGGCGCGGGGCTGGGCGCTGAATGGGCGCGACGAGCGGCTGGCGCGATTGCTCGCGGACGAAGCAGGCGTTGGGCGCGCGGGGGCGTGGCGCGAGCGGCGTGCAGGCGGCGCGAGGCGGCGCGCGGCGAGCGGCGTGACACGGAGCTGGGCAAAGCGTAGCGCGCGGGCGCGAGGCGATCTGCGCGGCGCGCTTTCGCGGCAGGCTCTATTCTGCCCGCGCGAAGCGGGCGAAGGAGAAACCCAAAATCGAGCGATCCACGGGGATTCGACGAGCGATTCTTGGATGGCGAACTCCCCTACACTAGCTGCACAAAACCCATACCTCAAATCGTCTCGACTCGGCCGGAAAACGAAATCGAAACCAGGGAGAAAGAAGTCGGATTTTTGAAGGAAAGGAGGAAGAAGAAGCTTACCTACTGCTCGGGGATGGAAAACGACTTCTAATTGGAGACGAAGCTTGGTCGAACAGAGCTGGAGAAGGAAGAAATCGCAAGGAAATCGCCGGTCGGTCGAAGGGAATCCGCGAAGAAGAAGAAGGGGAAATGGGGAAGGAGCTTCGACCGACTCAGTTTTAAACCAAAACTCAGCACAAACCGGCTTATATATTAGATCGTGCGTTTAGATTAACAAACGCGCCCAGTGGCTCGGCTGGCAGTGCCCTCCGCCTAGCACGCGACACGTCCCTAGCTCGAATCTCACTCGACGCGCTATTTAATTCCCTATTTATTTTTACTTTTTTCCCAAGCCCAAATGTCTTCACCAAAATTCCCGATCCCATTCAAATCGACTCATAATTTTTCCGGCAATTTACAATTTCATAACCGGCCCTGTCGGCCCGACCCAAAATTACTTAAATGCCCCTGGGCCTCCCAGGAAGACCGGGATGAAATTTCCGGGCCGTTACAACTTCCTACCATGCCGAATTAGGTGGTCGATTGACAACTTCTAAACTCAAATGGAGGTCGCAAACGACACATGCAACACTAGATGAGGCTACATCGGCGGCAAGAAGATCAAACATTTTGACGATGGGGGTCAAATCGGTAGTCAATAAACGTGTAAAGGAAAGTAGAATCTTATAAATGTAAAAGAAATTGAAGTGCCTAACTTCAATCGAACGAGAAATCAGAGAAATATTGAGGAGGAATCGATCGCAAAAGAGAGAGAATGAGAGAGTGGTATATCGATTCTTGGGCTCGAACCTGTGTGCTTGGTGTTGAACTGGTTCACAACCAAGCAATGAAACCATTGCGCCACTAACTCATTCAGTAGGCATAATTCAATTTAATTGAATTAAGTTTTGCTATATTTGATTTTTTTTTCTAAAATTTTGATATCTTCATAAATATTTATAGTTTTTTACACTTTTATTTTGTTAAATTATAAAAAGGTATAATAACTAAAAGGTTATAAGTTCAAGTCCTTCCATCTCCAAAATATTGCTAAATTAAAAAAAAAGTCTTAAGTTTAGAGATTTGATTTTGCACATTAAATATTAGAGGTAGAGATGTCCAAGAGGCAGGAGTCGGGGAATGGCTTCCCTATCCCCACTATAGGGATCGAGTTCCCTACATGGATTTTTTTTCCAATTTATTTTTTCTCTTTTCAAATTGTTATATATTTTTTGGACAATAATTTCAAATAATTAGATTTTCAACTATAATTTTAATTATGAAAGAAAAATATTCATAAGCATACATAGTTCACCACAAATATATATTTATTTGAAAATTAGAGGGATAAAATATTTTTTTTTAAAAAGACGTAAATGGTGTGGAATCGAGGAAACGGGGATTGGAAATACAATCCTCGTTTCCGCCCCCGACCCCGTAGCCAATGGGAAATTTTTTTTCCTGTCCCCGGCCTTGTTCTGCCCCCTAAAGGGGATTCCCCAATTAGGATCGACTCCTTGCAAAGACCCGACCTTTAGAAAAAATGGGCATCCCTAATTATAGGTACATGGTCCGAGTTGGGTTGAGTTTGAAGAATTTTTTAGATCAATTCAAAATTTTGGGTTGATCAATCCTTCAACCCGTCCAATCATATGCATTATATCAACCTAACCCAACTCAACTCTACATTTTTTAATTGGGTTGAGTTGGGTTTCGAGTTGTGTACTTAGTCTTCGCTTTCCTCTATAAAACAATTATATTCATACCTTGTAAATATATAAACAAATAAATAAAAAATGGATACTACTATAATTTAATCTATATTACTTATTTTAGGGAAATTATAATAACTAACCACATTCGGAAAGTATTTGTAAATATAGACGCTCAAGATATTTTTTGCAAAGTTAATTTTTCTATAAAAATTCGTAACTATTAATTTTTCATTAATACCATTTTGTCATTTCTCACATTTAATACTCAATTTTTGAATTAATCCCTCATTTTTCATACTTTCCATCCTTTTCCAACATATCTTATTTAATTGTCAACCTATTTAATGCAAAAAGATTTTTATTTCTTTTCTCATTTATTTCTCATTTTTCTTCTTATTCTTTTTTCGTTCCACTTTTCTTCCTCCATTCTCCATTCCTTCATTTCCGTTTCTTCAGTTCCATCATTCTCTCTTTTCACATTCCGGCCACCACGTAAATTATCGTCGACCAAAAAGTTTTGATCATACGGTATAATCATACGGACTTCAGTCATCTTCTCTCAATAATCTCCCTTTTTCACAGTATTTGTATTACATTTTTGTTCCTTATTCATCACCATTATCAGGTTACTGTTCATTCATGTATAATCGTGATCTGATATTTCTCAGATGGTTCCGTATGATATGTTTTATTCCTATTATGTCATTTCTGTACATTTAATTCATTTATATTTCAGTCTTTAGAATGTCAAAAATCATGTTTAGAAATGTAGTAAAATCATATGTAGAGCAATAGTACCTTCGTACTTTTCCAATCCAAATTGTGGTATAATTGATTGTATACACATCTATAAAACTGTATAATTGAATATATACTGTATTTTCCCACATCCTTAACTTCTATATAGCTGGAGAAATTATATAATTGAGTATATATCGTATGTTCATACTATGTTTTTAGGTTATTTATACTGTACATCTTCTCCTTATATGTTCATCGATCGTTCCATTGGAAATTGCACACAGTGTTCTTTACAATGTCAATATTTATGTTTAGAAATGTATTAAAATCATATGTAGAACAGTATTATCTACATACTAAAATGTCTAGGTCTTGGAATACTTGAGTATTATCTACTATATTTTTCCACGTACTGTTATATTACTGTATAAACTAAACAAAACTCTATATGTTTAATTATTTCATTCTACATAATGTATAACTTACACGATACATTTATGGTATATTATTTAGTCTATTCATGTCTAATACATTTTTCGTACTGATATTACTATTCATTTCATTTCCATTCCGCAATACGGTATTTGTTTATACATGTATATTATACGACTTATAATATAGAATAGTATTATTTGAATATTTTTGTAATACTATACAACTTTTCCTTATAGGTTCAACAAACAGGCCAAGTCATATTGCACATAGTGACCAGTAGGATGAAAATAAGATGTACCATAATCATGAAGTAGTTGAAAGAGCATCGTATAAATATTGAATAATGCATTCACCCAATGATGGTTTTACATTACAGTTTTTTTTATGTCGAACACTTACAGTTTCAATTTTGTAACCCATGATACATTTTTTTATTTACTTTTGATTTCACTTTGAATAGTAATTTGTGTGAAGTTGTTCCAACAGTACGATTCTCTATCAATTCACAAATATTACGTATATTATTTCCCAATGTTTTACTATACGGTATTGTACATTCAAAAATTATTGTTTGCTGTCGTAAACATATTAAATCACATTACAAGTATCCATATCAACAAATTAAACACTTAAAAAAAACACACACAAAGTTTTAAAATACAGTATGGTACATGATATTATGGTATATACCAATTTATTTCAATACTGTGAGGTTATCAAACGTGTTCTGATTTCAATCAACAAAATTGAACGTTCAACAGCTCATACGGTCTATTATGAATAAAACTACCATAATCAAATAATATGTACATTACTAACTATATTGTATGTAAATCTCAATTGTACCTCCAACAATGTATTGTCGCCACTTTCATTCTACAATTAATGCACCATAAATTGGCAGTTTCTGGTTTGGAATGTGAGACGAATGTCCTTTTTTAAACTTTCATCTTGCATATGATGGTACAATCTTCTTATATCTTAGTAATGTACCGTATATAATTTATAACTTAAGACTATGTTGTTTTGGTTGTTGTGTTACTTGTTCGTTTAGCATTTTAAATTCTAACATCTTTATGTATCCACAAAACCAACTAAAAAAATTAACCATCATAAACATATAGGTTAGACGTTGGCATTTTTTTCTGAATGAACCATATAAAATAGGTCATTTTAGTACTTATGATAAGTGTTATAACTCATTAAAAAAATTGTTTGTTCAACCATATATGTATGCAAAACAAAAACAATATTATGCCTAGTTTATTTTTTGAAAAGTTTTTCGGAATAAATGACCACAATTTTTGCAATAAATACTCCCAATGTAAGAGACCGACCCGAATGGGGCACTAAATGGGCCCTTACCCCAATGCATGCATTCAAAGTAAAGGACATTAAACAGACATGATTTCGGATTCCAATTAAAACAAAACATTCAAAATAATCCCTTTAAAAACTAGACAATTTCCCTGGAACCTGTCCCTGATACCAAGCACCTGTTCCAAGATAAATACATTTCCAAAGTTTACTCTGATTAGAGATTTACTAAAAACCATTCAAAACCTGTTCAGATACAAAATGCTGGAATCCACAAAACATTTACAAAACATCCTAGGGCTCCATGCCCGGCTACATGCATTCAGGGGACACAAAACATAACGAGTCATAATACAAAAATTAGAGTTGGAAGACTGGGCCCCATGATCACAGCTCCTCCTTCAGCCATCCTGTCTCGTAACTTGGTTACCTGTGGAAAAACCACAATAATAAGGGTGAGTAACGAATTACTCAGTAAGAATCCCCAACCGGGGTACAATACGATATACATGGTCATCTCGATGAATGTATGCAAGCTATGAGTATAAACACAGAATAGAGCACATAGCTTAGCCCACACTTGGGCCTCGGATGCCAATTTAAGGTCTTAGTCGGAATAATATCACCACACGATCCAATACATAAGTCGCCCTATACGAGAAACAAGTCGGCCTCGGCACATCTCATCGTCGACGAAAGGTACACGGCGCTCACAATCCCGAGGAGCTCTCGATCGGCGCTGTAATGAGCGTAAGCATGCACCGCGTGCATGCGGAACTATGGGAGGTGCCGGGTGCGAAGGCAAGGCTGCGCCCATGTCCGACCACCACGCCTAACTAAATCTTTGGATCGGTGTCACTGACATACGGGTGTGAGACCTGGACACGTAAACTATGTCAGCCTGAACCACCGCACTTGGGGCCAAGGAACGGTCGTGGTAGGCTTAAACCAGGAAGCAGTCCTTGCCTTAACAGGTGGCAATCGGGGCTACCGCCAAACATGCCGAGGACATGCAGTACCGCAGGGGACGAGGCAATGCCAAGTCATCATCCCGACCGTTGGGGCATTTAACAGTCTGCCACCCTCACCCAAGATTGCAGGGCCTACCGGTAGGGTTATGTAAGGGACCGACCCGAATGGGGCACTAAATGGGCCCTTACCCCAATGCATGCATTCAAAGTAAAGGACATTAAACAGACATGATTTCGGATTCCAATTAAAAACAAAACATTCAAAATAACCCCTTTAAAAACTAGACAATTTCCCTGGAACCTGTCCCTGTTTCCAAGCACCTGTTCCAAGATAAATACATTTGCAAAGTATACTCTGATCAGAGATTTCTTAAAAACCATTCAAAGCCTGTTCAGATACAAAATGCTGGAATCCACAAAACATTTACAAAACATCCTAGGGCTCGTGTCCCGCCACATGCATTCAGGGGAAACAAAACATAAAGAGTCATAATACAAAAATCAGAGTTGGAAGACTGGGCCCCATGATCACAGCTCCTCCTTCAGGCATCCTGTCGCGCACCACGGTTACCTCTGGAAAACCACAAAATAAGGGTGAGTAACGAATTACTCAGTAAGAATCCCCAACCGGGGGACAATACGATATACATGGTCATCTCGATGAATGTATGCAAGCTATGAGTATAAACACAGAAAAGAGCACATAGCTTAGCCCACACTTGGGCCTCGGATGCCAATTTGGAGTCTTAGTCCGAAAATAATATCACAACACAAATCGCCCTATACGAGAAACAAGTCTCGGCCTCAGCCTGTCTACTGTCGACGAAAGGTACACTGGCTCACAATCCCGAGGAGCTCTCCAGTCGGCGCTGTAATGAGCGTAAGCATGCACCGCGTGCTACAGCACCACACCATGGGGGTTGCCGGTCCAAGGCAAGCCGCCCATGTCGTCCACCACCACGCCTAACTAATTCTTTGGATCGGTGTCACCGACATAGGGGTGTGAGACACGGACACGTAAACTATGTCACTGAACCATCGCACAGGGCTAAGGAACGGTCGTGGTAGGCTTACACCAGAAGCCGCCCTTGCCTTAACACGTGGCAATAAGGGGCTCACGCCAAACATGCCGAGGACATGCCGGCCGCCGGGACGAGGCAATGCCAAGTCATCATCATCGACCGTTGGGGCATTTAACGACCGCCACCCTCACCCAAGATTGCAGGGCCTACCGCTTGGGTTAGGTAATCCCTCACGGGGTCCAGGGACGGCATGACTTGCTCGACGTCCCTGCCATGGATGCAAGGTACTTTATGCATCAGGCCCGGATGATGATATCTACCTGCAATTCTAACCTGCCCTAGCAAACAGCAAACAATTCCATAAAATCCAATACGTGCTCAATAAGAATACAACGAGCCTAGCATGATACTACGAAGCAAGGAACAGATACGAGAATGCCAGAAAGGAACGACCTAGCATGGATTAACATGAGAATTAATTAGGAAGATCATGCTAAACGGGAATTCAGAATAGAATACTTAGCTACACATGTCAATAAACACAAACAAGCAATCAATCAGCAATCACAGATAATATCGCAGGGTCCACACAACTCCGGTAAGAAATCCTTACCTTGGTCGGGGACGAATTGACACGAAAACCTAAGTGGCGAGCGAACTCGAACTAGCTATCGAGAACCTATCAATCACAACAAAAATCACACAATAGGCCTAAATATAATAAAATAAACAAGGCTCAGCTGGGAGCAACTCACAAGGCGCGATTTAACGCACGAACGAGCCGACGATTGCACGAACGGGGCAAAGAGCGGGGATGATGGGCGCGTATTTGGGCGCTGAAATGGGCACGTGGCGCGCGAGAGGCACTGGATGCGCTATGGACGGACGCGCTGGCGATGCAAGCGGTTTCGGCGGCGCGCGGCGCACGGGCTCGACGCGGATCGGGCGAGGATGCGCGCGGCGTGGCTCGCGCATTGGTCGCGATCGGCAAGACGCGAGCGAAGCCGCACGACGCGCCGTCGCGTCGCGATCCGCGAGCTCGACGAACAGGGGCTCTTCTTCTGCCCGAACAGGGGCGATGGAGAAAACCCGAAATCGAGCGATTGGAGAAGATTCGACGGCCGATTTGTTGATGGACGAACTCTCCTACTCCAGCTGCACAAAAACCACCCAAAGATTCACCTCGACTCGGCCGGAAAATGGAAGTCGGAAATAGGGGAGAAATTCGACGGAAAAAGGAAGGAGAAGAAGAAGAGAAGAAGAAGAAGAAGAGAAGAGGAAGAAAACTTACCGGAAAGGAGACGATCGGCGAGTGGAGGGGACGAATCGCTGGTCGGCGAGGAGCGAACACAGTCGGTCGAAGAGAAAAATCGCGAAGGAAGGAGAAGAGGAAGAAGAAGGCTCGAGCGAAAATTTCCTTTTAAACCAAAACGTGCCTCAAACAGGCATAAATATTAGATCGCGCGTTTAGAAGCACAAGAGCGCTCAGTGGCTCGACTGGTAGAGCCCCTTGCCTAGCCTACAGTGCGTCCTTGGCTCGAATGTCACTCGACGCGCTATTTAATTCCCTATTTATTTTTACCTTTTTTCCAAGCCCAAATGTCTTCCCAAAATTCCCGATCCCATTCAAATAGACTCATAATTTTTCTGGTCAATTAACAATTTCATAATCGGCCCTGTCGGCCCGACCCAAAATTACCAAAATGCCCCTGGGCCTCCCGGGAAGACTGGGATGAAATTTCCGGGCCGTTACAATATTCCCCCCTTATAAGACTTTCGTCCTCGAAAGTCACTTAAGATTGGAACAGCTCGGGATACTGCAATCTCATCTCCTCCTCCCGCTCCCAAGTGGCTTCCTCTGAACTCTGACTCCTCCACTGAACCTTTACCAACCGGATTTCACGATTACGCAGTTTCTTTGTCTCAAAAGCAAGAATCCCCACTGGCTTCTCCTCGAAGCTCAAATCCTCATTCAGCTGCAAAGGCTCAAAATCAACAATGTGCGACGGTCCGCACGTCATCGCCTCAACATCGAAACATGAAAAACACTGTGCACTGCCGACAATGACGGAGGCAAGGCTAATCGATAAGCAACCTTGCCGATCCTCTCCAGAATCTCTAACGGACCAACAAAACGGGGACTCAGCTTTACACGCTTGCCAAACCTCAAAACACCTCGCATCGGTGCGACCTTTAGGAATACATGTTGACCAACCTCAAACTCCAAATCCCGACGCCGAACATCGGCATAACTCTTCAGTCTGCTCTGAGCTGTCAACATACGAGCTCTAATCTTCTGCACGGCACCATGGGTCAACTGCAGCAACTCGGGACCCAAAACCTGCCTATCACCAACCTCAAACAGGCATAAATATTAGATCGCCCGTTTAGAAGCACAAGAGCGCTCAGTGGCTCGACTGGCAATGCCCCTTGCCTAGCCTGCAGCGCGTCCTTGGCTCGAATCTCACTCAACGCGCTATTTAATTCCCTATTTATTTTTACCTTTTTTCCAAACCCAAATGTCTTCCCAAAAATCCCGATCCCATTCAAATCGACTCATAATTTTTCCGATCAATTAACAATTTCATAACCGGCCCTGTCGGCCCGACCCAAAATTACCAAAATGCCCATGGGCCTCCCGGGAAGAGCGGGATGAAATTTCCGGGACGTTACAGGTTAGTTAATCCCTCAAGGGGTCCAGGGACGGACTGACTGGCTCGACGTCCCTGCCATGGATCATAGGTACTTTATGCATCAGGCCCAGATGATGCTATCTACCTGCAACTCTAACCTGCCCTAGCAATCAGCAAACAAATCCATAAAATCCAATACGTGCTCAATAAGAATACAACGAGCCTAGCATGATACTACTTAAGCAAAGGAAGCAGATACGAGCATGCTAGAAAGGAACAACCTAGCATGGATTAACATGAGAATTAAATCAGGAAAATCATGTTAATCGGGAATTCAGAATAGAATACCTAGCTACACATGTCAATAAACACAAACAAGCAGTCAATCAGCAATCACATATAATATCGCAGGGTCCACACAACTCCGGTAAGAAATCCTTAACTTGGTCGGGGACGATTTGACACGAAAACCTAAATGGCGAACGAACCCGAACTAGCTACCGAGAACCTATCAATCACAACAAAAATCACACAATAGGCCTAAATATAATAAAATAAACGAGGCTCAGCTCGGGAGCACTCACGAGGCGCGACGAACGCACGAACGAGCCGATTGCACAAACGGGGCAGCAATGGGGCTGGCTGGGCGCGCTGGGGCGCAGGAATGGGCGCGCTGGGGCGCAGACGGATGCGGGGCGAAGCAGGGGCGCGCGGCGTGACACGGAGCTGGGCGAGGACGCCCGCGCGAGCACGGTCGATGCGCGGCGTGGCTCGGCGGTCTGCACAGCGACAGAGCACGCGACTCGCGATGGAAAGAAATCTCGAATTCGGCCGATAGGGGAGGATTCGACGAGCAATTTATGGTTGGACGAACTCCTCTACTCCAGCTGAACAAAACCTACCCAACAAATCACTTCAACACTACCGGAAAATGGGATTCGAAAAACAGGGGAAGGGGTCGACGGAAACGCGAAGGAGAAGAAGAGAAAGAGAAACTTACCAGCTGATCGGGGTTTTGCTTCGGATTTGAGGGAGGAACTCAGTCGAAATTGAAGCTGGCGGGGGAACAATCGCGTAGGAGAGCTCGGTCGGTCGGAGAGATTCGCGAAGGAGAAGAAGAGAAATGGAGAAGAAAGCCTCGGGCGAGCTCTACCTATATACCAACCGCCTTTGAAAACGAGCATATGTATTAGATCGTGCAATGAAGATAACAAACGCGCCCAGTGGCTCGGCTGGCAGCGACCCCTGCCTAGCATGCAGCACGTCCTTGGCTCGAATCTCACTCGACGCGCTATTTAATTCCCTATTTATTTTTACCTTTTTCCAAGCCCAAATGTCTTCACCAAAATTCCCGATCCCATTCAAATTGACTCATAATTTTTCCGGCAATTAACAAATACAAAACTGCCCCGCCGCCCGATTAAAATTACCAAAATGCCCTCGATCTCCCGGAAGACCGGGATGAAATTTCGGGCCGTTACAATATTCCCCCTTATAAGACTTTTGTCCTCGAAAGTCACTTAAGATTGGAAACAACTCGGGATGATCGCAATCTCATCTCATCCTCCCGCTCCCAAGTGCCTTCCTCTGAACTCTGACTTCTCCACTGAACCTTTACCAACCGGATTTCACGATTACGCAGTGTCTTTGTGTAACGGCCCGGAAATTTCATCCCGGTCTTCCTGGGAGGCCCAGGGGCATTTTGGTAATTTTCGTCGGGCCGACAGGGCCGGTTATGTAATTGTTAATTGCCGGAAAAATTATGAGTCAATTTGAATGGGATCGGGAATTTTGGTGCAGACATTTGGGCTTGGAAAAAGGTAAAAATAAATGGGGAATTAATTAGCGCGTCGAGTGAGATTCGAGCCAAGGACATGCTGCATGCTAGGCAGGGGTCGCTGCCAGCCGAGCCACTAGGCGCGTTTGTTATCTTCATCGCATGATCTAATGCATATGCTTGTTTCCGAAGGCGGTTGGTATATAGGTAGAGCTCGCCCGAAGCTTCCCCATTTCTTCTTCTTCTTCGCGAATTCTCTCCGACCGACCGAGCTCTCCTTCGCGATTTCTCCTGCCTCGCCGACCAGCGTTCTCTCCCTCGCCGTTCGTCCCTCCGGTGAGCTCTCTTCCTCTTCTTCTTCTCTTCTTCTTCTCCTTCTCTTTTCCGTCGAATTGTTTCCCTCTTTTGGGCTTCGCCATTTCCGGCCAAGTCGAGGTAATTTGAGGTATGGGTTTTGTGCAGCTAGTGTAGGGGAGTTCGCCATCAAAGAATCGCTCGTCGAATCCCCTCGGATCGCTCGAATTCGAGTTTCTCCTTCGCTCCTGTTCGCGCGCAGAAACAGAGCCCTTGTCGCCGAGCTCGCGTGCGCAGAAGCAGCCCAGCCGCCGAGCCTCGCCGCACATCGTCCCGTGCCCGCGCGTGCGTCCTCGCCAGCTCCGTGTCGCGTCGCATCGCCAGCGCCCAGCTGAGCCTCGCGCCCTCTCGCCCGCACGCCCTGTGTCGCCGCGCGCCCGTCCGCGCGTAGTCAGCACCCAGCGCGCGCAGCCAGTGCGCCCACGCGCCCACTCCTGCGCCCGGTAGCCCCGGCCCACCCGTTCTTTGCCGCTGTTCGTGCAATAGGCCCGTTCGTGCGTTCGTCGCGCCTCGTGAGTTGCTCCCGAGCTGAGCCTTGCTTATTTTATTATATTTAGGCCTATTGTGTGATTTTTGTTGTGATTGATAGGTTCTCGATAGCTAGTTCGGGTTCGCTCGCCACTTAGGTTTTCGTGTCAATTCGTCCCCGACCAAGGTAAGGATTTCTTTACCGGAGTTGTGTGGACCTCGCGATATTATATGTGATTCTTTGATTGATCGCTTGTTTGTGTTTATTGACATGTGTAGCTAGGTATTCTATTTTGAATTCCCGATTAGCATGATTTTCCTGATTTAATTCTCATGTTAATCCATGCTAGGTTGTTCCTTTCTAGCATGCTCGTATCTGATCCTTGCTTTGTAGTATCATGCTAGGCTCGTTGTATTCTTATTGAGCAAGTATTGGATTTTATGGATTTGTTTGCTGATTGCTAGGGCGAGTTAGAGTTGCAGGTAGATAGCATCATCCGGCCCGATGCATAAAGTACCTTGCATCCATGGCGTGGACGCCGAGCCGATCATTCCCCCTGGACCCGTGAGGGATTAGCTAACCCTACCGGTAAGCCCCGCAATCTTGGGTGAGGGTGGTAGATCGTTAAATGCCCCAACCGTCGGGATGATGACTTGGCATTGCCTCTCCCCGGCGATCGGCACGTCCTCGGCCGTGTTCGGTCGTAGCCCCGATTGCCACCTGTTAAGGCAAGGACGGACGGCTCGGTGTAAGCCTACCACGACCGTTCCTTGGCCCTGTGTGCGGTGGTTCAGCCGACATAGTTTACGTGTCGTGTCTCACACCCTATGTCGGTGACACCGATCCAAAGATTTAGTAAGGCGTGGTGGATCGGACATGGGCGCTTGCCTCTAGACCCCGGCACCCCTCATGGTGCGCAGAGCACGCGGTGCATGCTTACGCTCATTACGCGCCGACCGGAGAGCTCCTCGGGATCTTGAGCTAGTGTACCTTTTTGTCGATGAGAGACAGCCGAGGCCGGGACTTGTTTCTCGTATAGGCGACTTGTGTATTGGATGTGTGGTGTTATTATTCCGGACTAAGACCCTAAATTGGCATCCGAGGCCCAAGTGTGGGCTAAGCTATGTGCTCTATTATGTGTTTATATTCATAGCTTGCATACGCTCATCGAGATGACCATGTATATCGTATTGTACCCCGGTTGGGGATTCTTACCGAGTAATTCGTTACTCACCCGTGACATCGTGGTTTTTCCACGTGTAACCAAGTTGCGAGACAGATGGTCAAGGAGGAGCTGTGATCATGGGGCTCGATCATCAAACTCGATTTTGTGTTATGACTTTTTATGTTTTATTTTCCCCTGAATGCATGTACAGGCACTGAGCCCTAGGATGTTTTCGAATATTTTGTGGATTCCAAAGATTATTGTATTTAGACATGTTTTGAATGATTTTAAGAAATCTCTACGATCGGAGTATACTTTGAAATGTATTTATCTTGGAACAGTGCTTGGAAACAGGGACAGTTCCAGGAAATTGTCTAGTTTTTAAAGGGGTTATTTTGAATGTTTTATTTTAATTGGAATCAAATCAGTGCATTTAAATGTCCTTTACTTTAAATGCATGCATTGGGGTAAGGGCCCATTTAGTGCCCCATTCTGGTCGGTCCCTTACAGTTGGTATCGAGCTCAGAGTCATAAATTTCAGAGGTTGACCTTTTTTGTTGTAGGTTGTTTTCCCATGATCACTAGCACTGATACCATCAAGTACGCCTAAGTTTACTATTTGTAGTAGAAAAAGGGTTAAGAATTTACAATACTGTCATCTAGTGTATGCCATGTGTAGTGTTGTGGAGCGGAGACGAGAAAGGTGTTCGACTCGTTATTGGTTTGGGTTTAGAGCGCCATCATGCCAACTTCTCGCAGTGTGTGATGTATGTTCTGGCTTGTTGTGGTATCCAGGTAGGTTCGGATGCCCTGGGACATCGTTCCAGAGGGAGGTAGAGATTGGACTCCCATAGGCCAACTGTGGCCCAGTTGTTGGTTTTCCCCTAGTGAGAGGGTGGAGGTGCTTTGCCTTGGAATGCCACTCCAAAAGAGGAATTAACTGTGGTTGTGCTGAAGTGGATGTTTGTGGAGCAGGTCCCCGTGTGGACTAGCCTGGGTAGCTCAAGTGTTGATCTTGAGCCTTGTTAGATTATTTGGTTGCCCAGAGAATGGTTGCAAGTTGGTAGCCTCGAGGAGGCTGATGAGGCATCTTTGTGCTTCTTTAAAGTGTTGTTGGTTGCAGCCAGTAAGCCGGAACCCTGTGGTTAAGGGTGCAAAGAAGCGAGTGTTCCTTCGGATTTGGATCCGTTGGTGGTTTCCTCGGTTGTTGGTAGAATTGAACACTCTTCTTTTGGTAAGCCCTAGAGTAGGGCTAGGCGCTGCATGTTGAGAGAGCCGGCGAGTTTGTTGAGCATCATGTGGAGATGCAAGAGTAGGCTGTGAGCCTTCAGCTTGATGAGATGCCTTAGGCATGGTTGTTGGAGTTGAGCCCTTGTATGCCGAGCCAGAGTTCGTGTCACTTGAGGTTGTGACCTTGTTGGCCCCGTTGTAGTAAGATGTGGATTTGGTAGTAGTGGCACTTGAGGTGCATTGGTTGGTGTGCCGCTTTGGCACTAAGTCTGGTTCAGGCCTGAGTTTGGCATGGGCATAGCAGATGGTTCTATGCCGTTCGGAGTTTAGCGCACTCATTTAGCCTTGGATCCGTTTATGGTAGTTACACCTGTGTAGGTCGTGCAAAGGGTTGGTTCAGTGGTAATTGAAGGACTTCAAGCGAAAGGATGTTCGAGAGGAGCCGGAGCCTTTTCCCAGTGTTACTGGAGGTTGAGTAAGTCAAGCTGGTTGTTGGTTGGTAAGTGTTAGTGCGCGTGCATCTCACGCTAGTGTTAAGGCCAAGAGATCTTTGTGGTTGGTAGTGCGGTCAACTACCTTCGAGTGCCTAAATCTCAGGAGGGTTGAGCATCGTAGAAGCAAGTTGGGTCCAGCTGAGGGATCATGAGTTGGATGCCTATGAGGTGAGTAGGATGCCTTGTGAGAGGAGTTGGATGCCTTATGGGTAAGCACCCTTGGTAGAGGCATGGTATAAAGTAAGTTCAGTTTGGCATGGTTATGCTTTGGTAGAGCAAGGTTGCCACAGCTTCGAGCATCGTGTGGAGATGGAACTTTGGGTGTTCCGTTGATTGGTTGTATCTCTGCCAGGAGATAGTGTGGCTTTTGGGAAAAGCATTTGTTAGTCTTGGATCGTTAAGTGAAGGTTGGGAGTTGTGCACACAAGTGTGTTTTGTGTGGTTTGTTCTGTGGCAAGAGTCTAAGATCCATGTAGGGTTTGTTTTGGGGATCTGGTGCTCAGTTCTTGGAAAAGTTGGACTCCAGGTGGATGTGGTAAGACTTTAGTGAGGTGGTAAGGGTACCATGCTCGTGGTATCAGGTTGTTGCTTAGGTAAGATTTGTTAAGTGGACCTAAGCTTGGTTGGCTAATCTTCTTGTTGATCGTCATGACTAAGAGAGTTGTTCGGATCCTTCCTTGGGTAGAAGTTATGTTGTGGTTGATGTCTGAGTAGGATGATGACGCATTCAGTAGCGTTTCGGGTCCTCTTGGTTCCCAAGGAGTTGGAGTTGGCCAGCACGGTTGTGTTGCTAGAAAATGGAGTTGTTGTTTGTTCAGGCGTTGGTTGTTAGTCCGTTAGTTGGCAGTGGGTGTCGAGGGTTGTCGGAGAACCCTAGGTTGTGGAGAGCCTCTCTAGAGCTCAGTCAGGCCCAGATAGTGAGTTTTAGTTGGCAAGCTAAAGCCGTGTAGTTTGTAGCCTCGAGTTAGTTGTTGGCAGTCTTGGTAGCCTAGCAAGTTAGTTTTTGTTGGAGTGGAGTCCGGATTGGTTCCGGTGTTGTGGCAAGTTGATGCTTGGTGTTGACCAAGGTGTGGTTTGGAATTGCTAGAAGTCAGTTTTACTCATGGGGCGAATAGTTCTTGCCCTGTTGGTTGTCTTCCTGTTTCCAGGAAAGTTGAGAGTTGCGCCGTTGGTATTTGGAGGTTCAGTTCGTGGTGGACCCCTGTTGCTACCCCGTGAGATTTTGATCTTGTTGTTTAGTGGAGCTAGACAGTGAGTGTAGGTAGAGCTCTCTGTCCTTCGGTTGTCTGCTCGTGGGAGCCGTTTCTTTCTGAGGGTTTGGCAGTTTGCTGCCGTCGATTTGTTAAGGACTTTTCCGCCATAGCCTCGCCCCTCACTCGTCTGACGAGGAAGGGTGTCGAGTTTGTTTGGGACGGTAAGTGTGATGAGAGCTTTGCCAGGCTCAAGCGGAGTTTGACTTCAGCACTAGTGTTGGCAGTCCCGGAGGGGACAAGTGGTTTCGTGGTTTACAGCGATGCTTCCAAGTTTGGGTTGGGTTGTGTGTTGATACAGCACGGGAAGGTCATTGCTTATGCTTCCCGCCAGCTGAAGCCATATGAGCAGAACTATCCGACTCACGATATGGAGTTGGCAGCAGTGGTGTTTGCACTGAAGATTTGGAGGCATTACCTGTATGGTGAGCGGATTCAGATGTTTACCGATCACCAGAGCCTCAAGTATCTATTTACTCAAAAGGAGCTGAATATGAGGCAGAGGAGATGGTTAGAGTTGGTGAAAGATTATGACTGCGAGATTTTGTACCATCCGGGCAAAGCAAATGTTGTAGCTGATGCTTTGAGTAGGAAGACGTAGCACTCCGCGGTGTTGTTGAGTTCCCAGCCCAGATTACGGAGAGAGTTCGAGCGGGCTGAGATTGCAGTGTTGTTGGGTGAGGTTACTGCCAGAGTGGCTCAGTTGACAGTCCAGCCATCGATTAGACAGCGGATTATTGATAGTCAGCTGAGTGACCCCGCAGTTAAGAAATTGGGTGACAGAGTTAGAGCGGATAGAGATTTTGACTTTGTAAATTTCACAAGACAGTGGGCTGACGTATAGAGGCCGATTGTGTGTTTCGGATGTTGCAGGATTGTGAACAGAGTTGCTCTCAGAGGCCCACAGTTCTCCGTTTTCTTGGAACCCCGGGGGTACCAAGATGTATCAGGATCTTAAGCAGACATTCTGGTGGATGGGTATGAAAAGAGATGTGGCGGAGTTTGTCAGTCGATGTCTCACTTGTCAGAAAGTGAAGGCACCCAGGCAGAGACCAGCCAGTTTGTTGCAGCCGCTGAGTGTACCTCAGTGGAAATGGGAAGAGATCTCCATGGACTTTATTTCTGGTTTGCCGAGGACTCCGAGGAAGTTCTCTCAGATTTGGGTGATAGTCGGCCGATTGGCTAAGAGCGCACACTTCATTCCCGGTAGAGACACTTATACCGTGGAACAGTGGGCGCAGTTGTTTTTGGAGCAGATCATTTGTTATCACGGTGTGCCTGTGAGGATTGTGTCTGACCGTGATTCGAGGGCTTGTGTGTTGGATTTCCCGGGCAGTTGGGACCCGATGACTGATTCTCGATGGAGTTTGCATATAACAACAGTTATCAGTCGACGATTCAAATAGCTCCATTCGAGGCTTTGTATGGTAAGCGCTGCCGATCTCCTGTGTTCTGGGAAGAAGTTGGTGATAGGCAGGTTTTGGGTCCCGAGTTGCTACAGTTGACTAATGGTGCCTTGCAGAAGATTAGAGCTCGTATGTTAACAGCTCAGAGCGGTTAGAAGAGTTACGCCGATGTTCGGCGTCGGGATTTGGAGTTTGAGGTTGGTCAGCTTGTATTCCTAAAGGTTGCACCGATGCGAGGTGTTTTGAGGTTTGGCAAGCGTGGAAAGCTGAGTCCCCGTTTTGTTGGTCCGTTTGAGATTCTTGAGAGGATCGGCAAGGTTGCTTATCGGTTAGCCATGCCTCCGTCATTGTCAGCGGTTCACAATGTTTTCCATGTTTCGATGTTGAGACAGTACGTGCCGGACCCGTCGCACATTGTTGACTTTGAGCCGTTGCAGCTGAATGAGGATTTTGAGCTTCGAGGAGAAGCCAGTGGGGATTCTTGCTTTTGAGTCAAAGACATTGCGTAGCCGTGAAATCCGGTTGGTAAAGGTTTAGTGGAGGAGTCAGAGTTCAGAGGAAGCCACTTGGGAGCGGGAGGATAAGATGAGATTGCAGTATCCCGAGCTGTTCCAATCTTAAGTGACTTTCGAGGACGAAAGTCTTATAAGGGGGGAATATTGTAACGGCCCGGAAATTTCATCCCGGTCTTCCCGAGAGGCCTAGGGGCATTTTGGTAATTTTGGTCGGGCCGACAGGGCCGGTTATGTAATTGTTAATTGCCGGAAAAATTATGAGTCAATTTGAATGGGATCGGGAATTTTGGTGAAGACATTTGGGCTTGGAAAAAGGTAAAAATAAATAGGGAATTAAATAGCGCGTCGAGTGAGATTCGAGCCAAGGACGTGCTGCATGCTAGGCAGGGGTCGCTGCCAGCCGAGCCACTGGGCGCGTTTGTTTTCTTCATCGCATGATCTAATGCATATGCTTGTTTCCGAACGCGGTTGGTATATATGTAGAGCTCGCCCGAAGCATCCCCATTTCTTCTTTTTCTTCGCGAATTCTCTCCGACCGACAGAGCTCTCCTTCGCGATTTCTCCTGCCTCGCCGACCAGCGTTCTCTCCCTTGCCGTTCGTCCCTCCGGTGAGCTCTCTTCCTCTTCTTCTTCTCTTCTTCTTCTCCTTCTCTTTTCCGTCGAATTGCTTCCCTATTTCGGGCTTCGCCATTTCCGGCCAAGTCGAGGTAATTTGAGGTATGGGTTTTGTGCAGCTAGTGTAAAGGAGTTCGCCATCAAAGAATCGCTCGTCGAATCCCCTCGGATCGCTCGAATTCGAGTTTCTCCTTCGCCTCTGTTCGCGCGCAGAAACAGAGCCCTTGTCGCCGAGCTCGCGTGCGCAGAAGCAGCCCAGCCGCCGAGCCTCGCCGCACACCGTCCCGTGCCCGCGCGCGCGTCCTCGCCAGCTTCGTGTCGCTTCGCATCGCCAGTGCCCAGCCGAGCCTCGCGCCGCTCGCCCGCACGCCCCTGTGTCGCCGACGCCGCCCGGCCGTAGCGATCGGCGCCCGGGCAGCGCGCGGCAGCGCGCCCACGCCCCACTCCTGCGCCCGGTAGCGCCCGGCCCACCCAGTTCTTTGCCGCCGTTCGCTGCGTAATCGGCCCGTTCGTGCGTTCATCGCGCCTCGTGAGTTGCTCCCGAGCTGAGCCTTGCTTATTTTATTATATTTAGGCCTATTGTGTGATTTTTGTTGTGATTGATAGGTTCTCGATTGCTAGTTCGGGTTCGCTCGCCACTTAGGTTTTCGTGTCAATTCGTCCCCGACCAAGGTAAGGATTTCTTACCGGAGTTGTGTGGACCCTGCGATATTATATGTGATTGCTGATTGACTGCTTGTTTGTGTTTATTTACATGTGTAGCTAGGTATTCTATTCTGAATTCCCGATTGGCATGATTTTCCTGATTTAATTCTCATGTTAATCCATGCTAGGTTGTTCCTTTCTAGCATGCTCGTATCTATTCCTTGCTTCGTAGTATCATGCTAGGCTCGTTGTATTCTTATTGAGCACGTATTGGATTTTATGGATTTGTTTGCTGATTGCTAGGGCAGGTTAGAGTTGCGGGTAGATAGCATCATCCGGGCCGATGCATAAAGTACCTTGCATCCATGGCGGGGACGTCGAGCGATCATTCCGTCCCTGGACCCGTGAGGGATTAGCTAACCCTACCGGTAGGCCCCCGCAATCTTGGGTGAGGAGGTGGCGATCGTTAAATGCCCCAGCGGTCGGGATGATGACTTGGCATTGCCTCGCCCCCGGCGATCGGCACGTCCTCGGCGTGTTCGGCCGTAGCCCCGATTGCCACTGTTAAAGCAAGGGCGGCTTCTCGGTGTAAGCCTAACACGACCGTTCCTTGGCCCCAAGTGCGCGATGGTCAGGTGACATAGTTTACGTGTCCAAGTCTCACACCCCTATGTCGTGACACCGATCCAAAGATTTAGTTAGGCGTGGTGGCCCGGACATGGGCAGCTTTGCCTCCGCACCGGCACCCCATGGTCCGCAGTAGCACGCGGTGCATGCTTACGCTCATTCAGCGCCACGACCGGAGAGCTCCTCGGGATCTTGAGCCAGTGTACCTTTCGTCGACGGTGAGAGCGAGGCTTAGGCCGGGACTTGTTTCTCGTATAGGCGACTTGTGTATTGGACTGTGTGTGGTGTTATTATTCCGGACTAAGACCCTAAATTGGCATCCGAGGCCCAAGTGTGGGCTAAGCTATGTGCTCTATTCTCGTGTTTATATTCATAGCTTGCATACGCTCATCGAGATGACCATGTATATCGTATTGTACCCGGTTGGGGATTCTTACTTGAGTAATTCGTTACTCACCCTTATTATCGTGGTTTTTCCACAGTAACCAAGATGCGAGACAGGATGGTGAAGGAGAAAGCTGTGATCATGGGGCTCAGTCATCAAACTCGATTTTGTGTTATGACTCTTTATGTTTTATTTTCCCCTGAATGCATGTAGCCGGGCACTGAGCCCTAGGATGTTTTCTCGAATATTTTGTGGATTCCAAGCATTATTGTATTTAGACATGTTTTGAATGATTTTAAGAAATCTCGATCGGAGTATACTTTGGAAATGTATTTATCTTGGAGCAGTGCTTGGAAAAACAGGGACAGTTCCGGAAATTGTCTAGTTTTTAAAGGGGTTATTTTGAATGTTTTGTTTTAATTGGAATCCGAAATCATGTCTGTTTAAATGTCCTTTACTTTAAATGCATGCATTCGGGTAAGGGCCCATTTAGTGCCCCATTCGGGTCTGTCCCTTACACTTTGTCTCAAAAGCAAGAATCCCCACTGGCTTCTCCTCGAAGCTCAAATCCTCATTCATCTGCAAAGGCTCAAAATCAACAATGTGCGACGGGTCCGGCACGTACTGCCTCAACATCGAAACATGAAAAACACTGTGCACTGCCGAAAATGACGGAGGCAAGGCTAATCGATAAGCAACCCTGCCGATCCTCTCCAGAATCTCAAACGAACCAATAAAACCGGGACTCAGCTTTCCACGCTTGCCAAACCTCAAAACACCTCGCATCGGTGCGACCTTTAGGAATACATGCTGACCAACCTCAAACTCCAAATCCCGACGCCGAACATCGGCGTAACTCTTCATCGCTCTGTTTGTCAACATATACAGCTCTCTAATCTTACGCACGGCACCATTGGTCAACTGTAGCAACTCGGGACCCAAAACCTGCCTATCACCAACCTCTTCCTAGAACACAGGAGATCGGCAACGCTTACCATACAAAGCCTCGAATGGAGCCATCTGAATCGTCGACTGATAACTGTTGTTATATGCAAACTCCATCAGATACAGATACTGGTCCCAACTGCCCGGGAAATCCAACACACAAGCCCTCAACATATCTTCGAGAATCTGGTTCACCCTCTCAGTCTGTCCATCGATCTAAGGGTGAAAAGCTGTGCTGAAACTGCACTCAGTTTCTAAACCCTTCTGGAGCGCTCTCTAGAAACGAGAAGTGAACCTCGAATCACGATCCGACACAATCCTCACAGGCACACCGTGATAACAAATGATCTGCTCCAAAAACAACTGCGCCCACTGTTCCTCGGTATAAGTGTCTCTACCGGGAATGAAGTGTGCGCTCTTAGTCAATCGGTCGACTATCACCCAAATCTGAGAGAACTTCCTCGGAGTCCTCGGCAAACCAGAAATAAAGTCCATGGAGATCTCTTCCCATTTCCACTGAGGCACACTCAGCGGCTGCAACAAACCGGCTGGTCTCTGCCTGGGTGCCTTCACTTGCTGACAAGTGAGACATCGACTGACAAACTCCGCAACATCTCTTTTCATACCCATCCACCAGAATGTCTGCTTAAGATCCTGATACATCTTGGTACCCCCAGGGTGCCAAGCAAACGGAGAACTGTGGGCCTCTGAGAGCAACTCTGTTCGCAATCCTGCAACATCCGGAACACACAACCGGCCTCTGTACGTCAGCCCACTGTCTGGTGAATACACAAAGTCAAAATCTCCATCAGCACTAACTCTGTCACCCAATTTCTTAAGTGCGGGGTCACTCAGCTGACTATCAATAATCCATTTGTCTAATCGATGGTCGGATCACAATTGAGCCACTCTCGCAAGTAACCTCACCCAACAACATCGCAATCTCGGCCGCTCGAACTCTCTCCGTAATTTGGGTGGGAACTCAACAACACCGCGAGTGCGACGTCTTCCTACTCAGAGCATCGGCTACAACATTTGCTTTACCCGGATGGTACAGAATCTCGTGATCATAATCTTTCACTAACTCTAACCATCTCCTCTCGCCTCATATTGGCTCCTTCTCGAGTAAAGCAGATACTTGAGGCTCGGTGATCGGTAAACATCTGGATCCGCTCACCATACGGTAATGCCTCCAAATCTTGATTACAAACACCACTCTGCGCCAATTCCATATCATGAGTCGGATAGTTACGCTCATATGGCTTGGGTGACGGAAGCATAAGCAATGACCTTCCGTCTTTGCATCAACACACCACCCAACCCGAACTTGGAAGCATCGTTGTAAACCACGAAACCACTGTCCCCTCCGGATCGCCAACATCAGTTTGAAGTCAAATGCGCTTGAGCACAGCAAAGCTCTCATCACACCTACCGTCCCAAACAAACTCGACACCCTTCTTCGTCGAGGAAGAGTGAGAGGCGAGGCTATGGCGTGAAAAGTCCTTAACAAAACCGACGTAGTAGTAACTCGCCAAACCCAGAAAGAAACGGCTCCTACGAGCAAACCACCGAAGAACAGAGAGCTCCACTTACACTCACTGTCTTGCTCCACTAAAGCCAGAAGATCAAAATCTTACGGGGTAGCAACAGGGGTTCACCACGGACTGAACCTCCAAATACAAACAGGGCAACTCTCAATCTCCTGAAAACAGGAAGCCAACCAACAGGGCACGAACCATTCGTCCCACGAGCAAAACTGACTTCTAGCAATTCCAATCCACACCTTGGTCAACACCAAGCATCAACTTGCCACCACACCGGAACCAATCCGGAATCTACTCCAACAAAAACTAACTTGCTAGGCTACCAAGACTGCCAACAACTCACCCGAGGCTACAAACTACACGGCTTTAGCTTGCCAACTGAAACTCACTATCTGGGCCTCATTGAGCTCTAGAGAGGCTCTCCACAACCTAGGCTTCTCTGACAACCTTCGACACCCACTGCCAACTAACGGACTAACAACCAACTGCCTGATCAAACAACTCCATTTCCCAGCATCATAACCATGCTGGCCAACTCCAACTCCTTGGGAACCAAGAGGACCCGAAACGCTACCGAATGCGTCATCCTCCTACTCAGACATCAACCACAACATAACTTCTACCCAAGGAAGGATCCGAACAACTCTCTTAGTCATGACGATCAACAAGAAGATCCGCCAACCAAGCTTAGGTCCACTTAACAAATCTTACCTAAGCAACAACCTGATACCACGAGCATGGTATCCTTACCACCTCACTAAAGCCTTACAACATCGACCTGGAGTCCAACTTTTCCAAGAACTGAGCACCAGATCCCCAAAGCAAACCCTACATGGATCTGAAACTCTTGCCACAGAACAAACCACACAAAACACACTTGTGTGCACAACTCCCAACCTTCCTTTAGAGATCCAAGACTAACAAATGCTTTTCCCAAAAGCCACACTAGCTCCTGGCAGAGATACAACCAATCAACGAAACACTCAAAGTTCCATCTCCACACGATGCTCGAAGCTGTGGCAACCTTGCTCTACCAAAGCATAACCATGCCAAACTGAACTTACTTTATACCATGCCTCTACCAAGGGTGCTTACCCATAAGGCATCCAACTCCTCTCACAAGGCATCCTACTCACCTCATAGGCATCCAACTCATGGTCCCTCAGCTGGACCCAACTTGCTTCTACGATGCTCAACTCTCCTGAGATTTAGGCACTCGAAGGTAGTTGACCGCACTACAAACCACAAGGATCTCTTGGCCTTAACACTAGCGTGAGATGCACGCGCACTAACACTTCCAACCGCCAACCTGCTTGACTTACTCAACCTCCAGTAACACTGGGAAAAGGCTCCGGCTCCTCTCGAACATCCTTTCGCTTGAAGTCCTTCAATTACCACTAAACTAGCCCTTTTGCACGACCTACACAGGTGCAATTACCATAACGGATCCAAGGCTAAAGGAGTATTTGAACTCCGAACGGCATAGAACCATCTCGCTATGCCCATGCCAAACTCTCAGCTGAACCAGATTTAGTGCCAAAGCGGCACACCAACCAATGCACCTCAAGTGCCACTACTACCAAATCCACATCTTACTACCAACGGGGCCAACAAAGTCACAACCTCAAGTGACACGAACTCTGGCTCGGCATACAAGGGCTCAACTCCAACAACCATGCCTAAGGCATCTCATCAATCTGAAGGCTCACAGCCTACTCTTGCATCTCCACATGATGCTCAACAAACTCTGGCCGGCTCTCTCAACGTGCAGCAGCTAGCCCTACTTTAGGGCTTACCAAAAGAAGAGTGTTCAATTCTACCAAACAACTGAGGAAACCACCAAGGGATCAGTCCAGAGGGAACACGCTTCTTTGCACCTTTAACTACTGAGGTTTTCCGCCATCGGCTCTGCAAACAACCACACTTCACAGACGCACAAAGATGCTTCATCAACCTCCTTGAAGGCTACCAACTCTACAACCAATCTCTGGGCAACCAATAATCTATCAAGGCTCAAGATCAACGCTTGAGCTACCCAGGCTAGTCCACACGGGGACCTGCTACACAAACATCCACATCAGCACAACCATAGCTAACTCCTCTCTTGCAGTGGCATTCCAAGGCAAAGCACCTCCACCCTCTCACTAGGGGAAAACCATCAACTGGGCCACAGTTGGCCTATGGGAGTTCAATCTCTACCTCCCTCTGGAACAATGTCCCAGGGCATCCGAACCTACCTGGATACCATAACAAGCCACAACATACATCACACACTGCGGGAAGTTGGCATGATGGCGCTCTATACCCAAACCAATAACGAGTCAGAACCTGCTCGTCTCCGCTCCACAACACTACACAAGGCATACACTAGATGACAGGTATTGTGAATTCTTAACCCTTTTTCTACAACAAATAGTAAACTTAGGCGTACCTGATGACTGTCGGAGTGCTAGTGATCATGGGAAAACGACCTACAACAAAAGGTCAATCCACAGAATTTATGACTCTGAGCTCTGATACCAACTGTAAGAGACCGACCCGAATGGGGCACTAAATGGGCCCTTACCCCAATGCATGCATTCAAAGTAAAGGACATTAAACAGACATGATTTCGGATTCCAATTAAAACAAAACATTCAAAATAATCCCTTTAAAAACTAAACAATTTCCCTGGAACCTGTCCCTATTTCCAAGCACCTGTTCCAAGATAAATACAATTCCAAAGTTTACTCTGATAAGAGATTTACTAAAAACCATTCAAAACCTGTTCAGATACAAAATGCTGGAATCCACAAAACATTTACAAAACATCCTAGGGCTCCGTGCCCGGCTACATGCATTCAAGGGAAACAAAACATAAAGAGTCATAATACAAAAATCAGAGTTGGAAGATGGGCCCCATGATCACGGCTCCTCCTTCACCATCTGTCTCGCAACTTGGTTTACTGTGGACAAACCACAATAATAAGGGTGAGTAACGAATTACTCAAGAAGAATCCCCAACCAGGGGTACAATACGATATACATGGTCATCTCGATGAATGTATGCAAGCTATGAGTATAAACACAGAATAGAGCACATAGCTTAGCCCACACTTGGGCCTCGGATGCCAATTTAAGGTCTTAGTCCATAATAATATCACCACACAGTCCAATACATAAGTCGCCCTATACGAGAAACAAGTCCCGGCCTCGGCCTGCTCTCATCGTCGACGAAAGGTAAAGCGCTCACAATCCCGAGGAGCTCTCGATCGGCGTTGTAATGAGCGTAAGCATGCACCGCGTGCTCTCACTGCAGACTATGGGGTGCCGAGTGCGAAAGCAGTTTGCCCATGTCAAGTCACCACGCGTAACTAAATCTTTGCATCGGTGCACTGACATAGGGGTGTGAGACCTGGACACGTAAACTATGTCAGCCTGAACCACAGCACCTGGGGCCAAGGAACGGTCGTGGTAGGCTTACACTAGGAAGTCGTCCTTGCCTTAATAGGTGGCAACAAGGGCTACGGCCAAACATGCTGAGGACATGCCGGCTGCCGGGGACGAGGCAATGCCAAGTCATCATCCCGACCGTTGGGGCATTTAACAGTCTGCCACCCTCACCCAAGATTGCAGGGCCTACCGGTAGGGTTAGCTAATCCTCTCACGGGGTCCGGGGACGGAATGATCGGCTCGACGTCCCTCGCCATGGATGCAAGGTACTTTATGCATCAGGCCCGGATGATGCTATCTACCTGCAACTCTAACATGCCCTAGCAATCAGCAAACAGATCCATAAAATCCAATACGTGCTCAATAAGAATACAACGAGCCTAGCATGATACTACGAAGCAAGGAACAGATACGAGCATGCTAGAAAGGAACAACCTAGCATGGATTAACATGAGAATTAAATCAGGAAAATCATGCTAATCGGGAATTCAGAATAGAATACCTAGCTACACATGTCAATAAACACAAACAAGCAGTCAATCAGCAATCACATATAATATCGCAGGGTCCACACAACTCCGGTAAGAAATCCTTACCTTGGTCGAGGATGATTTGACACGAAAACCTAAATGGCGAACGAACCCGAACTAGCTACCGAGAACCTATCAATCACAAAAAAAATCACACAATAGGCCTAATTATAATAAAATAAACGAGGCTCAGCTCGGGATCAACTCACGAGGCACGACGAACGCACGAACGAGCCGATTGCACGAACGGGGCAACAACGGGGCTGGCTGGGCGCGCTGGGGCGCAGGAATGGGCGCGCTGGGGTGCGGACGAATGCGGGGCGAAGCAGGGGCGCGCGGCGTGACACGGAGCTGGGCGAGGACGCGCGCGCGAGCACGGTCGATGCGCGGCGTGGCTCGGCGGTCTGCGCAGCGACAGAGCACGCGACTCGCGATGGAAAGAAAGCTCGAATTCGGCCGATAGGGGAGGATTCGACGAGCGATTTATGGTTGGACGAAATCCTCTACTCCAGCTGAACAAAACCCACCCAATAAATCACTTCAACACGACCGAAAAATGGGTTCGAAAAATAGGGGAAGGGGTCGACGGAAACGCGAAGGAGAAGAAGAGAAAGAGAAACTTACTGTAACGGCCCAGAAATTTCATCCCGGTTTTCCCGGGAGGCCCAGGGGCATTTTGGTAATTTTGGGTCGGGCCGACAGGGCCGGTTTTGAAATTGTAAATTGCCGGAAAAATTATGAGTCGATTTGAATGGGGTCGAGAATTTTGGTGAAGGCATTTGGGCTTGGAAGAATGTGGAAATAAATAGGGAATTAAATAGCGCGTCGAGTGAGATTCGAGCCAAGGACGTGTCGCGTGCTAGGCAGGGGGCGCTGCCAATCGAGCCACCGGGCGTGTTTGTTAATCTAAGCGCGCGATCTTGTATATATGCCGTGCGCAGTGGAGATTTGATATAAAGGCCGACCGCCCGAGCTTTCTTCCCCATTTCTTCTTCTTCCTCGCGATATTCCCTCTCCGACCGACCGAGCTTTTCCTTGCGATTTCGTCCTTCTCCAGCTCCAATTCGACCGAGTTCTCCCTCCATTTTCGAAGTTGAGTTCCAATTCTGGGCAGCAGGTAAGCTTTTCTTCCTCTCTTCTTCGATCTGAGTCCCCTACTTTCGGGCTTCGTTTCCCGTCCGTGTTGAAGTGAATTTCTGGATGGGTTTTGTGCAGCTTACGTAGGAGAGTTCGTCCAACAACTATCGGCCGTCGAATCTTCGCCAATCGTTCGAATTCGGATTTTCTCCATCGCCCCTGTTTGCGCGCAAAAACAGAGCCCCTGTTCGCCGTGCTCGCGTGCGCAGAAGCAGCCCTGCCGCCGAGCCTCGCCGCACACCGCGTAGCGTCCTCGCCCGGCCCATCGATCGCGCCGCCCGACCCCCCTCGCCGCGAAGTCGCGGCGGCGTCGCCCAGCCGAGCCGCATCGCCAACGCCCTGTTCGTCCACGCGTAGCTCGCGCCCCAGCGCCCGTCCGCGCGCCAACGCGCCCACGCGCCCACTCCTGCGCCCCAACGCGCCCAACCAGGCCCATTGCTGCCCCGTTCGTGCAATCGGCTCGTTCGTGCGTTCGTCGCGCCTCGTGAGTTGCTTCCGAGCTGAGCTTTGTTTGATTTATGATATTTAGGCCTATTGTGTGATTTTTGTTGTGATTGATAGGTTCTCGGTAGCTAGTTCGGGTTCGTTCGCCATTTAGGTTTTCGTGTCAAATCGTCCCCGACCAAAGTAAGGATTTCTTACCGGAGTTGTGTGGACCCTGCGATATATTATGCGATTGCTGATTGACTGCTTGTTTGTGTTTATTGACATGTGTGGCTAGGTATTCTATTCTGAATTCTCGATTAGCATGATTTTCCTGATTTAATTCTCATGTTAATCCATGCTAGGTTGTTCCTTTCTAGCATGCTCGTATCTGTTCCTTGGTTCGTAGTATCATGCTAGGCTCGTTGTATTCTTATTAAGCACGTATTGGATTTTATGGATTTTGTTTGCTGATTGCTAGGGCAGGTTAGAGTTGCAGGTAGATAGCATCATCCGGGCCTGATGCATAAAGTACCTTGCGTCCATGGCAGGGACGTCGAGCAAGTCGTTTCGTCCCTGGACCCCGTGAGGGATTAGCTAACCCTACCAGTAGGCCCTGCAATCTTGGGTGAGAATGGCAGACTGTTAAATGCCCCAACGGTCGGGATGATGACTTGGCATTGCCTCGTCCCCGGCAGCCGGCATGTCCTCAGCATGTTTGGCAGTAGCCCCTGATTGCCACCTGTTAAGGCAATGACGGCTTCCTGGTGTAAGCCCACCACGACCGTTCCTTGGCCTAGGTGCGGTGGTTCAGGCTGACATAGTTTACGTGTCCAGGTCTCACACCCCTATGTCAGTGACACCGATCCAAAGATTTAGTTAGGCGTGGTGACTGGACATGGGCAGCTTGCCTTCAGACCCGCAACCCTCCATGATCTGCAGTAGCACGCGGTGCATGCTGACGCTCATTACAGCGCCGACTGGAGAGCTCCTCGGGATTGTGAGCCAGTGTACCATTCGTCGACGAAGAGAAGCCGAGGCCGGGACTTGTTTTCGTGATAGGCGACTTGTGTATTGGATCGTGTGGTGATATTATTCCGGACTAAGACCTTAAATTGGCATCCGAGGCCCAAGTGTGGGCTAAGCTATATGCTCTATTCTGTGTTTATATTCATAGCTTGCATACGCTCATCGAGATGACCATGTATATCGTATTGTACCCCGGTTGGGGATTCTTACTGAGCAATTCGTTGCTCACCCTTATTACTGTGGTTTTTCCACAGGTAACCAAGTTGCGAGACAGGATGGCTGAAGGAGGAGCTGTGATCATGGGGCTCAGTCATCAAACTCTGATTTTGTGTTATGACTCTTTATGTTTTATTTTCCCTGAATGCATGTGACGGGCACGAGCCCTAGGATGTTTTTTCTCGAATATTTTGTGGATTCCAGCATTATTGTATTTAGACATGTTTTGAATGATTTTAAGAAATCTCTGATCGGAGTATACTTTGGAAATGTATTTATCTTGGAACAGGTGCTTGGAAACAGGGACAGGTTCCAGGGAAATTGTCTAGTTTTTAAAGGGGTTATTTTGAATGTTTTGTTTTAATTGGAATCCGAAATCAGGTCTGTTTAGATGTCCTTTACTTTAAATGCATGCATTGGGGTAAGGGCCCATTTAGTGCCCCATTCGGGTCGGTCCCTTACAGTTGGTATCAGAGCTCAGAGTCATAAATTCTGTAGGTTGACCTTTTGTTGTAGGTCGTTTTCCCATGATCATTAGCACTCCGACAGTCATCAGGTACGCCTAAGTTTGCTTTTTGTTGTAAGAAAAAGGGTTAAGAATTTACATACACATCGCCATCGAGTGTATGCCTTGTGTAGTGTTGTGGAGCGGAGACGAAAGAGTTCGACTCGTTATTGGTTTGGGTTTAGAGCGCCATCATGCCAACTTCCCGCAGTGTGTGATGTATGTTGTGGCTTGTTGTGGTATCCAGGTAGATTCGGATGCCCTGGGACATCATTCCAGAGGGAGGTAGAGATTGGACTCCCATAGGCCAACTGTGGCCAGTTGATGGTTTTCCCCTAGTGAGAGGGTGGAAGTGCTTTGCCTTGGAATGCCACTCCAAGAGAGGAATTAGATGTGGTTGTGCTTAAGTGGATGTTGTGGAGCAGGTCCCCGTGTGGACTAGCCTGGGTAGCTCAAGTGTTGATCTTGAGCCTTGACAGATTATTTGGTTGCCCAGAGAGTGGTTGCCAAGTTGGTAGCCTTCGAGGAGGTAGAGGAGGCATCTTTGTGCTTCTGTGAAATGTTGTTGTTTGCAGCCAGTAAGCCGGAACCCTGTAGTTAAGGGTGCAGCAAGCAGTGTTCCCTACGGACTGGATCCGTTGGTGGTTTCCTCAGTTGTTTGGTAAAAATGAACACTCTTCTTTTGGTAAGCCCTAGAGTAGGGCTAGCTGCTCCATGTTGAGAGAGCCGGCCAGAGATTGTTGAGCATCATGTGGAGATGCAAGAGTAGGCCGTGAGCCTTCAGCTTGATGAGATGCCTTAGGCATGGTTGTTTGGGTTGGCCCCGTTGGTAGAGAGATGTGGATTTGGTAGTAGTGGCACTTGAGGTGCATTGGTTGGTGTGCCGCTTTGGCACTAAATCTGATTCAGGCCTGAGTTTGGCTTGGGCATAGCAGATGGTTCTATGCCGTTCGGAGTTTAGCGTACTCCTTTAGCCTTGGATCCGTTTATGGTAGTTGCACCTGTGGAGGTCGTGCAAAAGGGCTAGTTCAGTGGTAATCGAAAGATGTGAAGCGAAGGGATGTTCGAAAGGAACCTTTTCCCAGTGTTACTGGAGGTTGAGTAAGTCAAGCAGGTTGACGGTTGGTAAGTGTTAGTGCGCGTGCATCTCACGCTAGTGTTAAGGCCAAGAGATCTTTGTGGTTGGTAGTGCGGTCAACTACCTTCGAGTGCCTAAATCTCAGGAAAGTTGAGCATCGTAGAAGCAAGTTGGGTCCAGCTGAGGGACCATGAGTTGGATGCCAATGAGGTGAGTAGGCTGCCTTGTGAGAAGAGTTGGGTGCCTTATGGGTAAGCACCCTTGGTAGAGGCCTGGTATAAAGTAAGTTTGGTTTGGCATGGTTATGCTTTGGTAGAGCAAGGTTGCCACAGCTTCGAGCATCGTGTGGAGATGGAACTTTGGGTGTTCCGTTGATTGGTTGTATCTCTGCCAGGAGCTAGTGTGGCTTGTGGGAAAAGCATTTGTTAGTCTTGGATCGTTAAGTGAAGGTTGGGAGTTGTGCACACAAGTGTGTTTTGTGTGGTTCGTTCTGTGGCGAGAATTTCAGATCCATGTAGGGTTTTCTTTGGCGATCTGGTGCTCAGTTCTTGGAAAAGTTGGACTCCAGGTGGGTGTGGTAAGACTTTAGTGAGGTGGTAAGGGTACCATGCTCGTGGTATCAGGTTGTTGCTTAGGTAAGATTTGTTAAGTTGGACCTAAGCTTGGTTGGCGGATCTTCTTGTTGATCGTCATGGCTGAGAGAGTTGTTCGGATCCGTCCTTGGATAGGAGTTATGTTGTGGTTGATGTCTGAGTAGGAGGATGACGCATTCGGTAGCGTTTCGGGTCCTCTTGGTTTCCAAGGAGTTGGAGGTAGCCAGCATGGATGTGTTGCTGGAAAAAAAAAATAATAAATAAAAATAATAATAATAATAATAATAATAAAATGGAGTTGTTGTTGTTCAGGCAGTTGGCTGTAGGCCGTTAGTGGGCAGTAGGTGTCGAGGGTTGTCGGAGAACCCTAGGTTGTGGAGAGCCTCTCTAGAGCTCAGTCAGGCCCAGGTAGGGAATTTCAGTTGGCAAGCTGGAGCGGTGTAGTTTGCAGCCTCGGGTGAGTTGTTGGCAGTCTTGGTAGTCTAGCAAGTTAGTATTTGTTTGGAGTGGAGTCCGGATTGGTTTCGGTATGGTGACAAGTTGATGCTTGGTGTTGACCAAGGTGTGGATTGGAATTACTAGAAGTCAGTTTGCTCGTGGGGCGAATGGTTCGTGCCCTGTTGGTTGTCTTCCTGTTTCCAGGAAAGTTGAGAGTTGCCCCGTTGGTATTTGGAGGTTCAGTTCGTGGTGGACCCCTGTTGCTACCCCGTAAGATTTTGATCTTCTGGCTTTAGTGGAGCAAGACAGTGAGTGTAAGTGGAGCTCCCTGTTCTTCGGTTGTCTGCTCGTAGGAGCCGTTTCTTTCTGGGTTTGGCAGGTTACTACCGTCGGTTTGTTAAGGATCTTTCCGCCATAGCCTCGCCCCTCACTCGTCTGACGAGGAAGGGTGTCGAGTTTATTTGGAACAGTAAGTGTGATGAGAGCTTTGCCAGGCTCAAGCGCAGTTTGACTTCAGCACCAGTGTTGGCAATCCCGGAGGGGACAGGTGATTTCGTGATTTACAACGATGCTTCCAAATTCAGGTTAGGTTGTGTGTTGATGCAGCACGGGAAGGTCATTGCTTATGCTTCCCGTCAGCTGAAGCCATATGAGCAGAATTATCCGACTCACGATATGGAGTTGGCAGCAGTGGTGTTTGCACTGAAGATTTGTAGGCATTACCTGTATGGTGAGCGGATTTAGATGTTTTCCGATCACCAGAGCCTCAAGTATCTGTTTACTCAGAAGGAGCTGAATATGAGACAGAGGAGATGGTTAGAGTTGGTGAAGGATTATGACTGCGATATTTTGTACCATCCAGGTAAAGCCAATGTTGTGGCTGATGCTTGGAGTAGGAAGACGTCGCACTCCGCGGTGTTGTTGAGTTCCCAGCCCAGATTACGGAGAGAGTTCGAGCGGGCTGAGATTGCAGTGTTGTTGGGTGAGGTTACTGCCAGAGTAGCTCAGTTGACAACGGATTATTGATAGTCAGCTGAGTGACCCCGCACTTAAGAGATTGGGTGACAGAGTTAGTGCTGATGGAGATTTTGACTTTGTATGTTCACCGATGATGGTAATGACGCACTGAGGCGGTTGTGTGTTCGGATGTTGCAGGATTGCGAACAGAGTTGCTCTCGAGGCCCACGCCTCCGTTTGCTTGGCACCCCGGGGTACCAAGATGTATCGAGATCTTAAGCGAGACATTCGGTGGATGGGTATGAAAAGAGATGTTGCGGAATTTGTCGATCGATGTCTCACTTGTCGCCAAGTGAAGGCACCCGGCGCAGAGACCAGCCGGTTTGTTGCAAAATTACCGAGTATACCTCGGTGGAAATGGGAAGAGATCTCCATGGACTTTATTTTCGGTTTGCCGAGAACTCCGAGGAAGTTCTCTCAGATTTGGGTGATAGTCGATCGATTGACTAAGAGCGCACCTTCATTCCCGGTAGAGACACTTATACCGTGGAACAGTGGGCGCAGTTGTTTTTGGAGCAGATCATTTGATATCACGGTGTGCTGTGAGAATCGTGTCGACCGTGATTCGAGGTTCACTTCTCGCTTTCGAGAGCGCTCGGAAGGGTTTAGGCACTCGAGTGCGATTTCAAAGATGACTTTTCACCTCGCACCGATGGATGATCGAGAGGGTGAACCGATTCTCGAAGATATGTTGAGGGCTTGTGTGTTGGATTTCCGGCGATTGGGACCGAGATTCGTATCGATGGAGTTTGCATATAACAACAGTTATCAGTCGACGATTCAAATGGCTCCATCCGAGGCCTTGTATGGTAAGCGTTGCCGATCTCCCGTTCTCGGGAAGAGGTTGGTGATAAGCGTGTTTTAGGTCCCGAGTTGTTTGCGATTGACCAATGGTGTCGTGCGTAAGATTAGAGCTCGTATGTTGACAAAGCTCGAGCGAGACAGAAGAGTTATGCCGATGTTCGGCGTCGGGATTTGGAGTTTGAGGTTGGTCAACATGTTTTCCTGAAGGTCGCACCGATGCGAGGTGTTTTGAGGTTTGGCAAGCGTGGAAAGCTGAGTCCCCGTTTTGTTGGTCCATTTGAGATTCTGGAGAGGATTGGCAGAGTCGCTTATTGGTTGGCTCTACCTCCGTCATTGTCAGCAGTGCACAGTGTATTTCATGTATCGATGTTGAGGCAGTATGTGCCGGACCCATCGCACATTGTGGACTTTGAGCCGTTGCAGCTGAATGAGGATTTGAGCTTCGAGGAGAAGCCAGTGGGGATTCTTGCTTTTGAGACAAAGACACTGCGTAATCGTGATATCCGGTTGGTAAAAGTTCAGTGGAGGAGTTAGAGTTCAGAGGAAGCCACCTGGGAGCGGGAGGATGAGATGAGATTGCAGTATCCCGAGCTGTTCCAGTCTTAAGGGACTTTCGAGGACGAAAGTCTTATAAGGGGGGAATATTGTAACGGCCCGGAAATTTCATCCCGGTCTTCGGAGGCCCAGTGGGCATTTTGGTAATTTTGGGGTGGGCCGCAGGGCGGTTTTGAAATTGTAAATTGCGGGGAAAAATTATGAGTCGATTTGAATAGGATCGAGAATTTTGGTGAAGGCATTTGGGCTTGGAAGAATGTGGAAATAAATAGGGAATTAAATAGCGCGTCGAGTGAGATTCGAGCCAAGGGCGTGTCGCGTGCTAGGGCGTGGGGTAGCGCCAATCGAGCCACCGGGCGTGTTTATTAATCTATGCGCGCGATCTTGTATATATGCCGCGGCGCAGATGGAGATTTGATATAAAGGCCGACCGCCCGAGCTTTCTTCCCATTTCTTCTTCTTCCTCGCGATATTCCTCTCCGACCGACCGAGCTTTTCCTTGATTCCGTCCTTCTCCGGCTCCAATTCGACCGAGTTCTCCCTCCATTTTCGAAGTTGAGTTCCAATTCCGGCAAGCGGGTAAGCTTTTCTTCCTCTCTTCTTCGATCCGAGTCCCCGCCAGGGCTTCGTTTCCTGCCGTGTTGAAGTGAATTTACGGATGGGTTTTTGTGCGGCTTGCGTAGGAGAGTTCGTCCAACAACTATCGACCGTTGAATCTTCGCCAATCGCTCGAATTCGGATTTTCTCCATCGCCCCTGTTCGCGCGCAAAAACAGAGCCCCTGTTCGCCGTGCTCGCGTGCGCAGAAGCAGCCCTGCCGCCGAGCCTCGCCGCACACCGCGCGCGCGTCCTCGCCCAGCTCCGCATCGCGTCGCCCGATCCCCTGCTCGGCGAGTCGTGCGCGTCGCCCAGTGCCGCCGCGTCGCAAGACGCTGTCCTCGTCGCGCCCGCCACCGAGCCGCATCGCTAACGCCTGCTCGTCGTCGCGCGCAGCTCGCGCTTCGTCCGCGTGCAGGTAGCGCCGCGCGCGCCACTCCTCGCCCCCGGCGCCCCAGCCAGAGCCCATTCTTTGCCCGTTCGTGCAATCGGCTCGTTAAATGCGTTCGTCGCGCCTCGTGAGTTGCTTCCGAGCTGAGCTTTGTTTGTTTTATGATATTTAGGTCTATTGTGTGATTTTTGTTGTGATTGATAGGTTCTCGGTAGCTAGTTCGGGTTCGTTCGCCATTTAGGTTTTCGTGTCAAATCGTCCCCGACCAAAGTAAGGATTTCTACCAGGAGTTGTGTGAACCTGCGCGATATATTATGCGATTCTTGATTGATTTGCTTGTTTGTGTTTATTGACATGTGTAGCTAGGTATTCTATTCTCGAATTCTCGATTAGCATGATTTTCCTAATTTAATTCTCATGTTAATCCATGCTAGGTTGTTCCTTTCTAGCATGCTCAGTATCATTCCTTGCTTCGTAGTATCATGCTAGGCTCGTTGTATTCTTATTGAGCACGTATTGGATTTTATGGATTTTGTTTTGCCGATTGCTAGGGCGGAGTTAGAGTTGCGGGTAGATAGCATCATCGGGCCCGATGCATAAAGTACCTTGCGTCCATGGCGGGGACGTCGAGCAAGTCATTTCGTCCCCTGGACCCCGTGAGGATTAGCTAACCCTACCAGGTAGGCCAAAGCAATCTTGGGTGAGAGTGGCGATTGTTAAATGCCCCAACGGTCGGGATGATGACTTGGCATTGCCTCGCCCCCTGGCGGTGGCATGTCCTCGGCATGTTTGGCAAGAGCCCCCGATTGCCACTGTTAAGGCAAGGACGGCTTCACGGTGTAAGCCCACCACGACCGTTCCTTGGCCCCAGTGCGGTGGTTCAGCCGACATAGTTTACGTGTCGAGTCTCACACCCCTATGTCGGTGACACCGATCCAAAGATTTAGTTAGGCGTGGTGGTGGACATGGGGCTTGCTTGCCTTCGGACGGCAACCCCATGGTCCTGCAGTAGCACTCGGTGCATGCTTACGCTCATTCTGGCGCCGATCGGAGAGCTCGGGATTGTGAGCGATGTACCATTCGTCGGCGACGATGACAGCAGTGAGGTCGGGACTTGTTTCTCGTATAGGGCGACTTGTGTATTGGGTGTGGTGATATTATTCCGGACTAAGACCTTAAATTGGCATCTGAGGCCCAAGTGTGGGCTAAGCTATATGCTCTATTCTGTGTTTTATTCATAGCTTGCATACGCTCATCGAGATGACAATGTATATCGTATTGTACCCCGGTTGGGGATTCTTACTGAGCCATTCGTTGCTCACCCTTATTACTGTGGTTTTTCCACAGGTAACCAAGTTGCAAGACATGATGGCTGAAGGAGGAGCTGTGATCATGGGGCCCAGTCTTCCAACTCTGATTTTTTGTTATGACTCTTTATGTTTTATTTTCCCCTGAATGCATGTAGCCGGGCACGGAGCCCTAGGATGTTTTTTCGAATATTTTGTGGATTCCAGCATTATTGTATTTAGACATGTTTTGAATGATTTTAAGAAATCTCTGGATCGGAGTATACTTTGGAAATGTATTTATCTTGGAACAGGTGCTTGGAAACAGGGACAGGTTCCAGGAAAATTGTCTAGTTTTTAAAGGGGTTATTTTGAATGTTTTGTTTTTAATTGGAATCCGAAATCATGTCTGTTTAATGTCCTTTACTTTGAATGCATGCATTGGGGTAATGGCCCATTTAGTGCCTCATTCGGGTCGGTCCCTTACACTTACCAGCTGATCGGGGTTTGGCTTCGGATTTGAGGAAGGAACTCGGTCGAAATTGAAGCTGGCGGGGGAGAAATCGCGGAGGAGAGCTCGGTCGGTCGGAGAGATTCGCGAAGGAGAAGAAGAGAAATGGAGAAGAAAGCTTCGGGCGAGCTCTGCTTTTATACCAACCGCCTTCGAAAACAAGCATATGTATTAGATCGTGCGATGAAGATAACAAACGCGCCCAGTGGCTCGGCTGGCAGCGACCCCTGCCTAGCATGCAGCACGTCCTTGGCTCGAATCTCACTCAACGCGCTATTTAATTTCCTATTAATTTTACCTTTTTCCAAGCCCAAATGTCTTCACCAAAATTCCCGATCTCATTCAAATTGACTCATAATTTTTCCGGCAATTAACAAATACAAAACCGGCCCTGCCGGCCCGACCAAAATTACCAAAATGCCCCTGGGCCTCCCGGGAAGACCGGGATGAAATTTCCGGGCCGTTACACCCAATTTTTAGTAATAATGGGTATAAAATTGGGGAGTTTTTCAAATGCGAAAATAATTTGAAAATTAAAAGTCTTAGTAACAAGGGTATTGTTGTAAATGACAATTTAATGAATTAATAATATAATTAACAAAATCGTACTTTTGCTAATATTTTTCGTGTAACCTAAATTTGCAAATATATACATATATATATACCTAAAAATTGATTAACCCTAAAACCAACTCAAATATGAGAAAATCATAACCCCCAACTAAATTTAAATAAAAAGACAACTTAGATGACTCGGATCCTCCAAATATAATAACATTTTTGAAAGATAAAAAAATATATTATTCAAACAAAATTTTAATGTTCTTTAATTTAAAACTTAATGATAAAGATTTTTTTTTTTTGAGAAATTAATGATAAAGATACATTTTACTTTTTTTTTTAAGTAACTAAAATTTTAACACGAGCGTTGCATGTGATAATTTTTTAAATAATAAATTTTATATATGTTTAATAAATATGTCAATTGAATGCAATAAATTATATATATGTTTAATATATATGTAACTATAATTATAAATTGTTTCCATTTTTTGTATTAAATTTAAATCATCAAATAATAATTTCAATATAATATTGAATTTTATAACCGTTTTTTTCATGTTAGTTAAATTTATTAAAATTCACATTTATGTTAAAAAATAATTAATATTTTATTTTGAGCTTAAAAAATAATAGTACTTCTAATTTTTTTTAAAAAAACTTAATAAAATTAATTACATTAAAATTAAATTTTATCTTTGATTTTTAAAAATCGATACTCTTTAGTTTTTTTCTCAATTTATCTATTCATAAACTAATTATTCTTGAATTATAAAATTTATAAGAGTTATATTTTTAAAATTTTTATTTGGTTAAAATACCATTTTGGTCCCTCGACTTTGGAGTTTGCTTCATTTTGGTCCCTTGACTTTCAAATGTTCAATTTTAGTCCCTCAACTTTGTTGTTTGTCCAATTTTGGTCCCTCAATTTTCAAATGTCCAATTTTGGTCTCTCAACTTTGCTATTTGTCCAATTTTGGTCCCTCAACTTTCAAATGTTTTCAAATTTGGTCCTTAGACTATAAAAAAAGTTAAAAAATTGTCCTTTAGTCAAATGAATTTTTTATCACTCCTAAATTATTTTCTCTCTCTTTCATCTTTCATAATTTCTCTCTCTAGAAATTTTACCTTTCTTCAATCCACCTCTCTTCCCTTCTTTTCTTTCTTTATTTTCTTTCTTTTTCTTTTTTGTTCCATGGTAGACTATGAATTTTAGAAAACAAAAAGTGACAAATCAAATTAGGAAATTTATTATTTAGAAAAATTATCTCATGTTAAATAATTTGATGAGATGGATTGAGGAGGAATAAGAGAAAAAAAGAAGAGAAGAGGATTAGAGATGTAGATTAAAGAGAGATAAAACTTTTAGAAGAAAAATGATGAAAAATGGAAGAGAGAGAAAATAATTTAGGAGTGAGAAAAAAAATTTATTTGACGAAAGGACCATTTTTGAACTTTTTGATAGTCTAGGGACTAAATTTGGACATTTGAAAGTCGAGGGACCAAAATTGGACAAATAGCAAAGTCAAGGGACCAAAATTGAACAAACTACAAAGTCAAGGGACTAAAAATGGACATTTGAAAGTCTAGGGACCAAAATTGGACAAATAGCAAAGTCAAGGGACTAAAATTGAACAAAATACAAAGTCAAGGGACTAAAAATGGACATTTGAAAGTCTAGGGACCAAAGTGGAACAAACCCCAAAGTTGAGGGACCAAAATGGTATTTTAACCTTTTTATTTTGATAAATTTTTTTCTTAAAATTTGATAGGAACAATTAACTATATTGATAAACTTGACTAATACATGAAAAAAGAAAAAAAAAAACAATCGTCATATGAATAAATAATTTTTTTTTAAATGTCTTTCTCTTTTTTTTTTCTTTTGTCACAACTTCTATTTCTCAAAAAATTATATAAATGATAGAAATGATATATGATTTTTTTTTTGTAAATATATTCTAACCAATATTTTAAAATAAAGTAGTCATACAAATATACAAAATATAATAATACTAAAATGATAATAAAAGACAAATAATAAAGTCAAAGTATTTTTATTTGAAATAATAAAACTAAAGTCTCCAACTATATATATTTATTCTCTAAATTCTAAAAATTAAAATATATTTACGTAATCGAATAATTACAATATTTTGAGATGTTTAAATTGAATTCAACATATTGATTTAATACATAGATGCAACATATTAGGATGTAATTTAATTTTATAACTTTTTTTTTTCAAATTCATGCTCTTAAGCTTTTTCTCAATTTATCTATTCATAGACGAAATCACTCTTGAATCCTAAAGTTTGCCGCAATTACATTTTAAAATTTTTCTTTGATTTATTTTCGTCTAAAAAATTGATAAGCACAATTATTCGTCGATTGTCATCTTAAAAATTGATAGGCAAAATTAATTGTTTAAGCTATATTCTAACTCCACCTCGTAACAATTTATTTTTATTCACTTATATTCAAAATTATAAATCGATAAGTGTCAAAATTCATTGAAAGAAAGCCACACTTTTAAGTATTGGAAAAAGGCAAAAAGATTTTTTTAAAAAAAAAAATACATGTTACAAATTGATTAACAAAAACAACCCATAATTGAGTTGTTTCGGTTAATTATCAATTAAATCAATAATTATTTAACTTGAGGAATTAATTCTTATTAGTGGCATGATTTGTAAAAGTCGTTTAAGAAGAGGGAGAATACTAAAAAAGATATAGTTTATATCATTATTATAATTATAAATAAGCTAAATATATTTATTAGTACACATCTATGAACTTACATAAAGAATTCATGCACTTAACCTTAAAAGATAATTTTATCATTCTTCAATTTTTTTTCCACATCTCCAAGTCTTTTTTTTAAGGTAACAATTAAACAACAAAAGATCTCTACAAAAATTATTGTTACAAAATAAAAGTTAGATAAAAATTAAGGTAAATAAGCTAACAAAAATAAGATAACTGCCATTTTTATTATAAAACAAAAAACAAAAAGAAAGTTTTTAAACAAAATATAAAAAACTATATATATATAGAGTAATAGTAGGAGATCATTGTTACCAAACTTTTGAAACTAAAGAATTCATCTACTTTAATCCCAAATGATAATCTTATTATTATTCAAACTTTTTTTCCCACATCTCCAAAGTGTTTTTTTAAAAGGCAACAATTATGTAAAAAGGATCGCTACAAAAATTATTATAACAAAAGAAAAATTATATGGAAGTTAAGTAAATAATCCAACAAAAATAAAATAACTTATTATAAAACAAAAAAAGAAAGAAAAAGAAAGGTAAATTCAAGCAAACAGAAAGTGTCAACTGTGCGTGTAAACAAAATGTAAAGAACTATTTATAGGATTGAAAAATTCAATTTATTATTGTTGTTCTGAAGTTTAAGAAGATAATATCAATTGAATATAATTACGTGAACTTGAAAATAAATGAATATTTACACGAATTAAGATATAATATTTATTCGTAAGAATATTTTATTGACATTATTAGAATATAATTGATTGTATTATTTTCTTTCTCAAAAAAAAAATTGATTGTATTATTTTAATTAGAATATAAAATGTCAAATAAAAATCCATGAAATTTGGTAAAAATATCATATCTTCTACGTTATAAAGATAATGAAATTCTAAATGATATTGTAAATATCTTCTATTTTGATTGTTCATAATATAGGTGGAATCTCTTATCTTCTAACTTAGTTATAAAATCTATGAGATTTGATAAAAAAATATCTTATCTTCTACGTTAGAATGAAAATCTAAATGATATTGTAAATATCTTCAACTTTATTTGCATTTAATTTTTTTTTATATTCCAATATATGACATGTTTGTAATTTAGAATATGACTTAAGGGGTAAAATCGTCCAAAAATGATTTTCTCTTATGATTTATATTTTTGAAAGGAAACTTTAATATTTTCGAATTTAATGGCAAAAGTATTTCTAGAACATTTTTAAATGTTTACCGATATATTTTACACTTTTCATACACAAATTCTATAGGTTTAAAATATTAATTTATAATCGAAATGGTCGATAGCTTGTTAATTTTATTATTTGATGGTATCCCTATGTAAAGTTTGTGTCTCCTTTCCTTAATTTATATTAGAATTAAATCATTAGATTGTTGTTAGACTTCGTTTGATAACTATTTTGTTTTTAGTTTTTTATTTTTAAAATTTTGAGGTTAGGAATTTTGAGATTTGTTTGTTTTGAGATACTCTTGGTTTCACATGTTATTTTTTGTAAATAATACTAAATTTTGGTTAATTTGTTCATTACATTTGATGAGTGAAAATCATTTAGAAATTAGATTATGACTTTGTATGACTTTAAACAATTCAATAACCAGTTAAGCATATATCTAAAGAATAAGATACCAGTTATTGTAATTATTTTTAGTAAACCAATCGACATTTTTATTTATTTATTTATTTTAAAAATAGTCTAGACTAGTGAAAATAAGAGCATTTTAGCTAATGTTTTGACATCATCTATATTTTAAAAATCACATGTGTGGTTCAATTTTGGCCACAAAATTTTTTGTTTATTTTTTTAATTTAGAAAACAACGAAGTTGGACTCACATTGAATCATATAAATGAGTTTTAAATATAGATGGTATTAGGGTAAATTGTGAGGTTGGGTCCTTTTCAAAAACTTTTTGTGAAAATGAGTCTAAGGGAAGAGATTTTGTAAAAATGGGTTGTGGCGACTTTGGTAAAGACGCCACATCTATTGAATACGGTCAATTCTTTTTGTTTTATGTGGTGGCGTCTTTACAAGAGACGTCACATGCCTTCCAAAATCTTTCCGTTACAATATTTCTAATTTTCCTTTTATTTACTCTTTCTTATAGATATTTTTTCTTTTCAATAATCTTTCAATAATTTGTTATATGAAATTGTATCTCAACTAAAATCCCACAAATTAAGAATATTCAATTTTCATTTTTTAAAAAACATGACATTTCATGGTTTTATTATTATCCTAAAATATTATTAGTTTAAATAAAAGAAAATTTATATAGATATTATTATGATAATTTAATTTATCCTGGATGACTATAATTTTTAAAAAATGCAAATGAAAATTTCTTCATTTGTGTTATTTTGGTTGAAATAATATTTTATATATCAATTAATTTAATAAAATCTTATTTAAATTTGTTAGAAAACTTATTAGATTTAAGGTGAAAATACCAATCTTTTTCAAAAAAAAAAAATTATCAAATTTTAAAATCTTATTAAAATTTATGGGCATTATCATGGTAATGTTAATATAAAAATAGAGATCAAATTTATTATTAGGTTAGAGTTGTAGTATTAAAATTAAATACGTCTTCCTTCCCACTTTCAAATATATATATATATATATAAAAGATTTTCTTTATAGAAAAATATATCTTTTCCTCCTTTCTCTATTGAGATTTGTTTTTCAATTTTGTTATAATCTTTTATTATAAAAGAGAACTTTTAAATTTTCCAAAATCTTTGTTGGAAAATAAAAAGATAAATCTCAATTTAACAAGTAACTCAAAAAAAAAATTCAAAAAAATAAATGTCAATTTGAATTTCAAAATTCTACTGAGATTGAGGTGGTTATTATTTTTCAATTTATATGGATGTGGATTTTTTTTTTATTTAGGTAGTTTAAGTTTTCATAAAAAATATTCATATAAAGTCTCTTTTATTTAAAGTAATAATAATAAATTCGTGTGATCATGATTTTAAAAAAATTAAAATTAAAATTTTTTGATCGATTGAATTTTAGTTGAAATAATATTTTATATCTCACTTTAATTTAGTAAAATTTAGTAAACAACTAATACGAAAATGTCATTTTAAAATACACTTAATTTTAAAATCTTATCTTTTCAAAAAATATATATATATATATATATTAAAATATCTAAGCATTACTATAATAACATTTGTTTTTTGAAATCTTTACTATAATAACGTTAATTTAAGAATACAAGTCAATTAATTATTAGATTATAATTTTAATGATATTTTTTCATAAAAAGTATGGTAGAATATTTTTTACCGTAAAATAATTTTTTTATTAAAGTTAAATAATTTAGATTTGACTATTTTTAATTATTTTGAAGAATTTTTGTTTAAGAAACAAAATATTCTTATAAAAATAAAATGATTAATTAATCATATTTAGTTTTAATATTGAAATTTAGAAAGAGAAAAAAATCTTCAAAGAAGAAGAAAAAGAAAAAATAAAAAAGAATTGTAATAGAAAGATTTTGGACGTCCCTACCACAGACGCCAAAACCCATTTTCACAAATTCTTTTTCATTAGAACCATTTTCATAGAATTTTTTTTTAAAATGACCCATTTTTACAATTTACCCATGATATTAAGATATCACTTTAATTGCTCTCCATAAGTAGAGAAGAACCAAGGAAAAAGAAAATTTTATATTAGTGACATCAAAAGAGAGGAACCAAGGAAAAATAAAATTTTATATTACTTGTGTCACTACTTTAACATTGAAAGAGTAACTTTGACTCTATGATAAGTGACCATAAACTAAAGTCAATATTATTATGCTTGATTTTTGATAGGCTTTGGAGATAATTTGACGACCATAAGAACTATTGAAGAACATAATCTCACTAATTGTAACGGCCCGGAAATTTCATCCCGGTCTTCCCGGGAGGCCCAGGGGCATTTTGGTAATTTTGGTCGGGCCGACAGGGCCGGTTATGTAATTGTTAATTGCCGGAATAATTATGAGTCGATTTGAATGGGATCGGGAATTTTGGTGAAGACATTTGGGCTTGGTAGAATGCAAAAATAAATAGGGAATTAAATAGCGCGCGAGTGAGATTCGAGCCAAGGTCGCATGGGAAGCTAGACGAGTGTTGTTGACAATCGAGCCACCATGAATTTTTGTGATCTTAAACGCGCCACCTTGTATATTAACCTGTCTTCGTGCGGTTGATTTAAAAGCCAAAATCGCCCGAGCTTCTTCCCCATTTCTTCTTCTTCCTTCGCGAAATTCTCCTCCGACCGACTCACTTTTCCTTCGCGATTTCTACTTTCTCCAGCTCCAATTCGACCGAGTTCCTCTCCCAAATCCGAAGCAAAATCAAGAGCAGCTGGTAAGTTTCTCCTTCTCTTCTTCTCCTTCGCGTTTCCGTCTCCCCTGTTCCGATTTCGAGTTTTCCGGCCGAGTCGAAGTGATTGGTGTATGTGTGATGTTCAGTGCAGCTAGCCAAGGTGATTCGTCCAACCAATTCGCCCCAATTCGCCAATTCGTTAGCCGAATTCGCTTGCCCTGTTCGCCCCTGTTCGCGCCCAGACGCCGAGCTCGCTAGCCCTTCGCGCGGAAGCCAGCTCGCTGTCGCAGCCCAGTCGCCGTGTCACGCCGCGCATCCTCGCCCAGATCCGCGTCTGCGCCCGCGCGCGGCCAGCCGAGCCGCATCGCCAACGCCATGTTCGTCCGCGCGCAGCTTGCGCCCAAGCGCCAGTCCGCACGCAGCCAGCGCCCATTCTTGCGCCCCCAGCGCACCCAGCTAGCCCTATTGCTGCCCCGTTCGTGCAATCGGCCCGTTCCTGCGTTCGACGCGCCTCGTGAGTTGCTCCCGAGCTGAGCCTTGTTTATTTTATTATATTTAGGCCTATTGTGTGATTTTTGTTGTGATTGATAGGTTCTCGATAGCTAGTTCGGGTTCGCTCGCCACTTAGGTTTTGTGTCAAATCGTCCCCGACCAAGGTAAGGATTTCTTACCGGAGTTGTGTGGACCCTGCGATATATTATGCGATTGCTGATTGACTGCTTGTTTGTGTTTATTGACATGTGTAGTGTAAGGGACCGACCCGAATGGGGCACTAAATGGGTCCTTACCCCAATGCATGCATTCAAAGTAAAGGACATTAAACAGACATGATTTCGGATTCCAATTAAAACAAAATATTCAAAATAACCCCTTTAAAAATTAGACAATTTCCCTAGAACCTGTCCCTGTTTCCAAGCACCTGTTCCAAGATAAACACATTTCCAAAGTTTACTCTGATCAGAGATTTACTAAAAACCATTCAAAACACATTCGGATACAAAATTTGGAATCCACAAAACATTTACAAAACATCCTAGGGCTCCGTGCCCGGCTACATGCATTCAAGGGAAACAAAACATAAAGAGTCATAATACAAAAATCAGAGTTGGAAGACTGGGCCCCATGATCACAGCTCCTCCTTCAGCCATCCTGTCTCGCAACTTGGTTACCTGTGGAAAAACCACAATAAGGGTGAGTAACGAATTACTCAGTAAGAATCCCTAACCGGGGTACAATACGATATACATGGTCATCTCGATGAATGTATGCAAGCTATGAGTATAAACACAGAATAGAGCACATAGCTTAGCCCACACTTGGGCCTCGGATGCCAATTTAAGGTCTTAGTCGGAATAATATCACCACACAGTCCAATACATAAGTCGCCTATACGAGAAACAAGTCGAGCCTCACTGTCTCGGCGACGACGAAAGGTACACTGGCTCAAGAGATCGAGGAGCTCTCTCGGTCGTATTTGTAATGAGCGTAAGCATGCACCGCGTGCTCACTGCGAACCATGAAGTCTTTGGGTCTAGAGGCAAAGCCGCCCATGTCCATCCACCACGCCTAACTAAATCTTTGGATCGGTGTCAGCGACATAGGGTGTGAGACTGGACACGTAAATTATGCCGGCTGAACCACCGCACCTGGGGCCAAGGAACGGTCGTGGTAGGCTTACACCAGGAAGCCGCCCTTACCTTAATAGGTGGCAATCAAGGGCTACGCCCGAACACGCTGAGGACGTGCCGACTATCGGGGACGAGGCAATGCCAAGTCATCATCCCGACGGTTGGGGCATTTAACGATCGCCACCCTCACCCAAGATTGCGGGGCCTACCGCTTGGGTTAGCTAATCCCTCACGGGGTCCGGGGCGGAATGACTTGCTCGGACGTCCCCGCCATGGATGCAAGGTACTTTATTCATCGGCCCGGATGATGCTATCTACCGCAACTCTAACACTGCCCTAGCAATCAGCAAACAAATCCATAAAATCCAATACGTGCTCAATAAGAATACAACGAGCCTAGCATGATACTACGAAGCAAGGAACAGATACGAGCATGCTAGAAAGGAACAACCTAACATGGATTAACATGAGAATTAGTCAGGAAAAACATGCTAATCGGGAATTCAGAATTGAGTACCTATGTGAGGACCGAGCCCGAATGGGGCACTAAATGGGCCCTTACCCCAATGCATGCATTCAAAGTAAAGGACATTTAAGCAGACATGATTTGGATTCCAAATAAAACAAAACATTCAAAATAACCCCTTTAAAAACTAGACAATTTCCTGGAACTGCCCCCCTGTTTCCAAGCACTGTTCCAAGATAAATACATTTCCAAAGTTTACTCACGATCAGAGATTTACTAAAAACCATTCAAAACACATTCGGATACAAAATCTTTGGAATCCACAAAACATTTACAAAACATCCTAGGGCTACGTGCCGGCTACATGCATTCTGTGGGAAACAAAACATAAAGAGTCATAATACAAAAATCGAGTTGGAAAGCTGGGCCCCATGATCACGGCTCCTCCTCCCGACCATCTGTCTCGCATAACTTGGTTACTTGTGGAAAAACCACGGTAAGGGTGAGTAACGAATTACTCAGTAAGAATCTCCAACCGGGGTACAATACGATATACATGGTCATCTCGATGAGCGTATGCAAGCTATGAATATAAACACAGAATAGAGCACATAGCTTAGCCCACACTTTTGCCTCGGATGCCAATTTAAGGTCTTAGTCCGGAATAATATCACCACATAGTCCAATATATAAGTCGCCCTATACGAGAAACAAGTCCCAGCCTCAGCCTGTCTACTGTCGACGAAAGGTACACTGGCTCAAGATCCCGATGAGCTCTCGGTCGCGCTGTAATGAGCGTAAGCATGTACCGCGCGTGCTCACTGCAGACTATGAAGTGCCGAGTCTAGAGGCAAGCTGCCCATGTCCGATCACCATGCCTAACTAAATCTCCGGATCGGTGTCAGCGACATAGGGTGTGAGACTTGGACACGTAAACTATGTCGGCTGAACCAACGCGCACAGGGCCAAGGAACGGTCGTGGTAGGCTTACACCGAGAAGCCGTCCTTGGCTTAACAGGTGGCAATCAGGGGCTACTGCCAAACATGTTGAGGACATGCCGGCTGCCGGGGACGAGGCAATGCCAAGTCATCATCCCGACCGTTGGGGCATTTAACGATCGCCACCCTCACCCAAGATTGCGGGGCCTACCGGTAGGGTTAGCTAATCCCTCACGGGTCCAGGGGCGAGCACTGTCTCGACGTCCCTACCATGGATGCAAGGTACTTTATGCATCGGGCCGGATGATGCTATCTACCGCAACTCTAACTCGCCTAGCAAGCAAGCAGCAAACAATTCCATAAAATCCAATACGTGCTCAATAAGAATACAACGAGCCTAGCATGATACTACGAAGCAAAGGCAGATCTGAGCATGCTAGAAAGGAACAACCTAGCATGGATTAACATGAGAATTAATCGGGAACAACATGCTAATCGGGAATTGAATTGAGTACCTAGCTATACATGTCAATAAACACAAACAAGCAATCAATCGGCAATCACATATAATATCGCAGGTCCACACAACTCGGTAAGAAATCCTTATCTTGGTCGGGGACGATTTGACACGAAAACCAAAATGGCGAACGAACCCGAACTAGCTATCGAGAACCTATCAATCACAACAAAAATCACACAATAGGCCTAAATATAATAAAACAAACAAGGCTCGGCTCGGGAGCAACTCACGAGGCGCGCGATTTAACGCATTTAAGCGAGCCGATTGCACGAACGGGCAAAGCAATGGGGCTAGTTGGGCGCGTTGAGGCGCGCAGGAGCGCGTGAAAGCGCTGGCGCGCGCGCAGATGGGCGCGGATGGGCGAAGCGCTGAGAAGCGCGAAGCCGCGCGCGGAAAACAGAGCGTTAGCGTCACGCGCGGCTCGACCAAGGGCTGGTGAGCGCCTTGCGACGCGAAGCGGCAGCGAGCGCGCGGCACAACTTCGGCGCGAGGGCTCGAGCGGCGCGATGCTGGTGGGCGGCCGAGGCGAGCTTCTGCGCAGCGCGGCGCCGCCGGGCGAACAGGGGCGAATAAATCTTGGAGAAAACGAGCTCGTTTCCGGGCGATGGAGAGGATTCGACAGCGCGATTTGCGGTGGACCACTTCCCCTTGGTGCGCCGCACGAAACCTACAAGCCACTCGCTTCAATTCAGCCGGCAAGGAAGAAATCAGAAACAGGGGAGAACGGGGAAGAATTGGGGGAGAAGAAGAAGAAGAAGAGAAGAGAACACGTACCTGCTGCTCGGAACAAGAAAAATGACCTTGAAAAATAGAAGAAGCTCGGTTGAACTGGGGTCGGTGAGGGAGAATCGCGAGAGGGAGCTCGGGTCGGTCGAGGAAGAAAAGAGAAGGAAGAAGAAGGCTCTCGGGCGGGCTGGCCTTTTAAACCAAACGCCTTCGAAAACACGAATATGTATTAGATGGTGCGCTTAGAATAGTAAAGATGCTCAGTGGCTCGGCTGGCAGCGCCCTCAGCCTAGCACGCGACACGTCCTTGGCTCGAATCTCACTCGACGCGCTATTTAATTCCCTATTTATTTGTACCTTTTCCCAAGCCCAAATGCCTTCACCAAAATTCCCGATCCCATTCAAATCGACTCATAATTTTTCCGGCAATTAACAAATACAAAACCGGCCCTGTCGGCCCGACCCAAAATTACCAAAATGCCCCTGGGCCTCCCCGGAAGACCGGGATGAAATTTCCAGGCCGTTACAATATTCCCCTCTTATAAGACTTTCGTCCTCGAATGTCACTTAAGATTGGAACAGCTCGGGATACTGCAATCTCATCTCATCCTCCCGCTCCCAAGTGGCTTCCTATGAACTCTGACTCCTCCACTGAACCTTTACCAACCGGATTTCACGATTACGCAGTGTCTTTGTCTCAAAAGCAAGAATCCCCACTGGCTTCTCCTCGAAGCTCAAATCCTCATTCAGCTGAAAAGGCTCAAAATCAACAATGTGCGACGGATCTGGCACGAACTGTCTCAACATCGAAACATGAAAACACCGTGCACTACTGACAATGACGGAGGCAAGGCTAATCGATAAGCAACCTTGCCGATCCTCTCCAGAATCACAACGGACCAACAAAACGGGGACTCAGCTTTCCACGCTTGCCAAACCTCAAAACACCTCGCATCGGTGCGACCTTTAGGAATACATGTTGACCAACCTCAAACTCCAATCCCGACGCCGAACATCGGCGTAACTCTTCTGTCTGCTCTGGGCTGTCAACATACGAGCTCTAATCTACTGCACGACACCATTAGTCAACTGTAGAAATTTGGGACCCAAATCCTGTCTATCACCAACCTCTTCCCAGAACACAGGAGATTGGCAACGCTTACCATACAAAGCCTCGAATGGAGCCATCTGATCGTCGACTGATAACTGTTGATATATGCAAACTCCATCAGATACAGGTACTGGTCCCAACTGCTCGGGAAATCCAACACACAAGCCCTCGAGTCACGGTCAGACACAATCCCCACAGGCACACCGTGATAACGAACAATCTGTTCCAAAAACAATCGCGCCGCATTTGTTCCACGGTATAAGTGTTCTACAGGGAATGAAGTGTGCTCTCTTAGTCAATCGATCGACTATCACCCAAATCGAGAGAACTTCCTGAGTCCTCGGCAAACCGAAATAAAGTCCATGGAGATCTCTTCCCATTTCCACTAAGGTACACTCGTAGTACGCAACAAATAAATTTGGTCTCTGCCTGGGTGCCTTCACTTGCTGACAAGTGAGACATCGACTGACAAACACCGCAACATCTCTTTTCATACTCATCCACCAGAATGTCTGCTAAAGATCCTGATACATCTTGGTACCCCCGGGGTGCCAAGCAAACGGAGAACTCTGTAACGGCCCGGAAATTTCATCCCGGTCTTCCCGGGAGGCCCAGGGGCATTTTGGTAATTTTGGTCGGGCCGACAGGGCCGGTTATGTAATTGTTAATTGCCAGAAAAATTATGAGTCAATTTGAATGGGATCGGGAATTTTGGTGAAGACATTTGGGCTTGGAAAAAGGTAAAAATAAATAGGGAATTAAATAGCGCGTCGAGTGAGATTCGAGCCAAGGACGCCCTGCATGCTAGGCAGGGGGCGCTGCCAGCCGAGCCACTGGGCGCGTTTGTTAATCTAAACGCGCGATCTAATACATATCCGTGTCTTCGTGTGCTCGGTTTAAAATAGAGCTCTCCCGAGCCTTCTTCTTCATTTCTCTTCTTCTTCTCTTCGCGTTTCCCTTCATCAACCGACAGCAATTCCCGGTAATTTTCTTCCTTCTCCAGCTCCGATTCGAACGTGTTCTTCTTCCCCAGTTCGAAGGTCGATCCTTTTAAGGCAGCAGTAAGCTTTTCTTCTTTTCTTCTTCTCTTCTTCGATCCGAGCCCTCGCTCCGGCTTCGTTTCTCGGCCGTGTTGAAGTGAATTTCTGGATGGGTTTTGTGCAGCTTGCGTAGGAGAGTTCGACCAACAACAATCGGCCGTCGAATCTTCGCCAATCGCTCGGATTTGTTTCCTCTTCATCGCCTCTGTTTTCGTGCTCTGTCGCTGCGCAGTCCGCCGAGCCACGCAGCGCATCGCCTCTCGCCCGCGCGCACGATTCGCCCAGCTCCGTGTCATGCCACGCGCCCTGCGCCGCCGCGCATCCGTCGCGCGCGTCGCGCCCAGCGCGCCAGACAACCAAGACGCCCAGCCCGCCCCCGTTCTTTGCCGCGCGTTCGTGCAATCGGCTCGTTAAATGCGTTAAATCGTGCCTCGTGAGTTGCTCCAGAGCTCAGCCTCGTTTATTTTATTATATTTAGGCCTATTGTGTGATTTTTGTTGTGATTGATAGGTTCTCGGTAGCTAGTTCGTGTTCGTTCGCCACTTAGGTTTTCGTGTCAAATCGTCCCCGACCAAGGTAAGGATTTCTTACCGGAGTTGTGTAAACCTTGCGATATATTATGCGATTGCTGATTGATTGCTTGTTTGTGTTTATTGACATGTATAGCTAGGTACTCAATTCTGAATTCCCGATTAGCATGTTTTTCCTGACTAATTCTCATGTTAATCCATGCTAGGTTGTTCCTTTCTAGCATGCTCGTGATGCATTCCTTGCTTCGTAGTATCATGCTAGGCTCGTTGTATTCTTATTGAGCACGTATTGGATTTTATGGATTTGTTTGTTGATTGCTAGGGCAGGTTAGAGTTGCAGGTAGAAGCATCATCCGAGCCTGATGCATAAAGTATCTTGCATCCATGGCAGGGACGTCGAGACAGTGCTCCGTCCCTGGACCCCGTGAGGGATTAACTAACCCTACCGGTAGGCCCCGCAATCTTGGGTGAGGGTGGCGATCGTTAAATGCCCCAACGGTCGGGATGATGACTTGGCATTGCCTCGCCCCGGCAAATGGCATGTCCTCTCGGCATGTTTGGCAGTATCCCCTGATTGCCACCTGTTAAGGCAAGGACGGCTTCCTGGTGTAAGCCTACCAAGACCGTTCCTTGGCTCTAGGTGCGGTGGTTCAGGCTGACATAGTTTACGTGTCCAGGTCTCACACCCCTATGTCAGTGACACCGATCCAAAGATTTAGTTAAGCGTGGTGACTGGACATGGGCGGCTTGCCTTGGACTCCGGCAACCCCATGGTTCTGCAGTAGCACGCGGTGCATGCTTACGCTCATTACACAGCACGATCGGAGAGCTCCTCGGGATTGTGAGCCAGTGTACCTTTCGTCGACGAAAGATATCTGGTGAGGACGGGACTTGTTTTCGTATAGGGCGACTTATGTATTGGTGTGTGTGATATTATTCCGGACTAAGACCTTAAATTGGCATCCGAGGCCCAAGTGTGGGCTAAGCTATGTGCTCTATTCTGTGTTTATATTCATAGCTTGCATACGCTCATCGAGATGACCATGTATATCGTATTGTACCCCGGTTGGGGATTCTTACTGAGTAATTCGTTACTCACCCTTATTGTGGTTTTTCCACAGGTAACCAAGTTGCGAGACAGGATGGCTGAAGGAGGAGCTGTGATCATGGGGCCCAGATCTTCCAACTCGATTTTTGTATTATGACTCTTTATGTTTTGTTTCCCACTGAATGCATGTAGCGGCACTGAGCCCTAGGATGTTTTGTAAATGTTTTGTGGATTCCAGCATTTTGTATCCGAACAGCTTTGAATGGTTTTTAAGAAATCTCCGATCGAGTATACTTTGGAAATGTATTTATCTTGGAGCAGTGCTTGGAAACAGGGACAGTTCCAGGAAATTGTCTAGTTTTTAAAGGGGTTATTTTGAATGTTTTGTTTTTAATTGGAATCGAAATCATGTCATTTAATGTCCTTTACTTTGAATGCATGCATTGGGGTAAGGGCCCATTTAGTGCCCCATTCGGGTCGGTCCCCTTACGGTTGGTATCGAGCTCGAGTCATAAATTTCGTAGTTTGACTGTTGTTGTAGGTCGTTTTCCCATGATCACTAGCACTCCGGCTGGTCATCAGTACGCCTAAGTTTACAATTTGTTGTTGAGAAAAAGGGTTAAGAATTTACAATACTGTCATCTAGTGTATGCCTTGTGTAGTGTTGTGGAGCGAGACGAAAGCGAGTTTCGACTCGTTATTGGTTTGGGTGTAGATCGCCGCATGCCGATTACCGCGCCGTAAGAGGACGCCCGAGAGGAGGCCGAGGTGTCGAGGATCGGATCGACCCGCAGGACATCGTCCCAAGCCGAGGATCGATAGCATTCCGCTGTAGCTCCCGGTTGAGCCAGTAGGCGAGTAGGCGTTGAGGCGATCGTGGCGCCGTGAGATCGCTTCTCTCGGAGCAGTAATTTGCTAATTCTATGAGATTTATGGTGGTCGACCTATTGAGTGGCGAGGCGAGACCCGTGCTTTGTTGGCAGCACAGCGGGAAGAGTCCCGAGCTCAGATCGAGCAGCTGACTCGTTTGATTCAAAGAGGCGCAAAGAAGCACTTTTGACTCGCAGAGCCAGCACACTGTGGCGGAGGTGGTGAGAGGGTGCCGATGAGCTTGGTAAATGGTTGAAGGATTTCGTAAAATGGAACCCTGATAAGTTTGATGCCACAGGTGATGCTTTAGCAGCAGCTAGATGGATTGCCCATTTGGAGTACACCTTCCTGATTATGGTGTGCCCCGATGTACAGAGGCCGAGGTGTGCAGCCCATGTGTTAGGGGGCGTAGCTAGATGGTGGTGGGAGTCCACCTTGAGTGAGAGACCAGCTGGGTCTCCACCTGCTACCTGGGAGTTCTTCAAGTCAGAATTTAAGGCCAAGTACATTAGTGATGAGGCTCAAGAGAAGATGGTAGCGCTTTTCCAGAATCTGAAGCAGGGTTCTGATTCAATAGAGGAGTACGAGAGGAAGTTTTTGAGTATAGTTATTTTGCTCATGGTGATAGCAACCCCGAGTTGAAAATTCGGAAGTTCATTTCAGTCCGAGGCGGGTGTGTCTCGGGATGTGTCGTGGCAGGCCCACGACACTTATGCTAGAGCTGTTCAGCTGGCCACTATTTACAACGGAAAGTATCCTGTTGAGCGGACTGTCGCCGCTCCGGTGCAGCGTCCTGTCCCAGCTGTAGTGGGACAGAAGAGGAGGTTTGAGTACAGAGGAGGCGGCCAGCGTCGCCAAGGACAGTTCCAGAACCGGGATCAGCGTAGGATACCGGCCCAGTTCCAGCCGCGCCAGCAGGGCGGTCCTAGGCAGATTCCCGCCTGTGCCACTTGTGGAAGAGTCCACTTCGGGGCTTGTCAGACCGGGCCCAGGCGGTGTTTCGATGTGGAAAGGAGGGGCATATGATCCGTTCTTGTGATCAGCCAGCTATGGCAGTTCAGCCTGTGCAGCAGCAGCAGGGCCGAGTGTTCGCTACGAACCGTCAGGAGGCTGAGCGTGCAGATGCCGCAGTGGCAGGTACGCTTCTTGTTTTGGATCATTGTGCATTTGTCTTGTTTGACTCTGGTTCTACGCACTCGTTTGTATCTGTATTGTTTGCTGAGCATGCTAGGTTGAGATTAGAGCCTCTAGGTTTTGAATTATCTGTTGCAACTCCTTCGGGAGTTAATATGTTAGCAAAAGATAAGGTTAAGGATGGCCGGATCGAGATATCCGGGGAGTTGCTGGTAGCTACGCTCATAGTTCTACCCATGAGTGGTTTCGATGTGATTCTTGGTATGGAGTGGTTAGCTGCTAACCACGCATTGATTGACTGACACCGGAAGGAAGTAGTGTTCAGGCCGCCGGGTCGGCCCAGCTTCAAGTTTCGTGGAGTTCAGGGTGGAGTTTGCCCGCCGATGGTGTCAGCTGTGAAAGCTCGTCGTTTGCTAGCTCATGGAGCTTGGGGCTACCTAGCCAAATTGTCCGGAGAGAGCCGTCCCTCACTAACTATTGATCAAGTGCCGGTTGTGCGAGAGTTTGCGGATGTGTTTCCTGAGGAATTACCGGGGTTGCCCCTGAAGAGAGAGGTTGACTTCACAATTGAGCTTGAGCTAGGGACCCTCCCTATCTCGAAGGCTCCGTATCGTATGGCGTCAGCCGAGCTAAAGGAACTGAAGGTTCAGTTGCAGGAGATGTTAGATCGAGGATTCATCCGTCCGAGTGTGTCCCCGTGGGGAGCGCCAGTGTTGTTTGTGAAGAAAAAGGATGGTTCGATGCGCCTATGCATTGACTATCGTGAGCTTAATAAGGTGACAGTGAAGAATAAGTATCCGTTGCCCCGTATCGATGATTTGTTCGATCAGCTTCAGGGAGCTTCCGTGTTCTCCAAGATAGATTTGAGATCCGGGTATCATCGATTCACGGATTAGGACGCCGACATTCCTAAGACGGCGTTCGTGTCTAGATATGGGCACTACGAGTTTGGGGTCATGTCGTTTGGATTGACGAATGCACCAGCAGGCGTTCATGGACGTGATGGATAGGGTGTTCAAAGCATTTTTGGGACGGCTTTCGTCATCGTGTTCATTGGCGATATTACGATCTATTCACGGACCAGGGAGGATCATGCAGAACATTTGAGACAAGTGTTGACAGCCTTGAGGGAAAACCAGCTATATGCGAAGTTTTCCAAATGTGAGTTCTGGTTGGAACAAGTGGCCTTCCTAGGTCACGTAGTCTCGAGATATGGTATAGCTATGGATCCTGCAAAGATTGAGGCCGTGAGTTCGTGGGCCAGCCGACTTGATTCTGAGATACGCGACTTTACGGGTTTGGCGAGTTACTACCGTCGGTTTGATAAGGACTTTTCCGCCATAGCCTCGCGCCTCACTCACTCGTCGACGAGGAAGGGTGTCAAGTTTGTTTGGGACGGTAGGTGTGATGAGAGCTTTGCTGTGCTCAAGCGCATTTGACTTCAAAGACTGAGTGTTGGCGGTCCCAGAGGGGACAGTGGTTTTTCGTGGTTTCTGCCGATGCTTCCAAGTTCGGGTTGGGGTGTGTGTTGACGCAAAGACGGGAAGGTCATTGCTTATGCTTCCCGTCAATTTGAAGCCATATGAGCGTAACTATCTCGACTCATGATATGGAGTTGGCAAAGCGAGTGGTCTTTGCTTTGAAAATTTGGAGGCATTACTGTATGGTGAGAGGATCCGGATGTTTACCGATCACCGAGCCTCAAGTATCTGCTTACTCGTAAGGAGTGAATATGAGCGAGAGGAGATGGTTAGAGTTAGTGAAAGATTATGATCGCGAGATTCTGTACCATCTAGGTAAAGCCAATGTTGTAGCCGATGCTCGAGTAGGAAGACGTCGCACTCGCGCGGTGTTGTTGAGTTCCCAGCCAGAGATTACGGAGAGAGTTCGAGCGGGGTGAGATTGCGATGTTGTTGGGTGAGGTTCTTCGCCAGAGTGGCTCGGTTGATGATCCGACCATCGATTAGACAAATAATTATTGATAGTCGGTGAGTGACCCGCTCTTAAGAAATTGGGTGACAGAGTTAGTGCCGATGGAGATTTTGACTTTGTGTATTCACCGCACGGTGGGTGACGTACAAAGGCGGTTGTGTGTTCCGGATGTTGCAGGATTGCGAAGCGAGTTGCTCTCGAGGCCCACGATTCTCCATTTGTTTGGCACCGGGGTACCAAGATGTATCGAGATCTTAAGCGGACATTACGGTGGATGGGTATGAAAAGAGATGTTGCGGAGTTTGTCGATCGATGTCTCACTTGTCGGCAAGTGAAGGCACCAGCAGAGACCGCCGGTTTTGTTGCGGCCACGAGTGTACCTCGGTGGAAATGGGAAGAGATCTCCATGGACTTTATTTTCAGGTTGCCGAGGACTCCGAGAAAGTTCTCTCAAATTTGGGTAATAGTCGATCGATTGACTAAGAGCGCAAACTTCATTCACGGTGGGCGCAGTTGTTTTTGAAGCAGATCATTCGATATCACGGTGTGCCTGTGAGAATCGTGTCCGACCGTGATTCGAGGTTCACTTCTCATTTACGGAGAGCGCCCGGAAGGGTTTAGGCATCGAGTGCGATTTCAAAGATGACTTTTCACCCTCGCACCGATGGACGGATCGAGAGGGTGAACCGATTCTCGAAGATATGTTGAGGGCTTGTGTGTTGGATTTCCGGCGATTGGGACCCGATTCAGATCGATGGAGTTTGCATATAACAACGATTATCGATCGACGATTCGAGATGGCTCCATTCGAAGCCTTGTATGGTAAGCGTTGCCGATCTCCCGTGTTCGGGAAGAGGTTGGTGATAGGCGAGTTTTGGGTCCCGAAGTTGCTGCAGCTTGACCAATGGTGCCGTGCGTAAGATTAGAGCTCGTATGTTGTGACTCGGAGCGAGCGATAAGAGTTACGTCGATGTTCGGCGTCGGGATTTGGAGTTTGAGGTTGGTCAGCATGTATTCCTAAAGGTCGCACCGAGGCGAGGTGTTTTGAGGTTTGGCAAGCGTGGAAAGCTGAGTCCCCGTTTTGTTGATCCGTTTGAGATTCTGGAGAGGATCGGCAGGGTTGCTTATCGATTAGCCTTGCCTCCGTCATTTTCGGCAGTGCACAGTGTTTTTCATGTTTCGATGTTGAGGCAGTACGTGCCGGACCCGTCGCACATTGTTGATTTTGAGCCTTTGCAGCTGAATGAGGATTTGAGCTTCGAGGAGAAGCCAGTGGGGATTCTTGCTTTTGAGACAAAGACACTGCGTAATCGTGAAATCCGGTTGGTAAAGGTTCAGTGGAGGAGTCAGAGTTCAGAGGAAGCCACTTAGGAGCGGGAGGATGAGATGAGATTGCAGTATCCCGAGCTGTTCCAATCTTAAGTGACTTTCGAGGACGAAAGTCTTATAAGGGGGAAATATTGAAAATTTCATCCCAGTCTTCCCGGGAGGCCCAGGGGCATTTTGGTAATTTTGGTCGGGCCGACAGGGCCGGTTATGTAATTGTTAATTGCCGGAAAAATTATGAGTCAATTTGAATGGGATCGGGAATTTTGGTGAAGACATTTGGGCTTGGAAAAAGGTAAAAATAAATAGGGAATTAAATAGCGCGTCGAGTGAGATTCGAGCCAAGGACGTCTTTGCATGCTAGGTAAGCGGCGCCACGGTGAGCCATCGGGCGAGTTTGTTAATCTAAACGCGCGATCTAATACATATCCGTGTCTTCGTGCGCTCGGTTTAAAACAGAGCTCTCCCGAGCCTTCTTCTTCATTTCTCTCCTTCTTCTCTTCGCGTTTCCCTTCATCAACCGACAGTGATTCCCGGCAATTTTCTTCCTTCTCCAGCTCCGATTCGAACGTGTTCGTCTTCCCCAGTTCGAAGGTCGATCCTTTTCCGGGCAGCAGGTAAGCTTTTCTTCTTTTTCTTCTTCTCTTCTTCAATCCGAGCCCCCTGCTTCCGGGCTTCGTTTCCCAGCCGTGTTGAAGTGAATTTCTGGATGGGTTTTGTGCAGCTTGCGTAGGAGAGTTCGACCAACAACAATCGGCCGTCAAATCTTCGCCAAACGCTCGGATTTGTTTCTTCTTCATCGCCCCTGTTTTCGTGCTCTGTCGCTGCGCAGTCCGCCGAGCCACGCCGCGCATTGCCTCGCGCCCGCGCGCACGCCTCGCCCAGCTCCGTGTCACGCCGCGCGCCCCTGCTTCGCCCCGCATCCGTCCGCGAGCGCAGCCAGCGCGCCCATTTATGAGCCCCAACGCGCCCAGCCAGCCCCGTTGCTGCCCCGTTCGTGCAATCAGCTCGTTCGTGCGTTCGTCGTGCCTCGTGAGTTGCTCCCGAGCTGAGCCTCATTTATTTTATTATATTTAGGCCTATTGTGTGATTTTTGTTGTGATTGATAGGTTCTCGGTAGCTAGTTCGTGTTCATTCGCCGCTTAGGTTTTCGTGTCAAATCGTCCCTGACCAAGGTAAGGATTTCTTACCGGAGTTGTGTGGACACTCCGATATATTATGCGATTGCTGATTGATTGCTTGTTTGTGTTTATTGACATGTATAGCTAGGTACTCAATTCTGAATTCCCGATTAGCATGTTTTTCCTAACTAATTCTCATGTTAATCCATGCTAGGTTGTTCCTTTCTAGCATGCTCGTATCTGTTCCTTGCTTCGTAGTATCATGCTAGGCTCGTTGTATTCTTATTGAGCACGTATTGGATTTTATGGATTTGTTTGCTGATTGCTAGGGCGGAGTTAGAGTTGCGGTAGATAGCATCATCCGGGCCCGATGCATAAAGTACCTTGCATCGACGGCGGGGGACGTCGAGCAAGTCATAAGATCCCTAGACCCCGTGAGGATTAGCTAACCAAGCGGTAGGCCCCGCAATCTTGGGTGAGGGTGGCAGATCGTTAAATGCCCCAACGATCGGGATGATGACTTGGCATTGCCCGCGCCCCGGCGGCGGTGGCATGTCCTCGGCATGTTTGGCGGTAGCCACGATTGCCACTGTTAAGGCAAGGATGGCTTCTGGTGTAAGCCTACCACGACCGTTCCTTGGCCCCGATTTGCGGTGGTTCAGCCGACATAGTTTACGTGTCGAGTCTCACACCCCTATGTCGGTGACACCGATCCAAAGATTTAGTTAGGCGTGGTGGATGGACATGGGCAGCTTGCCTTCGGACGCCGCAACCCCCATGGTTCGCAGAGCACGCGGTGCATGCTTATGCTCATTCTGGCCGCCGATCGAGAGCTCCTCGGGATTGTGAGCGTGTACCTTTCGTCGACGATGAGACGGCCGAGGCCGGGACTTGTTTCTCGTATAGGCGACTTATGTATTGGACGTGTGGTGATATTATTCCGGACTAAGACCTTAAATTAGCATCCGAGGCCCAAGTGTGGGCTAAGCTATGTGCTCTATTCGTGTTTATATTCATAGCTTGCATACGCTCATCGAAAGTGACCATGTATATCGTATTGTACCCCGGTGAGGATTCTTTCTTGAGTAATTCGTTACTCACCCTTATTGTGGTTTTTCCACGGGTAACCAAGTTTGCGAGACAGGATGGTGAAGGAGGAGGCTGTGATCATGGGGCCCTGATCTTCCAACTCGATTTTTGTATTATGACTCTTTATGTTTTGTTTCCCCTGAATGCATGTAGCCGGGCACGGAGCCCTAGGATGTTTTGTAAATGTTTTGTGGATTCCAGCATTTTGTATCTGAACAGGCTTTGAATGGTTTTTAATAAATCTCTGATCAGAGTATACTTTGGAAATGTATTTATCTTGGAACAGGTGCTTGGAAACAGGGACAGGTTCCAAGGAAATTGTCTAGTTTTTAAAGGGGTTATTTTGAATGTTTTGTTTTTAATTGGAATCCGAAATCATGTCTGTTTAATGTCCTTTACTTTAAATGCATGCATTGGGGTAAGGGCCCATTTAGTGCCCCATTCGGGTCGGTCCCTTACATGTGCTCTCTTAGTCAATCGATCGACTATCACCCAAATCTGAGAGAACTTCCTCGGAGTCCTCGGCAAACCAGAAATAAAGTCCATGGAGATCTCTTCCCATTTCCACTGAGGTACACAGGTGCCTTCACTTGCTGACAAGTGAGACATCGACTGACAAACACCGCAACATCTCTTTTCATACTCATCCACCACAATGTCTACTTAAGATCCTGATACATCTTGGTACCCCCGGGGTGCCAAGCAAAAGGAGAACTGTGGGCCTCTGAGAGCAACTCTGTTCGCAATCCTACAACATCCGGAACACACAACCGGCCTCTCTACGTCAGCCCACTGTCTGGTGAATACACAAAGTCAAAATCTCCATCAGCACTAACTTTGTCACCCAATTTCTTGAGTGCGGGGTCACTCAGCTGACTATCAATAATCCATTTGTCTAATCGATGGTCGGATCATCCAATCGAGCCACTGGCAGTAACCTCACCCAACAACACTGCAATCTCAGCCCGCTCGAACTCTCTCTGAAATCTGGGCTGGGAACTCAACAACACCGCGGAGTGCGACGTCTTCCTACTCAAAGCATCAGCTACAACATTGGCTTACCCGGATGGTACAAAATCTCGCAGTCATAATCCTTCACCAACTCTAACCATCTCCTCTGCCTCATATTGAATTCCTTCCGAGTAAACAGATACTTGAGGCTCGGTGATCGGAAAACATCCGAATCCGCTCACCATATAGGTAATGCCTACAAATCTTGATTGCAAACACCATGCGCCAACTCCATATCATGAGTCGGATAGTTCGCTCATATGGCTGGCAAAGGCGGGAAGCATAAGCAATGACCTTCTCGTCTTTGCATCAACACACAACCTAACCCGAATTTGGAAGCATCATTTGTAAATCACGAAACCACCTATCCTCTCCGGATCGCCAACAGTGGTCTTTGGAGGCAAACTGCGCTTGAGCCTGGCAAAGCTCTCATCACACTTACTGTTCCAAATAAACTCGACACCCTTCCTCGTCAGACGAGTGAGGGGCGAGGCTATGGCGGAAAAATCCTTAACAAACCGACGGCAGCAAACTGCCAAACCCAGAAAGAAACGGCTCCTACGAGCAGACAACCGAAGAACAGAGATCTCCACATACACTCACTGTCTTGCTCCACTAAAGCCAGAAGATCAAAATCTTACGGGGTAGCAACAGGGGTCCACCACGAACTGGACCTCCAAATACCAACGGGGCAACTCTCAACTTTCCTGGAAACAAGAAGACAACCAACAGGGCACGAACCATTCGCCCCACGAGCAAAACTAACTTCTAGAAATTCCAATCCACACCTTGGTCAACACCAAACATCAACTTGTTCCCACACCGGAACCAATCCGGACTCCATTCCAAACAAATACTAACTTGCTAGGCTACCAAGATTGCCAGCAATTTCCCCCAAGGCTACAAACTACACGGCTCCAGCTTGCCAACTGAAATTCCCTACTTGGCCTGACTGAGCTCTGGCGAGGCTCTCCACAACCTAGGGTTCTCCGACAACCTTCAACACCCACTGCCAACTAACGGACTAACAGCCAACTGCCTGAACAACAACAACTCCTATTTCCAGCAACACAACCATGCTGGCCAACTCCAACTCCTTGGAAACCAAAAGGACCTGAAACGCTACTGAATGCGTCATCCTCCTACTCAGATGTCAACCCCAACATAACTTCTACCCAAGGAAGGATACGAACAGCTCTCTCTCAGACATGACGATCAACAAGAAGATCCGCTAACCAAGCTTAGGTACACTTAACAAATCTTACCTAAGCAACAACCTGATACCACGAGCATGGTATCCTTACCACCTTGCTAAAGCCTTACAACATCCACCTGGAGTCCAACTTTTCCACGAACGGAGCACCAGATCCCCAAAGAAAACCCTACATGGATCTGAAATTCTCGCCACAGAACGAACCACGCAAAACACACTTGTGTGCACAACTCCCAACCTTCCTTTAGGGATCCAAGACTAACAAATGCCTTTCCCAAAAAGCAACACTAGCTCCTGGCCGAGATACAACCAATCAACGGAACACCCAAAGTTCCATCTCCACACGATGCTCGAAGTTGTGGCAACCTTGCTCTACCAAAGCATAACCATGCCAAACCAAACTTACTTTATACCAAGCCTCTACCAAGGGTGCTTACCCATAAGGCATCCAACTCCTCTCACAAGGCATCCTACTCACCTCATAGGCATCCAACTCATGGTCCCTCAGCTGGACCCAACTTGCTTCTACGATGCTCAACACTCCTCAGATTTAGGCACTCGAAGGTAGTTGACCGCACTACCAACCACAAAGATCTCTTGGCCTTAACACTAGCGTGAGATGCACGCGCACTAACATTTACCAACCGTCAGCCTGCTTGACTTACTCAACCTCCAGTAACACTGGGAAAAGGCTCCGGCTCCTCTCGAACATCCTTTCGCTTGAAATCTTTCGATTACCACTGAACTAGCCCTTTTGCACGACCTTCACAGGTGCAACTACCATAAACGGATTCAAGGCTAAAGGAGTACGCTGAACTCCGAACGGCATAGAACCGTCTGCTATGCCCATGCCAAACTCAGGCCTGAACCAGATTTAGTGCCAAAGCGGCACACCAACCAATGCACCTCAAGTGCCACTACTACCAAATTCACATCTTACTACCAACGGGGCCAACAAAGTCACAACCTCAAGTGACACGAACTCTGGCTCGGCATACAAGGGATCAACTCCAACAACCATGCCTAAGGCATCTCATCAAGCTGAAGGCTCACAGCCTACTCTTGCATCTCCACATGATGCTCAACAAACTCTGGCCGGCTTTCTCATCATGCAGCAACTAACCCTACTCTAGGGCTTACCAAAAGAAAAGTGTTCACTTCTATCAAACCACTGAGGAAACCACCAACGGATCCAGTCCGTGAGAACATCGCTGTCGCACCCTTAACTACTGTGGTTCCGCCATCGGGCCGCAAACAACAACACTTTAAAGAAGCACAAAGATGCCTCATCAACCTCCTCGAAGGCTACCAACTTTGCAACCACTCTCTGGGCAACCAAATAATCTATCAAGGCTCAAGATCAACACTTGAGCTACCCAGGCTAGTCCACACGAGGACCTGCTCCACAAACATCCACATCAGCACAACCATAGCTAACTCCTCTCTTGGAGTGGCAGTCCAAGGCAAAGCACCTCCACCCTCTCACTAGGGGAAAACCAACAACTGGGCCACAATTGGCCTATGGGAGTCCAACCTCTACCTCCCTCTGGAACGACGTCCCAGGGCATCCGAACCTACCTGGATACCACAACAAGCCACAACATACATCACACACTGCGGGAAGTTGGCATGATGGCGCTCTAAACCCAAACCAATAACGAGTCAGAACCTGCTCGTCTCCGCTCCACAACACTACACAAGGCATACACTAGATGACAGGTATTGTAAATTCTTAACCCTTTTTCAACAACAAATAGTAAACTTAGGCGTACCTGATGACTGTCGGAGTGCTAGTGATCATGGGAAAACGACCTACAACAAAAGGTCAATCTACAGAATTTATGACTCGAGCTCGATACCAAGCGTAAGGGACCGACCGAATGGGGCACTAAATGGGCCCTTACCCCAATGCATGCATTCAAAGTAAAGGACATTTAAAGCAGACATGATTTTGGATTCCAAATAAAACAAAACATTCAAAATAACCCCTTTAAAAACTAGACAATTTCCTGGAACTGCCCTGTTTCCAAGCACTGTTCCAAGATAAATACATTTCCAAAGTTTACTCGATCGAGATTTACTAAAAACCATTCAAAATCATTCGGATACAAAATCTTTGGAATCCACAAATATTTACAAAACATCCTAGGGCTCCGTGTCGTCGCCACATGAATTCAGGGAAAACAAAACATAAAGAGTCATAATACAAAAATCGAGTTGGAAGACTGGGCCCCATGATCACAGACTCTTCCTTGACCATCTGTCTCATAACTTGGTTACCTGTGGAAAAACCACGAAGGGTGAGTAACGAATTACTCAAGAAGAATCCCCAACCAGGGGTACAATACGATATACATGGTCATCTCGATGAGCTTATGCAAGCTATGAATATAAACACAGAATAGAGCACATAGCTTAGCCCACACTTGGGCCTCGGATGCCAATTTAAGGTCTTAGTCGGAATAATATCACCACACACCCAATACATAAGTCGCCCTATACGAGAAATAAGTCCCGGCCTCGGCTGTCATCGGTCGACGAAAGATACTGGCGCTCACAATTCCGAGGAGCTCTCGATGGGCTTGTAATGAGCGTAAGCATGCACCGCGTGCTACTACTGCAGAACTATGGGGGTGCCGGTCCAAGGCAAAGCGCCCATGTCCGATCCACCACGCCTAACTAAATCTTTGCATCGGTGTCACCGACATAGGGTGTGAGACACGGACACGTAAACTATGTCACCGAACCATCGCACACGGGGCCAAGGAACGGTCGTGGTAGGCTTACACCAGAAGCCGTCCTTGCCTTAACAGTGGCAATCGTGGGCTACGGCCGAACACGCCAAGACGTGCCGGCTGCTGGGGGCGAGGCAATGCCAAGTCATCATCCCGACCGTTGGGGCATTAACAATCGCCACCTCACCCAAGATTGCGGGGCCTACCGCTTGGGTTAGCTAATCCCCTCACGGGGTCGGGGCGGAGAATCGTCTCGACGCCCCTGCCATGGATGCAAGGTACTTTATGCATCAGGCCCGGATGATGCTATCTACCTGCAACTCTAACCTGCCCTAGCAATCAGCAAACAATTCCATAAAATCCAATACGTGCTCAATAAGAATACAACGAGCCTAGCATGATACTACGAAGCAAGGAACATATACGAGCATGCTAGAAAGGAACAACCTAGCATGGATTAACATGAGAATTAATCAGGAACAACATGCTAATCGGGAATTCAGAATTGAGTACCTAGCTATACATGTCAATAAACACAAACAAGCAATCAATCAGCAATCACATATAATATCGCAGGGTCCACACAACTCCGGTAAGAAATCCTTACCTTGGTCGGGGACGATTTGACACGAAATCCTAAATTGCGAACGAACCCGAACTAGCTACCGAGAACCTATCAATCACAACAAAAATCACACAATAGGCCTAAATATAATAAAATAAACAAGGCTCAGCTCGGGAGCAACTCACGAGGAGCGACGAACGCACGAACGAGCCGATTGCACCAGCGGGGCAGCAAACAGGGCTGGCTGGGAGTGCTAGAGCGCGAGGCTGGGCGCGTGGGCACGCGCGAGGGCGCTGGCTGCGCGCGGACGGGCGATAGGGCGCGAGCTGCGCGGAGACGAACAGGGCGTTGGCGTTGGCGAGGACGTGCGCGCGCAGACGCGAGTGGCACTGGGCGATGCGGCACGACTCGGCGAGCAGGGGCTCGGGCGACGCGATGCGGCTGGGCGCTGAGGCGAACTTCTACGCGCGTTCGACCGGGCGAACAGAGCATTGGAGAAAACGAGCTCAATTCGGGCGATTGGAGAGGATTCGACGGCCGATTTGTTGATGGACGAACTCCCCTACTCCAGCTGCACAAAAACCATACCTAAAATCACCTTAACTCGGCCGGAAATGGCGAAGCCCGAAACAGGGGAGAAAGGGGAAGGAATTGAGGGAGAAGAAGAAGAAGAAGAAGAAGAAGAGAAGAGAAGGAGGAGAAGAACTTACCGAGACGGAGGTCGGCGAGGGAGAAACGACGAGGGAAAGCTCGGTCGGTCGGGGAGAAATGGAGAAGGAAAATCGCGAGGAAGAAGAAGAAGGAAGAAGCTTCGGGCGGAAATTCTGCTTTTATATAAAATCTCCACTGCGCACGGCATATATACAAGATCGCGCGCATAGATTAACAAACACGCCCAGTGGCTCGATTGGCAGCGACCCTTGCCTAGCTTGCAATGAGACCCTAGCTCGAATCTCACTCGACGCTCTATTTAATTCCCTATTTATTTCCACATTCTTCCAAGCCCAAATGTCTTCACCAAACTTCCCGATCCCATTCAAATCGTCTCATAATTTTTCCGGCAATTGACAAATACATAACCGGCCCTGTCGGCCCCACCAAATTACCAGACCAAATTACCAAAATGCCCCTGGGCAACCCGGGAAGACCGGGATGAAATTTCCGGGCCGTTACAATATTCCCCCCTTACAAGACTTTCGTCCTCGAAAGTCCCTTAAGATCGAAATGCTCGGGATACTGCAATCTCATCTCATCCTCCCGCTCCCAAGTGGCTTCCTCTAAACTCTGACTCCTCCACTGAACTTTTACCAACCGGATTTCACGATTACGCAGTGTCTTTGTCTCAAAAGCAAGAATCCCCACCGACGGATCCGGCACGTACTGTCTCAACATCGAAACATGAAAAACACTGTGCACTGCTGACAATGACGGAGGCAGGGCTAACCGATAAGCAACCTTGTCGATTCTCTCCAGAATCTCAAACGGACCAACAAAACGGGGACTCAGCTTTCCACGCTTGCCAAACCTCAAAACACCTCGCATCGGTGCAACCTTTAGGAATACATGCTGACCAACCTCAAACTCCAAATCCCGACGCCGAACATCGGCGTAACTCTTCTGTCTGCTCTGAGCTGTCAACATACGGGCTCTAATTTTCTGCACGGCACCATTAGTCAACTGTAGCAACTCGGGACCCAAAACCTGCTTGTCACCAACCTCTTCTCAAAACACAGGAGATCGGCAACGCTTACCATACAAAGCCTCGAATAGAGCCATCTGAATCGTCGACTGATAACTGTGGTTATATGCAAACTCCATCAGATACAGGTACTGGTCCCAACTGCCCGAGAAATCCAACACACAAGCCCTCAACATATCCTCGAGAATCTGATTCACCCTCTCAGTCAGTCCATCGGTCTGAGGGTGAAAAGCCCTGTTGAAACTGCACTCAGTGCCTAAACCCTTATGGAGCGCTCTCCAAAAACGAGAAGTGAACCTCGAATCACTGTCAGATACAATCCTCACAGGCACACCGTGATAACGAACAATCTGGTCCAAAAACAACTGCGCCCACTGTTCCACGGTATAAGTGTCTCTACCGGGAATGAAGTGTGCGCTCTTAGTCAATCGGTCGACTATCACCCAAATCTGAGAGAACTTCCTCGGAGTCCTCGGCAAACCAGTAATAAAGTCCATGGAGATCTCTTCCCATTTCCACTGAGGCACACTCAGCGGTTGCAACAAACCGGCTGGTTTATACCTGGGTGCCTTCACTTGCTGACAAGTGAATCACCGACTGACGAACTCCGCAACGTCTTTTTTCATACCCATCCACCAGAATGATTGCTTAAGATCCTGATACATCTTGGTACCCCTAGGGTGCCAAGCAAACGGAGAACTGTGGGCCTCTGAGAGTAACTCTGCTCGCAATCCTGCAACATCCGGAACACACAACCGGCCTCTGACACGTCGCCCACCGCCTCGTGAATACACAAAGTCAAAATCTCCATCAGCACTAACTCTGGTCACCCAATTTCTTGAGTGCGGGGTCACTCGGTGACTATCAATAATCCATTGTCTAATCGATGGATGGATCATCCAATCGAGCCACTCGCAAGAACCTCACCCAACAACACTACAATCTCAGCCCGCTCGAACTCTCTCCGTAATCTGGGCTGGGAACTCAACAACACCGCGGAGTGCGACGTCCTCCAACTCAAGGCATCAGCTGCCACATTTGCTTTGCCCGGATGGTACAAAATCTCGCAGTCATAATCTTTTACCAACTCTAACCATCTCCTCTGCCTCATATTCAGCTTCTTCTGAGAAAACAGTACTTGAGGCTCGTGATCGGTAACCATCCGAATCCGCTCACCATACAGGTAATGCCTCCAAATCTTCAGTGCAAACACCACTGCTGCCAATTCCATATCCTGAGTCGGATAGTTCTACTCATATGGCTTCAGCGGGCGGGAAGCATAAGCAATGATCTTCCCGTGCTGCATCAACACACAACCTAACCCGAATTTGTAAGCATCGCTGTAAATCACGAAACCACCTGTCCCCTCCAGGACTGCCAACACTGGTGCTGGAGGCAAACTGCGCTTGAGCCTAGCAAAGCTCTCATCACACTTACTGTTCCAAATAAACTCGACACCCTTCCTCTTCAGACGAGTGAGGGGCGAGGCTATGGCGGAAAAATCCTTAACAAACCGACGGTAGTAACCTGCCAAACCCAGAAAGAAACGGCTCCCACGAGCAGACAACCGAAGGACAGAGAGCTTCACATGCACTCACTGTCTTGCTCCTACCAAAGCAACAAGATCAAAATCTCACGGGGTAGCAACAGGGGTCTACCACGGATTGAACCTCCAAATACCAACGGGGCAACTCTCAACTTTCCTGGAAACAGGAAGACGACCAATAGGGCACGAACCATTCGCCCCACGAGCAAAACTGACTTCTAGCAATTCCAATCCACACCTTGGTCAACACCAAGCATCAACTTGTCACCATACCGAAACCAATCCGGACTCCACTCCGAACAAATACCAGCTTGCTAGGCTACCAAGACTGCCAGCAATTCCCCCGAGGCTACAAATTACACGGCTCCGGCTTGCCAACTGAAACTCACTACCTGGGCCTGACTGAGCTCTAGAGAGGCTCTCCACAACCTAGTGTTCTCCGACAACCCTCGACACCCACTGCCAACTAACGGCCTACAGCCAACTGCCTGAACAAACAACAACTCCATTTCCCAGCAACACAACCATGCTGGCCAACTCCAACTCCTTGGAAACCAAAAGGACCTGAAACGCTACCGAATGCGTCATCCTCCTACTCAGACATCAACCACAACATAACTCCTACCCAAGGAAGGATCCGAACAACTCTCTTAGTCATGACGATCAACAAGAAGATCCGCCAACCAAGCTTAGGTCCACTTAACAAATCTTGCCTAAGCAACAACCTGATACCACGAGCATGGTATCCTTACCACCTCACTAAGCCTTACAACATCCACCTGGAGTCCAACTTTTCCAAGAACTGAGCACCAGATCCCCAAAGCAAACCCTACATGGATCTGAAACTCTCGCCACCGAACGAACCACACAAAACACACTTGTGTGCACAACTCCCAACTTCATTTAGCGATCCAAGGCTAACAAATGCTTTTCCCACAAGCCACACTAGCTCTTGGCAGAGATACAACCAATCAACGGAACACCCAAAGTTCCATTTCCACACGATGCTCGAAGCTGTGGCAACCTTGCTCTACCAAAGCATAACCATGCCAAACCAAACTTACTTTATACCAAGCCTCTACCAAGGGTGCTTACCCATAAGGCATCCAACTCCTCTCACAAGGCATCCCACTCACCTCATAGGCATCCAACTCATGGTCCCTCAACTGGACCCAAACTTGCTTCTACGATGCTCAACTCTCTTGAGATTTAGGCACTCGAAGGTAGTTGACCGCACTACCAACCACAAAGATCTCTTGGCCTTAACACTAGCGTGAGATGCACGCGCACTAACACTTACCAACCGTCAACCTGCTCGACTTACTCAACCTCCAGTAACACTAGGAAAAGGCTCCGGCTCCTCTCGAACATCCTTTCGCTCGAAGTCCTTCGATTACCACTGAACTAGCCCTTTTGCACGACCTACACAGGTGCAATTACCATAAACGGATCCAAGGCTAAAGGAGTACGCTAAACTCCGAACGGCATAGAACCATCTCGCTATGCCCAAGCCAAACTCGAAGTTCGAACCAGATTTAGTGCCAAAGCGGCACACCAACCAATGCACCTCAAGTGCCACTACTACCAAATCCACAACTTACTACCAACGGGGCCAACAAAGTCACAACCTCAAGTGACACGAACTCTGGCTCGGCATACAAGGGCTCAACTCCAACAACCATGCCTAAGGCATCTCATCAAGCTGAAGGCTCACCGCCTACTCTTGCATCTCCACATGATGCTCAACAAACTCTGGCCGGCTCTCTCAACATGCAGCAGCTAGCCCTACTCAAGGGATTCACCAAAATAAGAGTGTTCGTCTCTATCAAACAACTGAGGAAACTACCAACGGATCCAGTCCGAAGGGAACACTGCTTGCTGCACCCTTAATCACAGGGTTCCGGCTTACTGGCTGCAAACAACAACACTTTACAGAAGCACCAAGATGCCTCATCAACCTCCTTGAAGGCTACCAACTTTGCAACCACTCTCTGGGCAACCAATTAATCTATCATGGCTCAAGATCAACACTTGAGCTACCCATGCTAGTCCACACGGGGACCTGCTCCACAAACATCCACATCAACACAACCACAGCTAACTCCTCTCTTGGGGTGGCATTCCAAGGCAAAGCACCTCCACCCTCTCACTAGGGGAAAACCAACAATCTGGGCCACGCTTGGCCTATGGAGTCCAATCTCTACCTCCTCTCGAACGATGTCCCAAGGCATCCGAATCTACCTGGATACCACAACAAGCCACAACATACATCACACACTGCGGGAAGTTGGCATGATGGCGCTCTAAACCCAAACCAATAACGAGTCAGAACCTGCTCGTCTCCGCTCCACAACACTACACAAGGCATACACTCGATGACAGGTATTGTAAATTCTTAACCCTTTTTCTTACAACAAAAAGCAAACTTAGGCGCACTGATGGTGTCGCTTGAGTGCTAGTGATCATGGGAAAACGACCTACAACAAAAGGTCAAACTCACGAATTTATGACTCTAAGCTCGATACCAATCGTAAGGGACCGACCGAATGGGGCACTAAATGGGCCCTTACCCCAATGCATGCATTCAAAGTAAAGGACATTAAACAGACATGATTTCGGATTCCAATTAAAACAAAACATTCAAAATAACCCCTTTAAAAATTAATCAATTTCCCTGGAACCTGTCCCTGTTTCCAAGCACCTGTTCCAAGATAAATACATTTCCAAAGTTTACTCTGATCAGAGATTTACTAAAAACCATTCAAAACCTGTTCAGATACAAAATGATGGAATCCACAAAACAATTACAAAACATCCTAGTGCTCCGTGCCCGGCTACATGCATTCAGGGGAAACAAAACATAAAGAGTCATAATACAAAAATCAGAGTTGGAAGACTGGGCCCCATGATCACAGCTCCTCCTTCGGCCATCCTGTCTCGCAACTTGGTTACTTGTGGAAAAACCACAGTAAGGGTGAGTAACGAATTACTCAGTAAGAATCCCCACCGGGGTACAATACGATATACATGGTCATCTCGATGAGCGTATGCAAGCTATGAATATAAACACAGAATAGAGCACATAGCTTAGCCAACACTTGGGCCTCGGATGCCAACTTAGGGTCTTAGTCCGGAATAATATCACCACACAAGTCGCCCTATACGAGAAACAAGTCCCCGGCCACCTGCTCATCGTCGACGAAAGGTACAGCGCTCACAATCCCGAGGAGCTCTCGATCGTATTTGTAATGAGCGTAAGCATGCACCGCGTGCAAGCGCACACTATGGGGGTGCCGGGTCTAAAGGCATGCCGCCCATGTCCGATCCACCACGCCTAACTAAATCTTTGGATCGGTGTCACCGACATAGGGGTGTGAGACACGACACGTAAACTATGTCGGCTGAACCACCGCACTGGGGCCAAGGAACGGTCGTGGTAGGCTTACACCGTGAAGCCGTCCTGCCTTAACAGTGGCAATCGGGGGCTACGGCCGAACACGCCGAGGACGTGCCGATCGCCGGACGCGAGGCAATGCCAAGTCATCATCCCGACCGTTGGGGCATTAACAACCGCGCCACCCTCGCCCAAGATTGCGTGGTCTACCGCTTGGGTTAGCTAATCCCTCACGGGGTCGTGGCGGAGAACTGTCTCGACGCCCCCGCCATGGATGCAAGGTACTTTATGCATCAGCCCGGATGATGCTATCTACCGCAACTCTAACTCGCCCTAGCAATCAGCAAACAATTCCATAAAATCCAATACGTGCTCAATAAGAATACAACGAGCCTAGCATGATACTACGAAGCAAGGAGCAGATCACGAGCATGCTAGAAAGGAACAACCTAGCATGGATTAACATGAGAATTAATCAGAACAACATGCTAATCGGGAATTCGAATTGAGTACCTAGCTATACATGTCAATAAACAAAAACAAGCAATCAATCAAAGCAATCACATAATATCGCAGGGGTCACCACAACTCCGGTAAGAAATCCATACCTTGGTGGGGACGATTTGACACGAAATCCTAAATTGCGAACGAACCCGAACTAGCTACCGAGAACCTATCAATCACAAAAAAAATCACACAATAGGCCTAAATATAATAAAATAAACAAGGCTCGGCTGGGAGCAACTCACGAGGCGCGACGAACGCACACGAACGAGCCGATTACGAGCGGGCAAGCAAATGTGGCTGGCCGGGCGTGCTTGGGGCGAGGCGGCGTGGTAGGCGGCGTGCGCGCGCGCGAAGGCTGGGCGCGACATGTGCGCAGACGAACAGGGCGTTTGCGATGCGCGGCTCGGGCGGCGGCGAGCGCGCGTGGACGGACGCGAGTGGCAGCGGGCGCACGGCGCACGACTCGGCGAGCAGGGGCTCGGGCGACGCGATGCAGCTGGGCGCTGAGGCGAGCTTTTGCGGGCGTTCGACCGGTCGAATAGGGGCGAACAGAGCATTGGAGAAAACGAGCTCGATTCCGGCGATTGGAGAGGATTCGACGGCCGATTTGTTGATGGACGAACTCCCCTACTCTAGCTGCACAAAAACCATACCTCAAATCACCTCGACTCGGCCGGAAATGCGGAAGCCCGAAACAGGGGAGAAAGGGGAAGGAATTGGGGGAGAAGAAGAAGGAATTGTGGTCGGCGAGTGAGAAACGACGAGGGAAAGCTCGGTCGGTCGGGGAGAAATGGAGAAGGAAAATCGCGAGGAAGAAGAAGAAGGAAGAAGCTTCGGGCGGAAATTCTGCTTTTATATAAAATCTCCACTGCGCACGGCATATATACAAGATCGCGCGCATAGATTAACAAACACGCCCAGTGGCTCGATTGGCAGCGACCCTTGCCTAGCTTGCAATGAGACCCTAGCTCGAATCTCACTCGACGCACTATTTAATTCCCTATTTATTTCCACATTCTTCCAAGCCTAAATGTCTTTACCAAACTTCTCGATCCCATTCAAATCGTCTCATAATTTTTCCGGCAATTGACAAATACATAACCGGCCCTGTCGGCCCGACCAAATTACCAAAATTCCCCTGGGCAACCCGAGAAGACCGGGATGAAATTTTTGGGCCGTTACAGTGCTACTGCAGACTATGGGGGGTGCCGGGTCTAGAGGCAAGCTGCCCATGTCCAGTCACCACGCCTAACTAAATCTCTGGATCGGTGTCACTGCCTTAGGGGTGTGAGACCTGGACACGTAAACTATGTCAGCCTGAACCACCGCACCTAGGTCCAAGGAACGGTCGTGGTAGGTTTACACCAGGAAGCCGTCCTTGCCTTAACAGGTGGCAATCAGGGGCTACTGCCAAACATGCGGAGGACATGCCGGCTGCCGGGGACGAGGCAATGCCAAGTCATCATCCCGACCGTTGGGGCATTTAACAGTCTGCCACCTCACCCAAGATTGCAGGGCCTACCGGTAGGGTTAGCTAATCCCTCACGGGGTCAAGGGACGGAGCACTGTCTCGACGTCCCTGCCATGGATGCAAGGTACTTTATGCATCAGGCCCGGATGATGCTATCTACCTTCAACTCTAACCTGCCCTAGCAAATAGCAAACAATTCCATAAAATCTAATACGTGCTCAATAAGAATACAACGAGCCTATAATGATACTACCAAGCAAGGAACAGATACGAGCATGCTAGAAAGGAACAACCTAGCATGGATTAACATGAGAATTAATCAGGAACAACATGCTAATCGGGAATTCAGAATTGAGTACCTAGCTATACATGTCAATAAACACAAACAAGCAATCAATCAGCAATCCCATATAATATCGCAGGGTCCACACAACTCCGGTAAGAAATCCTTACCTTGGTCGGGGACGATTTGACACGAAAACCTAAATGGCGAACGAACCCGAACTAGCTATCGATAACCTATCAATCACAACAAAAATCACACAATAGGCCTAAATATAATAAAACAAACAAGGCTCAGCTCGGGAGCAACTCACGAGGCGCGACGAACGCACAAACGAGCCGATTGCACGAACGGGGCAGCAATGGGGCTAGCTAGCCGCGCTAGCGCGCGGACGGGCTCTAGGGCGCGAGCTGCGCGCGGACGAACAGAGCGTTGGCGATGCGGCTCGGCTGGGCGCTGGCGAGGACGCGCGTGCGCGGACGCGAGCAACACTGGGCGATGCTTCACGACTCGGTGAGCAGGGGCTCTGGCGACGCGATGCGGCTGGGCGCTGAGGCGAGCTTCTGCGCGCGTGCGACCCGGCGTATAGGGGCGAACAGAGTACTGGAGAAAACGAGCTCAATTCCGGGCGATTGGAGAGGATTCGACGCGCGATTTGCTGCTGGACCACTTCCCCTTGGCTGGCCGCACGAAACCTACAAGCCACTCACTTCAATTCGGCCGGCAAGGAAGAAATCGGAAACAGGGGAGAACGGGGAAGAATTGGGGGAGAAGAAGAAGAAGAAGAGAAGAGAACACGTACTTGCTGCTCGGAACAAGAAAAACGACCTTGAAAAGGAGAAGAAGCTCGGTTGAACTGGGGCCGGCGAGGGAGAATCGCGAGAGGGAGCTCGGGTCGGTCGTGGAAGAAAAGAGAAGGAAGAACAAGGCTCTCGGGCGGGCTGGCCTTTTAAACCAAACGCCTTCGAAAACACGCATATGTATTAGATGGTGCGCTTAGAATAGCAAAGACGCTCAGTGGCTCGGCTGGCAGCGCCCTCTACCTAGCACGCGACACGTCCTTGACTCGAATCTCACTCGACGCGCTATTTAATTCCCTATTTATTTCTACCTTTTCCCAAGCCCAAATGCCTTCACCAAAATTCCCGATCCCATTCAAATCGAGATGAAATTTTCGGGCCGTTACAACCTAGCTATACATGTCAATAAACACAAACAAGCAATCAATCAGCAATCGCATAATATATCGCAGGGTCCACACAACTCCGGTAAGAAATCCTTACCTTGGTCGGGGACGATTTGACACGAAATCCTAAATTGCGAACGAACCCGAACTAGCTACCGAGAACCTATCAATCACAACAAAAATCACACAATAGTCCTAAATATAATAAAATAAACGAGGCTCGGCGAGGAGCAACTCACGAGGCGCGCGATTTAACGCACGAACGAGCCGAGCACGACAGCGGGAACGGGAAAAGAATTGGTCGGGCTGGCTGGGCGCAGAAAATGGGCGTCTTTGGGCATCTTGGAGTGCTTGACGGACGGGGCCGGGCGATGCAGGGGTGCGAGCTGCGCGCGGACGAACAGGGCTTTGGGCGCGGACGCGGGCGCGCGAGCGAGGCAGAGCGCATACTGGGCGCGCGCGCGTGGCACGGAGGCGGGCGCGGCGCGCGTGGCGTGGCTCTTCGGCGGATGCAAGCAACTGCAGAGCAAAAAAGGGGCGAACAGGGGCGATGAAGAGGAAACGAATTCGAGCGATCCACGGGGATTCGACGAGCGATTCTTTGATGGTGAACTCCCCTACACTAGCTGCACAAAACCCATACCTCAAATCACCTCGACTCGGCCGGAAAACGAAATTGGAACCAGGGAGAAAGAAATCGGATTTTTTGAAGGAAAGGAGGAAGAAGAAGCTTACCTGCTGCTCGGGGATGGAAAACGACTTCGAATTGGAGAAGAAGCTCGGTCGAACAGAGCTCGAGAAGGAAGAAATCGCAAGGAAATCACCGGTCGGTCGAAGGGAATCCGCGAAGAAGAAGAAGAAGAAATGGGGAAGGAATCGGGCGAGCTGGCTTTTAAACCAAAATCAGCATCAAACAGGCTCATATAGAAGATGGGGCGTTTAGAAGCACAAGAGCGCTCAGTGGCTCGACTGGCAACGACCCCTGCCTAGCATGCGACACGTCCTTGGCTCGAATCTCACTCGACGCGCTATTTAATTCCCTATTTATTTTTACCTTTTTCCAAGCCCAAATGTCTTCACCAAAATTCCCGATCCTATTCAAATCGACTCATAATTTTTCCGGCAATTAACAAATATAAAACTGCCAAGCCTGCTACCAGACCTAAAATTACCAAAATGCCCCTGGGCTACCCGGGAAGACCGGGATCAAATTTTCGGGCCGTTACAATATTCCCCCCTTATAAGACTTTCGTCCTCGAAAGTCACTTAAGATTGGAACAGCTCGGGATACTGCAATCTCATCTCATCCTCCCGCTCCCAAGTGGCTTCCTCTGAACTCTGACTCCTCCACTAAACTTTTACCAACCGGATTTCACGAGTACGCAGTGTCTTTGCCTCAAAAGCAAGAATCCCCACTGGCTTTTCCTCGAAGCTCAAATCTTCATTCAGCTGCAACGGCTCAAAATCACCAATGTGCGACGAATTAAACGCATCATCGTCTCAACATCGAAACATGAAAAACATTGTGCACTGCTGACAATGACGGAGGCAAGGCTAATCGATAAGCAACCTTGCCGATCCTCTCCGGAATCACAACGGACCAACAAAACGGGGACTCAGCTTTCCACGTTTGCCAAACCTCAAAACACCTCGCATCGGTGCGACCTTTAGGAAAATATCGGCATAACTCTTCTGTCTGCTCTGAGCTGTCAACATACGAGCTCTAATCTTCTGCACGGCACCATTGGTCAACTGCAGCAACTCGGGACCCAAAACCTGCCTATCACCAACCTCTTCCCAGAACACAGGAGATCGGCAACGCTTACCATACAAGGCCTCGAATGGAGCCATCTGAATCGTCGACTGATAACTGTTGTTATATGCAAACTCCATCGATCTGAATCTGGTCCCAACCGCCGGAAATCCAACACACAAGCCCTCAACATATCTTCGAGAATCGGTTCACCCTCACCGATCCATCCATCGATGCGAGGGTGAAAAGCGATCTTTGGCGCACTCAAGTGCCTAAACCCTTTTGGAGCGCTCTCCAGAAACGAGAAGTGAACCTCGAATCACGGTCAGACACAATCCTCGCAGGCACACCGTGATAACGAATGATCTGCTCCAAAAACAACTGCGCCCACTGTTCCACGGTATAAGTGTCTCTACCGGGAATGAAGTGTGCGCTCTTAGCCAATCGGTCGACTATCACCCAAATCTGAGAGAACTTCCTCGGAGTCCTCGGCAAACCAGAAATAAAGTCCATGGAGATCTCTTCCCATTTCCACTGAGGCACACTCAGCGGCTGCAACAAACCGGCTGGTCTCTGCCTGGGTGACTTCACTTGCTGACAAGTGAGACATCGACTGACAAACTCCGCAACATCTGTTTTCATACCCATCCACCAGAATGTCTACTTAAGATCCTGATACATCTTGGTACCCCCGGGGTGCCAAGCAAACGGAGAATTGTGGGCCTCTGAGAGCAACTCTGTTCGCAATCCTACAACATCCGGAACACACAATCGGCCTCTGTACGTCAGCCCACTGTCTGGTGAATACACAAAGTCAAAATATCCATCAGCACTAACTCTGTCACCCAATTTCTTAAGTGTGGGGTCACTCAGCTGACTATCAATAATCCGCTGTCTAATCGATGGCTGGACTGTCAACTGAGCCACTCTGGCAGTAACCTCACCCAACAACACTGCAATCTCAGCCCGCTCGAACTCTCTCCGTAATCTGGGCTGGGAACTCAACAACGCCGCGGAGTGCGACGTCTTCCTACTCAAAGCATCAGCTACAACATTTGCTTTACCCGGATGGTACAAACTCTCGCAGTCATAATCTTTCACCAACTCTAACCATCTCCTCTGCCTCATATTCAGCTCCTTCTGAGCAAACAGATAGTTGAGGCTCTGGTGATCGATAAACATCTGAATCCGCTCACCATACAGGTAATGCCTCCAAATCTTCAGTGCAAACACCACTACTGCCAACTCCATATCATGAGTCGGATAGTTCTGCTCATATGGCTTCAGCTAACGGGAAGCATAAGCAATGACCTTCCCGTGCTGCATCAACACACAACCCAACCCGAATTTGGAAGCATCGCTGTAAACCACGAAACCACCTGTCCCCTCCGGATCGCCAACAGTCGGTGCTTGAAGTCAAACTGCGCTTGAGCCTGGCAAAGCTCTCATCACACTTACTGTTCCAAATAAACTCGACACCCTTCCTCGTTAGACGAGTGAGGGGCGAGGCTATGGCGGAAAGATCCTTAACAAACCGACGGTAGTAACCTGCCAAACCCAGAAAGAAACAGCTCCTACGAGCAAACCACCGAAGAACAGAGAGCTCCACTTACACTCACTGTCTTGCTCCACTACAGCAACAAGATCAAAATCTCACGGGGTAGCAACAGGGGTCCACCACGAACTGAACCTCCAAATACCAACGGGCAACTCTCAACTTTTCTGGAAACAGGAAGACAACCAACAGGGCACGAACCATTCGCCCCACGAGCAAACTGACTTCTAGCAATTCCAATCCACACCTTGGTCAACACCAAGCATCAACTTGTCACCATACCGGAACCAATCCGGACTCTACTCCAAACAAATACTAACTTGCTAGGCTACCAAGATTGCCAGCAATTTCCCACGAGGCTACAAACTACACGGCTCTAGCTTGCCAACTGAAATTCCCTACTTGGCCTGACTGAGCTCTAGAGAGGCTCTCCACAACCTAGGGTTCTTCGACAACCCTCGACACCCACTGCCAACTAACGGCCTACAGCCAACTGCGTGAACAACCACAACTCCATTTTCCAGCAACACAACCATGCTGGCCAACTCCAACTCCTTGGAAACCAAGAGGACCCAAAACGCTACCGAATGCGTCATCCTCCTACTCAGACGTCAATCACAACATAACTCCTATCCAAGGAAGGATCCGAACAACTCTCTCAGTCATGACGATCAACAAGAAGATCCGCCAACCAAGCTTAGGTCCACTTAACAAATCTTACCTAAGCAACAACCTGATACCACGAGCATGGTATCCTTACCACCTCACTAAAGCCTTACAACATCCACCTGGAGTCCAACTTTTCCAAGAACTGAGCACCAGATCCTCAAAACAAACCCAACATGGATCTAAAACTCTCGCCACAGAACGAACCACACAAAACACACTTGTGTGCACAACTCCCAACCTTCAATTAGCGATCCAAGACTAACAAATGCTTTTACCAAAAAGCAACACTAGCTCCTGGCAGAGATACAACCAATCAACGGAACACCCAAAGTTCCATCTCCACACGATGCTCGAAGCTGTGGCAACCTTGCTCTACCAAGGCATAACCATGCCAAACCAAATTTACTTTACACCAAGCCTCTACCAAGGGTGCTTACCCATAAGGCATCCAACTCCTCTCACAAGGCATCCAACTCACCTTATAGGCATCCAACTCATGGCCCCTCAGCTGGACCCAAACTTGCTTCTACGATGCTCAACTCTCCTGAGATTTAGGCACTCGAAGGTAGTTGACCGCACTACCAACCACAAAGATCTCTTGGCCTTAACACTAGCGTGAGATGCACGCGCATTAACACTTACCAACCGTCAACCTGCTTGACTTAATCAACCTCCAGTAACACTGGGAAAAGGCCCGGCTCCTCTCGAACAGCCTTTCGCTTGAAATCTTTTGATTACCACTGAACTAGCCCTTTTGCACGACCTACATAGGTGCAACAACCATAAATAGATCCAAGGCTAAAGGAGTACGCTAAACTCCGAACGGCATAGAACCATCTGCTATGCCCATGCCAAACTCAGGCCTGAACCAGATTTAGTGCCAAAGTGGCACACCAACCAATGCACCTCAAGTGCCACTACTACCAAATCCACATTTTACTACCAACGGGGCCAAACCCAAACAACCATGCCTAAGGCATCTCATCAAGCTGAAGGCTCACGACCTACTCTTGCATCTCCACATGATGCTCAACAATCTCTGGCCGGCTCTCTCAACATGCAGCAGCTAGCCCTACTCTAGGGCTTACCAAAAGAAGAGTGTTCATTTTTACCAAACAACTGAGGAAACTACCAACGGATCGGTCAGAGGGAACATCGCTTGTTGCACCCTTAATCACTGTGGTTAAAACATCTGGCTGCAAACAACAACACTTTACAGAGCACCAAGATGCCTCATCAACCTCCTTGAAGGCTACCAACTTTGCAACCACTCTCTGGGCAACCAATTAATCTATCAAGGCTCAAGATCAACACTTGAGCTACCCAGGCTAGTCCACACGGGGACCTGCTCCACAAACATCCACATCAACACAACCACAGCTAACTCCTCTCTTGGAGTGGCATTCCAAGGCAAAGCACCTCCACCCTCTCACTAGGGGAAAACCAACAACTGGGCCACAGTTGGCCTATGGGAGTCCAATCTCTACCTCCCTCTGGAACGATGTCCCAAGGCATCCGAATCTACCTGGATACCACAACAAGCCACAACATACATCACACACTGCGGGAAGTTGGCATGATGGCGCTCTAAACCCAAACCAATAACGAGTCAGAACCTGCTCGTCTCCGCTCCACAACACTACACAAGGCATACACTCGATGACATGTATTGTAAATTCTTAACCCTTTTTCTTACAACAAAAAGCAAACTTAGGCGTACCTGATGACTGTCGGAGTGCTAGTGATCATGGGAAAACGACCTACAACAAAAGGTCAAACTACAGAATTTATGACTCGAGCTCGATACCAATCGTAAGGGACCGGCCGAATGGGGCACTAAATGGGCCCTTACCCCAATGCATGCATTCAAAGTAAAGGACATTAAGCAGACATGATTTTGGATTCCAATTAAAACAAAACATTCAAAATAACCCCTTTAAAAATTAGACAATTTCCTGGAACTCGCCCCCTGTTTCCAAGCACTGTTCCAAGATAAATACATTTCCAAAGTTTACTCGATCGAGATTTACTAAAAACCATTCAAAACCTGTTCGGATACAAAATCTTTGGAATCCACAAAACATTTACAAAACATCCTAGGGCTCGTGCCCGGCTACATGCATTCAGGGGAAACAAAACATAAAGAATCATAATACAAAAATCGAGTTGGAAAGGCTGGGCCCCATGATCAGCTTCTCCTTCACCATCTGTCTCGCAACTTGGTTACTTGTGGAAAAACCACAATAAGGGTGAGTAACGAATTACTCAAGAAGAATCCCCAACCAGGGGGTACAATACGATATACATGGTCATCTCGATGAATGTATGCAAGCTATGAGTATAAACACAGAATAGAGCACATAGCTTAGCCCACACTTGGGCCTCGGATGCCAATTTAAGGTCTTAGTCCGGAATAATATCACCACACACCCAATACATAAGTCGCCTATACGAGAAACAAGTCCCGGCCACTGGCACATCTCTTTGTCGACGAAAGGTACACTAGCTCAAGATCCCGAGGAGCTCTCGGTTGGCGTTGTAATGAGCGTAAGCATGCACGCGTGCTACTGCGAGACCATGGAGGTGCCGGGTCTAGAGGCAAGCCGCCCATATCCATCACCACGCCTAACTAAATCTTTGGATCGGTGTCACCGACATAGGGTGTGAGACACGGACACGTAAACTATGTCAGCCTGAACCACCGCACCTGGGGCCAAGGAACGGTCGTGGTAGGCTTACACCAGGAAGCCATCCTTGCCTTAACAGGTGGCAATCAGGGGCTACGGCCGAACACGCTGAGGACGTGCCGACTGTCGGGGACAAGGCAATGCCAAGTCATCATCCCGACGGTTGGGGCATTTAACAGTCTGCCACCCTCACCCAAGATTGCGGGGCCTACCGCTTGGGTTAGCTAATCCCTCACGGGGTCCAGGGACGGAATGACTTGCTCGACGTCCCTGCCATGGATGCAAGGTACTTTATGCATCAGGCCCGGATGATGCTATCTACTTGCAACTCTAACCTGCCCTAGCAATCAGCAAACAAATCCATAAAATCCAATACGTGCTCAATAAGAATACAACGAACCTAGCATGATACTACGAAGCAAGGAACAGATACGAGCATGCTAGAAAGGAACAACCTAGCATGGATTAACATGAGAATTAGTCAGGAAAAACATGCTAATCGGGAATTCAGAATTGAGTACCTAGCTATACATGTCAATAAACACAAACAAGCAATCAATCAGCAATCGCATAATATATCGCAGGGTCCACACAACTCCGGTAAGAAATCCTTACCTTGGTCGGGGACGATTTGACACGAAATCCTAAATTACGAACGAACTCGAACTAGCTACCGAGAACCTATCAATCACAACAAAAATCACACAATAGTCCTAAATATAATAAAATAAACGAGGCTCAGCTCGGGAGCAACTCACGAGGCGCGACGAACGCACGAACAAGCCGATTGACAGCACGAACGGGCAAAGAATTGGTTTGGGCCGGGCACGCCGGGCGCAGAAATGGGCGTCTTTGGCGCTTGGGAGGGCTCGGACGCCATGCGGACGGATCTTTGGCGATCAGGGCGCGAGCTGCTAGCGGACGAAACAGGCGTTGAACCCGCGCGCGAGCGCGAGGAGCGAGCACGATTGGGGCGGCGCGGCGCGTGGCACGGAGCTAGGCGAGGCACGCGCGCGGCTTGGCTCGGCGGACTGCGCAGCGATAGAGCACGAAAACAGGGGCAAACAGGGGCGATGAAGAGGAAACGAATTCGAGCGATCCACGGGGATTCGACGAGCGATTCTTTGATGGTGAACTCCCCTACACTAGCTGCACTAAACCCATACCTCAAATCACCTCGACTCGGCCGAAAAACGAAATCGGAACCAGGGAGAAAGAAATCGGATTTTTTGAAGGAAAGGAGGAAGAAGAAGCTTACCTGCTGCTCGGGGATGGAAAACGACTTCGAATTGGAGAAGAAGCTCGGTCGAACAGAGATGGAGAAGGAAGAAATCGCAAGGAAATCGCCGGTCGGTCGAAGGGAATCCGCGAAGAAGAAGAAGAAGAAATGGGGAAGGAATCGGGCGAGCTGGCTTTTAAACCAAAATCAGCATCAAACAGGCTCATATAGAAGATGGCACGTTTAGAAGGACAAGAGCGCTCAGTGGCTCGACTGGCAGCGACCCCTTCCTAGCATGCGACACGTCCTTGGCTTGAATCTCACTCGACGCGCTATTTAATTCCCTATTTATTGTTACCTTTTTCCAAGCCCAAATGTCTTCACCAAAATTCCCGATCCTATTCAAATCGACTCATAATTTTTCCGGCAATTAACAAATAAAAAAAGCCCCCTGTACCCACCCAAAATTACCAAAATGCCCCTGGGCGACCCGGGAAGACCTGGATGAAATTTCCGGGCCGTTACATGTAGCTAGGTATTCTATTCTGAATTCCCGATTAGCATTATTTTCCTAATTTAATTCTCATGTTAATCCATGCTAGGTTGTTCCTTTCTAGCATGCTCGTATCTGTTCCTTGCTTCGTAGTATCATGCTAGGCTCGTTGTATTCTTATTGAGCACGTATTGGATTTTATGGATTTGTTTTTTGATTGCTAGGGCGAGTTAGAGTTGTTGCAGTAGATAGCATCATTCGGCCTTTGATGCATAAAGTACCTTGCATCCATGGCAGGGACGTCGAGCAAGTCATTCCGTCCCTGGACCCCGTGAGGGATTAGCTAACCCAAGCGGTAGGCCCTGCAATCTTGGGTGAGGGTGGCAGACTGTTAAATGCCCCAACCGTCGGGATGATGACTTGGCATCGCCTCGTCCCCGACAGTCGGCACGTCCTCAGCGTGTTCGGCCGTAGCCCCCGATTGCCACTGTTAAGGTAAGGGCGGCTTCGGTGTAAGCCTACCACGACCCGCTTCCTTAGCCTCGTGTGCGGTGGTTCAGCCGACATAGTTTACGTGTCCGTGTCTCACACCCTATGTCGGTGACACCGATCCAAAGATTTAGTTAGGCGTGGTGACTGGACATGGGCGACTTGCCTCTAGACCGGCACCCCATGGTTCTGCAAAGAGCACGCGGTGCATGCTTACGCTCATTACAGCGCCCGACCGAGAGCTCATCGGGATCTTGAGCGGTGTACCTTTCGTCGACAAGAGATGTGCCGAGGCCGGGACTTGTTTCTCGTATAGGGCGACTTATTTATTGGGTGTGTGGTGATATTATTCCGGACTAAGACCTTAAATTGGCATCCGAGGCCCAAGTGTGGGCTAAGCTATGTGCTCTATTCTGTGTTTATATTCATAGCTTGCATACGCTCATCGAGATGACCATGTATATCGTATTGTACCCCGGTTGGGGATTCTTACTGAGTAATTCGTTACTCACCCTTATTGTGGTTTTTCCACAGGTAACCAAGTTGCGAGACAGGATGGCTGAAGGAGGAGCTGTGATCATGAGGCCCAGTCTTCCAACTCTGATTTTTGTATTATGACTCTTTATGTTTTGTTTCCGTTGAATGCATGTATGACGGCTGAGCCCTAGGATGTTTTGTAAATGTTTTGTGGATTTCAAACATTTTGTATCCGAATAGGTTTTGAATGGTTTTTAGTAAATCTCGATCGAGTAAACTTTGGAAATGTATTTATCTTGGAACAGGTGCTTGGAAACAGGGACAGGTTCCAGGGAAATTGTCTAGTTTTTAAAGGGGTTATTTTGAATGTTTTGTTTTAATTGGAATCTGAAATCATGTCTGTTTAAATGTCCTTTACTTTGAATGCATGCATTGGGGTAAGGGCCCATTTAGTGCCCCATTCGGGTCGGTCCGTTACACCAATTAAATAGAAAAAGCCTCGAACTCGAGAGAGAACTACACCATATTAAAAAATTTGCCTTTATCCACCAAATCTATATCTTTGAACGCTCATGACGAGAATAATCCATCCCATTTTATTCAAAACCAACGAAAGCAAAATAAAGAAACAAAAACAAACAGATGCAAGCAGCCAAAGGAAGCAGCTTCGGTCCGGGACCCCAAAATACATCGTTTTGTTGAAGACAAAGGCTGAAGATGAGTGTGAAACACAACCAAAGAATAGCAAAATGAAAGAATGCAAAACGCAAGTCTTGTTGCGTTTTGTTAATTTCAACAAATGGACTGGTAGAATTCTCTTCTAGCAACCTCGTCGTTATAGGGCAATTCAGTTTGTTGAAATTATAGATTTTGAGGTATACTCTTTCAAATATTTTTAGTTCGAGATCGTTTGGAACCATAAACTAAAAAATTCTTGAAGTATTTAAGGTCAAAGGAGAAGTTTCAGTTTCTTGGTTTAAAAAAAAGCCTTGCTCAAGGAGTAGTGGCTTGGTCGAAATCGAAAATCAATTTGATAATTGATAACCATTCAATTCTTTATTTTAAGTTTTTTTAAAATTTGATTCTATAAACCCAATTCTCATTTATTTATTTATTTTGTTATAACTATATACACATGTTTTCAAAACCTGATCTTTATTTTTTAAACTAAAAAAATAGTTTTTAAAAACTTATTTTTTATTTTTAAATATGGCTTTAAATTCAAATGATTTCTTAAGAGACACTATTATTGTAGAGAAATGAAAAGAAAACAAGGCTTATTTCAAGTATAACAATAGTTCAAAACAAATACTCATTTGGTAACTGTTTTAATAGTTTTTTAATGCCTATAATACTATTTATATACAAAGATTTTCTTATTTTCTTATATTTTTTTCACCATCCTACCAAAAACCAGACTAGATCTAAAAAAATATCGGAGACTCGGTGAAATAGGCATGTTTGTGAAGATGCATACTATCTCCACCTGAAAATGAAACAAAAAAATAATTTCAAAAAATTTGTTTTTAGTTTTTAAATTTGGTTAATAAATTAAATACTTATTTAGCAAAAAAAAAACAAACAAACAAACAGACTAATTGTAGAGAATGATAACAAAAACCAGCACAATTTTTAAAAAACAGAAAATTAAAAATCAAATAACTATCTAGCATAGCAATAAAATTTATTTCCAGTATATTTAAACCTTACACACTTGTTCATCCCTCCTCGGCCTAACAACATATACGAATAAACCTGTAAATGACCAATTCTAGCATCCCGTTTAATTTTAGCAATGGTTTAAAAATATTTCATACACAAGAAGATATTTTAATTTCATTGTTTTCAAATGATTTTATTAGATCCTATCCAATCACTTTAATTTGATTGAGACCATCAATTTTGTGGGGTTGATTAGAGGTGTATATGAGTTGGATCGAAGAAGGCCTTCAACCCAAGCCCATTGGTCATTTTTTCAACTCAACTAAACCCAATTAAACAAATAATTAAATCCAATCCTTATATTTTTATTAGTTAAGTTGGGTTATCAAGTTTGTCAATACATTGCAAATATAAAATATTTTTTATCAAATTATTTGTACCCTATATATAAACAAAATATAATCTTCAATCATAATTATATCAAGTTTATGAAATGAATATAAATATTCATTATGCAAAATATTCAATCAAAAGTCACTCACTATTAGTCATAATATCACAATATTTCAACTATATAACATAAAACAAATAGATGATTAAAATAACAAAAATAGATGATATAACTCGACTTTCTTAAACAAATAGATAATTAAAATCAACTAAAATAAATAACATAATTTTAATATAGATTTTTATCGTGCTAATAGATTATAAAGACTTTAAAAAATATTGAAAAGAAAAGTCTAACAATAATAATTAAATAAAATAAATATACATTTAATCTAAATAATTAAATACCATAATAATTTTATACTAAATAATAAATTTGGATTAGTCGGATTGAATTGAGTTAATTTTAGGTAAACCCACCCAACCTATAAAATTTCATGCCTTTGAACCCAACCCAACCTGTCAAATTTGGGTTATTCGAGTTGTTTGAACAGGCCTAGACTTGATTGAAACCACAAAAATACATTTTCATTATATTTTTATTTTTCTTAAATTTTGACACCTATAATTTTTTTTCCTTTTTTATTATTCATGAAAAATAACCTAAAAAAACAAATTTTAAGAAAATCCTTCAAATTAATATTTAAACTCATCTTACCAGGAATAGCCATAAACCCATCCATGTGCCTTATCAGAGCCATGCATTCCACCCAGCAAAATAAACAATTCATGAAACTGAAACTTTTGTGCTATCATCAGCATAGCTTATGTATAAACAGAGGAAGCATCTTTCAACAAATTTAATTAAAGTTCCCTTTTCTTAAAACTCAATACCATTTGATACCAATGTTTACAGACAGAGCCTGGGAGCTAATCAGCCAATAGAAAACAACATCCACCAATAAGAAGTCTTGATACTCCAAAAGAATCCAAGATTTGTATCTAAAGAATTAGCACTACCCAGACAATAAAGAGCTGCCACAAAACAAACAGCACTAAAATTTCTAAGGTTCTACCGATCTATAATTTTTTTCCATGTATCCTAATGCAATCTATTTGAAGACATGGGTGACCAAATCATAGGGTTTATTTGGACGGTGGCTGAAACTGAGACAGAAAATTGAAGTATGCAATAAGAAACTTTTTTTTTTAATTCATCAAGATTTGAGGTGGAGAATTCGAACCAACGAACAATTTCATGAATGCCAGTTGAGCTATGACGTTAAGAAGACCAAAACTGGGTTGCAGGCAACTTCATAGTAAAGCAAGCCGAAAATGTGCCTAGAATTTAAATGGAAGAATCATGAAGATGTCTCCTCTCATACAAGCCAATAATTTGATCAGCCACACCCCACACAATGGCCTGCCCCGGCGGAATCCTCATTAGTCGAGGCAGCAGCCCTTTCCACAAGGCAAAAAGTCCCTCCTCTGCGTATATTGTTCTGATCGCATGGAACAAGCCTTTGTACTTGAGTTCACCCGTGCCTCGGCTCTGGGCCATTAGCCTAGTTTTCACAACATCAAAAGGACCAGTGCATATAGGCCCTGCCGTGCCTGCTAGGAATCCTGATACCATCGATTGCCATGGTTGGAGGACTTTCCCGTCCCCTTCGTGTCTGTTCCAAAGAACAACATCAAAAGCATTTTTGGCAGTAAACATGGCAGCCTGGTTTGTACCATTTCGCATAACAGTTGGGGTAGCACCAGCCCAAAGCCCTAGGAGGCCTTCTTCTCGAATGATCATTCGAGCACAGTGCACTGGACCCTTATACTTGAGGAGCTCAGGACTCAATCCTTTCTGTTGCTGCAATCTAATCTTCACCACCTACACCAACAATATTCACACCAATATTTAAGTCATTACACACCACTTCAGTTCATACTATGGAATATACATGAACAGAGCTACAAGTTGAAACTGAAGAAACTAACAAAACATATCAACCTGCTATGCCTGTGCCTAATGTGATGGGACAGAGATATCTCTTAATTGACTTGCAAAATCAAAAGGCAAACAAAATATAGATGAAAGGCAAACAATTAAGGCATGCAACGATCATGCTTGTCCATTGCGTGTTGTACATGACCACATGCCCATTTGGACCCCTTTTTATCATGCTTTCATCGTATAAGGTTACTTCTGTTGTTGTTGTCATTTCCTTATAGTTTTGTTAGCGTATGTCTCCTGACCATTTTGACGTACAAGCCAGCCACATCAAAAATAGCCCATAATGTACTATAGGGGGTATGATGTAATTTTGGGTCGGGCCGACAGAGCCGGTTTTGAAATTGTTAATTGCCGGAATAATTATGAGTCAAAGGTTAAAATAAATAGGGAATTAAATAGCGCGTCGAGTGAGATTCGAGCCAAAGACGCATTAGAAGCTAGGCAAGGGTCGCTGCCAGTCGAGCCACTGGGCGTGTTTGTTAATCTACGCGCGCGACCTTGTATATATGCCTGTCTTTGTGCGTTTTATTTTAAAAGCCAAAAATCGCCCAGCCTTCTTCCTTCCCCATTTCTTCTTCTCTTCGCGAGCTGCTCCTTCGGCCGACTGGGTCCCTTGCGAATTCTCCTCTCCAAAGACTGGGTTCGATCGAGCTCCCTCTCCCAATTTGAAGTCGCTCCTTGTCTCGGCCAGCCGGTAAGCTTCCTTCTCCTTCTTCTTCTTCTTCTTCTTCTCCTCCGATTCCTTCAATTCTCCCCTGTTTCCGAGTTGGCGACTAATGGCCGAGAGAGAGGCGAATTTGTGTGTGTGAAGTTTCTGTGCAGCTAGCCGAGAAGGATTCTGATAAGGTTGGGCCTAGGGCTCTATTTAGCCATTACTTGGAGAATAAGTTAGTATTTTGTTATAAATAGAGTGGGTTAGGTTAGAGTTTAGGCATCCAATTATTGAATGAGTTATTGAGTGATTTAGTGTAGGGTTCAAGAGATTCTCTTGAGAGGGGAGGTTCCAAGTTCCTATCAAAACTTGGCTTATCTTGTAATTTGTTATCTTTTGATATAATCTAGATCCTGGATCATATCAGATTCGTCCGTGAAGAAGCCCCCCGTCGCCGGAATCGCGCCAACTCGCCGAGATCGTCGCTCCTCTGTCGCGCGCAGCAGCCCGCCGAGCCGCGCGCAGACCGCGCTGGCGCCCGGTAGCGCGCGCTCGCCAGCTCCGTGTCACACCGCGACGCCGTCCCAGCCGAGCCACGCCAAGACGCCCTCGTGTCGCCAAGCGCGCGTCTGCGCAGATCAAGCCGGCGCCGCCGCCACCCATTTGCTTTGCCGCCCGTTAAATGCGTTCGTCGCGCCTCGTGAGTTGCTCCCGAGCTGAGCTTTGTTTGTTTTACTATATTTAGGCCTATTGTGTGATTTTTGTTGTGATTGTTAGGTTCTCGGTAGCTAGTTCGGGTTCGTTCGCCGCTTAGGATTTCGTGTCAAATTGTCCCCGCCAAGGTAAGGATTTCTTACGGAGTTGTGTGGACCTGCGATATATTATGCGATTCTTGATTGATCGCTTGTTTGTGTTTATTGACATGTATAGCTAGGTACTCAATTTCGAATTCCCGATTAGCATGATTTTCTGATTTAATTCTCATGTTAATCCATGCTAGGTTGTTCCTTTCTAGCATGCTCGTATCATTCCTTGCTCCGTAGTATCATGCTAGGCTCGTTGTATTCTTATTGAGCACGTATTGGATTTTATGGATTTGTTTGTTGATTGCTAGGGCAAAGTTAGAGTTGCGGGTAGATAGCATCATCCGGCCCGATGCATAAAGTACCTTGCATCCATGGCGGGGACGCCGAGCAAGTCATTCCGTCCTGGACCCCGTGAGGGATTAGCTAACCCTACCGGTAGGCCCCGCAATCTTGGGTGAGGGTGGCGGTGTTAAATGCCCCAACCGTCGGGATGATGACTTGGAATTGCCTCGTCCCGACAATCGGCACGCCTCGGCGTGTTCGGCCGTAGCCCCCGATTGCCACTGTTAAGGTAAGGGCGGCTTCGGGTGTAAGCCTACCACGACCCGCTTCCTTAGCCTCAGTGCGGTGGTTCAGGTGACATAGTTTACGTGTCCAGTCTCACACCCCTATGTCGGTGACACCGATCCAAAGATTTAGTTAGGCGTGGTGGATCGGACATGGGCGGCTTGCCTCTAGACCCGGCACCCCCATGGTCTGCAGAGCACGCGGTGCATGCTTACGCTCATTACTGGCGCCGACCGGAGAGCTCCTCGGGATCTTGAGCAGTGTACCTTTCGGCCGCCGTGAGTCGCCGAGGCGGGACTTGTTTCTCGTATAGGGCGACTTGTGTATTGGATCGTGTGGTGATATTATTAGGACTAAGATCCTAAGTTGGCATCCGAGGCCCAAGTGTGGGCTAAGCTATGTGCTCTATTCGTGTTTATATTCATATCTTGCATACGCTCATCGAGATGACCATGTATATCGATTGTACCGGTTGGGGATTCTTACTGAGTAATTCGTTACTCACCCTTATTATTGTGGTTTTTCCACAGTAACCGAATTGCGAGTAGAGGATGGTGAAGGAGGAGCTGTGATCATGGGGCTCGATCATCAAACTCGATTTTGTGTTATGACTCTTGATGTTTTTATTTTCCCCGAATGCATGTAGACGCACTGAGCCCTAGGATGTTTTTCTCGAATATTTTGTGGATTCCAGCATTATTGTATCTAGACATGTTTTGAATGATTTTAAGAAATCTCGATCGGAGTATACTTTGGAAATGTATTTATCTTGGAACAAAGTGCTTGGAAACAGGGACAGTTCCAGGAAATTGTTTAGTTTTTAAAGGGGTTATTTTGAATGTTTTGTTTTAATTGGAATCAAATCATGTCTGCTTTTAAATGTCCTTTACTTTGAATGCATGCATTGGGGTAAGGGCCCATTTAGTGCCCCATTCGGTCGGTCCCTTACAGCTTGGTATTAGAGCTCAGAGTCATAAATTCTGTAGTTTGACCTTTTGTTGTAGGTCGTTTTTCCCATGATCACTAGCACTCCGACAGTCATCAGGTACGCCTAAGTTTGCTTTTTGTTGTAAGAAAAAGGGTTAAGAATTTACAATACCGTCATCGAGTGTATGCCTTGTGTAGTGTTGTGGAGCGGAGACGAAAGCGTGTTCTCGACTCGTTATTGGTTTGGGTTTAGAGCGCCATCATGCCAACTTCCCCAGCAGATGTGTGATGTATGTTGTGGCTTGTTGTGGTATCCAAATAGATTCGGATGCCCTGGGACATCGTTCCAGAGGGAGGTAGAGATTGGACTCCCATAGGCCAACTGTGGCCCAATTGATGGTTTTCCCCTAGTGAGAGGGTGGAGGTGCTTTGCCTTGGAATGCCACTCCAAGAGAGAAGTTAGCCGTGGTTGTCTTTGAAGTGGATGTTTGTGGAGCAGGTCCCCGTGTGGACTAGCCTGGGTAGCTCAAGTGTTGATCTTGAGCCTTGATAGATTAATTGGTTGCCCAGAGAGTGGTTGCAAAGTTGGTAGCCTTCAAGGAGGTTGATGAGGCATCTTGGTGCTTCTGTAAAGTGTTGTTTGCAGCCGAAGAAGGAACCCTCGTGATTAAGGGTGCAAAGAAGCAAAGTGTTCCCTCTTGAATTTGGATCCGTTGGTAGTTTCCTCAGTTGTTTGGTAAAAATGAACACTCTTCTTTTGGTAAGCCCTAGAGTAGGGCTAGCTGCTGCATGTTGAGAGAGCCGGCCAGAGTTTGTTGAGCATCATGTGGAGATGCAAGAGTAGGCTGTGAGCCTTCAGCTTGATGAGATGCCTTAGGCATGGTTGTTGATGTTGAGCCCTTGTATGCCGAGCCAGAGTTCGTGTCACTTGAGGTTGTGACCTTGTTGGCCCCGTTGTAGTAAGATGTGGATTTGGTTGTAGTGGCACTTGAGGTGCATTGGTTGGTGTGCCGCTTTGGCACTAAATCTGGTTCAGGCCTGAGTTTGGCATGGGCATAACAGATGGTTCTATGCCGTTTGGAGTTCAGCGTACTCCTTTAGCCTTGGATCCGTTTATGGTAGTTGCACCTGTGGAGGTCGTGCAAAAGGGCTAGTTCAGTGGTAATCGAGAGATTTCAAGCGAAAAGATATTCGAGAGGAGCCGGAACCTTTTCCCAGTGTTACTGGAGGTTGAGTAAGTCAAGCAGGTTGTCGGTTGGTAAGTGTTAGTGCGCGTGCATCTCACGCTAGTGTTAAGGCCAAGAGATCTTTGTGGTTGGTAGTGCGGTCAGCTACCTTCGAGTGCCTAAATCTCAGGAGAGTTGAGCATCGTAGAAGCAAGTTTGGGTCCAGTTGAGGGACCATGAGTTGGATGCCTATGAGGTGAGTGGGATGCCTTGTGAGAGGAGTTGGATGCCTTATGGGTAAGCACCCTTGGTAGAGGCTTGGTGTAAGTAAATTTGGTTTGGCATGGTCATGCCTTGGTAGAGCAAGGTTGCCACAGCTTCGAGCATCGTGTGGAGATGGAACTTTGGGTGTTCCGTTGATTGATTGTATCTCTGCCAGGAGCTAGTGTTGCTTTTGGGAGAAAAGCATTTGTTAGTCTTGGATCGCTAAATGAAGGTTGGGAGTTGTGCACACAAGTGTGTTTTGTGTGGTTCGTTCTGTGGCGAGAATTTCAGATCCATGTAGGGTTTGCTTTGGGGATCTGGTGCTCAGTTCTTGGAAAAGTTGGACTCCAGGTGGATGTGGTAAGGCTTTAGTGTAGTGATAAGGATACCATGCTCGTGGTATCAGGTTGTTGCTTAGGTAAGATTTGTTAAGTGGACCTAAGCTTGGTTGGCGGATCTTCTTGTTGATCGTCATGACTGAGAGAGTTGTTCGGATCCTTCCTTGGATAGGAGTTATGTTGTGGTTGATGTTTGAGTAGGAGGATGACGATTCGGTAGCGTGCCGGTCCTCTTGGTTTCCAAGGAGTTGGAGTTGGCCAAACATGGTTGTGTTGCTTTGGAAAATGGAGTTGTTGTTTGTTCAGCGGTTGGTCGTTAGTCCGTTAGTTAGCAAGATGGGTGTTGAGGGTTGTGGGAGAACCCTAGGTTGTGGAGAACCTCTCTAGAGCTCAATCAGCCCAGATAGTGAGTTTCAGGTTGGCAAGTTGAAGCCGTAGTAGTTTGTAGCCTCGGGTGAATTCTTTGGCGATCTTTGGTTGCCTAGCAAGTTAATATTTGTTTGGAGTAGAGTCCGGATTGGTTCCGGTATGGTGACAAGTTGATGCTTGGTGTTGACCAAGGTGTGGATTGAAATTGCTAGAAGTCGCTTTGCTCGTGGGGCGAATGGTTCGTGCCTCGTTGGTTGTCTTCTGTTTCGGGAAAGTTGAGAGTTGCCCGTTGGTATTTGGAGGTTCATTCGTGGTGGACCTCTGTTGCTACCCCGTAAGATTTTGATCTTCCGGCTTTAGTGGAGCAAGACGGTGAGTGTAAGTGGAGCTCCTCGTTTCTTGATTTGTCCGCTCAGAGGAGTCGCTTTTTCGGGTTTGGCGAGTTACTACCGTCGGTTTGTTAAGGATCTTTCCGCCATAGCTCGCGCCTCACTCGTCCGACGCGAGGAAGGGTGTCGAGTTTATTTGGAACAGTAAGTGTGATGAGAGCTTTGCCAGGCTCAAGCGCAGTTTGACTTCAGCACCAGTGTTGGCAGTCCCAGAAGGGGCATGTGGTTTCGTGATTTACAGCGATGCTTCCAAATTCGGGTTAGGTTGTGTGTTGATGCAGCACGGGAAGGTCATTGCTTATGCTTCCTGTCAGCTGAAGCCATATGAGCAGAACTATCCGACTCATGATATGGAGTTGGCAGCAGTGGTGTTTGCACTGGGGATTTGGAGGCATTACCTGTATGGTGAGCGGATCCAGATGTTTACCGATCACCAGAGCCTCAAGTATTTGTTTACTCAGAAGGAGTTGAATATGAGACAGAGGAGATGGTTAGAATTAGCGAAAGATTATGACTGCGAGATTCTGTACCATCCGGGTAAAGCCAATGTTGTAGCCGATGCTCTGAGTAGGAAGACGTCGCACTCCGCGGTGTTGTTGAGTTCCCAGCCCAGATTACAGAGAGAGTTCGAGCGGGCTGAGGTTGCAGTGTTGTTGGGGTGAGGTTACTACCAGGGTAGCTGAGTTGACAGCCAGCCATCGATTAGACAGCGGATTATTGATAGTCAGCTGAGTGACCCCGCACTTAAGAAATTGGGTGACAGAGTTAGTGCTGATGGAGATTTTGACTTTGTGTATTCGCCAGACGGTGGGCTGACGTACAGAGGCCGGTTGTGTGTTCCGGATGTTGCAGGATTGCGAGCAGAGTTGCTCTCAGAGGCCCACAGTTCTCCTTTTGCTTGGCACCCCGGGGGTACCAAGATGTATCAGGATCTTAAGTAGACATTCTGGTGGATGGGTATGAAGAGAGATGTTGCGGAGTTTGTCAGTCGATGTCTCACTTGTCAGCAAGTGAAGGCACCCAGGCAGAGACCAGCCAGTTTGTTGCAGCCGCTGAGTGTACCTCAGTGGAAGTGGGAAGAGATCTCCATGGACTTTATTTCTGGTTTGCCGAGGACTCCGAGGAAGTTCTCTCAGTTTTGGGTGATGGTCGATCGATTGACTAAGAGCGCACACTTCATTCCCGGTAGAGACCCTTATACCATGGAACATGGCGTAGCTTGTTTTTGGAACAGATTGTTCGCTATCACGGTGTGCCTGTGAGGATTGTGTCTGACCGTGATTCGAGGGCTTGTGTGTTGGATTTCCCGGGCAGTTGGGACCAGTACCTATATCTGATGGAGTTTGCAAATAACAACAGTTATCAGTCGACGATTCAGATGGCTCCATTCGAGGCTTTGTATGGTAAGCGTTGCCGTTCTCCTGTGTTCTGGGAAGATGTTGGTGATAGGCAGGTTTTGGGTCCCAATTGCTGCAGATTGACCAATGGTGCCGCAAGCGTAAGATTAGAGCTCGTATGTTGACAAAACTCAGAGCGCATGAGAAGAGTTACGCCGATGTCCGGCGTCGGGATTTAGAGTTTGAGGTTGGTCGACATGTATTCCTAAAGGTCGCACCGATGCGAGGTGTTTTGAGGTTTGGCAAGCGTGGAAAGCTGAGTCCCCGTTTTGTTGGTCCGTTTGAGATTCTGGAGAGGATCGGAAGGGTCGCTTATTGATTAGCCTTGCCTCCGTCATTTTCGGCAGTGCACAGTGTTTTTCATGTTTCGATGTTGAGGCAGTACGTGCCGGACCCGTCGCACATTGTTGATTTTGAGCCTTTGCAGCTGAATGAGGATTTGAGCTTCGAAGAGAAGCCAGTGGGGATTCTTGCTTTTGAGATAAAGACAAGCCACTTGGGAGCGGGAGCGGGAGGATGAGATGAGATTGTAGTATCCCGAGCTGTTCCAATCTTAAGTGACTTTCGAGGACGAAAGTCTTATAAGGGGGGAATATTGTAACGGCCCGGAAATTTCATCCCGGTCTTCCCGGGAGGCCCAGGGGCATTTTGGTAATTTTGGGTCGGGCCGACAGGGCCGGTTTTGAAATTGTTAATTAGGAATAATTATGAGTCGATTTGAATGGGATCGGGAATTTTGGTGAAGACATTTGGGCTTGGGGAAAGGTTAAAATAAATAGGGAATTAAATAGCGCGTCGAGTGAGATTCGAGCCAAAGACGCATTGGAATCTAGGCAAGGGTCGCTGCCAGTCGAGCCACTGGGCGTGTTTGTTAATCTACGCGCGCGACCTTGTATATATGCCTGTCTTTGTGCGTTTTATTTTAAAAGCCAAAAATCGCCCAGCCTTCTTCCTTCCCCATTTCTTCTTCTCTTCGCAGAAGTGCTCCTTCCTACTGACCGGGTCCCTTGCGAATTCTCCTCTCCAAAGACTTCGATCGAGCTCCCTCTCCCAATTTGAAGTCGCTCCTTGTCTCGGCCAGCCGGTAAGCTTCCTTCTCCTTCTTCTTCTTCTTCTTCTTCTCCTCCGATTCCTTCAATTCTCCCCTGTTTTCGAGTTGGTGATTAATGGCCGAGAGAGAGGCGAATTTGTGTGTGTGAAGTTTCTGTGCAGCTAGCCGAGAAGGATTCGTCCGTGAAAAAAGCCCCCCGTCGCCGGAATCGCGCCAACTCGCCGAGATCGTCGCTCCTCTGTCGCGCGCAGCAGCCCGCCGAGCCGCGCCACAGACACTCGCGCGCGCGCGCGCGCCCGTCCTGCATGATCAGCGCCAGCCACTTTTGTTTGCTGCCCCGTTCGTGCAATCGGCCCGTTCGTGCGTTCGTCGCGCCTCGTGAGTTGCTCCTGAGCTGAGCTTTGTTTGTTTTACTATATTTAGGCCTATTGTGTGATTTTTGTTGTGATTGTTAGGTTCTCGGTAGCTAGTTCGGGTTCGTTCGCCGCTTAGGATTTCGTGTCAAATTGTCCCCGGCCAAGGTAAGGATTTTTATCGGAGTTGTGTGGACCCTGCGATATATTATGCGATTGCTGATTGACTGCTTGTTTGTGTTTATTGACATGTATAGCTAGGTACTCAATTCTGAATTCCCGATTAGCATGATTTTCCTGATTTAATTCTCATGTTAATCCATGCTAGGTTGTTCCTTTCTAGCATGCTCGTATCTGTTCCTTGCTCCGTAGTATCATGCTAGGCTCGTTGTATTCTTATTGAGCACGTATTGGATTTTATGGATTTGTTTGTCGATTGCTAGGGCGAGTTAGAGTTGCGGGTAGATAGCATCATCCGGCCCGATGCATAAAGTACCTTGCATCCATGGCGGGGACGTCGAGCAAGTCATTCCGTCCCCCGACCCCGTGAGGGATTAGCTAACCCTACCGGTAGGCCCCGCAATCTTGGGTGAGGGTGGCGATCGTTAAATGCCCCAACCGTCGGGATGATGACTTGGAATTGCCTCGCCCTCGACAATGCACGCCCTCCCGCGTGTTCGGCCGTAGCCCCGATTGCCACTGTTAAGGTAAGGGCGGCTTCGGTGTGTAAGCCTACCACGACCCGTTTCCTTAGCCTCGGTGCGTGTGGTTCAGGTGACATAGTTTACGTGTCCGTGTCTCACACCCTATGTCGGTGACACCGATCCAAAGATTTAGTTAGGCGTGGTGGATGGACATGGGCGCTTGCCTCTAGACCCGCGCACCCCATGGTTCGCAGAGCACGCGGTGCATGCTTACGCTCATTACTGGTGCACGACCGAGAGCTCCTCGGGATCTTGAGCCGTGTACCTTTTCGCCGCCGTGAGTCGCCGAGGCGGGACTTGTTTCTCGTATAGGGCGACTTGTGTATTGGACTGTGTGGTGATATTATTAGGACTAAGATCCTAAGTTGGCATCCGAGGCCCAAGTGTGGGCTAAGCTATGTGCTCTATTCTCGTGTTTATATTCATATCTTGCATACGCTCATCGAGATGACCATGTATATCGTATTGTACCCCGGTTGGGGATTCTTACCGAGTAATTCGTTACTCACCCTTATTATTGTGGTTTTTCCACAGTAACCGAATGCAGAGACAGGATGGTGAAGGAGGAGCTGTGATCATGGGGCTCATCATCAAACTCGATTTTGTGTTATGACTCTTGATGTTTTTATTTTCCCCGAATGCATGTATGGACGCACTGAGCCCTAGGATGTTTTCTCGAATATTTTGTGGATTCCAGCATTATTGTATCTAGACATGTTTTGAATGATTTTAAGAAATCTCTCGATCGGAGTATACTTTGGAAATGTATTTATCTTGGAAGCAGTGCTTGGAAACAGGGATGAGTTTCAGGAAATTGTTTAGTTTTTAAAGGGGTTATTTTGAATGTTTTGTTTTAATTGGAATCCGAAATCATGTCTGTTTTAAATGTCCTTTACTTTGAATGCATGCATTGGGGTAAGGGCCCATTTAGTGCCCCATTCGGGTCGGTCCCTTACATATGACTTCTTGAAACTTCCTTCCTACCAAGTTATATGAGTATGCAATATAGTTGATGTGGTCCTTATTGTAATGTTGTATAACCTTTCGAAAGACAAAAGCATTTCCTAAATCTTCTTTCTCCCTTTTTCGAAAACCTTTTCTCAAGTCCCGAGATGGAGGTTGCACCCAGTTGTGCCACCCGCTTTGCGTTTTTGTTTGGCTGACTTGTTCACCAGGTTAGAGCAAGTGCCACACAATCCCTTCGCAAGGTCAACGAAGTAGGACTGTTACACCAGGCTTGCGAGCAGAGTTACAAGGTGTCCCCAAAAGCAAGAAAATAAATATTTCATTCTCTAAGCCCATACTCGAACTTTTAAATTTGAATTTAACTCCATGACATATTTTAATTAGTGATATCATCGTCCTGAGATATTCTGTAGGTTGACTCTGATTATAAAATAATTGCTTAACTCTCTACTTTGGTGCAAAATTCTAAGTTAAACATAATATGGAACTTGCATCAAGGAGATGCACAAGCAATGCAAAAGACGCATTTTGACTTGCAAGGAGGATAATAAGTAGATAGGAAGATGGAGAAGAGCATTATGCATTAGGATTTAATATAGACAATGGAAAACTTGGGGTTTCTTAATTAACCAATTGGGAAGTTGCAAATCAGTAAATGAATTGCCTCCATCAGCCACCATAGCCTTGTCAACAATCACATTGGCAGTGGCACACTAAGCTTCAGGTGAAACAAACAAGAAATGTACAATGAAGACCCGTTTGATAGCTATTTTGTTTTTGGTTTTTTGTTTTTGAAATTTACTTACTTTGATACATAGATTTTACCTATATTTTTAAAAACCAACCCAAAATTTGGAAGCTAAAAAAAGTAGCTTTCAAAAATGTGTTTTGGTTTTTAAAATTTGGATATGACTCACATACCACCTCAAGGGAAGGTGAAACACTTTGTAGAGAATTTGAGTCAAAATAAGTAAAATTCTAGAAACAAAAAACCAAATGGTTATCAAATGAGACCTAAGAAAATCATATCTCATACATAATTACGTGAATAATTGATCAGAGTAATTCATTCGAAAAATTGGCAAGTAATATTTAGGATCTAAAAGGAGTACTCCACATGTTTTTTTTAAATACAAAATCAACAGAAAATGGATGCAAAAACTAAAAGTAAGTTAAATAACATTGGGTAGGGATCATGGACATCTCTATATCTCCACCGTGGTATGTTATTGTCTACTTTGAACCTAACCGCTCATATCTCCGTTTTTTGGTGTTACCGAAAATGCCTCATATAAAAATAGTTATTCAGACTGATAGTTATTCTTTCCTAGCCAATATGAAACTCTGGTTGCACTCCGAACAATAGTCAATGGCTTTCCAATTACCATGCTCTCCTGCCTTAATTTATCTGCTAAATGAAACTGAACGAAAGAACATCAGCAACCATAGAAAACCATTGAAAGTGGGAAAGAAGCTGGTATTATCTTAAAAGTTGAAACATATTTTTAGTCACTACTACTCTTAAGATCTCTTTTCATCCACGTTTTTTTACGTAAGCATTTCGTTACAACTTACTGTAGCATAAAAGATGTAATGAATAATGATTAAAAGTACAATATTAAATCATCAACCAACAAATGGGTAATCTAATGTGTACAAGTATATATGTATGTGTATATATATATATATATATATATATATATATGCCTTTCACACACCCTGAAACTGCAATGACAGCGTCTGAATTGAAATCCGTTGAAAACAAAGCCATCGAAGAGCGTTTAAAATTGATTAAGTACATCGCCATTAAAAAAGTCAGCAAAAGGTGCACATAATCATATTATAATATAACAATCCAGTTAGCGCCAACTATCATTCAGGAAAACCAGCGCCATCAACTCAACGTCCATACCAATGTTCAGAGCAAACAACTTTCAATTTCTAATTACACGAATTAATTTCAGAATTGTCAATCTGAGATCTGAATTACAGAAAATTGTATGATAGTAATTTCCAATTCGATATTCTATAACCCCTAGGAGGTGTTTGAATTTAGTATTTAACTAGCTATTACATATTAGTTTTTACAACCCTTCCTCAAAACCTTATATCCAAACAAGTTGTGATCATTCAAAATAACTACTCATATTAAATCACTCATTTTTAACCACTAAAAAATAAAATAATAAAATTTATATACAAACTAGCTATTTATAAGATCTCAATTTCTAATCACTCAAATAAGTGATTCGTAATCACTCTTGCAATTACCCATCCAAACAACTAGTAACTATTCCCATTCCATAACGAAATCTCTAAATCTAAAATTGAAGATCTGAACTGAATCATAGCGAATTGAACAACAGTAAGAAAGATAGAGAGAAAGATGCAAACTCACCTCGAATGGAGTAACAATAACCAGAGCCTCCAAAACTCCAGCACCGAATCCAGAAATGAGACGAGCATGATTGCTGAGTTTTCCCGTCTCGGAATCCTTAAACGCGGTCTGGAGCACCGCATTGGATCCCATACGAAGCGCATATTTCAAGGTCAGATGCGTAGCGAAGGGAGTCAACCCCTTCCAAAGAGCTCGAACTCCTTCGGTTCGCACAACCGTGGCTCCGCAGTGGAGAATCCCCTTGTAACCACCGGTCCGATCGAGCTGCAACCTAGTCTTGATAACGTCAATCGGCTGCAGACAACCGGCCTCCATCACCCCTCCGAGAGATCCGGATAGCGCCTTCATGTATGGAGGAATCGATTTCGTCGATGTCTGCTCCGGGCGATGAAATCCCTGATTCTCCATTTTTGGCGGTCTTGAAGCCCTAATCCGTGGATCTTAACAATGGAAGAGTACAGTTGTTACTGAAGCTCGGCCGTCATTTTGGTTATAGCTTGACGAATGAAGAAATATTAGAGTTGCGTATTCATGGCGGCCATGGAAAGGAATTTGGAACTCTCAACTGAAAAGAAATGGGCAGTTCTTGTGTCGTGCTTTATGAGGTGTGTTGTTATTCAGAAGATTTGTTTGTTTCTTTTACCACAGGTTCTCCCCGTGACTGATAAAATACCAAATCACAAAGATTTTGGTTTCATTCCAATTACTACCTTTCTTGTGCTTTTGGATCTTTTGGATTCGAGAGGATGCATGAGATGGGAAGAGAGATGAGATTAAATTTTTGTTTGGTGAAAAGAAAAGATAAGAAAAGTAATAATAAATTTACTTTTGGTGGGAAGGGAAGAGAAAGAACGTGACGCAATTAATATATGTATATATATATGTATATTAATTTATGATAATATTATTTTTTAAATTTATTTTATTTTATTTTTTATTTGAATAAAATTTAAAATTCAGTATATTTTATTTAAAATACATATAAATTTATTGTTTTGAAATTCATTTAAGTAATAAAAAATTTATTTTAGAAATAAATTACAAATGCATAGATATTCATTTATCAATATTGTTTTGAAATTCTTTTCATTTATTATTTTGAAATTTATTTTATAGAAATCAAATCTAAATTTTTGTATATTTTCTTTATTTAAATACATGGTATAAAGTTTTTTAAAAATATTTATCATATATAATTTTATATAATAAATTATGAAGTTAGTGATTATCATGTATTTTTTATATAATAAATTTCAAATACATAATAATTGTTAATATTTTTTCAAGAGCATAATAATACAACAATCTTGAAACAAAAAATGAAATTTTAAATTTTATTTTATTTATTTTATTCTTTAAATTAAATTTAAAATTGAAACCTAAAACAATCAATATGATCAAATAGTTTTAAATTTTAAAAAACAAATATATTAATGATGATTAAATAATATATTTTAAAATTCTGAGAAAATGTATTTTAAAAGAAAAAAGAAACAAATAAATATAATATAATATATGATTGTAATCAATTAGCTTGGTTGAATATATTAGGATAATGATTGAAGTTCAAGTCTTAGTTTGGATAATTTTATTTCGAATAGATACTACAAATTAAACATGTAATATAAAAATCTCATTACAAAATTTAAAATAAATATTTATTTGTATAAGTAAATAATTATATATATATAAATTAAATATACAAAAAAATTATGATAAAAAATAATTATAAATTAAAATTAAATGTATATTAAAGATTAAAAAAAAAATCAAAGATTAAGTAAATAATAAATTTTTAATTTTTTTTGTAAAAAAAAAAAGTGGGCCCCACGCGTGAACTTGGATGGACTTACCCAAGTCCACGGCCCAAACGAAGGGATGGAAGTCATTCCATCCCATCCCATCCCCTCAACTTCTCCCCACCCCAAACATGCCCTTGAATTTTTTTCTTATTCACCCTCCATTTTTTTAGTGTGTTTTTAAATAAATATTTTTATTTCTCACTTTTCAATAATACTCTCTATTTTAGTCTTTGAAATAACAGAATCTTTAAAAAGATAACTAGATGAGTAAGATAATAACCTATATTTGGGAAAGGTGAGGTTTGAGGTTTATGCAATGGGTTAAATATGCAAATGTCTACTTTTCCAAAATAATTTGAACTTGTTGAGTAGTTAAAATAAATGTCTAAAACATTAAATCTAGTAAATTAAATAAATATTTAAAATACAAATGATCCTTTTAACCTTCTATATTATTTGGTTTTATTTTAATATTCTAAATATTTGATTTTAGATTTTTTCAACAAAATCTTTCGGAGTTATAAAAATAAAATAAAAATGATATTAAAGATATTTATGATTTAGTTTGTTAAAAGAAACCATATCTAAATTTGATTAAAAATAATTTCAACAAAAAAAAAAAGCTAATGCAATCATCCCTCTCCGGCGACCATCAAACTCTCTAAGGCATCCTTGCATTCCGAACCTAAACTGTAACAGCGAGACTTACCATGATAGGGGATACCATGACATAGCAGATTTTGGAGATAATTGTCATAGAAATGTGAAATTGTAGTAGTGAATCGTATTTCAACTTGGTTAATTTTTTTTAAAAATCCAAGCTTGTGTTGATTTAGTTTAACAGGAAAAAAATGGAGGAATAACACCAAGGGCAATTAGAAGAATCCAAAGAACACTTGGAACGTTTATAAGTTACTTCGTAAAACGGAAGCAGGATAATACGATGATTACTATTGGAGAGGTATTATTTTGTAGGGTGGTTATGTGGTATAAATTGTATGGAAGTTTATTTAATGTTTCTTGTTTTACACTAACTACTCAAATGATTTACTTAAGACAACAAGTTCATTTGGTGCTTCGGATTGTTACGAACAAGCATCATCAGATGATGAAGTAGGAATAACGATGGAAGGACAAGAAGGGAACAAGGGTGAAACCATAAAGAACATCAGTAATGTAGGAATTGTTGGAGTATCTGTTGCAACTGTAGTGTCTGATGGTAGTAATTTAACTAGTGCTATTGAATTATTGTTCAATAATGGTTCCGTTTGGTTTTGATTTTAAGGTATATAATGATCAGTACATTAAATACTGTATATATATGAGCATAATAATGAGTACAGACTGGTTTTATTGTTCTGTATGTTTTTAACCATTTGTATTGGATTTCAATCAATGAGCATAATAATTAGTACATTATATACTGTATATATCTGAGCATAGTAATGAGTACAGACTTATCTGTTTGTTATGTATTTTTTTAACCATCTGTATAGGAATTCCAGGTAGAAACTGGAAAAGAGACTCTGAAGGACGTAACCGAGCGTTGTGCCAACAAACTAAGTGAGAATGAAAATATACCAAGTCAGCAAAAATCGGTCGGAAAGTAATGTTTGTTAACGGTAGACTGAAGAAGCCATAAACATATGTGTATGTGCACAGGTTGGAAAAAAACGTCACAGATTCGAGTGAAAAAGTCTGTTCGTCAGAATATTGAGAGAAGTGGCCAATGGAGAAAAAGATGGAGATGATAATGCTTGAGATGGATCTAAAACGGTGAAGGGGTGAGGGAAGACTTTGAATAATTAGTTAAGGAATCTATTTTTAGATGAAATTTGTTATTTAAGATCAATTAATTATGATATTGAACATAATTATATGAAATTAAGGTGAGGGTACAATGGGCATATTAAAAAGTGATTTAGCTAGATTTTTAAATAAGAAATTAGATTTGCAAAATGAAAAGTTAGCTGAACAAATTTGTAATTATTTATTAAAAAGAGATTATTTAATATAATTTTCATTTTTTTAATTAATTTAAATACTATATTTTAAAATAGTTTTGCCTAGTAAAAAACTAAAATTCATTTATTAGTTGAGTAAGTGAAATTTACTAAATATAGAAAGTGAGGATAATTATATTTGAAACAGATAACAAAAATCAATGCACTTTAAATTTTTGTTGAAAATAATCAAAATATTATTCAATTTAATGTATATTATTTTTTTTAAATGTAAAATATATAATTATTATATGCTAAAAAAGAATATACTATTATTTTTTTAGGTAAAAACTAAACACAAAATAATAGAAAAAAATTTGATAAAAATATAAATTTTTATATAAAAAAAAAACTATGAGAGCAAAAGTGTTATTCAAGGATGCCCTTTACATGAGTATCCTATTAATCCATGTTGGAGGAGAACATCCAAATAACTTTTTAATGGGCATCCTTGGATGGCGGACATTTCAGGATGCCTGATATTTTTCCATTATTGCAAAATAAACGTGGTAATCCAAATGTTCATCTCATGAGAATCTTAGATTATCATGAAGTGAACGACCCCTTAATCTTTTTTTAAATCATTTTCACTAAATATACATTTTCAAATTATCATTTATAATGAAAAGTAAATGAACCAATTCAATAGCTTGTCTGGTTTGATTTATATAATATAATTCATAAACAAAAACTTAGGGACTGTTTACTCTGTGGTAATGATGATAAGTAGAATCTTCTGATGGCCAAAATTTCAGATGTCCGACATTCTTAAATCACCATGTTTGTTTTGTAGTAATATTTTTATGGATATTTTAAAAACTGTATTTATTTTATAAGTTTTGTTCGTGGAAATATCTTAAATCCACTCATAACTTAATTTACACATTAATTTGTATGATTAAATCTATATATCATTTTTTTTTATTAATTTGAATATTATATTTTAAAATAAATTTACCTCGAAAAAAACTAAAATTCATTTATTAGTGGAACAAGTAAAAATTTGTTAAATATAGAAAGTGGGGATGATTATTGTTGACTGATAAATTTCAGCTAATAAGAAATTGCCACGTCATTTATAAATAAATGACAAAATTTAATTAATTTTTGGGCCAATTACAAATTCATAACTATCTCAAAGTTAATTGGACCAGAAGTGAATTTATTTGGTACTCGGGTTCAAAATAAACAAAGCCCAAATACCATTTAAGCCTAAGCCTAATGGTTAGACCCAATATAGCTAAGCCCAAAGGCCCAAGCCCACGAGGCCAAGAAATCTCTATAAATAGAGAGCTTCCCTCATTTGCAAAAGGGACCAAAAAAAGAGAGAGACGAGCATTCAACATGAAGACTCAGAAGTTCAGAGAGAATTCAGAACATCATGCCTTTCAAATCCAGAAGCCTTCAAGATCCGTCAACGAGTCAAAGAATTCAGAGATCAAGCTTAAGAATTCAAGAACACTCAACGACAAAGGCTCCAACGAATCAACCACCTCTTCGACTGCAAGTTGAAGATTCAATCGCCTCCATCTGAGAACAAGCTCGCAAGCCCTTAGACAAAAATCTTCAAAGTTCATTCTTAGAGAAAGAATCAGAGGATAAACATTAGACATTGTAACACTCGCACAAATCAATAAAAATTCAAGTTCATTTTACACGTGTTTTTCTCTCATATTTTGCAGCGAAATCTCGTGTGAACAATTATATTTAAAACATATAACAAAAATCAATACACTTTAAATTTTTATTGAAAATAATCAAAATATTATTGAATTTAATGCATTTAAAACAAAATGTAAAATATAAATATAATTAATTGTGTATGCTTAGTTGTTAATGCATAATAATTATGTACCAAAAAATATATATTATTATTTTTGTAAAGACCCGACTAAAATAACTAATTTTAGTAGAACTTTACTAGCATGCATGATTAAAAACTCCACAAGTCTTAAATAATTTAAAATCAAAACATGCTCTTTATTAAAACCAACTGAATATTCAATAAGGGTAAAACAGTAAAACGTTATCTTGGGCAGGAATGATTCAAAATATAAATACAACTTTCTGAATTGAAATAAAGATTTATTAAATAGTTCATGCGGAATAGAAAGACAGTTAATAAATAACAGGACACGTGACCCCCATGATCCAACAGCCTCATCCAGCTCATCCGTCCCGGTTTACCTCAGCACCTGGAGGGAGAAAAATCATAAGGGTGAGTAATGAGAATTACTCAATAAGAACTCTCACCTAGAGTACAAAAATGCATACGTCAGCTCAACACCCAACCAACAACTGACCTCATTATCTATAACAAGCTCAGACTTAAAAGCCCTAAGCTGAAAACCTCTAGGCTCAGCTAATTGGGGAAACACAACTGGTTCCACCTACTTAGGTACTGGTCCTGTTAAAAGTAACTCTACTGGTTCTAGTTAGTTAGGGACGCAACTGGCCCTATCACAAAATCAGGAACACAACTGGTCCTGCTATAACTTATAAGAAACGCAACTAGTCCTATAAGGCGGTAGGTACGCTACTGGTCCTACACAATTAGGGAACAAAACTGGCCCAAAAAAAAAAGAGTCAGGAACACAACTGGTCTCATAAGTTACATCATATTAATTACCACTCAGCATCCCATACTACTGAGCAGTATCAAGCACAATGAACATTTTCGTATATAAAATTATTAAATCAATCAGTAGCTCAAATATACAACATAGAGGTCAACGAGGTCAAACTAGCTCAAAGATTAAATCCATGCATCTTATAGATAATCTAACAAATTATCAATCAAATATTAAGCAAACAATGCATTTAAGGACCACACAACCCTAGGTAAAAGTCCTTACCTTTGAAGATACATAACTCCTCAATTTGCGTGCTAAAAACCTCGAACGAACTACGAATTTAGGCCTAGAATAACCAATAACCTATGATTAACATTGAGACCTAAACTCGTAATTTTGAGAACATAAACACTCCAACCCACAATTAAAAGAATAGTAGTTAATCAACAAAAACTCATATTAAAAGATACCACATTTTCCTCATAATTCTTATTTAAAAGAGTTTTAAACAATTATTTCCCAAATCCATAGCCAAGGATTTAAAAATATTCAAACCATCACAAGTAAGTGACACTCAAAATAAAACCCAAGCCCACAATTAAATTGGGGTTTAAAATGTCATTTAGTTTTTTTTTTTTAATCACAGACTACATTATGACCCAAATCTTTTAAAACAAAATGACCCAAATCTTTTAAACAAACTCCAGCAGCCCAATATTCATTTAAATCTAGGCCCATTGATCCCAAGTATTTAATTCCAGCAGCCCAAAATATTCCATTTAATAGCTAAAAATCAATAATTGTTTTACAATAAGACAATTTCCAACAACCCAATCAAAATACATTTAAAAAAACAATTTCTAGCATTTAAAATTCATTCTACATTTGAATCCAAGCCCAAAAAAAGAATTCCAGCAGCCTATATTTTTAAATCAACTTGAGTAGCCCAAAACTCAATCTAATAAACATTAAAAAAAAACAAGCCCAAATTCCAATTAAACCAACACTTATTTACTGTTAAAACAATTTTCCAGCATTTAAAATACAATCCCATTAATTCATTAAAAGAAACAAACCCAAACACCAACTAATAACTAAATAAATAAAACCCACAAACACAGCCCAACACCTATACCTCCAGGCGGGTCGCGAAGCAGGTCATGGGTCGTACAGCTGGGTTCGCGGATCTACGACGCACAGAAACGGGTTTGGGGTCGTCTTCTTCGCACGAACCAGCAGAGGTGCGGGTTCTTTTGGTGCTGGGCTCGCGATTAAGGTCGATTTCGAAGAGATTCAAGATGAAATTGATACAAATCGTCGCGGGTCGGGGAAAATTGGAGTTGGGTTTGGCCGATTTCTTGCTCAAACGCAGTTGCGCTACTCAGATACCCCTCGGGAAGAATCTGGACGCAACCACAACCCAAATTCGATGACCAAGAAGACGAACGTAGGCGAGATTGGTGATCGACGACGAGTGGCTGCGGGTCTACTCGCGAAGAAGGAGATGAAAATGCAAGTTTTGTTTTCTTAATTAATTCTTATCTTTCTTTTTTTTTTCTCTTTAGGCTACACGCACAGTAACGGAAAAGGAGAAAGAAAAAATGACTTTTTTTTCATAAATAGACCCTATTTGAAAAGTATTTATAAATATATATATATACAAAATTATTAGCAAAAGTAGATTTTATTTTAATACATTATAAAATCCGAAAATAATGAATTACAATCATATCCTCATATTGGTTGTTTTTTAATTTTGGAAGAAAAATTTCAAAAAAGAAAAACTATTTCACATTCCAAAACAACAAATCACAAATTTATGGACATTAATTGTAGAAAAATATATCATTCGAAATCACATTTATTAGAGACGTTTCATCTTCCTTTTTTAATACCTTATAAATTTAAAAAATAACGATCAAATTATTGGTTTTTCATTTGGGGAGTAAAATTTTAAAAAAGAAAATTCGTCTCACATTCCAAACCAGAAATCACCAATTTATGGTGCATTAATTGTAGGACGAGAGTGGCGACAATACATTGTTAGATGTACTGTGTTGTGATTTACATATAGTATAGTTCGTAATGTACATGTATTTGATTCTAGTAAGTTTATTTATAAATAAACCGTATGAGCGGCTGAACGTTCAATTTCGTTGATTGAAACTAGAACACATTTGATAATCACAGAGTATTGAAACAACTTAGTATATACGGTACAACCATAATATATCATGTATCATACCGTATTTTTAAAACTGTGTTTTTTTTTAAAGTGTTTAATTTGCTGATATGGATACTTGTAGTGTGATTTAATATGTTTGCGACAACGAACAAGTAATTTTGAATGTACAATACCGTATAGTAAAACATTGAGAAATAACATATGTAATATTTGTGAATTGATAGAGAGATAAATCTTGTTGGAACAACTTCACACAAAATTACTATTCAAAGTGAGATCAATAGTAAATAAAAAGGTCTCATGGGTTACAAAATTGAAATTGAAAGCATTAGACATAAAAAAGATCAGTAATGTAAAATCATCATTGAGTGAATGCGTTCCTCAATATTTATGCGACGCTCTTCAGCTACTTCATGATTATGGTACATCTCATTTTCATCCTACTGACCATTATGTGCAATACATATTGGAATGCTTGTTGAACCTATAAGAAAAAGTTGTATAGTATTAAAAAAATGTCCAAATAATATTGCTCTATATTATAAGTCGTATAATATACATGTATAAATAATACCGTATTGCGGAATGAAAATTTAATGAATAGTAATATGAGTACGAAAAATGTATTATACATGAATAAAAAAGAATAATAAACCATAAATGTATTGTGTAACTTATACAATATGTATAATGAAATAATGAAATATATAGAGTTTTGTATAGTTTATACAGTAATATAACGTACGGTACATGGAAAACTACAGTAGATAATACTCAAGTATACAGGACTTGAACATTTTAGTATGTAGATAATACTGTTCTACATATGATTTAAATACATTTCTAAACAGAAATATTGACATTATAAATAACACTATGTGCAATTTCAAATGGAATGATTAATGAACCTATAAGGAAAAGATGTACAATATAACTAACCTAAAAATATAGTATGAACATACGGTATATAGTCAATTATACAATTTCTTTGACTATATAGAAATCGAGGACGTGTGAATATACGGTATATACTCAATTATACAGATTTGTAGATGTATATACAGTCAATTATACCATGATATGTAACGGCCCAGTCTTCCATTCCGGTTTCCCAAGTACTCTCGATTCAGAATTGGGGCAATCGGTTGGGCCGTTAGAGCTTTTTAACTGTTAAGGGTATTTTGGTCTTTTGCTCCCCGGTCAGAGGCTGAGGATTTTCAGGGTTTCAAGGTCATTTCGGCCTTCGTTGAGACTTGATTGATGTTGGTTGCAAGACCCAAGGAGTTTGGGTTAGTTGATTAGAAGTTCGGAGACATTCCGGTTAATAGAAAAATTAATTGGAAATTAGTTGGTCCATTGGGGTTTGAACCCTTGCCCTAAAATGGTGAATTTGGAGTTTTAGAAAAGAGTTTTAGTTAAAAAGAAAAGAATTTCTTTAGCCGGGACCCGCAAGAGAAAGCCTTGGGAAGGGAATTTTAGGTCTCCTAACCCTTTTAAAATAGGAAAAAGAAGGAAATTAGGGAAAACCCTCTTTGTTCCCTTGGTAGCCGCTCTCTCTCTCTCTCTCTCTCTCTCTCTCTCTCTCTCTCTCTCTCACTGGCTAACAGAGCCACCCTAACCCGGAGCCACTCCAACCCACACCGCACCACACCGCCCGCTCGGCCACCAATGCGTCGCACTGACCGCGCACCAGCCGCTCACCGCTTGCTGCCCTGCCCCGCGCGCTCGTCTGCAGCCCAGACACCCGCCGTCGCGACGCCAAGACCGCCGACGTCGCCGCTCGCGGCCGCCCAGCGCCGATCGCACCGAGCCTCGCTCAGCCAGACCAGACGCGCTCACCGCGCCCCATCCTGGGCCGAGAGCTCGCTCGCGCGTCGCCTCCGCGGCTCGATCGTCGCGACATCGCACCGCCGCCGTCAGACGTCGGTTGCGCGCGCGCGCGCGCTCTGCGCGTCCGCGCTTTGCGCCTTGCGCGCGCCCGCTCAGGTGTGTTCGCTCGCTTGCCGTGCGCCCGGCGCCCGGCTCAGCGTCCTGCCGCACAAAGCAACGCCCAAACACGCGCTTGCTGCGAGAGCCCGTGTCCTCTCGGTTGGTAATTCTCGAGCCTTTTCCCTTTTAGATTTTTAAGTCTGTGTTGCTTTGTATATTTATTTAGGATGCTTTTATTATGCCTAGGTTGCTCGGGTTTGTTATAAAGCTCGAGGGTCTTATTTGATTCGTGATAGCTATCTTCCACTTGTTTCGTGTAAGGATTCCTTACCGTGGTTGTGTGGACCCCTGCGATGCTTTCTTGATTGTGCCTTATATGCATGTTTACTTGTATGAACATGATTAGTGGATAGGATGACTTGTGATTGCATTCTTGCTAGCATGTTTGCCTGCTTGTACATGTTAGTGCCATGCTAGGATTGTTCTTCCAAAGCATGCTTGAGATTCCCGCTTTAAGTTCGTAGTATCATGCTAGGTTATGTGTGATTGATGTTGATATGTATGTCTAGCCAGAATCAATTATTTTGTACTCTAGCTAGTATAGTAGGGTTTGTCATCATCTAGAGGTGAGAGCGGACATAACGTACTTTGTCCCCACCTGGTCGGGTGTAGAGCGAAGCATAACGTACATTGCTTCCCCGGCGGACCTATGTGGATTTAGCTACCACATCGGCATAAGCCTAGTTTAGTAGCTGCTAGAGCGGAAGCCCGCCTTGGCGGTTCTTAGCTTCAGTCGGTGGTGCTGGTGCAGCCGCAGATGAGTCTCGAGGGCCTCGCACCACTCGTGTTCGATGACACCGTTTCCGAGTCTTTAGGCATGCGCACGCCCGCGTAGTTTTGTACTTAGGCCCCCACATTTACGCCGGTTGCAAGAAGCATGCGGTGTGCGCGCACACGCAGCGTTAGTAGCCGGTTCGGGAGAGCTCCCGGGCTAATGTTCGTGAGTACACCGTTTTTCCGATTTAGAGCGGACTTGGGTACTCTCCGATAGTCCAGATTTGTTAGCGAGGGTAAGAGGCCCTTGAGGACACCCATTGGGATTGGCTTTTGAGTGATCATATGGTCGAGGGAGAAAGACCTCGAGGGTGTCGAACATCTTTGGGATCGGTTTTTGAGTGATCAATTGGCCGAGGGAGAAAGACCTCGGAGATGTCTCGGGATTGGTTATGAGAGCCAATCATTAGGCCGGAAGTAGGAGACTTCGAGGATTCAGATTCGCCTTGTAAGCTCGTTGAGCTATGATCCGTGTTGGTAATCGTTTGCATGTATACTAGGGTGCTAGATGATTGATGTATCGTATTGTACCGGTTGGGGATTCTTACTGAGTATGTTTATACTCACCCTTATTCTCGTGGTTTTCCACGGGTAACTTGGGATAGCACCAGGGGATCGCTAGCGGAGGAGGCGATTGATCATGGGAGCCTCCGGCACTCTGTCTTTTATTTGCATAAATTGTTCAGCATGTAGACGGAAAGGAGTCCTAGGTGGACGTTTTTAAATGTTGTTTAAATTGTATTGTATGATTTTATAAACACCGCCGAGCTTGTTTTACTTTGTTGGCTTTGCTTAAATGAAGGTTGTTGTTTATGTTTTAAGTGTCCCCGCTTTTAAATGTTTTGAAAGGTTTTAAATATGAGCACTAAACCGCTTGATGAAGTATTTAACTTGCATGCTGAGTGAAAACCTAGGTTTATGACCGTGTTTTGGGTCGGGTTCTTACAGGTTGGTATCGAGCACGAGTCATAGATTCTCAGAGACTAAACCCGCTTTGCGGTTGTTGCCCCCATGATCATCAAGACTCGCGTACCGTCAGTTTGTGCGAGTTCATTAAGCTAAGGGTTTTATTTTACAACATCGCATCTAGTATACATGTGTTACCCTTGTTTGGCAGTGAGAGCCCCAGCGTGGGCTAGCTTTTATGCTTTGTGTGGATCGCTAGTAGGTTGATTGCACTTAGAAGAGCAGGGACGTTTGGTATTTCCAACTGAGGAGTTGGACTGTTCATGTTGATCATGAGACCACGTCTAGGGTTGTCTAGACCCGTAGGCCACCTTTGGCCCTGGCAGATGAGTTGCCAAGAGTAGGGGGGGTTGAGGCTAGCACGCCTCAGAGTGAGACTCCTTGAGCAGAGTGTGCTCCAGCCGTGACGGAGTTGATGGCAGGTCTTTTAGCTAACAGAGAGCGGAGACCCAGGCGCAATTTGTAGCGCGTAGTGAGGAGTCTTGGGCATAGATAGCCCAGTTGGCAGAGTTTATTTAGGGGACACCCCTCCTTGTAGCTCCAGTAGCCCCGGAGGTTCTCGGGAGGGCTTGATCAGCAGGTTTATGCTGATAAGATAGTTGGCGTTGATCGAGCCGCCGAGTTTGGCAAGTGGAAGCTTGTACAGCTGGATGTTTTTGAGACCTACTGCTAGCAGCAAGGTGGTTGGCCAGGATCGAGTTTATCATCCAAGTGCTGGGATGACCTGGTGTTCAAAGGTCGATGACCAAATGTGTAGAGGTCGAGGCGCGCCATTCTGGTGTTGTTTGATGCAGCAGTGTGGTGGTGGAAGTCCCCTATGAGAGGAGGACCAGCAGAGTCTCCACCAGCCACCTGGTCGATTGGCAAGCGGCCAAGTTAGTAGCTTTTGAGGAAGATGTAGAGACATCTTGTTCTTCCGCAAACTGCGATCGTTTTACTGACCAGTTCTTTTAGTACCCTCGTAGCTTGAAAGCGGTAGTGTGGAGTTTGCTTGTCAGGACTTAATCCGTCCTTGGTTTTCAGCTGGCTATTAGAGAGAAGCACCTTCTGTTAGCATGTTCCAGGTGTGGAGCTAGGTGCTGCCACCCGAGGGTTGGCCTGAGTATTCGTTGAGCATCGAGTGGGATGCAGGAGTGGGCCTTGGCTTGTCTGTTAGACGTGATGTTAGAGAGTAGTCTACTCGAGTGTTGAGACTCTTGTGTTGAGTGCCATTGCCCTGTCACCTGGAGTGTGACCTTCCCTACTCTCAGAGGGGCTTAAAGCTCGTAAAGGGATGTTTGTGTTGTAAAGGAAGTAGTGCCTGTTGGCACCAAGCTTTGGAAGAAGGCCTAGTTTCAGGCCAGTTGGCACTTTTCGTACAGGTGGTTCCAGGACCCGCCCGGAGTTTAGCATCCCCACTAGTCTTGTACCCATTCATGAGATTGCAGCTATTTGGGCTGCATAAGAGGTCTAGCTCGGTGGTAGCCAGAGAACTACAAGTTTGAGGTCGTTCGAGGGATAAGTAGGAGCCTTTCAGGGTCACCGAGAGTTGGGTACAAAGGATGTTGTTGGTTGTTAAGGGCTAGCGCGTCCGAGTTCTCGCGCCTGTGTTGTGGGCTTGTGAGCCAGTTGGATTGTAGTGTGATTCGACTACCCTGGAGTTACCCTAATATGAGTAGGGTTGGCATCGATGATGCGTGGTTGATCCACTGTTAGAGCCATGAGTTGGATGGTTGATCGGAGCACGTTTAGTGGACCATTGGTATGAGGTAAGTTAGCTTGGTGTGGCTATGCTCTTGTAAGAGTGAGTCGACCAATGTGGCATTCCGTGGTGAGTTGACCCTGAGTGGGTTGAACTCTTGTTGCTCCTTTGCTAGATGTGGCTCTATTGGGAGGCAAAAGTTGCCTTGTTTGAGAGTACTTGTTGGTTTGGATCTTAAGAAACCAAGTTGGAGCTGTACACGCCGGTGTACTTTTGTGTAGCTCGTTCCGTGGTGTATTTTTCAAGAACCACGAGGGGTTTCGGGTTGTGAAAAACGGTGCTCGATTCCGAGGAGTTAGGACTTTAGTTCTTGGCAAGTGCCCTAACTTGGGTTGAGAGGTTACCGTGCTGGTAGCCGGGTTGTTGTGTAGGCAAGTTATGCTAGTTGGCCCTTGACCTGGGTAGAGGCATTTCTTGTTGATCGATGGTTGAAGTTTAGTTGGAACTGATCCAGGGCGATGGTAGTAAAATCGCGGAGTTTCTGGCCGCCATGGCTAAGAGAGTTGTTTGGATCCTTACCCTGGGTAGAAGCTACGATGTGGCTGATGCTTTGAGCAAGAGGAAGTTTGGGTCTTACGGTTGTTCCGCTCAGTGGATAGCGACTCGCCGAGCGGGGGCGATCTAGGGTCGCGATCGGCGCCGACCATGAGTTAGAGCTCAGGATCGTCAGCAGGGTGGGGCCAGGCAGCCGGCTCATTGCATCAAGTGTGGTAAGGCGCTTTTTGGATGATGTGGAGCATCGCCCCGTGCTTGCTGCAGATTTGGCAAGAAAAAGCTTTTGGCCAGCACAGTCGAGATGCTGGAGGGAGATGTGCTCGTGTAGCCAGATGTCTGTTAGACCGTTGACGACAATATGTGTCGGAGGGTGATCGGAGGAACCCTAGATTGTAGAGAGCTTCACTAGAGCTAAGTCAGACCCAGACAGTGTTCCTCGGTTGTGTTGCTGGATGCTTGTTGTCGGTTAACAAGCTAGAGTTGTTCTTGGTAACCTCCACGTTGATTTTCGGAATTCTTAGCTAGGTGGTGCTTGGTGTTGACCAAGGTTTGGTTCCCATGTTGTTTCGTGAGCTAGCTCGGTTCGAGCAAGCGGGCGTTGCCCTGAGGATTTGTTCCTAGTCAGGAAGTTTTGGGAGTTGACCCCTCCCTCGACAATTGAGTAGGCACTGCTAGTTCCAAGTTGGGGGTTCAAGCGATTGAGGATCCTCGGATGTTGCTTCCGAGAGAGTTGGTTGTTATTGCCCTTGGGTTTAAGCAAGACAGCGAGCGTGTGTGAAGTTCGCTGTCCTTCGGAAGTTCGCTTGCTGGGAAATCGTTCCTGTTGAGGAGGAGTCAGCTTAGCTCCTAATTTGTGTAGTTGATCAGAGTAGCGCAGCGGTTAGCCCAGCGAGAGTGTCCCTGCGTTTGTTTGTTAGCAAGCGGAAAGTTGTTTGTTCCCGCAAGGGCGGAGGCCTGCCAGTTCAAGGGCTTGAGTTGTTGCTGGAAGGTTGTTGGATCTTTGGAGTTTGTAGAACCCCTTAGTTCTTTGGTAGTTGAGTTGCACCGTGGATGCCGGCCTCGAGTTTTAACTTTTGAGGTAGTCTTGCTGACTCGTGTTGTTCATGATCCGCAAGCTTGTGGTCGCCGCTATCCTTATTCCTCACGATGTTTCGTGGGTGGAGTTTCTGGATTGGAAGAAGAGTTAGGTCTAAGCTATAAGGAGGAAGTCCTTGGAGCAGCCAGATGGGCTTAAGAGTTGAGTGGCAGCTTGGAGGCGAGCCTTGCTCGTTATAAGCTTGGGTTGAGTTTCTGCAGAGCAAGCCTTCTTGGGCTTTGTTCCTAGTTGATGTGCGTTCACAGTTGGCGTTATAGCTGAGCCACAGTTGAGTGGGTTGGCACAGAGATGCCGTGGCATTGGTTGGAAACCTAAGAGTTGTTATCCTCCATCTATTGTGTTGCTAGTAGCCACGTAATGTTTTATTCCTTGCTGCTCGAGATTTCCGTAAGAGGAATGTTGTTTGTTTTTCTGTCTGGCGATGTTCTCTTAGGCTAGTGGCTGATCGGATTGCATTGGAAAGTTTGTTGTCGGCCGTTGAGGGGCTCCAGTTTGTAAGTTTGGCCGAGTGGAGCCTGTGCCTGGACCTTGTCTTCTAAAGGTGGCCGTAGCTGAAGTTTCAGCTGTTGTGTTGGTGGAAGCCGTTTGGTGAACCAGAAAAGTGCCCCTTGGCTTTGGTGCTTCGATTTCTCGTAAGATGGTTGCTTAAGTGTTGTGGACGCATGCTAGTTGGAGGAGTTTGCCTTGGGATCAGTCGCCAGTTGGTGGTTCGATTTGGATTTCGTTAAGGATTGTAGGCAACCATTGGGGCTCGCAGATCTCTTGCGAAGTAAGAGTAGGCCGTTTAGTTTCTGAAACCTGGGAGGTTCATTTGTTTGGTCAGCATGGTGAAGGGTCGAGGCTGTTTGATAACATAAAGAAGTTACGCCAGAGCGTGACGTAGAGTTTTAGAGCTTGTGACCTGTCCACGAGTTTGCTGAGAGTAGCGCCGTAGAGAGGCGTTCAGAGTTGGGCTAGCAGGGTTAAGTAAGCCCTAAGATTTTAAGACCGTTTGAGAGCTAGTGCGAGTTTGAGGATGTGTATTACCGTTAGCACTATCACATCTATTTCTTCGGAGTTCGGTGTATGCCCAGTCTTGGTTGAGATAGTTCGTGGCAGACTCGGTGTTTGTTGGGCTTGGAGCCTTTGGGAACCCAAGAGGGTTCGGTTTCAAAGAAGGATTTGTGTTGTCTTAATCGGGAGCTTGGTTGGTTAAGAATCAGTGGAGTTTCCCGGAGCTGTTCTAGTCTTAGGACTTTCGGGGACGAAAGTCTTTTAAGGAGGGAGTATTGTAACGGCCCAGTTTTCCATTCCGGTTTCCCAGGTACTCTCGGTTCAGAATTGGGGCAATCGGTTGGGCCGTTAGAGCTTTTTAACCGTTAAGGGTATTTTGGTCTTTTGCTCCCCGGTCAGAGGCTGAGGATTTTCAAGGCTTCAAGGTCATTTCGGCCTTCGTTGAGACTTGATTGATGTTGGTTGCAAGACCCAAGGAGTTTGGGTTAGTTGATTAGAAGTTCGGAGACATTCCAGTTAATAGAAAAATTAATTGGAAATTAGTTGGTCCATTAAGGTTTGAACCCTTGCCCTAAAATGGTGAATTTGGAGTTTTAGAACAGAGTTTTAGTTAAAAAGAAAAGAATTTCTTTAGCCGGGACCCGCAAGAGAAAGCCTTGGGAAGGGAATTTTAGGTCTCCTAACCCTTTTAAAATAGGAAAAAGAAGGAAATTAGGGAAAACCCTCTTTGTTCCCTTGGTAGCCGCACTCTCTCTCTCTCCTGAAAACCGAGCCACCCAGCCGAGCCACCCTAACCCAGCCGAGCCACTCCAGCCACACCGCACCACACCGCTCGCCACCACCAGCATCTGCGTCGCACTGGACCGCACCAGCCGCTCACCCCTTGCCTCGCCCGGCGCGCCGCTCGTCTGCGATCCGGACACACCCGCCGCCGCGACGCCCAAAGACCGCCGACGCGTTGCTCGCGGCCGCCGCCAGCCGCCAAGATCGCACCGAGCCTTGCTCAAGAGACCCGGCGCTTCGCCCGCGTAGATTCCAGCCGAGATCGCTCGCTCGCGCGCGTCGCCTCCGCGCCCGATCGCCGCGCGCGACGCGCGCCGTGCCGCGCGCGCGCGCCGCCGCTAGCGTCCGCTTCGCCTTGCCGCGCGCGCCCGCTCGGTGTGTGTGTTCGCCGCCTTGCCGTGCGCCAGCGCCAGCGTCCTGCGCACCAAAGAACGCCCAAACACGCCCTCTCACTGCGGAAAGCCCGTGTCCTCTCGGGTTGTAATTCTCGAGCCTTTTCCCTTTTAGATTTTTAAGCTGCTGGCTGCTGTATATTTATTTAGGATGCTTTTATTATGCCTAGGTTGCTCGGGTTTGTTATAAAGCTCGAGGGTCTTATTTGATTCGTGATAGCTATCTTCCACTTGTTTCCAGGTAAGGATTCCTTACCGTGGTTGTGTGGACCCTGCGATGCTTTCTTGATTGTGCCTTATATGCATGTTTACTTGTATGAACATGATTAGTGGATAGGACAGCTTGTGATTGCATTCTTGCTAGCATGTTTGCCTGTTTGTACATGTTAGTGCCATGCTAGGATTGTTCTTCTAGCATGCTTGAGATTCCTGCTTTAAGTTCGTAGTATCATGCTAGGTTATGTGTGATTGATGTTGATATGTATGTCTAGCCAGGAATCAGTTATTTTGTACTCCTAGCTAGTATAGTAGGGTTTGTCATCATCTAGAGGCTGAGAGCGGACATAACGTACTTTGTCCCCACCGGTCGGGTGTAGAGCGAAGCATAACGTACATTGCTTCCCCCCGGTAGCCTATGTGGATTTAGCTACCACATCGGCATAAGCCTAGTTTGTAGCCTGCTAGAGCGGAACCCCGCTAGCGGTGGAAGCCTCGCCTTGGCGGTTCTTAGCTTGGTCGGTGGTACAGTGCGCACAGATGAGTCCCGAGGGCCTCGCACCATCGTGTTCGGTGACACCGTTTCCGAGTCTTTAGGCATGCGCACTGCCCGCGTAGTTTGTACTTAGGCCCCCACATTTACGCCGGTTGCAAAGAAGATGCGGTGTGTGCGCGCAAGACACGCGTTAGTCGCCGGTTCGGAGAGCCCCGGGCTAATGTTCGTGAGTACACCCGTTCTTTCCGGTTTAGAGCCAGACTTCGGGTACTCTCCCGATAGTCCAGATTTGTTAGCGAGGGTAAGAGGCCCTTGAGGACACCCATTGGGATTGGCTTTTGAGCTGATCATATGGTCGAGGGAGAAAGACCCTCGGAGATGTCTCGGGATTGGTTATGAGAGCCAATCATTAGGCCGGAAGTAGGAAACTTCTGAGGATTCCAGATTCTGCCTTGTAAGCTCGTTGAGCTATGATCTGTGTTGGTAATTGTTTGCATGTATACTAGGGTGTTAGATGATTGATGTATCGTATTGTACCCCGGTTGGGGATTCTTACTGAGTATGTTTATACTCACCCTTATTTCTGTGGTTTTCCACCAAGTAACTTGGGATAGCACCGGGACGGCTAGCGGAGGGAGCTGATTGATCATGGGAGCCGTCGGCACTCTGTCTTTTATTTGCATAAATTTTTCAGCATGTAGACGGACAAGAGTCCTAGGGGGACGTTTTTAAATGTTGTTTAAATTGTATTGTATGATTTTATAAACACTGGCCAGACTTGTTTTACTTTGTTGGCTTTGCTTAAATGAAGGTTGTTGTTTATGTTTTAAGTGTCCCCACTTTTAAATGTTTTGAAAGGTTTTAAATATGAGCAATAAACCGCTTGATGAAGTATTTAACTTGCATGCTGAGTGAGAACCTAGGTTTAGGACCGTGTTTTGGGTCGGGTTCTTACACGATATGAATTGGAAAGTACGAAAATACTATTGTTTTACATATGATTTTACTACATTTTCTAAACATGATTTTTGACATTCTAAAGATTGGAATATAAATGAATTAAATGTACAAAATTGACATAAATAGAAATAAAACATATCATACTAAACAATCTGAGACATATCGAATCACGACTATACTGAAAATGAACAGTAACATGCTAATGGTGATGGATAAGTAACAAAAACGTGATACAAATATTGTGAAAAACGGAGATTATTGAGAGAAGATGACTTAACTCGTATGATTATACTATCCGATCGGAGCTTTGTGGTCGAAGAAAATTTACATTTTATGAAGTGGCCGGAATGTGAAAAGAGAGAATGAATAGAGCTGAAGAAACGAAAATGGAGGAATGGAGAATGGATGAAGAAGAGTGAAACAGAAAAGGAAAAGGAAGAAAGATGGAAGATAAATGAGAAAAGGAATTAAAATCTTTTGCATTAAAAAAGTTGACAATTAAATATGGTATGTTTTAAAAGAATGGAAAATATGTTTAAATGGGTGTTTTAATTCAAAAATTTAGTATTAAATGTGATAAAGGGCAAAATGGTATTAATGAAAAATTAATAATTACGAATTTTAATAAAAAAATTAACTTTGCAAAAAAAAACTTGGGCGCCTATATTTGCAAATACTTTTCGGATGTGGTCTAGTTACTATAATTTCCCAAAGAAAAATGAAAGGTTATATAATAATAATAATAATAATAATAATAATAATAATAACAACAACAACTTGTGTGGCATCTTTTCAAACAAAACAATTACCCATTTATCTCACATTTTAAATTATAATGGATGATTTAAAAAAAAACAACACGTATTCTCTTAAAGAGTTATAGGATTTGAGAAGACATATTGCATTTTAGCCTCAAAATAATTTCAATAAAATGCAAAACAACCCCAAACTCATAATTACAAAAAAAAAAACATATAAAATTTAATCCCAACAAACTAAATTATGGGAATAACAAATAGATTTTTAAAATAAAATAAAACAAATCTCGGTTCGTAACAATTTTTAAGGTACAAACACAAAATATAAAGAAAAATTGATAAAAATATAAAATTTTATATAAAAAAAAAATTGTGAGAGCAAAAGTGTCATTTAAGGATGTCCTTTGCATGAACATCCTAAAAACCCATGATGTAGGAAGACATTCAAATGACTCTTAAATAGGCATCTTAGGATGTCGGGCATCTCAGATGCCTGGATTTTTTTCATTGCTACAAAAGAAACGTGGTAATCTAGATGTCCATCTCATGAGAATCTTGGATTACTATGAAATGTGTAACGGCCTAGTTTTCTATTCCGGTTTCCCAGGTGCTTCCGGTTTAATATTCAGTTGTTCGGTTATTCCGTTAAAGATATTTTAACCCTTAGGGGTATTTTGGTCATTTTGCTCCCCGGTCAGGGTTTGTGGATTTTCCGGATTCCAGGGTCTTTCCTGCCCCTTTATCGAGGCTTGACTGTTGTTGGTTGCAAGACCCAAGAAGTTTGTGCTAGTTGTTCGGAAGCTTGGAGGTGGTTAGGTTATTAGCAAAATTAATGTAAATTAAAGGGCCTCCATTGGGATTTGAACCCTTGACCTAAAAGTGATTTGGAAGCTTGGTTTAAATGAGTAAAATAAGATGCGTTAGCTGAGACTCGAAGAAGGAAAGCCCTGGGAAGGGGCTTTGGGTCGCCAAAACCTAATTAAATTAGGAAAAGAAAAAGAAAAGGGAATTCATTCCCTTTGGTTGCCGAATTCTCTCTCTCTCTCTCTCTCTCTCTCTCTCTGTCCCTCTTGCCGAATTCTTGCTCCTCCTTCCCCATCTCCTTGTCGTTTCATCAAGATCAAGAAGCAAGATCAAGAATCATGTAAGTTCCTCTCTTCTCCTTCTATTCCCCATAGCCGAGATTGTTTCCCTTTGGTGTTTGGCCAAACCCTAAACGAGGAGTTGATGTTTCCTTGTAGCCGAGACCCTCTTGGGTGTTTCTTGGAGTTACCGAGCCTTGAGTTCCCTTTCTTGGAGAGTGCCGAATTGCCTTCTTGATACCTCTCCTCGTGTAGCTGCAAACCAATTCAAGAACCAAGGCCGAGAGGTGAGTTTTCCTTTCTTTTTCCTTATTTTCCTTGCCGAAGTCTTTTCCCTTGTTGATTGCGCAAACCCTAACCAAGCAAGAACTCATTACCCTAGCTTGTAGCCGAGAGGTAGGAGGAGTTTGAGGCTGCCGAAGTTGGTGATTCATCTTGCAAAGAGCCGAGCCTTCATCCTTGTTCATCCCCATTGTTGCCGAATCAATTCCCTATCTTTCCTTGCAACCGAAACATCTTGTGGTAAGTTTTTCCTTTCCTTGGCCGAAAACCTTTGGTTGCTGGTTGGTGGTTTTCTAAGTGCTTCTCCTTTGTTTTGCAAGCTCCGATCGAAGCAGGAAGAGTTCCCGCAACTAACCCTAGAAGCCGTGAGCAAAAGCCAAGCAAAATGCAATCCCGAGGTAAAATTCCCCATCATAGCTGAGAGCTTGATGGTGTGTTTAGGAGTGTGAGGTTTCTTTCCCCGGTTAGCTAACTTATGTTCTTTCCTGTTGAGGTGAAGCCGAGCAAGTTCTGGGAAGTTGTTGTGTGTGAAGACCAAAAACCAAGCTTGGCCGAGAGCTTGTGAGACTATCTAGGTAGTTTCCCGGCTCTAGTTTCTCTTGGTTTGTAGATAGGGTTAGCTAGTTAGATGTTAATGTATTTTGGTTGTTTTTCTAGGTTGTGTGTTTCTGCAGCTCAAGGAGCATTATAGTTATTTTCTGCTTGTTTCCAGGTAAGGATTCCTTACCGGGGTTGTGTGGACCCTGCGATGTTTTCTTGATTGTGCCTTGTATGCCTGTTTACTTTTATGAGCATGTTAGTGGATAGGACAACTTGTGTTTGAATTCCTGCTAGCATGTTTGCCTGTTTGTACATGTTAGTGCCATGCTAGGTTTGTTCTTCTAGCATGCTTATGATTCCTGCTTTAAGTTCGTAGTATCATGCTAGGTTATGTGTGATTGATGTTGATATATATGTTTAGCCAGGAATCAATTATTATGTACTCGTAGTTAGAGTAGTAGGGTTTGTCATCATCTAGAGGCTGAGAGTGGACATAACGTACGTTGTCCCCACGGGTCGGGAGTAGAGCGAAGCATAACGTACATTGCTTCCCCCCGGCAGCCGATGTGGATGTAGCTACCACATCGGCATAAGCCTAGTTTGTAGCCTGCTAGAGCAGAACCCTGCCAACAGTGCAAACCTACCTTGGCCGGTTCTTAGCTTCAAGTCGGTGGTACAGGCTGTTACAGATGAGTGCCGAGGACCTCGCACTACTGTGTTCAGTGACACCGCTTCCAAGTCTTTAGGCATGCGTACCTGGCCCGCGTAGTTTATACCTAGGCCCTCACATTTACGCCAGTTGTAGCAGCATGCGGTGTGCACGCACACGCGTTAGTCGCCGGTATGGAGAGCTCCCCCGGGCTAATGTTCGTGAGTACACCAGTTCCTTCCAGTTTAGAGCCAGACTTCGGGTACTCTCCCGTTAGTCCAGATTTGTTAGCGAGGGTAAGAGGCCCTTGAGGACACCCATTGGGATTGGTTTTTGAGCTGATCATGTGGTCGAGGGAGAGAGAACCTCGAGGGTGTCGGACATCTGTTGGGATCGGTTTTTGAGCTGATCAATTGGCCGAGGGAGAAAGACCCTCCGAGATGTCCCGGGATTGGTTGTGAGAACCAATCATTAGGCCGGAAGTAGGAGACTTCCGAGGACTCCAGATTTTGCCTTGTCAGCTCGTTGAGCTAAGATCTGTGTTGATATCTGTATGCATGTGTACTAGGTTGCTAGATGATTGATTGCATCATATTGTACCCCGGTCAGGGATTCTTACTGAGTATGTTTATACTCACCCTTACTGTGGTTTTCCACCAGGTAACTTGGGACAACACCGGGGCGGCTATCGGAGGGAGCTGGGAGATCATGGATGCTGCTGACACTTCGTCGTGTCTTTATTTACATTATTTGAATTCAGCATGTAGTTGGACATGAGTCCGTAGGGAAAACTTATTTACTGTTGCTTCGAACTATCTTTTATGTTTTAAGGAAAAAGTACTGATCAGTCACTGTTTTAAATTGGATGGTTTTGCTTAATGATTATCTGACTTTGTTTTAAACGTTTTCCACTCTTTATGTTTGAAAAGTTTTAAATTCGACCTCTGGTTTGTGTCATTTATGCTTTTCACTTGCATGCTGAGTAAAGACCTAGGTTTAAAACCATTTTTTGGGTTAAGTCTTTACAAAATGAATGATCCCATAAAAAATTTAAAGAGGTATGAGATAGTTAGAATAATAATTAATATATGTATCAAAATTAATTAACAATGATGATAATTAATATTAATTTTTTTTAAAAGTCTCAAATGTCAAGAAGGTCAAACGGTTTTCTAAAATTTAAAAGTTTTTTTTATTAATTATTATTTTAAAATAATAAATTTTTATAAGTTTTAAAATTTTAAAAGTTGGTATCTCTCATATTCTTTTATTAACAACACTTTCTTCACAATTTCATTCAATTTTTTAATTCCATTCATTTCTTTGGAAAGACTCTTTTATCTTCAAAATATTTTAAAATGTTTGATGTTACCTTCAACTTACCTTCAAAATATTTTAAATTTCATTTAAATATTTGTTTGATAAATTATTAAATATACAAATATAATTCAAAGAATTACTATACAATAGTTTATAATGTTTACTTACATTTCATCATATTTAAATAATATAAATAATTAAAATTAAACAAACATTTCATAGAAAAAAAAAGTTATACTAAGAACAAAAGTAACTATTTACACTAGATTTCGCTGCAAAATGAGAGCAAGACACCTGTAAAATGAACTATAATGTTTTTTTTGATTTGTGCGTGTGTTACAATCTCTAATGTTTATCCTTTGATTCTTTCTCTAGGAATGCGGAATTTGAGTAAGTTGATCTGAGAGCTTGTGAGTTTGTTCTCAAACAGGGATGATTGAATCTTCAGCTTGTAGGTGAAGAGACGATCGATTTGTTGAAGCCTTTATCGTTGAGTGTTCTAAATTCTGAAACTTGTCTCTGAATTCTTTGACTCGTTGATGGATCTTGTGAACTCTCTCTGAATCTCTGAGTCTTAGCTTGGATACGTTTTTCTTCATTTCTTTTGGAAATGAGGGAGAGCTCTCTATTTATAGAGCTTTTTGGACCTCATGGGCTTGGGCCTTTGGGCCAGACTATTGAGTTTCGGTCTCATAGGCCTTTAGGCTTGACTATATTGTTCCTAATCATTAGGTTTGGACCTAAATGACATTTAGTCTTGGTTTAATTTGAACCTAAATTCCAAATAAGCCCAATTCGAAACCATTTAACTTTGCTTAATTACAAATTTGTAATTAACCCAAAAGTTATATAAATTTTGTTATTAATTTATAGATGATGGGGCAATTTCTTATTGGCCGAATTTTCTCAGTCAACAAATGCCCTCTTTTCGAGGTTTATGCACGAACTTTGCGTGAATGAATCTCGAAAAATATAGTTTGAAGTCAACATACAACTTTTGGATGCAACTTATTTGTGTTAATTCAATCAAGATATGAATTTGTGTCATAAATTTGATTTGCTTTCTAACACCTGTATCATGCCAATTAATCAATTAACCATTTTTTTTAATTGGCATAAGATTTTGATTTGAATTAAAGTAGAATGTATGGTCTACTTAATCCAACTTGAATGAAATTAAAATTTTACCCAAATGTTTTATTCGAACATGAATAAAATTTTAATTCACTCGAATTTTGATGGAATATAATTTTATCATACTCCAATTTACTTTGATCTTGACTTTAAGATCAATGGTCATTTTCTTTAAATTTGATTGAGTTTTGAATTTGGCATCAATTTGAGAAAAAATTTGAAATTGCAAACAAATAATTTTTTTTTTAATTTTTTAAGAAATACTCACTTGATGGAATATATTTGGGATCTTGATAAATCAAAGTTCAACCTTCAATTCCAACAAATTTTTTAATAAAATAAGACCCTAAAATTATGATTTTATTTCTTCTTTTTTAAAATAAAAAAATAAAAATCTTTGTGCAGCCTCTCTCTTACATATAAAATCACAACAACGATTTTTTTTAGTACCCACAAACATATTCCTACAACTTCGTCTTTCACTCCCACAACTCCCACTTTTGCTTCTCATGATCACAAATTGAAATAGTAAATAGATTTGTTTTTTCATATATACTTTTGTAATGAAACCCTCACAATAGAAGTTCATTTTCCTACTTTTAAGGTTTGGAAAAAAAAATTTCTTTTACGTTCTCCCATTGTGCACCACACAATTTTGAAAATGGAAGCAGTTGCCAAGATTGAAGTAGAAGTGAGTGGGTTCACTAGTGGCTAATGTGATTTTTTTTTATTGTATTATTTCTTTCATCATCTTTAAGAATTTGATTTTCACATTTGGTCGAATTATGAAATTTCTATTGCAGCATTCAAATTTATACCAACGAATATATATCATATGCACATCGTCAGAGTTTATTTACCCTAAACATAATATAGTTGACGTTTTATGCGCATCAACTAACTCAATTTTTGTAGTAGTGCCAACGAGATCCAATCCTCAAGTTTCAGACGGCCATGAGGCAACAGTTGGATGACGAGGCTTTGGTGGTTGTTGTATAAAGTTTGCATGAAACTGACAAGTCTCACACTTCTTTGCATACTCCATTGAATCTTGAACCATGGTAGGCCAGTAGAACCCCATTCTTTTTAGTTGGAAGTGAAGTTTTGGACTAGACTGAATGAATGTGCTTCCTCTAACGACTTACTTGATTCGTCATTTCCCAAACATCGTAGAAGAAGCCCTTCATAAGAGCGATGATAAAGAGTCTCTTTATAATGAATGAAACGAGCAGATCTTCTTCGTACACCTGCTTTGCGTCGAGACTCTATATGAAGCTTCACATGTTGAAGATAATCAATGATAGGTTTTCGCCAATCTTCTTCTTCAACTATACAGCTAGATATTAGATTTGATTATTAATATTCGTCATTAGCTGGTGGTATGATCCATTTTTGACACAATGTTATGCTTATAGTTTCGCCATCAGAAATTGTTAAAGAAGTGGCCAAATTTGTCAAGGTATCTGCCTTTTTATTTTCTGACCTCGAGACGTGCTCTAAAATGACGCTATCAAATTTCTCCAATAACCGTTTAGCAAATGTTAGGCAAGGCTTCAAATCTTCATGTTTTGTATCGTATTCTAGTAGAACTTGGCTTATCACTAATTTTGAATCGCCAAATACTTCTTTATACTTTATACCGATTTGAATGGCCATTTGGAGACCAATTAATAGAGCTTGATATTCTGCGACATTATTCGAGCATAATTCACTTAGTGTGAAGCTATAGGGTAACATATGCTTCTCAGGTGAAATAAAGACAATACCTACACCTACTCCACTTCTTCCTGTTGCATCGTCAAAATACATAGTCCATAGGTTCGAAACTTCGATAAGAAGGACCTCTTCATCTGGAAAATCTTCACATAATTTCCAATATGAGGGACATGATGTTCTGCTAAAAAATCTGTCAATGCTTGCCCTTTCATAGCCTTCTGCGGGACATAAAAAATGTCGTATTGCTGGAGAAGAATTGCCCATTTAGCCAAGCTCCCTGAGATGATTGATGGAGATAAAATATATTTGATCGGATCAGCTTTTGCTACTAAACGCACGGTAAATGCTTGCATGTAATGCCTCAACTTATCAATGGAGAAGAAAAGAACCAAACACATTTTTTCTATAGGAGAGTAATTTAATTATGCTCCAGTAAGAGTTCGGCTTAGGTAGTATAATGCTCGTTCTTTTCCTCTTTCTCCTACTTGTGCGCACAATGTCCCCAATAATCTTTCTTGCGCTGTGATGTATAAAGTTAGTGATTTTCCCGCTATAGGGGCACTTAAGACAGGATGTGTAAGGAACCGACCCGAATGGGGCACTAAATGGGCCCTTACCCCAATGCATGCATTCAAAGTAAATGACATTAAACAGACATGATTTCAGATTCCAATTAAAAACAAAACATTCAAAACAATCCCTTTAAAAACTAGACAATTTCCTTGGAACCTGTTCCTGTTTCCAAGCACCTGTTCCAAGATAAATACATTTCCAAAGTATACTCCGATCAGAGATTTCTTAAAATCATTCCAAACATGTCTAGATACAATAGTGCTGGAATCCACAAAATATTTAGAAAACATCCTAGGGCTCCGTGTGCTTGCCACATGCATTCAGGGAAAATAAAACATAAAGAGTCATAACACAAAATCGAGTTTGATGACTGAGCCCCATGATCACAGCTCCTCCTTCTTCACCATCCTGTCTCGCAACTCGGTTACCTGTGGAAAAACCACAATAATAAGGGTGAGTAACGAATTACTCAGTAAGAATCCCCAACCGGGGTACAATACGATATACATGGTCATCTCGATGAGCGTATGCAAGCTATGAATATAAACACAGAATAGAGCACATAGCTTAGCCCACACTTGGGCCTCGGATGCCAACTCAGGGTCTTAGTCCGGAATAATATCCACCACACAATCCATCACACAAGTCGCCCTATACGAGAAACAAGTCCCGGCCTCAGCCTGTCTACTGTCGACGAAAGGTACATTGGCTCAAGATCCCGAGGAGCTCTCGGTCGGCGCTGTAATGAGCGTAAGCATGCACCGCGTGCTACTGCAGACTATGGGGGGTGCCGGGTCTAGAGGCAAGCTGCCCATGTCCAGTCACCACGCCTAACTAATTCTTTGGATCGGTGTCACTGACATAGGGGTGTGAGACCTGGACACGTAAACTATGTCAGCCTGAACCACCGCACCTGAGGCTAAGGAAACGGGTCGTGGTAGGCTTACACCAGGAAGCCGCCCTTACCTTAATAGGTGACAATCAGGGGCTACGGCCGAACACGCTGAGGACGTGCCGACTGTCGGGGACGAGGCAATGCCAAGTCATCATCCCGACCGTTGGGGCATTTAACAGTCTGCCACCCTCACCCAAGATTGTGGGGCCAGCCGTTAGGGTTAGCTACTCCCTAACGGGATCAAGGCGGAGCTCCATCTCATACGTCCCTGTCGTGGATGCAAGGTTCGTTATGCACCCGGCCCGGATGATGCTATCTACCTGCCACTCTAACCTGCCTTAGCAATCAGCAAACAGTTCAATAAAATCCAATACGTGCTCAATAAGAATACAACGAGCCTAGCATGATACTACGAAGCAAGGAACAGATACGAGCATGCCAGAGGAAACAACCTAGCATGGATTAACATGAGAATTAACCAAGAAAATCATGCTAATCGGGAATTCAGAATAGAGTACCTAGCTACACATGTCAATAAACACAAACAAGCAATCAATCAACAATCACATATAATATCGCAGGGTCCACACAACTCCGGTAAGAAATCCTTACCTTGGCCGGGGACGATTACACGAAAACCTAAGCTGCGAACGAACCCGAACTAGCTATCGAGAACCTATCAATCACAACAAAAATCACACAATAGGCCTAAATATAATAAAATAAACAGGGCTTAGCTCGGGAGCAACTCACGAGGCGCGACGAACGCACGAACGAGTCGATTGCACGAACGGGGCAGCAATAGGGCTAGCTGGGCGCGCTGGGGCGCAGGAATGGGCGCTGGCTGCGCGCGGACGGGCACTGGGGCGCGAGCTGCGTGCGGACGAACAGGGCTTTGGCGATGCGGCTCGGCTGGGCGCACGCGGGCGCACGGGCGCAGACGCGGATCTGGGCGAGGATGCGCGGCGTGACACGGCACGGCTGGGCGCGGCAAACGAGCGGGCTTCCGCACGAAGAATTTGGCGAGCTCGGCGTCTCTGGCGCGCAAAGCATGCATTGAGAAAACGAGCTCGAATTCGAGCGATTGGAGAAGATTCGACGAGCGATTTGTTGCTGGGTGACTTCCCCTACACTAGCTGCACAAAATCCACACGATTCTCCTCACTCCCACGATCGGCAGAAACGAAATCGGAACAGGGGAGAAAGGGAAGGAATTGGGGGAGAAGAAGAAGAAGAAGAAGAAGAGAAGAGAACACGTACCTGCTGCTCGGAACAAGAAAATCGACCTTGAAATGGAGAAGAAGCTCGGTTGAACTGGGGTCGGCGAGGGAGAATCGCGATGGGGAGCTCGGGTCGGTCGAGGAAGAAAAGAGAAGGAAGAAGAAGACTCTCGGGCGAGCTGTTTATAAAATCAAACCTCAGCTCAAACCAGCGTATATACAAGATGCTGCAATTAGATTAACAAGAGCTCTTAGTGGCTCGATTGGCAACGACACTTGCCTAGCTTCCCATGCGACCTTGGCTCAAATCTCACTCGACGCGCTATTTAATTTCCTATTTCTTTTCACCTTTTACCAAGCCCAAATACCTTCACCAAGCTTCCCGAACCTATTCAAATCATTTCATAATTTTTTCGGCAATTAGCAAAGACATAACCGGCCCTGTCGGCCCGACCAAATTACCAAAATGCCCCTGGGCAACCCGAGAAGACCGGGATGAAATTTCCGGGCCGTCACAGGATGGGTTGGACAAATATTTTTTTTATGCTCTCAAAGGCATTCTGACATGCTTCATCTCATTTGAACGCTTCCCCTATTTTCATTAATCTTTGAAATGGAAGACATCTACCAGCTAAGTTAGAAATAAATCTTTGAATAAAAGCCAAACGACCTTGAAGACTTCGAAGTTTGTGAAAATTTCTTGGTCTCAGCATCTTTTGTATCGCGTCGATCTTAGATTGATCTCTCTTTATTCCTCGATGTCTTACAACGAAACCCAAAAATTTTCCTGAAGTCACGCCAAATGCACATTTAAGAGGATTCATCTTCAACTAGTACTTGCATAATCGATCAACCTTTAATTTTTTTAATTGATCTTGTCTCTTTAAGGATTTGACCACAAGATCGCGACATAACATTCAACGTGTTTATGTAACATATCTTAAAAAATCTTCTACATTTCTTGTTGATAAGTAGCACCAACATTCTTCAATCTAAATGGCATGACTTTGTAACAGTATATTCCTTTTGAAGTTCGGAAGACTGTTCTTTCTTCGTCTTCGAGAGCCATCCTTATTTGATTATAGCCTGACGATCCATCCATGAAAGACAAAGCTTCATGCCCGTGGTCGCATCAACCATAATTTCAGTAATGGGCAATGAAAAATCATCTTTTTGGGCATGCATTATTCAAGTCACGGAAGTCAACACAAATGCGGAGTTGTCCATTCTTCTTCCTTACTAGAACAATGTTAGCAATCCATGTTGGGTATTTTACTTCGCGAATGAAACCAGCTTCAATCAACTTATTAAATCCATCTTCAATTTGAGGGATAAGGTCTGGTCTGAAACGTCGTTGGGTTTGCTTGATTGATCAAGATCCTGGTTTGATAGAGAGTTTATGAACATTAACTTTAGGGTCTAGTCCAAGCATTTCTTTGTATGACCAAGAAAATATGTTTTTATATGTAGCAAGAAGACTCATATATTCCTCTTCCTTTTGAGGCGTAAGTAATACACTTATAAAAGTTGGGCGCGATTATTCTGTTGTGCCAAGATTTACCTCTTTAAGCTCTTCAACTTTTGACTGAATTCCATCCTCTAAAGAAAGTGGCGCTTCATTGATATGTTCTTCATATACCTCAGTTTCTCCCTCATTTATGATAGTGATATGATGACATGAGAACTCACCTTCTATCTGTTCTAAATCTTCTTTTGATAGATTAGTGATGATAATGTCATGTGCTTTATTCTTAGTGAACCTTCAGTCTCAACTTCAACGAACATTTTTCTTTTCATCCGAGATGGATAAGCTCTATAAATCTCTTCACCACTTTTTATTATACTCAAAGATTTATCTTTGCAAGATTCTCTTGAGCTTTCATCAGAAATTTGGTTGAAAACTGACTTGGGATATCCTTCTTTTTTTATTGTAGTCACACTCAACCTTTGAAAAACTAATGGTCGTGTTACATCTGTAGTTAGACCTATGACTTCATTTCCCTTTATTGGCCTTCTTAATCTCCAAAGGAGGGGTTTTCGCAAGTTATCTGACATTTGATAGGTTTTTTCTCTCTTTACAAGTTTGCTTAATCCTCCAAAAACTAATGGTTTTGCTGTAATAATAGTTAAAGATGCACCTTTTTTTTTCTTTAGATATATTCAACCTTTGAAGAACTAAAATGTGAGCAACTGACAACTGAATGTGTTGCTTGGCCTCCTTATTTTCCTTTGCCTCTTCAACCTTTTCAATGGTTATATAGTTTGCGTCTTCGACTTTTGTATTTCCTTCTATGCGTATTGGCTCAGGTGATTTGTATCCAAGTTCTTTTCTTGATACAGGTAAAGTATAACCTTTCTTCAAGAGATTTTCTTTATTGAGGAAAGCTCAATTTGGTCTTCAAAGATACTTAAACCTTTAAACTCTATGTGAGTCGTGAAGTCGTACCCTGCATTTGCCAAAAGTTTATATGCATTAGGGTTGTATCCCTCTTTAGTTCGTATTTAAGGAAGAATTACCTTTAACTGATTATCTTTAACTGTTCCATCAACTTGCTTTATCATCTTTGTAAGAGGTGTAGTGAAATTTTCTTTTAAAATATCAATATCACCAACTTTCAAACTTGTCAAACATTCGATAAAAGGTGTTTCACCCTTTTTACGTCGAGATAAAGGAACATAATGCATGATAGGAGGACTTATAACCTTCTTATCTTTTGAAATCTTGGGCACTGATGAGTTCATTGAGGCTTCATTCTTTGTAGTGCAAGCCTTGTTTTCACTTGTCACACTTTTCTTTTTATTGGCTGCCTTTTGTTCTACCTTGATTTTGTCAACTTCTTTTATCAAAGGAATTTCTAAAGGGGGTGATTGTTCTACGTTATTGTTCCTCTTATAGAACTTTGCATCATCGAAATGAGACTCAGTTTCTAAGAATGGATTTGTGTCAGTGTCGACTTTTTTGATGCCGTCTTGATAAAATTTAAATCATTAATGCAATGTAGATGTGACAACTTGATTTTCATGGATCCAAGGACCCCAACAACAACCTATACGTGGTCTTACAATCTATGACATGGAATAAAGTGTGCGCATTCAACTCGCCAATGATGACTTCCAATCGTATCATGCCAATCGCTCACTGCCCACCTTGGTTGATACCTTGAATTACCAACTTGCTATTAGAGAGCTCTTCCAGGGTAATGCCTAGTTGCTTCATAGTTGACTTATGCATTATGTTTATTTCTGATCCATCATCAATGAGAATTCATAGTTGACTTAGGCATTATGTATATATATATATATATATATATATATATATATATGTGTGTGTGTATGTATATGTATATGTATATGTATATGTATATGTATACACATTTTTCTATCTCAGGGAAAAACTGCTTCTATCCCTAACCATATATATATATACATGTACATATACATACGTATACATACATATATATATATACATACATATACATATACATACAATAACTCTTAATGGTCATCCAATATTAAAACTTTTTGGACTTTATGTTTAGTTCAACTCATTTGTATTATGTGTGACCTCTTAGGAATTAGATACTTTAGTTGTTAGTCCAATCTAATTAGTCTAACTATAATAATTATTCTCTAGCAAGTAATTATTAATTACTAAAATACGCTAATTATTATTTCCATAATAATTCTTATTTATATTTAGTAATTGTCGGAAATTGTTTTAGGGCACGATTTCTTCAATCCCCCAATTGTCATTAGACAATCTAGCAATACTAAATTCCTTAAATCTCTTATACCAGAATTTGACAACATGATTAACATCTGATGTAATCCATGATGTTTCTCAAATTCTATTCCTTGATATATGAGTTCGAATTGTTTAAACATAGAATAATTTCTTAATCCATAGAGCATGACGATGCATTTTTCTATTCTTGTTCATTAAAGGACCAAGATATCAGTCCTATCTAATAGGAAGATATTTTCACTCTTGCATGACCAAAACTTTCACTCAAATCTCGACCAATCTGATCGCTGATTTTATAACCTCCTTTTACAAGACGACGTTTAATAGTATCAAAGTTAAATCAATCTTATCATGGTTGTAATGCACTATTTATTTTTACATCAAACACACCATAATATAATTATAAATATAAAAGATTACGATATATTGTTATATAATTATAAGTTTTTTTATGTTAATTGTGAAAGTGAATCATTTAAAAAATTTAGTGTTAAAATGGGTTGTTTTTCAAATATATTGTCAAAATTGGTCCTTTTTTTAATTTTTTTTTTTAAATTTATGGGGCGCGACTTTAATATAGACATAACCACTCTAATTTTTGAAAATGACTATGGTAAAGTTATTTCAAAAATTTGTTTTTGTTTTGAATTTTAATTAATATATTAACAGAAATGCATTACAACAAAAAATATATACTAACATACATTTAAAATATATATATATATATATATATATATCTTAAAATATTTTTACCAACATATATTTAAATAATCATATCCTAAATCATAACAAAATATTTTTATAAATATGATTATTTAAATATATATTACTATATATTTTTAGTTGTAATGTATTTTCACTCATGATATAATGTTTAGAAAGAAATCGAATGGGTCGGTGGCACGATTAGTTATTTGGTTTGATGTTAACTTACGGTTACAGGTTCAATCCTTGTAATCAACATTTGTAAGTTGTTTCCCAGATTAATTCCCCAAGAATAAATATTTTAATATGAATTTTTTTTTCTAATATAAAATTTAAATTATTTTTAAAATTTGAAATTAATGTTCTAAATATTATTTAATGAAGTGAAATTCTAATAACTAGACATTTTCAATCAATATTTACAAATATTGGTGATAGTTGTATTTTTTTTGCAAATTTAATTTTTGTTTAAAATTTCAAAAATTAATTTTTTCTAATAATACCATTTTGCCCTTATACACATTTAATGCTTCAAATTCAAATTCCACATTCATTTTCCATACTTTCCATTCATTTAATACATTCTATTTTTGGATTTCTCCCACCAATTAATACATTTTTGCATTTCTCTCACCAATTAATTTCTATTACATTTTTCATTTTTCTTGTCATCCTCAATTATCCATTACTCCATTTTTTATTCTTCAATTACATAGCTTCTTTGTTTTCACATTCCTTCAACCTCGTAAATTGACGTCGACCACAAATCTCCTACCGAATCTTTTGTATTTCAAAAGTCCATTTTTAACCGTTTTGTTCAGCTTTATAGTGCAATCCTTAAAATTTCAGAATTTGTTTTTGTTCCTGATTCATCACCATTACTTTTCATTCTCCAATACTCGTGATCTGATATGTCTTAGATTATTGAGTATGATATGTTTTATTCATGTTCTATCTTTTCTATTCTTTTAATTCATTTATATTCCATCCTTTAACATGTCAATAATCCTTTTTAGAAATGTCTCAAACTCATGTATAAAACATTATTAACTACGGATTCATGTTGCAATATACTGAAATACTTAAGTTAACAAACTTTTTTACTGTATTGTTTAATCGTTATATTGCGGTCAACCACTATACTGTCATATTTCATTCACACAATATAGTCATGTACAATACGATATAATCTTTATATTGCATTTTCGCAATACGGTAGTCTACATTTTTAACTACGTTTTCAATATACTGGTATATTAAAGTCAACACACATTCTTCAATACTGTATAATCTCTATAATACAGTGAATCAATATACTGTCATATTTCATTCTCACAATACCAAACTCTACTCTACTATATGTTCTTTATATTGAGTTAAATCACTAAACAGTTATTTATCATTCTCGCAAAACCGCATTGAATAGACTGTGTGAGAATATTAGTTATACTATACAACTTCTCTTTATAGGTATAATAAGCATTCCAATTCGTATTGCATATAGTGGAAAGTGAGATGGTAATGAGATGTACCATGATTATGAAGTAGTTAAAGTATATCTCGACCCATGCACTCCTTAATACTTTCGATAATGATTAATTTGGGAATTCAAGATTCTATCGAAAATGAGAATGAGATGTACCATAATTATGAAGTAGTCGAAGAGCGTTGCATAAATATTGAAGAGCGCATTCACCAAATGATGGTTTTACATACAATCTTTTTTTATACCGAACACTTTCCGTTTCAAATTTGTAATCCATGAGACCTTTTTTTTATTTACTATTGATCTCATTTTGAATAGTAATTTTGTGTAAAGTTGTTCCAACAGTACGAGTCTCTTTCAATTCACAAAAATAACATATGTTATTTCCCAATGTTTTACTATATGGTATTGTACATTCAAAAGTTTGTAAATTCAAAATTACTAGTTCGCTTGTAACGGCCCGGAAATTTCATCCCGGTCTTCCCGGGAGGCCCAGGGGTATTTTGGTAATTTTGGTCGGGCCGACAGGGCCGGTTATGTAATTGTTAATTGCCGGAAAAATTATGAGTCGATTTGAATGGGATCGGGAATTTTGGTGAAGACATTTAGGCTTGAAAAAAGGTAAAAATAAATAGGGAATTAAATAGCGCGTCGAGTGAGATTCGAGCAAAGGACGCGGTGCAAGCTAGGCAAGGGTCGCTGCCAATCGAGCCACTGAGCGCTCTTGTGCTTCTAAACGCGCGATCTTCTATATGAGCCTGTTCGACGCGAGTTTTGGTTTAAAAGCCGAGCTTCTCCTTCTTCTTCCCCATTTCCTTCGCGACTTTTCTCCGACCGACCAGCGAATCTCCTTCGCGATTTCTTCCTTCTCCAGCGTGTTCGACCGAGTTTCCTCTCCCAAATTCGAAGTCGATCTTCCCCGAGCAGCAGGTACGTCTTCTTCCTCTTCTTCTCCTTCTCTTTTCCTTCCCCTACTCCCCTGTTTTTGATTTCTTCCTTGCCGGCCGAATTGAAGCGAGTGGCTTGTAGGTTTCGTGATGCCAGCCAAGGGGAAGTGGTCCAGCAACAAATCGCTCGTCGAATCCTCTTCAATCGCCCGAATCGAGCTTCTTTTCTCCATCGCCCTGTTCGCCCCTGTTCGTCGAGCTCGCCAGATCGCCCTCGCCAGATCGCACGCTCGGCCGCGTCGTGCCCCTCGCTCGCGTGCGCAGTTGCAGCCTAGCCGCCGAGCCACTCCGCGCATCCTCGCCCAGATCCGCGTCTGCGCCCGTGCGCCCGCACGCGCCCATCCGAGCCGCATCACCAACGCCCTGTTCGTCCGCGCGCAGCTCGCGCCCGACCGCTCGCCAACGCGCCCATTCCTGCGCCGCAGTAGCCAAGGCCCAACCCGTTCTTTGCCGCGTTCGTCTGTCGGCTCGTTAAATGCGTTAAATCGCGCCTCGTGAGTTGCTCCCGAGCTGAGCCTTGTTTATTTTATTGTATTTAGGCCTATTGTGTGATTTTTGTTGTGATTGATAGGTTCTCGGTAGCTAGTTCGGGTTCGTTCGCCATTTAGGTTTTCGTGTCAAATCGTCCCCGACCAAGGTAAGGATTTCTTATCGGAGTTGTGTGGACCCTGCGATATATTATGCGATTGTTGATTGATTGCTTGTTTGTGTTTATTGACATATTTAGTAATAGGTGCTCGTTTCTGAATTCCCGGTTAGCATGATTTTCCTGATTTATTCTCATGTTAATCCATGCTAGGTTGTTCCTTTCTGGCATGCTCGTATCTGTTCCTTGCTTCGTAGTATCATGCTAGGCTCGTTGTATTCTTATTGAGCACGTATTGGATTTTATGGAATTGTTTCTTTGATTGCTAGGCGGAGTTAGAGTTGCAGGTAGATAGCATCATCCGGGCCTGATGCATAAAGTACCTTGCATCCATGGCAGGGACGTCGAGACAGTTCTCCGCCCTGGACCCCGTGAGGGATTAGCTAACCCAAGCGGTAGGCCCTGCAATCTTGGGTGAGGGTGGCAGACTGTTAAATGCCCCAACGGTCGGGATGATGACTTGGCATTGCCTCGTCCCCGGCAGTCGGCACGTCCTCAGTGTGTTCGGCCGTAGCCCCTGATTGCCACCTGTTAAGGCAAGGACGACTTCCTAGTGTAAGCCTACCACGACCGTTCCTTGGCCCGAGGTGCGGTGGTTCAGGCTGACATAGTTTACGTGTCCAGGTCTCACACCCTTATGTCAGTGACACCGATCCAAAGATTTAGTTAGGCGTGGTGACTGGACATGGGCAGCTTGCCTTCAGACCCAAAGATAAGGCAACCCTAATTCTCAGCCCAAAGATCCAAGCTTATGATGAAGCAAGAACCCTTGAATTAAGAGATTAACACCTCCTTATAGATTTGGGAACAACCAAGAGAAAAGGCTAGAATTTGATTACCCCTTAAGATCAATGATCTAGAAGCAAGATATGGAAGATCTTGTTCTAGATTGAGTCACTTCACAATCAAGCTTGATCAAAATTTGGATTGAATGGCTCAAATGCATTCTATCACAAGATTGCAAGGGAAACTTAGAAAAAGAGACAAAGAACATGCCCAAATATTCTAAGAAAATGATCTCTTGTAGAGAGCTAATTTTCATTCAATCAAAATCTGAGTTTTACAACTTACTTCATGGCTATTTATAGCCTATGAAAGTTAAACCTAAAATAAAGAAAACCAACATAATTACCATAATGCCATTGTTGCAAAATATAACCTAAAACATTAAAAACAAGATTTTAAACATAGACTTGCATAAAAGCTCCTAAAATCTGAAAATTGATGTTTGTGTTGCCAACTCTAACATTTGTATTTCCCCTTGTCGAATAATTAAGACATTTAAATCAAGTCAAATGTTATTAATTCCATGGACAACTTCAATCTTGCATACATTGACTTCCAAAGCATCAAATGGTTCCTCTTCCCTTGAAATGGTCTCTAGCACATGAAATGAATTTTGAATTGAAGCTATCCCATCATCGAAGGTGAAGAATGAATGCTTGTTGAATCTTCTTTGCTTTGGATCGTGTAATAGGTCCAAGTGCAACTTGTGGAACTCCATGATCCTTATCATCTTCCCCCTCTTCGAAAGGATTCGTCCTCGAATCTGGAAAATCATCACCTACATCAAAAGGACTCAAGTCAGCAACATTAAAAGTAGAACTCTTTGAAAAGTCACGGAAGATCGATTTTGTAGGCATTGTTGTTAATCCTCTCAAGAACTTGAAAAGGACCATCTCTTCTTGCATGTAACTTGGTCTTCCTTTGAGATGGAAATCTCTCGTTTCGAAAATGAACCCAAACCCAATCTCCTGGTTTAAAAATGAGTTCCTTTCGTCCTTTGTTAATTCGCGAAGCAACTTGGAAATTTTGTTTCTCAATTCTCTCTTTCACATCCTTGTGCAAATTCTTGATCAAATCTGCCTTATTTGTTGCTGCATCACTCACAAAAACATTAGACGGAATAGGAAGCAAATCAAGAGGTGTAAGTGGATTAAATCCATAAACAACTTCAAAAGGAGAACAATGAGTGGTACTATGAATTGCTCTATTGTATGCAAACTCTACAAATGGCAAGCATTCCTCCCAAGACTTAATGTTCTTAGAAATAATAGCTCTAAGCAAAGTTCCTAAAGTTCTATTAACCACCTCGGTTTGCCCATCGGTTTGAGGATGACATGTGGTTGAAAAAGCAGTAGTTTAGTGCCTAATTTACCCCATAATACTTTCCAAAAGTGACTTAAAAATTTAACATCCCTATCACTAACAATAGTTTTAGGAATTCCATGTAATCTTACTACTTCTCTAAAGAAAATATCAGCCACTTGCTTTGCATCATCCGTTTTGTTACATGCTATAAAATGAGTCATTTTACTAAATCTATCAACCACAACAAAAATACTATCTTTACCCCTTGTGGTTCGCGGCAAACCAAGGATAAAATCCATAGATATATCAGTCCATGGTTCATTAGGTACATTCAAAGGAGTATACAATCCATTTGGTTGGGTTCTAGACTTAGCCGCTTTGCATTTAAAACATTGACTACAAACCTTATGAACATCATGTTTCATCTTAGGCCAAAAAAAATGTTCATGCAACATATCATAAGTTTTATGAATCCCAAAATGTCCCATTAAGCCACCACCATGGGCCTCTTTCACAAGTAAATCTCTTATAGAACAATTAGGAACACAAAGTTTATTTTTCTTAAACAAATATTCATGAAAGACATAATAATCATCCAAAACTTTTCCAACTCGACAAGATGCAAAAATTGGTCCAAAATCTTTGTCGATTTATATAGCTCTTTAATGTGCTCAAATCCAAGAATTTTTGCGAGAAGAGAAGTAAAGAGATTGTACCTTCTTGACAATGCATCACCACGATATTATCTTTACCTTGCTTATATTTGATCACATAGGGAAATGTTTCAATAAATTCTACCCACTTTGCATGCCGGCGGTTCAATTTACTTTGACCCTTAAGATGCTTCAAGCTCTCATGATCAAGTGTGAATCACGAACTCTCTAGGCCATAAGTAGTGTTGCCATACCGCAATGTACGAACTAAAGCAAACAATTCTTTATCATAGGTAGGATAGTTCAATGTTTGCCCCATTTAGTTTTTCACTAAAGTACATCAAAGGTCTTCCATCTTGCATTAAAACAAAGACCTATGACCAAACCACTTGCATCACACTCAATTTCAAATGTCTTTTCAAAGTTAGGCAAGACAAGTAATGGTGCATTGGTTAATTTCTCCTTAAGTTCATTAAAGGCTTTATCTTGCATTTCCCCCCATTGGAACACAACATTTGTTTTTTACCAAATCATTCAATGGTGCAGCTATGGTACTAAAGTCCTTTATAAACCGCCTATAAAAGCTAGCTAACCCATGAAAACTCCTTACCTCACTTGCATTTGTTGGTGTTGGCCAATCGCGAATTGCCTTAACTTTCTCAATGTCCACTTCTACTCCATTTTTACCAACTATAAATCCAAGAAAGTTAACTTTTTCCATGCAAAAACAACACTTATTCAAATTAGCATAAAGTTCCTCATTTCTAAGTGTAGTTAGAACAGACCTAACATGTTCGACATGTTCAAGCAAAGTCTTTGAATAAATTAGAATATCATCAAAATACACAACAACATACTTTCCTAAATATTCTCTCAAAACATAGTTCATTAAACGCATAAATGTGCTAGGAGCATTAGTTAGTCCAAAAGGCATAACAAGCCATTCATACAACCCAAACTTAGTTTTGAAAGTTTGTTTTCCATTCATCACCTACATGCATTCTAATTTGATGATATCCAGATTTTAAATCAATCTTTGTAAATAAGCACGAACCATGCAATTCATCAAACATATCATCTAGTCTAGGAATAGGATGTCGATACTTTACAGATGATTTTGTTGATGGCTCTACAATCCACACACATGCGCCAAGTTCCATCTTTCTTTGGCACCAATATGACAGTCATCGAGCATGGACTCAAACTCTCTCGTACATAGCCTTTATCAATGAGCTCCTCCACTTGTCTTTGAATTTCCTTGGTCTCGGTTGGATTGGCTCTATAAAGTGGCCTATTGGGAATGACACTGGAATGAAGTCTATTTTGTGTTCAATTCCTCGAATGGGAGGTAGTCCTTTAGGTACTTCATCTTGGAACACATCCTCAAATTCTGTAAAAGAGATTGAAACACACTAGGCAAAGAAAGAGTATTATCATTAGAAGCCAAATATCCTTCCTTGTACATAAGCACAAAGATTGGTTTTTGGGAAAACATTGCCCTTCTCACCTCTCCCACTCTAGCAAAAAGCAGCTCACTTTTTTTGACTTTTTCATTTTCCTCACTTTTTCACTCTCCCTACCACTTTTTTTTTCTCTCTTTTATTTTTCGCTATTTTCTCACTCACTTCTTTTTTTCTTTTAATTCTTTTTCTTCATACTCTCTCTTTTTTCCTCCAACTTCAGTTGATCAACATATACATCATTAGAACTTAAAGGTACAAGAGTTGTTTTTCTTCCATCTTTTGTGAAAGAATACCTATTCAAATAACCATCATACATGACCTTCCTATCAAATTGCCAAGGTCTACCAAGCAATATATCTCCAATGAGCATAGGTAACACATCACAAAGAATCTCATCTTGATATTTTCCTAAAGAAAAAGTAATTAAAGCTTGAGAAACTACCTTCATTGCCCCACTATCATTGAGCCATTGGAGCTTGTATGGTTTAGGATGGTGTTGAATTGGAATTTGCAACCTCTTGATAAAAAATGTACTTACGACGTTGGTGCAACTTCCACTATCAATAACAAGACTACAAGGAGTCCCATTAACGAGACATCGTGTATGGAATAAGTTGTCTCTTTGGTCATCAACATCATTCTCCTTAATTTGAGTGGTAAGGAGTCTTCTTGTTACAAGGGCCAAATGACTCCCATCTTCCAATTCCTCCTCATTCTCATTTTCTTTTCATCAATTAACTCATCTTCGTCGTTGTCCTCTCCATCGGTGACAACTTGTCCATTTTTAATGATCATGACTCTCTTGTTAGGACAATCACGACTAATATGCCCACTCCCTTGACATTTCCAACATTTGATATCTCTATTTCTCTCTCGAACCTCCTTATATCCTTCCATTTTATCCTTGCCTTTAGAACTTTCGGCATTGTCCTTTTGTCAAACTCATACTTGCCTTTTGGCTTCAAATCAACCTTAACATTATTTGCATTCTTTTTCCAATTATTGGCGAGAAAAAGTAGTAGACTTAGAAGAAGAGTACCTCTTGGAATTCTCCTTCTCCCATGCTAATTGTCCTTCAATTTTGACAAGCAAGGTGTAACAATTCCTTCATATCAAAGTAAGGTTGTCTATCAACTTGATGAGCCAATTGTCGGTTCAACCCGCCAAGGAACCTAGCCATTGTATCCTCCTCATCTTCGTTAATGCATGCCTGCTCATAAGGACCTCCATTTCCTTGTAATAATCCTCTACACTTTTGGATCCCCTGTTGCAAAGTATAGAGCTTTTGCTTGAGTTCTCGAGAATAATGTTTAGGAATGTACCTTTTTCTCATTAGTGTCTTCAACTCCTCCCATGTTTCAATTGGTTCTTCAAAATTTCTCCTCCATTCGGATTTCAAAGAAGCCCACCAAATATTGGCATAATCACAAAATTCAGCAACGGCAAGTTTCAACTTCCTTTCTTCACTAAAGTTGTTGCAATCGAAAACATGCTCAATTTTGCTCTCATATTGCAAATACTCCTCCGGATCAGATTTCCCATGGAAAGTAGGAATTTTAAGCTTTACTCCCCTACTCCTCTTTCATATTGGTTCTCCTTTCGACCCTTCTAGGTGCTATAATTTCCCTACCCCCTATTCTTCCTCCTCGTCCCCCTCGACCTAAAACTCTCCCTCCCCGTGGATTGTATCCCGCTAAGAGGTTAACATTATCTTCTCCATCTTCATTTTCAACTACTTCATAATTAAACTTATCCTCCCTCCCTTGAGGATTTCCTAAAGCTACTTCCATTCGCTCCAACCTATCGCTTAAGGAATTAACAACTTGAGTTAAACGATTAATGACCCCACTTTGAGCTTCTCTCCACCTAGCTTCACTAATCTCCTCTCCATCTCTCCCATCTTGATTCATGGTTGTAAAATAGTAAAATATATATGAAGGACCTCACACACTCAACTCATGAATTTTACACTCTAACGCTCGTGTTTATCACACACAAAGGTAGGCTATTTGGGAAAGTGGCTAAAGTTTGATAAAGGTAGGCTAATATGGATAAAGCAAATCTTGTAATAGTGAGCCTTACAAATCAGCCAAGACAAGAAAAATTATGAAATAACAAAATCAAGAACAAAAAGAAATAGAAAGAATGATAAATGTGATTTTTTTTTTAGGATATATGGAACACTCATGAAGGAAACAAACAAATGGACGTTTGAAATTACTAATTTGAGTAAATGTCCTTCTTGAAGAATATAGATAACACACCGATCTAAATTTTTGTAGATGGACAATTTGACAAATTCGATCGTTAGCAAGGTGTTATAACTGGAAACAACAGTAGGCACATGGATAAAAATAAAAGATAAAATCAATTCAAATATAGGGTTGGCCACAAGGATATAATGAAATCAAATCTAGAGTAGGCCACAAGGAATTTGATGGAAAAGAAAGATAAATATCGACAATTTTTTTTTTTTTTTGGGTAAATTACACACTGAAAAAGAAACCCACAAACGAATGCTTTACGATGCTAATTTGAATAAGTCGTCTTCTTAAGGATTAAAGATAACGTATTGATCTAAATATTTGCAGAAGAACAGTTTGTCAAATTCGATCGTTATCGAGGTATTACAATCGAATATATAAGCATTCAATGCAGTGATTTAAAATTGGACAAGAATAATTCAAGATCGAACCATGAACTTTTTTTTTTTTTTTTTTTTATATAGATCCAACAATGATGAAAAAAACAGAGAAACAAGATCTCGAACAAGAAGATGAACGAATTCTTTGAAAGTTAAAGATAAAATCAAATCTAGAGCCGGCCACAAAGATGCAACCTATGCTCACGATACCAAAAGATAAGGCAACCCTAATTCTCAAGCCCAAAGATCCAAGCTTATGATGAAGCAAGAACCCTTGAATTAAGAGATTAACACCTCCTTATAGATTTGGGAACAACCAAGAGAAAAGGCTAGAATTTGATTACCCCTTAAGATCAATGATCTAGAATCAAGATATGGAAGATCTTGTTCTAGATTGAGTCACTCCACAATCAAGCTTGATCAATTTGGATTGAATGGCTCAAATGCATTCTATCACAAGATTGCAAGGGAAACTTAGAAAAAGAGACAAAGAACATGCCCAAATATTCTAAGAAAATGATCTCTTGTAGAGAGCTAATTTTCATTCAATCAAAATCTGAGTTTTACAACTTACTTCATGGCTATTTATAGCCTATGAAAGTTAAACCTAAAATAAAGATAACCAACATAATTACCATAATGCCATTGTTGCAAAATATAACCTAAAACATTAAAAACAAGATTTTAAACATAGACTTGCATAAAAGCTCCTAAAATCTGAAAATTGATGTTTGTGTTGCCAACTCTAACATTTGTATTTCCCCTTGTCGAATGATTAAGACATTTAAATCAAGTCAAATGTTATTAATTCCATGGACAACTTCAATCTTGCATACATTGACTTCCAAAGCATCAAATGGTTCCTCTTCCCTTGAAATGGTCTCTAGCACATGAAATGAATTTTGAATTGAAGCTATCCACTGTCGAAGGTGAAGAATGAATGCTTGTTGAATCTTCTTTGCTTTGGATCGTGTAATAGGTCCAAGTGCAACTTGTGGAACTCCATGATCCTTATCACCCGGCACCCCCCATAGTCTGCAGTAGCACGCAGTGCATGCTTACGCTCATTACAGCGCTGACTGGAGAGCTCCTCGGGATTGTGAGCCAGTGTACCTTTCGTCGATAGTAGACAGGCTGAGGCCGGGACTTGTTTCTCGTATAGGGCGACTTATATATTGGATTGTGTGGTGATATTATTCCGGACTAAGACCTTAAATTTGCATCCGAGGCCCAAGTGTGGGCTAAGCTATGTGCTCTATTCTGTGTTTATACTCATAGCTTGCATACATTCATCGAGATGACCATGTATATCGTATTGTACCCGGTTGGGAGATTCTTCTTTGAGTAATTCGTTACTCACCCTTATTATTGTGGTTTTCCACGGGTAACCAAGTTTGCGAGACAAGATGTCAAGGAAGGAGGAGCTGTGATCATGGGGCTCAGTCATCAAACTCGATTTTGTGTTATGACTCTTTATGTTTTATTTTCCCCGAATGCATGTAGCGAGGCACTGAGCCCTAGGATGTTTTCTGAATATTTTGTGGATTCCAACATTATTGTATTTAGTCATGTTTTGAATGATTTTAAGAAATCTCTCGATCGGAGTATACTTTGGAAATGTATTTATCTTGGAGCAGTGCTTGGAAACAGGGACAGTTCGTGGAAATTGTCTAGTTTTTAAAGGGGTTATTTTGAATGTTTTGTTTTAATTGGAATCCGAAATTATGTCTACATTTAATGTCCTTTACTTTGAATGCATGCATTGGGGTAAGGGCCCATTTAGTGCCCCATTGGTCGGTCCTCACTGGCTTGGTATCGAGCTCGAGTCATAAATTATGTAGATTGACCTTTTGTTGTAGGTCGTTTTCCCATGATCACCAGCACTCCGATAGTCATCAGGTACGCCTAAGTTTACTATTTGTTGTAGAAAAAGCGTTAAGAATTTACAATACCTGCCATCTAGTGTATGCCTTGTGTAGTGTTGTGGAGCGGAGACGAGCAGGTTCTGAGTCGTTATTGGTTTGGGTTTAGAGTGCCATCATGCCAACTTCCCGCAGTGTGTGATGTATGTTGTGGCTTGTTGTGATATCCAGGTAGATTCGGATGCCCTGGGACATCGTGTAACAGCCCAGTTTCCTATTCCAGTTTTCGAGGTGCCTTCGGGTCAAGATTCGGTTGTTTGGTTGGGTTTTAGAGTCGTTTGGCCCCTTGGGGGTATTTTGGTCTTTTGGCTCTCCGGGCAGGATTTGTGGTTTTCAGAGCTTCGAGGTAGCTCCTGCCTTTGTCGAGGCTTGTTTGTTGGTGGCTGCGAGTCCCGAGGTGTTTGGGCTAGTCGGTTGGATGCTCGGTTGTGGTTTGGGCTTTGGCAAAGTGATGGTTGGTTGTGTGATTCTTTTGGGATTCGAGCCCGAGCCCTTAGTGTTGCTTTGGGAGTTGGATTTAAGAGAGTTTTATTGATTGGAAAAGATTGCTTCGGTCGGGTCTCGAAGGAGGAAGCCGGGAAATGGGATTTTGAGGTTTTAAGTGGATAAGGATGGAAAGTGGAATTAAAATCCCATTTTCCCCTTTTTTCCCATTTTTCCTTTTTATTTCCCTTTTTTATTTTATTTTTCCCCAAAATCAATTTTCTCTCTCTCTCTCTCTCTCTCTCTCTCCCCCACCTAGCCCCTAGCCCAGCCCTTGGCTCGCCCAAGCCCAGCCAGCCCGAGCCTAGCGCCCAGCCCGAGCTAGCAAATTTCCCACCGAGCAAAACAAATAAGATAGCCCGAGCTAGCCCGGCCCGGCCGCGTGGCGCCTCGCCAGTCGCCCAGCCCGAGCCTCGCGCGCCCTCGCCCTCGCCAGCTCGAGCGTCGAGCGCCCTCACCCTCGCCAGCCCGAGCGTCGCGCTCCCTGCCCTAGTCCGTGTCGCCCAGCTGCGCACTGTGTCGAGCCGCGCACAGTGCCGCGTTGCGTCGCCGTGTCGTCCGCGCTCGAGTTGCGCGTCCCAGCGCCAGATCGCGCGCCCGCGCGTCGTGTCGCTCGCGCCCACGCGCCGTCCCCTATGCCGAGCCGCGCAGCGCGCCGTCGCCCAGCCGAGCAAGCGCCCGCGCCCAGCGTCAACCCAGCGCTGTCGCGCGGCTTCGCGCGCGTGAGCCGCCCGCGCCCAATACGAGCAAGCGCCCCCTGGGCCCAGCGCGCCCAACCAGCCCCTTTGGCTGCCTAGCCCGTGCAGCCGGCTGGTTCGCGTGTCAGCCGCGCCTCATGAGTTGCTCCCGAGTCGTGCCCTATTTATTTTAGTGTATTTAGGGCTATTTATGATTATTGATGTTTTTGCTTGGCTTGTTATAGGTTGCTCGGGTTCGATCGCAGTTATTTTTATTGTGTGTTGTTGCCTTCCGAACAGGTAAGGATTTCGTACCGGAGTTGTGTGGGCCCTGCGATATTGTCATTTTTGCCTTGCTTGTTTGCTGACTGTTATGAGCATGATAATAATAGAGCAGCTTTGATTGATTTCTGCTAGCATGTTTGCTTGATATTACATGTTAGTGCCATGCTAGGTTTGTTCTCGCAAAGATGCTTGTGATTCTCGCTAAGCTCGTAGTATCATGCTAGGTAGTGTGATTGATGTCGGTCTATGTTTGCTAGCCAGGAATCATTGCTTTTTGCTCTGTACTCTTAGATAGAGTTGTAGGGTTTGTCATCATCCAGAGGCTGAGTGGACATAACGTACTTTGTCCCCACTGATCGGGAGTAGTGTGCGAAGCATAACGTATCTTGCTTCCCCCCCGGTCACTAAGGTGGATTTAGCTTAGGTCGGGAATAAAGTGTGCGCAGCATAACGTATCTTGCTACCCCCCCCCCCGACCAGCCGGTTGTGGAATTAGCTACCCACTTCGGCATAGCCTAGTTTGTAGCCTGCTAGAGCGGAACCCTGCCATCGGTGTAAGCCTGCCCTGGCCGGTTCTTAGCTTTAGGTCGGTGGACCATGCTGCACAGATGAGCGCCGAGGGCCTCGCGCTACTGTGATCAGTGACACCGCTTCCGAGTCTTAGGCATGCGTACTGCCGCGCGTAGTTTGCCCTTAGGCCCCGCATTTAAGCGGTTGCGCGAAGAGCATGCGGTGTCGCGCGACACGCGTTAGTTGCCGGTTCGGAGAGCTCCCCCGGGCTAATGTTCGTGAGTACACCATTCCTTCCAGTTTAGAGCCAGACTTCGGGTACTCTCCCGATAGTCCAGATCTATTAGCAAGGGTAAGAGGCCCTTGAGGACATCCTTGGGATCGGTTTTTGAGCTGATCAACCTGGTGAGGAGAAAGACCTCGAGAGATGTCCCAGGATTGGTTAGGATAACCAATCATTAGGCCGGAAGTAGGAGACTTCCGATGACTCCAGATCTTTCTTTGTAAGCTCGTTGAGCTATGATCTGTGTTGGTAGCTGTTTGCTTGCATGCTTTGGTACTAGATGATTGATTATATCGTATTGTACCCCGGTTGGGGATTCTTACTGAGTAATTCGTTACTCACCCTTACTTATCTTTCAGGAAACCATGGCGCGAGGCAGGATGGTTGGAGGAGAAGTTGTGATCATGGAAAACCCGTTGTTCAACTCTGAGTCTTGTATTTATGTTTTAAATGTCCTCTGAATGCATGTAGTTGGGCACGAAGCCCTAGGTTGTTTTATGAATGTATTTCGGATTCTAGCATTGTTGTAAATGTTGTAAAGTTGTATGTTTTAATAAATCTACGATCAGAGTAAGTTTTGGAAATGTATTTGTCTTGGAGCAGTGCTTGGAAACATGGATGAGTTTCAAGAATTTTGTATTGACTTTTAAATGAACTCTTCTTTGGTTTTTGGTTTTTACTTAGAATCCGAAACAACCCTATTGCAAATTCTAGTGTTGATTTGTATGCATGCATTGAGGTAAGGGCCCATTTAGAGCCCCATTCGGGTCGGGTCTTTACACATCGTTCCAGAGGGAGGTAGAGATTGGACTCCCATAGGCCAACTGTGGCCCAGTTGATGGTTTTCCCCTAGTAAGAGGGTGGAGGTGCTTTGCCTTGGAATGCCACTCCAAGAGAGGAGTTAGCTGTGGTTGTGCTGATGTGGATGTTTGTGGAGCAGGTCCCCGTGTGGACTAGCCTGGGTAGCTCAAGCGTTAATCTTGAGCCTTGTTAGATTATTTGGTTGCCCAGAGAATGGTTGCAAAGTTGGTAGCCTTCGAGGAGGTTGATGGGGCATCTTTGTGCTTCTGTAAAGTGTGGTTGTTTGCAGCCAGTAAGCCGGAACCCTGTAGTTAAGGGTGCAGCAAGTAGTGTTCCCTTCGGACTGGATCCGTTGGTGGTTTCCTCAGTTGTTTGGTAGAATTGAACACTCTTTCTTTTGGTAAGCCCTAGAGTAGGGCTAGCTGCTGCATGTTGAGAGAGTCGGCCATAGTTTGTTGAGCATCATGTGGAGATGCAAGAGTAGGCTGTGAGCCTTCAGCATGATGAGATGCCTTAGGCATGGTTGTTGGAGTTGAGCCCTTGTATGCCTAGCCAGAGTTCGTGTCACTTGAGGTTGTGACCTTGTTGGCCCCGTTGTAGTAAGATGTGGATTTGGTAGTAGTGGCACTTGAGGTGCATTGGTTGGTGTGCCGCTTTGGCACTAAATCTGGTTCAGGCCTGAGTTTGACATGGGCATAGCAGATGGTTCTATGCCGTTCGGAGTTTAGCGTACTCCTTTAGCCTTGGATCCGTTTATGGTAGTTGCACCTGTGTAGGTCGTGCAAAAGGGCTAGTTCAGTGGTAATCGAAAGATTTCAAGCGAAAGGATGTTCGAGAGGAGCCGGAGCCTTTTCCCAGTGTTACTGGAGGTTGAGTAAGTCAAGCAGGTTGACGGTTGGTAAGTGTTAATGCGCGTGCATCTCCCACTAGTGTTAAGGCCAAGAGATCTTTGTGGTTGGTAGTGCGGTCAACTACCTTCGAGTGCCTAAATCTCCGTAGAGTTGAGCATCGTAGAAGCAAGTTTGGGTCCAGTTGAGGGACCATGAGTTGGATGCCTATGAGGTGAGTAGGATGCCTTGTGAGAGGAGTTGGATGCCTTATGGGTAAGCACCCTTGGTAGAGGCTTGGTATAAAGTAAGTTTGGTTTGGCATGGTTATGCTTTGGTAGAGCAAGGTTGCCACAGCTTCGAGCATCGTGTGGAGATGGAACTTTGGGTGTTCCGTTGATTGGTTGTATCTCTGCCAGGAGCTAGTGTGGCTTTTATGAAAAACATTTGTTAGTCTTGGACCTCTAAATGAAGGTTCGGAGTTGTGCACACAAGTGTGTTTGGTGTGGTTCGTTCTGTGGCGAGAGTTTCAGATCCATGTAGGGTTTGCTTGGGGATCTGGTGCTCAGTTCTTGGAAAAGTTGGACTCTAGGTGGATGTTGTAAGGCTTTAGTGAGGCGGTAAGGATACCATGCTCGTGGTATCAGGTTGTTGCTTAGGTAAGATTTGTTAAGTTGGACCTAAGCTTGGTTGGCGGATCTTCTTGTTGATCGTCATGGCTGAGAGAGTTGTTCGGATCCTTCCTTGGATAGGAGTTATGTTGTGGTTGATGTCTGAGTAGGAGGATGACGCATTCGGTAGCGTTTCAGATCCTCTTGGTTCCCAAGGAGTTGGAGTTGGCCAGCATGGTTGTGTTGCTGGAAAAAAGGAGTTGTTGTTGTTCAGGCAGTTGGCTGTTAGTCCGTTAGTTGGCAGTGGGTGTCGAGGGTTGTCGGAGAACCCTAGGTTGTGGAGAGCCTCTCTAGAGCTCAGTCAGGCCCCGGTAGTGAGTTTCAGTTGGCAAGTTGAAGCCGTGTAGTTTGTAGCCTCGGGTGAGTTGTTGGCAGTCTTGGTAGCCTAGCAAGTTAGTATTTGTTTGGAGTGGAGTCCGGATTGGTTCCTGTGTGGGAACAAGTTGATGCTTGGTGTTGACCAAGGTGTGGATTGGAATTTCTAGAAGTCAGTTTTGCTCGTGGGGTGAATGGTTCGTGCCCTGTTGGTCGTCTTCCTGTTTCCAGGAGGTTGAGAGTTGCCCCGTTGGTATTTGGAGGTTCAATCCGTGGTAGACCCCTGTTGCTACCCCGTGAGATTTAGATCTTGTTGCTTTAGTGGAGCAAGACAGTGAGTGTATGTGGAGCTCTCTGTCCTTCGGTTGTCTGCTCGTAGGAGCCGTTTCTTTCTGGGTTTGGCGGTTTCCTTGCCGTCGGTTTGTTAAGGATTTTTCCGCCATACCTCGCCCCTCACTCGTCTGACGAGGAAGGGTGTCGAGTTTATTTGGAACAGTAAGTGTGATGAGAGCTTTGCCGTGCTCAAGCGCGATTTGACTTCAGCACTGATGTTGGCGTCTCGGAGGGGACAGTGGTTTCGTGGTTTCTGCCGATCTTTCCAAGTTCGGGTTGGGTTGTGTGTTGATGCAAAGACGGGAAGGTCATTGCTTATGCTTCCGGTTAAATTTGAAGCCATATGAGCAGAGAACTATCCGACTCATGATATGGAGTTGGCAGCAGTGGTGTTTGCACTGAAGATTTGGAGGCATTACCTGTATGGTGAGCGGATTCAGATGTTTACCGATCACCAGAGCCTCAAGTATCTGTTTGCTCAGAAGGAGCTGAATATGAGGCAGAGGAGATGGTTAGAGTTGGTGAAAGATTATGATCATGAGAGTTTGTACCTTCGAGTAAAGCAAATGTTGTAGCCGATGCTTTGAGTAGGAAGACGCGCGTCGCACTCGCATGGCGTTGTTGAGTTCCGCACCAGACATTGCGGCGGGAGTTCGAGCGGCCGAGGTTGCAGTGTTGTTGGGTGAGGTTACTGCCAGAGTAGCTCAGTTGTTAGTTCAGCCATCGATTAGACAGCGGATTATCGATAATCAGCTGAGTGACCCCGCACTTAAGTGATTGGGTGACAGAGTTAGTGCTGATGGAGATTTTGACTTTGTATATTCACCAGACAGTGGGCTGACGTACAGAGGCCGGTTGTGTGTTCCGTTTGCTTGGCACCCCGGGGGTACCAAGATGTATCAGGATCTTAAGCAGACATTCTGGTGGATGGGTATGAAGAGAGATGTTGCGGAGTTTGTCAGTCGATGTCTCACTTGTCAGCAAGTGAAGGCACCCAGGCAGAGACCAGCCGATTTGTTGCGTGCCATTACCGAGTGTACCCAGTGGAAATGGGAAGAGATCTCCATGGACTTTATTTCTGGTTTGCCGAGGACTCCGAGGAAGTTCTCTCAGATTTGGGTGATAGTCGATCGATTGGCTAAGAGCGCACACTTCATTCCCGGTAGAGACAATTATACCGTGGAACAGTGGGCGCAGTTGTTTTTTGGAGCAGATCATTTGTTATCACGGTGTGCCTGTGAGGATTGTGTCTGACCGTGATTCGAGGGCTTGTGTGTTGGATTTCCCGGGCAGTTGGGACGATGACAGATTCGATGGAGTTTGTATATAACAACAGTTATCAGTCGACGATTCAGGTGGCTCCATTCGAGGCTTTGTATGGTAAGCGTTGCCGATCTCCTGTGTTCTGAGAAGAGGTTGGTGACAGGCAGGTTTTGGGTCCCGAGTTGCTGCAGTTGACCAATGGTGTCGTGCAGAAGATTAGAGCTCGTATGTTGACAGCTCAGAGCAGACAGAAGAGTTACGCCGATGTTCGGCGTCGGGATTTGGAGTTTGAGGTTGGTCAGCATGTATTCCTAAAGGTTGCACCGATGCGAGATGTTTCGAGGTTTGGCAAGCGTGGAAAGCTGAGTCCCCGTTTTGTTGGTCCGTTTGAGATTCTGGAGAGGATCGGCAAGGTTGCTTATCGATTAGCCTTGCCTCCGTCATTGTCGGCAGTGCACAGTGTTTTTCATGTTTCGATGTTGAGGCAATACGTGCCGGATCCGTCGCACATTGTTGATTTTGAGCCTTTGCAGCTGAATGAGGATTTGAGCTTCGAGGAGAAGCCAGTGGGGATTCTTGCTTTCGAGACAAAGACACTGCGTAATCGTGAAATCCGGTTGGTAAAAGTTCAGTGGAGGAGTCAGAGTTCAGAGGAAGCCACTTGGGAGCGGGAGGATGAGATGAGATTGCAGTATCCCGAGCTGTTCCAGTCTTAAGGGACTTTCGAGGACGAAAGTCTTATAAGGGGGGAATATCGTAACGGCCCGGAAATTTCATCCCGGTCTTCCCGACAGGCCCAGGGGCATTTTGGTAATTTTGGTCGGGCCGACAGGGCCGGTTATGTAATTGTTAATTTTCGGAAAAATTATGAGTCGATTTGAATGGGATCGGGAATTTCGGTGAAGACATTTGGGCTTGGAAAAAGGTAAAAATAAATAGGGAATTAAATAGCGCGTCGAGTGAGATTCGAGCCAAAGACGCGGTGCAAGCTAGGCAAGGGTAGCCAATCGAGCCACTGAGCGCTCTTGTGTTTCTAAACGCGCGATCTTCTATATGAGCCTGTTCGACGCGAGTTTTGGTTTAAAGGCCGAGCTTCTCCTTCTTCTTCCCCATTTCCTTCGCGACTCTTCTCCGACCGACCAGCGAATCTCCTTCGCGATTTCTTCCTTCTCCAGCGTGTTCGACCGAGTTTCCTCTCCCAAATTCGAAGTCGATCTTCCCCGAGCAGCAGGTACGTCTTCTTCCTCTTCTTCTCCTTCTCTTTTCCTTCCCCTTCTCCCCCCTTTTGATTTCTTCCTTGCAGGCCGAATTGAAGCGAGTGGCTTGTAGGTTTCATGCGCCCGACCAAGGGAAGTGGTCCAGCAACAAATCGCTCGTCGAATCCTCTCCAATCGCCCGAATCGAGCTTCTTTTCTCCATCGCCCTGTTTGCCCCTGTTCGTCGAGCTCGCCAGATCGCCCTCGCCAGATCGCACGCGCGGCCGCGACGTGTCCCTCGCTCACGTGCGCAGTTGCAGCCCAGCCGCCGAGCCACTCCGCGCATCCTCGCCCAGATCCGCGTCTGCGGCCGTGCCTCCGCGCGCGCCCAACCGAGCTGCATGACCAACGCCCTGTTCGTCCGAGCGCAGCTCGCGCCTCAGCGCCCGTCCACGCGCCCACGAGCCCATTCCTGCGCGCCCAGCCAGCCCCGTTGCTGCCCCGTTCGTGCAATCGGCTCGTTCGTGCGTTCGTCGCGCCTCGTGAGTTGCTCCCGAGCTGAGCCTTGTTTATTTTATTGTATTTAGGCCTATTGTGTGATTTTTGTTGTGATTGATAGGTTCTCGGTAGCTAGTTCGAGTTCGTTCGCCATTTAGGTTTTCGTGTCAAATCGTCCCCGACCAAGGTAAGGATTTCTTACCGGAGTTGTGTGGACCCTGCGATATATTATGCGATTGTTGATTGATTGCTTGTTTGTGTTTATTGACATATTTAGTAATAGGTGCTCGTTTCTGAATTTCCGGTTAGCATGATTTTCCTGATTTATTCTCATGTTAATCCATGCTAGGTTGTTCCTTTCTGGCATGCTCGTATCTGTTCCTTGCTTCGTAGTATCATGCTAGGCTCGTTGTATTCTTATTGAGCACGTATTGGATTTTATGGAATTGTTTGCTGATTGCTAGGGCAGGTTAGAGTTGCAGGTAGATAGCATCATCCGGGCCTGATGCATAAAGTACCTTGCATCCATGGCAGGGACGACGAGACATTTCTCCGCCCTGGACCCCGTGAGGGATTAGCTAACCCAAGCGGTAGGCCCCGCAATCTTGGGTGAGGGTGGCGATCGTTAAATGCCCCAACGGTCGGGATGATGACTTGGCATTGCCTCGCCCGGCGATCGACACGTCTTCGGCGTGTTCGGCCGTAGCCCCGATTACCACTGTTAAGGCAAGGACGGCTTCTCGGTGTAAGCCTACCACGACCGCCGTTCCTTGGCCTCAAAGTGCGGTGGTTTGGTGACATAGTTTACGTGTCCAGTCTCACACCCCTATGTCGGTGACACCGATCCAAAGATTTAGTTAGGCGTGGTGGATGGACATGGGCGGCTTGCCTTCGGACCGGCACCCCATTCGCTGCAGAGCACGCGGTGCATGCTTACGCTCATTACTGGCGCCGATTGGAGAGCTCCTCGGGATTGTGAGCAGTGTACCTTTTGTCGACATGATGAGCAGTGAGGCCGGGACTTGTTTCTCGTATAGGGCGACTTATATATTGGACTGTGTGGTGATATTATTCCGGACTAAGACCTTAAATTGGCATCCGAGGCCCAAGTGTGGGCTAAGCTATGTGCTCTATTCTGTGTTTATACTCATAGCTTGCATACATTCATCGAGATGACCATGTATATCGTATTGTACCCCGGTTGGGGATTCTTACTGAGTAATTCGTTACTCAACCTTATTATTGTGGTTTTCCACAGGTAACCAAGTTGCGAGACAGGATGGCTGAAGGAGGAGCTGTGATCATGGGGCTCAGTCATCAAACTCTGATTTTGTGTTATGACTCTTTATGTTTTATTTTCCCCTGAATGCATGTAGCCGGGCACGGAGCCCTAGGATGTTTTCTGAATATTTTGTGGATTCCAGCATTATTGTATTTAGTCATATTTTGAATGATTTTAAGAAATCTCTGATCGGAGTATACTTTGGAAATGTATTTATCTTGGAACAGGTGCTTGGAAACAGGGACAGGTTCCAGAGAAATTGTCTAGTTTTTAAAGGGGTTATTTTGAATGTTTTGTTTTAATTGGAATCCGAAATCATGTCTGTTTAATGTCCTTTACTTTGAATGCATGCATTGGGGTAAGGGCCCATTTAGTGCCCTATTCGGGTCGGTCCCTTACATCGCTATTGCAAACATATTAAATCACACTACAAGTATCCATATCAGCAAATTAAACACTTTTAAAAAAACAAAAAGTTTTAAAATACAGTATGGTGCAAGATATATTATAGTTGTACTGTATATACCAGGTTATTTCAGTATTGTGTGGTTATCAAATGTGTTCTGATTTCAGTCAACGAAATTAAACGTTCAACAACATATGTATGGAATTAACAAAATCCAACCTGTAAAAATCTAGTGCGGGTAGTGAAAACTCTATAGAGCTATAATTGAACACCAAAAGCTAGGTTTTTCTAAGAAACTCACAATAATCATAATAATCGAACACCAAAATCTGTATGTTTCTTCACCTACCATACATGCATTCAGTTTTTCTTAGAAACCCACATTTTCGAACACTAGAAAAATCGAACTAAGAAATCCCAAGATCTAAAACGTAACTTTAAACCTACCGTACAATTTCTTTCACCTCGTCTGTGACAAGTTTATGATTCCGAACATCCTTTATTTGAGTGTATTGAACAGACAGTAAGATCAACAACGGAACCCACAATAAGCACAAATGAGAGTGTTTTGAGAGGAGAAAAGAATCAGGACATTTTGGTATCAAACACCAGAAAAACTCGATTGGAAAACAAAATAAAAAAGGAAGATGAAACGTCTCTAGTAAATGTGATTTCAGAAGATATGATTTTACACGATTAATGCCCATAAAATTGTGTTTTATGGTTTGGAATGTGAGATGATTTTCCCTTTTTAAAATTTTCCTTCCAAAATTAAAAACCAGGCACGTGAGGGTAGGCTTGTAATTCGTTATTTTCAGATTTTATAATGTATTAAAACAAAGTATACTTTTACTAATATTTTTGTAGATATCTATATTTGCAAATACTTTTCAAATAGGGTCTACTTATGAAAAAAATCCCTTTAATGAATTGATTATTAATTTTTTTTAATTAATGTTATACTTTTATATTATATTAAATAATTTTAAAATCAAAGGTTAGAACAAAACCAGAAGAAGATATTTTTCTTTAGTCTAGAAAAAAAGATAGACTCTTCTATAGTGATCGTGATCACTGCAAATCTTCATTTAACATTGTTACTTTTTGAAGTTTTTAAAGGTAGTGGTGTCTATAGTATAGACATCATAACAACAAATTAGATCAATTTTAACAATATATTTGAAAAATGACTAATTTTAGTAATAAGTTTTTTAAAAGAATCTATTTTTACAATTAATCTATTTTTAGATTATTATAATTGGAAATGAGAATTGGAACAAAAAAACCAACCAGTCTCGTTGGCATATAATTATAAGTTTTTAGTGGAGCAGATGGTTCAGATAAATGGCGGAAAATGAAAGACACGTGGCAAGCATGGGACACGGAAGGGGCTGGCACAAAGCGAAGACATTAGAAACGGTCAAATACCAGCTTACTCTAAAAACCGCTTACTAAACCCCCTCAAATAAAAGGGGCTCGCTAAATGTAAATTTAAACCACCCAATACCTCATTTTTTGCTTCTCTTTTTTATTTCCTGGGTTATTTACTCATTTATTTGAAAAAGATTTAGGTGGAACATCCACCACCCATGTCACTCATTTAAGGCCATAAAAAAAAATTTATAAACTTTTCTCAAAAAAAAAAAGAATCTTATAAAAAAAAAAGAAATTTAATTGTCAAGCATAATATTTTTATTTTTGAAATTGAAAATCGGAGCTTATAAATATAGTTTTTTGAAAATCGGGAATCGGAATTTCACCCCCTATACATGGAACACCATTAACACCCTAAATTATGACTTGGGATACTTTAGAGGTATTATACTTTAAAAACTTACCAGCAACCTCGAATTAAAGATTTCTTAAGGAAATTTGCCTTGGACTGCATAATTTCAACTATTAAACTGCCATTTGATGCGATCAAAATAAGCATAATTTAACTAATAAGTTATGATAACGACTCTTGCATATTATTAAAAATAAAAGAATTTAGTTGTTATAATTAAAAAAATGAAATTTAATTCATACAATTTTATAATTTTTTTGAATAACGAATTTAATATTATATCAAAAATAGTTTTAGTCGATTATAATTGTTACTGATTTAAATATATTTAAGGGAATAAATTATAACATTTAAATTATAAAAACTAAATTTTAACTGAACAAATTTATAATTATTTTTTGAAATAAGGATAACCACACTCGTTCTCAAGTCAGGTACCAAAAAACATTAATTTATCCTTTTGACTAAAGTATCAAATATGTCCCTAAACTATCACATTTTTTTCAAACTTACCCCTGAACTTTCAAAAGTTTCAAAAGTACTCATGAACTTTACAAAACGTTTCAAAAATACCCTCACCGTTAGTTTTGGATGGAAACCATTAAGATTTTGTTTAAAAAATACTCATGAACTTTAAAAAGTTTCAAAAATACCCTTGGTCTTAAGAAAATCATAAATTTTAAATAATTTAACTTTCCAAATATTTGAATTTTAGTATGTCAAATTTGACCAATTGAGATTGTAGGTTATATGGGGTTCCACCCATGTCCACAAAATACCGGTTTGAATTTAATGAGTCATGACATCATATTAAATTATATGAGGTTCCACCTCAAAATCAATTGCTCATGAGTAGAGTAACCTATATTTATTTTATATTGTTATGAGGTTTTCACTCTTTTCGATAAGAGATCCTTAACAAACTCAACCTTATAGTTTTAGGTTGGGTTGGATTCTCAAGTTGTGTTAATCTTATATTTTATATATAAAAAAACTCAATGCATGCCTCATAATTATATAAACAAATAAAGAAAATGTGTGTGTGAATTAATTAATAAGATGAGTTCAAAGCATATTAGTAATGAACATATACTAATTAATAAGATATTGTAACCTAAACTTTTTTTTTTTAGATTACTTGTAATCTAGACTTTGTATAGTATCGTACACACACACACATATATATATATATTGTTTACATATTTATGAGGTATGAATTGAGTTCTATTTTATATATGAATGACCAACCAGACCATATACACCCATAACCGCTACCTATTTATTTGTAAACAATTTTTTTTTTATCTTTGTATTTTTAACTTATTGATATTTTTATGTCAATATTAATGGTTATTTAAGTGATTAAATTGTTAGTAAATGAATTTCTTAACATATTTCTCTAAACATCATTATTGACAATTTTATCTTTGTTTTTAGATGCATAAAATTAAACCAACTAATATTTTATTGTTCGTTGCAACGTACTTTAAATTTTCAAATTTAATGTTATATATATATATATATATTTGCAATTGATAATAAAAAGTTAAGAAGTTTAAATAAATTATAAGATTTTAGATGATTTATAAATTCTAGTTGTAATAATAAACAAGTAATCTCAATTTGAAAGTCTTTATGAGATATCAAATATTTATTGTTCATCTGGTAAAAATTCGACACATTAAATTCAAATATTTGGAAAGTTAAATTATTTAAAATTTATATTTTTCTTAAGATTAAGAGTATTTTTTAAACTTTTCAAAGTTTAGGAATATTTTTTAAACAAAATCGTAACAATTTCCATCCAAAACTAAAGGTAAGGGTATTTTTAAAACGTTTTATAAAGTTTAAGGGTACTTTTGAAACTCTTAAAAGTTTAGGAGTAAATTTGACAAAAATGTTAAATAGTTTATGAGCATATTTGATACTTTAGCCTATCCTTTTTGATAAGATGCTATTTTAGAATCACGGTTTTAAATTTTAATCTATTTTTCTATATGCATTTTTTTTTATAATATTTAAAAAATTTCTTTAAAATATGTTTTTTTTACCAAAATATAATAAACATTATTCCTATATATTTTTTAAATAAATTTATAATGCTAATTTCAGAGTTTTGATGATATATATTGAAATTGAGGAAGAGGAACACAAATCCTATATAGTGTACTACTCCCTTCAAATTAAATTACAATTAATCAAAATAATCTACGATAATAGAGTTGAATTGAATTACAATAAATCACAATAATTAATGCACTAAAAATTCATTCACAGTATAATTTTAAACCTTACCGCATGGAATGAATTTATTTTTTATTAAAAGTGTGTGAGAATTATTTTTTATTAAAAGTGTATGACTAAAATTAACATTTAACACATGAAACAACTCCAAAATATATGGATCAAAATATTATTTATACACCATTTTCTTTTCTTTCTTCCCAAGACTCAGACGCTAAACGAGAAGCAATAAGGGGAATCCATCACCATAGTAATTCAATTTAGTAAATATTGTAAGAACTTGACTTCCAAATAATCATAAACCCGCTTCTTACTCAACAATGCATGGTTTAAAACAGTTATAACACAAAATTAAAAATAATTACTACGATCTCATTTGATAATTATTTTGTTTTTTGTTTTGAACATACTAAACTCACTTGCTGTCTTATTGAATATATGCTTGTGCAATCAACTAGATTTATTTACATGTATTGTTTTCTTTTTTTTTTGCATTTCCTGTGTCACACTGCCATAATTTCAGCCAGAACACATCAGTCATTGTATTCACATGTTTGCAAACCCATCGAACATCCACTGAACGTCTCTATCTCCTTGGTGATGTAGGTATATCCTACTATGTAGGTTTATGTACATGTATTGTTCCCTCTTTTTTTCATCTCTTGTTCTTAGTTATATATCCATAAGACAAGACACTCGAACTTCCGTCCAATTCGAGACATGCAGTGATGATGGATAAAAAAGTTGAGATATTGTTGGATTCGTGGACAATGTCAACACATATTGTATTGTCATTAGAATATACATTTGTATCATCTCAAACTTCGTTAAAAGCAATTGTAATCGACATTGCTTCCATTGACAAAGAATCGAAAAAAACAAAAAAAAAACGTTGTGACTATCTTGGCTCAATGAAAGTGAAATCCAACAAAAACTCAAGAAATACATTATGTGCACAATTGTATCCTTAATCTACAAGACACAAAATCACGATCAAAGGTGGGAGCGGGAGTGAGATCAATCTACAACTCAAGAATGTGGTAGGTGTGAGATACACTGCTCCAAAACCAATAAAAGGACAAAAACAATAAAAATCAATGGCCAAGATTGAGTGTTGAAGGATGTAGATATTATTCATTTCATTCAAATAATTGATGGGGATATATATTTACAATATAAAAGAGCAAAAATAATTAAAAAAGTAAAAAAAAATAAAATATTGGTGGTTAGATATATCTCTTAAATCAAGGAAAGAGTTTCCAACATATGTTTTTTTCTTTTTTATTCCTTAAATTAAGGGGATGGTTGACAATATGAATTTTTATTTGTTGTATTCTTTTTAATATTAGAAAATGTAAAATAGGGGCAGTATGTATATGTAAATATTATCTCTTTTCACCTAATTTTGATTTAGACAAAAAATTAAAGTAAAAAAACGTGTAGACATTTTCTCGAGATAGTTTCTAATTTTAGACGGTTACCAATATTTCTCAAAAATAAAACCGTACATTTGATAACTCATTTTAGTTTTATGTTTATAAAAATTAAAAACCAAAAAACATGTTTATTAACTATTTTTTGTTTTCAAATCACATCATGTTTTGATTTTTTTTTAGTTTTTTAATATTTACTCTTGATTTTTTTCATATTTTTTAAAAAAACAAAAACTTGTTTTTAAAAGCTAATTTTTTTAGTTTTTAGAATTTCTTTAATATTTTAAAAATGTTTTAAAAAGTTAAAAAAAAAAAATTAAAATTGGTTATCAAACAAACATGTTTTTTAAAAAAATTAGTAAAAACAAAAACAGAAAATAATAAATGAAATGGTTATCAAACAATGCCTATTTTATTCAATCCAAAAGTGATTCCAACTAAATAAACTAGAAACACAATTGCGAGCCTCTGGCCAGAGATTTATTAAAACAGTTATAAAGAAATCAATTTAAATAATGTTTCCTATTTAGCATGTTGAATCAAAGAATAAAAAAATTAATGAGTCAGTGGACTCCCATGATTCACCAACTCCTCCTCTAGTGGTGCGTCCAGGTGCTATCCAAGTTACCTAGTGGAAAACCACATAAATAAGTGTGAGTACGAAGGTACTCAGTAAGAATCTCTAACAGGAGTATAATACACATATCATCTAGCATCCTAGCAGTTACATGCAATACCGTTCATCCATAATAAATCTTGAGTTATCAACATAACACCTAATATCGAAATTTTTCTGACACCCGACCTAATAATCAACTCACTGCAGTGATCTGAACACTTGAGGGATGGTCCAAGTGTTCGACTCTAGACAAATACAAGGAATGATGTACTGAAGACACTAACTCGAGGGAGCCTTCCTCTCGACATCTAGTGTGTGTGTGTGTGCGCGCACATTGCGTGTTGCTGTAAACCAAGTAAATGCAGGCCTAGGCAGACTACACTAGTCCAGGTCCACATGCCTAACAAGACTCGAAAATGGTGTCCACTAATCCATAGTCGGTGGGAGGGCCTCAACACCCTACTGTGACAGTCTGTTCACACTCATCCCCTGAAGCTAAGGATTCTCCCATGAAAGGCTTACACCATGATTAGAACCCTGGTCTACCAAGCCTAAAACTAAGCTATACTGGAGGTGACATGTTACATCACGTCCCCGACCTAAGAAGGTGGCATGTTACTTCACATCCGCTCAAAGCCTCTTATAATATATATATATATATATATATTATAAGAGTACTACATGCTCAGTTCCATAAACAAATATCAATACTTGTAAAAATAATAGCAGTTAATCCTAATAGGATACTAACACAACATACATGGAACTAATACATGCTGGCTATCATTGACAGGTCATACTCTCAACAATAAAACACACACAATGCATTAGATATACAACAATGAAAGATAAATGCAGGGTACCAACCACGAACAAATTCTCAACCTAACAAAATATACTAAATTTAATAACTAAATAATCCACTAAAAAATAGGGAATTTAGGGAACAGAAGTTAACCAAGATCCCGAACATGAATGACAAGGAGGCCGAGACATGAGTCTCGGTGCTGCTGTTGGGCGACGCACAGACGTAGATGACAAGGCAGCGACGTGGGCCGCGGGGGCTACGGGCGCAGGCATGTGCGCGGCTGTTGCTGTGTAAAGTCGGCGCTGGCGTGGGTGCTGCGATGCACACAGCTGCAGGCGATCAGGGTGAGGCGCGGACTATTGGGCTACGATCGACAAAGAGAATGGGGGTGGCGACAAAGAGAATGGGGGTGGGGGTGGCGATCGATGAAGAGATCAATGGAGAAGGAGATGAAGGATGATAAAAAAATCTCTCTGGCTTTCCTCTAAACGAATCGATAAAAACGTAACGAGAACGATCCATAAAACCCTTCTTGCAACTTGTCAATATCTCCCAAACCGCAAATCTAACCCCTCATGCCCTAGAATCACAAAAACAAACTTGTTGTTCATTAAATTATAAAATTGACCATGATGGTAAATTTACTAAAATATACTAAAATACTCCTCAAGCTAACACGCAATAACGGCTCAACGAATCAACTGAATTAATCGAAAACATACCTGGTGAACCCATAATGAAAACTTGGGCCATTACAAAATGTATATAGTATAACAAAAAAAAGTTTTTTTTAGTTAGGAGATTTGAACATTGATAATATCAATTATTAAGTTTACAATGACCTGATGATGAATGATAAGAATATTAATAAAAATAAGAATAATAATAAAATTTAAAAATAATAAGAATAATAATAATCACCCACCATCGAAATGATAATAATATTATTCTAACTATTATCACCATTTATGTACTTTTCAATATCTATATTACTTCATATGTTTTTTAAAAAGTTATGTTTTGATTTTTTTAAAAGTTGTTTTGGTTCCTATTTGCTAGCTAGATTCTATTATAAATTCAATATAACGAAAATCTATTATTATAAAGTTGTGGATACATTACAATTAACTTTTTTTTAAAGAAACCGTCCGTATTGTTGTAAAAAACTTTGTTTTTAAAATTTGAGAAAATAAAAGAAAATACAGGAAAGAAAATGACATTTTTTTTTATAAAGTACACTAGGATTCTTTTGTAATCATTTTAAATTGACGCCGTTAGCAACTTAACAACGTAGGTGGACCGTTCCGTTGCATGATAAACACAGTCAGAATAAAACATGCACAATATGTGCCGGTACATTGTAGTAGAGAAAAATTTGCCTCTTTAGCCATGATGAGGCACATTTTTTTTCATTCTAGTATAATAAATTTTCTCTCTTAAAAAAATAAATTATCAAATGGATGAATGACTCAATTAGTTATTTTGATTAGTGTTAGTCTATTTCAACTTTAATGATTAGAGGTTTCAATTCAAAATTCAATATTTGATTATCATATTATTTGAGAGTAATTATATCTTATATTTGAGATTTGTTGAAATTCTCCTTCCCATATATGTACTAAAAAAAACAAATTCTCTCTTTTCAACCTAAACAATAAAAGCACAATTTGAAATGGTGGTTTTCAATTCACTTTATTTATTTATTATTATTATTATTTTCATATTAAACTTGCAAATTGTATATATATGCACTTTTTCTTATATAATCTTTTTTAGGAAATGGTTTCAAATTTACAATACATACTTTACGAAATAATTAACCATTAACTTAAAATAAACGTGATAATACACCTGGAAAAAACTCTTTGAAAAAACACCTCGAAAAAACTACCAATACTTTTCTTCCACCCACATTTAATTTTTTTTTGAACGTGTCATGATTGGCTAACCTTCGTGAATTATTCTTAATTTTTCAATATAAGAAGAAAAAAAAAAAACTTTGACAGTTTTGATATAGAATATGCCAGTATTATTATTATTATTATTATTTTTATGTAAATATACTTGTTATAAAATAAAAAGAAAAGAAATGATAGATTTAAAATATCAATGCTATTAAAATTCGAGCAAAACTTAGGTAAGAGTTGATAAATATTTTCATTTTTGAAAAATTTTATAATTGGTTACTAAGATTGGAAGTGATGAGTTTTTATAAATTAATTTCTAAAATTTAGAACGTGATAATCCAATTAAATATAAAGCGTACATGGTCAAACTCATTCAAGTATTCATTTATTCCGTTATTCCACTTTTGATGGCTCTTATGGTTGCTCTAAAATCTTCCATGAGTTCATTAACTAACTTTAGCATGGTCTTCTGGAAATTATCTAGCTATTTATCACTGCTCTTCTATTTGTGCGATACAGATGGTGGAGCTATCTCCACGTTTAAAATTTGGTCAAGTCTTTATCTTGAAGGAGTTTCTACACCTTTATTGTCAACACTCTTTATTGCTATTCAAATTAACTCGACCAAATTAGCAAATTCCTAAAAAAATGAAGGAAATTGAGGCATTTTCTAGGAACTCGCTAATTTGGTCAAGTCTTTTCCTCAAGAATAACAATTGTTTCTCAATTAAAACTAGTCGGTCTAACATGTGAGTTATGTAATATTAATTTATTGTAGTAAAGTTATAGATACATTATCTATTAAGTTTTATTGATGATGACATCAAATTAAGTATTGAATTAGGCTTGATTGCAAATAAAAATAATAAATTTATTATTTTTTCAATTAACGAACTAGGCCCATTTTTTTTATAAGATTCTATTTTTTTTTTAGAATGAAAAAAAAAGAATCTTATAAAAAATGGGCCTAGTTCGTTAATTGAAAAAATAATAAATTGAACAATACTTTTGTTGACAACAATTTTGTATTATAATTTTAAGTATTTTAAAAATATTATATAAATACACAAGTGTTTGACTAAAAGAATAATTATTATTATTATTTTGAGAAAGACTAAAAGAATGATGTTCAAAATTTCTCAATTTCAATTATTATAATTTTAGAATTTAAAATATTAGAAATTCAAATCCCCATCCTAATATTATTAGAAAAAGGGAAAAAAAAATCACAATCCAATTTTAACAATTTTTATAATCCAATTTCAACATCTTATGACATGAGAAATTAGATTATTGTTGTCAAAATTATAATTTATTTAAGGATTTAACTAAAATAAACACTTGAGCATAAAAAGACTAAATTGAAGAACTAAAAAAAAAACATTTGAGCATCACAATTTATTTTATTTTATTATTTATATATATGGAAATAAAAATTGAAACCTTTTAAACCTTGGTCTAAGAAAGCGCACTGCGTTTCTCAAAAAAAAAAAAAGAAAGCGCACTGCGTTAATGCTGGTGATTTGGATTTTAAATAAATCATTGTTTGTTGTCCAAGGAAGAGAAAAAATGGAAATCTTCATCATGTGTTTTTCAGTTAAAAAAAATCTAACCAACGTTCAAATTTATTTATTTACGCTTGTTATATTATATATTTGTATTATTACATATTCTACTGAATAATCATTTAGTTTTCTAAATTTGAAAAATTGATAAAAAAAAAAGTAGTTTAAAAAACAATAAAAATAGTATCTAAGGACTAGATTTTTAAAAACTAAAAACTAAAAGCGGAAAAGTATCAAATACGACGAAAATTTTATCTTCAAATCACAATTTAAACACATATATCAATACATTCGTTTCAAATATTTCTCATTTTAATCCACTGTATGTGAGAGATTTCTTTTAAATAAAAAATATATCTTAAATTTAAAATAAAATATTTAAAAACAATTTATTGTAAGTTTCTTGGGTCCAAAGAAAGAACAAGGATGGAAACATGCATTAAATCCCATGAGAATCCACAGAGATAACAGCACTCCAAAATTACTATTTTCCAAAACCGCTTTTTATTAATTCTGTAAATGGTTTTTTTTCTCAACTAATTGTCACTCCCTCTTCATCCTTTATATATAAACCTCTCCAATTCCTCGTCATTTCATCGCTCAAAAATCACAATTCTCCAATTCCTCGTCATTTCCTTTTCTTCTACCAATGGACACCAAAATCGGCTCGCTCGACACTATCAAACACGCAAACAACGTGGTTTGTTCTCCATCCAACGGCTCCGTTTGCGCCATTCAAAACCCCGCCCCCTCCGCCGCCACAACCTCGTCGGAACCCACCCTCGGCCGCCACCTCGCGCGGCGGCTCATCCAAATCGGCGTCACCGACGTCTTCACCGTCCCCGGCGATTTTAACCTAACGCTCCTCGACCATTTAATCGCCGAGCCAGGGCTCAACAACATCGGCTGCTGCAACGAGCTCAACGCCGGCTACGCCGCCGACGGCTACGCTAGGGCACGCGGCGTGGGCGCGTGCGTGGTCACGTTCACCGTCGGTGGCTTGAGCATTCTGAATGCCATCGCCGGCGCGTACAGTGAAAACTTGCCGCTCATTTGCATCGTCGGTGGCCCTAATTCCAACGATTTTGGAACGAATCGAATCCTTCATCACACCATTGGCCTCCCTGATTTCAGCCAAGAACTGAGATGCTTTCAAACTGTTACTTGCTTTCAGGTACTGGAATGAAATGAGATGAATCTTGTTTTGTTTGATTCTGTTTTTTGTTGTTTTGTTTGATTTTGTTTGTTGTTGTTGGTTTAGGCTATTGTGAATAATCTTGAGGATGCTCATGAGTTGATTGATACTGCTATTTCTACTGCTTTGAAAGAAAGCAAGCCTGTTTATATAAGTGTTAGTTGTAATTTGCCTGGGATTCCTCATCCTACTTTCACCCGTGATCCTGTTCCATTTTCACTTCCTCCCAAGTAAGTTCTGTAATCTATTTTTTTGTTCAAAAGCTTGGCTTATACAACTTTTAAATCCATTAATCCTAAAAGTTTAGTTAAAATTTTAACTGGTTTGATAACTATTTGGTTTTTTATCTTTGCTAAGATAACTAGTAGATTTTTGTTTTAATTTAACTATCATAGTCTTCTAGGCGATCAGCTGCTTCACTTTCGGTCCTATGATGTATCTTGGTACCACACTCTAGAGATGGGTTGGTGCCTCGAGTTTAAAGGAGAAAAGCTCCAAGTTACTGGGTCATAAACAAAATAAAATGAATCATCATAGATTGACCTATTATTGTCAAGTAAACGGTTCACAGTTCTTGAACAGATATAATAAAAATAACTTGTTAATCCTGGTGTTGTTTTGGGATGAAACGAAGATTAAAAATGAAATCCTTATCAAACGAGTTTAGGAACTAAATTTGTTGTGCTATGTTAATGAGGAACTTAATTTTGAAATTATTGATTGGATTTCTGTAATGGAAACAGAGTGAGCAATCCACATGGGCTTGAAGCTGCAGTGGAGGCTGCAGCACATTTTTTGAACAAGGCAGTGAAGCCAGCGCTTGTGGGAGGGCCTAAACTGCGAGTTGCCAAGGCGTGTGATGCCTTGGTGGAGCTTGCTGATGCTTGTGGCTATGCCTTGGCCGTGATGCCCTCAGCGAAAGGGCTCGTACCCGAACACCACCCTCATTTCATCGGAACCTATTGGGGTGCTGTCAGTACCTCCTTCTGTGCTGAGATCATTGAGTCTGCTGATGCCTACTTGTTTGCTGGGCCGATTTTCAATGACTACAGCTCTGTTGGCTACTCTCTTTTGCTCAAAAAGGAGAAGGCCATTATCGTGCAGCCCAACCGTGTGACCATCGGCAATGGACCTACATTCGGTTGTGTTCAAATGAAAGATTTCCTTCAGGCGCTTGCAAAGCGGGTTAAAAACAACATCACTGCTTATGAAAACTACCATAGAATCTTTGTTCCGGAAGGCCTTCCTTTGAAATCTGAGCCAAGGGAAGCCTTGAGAGTCAATATTTTGTTCCAACATATTCAAAAGTTGCTCAGTAATCAAACGGCTGTGATTGCTGAGACAGGGGATTCTTGGTTTAACTGCCAAAAACTTAGATTGCCGAAAGGATGTGGGTAAGGCATTCTTTGGCAGATTTGAAATACAAATTCATTTATTCAACCAATTATGTTTAGATACTAAAAAATGATTTTCTCTTTTTGTGTGTTTGTTTGTAGATATGAGTTTCAAATGCAGTATGGTTCTATTGGTTGGTCAGTTGGGGCCACTCTTGGATATGCACAGGCTGTACCAGAAAAGAGAGTAATTGCTTGTATTGGTGATGGAAGCTTCCAGGTAAAATTCGGTTCGACGATACTCGACAGTATCCGTAAAAAAACATCGGTTGATCATCCATAAAATTATATACATTGCAGGTGACTGCACAAGACATATCGACGATGATTCGTTGTGGGCAGAACAGCATCATATTCTTGATAAACAATGGTGGCTACACCATTGAAGTCGAGATCCACGACGGGCCTTACAATGTGATCAAGAACTGGAACTACACAGGGTTGGTTGATGCAATCCACAATGGGGAAGGGAAGTGTTGGACGGCAAAGGTGAGTTATATTGATCTCGCTCGTTTGGAAAAAAAGGGAAGAAAGATATCAAACTCAGCTTAATCAAGTAGTTATATGGGGGAGGAATTCTATTTTTTGAATGAATTTGTGGTTTGCAGGTTCGATGCGAGGAAGAGCTTGTTGAGGCCGTTGAGACTGCAACCGAAGCGAAAAAGGACAGCTTGTGTTTCATTGAGGTAATTGCTCACAAGGATGATACTAGCAAAGAGCTATTGGAATGGGGCTCAAGAGTCTCAGCTGCAAACAGCCGCCCTCCCAATCCCCAGTAGAAAAAAAATTATGATGCAATTAGTTAATTCATCAACTTTGCAGTATTTTATTTCTTGTTTTTAGGCAGTGTTTTATTTCTTGTTATTCAGTCGTTTTCAGCAAGACAGTTTTATTTGGGATTAAAAAAAAGAAAAGAACATGTATTTCGTGGTATAAATTCCTTTGGAACATTTTCTTATGAGTGACCACGATATTTTATGGATTTTGTTTTCTATTTAGCCTTCTTCTTTCTTCCCTTTTGAGCTTCCAAAACAAAGTTTCAATTGAAATACTATTTTAATCCTATGTTTTTTGGGTTTCTATCATTCTCGTTCGTTTATTCATCTATTTTTTTTATATTAGAATTGATTCAATACTAATAATAATTTTAATATAAAAAGAATTTTAATTACGAGTATTTGAGTTAACAAAAACAATAATTGAGCGTCATACTTGCAATCCCCAACTAATTGTTAAACTTATATATATATTTTTTAGAAGGTTGAGAATTAAAAAAGAAAAAACAAATCTGAGAGTTACACGTGCCCTCGCGTGATATTTCATTAAAAATAAATATGATACTTTTTTTGGGAATTTATACTGGATAACAACTTTTTTACCTTATTCAAAAAAAAAAAAAAACTTTTTTATCCCAGTTTATAATTATAGTACATTTTTAAAAATAATTCCTTTATAGCAAATTTTATCATTCTTTAAAAAAAAAATTTACATTTTTTATAGAAGAGTTTGATAGAATCTATCATTTATAGAAGTCTATCAATGGAAATCTATTACTTTACTTTATTTATTAGTAATTGGTTCTATCAGCCTCTATCTATAGAATCTATCAATATGGAAGTCTATCAATTTACATTTTTTTGCTATATGTGCAAATATTTTCATCATTGTGTTATTCATCAAATATTTTAACGATTTTGTAATATACATTCAAAAGTCCCTACTTTTTTCTCCAAAAGGATGTCGACGCGAGGTTACCTTTTCTTTTTCAATGAGTAAAATTGTCCAATTCTAACTGTGTTGGAGAAAGGCTTTCCCACGAATAGAATTTAAAAAGAAAAATAAGACAGCCAATATAATAGATTTTTTTGGGGGAAATATATTTTTAGTCACTAAATTTAGTGTATAGTTTTTATTTGATTTATATCTTTGAGAGTTAAGCCCTTCTACCCTTAATATTTGAAAAATATATTTTACATTAGTCTTTACATTTCAATAATACTTAATTTTAATCATTGAACTAAAAAAAAAAATTACATTGACATAATGTTGTCTATGATAATAATTAAATTAATATTAAATTTTAATATAGCGATGAAATGATTATTTTTATATTGATATATTAAATTTATAAAAAAAATAAATATAAATATATATGTTGGTATAAAAATATTCGATTTTAAAACATAGAAACTAAATTGTAAGAGTGCACATTGGTTAAATTGAGTTAAGACAATTTTTGGATCACTCAACCCAATTCTTATAAAAATAACTCATCTTATATTTATGGGTTGAGTTGATTCGAGTTCATTGATTCATGCTTAATATGAGTTCATTTGTTTATGCCTAAATGTAAATCATTGGAATCAAACCTGCATGTATGATCGTGAGGATAACAACAACTACACTACATGTCTTTTTAAGCTTTTGTATGTATAATATATAATATATAATATATCTCCAAATATTTTATGTTGAACCGAACCAAAAAGAAAGAACTTGAAAACTAATTTGAAAATTTCGGTTCACATGATTTTTCGACCTAACCCAACACGACCTTTACAGTTTAGGTTGAGTAATTCGAGTTCGTAGGGTTATCGATTCTTTTATACACCTCTACAAGATGACACTACACTCTATATTTAAGGATTAAAAAGACATTTTCCCTTTACTACAATAAAAAATGACATTCATTTCCTTTGTGAAAAATTAAATCAATGGAAACCATTTTTAAATTTGACATTAAAATTAGATATCATATATACTTTTCAATTAGATATCATTCTTTAATTTTTTTAACGAACAATATGAATTTATTTTTCTATTTATAATTTATTAAAAAACAAATGTTTATTGCTTTAAAAAAAAAAAAAAAAAAAAACAAATGTTTATTCATATATTTCTATTTTCGTCAAGAAAATCGAATCTTAAGAAGAGTCTTTATTCTTTAGATGTACGACCATAAACCAATGTTTACAAATGGCAGATTCACTTTTGATTCGGACTGACTTCTCAAAAATTATATTCTTTCTAATTATTTTTTGTCCTTCTATGTGTGAAACCTACCAAATAAATTTTATTCATAAATGCTTATGTTGGCTGGTATTTATTTTATTTTAAAAAAATACATTTTAACTTTTTTTATAGGTTTCATTTTATATTATAAATATATGTTTACTTAGAAACTGTATTATTATATAGGGAAAAAGTAATTTTTAGTCTCTAAATCTTTAATTTAATTTATATTTGGTATCTATATTTTAAAATCAAATACAAATTTTTAACATTCAGTAGTTTTTAATTTTAATTTTTGAGATAACAAAATCGTTAATGACACAACCTAATATTAACTAAGAGGATAATTAAATTAATTTTAAATTTTAATATATTAATGAAGTACTAAAAAAAAAGTAAAATTAAAAGATATACATGACCAGAATGAAGAGTAAAATTTGATTTTAAAATAGAGAAATTCAAATAGAAACTAGGTTAAAATATCATTTTGGTACTTAGACTTTGGGGTTTTGTAAAGACCCGACCCGAAAGAGGCCCCAACCTAGGCCTTTACCTCAATGCATGCTTTTAAAACTTAAATATGTTATGCAAGATTGTCATCCAGATTCTGAATAAAACATAAAACTTGCAAACATCCATTTAAGAAACAATTATAAAACATCCTGAAACCTATCCCTGTTTCCAAGCACCTGTTCCAAGCTAAAAACAGTTCAAACATACTCTGATTAGAGATTTTATTTCAAAACATTCAATTCCAAATCAGTTCGATAAAAGACAAAATCCAGATACAATCCAAAAACCTCCTAAGGGCTCCGTGCCCAACTACATGCATTCAGAGATCAAAAACAAAAACATAAACTCAGAGTTTGTAAAACAGCAGGTTTTCATGATCAACAACTCCTCCTTTAGCCATCCCGTCTTGTGCCCTGGTTACCTGTGGAAACCACAAAAATAAGGGTGAGTAACGAATTACTCAGTAAGAATTTCCAACCGGGGTACAATACGATACAACTGGTCATCTAGCGGAATGTATGGAAGCTATAAATACAAACACTGAAGAGAGCACTTTGCTTTAATCCATACATAAATACAACAGATGCCATCTTACAGTCTTACTCCGGGAACTACATCGAAACTCGGTACTCTACGAGAAACTAGTCTCGGCCTCAACTTTACTACTACTGTCGATACGAAAGGTGCACTGAACTCAAGATCCCAAGGAGCTCTCCAATGGCTACCAGTAATGAGCGTGGCGCGCGCACCGCATCCGCCGCAAACCGAGGAGGTCTTTGGGTCTAAGGCAGCCGCCCTCGCCCAAAGACGCATGCCTAAAAGAATCTCTGGATCGGTGTCACTAAACATAGTGGTGTGAGACCAGGACACTATGACTATGTCAGCCTGTACCACCGCACCTGAGGCTAAGAAACCGCTCGTGGTAGGCTTACACCAGAGATCGGTCCTTGCCCTATCAGCTGGTAATCAAGGGCTACTGCCAACACGCTGAGGTGTGTCGACTGCCGGGGACAAGGCAATGCCTCATCTTTTCCCCGACCGTTGGGGCATTTAACAGTCTGCCACCCTCACCCAAGATTACAACTGGGCTGCCGTTAGGGTTAGCTAAACTCTAACGACAGATCAAGGACGGAGTATTGCCTCGCACGTCCCTGCCACGGATGCAAGTTACGTTATGCATCCTCGCCCGGATGATGCTACCTATCAGAACACTATGCTATAAATAGCTAACAACAAATCATACCAACACATGCTCAGAAGAATCAACGAACCTAGCCTGGTACTACGAACAGAACAGAATACGAACATGCCAGAACAGAACAACCTAGCATGAAACTAACATGAGAATAAACACATGAATCATGCCAGTCGAAATTCAGAACAAGGCACTTAACAACTAAACATGCTGGTAATCATAAACAAACATACACACAACAATCACAGAAATATCGCAGGGCCCACACAACTCCGGTAAGAAATCCTTACCTCAATCGGATGACAAACAAACACACAAGAGGACTCCCGAGCTGCAAACGAACATGAGCTAGCTAACGGACCCTAACAAACAAACAGTAATTACATCACTAACAATAGGCCCTAAATAAAATACAACAGAAGCTCGGCTCGGAAGCAACTCACACAACATGGCCAAGCACCAGGGGTGTCTCGGCTGCAAGGCACATTGCATGGAGCTAGCGTGCGGACAGGCTGCTCGCGAGCGTGAGCGGCAGGGCTCGGCAAGGGAGTGCGGCTGCTGCTGCGCGGCTGCGATGGGCGAGCGGCGATGGGCTGCGATCGGCGATGGGGCGCTGCAGGGCTGCGAGCGATCGCGAGGGGCTGCGATCGGCTGGGCGGCAGGGTGAAGGCGCGAGCGAACGAGCGTGCAAACGACGGGCAGGGGCTGCAGCTCGCGTGGGCGATGCGGGCGGCACAGATTTACGACGGACGCTGCAGGGCTGCGGTGATGGGCGATGAACGGCGACGGGCTGGCGCTTGTGGCTGGGCAGCGATGGGCGACGACGAGCGGCGATGGGGCTGTTCTCGGGAGATATGGAATCGCAAAGCACAATAGGGAGAGGGAGAGAAGCCAAACTTCAATTCCTGCAACAAATGAGACACCCCCAAACCCTTAGCTTCTAATTTTACTCCAAAACCCAAGCAACTACTGGATAAGCAAAGCACCAACGAAACGAGAGCACAACCTGCTAACTCGGCTCAATTGGAAAAGCCTATTTTTGCTAACTGCCACAACCAAGACAACCCGGGTTCGATCCTTGGCTCGAACATCTTTTTCTTTTTAATTTCTGTTTTGCAAACCAAGGCCACAAACCTCTCCAAACACTCCCGGGGCATATAACCTGCACACACAGTAAATCCCCAACCTCAGCAAAAGACTCAAACAACCTCAATGACCCAACCAAATTACCAAAATACCCCTAGAACATACCTGGAAGACCGGGATGAAAACCTGGGCCGTAACAGGTTTGTTCTATTTTGTTCCCTCGACTTTCAAATGTCTAATTTTGGTCGCTTGACTTTGTTGTTTGTCCAATTTTGGTCTCTTGACTTTATTGTTTGCCCACTTTTGGTCCCTTAACTTTGTTTTGTCGTATTTTGGTCCATAAACTATCAAGAAAGTTAAGAAAATTGTCCAGTCAAATAAAAAATTTCTCACTCCTAAATTATTTTCTCTCTCTTCCATCTTTCATCGTTTCTCTCTCAATTTTTTTTTATCTCTCTTCAATCCATCTCGATTCCATGGTAGACTACAAATTTTGAAAACAAAAAGTGACAAATTATAGTAGGAAAATGATTATTTCGAAAAATTGTCTTATGTTAAAGAATTTGATAAGATGAATTGGAGAGAGAATAAGAGAAAAAAAAGGAAAGAAGACTAGAGAGTTGAATTTAAGAGAGATAAAATTTTTAGAAAGATAAATGATGAAATATGATAGAGAGAAAAAATAATTCAAGAGTGAAAAATAATCATTTGACTAAAGGACCATTTTTAACTTTCTTGATAAGTCTAGGGACCAAATTTGGACATTTGAAAGTCGATGAACCAAAATTGGATAAACAACAAAGTCGATGGACTAAAATTGGACAAACAACAAAGTCGATGGACCAAAATTGGACATTTGAAAATCTTATGACCAAAATAAAACAAATCCCAAAGTCGAGGATCAAAATGATATTTTAATCTAGGAATTACAACCTAAACGTGGAAATAAAATATAAAAAAAAATCCTATTATATATATAGTTAGGTACTAGATGTAAATTGGAATGATGAGTTGTGAGCAATTTGCATATGGTGCAACACAAACTCAATAGACATGAACCTCTTCTTTCGTGATCCAGAGCAATTAATTTTGCCTATTAGATAAATATGAGATTTTATCTCCAAACTAAAATTAACGAATGGTCGGTGGCGCAGTTGGTTATTTTGATTGATGTTATATCATTTCAATTTTAAGGTCATAAGTTCGAGCCCATAAATTGGTATTTGCCTCTCAGAATAGTAGTGTCATGTAAGGTTTGTTGATCCGAGCAAAAGAACTCGGAGTTTATAAAACCCCAAAAATGCACCATCTTGAAGGGGCATGTTTAGGTTATTCCAATTAATTTTATGGTGGAACCTTATATTCGGCTTAAATAGCAACAGAGCATGGTACGTGGACTCGAGGCCGCTGCCTAGTTAGTTTCAGAAAATATGCACACGCTGATCTATTTTTATAAGATGTGCACCAATACATAAAACACTCTTTCCATCATTCAATTCACTGGCTGCACTCTTCAAGCACTGTGTGCTTTGGTTCTAGACTAGCCATTTCCAATGGCGTGTCCCGAAAAAGTAATAAGCTTTTTGTGACCTTTAAGAACTTAATATAATATCCTTTTTTTTCAAAAAACCACTTCCAACTCAAACCCCATTGTATTTGAAAGTTCTCTACAGTGGTTTTACAAAAACAATTATAAAGAATTTGATGAGTTAACTGAGGAAACACTTTAAAAGGTAAGGTTTGAATTTAGGGAATGTTTGTTGGTCGAATTTACGGAGGATTTAAAATGAGTATTTACTAACTACTTTTAAAATAATTACATTCAAACGAGTTTTTGTAACTACTCAAAATAATTATGCATTTCTAACCACTTATTTTTAACCATTCATTTATAACTACTTAAAATAACTTCTCATTTCTAATAACTCATTGCTAATTATTCATTTCTAATTTCTCAAAATAACTCATTTTTTAATTCTCAAAAAAAAAAAAACTCATTTTTAACCACTAATTTCTAATTGTTTTTTTTAACTACTCATTTTAAATTCACATCCAAACAAACTTTTGACTTTAACTCCTCTATAAAAACCACATCCAAACGAGATTTTGGCTACAACTCTCAATTTTTAACTACTCGAAGTAACTTCTCAAACTAATTTCTCATCCAAGCATCTCAGGATATGTTGATGTATGAGAAAAGTTTAGGTTGGGATAAGACATGACCTATCTAGTTATACTCACATATGCGACACAATTTGAACCACATTTTTGTTGTTCTTTAACCAGAAAAAATAGAAAGAAAGAAAAGAAAATAAATCACAACAAAATGTGCCTTAAATTAGACCACATATGTAGGTGCGAAAAGATAGGTCACGCCAAGGGTATGATCTAATCTTTTTTCTTAATGTATTGATCTGATGTATATTAATATTTATTTAATGCAAGTTCAAGGCGTGGCATAGTGGTTGAAGACTTGGACTTTAAAGGTATGCTCCTCTAAAGATCTTGAGTTTGAGTCTCACTCAAGTCATTACTCCTTCGATGTCTCTGGGTTATTTAATGTTTTTTTTTAAAAAATCTACTGTATTGAAATTGTCATTATTTGTTGAGGACGAATTCCACATTGTCTACATTGGAAAAATGAGAAATCTCACAACATTTATAAAATGAATGTATGCTATTTGTCACGGTCATGCTCGTCCAGTGCGTGTTAGACATGGCCGCATGACCGTTTAGACCCCTTTTTATCATGTTTTCATAGTATAGGGTTTACTTTCGTTGTTGTTGTTATTTCCTTGTATTTTTGTTAGCGTTGTCTCCTCACCATTTTGACGTGCAAGCCTGCCACATAAAAAATGGCCCAAAATGTACTATAGGGGTATGACTTATTGAAGCTTCCTTCCTACCAAGTTATATGAGTAAGGCAATATAGTTGAAGTGGTCCTTATTGTATTGTTGTATAACCTTTCAAAGACAAACTTTTCTAAAAACTTCTTTCTCCCTTTTTCGAAAACTTTTTCTCAAGTCCCGAGATGGAGGTTGCACCTAGTTGTGCCACTCGCTTTTCATTTTTGTTTGGCTGACTTGCTCACCAGGTTAGAGAAAGCGCCTTATGATCCGTTCACAAGGTCAACAAAGGCGAACTGTGAAAAGTGGTATAAGAGCTCAAGTTAGCTTCTTTCGAAAGTTTCCACAAGAATGTGTGAGAAGAAAACGTTGGGCAATGCCCACATCGACCACTTGGTCCAGTTGGAAAAGGAGATGCTCTATCTGAGAGAGGTCCTTAACAATATTCGATTGTTTAGAATCTCGCCTGGATGAGATCTACGAAAAAGCCAATATATATGATTGATGCGGTAACTGGCAGCCTTGATGGGATGCCCATCCAAGAACTGATAATGAGGGTTGAGATCCTAGAAGATAAAACCTCACGACTCAGGCTGTTCAAGCGTGGGGTTGACTTGTCTGGCTTTATCGCGCACATGGAAGAGAGCCTCGTGAGCATTGAGACCGTGCAAAGGTCAATGACTCATCTAATCACTAACTTGTCTAAGGATGTTAAAGCCACAATGGAAGTCTCCAAGGCACAGTTGGGCGAGTTGAAATCCCATGTGAATCTCACAATGCAAACAATGGGAAATCAGGCCCCAGTGTGGGGCGTGGTCCAGTTGAACAAGGTCAAAGTACCTGAACCAAAACCCTTCTGTGGAGTTCGTGATGCGAGAGCTTTGGAGAACTTCCTATTTGATATGGAACAATACTTCAAGGCTACGGATACCATCATTGGGTATTCGAAGGTCACTCTAGCAAAAATGCATTTAGGCGAAGACAACAAGTTGTGGTGGCGGTCGCGATACATGGACATCTAAGAAGGGAGATGTACCATTGACACTTGGGAAAAACTGAAGCAAGGGTTGCACTCTCAGTTCTTCCCCGAGAATGTCGAGATCCTGGCAAGACATAAACTGCATGAGTTAAAACATATTGGATTAATCAAAGAGTATGTCAAACAGTTTGCAGGGTTGTTGTTGGACATTTGAGATATGTCAGAGAAAGAAAAAGTCTTCAATTTTGTTGAGGGATTGAAGTCGTGGGCAAAGTCGAAGCTCTACGAGTAAAAGGTACAAACCTTGTCGGAGGCCTATACAGAGGCAGAGAGATTATTTGATCTACAAACTGAGGACCAGACTAAGAGATCCCAAGATATTGGGCGGGACAGAACCTCTCTACGTAGAAAAAATAGAAACAACTGCCCTAGCTCTCCCAATAGTGGGGGAGGAGATAGACCAAGACAAGCAAAATGATAAGTGTCACCATAAAGAATGAGTCGAGGGCCTCACACATCGGTTGGTACAATCGAGGTGCATTGGCTTGGTTTCAGTGCTAAGGGCCACATAGATTGACTGATTGTCCAGACCGACCGTCCCTTAATGCCCTCCGAGCAACATTGGAGAAAAAGGCAAGGGCTGAGGCTGAAGAGGTAACAGAGATGGAACAGTTAGTTGCCCTAAAAAAATAGAAAAAAGAAAATCCTTGCATGGGTGAGCTGAAGTACCTATCAGCTCTACAGACGAATGCCGACAAGTCGAAGGAGTCGATAGGTAAAGGTCTCATGCACGTTGATGCATGGATAAACCATAAGGCAGCAAAAAGCACTATAGTTGATTCTAAAGCCACCCACAACTTCATGCCAGACACAACAATAAGACTTCTATATTTAAATTGGCATAAATATGAAGGACGGATGAAAGCCGTCAATTCAGCAGCCCTCCTAGTGTCAGAAGTCGCAAAGAGCGCGAATGTTAAGCTGGTAGATTAGAACGGCCTAGTTGACTTTGTAATAGTCAAGATGGATGAATTTGATGCTATATTGGGGATGAAGTTTCTATTGGAATACAAGTCATCTTAATACCCCTTGTAGAAGGTCTAGTCATCACCGAGTCCAATTCCACAATCGTGAAGACAACGATGAAGCATCCATGCGGCGGGCGTCAATTATCATCCCTTCAGTTAAATAGGGGGCAAAGTGATAGCCGAGATAGTTGGTCTCGAATTAAAAAGTCTCCCACAAGAGAGATGAGACATCAGTTTGTGACGGGTCAGAAGTACCCTAATGAGGCGCCGATGTGCACGAGCGAGAAGGTTAGTTCGAAGCAATGCCCTACTGAGTAATCGAGATTGTCGATTCCCTTGCATAATGCATTTGAAGTCTTAATTGAAGAGGCAAGCCGAGTTGACACACAGAGAGTTCAAGCTGGTAGAAGTTTATTGCAGATTGGCGGAGAGTTGCAGACATTGAGGTTTGTTGGGATCGGACAGACAATTTGGTAAGTTCCTCGACGATTACTGAGTTTGAGTAGAGTTGGTTGACGGGATCGTCAACCGTTTAAGTGGGGGAATATGTCACCGTCATGCTTGTCCAGTGCGTGTTGCACATGGCCGCTGTAATTCCCTCATTTTCGGGTCCTTACATTTGGTATCAGAGCACAGAGTCCTAGATTCTGTAGACTAACCTACGTAGTAGGTTGTTGTTTTCCCCATGATCTTCAGCATTCCAGCAACCGTCGGGTATGTCAGTTTTATAAGGGTTTTGTTTAGTGCACACATAATCTTGTTTACATGTTTTTTTTGTGTTGCTTGTGTTGGTTAGTCCTATGCGTGGACTAACTTGTTATGGTCCTTGGGTGTAGACCCCGAGGAATGGTAAGGTGTTGAGTTACCCGATGCTTAGCTATTGAGATAGAAGCTGTTAGAGAAAGTGCAATGGCATCGACAACCAATAGAGGTGCATCTTCTTTTAAAGTGGCTTTTGAAGAAAGGTTAGTTGCTACTCTTCGAGAAACTTTTCTAGAGATTTTCACCGATGAACAAGAAGAATTCAGACGTAGTTTGCACAACCATTCTGGTTTTCCAGCCTCAGTAGTTGATCGTGTTGATGCTGCTTTAATAAATAAGTAATATTCTGGTCGTTTTACACAATAACACACAATGTGGCAAACATTCAACAGATTAATACGCAAGTATACGCATTCAATTGCTATCAAGTGATAAGTTACAAGTCATCTCCACATGGACTAGGTTAATCTCGGGATAAGTGTTAATTGAAGAGTCAAGAACAGAAAAGTAAAGGAAATGTTGATGGTAGCCAATTTTAATTAAACACTAATTTTAATAACACTGGAATGCAATATAAATGCTAAAGACACTGCTAATTACTAATTCAACTGCGACATAATAAATGTTACTGACTTCAAACAGTAATTTTCCAGAACAGAAATATAAATTGCTAATGTAATAGACAGATGCAACAAGAAAATGCTGGAAACAGAAGAAAGTACTTCAATGAGAAGGTAGGTTCGGGTTAAGGGTATGTTGAGTGTGATTAATATGCATCAAGGGTGAGACTGTGGTGAGAAGCAGACTCCGTACGACATGTGATCAAATGCTCTTTCTCAAGATGCATTCATTCTTCTTGAGCTTGAGCTCTCGCATCTAAACTCGAAGCTATAAACGATGAAATGCGCACTAGCGAGGTGACTATCTCTAACCTCCCTCTTTAACAAGTTGGAGTTCCTAACATTGAAACTAATGGACATGAATATGTTATCTCTAATTCTTTTCTCTCTCGAGATGAAAATACAAGAAAACATGAATGGATGATCAGTTGAAACATGTTTTTAGTTAAAACGCCTATTATGTCTTAGCCTAACATCCCCCTACTCACCCAAGATACATGCATCACACACTCTTCCCTCAACCTTCACCTATATGTGTTTAGCTCATGCTCATAATGAAAATAACAGAAATATAGTATAACGTCGAAAATATTTCACAGCAGATTACCAGATAAAACAGAATGCTATAAACAATGAAAGAAAACTACCAACAAAGTATATATTAAGCAATGAAATCAAGTCTTACAAAACTAAAGCTATTGCAACTGAAAATAAAGAGAAAAAGGGAGAAGAAAGCTTAGGAAAGTCTCCAAAGAATGCCAAAATGATCTCCAATGGTGCTCCTCCAAGCTCCTTGTGAAAGCCCACTACTCTATTACAATAAAACTAGCTAACTCTAAGACTAAACTAAAGAAAACAATAAGAAAATGGGTAAGAAAGTTGCTGGAATTCTAGAGAAGAAAAAAGAAAAAGAGATGGCCAAAAGAAGGTTGAAACATGAGGTTTCAAAGAGGCTAGGGTTTCATGTTTTTCATCACCCATTTAAAGGCCTAAGTTAAATATAATCAAGGGTCAAGATGAAAAGATGAAAAGTGCATGTTTCCCCCCATAAAAATATGTCTTTTTGACACGTGTCCAAGGGGTGCCAGCTCATTTAATGAGCCCTCCAACAATTTCCCCACGTGCAGGAATTCTGCAATTCTAGAATTTTCTGCTTCTAGTCGATACTGCAGACACTCGCGTCCTTTCGAATGGCTATTCTTTTCTTCAATTTGACCCCTCTGATAAAGACATGAGTCCAAAGCTTTCTACGTTTTTAGATCCTAAAATAATACAAACAACTTAGTGAGAACAAGGAATCTTGAAATGTTATAGAAAATGCTTCCAACATTCACTTTTCAGCACAAAAACTCTAAATTATCCTAACTTTCTAATTTTTGCCTATTATCCTAGGTGCATTGTATTTTCAGTATAATTCTCTATCTTAAGGTTGTTCTATGCATTAAAGTGTGATAATAATGCATGATTTCTTCAATAAATACACCATAAAAGAGGACTAAATAACTATTTAATTGAGAGTTATCAAACCCCTAGACTTGAACCATTGCTCATCCCGAGCAATGCTTCACAGAAAATGCTTCTTTCAATGATCCTAACATGCATGTGTTATCAATAAGATCCATTCTTGAATACTCAGCATTGCAGTTCTGCCACATAAATTTTCGTCATAAACTAAAGCTCTCAACTTTCGCTTATCACTTTTAGCCTTGCATACTTTTCAAAATAATCTTTATCCCTAACCGCGATTTCTTCCCTACTAGAATAAGAACTTAAGCACCCTTAAACACTAATGCCTATGACTCCAAAATATCTCACTCAATCCCTTGATCCTCCTAAGTTTAGCCAAAGCATCTAATTAAAGCATTCTTTCTCACGCACACACCCTTTTAGCACTTCGAGCCCCCTCAAACCGACTACACCAAAATTCCATAGTTCTTAAAATGGCACACTTGAGCAAACACCTAAGCAGTGGAAACAACAGAAGTTGAGGCGTTGGAAGGAATCGAGATGCTCTCAGTACTATGGCTACTAGCCTTAGTTCCCGAAGGCTTTTCTTTCTTTACACAACTCGACTTTTTGCCTTATTACAACACTTGTTCTTTGGCCTTACCAGCAACAACGTATTTTTTTTTCTTAAGGCTTTTCAATCATCTTTCTAACATTTTTGAAGGATTCTTTTCGAATTTGTCATTTTGTTTTTCATGCACGGGCTTGCCCTCACCCCCAAACTTGAAATCTTCATTGTCTACAATGAAGGTGAGACTTAGTTCCCCTAAACTCAAGGTTTTCAAGATTTTTTGTAGAATGTTTTATGCTTTCAGATTTAACATTTTAGAGCTCTGTTATTTCTTTGTTCCGATCAGGGATTAACTCGCTATTAGGTTAGGATTATTTTGGACGGCATACTCAACTAAAGGCTCAAAACTAAGCTTAAGTCTTTAGTTTGTTAGGGAAATTTCATAGACAGACCACAATGCCGGGATCATTGGAAATTTTTCTATTGATAAACCAAATGCTACTAATACTGATGCTGAATAACTTTCTAACAAAACTAACTAAACTTGACAACAATGATTTTCTTTTTCAGAATGGCCAGACAAACACTAAACTAAACTAAGGAAATTAAAAGAAAAACTAAGTAGATAATTTTTGTTTTTCACATAAATAGCCAAGCTAAATGTTGAAAGTATCAGAGATAAAGACAAAAACTTCCTTTCATAAATGAGGCAGGATTCTTCAAAGCTTTCTTTTCCATCCTCACTGATTCTCAACAATCGCTCGGCTCTTTTTGAAATTTTCTTTTCCAAAAACAAGAATAAACTAGCACAAATCTAATTAAACTAAGACAAAAATAAAAGCTAACGACAACTACGGGAACATGCTTAATCCAGATCAGTTAACATATAAAAAATTTAAGCATTTTTTATAATTGAAACATAAATAAATGTACCGAACATTATTGCTCTAAGTTTTCCAGCTTTCCAACAAAATGGCTGTAAGCGTCCATCCAATAGCCTTTTTATATTGCTGCCACAGGTCCAAAAACAGTGTTGCACTCTTTGGAATAAGGCTAGCTGAGATAATGATTGGAAGAGTTTCCTCTTCTCCCAAATAATCGCATTTGAAGTGTTCAGGTAAAGACTTTAGCTCTAAAATATGAGGCTTATCTATATATGGCTTCATTGGTTGGCTCACTTTTTCTCCCAACACTAATTCTGGTGTTTCCAAAGAATGCACAGAACATTCTTCCCAATTCTTGTCAACATCTTCTTCTGGTACAACCTCAACAAAATTCAAGAATGAACAGACTTCAATATCAAAAGGATGTTTCCTTGTATCATCAATGTCCATATGCATTTCTTTCGGGATGTTTAGGAATTTCTCAAAGCGAGTTTCATCTTGTTTCTTCTTTTTAGGCCTTTGAGGATATGGTGGTGGAGGCGGTTGAAAAAAAGAAATTTATTTTTCAACCTGGTTACTCGACATATTGTCCCACCCCACTGTAAAATCTTCCACAATAGAAGTCTTCTCCATCTTTTGACTATCATCTTTTTCAGGCTGCATGTCTTTAATATTTTTATCTTCCAAATACTTCTCAGATTCAGTACATTGAGCATTGGGTTTGGTCAAATTCTGCTCAGGCTTAATGTTATCAACATTCTGCTCCTCCAAATTTTCATCAAGGTTCTCTTCAAGCAATGCCCTTTACTCATTGTATGCTTTGATTTTCTGATCATCAACTGGAGGTCTTCCACTTCTTAACTCAATTGTGCGGACTTGCTCTTTTCCATCCCTTCTTGATGGTTCTGTATCAGATGGAAGCTTTTCCAATGGTCTATTCCTTAATTCTGCTGCCAATTGACCAATTTAAATCTCTATATTTCGCATAACAGCTTGTTGACTTTGAATAGTTGCATCAGTCTTGACAATGTATTCTTTAAACAAACTTTCTAGAGAAGTACCTAGAACTTATTAAGGGGAATTTGGCTTCTGGAGATTTTGATTGTTATATCCATGCACATTCTGATTTTCAAAGCAAGTAGGTTGATTCATCCTTTGTTGATTCTGGAGAATGCTAGCAACAATTACTCGTCCCTCCAAATAGCAATTTGGATGCTGCTGCCATCTAGGATTATAAGTATTTGAATAAAGATTGTTCACTAGCCTTTGATTACTACCATTCCCAGCATTCATAATTGTAGTAGGATTGTGCGGGTAGATTTAAATGCATGTCCTTCTCCGCAATAAACACAATTTTCCAACTGAATCTGGTTAATGTTCACAACATTCTCTGCAACATTCTGCGAGTTTGTAGTGCTCTCCATTCGTAAAGTCTTCATCTCATTAGCCATTTTTGTCATTTCAGCTCGTAGTGTTGTCACCTCATCTAACTCTAATTGGCCACCCTTCTTCATGGAACTTCGTCTTGGCTGAGACCATTTGTGACGAACCCGACCCAAAACATGGTCCTAAACCGGGGTTCTCACTCAGCATGCAAGTTAAATATGATATCAAGCGGTTTAGTGATCATATTTAAAAATCATTTCAAACATATGAGAAGGGGGAACCCTTAAAACATAACCAACAGTTTTCATTTAAACAATCCAACGAAGTAAAACAACCTGGCCAGTATTTACAAATATATACAATACAATTTAAACAACGTTTTAAACAATGTTCCCCTAGGACTCCTGTCCATCTACATGCTGAATAAACAATGCAATAATAAAAGAAGAGTGCCAGCGGCTCCCCATGATCAATCAGCTCCCTCCGCTAGCCCTCCTGGTGTTGTCCCAAGTTACCTGAAAGATAAATAAGGGTGAGTATAAAGATACTCAGTAAGAATCCCCAACCGGGGTACAATACGATACATCGGTCATCTAGCACCTCAACATGCAAGCAAACGACTATCAACACGGATCATAGCTCAACGAGCTCATAAAACAAGATCTGGAGCCATCGGAAGTCTCTTACTTAGGCCTAAGCTGGGATTGGATACACTAACCAATCTCGGGACATCACCGAGGTATTCGTCACTCGGGGAATACATCGATCCCTAAAATGTCCTCAAGGGCCTCCTTGCCCTTGCACTAATCTGAACTTACGGAGAGTACGAAAGTCGGTCGCTCTAACGGAAGGAATGGTGTACTCACGACATTAGCGGGGAGCTCTCGAAGCGGCAACTAACGCTGGCGTGTGCGCGCGACACCGCATGCTCCTCCTCGCAACCGGCGTAAATGTGGGGGCCTAAGGGCAAACTACGCGGGCAGTGCACATGCCTATGACTCGGAAGTGGTGTCACGCGATCACGATGGCGCGAGGCCCGGCGCTCATCTGCGTGACATGATCCACCGACACTGAAGCTAAGAATCGGCCAGGGCAGGCTTACACCGATGGCAGGGTTCCGCTCTAGCAGGCTACAAACTAGGCTATGCCGAAGTGGGTAGCTAATTCCACAACCGGCGGGTCGGGGGGGTAGCAAGATACGTTATGCTTCGCACACTTTACTCCCGACCTGAGCTAAATCCACCTTGGCGACCGGGGGGGGGGGGGGTAGCAAGATACGTTATGCTTCACACACTTTACTCCCGATCAGTGGGGACAAAGTACGTTATGTCCGCTCAGCCTCTGGATGATGAAAAACCCTACAACTCTATCTAAGAGTACAGAGCAAAATCAATGATTCCTGGCCAGCAAGCAATGACCGACATAAATCACATTACCTAGCATGATACTACAACTTAAGCAGGAATCATAAGCATGCTGGCAGAACAAACCTAGCATGGCACTAACATGTAAAATCAGGCAAACATGCTAGCAAGAAATCAATCAACTGCTCTATCTCTAACATGCTCATAACAGCAAGCAAACAAGCAAGGCATATCGAGATATATCGCAGGGTCCACACAACCACGGTAAGAAATCCTTACCTGGAACAAGCAGGAAAACAATAATAATAAATCACAATCAACGAACGATCCTCGAGCCTCTAATCGATCCCGAACAGCCTGAACATCAAACAAAGCACCCAAATAAACACAATAAAACAGCCCAATAAATCCATAACCAGCAGCCAATAAATCCGGGCCCAACGAAGAAAAGACTCGAGAAATACCATCCGAGAAGCCACAAGGCTCGGGCCAACCAAAGACACACAACAGGCAGTGAGGCGGGCGCAGGGTGGGCTGGCCGGGCGCAGGGTGGGCGCTGGGAGCGCTGGGGCGCAGAGGCAGGCGCTGGGCGCGAGAGCGCGCGCGCGGGCAGCTGGGCAAGGAGAGAGGCGCGCGCGACGCGGCCTGGATGACGGCGATATGGCGCGCGAGCTCGGCAAGCACGAGGGACAGCGCGACACGGCGCGAGCGACACACGAGCGCTATAGGGACGCTTGTGTGGGCGACGCGCGCTGCGAAGTGGCGGCAGGCGGGCGAGCTGGGCGGACTGGCGGCGCGCTGCACGGCATTGTCTTGGTGGGCTGGGCCGTGGCTCGGGCGTGGGCAAGCTGGGTGGGCGACCAGGGGCTGCTCGGGCAGGGAGGAGGGCTGGGGTCGGGCTGGAGGAGAGAGAAAAGGGAAAAATGGAATTTTGGGGAAAAATGGGAAAAATAAAGGAAAATGGGATTTTTAAATAAAAAAAGAAATTTCCTTTTTCTCTTTATTCTTATCCAAAACCAATTTTCCAAAAATCCTTAAAATCCTTAAATCCCATTTCCCGGCTTCCTCCTTCGAGACCCGACTGAAGCAACCTTTCCAAACAACAAATCTCACTGAAATCAACCTCCCAAATCAACACTGAAGGCCCGGGCTAGAATCCCAAAGGAAACACCCAAACAACCATAACTTTGCCCAAAACCCAAATCACAACCGAACTCCCAAACGAATAGCCCAAACATCTCAGGACTCGCAGTCCACAACAAACAAGCCTCAACCAAGGCAGGAGCTGCCTCGAAGCCCTGAAAAACCACAAATCCTGCCCGGGGAGCAAAAAGACCAAAATGCCCCTAAGGGTCAAAATAGCTCTAACGACCCAACCGAACCACTGAATCTGAACCGGAAGCTCCTCGAGAACCGGAATAGAAACCTGGGCCATTACAATACTCCCTCCTTATAAGACTTTCGTCCTCGAAAGTCCTAAGACGAAACGGCTCTAGGAAATCTCCACTGATTCCTAGCCAACTGAACTTCTCGGCTAAGACAACACTAGCCCTCTTCGAGAACCAAACCCTCTTGGGTTCTCAACGGCTCAAAGCCACAAAGCTATCCGGTCTGCCACAAACTATCTCAACAAAGACTGGGCAAGGCTAACCGAAAGGCCACTGCTCCGATCCGCTCAAGGATCTCAGAAGGCCCTACAAACCAGGGGCTCAATCAAAACCCTGCTAATCCAACACTAAACACCTCTCTACGGTGTTACTCTGAGCAATCTCGCAGACTGGGCACAAACTTCAAAACTCAACGCCACGCACTGGCGTAACTTTTCTAAATGCCCACAGCTGTTATCAAACAGCCTCAACTCTACACCATGCTGGCCAAACAGCTGAACCTCTAAGGTTCTAGAAACTAAACGGCCTACTCTTGCTTCACAAGAGACCAGCGAACCACAAAGCTTGCCTACAGCCTTAACGAACAACAAATCGAACCACCAACTGGCGATTGATCCAAAAAGGCAAACTTTTCCCAACAAGCACAAGCTGAAACTTCAGCTACGGCCAATCCTAAATGGCCAAAACCAGGCACAGGCTCCACTCGGCCAAGCCAACAAACTGGAGCCTCTCAACGGCCGAACACAAACTTTTCCATGAAAATCTACTAGCAACTGGCCAAAGAGAACATTGCCAGGCAAGGAAACAACCAACGTTCCTCTCATGGAAAACCTCGGGCTACAATGACCAAACCATCACGCAGCTACTAGCAACACAACAGCTTGAGGAGAACAGCCCAAAGGCTAACCAACCAGAGCCACGACACCACTATGCCAACTCACTCAACTGAGGCTCCGCTAACGCCAATTGCGAAAGCACAACAACTAGAAGCAAAGCCCGAGAAAGGCTTGCTTTGCAGAACTCAACTCAAGCTCATCACGAGCAAAGCTCGCCTCCAAGCTACCACTCAACTCTTAAGTTCAACTGGCTACTCAAAGGACTTCCTCCTTTTAGCCAAGGCCTAACTCATCTTGCGACTAGAACTCCACACTCTGAACATCGCAAGGAATACGGACTGGCAAGGCTACCTCAAAAGATAACACTCGAGGCTGGCATCCATGGTGCAACTCAACCACCATAGAAACTAGGGGGAAAAACTTCAAACCCCAAAGAACAAACAACTTACCAACAAAAACTCAACTCTTAAACCTGCTGGCCACCGCTCTTGCGGGGACAAACAACTCTCGCTTGCTAACAACACAATGCAGGGACCCTCTCGCTGGGCTAACCACTGCACTACTCTGATCCTCTACACAACTCAGGAGCTACGCTGACTCCTCCTCAACGGGGAACGAATTCCCAGCAAGCAAACTCAAAAGGGCAGCGAACTTCACACAAGCTCGCTGACTAACTCAAACACAAGGGCAACAACAACCAACTCTCTTGGAAGCAACACCCAAGGGAAAACCTCAACCGATTGGACCACCAATCCAGAACTAGCAGAACTTACTCAACTGCCGAGGGAGGGGTCAACTCCCAAAACTTTCTGACTAGGAACAAATCCTCAGGGCAACGCCCTCTTGCTCGAACCGAGCTAGCTCTTGAAACATCAAGAGAACCAAATCTTGGTCAACACCAAGCTCCAACTAGCCTCCAAACCGGAACCAATCCGGACTCTGCTCCAAACAAGCACTAGCTTGCTAGACTACCAAGTCTGCAAGCAACTCACCCAAGGAACACTGCCTGGGTCTAACTAAGCTCTGGAGAGGCTCTCCACAAACTAGGGATCCTCCGATCACCCTCCGACACACACGGTCGTCAAACAATCTAAAAGACAACCGGCTACACGGGAACAACCCTCTCCAGCATCTCAGCTAAGCTGGCAAACTCCAACTCTGAAAACCAAGAGGACCAGATACGCTATAGAATGCGTCATCCTCCTACTCAAGCTTCAGCCTCAACAAACCTTCTGCCCAAGGCAAGGATCCGAACAGCTCTCACTTAGCCATAACGATCAGAAACTACGCGGCTGCTACCACCGCTCTTATTCAGATCCAACTGAACTCTGACCAGGCTAAGGACCAACAAGCAAAACTTGCTCAAACAACAACCCAGCTACGAGCACGGCATCCTTACAACCAAAGCTAGGGCACTTACCAAGAACCAAAGCCTTGACAACTCCAAGACTGAGCACTGGCTCCTCAACACGAACCCTTCGTGGTTCTCCAAACTTAAACCACGGAACGAGCTACACAAAATTACACCGGGGTGTACAGCTCCAACTAGATCAAATGCCAACAAGGCTCTCACACAGGGCAACACTTGCCTCCAAACAGAGCCACAACTAACCAGGGAGCAACAAGAATCCAAACCCACTCGGGGTCGACTCACCACGGAAAGCCACATTGGCAAACTCACTCTACAAGAGCACATCCATACCAAGCTAACATACCTCAAGCCAATGTGCTCACTAAACGCTCCGAACAACCATCCAACTCATGGCTCTAACACTGGATCAGCCACGCATCCATCGATGCCAACACTACCCATACTAGGGTAACTCAAAGGGTAGCCAAAACATGCTACCACCAAACTGGCTCACAAGCTCACAACACAGGCACGAGAACTCGAACGCGCTAGCTCTTAACAGCCTACAGCATCCTTTGGTACCCAACTCTCGGTGACACTGGAAAGCTCCTACTTTCCCTCGAAAACCTCATACTTGTAGTCCTCTGACTACCACCGAGCTAGATCTCTTATGCAACCCAAACAGGTGCAACCTCAGGAAATGGGTACAAGACTAGCGGGGATCTTTGCACTGGCGGCCACGGAACCACTCGCACCAAAGTGCCAACTGGCCTCAATCTAGGCCTCCTCTCAAAGCCTGGTGCCAACAAGCACAACATCCTTTACAACACAAATCAGCCTACAACGAGCTTTATGCCCCTCTGAGGAAAGGTCACACTCCAAGTGACGGGGCAATGACACTCAACACAAGAGTCCAAGAACTCGAGCAGCCTAATCTCTGGCATCTCGACCAATGAGACATGCCAAGGCCTACTTCTGCATCCCACTCGATGCTCAACAAAAGCTCAGGCTAACTCCTGCATCTCACTCGATGCTCAACAGAAGCTCAGGCCAACTTTTCGGGTGGCAAAAACTAGTTCCACACTAGGAACATCCAAATAAAAAGAGTGCTCCACTCTACTGGCCCGCTGAAATCCACAAACGGATAAAACCCTGGCAAGCAAACTCCAAACTGCACCCTGGCTACGAGGGCACTAAAAGAACTGGCTGCACAACGACAGCAGGCTTGCAAGGGGGGCAAAGATGTCTCTACATCTACCTCAAGCCACTAACCAGGCAACTTGCCAATCAATCGGGCGACTGGTGGAGACTCTGCTAGTCCACCTCTCTCAAGGGACTACCACCATCACTGATGTACCAAACAGCACAGGAACGACACATCTCGGCCTCTAAACAGCAGGGCATCCCAACTCACGGATGCTAAACTCAAAACTGGCCAACTGCTTTACTACTAGCAGTAGGACTTTCTCAAACAACGAGCTCTCTGAGGCATCCACTTGCCAAATCGGGCGGCTCCATCAACGCCAACAAATTCGTCGCATAAACTCTGCCGATCATGCCCTCCGAGAACCTCTCGGGGCAAGAGCTACTGGGGAAAATGTGAAACAAACTCTGTCACCGGGCTATCTGTGCCCGAGACTCTTCACTACGCGCGCTACAAAGCGCGCCTGGTCTCCGCTCTCGATGGTGAAGAGACCGCCATATCCAAATCTCTCATGCATTTGGAGCACACTCTGCTCAAGGAGTCTCACTCTGAGGCGTGCTAGCCTCTACCCCCTCCTCTAGGCAACTCAACTGCCAGGGCCAACTCTGGCCAACGGGCTAAACAACCCTGGACACGGCCTCAACATCAATACAAACAGTCCAACTCCTCGGTCGGACATGCCAAGCGTCCTGCTCCTCAGAGTGAGATCAACACACTGGCGATCTGCACGAGCACCTCCACCCTCTCACTAGGGAAAAGCAACAACCGGGCCACAAATGGCCTCACGGAGTCTAAGCTCGCCTCCTCTAGGTGCGATCGACACACCTGGCGATCCGCACAAAGCATAAAATTTGGCCCACTTTGGGCTCTCTCACTGCTCAACAAGCTTCTCGCACTGCGGAAAGTTGGCATGATGGCTCTCTAAGCCCAAACCAACAAAGAGTCAGAACCTGCTCGTCTCCGCTCCACAACACTACACAAGGCATAAAAGCTAGATGAAAAGTATTGTAAATTCTTACCCCTTAGCTTAATTGAACTCAGACAAACCTGGCGGCCGTGGAGTGCTGATGATCATGGGAGCAACAACCTACAAAGCAGGTTAGTCTACAGAATCTATGACTCTGTGCTCTGATACCAACTGTGACGAACCCGACCAAAAACATGGTCCTAAATCGGGGTTCTCACTCAGCATGCAAGTTAAATATGATATCAAGCGGTTTAGTGCTCATATTTAAAAATCATTTCAAACATATGAGAAGGGGGAACCCTTAAAACATAACCAACAGTTTTCATTTAAACAATCCAACGAAGTAAAACAACCTGGCCAGTATTTACAAATATATACAATACAATTTAAACAACGTTTTAAACAATGTTCCCCTAGGACTCTTGTCCATCTACATGTTGAATAAACAATGCAATAATAAAAGAAGAGTGTCGGCGGCTCCCCATGATCAATCAGCTCCCTCCGCTAGCCCTCTTGGTGTTGTCCCAAGTTACCTGAAAGATAAATAAGGGTGAGTATAAAGATACTCAGTAAGAATCCCCAACCGGGGTACAATACGATACATCAGTCATCTAGCACCTCAACATGCAAGCAAACAGCTATCAACACAGATCATAGCTCAACGAGCTCATAAAACAAGATCTGGAGCCATCGGAAGTCTCTTACTTCCGACCTAACTGGGATTGGATACACTGACCAATCCTGGGACATCACCGAGGTATCTGTCACTCGGGGGGAATACACTGATCCCTAAAATGTCCTCAAGGGCCTCCTTGCCCTTGCACTAATCTGGACTTACGGGAGAGTACCCAAAGTCAGGCTCTAACGGAAGGAATGGTGTACTCACGACATTAGCCCGGGGGAGTTCTCCGAACCGGCAACTAACGCGTGTGCGTGCACACCGCATGCTCCTCTGCAACCGGCGTAAATGCGGGGGGCCTAAGGGCAAACTACGCGGGCGAGGTGCACATGCCTATGACTCGGAAGCGGTGTCACTGATCATAGTAGCGCGAGGCCCTCGGCGCTCATCTGTGCAGCATGATCCACTGACCTGAAGCTAAGAACCGGCCAGGGCAGGCTTACACCGATAGCAGGGTTCCGCTCTAGCAGGCTACAAACTAGGCTATGCCGAAGTGGGTAGCTAATTCCACAACGGTGGGTCGGGGGTAGCAAGATACGTTATGCTTCGCACACTTTACTCCCGACACGAGCTAAATCCACCTTGGTGACCGGGGGTAGCAAGATACGTTATGCTTCGCACACTTTACTCCCGATCAGTGGGGACAAAGTACGTTATGTCCTCTCAGCCTCTGGATGATGACAAACCCTACAACTCTATCTAAGAGTACAGAGCAAAATCAATGATTCCGGCGGCCAAGCAATGACCGACATAAATCACATTACCTAGCATGATACTACAACTTAAGCGGGAATCATAAGCATCTTGTGTAAGAACAAACCTAGCATGGCACTAACATGTAAAATCAGGCAAACATGCTAGCAAGAAATCAATCAACTGCTCTATCTCTAACATGCTCATAATAAAGAAGCAAACAAGCAAGGCATATCGAGATATATCGCAGGGTCCACACAACCACGGTAAGAAATCCTTACCTGGAACAAGCAGGAAAACAATAATAAGAAATCACAATCAACGAACGATCCTCGAGCCTCTAATCGATCCCGAACAGCCTGAACATCAAACAAAGCACCCAAATAAACACAATAAAACAGCCCAATAAATCCATAACCAAGCAGCCCAATAAACTGGGCCCAACGAAGAAAAGACTCGAGAAATACCATCCGAGAAGCCACAAGGCTCAAGACCAACCAACACACACAACAGAGGCGGCTGGGCGCGCTGAGGCAGGCGGTGGCGCGCGCGAGCGAGCGTGAGCGGCGAGCTGGGCAAGGCGGGCGGCGCGCGCGCTAGACAGGGGGGCGGCGCGCGGGCGCGAGCTCGGTAAGCACAGGGGACGGCGCTCACGGGCGCGAGCGACACGAGGCGCTACAGAGACGCGTGCGCGGGGCGACGCGACGCGAGCGGGCAGGCTGGGCGAGCTGGGGCGAATCTGGGCGACGCTAGCATGGCACTGTGCGGCTGGGCTCGGGCTGGCTCGAGCGTGGGCAAGCTGGGTGGGCGACCAGGGGCTGCTCGGGCAGGGAGGAGGGCTGGGGTCGGGCTGGAGGAGAGAGAAAGGGGAAAAATGGAATTTTGGGGGAAAATGGGAAAAATAAAGGAAAATGGGATTTTTAAATAAAAAAAGAAATTTCCTTTTTCTCTTTATCCTTATCCAAAACCAATTTTCCAAAAATCCTTAAAATCCTTAAATCCCATTTCCCGGCTTCCTCCTTCGAGACCCGACTGAAGCAACCTTTCCAAACAAAAAATCTCACTGAAATCAACCTCCCAAATCAACACTGAAGGCCCGGGCTCGAATCCCAAAGGAAACACCCAAACAACCATAACTTTGCCCAAAACCCAAATCACAACCGAACTCCAAAACGAATAGCCCAAACATCTCAGGACTCGCAGTCCACAACAAACAAGCCTCAACCAAGGCAGGAGCTGCCTCGAAGCCCTGAAAAACCACAAATCCTGCCCGGGGAGCAAAAAGACCAAAATGCCCCTAAGGGTCAAAATAGCTCTAACGGCCCAACCGAACCACTGAATCTGAACCGGAAGCTCCTCGAGAACCGGAATAGAAACCTGGGCCGTTACACCATTGGTTGTTGTTCATCGAAAATGTTTCCAGAATGTTATAAGCTTCTCTATATGTCTTATTCATAAGAGATCCATTGGCTGTCGTATCTAGCATTATCTGTGATGCTGGCTCCAATCCATTATAAAATTGTCCATTTGCACATAAAATGATAAACCGTGTTGTGGGCATCTTCTCACCAAGTCCTTAAACATTCCTAAGCTTCACTCACTGACTCATCTTCATACTGTCGAAACCCAATAATTTCATGTCGCTTGTTTGCATTCTTTGTCAGAGAGTAGTACTTGATTAAAAATTTATATACTAACTCATTCCAAGATTTGACATATCCAGGCGGTAATGTATATAACCATGTTCTTGTCCCATCTCTTAATGAATATGGAAATAAAGTCAGGTGCAGGTAGTCCTCAGTAACATCTAGAAATTTGAATGTATCACTGACTGTTAGAAATGAGCGTAAGTGCTGATAAGGGTCTTCAGATGCTAGGCCATAAAATTATCCAATTTCCTGCAACATCTCAAACATGACAGGCTTCAACTTGAAAGATTTTTCGTTAATCTTGGGTCTTACAATAGCAGGATTTAAATAATTGATAGATTGATTAGCATAAGCTCTAATTGCTCTATCCCTTTAATCTACTGGCGGAATGGGGTTAGCATTCGGATTAACATCATTAGCAATGTTGAGATTTTGAACTGCCATGTACGAAGCATTTTCTAGATAATTTTCTTGATGTTGTGCCATTCTCCTAAAAATCACAACAGAATGCTATTAACACTCATGAAAATTAAACACCACTTTTCAAACAACACTTAAATAGATTTAAAACAACAGTCCTCGGCAATGGCGCTAAAAACTTAATCGTGTTGATGATGCTTTAATAAATAAGCAATAATCTAGTCGTTTTACACAAAAACACACAATGTTGCAAACATTTAACAGATTAATACGCAAGTATACACATTCAATTGCTATCAAGTGATAAGTTACAAGTCATCTCCACAAGGACTGCCAATCTCAAGATAAGTGTTAATTAAAGAGTCAAGAACAGAAAAGTAAAGGAAATGTTGATGGTAGCCAATTTTTACTAAACACTAATTTTAATAACATTGAAATGTGATATAAATGCTAAAGACACTACTAATTACTAATTCAAGTGCGACATAATAAATGCTACTGACTTCAAACAGTAATTTTCCAGAACAGAAATATAAACTGCTAATGTAATAGACAGATGCAACAAGAAAATGATGGAAATAGAAGAAATTACTTCAATAAGAAGGTAGGTTCGGGTTAAGGGTATGTTGAGTGTGATTAACATGCATCGAGGGTGAGACTATGGTGAGAAGCAGACTCCGCACGACATGTGATCAAATGCTCTTTCTCAAAATGCATTCATTCTCTTCGAGCTTGAGCTCTCGCATCTAAACTCGAAGCTATAAACGATGAAATGCACACTAGCGAGGTGACTATCTCTAGTCTCTCTCTTTAACAAGTAGAAGTTCCTAACATTGAAACTAATAGACATGAATAGGTTATCTCTAATCCTTCTCTCTCTCGAGATGAAAAGACAAGCAAATATGAATGGATGATCAGTTGAAACATGCTTTTAGTTAAAACGCCTATTATGTCATAGTCTAACATCCCCCTACTCACCCAAGATACATGCATTACACACTCTTCCCTCAACCTTCACCTATAGGTGTTTAGCTTATGCTCATAATGAAAATAACAGAAACAGAGTATAATGCCGAAAACATTTCACAGTAGATTACCAGACAAAACAGAATGCTATAAAAAACGAAAGAAAACTACCAACAAAGTATGTATTAAGCAATGAAATAAAGTCTTACAAAACTAAAGCTGTTGCAACTGAAAATAAAGAAAAAAAGGGAGAAGAAAGCTTACGAAAGTCTCCAAAGAATGCCAAAATGGTCTCCAATGGTGCTCCTCCAAGCTCCTTGTGAAAGCCCATTACTCTATTTCTATAAAACTAGCTAACTCTAAGAATAAACTAAAGAAAACAAGAAGAAAATGGGTAAGAAAGTTGCTAGAATTCTAGAGAAGAGAAAAGAGATGGCCAAAAGAAGGTTGAAAAATGAGGCTCCAAAGATTTAAAGACCTAGGTTAACTATAATCAAGGGTCAAGATTAAAAGATGAAAAATGCATGTTTCCCCATCAAAATATGTCTTTTTGACACGTGTTGGAGGGGTGTAAACAGTTTGGTTCGGTTCAAGGGCTAAACCAAAACCGAACCGTTAATTATTTCTAAAGAATTCGTAACCAAACTGGCCCGAATCGCTAAACCGGCTGTTTGGTCTATCGGTTTAGAGATGGAAACCAGCATGTATTTAATCAAAATAAAATGCCAAGTCTACAACTCGAACTTGTGCAGAATCCAATTTATGAAAGCATTTGAACAACTCTACCACTGCTGTTTATTATTTAGATTACAGATAAGATTAATTATAAAATATAACTGCGAATATCCAATTTAATAAAGAATAAAAGTGTATTCGGTATGCCTCGAGCCCTTGCACTCATAAAATCAAAAAAGGACACGTTCCAGTTATGCTACAATGCACCAATGTTTGTAATTTTCCTTTTTTTAAATATATACGCGGTCGGTTCTGTTAAATCGACACCAAATCCTCTAAAACCGAACCCGACCGAATATATTTGGTTTTTAATATTTCTAAACCAAAATCTTCCAAAATATTCGGTTTCGGCTTAAACTGATGTCGGTTTCGATCGGTGTTGGCGGTGTGGGCGGTTTTTCAGTTTTACCTTGCACCCCTAGTGCCAGCTCATTTAATGAGCCCTCCAACAATTTCCCCACGTGCAAGAATTCTGTTATTCTGGAATTTTCTGCTTCTGGTCGATGCTGCAAACACCAACGTGCTTTCGAATGGCTCTTCTTTTCTTCAATTAAACTCCTCTCGATTAAGACATGAGTCCAAAACTCTCTGCATTTTTAGATCCTGAAATAATAAAAATAACCTAGCAAGAACAAGGAATCTTAAAATGCTATAGAAAATGCTTCCAACATTCACTTTTCAGCACAAAAACTCTAAATTATCCTAACTTTCTAATTCTTGCTTCTTATCCTACATGCATTGTATTTTCAGTATAATTCTCTATCTTAAGGTTGTTATATGCCTTAAAGTGTGATAATAATGCATGTTTTTTCAATAAATATGCCTTAAAAGAGGACTAAATAACTCTCTAATTGAGAGTTATCAGTAGTACAACCGTTTTGAGTTGCTTCGATGGTTAGAGAAGCACAACAGGCCGAGAAGTTGGTTCCATAAGCCGAGGATTGTGTGGCCAAAAGAGCACTTTTTACAGAGAGTTTGGAATAGGATGTTTGAGGCCCTTAGATTTTCTAGACTAAAGTGCCAACACTATTGCTCAAAGCAGAAACAAGATTAGGTTTTGAGGCGACGATCGGGTCTCTAGTAGTGTAATAGTTGTAGCAAGCACCACTTTGGTTTGTGGGGTTTCCTCCAGTGCTTGCTACCGTTGTTGCAAAGAGGAATGCATGGTTAGAGCATGTACCCAGAGGGAAGCAGGTTATGCCCAGTAGTGGAGTCGTGCGTTGTCGTTATTCGGTAGAAGGCAGACAAGACCAGTGTAGTAGTTGGAAATATTGTTGTGTAAACCATTGTGCTTTTGGTAAGGTCTAAGTTGGACTCTACCTATGCTGTTGGTTTCATAGAGTGCGTCGTTTGGTATTGTGGGCTCGTGTTCGCCAAGTGTTTGGACAACGGTGTGGATTAAGGTTTAGGTAAGTTCTTCAAAGTGGTCTAGTTGGATTAAAGTTGGTTGGTGTTGTTATTCATTGTTGAATGGGTGTTTGTTTTTTATGTATTGGGTAGGCTATTGGTTGTTGCTATTTTCTTCTATGGATCCAAGGAGGGGTCGCTCGGTATCTTCTTTCAGGTAAGGATTCTCTACTCGGGTTGTGTGGACCCTGCACAGGGCGAAACTCATTATGTTGTTTTATGTATTATTGATGGATATGGATGTGGCCTTATGTTGGATGGTTTGTTCTGGATTGTGGTTGATGTAAGTGTAGTACATATGTCTATTTTTTGTTGTTCTGCATGTTGTGCTTCGGGATTATGGGGTCCCGAGGTGCCACTGCATAGGTTTCTTAAATGTTAATTATGTTTTATATGTTTTGTACCTTGGGATTATGGGGTCCCGGGGTGATATCTTGTATGATAACTATATGTATATATTTTCTTACAAACATGCTAGGATTATGGGGTCCTAGTATGTTGTTACTTCTGTTGCTCGTTTTGTGGTTCTTTTGGTATATGTGTGAGTTGGTAATGACGGGTGTTAGTATGTAGCTAGTCCTAATCAAGTAGTGAGTAGTATCCTGTTAGGGTGACTATATAAGAATATTGAGCATGTTTGGTGATCTGTTAGGACTGAGTTGATAAGAAACTGTGATAAAACTCTTAGTCGTCATCATCTAGAGGCTGTAGAGGCACGATGAATTGTTGTCTCATTGGGTCGGTGTCATTGAGGATTTTAATCCCGCGTCTGATAGCCGGGGAAGTGATGTAACATGCCGCCCCAGATGATGCCTAGTTTGTAGCCCTATAGGCGGGCCCTGATCATAGTGTACGTCTGCTATGGGATGGTCTTTGCATGGGGCGATACGTATAAACAGACTGACTCGAATCCCTAGTGAGGGCTTCGAGGACCGTGACTCAGTGGACACCTTCCTTCGAGTTGTTAGGCATGTCGACCTAGACCGGTCAATATTGTGTAGGCCTACACCTGGCTAGTTTCCAGCACCATGCGGCGCGCACACACCGATTGTCAGGTAGATGGCTTACGTGGACCGGCATCGTCAGTACCCTAGCAGAGAAAAGTAGTGCTTGAGCTAGATAGTCATGTAACGAACTTCATGACCAGTCATAATATCTAGGTATCTCAAGGGCCTCACAAGAAAGTTGTGTAACGTAATTCATAACCATTTTTATTGTTAAGTTTAGTTGAGTGTCTTGAGGACATCACAAGCGAGTCATGCAACGAACCTCATGACCAAGTAAAAAAGCTAAGTTGAGTTAAAAGTGAAGTTGATTGATCGAGAAAGACATGTAACGAAAGTCATGGACAATTAGTAAGTTATCCTGGGACCAGAGTAGATATGTATTGCTAGCATGTTAAGTTCTACTTTGTGCATTGTACCCCTGTTGGGGAGTTCTTACTGAGTATTCTTTTATACTCACCATTTCTGTGATTATTTTCTTTCCAAAGGTAATTAGAGACACTACCGAGATGGTTAGCTGGGAGGTGTTGAAGAGATCATGGGTGGAGCCGCTGCATTTTTCTCTAAGCTGATGATAAGATAGATGTCCTTCTTTCTCTTAGTAGCATTTTATGTTTAAACTCCTATTATTTCTATTAACTATTGGCGTGGATGCCTTTATCTGTATTTACTTATTTATCTATTTGAAACATTTTGTAACACCTTGGCCAAGGGCTTATTTTTTTAGTTTATTATTTATTTGAAATAAAATGCAAAAGGAGCAGTAACCTTACATTTTGAATTTGAAATTTAAAATTGCATATTTTCAACTGAATCGTAGTTAGAAATTCAGGGTTCTTTTAGAAGGACGAATCGATGCGCATATCCATTGATTTTAGGAAACTGGACAAAGTTGCAGGTGTTGCAACTCAGTTTGTAGTTAGTATGTTCGCCTCTGGGAAGGTGAAGGATTGTCGAATTGTAGGTCTGTAGAGCTTTTGGTTTCTACCCTCATAGTACGGCCTAAGAGCAATTTTGATGAGATTCTTGGTATGAAATGGTTAGTTGGTAGCCACGATGCAAGTGTTTGCCGCCAGAAAGAAGTCCTGTTTTGTCCGCCTGAAAAGAAAAGCTTCAAGTTTCAAGGTGTCAAGAGTGGATGTTTGCCTATAGTTAATTCAAGAGAGGAAGACGGCTGATTGATAGCTCGATGATCATTGGATTATTTAGCCAAGCTATCAGCTGATGATCATCCAACATTGTTGTGGATCAAGTATAAGTAGTTTAGAAGTTCATGGATGTTTTTCATGAGGGGTTGAAGGTTCAGTTGTGGGAGTTGATGGTTAGAGATTTCATTCCTCCTAATGTCCTCCTTAGGGAGCACTTGTGTTGTTTGTAGAAAATAAGGATGGATGGATGCATGTCTTCATCGATTATAGAGAGAGCTGAACAAAGTTACAACAAAAAGATAGGTACTCGTTGTATATATGATTTGTTCGACCAGCTTCAGGGAGCGTCAATGTTTTTTTTTCAAGATGGACTTGAAATCTGGATACTACGAGTTGTAGTTAAACCTTGTTTTGAACTTTGAGGAGGAGCCAATGCGAATTTTTGCTTTAGGGTGCCAGACTTTGTGTAACTGGGAGACTAGTTGGCTAAATTATAATGAAGAAGTCAAGGAGTTCAGGAAGCAATTTGGGAGCCCGAGGATGACACACGTTCTTGTTAACAGGAGTTGTTTAAGTCATAGGACTTTTGAGGACAAAAGTCATAAAAGGAGGGAAGGTTGTAATGCTCCACATTTTCGAGTCCTTACAGCTGCATGCCCACTTAGACCCCACCGGGTAAGTTCCTCAAATGATCACTGAGTTCGAGTATAGTTGGTTGACGGGGTCGTCAATCGTTTAAGTGAGAGAGTATGTCACGGTCATGCTCGTCCAATGCGTGTTACACATGTTTGCATGATCGTTTAGACCCCTTTTTATCATGCTTCGATAGTATAAGGTTTATTTTTGTTGTTGTTGTCATTTCCTTGTATTTTTGTTGGCGTTGTCTCCTCGCCATTTTGACGTGCAAGCCTGCCACATAAAAAATGATCCAAAATGTACTATAGGAGGGTATGACTTCTTGAAGCTTCCTTCCTACCAAGTTATATGAGCAATGCAATATAGTTGAAGTGGTTCTTAATTATTGTATTGTTGTATAACCTTTCAAAGACAAAAGTAGTTCTAAAATCTTCTTTCTCCCTTTTCCGAAAACCTTTCTCAAGTTCCAAGATGGAGGTTGCATCTAGTTGTGCCACCCACTTTGTATTTTTGTTTAACTGACTTGCTCGCCGGGTTAGAGCAAGTGCTTCACGATCCCTTTTCAAGGTCAACGAAGTCGGACTGTGACACTATCCATCTCCTTCCTCATGCTATTTAATACCATTAAACTCAAATGAACAATGAGTCTAAGAAAAAATAAAATAAAATAAAATAAAATTCAATCTTAAGAACGATGAATTAAAATTATAAAGAGTTTAGAAATAAGGAGTACACCATTAAATAACGTTCGAGAGAAATATATAGCTTATATTATTGAGAAAGAAGAAGTCCACACATTTACAACCTAGCTAGCTATGTATTTATACTAAAATATTAACCACTAGCTAACCTAAACCTAAGATCATTAAGCTACAAACATTAATCCTAATTTAACACCCCAACAAATTTAAAGAGGCACATTCTAAATTTTGAGAGTATATGATGGCAACTCATGTGCCACCTCATTTGCTTTCCTAATCCTAGAGATGAATGTGTGTATGTCAAAGAGGATGTTCTTGCAAGAAAACCCCACCCCTAATCTCTTGTAAATCACACCCACACGGGACCGTGTGTGTGAATTCTTCCAAATAGTCTCAATTAGAGGCTTGCAATCCGACTCCATAATAAGATTCTTACTAACTATTCGCAGAAATCTCAACACCCAAATTTAAATAGATAATAATGATTTGGAAAAGGGTTGGCTTCGCTTGAGCGAAGTGATTAGCTTGGCCGTGAGTGTGCTTGATTTCGACAAATGTGCAAGTATATACAGTCGTTTTGCAGCAAGTTTCGATTAGTAAGTAAAAGTCATTTCCACAGGGATTTTTCACATTTTTTTGTTTACTACCACGAGAGTTGGATGTGATTGGGGTTAAAAGAAAGGATTCTTAGTTAATGTAAAATTTCGAGGAAAGTAATAATAAGATTGATTCATCTGAAAGGGTCAAGGTTTTCAGGGACTCGCTTGGGTGAAGAGCAGCGAAGGGGAGCACTTGACTCAGCCCCAAGGGTCCTTTCGAATTCTGGACATCGACTTTCTCGAGCTCTTTTTCTGGTTATCTCGAACACAAAATACTTTTCCCAACCAATTTGGTCTCAGGCGAAGCTTATTTCTAAGTGTTCATAATTCCTGAGGTTAAGCATGTAGGTTCGCTCTGCGTAAAGTCTCTCGACCTTCCACGGAGTTCATACAAAGGATTAAGGAATGCAATGTAAATAAAATGTGCTTAGCATGCATAACTATGCCTCTTCACCACTTCTGTCACTACGACGAATCCCTTACTTCCCCTTAACCTTCCGACAACAGGTTTAGCTACTCATATTAACGAAGTTCATGCTCATAAAAAAAAAAAAAATAGGAACATGCTTATAGTTAACTTAAATGTTCACAATTGAAAGTAAAAAGACAAAAGAAATGGAAAACACCTGGGATTGTTTAAGCTTGAGAATCTGATTACAATATGCTTGCTAGAAACACGAACAAGGCGTGAAAGGAGAGCAACCTAAACTAAGCTAAGCCTAGCAAAAGTGCTCCGACGGTTATGCCTTTGCTAATTGCCGGAAAAATTATGAGTTGATTTGAATGGGATCGGGAAGTTGGGTGAAGACATTTGGGCTTGGTAGAATGCAAAAATAAATAAGGAATTAAATAGCACGTCGAGTGAGATTCGAGCCAGGGTCGTGTGGGAAGCTAGGCGAGTGTCGCTGCCAATCGAGCCACTGAGCGCTCTTGTTAACTAAACGCGCCAACTTGTATATTAGCTTGTCTTCGTGCGTTTGATTTAAAAGCCAAAAATCGTCGAGCTTCTTCCCCATTTCTTCTTCTTCTTCTTCGCGAATTCCCTTCGACCGACCAGCGATTCCCTTGCGAATTCTTCCCTCTCCAGCTCTAATTCGACCGAGCTTCTTCTCCAATTCGAAGTCGATTTCCATTCCCGAGCAGCAGGTAAGCTTCTTCTTCTTCCTTTCCTTCAAAAATCTGATTTCTTCTCCCCTGTTTCCGATTGCGTTTCTGCCGGCCGTGGGAGTGAGGAGAATCGCGTGGTTTTTGTGCAGCTAGTGTAGGGGAAGTGGTCCAGCAACAAATCGCGCGTCGAATCTTCTCCAATCGCCCGGAATCGAGCTCGTTTTCTCCAACGCCCTGTTCGCCCCTGTTTGCGCGCAGAAGCTGGCGTCTGTCGTAGCCCAGCCCGCCGAGCCACGCCGCTCATCGACCCGTGCCCGCGCGCGCGTCCTCTCCCAGCTTCGTGTCGCGTCGCATCGTCAGCGCCCAGCCTAGCCTCGTCGCACGCCCATGCATTGCCCGCGCGCCATTCCGCGCGCAGCCAGCGCTCTTGCGCGCGCGGCCAGCGCGCCCACGCGCCCATTTCTGCGCCCCAGCGCGCCCAGCCAGCCCTATTGCTGCCCCGTTCGTGCAATCGGCTCGTTCGTGCGTTCGTCGCGCCTCGTGAGTTGCTCCCGAGCTGAGCCCTGTTTATTTTATTATATTTAGGCCTATTGTGTGATTTTTGTTGTGATTGATAGGTTCTCGGTAACTAGTTCGGGTTCGTTCGCAGCTTAGGTTTTTGTGTAATCGTCCCCGACCAAGGTAAGGATTTCTTACCAGAGTTGTGTGGACCCTGCGATATTATATGTGATTGCTGATTGATTGCTTGTTTGTGTTTATTGACATGTGTAGTTAGGTACTCTATTCTGAATTCTCGATTAGCATGATTTTCCTGGTTATTTCTCATGTTAATCCATGCTAGGTTGTTTCCTCCGCATGCTCGTATCTCATTCTTGTTTCGTAGTATCATGCTAGGCTCGTTGTATTCTTATTGAGCACGTATTGGATTTTATGGAATTGTTTGCTGATTGTTAAGGCAGGTTAGAGTTGCAGGTAGATAGCATCATCCGGGCCTGATGCATAAAGTACCTTGCATCCATGGCGGGGACGTCGAGACAGTTCTCCGTCCCTGGACCCCGTGAGGATTAGCTAACCCACTGGTAGGCCCCGCAATCTTGGGTGAGGGTGGCGATCGTTAAATGCCCCAACGATCGGGATGATGACTTGGCATTGCCTGCCCCGGCGGCCGGCATGTCTCGGCATGTTTGGCGGTAGCCCCGATTGCCACTGTTAAGGCAAGGACGGCGGCTTCGGTGTAAGCCTACCACGACCCGTTCCTTAGCCCAGTGCGGTGGTTCAGGTGACATAGTTTACGTGTCGAGTCTCACACCCCTATGTCGGTGACACCGATCCAAAGATTTAGTTAGGCGTGGTGATCTGGACATGGGCGGCTTGCCTCTGGACCCGACACCCCATATAGTCTGCAGAGCACGCGGTGCATGCTTACGCTCATTCTGTACTGATCGAGAGCTCCTCGGGATTGTGAGCGGTGTACCTTTTCGTCGACGATGAGCAGCCGAGGCCGGGACTTGTTTCTCGTATAGGGCGACTTGTGTGATGGGTGTGTGGTGGATATTATTAGGACTAAGACCACGAGTTGGCATCCGAGGCCCAAGTGTGGGCTAAGCTATGTGCTCTATTCGTGTTTATATTCATAGCTTGCATACGCTCATCGAGATGACCATGTATATCGTATTGTACCCCGATTGGGGATTCTACTTGAGTAATTCGTTACTCACCCTTATTATTGTGGTTTTTCCACAGTAACCGAGTTGCGAGACAGGATGGTCAAGGAGGAGCTGTGATCATGGGGCCCGATCATCAAACTACGATTTTGTGTTATGACTCTTTATGTTTTATTTTCCCCGAATGCATGTGGCAAGCACTGAGCCCTAGGATGTTTTCTAAATATTTTGTGGATTCCAAAGCACTATTGTATCTAGACATGTTTTGAATGATTTTAAGAAATCTCTGATCGGAGTATACTTTGGAAATGTATTTATCTTGGAACAGGTGCTTGGAAACAGGGACAGGTTCCAGGGAAATTGTCTAGTTTTTAAAGGGATTGTTTTGAATGTTTTGTTTTTAATTGGAATCCGAAATCATGTCTGTTTAATGTCCTTTACTTTGAATGCATGCATTGGGGTAAGGGCCCATTTAGTGCCCCATTCGGGTCGGTCCCTTACAGTTCGACTCCTCTAAATTTGAGGAGGCTCTCGCCTTATATAGGCCCCCCGACACTTCGCTGCAATTTCTGCTCCGCGATCTCTTCTGCCAAAAGCTTCTTTGAAATCTGCTTTGTCGGATGTGTCAGAGCCGACAGGATGAACAGCTGCGATAAGCTTTGAGAGCATGGATTGTTTCCACGCATCCTTTAAGAAGATATTTTCTCGATCTCGGTTGTTTGTTTCGCATAGCTTTGCTGCGGCGAATTTGGGTTGGCCTTCTTCGAACATCTTGAAGAAGTTTAACTTTGTTGTGGCGAAGCTTGCATAAGCCATCCTTTTCTTTTCCGCTTTCGCTTGATCGAAGCATCCTGCAACAAAATACGAGTATCAAAATTCTTTTAAAACTATTTACTGATTTGACTTGATTTCGCCTAAATTTTGCTACATTTAGCATCTGATTCTCCTTCCAACCAAATGTCGCTTACTATTTTTCTTTTCACTTAAATTAAGTTTGCTTATGCGAAATTTTGAACTTGATTGAATTCATTTATCATTTCCTTTTATAAATATCTTAATTTTGGCTATTTAAACTCTCAATTCTTGAGAGTTATCACTTACTTTTCTTTTAAAAAAAATTCTCCAAACCTTTAAAAAATATGTCAAATATTGTTAATTGAAATAGAATTACTATAAGAGTTTATGTGAAAGCTCATGGAGGTGTTGATATTTTTCATACCCTTCCTAAACAAGGATTGCAAAACTCTTTCCGTCGCTCATAGATGGAGGAAGAGGAGATAAAAGAAAGAGTGAAGTGGTTTGGAAAAGAGTTTTGGAGGAGTACTTGTTGTGGTTGGAGTTGTTTTGGAAGTTTTCTCTATACTACATAACAAGTAACAAATATGAGATAAATTTTACTCCATATCTTCTGGGCTTTTTAAGCGTGTTTGTTATGGGTAGTTTAGGAGGGAAGGACAGTTAGTTCGTTTTTTAATACATTACAACTCTTCATAAAACTTTCTATCTAACCCTATCAAATTCACATCCAATCTTTAACTTTTTTTTCTTTCATTTTTTATCTCTAATGTAACTTTTCAGTTAAATGATTATTATAACTTACAAATTGATTTATAAATTAGAAATTTAATGTTTTAAAAAATAGAAATTTAATTAGAAATATCAAAATTAAAAGACATACAAAAATATAAATTTATACATCTTGTTGTGTTATCTTTTGTGCCTTATTCACTAGAAAAATATATAAATTAAAAAGAAAAAAAGCCAACTAGAGCAGCAACATCGGTCTACTTTCATGACTAATAATTTATGGGATCAAATCCCCTGATTACGGTTGAACTAAAAAAATTTTAAAAATAATTTTTAAAAAACAACAATTTAAATTTATAATTTTCATTCAGTTAAATAATATTTATAATTTGAAAATAGATTAGAAATTATAAATCTAAGTATAAAGATCAAAACTAAAAGAAATGGAAAAAACATATTATTTCAATTTTTTTGTAATATTAAGTAGAAGTTTACTAGAACGAGAAAGTTTAAATTGACAAAGTATATAATTTAAATTTAATATTAGTTCATAAATTATCAAAATATAAAAATTAAATTAGAAATTAGACATTTAATTATATACATTAAAATTAAGAGAAATAAGAACAATTAATTAGATTAATTTATTATATTTTGGGAATTTTGCATGTATAACAAAAAATGTCAAAATTTTTCCATCTATAGCACAAAATCCAAAATAATTTCATTTGTAGCAGAAAATCTAAATTGACTTCTATCACTTGTTGAGTTCTATTAGTGATAGAATTCAATCAATGATAGACTCATTCTATCACTGCTTAAGTTTTCTATCAGTGATAGAAATCTAAATTGACTTCTATCACTAGGTGAGTGATAGAAATAAATATGCTATAGATGAATTATTTTTAAAATTCTGCTGCAAATATAATGCAAGATGTAAAATGTGCTGCTGATGGTAAATTCTCTTATATTTTCATATAAAACCGAATCACTCTCATTAATGAATAAAAAGTTACAAAATCGATCTATATTATTACAAAAAATTCAATGAAATATAAGTATAGAAAGACTATAATCTTTAAAAGGGGATGCATAGTAAATCCAAGACATGGCAAGATGATAGAATCCATTAAACTGCCCTTTTGAGCTTACAGAACGACCACCAAAATGCTGTACAGAGGGAGCACTAAAGAATCTTCTTTTCATGTATGAATGGATGACCATAAAAAGAATTGAGTATCAAATCTTGTCTGCTTCCCGTTCTGACCATAGAACAACTGAAAGTTTTGAGAAGATTATTGAAAGAAAATCAGCAATGTGGCAAGAACTGAACAAATGGTATTGATCTTCAAGGGCTGAATAGCAACGACTGCAACATTGAAGCCTGATAGAAACTATAGGGGATCTGTCAGTTTGAAATTTGTGTTAACAATACCATGGCTAAGCTTCCATAAAAAGATTTTCACTTTCTTCGGGTAGGGGCCACTCCATAATGCTGAATAGCTGGGGTCCATTTCCATAAAAAGATTCTCCTATCGATGGATTGAACACATTCCAGCTTGTAGGACAGTGTGTAGGACAGAGTGGCCCACTCACCAATTCCTTGTAGTCATTATGATCCAAGCTTAGGGGTGTCCGTTTGCCATATTTAAGGAAAATTTACTGATTCTTTCTCTTTACTTTTAAAAATAACATTTCATTTCTAACTATTTATTTTTAATCATTCATTTCAAATAAATCAAAATGATTTATTTTTATTTTTATTTTTTAGATAAGAAAATAACTCATTTTTAATCACTCATTTTTAATCATTTTATTTTAACTACTCAAAATAACTACTAATTTTAAATCTACATCCAAACAAGGTTTTGACACTAATTCATCTATACAAAAATCACATCTAAACAAGTTTTTTTACTACAACTCTCAATTTTTAACTATTCAAAATAACTTTTCAAGTTAAATCCTCCTTAAATATGGTAAACAAACACCCCATTAGGAAAACTACATATACTCTTACCCACGCCAATCTTCAAACAAAGTTTTCACATTACTTTTCTTACAAAGAGTAAAACTTGCCTCCTTGATGGTAAGGACCTAGTCCTCCTTACTTTCCATGCTAGCCATAAAATTTTGTTGTTTGATTTTCTTTTCTTTTTCTAAGAAAAAATTAATCCTAAAATTTGTGGCTATAATAACTCCACATGAAAGATAAGTAAAATTAGTTACTAACAAGGAGGTAAGTTTTACTCTCTTACAAATACCAATTTTCAAATAAGGTTTTCTATACAATTATCCTACAAACGCCAATCCCCAAACAAGTACTTTAACATCTCCGAATCACTTCCCTTCCATTTCTTCTTGCCCAAATCCAAACACCCAGAAGTTGAAAAAGTCCAAACATGCCTATTGAATAGTCAAGTGAACTATTTAATACATATTGACAGAAGTTCTAGGGTAGGATCCGCGTTCAATCCCATAATTTTTAAATTGAAAAGATTCAAATGTAATTTCAAAGAAAAGAAACTAAATTTGCTACTTATTCGAGGTTGGGAATTGAAGATGTTAGTTATTATTTATTGCAGGTTGGTTAATCACACAAGCATTATTGTCCATTTAAATTTATAAAAGGCTTTAAGGAAATTAAGTCTCAGCTCATGCTACACTGACAGAAAGTCATTTCGCTCTTTTTTTTTAATCATTATTATTTTGTTGAAATAAAAAATTCATTTCGTTCTAGTCCTCTACTTCGATTTTTTTTCCTTCAATTTAATAAAATGCTAACTCAAAAAGTACCAGTGAGACGACTTCAGAAGACTACCATTCAACAGTCAGTTTGGCTGCAGTAACATAGGTCACATTCTCCCCATAAATGCACACATTTACTTGAGATATTTGATAAATCTCCAAACCAGAAGTACTTTATTCAATTCCAATTTCTTCACCGTTTCTTACAAACTCGTCGCCTTCTTTACACTTAGTCAGCTATTCCAATGAAGAATCTGCAACTTTCATGGCTTCTTTTGATACCCATAAGCTCCATATTGCTTGCTCTGCAAAGTAACATGGTGTATGGACGATGTCCAGAAGATCAGCAGTCTCTATTGCTCGAATTGAAGAACAATCTCACATTCGATTCTTCCTTGTCCGAGAAACTCGTTCACTGGAATGAAAGCGTCGATTACTGTAATTAGAATGGCATAAGATATCACGATGGTTGTGTCATCGGTCTTGATTTGAGCAATGAGTTGATCTCAGGTGGGATTCATAATTCAAGCAGTCTTTTCGGTCTTCGGTTCTTGCAAAATCTGAATTTGGCTTTCAATAGGTTCAATTCCACGATTCCGTCGGGATTTGATAGACTCTCCAATTTTAGTGCGCTGAATATATCTGATTCAGGATTTGCGGGCCAAATTCCTACTGAGATTTCCAGCTTAACAAAGTTGGTTACGCTCGATCTTACTAGCTTCTCTTTCCTCGAAGTTGAAACACTAAAGCTTGAGAACCCAAATTTGACAACTCTTGTTCAGAATTTGAGCAATTTGAGAGTTCTAATTTTGGATGGGGTGGATTTATCAGCAGTAGGAAGGGATTGGTGCAAGGCCTTATCGTCTTCATTGTTTAATCTGAGAATGTTAAGTTTGATGGGCTGTTCTCTCTCGGGTCCTCTTCATTCTTCCCTTGTGAATCTGCGATATCTATCGGTGATTTGTCTTGATAATAACAACTTTCCTCACCTGTTCCTGAAGAATTTGCAGATTTCGCTAATTTGACTACCTTTCATCTTGGCACTTCGAGATTGGTTGGAGTATTTCCTCAACGCATATTCCAGGTATCAACTCTTCAGACTCTTGATTTATCCAATAACATGCTCCTGCAAGGTTCTATTCCAGATTTTCAATTCAATAGACCACATCAAATGCTTGTGCTCTAGGGCACGAATTTTACTGGGAAACTGCTTGATTCTATTGGAACTTTTTTGAACCTGACCAGGTTAGACTTGGCTAATTGCAAGTTTAGTGGGTTGATCCCAAATTCTGTTGAAAAGCTCACACAACTTACATACATGGATCTTTCGGGCAACAAATTTGTTGGTATAATCCCATCATTTTCTTTTTTGAAGAATCTTACTTTATTACGCCTTGCTCATAATCGATTGAATGGTTTCTTGCTTTCCACTAAATGGGAAGAGCTTCCAAATCTTGTCAATCTTAACTTGCGTAACAATTCTCTCATTGGAAATGTTCCTTTATCTCTCTTCTATCATCCATCAATTCAGAGAATTCAACTCTCCTACAACCAATTTAATGGTAGTTTGAAGGAGCTCTCCAACGTGACTCCTTTCTTACTTGATACCCTTGATTTGACAAGCAATCAGTTACAAGGTCAATTCCCATCAACTTTTTTTTTAACTTTATGGTTTTAAGATTCTCTCATTTTCTTTCAACAACTTTACTGGAAATTTGAGTCTAAATACGTTCAGGCAGCTGCAAAAAATAACAAGACTTGAACTCTCAAGCAACAGCTTGTCAGTTGAAACAGAAAGTATTGACTCAAGTTCAACCTTCTCTGCCTTCCCTCAAATGACCACGATAAAGTTGGCTTCTTGCAATTTGAAAAGGTTCCCAAGCTTCTTGAAAAATCAATCCGAACTTAACTTTCTTGATCTCTCCCATAACAGAATCAAAGGAAAAGTACCTGTCTGGATTTGGGATCTTAGAAGTCTCAGTCAATTAAATCTTTCTTCCAACTCTCTTGTGGGTTTTGAAGGTTCACCTCAGAATCTTTCTTCCAGCCTCTATCTTCTCGACCTCCATTCCAACAAGTTTTGGGGACCCCTTACATTCTTTCCTCCATTTGCTGCCTATTTGGATTTCTCTAATAACAATTTTATTTCCACTCTTCCACCAGATGTCGGAACGTACTTACAAGCTACAGTCTTCCTTTCTCTATCACGAAACCACATTCAAGGTAGTGTTCCTGAATCTATATGCAAGCCAAAAGGAAGTCTTCAGGTACTAGATCTGTCAAATAATAAACTTAGCGGCATCTTTCCTCAGTGTCTAACTAAGATGACGGAGAATCTTGTGGTACTAAATCTAAGAGAAAATTCCTTCAATGGCTCTATTCCTGATACATTTCCAGTTTCATGTGGTCTAAGGACTCTTGATCTAAGTGGAAATAACTTCGAAGGGCAGGTACCTAAATCTTTATCCAATTGCCAAGTTTTGGAGGTTTAGACCTTGGACACAATGCGATACATGATATCTTTCCATGTCCATTGAGAAACATACCCACTTGGCGTATCCTTGTTCTTCGATCAAACCAGTTTTATGGGAGATTTGGATGTCATGAGATCAATGGCACTTGGGAGAGCCTGCATATCTCGAAACAACTTTAATGGTAGTATAATTGGGAAAGTCATAGTAAAGTGGAAAGCAATGGTGGAAGACAAAGATTACAGACAGACAAGAGCCAATCATCTACGTTTTAATTTCTTTAAATTCAGTGCTGTAAACTATCAAGATACAGTAACAGTTACAAACAAGGGTACGAAAGTGGAACTTACAAAGATTCTAACGATTTTCACATCAATCGACTTAGCGTGCAATCACTTCGACGGCGATATACCTGCAGAATTCGGGCAATTAACGACGCTTTATCTTCTCAACTTGTCCCACAATTCTCTGTCTGGTGAAATTCCTTCATCGATTGGACATTTGAATCAGCTGGGTTCTTTAGATTTTTCTAGGAATTTGCTAACAGGCAAAATCCCTTGGCAGCTTGCAATACTGTCGTTTCTATATGTACTGAATCTCTACTACAATCGGTTGGTGGGGAAGATCCCAATTGGAACTCAAATTCAATCATTCTCACCAAATTCCTTTGTTGGTAACAAAGGATTATGCGGAGATCCATTGTCGAAGGGGTGTAGAAATGACAATGTTTCAACTTCAGATACAAGAATTGAAAATGAAGTTTCAGGAAATGAATTGGAATGGGCATACATATTCATATTCATGGCCAATGAATTCGTTAAAGAAGTGGTGACGGGCGTAATAGTCGGACTTAGGGCTTGGGAAGAACAACCGACCAGTTTGATGAGATGGTTTTGGTCTTTGGGTTTTTATAATATTAAAAAAGGGTCATTAATGAGATAGTTTTAGTCAGTAATTTTTCTTCAGAAAAAATGAACAATTCAATTTGATAACAATTAATTTCCTAAACTTTTAATTTAAGTAATTATCATTTTAAAATGAGAAATTGTAATAACTAAACCACATTCGAAAAGTATTTGCAAATATAGGCACCCAAGTTTTTTTTTTTGCAAACTTAATTTTTTTTTTTAAATTCGTAATTATTAATTTTTCATTAATACCATTTTTCCCTTTATCACATTTAATACTTAATTTTTGAATTAAAACACTCATTTAAAACATACTTTCCATCTTTTAAAATATACCATATTTAATTGTCAACCCTTTTAATGCAAAATATTTTAATTTCTTTCTCATTTATTTCTCATATTTCTTCCTTTTCCTCTTTTTCTGTTTCACTTTTCTTCCACCATTCTCCATCTTTGTTTCTTCAGCTTCATTCATTCTCCCTTTTCACATTCCAGCCACCACATAAAGCGTAAATTTTCGCCAACCTCAAAGCTCCGATCGAACGATATAATCATACGAGTTCAGTCATCTTCTCTCAATAATCTCCAGTTTTCACAGTATTTATATCACGTTTTTGTTCCTTATCCATCACCATTAGCATGTTACTGTTCATTTTCATTATAGTCGTGATCCAATATGTCTCTGATTGTTCAGTATGGTATGTTTTATTCCTATTTATGTCATTTTTGTACATTTAATTCATTTATATTTTAGTCTTTAGAATGTCAAAAATCATGTTTAGAAAATGCAGTAAAATCATATGTAGAACAGTAGTATCTTCTTACTTTCCAATCCATATTGTGGTATAATTGACTGTATACACATCTACAAAACTGTATAATTGAGTATATACCGTATGTTCACACGTCCTCAATTTCTATATAGCCGAAGAAATTGTATAATTGACTATATACCGTATGTTCACACTATGTTTTTAGGTTAGTTATATTGTACATTTTTTCCTTATAGATTCATTAATCATTCCATTTGAAATTGCACACTGTTCTTTACAATGTCAATATTTTTGTTTAGAAATGTATTTAAATCATATGTAGAACAGTATTATCTATGTACTAAAATGTCCAAGTTTCGGTATACTTGAGTATTATTTACTGTAAATTTTAATTTACCGTTATATTACTGTATAAACTATATGTTCCATTCTACATATTGTATAACTTGCACGATACATTTGTGGTTTATTAGTCATTCTATTCATGTCTAATACATTTTTCGTACTCATATTACTATTCATTACATTTCTATTCTGCAATACGGTATTGTTTATACATGTATATCATACGACTTATAATATAGAACAATATTGTTTGGATATTTTTGTAATACTATACAACGTTTCTTTATAGGTTCAACAAGCATCCCAATCTGTGTTGCACATAATGGTCGGTAGGATGAAAATGAGATGCACCATAATCATGAAATAGCTGAATAGCATCACATAAGTATTGAGGAACGCATTCACTCAATGATGATTTTGCATTACAGTCTTATTTTATGTCGAACGTTTCCAGTTTCAATTTTGTAACCCATGAAACCTTTTAATTTACTATTGATCTCACTTTGAATAGTAATTTTGTGTGAAGTTGTTCCAACAGTACGAGTCTCTACCAATTCACAAATATTATATATGTTATTTCCAATGTTTTACTATACGATATTGTACATTCAAAATTACTTGTTCACTGTCACAAGCATATTAAATTACACTACAAGTATCCATATCAGCAAATTAAACACTTAAAAAAAACAAAGTTTTGAAATCAGGTATGGTACATGATATATTATGGTTGTACTGTATATTTCAACTTATTTCAATACTGTGTGGTTATCAAACTGTTTTGGTTTCAATCAATAAAATTGAATAGCTCATACGGTTTATTTATAAATAAAACTACCAGAATCAAATAACATGTACATTATTAACTATACTGTATGTAAATCACAATGGTACATCTAATAATGTATTGTCGCCACTTTCGTCCTGCAATTAATGCACCATAAAATGACGGTTTCTAGTTTGGAATGTGAGACAAATTTTCTTTTTAAAAATTTTCCTTCCCAAATGAAAAACCAATAATCTGATCGTTATTTTTTTAATTTATAAGATATTTAAATAGGAAGATGAAATGTCTCTAATAAATGTGATTTCGGAGGATATATTTTTCCACAATTAATGCCCCTAAATTTGTGATTTGTGGTTTTGAATGTGGGATGTTTTTCCTTTTTTGAAATTTTCCTTCCAAAATTAAAACACCGCCAATATGAGGGTATGATTGTAATTCGTTATTTTCGGATTTTATAATGTATTAAAACAAAATCTACTTTTGCTAATAATTTTGTCGATACATATATTTGCAAATACTTTTCAAATAGGGTCTATTTATGAAAAACAAACCTTTAAAATTTAATAATTATGGCAATTAATCTTTTAAATTTTTAATTTTAAGTAATCACCTCCCCTAAAATTTAATAAAGATTACAATTAATCCTCTAAATTTCAATTTATCATATAACTTTTTTTTTTTGAGTTAATAAATTGTTGTTTTTTAATATTTTTTTTAAACAACAATTAATTTTTAATATATTTTTCTAAACAAGGGTAACCATGCCGTTGCTCGTGCCAGAAACCATTTAATTTTTAATACTTAAAAACATACTATATTATCAATTCAAACCTAGCAAATAAAAATAAAATTTTCTCCAATTATGTAGTTTTTTTCCAAAATATTTTAGTATAAATACTACCGACATTTTTTATTAATTAACCTCAAGTTTCATCACAGTAGACATTGAGTTGTTTGGATTTGTCAACGTCTAGTATGATGAACCTTGAAGTTAATTAATAAAAAGTGTTGAATGCGATTACCTTTTGTAGCTGAAAAGACTTTAAACATTTTTTAGATAACAGTCGGGAAAGGAAATGTGAATTAGATAAGTAATAACAAAGGGTTCTCTCTCCATAAAACTCCGACTACAAAGACTCTAATCAACAAACTTATTATTTATCACAAATCACAAAAGAAACCAAATTCTCCAAAATTACATCTTAGTATAAAATCACCACATTTCATGTTCATCACAAATCAACCATTAGGTTTTAAACCAAACAACTTGCTTTAAAATAAATTACAAATTAGTTGGTAGTATTATGCTAAAATAATTTGTAGAAAGTTATATAAATTAGAGAAAGTTTTATTTTTGTTTGCTAGGTTTGAAGTGACAATATAGTATGTTTTTAAGTATTAAAAAGTAATTTTTGTTTAAAAAATATAATTAAAAAGCAACAATTTATTAACTCAAAAGGAAAAAAAATTATATCACAAATTGAAAATTTATGAGGTTAATTGTAACATTTATTAAATTTTAGAAGAGGTAATTGCTCAAAATGAAGGTTTAGGAGTTAATTGCAACATTTTTTAAATTTTAGGGAAGGTGATTGCTCAAATTGAAAGTTTATGACTTAATTACGACACTGATTAAACTTTAGGAGGAGTGATTGCTAAGTTTAGAGGGTTAATTGTTACAAACACCCTAGATTAAAGTTGCTTTGTGCATTTTCCCCCTTTTCTTTTATCAACTAAAGATTAGTTTATGGGGTATTTGTTTCTCAAATTTAGGTAGGATTTCAAATGAGTATTTACGAAATAAAAATAAATTCAAAACAATTCTTCATTTTTACCAATGCATTTTCAAACATTCATTCCAAAATACTCAAAATAAATATTCATTTTAAATTGTCATTTTTGTCTCTAATTTCTTTACAAATAGAATCATATTTAAACTAATTTTTTTGCTACAACTCTAAATTTTTAGGGTAAAATATCATTTTGGTCCTAAACTATTATCAATATTTCATTTTTGTCCATAAACTTTCAAAAGTCAAATTTTAGTCTTTGAACTATTATTTTTGTTCTACTTTAGTCTCTCAACTTTTAAATGTCCAATTTTAATCATTCAACTTACTAAAAAATTTAAAAATAGTACTAAGAATAAAAAAAAAGAATGTAACCATGGTTAAAATGTGATGAGGTGGCAAATAAATAATTAAATAAACAAATACATTTTTCTATCGTCATCTTCATCCCTTCCCCATCTCCAGAAAACCTGTACTCCAAGAAAATAATAAACAGAGCATAAAGCTTTACCCTCAAATTAAAAAAAATAATAAAATAAAAACCTACAACAAAAGCCTCAAACTTCGTAAACCCTACAACATTTTTACCCTTTTGGATAGTTTTAGCAACTCTAATATTTCATTGAGCGAGGGTTCTCCTTAGACCCATTTACCAAATTGAAATGGTTCAGCGCCATTGTGACGGTCGGCGGAGTCCTCATTGTTTGTTTCTTTGCTACGATTTTGGGGAATCGCAGATCACCAGAGGAGGGAGGGCGAAAGTGAAAAGGGAGGATTGGGAGTTGGAATATTAGCCGCATCAAATTATTATGTATCAAGAACTTGAAACGTCGACGAAGGAATTTGTAAAAGAAAACGTCATCGGAATTGTTGGCAACGGAAAAGTTCATAAAGGGGTTTTGGCCGACGGTAGTTTAAAAGTTACAGTGAAGCGAATTTCCCCCGAAAAAGATGATGAAGATGATGAAGTTGATGTGGGAAGGGATAGAATTTGAGGGTAAAGTTTTATGTTATGTTTATTATTTTCTTTGAGTACAGGTATTTCTAGAGATGGGGAACCGATGGAGATGTGATAAAAAAAATGTATTTATTTATTAATTATTTGTTTGCCACCTCATCACATTTTAACTATGGTTACATTTTTTTTTTACTCAAAAGACTATTTTTTAACTTTTTAGTAAGTTGAAGGATTACAATTGGACATTTAAAAGTTTATGGACCAAAGTGGAATAAAAATGATAATTCAAGAACTAAAATTGGACTTTTGAAAGTTTAGGGACCAAAATGAAACATTGATGATGATAGTTCAGGGACCAAAATGATATTTTACCCAAATTTTTAACCACTCAAAATATCAAACCGTGACTACAGTGTTGAGCTGAATTTTCATCAAACAATAAAAACCATCCGACCACCAACCTTTCCTATACTAATTCTCACTCTTTTAATTTTAGGGAAAATTAACCCGTTAATTTTTAAGTTTGAGACATAACTTCAGTTTAGTCTTATGTTTTAAAATTGAACATTTTTTACCCATAAGTTTTTTTTAATGTTCACTTTTAGTTATTATTTATATAAGTAAATTTAATCTAAAAGTTATAAACATTGAGTTTTGATATGTAAAGATAAAAAAGAATCTAGACCACAAACTTAAGGAATGAAAATTCCTTAAGTTTATTTTCATTTTCAATAGATTGGTTCTCATTTTCATTTCAAATTATTGTTAGAATTAAAAAAAACTTATAATCCTTAAATGTGTATCTATTTGATTTTCTTAAAGTTATATATCTAGTCAATTAAATTATGCCACATCATTAGTATTTCTCAAATTGTAACAAAAAATGTTACTTTTTTAATCTTATTTTACCTTGTAAAGTTTTATCATTTATTTTTTGTTCAACTACGATGTTGGTATATTAAAAAAAATAATAATAAAAACTACCATAGTTTATACGATCACCTATGAATTTTAATTTGATTTTCAAAACCCTATACTTTATTAAGCCTTACAACAATAATTTTCTATTACTTTGTTTTTTTTTTCATAAACCTCACTTTGTAATACTAGAATTTTAATGGTGCACGTAATAATTTTTAAATAATAAATTATATATATATATATTTACATATTTATAATTATAAATTGTTTTCTACATTTTTTTTGCACTAAATTTAAGTTAAATTTATTAAAATTCACATTTATATTAAAAAACAGTTAATATTTTATTTTGAGCTTAAAAAATAATAAATGTTATTATTTAAAAAAAAACTTAATAAAATTTATTGCATCAAAATTCAATTTTTTCTCTGATTTTTAAAAATCGATGCTCTTTAGTTTTTTTCTCAATTTATCTATTCATAGACCAATTACTCTTGAATTATAAAATTTATAAGAGTTATATTTTAAAAAATTTATTTTGATCAATTATTTTCTTAAAATTTGATATGATCAATTAACTATTTTGATAAACTTGAATAATACATGAAAAAAAGAAAAAGAAATAATGGTCATATGAATAAATAAAACTGAACCAGATCTGACGCGTTGTTGTAAGGTGCAGGAGGGACCTTCCACTTGATAAAGGACGACAGAACCTCGTTGTTGTAAGGGGCGATCCGAGGAGGGGCTACTTGGGTCGTAACACCAACCCCCCTTCCCCGCACTCGGAGGCACCTTAGAAACACAATTGAACCAACTTGCATCCTCCTGGTCTAGATGAACGTGGCGCGATGGAAGTTTCGAGGTCAGTCTGCTAGGTCTTGGATTTCGGGGTCTTCTTGTGCTAGAGTCACTTGTGAACCAAGTACCAAGATTCTGATTTTCGGTCGTGCCTAGGGGAACCGTGGGAACATCACTGAGCTAGCTCATGTCCTTGACACCCAAATCATAACGAGAACTCCTTGCCCTGACTCTTCCACAGTTTAGATAGGTCTGGTCGTTGAAACCATCAACTCCCCAACTCGCTAGAGCCTGAGGTGTAGTTTGTTCTATACCTGTCATAACCAATAAACGGGAGTCACGAATTAAGGAGTAGCTCGAAAATTCATCAAATGTTGAAAGTATCCCTCACTTGGCAGAAGATTGTTGGCAAGCAGAGAACGAAAAGTCACGAGCTTCAGACTTTTTCGTTCCTCAACGGGTAATGATCGACACCAACAGTAGAATTCTTGTATTGACCCTCAAATCTTCGACTGACAACGCACTACAGTCAATAAACATGAATATTAGAAGCAATACAAAAAGAGAGATAAATATAACCACAAAAAAGATAGGTTAGCTAAATAACACCACAAAGCCCTCATAAAAAGGCCGAATAAGAGAAGCCTTACTGCCCACTGCAAATGTGGACTTACGCTAGAAGAGTAGGGACACGTGGTTAACAAAGCCCCCCCGATGAAGAACCACTTGTGACGCCACCTCCTTATACAGTTAGGTGCGAAGAGAATACGTCTCAAACTTAGTGGCTCACCGTGACATCGGGGCTCTCATGAAAACGATAGAGAGACAGAAAGTCATCGACTAAAAAGGACCCTCCAAACCAAGGCGATTCCAAATGCAGATGCAACCAAAGAAAATATTCCACACATTTGGGTAAAATTGACCCGGGGACAATTCTACCGTACATAATAATTCTTGAATGATAGGGAGTACAGGAAACTGAAGACCCCGTCTCAACAGCATCATATAAGCCGCAGTCCCTTCTCGAGGAGGATTATAAGTAGATTCCTTCCCAACCAGTAGTCGGAGAAGAACATCCGAATGAATGTTATAATTCTCCTTAAGTTTTATCAAATCTCTCTCACCTAAGCATGAAACTTTGTGAGGAGAAAAGTTGGTCCCACACAATAAAGGCTTGTGATTGTTGCGTTTTACTTGGAAATTGCTCACAAAACACGGGCGGACCCCACTATCACAAGATTCTTCTTTTATAGACTCACTGTGTAAGGACCCGTAATTTTAAACTACGTTTCCTACGTCATGCTGACTCAAAATGGTTATAAACATGCATAATTTTTAAATTTGAAATTCAAATAACGGCTCCTGCTGCGTTTTGTTTCAAGAATCAATAAAAGAATATAGAAAGCCCTTGGCCAAGGAGTTCATTTAAAACAACAAGAAACAGTTAACAGAATGAAATAATAGGGATGAGGCATCCATGCCAACAGCTTAAACGGTAAAATCTAAAATAGAAATAACAGAAGTTTAATGTGACTATGCCATCAAAGAATTAACATGACCGACTACTGTCCTATCAACTAAACAACGAGCGGCAAGCTTCACCCATGATCTCCTCAACATCTCCCAGCTAATCGTCTCGGTGGTGTCCCTGATTACCTTGTGGAAAGAAAACCACAGAAAGGGTGAGTATAAAAGAATACTCAGTAAGAACTCCCAAACAGGGGTACAATGCACAAGGTAGAGTCTATCATGCTAGCAATACATATCTAACTCGGCTTAACTTTTTCTTTTACTTGGTCATGGGATACGTTACATGACCCGTTTGTGAGGCCCTTGAGACACACACCTGTTCTAGATATTATAACTGGTCATGAGGTTTGTTACACGACTATGTAGCTCAAACTCGACTTTTCTCTACTGGTGTACTGACGACACAGGTTTAGGTGAACCATCTACCTGACACCCGACACGTGTATGCATACACCGCATGGTGCTGGAAACCAGTCAGACGTAAGCCTACACAGACTGACCTGGTCCAGATCGACATGCCTAAAAATACTCGAAAGAAAGGTGTCCACTGAGTCATGGTCCTTGAGGCCCTCAACAGTGCACCGAGTCAGCCTGCTCGCACCTATCACCCTAAGCTAAGACCCTCCCATAGCAGGCATACACTAGGATCAGGGCCCGCCTAAAAGGGCCACAAATTAGGCATCGTCGGGGGCGGCATGTTACATCACATCCCCAGCTATCGGGTGCGAGATAAATATCCTCAACGGCACCGACCCATTGAGAACAACATACGTCGTGTTCTCTACAACCTCTAGATGATGACAGGAAAACAGCTTCATAGCAGGAGAGTTTAATAGCCTAGTCCTAATAGATCACCAAATGTGCTTCACAATTAACTGCATCCTAGCATGATACTACTTGCAGAACCGGGACCAGCTATAACCCAATATGTCATCGACACGATACATGCTTATACAGAGAACAAAAGAACATTCAACAGAAGATTTGACACACCGGGACCCCATAATCACAGCATGCCTACAAGAAGCAAGATTGTAAGGACCCGACCCGAAATACGGTCCTAAACCTAGGTCCTCACTCAGCATGCAAGTTAAATATTTCAACAAGCGGTTTAGTGCTCATATTTAAAACTTTTCAAAACATTTGGAAACGGAGAACACTTAAAACATAACCAACAATTTTCATAAAGCGAATCCAACAAGGTAAAACAAGCCTGGCCAGTATTTATATAAGAACATTCAAAACAGTTTAAACAACTTTAACATCATTCCCCTAGGACTTCTGTCCATCTACATGCTGAATAAATAAATGCAAACAATAAACGACAGAGTGCCGGCAGCCCCCATGATCAAACAGCTCCCTCTGCTAGCCATTCCGGTGTTGTCCCAAGTTACCTGGTGGAAAACCACAGAAATAAGGGTGAGTATAAACATACTCAGCAAGAATTCCCAACCGGGGTACAATACGATACATCAGTAATCTAACAACCTAGTATACATGCAAACAGAACGAGCTCAGAAGCAACAAGTTGTCTCAGGCTAACCGCCGATCTAGGAATTGCCTATTCAAGGGCTTACAACCACAACCTACACTAGGTTCTACTCCTTGATGCCCATCGGGGTCTTACACAACCTAGAACGCGATGATGCCCATCAGGGTCTTACACATAAGGATGCCCAACGGGGTCTTACACCTACTATCGGGGTCTTACACCTACTATCAGTGATGCCCATCGGGGACTTACACACAAGGATGCCCATCGGGGTCTTACTCCACAAATCAATGATGCCCATTGGGGTCTTACACCTCTAGCCATCAATGCTGCCCAACAGGGTCTTACACATCTAGGATGCCCATCGGGGTCTTACTCCAGCTATCAATGATGCCCATCGGGGTCTTACACATACGAATGCCCATCAGGGTCTTACACCTCTAATCAATGATGCCCATCGGGGTCTTGCACAACCTAACTAGATACCCCTACAGTCTTCTACACTATAGATCACCTGCCTATCCCTAGCATGGAACTAACAGAATATAACAGGAACAAGGATATGCCAGGATAAGAAAAACCTCTAGCAAACATGCTACGAACTCAAACAGGAATCAACAACATGCTGGAAGAACAAACCTAGCATGGCACTAACATGAACAACAAGCAAACATGCTAGCGAGATTTCAGACACAAGCTGTCCTATAGCTAACATGCTCATAACAATAACCAAGCATACAAGGCACAATCATGATACATCGTAGGGTCCACACAACCACGGTAAGAAATCCTTACCTGGAAACAAGCAGAAATAACTATCACAAATCAACCAAGCGACCCTCGAACTTCTAAGAGAACCCGAGCAACCTAAGCATTTAATAAAAACAACCTAATCAAATAAACAACAGCCAACAGCTTAGGACCCAAAGGAGAAAAGACTCAAGAATTACCAACCGAGAAGACACAAGGCTCGGGCCAACCATCACAGCAGGGCAAGCTGTCGGCAGCAAGGAAGCTGGTGCGGTAGGGGGAGCGCGCACAGGAGCTGGGCGCAGGCGCATGCGCGACAGGGACACGGGCGCGCTGGCGCGGGCGCTGAGGCTCAGAGTGGTGCGGCGCGGCTCGGCACAGGGAACGGCGCGCGGGCGATGCGACGAGCTACAAGGAACGCGCGTGGGTGACCTGGTGCAGAGCTGGACGACACTGGGTCGGCACAGTGCACGGCTGGGAGTGGGCGATCTGGTGTGGAGCAGCCTGATGCGGGGCTGTGCGGGCTGATGCGGCGGTAGGGCTGGGCGGCCTGGCATAGTGCGGGGCTGGGTCTGGGAGAGCTATGGGCTGGGGCTCGGGTTTGGTGAGGCTAGGCAAAGAGAGAGAGAGAGAGAGAGAGAGAGAGAGAGAGAGAGAAAACAAAAGGGGAAAAATGGGATTTTTCTTATTTTTCCATCCTTATCCTATTTTAAATAGGTCTTGAAGACCTAAAATCCCTTCCCACGACTTCCTCCTTCGAGACCCGGCTGAAGCAATCTTTTCCAATAAATAAAACTCACCTAAATCAAACTCCCAAATCAACATTAAGGGCAAGGGCTCAAATCCCAATGGAAGCACTCAAACAACAATAATTTTGCCAAAACCCAAACCACCTCCAAAATTCCAAACGACTAGCCCAAACATCTTGGGCCTTGCAACCGACAACAATCAAGCCTCGACAAAGGCAGAAGTGACCCTGAAATCTTGAAAATCCACAAATCCTGCCCGGGGAGCAAAAGACCAAAATACCCCTAAGGGTTAAAATAGCTCTAACGGCCCAACCGAACAACCGAATCTTGAACCGAAAGCACCTGGAAAACCGGAATAGAAAACTGGGCCGTTACAAAGATACAGTATAAAGAACGTATAGGTTGCACCTTGGGACCCCATAATCCTAAGGTACTAGGCACAAACACAAATGTAGTAATATTAAACAACATACAGAGTGACACCCTGTGACCCCATAATCCCGAGGCACAACATACAAAATAAAACGAACAACCAAACAACAATTGCACAACAACTCGGCACGCATCATTGTTCTTGTCCAAACAACATGTATCACATAGCACAGTAAACTTCGCCTCGAGCAGGGCCCATACAACCCGAGTAGAGATGGTCCTTACCTGACAGTCAACACAACAACACTCCTTGAGCTACAGACAAATAGATCAACTAACAAGATGCCTCGTCCTAACAATTACATAAAAAACCAACCACTTTAAACTCTTAGTTAATAATATTATCAACATTCATTCCATGGAAAATCATTCCATAAAACTTACCCTAACTTGAAGCACACTACTGCCCAAATACTTGACGAATGTGAATCACTGCCCCAAACAACACACGTTTGAGTTTCAACCAAGGAATGCTTCACAATCCACCAAAACATAACTATAATCAACAACTGAACCATAAAATTCACAACATAAAAACAAGGTAGAATTCAAATTTTATTTTTTTATTTTTTATTATTTTTTTTTTACAAAAAGCTGGCATTACACACTTTCACAAGACTCTTTCTCACTCTCATCTAAATCCTCGCTAGCCACGAGCTCATAATCAGGATCAGAATCCTTCTTTCATAAAAAGCTACTGAATAGGAAGTGAAAAAAGATGGAAAGAAACAAAAACTCAACTTTATCTAAAAGCAAGAAGATTTAAGTATGTTTAGAAGAAAAGAATGAAAAACCTCTCAAAAGAACTTACCATGAAAATAGAGAAGCTTGGAGTGAATGTGGAAAAGAAAGAGAAGTCTTTATTTTATAGAGTTTTTCCATAAGAGCTAGGGGAGGAATACAAACGTGGCATAAAAAGGGACATCGACATTAGCGGCACGTCATGCAAAGACGCCTACTCTTGTTGCGTCAACACGTGCGCCCAAGGCAAACAAGAGTGGGGGGCAACTATTGTAGGAGGATTTTCGTCCAAGCATCGGGTCCTCAGAAAGAGGATCGTACACGTGGGGATCCTCAAAAGGAGGATCAGACATGTTGTAATTGCCCAGTTTTCTATCCCGGTTCTCGAGGAGCTTCCGGTTCGGATGGGCCGTTAGAGCTGTTTGGACCCTTAGGGGTATTTTGGTCTTTTTGCTCCCCGGGCAGGATTTGTGGTTTTTCAGGGCTTCGAGCCAGCTCCTGCCTTTGTTGAGGCTTGTTTGTTGTGGACTGCGAGTCCCGAGATGTTTGGGCTATTCGTTTGGGAGTTCGGTTGTGATTTGGGTTTTGGGCAAACTGATAGTTGTTTGGGTGTTTCCTTTGGGATTCGAGCCCGGGCCTTCAGTGTTGGTTTGGGAGGTTGATCTAAGTGAGATTTGTTGTTAGGAAAGGTTGCTTCAGTTGGGTCTCGAAGGAGGAAGTCGGGAAATGGGATTTAAGGATTTTAAGGATTTTTGGAAAATTGGAAAATTGGATTTTATTTGGATAAGGATGGAAAATAAATAAAAGAGAAAAAAAAGAAAAAAAAAGGAAAAATCTCATTTTTCCCCCATTTTTCCCCTTTCTCTCTCCTCCAGCCCGACCCTAGCCCCCAGCCCGACCCCAGCGCCCCAGCTCGCCCCCCTGGCCGCCCAGCTCGCCCACGCCCGAGCCAGCCCGAGCCCAGCCGCACAGTGCCATGCCAGCGTCGCCCAGGTCCGCCCAGCTTGCCTAGCCCAGCTCGCCCGTGCGCGCCGTGCCGATCGCCCCTGCCCTAGCGTCGCGCAGCTCCGCCCCCCAGCGCCCAGGCTTTGCGCCCTAGCGTGCCTGCCCTGCGCCCAGCCAGCCCAGCCCCTGCGCCCAGCCAGCTTGTTGTGTGTTGGCTTGGCCCGAGCCTTGTGGCTTCTCGGATGGTATTTCCCGAGTCTTTTCTGCGTTGGGCCCGGATTTGTTGGCTACTGGTTATTGATTTATTTGGGCTGTTTTTGTATTTGATTTGGGTGCATTATTTGATGTATAGGCTGCTCGGGATCGATTAGAGGCTCGAGGATCGCTCGATGATTTGTGATTATTATTATTGTTTTCCTGCTTGTTCCAGGTAAGGATTTCTTACCGTGGTTGTGTGGACCCTGCGATATATCTCGATATGCCTTGCTTGTTTGCTTGCTGTTATGAGCATGTTAGAGATAGAACAGTTGATTGATTTCTTGCTAGCATGTTTGCTCGATTTTACATGTTAGTGCCATGCTAGGTTTGTTCACAAAGATGCTTATGATTCCCGCTAAGTTGTAGTATCATGCTAGGTAATGTGATTATTGTCGGTCATTGCTTGCTAGCCAGGAATCATTGATTTTGCTTTGTACTCTTAGATAGAGTTGTAGGGTTTGTCATCATCTAGAGGCTGAGCGGACATAACGTACTTTGTCCCCACTGATCGGGAGTAGTGTGCGAAGCATAACGTATCTTGCTTCCCCCGATCGCTAAGGTGGATTTAGCTCGGTCGGGAGTAAAGTGTGCTTGTGAGATAACGTATCTTGCTACCCCCGACTCACGGTTGTGGACTTAGCTACCCACTTCGGCAATAGCCTAGTTTGTAGCTCGCTAGAGCGGAACCCCGCCAGCGGTGTAAGCCTACCTTGGCGGTTCTTAGCTTCAGTTGGTGGATCAGCCTGAGATGAGCGCCGAGGGCCTCGCGCGCCATCGTGATCGATGACACCGCTTCCGAGTCATAGGCATGTGCACTGCCCTCGTAGTTTGCCCTTAGGCCCCGCATTTACGCCGGTTGCAGAGGAGCATGCGGTGTGCGCGCACACGCAGCGTTAGTTGCCGGTTCGGAGAGCTCCCCGGGCTAATGTCGTGAGTACACCATTCCTTCCGTTAGAGCGACTTGGGTACTACTCCGTAAGTCCGGTTTAGTGCAAGGGCAAGGAGGCCCTTGATGACATTTTAGGGATCAGTGTATTCCCCCCGAGTGACAGATACCTCGGTGATGTCCCAGGATTGGTCAGTGTATCCAATCCCAGTTAGGCCGGAAGTAAGAGACTTCTGATGGCTCCAGATCTTGTTTTATGAGCTCGTTGAGCTATGATCTGTGTTGATAGCTGTTTGTTTGCATGTTGAGGTGCTAGATGACTGATGTATCGTATTGTACCCCGGTTGGGGATTCTTACTGAGTATCTTTATACTCACCCTTATTTATCTTTCAGGTAGCTTGGGACAACACCAGGATGGCTAGCGGAGGGAGCTGATTGATCATGGGGAGCCGCCGGCACTCTGTCATTTATTATTGCATTGTTATTCAGCATGTAGATGGACAGGAGTCCTAGGGGAACATTGTTTAAAACGTTGTTAAAATTGTATTGTATATTTTTATAAATACTGGCCAGGTTGTTTTACCTCGTTGGATTCTTTAAATGAAAACTGTTGGTTATGTTTTAAGGGTTCCCCCTTCTCATATGTTTTGAATGGTTTTTAAATATGAGCACTAAACCGCTTGATATCATATTTACTTGCATGCTGAGTGAGAACCCCGCTTTAGGACCATGTTTTGGGTCGGGTTCGTCACAGTTGGTATCAGAGCACAGAGTCATAGATTCTGTAGACTAACCTGCTTTGTAGGTTGTTGCTCCCATGATCATCAGCACTCCACGGCCGCCAGGTTTGTCTGAGTTCAATTAAGCTAAGGGGTAAGAATTTACAATACTTTTCATCTAGCTTTTATGCCTTGTGTAGAGTTGTGGAGCGGAGACGAGCAGGTTCTGACTCGTTGTTGGTTTGGGCTTAGAGAGCCATCATGCCAACTTTCCCGCAGTGCGAGCAGTTTGTTGAGCAGTGAGAGCCCCACTGTGGGCCAGCATTTATGCTTTGTGCAGATCGCCAGTGTGTCGATCGCACCCAGAGGGAGGCAGAGCTTAGACTCCCATAGGCCATTTGTCGCCCAGTTGTTGCTTTTCCCATAGTGAGAGGGTGGAGGTGCTCGTGCAGATCGCCAGTGTGTTGATCGCACTCTGAGGAGCAGGACGCTTGGCATGTCCGACCGAGGAGTTGGACCGTTTGTATTGATGTTGAGGCCGCATCCCAGGGTCGTGTAGACCCGTTGGCCCTGGCAGTTGAGTTGCCAAGTGGAGGGGTAGAGGTTAGCACGCCTCAGAGTGAGACTCCTTGAGCAGAGTGTGCTCCAGCCATGAGAGATTTGATGGCAGGTCTTTAGCTATTAGAGAGCGGAGACCCAGGTGCAGTTTGTAGCGCATAGTGAGGAGTCCCGGGCACAGATAGCCTAGCTGACAGAGTATTTCAGCAGTTTCCCCCCAGTAGCTCTTGTAGCCCCGGAGGTTCCCGGGAGGGCATGATCAACAGGTTTTTGCCGACGAGTTTGTTGGCGTTGATGGAGCCGCCCAGTTTGGCAAGTGGATGCCTGTAGAGCTCGTTATTTGAGAAAGTCCTACTGCTAGTAGTAAAGCGAGCTTGGCTGTGTTTGAGTTTAGCATCCGTGTGTTGGGATGCCTGCTGCTCAGAGGCCGAGATGTGCCGCCTCTGTCTTTGTTTGGTACAACAGTGATGGTGGTAGTCCCTTGAGAGAGGTGGACTAGCAGAGTCTCCACCAGTCGCCCGATTGATTGGCAAGTTGCCGTGTTTGTGGCTTGAGGCAGATGTAGAGACATCTTTGCCCCCCTTGCAAGCCTGCTGTCGTTGTGCAGCCAGTTCTTTTAGTGCCCTCGAAGCCAGGGTGCAGTTTGGAGTTTGCTTGCCAGGGTTTTATCCGTTTGTGGATTTCAGCGGGCCAGTAGAGTGGAACACTCTTTTTATTTGGATGTTCCCAGTGTGGAACTAGTTGTTGCCACCCGAGGAGTTGGCCTGAGCTTCTGTTAAGGATCGAGTGAGATGCAAGAGTTGGCCTGAGCTTTTGTTGAGCATCGAGTGGGATGCAGGAGTAGGCCTTGGCATGTCTGTTAGGTCGAGATGCCAGAGATTAGGCTGCTCGAGTTCTTGGACTCTTGTGTTGAGTGTCATTGCCCCGTCACTTGGAGTGTGACCTTTCCTCAGAGGGGCATAAAGCTCGTTTAAGGCTGATTTGTGTTGTAAAGGATGTAGTGCCTGTTGGCACCAGGCTTTGAGAGGAGGCCTAGATTGAGGCCAGTTGGCACTTTGGTGCAGGTGGTTCCGTGGCCGCCCAGAGTATAGCATCCCCGCGAGTCTTGTACCCATTTCCTGAGGTTGCACCTGTTTAGTTGCATAAGAGATCTAGCTCGGTGGTAGTCAGAGGACTACAAGTATGAGGTTTTCGAGGGAAAGTAGGAGCTTTCCAGTGTCACCGAGAGTTGGGTACCAAAGGATGTCAGAGGTGTTAAGAGCTAGCGCGTTCGAGTTCTCGCGCCTGTGTTGTGAGCTTGTGAGCCAGTTTGTTGGTAGCATGATTCGGCTACCCTTTGAGTTACCCTAGTATGGGTAGTGTTGGCATCGATGGATGCGTGGCTGATCCAGTGTTAGAGCCATGAGTTGGATGGCTGTTCGGAGCTTGTTTAGTAGGCACATTGGCTTGAGGTATGATTGTTTGGTATCGATGTGCTCTTGTAGAGTGAGTTGGCCAATGTGGCTTTCCGTGGTGAGTCGACCCCGAGTGGGTTTGGACTCTTGTTGCTCCCTGGTTAGTTGTGGCTCTATTTGGAGGCAAAAGTTGCCCTGTGTGAGAGCCCTTGTTGGCATTGGAACTAGTTGGAGCTGTACACCCCGGTGTACTTTTGTGTAGCTCGTTCCGTGGTTTAAGTTTGGAGAACCACGGTTGAGGAGCCAGTGCTCAGTCTTGGAGTTGTCAAGGCTTTGGTTCTTGGCAAGTGCCCTAGCTTTGGTTGTAAGGATGCCGTGCTCGTAGCCGGGTTGTTGTTTGAGCAAGTTTTGCTTATTGGTCCTTAGCCTGGTCAGAGTTCAGTTGGATCTGAACAAGAGCGGTGGTAGCAGCCGCGTAGTTTCTGATCGTTATGGCTAAGTGAGAGCTGTTCGGATCCTTGCCTTGGGCAGAAGGTTTGTTGAGGCTGATGCTTGAGTAGGAGGATGACGCATTCTGTAGCGTATCCGGTCCTCTTGGTTTTCAGAGTTGGAGTTAGCCAGCTTAGTTGGGATGCTGGAGAGGATTGTGCCCGTGTGGCCGGTTTTCTGTTAGATTGTTTGACGACCGTGTGTGTCGGAGGGTGATCGGAGGATCCCTAGTTTGTGGAGAGCCTCTCAAGAGCTCAGTTAGACCCAGGCAGTGTTCCTTGGGTGATTTTCTTGCAGATTTGGCAGTCTAGCAAGCTAGTGCTTGTTTGGATTTTGGAGGCTAGTGGGAGCTTGGTGTTGACCAAGATTTGGTTCTCTTGATGTTTCAAGAGCTAGCTCGGTTCGAGCAGGAGGGCGTTGCCCTGAGGATCTGTTCCTAGTCAGGTAGTTTTGGGAGTTGACCCCTCCCTCGGCAGTTGAGTAAGTTTTGCTAGTTCTGGTTTGGTGGTCCAATCAGTTGAGGTTTCCCTTGGGTGTTGCTTCCAAGAGAGTTGGTTGTTGTTGCCCTTGGGTTTGAGCTAGTCAGCGAGCGTGTGTGTAGTTCGCTGCCTTTCAGAGTTCGCTTGCTGGGAAATTGTTCCCGTTGAGAAGTCAGCGTAGCTCCTGAGTTGTGTAGTTGATCAGAGTAGCGCAGTGGTTAGCCCAGCGAGAGGGTCCCTGCATTGTGTTGTTAGCAAGCGAAAGTTGTTTGTCCCCGCAAGAGCAGAGGCCAGCCAGTTTTAGAGTTGAGTTTTTGCTGGTGAGTTGTTGGTTCTTTGGGGTTTGAAGAGCCCCTAGTTTCTATGGTGGTTGAGTTGCACCATGGATGCCTGCCTCGAGTGTTATCTTTGGAGGTAGCCTCGTCAGTTTGTATTCCTTGCGATGTTCCGAGTGTGGAGTTCTAGTCGCAAGATGAGTTAGGCCTTGGCTAAAATGAGGAAGTCCTTTGAGTAGCCAGTTGGACTTAAGAGTTGAGTGGTAGCTTGGAGGCAAGCTTTGCTCGCGATGAGCTTGAGTTGAGTTCTGCTGAGCAAGCCTTTCTCGGGCTTTGCTTCTAGTTGTTGTGCTTTCGCAGTTGGCGTTAGCGGAGCCTCAGTTGAGTGAGTTGGCACAGTGGTGCCGTGGCTCTGGTTGGTTAGCCTTTGGGCTGTTCTCCTCAAGCTGTTGTGTTGCTAGTGGCTGCGTGATGGTTTGGTCCTTGCAGCCCGATATTTTCCATGAGAGGATCGTTGGTTGCTTCCTTGCCTGGCAATGATCTCTTTGGCCAGTTGCTAGTAGATTTGCATGGAAAAGTTTGTGTTCGGCCGTTGAGAGGCTCCAGTGTGTTGGCTTGGCCGAGTGGAGCCTGTGCCTGGTTTTGGCCATTTATGGTTGGTCGTAGCTGAAGTTTCAGCTCGTGCTTGTTGGAAAAGTTTGCCTTTTGGATCAATCGCCAGTTGGTGATTTGTTTGCTTTTCGTTAAGGCTGTAGGCAAGCTTTGTGGTTCGCTGGTCTCTAGTGAAGCAAGAGTAGGCCGTTTGGTTTCTGGAACCGAGAGGTTGATTGTTTGTTTGGACATGGTGTGTAGAGTCGGGTGTGTATGATAACAATTTGTGGGCATTTAGAGAAGTTACGCCAGTGCGTGGCATTGAGTTTTGGAGCTTGTTCCCAGTCTGCGAGATTGCTGAGAGTAACACCGTAGAGAGGTGTTCCGTGTTGGATTAGCAAAGGGTTTGTATGAGCCCCAGGTTTGTAGGCCTTCTGAGATCCTTGAGCGGATCGGAGTAGTGGCCTTTTGGTTGCTGCTGACGCCGACAGGCGTAGATCACTTACAGGTTATGTTTTCATGTTGTTCGGCAATGTGATAAGTTGGAAGTCTAGCTTGTAGACAGTTGTAGCGTTGTCTTCGACTGAGGCAGAATATATTGCTTTGACAGATGCTGTCAAGGAGTCGTTTTGGCTCAAAGGTTTGATTTCTGAAATGCTGGATATAGACTGTTTGATTGCTTTGCATTGTGACAGTCGAGTGCATTGGCGTTGTCCAAGAATCCTACATTTCACAATCGAACCAAGCATATTGATGTTAGATTCGACTTTGTCCGAGATGTTGTTGTCGAGAACAAGTTGTCGTTGCTGAAGGTGAACACAGTTCATAATCCTGCAGATATTCTGACTAGGCCTTGTCTTATGAGAGATTTGAGTATCTCTGTGAGTTACTCGGTATGGGCAATTTCTGAGCCAAGATAGTTTGGCATTCTGAGCCAAGATAGTTTGGCATTTCGTTTTGTTATGTTATGTTCTGAGCTGCTTTGCTTTAAGTAGCATTCTGAACCAGGTGAGTCTGGCTATTCTGTTTTGATTGTTCAGTTTGAACATGTTTTTGATCCAGGTGTGTCTGAAGTTTCTGATGATCTCGAGATCAATTCTGCTTGCCATGTTTGTTATGATATGTACTTCAAGAGGGTATTTTGTATTAGGTGAAATACACATCATTAATTAGCCCTTGATGAGTTAAGTGTAACTTGGGTTAATTAGAGGGTTAGATTAGTCTAATCATGAAAGATGTGTAGGAGCACATATATAAACTCCATTTGGGGGTTTTTGTTCATTTGAGAGTGAGAACTTAACCCTAGACCTAGAGAGAGCCCTTGTACACTTCAAACAATGACATTATGATGGTGGATCGATCAAGCTCAATCGATCCATAACAGTGGAGTAGGGACGTTCTCGAACCACTATAGATCTGGTGTTGTCTCTTTTCCATCCTTCTCTTTTCTATTTGTTTGAATCTCTATTTGTGCATTTGTTCTTGGATTAGCTTAGATCTGGATTTTGCACAACAGTAAGTAAGTGTGATTTCCCCTAATCTCACTCTCTCTCTTTCTGCTCTTCGTCTTTCAATTCTATTTTCTCTGGCAATCAGGTGGTGTTTTATGAACTTCCCAAAATCCCTTACTAATTTCCCACCACTTTCCCCCAATTTTCCTTCCTATGGAATTTCCCAATCATCTGTCCCCATGAGAAATTTGATCTGTTCCTTCCTCTCTTTCGTAATCATCTGCCACGACGACTATGTTATTGCTCTCGATTTGAGCAATGAGTCCATCTCCGCTGGGATTACTCATTCTAGCACTCTTTTCGGCCTTCGCTTTTTTCAAAATCTGAATGTGACTTTTAACAGGTTTAATTCCACCATGCCGTCTGGATTTGACAGATTGTTGAATTTGAGCGTGTTGAATATGTCCAATGCAGGATTTGGGGGCCAAATTCCCCTTGAGATTTCAAGCTTGACAAGATTGGTTACGCTTGATCTTGCTACCTCATCTTTTCTCCAACTTTCAACACTAAAGCTTGAGAGTCCAAATCTGGCAACTCTTGTCCAGAGTTTGACCGATTTGAGGGTGTTGTATCTAGATGGTGTAAACTTATCAGCAGCAGGAAGGGATTGGTGCAACGCCTTATCGTCTTCACTGTTTAATCTGAGAATGTTAAGTTTGACGGGCTGTTCTCTTTCGGGTCCTCTTCATTCTTCCCTCGTGAATCTGCGATATCTACATTGATTCGTCTCGATAATAACAACTTTTTCTCACCAGTTCCTCAAGAATTTGCGGACTTCGCTAGTTTGACTACCCTTCATCTTGGCACTTCCAGATCGGTTGGAGTATTTCCACAACGCATATTCCAGGTATCAACTCTTCGGTCTCTCGACTTATCAAATAATATGTTCCTGCAAGGTTCTCTGCCTAATTTTCAATTCAATAGATCCTATCAAATGCTGGTGCTCAATGACACTAATTTGACTGGGAAACTGCCTGATTCTATCGGAACTTTTGTCAACTTGATCAGATTAGACTTGCAAAGTTGCAAGTTTAGTGGGCTGATCCCAAAATCTATTGAAAAGCTCACACAACTTACATATATGGATCTTTCGAGCAACAAATTTGTTGGTCTAATCCCATCATTTTCTTTATTGAAGGATCTTACTTTCTTAAACCTTGCTCATAATCAGTTGAATGGTTTCTTGACTTCCACTAAATGGGAAGAGCTTCCAAATCTTGTCAATCTTGATTTGGTAACAATCCCCTCATTGGAAATGTTCCTTTATCTCTCTTCCATCAGCCATCAATCCAGAAAATTCAACTCTCGTACAATCAATTTAATGGTAGTTTGAAGAAGCTCTCCAACGTGTCTTCTTTCTTACTTGATAGCCTTGATTTGACGAGAAATCGGTTAGGAGGTGAATTCCCATCATCCTTTTTTGAACTCCGTCGTCTTAAGATTCTTTCACTTTCTTTCAACAACTTTACTGGAAATTTAAGTCTAAATATGTTTACGCAGCTGAAAAATATAACAAGACTTGAACTCTTATGTAACAGCTTGTCATTTAAAACAGAAAGTATTGACTCAAGTTCTACCCTCCCTACCTTCCCTCAAATGACCACAATAAAATTGGCTTCTTGCAATTTAAAATTTTTCCCTAGCTTCTTGAGAAACCAATTTAAACTCAACTCTCTTGATCTCTCACATAACGAACTTGAAGGAAAAGTACCTGTCTAGATTTGGGATCTTAGAGGTCTCAGTCAATTAAATCTTTCTTGCAACTCTCTTGTGGGTTTTGAAGGGTCGCCAAAGAATCTCTCTCTAAATCTTCTCGATCTCCATTCCAACAAGTTTGAAGGACCACTTACATTCTTTCCTCCATCTGCAACCTATTTGGATTTCTCCGATAACAATTTTAGCTCTGTTATTCCACCCGATGTCGGAAAGTACTTACAATCTATGGTCTTCTTTTCTGCATCAGGAAATCACATTCATGGTAGTATTCCCGAATCCATATGCAATCCAAAAGCTAGTCTTCAAGTACTGGATCCGTCTGATAACAAATTGAGTGGCATGTTTCCTTCGTGTCTAAATAAGATGACAGAGAATCTTGTGATACTCAATCTTAGAGGAAATGTCTTAAATGGCTCTATACCTAATACATTTCCAGTTACATGTGGTCTGAGGACTCTTGATCTAAGTGGAAACAATTTCGAAGGTCAGGTACCAATATCGTTATCCATTTGCCAAGATTTGGAGGTTTTGGACCTTGGGAATAATAAGATACATGATATCTTTCCATGTTCATTGAAGAACATATCCACATTGCGTGTCCTTGTTCTTCGATCGAACCAGTTTTATGGTATGTTTGGATGTCATGAGAGTGTTGGCAATTGGGAGAACCTGCACATTGTGGACATATCTCACAACAACTTTAATAGTAGCATATCTGGGAAATGCATAGTAAAGTGGAAATCAAATGGTGGATGAGGAAGAATATAGCAAGTCAAAAGCTAATCACCTTCGTTTTAATTTCTTCAAATTCAGTGTTGTGATCTATCAAGATACAGTAACAGTCACAAGCAATGGTCTGGAAGTGGAACTGACAAAAATTCTAACAGTCTTCACATCCATCGACTTCTCCTGCAATCACTTCGATGGCCATATACCTGCAGAATTTGGGCAGCTTAGGGCACTTTGTCTTCTCAACTTGTCCCACAATTCTTTGTCTGGTGAAATTCCTTCATCTATTGGAAATTTAAGTCAGCTGGGTTCTATAGATCTTTCAAGGAACTTGCTTACATGCAAAATCCCTTCGCAGTTTGCAAGACTATCATTTCTATCCTTTTTAATCTCTCCTACAATCAGTTGGTGGGGATGATCCCCACTGGCACTCAAATACAATCATTTTCTCCAGATTCTTTTGTGGACAACAAAGGATTATGCGGAGCCCCTTTGCCGGGGTGCGAAAGTGTCAAACTTCCAACTTCAGATACAAGTATTTAAATGACTTCTTCTGTAGCTACTGCTGATTGGCAGGTCATATTCATTGGAGTCGGGTTTGGAGTAGGAGCTTCTGCAGTAGTTGCTCCTCTTGCGTTCTTGAAGGTCGGAAGAAAATGGTTGGACAATACCGTCGACAAAATTCTTCTGACCATTCTTCCATTGATTGGATATATGTACATGAATTCTAGTGACCGTAAAGTTGAACCATATGACGATAGTGAAGATGATGATGACGATCATATTGCAGGTGTGTATGAAAATGAAGAAAGTACAGAAATGTCCTCAGAATTGAAAGGTCCGTATTGTGTCTTTTGTTCTAAGCTTGACATCTATAGGAAGAAGGTGATTCATAATCCTCATTGTACATGTTTCTGTTCATTGTCTCCATCTCCTTCTTTTTCTACACTTCAAGTGAAAATTAAAACATGAAAAGCTTAGTTCCATTCTGTAATTTTGAAAATAAGAACATTCGTTTTGACATAATAATAGATCAACTTCAGAATTGGATTCTTGATAATTCTGTTGAATTTTGATGATGTATATACTTCATTAGAATTCTCTGTTCTGTATTTGTCTTCTTCCTTTTCTACATTTCAAAGAGAAGATTAGAACATTGAAGCTCTAGCTCCAGTCTTTTAAATTGTTTTTGTACATTACTAGTTCAGCCTCTCCAGGTTTCGTTGGTTTTGGAATTTTTGGAGAACCTCCGTTCTATAGTTTAGTTCTCTTCTTCACATGTGGTTCTTCAACCCTACAAAGAATTTCATCTGCTGATGTATCCAACATTTGAAAAACTTGCGCAGCTGAACTTCATGTTGAAGATAAAAAAGTTACTACATTTCTTAGCTTTAAAAATGAAAAGGTTTGATGTATCTTTTGAGTTCTCTTATTTATTTTGAATTAAACATAAAATTCATGTTAATACTAAATGAATCACATCAATCAATTAGATTTAAAATTAGTCTACTCATCCTCTTAATCAACACTATGTTGTATCATTAATTCATATTTTAAAATTTTAAATTAAACATTATTAAAATATATAAAAATAAAATAAAACTATTTAGTTTGGTAACATGAAAATTAAATACAAACTTTCCAAAATTTAGGAGACCAAAAATGTATGCTATTGCTTTTGTTTGTGTAACAATCAATTAGTATAATAAATTAATTTAATAATTAAGAGTATTAAGAGAGAATAAATTTAATCTATACCAACTACCCATCTTAAACTATGGTACCTTGTTATTGTTATTGAAATGAACAAATATTCTTACTAAATAATTAATTGGTATAGTTAAATGAAAAAATTCTAAACTTATTTTGCTATCCATTACAAATTACAATTTAGCAAGAAAAGAGAACCCATTAACTTTCATTAAGTATGTTTACATTATATTATTCCTACATATAAATAATTTCTAACAAAAGCATACTTGTTTAAGATTTATTAAAGTGGAAAGTAAATAAACTATAGTTAAGCACAAAGCATGGGTCACTTTTCTTCCCTTAATTAAAATTTTGACACATAGTGTACTTTGAATAAATAAACAAAAAGAGGAAAAGAAAAATGGAACACCCATTTGGTGGTGCGGTAAGAAGTACGTAGAAACTCCACGTCAAAGGCGACGTGTCGCAACCATCTCGAACCGTTCCAGTGTGGGTCCACACGAACCCAGTGTATAAAACCCCACCCCACCCCACCCCATCAAAATCGAACCACAAGCCAAAGCATGGCCGACAGTGACGAGTTCAGGCTAACCTCTTCAGCAATAGACCACGAAGGAAGGTTGCCCAGAAAGTACACGTGCGAAGGGCAGGGGGCACAGAAGAACAAATCCCCGCCGTTGGAATGGTACAACGTGCCACAAGGGACCAAGAGCTTGGCCCTTGTGGTTCAGGACATCGACGCGCCGAACCCCCACAGTCCCCTTGTGCCGTGGACCGTGTGGGTCGTGGTCGACATTCCACCGAGCCTGAAGGGCCTGCCCGAAGATTTCTCTGGGCAAGATGAGGGGCTGCTTAGTGCGGAGTATGCCGGGATTCAAGAGGGGACCAATGACGATAAACTCCCCGGTTGGCGTGCCCTGACTCTGCCCACGCATGGTGTAACGGCCCAGTTTTCTATTTCGGTTTCCCAGGTGTTTTCGGTTCATTATTCGGATGTTCGGATGGGCCGTTAGAGCTATTTTAACCCTTAGGGGTATTTTGGTCTTTTTGCCCCCGGTAAGGGTTTTGTGGATTTTCAAGACTTCGGGGTCACTCTTGCCCTTGTCGAGGCTTGATTGTTGTTGGTTGCAGGACCCAAGAAGTTCGGGCTAGTTGGTTGGAAGTTTGGAGGTGATTTGGTAATTAACAAAATTATTGTTAATTAGAGTGCTTCCTTTGGGAATTGAACCCTTGACCTAACGGTTATTAGGAGGCTTGATTTAAATGGGTTTTTTAAAATGGAAAAGAATACGTCAGCTAGGACTCGAAGGAGGAAAGCCTTGGGAAGGGATTTTGGACCACCCAAAGCTTATTTAATTTAGGAAAAAGGAAAAGAAAAGAGAAAAACCCTTATTCTTTCCCCTTCTCCCTCTCTCTCTCTCTCTCTCTCCTTGCCGACCTCACCAAGAAACCCAACCGAGCCGCACCGAGCCACTAGCACTAGCAGCAGCAGCCATGCCTATCGCACACCGGCGAAAGCGACCCAGACGCTAGCGACAGCCACGTCGCGTGACGCCCACCAAGCAGACTCAGACGCCCAAAGACGATACCAGATCGCGCCCAGACACCCGCCGGCTGCCACGCTCGCGCGCGCGCGAGCCGGTCCGTGTGTCGCGTGCCGTCCGTGGCGCGCTTTGTCTCTGCCGCGCCAGCCGCGCCGTCAGCGCGCTGTCCCTCTCGTGATCGCTGGGCCGCCCGTGTCGCCGTGCGCGCTGCTCCCCTCGCCTACATAAGGCCAAAGAAGCGTTCAGCAGCGTGGCAGCACGCGCCAAGATCGCCAGCAGCGCCCAGATTGCTCGCCTCTGCCGCCCAACCTGCCTGCCCCTTGCTGCCGAGAGCCTAATTTTTGCCAAGAAAGTTGGGCCGAGACCTAGTGCCTTCTCGGTTGGTAATTCCCGAGCCTCCACTCTTTTGGACCCTAAGTTGATTGGCTGTTGTTATTTAATTAGGATATTTTTATTAAATGCTTAGGTTGCTCGGGTTCACTTAGAAGCTCGGGAGTCGCTTGGTTGGCTTATGGTAGTTATTTTTTCGCTTGTTTCGGTAAGGATTTCTTACCGTAGTGGTTGTGTGGACCTCGCGATGCTATCATGATTGTGCCTTGTATGCTTGGTTGTTGTTATGAGTATGTTAGCTATTGAACAGCTTGTGTTTGAAATCTTGCTAGTATGTTGCTTGTTGTTCATGTTAGTGCAATGCTAGGTTTGTTCTTCCAGCATGCCATGTCTTGTGATTGTATGAAATTTCCAGTGGGTAGGTTACATGTTTTTTCTTGCTTCCATATCGTGTTGCTCTTGTGTCCCCGATATATTCTCGTTAGTTCCATGCAAGGGGTTTAATTATCTTGGCATACCTTGTTCTATTTTATCCCTGTTAGTTCCGTGCTGCATAGGCGGGTGATGTATAGTGTAGAAAGACCGTAGGGGTAACTAGTTCAGGTCCCGCTCGGGTAAGACCCCGTTGGACATCCGGAGGTGTAAGACCCTGATGGGCATCCTAGGTGTGTAAGTCCCTGATGGGCATCACTGAGTTGGAGGTGTAAGACCCTGATGGGCATCCTAGGTGTGTAAGTCCCCGATGGGCATCACTGAGTTGGAGGTGTAAGACCCCGATGGGCATCCTAGGTGTGTAAGACCCCACTGGGCATCACCGATTCTGGAGGTGTAAGGCCCCGATAGGCATCCTAGGTGTGTAAGGCCCCACTGGGCATCACTGAGTCCTAGGTTGTGTAAGGCCCGAAGGGCATCCAAGTGTAGAACCTAGGATAGGCAGTAGATGAAAGCCCTTTAATAGGCTCGCTCTAGAAGTAGCTCATAGCCTAATTCAACCGTTTTGCTCTAAGTCATTGTTTTATTTGCATGTATACTAGGGTGCTAGATGACTGATGTATCGTATTGTACCCTAGTTGGGGATTCTTACTGAGTATGTTTATACTCACCCTTATTTCTGTGGTTTTTCCACCAGGTAACTTGGGACAACACCAGGATGGCTAGCGGAGGGTGTCTTTGTTTGATCATGGGGGCTACAAGCAGACTGTCGTTTATTGTTTGCATTTATTTATTCAAGCATGTAGATGGACATGAGTCCTAGGGAATGATGTTAAAGTTGTTTAAACTGTTTTGAATGTTCTTTTATAAAACACCGCCATGCTTATTTTACCTTGATTGGATTTGCTTATGAAAATTGTTGGTTATGTTTTAAGTGTTCCCCGTTTCCAAATGTTTTGAAACAGTTTTAAATATGAGCACTAAAGCGCTTGTTGAAATATTTAGCTTGCATGCTGAGTGAGGACCTAGGTTTAGGACCGTATTCCAGGTCGGGTCCTTACAGTTGGTATCAAAGCTCAGAGTCATAGATTCTATAGACTAACCTGCTTTGTAGGTTGTTGTCCCCATGATCATCAGCACTCCGCGGCCGTCAGGTTTGTCTGAGTTCATTAAGCTAAGGGTTTTATTTTACAATACTGCACCTAGTATACATGTGTTACCCTTGTTGGGTAGTGATAGTCCCGGTGAGGACTAGCTTTGTGTTTAGTGTAGATCGCTTATGCTGAATACACATTGAGGAGCACGGACGTTTGGTATTTCCAACCGAGAAGTTGGACTGCGCATGTTGATGATGAGACCACGTCCAGGGTTGTCTAGACCCGTAGGCCACCTTTGGCCCTGGCAGTTGAGTTGCCAAGAGAAGAGGTTAGAGGCTAGCATGCCTTAGAGTGAGACTCCTTGAGCAGGGTGTGCTCCAGCCATGAGAGAATTGATGGCAGGTCTTTTAGCTATTAGAGAGCGGAGACCCAGGCGCAGTTTGTAGCGCGTAGTGAGGAGTCCCGGGCACAGATAGCCCAACTGACAGAGTTTATTTAGGAGACACCCCCCTAGTAGCTCCGGTAGCCCTAGAGGTTTCCGGAAGGGCTTGATCAGCAGGTTTATGCTGATGAGTTAGTTGGCGTTAATCGAGCCGCCGAGTTTGGCAAGTGGAAGCATGTAGAGCTGGATGTTTTTGAGAACCCACTGCTAGCAGCGAGGTGGTTGCCCAGGATCGAGTTTATCATCCGAGTGTTGGAACGACCTGGTGTTTAGAGGCCGATGACCTGTTGTTCAGAGGCCAAGGCGTGCTGTTTTGGTGCTGTTTGATGCAGTAGTTTGGTGGTGGAAGTCCCTTGAGAAAGGTGGACTAGCAGAGTCTCCACCAGTCACCCGATCGATTGGCAAGTGCCGTGTTAGTAGCTTTTGAGGAAGATGTAGAGACATCTTAACCCCTTGCAAGCCTCTTTGTCGTTTTGCTGACCAACTCTTTTGGTACCCTCGTAGCTGTGGTGTAGTGTGGAGTTTGCTTGTCAGGACTTAATCAGTCCGTGGATTTCAGTTGGCTAGTAGAGTGGAGCGCTCTTTTTGTTAGCATGTTACAAATGTGGAACTAGTTGTTGCCACCTGAGGGTTGGCCTGAGAATTTGTTGAGCATCGAGTGGGATGCAGGGGTAGGCCGTGGCATGACTGTTGGACGAGATGCTAGAGATTAGACGGCTCGAGTGTTGGGCTTCTTGTTTTGAGTGTCGTTGTCCGTCACACCGGAGTGTGACCTTCCCTACCCTTAGTGGGGACGAGAGCTCGTTTATAGTTGTTTGAGTTGAAACGATGTAGTGCTTGTTGGCACCAAGCTCGGTAAGGAGGCCTAGGTTCAGCCACCGCACTGTGAGATGTGCAGTAGTTCTATGACCCACGCGGAGTTTAGCATCCCCACTAGCCTTGTACTCATTTTCTGAGGTTGCACCTGTTTGGGTTGCATAAGAGATCTAGCTCGGTGGTAGTCGGAGGACTACAAGTGTGAGGTCGTTCGAGGGAAAGCAAGAGCTTTCAAGGTCACCAAGAGTTGGGTACAAAGGATGTTGTAGGTTGTTAAGGGCTAGCGCATTCGAGTTCTCGCGCTTGTGTTGTGGCCTTGTGAGCCAGTTTGTTGGTAGGGTGATTCGACTACCCTTGAGTTTCCTTGGTACGAGTAGAGTTGGCATCGATGATGCGTGGTTGGTCCAGCGTGGGAGCCATGTGTTGGATGGATTGTGCGGAGCACATTTGGTGGACACATTGGTATGAGGTTGTTAGCTTGGTGTGGTTATGCTCTTGTAGAGTGAGTTGGCCAATGGGGCGTTTCGTGGTGAGTTGAGCCCGAGTGGGTTTGAACTCTTGTTGCTCCCTTGCTAGTTGTGGCTCTTTTTGGAGGCAAAGGTTACCTTGTGTTAGAGTTCGTGTTGGATCTTAAGGAATCAAGTTGGAGCTGTGCACGCGCAAAGTGTACTCTTGTGTAGCTCGTTCCTTGGGGTATGTTTTGGGAACCACGAAAGGTTCGTGTTGAGAAACCAAAGTCTTTCATCCTTTTGGTGTTAGGGCTTTAGTTCTTGGCAAGTGCCCTAATTTTGATCGTAAGGATACCGTGCTTGTAGCCGGATTGTTGCTTAGGCAAGTTATGCTAGTTGGCCTTTGACCTGGGTAGAGGAATTTCTGGTTGATCGATGGTTGGAGTTCAGATTGGAACTAATCAGGCGGTGGTAGCAAAGCCGCGTAGTTTTTGTCCGTCATTGCTAAGAGTGTTGACCGAGATCCTACCACAGGTAAAAGCTATGATGTGGTCGATGCTTGAGTTGGAGGTGACACATTCTGTAGTATTTCGGTCTTCTTGGTCTTTCGAGGAGTTGGAACACGCCAAAGATAGTCGAGATGCTTTGGGAGAGAGTTGTGCCCGTGTAGCCGGTTGTCTGTTAGACCGTTTGACTACCGTGTGTGTGTCGGAGGGTGATCGGAGGAACCCTAGGTTGTGGAGAGCCTCACGAGCTCAACCAGACCCATGCAGTGTTCCTCGGTTGAGTTGCTGAAAGCTTGTAGTCGGTTGACGAGCTAGTGTTGTTTTAGTACCTCCGCGTTGGCTTTGAAACTGTTATCTGTTGGGGCTTGTAGTTGGCCAAGGGTTGGTTCCCATGTTGTTGTAAGAGCTAGCTTGGTTGGAGCAAGCGGGCGTGGCCCCGAGGACTTGCTCTTGTTTGGAAGGTTTCAAAAGTTGGCACCTCCTTCGGTGTTTGGATAGATCTTTGCTAGTTTTAAGTTGGTGGTTCAATCGATTGTGGAGTTTTCGGTTGGAAGATGAGTTAGGCCTAAGCTAAAAGGAGGAAGTCATTCGTTTAGCTTGATTGGACTTGAGAGTTGCATGTCCTTGGAGGCGAGCCACGATTGTAAGCTTGAGTTGAGTTTTGCAGAGCAAGCCTTTCTCAGGCTTTGCTCCTAGTTGTTGCGCGTTCGTGGTTGGCATTTAGTTGAGCCAAAGTTGAGGGGGTTGGCATAGAGGTGCCGTGGCATTGGTTGGTTAAACCTTTGAGTTGTTATCTTCGAGGTGTTGTGTTGCAAGTAGCCGCGTGTTGTTTTATTCCCTTCTTTGCTCGAGATTTTTCGAGAGAGGTATGTTATTTGTTTTCTGTCTCGCGATATTCTCTTAGGCGGTGGCTGATCGGATTGCATTGGAAAGTTGTTGTCGGCCGATGAGGGGCTCCAATATATTAGTTTGGGTGAGTGGAACTCGCTCTGCACCTTGTCGTTCATGGTGGCCGAGTGAAGTTTCAGCTAGTGTGAGTGGCATTAGCCGTCAGGTGAACCAGGTATGTGCCCGTGGCTTGAGTGCGTCGGTGCTCTTCAAGATGGTTGCTTAAGTGTTGTGGACGCGTTCTAGTTGGACAAGTTTGGCTTTGGGATCGCCGCTGTGTGGTGGTTCGATTGGATTTCGTTAAGGCTTATAGGCAACCATTGGAGTTCGTTGGTCTCTTGTGAAGTAAGAGTAGGCTGACTGGTTTCTAGAACCCGAGAGGTTCAGTTGGTTGGCCAGCATGGTGTAGGGATGAGATTGTTTGTTAACAACTATGAGTATTAAGAGGAGTTACGCCGGTGCGTGGCGTAGAGTTTTAGAGCATGTGACCCGTCCACAAGTTTGCTGAGAGTAGCGTCGTGGAGAGGCGTTCTGAGTTGGGTCAACAGGGATAAGTGAGCCCTAGGGTTGTGAGACCGTTTGAGAGTTGATGCGAGTTTGAGGATGTGGCTTACCGACTAGCACTATCGCATCTTTTTCTTCGAAGCTCAGTGTATGTTCAGTTTTGGTTGAGATAGTTTGTGGCAGACTCGATGCCTTTTTGGCTTGAGCCTTGGAAACCCAAGAGGGTCGGGATTTCGAAGAAGGACTAGTGTTGGCTTGACAAGGAGTTGGTTGGTTAAGGATCAGTGGAGTTTTCCTAGAGTTGTTTTCGTCTTAGGACTTTCGAGGACGAAAGTCTTAAAAGGAGGGAGTATTGTAACGGCCCAGTTTTCTATTTCGGTTTCCCAGGTGTTTTCGGTTCATTATTCGGATGTTCGGATGGGCCGTTAGAGCTATTTTAACCCTTAGGGGTATTTTGGTCTTTTTGCCCCCGGTAAGGGTTTTGTGGATTTTCAAGACTTCGGGGTCACTCCTGCCCTTGTCGAGGCTTGATTGTTGTTGGTTGCGAGGACCCAAGAAGTTCAAAGCTAGTTGGTTGGAAGTTTGGAGGTGATTTGGTAATTAACAAAATTATTGTTAATTAGAGTGCTTCCTTTGGGAATTGAACCCTTGACCTAACGGTTATTAGGAGGCTTGATTTAAATGGGTTTTTAAAATGGAAAAGAATGCGTCAGCTAGGACTCGAAGGAGGAAAGCCTTGGGAAGGGATTTTGGACCACCCAAAGCCTATTTAATTTAGGAAAAAGGAAAAGAAAAGAGAAAAACCCTTATTCTTTCCCCTTCTCCCTCTCTCTCTCTCTCTCCTTGCCGACCTCACCAAGAAACCCAACCGAGCCGCACCGAGCCACCAGCACCAACAATAAAGACCATGCTCGTCCCCACACCGTAGAGCACCTCAGACGCCCAAAGACCACTCGCTTGTCGCGCCGAACAATGGCAGCCCAGACGCCCTAGCAGCCCACTCGCATCGCGCCAGACGCCCGCCGGCACTGCTCGCGCGCGCGCGCGCCCGATCCCGTGTCGCGCCGTGCCGTCGCGCGCCGTCTCTCTCTCGCGCGCTGGCCCGCTCGCGCGCGCTTCGTCCCTGCCGCGCGGCTGCCGTGTCAGCCGCTGTCGCCGTGCGCGCGCGCCTCCCTGCGCGCCAGTACGCCGCCAGCGCCAGCAATCGCCAAAGCGCGCCAAGATTGCTAGCGTTTCGCCCGCCGCCCAACCCGCCGCGCCCCTTGCTGCCGAGAGCCTAATTTTTGCCAAGAAAGTTGGGCCGAGACCTAGTGCCTTCTCGGTTGGTAATTCCCGAGCCTCCACTCTTTTGGACCCTAAGTTGATTGGCTGTTGTTATTTAATTAGGATATTTTTATTAAATGCTTAGGTTGCTCGGGTTCACTTAGAAGCTCGGGAGTCGCTTGGTTGGCTTATGGTAGTTATTTTCTGCTTGTTTCCAGGTAAGGATTTCTTACCGTGGTTGTGTGGACCCTGCGATGCTATCATGATTGTGCCTTGTATGCTTGGTTGTTGTTATGAGTATGTTAGCTATTGAACAGCTTGTGTTTGAAATCTTGCTAGCATGTTGCTTGTTGTTCATGTTAGTGCAATGCTAGGTTTGTTCTTCCAGCATGCCATGTCTTGTGATTGTATGAAATTTCCAGTGGGTAGGTTACATGTTTTCTCTTGCTTCCATATCGTGTTGCTCTTGTGTCCCCTGATATATTCTATTAGTTCCATGCAATAGGTTTAATTATCTTGGCATACCTTGTTCTATTTTATCCTATTAGTTCCGTGCCAGGCATAGGCGGGTGATGTATAGTGTAGAAGACTGTAGGGGTAACTAGTTCAGGTCCCGCTCGGGTAAGACCCCGTTGGACATCCGGAGGTGTAAGACCCTGATGGGCATCTTATGTGTGTAAGTCCCTGATGGGCATCACTGAGTTGGAGGTGTAAGACCCCAATGGGCATCCTAGGTGTGTAAGTCCCCGATGGGCATCACTGAGTTGGAGGTGTAAGACCCTGATGGGCATCCTAGGTGTGTAAGTCCCCGATGGGCATCACTGAGTTGGAGGTGTAAGACACGATGGGCATCCTAGGTGTGTAAGTCCCGATGGGCATCACCGAGTTGGAGGTGTAAGACCACGATGGGCATCCTAGGTGTGTAAGTCCCCGATGGGCATCACTGAGTTGGAGGTGTAAGACCCCGATGGGCATCCTAGGTGTGTAAGACCCCACTGGGCATCACTGATTCTGGAGGTGTAAGGCCCCGATAGGCATCCTAGGTGTGTAAGGCCCCACTGGGCATCACTGAGTCCTAGGTTGTGTAAGGCCCGAAGGGCATCCAAGTGTAGAACCTAGGATAGGCAGTAGATGAAAGCCCTTTAATAGGCTCGCTCTAGAAGTAGCTCATAGCCTAATTCAACCGTTTTGCTCTAAGTCATTGTTTTATTTGCATGTATACTAGGGTGCTAGATGACTGATGTATCGTATTGTACCCGGTTGGGGATTCTTCTTGAGTATGTTTATACTCACCCTTATTTCTGTGGTTTTTCCACGGTGTAACTTGGGACAACACCAGGATGGCTAGCGGAGGGAGCTGTTTGATCATGGGGGGCTACCGGCACTCTGTCGTTTATTGTTTGCATTTATTTATTCAGCATGTAGATGGACATGAGTCCTAGGGGAATGATGTTAAAGTTGTTTAAACTGTTTTGAATGTTCTTTTATAAATACTGGCCATGCTTATTTTACCTTGATTGGATTTGCTTATGAAAATTGTTGGTTATGTTTTAAGTGTTCCCCGTTTCCAAATGTTTTGAAAAAGTTTTAAATATGAGCACTAAACCGCTTGTTGAAATATTTAGCTTGCATGCTGAGTGAGGACCTAGGTTTAGGACCGTATTCCAGGTCGGGTCCTTACACATGGCCACCGTTTGGAGTTTAAGCTCTATGCTTTGGACGACCACGTAAACCTTGGCAATAAGGTATATTTAAATTAACCATTTTTTCATATCCTATGGATTAATGGTCAAATTTATGGTGGCCTGTTCCTTTTTTCTTTTCCTTTAAGATTAATTATTCTGGAATTTACCAATTTGTTAGCTTCATTTTTTAAACTTACCTAATAATTTAGGTTAAATATCAATTTTGGTAAAAAAAAAGGAAAAAGAATCAAATTTCTAATTTTAATTGTATATTTTTTAGGCAAAATCACCTAAGGTCTTTTTCGTCCTCCAAATGTATCTATCTCATTTGGTCATATCTTTTATATTTTGGTTACCTTTTAAAATCAAGTTTAAATTACCATTTTGGTCCTTTGATTTCGAATTTTGTTTCATTTTATTCTATGGATTTCGATTTTTTTTTTTTTTTTTAGATTACCCCAATTGGGGGTGAGGTTGAGAGGTTTACGATTAATAACTAGTTTGGATGATAACTTTTGTAAGAGAGTGGCTCGTGAATTACATTAAACAAATACCCCCATACTTGTAGCTAAAGAGGGTTGAGACTTTAGGCCAGTCCATGAAACCTGGCGCTCGAGTAGCGCTCCTCCACTTTTTCTTTCCCTTTGAAATTGTATTAGAGAATATGGGGTTCTACCTCAAAACTTGGTTTTGAGGTGGAACCCCATATTCTCTAATATGGTATCAAAGCTCCATAGGGGTTAATAGTCCCCCAAATTTCGATCCTACCCAAAATGCTTTGAATTCAAAAAAGCGGGCTTGGATCTCATCCAAGCGGGCATAAGTTTAAGCGAGTATTTGATCCCAAAAAGTTCGGATCCGACCCTAGCAAAAAGTAAGCCAAAGCGGGTATTTCAGTCACAAATTAGGATCCAAATCAACATGACATTTTCTAATATGGGCGCCATCTTGAGGGGGCAAGTTGGAGAACTCATCTTGTGGTGCAATTATCCCATATTAAAAATGAGAGTAATTTTCAACACATTTATAAGAGATATGAGTTACTCTCCTCATAGATTATGTGGAACCTCATATTCTCTAATAGAAATTAACTTTGCATTTATGCATAATATCTTTCCATTTCCATTGTTGCAGGCGACGAAGGACAAGCTTTTAGACGCCATACTAGGACACGTGTTGGGAGAAGCAGTACTAATGGCAGTCTTCTGATTAAACAAACATCCAACTTTTATTTACTCGACTATCCGTCTTTTTTTAAATACACATGCAAATACAAAGGGAAAATGTTCTGTAATTATATATGTTTGAATCTAATCTACTTCTCCTCCAGTGTTATTTTATAAAAAAGATAAATAATTGTTTGGGATGTTAGATTTGGTTTTAGGAGATCAACCCCTTCCCCTTCTAAAAAATTTATAAGATTAATAGATTCTAAAATTTATAGGATCATGTCATAGTGTATCAAAATGCGGGCGAAAATACCGAATGGGTCAGTGGCGCAATGATTTCAGTGTTGTAGTTGTAAACCAGTTCAACATCAGCATCACATGTTCGAGTCCGAACCGGTATTTGTTCCCTTCTCCCAAATATGTACTCAAAAAAAAAAAAAAAACCGGGTGAAAATGCTTTTGTGATCCATTCTTTAATTAAAATATTATTTTAGTTTCTCTTGTTTTATTTTGATTATTTTTATTTTTTTTAAAAAAATATCATTTTGGTCTCTTCAATTTATTTCTGAATTATTTTTTTTTTCATTTTGTTTTTCTTATTTAGGAGTGAAAAAAAATATTCGATTAAAATGATAAAAAAAATATTCGATTAAAATGATCATTCAATTGAATTTTAATTATATTTATAAATTTTTTTATTACCATCTGTAATCTTTAAATATAGATCAAATTTAATATGTGCATTAAAAATCTCATCCCCATCCCTCTCATAAAAAACAAAACTCTTATTTGGTTTACGTGGTGATGTCAAATATGTCGTATCTGAGATATGATGATTCTAAAAAAGTATCACAAACGCCTTAGATGATACTTTTTTGCAATGATCATTGTATCGCACATCATCTATTCTCTTTAGATGATACTTCTGAAGGAGTGTCATTAAAACATTTTAGATGATACTTTTCTACAATCATTATATCTCACACCATCTATTCCATATAGATGCAAGTCTTAATAAGTATCATTGAAACTTTTTAGATGACATTTTTCTACAATCATCGATTCTTCTTTGATGACAATAATTTATCGTCACATAAGAATAATAGATGATATATAAAATTGATCATTAATAATTTATCTATGACACTTAAACTTTATCATTAAAGAATTTAAATTGATATTTTTTTGTAATCACTAAATATGTCTATATGACTTTTCATTTAAGCATATATATCTTCAATTGTTGACAAATATTCATTATCAACTATTATTCCTATTCGTTCTTATAATTGCACATATAAACTATTAAAATCTGATCAAATATAAAAACTATTTTCATAATATTCATTTGTATATAAATATCAATTAAGGTAGTACTTTATTCATGTATCATAAATATTAAATGAAAAAAATATATATTGTTCATGAGATCAATAAATTTAGATTGAAAAATATTCATCGTTACACTAAGACAAGATGTGTCTTCTTTATTGAATTGATCCACATTTGTATTGCAAATAAGAATCCAAAAGTTTTCGCAACATATCTATCTTCAAAGTATCTCCAATCACATTGGCAATATCTGAGATTAAATAAGCATTCAAATATCAGATACCACCACTAGTAGAAATTCCACTATAGATGGCGGGCATTGCCCGCCACTATTAAACAACAATGGAGGGCAAAAGCCCGCCATCAATGCCCTTGTCATCGTAACGTTTCGGTGGCGGGCAGGGAAAAGATGGCGGGCACGCCCGCCACCAATATGGACCAATACAAAGGCGGGCCTTGGCCGCCATTAAAATTTTTCAAAGGCGGGCATTCTTGCCCGCCATTAATATGCCCGCCACCTTTAATTTTTTTTTTTTTTAAAAAAAACCCCAACAAATCATCAGGTCTCGGGTTGTTTTTTAAAAATGGTCAATTATCGGGAATTTGATGGTCAATCATCGAGTGCCTGCCATTAAAAGATATTATATTTATAAAAAAAATAAAAAGATCAGAAAAATGCAGAGCCCGCCATTAAAAGACACTATAGCTATAATTTATTAAAAATGATATATATTGCGCCCGCCATTAAAAGTTATTATACTTTATAAAAAAAAAAAAGGGAATATAGAGGGAGTGTAACGGCCTGGAAATTTCATCTCGGTCTTCACGGGAGGCCCAGGGGCATTTTGGTAATTTTGGGTCGGGCCGACAGGGCCGGTTATGTAATTGTCAATTGCCGGAAAAATTATGAGTCGATTTGAATGGGATCGAGAATTTTGGTGAAGACATTTGGGCTTGGAAAAAGGTAAAAATAAATAGGGAATTAAATAGCGCGTCAAGTGAGATTCAAGCCAAGGACGCGCTGCAGGCTAGGCAAGGGGCGCTGCCAATCGAGCCACTGAGCGCTCTTGTGCTTCTAAACGCACGATCTTATATTTATGCCTGTTCGATGCAGATTTTGGTTTAAAAGCCAGCTCGCCTGACTCCTCCCCCATTTCTTCTTCTTCTTCTTCGCGGATTCACTTCGACCGACTGGCGATTTCCTTGCGATTTCTTCCTTCTCCAGCTCCGATTCGCACGTATTCGTCTTCCCGATTCGAAGGTCGATCCTTTCCGGCAAAGCAGGTGAGCTTTTCTTCTTTTCTTCTTCTCTTCTTCGATCCGAGAGCCCCGCCTCCGGCTTCGTTTCCCGGCCGTGTTGAAGTGAATTTCTGGATGGGTTTTGTGCAGCTTGCGTAGGAGAGTTCGTCCAACAACTATCGGCCGTCGAATCTTCGTCAATCGCTCGATTTCGGATTTTCTCCATCGCCCCTGTTTGCACGCAAAAATAGAGCCCCTATTCGCCGTGCTGCGTCGCGCGCGGCGCAGGCAGCGAGCCTGCCGAGCTCGCCGCGACACGCGCGCGCCCTCGCGCCCTGCATCGCCAAAGATCCGTTTGCGCCCAACGCGCGCACTCAGAAGACACCCATTCTCGCGCTTCAGCGCGCCCGGCCCGACCCCGTTGGTGCCCGTGCTCGTAATCGCCCGTTCGTCGCGCCTCGTGAGTTGCTCCCGAGCTGAGCCTTGTTTGTTTTATTATATTAAGGCCTATTGTGTGATTTTTGTTGTGATTGATAGGTTCTCGGTAGCTAGTTCGGGTTCGTTCGCAATTTAGGACTTCGTGTCAAATCGTCCCCGACCAAGGTAAGGATTTCTTACCGGAGTTGTGTGGACCCTGCGATATATTATGCGATTGCTGATTGATTGCTTGTTTGTGTTTATTGACATGTGTAGCTAGGTTCTCTACTCTGAATTCCCGATTAGCATGATTTTCCTGATTTAATTCTCATGTTAATCCATGCTAGGTTGTTTCTTTCTAGCATGCTCAGATTCTCATTCCTTGCTTCGTAGTATCATGCTAGGCTCGTTGTATTCTTATTGAGCACGTCTTGGATTTTATGGAATTGTTTGTTTGATTGCTAGGCGAGTTAGAGTTGCGGGTAGATAGCATCATCCGGCCCGATGCATAAAGTACCTTGCATCCATGGCGGGGACGTCGAGACAGTTCTCCGCCCTCGACCCCGTGAGGGATTAGCTAACCCAAGCGGTAGACCCTGCAATCTTGGGTGAGGGTGGCAGTTGTTAATGCCCCAACGGTCGGGATGATGACTTGGCATTGCCTCATCCCCGGCAGTCGGCACGTCCTCAGCGTGTTCGGCCGTAGCCCCTGATTGCCACCTGTTAAGGTAGGGACGGCTTCCTGGTGTAAGCCTACCACGACCGTTCCTTGGCCCCAGGTGCGGTGGTTCAGGCTGACATAGTTTACGTGTCCAGGTCTCACACCCCTATGTCAGTGACACCGATCCAAAGATTTAGTTAGGCGTGGTGACTGGACATGGGCAGCTTGCCTCTAGACCGGCACCCCCATAGTCGCAGAGACGCGGTGCATGCTTACGCTCATTACAGCGCCGACTGGAGAGCTCCTCGGGATTGTGAGCCAGTGTACTTTTCGTCGACAGTAGACAGGCTGAGGCCGAGACTTGTTTCTCGTATAGGGTGACTTATGTATTGGACTGTGTGGTGATATTATTCCTGACTAAGACCCCAAATTGGCATCCGAGGCCCAAGTGTGGGCTAAGCTATGTGCCCTTTTTTGTGTTTATACTCATAGCTTGCATACATTCATGGAGATGACCATGTATATCGTATTGTACCCCGGTTGGGGATTCTTACTGAGTAATTCGTTACTCACCCTTATTTTGTGGTTTTCCACAGGTAACCGTGGTGCGCGACAGGATGCCTGAAGGAGGAGCTGTGATCATGGGGCCCAGTCTTCCAACCTCGATTTTTGTATTATGACTCTTTATGTTTTGTTGTTTCGAATGCATGACGGGCACTGAGCCCTAGGATGTTTTTTAAATGTTTTGTGGATTCCAAAGATTTTGTATCCGAACAGTTTTGAATGGTTTTTAGTAAATCGATCGAGTAAACTTTGGAAATGTATTTATCTTGGAACAGGTGCTTGGAAACAGGGACAGGTTCCAGGGAAATTGTCTAGTTTTTAAAGGGGTTATTTTGAATGTTTTTGTTTTAATTGGAATCCGAAATCATGTCTGTTTAATGTCCTTTACTTTGAATGCATCCATTGGGGTAAGGGCCCATTTAGTGCCCCATTCGGTCGGTCCCTTACGCTTGGTATCGAGCTCGAGTCATAAATTCAGTAGATTGACCTTTTGTTGTAGGTCGTTTTCCCATGATCACTAGCACTGAGCATAGTCATCGTGTACGCCTAAGTTTACTATTTGTTGTTGAAAAAGGGTTAAGAATTTACAATACACGTCATCTAGTGTATGCCTTGTGTAGTGTTGTGGAGCGGAGACGCAGCGTGTTCGACTCGTTATTGGTTTGGGTGTAGATCGCCAACATGCCGATTACCCGCGCGCGTAAGAGGACGCCCGAGAGGAGGCCGAGGTGTCGTGGATAGGATCGACACCGCAGGACATCGCCCCAAGCCGAGACCGATAGCATTCCGCATGTAGCCCCCCGCTGAGCCCGGAGTAGGCGTTGAGGCGATCGCGTGCGCCGTGAGATCGCTCCCTGGAGCAGATTTTGCTAATTCTATGAGGTCTATGGTGGTCGACCTATTGAGTGGCCAGAGGGCAGAGACCCAGGCTTTGTTGGCAGCGCAGCGGGAAGAGTCCCGAGCTCAGATCGAGCAGCTGACTCGTTTGATTCAAAGAGAGCTCAAGAAGACACCCCACTCCGCAGGAGCCAGCAGCCCTTGTGGCAGAGGTGGCAGAAGGTGCCGATGAGCTTGGTAAATGGTTGAAGGATTTTGTAAAATGGAACCCTGATAAGTTTGATGCCACAGGTGATGCCTTAGCAGCAGCTAGATGGATTGCCCATTTGGAGTACACCTTCATGATTATGGTGTGCCCCGATGTTCAGAGGCCGAGGTGTGCAGCCCATGTGTTAGGGGGCATAGCTAGATGGTGGTGGGAGTCCACCTTGGGTGAGAGACCAGCTGGGTCTCCACCCGCTACCTGGGTGTTCTTCAAGTCAGAATTTAAGGCCAAGTACATTAGTGATGAGGCTCAAGAGAAGATGGTAGCGCTTTTCCGAATCCAAGCAGGTTCGATTCTATAGAGGAGTACGAGAGGAAGTTTTCTGAGTATGGTTATTTTTGCTGCATGGTGATAGCAACAACCCCGAGTTGAAAATTCGGAAGTTCATTTTCAGTCCGAGGCGGGGTGTGTCTCGGGATGTCGAAGGCACAGCCCCCGACACTTATGCTAGAGAGCTATTGGTGGCCACTATTTACAGCGGGAAGTATCTGTTGAGTAATTTGTCGCCGCTCCGGTGCAGCGTCATGTCCCAGTTGTAGTGGGGCAGAAGAGGAGGTTTGAGTTCAGAGGAGGCGGCCAGCATCGCCAAGGACGTTCCAAAGACCGGATCGGCGATAGGATACCGGCCCGGGCCACCTCGCCGGCAGGCGGTCCTAAGCGCAGACTCCTACCTGTGCCACTTGTGGAAGATCCCACTTCGGAGCTTGTCAGACCGGGCCCAAGCGATGTTTCCGTTGTGGAAGAGAGGGTCATACGATCCGTTCTTGTGATCAGCCAGCCATGGCAGTCTAGCCGGTACAGCAACAGCAGCATGGACGGGTGTTCGCTATGAACCGTCAGGAGGCCGAGCGTGCAGATGCCGCAGTGGCAGGTACGCTTCTTGTTTTGGATCATTGTGCATTTGTCTTGTTTGACTCTGGTTCTACGCACTCGTTTGTATCTGTATTGTTTGTTGAGCATGCTAGGTTGAGATTAGAGCCTCTAGGTTTTGAATTATCTGTTGCAACTCCTTCGGGAGTTAATATGTTAGCAAAAGATAAGGTTAAGGATGGCCGGATCGAGATATCCGGAGAATTTCTGGTAGCTACGCTCATAGTTCTACCCATGAGTGGTTTCGATGTGATTCTTGGTATGGAGTGGTTAGCCGCTAACCACGCATTGATTGACTGCCACCGGAAGGAAGTAGTGTTCCAGCGGGTCGGCCGTGACTTCAAGTTTCGTGGAGTCCAGGGTGGAGTTTGCCCGCCGATGGTGTCAGCTGTGAAAGCTCGTCGTTTGCTAGCTCATGAAGCTGGGGGCTACCTAGCCAAGTTGTCCGGAGAGAGCCGTCCCTCACTGACTATTGATCAAGTGCCGGTTGTGCGAGAGTTTGCTGATGTGTTTCCCGAGGAGTTACCGGGGTTGCCCCCGAAGAGAGAGGTTGACTTCATAATTGAGCTCGAGCCAGGGACCCTCCCTATCTCGAAGGCTCTGTATCGTATGGCGCCAGCCGAGTTAAAGGAACTGAAGGTTCAGTTGCAGGAAATGTTAGATCGAGGGTTCATCCGTACGAGTGTGTCCCCGTGGGGAGCGCCAGTGTTATTTGTGAAGAAAAAGGATGGTTCGATGCGCCTATGCATTGACTATCGTGAGCTTAATAAGGTGACAGTGAAGAATAAGTATCCGTTTCCCCGTATCGATGATTTGTTCGATCAGCTTCAGGGGGCTTCCGTGTTCTCCAAGATAGATTTGAGATCCGGGTATCATCAGTTGCGGATTAGGGACGCCGACATTCCTAAGACAGCGTTCAGGTCTAGATATGGGCACTACGAGTTTGGGGTCATGTCGTTTGGATTGACGAATGCACTAGCAGCGTTCATGGACATGATGGATAGGGTGTTCAAAGCATTTTTGGACAGCTTCGTCATCGTGTTCATTGACGATATTCTGATCTATTCAAGGACCAGGAAGGATCATGCAGAGCATTTGAGGAAAGTGTTGGCAACCTTGAGGGAAAACCAGCTTTATGCGAAGTTTTCCAAATGCGAGTTCTGGTTGGAGCAAGTAGCCTTCCTAGGTCACATAGTTTCGAGGGATGGTATAGCCGTGGATCCAGCAAAGATTGAGGCCGTGAGTTCGTGGGCCAGGCCGACTTCAATTAATGAGATACGTAGCTTCCTGGGTTTGGCAGGTTACTACCGTCGGTTTGTTAAGGACTTTTCCGCCATAGCCTCGCCCCTCACTCGTCTGACGAGGAAGGGTGTCGAGTTTGTTTGGGACGGTAGGTGTGATGAGAGCTTTTCCAGGCTCAAGCGCAGTTTGACTTCAAGACTGAGTGTTGGCGATCCGGAGGGGACAGGTGGTTTCGTGGTTTACGCTGATGCTTCCAAGTTCGGGTTGAAATTTGTGTGTTGATGCAAAGACGGAAGGTCATTGCTTATGCTTCCGTCGGTGAAGCCATATGAGCAGAACTATCCGACTCATGATATGGAGTTGGCAAAGCAGTGGTGTTTGCAATCAAGATTTGGAGGCATTACCGTATGGTGAGCGGATCAGATGTTTACCGATCACCGAGCCTCAAGTATCTGTTTACTCGAAGGAGTGAATATGAGGCAGAGGAGATGGTTAGAGTTAGTGAAAGATTATGATGCGAGATTCTGTACCATCGGGTAAAGCCAATGTTCTAGCCGATGCTCCGAGTAGGAAGACGTCGCACTCCGCGGTGTTGTTGAGTTCCCGGCCCAGATTACGGAGAGAGTTCGAGCGGCCGAGATTGCGAGTGTTGTTAGGTGAGGTTCTTCGCCAGAGTGGCTCGGATTGTGATCCAAACCATCATCGATTAGACAGCGGATTATTGATAGTCAGCTGAGTGACCCCGCACTCAAGAAATTGGGTGACAGAGTTAGTGCTGATGGAGATTTTGACTTTGTGTATTCACGCACGGGTCGACGACAGAGTGAGAGGCGGTTGTGTGTTCCGGATGTTGCAGGATTGCGAACAGAGTTGCTCTCAGAGGCCCAGAGTTCTCCGTTTGCTTGGCACCCCGGGGGTACCAAGATGTATCAGGATCTTAAGCAGAAATTCTGGTGGATGGGTATGAAAAGAGATGTTGCGGAGTTTGTCAGTCGATGTCTCACTTGTCAGCAAGTGAAGGCACCCAGGCAGAGACCAGCCGGTTTGTTGCGGCATTACCGAGTGTACCTCAGTGGAAATTGGAAGAGATCTCCATGGACTTTATTTCTGGGTTGCCGAGGACTCCGAGAAAGTTCTCTCAAATTTGTGTAATAGTCGATCGATTGACTAAGAGCGCACACTTCATTCCCGGTAGAGACACTTATACCGTGGAACAGTAGGCGCAGTTGTTTTTGGAGCAGATCATTCGTTATCACGGTGTGCCTGTGAGGATTGTGTATGACCGTGATTCGAGGTTCACTTCTCGTTTCTGGAGAGCGCTCCAGAAGGGTTTAGGCACCGAGTGCGATTTCAAAGATGACTTTTCACCCTCGCACCGATGGGCGATCGAGAGGGTGAAACCGATTCTCAAGATATGCCGAGGGCTTGTGTGTTGGATTTCCCGGCGCTTGGGACCAGATCATATCTCGATGGAGTTTGCATATAACAACGATTATCGATCGACGATTCAGATGGCTCCATTCGAGGCCTTGTATGGTAAGCGTTGCCGATCTCCTGTGTTCTGGGAAGAGGTTGGTGATAGGCAGGTTTTGGGTCCCGAGTTGCTGCGTTGACCAATGGTGCCGTGCAGAAGATTAGAGCTCGTATGTTGACAATTCCAGAGCGCACAGAAGAGTTATGCCGTTGTTCGCGCGTCGGGATTTGGAGTTTGAGGTTGGTCAACATGTATTCCTAAAGGTCGCACCGATGCGAGGTGTTTTGAGGTTTGGCAAGCGTGGAAAGCTGAGTCCCCGTTTTGTTGGTCCGTTTGAGATTCTGGAGAGGATCAGCAGGGTTGCTTATCGATTAGCCTTGCCTCCGTCATTGTCGGCAGTGCACAGTGTTTTTCATGTTTCGATGTTGAGGCAAGACGCGCTTGGACCCGTCGCACATTGTTGATTTTGAGCCTTTGCAGCTGAATGAGGATTTGAGCTTCGAGGAGAAGCCAGTGGGGATTCTTGCTTTTGAGACAAAGACACTGCGTAATCGTGAAATCCGGTTGGTAAAGGTTCAGTGGAGGAGTCAGAGTTCAGAGGAAGCCACTTGGGAGCGGGAGGATGAGATGAGATTGCAGTATCCCGAGCTGTTCCAATCTTAAGTGACTTTCGAGGACGAAAGTCTTATAAGGGGGGAATATTGTAACGGCCCGGAAATTTCATCTCAGTCTTCCCGGGAGGCCCAGGGGCATTTTGGTAATTTTGGGTCGGGCCGACAGGGCCGGTTATGTAATTGTCAATTGCCGAAAAAATTATTCGTCGATTTGAATGGGATCGGGAATTTTGGTGAAGACATTTGGGCTTTGAAAAAGGTAAAAATAAATAAGGAATTAAATAGCGCGTCGAGTGAGATTCTAGCCAAGGACACGCTGTAGGCTAGGCAAGGGGCGCTGCCAATCGAGCCACTGAGCGCTCTTGTGCTTCTAAACGAACGATCTTATATTTATGCCTGTTCGATGCAGATTTTGGTTTAAAAGCCAGCTCGCCCGACTCCTCCCCCATTTCTTCTTCTTCTTCTTCGCGGATTCACTTCGACCGACCAGCGATTTCCTTGCGATTTCTTCCTTCTCCAGCTCCGATTTGCACGTATTCGTCTTCCCCAGTTTGAAGGTCGATCTTTTTAAGGCAAAGCGGTGAGCTTTTCTTCTTTTTCTTCTTCTCTTCTTCGATCCGAGCCCCTACTTCGGGCTTCGTTTTCGGCCGTGTTGAAGTGAATTTCTGGATGGGTTTTGTGCAGCTTGCGTAGGAGAGTTCGTCCAACAACTATCGGCCGTCGAATCTTCGCCAATCGCTCGAATTCGGATTTTCTCCATCGCCCCTGTTCGCGCGCAAAAACAGAGCCCTTGTTCGCCGTGCTCGCGTGCGCAAAAGCAGCCCTGTCGCCGAGCCTCGCCGCATACCGCGCGCGCGCCTCGCCCAACTCCGTGTCACGCGCGCTGCCCTCCAGTGTGCCGCTCGCCGCCGCGCGCCTCGCTCCTCGCAGACGCCAAGATCCGTCCGCGCCCAACACACCCATTTCTGCGCCAGCGCGCCAGCCAGACCCGTTCTTTGCGCCGTTCGTGCAATCGGCCCGTTCGCATGCGTTAAATGCGTGCCTCGTGAGTTGCTCCTGAGCGAGCCTTGTTTGTTTTATTATATTAAGGCCTATTGTGTGATTTTTGTTGTGATTGATAGGTTCTCGGTAGCTAGTTCGGGTTCGTTCGCAATTTAGGACTTCGTGTCAATCGCCCCCCGACCAAGGTAAGGATTTCTTACCGGAGTTGTGTGGACCTGCGATATATTATGCGATTGCCGATTGATTGCTTGTTTGTGTTTATTGACATGTGTAGCTAGGTTCTCTACTCTGAATTCCCGATTAGCATGATTTTCCTGATTTAATTCTCATGTTAATCCATGCTAGGTTGTTTCTTTCTAGCATGCTCGTATCTGTTCCTTGCTTCGTAGTATCATGCTAGGCTCGTTGTATTCTTATTGAGCACGTCTTGGATTTTATGGAATTGTTTGCTGATTGCTAGGGCAGGTTAGAGTTGCAGGTAGATAGCATCATCCGGGCCTGATGCATAAAGTACCTTGCATCCATGGCAGGGACGTCGAGACAATTCTCCGCCCTGGACCCCGTGAGGGATTAGCTAACCCAAGTGGTAGGCCCTGCAATCTTGGGTGAGGGTGGCAGTTGTTAATGCCCCAACGGTCGGGATGATGACTTGGCATTGCCTCGTCCCCGGCAGTTGGCACGTCCTCAGCGTGTTCGGCCGTAGCCCCCGATTGCCACTGTTAAGGCGGTGGGCGGCTTCACGGTGTAAGCCTACCACGGCCGGTCCTTGGCCCCAGGTGCTGTGGTTCAGGCTGACATAGTTTACGTGTCCAGGTCTCACACCCCTATGTCAGTGACACCGATCCAAAGATTTAGTTAGGCGTGGTGACTGGACATGGGCAGCTTGCCTCTAGACCCGGCAGCCCCCATAGTCTGCAGTAGCACGCGGTGCATGCTTACGCTCATTACAGCGCCGACTGGAGAGCTCCTCGGGATTGTGAGCCAGTGTACTTTTCGTCGACAGTAGACAGGCTGAGGCGGGGACTTGTTTCTCGTATAGGGCGACTTATGTATTGGACTGTGTGGTGATATTATTCCGGACTAAGACCCCAAATTGGCATCCGAGGCCCAAGTGTGGGCTAAGCTATGTGCTCTTTTCTGTGTTTATACTCATAGCTTGCATACATTCATCGAGATGACCATGTATATCGTATTGTACCCCGGTTGGGGATTCTTACTGAGTAATTCGTTACTCACCCTTATTTTGTGGTTTTCCACAAGTAACCGTGGTGCGCGACAGGATGCCTGAAGGAGGAGCTGTGATCATGTGGCCCAGTCTTCCAACTCTGATTTTTGTATTATGACTCTTTATGTTTTGTTTCCCTGAATGCATGGTAAGGCGTGCACTGAGCCCTAGGATGTTTTGTAAATGTTTTGTGGATTCCAGCATTTTGTATCTAAACAGGTTTTGAATGGTTTTTAGTAAATCTCTGATCAGAGTAAACTTTGGAAATGTATTTATCTTGGAACAGGTGCTTGGAAACAGGGACAGGTTCGAGGGAAATTGTCTAGTTTTTAAAGGGGTTATTTTGAATGTTTTTGTTTTAATTGGAATCCGAAATCATGTCTGTTTAATGTCCTTTACTTTGAATGCATGCATTGGGGTAAAGGCTCATTTAGTGCCCCATTCGGGTCGGTCCCTTACAGGCAGTCAATTCTAAACTTTCTAATAACTATCCAATCCCCTATTAAACTCTAGTTTTTAACGAAATCAATCACCCACACACTAACTTATATGGAATTCTAACTTCTAAACATATATGCATGTGTTCGTAACACAATAATAGATATGCACACGAAATTTCGGCAGCATGACTGGACAATAATGCGATCCCAAAAAATTTCACCTGTTATATAACAAAACTCTCCATCTGTATATGAACATAATGAAAAATCCAGTACACACCAAATGAGACTTTTGTCCTTCCAGAATCTATTAACATGCATCTAACTATTCAATTAACATTTAAACTACAAATAATTCATTCCTCCATACATAAACACTAATTTTGTATCATATGTCTACCTATGTACTCTGCCCATTCAAATCGTACCTCATCAATATCCGCTTGAGTGAATGTATTTGGGACAGTCTTGAACTACAAAGTATTAAGACATAAATAAAAACACCAAATTAGTATATGTTCTATATGATGCTATTTAACATGTAAATAAAACTTACAAGTCTCAATACGTGCGTGGATGTGTTTCATATAATCTTCCGTATGAATATTTCGACGTAGAATCCACATACTATTGATCCAATTTTTTGAGGGCACTAGGGGAAAAAATAGTTACATATACTTAGTAAACGATAATTGATCAGCATCTCAAAAAAAAGACTATAAACAAACGAATTTGATTTAACTTTACCTTCACCCATTTCCAATATAATTGTTTCAGCCTCAAATTGTGTCTTAAATGCCAAACTCGGTAAGCACTATATTAATAATTCTAAACATTAGGATGATTAAATATAAATTCAAAGTCCAAAAGTTTTCTATTTAGAAACTTACGAAGTTATGATTTGGTATAAACTCTCATGGACCGAATTTTCGCCCAACAAGTTGAAAATGTACACCGTATGTTCCGCAAGAATGATGACGACCAAAATCCAATGGTGTCTATAGAAATTAATTAACCAATATTGAGTTTGATATAAACATAATCATAAGTATTAAAAATCCAAAATGTAGAACACATACCCAGTATTGAAGGGAAAAAATATTTGCTGATTCATATCAACCAACGTGTTAAACTTATCAACTACACGTTCAACTCGTTCTTCTAGATTTTGTTTCGTCGAAACCATTGCAAAATCGTCACCGTCTACTAGTATGTAGTTAGCCAGTATCTCTTTATCGCAAATTTCTCATATGTAACTGAAATAAAATATGGAAACGTTATTAGAGTGGTATGCGAATATAATATTTGAGGAAAAAAACAGTTTACTTACCCGATGTAACAAATTATGGAAGTATATCCAATTTCTTCCATATTACAATATTCCAAAATCTCGTCTTGTGCAATATAACAATTGGGAAGAAAACCGGTTATGGTAAGTGGGATACGTACTAGTCCACCAACACCCAGTTGATCTCTAGCGTACTAGCTTGATCATAATTGGAATGGTCGTGTTTGATTGATGGGATTGCGAATCTGAAACTGTCTTCTTACTAGTAGCTGATATAGACTTCTTAGTAGTCATTTTTTTGGGTTTAGATGGCTGACAATAAACATTTTCGATTATTAGTAAAATAAATGTGTTACATATTAAATTATTATAATGTATGACTATATATACCTCCGTTGTTGCAGTATGTGTCTTAATTAATGATTTTTGTCATGGCACGAAAGTGTTCCAAGCTTGTCTGAGGTATTGCATCTCCTCGTTTAAAGGGATGGGCAAGTATAGGTCCTCGTTGCCTTCAAGTATCAAATCGATCGTGACACGCGCATTGAATTTTCCCAAAGGCATACCATGTATCCTATCAGATAAGTCGCTCGATTCATACAATGTACCAATGGCAACAATGTCACCTCCATGTTCAACGGCTAGTTTACATGCCGTACCCTTTAAAAAAAGAAAAAAAATCATAATTAACATACAATGATTCAACTATATTATTAAAGTTCAATAAGATAATACTTACTCCTCCGAAATCAACTAGGACATCATTAGGATGATCAATTTGTTCTTCAACGATCTCGACCCCTTGAAGAATTTGATTTTCTTCCCTTATGCCATCTCTATTGCTTCCCTCACACGGAGAGTTAAATCGTTGAGAGAAATCTACTTGAGGGTCTTGTTGAGTTGGTCGTTCACCCATCTTCGACTTCAGATGAGATATCTTAAAGAAAACTGATGGAGTTACAAATCGACCAGCCCCCCTTACGCGCCCACGATGTTCCGGCGTTCCCAATGCTTCAGCCAAAATATCTTGACGTTCATTTGTACGTTCCAAGTTATCCTGTTGAAAAAATATTTTAGACTCACATTCAAAGAGTTGAACCCAAACAATATACAAAATAAATGAAACAACAACTTACAATTTTTTTGACCGTTTCAATTGTGTCTTCGTCAACGTACTCTTTATTCTTTCCCTTTCGAGCTGCTTTCCATAATTCAGCACGGCCTGAGGGATTACTTTTGATATCTATATGCTACAATTAAAATTAACAGCACATGAGATTTAGTAAAGTAGAAAATACATGATAATAAACATAAATTCTTAGGGTAGATAGTTTCTTACTAGTTCATGACCGAGTTGAGCATATCCCTTTCGAGGCGTACGATGATGATACTTTTGTTTAGCTTGCAATGCTTTTTTCTCGTCACTTTCTTTCTGTATAACATATAATTATATGAATATATTGAAGGTTATCGACATTACACTCATAAAAAAATAGTTACCTTGAAGTTTTCTGACAATCTAATGTCTACAAACTGATCCCATTGCTTTTGTGTGATCGCAGTGTATTTAACAGGTGGTGTTCTTAATCTCTCGGGTTGGTCTAGAAATGGTTGGACGTACTTCTTGTTTAGATTGTATCTAAACGTTCAGAACTCCGTCGACATACACATCATGACATTATGTTTGGACATAGGATCAACTTGAAATGTCATCTGCTAACAATAGAATAAGTTAGATTAATAATTTAGTATTGAAATACATAATGAAATTTAGATGATATGTAGTTACCTCTATAGAATCCCAGATCAACTCTTTTAGTGCATCAGGAACAACATACCAATCTTCGTATGTGATAGGTATTTGGGCCCTAACACACATACCAATATAACTACGCAACTTGGTTGAAGACTCACCGATATCTTGGCTCATTGAGTTGTATTGTACAGTGCGACGCTCTCCTGCCATTCGGTCTTGAGCAAGCTCGCGTAATACTGTAACTCCTCTGGTATTTCGGTTTCGAGAAGTCCGTCTGGCATTGGGAATATCATCGGCATGATCGCTATCCGACTAAGACATAATGTAAACCTGCATAAGAAATAATTTATGTTAATTACAAATAGAAAAGATTGTATACAGAATATGAGTTAAATAATCACAAAAATAATAGCACAAACCTATTTATTAATCCATATACCATCACAATCAGTTCTAATATAGGTGTCTGAGTCATCATCAACAATATTAGGTAGGGATTCTATGATTCCATACCCACAATCTTGGCCAATATCAACTTCATCATGACCGTGTTCTACAACTATTCTCTGTGAAGGCATTAGCACCACTGACCACCGAGGGTTAATTGGATCTTTTATGTAGAATACTTGTTTGGCTTGAGTGACTAAAATGAAGGAGTCGGATTTATGTCCAATGCGATTAAGGTCTATGGTCGTAAATTCCATGTCGTCTACTTTAATTCCACCATTGTTTTCAACCCAATCACATTTGAATAAGACGACTTGAAAACTATTGTAATCAAGCTTCCAAATTTCTTGTACTATGCCAGAAAAGGTCATGTTTGACATGATTGGATTTTTGTCTTTCTCACTAGAAATTTGCATAGTTTAAGCTGTTATCATAACTCCACTGTTTTGCACACTTCTAAGATCATCGCGTTTTTTTGTGTGATATTGAATACCATTAACCATATAACTTTCATAAGTGGTAACTTCTGAACGAGGTCCATGTGATATCCACCTTAATGTAGATGATATAGAATGTATTCGAACTTCTATAGCCAACCCAACACGTTCACGCAACCAACTGCTAAAGGTACGATTATGTTCATCTTGAAGCCATTTTTTATTTTTAGACTTAGTAGGATTCACTTTAGACAACATTTCCATGTGTTGATCTATATATGGAAGCACTTCATCTACATTATGAAGTATATACATATGTGCTTGATCAATCATATCTTTAATTGGTGTTTTATAATTGGAGGCAGATAATGGTCGATCGATATTTGAATCTATCATTTTGTTTGATGTTCGCAACCCTACTAATTCAACTCCTTGTAAGAATTCAGAACAAAACTCTATCGACTCTTCCAATATATAATTTTCTCCAATGCATCCCTCTGGACGATTTCTATTTCGAACATAACCTTTCAAAACTTTCATATACCTTTCAAATGGATACATCCACCTCAAATAAACTGGTCCACAAAATTCAATCTCTCATACAAGATGCACCACAAGGTGAACCATGATTGTGAAAAATGCTGGTGGAAAGTACTTTTCTAATAGGCATAAAGTTATCACTACATCATCCTGCAATCCCTTCAACTTAGATGAATCGATCGACTTACTACATATAGCTTTGAAAAAGAAATATAGTCGAATGATCGCATATCTAACCTATTTAGGAAAAACACCCTGAATTGCTACAGGTAGCAATTGTTGCATCAAAACGTGATGGTCATGCAATTTAAGCCCGTAAAGTTTCAAATCAGTAAGTGAAACTAATTTACTTATGTTGGATGAATAAACTTCAGGCACTTTAAGTTCAGATAAGCTTTTACACACACTCATCTTCTCTTTTCTCGATAGTGTGTAACATGTTGGAGGCAGGAATGTCTTTTTATCTCCATTCTTAATTGGCTCTAACTCAGGTCTTAATTTAGTCAAGTCTTCGCGAGTTTTTATTCCATCTTTTGTTTTTCCAGGAATATCAAGTAGAGTTCCGATAATATTCGAACAAACGTTTTTCTCAATGTGCATGACATCTAAACAATGTCGCACGTGAAAATGCTTCCAATACTTCAATTCGAAAAAGATCGATTTCTTCTTCCAATAAGATTCTGTAGGTTGTTGTCCTTTTCCATACGTAAATTGAAGACCATTTAATTGTGCAAGAATCTCTTCACCACTTAGAAGTTCAGGGGGTATTCCATATTCTTGTTCTCCATTAAATGCTTTTTTCTGTCTTCTAAATGAGTGCTCGATTGGTAAATATTTTTGATGTCCGAGATACACATTCTTTTTTCCGCTAGGTAAATAAATTGATGATGTTTTGTCTCCACAAATAGGACATGCTTTATAACCTTTTGTAGTACACCCACACAAAGTTACCATATCTTTGGAAAATCATTAATGGTCCACAACAAAATAACTTTGAGCGTGAAGTGTTCTTGCCGATGGGCATCAAAACATTGAATGCCCGTGTTCCATAACATCTTCAGATCGTCGACTAACAGAGCTAAATAAACATCTATGTCATTTTCAGGTTGTTTGGGTCCTGAGATTAATGAATTTAACATTAAGAATTTACGCTTCATGCACAACCATGGGGGTAGATTGTAAGTAACCAACATAATTGGCCAACAGCTATATGTAATACTTTGGTCACCGTGTGGATTGACTCCATCTGTTGATAGGGCTAGGCGAAGGTTTCTCGTTTCTCCACTAAAATCAGACCACCTTTCATCTATTTCTTTCCATGAAATTGTGTCGGCTGGATGTCGTATGCACCCATCTCGCTGCCGGTCCGTAGCATGCCACGTCAACAATATCGCAGTTTCTTTACTTCAAAACATTCGTTGAAATCTTGGAATAGGAGATAAATATCACATGACTTTTGCTGGAATATTTCTCACTCATTCTTTCTAATTCTTCTTAACCTTCCATCTCGATATTCCACAAGTAGGACATAGTCTGCATCGACAAGTTCTTTTCGATACAAAAAACAATCATTGATGCATTCGTGACTCTTTTCATACTTCATCCCTAAGGTACTTAAAATCTTTTTAGCATAATAGGCGGATATCGAAATTTCATTAGGACTAGGCAACAACATACTCAATAATTCTAACAGCTCTGAGAAACTTTTATCGCTCCACCCATACTTTGCTTTCAAATTATAAAGCTTAATCAGTGTTGATATCTTGATAAAATCTTTACAATTTTGGTACAATGGTTTCTTGGCATCCTCTAATGCTTCCTCAAATAAAGGGGATTTGTAGTTAAAATATTTTTGTGCAGCCTCAAACATCCCTATTGGGTCATCCAGGTCATCCACATTCTCATCTACAACTTGATCTATTGGAACACTTACACTATTTATTTTTCTTCAACTGATTCTCCATGCCAAAATCCATGTGTTATAACTTTGATCGATACCATTACAAAATATATGGTCTCTTATTACATTCACATTTTGGTACTTGGCATTCACACATTTCAAACATGGACAACAAACGACATTCAATCCTTTCGAATGTCATATGGCATTGTTTATAAATATCTCAACACCCAATCCGTATTCCGGTGACATTCGATCCTTAAACATCCACGACTTATCCATAGCCATTTTAGTAATTCTAGTCAATTAGAGAAACTTAACCTACAAATTTTTTCCTAAAAGGTAAAGTTGAGTCACACATCTCACTCGTATATTGCATTGTTTATAAATATCTCAACACCCAACACATGCATGGAAAGATTTTTCATAATGCATTAATAATACAAAACTAAACTAATACAAAAGGCACAATGAAAATTTAAGTTTCTTAAACTAACTTTGGAAACAAAAGTTTCTTAAGTATATAAAAAATTTAAGTTTCTTAAACTAACTTTGGAAACAAAAGTTTCTTAAATTATATAAAAAAATGTCCAAATATGAAACAAACAAATTTGAAGCACATCTTGAGACATAGATGAGATTTGAAGCACATTATCACAAATTTGAGACATATATGAGATTTGAAGCACAAATGAACAAATTGGAAACATATATGGAAAGATTACAAAAATGCATCCATGAAAAATTTCCTTAAAAAAAAAACTCTTTTTCTTTAGAAAATGAAAATGGACTAGAAATTACCTAGTTTTTGGGAAGGAAATACACAAATTTGAGAAAGGGAAACCAAGTGGAGGCGCCGGCGGCGTTGATGGTCAGAAAATGCCCGGGAAATGATCGGAGAAGTGGCGGCGGCGGCGTGAGGGTAGGGTTTGGTTGAAGAGAAGAAAAGAGAGAGAAGGGGAAAAATGGCTCGGGTAGAGAGAGAAAAGGAAAGAAAGGAAAAGAAAAAGGAGGAAAAGAAAAAGGTGGTGAGCGGCCCATGCTCGCCACCAAAGCCCTTCTCAGGCGGGCTTGGACCCGCCACCAAAATCTAAAGGAGGCGGGCCCAAAAGGCCCAGGCCTGCCTCCAAACAGAAAAGGTTGCGGGCGGGCCTTGCCCGCCACCAATGCTCAGGCCCGCCATCTTTCATCCGTGTTTTCTAAACCTCTTCTTTTTATCCCGCCATCTATAGGAGAATTTCTACTAGTGCACATAAATAATTCAATATAAACTAATGAAAGGATAAACTAACAATGAAAGCAGATGAGATACTTAAAAAAAACATCAGTATTGACTAAGTAGCTAAATGAGATAAATGATTAATAAAAATTACAAGCATGTTATAACATAAATAAAAAGTAAAGTGTTCATGTACTCCACAAGATATGATAATAGAAATTATAGTTAAGTTCTTTGAGATGAATTGATTTGTCTCTAGCAAATAAAAAATGAAAGATGAAGGAATAAAAAAATGTAGTCAAAAGTTTGAGTAATTATAAGATAACTAAGTTCCACATTTATTTTTATACCTATGACTATGCGAAACAACATGTCCATACCTCGACTATTATCACGATACATATTACCTGTCCCTACACCATTTTAATGTCAAAGAAATTGAAGAAAATTGAATATACATCTATCGAACTTCACTGAGAATAAAGTTAATTTTGACTCTAGCTATGTTTTCCATATTTAAACGACCTTATTCAAAAGGTTGATAGTATATTTATCGAAACAAAGAAATATGTAAATATAAACATTGGTTGTAAGGAATTAGAGTAGATAAAGTTTACCTCTTTAACTTGCAAAGCATTCACTAGAAGAAAATAAATAAATTCTCCAATATATTAGCTTCAACAATATAGAAATGAGACTGTTGACTGAGAAAATTCGGTCAATTACAAGCTGCCACGTCGTTATCTCAAGTTTAATGGCGAAATTAAATTAAATTTTGGGACAATATTTCTCAAGATTAATTTAAATAAAATAAATTGGTTTATCTTGAATTTGGCCAAAATAAAACCAAACCAGGTAAACCGAACCATGAATTTCAAGCCCAAAAGGCCAAACCCATGGGCCAGGCCCAAAGGCCCATTAGGGCCCAAGCCCACGATGCATGAGAACTCTATAAATAGAGGAGCTCTCTTCATTTCAAGAGGGGAGAAATTGGAAGCTCCAGAGAGAATTCCACCAAATCGAAGACTCTCCAAATTTCCAAGGATCAAACGGCCTTTGAAATCCACTTCAAAAGCAACCAAATACGAAGAACGCTCATCCTGTTCTTCATTCAGAGAGAAAGAATCAGAGGATCAAGCATAGAGATCGAACCACTTTCGCAAAATCATCTCAAATTCAAGTTCAACTCCACGAAACCAAATTTCTCCGAAATCTCGTGTGAACAAATTGGCACGCCCAGTGGGACCTCTCTACCTCTCATCTCAATCTCTCACATAAATCAAGCCACAATGTCTGGAAAGGCCACATCAAAGACCGCTGCTCCAGAAGGCATAATCAAAGGAAGAAACACTACCTCGAAGGTACTTGCTCCAAGAAACTATACTGGACCTATCACGCGTAGTCGTTCCAAGTCCGTCGAGAGCAAAGAGCCTCAAGTAACACCAGAGGCGATCGCAAAACGAATTGCAGGACTACTAGAGGGGACCTTTGATGAAATCGTCATCAAAGATAACCCATTATTTGACCAAGTCAGTCCTAGCGTTGATCAACCAAAGGAGACATCTAATCCTGATGTGATGTCTGTTATGATGGCTGGTGATGGAGGCGATGATCGAATGGCGGAGTTTGAAAGAAAGCTCGAGCAGATGATGAAGACAATTGAGGAAAGAGACTTAGAGATCGCTTACCTCAAAAATCAAATGCAGAACCGAGAGACGGCTGAATCAAGCCAGAGTCTACATGAGAGAGTCAATGAAAAAGGAAAGAACCCTCTCTTTGAGGCACAACCACAACTACACTCAACCTCGGCCGCTTCCTTATCGTCCAATGACTACACGACACGATCACGAACACTATTAGAGCTCAAGGTGGTGGGCTAGTTCAAAGTTCTCTTTTGTACTCCAAGCCATACACAAAGAGAATAGACAGCCTAAGAATGCCTGCAGGATACCAACCGCCTAAGTTCCAGCAGTTTGATGGAAAAGGCAACCCCAAACAACATGTTGCTCATTTCGTAGAGACTTGTGAAACCGCTGGAACTCGAGGAGACCTTCTCGTCAGGCAGTTTGTCCGAACGTTAAAGGGGAATGCGTTCGACTGGTATACTGATCTTGAAGCTGAGACTATAGATAGCTGGGAAGAGTTGGAGAGAGAGTTCCTCAATCGGTTCTATAGCACGAGACGGATTTGTCAAGATGATAGAATTAACAAATGCGGCGAAGCGTGGAAGGGCGAGCTCGTGTCGTCGACTATATTAACCGTTGGCGAGCTCTAAGTCTGGACTGCAAAGATCGCCTCACTGAAACATCCGCGATCGACATCTGTATCCAGGGCATGCATTGGGGACTTCTATACATCCTGAAAGGAATCAAGCCTCGCACCTTTGAGGAGCTGGCCACCCGAGCTCATGATATGGAGCTGAGCATTGACGCAAAGGGAAACAAAGATTCTCTGGTCTTAGAAACCCGTAAGGAAAAGAAGGATTTCAAGCCCACGGAAAAAGTTACAAAAAATGTGGCAAAGGAGTCAATGACCATCGGTGCAACTCCATTAAAGTTTTCCTCAAAAGCAAAGGAAACAAAAGGCGAGAAACGACCGGTTGTAGAGCAACGACGTGCGTCTAACGCTTCAGAAAGACAAGAAAAAATCTATCCATTTCCGGACTCGATGTTGCCGACATGTTAGAGCAAGCTCTTTGGAAGCAAAACTCATCCACCGCCCGAGTGCAAGCGTTTGAGGAGTTAGGCAAGGTAAATGATCCTAACTCATCGCAAATATCACCGCGTCGTCACACCATCCCATAGAGAAATGCTTCGTCCTGAAAGAGTTGATTCTGAGGTTGGCTAGAGAAAAAAAGATTGAGCTGGACTTAGAAGAGATAGCTCAAGCAAATCATGCCGATGTGGTCCCTCAGCCTAAAGTACAACCACCCAATGATGCAACACCGCGTTGGTCTCAATGCCTTATTCAATTTGGTTCCTTTGAGCCAGTTGTTGTTCAATGTCAAAACCGCAGCCTTCAAAGGGAAAATATTCAACAAGCTTCCATTCAAGAAAGATATGTTTTAGAGCCAACTGTAGATGATAATGAAGGTTGGATCATTGTAACCCGCGTCAGAAACAAAAACAAACTTATGCTCATAAAGAATCACGCTTATTTCAAGAGTCGAAGAGGAAGAGATTGTCTAAGAAACGAGGCAGAAGATGTCTAAGGAAATCTAAGCCCATTATAGAGGAGAGCGAAGATTTTCTACGAGCACGTCATGCTATAACGTTGGCTGATGTCATCCCGAAGGAATTTTTGCGTGAAGGAAAAGATGAGGTGATAGACATTGCTTCATGTCATGCAATTTGCGCAAGTGATGACTCAGCGAGCTCTTCAAAAGCTGTCATTGAGCCTAAAGCTACGCTCTCTTTCAACATTGAAGATTTGATATCACTTCCTCAAACAGATAAAAACTCTCGATTGAGGTATTATTAGACTCAAGTAGCGAGAATGTCAAAATACACCGTGACACACGCTCACAGTTCGGCATGCATGTCCATAAGTTTCACAGACGAGGATCTATTGCTGGGTTCAAAGCCTCACAACCGTCCTTTGTACGTCTCGGGCTATATACGAGAGCAAAAAGTGGGACGAATCCTCATTGATAATGGGTCGGCTGTCAACATAATGCCGAAGGTAACCTTGAAGCAACTAAGCATCCCCATGGAAGAGCTTTCTGACAGCAAGTTATTAATCCAAGGCTTCAACCAAGGCGGACAGATGGCGATCGGCATGATACGACTTGAGGTCATCACTGGCGAGCTGAGTGCAGATGCTTTGTTCCATGTTATAGATTGTAAGACAACATATCGACTACTATTGGGACGACCCTGGATTCATGAAAATCGAGTTGTTACCTCCTCGTTGCATCAATGCTTCAAGTTTTACCAAGATGGGGTTAAGAAAGTAGAAGCTGACACAAATCCATTCTTGGAGGCCGAGTCTCATTTCGCCGATGCAAAATTCTATGCAAAGAACGAGACTGTGGAGAAAACAGTGCCACAGGAGGTCCCTGCGATAAAAGAGAATGAAAAAGCTAAGCTAAAACCAGAGGCCGACATAAAAAAGAAATGGGTAGTGAGAGAAGAAAAGTCATGCCCTGTAAAGATAGAGGCTTCAACGAGTCTAGCAGCTCCTAAGGCTCCAAAAGATGAGAAACTTTCAACTTCACCCATCTTACGCTATGTCCCTATATCCCGACGAAAAAAGGGTGAAGCACCTTTCGCCGAATGTTCTAAAAGTTTGAAAGTAGGTGATATCGAAGTATTGAAGGAAAGTTTCACCACTCCTTTGACAAAGGTGAAAAAGCAATGGAGTCAGAGGAACGAAGGAGATGAGAAGAAGGTGGTTTTACCTGAGAAACGCACAAGCGATGGATTTGACCCCAATGCGTACAAACTTCTGGCTAATGCAGGATATGATTTCACGACACATACCGAGTTCAAACGCTTAAGCATATTTGATGACCAAACCGAGCTTTCTTTGACGCAAAAGAAACTGTTGAAGAAAGGTTACTCTCTACCAACGTCAAGAAAAGGACTCGGATATAAGTCACCGGAACCAATTCGCATAACAAGAAGAGATAAAACAAAGATGGAAGATGCCAACCACATAACGATTCAAGAGGTTGAAGAATCGAAGAAAGAGAAGAATGTCGGTCGCAAAGTACCCACCCTTAAACACATTGGATCATCAACTGCTCGTGTTGCCGCACTTCAAAGGTTGGGTACGGTAACAGGAAAAAATAAAGAAACATCTGTTATCACCAATAAGATGAAACCCTCAATCTTTGACAGATTAAGTAGGCCCGTAGAGCAAAAACAAACTCTATCTTGGGGTGGAGTGCGACCACCCATCTTTCAAAGGTTAAGCAGACAAGTAAAGGGAGAGGAAGATACAAATTCAACTACAAATTTGAACCGACAATCAGTTTTTCAAAGATTAAACTTAACCACGACAAAAGACCGGGGGCATCCCAAGTCTGTGTTTGACCGAATCTCTCATGAAAGCTTAGGAGAATCACAAAGACAACTTACCAAGCAAGATGAGGAGCAACAAAGATATCTCGCAGCGTTGTTCCGTCTCGCATGAAAAGAAAGATGTTTGTTACCATTGAAACTGAAGGTTCGTTGAGAGTAAAGCGGCGTGATGTTGTCTTCACTAATCCGGGAAAAGAGAAAATAAAACAAGAAGAAAGCAAGGCTTTATGTCACCACATCACCGTCCTAGAAGAGACAGAGATTGAGGTAGGTGAACAAGATGTTAATGAAAGCACCACTCCTGTTAGAAGATGACATTCACTCCACGGTAGATGAGCTTAAAGAAATAAATCTTGGCATGTAAGACGATCCGCGCCCAACTTTCATAAGCACGTTGCTTACGCCCAAGGAAGAGACGAGTATCTAAGTCTACTTACTACATACAAGGACATCTTTGCTGGTCATACAAGGAAATGTCGGGACTTGATCCAAAAGTTGCGATCCATCATCTAGTCGTTAAACTCCGGATCACGACCGATCAAGCAAACTCGTGACAATTTAGACCGTAACTTATCCCACAAATAGAGGTCGAAGTAAATAAGTTGATTGAAGCCGGGTTTATCCGTGAAGTAAAATACCCAACATGGATCGCCAACATTGTTCCAAAGAAGAAAGAAGAATGGACAACTTCGTGTCCGTGTTGATTTTCGCGATCCGAACAATGCATGTCCGAAGGATGATTTTCCATTGCCTATTACGTAAATCATGGTTGATGCCACCATCTGGACATGAAGCTTTATCTTTCATGGATGGGTCATCGAGCTACAATCGGATAAGGATGGCTCTTGAAGATGAAGAAATGGCGCGCTTTCGAACTCCAAAGGGAATATATCGTTACAAGGTCATGTCGTTCGGATCAAGAATGCCGGTGCAACCTATCAACGAGCAATGCGAAGATTTTTGATGATATCTTTGCATAAAAACGTTGAATGCTATGTTGACGACCTCGTCATTAAATCAGTAAAGCGACGAGATCACTTAGAAGAGCTTAAGGTAGTCTTCGATCGACTAAGAAAGTATCGGTGAAGATGAATCCTCTCAAATGTGCATTTGGAGTTACTTGGGAAAATTTCGAGGGTTCATCGTGAGACATAGAGGAATTGAGATAGATCAGTCCAAAATCGATGCGATATAAAAGATGCGGCCGCCAAAGAATTTACACGAGCTTAGAAGTCTTCAAGGCGTCTAGCTTACATTAGAAGGTTCATTTCAAACCTTCTTTGGTAGATGCCATCCTTTTCAAAGATTGATGAAGAAAGGAGAAATCTTTGAGTGGGATGAGGCATGTCAAAGTGCCTTGAAAGCATAAAGAAATATTTGCTTAACCCTCCTGTCTTGGGCGCCCTATAGTGTGGAAAACCATTGCTTTTGTACATCACCGCACAAGAACGATCATTGGGGGCATTATTTGCCCGGGAAGGAGAATGTGGAAAAGAGCGAGCACTATATTACCTAAGCCGAACTCTCACGGGAGAGCGTAACTAAACTACTTTCCCATTGAGAAGATGTGTTTGGCTCTTTTCTTCTCCATCGATAAAGCGAGACATTACATGCGGCGTTCACCGTGACGTTTAGTTGCAAAAGCGGACTCCAATCAAATATATTTTGTCCAGACCGATAATTTCGGGACGTCGGCTAAATGGGCAATTCTTCTTCAACAATACGACATTGTTTACGCCCCGCATAAAAAGCTATGAAAGGACAAGCATTGGCAGACTTCTTAGCGAGACCACCCCATTCCTCAGATCGAAGTTGTGTGAAGACTTCACGATGAAGAAGTATTCACTGTTGAGGTCATAAACCCGTGGACAATGTATTTTGATGGTGCAAAGACGGAAAAGTGGTGCAGTGCAGAGTGTTGTCTTTATTTCACCCGAAAAGCATATGTTGCCTTATAGCTTCACTCTAGCGTAACTATGCTCAAATAATGTAGCGAGTAGCATCGAGCCTTAATAATCGGTCTTCAAATGGCCATCGATATCGGCGTAAAGTATATAGAGATATTCGGCGATTCGAAATTAGTGATAAGCCAAGTCCTACTCCAATATGATACAAAGCATGAAGACACAAACCGTACTTCACATATGCTAGACAATTATTAGAGAAGTTCGATAGCTTCATCATAGAGCATGCCCCAAGGTCGGGAAATAATAGGCCGATGCATTGGCTAAGCAGCTACTGTGTGACAATCTCGATGAGGAAAGTATGAGCATTACACTCTGTCAAAGATGGGTCATACCACCACCCGAAAATGGACAACATGAGACTAATGCAATATCTGTTTATGTGATTGAAGAGGAAGACTGGCGCCAACCCATCATTGACTACCTTCAGCATGGGAAGCTCCCTACAGAGCCCCGACGCGCAAGGCGGATGTACGAAGAAGATCTCGCTCGATTTGTCTATTACAAAGAGACTCTTTATCGTCGCTCCTACGAAGGACTCCTTCTTCGATGCTTGGGAAAACATGAGTCAGATATAGCACTAGTGGAAGCGCACTCAGGAATTTGTGGTGCTCATCAGTCCGGTCCAAAGCTTCATTTTCAGCTAAAAAGGATGGGTTACTATTGGCCTACTATGGTCCAAGATTCGATGGAGTACGCAAAGAAATGTGAAGCTTGTCAAGTCCATGCGAATTTTATACACCAACCGCCAGAGCCTCTTCATCCAACCATTGCTTCATGGCCATTTGAGGCTTGGGGACTTGATCTTGTAGGCCCTATAACTCCAAAGTCATCAGCGGGTCACTCTTACATTTTGGCTGCGACCGACTACTTTTCAAGGTGGGTCAAGCGATTCTCTCCATGGGAAGCAAAGAAAGAAAATATTGCAAATTTCATCCGAACGCATATAATCTACCGCACACGGCATTCCTCATCGCATTGTAACAGATAATGGAAGACAATTCTCCAATAGCTTGATAGATAAGTTGTGTGAAAAATTCCACTTCAAACAACACAAGTCATCTATATACAATGCAGCAGCAAATGGGTTGGCCGAGGCGTTTAACAAGACCTTGTGCAACCTATTGAAGAAGATAGTCTCCAAGGCAAAGAGGGATTGGCAGGAAAGAATCGGTGAAGCATTGTGGGCTTATCGGACTACGCATCGCACACCTACCGGAGTCACACCATATTCTTTGGTCTATGGAGTAGAAGCCGTACTTCCATTGGAGAGAGAAATTCCATCACTTCGAATGGCCGTACAAGAAGGGTTGACAGTTGAAGAAAATGCAACACTCCGCCTCCAAGAGTTAGAAGCATTGGATGAAACAAGACTTGAAGCTCAGCAAGCATTGCAGTGTTATCAAGCACGAATGAGCAAAGCTTTCGACAAAAATATCAAGCCTCGTTCGTTTCTAGTTGGGGATCTTGTACTCGCTGTTAGAAGACCTATCATCATGACACGACATACAGGAAATAAGTTCACACCTAAATGGGATGGACCCTATGTTGTTCAAGAAGTCTACACTAACGGAGCTTACAAGATTGTGGATAAGGACGGATTAAAAATTGGCCCGATCAACGGAAAGTTTCTTAAGAAGTTCTATGCTTAAGAGTGTAACACTCCTTATCGTAAGAGTATAAACTACATGGTGCTCCTGGCCCGCACGAGCTTAAAATGTGAATGGCAAATAAATAAAAAAAATCTACTACTATGAACTACGTTATGACTTGATCCTTTTTATTTTAAAGGTACGTAGGTAGCTTAAAGAAATTTAAGTTCAGTCCCAAAAAAAAATTATTATAAAAAATATATATATATATATATATATATATCACTGAAAGTTTATTATTGGATAAATGAAAATAATTGCTAAACAGGATCTATGTCGGATTAAAGAATGAAAAAAGAAAGGTGCATCTGCATCATAGAAATAGGAAACCATTTTACACCAAGGAAAAAATAGCGCATCTACATGAAAAAAAAGAAATCAAGGTTTCCACTCAAAATTCTTCAACTCCTTTCTAGCAGCTTCCAAATCTTTACGGACATTATCTAAAGTCTCGGAGTCTTCGTCAGTTAAAATGGGAGCAGATTCTATATCATTTATCTCATCTTCAATCCTTGAAACCTGAAGTTCTTGATGGTTTAAAGTCTCTTCCTTTTCACAAACTAAAGTTGAAAGTCTTTCATGTTCGGCCTTCAATTTCTTCATCTTTATCTCTAGTTCCTTCATTGTTGAAGATGTTTGAGCAAGCTTGCGTTTTGTCATATCCCTCTCTTTAATTGATTGACTCTGTGCAGCCTTTGCCAACTCTAAGTCATTATTCTTTTCTTTTAGACATTGATCTTTGCTTGCTAAACGAAGTTGGCGGGAGTGTGTGTCTTTTAGTTGATTGTATGATTCCACCTTGGTGAAGTAATCATTAACAAATGTTCTAAGAGAGCCCAAATTTTCACTACCAAAGAGTGAAAGAGAACTAATAACTGTATGTATTCCTGCACGAACACGGTCTATATGCTCAAAATCGGTATTCGCAACCTTGTCTCGCCCAAGTTCCCATATAGCCATAGCTGCATTTTGTTTGAAGTTAGAAATGCTCGACTCAGGACGAAATTCAGAAACCTCGGGCTCTTCGACAACTTTTCGTTTTTGCTTGGAGGAATTGTCAAACGTGTTGATGGGATGAGATGGACTAATCAGCTTCTCAGGAAATGCACTCTTAGAGCCATTAACTTCATGATCACCACTATCAAGAGCATTAGGACTTGAATTCGATTCCTCGCTCAAAGTCTTTTCAAGATCTTCGAAGTCTTCAAAATCCTCATTTAAAACTGGCTGCACAAAACATTGGGTACATGAGTGATGTTGAAAAAACTATAAATATATATTAAGTAAAAAAAAAGGCTTACCGTTGGCAAAGGCTCTACAGGAAAGTCTGATGCCTCAGGAACTCCGTCAAAAAAATTATCAGTGTTGATATCAACCAGCTTTGGTCGTTTTGGCAGTCTATTCTAATGACGGTCACGAGGACTTTCATTAGTCGATTCACCATGTTCTGATTCTTGAATACCTTGTTCATCAAGATTTGGTCTTCCAACACATTGCTCTCCAACGTGATGAGCTTCAACATCTTCTGCTTCAATAATTTGAGCATCAACATTGCGTTCTTGAACATCTTGATCTTCAACATGTTGTTCGTCATCATTTTGTTCCTCAACATGCCATTTTTGAATATTTTCTTCTCGGACATCTTGCTTTCTAACAGCTGAAATCCGAATGCCTCATTTTGGAGCTGGGGGTTCTTCTTCAGGTAAACGGATTTGCTTTCCACCATGATTTCCTCCGTTTCCTTTGGGGAGCTTGGGTTTGGATGAAGTAGGCATAACACTTCCTACTAATTTTACCACATTATATTCGAAATAATTACCGTGCTTCGCTAGCCACCATCTTTTATATCGTTGAGAGACTTGATCCCGTAAATGTAGTGATCGAGCCGGCAAATGAACTCGAGATGTTGTTCTGGTTTTTGTACAAATCCTCCAATGATGTAAGATATTATCAAGACTGGCCGATGGAACACTACCTTCTAAGTCATATGGGACATCTTGAAAAAATCCGAATTGTCGCCCAATTCGATAAGGGTCGTAGGGTTCAATGATCATTAAATCACCAAATCTAGCAGATAAGTAGCACGATCGAAGGCTCATGAGATATGAAGAATCGAAGGATGATATATTCTGATTATCTGTTATTTCTTCATGTTTATTTCTTCCATGAATAGTTACACCCCATGCGATAGATCCTCCATGATGAATCAATTCTCGAGCTTCGTACTCATCAAAATGTATGACACCACCTTCACCGGAGAAATCAACCATTCGAGCACCTCGAATTTTCTTTGGAACTTCAAAATGTGTTTTGAAATAATAAGCAAGCCATCCATGAATGAAGTGCATAGGCAAACAAACGTCTACACGTCCGATCGGGTTAGAAGCCCGAGTGATTATACCTAATCCATGGTATAAGTTAGCTAAGGTTGGGACAGCAAGGCTAAAGACATGACCCTCAGCCATTTGGCTAGCAATTCTAAACACTCCAGGCCGGATGACTTGAGGTCCCTTTCTAGGAAAAACAAAAACGCACAGCCAACAAGATAAGAAGGCTGCCAAATAAGTCTTGTCGCACCAATCTTCATCTACATCAAGATCATGAAACATCTTATTTTCACAGCTCGTCCAGGCACGATACTTAATTTTGGTCCCGTCTGGATTTTGGGTTGATGGAGCTCGAGAAGTCTTCCTTTTTTACCGTCCAGTAGGTCTTTTGTATCTTTTGATGTCTTTAAACCAAAAGGCGATCCAAGAGCTAACAAATACGACTTTTGAAGAAGACACACGTTCAGTTCCCAAGGTGGCTATCTTATAATATGCGTGGAATAGGTGTTCACAACTTTTAGGAGAACCTTATAGTTACCTCGATATTCCATCGGCTCTTGTAGAGTCGGAATAACCTCCTCATAAAATCTTCCTTTGATAGGAAGACCACAAATATCCCATAAATCCCATAACGAGATAGAGACTTCACCCATTGCGGTAAAAAGGGTATTCGTCCGGGGGCACCAACCTTCACAGAAAGCACGAACCACATCATTACAATGATCATAAGTATAGAGAGAAGCCATCACCACATTACGTAAGCGATTCTGGTTAAGCACTTTCTCATTACGACCAACGACAAATTCTAGCCATTCCCAATAAAAATCAATGAAAGACCAATCACCATGAATCTTCATAATGGTATTCCAATGAGTTTCACCTTCGATCAAGCGACGCCCTAATGTTAGTTCAGGGTCTTCATTATAATTTCGACCATGCATTGAAGATTTTAAGACCCAAGCTTTATCATTGCCTTCAAAGGGTAACTCTCTTGATAGTTCAGACAGAAACTTGACATTCAGGTGTTGCCATGTAGGGGAAAGAGTACTAGCTAAGGGCTCTTCAGCAAGTAAAGACAGTTCATCCTTAATTAACTTCTCTTTATCCTTCAAAATCACCAAATACTTCAACCCGGAGGTAACGCGTTCGGCAAAATGCACCATGATCCTGCAAAAAAAAAGGGGTTAGCCAAAATCATTAAAAAATAAAAAAAATAAAAAAAATCGGCAAAAGGAATGACAATGAAGAAACTGATAAGATGTCCCCCAGTGCAAGATTGACGATAAAACATTGGAGGATAAACTTGGAACGTTTAAATCTCGCAGATGTTCATTTTGTTCTGGGATGGTAGAGCACTTCTGGATGCAAAATCCATAATCCTAACATTGGAGGAAAAATTTGGAACGTTTAAATCCTCACAAATGTTCATCTTGTGCTCCTTGGATCATAGAACATTTCTTGGGTGCAAGATCAACGATAAAACACTGGGAGGATAAACTTGGAACGTTTAAATCCTCGCAGATGTTCATTCGCCAAGTGCTCGCAGATGTTCATTCCTCAAGTGCCCTTCATAATGGAAGATATTTTTAAGTTCACCGAGGCATCCCCATTTTGTACTTCTTGGATGATGGAATACTTGGGGTGCAAGATCTGCAATACTAACATTGGAGAAAAAACTTGGAACGTTTAAATCCTCACAAATGTTCATCTTGTAATCCTTGAATCGTGGAACATTTCTTGGGTGCAAGATCAACGATAAAACAGGGAGGATAAACTTGGAACGTTTAAGTTCTCATGAGATGTTCATTCGTCAAGTGCTCATGAGAATGGAATATATTCTATTTTCTTAAGTTCATCGGGGGCATCCCCATTTTGTACTTCTTGGATGATGGAATACTTCGGGGGTGCAAGATCTCCAACACTAACATTGGAGGAAAAACTTGGAACGTTTAAATCCTCACAGATGTTCATCTTGTACTCCTTGAATCGTGGAACATTTCTTGGGTGCAAGATCAACGATAAAACATTGGGAGGATAAACTTGGAACGTGTAAGTTCTCCCAGATGTTCATTCGTCAAGTGCTCACAGATGTTCATTCCTCAAATGCTCGCAGATGTTTATTTGTCAAAGGTTCGCAGAATGGAATATATTCTATTTTCTTGAGTTCACTAAGGGCATCTACCACAAGAAAAAATAAATAAATAAATAAATAAAAAGTATTTACCTATATTTACCTTGGTGATGATGGAACCTCGTGTATGCAATTGATAAAAATTGTAATCCTACAAAAAAAATTAGTTAGTAAAAAAAAAATAAAAAAAAAAAAAGTTACAAAGTATAATTTATTTATTTATTATAAAAAGAAAGTTTAATGTTTCTGCATTGTAAAGAAAAAGAAATTCATATATGGATATGTAAGTTTAAATAAATAAATAAATAAATAAATCAGTAAAATATATATATATATATATATATATATATATATATATATATATATATTGTTTCAAATTGCTTTAAGAAAAAAAAAATAATAATAATAATAAAGGATTTATTCCCAGTGTATTTACATGCATATATATACTATTTATTTACTTATTTAGTTTACAAAAAAAAAAGAAAAAAAAAATCTTCTGGACAATAACAATCTTATGGTGGCACTTAATTAGGGATTCTAAAGAAAAAAAAATAATAATAAAAATAAAAATAAAAAAAAACAAAAAAAAAACATCTTCTGGACAACCTACCGTAACAATCTTATGGTGGCACTTAATTAGGGATTCCAAAAAAAAAAAAAAAAAAAAAAAAAAAAGGCAAGAAAGACAACATTGTGGGATCCATCCTAAAAAAAAATATATAATAAAAAAAAGGAAGAAAACTAATAATAAACAAAATGCCGTCACTTTTGTTTTATCTCAAGCCTCACAAAAGGAAAACTCCAATTCGACTTTGAGATGCTCTCCAACGGCCAAGCGGTGGTCGGTTTTGATGTTATAAAAAAACAAAGAGAGAGAGAGAGAAAAAAAAAAAAAAAAAAGCTCACTGTGTGCGTGGTGCGGCAAGATGAGTCGACTTTCAACAATGGCGAACTATGGTGTAGGAGCTTTTGGTGGTCGAAGAAGAGATTGATGCTTTGATGGGTGCGTTCTAGCTGGTATTTATAGAGAGTCTCGAGCTTCAAATATAAGATTGTGAAGGAATATCTCAACTTAAAATATTTGAAATTCATTTAAATGGCAAAACCATAAAATCTTTTCTGAGATATGTTTAGATTCGCTTAAAATATTTTCTCAAATACCGATCTTAAACCAAAATATTTGATTTTTATATACATATTTAAGATCTTGATATATGTTAGTTAAAAAAAAAAAAAAAAAAAAAAAAAAATCAATTTCAAATATACACGGTATGTAAATCTTAGTTTAAAATTTAAAAAAAAAAATCAAATATATACGGTACGTAAATGTTTTTTTTTTTTTTTTTTTTTTTTTTTAAATAATAATAATAATAAAAATAAAAATAAAATGAAATGAAATTTCAAATTTCAAGTTTTATGGTCCAAATAAAATGAAATTTTGGCCAATTCAAAATCGTGGGGGCAATCAAGTTCTCTCCAATGGACCAAATAAATTGAATAAAACTTTTATCACTTTAAGTTGGATTCAAAATTTATTTACATCAATTCCAAACTCGATAAAATTAATTCTATCCAATTTATAGAATTTTAATTTTTATCTCAAACATTGGCATGATTCCAATTTTACCAATTCAAATACAAATTGAGTTAAAATTTGGTATTGCCATAAAGTCGATTCGAAATTAAGTAGAACATAATTCTACTAAATTTCAAACATTTTATCAAATTCTTCCTAGAGTTTACAAGTCAAAGAAACTGTCCACTCTATCAATCCCGTGAAATTAGATTGAAAGTGGCTCTTCGAATTTTACTTCCAATTTAAGTAGAATTTGCTCAAAATAATTGGTGTAACTCAAATCTTACCCCAATTTCATATTTGATGAAATTAATTCTATCAAAATTATAGAATTTAAATTTTATCCAAATATAGGCGTCGTTTAAATCTTGCCCATTCAAATGCAAAATTGGGTTAAGGATTTCACATTGCCAAAAAGTCAATTTGGAATTGAGTGGAGCATAAATTCTACTAATTTCAAAATTTTCACGCCAAATATAGAAAGTCACGATTTTGACCAAACTCCAGAATGTGATTGATTGGCATCGAAAGAATACGTCAAAACAATCGAAATTATGACCTAAACTCATACACTTCGATTAAACTGACGATTCATATAATTAAAGTCTGAAGCAAGAATAAGCAAGCTCGTACTTCGACTTGACACTATGGTTTTCGAGATTCATCCACACATACTTGTGCATAAATCTCGAAAAGGGGGCATTTGTTGACTGAGAAAATTCGATCAATTACAAGCTGCAACGTCGTTATCTCAAGTTTAATGGCGAAATTAAATTAAATTTTGGGACGATATTTCTCAAGATTAATTTAAATAAAATAAATTGGTTTATCTTGAATTTGGCCAAAATAAAACCAAACCAGGTAAACCGAACCATGAATTTCAAGCCCAAAAGGCCAAACCCATGGGCCAGGCCCAAAGGCCCATTAGGGCCCAAGCCCACGATGCATGAGAACTCTATAAATAGAGGAGCTCTCTTCATTTCAAGAGGGGAGAAATTGGAAGCTCCAGAGAGAATTCCACCAAATCGAAGACTCTCCAAATTTCCAAGGATCAAACGGCCTTTGAAATCCACTTCAAAAGCAACCAAATACGAAGAACGCTCATCCTGTTCTTCATTCAGAGAGAAAGAATCAGAGGATCAAGCATAGAGATCGAACCACTTTCGCAAAATCATCTCAAATTCAAGTTCAACTCCACGAAACCAAATTTCTCCGGAAATCTCGTGTGAACAAATTGGCACGCCCAGTGTTATCGGTCGTGTGAACAAATTGGCACCCTTTTTTTTTGGGACTGAACTTAAATTTCTTTAAGCTGCCTACGTACCTTTAAAATAAAAAGGATCAAGTCATAACGTAGTTCATAGTAGTAGATTTTTTTTATTTATTTGCCATTCACATTTTAAGCTCGTGCGGGCCAGGAGCACCATGTAGTTTATACTCTTACGATAAGGAGTGTTACACTCTTAAGCATAGAACTTCTTAAGAAACTTTCTGTTGATCGGGCCAATTTTTAATCCGTCCTTATCCACAATCTTGTAAGCTCCGTTAGTGTAGACTTCTTGAACAACATAGGGTCCATCCCATTTAGGTGTGAACTTATTTCCTGTATGTCGTGTCATGATGATAGGTCTTCTAACAGCGAGTACAAGATCCCCAACTAGAAACGAACGAGGCTTGATATTTTTGTCGAAAGCTTTGCTCATTAGTGCTTGATAACACTACAATGCTTGCTGAGCTTCAAGTCTTGTTTCATCCAATGCTTCTAACTCTTGGAGGCGGAGTGTTGCATTTTCTTCAACTGTCAACCCTTCTTGTACGGCCATTCGAAGTGATGGAATTTCTCTCTCCAATGGAAGTACGGCTTCTACTCCATAGACCAAAGAATATGGTGTGACTCCGGTAGGTGTGCGATGCGTAGTCCGATAAGCCCACAATGCTTCACCGATTCTTTCCTGCCAATCCCTCTTTGTCTTGGAGACTATCTTCTTCAATAGGTTGCACAAGGTCTTGTTAAACGCCTCGGCCAACCCATTTGCTGCTGCATTGTATATAGATGACTTGTGTTGTTTGAAGTGGAATTTTTCACACAACTTATCTATCAAGCTATTGGAGAATTGTCTTCCATTATCTGTTACAATGCGATGAGGAATGCCGTAACGGTAGATTATATGCGTTCGGATGAAATTTGCAATATTTTCTTTCTTTGCTTCCCGCAGAGGAATCGCTTCAGCCCACCTTGAAAAGTAGTCGGTCGCAGCCAAAATGTAAGAGTGACCTGCTGATGACTTTGGAGTTATAGGGCCCACTGGGCGTGCCAATTTGTTCACACGAGATTTCCGGAGAAATTTGGTTTCGTGGAGTTGAACTTGAATTTGAGATGATTTTGCGAAAGTGGTTCGATCTCTATGCTTGATCCTCTGATTCTTTCTCTCTGAATGAAGAACAGGATGAGCGTTCTTCGTATTTGGTTGCTTTTGAAGTGGATTTCAAAGGCCGTTTGATCCTTGGAAATTTGAAGAGTCTTCGATTTGGTGGAATTCTCTCTGGAGCTTTAAATTTCTCCCCCCTTGAAATGAAGAGAGCTCCTCTATTTATAGAGTTCTCATGCATCGTGGGCTTGGGCCCTAATGGGCCTTTGGGCCTGGCCCATGGGTTTGGCCTTTTGGGCTTGAAATTCATGGTTCGGTTTACCTGGTTTGGTTTTATTTTGGCCAAATTCAAGATAAACCAATTTATTTTATTTAAATTAATCTTGAGAAATATTGTCCCAAAATTTAATTTAATTTCGCCATTAAACTTGAGATAACGACGTGGCAGCTTGTAATTGACCGAATTTTCTCAGTCAACAGAGACATCAACAAGTTGATCAATATTGATAAAAAAAATCTAGAAGAATAAGTCATTAACTAGTTGTGCTATTGAAACTTAATCACATAAACCAGAAAAAAAAATGTATGGTTGGACATTGTTATTATTCTCATAGTTCAGAGTTATACCTCCACTCGTGATGGATCTAAGTCAAACTCGGCTCCAACATTTAACCTAGATAAGAACAATTAAAACAACAAAAATAAGTGTAAATGTCAAACATATAAAGTTCTAAAATAAGCACATGCATGTAAAGATTGCATAGAAAGTAATAATAACATATTACTTAACAATAACATGTGAGATTTGGCAAAGAGAAAAAAAATAATAACATATGAGTTTTCTTATTGATAAGAAAAGAACTTCAACCATCTACATTACATTGAAGCATAAGAAACATGTAAATATTGCATAGAAAGTAAGTTACTGAAAATGAAGACTAAACCTCTCATTTTTCTACTTGACAAACTCGACAACTTCGTGCAAGATTGTTTAGAAATATCCACAACATTATAATGAAAGCATGAAAATAAATTAGAAATTTTAATACATACATTGATTATGAGAATTTATTGGAAGAATAGAAGTTTGAACTTTGAACAAAATTAGAGTAAATTCTTTAATAGGAGCAATACCAATTCGAAAATTCGAAGAACACTGGCTAGTTTGAAATTTACCTCTTTTGCAACTTAAGCTCTACAACCTACTTAAGGCTAGTTAGAATCAATAAGAAAATAATATTTATAAAAAAAAATGTTAAAATTTAGAAAATGTACGGAAGATGCGAACCTTCATAATAAAGAAGAATAAAAAAAGGGTAATACTTTCAATCTACAAGTAAACAAGGGAAACATATAATTAGTAAAAGTTTAACAAAACAAAACACATAGATAAGCAAAGAAAAACATTAGTGACGCTTTAAATAAATAAATAAAACTGTAAGAGAAAAATAATATCACCGCACCCAAGAGTTAAGAGTTATCAGAGCTGAATGAAGAAAAAAAACTCCACAAAATGGAAAGAAAATGTAATATTCCATCAAGTTAAAATCCATATATTAGTGTGCAGCGCACATAACTTGGAATAACAACATTGCATACTTGGAATAACTTGGAATAAGAAGCCAAGTCTTATGTCAAACAATTAAGCTTAAAAAAACGAAAATCACTTCGAACCTCTCCACTTTGACTTGTCCTCCTACAAAAGGTCACAACATTGCAAGACTCACAAAACCAAATCACAGTAAGTACAAAGTTAATTTATGTACAAAGTTAAAGACTAAAAATAAAAAACCAAAAAAAAATGAAAGTGCAAAAGTAAACATGCGGTGGTAAGTATTTCCAATAAACTTACCCACCCTTAGGTAAGTTTTGCTCAAGAAATAATTAGGAGAAGTATTGATGAACTACACAAAAGTAAACACATAGACATACCATTCGTTCTAGATTTAAAAAGAGGGGTTAAAATGTGAAGCTAGCATTTCCATCAAAGTCAGTACACACATTGAACAGAGACTTCAAAATTAAGCTTAAAAAAATATAAGCAAAACACCATTCGTACTAAATTTAAAAAGTACCTACACAAAGTTAGAGAAAATGTAGTTAATAAAAAAAATTTAATAACAAAAGCATATTTATATAAGCATAAACACAATTCTTAGAAAGAATATATAAGAAGAGTTAGCAAAAGACTACATAATTATGTGCTACCTTGAAATTTGCTCGGTCGATATGCAAGTTTTACATTGAACGCCAAGTCCAAATATCACCCCAACTTACCAAAATATATGACAAAGTATGCATTCTATAAAAGAAAGAAGTAGAGGAGATCAAACTATGAAAGAAACTATAATTTTCTAGAAACATTGAGACGTGCATGTAAACTTAAATGTACAATGATATTTTACTTAATTTACCTTGGCCAAACTAGCAAAAGAACTTGAGATTTCTAGAGTTACAAAGCCAAAAAGAAAGGTAAATTTATACATAGCAACTACAATAAGGGGGAGCACAAACATTGCCTTTATTCACTTAATGGTCACAAGTGCAACAACTATAAATTAACAAGAAGAAACGACATAAAAATGAAAATGAAAAAAATTTATTGCATGAGTATCAAACATTGCCTTTAAACTTCTTTCGGGTGAAATTCATTCAAAATGAAGATAGAAAAACATATTGAGAATAATAGAGCAAAAAAAACAAAAAAAAACTAAAAGCTATCAAAACCACAATTGTTTAATGCATTACTAATGTGGCATCATGAATATGATGAGTAGCACCTATCGAATGAGCACAACTAATAACTTGTTCCTCAATGCTAAATAATTGAAAATGTAGTTGTCTTTTAAAAATACAATAAAAGAAAAATAAAATCTAAGAACTGTACATGTTTGAATAAAATTAATCAAAGCTTTCAAACCTAGTAGCATTTCAAGCAACAAACAAATTCCATGATTTTTCTTTCCCAGTCAAGGTTTCTTCTACCTTTTCATAAAATTTATTTTTCTTTCTTTTTTATTTTTTAGACACACAAAAGTAGCCCCCACTTTAATGATGGACAAAGAAAGTTGATCACAAGATAGAAGAAACCAAAAAAATAATTAAACACAAAACACAAAGAGAGTTAGAGAATATTTGAGAGTTTATAAGAATAAGACATGGAGGAAACATATATTGATATGGAGAATCATGTTCGACATGCCCAAAAATATAACACAAAACACCTAAACGAATCAGTCTCGAACATGCCCAAAAACCAAAACACCAAGAACACTTTAATTTCATAAAATAGCCACCAACTTACCCAAACTCGAACTCGAACACGACTGTCCAGCAAAGCGAGGCTTGAAATCGAAACAAAATCGAGCCCTACCACGAAGAACACTTCAAAATCAACATAATAACAACAACCAAACAACAACCAAACGTGAAACAACCTTCAATTAGACATAAGATCGAGGTTGGGAACTTACCCAAGTGATAGATCACGACAACACGGCACGAACAAGGCGTAACAGACGTGCGATGCGGCTAAACCACGAGCACGACGTTAAACCGCGGCTGTTGGCGAGCAAGGGGAGTTGTTCGACGGCTGCTCGCGAGGATGGGAGGAGGTGTGTTGCTGCGGCGTCGGGGAGGTGGGATCGCGAGCGTGGGCGGCGTCGATTGGTCGAAGTCGTCAACGGCGGCGGCGGCTGCTTGAGGGTGAAGGGGGCTAGGGTTTGTGGTGAGGGAAAGAGAAGAAAGAAGAAGAAGAAAGAAGAAGAAAAAAAGAAAGAGAGAAAATGAGTTTAATTGGTTTTTTTTTCTTTTTCTTTCCTTTAAAACTAAAGCCCCCATTTTTTTTATTACTTTTTAATATCCCATGGGCTTTTCAAATAATCCATAAATCCCAATTGTTTATTTTTTGTCATAAACTTAAATAAGAGTAAATCCTCCCCTTTTTCTTTTTTTCTTTTTTTCTTTTTTTTTTTACAAAAACTTGGGGTATTACATAATCTTTTTATGAAAATTGTAAAATTGTCATAATAAAATATGAAATAGTTTTTAAAAATTAATTTTTCTATGACAATTGTCATAGACTAAATTTTGTCACAAAATCATTTTTTTTAATAAAGTCAAGAGACCACAAAATCAATTTCATAATATATATATATAATATTTAAAAATATCAAAATTATACTTATTTTTCTAAGTTAGTTTAAAAAATTTATGATTCTACAAAAGATAATTGTAACATTTTGGGGTTTTTTTTATATTATTATTAAACTTTCCTAAATGGTTTTCTTTTTCATCTAATTTAAATGAGTTGTTTTCTCCTTCAAATTCTTTAAACAAAAAAACCATTTATAATTTCTTTTCTTTATTTAACAAAACAAGTATATAAGAAAAATATATATTATTTAAAAATATCAAAACTATTTAATATGACTGAATTTCATAAATTTATGATTATAAAAAAATGTCATAAAATGCTCATTTTTTATTTATGACACTTTGTTGTGATGGTAATTTTATTTTAATTACTGATTACTAAATGATTCTAATAAAGTGCCATAAAACGCGTGTTTTAATTTATGACACTTTAATTATCTCTCTCTCTTAAATTTTGTTTGTTATAAGTCTCATCTAATGACCTTTTTCTAGTAGTGTATGTAATTAAAATCTCTTGCAACTTATTACAACTCATCATTAAACATTTCAAAACATTAAGCATACTTTTGAGAGTGGGTTTTGTTTTCCCTTATGGTAAAGGGTAAGTTTTGTGGGCGGGATCTGAGGTGGTTGAAGTAAGGTGAGATCCGCTAACAGCTGAATCAATGGCTTAGGTTTGGATTGAGAATGATTCTAAGTAGTTGGTGCAACAAGTCTAGATGCTCTTCACCTTCACCTTTGGGAGTTCTTTATCAAGAAATAAGGGATTTGAATGATGTCTACCGAAAGTGGCGCATACCTTAGCTGCACAAACGATGGTGCTTAATGACAACCTTGTTTGGCATTGGTTGATGTCGAAATTATGTTTCTTGTATTGAAAATGGACGAATTACTTGCAAAACAAAGAGAAAATAGACACCATATGCCTGGTTGAAAGATGTAGGTAAGATAGTCCAATTTAGGATTTACCTTTTGTTAGGCTCTCTCTCAACTGAAAAAACCTCTTATAATTGAGTTCATGAGTTTCATTAGGTCTTGACCACAAATTACACACTCTTAAGTTTAGACAAAGTACTCACTCTAAATTTCAAGAGTATAGATTCATTAATCTAGGTTTTCTACTATGGGACACTTTTGAGATTTAATAATCCTAAAAGTTTTTTTCACAATTTTACATTTTTGGGACAAAATGAATAATCTCTTAAAAATGCCTTCAAATAACAAATAATCTATTAATAGTGTTTTCCATAATTTTACATTTTTTGGATTACAATTTAATCTCCTAAAAATGTTTTCCAAAATTTGGACACTTTTAAAATTTAATAATCTTTTAAAAGTGTTTTCCACAATTTTATATTTTTGGATTAATGAATAATCTCGTTAAACATGTTTTCTATAATTTGGACATTTTTTACATTTAATAAAAGTGTTTTATTAAATGAGTAATCTCTTTAAAAATGTTTTCTATGATTGAGACCTTTTTGAGATTTAATAATTTTTTAAAATTATTTTTCATAATTTTACATCTTTGGAATTAAATGAGTAATCTCCTCAAAATGTTTTTATGATGATGGTTTTAAAGAAAAATTAAGTACAAATTTTAATTTATTTTCAAATTATAGAATTAAAATTGAACGTTTGAAATTTAAAAAAAAAATTGAACATTTAAAATTTCAAAGATAAAAAAAAGATTAAAAAAAAGTATATGCATTAGAATGAAACAGAATTGAAAATAAAATTATAAACACAAACTAAAGGAAAATATTAAAATATATATATATATATAGAAAAAGTAAGAAAGTAAATTAAAGAATTAAATTATATTTAAATAAAGAAATGAAGAAAGCAAAAATTTAAGTATTATATTTATTAAAAATAAAAAAATAAATAAAAACAACCGTGGATCCTTTTCTTTGAGATTTTTTTTTTGTAATGTTAGAAAATGAGATGAAATGAAGGGTAAAGAAGTAGAGATGATGAAGAAGATTTTTGACTTTTTGGATTTTATTATTATTATTTTGTTGCATTCTTATTATTTTTTGGGAAATTATAGTAACTAGATCACATCCAAAAAGTATTTGCAAATATAGGCGCCCAAGTTTTTTTTGCAAAGTTAATTTTTTTATTAAAATTCGTAATTATTAATTTTTAATTAATACCATTTTGCCCTTTATCACATTAATATTAAATTTTTGAATTAAAACACCCATTTAAACATACTTCCCATTCTTTTAAAACATACCATATTTAATTGCCAACTCTTTTAATGCAAAAGATTTTAATTCATTTTCTCATTTATCTTCCATCTTTCTTCCTTTTCCTTTTCCTTTTCCGTTTCACTCTTCTTCCTCCATTCTCCATTCCTCCATTTTCGTTTCTTCAGCTCTATTCATTCTCTCTTTTCACATTTCGCCCACCACGTAAAATGTAAATTTTCGTCGACCACAAAGTTCCGATCGGATGGTATAATAATACGAGTTAAGTTATCTTCTCTCAATAATCTCCGTTTTTCACAGTATTTGTATCACGTTTTTGTTACTTATTCATCATCATTAGCATGTTACTGTTCATTTTCAGTATAGTCGTGATTCAATATGTCTCAGATTGTTTAGTATGATATGTCTTATTTCTATTTATGTCAATTTTGTACATTTAATTCATTTATATTCCAATCTTTAGAATGTCAAAAATCATGTCTATAAAATGCAGTAAAATCATATGTAGAACAGTAGTATCTTCGTACTTTCCAATTCATATTGTGGTATAATTGTTTGTATATACATCTACAAAGCTGTATAATTGAGTATATACCGTAAGTTCACACGTCCTCGATTTCTATATAGTCAAAGAAATTGTATAATTGACTATATATCGTATGTTCATACTATATTTTTAGGTTAGTTATATTGTACATCTTTTCCTTATAGGTTCATTAATCATTCGATTTGAAATTGCACATAGTGTTCTTTACAATGTCAATATTTCTGTTTAGAAATGTATTTAAATCATATGTAGAACAGTATTATCTACATACTAAAATGTCCAAGTCCTGTATACTTGAGTATTATCTACTGTAGTTTTCCATGTACCGTACGTTATATTACTGTATAAACTATACAAAACTCTATATGTTTCATTATTTCATTATACATATTGTATAAGTTACACGATACATTTATGGTTTATTATTCATTCTATTCATGTATAATACATTTTTCGTACTCATATTACTATTCATTAAATTTCCATTCCGTAATACGGTATTGTTTATATATGTATATTATACGAATTATAATATAGAGCAATATTATTTGGACATTTTTGTAATACTATACAACTTTTCCCTATAGGTTCAACAAGCATCCCAATCTGTATTGCACATAATGATCAGTAGGATGAAAATGAGATGTACCATAATCATGAATTAGCTGAAGAGCGTCGCATAAATATTGAGGAACGCATTCACTCAATGATGATTTTACGTTACATTCTTTTTTTTATGTCTAACGCTTTCAATTTCAATTTTGTAACCCATGAGACCTTTTTTATTTACTATTGATCTCACTTTGAATAATAATTTTGTGTGAAGTTGTTCCAACAGTACGAGTCTCTATCAATTCACAATATTACATATATTATTTCTCAGTGTTTTACTATACGGTATTGTACATTCAAAATTACTTGTTTGCTGTCGCAAACATCTTAAATCACACTACAAGTATCCATATCAGCAAATTAAACACTTTAAAAAAAACACAAAGTTTTAGAAATACGGTATGATACATGATATATTATGGTTGTACCGTATATACTAAGTTGTTTCAATACTGTGTGGTTATCTGTAACGGCCCGGAAATTTCATCCCGGTCTTCCCGGGTTGCCCAGGGGCATTTTGGTAATTTGGTCGGGCCGACAGGGCCGGTTATGTCTTTGCTAATTGCCGGAAAAATTATGAGATGATTTAATTGGGATCGGGAAGTTTGGTGAAGATATTTGGGCTTGGTAAAATGCAAAAAGAAATAGGGAATTAAATAGCACACCGAACCAGGGTAGTGTGGGAAGCTAGACGAGTGGCATTGCCACTTGAGCCACCGAGCGCTCTTGTTAATTTGAGTGCGCCATCTTTATGTTATGCGTGTTTTCTCCTGCCTTTGGTTTAAAAGGCCAGCTCGCCCGAAGCCTTCTTCCTCATTTCTTCTTCTTCTCCTTCGCGAGCTTTCTTCACCGACCGAGCTCCTTCGCGATTTCTCTCTCGCTGACTTCAATTCGACCGAGCTCCTTCCTCAAATCCGAAGCCAATTCCCGAGCAGCTGGTAAGTTTCTCCTTCTCTTCTTCTCCTTCGAGTTTCCGTCGACCCCTTTCCCCTGTTTCTGGATTTCCATTTTCCGGCCGAGTTGAGGTGAGTTGCTGGGTGGTATTTGTGCAGCTTGTGTAGGGGAGTTCAACCATCAACCAATCGCTCGTCAAATCTCGTCAAATCGCCCGAATTCGAGCTCCCTCTCCTTCGCGCGCAGAAGCCGTGTCGCGTGTCCTGTCGCAGCCCAGCCCGCCGAGCCGTGCCGAGCACCGAATCACGCCAGCACGCGCGTCCTCGCCCCAGCGCCGTGTCCGTGCGCCTGTCGCCAAGCCGAGCCGAGCCGAGCCACGCCGAGCCGAGTGAGAGCCAAGCCGAGCCTATTTATTTTATTTTATTTTATTTTATTTAGATTTTGTGTGTAATTGTGTTGTGCTTGTTAGGTTCCCAGTAGCTAGTTCGAGTTCGTTCGCAGCCTAGGTTTTCGTGTAATCGTCCCCGATTAAGGTAAGGATTTCTTACCGGAGTTGTGTGGACCTGCGATATTATATGTGATTTGCTGATTGATTGCCTGTTTGTGTTTATTGACATGTGTAGCTAAGTGCTCTAATCTGAATTCCCGATTAGCATGATTTTCCCGGTTATTTCTCATGTTAATCCATGCTAGGTTGTTTCCTCCGCATGCTCGTATACATTCTTGTTTCAGTAGTATCATGCTAGGCTCGTTGTATTCTTATTGAGCACGTATTGGATTTTATTGGATTGATTGTTGATTGTTAAGGCGAGTTAGAGTTACAGTAGCTAGCATCATCCGCGCTGATGCATAAAGTACCTTGCATCCATGGCGGGGGACGTTCGAGACGATTCTCCGTCCCCCGACCCCGTGAGGATTAGCTAACCCTACCGGTAGGCCCCGCAATCTTGGGTGAGGGTGGCGATCGTTAAATGCCCCAAAAGTCGGGATGATGACTTGGCATTGCCTCGCCCCGGCACCGGCATGTCCTCGGCATGTTTGGCGAGCCCCACGATTGCCACTGTTAAGGTAAGGGCGGCTTCGGTGTAAGCCTACCACGACCCGTTCGTTAGCCCCAGGTGCGGTGGTTCAGGCTGACATAGTTTACGTGTCCAAGTCTCACACCCCTATGTCAGTGACACCGATCCAGAGATTTAGTTAGGCGTGGTGACTGGACATGGGGAGCTTGCCTCTAGACCCGGCACCCCCTATAGTCTGCAGTAGCACGCGGTGCATGCTTACGCTCATTACAGCGCCGATTGGAGAGCTCCTCGGGATTGTGAGCCAGTGTACCTTTCGTCGACAGTAGACAGGCTGAGGCCGGGACTTGTTTCTCGTATAGGGCATCTTGTGTGGTGATATCATTCCGGACTAAGACCCTAAGTTGGCATCCGAGGCCCAAGTGTGGGCTAAGTTATGTGCTTTATTCTGTGTTTATATTCATAGCTTGCATACTCTCATCGAGATGACCATGTGTATCGTATTGTACCCTGGTTGGGGATTCTTACTGAGTAATTCGTTACTCACCCTTATTATTGTGGTTTTCCACAGGTAACCGAGTTGCGAGACAGGATGGCTGAAGGAGAAGCTGTGATCATGGGGCCTAGTCATCAAACTCTGATTTTGTGTTATGACTCTTTATGTTTTACTTTCCCCTGAATGCATGTAGCTGGGCACGGAGCCCTAGGATGTTTTCTAAATGTTTTGTGGATTCCAGCATGGTTGTATCTGAATAGGTTTTGAAGGATTTTAATAAATCTCTGATCAGAGTAAACTTTGGAAATGTATTTGTCTTGGAACAGGTGCTTGGAAACAGGGACAGGTTTCAGGAAAATTGTCCGGGCTTTGAACTGAATGTTTGCATGTTTTTTTTTGAATTGGAATCCGAAATCATGTCTGTTTAATGTCCTTTACTTGGAATGCATGCATTGGGGTAAGGGCCCATTTAGTGCCCCATTCGGCCTGGTCTTCTGATTGGTATCGAGCTCAGAGTCATAGATTCTCAGAGATTGACCTTTGTTGTAGGTCGTTTTCCCATGATCACTAGCACTGGACGATCCATCAGTACGCCTAAGTTTACTATTTGTTGTAGAAAAATGGTTAAGAATTTACAATACCTGTCATCTAGTGTATGCCTTGTGTAGTGTGGTAGAGCAGAGACGAGCAGGTTCTGACTCGTTATTGGGTTGGGTGTAGATCGCCAGCATGCCAATCCCCCGCGCCGGAAGAGGACGCCCGAGAGGCGGCCGAGGTAGCAGGATCAGATCTGATACTGCAGGAACATCGTTCCAAGCTGAGAGTGATAGCATTCCGCCTGTAGCTCCCCCTGTTGAGCCCAGAGTAGGCGTCGAGGCGACTGAGCGCCGTGAGACTGCTCCTGGAGCAGAATTTGCTAATTCTATGAGGTCTATGATGGTTGACCTTTTGAGTGGCCAGAGAGCAGAGACCCAGGCTTTGTTGGCCGCGCAGCAGGAAGAGTCCCGAGCCCAGATCGAGCAGTTGACTCGCTGAGCCAAAGAGGCGCAGCTCGCGAGAGAGCAGCAGCCTTGTGGCAGATGTGGCAGAGGGTGTCGAGGAGCTTGGCAAATGGTTAAAGGATTTCGTGAAATGGAACCCAGAGAAGTTTGATGCCACGGGTGATGCGCTAGCAGCAGCCCGTTGGATTGCCCATTTGGAGTACACCTTCCTGATTATGGTGTGCTCCGATGTTCAGAGACCGAGATGTGCAGCCCATGTGCTAGGAGGCATAGCTAGATGGTGGTGGGAGTCCACCCTGAGTGAGAGACCAGTTGGGTCTCCACCTGCTACTTGGGAATTCTTCAAGTCAGAGTTTAAGGCCAAGTACATTAGTGATGAGGCTCAAGAGAAGATGGTAGAGCTTTTCCAAAATTTGAAGCAGAGTTCTGATTGTATAGAGGAATATGAGAGGAAATTCTCGGAGTATGGTTATTTTGCTCCGCAGCTGATAGCAACCCCTGAGTTGAAAATTCGGAAGTTTATTTCTGGTTTGAGGCAGGGTGTGTCTCAGGATGTCAGGGCTCAGGCCCCTGACACTTATGCTAGAGCTGTTCAACTAGCCACTATTTACAACGGAAAGTATCTTGTTGAGCAGATTGTCGCCGCTCCGGTGTAGCGTCCTGTCCCAACTGTAGTGGGGCAGAAGAGGAGGTTTGAGTTCAGAGGATGCGGCCAGCGTCGCCAAGGATCGTTCCAGAACCGGGATCAGCGTAGAATTCCGGCCCGATTCGGCCACCACGGCAGGCGGTCCTAGGCAGATTCCCACCTGTGCCACTTGTGGAAGAGCCCACTTTGGAGCTTGTCAGACCGAGCCCAGGCGGTGTTTTCGATGTGGAAAAGAGGGGCATGTGGTTCGTTCTTGTGATCACCGGCTATGGCGATTCAAAAAGTGGCAAGCAGCAGAAGCAGGACGGGTGTTCGCTATGAACCGTCGAGGCCGAGCGCTGCGAGATACGCGCATGGCGGTGCACGCTTCTTGTTTTGGATCATTGCGCATTTGTCTTGTTTGATTCTGGTTCTACGCACTCATTTGTATCTGTATTGTTTGCTGACCATGCTAGGTTGAGATTAGAGCCTCTACGTTTTGAGTTATCTGTTGCAACTCCTTCGGAAGTTAACATGTTAGCTAAAGATAAGGTTAAGGATGGCCGGATCGAGATATCTGGAGTGTTGCTTGTAGCTACGCTCATAGTTCTGCCTATGAGTGGTTTCGATGTGATTCTTGGTATGGAGTGGTTAGCTGCTAACCACGCGTTGATTGACTGCCACCGGAAATAAGTAGTGTTCAAAGCGGGTCGCCCGACTTCAAGTTTCGTGGAGTCCAGGGTGGAGGTTGCCCGCCGATGGTGTCAGCGGTGAAAGCTCATCGTTTGCTAGCTCATGGAGCTTGGGGCTACCTAGCCAAGTTGTCCGGAGAGAGCCGCCCCTCACCGATCGTTGATCGGTGCGCCAGCAGAGTTTGTGGATGTGTTTCGAGGAGAGTTCTGGGGTTGCCCAGAAGAGAGAGGTTGACTTCACAATTGAGCTCGAGCCAGGGACCCTTCTTATCTCGAAGGCTCCGTATCGTATGGCTCCAGCCGAGTTGAAGGAACTGAAGGTTCAGTTGCAGGAGATGCTAGATCGAGGGTTCATCCGTCCGAGTGTGTCCCCGTGGGGAGCGCCAGTGCTGTTTGTGAAGAAAAAGGATGGTTCGATGCGCCTATGCATTGACTATCTTGAGCTTAATAAGGTGACAGTGAAGAATAAGTATTCGTTGCCCCGTATCGATGATTTTTACGATCAGCTTCAGGGAGCTTCCGTGTTCTCCAAGATAGATTTGAGATCCGGTTATCATCAGCTGCGTATTAGGGACGCCGACATTCCTAAGACAGCCTTTAGATCTAGATATGGACACTACGAGTTTGGGCTCATGTCGTTTGGATTGACTAATGCACCAGCAGCGTTCATGGACATGATGGATAGAGTGTTCAAAGCATTTTTGGACAGCTTCGTCATCGTGTTCATTGACGATATTCTGATCTATTCGAGGACTAGGGAGGATCATGTAGAGCATTTGAGGCAAGTGTTGACAGCTTTGAGGGAAAACCAGCTTTATGCGAAGTTTTCCAAATGCGAGTTCTGGTTGGAGCAAGTAGCCTTCCTAGGTCAGGTAGTCTCGAGAGATGGTAAAACCGTGGATCCAGCGAAGATTGAGGCCGTGAGTTCGTGGGCCAAGCCGACTTCAGTTGCCGAGATACGCAGCTTTCTGGGTTTGGCAGGTTACTACCGTCGGTTTGTTAAGGACTTTTCCGCCATAGCCTTGCCCCTCACTCGTCTGACGAGGATGGGTGTCGAGTTTGTTTGGGACGGTAGGTGTGATGAGAGCTTTGCCGTGCTCAAACGCAGTTTTGACTTCAAGAGAGTGTTGGCGATCCTGGAGGGGACGGGTGGTTTCGTGGTTTCTGATGCTTCCAAGTTCGGGTTAGGTTGTGTGTTGATGCAAAGACGGGAAGGTCATTGCTTATGCTTCCCACCGGTGAAGCCATATGAGCGAACTACCCGACTCATGATATGGAGTTGGCAAAGCAGTGGTGTTTGCACCGACGATTTGGAGGCATTACGTATGGTGAGCGGATTCGGATGTTTACCGATCACGAGCCTCAAGTATCTGTTTACTCGAAGGAGTTGAATATGAGGCAGAGGAGATGGTTAGAGTTGGTAAAAGATTATGATCTGCGAGATTTTGTACCATCCGGTAAAGCCAATGTTGTAGCCGATGCCTTGAGTAGGAAGACGCCGCACTCGCGCGGTGTTGTTGAGTTCCCAGCCAGTTGCGGCGGGAGTTCGAGTGGGTGAGATTGCGATGTTGTTGGGCGAGGTTATTCGCGAGTAGCTCGATTGATGATCCGACCATCGATTAGACAATGGATTATTGATAGTCGGTGAGTGACCTCGCTCTTAAGAGATTGTTTGTGAGTTAGTGCTTGACCGAGATTTTGACTTTGTATATTCACCGACGGTGGTGACATACAGACGAGGCGGTTGTGTGTTCCGGATGTTGCAGGATTGCGAGCGAGTTGCTCTCGAGAGGCCCACCATTCTCCGTTTGCTTGGCACCCGGGGTACCAAGATGTATCGAGATCTTAGCGAGACATTCGGTGGATGGGTATGAAAAGAGATGTTGCGGAGTTTGTCGGTCGATGTCTCACTTGTCGCCAAGTGAAGGCACCAGCACAGAGACCGGTCGGTTTTTGTTGCACCACGAGTGTGCCCCAGTGGAAGTGGGAAGAGATCTCCATGGACTTTATTTCTTGTTTGCCGAGAATTCCGAGGAAGTTCTCTCAGATCTGGGTGATAGTCGACCGATTGACTAAGAGCGCACACTTCATTCCCGGTAGAGACACTTATACCGTGGAACAGTGAATTAGATTGTTTTTGGAGCAGATCATTCGTTATCACGGTGTGCTTGTGAGGATTGTGTCTGACCGTGATTCGAGGTTCACTTCTCGTTTTTGGAGAGCGCTCCAGAAGGGTTTAGGCGCGAGTGTGGCCAGCAAAGACTTTTCACCCTCGTGATCGGTTTGGACGATCGGAGAGGGTGAACCAGATTCTCGAGGACATGTTGAGGGCTTGTGTGTTGGATTTTCCGGGCAGTTGGGACCAGTATCTGTATCTAATGGAGTTTGCCTACAACAACAGTTATCAGTCGACGATTCAGATGGCTCCATTCGAGGCTTTGTATGGTAAGCGTTGCCGATCTCCTGTGTTTTGGGAAGAGGTTGGTGATGATGAGTTTTGGGTCTCGAGTTCTGCGCGTTGACTAATGGTGACGTGCGAGAAGATTAGAGCTCGTATGTTATGGCTCGGAAGCGAGCGAAGAAGAGTTACGCCGATGTCCGGCGTCGGGATTTGGAGTTTGAGGTTGGTCAGCATGTGTTCCTGAAGGTTGCACCGATGCGAGGTGTGTTGAGGTTCGGTAAGCGTGGAAAGCTAAGTCCCCGTTTTGTTGGTCCATTTGAGATTCTGGAGAGGATCGACAAGGTTGCTTATCGGTTAGCCCTGCCTCCGTCATTGTCAGCGGTACACAGTGTTTTCCATGTTTCGATGTTGAGGCAGTACGTGCCGGACCCGTCGCACATTGTTGATTTTGAGCCTTTGCAGCTGAATGAGGATTTGAGCTTCGAGGAGAAGCCAGTGGGGATTCTTGCCTTTGAGACAAAGACGTTGCGTAGCCGTGAGATCCGTTTGGTAAAGGTTCAGTGGAAGAGTCAGAGTTCAGAGGAAGCCACTTGGGAGCGGGAAGATGAGATGAGATTGCATTATCCCGAGCTGTTCCAGTCTTAAGGGACTTTCGAGGACGAAAGTCTTATAAGGGGGGAATATTGTAACGGCCCGGAAATTTCATCCCGGTCTTCCCGGGTTGCCCAGGGGCATTTTGGTAATTTGGTCGGGATCGGGAAGTTTGGTGAAGATATTTGGGCTTGCTAATTGCTGGAAAAATTATGAGATGATTTGATTGGGATCGGGAAGTTTGGTGAAGATATTTGGGCTTGGTAAAATGCAAAAAGAAATAGGGAATTAAATAGCGCGACGAGTGAGATTCGAACCGGGGCCGCGTGGGAAGCTAGACGGGTGGCATTGCCACTTGAGCAACCGAGCGCTCTTGTTAATTTAAGCGCGCCATTTTTATCTTATGCGTGTTTTCTCCTGCCTTTGGTTTAAAAGGCCAGCTCGTCCGAAGCCTTCTTCCTCATTTCTTCTTCTTCTCCTTCGCGAGCTTTCTTCACCGACCGAGCTCCTTCGTGATTTCTCTCTCGCCGACTTCAATTCGACCGAGCTCCTTCCTCAAATCTGAAGCCAATTCCCGAGCAGCTGGTAAGTTTCTCCTTCTCTTCTTCTCCTTCGCGGTCCGTCGACCCCTTTCCCCTGTTTCTGGATTTCCATTTTTCGGCCGAGTTGAGGTGAGTTGCTGGGTGGTATTTGTGCAGCTTGTGTAGGGGAGTTCAACCATCAACCAATCGCTCGTCGAATCGCGTCAAATCGCCCTAATTCGAGCACCCTCTCCTTCGCGCGCAGAAGCCGTGTCGCGTGTCCTATCGCAGCCCAGCCCGCCGAGCCGTGCCGCGCACCGAATCGCGCCAGCGCGCGCGTCCTCGCCCCAACGCCGTGTCCGTGCGCCTGTCGCCAAGCCGAGCCAAGCCACGGCGAGCCGAGTGAGAGCCGAGCCGAGCCTATTTATTTTATTTTATTTTATTTTATTTTATTTAGATTTTGTGTGTAATTGTGTTGTGTTTGTTAGGTTCCCGGTAGCTAGTTCGAGTTCGTTCGCAGCCTAGGTTTTCGTGTAATCGTCCCCGATTAAGGTAAGGATTTCTTACCGGAGTTGTGTGGACCCTGCGATATTATATGTGATTGCTGATTGATTGCCTGTTTGTGTTTATTGACATGTGTAGCTAAGTGCTCTAATATGAATTCCCGATTAGCATGATTTTCCCGGTTATTTCTCATGTTAATCCATGCTAGGTTGTTTCCTCTGGCATGCTCGTATCTATTCTTGTTTCGTAGTATCATGCTAGGCTCGTTGTATTCTTATTGAGCACGTATTGGATTTTATTGGATTGATTGCTGATTGTTAAGGCAGGTTAGAGTTACAGGTAGCTAGCATCATCCGGGCCTGATGCATAAAGTACCTTGCATCCATGGCAGGGACGTTCGAGACAGTTCTCCGTCCCTGGACCCCGTGAGGGATTAGCTAACCCTACCGGTAGGCCCTGCAATCTTGGGTGAGGGTGGCAGACTGTTAAATGCCCCAACCGTCGGGATGATGACTTGGCATTGCCTCGTCCCCGGCAGCCGGCATGTCCTCAGCATGTTTGGCAGTAGCCCCTGATTGCCACCTGTTAAGGTAAGGACGGCTTCCTGGTGTAAGCCTACCACGACCCGTTCGTTAGCCCCAGGTGCGGTGGTTCAGGCTAACATAGTTTACGTGTCCAGGTCTCACACCCCTATGTCAGTGACACCGATCCAGAGATTTAGTTAGGCGTGGTGACTGGACATGGGCAGCTTGCCTATAGACCCGGCACCCCCATAGTTCTGCAAAGAGCACGCGGTGCATGCTTAAGCTCATTACTGTAGCCGATGGAGAGCTCCTCGGGATTGTGAGCCAGTGTACCTTTCGTCGATAGTAGACAGGCTGAGGTCGGGACTTGTTTCTCGTATAGGGCGACTTGTGTGGTGATATCATTCCGGACTAAGACCCTAAGTTGGCATCCGAGGCCCAAGTGTGGGCTAAGCTATGTGCTCTATTCTGTGTTTATATTCATAGCTTGCATACTCTCATCGAGATGACCATGTGTATCGTATTGTACCCCGGTTGGGGATTCTTACTGAGTAATTCGTTACTCACCCTTATTATTGTGGTTTTTCACAGTGGCGAGTTGCGAGACAGGATGGTGAAGGAGAAAAGTGTGATCATGGGGCCCAGTCATCAAACTCTGATTTTGTGTTATGACTCTTTATGTTTTACTTTCCCCTGAATGCATGTAGCCGGGCACGGAGCCCTAGGATGTTTTCTAAATGTTTTGTGGATTCCAGCATGGTTGTATCTGAATAGGTTTTGAAGGATGTTAATAAATCTCTGATCAGAGTAAACTTTGGAAATGTATTTGTCTTGGAACAGGTGCTTGGAAACAGGGACAGGTTTCAGGAAAATTGTCCGGGCTTTGAACTGAATGTTTGCATGTTTTGTTTTTAATTGGAATCCGAAATCATGTCTGTTTAATGTCCTTTACTTTGAATGCATTCATTGGGGTAAGGGCCCATTTAGTGCCCCATTCGGGTCGGGTCTTTACATTATCAAACGTGTTCTGGTTTCAATCAACGAAATTGAACGTTTAATAGCTCATACAGTTTATTTATAAATAAAACTACTAGAATCAAATAGCATGTACATTACGAACTATACTGTATGTAAATCACAACACAGTACATCTAACAATGTATTGTCGCCACTCGCCCCCGCAATTAATGCACCATAAATTGGCGATTTACAGTTTGGAATGTGAGAGGCAATTTCTTTTTTAAAATTTTACTCCCCAAATGAAAAACCAATAATTTGATCGTTATTTTTTAAATTTATAAGATATTAAAAAAGGAAGATGAAACGTCTCTAATAAATGTGATTTCGGAGGATATGTTTTTCTACAATTAATGCCCATAAATTTGCGATTTGTGGTTTGGAATGTGAGAGACTTTTCCTCTTTTGAAATTTTTCTTCCAAAATTAAAAAACAACCAATATGAGGGTATGATTGTAATTTGTTATTTTCGGATTTTATAATGTATTAAAACAAAATCTACTTTTGCTAATATTTTTGTAGATATATATATTTGCAAATACTTTTTAAATAGGGTCTATTTATGAAAAAATCTCTTATATTTTTTTAACCATAATTAAGTTTTTCTAACTTCAAGGACTACTTTTAATTTGGTGAAAGTTAATGAATTAAAATTAAATTTTTAAAAGCTTAAAGAATAAAATAGAATAAAAATGATAGTTGAGAGACAAAAAAATAATAATATTTTGAGCAAATAAAATATAAAAATTTATTTAGATGAATAAAAAAGAAAGTAGAAAGAGAAATGAAAATGATATTTAAATTTTTGAAAACCAATTCAAAAGGAAGAAAGGGAAATGAAAAAGAAAAGGGAGAAAGAGAAACGAAAAATATATACATATATAAAATAAATAAATAAGTTAATTAAATGAATAAAATGATAAGATGGAAAAGAGTGAGATGTAAAAAATGGAGAAACACATAAATGTCCTATGATATATTGGAGGATCCATTAAACCAAGTTGATATCAACTCTGGTGAATTGCAATAATTGTCAAATATTAAGCAATGCAATTAATCAATCCGGGTAAAATTAGAAGGTAAATATTTAAAGTTAAACTATCTTCCTCCGTGAATGGAGGAGGAAGAAATGGCGCCAATGGACAAAGAACGATAAGATCCAGCCGAAATGACTTCAGTAACTCTTGAGCTAAATTTGGAGTAACTCTGAGAATAATCCCAATCGTCGAGCGCCGGAACCGGAACCGGATCGTCGCCGTGAAGAATCCTCGCAACCAGTCTCATCGTCGGCCGAGATTCCGGCCTCTGGTGAGTACAAACAAGCCCTAGTTTCAGAACCATCTCCATTTCTTCAACCTCATAAACCGAATTCAGATTCGGATCCGCCGCCTTCACAATCCCCACCGTCTCGTAGCACTCCATCACCCAATCCGCCAGCATGAACTCCTTCGACTCCAGCGGTTTCCTTCCACAGCCCACTTCCAGAAGCAGCACTCCGTACCCGAACACGTCCGTGCTCTTCGAAGCCCTCCCGTTGCGCACCAGCTCTGGCGCTATGTACCCGATCGTCCCCACCACGGCCGTCGTGTGCGACGCCTCCCCGTGCTCGTACTGCCTCGCCAGCCCGAAATCGCTCAATCGAGCATTCATTTCGCTATCTATGAGGACGTTGCTAGGCTTCACATCTCGGTGGATCACTACCTGCTCCCACTCTTCGTGGAGGTATAATAATCCTGCTGCTATTCCTTTCAGGATGTTCAATCTTTGTTTCCAATTCAGTATGATGTTGTTTTTTGGATGATATAGGAGTGAATATAGGCTTCCGTTTGGTATGTAATCGTACACTATGAGCAGATCGTTTTTTTTCTTGCACCATCCTTGTAGATTCACTAAGTTTTTGTGCCTTAATCTTCCTAGGCTTTCGATTTCGGCTGCAAATTCTTTCATTCCTTGGCTTGTGTTTCCTTTTACTCTTTTAACAGCGATTTCGATCCCGGTTGAATGTAAACGACCTTTATATACTGACCCAAATCCCCCAACTCCAATTAGCTCGCTGCTTTTGAATCCTTTGGTTGCGATGTATAGATCTCTGTAGTTGAATCTGTGAGGACAGTCTCTTTCCCAATCCTCAAGTTTCTCCGTTTGCCACATTTTTCTAAACCTGAAAGCTAAGAAAAGGAGTCCTACAATGCCCAGGATGGAGAAAACTGCTATCAGTACCTTGAAGTGGGTATTGGATGGTGGACGAGGATCTTGCTCTTTTGGCAGGTTCGGAAGGAGAGAGTAATTCAATTGCGGTGCGGGTCCATTCACTGCAAAACTCCATCCCAAAATGTAATGAGAGCTTGTTCTATCTCCGGTTGAAGCCGAGAAGCCGACGTACATTTGTTTCTTTAGAACTGGTTTCAGGTCAATTGGATAGGAAAGGAGTGGTGTTGTTGGTTTCTTTCGCTGCTTTTTGAGGGGAGCAACTGTGACATTCACAATTCTGCTGGGGCCATCATATTCAATCCAAGCAATGATAGGAGAACCAGAATCCATTTGAAATTCCTCCTGTTTACCATCATCGCCATACTTGGGATAAGTAGCAGGTTTGACATAAACTGATGAGATGTTATTGATATTGATCCCAACATGATTTCCTGGAGTGTTCGTTTCTTCATCATGACCATTTACAGTGTCGAATTCAACAGCAAATATATGGTTCGAAGCCTTACCATTGTTGGAAGATTTGAATAATCCAAGGGAGTGTCCACTGGCTGCACCTTCAATCTTGATCGATGGAACCAAGGCAAAGGCCAACCCGAAGCCACCTTGGCCGGGGCTCGATGGATTGATTGCAAAAACAAAAGTGGTGTTGAAGGATGAAACATTCCAATCTGAGCCAGATTTTTTGTCAACCATCAGGAATGGAGTCGGATAGAATGCGTGGCCGATAACGTCATGTGATCGATCGGTGAGCCTCAATGCACCAGAGGGCTCAGCACGAGACGCTGGCCCATCACAAATAAGATTTGTGTCGTTGAATCCATGGTACGGAAATGAAAAGTGAACAGAATGAGCAGACAAAAAGAGGAACCCAGAAAGAAGAGCCAAAGGAGCTGCAACTGCAGTAGCCATGTTTTTTTCATGTAAGAAACAAAAGCTCCCAAGAAGAAAACAAGGGTCAGCTTTTGAACTCCATTGTTAATATAAACAGAATCACAAAAGCTTTGGAATTGGTCAATTTTTGCAGAAACTGAGGTTGCCAATTGACTTGGGAATCATGGATCTGGTCACAAAGGTTGAGAGAGTCAGTTATTTTGAAGCTTTGTGATGAGAAATTAAATGGGTTGATGGGGAAAGGTAGAAATTTGAGAGGTTGAAGAAAGCATGTGGTGATTGACAAAGCTCACATAAATTCAGTTTTGCAATGAAAATGACTAAAGGAAATGGGGGCTAGACTCATTCAAGCCATCACAGGGCCGCTAGAGACAAAGCAATAAGTTGCGTAGTAATGAGTCGCTCCACATCCTTATTGGACGATGTTAACCGTTACCTTTCAGCGCGTATTGATTATTTGCTCTTCATCAAACCGTGTGAGTTTAGCTAATTGACATGTATTATTGACCTATTGAAAGGTCACATGAATTTTTCAATCTCTATATTGTTTTTTTGTTTTTTGTTTTTTTTAATTCGACACCTATTGAAAGTAGAGGACTTAATCTGTTGATTATTAAATTATACACAATGTTTTGGAGCTCTAAATATTGTTGTTGAATTGAAAAAAATGTGCAGTTTAAGAATTTGATGATAATTTTTCAGCTATAATTATATATATATAGTCACACTTTTGATTATTCTTATATGAGAACACTTAAACCTACCATATTCAACTGTAAATGAAATCCATAAAAATAATTAATGCCTAAATAAGGGACTATCTTAGATTTTTAACTTAAATTTGCTTATTTGAGGCTCTCTTTGATTATTAAATCCATAATTTTATGAATTTGGTTAGTTATTAGTTAACTATGAAAACTTAATAAAGAGTTTACTGTGAAAATTGGAATTCGTTATATTAGGACTAAAGTCATGAATTTTGATAGGTATTTAATTCTCAATTATTTTATTGTCTCTATTTCATTTTATTTATTTATTTTAGTTTTTTTAGTTTCACTACCATTAGAGAAAGAGATTGAAATTCATGGCTTCTTGATTATGTGATTACATTAATATTGTCGTTCTTGTTCTTTGTTATATTGTGAACTTTAAAAATGTGATAGAATTTTAAATTTTGTGTAATAGGTCTTTTTTTAAGTAATATAATTGGTTTTTAACATAGTTGTCATTTGCTAAACTCTAATGGAATTTTAAACTCTAATGCAAGATGGAAGTTTAAGGTTTATTAAAATAAAATGGAATTTTTAGTGTTGAAGAGAAGGGAGGAAGGAGTTGGGATTTCCCTAACTCTATCTTTATTTGTTTTTAGTACATCAATCTCTTCTCAACTCTTCATCTACATCAAATCTTTTATATAATATAATAAAAGGTTACATTAAACTTTTTTTTCTAATTTTTAACCGTATAATATAAAATATAATTTATATAATCCTTCAAATATCACATCAAATATTTTTTTTAATTTTCAACCACACAATATAAAATAAAATATATTAAATTTATCAATTAATACAAATATGAAATAACTATATAAAAAATTAATATAAAATAAATACTTTTCAAACATCTTTTGTCCAAAATATTAATTTCCAAACAAGTAGTTCATATTTCCAAATCACTCTTATTTCTCTTCCTCTCTCCTCCATTTTCTCTCCTCTCCTTTTTTCAACTCCAAAATTCAATCACCCCCTAAAAAAAAAAGGTTTATTCCAATATAATTTAGTAAATAAGATATTAACTCTATTTCAAAATTAAATAACGTAGACGATTTAATCATTGAACTAAAAGAGAAAATAAATTACCCTTGAAAATAAAAAGTATTAATGAATTATTAAAAACATTTTTCGCTGCCACGAATATATCATTTGCCTTTTTTTTTTTTTTGAAATCAAAACATAAAATGAAACTATATATCATTTGCAATTGATTTTGAATAAGTCATACTTCAGGATAAATTGCGTTCATATATTAAAAATTCAAATTCACAATTATATTTAAGTGAAAAAATATTTTATTAATTATAAATTAAATATAGGATATCATTTGAAGGAAAATCAAATATTTCTGATTAAAAAAAGTTTATTTTTGGTTGATTTGGCATAGTTTAATGGAAAAAGTTGACTACAAGTTATAAATTATAAGGCAGAAGACTTTGAAAATGAGTATTTTAATGAGTCACGTTATAATCTCGATGGCATCATTAGGGGCTGTTTGTTTGACATATTTAGATAATTTTTGGGTTAAAGAGTTATATTGAGGAGTTAAAAATTGAGAATTGTGTCAAAAACTCGTTTGAATGTAGTTTTTGTGTAGATGAGTTAGAGTCAAAACCTTGTTTGGATGTGGAGTTAAAAATGAGTAGTTATTTTTAGTAGTTAAAAAAGAAATGATTAAAAATGAATAGTTGAAAATGAGTTATTTTGATTGATTTGAAAGGAATGATTAAAAATAAGTTGTTAGAAATGATTGAATAGTTATAAATGAATGATTAAAAATGAATGGTTAGAAATTAGAGTTATTTTTAAAAGTAAAAATGAGGAGGAGTTAATAAAAACTCGTTTGGATGTAGGTTTTCGAAGAGGAATTGACAACTCCCAATTCTAATTCCTACCCCTAAATATGTCAAACAAACACCCCCCTTATTTCTTTACAAGGTTGAATACTTGTAATTTAAAATTTTATTTCTTTACAAGCTTGAATACTTGTAATTTAAAATTTTATTTCTCAAACCCACGATTTCGTTAATAAAGTAGAGAATAATTAAAGCTTATACTCCCAATCATTTTATTATAGCTCTTCTAATTTCATGCCCTTTCTAGTAATTTTGCTATGCGTTAGGAGCCTTTTTAGTTGACAATTTTGAAATAAAAAAATAAAAGTCACGTTCCTATGGAGTTTGAAAGGGATAACCTTGACTTGCCAACCAAGCAATTAGAGATAAGGTGCCTTTGGATTAAAATTTAGACCGCTGATTATTTTATTTATTTATTTTTCTAAAACAATTAACGGAAACTATGAAGACTTCGAGATATGAACTCAAAAGGGCATTTGTCTTGTATTTAATAGTTTAACTTTCTTACTTTTCTAGATTTGGGATAAAACTTTTAAAATAACAGTTACCAATTTGGTACACAAGAATATATATATATATATATACTTTCTTACTTTTCTAGATTTGGGATAAAACTTTTAAAATAACAGTTACCAATTTGGTACACAAGAATATATATATATATATATATATATATATATATATATATATATATATATATATATTTGTGAGTATTCGAGTACTTATTTAACTAAATTTTGTTTAATAGATATTTAAACTTTTATCTAATGCCTAAACAGTAGTGTATTATTGGTTAAAATAGTACTGGTGGCACTTTGTTTTATTTCATTTTATTTTTAAAAATAAAACCAAATCTTCATTTAACTAACAACCACACCATTACAATCATTCTCTAAAATCATTCTCTAAAAGGAACCCAATATCAGAGGAGAGATTTCCCCTAAAAAAATAAGACTCTTCCTCGATCTCGAGGCAATGAGCCTTCTAACAAAAATCAATATCATAACTTTTTTTACCTAACAAATCAGCGACCCTATTATAACCCTTATTATAATAGGACATTTGCTCAATGCCAAGCGAAGCAATTAATTGCTCAATATCAACCACGATATTGCTGAATTCGAAAATATCTAAATAGCCCTTGACAACGACATTGATAACATTTAAGGCATCGGGTTCAACCATAATCGGGGTAAAAAAGAGGTTTGAACATCTCTTAACTGGTTAAGTCTCTCTCTCAAAACTCTACCTTCAACAATACCGTTGACTAAAATTAGCCTTCCACCCCAACAGCTTGGGATGCCCTTACCAATCACTAACCACACAATTAATGCCTCCTTTTTCGAACTCGGATTCAAGGAAGCATCCACATTCAACTTCCACATGCCTTTGAGAGGGGTCACCCATCTGTACTCGCCTTTCTATCCATGATCGGCCTTGAAAACATAACCTGCACCAACAACATAGTAAATATTAATAGCTTTTTCGATAATATTAATGAGATTATGGGATCATCTTAGCTGATTGGTAGGTCGCACAAACCTTCAAGACCAAATTACCATTGAAACATCGATTCTTGAAGTTTCATAAGCTCCGAATAATAATGATGCCTTTAAACCTCTCATCTTTGGGAATTTTCTCACTCAACCTTTTCAAAAAATCCACTCCGCACTCAGAACTTATAAAGAATCGACTAAAATCGTCGAACTAAAGAAAAACATGCTTCCAAGCACGAATGACCATTTTACAATTTTTCAAAATATGCATATTTGTCTCCCTAGCTTTTCCACACAATGGGCAACAAACATTTAAATACACCCCCTCAAAGATATTTGCAATTAGACGGAATGACATTAGCAAGAACACTCCAAGCGCCTAAGTTGATTTTGGCGGAAAGATTCACCTTTCAAAAGCTCTTCCAAGTACTAGTCGTATTTATTGAATTAGAGGTAGACTCCTCTTTGAAATTCTCCATCTTCACACCAATGTGATAGGCACTCTTCACTGAAAAAACACCATTCTCGTCAGCATTCCAAATAACCTCATTCTGGATCTCCACCTCACTCAAATGGGTATTTGAAATTAGATATAGCCTTGCAAAATATGTTCTCTAAAAGCTCCTCGTTCCAAGATCTATTGTCATCATAAGATCCGCCACCCTACGATCCAACAACTCCCCCTAAGCCCCCATCAACATAAGGGCGTTTCCCTCTATTAAGCCAAGAGTCCCTTGTTTTCTTTTAATTTTTATACATTCCATACAGCTTAATATCACCAACTCTCGTGATAAGTTTAAAAGTTAGATTTTAGGGAAAATTACTTTTTTAGTCCATAGGTTTGTAGTTTAGTTTGACTGTGGTCCCTACATCTAAAAAATGAACCCTTTTAACTATGACATTTCAATAATGCACACTTTTGGTCCCTAAGTTTTGAATCAAATTTCAGTTTGGTCTCTATATTTCAAAATTGACTTTTGATATTTCGTTAATGCTCACTTTTGGTCCTTAGGTTTGGAATCTAGTTTTAGTTTGGTACTATGTTTCAAAATCGAACATTTTTACTCATGACATTTAATAATAATCACTATTAGCTATTGGGGTTTTTTTAGTTAATTTTTATAAAAGTGTTCAATTTGAAAACATATGGACCAAATTGAAACTAGACTCAAACTTAAGGATCAAAAGTGTGCATTATTGAAATGTCAGAGATAAAAGTATTTCAGAGACTAAGCCTAAAACTAGACTCCAAACCTATTGACTAAAAGTGAGCATTATTGAAATATCAAGGGGGTGTTTGGGATTTGGTGTTGGGGAGAGGAGGGGGAGGAGAAATCACAACTTCATGTTTGTTTTTAGGTTATCAACCCCTCCCTAACTTCTGCTCAACCCCTCCTTTAATATCACATCAAATCTTTTAATTAATCCTTTAAATGTCACATCAAACCTTTTTTTTAATTTTCAACCATATGATATAATATAAAATATCTTTTATCTAATCTTATCAAATATCACATTAAACTTTCTTTAATTTTCAACCACACAATATAAAATAAATTATATTATATTTATCAATCAATCTAAAATCTACCATCATTACATTATAAAAAATCAATATAAAATAAATATTTTTACAATATCTCCTCTCCAAAACATCAATTTCCAAACAACTATTTTATATCATCAAATCACTCCACTTCCTCTTTTTCTTTAACTTTCCCTCCTCTCCTCTCCCCAACACCAAATCCCAAACACCCCCAAAGATGAATGTGTTCATTTTTTAAATATAGAGACAAAACTGGAATTAAACTCCAAATCTATGGACCAAACTAAACCTAAACATGCTAAAAACATATATGTTATAATTATAATACCATGCTCAAAAGTTGTTATTGGGAGTAAATTCCCTAATTTATCTGGTAAATTTATAAACTTTTAATTTTGTATTTAATAAGTCTCGGACTATTTTGCTTACTTTTTTTACAATCATAAATTATTTTTGGTTAAAATACCATTTTGGTCCCTCGACTTTCAAGTTTGTTCCATTTTGGTCCCTCGACTTTCAAATGTTTAATTTTAGTCATTCGACTTTCATGTTTGTTTAATTTTGGTCCCTAGACTTTCAAATGTCCAAATTTAGTCCCTGGACTTTTTAAAATGTTTAAAAATAGTCCTTGCTAAGTTAAAAAAAAATTTAACACCATTAACTTCAAATATTCTTCTTCTTCTTCATTCTTTTGCTTCTCCATTCTTTTGCTTCTCCATTTGGAAGCTCTGTTTTTCTTTATTATCACTTTTTTTTATTTGTTCCAAACATACACATACCCAACTTGTACTAAAAAATATCTAATGGTATTTTATTCCTAATGATACCACCAATTCTTGCCTGACACCATCTTCTTTCTCATCACCTTCAGTCCACTCTTTCAAGATCATCCCAATAAACCCCATAAATTTGCTTTCATTTTCTTGTAGTCACATTTTTCTGGGTTTTGAATATAAAGGTAGTCAGAGTCGTTTTTAGTTTTAGCAAAAACACATTGGCAACTTTTTCACATTTTTAGATGAAATAAATCTGTGGATTTTTCATCTTCTAAAAATTAATTACAAGTCTAACCAAGACTGAATCCAAAAATCAAAATCTTAACAGGGTGGATTAATCAATGAATTTGGGGCTTTTAGGTGTGTAAAGAATATTTATTTTGACAATATATTAGAATTTATGTGCGAAAAAATAAAAATTCTGGAAACTTGTTCGTTCATTATTGTGTTTATCTCCTTCGCTGGCAAGTCAACCACCAAACTCCGTCTCACACTCCGATCCCATCAACACCTGCTCACCGCCTAGAAAGGGGTATAGGTATGTTTGGAACAAATGGGAAAAAAACAGAGCTTCCAAATGGAGAAGCAAAAGAATGAAGAAGAAGAAGAATATTTGAAGTTAACGGTGTTAATTATTTTTTTTAACTTAGCAAAGACTATTTTTAAACATTTTAAAAAGTCTAGGGACCAAGTTTGGACATTTGAAAGTCTAGGGACTAAAATTAAACAAACATGAAAGTTGAGAGACTAAAATTAAACATTTGAAAGTCGAGGGACCAAAATGGAACAAACTTGAAAGTCGAGGGACCAAAATGGTATTTTAACCATTATTTTTTTAAAGAAAAGAGAAGAGTAAAACGTTCAAAGACATGATACAAGCTTAGAGACGGACCTAATAAACACAACTTCAAAAGTCTAAAAACTAAAATGGTAAGTCAACCATTATTGTACTATACAATTTACTTACAACAATTGACTCACATGAATCAACATAGAAAAAGTGAATACAAAATGTAACTTTTTACCTACCTGCATCTATGGAATTTGAAGAGATAAAACTAGTAGATGAAGTATAAGAAGGTGGAATAAATTGAGTGAATCCAGAGTTAGATTGGAAGGTAACTTGAGAATAAGTTGAAGGATCAACAGAAAGAATTTGGTCATCTCCATTAAGATATCTTGTAACTTGCCTCATGGTTGGTCTAGCTTCAGGGTTATAATGGGAACAAGTAAGGCCAAGCTGCAAAACCATCTCCATCTCAGCCATGTCATAAGCTCCATTCAACTCTGGATCAGCTGCATTAAGAATTTGACCTCTTTTATGGCATTCCATTACCCAATCGACCAATATGAACGCATCTGATTCTAGCGGTCTTCTTCCACACGCCACTTCAAGGATTAGAACTCCATAAGCAAACACGTCGGTAGTTTTTGATGCTTTCCCCGTGCGAGCCAACTCAGGTGAGATGTAGCCAATTGTGCCAACGACCCTGGTTGTATGTGATATTTGGTCGTGGTCGTATAACCTCGCGAGCCCGAAGTCACTTAGTCGAGCATTCATGTCGATGTCTATCAAGACATTGCTTGGCTTGATATCTCGATGGATCACTACTTGCTCCCACTCTTCGTGCAGGTATAGCAATCCACCAGCAATGCCTTTGAGGACGTTGATTCTTTGTTCCCAATTTAGAACAAAGTTGTTTTCTGGATGGTAGAGGAGAGAATCCAAGCTTCCATTTGGAACATAGTCATAAACCAAGAGAAGATCCTTATTTCTCTTGCACCATCCTTGGAGATTGACCAAGTTTTTGTGTCGTAGTCGGCCCAAACTTTCAACCTCTGCAGCGAATTCCCTCATTCCCTGGTTCGAATTTTGGGTTATCTTCTTTACAGCAATTTCACTTCTGGTGGAAGGTAAGACGCCTCTGTATACCGAGCCAAATCCTCCCGATCCAATGAGCTCGGAGTCTCTAAATCCCTTCGTTGCTTTGTAAAGATCTTTATGAGTAAATCTGCGAGGACAATCTCTTTCCCATTCTTCAAGGCTTTCCTCTTGTAATCTTCTTCTGAATATGGAGGCTAAGAACAGAATTCCCATAAACAACAAAGCAGATAATATTGGTACAAGAACAGTGACTAGAGGATTGAATGCTGCAGGTGGAGGCAAAGCAGATTTCTGTTTCGGCGGTATTGGAAGTCGAGAAAGATCCAACGGAGGTGCGGGTGCATTGATTGCAAAACTCCAACCTGTAATGTAATGAAAGCTTGTTTCTTTTCCTGTTGATGCAGAGAAGCCAACAGACATTTTATTTACTAAAACTAAAGACAGGTTTATCTTATGTGAAATCAATGGCTCAATTGGCTTCTCCACATTTATGGGAGCTATTGTGACATTCATAAGCTCACTAAAACGATCATATTCAATCCAAGCTTGGATTAGATCACCACTATCCAAATACAGCTCCTTCTTCACATTAGAAACTTCAGTATACTCAGCCGTTTCCGACGCATTCGATCGCACGCCATTCTTGTTGATTCCAACATGGTTGCCCTTTGTATTTTCCTGGTCATCAAGGCCACTAACAGTATCGAATTCAACCGAAAAGATATGATTCGAATCGTTGCCATTGTTGGAGCTGTTGAACAATCCCAAGTAGTGTCCACTTTCAGCATCTGGAAATTGGGTTGATGGAGCTATAACAAAGGCAAATCCATACCCAACTGGTGGACCAGAATCTGATGGAACTATTGCAAAAACAAAAGTTGTGTTGAAAGAAGAAACATTAGAAACTGATTCGGAACTTTTATCAAACATCTGTTGGGCACGAGGATGAAAAGCCTGGCCTATAACAAACTGGGAGCTGTTAGTTAGCATTAACAAGCCAGAAGGATTTATAATTTCTGCTCCTTGACCAAGAACCAGATCTGAACCATTGAATCCATGGTACACAAATGGATCCGGAACAGAAAAACAAGCAGTGCAGAAAAGAAATATTGCAAAAGAAGCTGCCATAGCCATGTGAGGAAGCTTAAAAAATTTAAGGAAGAAAACAATAGTATTGCCTCTAATAAATAGTGAGATGTAGATTTGAAAATGGGTAATTGTAAGGAAGATGTAAGAGCTATGGGAACTAAACCCTCCATTGTCAAAGAGTTGAAATTTATGGTATTCATTAAATAATGAAAAAGACAGAGAGAAATGGCATGAGAAGTGGGAGATTAATTGAAATGAAAGCACAGGAATTAGGAGTGTTTTTTTATAATGAAAAGTCTATAGACTTTGAACTTAAAGACAAATTACTCTCCAAAAATGTGGTGGAGAAGAAAGTTAGAAGTTTCTTAGCAACTATACTCCATCCACCATGTTTGGTTCACAAGGCTCAAGTTTCCCCTTATCCTCTTCTTCTTCTTCTTCCTTTTTTATTTTTTTATTTTATTTTTTAATTTCTAAAAAAATTATTATTATTATTTTCATATTTGTCTTTTGATCAAATGTTACATTAGTTTTCTTGGAGATGGGCAAGGGTGTTAGGTAAACACTCCCTATTATTAGTGAATATAGGATTTCTCATACTTTTTTTATATTGATGTTCGACTCTCCCACTTTTTAATGTGGGATATTTGTGAGATCTTATTATGCTCCAAGATGGACCAATCTTGAATTGAATCTCAATTTTATATTTATTGAATCGATACCCGTTTGGGCTTTATGGGCTATGATAGCATATTAGAGAATATGAAGGTTCCACCTCAAAACCAATTAGCAATGAGTGGGATAACTCATATCTCTTTTATATATTGATGTTGGACTTTCCACTTTTCAATATGGGATATTTGTGAGATTCTAACACTCATCACTCCTTTTTTACCTTTATATGAGTTCAACTAATTTTCTATTTTTCTTGGGAATGGGAGGAGATGCAAACATCTTGAAATACCAACAATAAATTTCATGACAGATTTTATTTTGGTTGAAACATCATTTATTTTTGGTCTTTGCAATATAGCTTGTGCGTACCTTAACACGAAATTCGTAGGAAATTAATTGTTATGTACATGACTATTATAATTAAATTCAACACATTTTAATTTTTAAGACTCTCTTAATCACTAGACCCCAATAATAATTATAAGTATTTATATAAAATATCTTTTATGGCAATTTTTCCCAAAAGACCTAGATTAGATAATTTTATATATTTTTTTACATAAAAAAGGAATGAAGCTACTTTATCGATAATAAAAATCCAAGAAACTAGGTCCTCACTAGCAGTATTATTGTTGTAGTAGATAAACTTCAGATTAAACATGACAAAGAACATCATTTACTCTTTATAGCACTAACCTTTTACACATCCAAATTAGATTACCTTTTTTTTCTTTGACAAAGCTGCAATTAATGGGACGTTAGAAGTTTTAAATTTGAAAAGAGAACGCTAAATAATTGTATAGACATGGACAAGAAAACACGTACCACCCTAACCACATCTACCATCCAATTAATTAAAATTCAAAAGTTCAATTCAATATACATCCAATTAAAAGACACCTTGTAATCTTTTCATCAAAATTCGTAGAAGAGGTAGATAATAGATTTTATGAATTTAAAAAAAAAAAATTTAAAATTTTCTTTATTTTTTATTTATAAAATATAAGATGAAATAAGAAAGCATAAATATGATTTTTAAGATTTTAGAGAGATGATGGTTTCGAGGTTTTTTTTTTAAAAGATGGTTTCGATGTTCGTAGATTAAACTAAAATAATAAATGAATGAAAAAAAAATATTGTGTACAAAGTAAGATTTTAGCATGACGAAAACTTATTTATTGAAGAAGTTTAATTTATTTTATAATTTTCTTTAAAAATTATGATATGTATATTTTTTTTTATTTCACTTTGATCTTGAACTACGTTATATGAGATTTTAAAATAAAGTAGATAATCAATATTTTACTTACTCATTTAATATATATATATATATATTACTTATAAGTATTTTAATAAATAAAAATATAATGCCAGAAAAAATCTCCTGTGCAAGTCACGTTCCAAAGTTCTAGTAGATATATATATATAGTAATAATGAGAGATCATTGTTACCAAACTTTTGAAACTGAAGAAGTCGTGCACTTTAGCCTCATTCTTTAAACATTTTTTTCAAGATCTCCAATTTTTTTTTAAAGGCAACAATTATGCAAAAAAGATCCTACAAAAATTATTGTAACAAAAGAAAAATTAGATGAAAGTTAAATATATAATCCGACAAAAATAAGAAAATTATTATAAAACAAAAAAACAAAGAAAAGTAAATCCAAGCAAACAGAAACTATTATGGTAAACAAAATATAAAAAACTATTTATAGGATTGGAAAATTCAATTTATTATTTTAATTATAATATACAATGTCAAATAAAATCTATGAGATTTGATAAAGATATCTTATTTTCTAGGTTATAAAGATAATGAAAATTTAAATGATATTGAGAATATTTTCATTTGATTGTTGAAATCTCTTATCTTCTAACTTAATCATAAAATCTATGAGATTTGATAAAAATATTTTATCTTCTACGAATGAAAATCTAAATGATATTGTAAATATTTTCTACATTATTTGCATTTTTTTTTATATTCCAATAAATGAGGTAATTTAGAGTATGACTTTAGAGATAAAATCGTCTAAAAATGATTTTCCCGTTAAGCCACACTCTAACATAATATGATATATAAAATTTCCAACCAACTAATTATTATTATTATTTTTACGATCACATTCTTCTTTTCTTCCATTTTTTTTTCTTCATCCATACCAACCAAAATTACAACAAAAATCCACTCTTCCCAACTCTCATTTAATTTAAACAACTTTAATATATATGATTGACTCCATTTTAAAATCTTTATAACTCAAACATCTATATATAAAAAATAGACTTCCATTTTTATTAATTGAAAAGTAAATGATTAAAAATTATTCATCTCTACTTCTCTAGTTAAATAACTCTAATAAATCTCACTTCAAGTAAATTATAATTTTAATATGTTCTTCATCAAGTCTTTAGCAACATTACACTTTTCATTTGGTTGCTTTAAACAACATTAAAAATTCACATATTCATACAAAAATGTTAAAAAAAACTAAATTTGGTTGGAGTCCGGGTTTAAGAGTAAAATAATCTAAAAATAATTCTTTGTCTAAGTTTTTTTTTTTCTAAAGATAATAAAATAAGATTTGTTTACTTGAGATAATTTGTCAATCACATATTGTTAACTAACTTAGACAAAAGTAATGGTAAAAATCATAAAGTAATTCAAGATATTGTTTCAATCATACATGTCTTGCTTCCCAATTTAAATGCAACATCAAAACTTGAGATACTTTTAAAAATTGAATTACTTTTGAAAATATAAATTAAATGAAAAAAAAACTAAAAATTAAAGTAGATTTTCTTGGATTTGGTAAGAATTATTTTTTAGCTTCGGAGTACAGAGATTCGAATGCATGAGTTCTTGGTCATTAGGCATACACTAATGTTGATGAACACCTACTTATGTTGGCATAGATATTATGAATTAACCTTTTAGATTCCAAAATTTACCAAATTTAATCAATTTCATTATAAATTATAATTTGAAAAATTAATAAATTGTGAAAGTTTTATACATAAATTATTGAATAATAATATTATTGTATTAAACATATTCCATTTATTAATAGAATCTAATAGAAATCTATCAATTTACTTTATTTATTAGTAATTGATTCTATCAGCTCTATTGATATAATCTATCAATTTACATTTTTTGCTATGTGTGCAAATATTTTTATTATTGTGCTATTCATGAAATATTTTAACCATTTTGTAATATACATGCAAAAGCCCCAATTAATATATATATATATATATATATATATATATATATATATATATATATATAATCCAAAAATATTTTTTCATTCCAAACCACATTTAAAAGATTAAGATATAAGATATAAGATTAAAATTAATATATATATATATATATAATTTTTAATTTTTGTATTCTAAAATCAATTAATTAAAAAAAAAAGTCATAAGAGTAATATATTTTTACTCACTAAGGAATTTATCTTTATTATTATTTTTTTTTTCTAAAAACATTTGCTTAACAAAGATTGTGAGTAAATTCGAAATGTTACATGTGTCATTTGAATTTGAACAAAACATGGACACTTTTAAATGTTTTTATTATTGAAAAATTGAAGAAGAATATGTTCTTTCAAATATTGAGTAATTTATTTTTATAGTAGTCATTGAGGGTTTAAAAAAGAGTTAATTTAAAAACTTATCAAATTTCACTATTCCATTATAGATTCTAATTAATAAAAAGTCATTTAAATATATAATTGTTTTCACTATTTGTTTTGTTATCTTTTTTTAATTTATCATGCAAAAGAAATTTAAAAAGCTTTTTTAGGTAGAAACTTAAAAAGTTAATATCTAACTTAAACTATAATTTATTTGAGATAATATAATTAATTAGAAAATTAAATACAATGAACAGAAACTTATACCTTCCTTTCCAACTTGTATAAAACAAAAACTAAAATAGTTGAAAAAAAATATAATTTATAAATTAGAATTGGAATATATATAATAATTATTTTACCAACAAAATTGAAATATAAGTTTATATTTTTTTTCTAATGAACAGTTTTTACAAATGTCCTCGACAAACCTCTTGAATAAAATAACAATACATTATTTGATTATAAAAAGTACAACTATAATATTAACAATAAAAAATCTAAATCTCTAACTATCAAAATTATTCGATAAATAGATTTGTCAGTTGAGAATTTGACAAACAAACATAACTCCTTATGAAAATTAAAGCTATAATTTAAATAAAATCATTAAAAAAAATGATGCTCCTCTTAAATCAGATAAAAAAAAAAAATGATATTTTGTATAAAACCACACTCAAGCCTAGCATATGAATACATTAAGCTTTTTTTTTTTTTTTAAGTTAATAAAATAAGAGGTGGTACCTTTGAAATTATAAATAATTATTTGGACAAAACAGTAAAAAAAAAATGATTCTCTTTCTCAAGCCCCACTTAAAATTAAAGATACAATATAATATGATATTTTGCTTGAAACCTCAAATATATTATCTTTATTCATTATTATATGTATACATCTCCAACTACTATTTTCTAGAAAAAGATCAATATGTGCTACAAAAAAAAAGGATGAATGTTAAATTAAATATATCAAAACAAAAAATCAAAGAATACACGAATAATGAAAAAAAGGAAAAAAAAAGTAGAAGAAAGACATCTAAAAGGATTAAAACTCACCTTTTTGTTGAAAAATGATGGAGAAGACTTCTTGCATATATATATATATATATATATATATATATATATATATATATATATAATAGATTAATCTATTTGTATAAAATTAAGATAAATATATGTGATTAGAAAAATATACCTATGCATTTAGCTTTACATACATAATACTTTGTCCTTAACTTTAAATAACTTTGTAACATCTTCATGTTTTATTTATATGTCCAACTACTATTTTCTTCTTGTACTAAAAAAAAAACTACTATTTTCTTAAAATTAAAAAAAAAAAAAATTTTGCTACAAAAAAGATAAAAGATGAGTGTTAAATTAAATATATCAAAACAACAAATCAAACAATACATGAAAAATGGAAAAAAAAAAAAGGAAAAAAAGCGGAAATAAAAATACAAGAAACACATGTGAACAATGAGGCTTAAAACTCACCTTTTTGTTGACAAATGGTGGAAGAGACTTCTTTATACAGATGTAAAATTAAAGAATTTCAAAACCTTTGAACATTTTATTGAAATTAAAAGAAAAATTAAATAAATGAATAGTTACACAAATTAAAATATAATATTTATAGTGATGGAATTTAAAAGGATAATATCCATTGAATATAACTACGTGAATATGTGAAAATAAATTAATATTTACACGAATTAAGATATAATGAATATTTGAAGTTATGAAATTTAAGAAGATAATATCCATCGAATATAATTACGTGAACTTGTAAAAATAAATGAATTAATTGGAAAAAAAGACTATTTTACATAGAAAAATCGAGACCTAAATCGGAGCAATTTTTTTATTTTGTTTGAAAATTTTGATGGTTCATAATATACGTGAATTCTCTTATTTTCTAACTTAGACATAAAATTTATGAGATTTAATAAAAATCTCTTATCTTCTACGTTATAAAGATGAGGAAAATCTAAATGATAATGTAAATATTATTTACATTTAATTTTTTTTTTTAATATTCCAATAGGAGATTACGTATAATTATTATTATTTAGTTAGTTAAATAGGGTGGCCAACGGCCATATGTGGGTGTAGATGAATATTTTTAAATAATTAAGACACACTTTAAATAGATGACATGAATGTAATTTAGAGTGTGGCTTAAGAGATAAAATCGTCCAAAAATGATTTTCACCTTAAGCCATACTTTAAGGTGGTATATGATATGATAAGATTATTTTCTATACAATAAATATTTGTTAGAATGGATTACTTTTTTTTTTGAATTTTTGTAATTTTTTATAAGAGTGACAACCGAACTAGATCTATATATTGTTCACTTTGGCATACACGCTCATGACTTTTTTTTTTTTTTTCATTTCACCCAAAATGCCTCATACAAATGGAGATGTTTGTCATCATTTTATAGACACATGATTTTATAGAATTTGGGAGAAAACACAAACGAGAGTAGAAGAGAAATGAAAGCACAAAGAGCTGCTTCTATATTCACTTTTAGGATAGTTTTCTCCACAATACAAAACATGATAGAACACCCTATTTGTGGTGTAAGGAAAGACAAAAGACCAGCTAAATATTTAATTGGAAAGGCACTTGACTACTCATAAGTACACAACAACCACAAGCATACCAAAGAAAACAATAACAGTGGAGGAGTATGTCCACAGAAAACGTGTCTTAGCATTCCCCTCATCTAACCAATGTAAGGCTAAAGAGGCAGTAAAAATAATATTATAACCTAAATTCTTCTACTTACAATTTTATATCTAATAAGTAGATGAACCTAACCTTTTCAATTACTTTTTTTAACATTCTAAAAAAAAATAATAAAACAAAGTCAAACGCTCAATGACATGTTACAAGCTTAGGGACCTAATAAACACAACTTCAAAAGTGTAAAAACTAAAATGGTAAGTCAACCATTATTGTTCTGTACAATTTACTTGCATCAATTGACTCGCATGAACCAACATAGAAAAAGTGAATACAAAAAGTAACTTTTTACCTACCTGCATCTATGGAGTTTGAAGAGATCAAACTAGTAGATGAAGTATAAGAAGAAGGTGGAATAAATTGAGTGAATCCGGAGTTGGATCGGAAGGTAATTTGAGAATAAGTTGAAGGATCATTAGAAAGAATTTGGTCATCTCCATTAAGATATCTTGTAACTTGCCTCATGGTTGGCCTAGCTTCAGGGTTATAATGGGAACAAATAAGCCCAAGCTCTAAAACCATCTCCATCTCAACCATGTTATAAGCTCCATTCAACTTTGGATCAGCTGCATCAAGAATTTGACCTCTTTTATGGTATTCCATTACCCAATCTACCAATATGAACGTATCCGATTCTAGCGGCCTTCTTCCACATGCCACTTCGAGGATTAAAACTCCATATGCAAACATGTCTGTAGTTTTTTATGCTTTCCCTGTGCGAGCCAACTCGGGTGAGATGTAACCAATTGTGCCAACAATGCTGGTTGTATGAGAAATTTGGCCATGGTCGTATAGCCTTGCGAGACCGAAGTCGCTCAGTCGAGCATTCATGTCGATGTCTATCAAGACATTGCTTGGCTTTATATCTCGATGGATCACTACTTGCTCCCATTCTTCGTGCAGGTATAGCAATCCACCAGCAATACCCTTGAGGATGTTGATTCTTTGTTCCCATATAAGGACAAAGTTGTCTTTTGGATGGTAGAGGAGAGAATCCAAGCTTCCATTTGGAACATAGTCATAAACCAAGAGAAGATCATTCTTTCTCTTGCACCATCCTTGGAGATTGACCAAGTTCTTGTGTCGTAGTCGGCCCAAACTTTCGATCTCTGCAGCGAATTCCCTCATTCCTTGGCTCGAATTTCGGGTTATCTTCTTTACAGCAACTTCACTTTTGGTGGAATGTAAGGTGCCTCTGAATACCGAGCCAAAGCCACCTGATCCAACAAGCTTGGAGTCTCTAAATCCTTTTGTTGCTATGTAAAGATCTTTATGACCAAATCTGTGAGGACAATCTCTTTCCCATTCTTCAAGGCTCTCCTCTTGTAATCTTCTTCTCAACATGGAGGCTAAGAACAAAAGTCCCATAAACATCATAGCAGATAGTATTGGTACAAGAATAGTGACTATAGGATTGAATGTTGCAGAAGGCAAACGAATTTCTGTTTTCGGCGGTACAGGAAGTCGAGAAAGAGTCAACGGAGGTGCTGGTCCATTGATCGCAAAACTCCAACCTGTAATGTAATGAAAGCTTGTTTCTTTTCCTGTTGATGCAGAGAAGCCAACAGACATATTCTCTTTTAAAACTGAAGACAGGTTTATCTTATATGAAATCAATGGCATAGTTGGCTTCTCCACATTTATGGGAGCTATTGTGACATTCACAAGTTCACTAAAACGATCATATTCAATCCAAGCTTGGATTGGATCACCACTATCCAAAAACAGGTCCTTCTTCACATCGGAAACTTGAGTATACCCTGCCGGTTGCGACGCACTTGATTGCACGCCATTCTTGTTGATTCCAACATGGTTGCCTTTCGAGTTTTGTGGTTCATCGATGCCATTAACAGTATCGAATTCAACCAAAAAGATATGATTCAAATCGTTGCCATTGTTGGAGCTGTTGAACAATCCCAAGTAGTGTTCACTTTTGGCATCTGGAAATTGGGTTGATGGAGCTATAACAAAGGCAAATCCATACCCAGCTGGTGGACCAGAATCTGATGGAACTATTGCAAAAACAAAAGTTGTGTTGAAAGAAGAAACATTAGAAACTGATTCAGAACTTTTATCAAACATCTGTTGGGCACGAGGATGAAAAGCGTGGCCTATAACAAACTGGGAGCTGTTGGTTAGCATTAACAAGCCCATAGGAGGCCTTATAATTTTTGCCCCTTGACCAAGAACCAGATCTGAATCATTGAATCCATGGTACACAAATGAAGCCTGAACAGAAAAACAAGCAGTACAGAAAATAAATATAGCAAAGGAAGCTGCCATAGCCATGTGAGGAAGCATATAAAAAATTGAAGGATGAAAAAATAGTTTTCATGTGAAAGAAACTCTAATAAATAGTGAGATGTGGATTTGAAAATGGTAATTGTAAGGAAAATGTATGTAAGAGACTATGGGAGCACCACCTTTGCTAAACTTTTTCATTGTCAAAGATTTTGAAATTTTTGGTTTTCATTAAATAATGAAAATGACTTGGAGAAAAATGGCATGAGAAGTGGGAGATTAATTGAAATGAAGCCGTAGGAATTAGGAGTGTTTCCATACAGAAAAGTCTATAGACTTTGAACTTAAGGACAAATTACTCTCCAAAAATGTGGTGGAGAAGAAAGTTTGAAGTTTCCAAGTATCTATACTCATCCATCATGGGTTCACAAGGGCTCAATTCTCCCCCGGTCCATTTCGTTTTCTTTTCTTCTCATTTTTTTTATTTGACCAAATATTCCAATGTAGAGATATTTCTAATTTTCTTGGGGGTGGGGGTTAGGTATACAGTAGGGGTGATTTCGGTTCGGTTTTTGTCGGTTTTGTACCAAACCGACAACCGAACCAATATCTCCGGTTTTCAAAAAATGGATCCGATCCAATGTCCAATAAAGTATAGAACCATTGATTCGGTTTTTCAATGTCCAAAAATGGATCCGATCCGATCCAATGTCCAATTTTTTTTAATATATCAAAAATAATATTTCTCATATAAAAACAACATTCTCGTAAACAACAATTTTTTTAAAGGTTAGAAGTATTTTTAACTTATTTAAAATTATTTAAGGATATTTTTTACTTGAAATAGGGGTGAATTAAAGAAATATTAATGGAAAGAAGATTACTCTATATGAATTATTGACTATATATATATCGGTTTGGATCGGTTTTTTAAAATGAAAACCGGAACCGATCCAATATTTTCGGTTTTTTCAAATTACAAACCGATATGTCCAATTTTGAGGTAAAAAACCGATCCGATCCATTGGTTCGGTTCGGTTCGGTTCGGTTTTTCGATTTTTCGGTTTTTTGTTGCACCCCTAGTATACAGTCCCATCTCTCCTTGTTATTTCTTGGTGGGTATGTCTTAACTAGTTGGCTTCAATTGAAAATAAACTCTTTATGAAAGTTTTTATTTTTTGTTAAAATACCATTTTTGATATTGAACTTTGAGATTTATTTCATTTTTTGTCTTTAAACTTTAGTTGATAAATTTTAGTTAATTTATTTTCAATAAATCTTTTAAATAGTAATTTTAATCATTTTTTTAAAAAATAAATATTAACAATAAATTAGACCAAAATAATTGGATTACTAGATATGGACTTTTTTTAACCTCAATCGTTATTTTGTCCCACAACATATTAAAGAACACTCGTATTTGTCCCAAGACCTAGACCTAGGAGACAATAAAAAATTTTATAATTAAGCTCACACAAATTTTAAACGTTAACATCGAAAAAGAAATATATCAAAGAAAATTTATGTCTCTATTAACAAAGTCACCTCTTGAAGGCAATTAGAATTGAACATTTGTGCAATAATCAAAATGGATCAAATCTCAAAGTACCTAGACTAGAATAACATTTAAATAATTTTTTATTAAAAATTAAATATATTTTATGGCAATTTTTATGCCAAAAAATAGGTCAGAATTAGAGATATACACGGAGCGGGGTGGGATCGGGGAATGCCCTTCTCGTCCCCATCCTCGCCACCAAAATCATTCCCCATCCCTGCAAAATTCACCGTTTTTTTTTTGGAGATGGGGACGGGGATTCACTGTAGGGAATTGGTGAGGATCGGGTTCCGGCGGTGAAAAATTCAACATTTATTTTTATTTTTTCCTTTACTAATCTTAATTTTTATAAGTATCTTTTAATAATATTTTCAAATAGTTAATTTTTCATGGAAAATATACCTTAATTTCAATTAGATAACTAATTATTATAAAAAATATTAAATATTTCTACAAACAAAATACTATAACTAATGATTAAATTAGCAAAAAGACGGGAAACATTATTTTTTAAAAATAAAAATAAAATTTAAACAGGGCGGGAATCGGGGAAACGAGGAGGGGGAGTACATTCTTCGTCCCTATCCCCATTTATGGTGTGGGGATTTTTTCATCCCCGCTCACTCCCCCATTCGCCGCCCCGTTCAGGGCGGGTCCCCCGTGGCCCCGGCCCCACGGAGAAAATGAACATCTCTAGTCAAAATACTATTTTGGTTCTTAAACTTTGAGCTTTCTTCTATTTTGGTCCCTGAATTTTCAAAAGTTCAATTTGAGTTTTTGGACTTTAAGATTTGTTCCGTTTTAGTCCCTGAATTTTGAAAAGACCAAGTTAAGTCCTTGTATTTCAAAAAAAAGAAAACTAAAAATCAGTCTCTATAAATTTAAAGTTAATGTTAATCAAAACTGATTCAATAATGTCGATAATTTTAATACAATTAAAGACAAAATATAAACATATTTCTAAAATTTATAAAAGAAAGATGAAAAAATATGAAGAGGATCCCCAAGCTCTTGTTATATTCAGTATTCACCCAAGGGCTTCTTAAACTTGCAGTAGGTTTCTTCTTAAGCATCCAGCTGATGGAATTCATACCATGGATACTTGAGATTACTCTAGTCCAAAGGGTATTTGACTCGTAAAAGAATCTCCAACCTCATTTAGCTTTATGGTGAATAACATCCATACCAAGGCCTCCCATGCCTTTAGCTCTAGAGACTTTATCCATCTAACCAAATGGCTCAAACTATCTTTCTCAAATCCAGCCCATGACAAATTTTGGATCATTCTTTCAAAAGAAAGAGAAGCTTGAGGCGACATCTTGAATAGAGGTGTATGATATAGGGGAATACTTGATAATACTGATGAACACAATGTTAGCCTACTTCCTCTCGAAAGAGTGAAATGCTTCCATTTATCAAGCTTCCTTTGGATTCTATCCAAGACTGGCTGCCAAAATGCTAAATTCTTGAGATGTCCATCCAAAGGAAGACCGAGATAAGTAAAAGGGAGTGATTCAACCTTGCAACGAAGTTTTGCAGCCTAAAGAGCGACTTTGACAACATCCATATTTAAACCACAAATAGAGGATTTCTCCCAATTAATCTTTAGTCTAGAGCACCACTCGAAGAATTCTATAGTATTGGCTAGAACCTCCATCATTTGATCATCATCCTTGCAGAATATTATGGTATCATCTGCATACTGGAGCATTGGAACATGAATTCCATCCTTTCCAACCTTGAAGTCTTCATAAATCCTTTTATCATAATTATTATCAATCATTGAGCTAAAAGTTTTATGCAGCCTTCTGCCAGTTTGTTGCTCTCTGCTGGAACAAGCCGCTGAATTTGTTTGGTCTCTGTTGGATTTTCTCAAATAAAGTTACAGAAAATTTATTTCATTTACTTCTTAGACCTTTGTTTAGAAGTAAACGCCATTTTCTTTGGATCGATTCCACTAAAAGCCTTTTATATAAGTTATGGTGGGAAAGGAACCAACGCATTTTTCAGGATTTTTCATCCTTTTGGCATGACAGAAGCGACTTGGCTCGAATGAAGGTCTCTTTATGGGCAAGTTCATCAAAGGCTTTCAATGATACTCATTCCAACAGATCTTTTCAAATTGGGAGGCTTTTACCTAGTTTTTTGTCTCTATTTTTTCTTTATGGAATCCTTGTTTTTGTTGTCTTCGAACCTTGTTTGGTTTTTTGGTTTTCTTTATTTATTTGTATCGTTTCTCTCTTTGTAATTACTCTTCATTTTCTCAATGAAAGATTTGTCTCTCGTTTAAAAAAAAAAACATTAAAATCTACCTAAGTATAGAATTCAATTAGCTGTATTCAATTTAAAAAATGGAGTGGCATAGTGATAGAAGGTCTTAAGTAATTAAGGGGCCATGAGTTGAATTTATAGTGGTCAATTATCTACAAATTAATTTTCTATAAATTTTCTTAACATCTAAATATCATAGCGTCAGACAATATGTCTCGTGTCAATAGCCGAGATGTGCATAAACTGACTCGAACAGTCATGAATATTATAAAATTTATATATATATAAAAAGAGCAATAGTTCCTCTCTCCACTGATCTAATCTGCAAACACCACTTGGCTTCACACTTGCTCTATCATCACTTCTAACCTATTAGAACCTACCACATTATTATCATTAATCATTAACATTAGCAGCGTAAAGAACTCCAATAAAATCCAGAGCTGATAATCTCTCGTTCCCTAACACATGCTCAAAACATTATATATATATATATACACACGTATATAGTCCCCAACCTAACAAACACCTTTCTAATACTCTCACTCACTCTCATGCCTCCACTGAACAACAGTCGTGTGGCTTTTGTATTCACAAATTGGAGGCTACCATATTGACTTTGGGAAACTATTGTTGAGTAATGAAGTTGGTAGGCAATTATTGTCGAGTAAACTTTAATGTAATTTTCAACATGTTTAAATGTTGTAAATAGGGCTATAAATAAGGAATTAATGGGTCTTTAATCATGGAGCTAATTAAAGAATTAATGAGTCTTTAATTATGGAGCTAATTAATGAATTAGTGGAAAACATTTTTGATAAATGAAAAGCCAAAAAATGGAAAAGTCTTGGAGACCAAGTATTGTAATTGGGCTATAAATAGGATGCTCATTTCATTATGAAAAGTAGAGCAAGCAAGAGAAAATTATTGAGAAAGAGATAGAAAAATAAAGAAAAGTATTTTAGAGAATTTGTGAGTGTTTTGTCTCTCCAGTCATGAAAGCGACTGTTCTATTCACATTTTTCTAGTTTTTTTTTTCTAGTTATTAAGTGGTTTCATTTAAATCTTGAGAGGTTATTCTCAAGAGAGAAAGATTCCAACTTCCTATCAACAACTTGGCTGATCTTGTATTTCTACTTTTATATTTGATTACAAGGTTCGAGCGTTAGTAATAATTAGTTTTCAACAGTGTTTCAACATTTGAATGGCACTGTAACGGCCCAGGTTTTCATTCTGGTTCTCCAGGTACGTTCGGTTGTTCATTCCGTGGTTTGGTTGAGCCGTTAGGGTTGTTTGAGCCTCTAGGGGCATTTTGGTCATTTGGCTTTCAGGGGTAGTTTGGTAATTGCCCAGGGTTTTAGGTGGTTTCCAGACTTGTGGAGAGTTGATGTTGTATCTCGGTTTCAGGTTTTGACTAGAGAGTTGTTGCTGAGAGGTTTGGAGCTCGTTCGGCTTAAAAACAGAAAATAGGATTTAATTATGTTGCTGTCAGGACTCGAAGGGGAGACCACTTGGGGGACACTTGTCATTTGGGGGATTTTTTCCAATATTTAATTAAAGAAAAGGGAGGAGAAACTCCATTTGTTCTCCTAAGCCCTAGCCGACCACACCCCTCTCCCTCATTCCCGATCTTCTTCTTCATTTTCTTCTCCATTGCCGAGCCCCCATTACCAAACCAACCATCTCCATCGCTCACCATTGCTGACAGCCGCAAGCAAGCAGCAAGCAGCCCCTCGCACGCACACGTTGCCCATCGCCCATCGCAGCCTCTCCAGCGCGAACACCAGCCCGCTGATCCCGGCTGCTCGCACACACCCGCATCGCCTCACGCCCACGCTTGCTCGCTCGGCCTGCTCGTTCCCACTCACACCCTCGCGCATGCAGCCTCATGCGAGCACAACCTGCAACACTAGCAGCCAAACCCCCGACCACCTCGCCCACGCCCATACGCTGCTGTCTGCTCACCCGTGTCTTCACCTAGCTGCCGAGGACCTTAGGCCTTCTCGATTTTGGGTAGAACCTCTATTCCCGAGCTTTGTCTGATGATTTGTTAATTCGATTGCCTAGGGTATTGAATTGTGATGTGTTATATTATTGTTAGGTTGAAACTGTTGATTCTGCAGCTCGAGGGGCATTTCCCTGTTGATTTTCTGTTTCCACTTTTCAGGTAAGGGTTCCTTGTCGGGTTGTGTGGACCCTGCGCTTGGCTTTGATGGCTCCTAATGTCTGTTATATATACTGTTAGTGGATAGGCTTGTGCAGGTTGTTTGTTATATATACTGTTAGTGGATAGGTTTGTGCAGGTTATCTGGATGCTACTTTGCTAATGCTTATGTCCTAATCCTGTATGTTTGTTTGACCTTTTCTTGTATGATGTATGGCCTGTATCCATATGTTGTGATTAAGCATGTTAGTGGATAGAGTTTGTCTGAACTGACTATTAGGACATGGCATGTAGAATGGCGTATCTTTATGTTTCATTGCTCTGTTCCGTATGGCTGTTATTATTCTGCTTCTATTGTTCACTATTAATGTTGAACCATGCTAGCTCTAGGTCACCTAGTAATAGTTGTATTCTGCTAAGTATACCCAGGATTAGCCCAGTATGTGCTATCCAAGGTTGGCCCAGTGTGTGCTAATCGGGTTTGCTCTGGACTAGCCCAGTGTGTGCTGACAGGTATGAGCTAGACTAGCCTAGTGTGTTTTGTCCCTTTGTTGGCCCAGTATGTGCTAACCAGATTATCCAGGATTGGCTCAGTGTGTTGTTGATCTCAGGCTAGCCCAGTGTGTGCTGCCCGAGTTGCTCAGGAATAGCCCAGTGTGTTTCTGTCCCATGTTGGCCCAGTGTGTGCTGACAGGTATGAGCCAGACTAGCCCAGTGTGTGCTGTCCCTTTGTTGGCCTAGTGTGTGCTGACCAGATTATCCAGGATTGGCCCAGTGTGTTGCTGATCCCGAGCTAGCCTAGTGTGTGCTGCCCGAGTTGCTCACGACTAGCCCAGTGTGTTGCTGTCTCCTGTTGGCCCAGTGTGGGCTGACTAGGTATGAGTAGGACTTGCCGAGTGTGTGCAGTTCAGGACTAACCCAGTGTGTTGCTGTCCTTTGTTAGCCAAGTGTGTGCTAACCTTGTTTGCTGAATGATAGAGCTTCTGAGATTACTAAACTATTTATCCTATTTGTTAGCCCATTGTGTGCTGACTCTATCTAGCTATGAGTATAGATCGTTGATGTTGTTCATCATGCTGTTATACTTTTTGAGACTGCCATGATTCTTGTGATATGTTGTATGCTAGGATGCTAGAGGATTTGTCTTGCGTATTGTACCCCGGTTGGGGAATCCTTACTGAGTGCTTTTGTATTCACCCTTTCTGTGGTTTTTCCACCAGGTAACTTGGCACAACATCGAGGTGGCTAGAGGAGGAGCTGGATGATCATGGGAAAGGCCGCTACATCTTCTTGTTCATGCATATTTATGTAGTTGAACTGTTTTATCTAGAACTTGTAACGTTTTTAATTATACTCTGGCCAGAGACTAAACCATTTTTAATGTTTTCAGCTTGAGATGTTTTTGGAACTTAATTCTTTTATAATATGGATGTTTGAGATATTATGTTTTAAGTGAATTGAAATCGAATTGCATCCTGTAGTAAAGGTCGTTTTGGACCATTTAGTGTCGGGTTTTATAGGCACAAAGTTTATTCATCATTAACCATCATGAAATAGTTTAGTGGTAAAAAAACGTTGAGAGTAGAGAGAATCATGGAGATCACCCCCACTAATTAATATGCTTTATGTTTTTTAATCAACCAAATATAATACGATTAGTGTTGGAATAAACTTAAATATAATTTAATGTATTTGGAATAATTGTTAATTGAGGAAATTAGTGGGAGACAGTTAAGGAATTAAGGGCTGTCAATTTAGAAGTTATTTAAGGAATTAGTGGATCCTTAATTTAAGAATTAATGGGAAGAATTTTTGGTAAGAACTTGGAGACCAAGTTTGTAATAGAAAATAAATAGAGCGTTCCTTCATTGTGAATTGTAGAAACAAATGTAGATCGAAAGTGAGAGTATTCGTGGAGAATGAAGAGAAAATTGTGTAGAGAGTTTTAGAGAGGAATAAAAGAAAGTATTATAATTTTTTTTTATATTTTATTGTTTTATTTGTGATTTTAGTTTCTACAATTTGGTGTTGTGATAAAATTAGTCAAAATGTGGCTGGGCTAGTACAAGGACTCAAGGGCTCATTTATCATTCTCAAGATTATACGTTCAACTTCAACAACAAAAGAATTTCCATAAGATTTTTTTTGGTTAGAATATCTAAGATCGTAGAAAATCAAGAAAAGCCCATTCCTGGGTTGCCACCAAAAGCATAAAGCATTTGAGTTCTGACATATATATGACTATTCAACTCCTGGACTTCTCCTTTTGCCTTCAACTCCCTATAAGGCATATAATACAAGTTAGGCAGAGTTGTTTTCTGCCCTTAAACCGTTTTTAAACCATTTTCATCTGTTGTAGAAGGGACATAAACAATAGTGTTTGAGAAAAGACAATTGACTTGTTAAAAAGACAACTTACCTAAATCATACATAGAACCAAAGTTATTCTCTTTATATATATATATATATATATATATATATATATATATATATATATATATATCCATGAGTGTTTGAAGTATCTTATGCTCACCTTGAGTCTCGATTAATCTCACAGGAAAACCACCTGCCTCTACCACATTGTCAAGAAAATTCATAAAAAATTAATTCGTAGATAGATCACATTATATAGATTGAACGCATTACCTCTAAACAGTTTATGGGTTTTAACTATTAGACAACGTCGTGATAGTTAGTAAAGATTATTCGAACTCTCACACTCAGCCTCACAAGAGCAATCATCCACTTGCAAACAAACTAATTCTTTCCATTATTTCCTCAAACTACTAAGTTCATTCAAATTTCATATTGACATCTCATAAATGGGCATGTAGAGGCAGACGAGCGATGCGGGCGAGCTCGGGCTGAAACGGCCCGCGGACGGGCGACGATGCTGGCGCTGCAGGGGCAATGTAGGTGCTGGCGACGCGACACGGGCTGGGCACGATGGCGCGCGAGCTGCTGCTGCAGGCGATGGGAGTCTACCGCGATGGCAGAGGCTGAACGATGGGAGTCTAGCGCGATGGCAGGGGCTGAACGATGGGCGTCTGGGCGTGCGACGGGAAGGGGCTAGACGTTGGGCTGCTCGGCTGGGCGATGGGCGTCTGGGCGGCTCTGCTTTGGCGACGCGATCTCTTCTTTGGCGATGGAAATTTCTGCTGGTGGTCCTCTCATTCTATTAGCCGCAACAAGACCAAAGCTCACCTCTTCTTCTCTCGGCCAACAAGAATACTCCAAACAAAAAAGAAGAAGGGATCGAGGACACTTACCCGGGGCGACGAACGATGGAGCTTTGGGAAGGAGAGCACGACAAGGAGCTTGGGAGGAATGGGTTGGGCGGCTAGGGAGTTTGGAGGAACAAAAGAACAACAAACCTATTTTCCTTTCCTTTTAATCAAACACACCAAAAACCCAAAACCCATAGCTAACTGAGACATACTGCGGAATGAGCATCAATATCATCTTGTGGCACAACCGGCAACACCACTCATTTGACCACCCAGGCAAACTGGGTTCGAAACCCCACAACCACACTTTTAACTCCCTAATTTATTTTTGCATCACTCCATGCCCAAACACATCCACAAAGCAACAAAACCCTACATAAGACCATCCAATAATATCAGCAGCTGAAAAAGACAGAAACGGCCCTGACGGCCCGACCAAATTACCAAAATACCCCTAGGGCATACCTGGAAGACCGGGATGAAAACCTGGGCTGTTATATGACGTGTCCTATTTTCGCAGGAAGCCGTCGCACAGAAGGAATGACTGAGAATAGAAAAGGAAGGAAATAATCAGCCATCAAGTCTCGCTGCATAGAAGGAATAATTGAGAAAGAGAAGGTGATTGGTAATCAAATTGGGCAATCAACAAGACTAAAATGGAAACTCATAAAGCAGAATATTTGAGAAGAACGTGGTCGTCAAGGAACCTTGAAAGCTATAAAAGGAAGAAGAATCGAAGGAGAAAAGTGTGCCAATTTGGAGAGGAAGCTACCGATTGATGAGCGTATGAGATGCCATGGTCTCACTAGAGATCCCAATGACCTCTGTTCATCTATAAACCTCGAAGAATTGTGTACCAACGCGGTGCCATAGATGAAGACGCCATTGGAAACAATGATTGTAACGGCACAGGTTTTCATCCCGGTTCCCCAAGTATGTTTCTCTTGCGATTCGATTGTTTTGTTGGCCGTTAGGGCAGTTCAAGCCTTTAGGGATATTTTCTCGTCCCCATCCAGCCGAGGCCAGGCACCTGATCATCCTCGTCGAGCAGCCCCAATAGATCGCCTCCCCATGCTCACGCACAGCCATCGGAGATTGCAGCTATAAGCCTTCGCCCCTACCACTCAGCCACCGAGCCAGTCGCACGGCCGCACGCATTACTGCCCTCACGCTGTGCCACTCACCCATGATCGCACAACAGGCGCATTGTCAGCCCGTGCTTGCAATCACTATCACTGTGTCTCACTTGCACGCATCGCTACCCTCACGTAGCGCCTCGCCCAGTCGCTCCTCAGCTGTTGCACATGCCCGTGCTGTTCTACCCGCACACATAGCCTCGCAGGCTTATTCTTTCTGGCATGCGTTGTGTTCCCGTTGATAAGCCTGTAGTACCATGCTAGGGGTGTTTATGTTGTTGACCATGTATTGAACTGTTTGGGAACAAGTTTGGGTATTCTTAGTTAGCACTTGTTACGTTGTCATCATCTAGAGGCTGAGAGCGGACATAACGTACTTTGTCCCCCCAGGTCGGGACGAGCGAGGACAGGTTCTCGCCCCCGGTAGGTGGGCGTGGTCTAGCTCACCACCCTGTATAAGCCTAGTATGTAGCCTGCTAGAGCGGAACCCTTCCTTGGTGCAAGCCTGCCTTAGACGGTTCTTAGCTTCAGGCATCAGTGGTTTAGATTGCTATAGTTGAGTGTCGAGGGCCTCGCATTACTGTAGATTAGTGGCATGAATTCCGAGTCTTTAGGCATGTGCACCTGGACATGCAGTTTTTTTAGGCCACACATTTATGTGGTTTGCAGCAGCATGCAGTGTGCGCGCACACGCATTAGGCGCTGGGAGGGGAGCTCCCTCAGGCTAATGTTGTTAGTACACCACTTTCATTCCAAGTTTAGAGCCAGACACCGGGTACTCTCTCGGCTGTCCCGAGATAAGTTTAGAGATCTGATCAGGATCAGTTTAGAGAGCTGATCACTAGGCCAGGAGTAAGAGACTCTCGAGGATTCAGGAGTTGTGTTGAAGACTCAAAGTAGAGATTCTTTGTTGGTAACTGCATTGCATGTATACTAGAATGCTAGATGATTTTATGTTTCATATTGTACCTCAGCTGGGATTCTTACTGAGTGCTTTTGTATTCACCCTTATTTTTGTGGTTTTCCACTAAGTAACTTGGGACAACACCGAGACAACTAGCAGAGGAGCTGAATGATCATGGGAGCTGCCGACGTCACTCTTTCTTTTATTTATTTGTTTCATCATGTAGTTGGACACGGAGTCTGTAGGGTTTTGCTTATTGTTTCTAAGGTTGTGTTTTTGAGGATGTTGAATAAATTATTGGCCAGGATCTTGTTCGTTTTTAACTGGATTTATGTTTGGATGTTTTAATTGAAAATGACTTATTTGCATGAGATGTTATTACTGTTTTAAATGTCTTCATGAGCATGCATACTGAGTAAGAACCAGGTTTAGGACTATTTATAGAGTCGGGTTCTTAAAGTTGGTATTAGAGTGCAGAGTCATAGATTCTGTAGACTGACCTACTAAGTTAGGTTGTTTATCCCTATGATCATTAGCACTTCAATGGCCGTCAGGTATGTCGAAAGTTCTTTTGTTAAGGGTTTTGATTACAGTATTTGCATCTAGTATAAATGTGTTACGCGTTGTTGGTAGTGAGGATCCAAGTGTGGACTAACTCTTTTTGGTTTGTGTAACGACCCGACCCGAATGGGGTTCTAAATAGGCCATTACCTCAATGCATGCATACAAATCTACAGAAAATTTGCAAGATGGTGTTTGGATTCTAAGTAAAAACTAAAACATGAAAACATCCATTTAAAAATCAACATAAATTCCTGAAACCTGTCCCTGTTTCCAAGCACCTGTTCCAAGACAAATACATTTCCAAAACATACTCTGATCAGAGATTTATTTAAAACATACAAGCTTTGCAATAGTTACAACAATGCTAGAATCCGGAAATACATTCAGAAAACACCCTAGGGCTCCGTGCCCAACTACATGCATTCAGAGGACATTTAAATCATAAACATAAACATAAGACTCAGAGTTGAACAACGGGTTTCCATGATCACAGCTCCGCCTCCAGCCATCCTGTCTCGCACCATGGTTACTTGTGGAAAACCACATAATAAGGGTGAGTAACGAATTACTCAGTAAGAATCCCCAACCGGGGTACAATACGATATACATGGTCATCTAGCAGAAAGATATGCAAGCTATGAATATAAACACAAAATAGAGCACATAGCTTAGCCCACACTTGGGCCTCGGATGCCAACTCAGGGTCTTAGTCCGGAAATAACTCACCAAACAACACATCACACAAGCCGCCCTATATGAGAAACAAGTCCCGGCCTCAGCCTGTCTACTGTCGAATGAAAGGTACACTGGCTCAAGATCCCGATGAGCTCTCGGTGGGTGCTGTAATGAGCGTAAGCATGTACCGCGTGCTCACTGCGGACTATGAAGGGGGTGCGGGTCTAGAGGCAAAATTTGCCCATGTCCAGTCCACCACGCCTAACTAATTCTTTGGATCGGTGTCACTAACATAGGGGTGTGAGACCTAGACACGTAAACTATGTCAGCCTGAACCACCGCACCTGAGGCTAAGGAAACGGGTCGTGGTAGGCTTACACCAGGAAACCGCCCTTACCATAACCGGTGGCAATCAGGGGCTACTGCCAAACATGCTGAGGACATGCTGGCTGCCGGGGACGAGGCAATGCCAAGTCATCATCCCGACCGTTGGGGCATTTAACAGTCTGCCACCCTCACCCAAGATTGCAGGGCCTACCGGTAGGGTTAGCTAATCCCTCACGGGGTCCAGGGACGGAGCACGGTCTCGACGTCCCTGCCATGGATGCAAGGTACTTTATGCATCAGGCCCGGATGATGCTATCTACCTGCAACTCTAACCTGCCTTAACAATCAGCAAACAATTTCATAAAATCCAATACGTGCTCAATAAGAATACAACGAGCCTAGCATGATACTACGAAGCAAGGAACAGATACGAGCATGCCAGAAAGGAACAACCTAGCATGGATTAACATGAGAATTAACCAGGAAAATCATGCTAATCGGGAATTCAGATTAGAGCACTTAGCTACGCATGTCAATAAACACAAACAAGCAATCAATCAGCAATCACATATAATATCGTAGGGTCCACACAACTCCGGTAAGAAATCCTTACCTGGCCGGAAGACCTCTAAACACAAGAAACCTAAGCTGCGATCGAACCCGAGCTAGCTAGCGAGAACCTAACAAAAACAACAATAATTACAATCAAAAGGCCCAAATAATATAAAACAAACAGGGCTCAGCTCGGGAGCAACTCACGAGGCACTACGACACTCGGACGGGCAAGCCGCTGCTGCGGGGGCCAGTGGCTGGCGCTGGCTCGCAGCTTGGGCGCGCTGACATGGCGCTGAGGTGCGCTGGGGGCACGGGCTGGCGAGCGGGGACCTTCGGCGCGGACGCATAAAACGCAGCGGCGAGCGACGACGCGCTCTGAGAGGACGCGACTCGGAGCGGCTCGGCACTGGGGACAACACGGATCCGGCGACACGGGGGCCTGGGCGACAACTGTCGCGAGCGGCTGCGGCTCGGGTCAAGGCGATGCGCGATCGGCAAGGTGCGGCGAGCTCGGTGGCGACCACTGGCGGAGTGGGCGACGCGCGCGACTGGCGAGGCGGGGGCTCGGCCGGCGAGGCTTGGGCGCGCGGGCGTTAGGCGAGCCAAGGGCTCTGGGCCGGGCTAGGCTGCTTTCTGCCAGGCTAGGGCTAGGGGAGAGAGAGAGAGAGAGAGAGAGAGAGAGAGAGAGAGAGAGAGAGAGAGAGAGTGAGAGAGAAAGTGAATTTGGTGAAAAAAATAAAAGAAAAGAAAATGAATTTGGAAAAGAAAAGGAAAATGGGAAATAAAAGGAAAAATAAGGATTTTATCCAAAATCCATCCTTATCCACTTTTATCCTTAAAAATCCTATTTCCCGGCTTCGTCCTTCGAGACCAGGCTGAAGAAGCCTCTTCCAAAAAATAAAACTCACTAAAACCAACTCCCAAAATCAACACCAAGGGCCCGGGCTTGAATCCCAAAGGAAGCACACAACCAACCATCACTTTGCAAAAAACCCAAATCACAACCGAACTTCCAAACGACTAGCCCAAACATCTCGGGACTCGCAGTCCAACCCAAACAAGCCTCAACAAAGGCAGGAGCTACCTCGAAGCCCTAAAAACCACAAATCCTGCCCGAAGAGCCAAAAGACCAAAATACCCCCAAGGGTCAAAACCGCTCTAACGACCCAACCAACAACCGAAACTTGACTCGAAGGCACCTCGAAAACTGGGATAGAAAACTGGGCTGTTACAATACTCCCTCCTTTTAAGACTTTCGTCCTCGAAAGTCCTAAGACGAAACAGCTCCAGGAAAACTCCATAGAAACCAAACCAACTGAACTTCTCGGCTAAAACAGCACCAACCTTCTCTGAAAACCAAACCCTCTTGGGTCCTCAAAAACTCAAGGCCACAATGCCATCCAGACTGCCAAACACTGAAATCCGAAGGAAAACAAATGCGAAAATCCTGACGGCAAACCACGTCCTCAACTCGCACCAACTCTCAAACGGTGCTACTCATAGCAAACTCGAGGACTGGCCACAAGCTCTGAAACTCTACACCACGCACTGGCAAAACTCCTAAGGAAACTCACAGCTGACAACAAACAAACTCAACCCTACAACAAACTGGCCAAACAACTGAACCTTCCATATTCCAAAACTAAACGGCCTACTCTTACTTCACAAGAGACCAACAAACCTCAAACCTTGACTACAGCCTTAACGAGATACAAACGAACCACCAACTGGCGTCTGATCTAAAAAGACAAACTTCTCCAACTAGAACACGACCACAACACTTAAGCAACCATCTTAAGGATAAATCGCCAAACCAAAGGCAAGGGGCACCATCCTGGTACACCAGACGGCTAACAACACTCACACCAGCTGAAACTTCAGCTACGACCACCTTAAAAAGACAAGGGCCAAGCACAGACTCCACTCGGCCAAGCCAACAAACTAGAACTTCTCATCGGCCGAACGCAAACTTTCCAACGAAAACCTACCAGCAACTGGCCAAGGAGAACATCGCCAGGCAAGGAACAACCAACATTCCTCTCAAGGAAAACTCGGGAAGCAAGGACTAAACCATCACACAGCTATCTGCGACACAACACCTTGAGGAAAACAGCTCAACAGCTTACCAACCAATGCCACGGCACCTCTGTGCCAACTCACTCAAACGCGGCTCTGCTAACGCCAACTGCGAACGCACAACAACTAGGAACAAAGCCCGAGAAGGACTTGCTCAGCAGAACTCAACCCAAACTTATAACGAGCAAAGCTCGCCTCCAAGCTACCACTCAACTCTTAAAATCCAACTGGCTACTTAAAGGACTTCTTCTTTAAGCTTAAGCCTAACACATCTTCCAACCAGAAGCTCCACTCCCGAAACCTTGCAAGGAAAACGGATGACGACAACCTCAAAGCTTACGGATTCTGAGCCACACGAATCAGCAAGACTACCTCAGAAGCTAACACTCGAAGCTGACATCCAGGGAGCAACTCAACCACCACCGAGACTAGAGGGAAAGGGAAAATATTCATTCCCCAAAGAACCAACAACTTGCCAGAACAACTCAACTCTTACTGGCTGGCCACCGCCCTTGCGGGGACAAACAACTCTTGCTGGCTAACAACACAAAGCAGGGACCCTCAAGTGAAATTTGACGCGCGCTACACGATCAACTACACAACTCGGGAGCTAAGCTGACTCCTACCAAACGGGAAACGACTTCCCAGCAAGCAAACTCTGAAGGGCAGCGAACATCACACACGCTCGCTGACTTGCTCAAACCCAAGGCAACAACAACCAACTCTCTAGGAAGCAACACCCAAGGAAAACTCAACCAATCGGATCACCAATCCGAAACTAACAGAACTTACTCAACTGCCGAGGGAGGGGTCAACTCCCAAAACTTCCTGACTAGGAATAAGACCTCAGGGCAACGCCCTCCAGCTAGAACCGAACTAGCTCTCGAAACAACAAGAGGACCAAACCTTGGCCCAACACTCACAAGAGGCAAAACAACCCTTACTACAGCCTCTAGAACACCATCCAAGAATCCGCTTAACTGGACAAACAACTGCTTCCAAGCAGCCAACAAACTTTTCCTTCTTGCTAACACCTCTACCATCAACTCCAAAACCAGGGGAGTAACCTGACAACTCCCCGAAGGAAACGGCTCTTACAAGCAGACAACCAACGGACAGAGAGCTCCACATACGCTCACTGTCTTGCTCCACTAGAGCAACAACATCCAACTCACGGGGCAACAACAGGGCACAAACCACTCGCCCCACGAGCAAAACTAATCTCTAGCAACTCCAATCCACACCTTGGCCGACACCAAGCATCAACTTGCCACCACACCGGCGCCAATCCGGACTTTACTCCAAACAAACAGTAGCTTGCCAGTCTACCAAGACTGCTAGCAACTCCACCGAGGCTACAGACTACACGCCTCCAGCTGGCCAACTAAACTCACTACCTGGGCCTGACTGAGCTCTGGAGAGGCTCTCCACAACCTAGGGTTCTCTGACAACCCTCGACACACACACTGCCGGCAAACGATCTAACAGACAACTGCCTGAACAAACAACTCCACTTTTCTAGCATCACAACCCTGCTGGCCAACTCCAACTCCTTGGGAACCAAGAGGACCCGAAATGCTACAGAATGCGCCATCCTCCTACTCAAACATCAGCCACAACACAGCTTCTACCCAAGGAAGGATCCGAACAACTCTCTTAGCCATGACGATCAGAAACCACGCGGCTTAGCTACCACCGCTCTTGTTCAGTTTCCAACTGAACTCCAACCAACGATCAACAAGAAGATCCGCCAACCAAGCTTAGGTCCAACTTAACAAATCTTGCCTAAGCAACAACCTGATATCACGAGCACGGTATCCTTACCACCTCAACTAAAGCCTTACAACATCCACCTGGAGTCCAACTTCTCCAAGAACTGAGCACTAGATCTCCAAAGCAAACTCTACATGGATCTGAAACTCTCGCCACAGAACGAACCACTCAAAACACCCTTGTGTGCACAACTCTCAATCTTCCTTTAGAGATCCAAGACTAACAAGCGCTTTTCCCAAAAAGCAACACTAGTTCCTGGCAGAGATACAATCAATCCAAGGAACACCAAAAGTTCCATCTCCACACGATACTCGAAGCTGAGGCAACCTTGCTCTACCAAAGCATAACAATGCCAAACCGAACTTACTTTATACCAAGCCTCTACCAAGGGCGCTTACCCCTAAGGCATCCAAAACCTCTCACAAGGCAACAACTCATCTCGCCTCATAGGCATCCAACTCAGGGTCCCTCTGCTGGACCAAACCGCATCTACAATGCTCAACTCTCCTCAGATTAAGGCACTCGAAGGTAGTTGACCACACTACCAACCACAAGGAAACTCTCGGCCTTAACACTAGCGCGAGGCTCACGCGCACCAACACTTACCAACCGCCAACCTGCTGACTGGCTCAACCTCTAGAAACACTGGGAAGAGGCTCCGACTCCTCTCGAGCATCCTTTCGCTTGTAGTCCATCGACTACCACTGAACTAGCCCTCTGGCACGACCTAAACAGGTGCCACTGCCAACCATCTGCTATGCCCAAGCCAAACTCAAGCCTTAACCAGACTTAGTGCCAAAGCGGCACACCAACCAATGCACCTCAAGTGCCACTACTACCAAAACCACATCTTACTACCAATGGGGCCAACAAGGTCACAACCTCAAGTGACAAGAACTCTGGCTAGGAATACAAGGGCTCCAACTCAAAAAAAACCATGCCTATGACCTCTCATCAAACCGAAGGCTCACCGCCTACTCTTGCATCTCCACATGATGCTCAACAAACCTCTGGCCGGCTCTCTCAACATGCAGCAGCTAGCTCCACTCCGGAGCTCACCAAAGGAAGAGCGCTCAACTCTACCAAAAATCTGAGGAAACCACCAACGGATCCAATCCGAAGGGAACACTGCTCACTGCACCCTTAAACCACGGTGGTTTCGCCACTCTTGGCCGCAAACAACAACACTTTACAGGAGCACAAAGATGCCTCAACAATCTCCTCAAGGTCGCCAACTCTACGACTACTCACCGGGCAATCAAACAACCGCTAAGGCTCAAGATCAACACTTGAGCTACCCAGGCTAGACCACACGGGGACCTGCTCCACAAACATCCACATAAGCACAGCCATAGCTAACTCCTCTCTTGGAGTGGCTGTCCAAGGCAAAGCACCTCCACCCTCTCACTAGGGGAAAACCAACAAATGGGCCACAATTGGCCTACGGGAGTCCAAGCTCTGCCTCCCACGGGGACGACGTCCCAGGGCATCCGAATCAATCTGGATACCTCAACAAGCCACAACATACATCACACACTGCGGGAAGTTGGCATGATGGCGCTCTAAACCCAAACCAACAACGAGTCGAAACTCGCTCGCTCTCCGCTCCACAACACTACACAAGGCATACACTAGATGACAGGTATTGTAAATTCTTAACCCTTTTTCAACAACAAACAGTAAACTTAGGCGTACCTGATGACTTTCGGAGTGCTGATGATTATGGAAAAAATGACCTACAACGAAAGGTCAGTCTACAGAATCTATGACTCTAAGCTCTGATACCAACTGTAACGACCCGACCCGAATGGGGTTCTAAATAGGCCATTACCTCAATGCATGCATACAAATCTACAGAAAATTTGCAAGATGGTGTTTGGATTCTAAGTAAAAACTAAAACATGAAAACATCCATTTAAAAATCAACATAAATTCCTGAAACCTGTCCCTGTTTCCAAGCACCTGTTCCAAGACAAATACATTTTCAAAACCTTACTCTGATCAGAGATTTATTTAAAACATACAAGCTTTGCAATAGTTACAACAATGCTAGAATCCGGAAATACATTCAGAAAACACCCTAGGGCTCCGTGCCCAACTACATGCATTCAGAGGACATTTAAATCATAAACATAAACATAAGACTCAGAGTTGAACAATGGGTTTCCATGATCACAGCTCCTCCTCCAGCCATCCTGTCTCGCACCATGGTTACTTGTGGAAAACCACATAATAAGGGTGAGTAACGAATTACTCAGTAAGAATCCCCAACCGGGGTACAATACGATATACATGGTCATCTAGCAGAAAGATATGCAAGCTATGAATATAAACACAGAATAGAGCACATAGCTTTGCCCACACTTGGGCCTCGGATGCCAACTCAGGGTCTTAGTCCGGAAATAACTCACCAAACAACACATCACACAAGCCGCCCTATATGAGAAACAAGTCCCGGCCTCAGCCTGTCTACTGTCGAATGAAAGGTACACTGGCTCAAGATCCCGATGAGCTCTCCGGTCGGCGCTGTAATGAGCGTAAGCATGTACCGCGTGCTACTGCAGACTATGGGGGGTGCCGGGTCTAGAGGCAAGCTGCCCATGTCCAGTCACCACGCCTAACTAATTCTTTGGATCGGTGTCACCGACATAGGGTGTGAGACACGGACACGTAAACTATGTCACCTGAACCACCGCTTTGAGGCTAAGGAAACGGGTCGTGGTAGGCTTACACCAGGAAACCGCCCTTACCATAACAGGTGGCAATCAGGGGCTACTGCCAAACATGCTGAGGACATACTGGCTTCCGGGGACGAGGCAATGCCAAGTCATCATCCCGACCGTTGGGGCATTTAACAGTCTGCCACCCTCACCCAAGATTGCGGGGCCCTACGGTAGGGTTAGCTAATCCTCCTCACGGGGTCCAGGGGCGAGCACTCGTCTCGACGTCCCTGCCATGGATGCAAGGTACTTTATGCATCAGGCCCGGATGATGCTATCTACCTGCAACTCTAATCTGCCTTAACAATCAGCAAACAATTTCATAAAATCCAATATGTGCTCAATAAGAATACAACGAGCCTAGCATGATACTACGAAGCAAGGAACAGATACGAGCATGCCAGAAAGGAACAACCTAGCATGGATTAACATGAGAATTAACCAGGAAAATCATGCTAATCGGGAATTCAGATTAGAGCACTTAGCTACGCATGTCAATACACACAACTCCGGTAAGAAATCCTTACCTGGCCGGAAGACCTCTAAACACAAGAAACCTAAGCTGCGATCGAACCCGAGCTAGCTAGCGAGAACCTAACAAAAACAACAATAATTACAATCAAAATGCCCAAATAATATAAAACAAACAGGGCTCAGCTCGGGAGCAACTCACGAGGCACGGCTGACACTCGGACGGGCAAGCCTGACGGCGAAGGGCTGCACTGGCGCCGCTCGGCTCTGGCGCGCGACACGGCTACCGAGGCGCTGGCAGGCACGGTGGGCGAGCAGGATGCTCGGGCGAGGACGCAAACGCGCGGGCGATCTACAGGGGCGAGGGCGCGCGGGCACGACGACGCGCTATAGGGACGCGACTCGTAGTGGCTCGACACAGGGGACAGCACGGGCTGGGCGACATGGATCCGGCGACACGGGGGCCTGGCCTACATCTGCGGCGAGCGGCTCGGTGGTCGGCGTTGTGCGCGTGGTGGGGGGCGAGCTCGGGCTGGCGACGGCGCGACCTGGCAGGGCAGGGCTCGGCCGGGCGAGGCTTGGGAGCGCGGGCGCTGGGCGAGCCAAGGGCTCAGGCTGGGCTAGGCTGCTCGGGCTAGGGCTAGGTCGGGGGAGAGAGAGTGTAAAGACCCGACCCAAAAAGGGCTCTAAATAGGCCTTTACCCCAATGCATGCATTCAAAGTAAAGGACAATATGCAAATAATTTTCGGATTCCCAATTAAAACAAAACAATCAAGGTTCAATCAGAAATAAAGATAGTTTGCTGAAACCTGTCCCTGTCTCCAAGCACCTGTTTCAAGGCAAATACATTTCCAAAACGTACACTCTGATCAGAGATTTCTTAAAACATTTGAAACATCCTCAAATTCAATAAAGCAGGAATCCACGAAAACATTCAGAAAACATCCTGGGGCTCTGTGCCCGACTACATGCATTTGGGGAAAATAAAAGACAAGAGTCATAGAAATAAAAAGTCGAGACGACAAAGAGTTCCCATGATCACAGCTCCTCCTTCACCATCCCGCCTCGCACCATGGTTACTGAAAGATAAGTAAGGGTGAGTAACGAATTACTCAAGAAGAATCCCCAAACGGGTACAATACGATGCACATGGTCATCTAGATGAGTGTATGCAAGCTATGAATATAAACAGAATAGAGCACATAGCTTAAGTCCACACTTGGACCTCGGATGCCAACTCGGGGTCTTAGTCCGGAAATAAATCACACCACACAATACGCCCTATACGAGAAACAAGTCTCGGCCTCGGCTCATCGCCGATACGAAAGGTGCACTAGCTCAAGATCCCGAGGAGCTCTCGGTCGGGCGTTGTAATGAGCGTAAGCGCGCGCACCGCGTGCATCGCAGACTATGGGGGTGCCGGGTCTAGTGGCAAGCCGCCCATGTCGAGCCACCACGCCTAACTAAATCTTTGGATCGGTGTCACCGACATAGGGTGTGAGACACGGACACGTGAACTATGTCGGCTGAACCACCGCACACCGAGGCTAAGGAATCGGTCGTGGTAGGCTTACATCGAAGCCGTCCTTGCCCTATCGGTGGCAATCAAGGGCTACTACCGAAACACGCCGAGGACGTGCCGACCGCCGAGGACGAGGCAATGCCAAGTCATCATCCCGACCGTTGGGGCAATTTAACGATCCGCCACCCTCACCCAAGATTGCAGGGCCTACCGGTCGGGTTAGCTAAACCCTAACGGGGTCCAAGGACGGAGTACTACCTCGAACGTCCCTGCCATGGATGCAAGATACTTTATGCATCAGGCCCGGATGATGCTACCTACCTACACTTTAACCTATCATATCAATAACATACAATCCAATACAATCCAAAACGTGCTCAAGCGGATACAACGAACCTAGCATGGTACTACGAAGCAAGAACAGATATGAGCATGCTAGAATGGAACAACCTAGCATGGGCTAACATGAGAGAACAACATACGAAGTCATGCTAGTCGGGAATTGCAATGCAGAGCACCTAAACGATACATGCCGATAATCACAAACAAACATACAAACAACAATCACATAAAACATCGCAGGTCCACACAACTCCGTAGAAGAAATCCTTACAGCGGGGCAACTACACACAAAACCTAAGCTGCGATCGAACCCGAGCTAGCTACCGAGAACCTAACAAAAACAATGATAATCATAATCCATAAGCCTAAATATAATAAAATAAACAAGGCTCGGCTCGGGAGCAACTCACGCGGCCTACCCGACACGCGGACGGGCAGCGGCAAAGACGGCGGCCGCTGTATGGCGCCGACGGAGCGAATGGGGCCGATAGGCGGCAAGAGGCGGCAGGTCAGGCGCGCGCTGCGCGACGGATGGTCGGGCGCAGCGCGCGGGCGCGCGGCAAGCGACGACGCAGGTGCGACGGTGATGAGCGCTACCGGCGCGCGCGGCGGCGGCGACGCGATGCGCGCACGAGCGCAGCAGAGAGCGGCGCGCTGGCCGCTACCGGTGCACGCGACGGTCGGGCGGTCGCAGGGTCCACACAACTCCGTAAGAAATCCTTACCGCCGGCAACCACACACAAAACCTAAGCTGCGATCGAACCCGAGCTAGCTACCGAGAACCTAACAAAAACAATGATAATCATAATCCATAAGCCTAAATATAATAAAATAAACAAGGCTCGGCTCAGGGAGCAACTCACGCGGGTCGGCTAATACGCGGACGGGCAGATAAAGACGGCTGGTTGCCGGGCTGGGCGCCGACGGCGCGAAGGGGGCGATAGGCGGCAGGAGCCGCGACGCTGGCGCCGAGGGCGGCAGAGGCGGCAGCGCGCGCTGCGCGCGACGGATGGTCGGGCGCAGCGCACGAAGGCGCGGCAAGCGACGGCGAGGCGCGCGTGACGGTGACTGAGCTCGCTGGAGCGAGGCAGCGACGCGATGCGCGGCGACCGGGCGCAGCGCGAGGAGGAGCGGCGCGCGCAGCGCGCGCGCGCGCGCGCTGGCCGCGGCTGTGTGCACGCGACGGCCGCGACGGTTGGCGGTGCGGGCGGCTGGTGCTCGCTGGGCCGCGCGATCCGGGCGGCTGGGCTTGTTGCTAGGCGATCTGGGCGGCTTTGGGCTTGCCGCTTGGCAGATCCGGCATCTTTGGGCACTGCACAAACACACACACACACAAGCTCTTCTCCTTACCTTCGGCCAACAAGAACACCCAATCGAGAAGATGAAGAGGATGAAGACTTACTCGGAATGATGATTGAACCTCAGGGCTGCAAAAGGGATGAAAAACGGCTTGGGAGCTAGGGAGAACAAGCTTGGACGGCTAGGAGGGTTTTGGAGAAGAAAGAACAAAAACCTAATTTATTTTCATTTAACCAAATGCACCAAAACTCCAAGATCCAAGGTTAACTATAATATGACGCAGAAAGAGCAACAAGAGCTCTTCATAGCTCAATTGGCACGCATCCCCACAAGCTTTCCCGGAGACCCGGGTTCGAATCCCAGCTTCTACACAAATTCCTTTATTTTTACTTTTGCATCTATCCATGCTCAAACCCATCCACAAAGCCTTAGAAACTTACATAAATCCATCCAATAATTTTAGCAACTGGAAAAAGACATAAACGGCCCTGACGGCCTGACCAAATTACCAAAATGTCCCTAGGGCACACCTGGAAGACTGGGATGAAAACCTGGGCCGTTACAATATTCCCTCCTTTTTATGACTTTCGTCCTCGAAAGTCCTTAAGAACTGGAAGCCAAGACAGATACTCGCAATCTCATCCCGTCTTTCCCGCTCACGAGCGGCCTCCTCCGAACTCAGACTCCTCCACTAAACTTTTACCAACGGATCTCACTGCTACGTAACGTCTTCGTCTCAAAGACCATAATACTCACAGGCTTCCCCTCGAAGCTCAAATCCTCAATCTGCTGTAAAGGCTCAAAGTCCACAATGAGCGATGGGTCCGACACATAGTGCCTCACACCGATACATGAGAACACTGCACACGCCTGACAATGACAGAAAAAGCTAACCAATATGCAACTCTGCCAATCCTCTCGAGAATCTCAAATGGTCCAACAACAGGAGACTCCACTTCTTTCGCTTACCAAACCTCAACGCAACTCACAACGGCACAACCTTAAAACTACGCACTGTCCAACCTCAAACTCTAAAACTCGACGCCGAACATCTGCGTAACTTTTCTGCCTGCTCTGATACCAACTGTAAAGACCCGACCCAAAAAGGGCTCTAAATAGGCCTTTACCCCAATGCATGCATTCAAAGTAAAGGACAATATGCAAATAATTTTCGGATTCCCAATTAAAACAAAACAATCAAGGTTCAATCAGAAATAAAGATAGTTTGTTGAAACACGTCCCCTGTCTCCAAGCACTGTTTCAAGGCAAATACATTTCCAAAACGTACACTCTGATCAGAGATTTCTTAAAACATTTGAAACATCCTCAAATTCAATAAAGCAGGAATCCACGAAAACATTCAGAAAACATCTTGGGGCTCTGTGCCCGACTACATGCATTCAGGGGAAAATAAAAGACAAGAGTCATAGAAATAAAAAGTCAGAGACGACAGCAGGTTCCCATGATCACAGCTTCTCCTTCAGCCATCCTGCCTCGCGCCATGGTTACCTGAAAGATAAGTAAGGGTGAGTAACGAATTACTCAGTAAGAATCCCCAACCGGGGTACAATACGATGCACATGGTCATCTAGATGAGTGTATGCAAGCTATGAATATAAACACACGAATAGAGCACATAGCTTAAGTCCACACTTGGACCTCGGATGCCAACTCGTGGTCTTAGTCGGAAATAAATCACACCACATAATACGCCCTATACGAGAAACAAGTCTCGGCCTCACTGTCTCATCGTCGTCACGAAAGGTGCACTAGCTCAAGATCCCGAGGAGCTCTCGGTCGGCGTTGTAATGAGCGTAAGCGCGCACCGCGCGTATCACTGCGAACTATGGGGGGGTGCCGGGTCCAGTGGCAAGTCGCCCATGTCCGATCCACCACGCCTAACTAAATCTTTGGATCGGTGTCACCGACATAGGGGTGTGAGACACGGACACGTGAACTATGTCGTCACTGAACCACCGCACCGAGGCTAAGGAATCGGTCGTGGTAGGCTTACACACCGAAGCCGTCCCTGCCCTATCAGTGGCAATCAAGGGCTACGGCGAACACGCCGAGGACGTGCCGATCGCCGGGACGAGGCAATGCCAAGTCATCATCCCGACCGTTGGGGCATTTAACAGTCTGCCACCCTCACCCAAGATTGCAGGGCCTACCGGTCGGGTTAGCTAAACCCTAACGGGGTCCAGGGACGGAGTACTACCTCGAACGTCCCTGCCATGGATGCAAGATACTTTATGCATCAGGCCCGGATGATGCTACCTACCTACACTTTAACCTATCATATCAATAACATACAATCCAATACAATCCAAAACGTGCTCAACAGATACAACGAACCTAGCATGGTACTACGAAGCAAGAACAGATATGAGCATGCTAGAATGGAACAACCTAGCATGGGCTAACATGAGAGAACAACATACGAAGTCATGCTAGTCAGGAATTCAGAACAGAGCACCTAAACGATACATGCTGATAATCACAAACAAACATACAAACAACAATCACATAGAACATCGCAGGGTCCACACAACTCCGGTAAGAAATCCTTACCTGGCCGGGGCAACTACACACAAAACCTAAGCTGCGATCGAACCCGAGCTAGCTACCGAGAACCTAACAAAAACAATGATAATCATAATCCATAAGCCTAAATATAATAAAATAAACAAGGCTCGGCTCGGGAGCAACTCACGCTGGTGGTACCTGACACGCGACAGCAGCAAAGACGGCGGGGTTGCTGCTGGCGCTGACGGCGCAGCAGCGCGGAAGGGGCTGATAGGCTTCAAGAGCCGCGACGCTGGCGCCGACGGCGGCAGCAGGCTGCGGCGCGCGCGGACGGACGGATGGTCGGGCGCAGCGCGCGCGCGCGGCAAGCGGACGACGCAGGCGCGCGGCGCGGACGGTGATGAGCGCGCCGGGCGCGAGGCGCGACGCGCGGCGCGCGCGACGGGCGCAGCGGCGAGGAGGAGCGCGCGCAGCGCGAGCGCGCGGCGCGCGGCTGCCGCGGCTACCTGGTGCACGCGACGACGGCCGCGACGGGCTGGCGGTCTGGGTGGCTCGTGCCTTCTTTGCGCGATCTGGGCGGCTGGGCTTCTTCGCTAGGCGATCTGGGCGGCTGGGCTTGTCGGGCTTTGGCAGATCTGGGCATCTTTGGGCACTGCGCACAAACACACACACACACAAGCTCTTCTCCTTACCTTCGGCCAACAAGAACACCCAATCGAGAAGATGAAGAGGATGAAGACTTACCCGGAATGATGATTGAACCTCGGGGCTGCAAAAGGGATGAAAAATGGCTTGGGAGCTAGGGAGAACAAGCTTGGACGGCTAGGAGGGTTTTGGAGAAGAAAGAACAAAAACCTAATTTCTTTTCATTTAACCAAATGCACCAAAACTCCAAGATCCAAGGCTAACTATAATATGACGCAGAAAGAGCAACAAGAGCTCTTCATAGCTCAATTGGCACGCATCCCCACAAAGCTTTCCGGAGACCCGGGTTCGAATCCCAGCTTCTACACAAATTCCTTTATTTTTACTTTTGCATCTATCCATGCTCAAACCCATCCACAAAGCCTCAGAAACTTACATAAATCCATCCAATAATTTTAGCAACTGGAAAAAGACATAAACGGCCCCCGACTACCGACTAAATTACCAAAATGCCCCTAGGGCACACCTGGAAGACCGGGATGAAAACCTGGGCCGTTAGATAGAGAGAGAGAGAGAGAGAGAGAGAGAGAGAGAGAGAGAGAGAGAGAGAGAGAGAGAGAGAAAGAGAGAGAAAGTGAATTTGGGGAAAAAAATAAAAGAAAAGAAAATGAATTTGGAAAAGAAAAGGAAAATGGGAAATAAAAGGAAAAATAAGGATTTTACCCAAAATCCATCCTTATCCACTTTTATCCTTAAAAATCCCATTTCCCGGCTTCCTCCTTCGAGACCCGGCTGAAGCAACCTCTTCCAAAAAATAAAACTCACTAAAACCAACTCCCAAAATCAACACCAAGGGCCCGGGCTCGAATCCCAAAGGAAGCACACAACCAACCATCACTTTGCAAAAAACCCAAATCACAACCGAACTTCCAAACGACTAGCCCAAACATCTCGGGACTTGCAGTCCAACCCAAACAAGCCTCGACAAAGGCAAGAGCTACCTCGAAGCCCTGAAAACCACAAATCCTGCCCGAAGAGCCAAAAGACCAAAATACCCCCAAGGGTCAAAACCGCTCTAACGACCCAACCAACAACCAAAACTTGACCCGAAGGCACCTCGAAAACTGGGATAGAAAACTGGGCTGTTACAGTTTGGGTGTAGATCGCCAGTATGCCGGTCACACACAATGGAGCAGGAACATCAGGTGTTGCCAACCGAGGAGTTGGAATCAAGCCAGAGGTGGACAAGACCACGTTCAGGGTTGACCCGACCCGCAAGCCACCATTGGCCCCGACTATTAGTTTACCCAGATAGGGAGCATAGGCTATCTTGCCTCAGAGTGCAACTCCTGGAGCGAAGTTTGATTTAGCCATGAGAGAGATGATGGTCGGTTTGTTGGCTGAGTAGAGAGCTGAAACCTAGGTGTAGCTTGCAGCACAGAGAGAAGAGTCTCGGGCACAAATGGCCCAACTGACATAGTTGTTCCAGACACCCCCAGTTACCCCAGCTGCCCCAATAGCTCCGATGATCCGTTTGGGCGGGCAGAAGCCTGTTGTTGTTGAGACAGATTTGGTCGATGGAGTTGCTGAGTACGGCAAGTGAATGAAAGATTTTGTTAAGTGGTAGCTGCATGAGTTTGATGCTTCCGAGGACCCGTTGTTCACATCGAAGTGGTTGGAACGGTTGGAGTATATCTTCCATGTCATGGGTTGACTAGAGGTCCAGAGGCCGAGGTGCGCAGCACACATGTTGATTGAGACAACCGTTTGGTGGTGGGAGTCCACCGACAGAGGCAAACCAACAAGGTCTCCTTCAGCCACATGGGAGTTTTCCGAACTTAGTTATGAGCTAAGTAGATTAGTGAGGAAGCTCAACAGGAGATGGCGGAGGCCTTGTCAAACCTGAAGCAGGGAACAGACAGTATCGGTGGGTATGAGAAGAAGTTCTCAGAGTACAGCTACTTTTATCCTAAGTTGATAGCCATAGAGAAGCTTAAGATTAAAAAGTTTGTTGGCGGCCTGAGATAGGAGGTTACTCCAGATGTCCGGGCACTCGCTCCGGATACTTATGTCAGGGTCGTAGCGTTGGCCACGATCTATAATGCTAAGTACCCACCGATGCAAGCCCCTGATGCACCAGTTCAGAATGTACAGTCTTACGCTAGTCAAAAAAGGAAGTTTGAGTCTTCTATTGGTTCTCGATCAAGAGGCCAACAGCAGCACCGCCAGAGCTAGTTTCGGTGTAGAGATTAGCTTTGCATGCAACATCGATAGCAGGACCGCCAACAGGGCGTAGCCAGGAAGCCGCCCAGTGTCACACATGTGGCAGGTCACATTATGGTACTTCACCTCGAGCTTGCTATAGATGTGGCAAGGAAGGGCACTTTGCCAAAGCTTTCCCTCAGACCAAAGTTGTTTCCTGGCAGGCTCAGCAACAGGGCTGCATATTTGCAACGACTCGCCAGGAGGCGGAGCGGACTGATGCCGCAGTTGCAGGTACACTGCTTGTCTTAGATCACTATGTATTTGTATTGTTTGATTCAGGCTCGACCCACTCGTTTATATCAGATTCGTTTGTTAGATAAGAATGTTTGGAACTCGAACCATTAGGGTTTGAACTGTGTGTTGCAACTTCTTCGGGAGTAAGTATGATAGCTAGTGAGAATCTTAGGAGTGGCCGGATACAGATATCCGGAGAGCTTTTAGTAGCTACCCTCATAGTCTTGCCTATGAGCTATTTTGACGTTATCCTTGGTATGGAGTAGGTGGCTGAAAACCATGCGTTGATAGACTATCGCTAGAAAGAAGTTGTGTTTAGGCTACCCAAGAAACAGAGCTTCAAGTTTTGCGGTGTCCAAAGTGGAATGTGTCGGCAGTTGATTTCAGCTGTGAAATCTTGTCGTTTGTTAGCTCTCAGAGTTTTTGGCTTTATGGTGAAGTTGTCTGGTAAAAGTAATACCCCGTTAACCGTTGATCAAGTACCAGTAGTATAGGAGTTCGCAGATGTTTTTCCTAAAGAGTTACCGAGTTTGCCTCCGTAGAGAGAGGTGGACTTTACCATAGAGCTTGAGTCAGGGACTCTCCCTATCTCGAAAGCTCTGTACTGTTTGGCGCCAGCTGAGTTGGGAGAATTGAAAGTTCAGTTGCAAGAGATGTTAGACCGAGGATTCATCCGCCCGAGTGTGTCTCGGTGGGGCGCACCTATTTTATTTGTAAAGAAGAAGGATGGATCGATGCGCCTTTGTATAGATTACCGATAGTTGAATAAAGTCACCGTAAAGAACAAGTATCCTTTGCATCGTATAGACAACTTGTTTGATCAGCTTCAAGGAGCTTTTGTGTTCTCCAAGATTGATCTGAGATTCGGGTCCATCAGTTGAGGATTCGAGATGCTGACATTCCTAAGACAACGTTTAGGTCGAGGTATGGTCATTACGAGTGTTGGGAATATGGGGTAGGAACATGCATTTAACGCGGCGGAAGCGTGTGAATAATAAAAATTTTCACAATAATTAATCCAATTAATTATCTTTGATTAATCTAATTAATCTAAATGCAATACCCTAGGTGATTGACATGTTATTGGAAAAGAATACGTACATTGATTGTCGCCTCTAATCTAATCTAGCAGGCTTTATGTTGAGCAGGATCAACTATTGATAAGGATCATGGAGTTCCACAAGTTTCACTTGGACCTATTACATGATCCAAAGCAAAGAAGATTCAACAAGCATTCATTTTTCACCTTCAACAGTGGATAGCCTCAATTCAAAATCCATTTCATGTGCTAGAGATCATTTCAAGGGAAGAGGAACCATTTGATGCTTTAGAAGTCAATGTATGCAAGATTGAAGTTGTCCATGGAATTAATGACATTTGACTTGATTTAAATGTCTTAATCATTCCACAAGGAGAAATACAAATGTTAGAGTTGGCCACACAAACATCAATTTTCAGATTTTAGGAGCTTTTATGCAATTCTATGTTTAAAATCTTGTTTTTAATGTTTTAGGTTATATTTTGCAACAATGGCATTATGGTAATTATGATGGTTTCTTTATTTTAGGTATAACTTTCATAGGCTATAAATAGCCATGAAGTAAGTTGTAAAACTCAAATTTTGAATGAATGAAAATTAGCTCTCTACAAGAGATCATTTTCTTAGAATTCTAGGGCATGTTCTTTGTCTCTTTTTCTAAGTTTCCCTTGCAATCTTGTGATAGAATGCATTTGAGCCATTCAATCCAGCCTTGATCAAGCTTGATTGTGGAGTGACTCAATCTAGAACAAGATCTTCCCTATCTTTCTTCTAGATCATTGATCTTAAGAGGTAATCAAATTGTAGCATTTCTCTTGGTTGTTCCCAAATCTATAAGGAGGTGTTAATCTTTTAATTCAAGGGTTCTTGCTTCATCATAAGTTTGGATCTTTGGGCTAAGAATTTGGCTTCTAACGATAATACTCTTTGTTTGCCTAGTGTGTTTCAATCTCTTTTACAGGAATTTGAGGATGTTTTCCAAGATGAAGTACCTAAAGGACTACCTCCCATTCGAGGAATTGAACATAAAATAGACTTCATTCTAGGGGCAGTCATTCCCAATAGGCTAGCTTATAGAGCCAATCCAACCGAGATCAAGGAAATTCAAAGACAAGTGGAGGAGCTCATTGATAAAGGCTATGTACGAGAGAGTTTGAGTCCATACTCAGTACCTGTCATATTGGTGCCAAAGAAAGATGGAACTTGGTGCATGTGTGTGGATTGTAGAGCCATCAACAAAATCACTGTAAAGTATCGACACCCTATTACTAGGCTAGATGATATGTTTGATGAATTGCATGGTTCATGTTTATTTACAAAGATTGATTTAAAATCTGGGTATCATCAAATTAGAATGCATGTAGGAGATGAATGGGAAATAGCTTTCAAAACTAAGTTTGGGTTGTATGAATGGCTTGTTATGCCTTTTGGACTAACTAATGCTCCTAGCACATTTATGCGTTTAATGAACTATGTTTTGAGAGAATATTTAGGAAAGTATGTTGTTGTGTATTTTGATGATATTCTAATTTATTCAAAGACTTTGCTTGAACATGTCGAATATGTTAGGTCTGTTCTAACTACACTTAGAAATGAGGAACTTTATGCTAATTTGAATAAATGTTGTTTTTGCATGGAAAAAGTTAACTTTCTTGGATTTATAGTTGGTAAAAATGGAGTAGAAGTAGACATTGAGAAAGTTAAGGCCATTAGCGATTGGCCAACACCAACAAATGTAAGTGATGTCAGGAGTTTCCATGGGTTAGCTAGCTTTTATAGGAGGTTTATAAAGGACTTTAGTACCATAGCTGCACCATTGAATGATTTGGTAAAAAAAAAATGTTGTGTTCCAATAGGGGGAAATGCAAGATAAAGCCTTTGATGAACTTAAGGAGAAATTAACCAATGCACCATTACTTGTCTTGCTTAACTTTGAAAAGAAATCTGAAATTGAGTGTGATGCAAGTGGTTTGGGCATAGGTGCTGTTTTAATGCAAGATGGAAAGCCTTTGATGTACTTTAGTGAAAAACTAAATGGGGCAGCATTGAACTATCCTACCTATGATAAAGAATTGTTTGCTTTAGTTCGTACATTGCAGGTATGGCAACACTACTTATGGCCTAGAGAGTTCGTGATTCACACTGATCATGAGAGCTTGAAGCATCTTAAGGGTCAAAGTAAATTGAACCGCCGGCATGCAAAGTGGGTAGAATTTATTGAAACATTTCCCTATGTGATCAAATATAAGCAAGGTAAAAATAATATCGTGGCTGATGCAATGTCAAGAAGGTACAATCTCTTTACTTCTCTTAGAGCAAAAATTCTTGGATTTGAGCACATTAAAGAGCTATATAAATCTGACAAAAATTTTGGAACAATTTTTGCATCTTGTCGAGCTAGAAAAGTTTTGGATGATTATTATGTCTTTCATGAATATTTGTTTAAGAAAAATAAACTTTGTGTTCCTAAATGTTCTATAAGAGATTTACTTGCGAAAGAAGCCCATGGTGGTGGCTTAATGGGACATTTTGGGATTCATAAAACTTATGATATGTTGCATGAACATTTTTTTTTTGGCCTAAGATGAAACATAATGTTCATAAGGTTTGTAGTCAATGTTTTAAATGCAAAGAGGCTAAGTCTAGAACCCAACCAAATGGATTGTATACTCCTTTGAATGTACCTAATGAACCATGGACTGATATATCTATGGATTTTATCCTTGGTTTGCCGCGAACAAAAAGGGGTAAAGATAGTATTTTTGTTGTGGTTGATAGATTTAGTAAAATGACTCATTTTATAGCATGTAACAAAACAGATGATGCAAAGCAAGTGGCTGATATTTTCTTTAGAGAAGTAGTAAGATTACATGGAAATCGTAGAACTATTGTTAGTGACAGGGATGTTAAATTTTTAAGTCAATTTTGGAAAGTATTATGGGGTAAATTGGGCACTAAACTACTGTTTTCAACCACATGTCATCCTCAAACTGATGGGCAAACTGAGGTGGTTAATAGAACTTTAGGAACTTTGCTTAGAGCTATTATTTCTAAGAACATCAAGTCTTGGGAGGAATGCTTGCCATTTGTAGAGTTTGCATACAATAGAGCAATTCATAATACCACTCATTGTTCTCCTTTTGAAGTTGTCTATGGATTTAATCCACTTACACCTCTTGATTTGCTTCCTATTCCTTCTAATGTTTTTGTGAGTGATGCAGCTACAAACAAGGCAGATTTGATCAATAATTTGCATAAGGATGTGAAAGAGAGAATTGAGAAACAAAATTTCCAAGTTGCTTCGTGAATTAACAAAGGACGTAAGGAACTCATTTTTAAACCAGGAGATTGGGTTTGGGTTCATATTCGAAAGGAGAGATTTCCATCTCAAAGGAAGACCAAGTTACATCCAAGAGGAGATGGTCATTTTAAAGTTCTTGAGAGGATTAACAACAATGCCTACAAAATCGATCTTCCAGGTGACTTTTCAGTGAGTTCTACTTTTAATGTTGCTGACTTGAGTCCTTTTGATGTAGGTGATGATTTTCCAAATTCGAGGACGAATCCTTTTGAAGAGGGGGAAGATGATAAGGATCATGGAGTTCCTTCACTTGGACCTATTACATGATCCGCAAAGAAGATTCAACAAGCATTCATTCTTCACCTTCAACAGTGGATAGCCTCAATTCAAAATCCATTTCATGTGCTAGAGACCATTTCAAGGGAAGAGGAACCATTTGATGCTTTGGAAGTCAATGTATGCAAGATTGAAATTGTCCATGGAATTAATGACATTTGACTTGATTTAAATGTCTTAATCATTCCACAAGGAGAAATACAAATGTTAGAGTTCGCAACACAAACATCAATTTTCAGATTTTAGGAGGTTTTATGCAATTCTATGTTTAAAATCTTGTTTTTAATGTTTTAGGTTATATTTTGCAACAATGGCATTATGGTAATTATGATGGTTTCTTTATTTTAGGTTTAACTTTCATAGGCTATAAATAGCCATGAAGTAAGTTGTAAAACTCAAATTTTGAATGAATGAAAATTAGCTCTCTACAAGAGATCATTTTCTTAGAATTCTAGGGCATGTTCTTTGTCTCTTTTTCTAAGTTTCCCTTGCAATCTTGTGATAGAATGCATTTGAGCCATTCAATCTAGCCTTGATCAAGCTTGATTTTGGAGTGACTCAATCTAGAATAAGATCTTCCATATCTTGCTTCTAGATCATTGATCTTAAGAGGTAATCAAATTCTAGCATTTCTCTTGGTTGTTCCCAAATCTATAAGGAGGTGTTAATCTTTTAATTCAAGGGTTCTTGCTTCATCATAAGTTTGGATCTTTGGGCTGAGAATTAGGGTTGTCTTATCAACTATTCCCCATGGAAAAACTTGAACGATCTCCTCAATTCTTCCAAGCTATGGATTCTTTGCTACCACTGAGTACTTGGTGGGAAGCCTTCAGAGAAGGGAGCAAAAAAACTTTGTCAGAATAGTCTGACTATTGAGGAGAAAAAGAGATCTCAACTTTCAGAGAGGTTTTTCAACTTATGAGAAATGTTACTCTGAAAGTGAGTGGGATGATCATGAAAGCCTCCAAGGCTTCCCTATTTATGGTGGAGTGATGGAGGCTCCAAGTAAGAGCTTTTCGATGTGGGAAAAATCATTATGCATTTTTCCCATTTGTTTTTTCCATTTAATTTTCGAAAAATCCATATATATATATATATATACATATATATATATATTATTTTAATTGATATTTATCCAATAAATTTAAATTACATATTATATCCAATATATTATAAATAATTAAATATCTAATTAATATATCCAATATATTAATTCTCTAATAATTATCCAATAATTATTAACCCAATTAATATGTTCAACATATTAATCAATATTCTCCATTTAATAATTATCCAATAATTATTAAACCAACTAATATGTCCAACATATTAATTTACTATGATCTCTTAATTAAATAATTATTTTATAATTAATTTATCAAATAAATTAATTTCTCCTTATTAATATTTACTCAATAAATATCAAAATAATATATTGCAAGTTTAATAATTTAAGCTTTATGCTCCTATTAATTATGTCTCACATAATTAATTTGTGAATTTGAACTCTTCAAACTCATTCTCTAATAAAATAGTATACTTGCAAGTATGAGCTAGCCCGAGGACCGGTAGACCCATAGGTTGAAAGCTATAATGACCCGGGATCCGATCCCTATTCATTAACATCAAACTTATTCCACTAAAGATCTGTGGTGAACTCTTTTGCACTATAGGACAAGTTAACGTCCATGGATATAATCGGTCATCTATCATATGATCCTTCACGAGCTTGTTCGTAATTCACAACTAGGACAAGAAATTCATTCTACCCACGTGATTACATCTTTCTCCTTATGTGCCACTGATTCCTCTAATGAACAAGTGTCTATACTCCAACTATAAATTAATGTCCTCTCGGGCCAATGAGAGGTGAGATCCCTTTGTCCAAGTCTCAAAATCAGTTCTTAAGGGAATAACTCTACATCTTCTTCAAATTTTGGGAAGGCGTGAATATCTTCTTGTGATGTTGCATTCCCAGCCACTCACTACGATAATCCCCAACGTGGGAGGCTTATTGACCCAGCACTGTTTGATTGGTCTCACTCATGCACATCAAAGAACGCTTTCATAAAGCAAGAGTTCAAAACCCACTTAGGATTAAGATCACATCGACATACGATCATCCTTAGTGAAGTAGTTGATACGATTCTATAACGGAATTACTAAATCTATCATAAACCTTTTGGTCCCATCTTATGCAAAAACTCCTTGTTGCATAGGCATCCCCACTCACATGTCTCCACATGAACAACCAGGATCAGGTTGTTTGCAACATTTGCAAAGTAGGCCGTACCAACAGTGTCACCAAGACTTAGGCACCCAACCTTAGTCCATTTACTATAGACGTTTTAGGTTATTAACTTAGAACTAGATCCACTTGTATGTCTCACATATTTGTCCAAGTGTACATCCAAATAACCATGGAAATATTGGTATTAATCCAATTAATGCGATAAAGCTGAACGACATTTGTATATTAAATGTGCAATTAATGAAAATAATAATCTTTATTAATAACTAAAATATAACACTAAATGTTTGTTCTTTAATTACAAACTTCTAGGCCTTTCGGGCAAAATCCCTAACAATCCCCCACTTGCACTAAAGTCCTAGTAAGACTTGTTACATGTAAAGCCAAACATCAAACTCACAGTTGCTCTAGACTGTAGGAGACGCCTCTTGTAAACCCAAAACCTTTAGGTGACCCTCGAACATTTTAGCCAGGAGAGCCTTTGTAAAAGGATCAACAACATTGTCAATCGTGTTAGTCTTGGTGACAACAACTTTGCCTCTATGCACTATCTCTCTGGTGAGGTGATATTTCCTCTATATGCTTCCCTCGTTTATGGCTTCTAGGTTCCTTGGAGTTAGCCACAGCCCCACTGTTATTACAATATAAAGTGAACGGCTTATCTATACCCGGAACCACTTCCAAATCTGCAAGGAAGTTTTTCAACCATACTGCCTCTTTTGCTGCTTCACGAGCAGCTATGTACTCAGCTTCCATAGTGGAGTCTATGATGCATCGTTGCTTGATGCTTCTCCGAACTACAGCTGCGCCGTTAAAGGTGAACACTAAACCTGATGTGGACTTCCTAGAGTCCTTATCAGTTTGAAAATCAGAGTATGTGTACCCAATAAAGATTAAATCCTTAGGACCGTACAAAATCATATAATTTTTCATTCTCCTAAGATACTTGAGAATATTCTTAACCTCAATCCAGTGATCCATTCCTGGATTTGACTGATATGTGTTGACAATGCCTACCGCATAACAAATGTCAAGTCTTGTACACAACATAGCATACATCAAGCTCCTTACTACTGAAGCGTAGGGTATCTGCTCATTTCCTTAACTTCTTGAGGTGTCTTAAGACTATTATCCTTTGACAATGAGATTCCATGCCTAAAAGGTAAATGGCCTTTCTTGGAATCCCTCATCGCATACTTGACAAGCATCTTGTCAATATACGACGCCTGAGACGAGGCTAACGTTCTCTTGCACTGATCCCTTATTATCTAGATCCCAAGGACATATGAAGCATCACCTAAGTCCTTCATTTGGAATTGGTTAGCTAGCCACTACTTGATATTAGTCAATACTCTTACATCATTTCCAATGAGTAAGATGTCATCTACATATAATAATATGAATGCTACTTTATTGACATTGATTTTCTTGTAAACACAAGGCTCATCAATGTTCTGCTCAAAATTATATGATTTGATTACATCATCAAATCTCTTGTTCCAAGACCTGGACGCTTGTTTTAATCCATAAATGGTTTTATCAAGTTTGCAAACCTTTTGCTCGCCCTTTGGACTCAAACCCCTCTAGTTGGTTCATGTAGATATTTTCTTCAAGATTTCCAGTTAAGAATGCAGTCTTGACATCCATCTATCATATCTCATAGTCATAATAAGAGGCAATGGATAAGAGAATCCTTATAGACTTTAACATAGCGACAGGGGAGAAGGTTTCTTCATAATCCACTACTTCTCTTTGAGTGAAGCCCTTTGCTACAAGTCTAGCTTTGAAGGTTTGCACCTTCCCATCTACACCCCTTTTTCTCTTGTAGATCCACTTGCACCCAATAGGCCTTACATCATTTGGTGCATCTACTAGTGACTAGACTGAATTAAAGTACATCGATTCCATTTCGAGTTTCATGTCTTTTATCCATTCTTCTCGATCAATATCCTCCATTGCCTTTCTAAAAGACTAAGGATCTTTAACATTATCCTGAATAGCGTTGTGTGTCTCCAAGACACCTATATAGGGAACCAAATTATTTCTAATCCTCCCACTACATCGAGGTAGACGTCTTTCTTGACTGGGTGGGATATGTATGTCAAATCCCAAGGATTCATCAACTATCCTAGTTGATGTAACGGCCCAGTTTTCCATTCCGGTTTCCCAGGTACTCTCGGTTCAGTATTGGGGCAATCAGTTGGGCCGTTAGAGCTTTATAACCTTTAAGGGTATTTTGGTCTTTCTCGCTCCCTACAGCAGGTCGAGGATTTTCGTGATTTCGTGGTCATTCCGGCCTTCGTTGTGGCTTGTTGATGTGATTGCAAAACCCACGGAGTTTGGGTTAGTTGTTTAGAAGTTTGGTAGCATTTAGGTTAATGGGAAAATTAATTGAAATTTAATTGGTTCCATCGGGATTTGAACCCTTGCCCTAAATGGTGAATTTGGAGTTTTAGAAAAGAGTCTTATTAAAAGGAAAAAAAGGTTGCTTTAGCCGGGACCCGCAAGAGGAAGCCTTGGGAAGGGAATTTAGGTCTCCTAACCTATTTAAAAATAAGGAAAAGAAGGAAAATCAAGAAAACCCCTAATTTTCCCCTCATAGCCGCATTTTTTTTCTCTCTCTCTCTCTCTCCTAAATCGAGCCAAGCACCCTAACCCCCACCGCACCACCCACCGAGCCACCCCCCCACCGCATCGCACCACACTGCCACGACCCGGCCCTGCGCCGCACTGCACCACACCGCCTGAGCCACCCGCCCCTGCATCGCTCCCGCTGCCGCCCGCCCACGCGACGCCTTGCGCATCGAAGCCCCACCGCCGACGCCCATCACCGCCCGACGCCGTCCGCCGACGCCACCCCGTCGCTGCGGCGCTAAGTCAAGCCCAGCCCGATCAGAGCGCTTCGCCCCGCTCGGCGCACGATCGCTTCGCAGCCGACGCTCGTGCCGCCTCTTTGCCCGTAAACGCCGTTGCGCGCGCTGCTCTGTGCGTCCGTTCGCCTTGCCGCGCGCCCGAGCCCAGCGCCCAGCTGGCCGCCGCCACCGCACAGCCAGCAGCAGCGCCATACCGCCTTCTGCCGCGAGAGCCTGTGTCCTCTCGGTTGGTAATTCTCGAGCCTTTTCCCTTTTGATTTTTTAAGCTGCTGGCTGCTGTATATTTATTTAGGATGCTTTTAATATGCCTAGGTTGCTCGAGTTCGTTTTAAAGTTCGAGGGTCTTGCTTGACTCGTGTTAGCATTTTCCACTTATTTCCAGGTAAGGATTTCTTACCGTGGTTGTGTGGACCCTGCGATGCTTTCTTGATTGCGCCTTATATGCATGTTTACTTTTATGAACATGATTAGTGGATAGGACAGCTTGTGATTGCATTCTTGCTAGCATGTTTGCTTGTTTGTACATGTTAGTGCCATGCTAGGATTGTTCTCCCAGCATGCTTGAGATTCCTGCTTTAAGTTCGTAGTATCATGCTAGTTTATGTATGATTGATGATGATTATGTATGTTTAGCCAGGAATCGTGTACTCTATACTCTAGCTAGTGTGTTAGAAAATTTGTCATCATCTAGAGGCCGAGAGCGGACATAACGTACCTTGTCCCCACCGGCCGGGAGTAGAGCGAAGCATAACGTACATTGCTTCCCCCAGCAGCCAATGAGGATTAGCTACCTCATTGGCATAAGCCTAGTTTGTAGCTCCTGCTAGAGCGGAACCCCGCTAACGGTGCAAGCCTACCTTGGCGGTTCTTAGCTTCGTGTCGGTGGTACAGTGCCGCAGATGAGTGCCGAGGGCCTCGCACCATCGTGTTCAAGTGACACCGCTTGTAACGCCTGTGTTTTCATCCCGGTCTTCCAGGTATGCCCAAGGGGTATTTTGGTAATTTGGTCGGGCCGTCAGGGCCGTTTATGTCTTTTCTAGTTGCTAAAAATATTGGATGAATTTATGTAGGTTTGTGAGGCTTTGTGGAAGGGTTGAGCAAGGTTTGATGCAAAAGTAAAAATAAAGGAATTTGTGTTGCACTGGTTTTGAACCGGGTCTCCTGGAAAGCTTGTGAGGATGTGTGCCAATTGAGCCATTAGGTGCTCTTGTTGCTCTGTCCGTATTATTTTATGGTCAGCCTTGGATTTTGGAGTTTTGGTGCAATTGGTTAAATGAAAAGAAAATAGGTTTGGCCATATCTTCTTCTCCAAAATCTTGTGGCCGCCCAAGCTTTCTCCCAAGCTCTCCTTGCCGATTTCTTCATCCCCTTTTGTACTCGAGACTCCATCATCATTAGGGTAAGTTTTCATCCTCTTCATCTTCTCGTTTGGGTGTTCTTCTTTTGGCCGAAGGTAAGAAGGAGAGCTTGTGTGTGTGTGTGTTTGTTGCAGTCGTCCAGTCCGCCCACCGCCGAGCCGACGCCCAGATCCGAGCAAAGCAGCGGCCGCCCAGATCCCGACGAGCGACGACGCTGTGTCGCGCCAGACCTGCCGTCGCAGCCTCCCGCGCGCCAATGCTCGCGCCGCTCGTCGCAGCCGCTGCCACACGGCCGTCGCGCCCAGATCTCGCACAAAGAAGCCGACCCAGCCCTGCTTCGGCCATCGCCAAATTTAACGCCACGCCGGATCGCGCGCAGAAGAGACGCCAGACGCGCGCGCTTTCGCTTCGTGGTCGCTTGCCGAAGCCGCCGCTCGCGACGCCAGACGCTTCGCGTTACGCGCGCGCCCTCGCGCGCGAGCAGCTCCGTGTCCGCGATCGCGACGCGCTGCCGTCGGCGCGTCGTGCCGCTGCCTTCGCCGCCGCGAGTCCCGTCTGTCCGCGCAAGACACCGTGCTCTCGCCCAGCGCCCATCCACACAAGCAGACGCGCGCCAGCGCAGCCAGCGCCAGCTTCCGCCGTACCACGGCTACCGGCGGCGCGCTTTGCTTCGTGTCGCGGTGCAGGTGTGAGTGCTCCCGAGCCGAGCCTCTTTGTTTTATTATATTTTTAGGGATATGGTTGTGATTGTTACTATGTTTGTAGGTTCTCGATAGCTAGCTCGGAAGTGTTCGCAGGCTTAGGAATTTGTGTGTAGAAGTCTTCCGACCAAGGTAAGGATTTCTTCACAGGGTTGTGTGGACCCTGCGATGTTCTATGTGATTGATGTTGTATGTTTGTTTGTGATTATCGCATGTATAGTTTAGGTGCTCTGTTTTGAATTCTCGATCGCATGACTTCGTATGTTGTTCTTTCATGTTAGTCCATGCTAGGTTGTTCCGTTCGCATGCTCATATTCATTCTTGTTCTCAGTAGTACCATGCTAGGTCTGCTCAGTATTCTTTCGAGCATGTATTGGATTGTTTGTTGATTGTTAAGGCAGTTAGAATTCAGGTAGATAGCATCATCCGGCCCGATGCATAAAGTATCTTGCATCCATGGCAAGGACGTTCGAGACAGCTTCTCCGTCCTTGGACCCCGTGAGAGATTAGCTATCCCAACCGGTAGGCCCCGCAATCTTGGGTGAGGGTGGTAGTCTAAGCGATACCCCAACGGTCGGGATGATGACTTGGCAATGCCTAGTCCGCGGCAACGGCACGCACGTCCTCGCGTGTTCGGCAAAGAGCCCTTGATTGCCACTGTTAAGGTAAGGACGGCTTCCGGTGTAAGCCTACCATGACCCGTTCCTTAGCCTCAAAGTGCGGTGGTACAGCCGACATAGTTCACGTGTCCAGGTCTCACACCCTTATGTCAGTGACACCGATCCAGAGATTTAGTTAGGCGTGGTATCCGGATATGGGCAGCTTGCCACTAGACCCGCACCCGCCCATAGTCTTGTAGAAGCACGCGGTGCATGCTTACGCTCATTACAAATGCGTCGACCGAGAGCTCCTCGGGATCTTGAGCTAGTGCACCTTTCATTCGATAGTAGACAGGCTGAGGCCGGGACTTGTTTCTCGTATAGGGCGATCTGTGTAGTTATGGTTGTTAATTCCGGACTAAGACCCTGAGTTGGCATCCGAGGTCCAAGTGTGGACTTAAGCTATGTGCTCTATTCTGTGTTTATATTCATAGCTTGCATACACTCATCTAGATGACCATGTGCATCGTATTGTACCCGGTTGGGGATTCTTAGTAAGTAATTCGTTACTCACCCTTATTTTGTGGTTTTCCACAGTAACCAAGGTGCGTAGACAGGATGGTCAAGGAGGAGCTGTGATCATGAGAACTCATTGCTGCCTCTCGACTTTTTATTTCTATGACTCTTGTCTTTTATTTTCCTCTGAATGCATGTAGTCGGGCACAGAGCCCTAGGATGTTTTCTGAATGTTTTCGTGGATTCCTGCTTTATTGAATTTGAGGATGTTTCAAATGTTTTAAGAAATCTCTCGATCGAGTGTACGTTTTGGAAATGTATTTGCCTTGAAACAGTGCTTGGAGACAGGATGAGTTTCAAACAAACTATCTTTATTTCGATTGAACCATGATTGTTTTGTTTTAATTGGGAATCCGAAAATTATTTGCATATTGTTCTTTACTTTGAATGCATGCATTGGGGTAAAGGCCTATTTAGAGCCTTTTTGGGTCGGGTCTTTACACCGCTTCCGAGTCTTTAGGCATGCGTACCTGGCCCGCGTAGTTTGTACCTAGGCCCCCACATTTACGCGGTTGCAAAGAAGATGCGGTGTGTGCGCAAGACAAGCGTTAGTCGCCGTTTGGAGAGCTCCCGGGCTAATGTTCGTGAGTACACCAGTTCCTTCCGATTAGAGCGGACTTGGGTACTCTCCGATAGTCCAGATTTATAGCGAGGGTAAGAGGCCCTTGAGGACACCCATTGGGATTGGCTTTTGAGCTAATCAATTGGTCGAGGGAGAAAGACCCTCGAGGGTGTCGGACATCTTTGGGATCGGTTTTTGAGCTGATCAATTGGCCGAGGGAGGAAGACCCTCGGAGATGTCCCGGGATTGGTTATGAGAACCAATCATTAAGTCGGAAGTAGGAGACTTCCGAGGACTCGGATTTGCCTTGAGAGCTCGTTGAGCTAAGATCCGTGTTGATAATCGTTGCATGTGTACTAGGTTGCTAGATGATTGATTGCATCGATCGCACCCGGTCGGGGATTCTTACCGAGTATGTTTATACTCACCCTTATTGTGGTTTCTTCCATGGGTAACTTGGGGACAAAGACCGAGGCGGCTAGCGGAGAGGAGCCGGGGATCATGGATCTGCTTGACACTCTGTCGTGTCTTATTTTATCGCTTTATGATTTCAGCATGTAGTTGGACATGGGTCCGTAGGGGAAACTTATGATTTGAACTATTTTATGTTTTTAAGGAAAGTACTGATCAGTCACTGTTTTTAATTTGAATGGTTCGTTTTGCCTAATGAATGTTTACTTTGTTTTTAATGTTTTCCACTCTTATATTTGAAAAGTTTTACAAACCGACCTAGCTGGGTCCTTTTATGCTTTTCACTTACATGCCTGAGTAAAGACCTAGGTTTAGCACCGTTTTCAGTCGGGTTCTTACAAGTTGGTATCGAGCACGAGTCATAGATTCTCGTGAGACTAACCTGTTTGTAGGTTGTGTTCCCATGATCTCCAAAGACTCCAAGGCCGCCAGGTTTGTCTAAGTTCAATAAGCTAAGGGTTTTGTTTACGATACTATATGCAGTACACATGTGTTATCTTTGTTGGAAGAGAAAGTCCGAGTGTGGACTAACCTGTTGTGGTTTCGTGTAGATCGCCAAAGATGCGGTTACGCGACGCAGAGAGCAGTCCGTCTGAATCGCAAATAGAGATGCCGCAGAGCCAGCAGCCTGGGTATATCAAAGCTCAGAGGCGCCCGTGGCACCCAGAGGCTAACTTGCCCAGAGAAGGGGTGGAGGCCGCTATGCCTCAAGGTACAGCTCCAGGAGGAGATATTTCTCGCTATGAGAGACATGATGATGGGCCTAATGGCCGAGCAGAGAGTCGAGACTCAGCGCAGGCTAGCAGCCGCAGAGAGAGAGGAGTCTAGGGCACAGATAGCCCAGTTGACACAGCTCATGCAAAGAGAGCACCCTCAGCAGCTCCAGAGCCCGGTAGCTCCGGTAGCTCAACCGAGGGGCAGGTCATCAGGACGATCGGACTCACTTGATAGTGCAGAGGAGCACGAGTTTGGCAAGTGGTTGAAAGATTTCACCAAGTGGAAGCCAAGGGAATTTGATGCTTCAGAGAACCCACTTGTGGCGATCAGGTGGTTGGCAAGAATGGAGTACATCTTTAGAGTTATGGGATGCCCAGATGTACAGAGGCCGAGATGTGCGGCCCATGTTCTCTCTCGACACGGTGAGTGGTGGTGGGAGTCCACAGATAGAGCTAGACCACCTGGGTCTTCTCCACCACCTGAGAGTTCTTTAGAACGAAGTTCAGAGCTAAGTATGTTAATGACGAGGCTCGGCAGGAGATGGCAGAGGCCTTCTCGAAATCAAACAGGATCGAGATAGTATTGCCGCCTATGAAAAGAAGTTCTCGAGTATAGCTATTTCGCACGGAGCTCATTGCCACCGAGGAGTTCAAGATTAAGAAGTTCATTTGTGGTCCGAGGAAGGAGGTTGCTCAGATGTTCGAGCACTCGCTCCCGAGAGTTATGATCGAGCAAAGAGAGTTGGCCACGATTTATAATCCGAAGTATCCGCCAAAGGCAGATCTCATTGCACCAGCTCGGTCGATTCACCGCTCAGCAGATTCCGGCGTAAGAGGAAATGTGACTTCTAGTGGTTTCCGCTCGGTGGTCAAAGAGACTCGCCCGTCGGGCGCCTAGAGGTCGAGATCGCGCACGACCACGTGGGAGAGCCCAGAGATCGCAGCAGGCGGGGCCAGCACCACTCATTGCAACAAGTGTGGAAAGGCACACTTTGGTTTGTGTGGAGCATCGCCCGTGCTTGCTGGCAGATGTGGCAAGGAAGGGCACTTGGCCGATTTCTGCACTCGGGATTTAGCAAAGATGGACCGCCCAACAAATAGGCGGGTGTTTGCCACTACTCGCCAGGAGGAGGAGCGTGCATCGATGATGCGCTTGTAGGTACGCCGCTTGTCTTACAACACTATGCATTTGTATTGTTTGATTCGGTTCGACCCATTCCTTTGTTTCGATGCATTAGTTAGACAAGCTTGTGTGGAACTCGAACCTCTAGGGTTTGAGTGTGTGTTGCCACTCCTTCGGGTGTGAGTATGTTAGCTAGCAAAGAGAGTTAAGCATGGCCGATCTGATATCTCGATGAGATTTTAGAGGCTACCCTCATAGTGCTTTGTCTATGAGCGGTTTCGATGTGATCCTTGGCATGGTTTGGTTGCAGAGAGAACCATGCATTGATAGATCGCCGCGAGAAAGAAGTGGTGTTTAGGCCGCCTGCAGGCCGAGCTTCAAGTTTCGCGGTGTCAGGCGGAATTTGCCCGCCATTGATCTCAGCAGTTGAAAGCCCATAGATTGTTAGCTCTAGGAGCTTGGGGCTTCTTAGCAAAGTCGCCCGAGAGATAGTAGTACTGCGTTGTCTGCTGACATGGTCCCCGTGGTGCAAAAGTTTGCCGATGTTTTCCCCCGAAGAGTTGCTGGGTTTACCTCGAAGCGGGAGTTAGACTTCACCATTGAGTTTGGAGCCAGGACTCTTCCCATTTCTAAAGCCCCCGATCGTATGGCGCCGGTGAGTTGAGAGAACTCAAAGTGCGATTGCAAGAGATCTTTGGATTGAGGTTTCATCCGTCCGAGTGTGTGTCCGTGGGGGAGCACTCGCCCTGTTTGTTAAGAAGAAGGATGGATCCATGCGTTTGTGTATAGACTATAGAGAGTTGAATAAAGTCACGGTGAAGAATAAGTATCCCCTACCGCGTATAGATGATCTCGCTTGATCGCCTTTTCGGGAGCCTCAGTGTTTTCTAAGATTGATTTGAGGTCGTGGTACCATAAGTCGAGGATTCGAGATGCAGATATCCCAAGACCGCATTCAGATCGAGGTATGGTCATTATGAGTTCGTGGTCATGTCTTTCGGACTCACGAACGCCCCCGCAGCGTTTATGGACATGATGGACAGAGTGTTCAAGGCATTTTTGGATAACTTTGTCATCGTATTCATAGACGACATTTTGATTTATTCCAAGACCAAGGAGGACCATGCTTCGCATTTGAGGCAAGTTTTGGCAAAGATTGCGTGAGAATCGATTGTTCGCAAAGTTCTCTAAGTGCGAATTTTGGCAGAGAGAGTAGCCTTCCTTGGACATATCGTGTCAAGAGATGGTATAGCGGTGGACCCCGCAAAGATAGAGGCGATTAGCTCGTGGGCGAACGACGCGACGGTCGCCGAGATACGCAGACTTTTCTGGTCTGCACGGAGTTATTACCGGCGTTTCGTGAAAGACTTTTCGCTAAGGCAAGACCCTAACCCGTCGACCAAGAAGGGTGTTGACTTTGTTTGGGATGCTAGATGTGAGGAAAGTTTTGCCCCGGCTTAAGCTCGTTTTTGACGACAAAGACTGTGTTGGCGATTCCTAAGGAACAGGAGGTTTCGTAGTTTATAGTGATGCTTCCAAGTATGGTTTAGGGTGTGGTGTTGATGCAAAGATGGGAAGGTGATAGCTTATGCTTCCCTGCAGCTTGAAGCCTTATGAGAAGAACTATATCCAACTCATGATATGGAGTTGGCTGCAGCTTGTTTTTGCTCTAAAGATTTGGAGGCATTACTTATATGGTGAGAGGATTCAGTTGTTCACGGACCACCAGAGCCTCAAATATTTCTTCACTCGTAAGGAGTTGAACATGAGGCAAAGGAGGTGGCTCGAGTTAGTAAAGGACTACGATCGTGAGATTTTGTATCATCCGGAAAAGCCAATGTTGTGGCTGATGCGCTGAGTAGGAAGACATCGCATTCAAAGAGCTTTTGCCGAGCTCCCAAGTTGAATTGCGGAAAGAGTTTGAGCGAACCCAGATTGCAGCCTTGTTGGGAGAGGTTACCGCGTGGTAGCCCGGCCTATCGATTCACCTGTCGCTAAGCAGAGGATCATCGACGACAATCGAGTGATCCCAAGTTGAGGAGATTGCTCGAGAGAGTTGAGGCTGATGGCGATTTCGACTTTGTTGTGGCACCAGACGGAGGCTTGAGGTACAGAGGTCGGTTGTGCGTCCCGGATGACGCAGAGATTCGAGCAGAGTTGCTCGCCGAGGCACATAGTTCCCCATTCACTTGGCACCCAGGAGGTACCAAGATGTATCAGGATCTCAAGCAGACGTTTTGGTGGATGGGCATGAAGCGAGATATAGCGGAGTTTGTTAGCCGGTGTCTCACTTGTCAGCAAGTGAAGGCTCCCGACGTAAACTCGCAGTTTATTGCGCCATTAAGTGTTCCCAAAGTGGAAATGGGATGAGATTTCGATGGATTATATCTCTGGGTTGCCGAGGACACCGAGAGGGTTTACGCAGATCTGGGTAGTAGTGGACCGGCTGACCAAGAGTGCACACTTTATTCCCGGGAGGATTAGTTATACCGTGGAACAGTGGGCATAGTTGTTCCTTGAGCAGATTGTGCGGTACCATGGGGTACCCGCAAAGATAGTATCAGATCGGGATTCTCGGTTCACATCTCGCTTCTGGAGAGCGATCCAGAAGGGTTTGGGAATTGAGTGCAGCTTCAGCACTGCCTTCCACCCGCAAACCGATGGTCAGACTGAGAGGGTGAATCAGATTCTGGAAGATATGTTGAGAGCCTGCGTTTTGGACTTCCTGTGCGATTGGGACCAAGACTGTGATTTGATGGAGTTCGCTTACAACAACAGCTATCAGGCGACTATTCAGATGCCCCCATTTGAGGCGTTGTATGGTAAGCGTTGCAGATCCCCAGTGTTTTGGGAGGAGGTTGGTGATAGACAGGTTCTGGGACCCGAGTTACTTCAGATGACGAACGACGCAGTGCAGAAGATAAGGGCTCGCATGTTGACAACACAAAGTAGGCAGAAAAGTTACGCCGATGTGAGGCGTAGAGATTTGGAGTTTCAGGTGGGTCAACATGTTTTCCTGAAGGTAGCATCTATGTGTGGGGTGTTAAGGTTTGGAAAGCGAGGCAAGTTGAGCCCCAGGTTTGTAGGGCCTTTTGAGATCCTTGAGCGGATCGGAGCAGTGGCCTATCGGTTAGCTTTACCCCGCCCTTTAGTGGTGCATAATGTGTTCCACGCTTCGATCTTTGAGAAAGTACGTGGCAAACCCGTCGCATGTGCTAGAGCATGAGCCCTTAGAGTTGAGTAAAGATTTATCCTTCGAGGAGAAGCCCGTGCAGATTTTGGCTTATGAGCGCAAGGTATTGCGCAACCGGGAGATAAGTCTAGTAAAGGTTCTTTGGAGGCATCAGAGGGCAGAGGAAGCGACGTGGGAGCTAGAGGATGAGATGAGGACTCATTACCTGAGTCGTTTCAGCTCTCGGACTTTCGGGGACGAAAGTCTTTTAAGGAGGAGTATTGTAACGGCCCAATTTTCCATTCCGGTTTCCTGTGTACTCGGTTGAGATTGGGGCAATCGGTTGGGCCGTTAGAGCTTTATAACCTTTAAGGGTATTTTGGTCTTTCTGCTCTCCCCACCAGAGGTCGAGGATTTTCGGATTTTGTGGTCATTCCAATTTTCGTTGTGGCTTGTTGATGTGATTGCAAAACCCACGGAGTTTGGGTTAGTTGTTTAGAAGTTTGGTAGCATTTAGGTTAATGGGAAAATTAATTGAAAATTAATTGGTTCCATCTGGATTTGAACCCTTGCCTAAATGGTGAATTTGGAGTTTTAGAAAAGAGTCTTATTAAAAGGAAAAAAGGTTGCTTTAGCGGGACCGCAAGAGGAAGCCTTGGGAAGGGAATTTAGGTCTCCTAACCTATTTAAAAATAAGGAAAAGAAGGAAAATCAAGAAAACCCCTAATTTTCCCCTCATAGCCGCATTTTTCTCTCTCTCTCTCTCTCTCTCTCTCCTAAATCGAGCCAAGCACCCTAACCCAGCCGCACCACCCACCGAGCCACCCAACCACATTGCACCACACCGCCGCCGCACGGCCGCACCACTGCGCGCACTAGACCACACACACCGCTGAGCACCGCTAAGACCGCTCGCCGCCGCCCACCGCCAGACGCTTGCAGCACTGAAGCCCCACCTTTCAGACGCACATCACCGCCGACGCCGTCCGCCGACGCCAGCCGTCGCCGCATAGCATCACGCCCAGCGATCAGACGCGCTTCGCCGCGCGCCAACTGGGGCCGAGCTCGCTCGCCATCGCTTTTCGCAGCCTCGACGCCCGCGGCGCTGCCGCTGCCCAAACGCGCGCCGCGCGCGCCGCTTCTTGTGCGTCCGTTCGCCTTGCCGCGCGCCCGAGCCCAGCGCCCAGCGCCCAGCCGCACCAGCAGCGCCAATACCTGCCCCTTGCTACCGAGAGCCCGTGTCCTCTCGGTTGGTAATTCTCGAGCCTTTTCCCTTTTGATTTTTTAAGCTGCTGGCTGCTGTATATTTATTTAGGATGCTTTTAATATGCCTAGGTTGCTCGAGTTCGTTTTAAAGTTCGAGGGTCTTGCTTGACTCGTGTTAGCATTTTCCACTTATTTCCAGGTAAGGATTTCTTACCGTGGTTGTGTGGACCCTGTGATGCTTTCTTGATTGCGCCTTATATGCATGTTTACTTTTATGAACATGATTAGTGGATAGGACAGCTTGTGATTGCATTCTTGCTAGCATGTTTGCTTGTTTGTACATGTTAGTGCCATGCTAGGATTGTTCTCCCAGCATGCTTGAGATTCCTGCTTTAAGTTCGTAGTATCATGCTAGGTTATGTATGATTGATGATGATTATGTATGTTTAGCCAGGAATCGTGTACTCTATACTCTAGCTAGTGTGAGGGCTGTCATCATCTAGAGGCTGAGAGCGGACATAACGACCTTGTCCCCACCGGTCGGGAGTAGAGCGAAGCATAACGCATACATTGCTTTCCCGGCAGCCCAATGAGGATTAGCTACCTCATTGGCATAAGCCTAGTTTGTAGCTCGCTAGAGCGGAACCCCGCCAGCGGTGCAAGCCTACCTTGGCGGTTTCTAGCTTCCAGTCTGCGTGGTACAGGCGCCTGGATGATGAGTGCCGAGGGCCTCGCACCATCGTGTTCGGTGACACCGCTTCGAGTCTTTAGGCATGCGTGCACGCCCGCGTAGTTTGTACCTAGGGCCCCACATTTACGCCGGTTGCAGCAAGATGAGATGATGTGCAGCGCAGCGCGTTAGTCGCCGCGGTTCGAGAGCTCCCGGGCTAATGTTTGTGAGTACACCAGTTCCTTCCAGTTAGAGCCAGACTTCGGGTACTCTCCCGATAGTCCAGATTTATAGCGAGGGTAAGAGGCCCTTGAGGACACCCATTGGGATTGGCTTTTGAGCTAATCAATTGGTCGAGGGAGAAAGACCCTCGAGGGTGTCGGACATCTTTGGGATTGGTTTTTGAGCTGATCAATTGGCCGAGTGAGAAAGACCCTCGGAGATGTCCCGGGATTGGTTATGAGAACCAATCATTAAGTCGGAAGTAGGAGACTTCCGAGGACTCCGGATTTGCCTTGAGAGCTCGTTGAGCTAAGATCCGTGTTGATAACTATTGCATGTGTACTAGGTTGCTAGATGATTGATTGCATCGTATCGTACCCCGGTCGGGGATTCTTACTGAGTATGTTTATACTCACCCTTATTGTGGTTTCTTCCACAGGTAACTTGGGACAAAGACCGAGGGCGGCTAGCGGAGGAGCCGGGGATCATGGATGGTGCTGACACTCTGTCGTGTCTTATTTTACTGCTTTATGATTTCAGCATGTAGTTGGACATGGGTCCGTAGGGGAAACTTATGATTTGAACTATTTTATGTTTTTAAGGAAAGTACTGATCAGTCACTGTTTTTAATTTGAATGGTTCGTTTTTGCCTAATGAATGTTTACTTTGTTTTTAATGTTTTCCACTCTTATATTTGAAAAGTTTTACAAACCGACCCTAGCTGGGTCCTTTTATGCTTTTCACTTACATGCTGAGTAAAGACCTAGGTTTAGCACCGTTTTCAGGTCGGGTTCTTACAGTTGATGAGTTTCCAACATCCAATGCTGGTGAGCTGTCAACAACCCTTGTTGATCCTCTTGCAACAACACTTGTTGTAGGTTTTGTAGCATCATTGGAAGACAAATCTTTCAACACTACTACCGATAGAGGTTTATGGTATCTAACATAATTATCTTCTATGAATGTTGCATTTGTCGATACAAACACCTTATTTTCATCTAGGTTATAAAAATAACCCCCTTTCATTTCCTTGGGGTAGCCTACAAATAGACATAACTTTGAACATGGTTCTAATTTCTTCGTATTTGTAGTCAGCATATAGGCCGGACATCCCCAAATCCTGAAGTCACGTAAACTACCTTTACGTCCCCTCCACAACTCATAGGGTGTCTCCAAGACACTATTTGTGGGTACCATATTCAAAATGTATAATGCGGTCTCTAACACGTATCCCCAAAATGACATCGGCAGTTGAGTAAAACTCATCATCGTAGAACCATTTCCAAAAGGGTTCTATTTCTCCTCTCTGAAAGACCATTCTGTAGAGGTGTTCTAGGAGCTGAGAGTTGGGACGTTATTCCATGTTCTACCAAGTAGTTTTGAAATTCCAGGTCCATATACTCTCCACCACGATGTGATCACAATATCTTAATCTTTTTATCTAATAGGTTCTCAACCTCAGCCTAAAACTTTTTATATTTTTCAAGAGTCTCTCACTTGTGTTGCATTACATAAATATGCCTATATCTAGAGTAGTCGTCCTTAAAGGATACAAAGTACTCATACCTTCCCCAACCTTTAACATTCATCGGATCGCATGGGTCTAAATGTATAAGTTCTAAGGATTGGTTGGCTCTAGCTCCCTTTGTTGTAAAGGGTCTTTTGGTCATCTTACCTTCTATGCAAGATTCACATACAGGTAAAGTGTTCATCTCTAACCCAGTTAGAGAGCCACTTTTCACTAACCTTTCAATCCTATTGAAATTGATGTGACCTAACCTTAGATGTTAAAGATGTAACGGCCCGAAAATTTCATCCCGGTCTTCCCGAGAGGCCCAGGGGCATTTTGATAATTTTGGGTCGGGCCGACAGGGCCGGTTTTGAAATTTTAAATTGCCAGAAAAATTATGAGTCGATTTGAATGGGATCGGGAATTTTGGTGAAGGGATTTGGGCTTGGAAGAATGTGGAAATAAATAAGGAATTAAATAGCGCGTCGAGTGAGATTCGAGCCAAGGACGTGTCGCATGCTAGGCGGAGGGCGCTGCCAGCCGAGCCACCGCGCGCGTTTGTTAATCTAAACGCTCGTTCTAATACTTATGCTTGTTTTCGAAGGCGGTTGGTATAAAAGCCAGCTCGCCGAGCCTTCTTCCCCATTTCCTCTTCTTCTTAGCGAATTTCTCCTCCGACCGACTCACTTCTCCCTCGCGATTTCTTCCCTCGCCAGCTCCAATTCGACCGAGTCTCCTTCCCTTTCCGACGTCGATTTCCATCCTCGAGCAGCCGGTGAGTGTTTCTCTTCCTCTTCTCTTCCAATTCCGTTTCCCCTGTTTCTGGTTTTGGCCATTGATGGCCGAGAGAGGTAAATTATTGTGAGTTTTCCGTGCAGCTAGCCAAGGGAAGAAAGCCAACGCTAAATCGCCGGCCAAATCGTCTTTTCCATTGCCAATTCGAGCTCTTCCTCCATCGCGCCAAAATCGCCCAGCTCGCCCTTCGCTCGCGCGCAGAAGCAGCCCCAGCGCCGTGTCCGTGCGCCTGTCGCCGAGCCGTGCTGCCGAGCCGTGTCGCCAAGCTGGGCCCCAGCGCCGTGTCGCATGTCCTGCTGCCGAGCCGAGCCACCAAGTCGAGCCGAGCCGCGCCGAGCCGAGTGAGAGCCGAGTGAGAGTCAAGCCGAGCCGAGTGAGAGCCAAGCCGAGCCGAGCCTAATTATTTTATTTTATTTAATTTAATTTAGATATTGTGTGTAATTGTGTTGTGCTTGTTAGGTTCCCGGTAGCTAGTTCGAGATCGCTCGCAGCCTAGGTTTTCGTGTAATCGTCCCCAACCAAGGTAAGGATTTCTTACCGGAGTTGTGTGGACCCTGCGATATTATATGTGATTGCAAATTGACTGCTTGTTTGTGTTTATTGACATGTGTAGCTAGGTATTCTATTATGAATTCCCGATTAGCATGATTTTCCTGATTTAATTCTCATGTTAATCCATGCTAGGTTGTTCCTTTCTAGCATGCTCAGATCTGCTTCTTTGCTTCGTAGTATCATGCTAGGCTCGTTGTATTCTTATTGAGCACGTATTGGATTTTATGGAATTGTTTGTCGCTTGCTAGGCAAAGTTAGAATTGCGGGTAGATAGCATCATCCGGCCCGATGCATAAAGTACCTTGCATCCATGGCGGGGACGCCGAGCAAGTCATTCCGCCCCCGACCCCGTGAGGGATTAGCTAACCCAAGCGGTAGGCCCCGCAATCTTGGGTGAGGGTGGCAGCTTGTTAATGCCCCAACGGTCGGGATGATGACTTGGCATTGCCTCATCCCCGGCGATCGGCACGTCCTCCCGTGTTCGGCCAGTAGCCCCCGATTGCCACTGTTAAAGCGGGGCGTGGCTTCTCGGTGTAAGCCTACCACGGCCGTTCCTTGGCCCCAGTGCGGTGGTTCAGCCGACATAGTTTACGTGTCGTGTGTCTCACACCCTATGTCGGTGACACCGATCCAAAGATTTAGTTAAGCGTGGTGATCGGACATGGGCAATTTTGCCTCTAGACCCGGCACCCCCATAGTTCGCAGTGAGCACGCGGTGCATGCTTACGCCATTAGCGCCGACCAAGAGCTCCTCGGGATTGTGAGCGGTGTACCTTTCGTCGACGAGAGAAAAGGTGAGGCCGACTTGTTTCTCGTATATAGGCGACTTATATATTGGATCGTGTGTGGTGATATTATTCCCGACTAAGACCCTAAGTGGCATCCGAGGCTCAAGTGTGGGCTAAGCTATGTGCTCTATCTCGTGTTTATATTCATATCTTGCATACGCTCATCGAGATGACCATGTATATCGTATTGTACCCCGGTTGGGTATTCTTACTAAGTAATTCGTTACTCACCCTTATTCTGTGGTTTTCCACAGGTAATCGTGGTGCGCGACAGGATGCCTGAAGGAGGAGCTGTGATCATGGGGCCCAGTCTTCCAACTCTGATTTTTGCATTATGACTCTTTGTGTTTTATTTTCCCCTGAATGCATGTAGACGCACTGAGCCCTAGGATGTTTTGTAAATATTTGTGGATTCAAAGATTTTGTATCCGAACAGGTTTTGAATGGTTTTTAGTAAATCTCTGATCAGAGTAAACTTTGGAAATGTATTTATCTTGGAACAGGTGCTTGGAAACAGGGACAGGTTTCAGGGAAATTGTCTAGTTTTTTTAAAGGGGTTATTTTGAATGTTTTGTTTTAATTGGAATCCGAAATCATGTCTGTTTAATGTCCTTTACTTTGAATGCATGCATTGGAGTAAGGGCCCATTTAGTGCCCCATTCGGGTCGGTCCCTTACAAAAGATATGTATTCGATTTAGTAGAAATTCTTTGTCATTTATTTGTTCTACTATTTTGTTGTTTTAAATAATTCAATATGTTGAAGTGTCTTACAAAACCTAGGTTTGAGCATATATAAGTTATTTTCGTTAATTGTCGAACAAAGCTCCAAGCCATTCTTTGAAATAGAAACTAAATTTCCATTAAAATTTATCGAATGAAATTATTCTACAAGGCAAGAAACTGCAACTAGGTTCCTCTTAATCTTAGGAACTGACCGGACGATCCCACTGCTAATATATTGAGTTAACTAATTCTTATACGAAACGCAATTGGAATCACTTACGTGCAAGTATACGTGGTCGAGAATTGCAGCAAGTAATAAATACATAATTTTATCGATCCCAAAGAGAATTTGAAGTGATTGATTCATATTAAAGGTCAAAATATAAAAGCACGTATTGGTTGGGAAGAGTGTTTGTTTTATGAAAAATAATAAAAAGAATAATGCAGACACTATGCTGACTTTAATGCAAATGCTAATGCTAATGGAATTGCTGATGCTAAATATTGTCTTAATTATAAATTCGGTTAAACGCAAACGAGTTGCTTGGTGATGTGGAATTCATGCTGCCCTAACCTCACAATGCTTCTACATTTGTGGAATGCAGTGTCAAACTTCCGTTGCAGCGCTACATGATTAAATTCTGGGTTTCGCATGCGTTAGCGGGGTTACTGTGTAACTTCCCATTGCTTAGCATGACGAATTATTCATGCAATACTAACATATCTTGCTGGGTCTTCCGCCAGGTTCCTCTTTCGAGTTAGCTGGAGGCTAACATACTTGGGTAGCGAGCCGCTGCACACTTAATTAAAATTCAACAGTATAAATTGGATCACCCACATTCAAGTCTCCTAAATTCCAATTAATCATGCTACTATGACACTATGAAAATGCGACCTAAGAGACGTAAACTAATAATGTATCTAAACAAGATGAGTTGTCGTGAGAAAATAAACACATGCTGGACTAAACTCCAAGCTCCTTTTTGGAATACTTGGCTGCAACCTGCCAGTACAATGCCCTTAGGTTTGCTCTTAAGTATAAGTCGTATGCACGCAACTAGTGAGGAGGTTATTCCTAACTCCCCCCTGAAAAGTGCTTAGTATAAGTATAAACTTACCTAGTGAGAATAGATGGACTAACCCCTTAACATCCCCTTTACCAAGGTAGATGCAAGCACCTCTAAGTGGATTGTCAATCGACTTAGAGTAAAATAACACAGACACTGCCCTTATTCATAATCCCCACATCTTGATTTAGATTTATAACCAGATTATATAACTTGCTAACTTTCTTTAAATTAACCTACGCATATAAGTTGTAGGAGATCAAGTCTGAACAAAATATTTGTAGATTTATTCAAGAAAGAAAACGACTATGCTGTGTTTGAAAAGTTAAAAATGCAAAATACAATAAAAGTAAAAGCTATCTATGGTGCAAAGATTCGGTCAACACTGTTGCCAATGATATCCTCGTCCGCAGCACCACGTTGGTGCACAATTCTTCAAGGTCTACAGATGAACGGAGGCCGCTGGGATCTCCATTGAGACCCCAGCATCTCAATGCTCATCTCTGGTAGCTTCCCCTCCAAACTGGCACATTTTCTCCTTCGAATCTTCTTCCTTATATAGCCGTCACAAGTTGCTTGCTGACCACGTTCTTCTCGAAGATTCTTCCTTAATAGTTTCCTTCTTAGTTCCGTTGATTGCTCAATTTGATTTCTGATCATCTTTCCTTTTTCTATTTATTTTATTCTCTCTTGTATGACGGCTTGATTGCCTTTTATTCCATTCATTTTCTGTTTCACTCATTCCTTGTGCAACACCCTCTTTGTGGAAAATAGGACACATCAGCAGTTCTTGCTTAATCATCCTATTATCGAGTTTATACACGTATTTATTAGCTAAAATATCAATATGTTGCAAAGGTGACGTCATGCGATGCTAGTAGCCCGTATGACCAAACAATGCACTTCTGTTGTGCATTACGTTGTTTGTTGCTTTGCTTTTCTTTGTTTAGCGTATGTTTTTTAGGACTAAATAGCGTTATTATTTAGCACTATCAGACCCTCAAACTTACTTATTGATCGCCCCGAGCAATACAGGTGTAAGAATAATTTCCCCACTTTGGAAAACAAACAACAATCCACTAGTCACTATTTTACTTCTAATTAGAACATTAGATTTCTTTTCAGTGCACAAAATCACAGGGTTAACTAGTGTGCTTATCTAGTTTCCTCTACTTTTGGTTGTTAGATTGGATTTTTCAAGAATTCCTACCTATGGATGTAAAGATTTTCTTTTTTTTTTTTACTATCCACCCAAAATACCCTGTGTACGGCTTGTTTGTTTTTGGGCACCTTTGAGTAAAATGTTCTGCTAGCTACTATAAGGTTGTGTAGCAGTGCTAACAGAATACTTGGATCACCTATGGCTTATTTGCTCATTCGTCGTTGTCAAGAATATTTTAAGTTGATATACACACTTCTCACCCAAACTTAAATTCTTCATTGTCCCAATGAAGATGATACCTCATTTCCCCCAAACTTATTTCTTGCTTATAGCCTTCAGAATTCCTTCTCGAAACATTTTATCCTCCTTCCTACTTATAGCATCTGCTATTGCTAATTCTACGTTGTTATTAGAAAACCCGCTTTCTTGGTACTTCTAATTTACCTAATGCCATTTATCCAGAAAACAGTGATCTATGGATTGTGAATTTTTAAGGTAATGGAATTATTCTACCTGTGTAAGTGTATGTGTATGCTAAGTAAATTTAGCTAGAGAAGACTGAAAGAAATTATTTAATGCAGATAAAAAAAGTTAAATACTTCCTTTAGTTCTCTGCATCCTAGTTGTTTGTGGGCGAATCCGCAGGTGGTATCCATTCTTGAAGTACTTCTGTTGGGAAGGGAGGGGTAGGTGGAAAGCTGGATTCCTCCTTTGTAACTCTTTTCTGATACTGCGATCCGTGCCTGCATATATTTTCCATGTGGTTCACGCTTGTCTAGCTAAGTGCAACATCTGACTTTGGAATTCTGCATTTCTTCTATCTGTTGCATTCCATAGGCTGATTAGCCTTTGTAATTCGTCTTCTGGTGTGCTTGGGGTCCTTTGCGTGGATGCTTCTGCTGGCTATGGTGGTGGTGTGAAGTCTATACTTTCTGGCATTCTGGGTAGAGATTGTTCCTCACTTACTGCTGGTGTTTGCTGCAATGATTGATGTGTTGGTTGCTTGTCACTCTGCTTTGGAGGTGTCTGCTGCTCTGGTAGCGAAGCAATTACTTTTTTGACAATCCTAGTTGCCCTCCTTCTTCTTTTGAGTGGCGGTATGACCTCAATCTCTGGATCACTAGCGTCATCGTCATGCTATTGTGGTGCTGGCTCAAGAGTTACTAGTGTTGGGGCAGGTGGCATTATCTTCTATACATGCCATACTCCTTATTTTTTCTTCTTCGCTGGTTTTCAGCGTTTAGTCTTGCCAGCAATTCTGCACTCAAAGTTGCCCTTGATCCTCATTATTTTCTCCTTGATAATCAATTCTTTAGGTCCCTGTTTGTTGCTTTCCATTTGGAAAAATCCTTGGACCTTCAGCGTCTGCTCCTTTTTTTCGCAGCGCAGCCTTTGGTGAAGGCATAAAGCTGTGATGGAGTGCGGGAAGAACTTTCTCTTTGTCCTACTCCCCATGTGCTTCCTTACTTCTTCTTCAATGATTCACTCTATATTAATCGTTAGACTTGCACAGATAGCATATATTAGGAGAATCCGTGTCTGGGACAACGTGTATCATGTGTTGTTGGCATGATGCTGGTCTAGATGAAGTTGCTCCAGTGATGTCCATGAAAGTTAAGGACAGAGCAGGGGATTGGTCGATTCCTTCCTCATTCAGTGTTTGGTAATGCCACTGTGCGTAGGCATGCTTCTAAGTCCGCTAGAGTAGGATCATTTATTAGTCTGTTGAACTGTGCTTCTTTATAACCTTGGAATCCAAATTGTTCGTTCCACACCTCCGCACTCCAGTCGATTGGCTTTCCTGCAACTATACTACTGCAACTTTCATCTCCCATTCCATTCTCATAGAATTCCTTCACCCACACTAGGTTTGCGTCAATGCTTGGCCCGCAGAAATTTTCCCATCCTCGCGCTGTTATGGTTGCTTGGATGTCGTCATCAAGCATTGTCTTTGTGAAGCCTTGCTCTTGCAAAAATTCCCTCTTTTCAGCTTTGGTTATTTCTACCGTCTTATCGCCACTTCCTCGTTTCGCCTTTGTTGGCTGCGATTGAGGTTCTTCCTCTGACAGATTCGCAATTCCTTTCCCTTTTTCCTTTTTCGTCAGTTTCTTGGCTTTCTCTAAGCCTGTTCCCCTTTCTTCCTCGGTAAGCTGTCTAGCGAACTTTGCATCTTTTTGTTTTAAAGCCTTCATGTAGTTTTCTTCTTCTTCCTCAAACTTTCTGGCCAACTCTGCTATCTGAGATGCTTCTGACATTCCTGACATAACCATAACTTGAGCCATCCTTGGCTCTTGCTTCCTCTAATCATATGCATTCGACCTTTCGCTTGTGGCTGTGGTTACTTCCTCAGTCTCTATACAAATGGTTTGTCCTAATGTGGCAATTTCTTGAAGTGAAAGCCTAGTTGAGTGTTGTTCTTCAGAATTTCCTTGTGCGACTAGTTGCCTTGGGGCAACTTGCTTCTTAGCCCTAAAGGTTTCAATTATGTTGTTGTCGAATTCCATAAAATATGTTCCTGCAAAGTTAGTTGCAAACAAAAGAAAACAAGAAACAAGAAAACAACGAAACAAACTATTGTGCAAGGAAGAAAATTTAATCGATTCAGATGCTAGGGTTTCATAGAGAATTCAAGAGTTTTTGTACATTCAAACGACGCTATCGATTCTTTTATAGACGAAATTCTGATTGCTAAAATTATTGATTTACCTTGAAAAGATATGACGGCTCCCCCAACCGTTAAATTTAATTAAAACGATGCGCGCCGTCTCTTGGGTTTATGCCCTTACAGCGTTAATCCTTTTGTAATCATGAACGAACGTTTTTCTCCCCTTATTTTTTTTCACGAAATAAAATACTAATTCAAATGTACCACTCCCTAATCCATCTAATCCTAGAAAACATGTAAACATATATTCTTTTTAGTAAGAGATATACATAATTCAGCTCAAGTGTATTTTTATTGGAAGATTCTAATCAATACAGGACTTTGCTAATCAAAGCAGCAGCATGTGCTACCACAATGCTTTTCGCATTCCAAGAATGTGCTTTCGCTTTTTTAAGTTTTCATTCATTACGCATTCTACACCTGGAAGCGATGTATTTTATATGGTATTTTTTTTCTACTTGTTACATGGCACGTGTGTTGTCCAGATATAGTTGATGTGGAAGTCAATTGCTCTTTATTTCACGCGATCTCATTGATGTTGCTTATGTTTCATCGTGTTCCTGTGTGCAAAATTTCAACATGTTAGTCTTTCGCTTTAAGAACCACCTTTAATATTCACCAATTGCTTTACAAATTCCCCAGTAACGGCGCCAAAAATTTGACAAGACGATTCCAGTACTAATATATTGAACAATAACTAATTCTTATGCAAAATGCAATTGGAATCACTTACGCCAAGTATACGCAGTCGGAAATTACAACAAGTAATAAGTATACAATTTTATTGATCCCACAGAGAATTTGAAATGATTGATTCATATTAAAGGTTAAAATATAAAAGACACGAATTGGTTGGGAAAAGTGTTTGTTTTATGCAAAATGATAAAAAGAATAATGCAGACACTATGCTGACTCTAATGCAAATGCCAATGCTAATGGAATTGCTGATGCTAAATGCTTGTCTTAGTTAGAAATTCGGTTAAACAAAAACGAGATGCTTGGTGATGTGGAATTCATGCTTACCAACCCTCACAATGCTTCCGCATTTGTGGATTGTATTGCCCAGCTTACGCTACATCGCTACATGATTATGTTCCTGGTTTTGCATGCGTTAGTGATGTTACTGCGTAACTTCCCATTGCTTAGCACGACAAATTCTTCGTGCAATACTAACATATCCTGTTGGGTCTTCCGCCATGTTCCTCTTCCGAGTCAGCTGGAGTCTAGCATACGTGGGTAGCGAGCCGACACACACTTAATTAAAATTCAACAGTGTAAATTGGATCACCCACATTCGAGTTTCCTAAATTCCAATTAATCATGCTACTATGACACTATGAAAATGCTACCTAAGAGACAAAAACTAATAATGTATATAAGTGTAAAGACCCGACCCAAAAGGGGCTCTAAATGGGCCTTTACCCCAATGCATGTGTTCAAAATAAAAGACATTATGAAAAAGAAATTTCGGATCCCAGGTAAAAACAGAAACATTCAACAACCAAAACATACATTTCTAAAAGCATACTCTGATCATAGATTTATTTAAACCATTTAAACAATCCACAAGTACAAATATGCTGGAATCCATAAAACGTAAGAAAACATCCTAGGGCTCCGTGCCCGTCTACATGCATTCAGGGGAAATAACAAAAGTCAAGAGTCATGATATAATAAAATGGTCAGAGATGACAGCAGGATTCCATGATCACAGCTTCTCCTTCACCATCCTGTCTCGCGCTTGATTACCGTGGAAAACCACGTAATAAGGGTGAGTAACGAATTACCCAGTAAGAATCCCCAACCGGGGTACAATACGATATACATGATCATCTAGAAGAATGTATGCAAGCTATGAGTACAAACACAGAGCGGAGCACATAGCTAAGTCCACACTTGGACCTCGGATGCCAACTCAGGGTCTTAGTCCGGAAAATACCACAACACACTATACGCGCTATACGGGAACAAGTCCCGGCCACCGCTTCATCGACGACGATACGAAAGGTGCATCGCTCAAGATCCCGAGGAGCTCTCGATCGGCGTACAGTAATGAGCGTAGCGCGCACCGCATGCTACCGCAAACTCGGGGTGCGGGTCTAGTGGCAAGCTGCGCCTGTGTTGACCACCATGCCTAACTAAATCTACGGATCGGTGTCACCGACATAGGGGTGTGAGACTGGACACGTGAACTATGTCGGCCTGTACAACCGCACCTGAGGCTAAGGAACCGGTCGTGGTAGGCTTACACCAGAAGCGGTCCCCGCCCCTAACAGTGGCAATCAAGGGCTACGGCCGAACACGCCGAGGACGCGTGCCGATCGCCGAGGGACGAGGCAATGCCAAGTCATCATCCCGACCGTTGGGGCATTTAACGACCGCCACCCTCACCCAAGATTGCAGGGCGGCCGTTAGGGTTAGCTAAACCCTAACGGGATCGTGGACTGAGTACCATCTCGTGCACGTCCCCGTCGGGGATGCAAGTTACGTTATGCATCCGCCCGGATGATGCTACCTACTTGAACTCTAAACCATAACAATAATAACAATTCGTTCAATGCGGTCCAATACGTGCTCAACAGATACAAGGAACCTAGCATGATACTACGAAGCAAGAACAGAGATATCGAACATGCGAGAATGGAACAACCTAGCATGGGCTAACATGAGAAACAATACAAGAGTTCATGCGATCAGAATTGAGCGAGATCACCTAGGGCTAAACATGCTAGTAATCATACACAGTGCATACAAAACAATAATCACAAATATACCGCAGGGCCCACACAACTCGGTAAGAAATCCTTACCTTGGTGGGAGGCTTCTACACACAAATCCTAAGCTGCGGAACAATCCCGAGCTAGCGGCGGGAACCTAGCAAACCAATAATAATCGGCATCTAAAACGTCTAAACAACAATAGAACAAAGCAAGCTCGGCTCGGGAACTCATGCGCACGCGGCGACACGAGCTTGAGTCGCTGGCAAGCCGGGCACGCAGCAGGCGGGCGCAGGCGGCGCGCGCGGCACGCGGACGGCACGGATGCAGCGAGGATGGACGCGCGCGGCTGCAGGCGAAGCGTCGGGCGGCGCGAGCAGCGGCGCGAAGCGCGGCGCTGGCGCGGCGGCGGCAGCGACGCGGACGCGGCTGGGCGCGCGGGCGAGCAGCTCGGGCGAAGGCGCGCGGGCGCTGGCGTCTGCTGCTGCGCGCGATCTGGCACGACGACGAGCGATGGCGTGCGGGAGGGCTGCGACGGTGGATCTGGTGCGACCTGGCGAGCGATGGCGTGCGGGCGATCTGGCGAGCGATGGCGTGCGGGCGATCTGGCGAGCGATGGCGTCGCGGCGATCTCGTGGCGGTCTGCTGTCCGGCTTTGGCGCGGCGGCAGGGCCGCTTCAACAGATCTGGGCGAGGGGCTGGCCGGCTGGACGGCGACGATGGCTGCTGGCTGGCTTCTCTCGGCTGGCTGCAATCAACACAAACACACACAACACTCTACTTCTTACCTTCGGCCAGCATCAATAACCAAATGAGGAGATGAAGAGGATGAAGACTTACCCGGAATGATGATGATCGAACCCAAGGAGGTGCAAGGGAAAGAAGAATCGGCAAAGGCTATGGAGAGGAAAGCTTGTGCGGCCAAGAGGTGATTTGGAGAAGAAGATGGAATAAACCTAATTTCTATTTCATTTAACCAAATGCACCAAAACTCCAAAATCCAAGGCTAACCATAAGATGATGCAGGAAGAGCAACAAGAGCACCTAATGGCTCAATTGGCACACATCTCCACAAGCTTCCCAGGAGACCCGGGTTCAAACCCCAGCTGCAGCACAATTTCCTTTATTTTTACTTTTGCATCAAACCTTGCTCAAACCACACCACAAATCCTTCCAAAAACCTACATAAATCCATCCAATAATTTTAATAACCGGAAAAGACACAAACGGCCCTGACGGCCCGACCAAATTACCAAAATTACCCCTAGGGCATACCTGGAAGACCGGGAAGAAAAACCTGGGTCGTTACAATAAGCAAGATGATTTGTCGTGAGAAAATAAACACATTCTAGACTAAACTCCAAGCTCCTTTACGGAATACTTTATTGCAACCTACTGGTACAATGCCCGTAGGTTTGCTCTTAGGTATAAGTCGTACGTACGCAACTTGTGAAGAGGTTATTCCTAACTCCCCTCTGAAAAGTGCTCAGTATAAGCATAAACTTACTTAGTGAGAACAGATGGACTAACCCCTTAACATCCCCTTTCCCAAGGTAGATGCAAGCACTTCTAAGTGGATTGTCAATCGACTCAGAGTAAAATAGCACAACCACTGCCCTTATTCATAATCCCCATATCTTGATTTAGATTCATAACTAGATTATATAACTTGCTAACTTCCTTTAAATTAACCTATGCAGACAAGTTGTAGGAGATCAAGTCTAAACAAAATATTTGTAGATTTATTTAAGAAAGAAAATGACTATGCTATGTTCAGAAAGTTAAAGATGCAAAATACAATAAAAGTAAAAGCTATCTATGGTGCAGAGATTCGGACAACACTATTGCCAATGATATCCTCGTCCGTAGCACCGCATTGGTATGCAATTCTTCAGGGTCTACAGAGGAACGGAGGTTGTCAGGATCTTCAACGAGACCCCGGCATCTCAATGCTCATCTCTGGTAGCTTCTCCTCCAAACTGGCACACTTTCTCCTTCGAATCTTCTTCTTTATACAGCCGTCACAAGTTGCTTGCCGACCACATTATTCTCAAAGATTCTTCCTTAAGAGTTTCCTTTTTGGTTCCTTTGATTACTCGATTTGATTTCTGACCGTCTTTCCTTTTTCTCTTTTCTTTTATTCCCTTTTGTACAAAGGCTTAATTGCCTTTTACTCCCTTCCTTTTATGTTTCAGTCATTCCTTGTGCAACGCTCTCTTGCGGAAAATAGGACGCATCAGCACTTCTTGCTTAATCATCCTATTCTCGAATTTATACGCGCATTTATTAGCTAAAATATCAATATGTCGCAAAGGCGATGACATGCGATGCTAGTGCCTGTATGACCAAACAATGCGCTTCTTTTGCGCATTACGTTGTTCGTTGCTTTAATTTTCTTTGTTTAGTGCGCATTTTTAAGGATTAAATAGCGTTATTATTTAGTGCTATCAGGAAACAACTACACATTCTCTAATAATAAAAAATAATTGCTTTTAAATAACTTGACACTTCCAATAGCGATTGCCGAAACAACTTCACTGGTCCCCACCTTCAAGGTTATCTGCCCAGGTTCTAACTACTCCCAAGAGTCACTTCCCAGAAATGAAGAACAAATGTAATTAAGTGGTGCCCGAATCCAATATCCAACCATTGGATGAATTTTCCACTAAATAAGACTATAGAACCAGTAAACGAGATTTACCTTCTTTGTCTTTATTCATGTAACGACCCGACCCGAATGGGGTTCTAAATAGGCCATTACCTCAATGCATGCATACAAATCTACAGAAAATTTGCAAGATGGTGTTTGGATTCTAAGTAAAAACTAAAACATGAAAACATCCATTTAAAAATCAACATAAATTCCTGAAACCTGTCCCTGTTTCCAAGCACCTGTTCCAAGACAAATACATTTCCAAAACATACTCTGATCAGAGATTTATTTAAAACATACAAGCTTTGCAATAGTTACAACAATGCTAGAATCCGGAAATACATTCAGAAAACACCCTAGGGCTCCGTGCCCAACTACATGCATTCAGAGGACACTTAAATCATAAACATAAACATAAGACTCAGAGTTGAACAACGGGTTTCCATGATCACAGCTCCTCCTCCATGCATCCTGTCTCGCACCATGGTTACCTGTGGAAAACCACATAATAAGGGTGAGTAACGAATTACTCAGTAAGAATCCCCAACCGGGGTACAATACGCTACACATGGTCATCTAGCAGAAAGATATGCAAGCTATGAATATAAACACAGAATAGAGCACATAGCTTAGCCCACACTTGGGCCTCGGATGCCAACTCAGGGTCTTAGTCCGGAAACAAACCTCCACACAAATCGCCCTATACGAGAAACAAGTTCCGGCCTCAGCCTGTCTACTGTCGAATGAAAGGTGCACTAGCTCAAGATCCCGAGGAGCTCTCCGGTTGGCGCTGTAATGAACGTAAGCATGCACCGCGTGCTACTACAAACTATGGGGGGTGCCGGGTCTAGTGGCAAGCTGCCCATGTCCAGTCACCACGCCTAACTAAATATTTGGATCGTTGTCACTGACATAGGGGTGTGAGACCTGGACACGTGAACTATGTCAGCCTGAACCACCGCACCTGAGGCTAAGGAATGGGTCGTGGTAGGCTTACACCAGGAAGCCGTCCTTACCTTAATAGGTGGCAATCAAGGGCTACGGCCGAACACGCTGAGGACGTGTCGACTGCCGGGGACGAGGCAATGCCAAGTCATCATCCCGACCGTTGGGGCATTTAACAGTCTGCCACCCTCACCCAAGATTACAGGGCCTACCGGTAGGGTTAGCTAATCCCTCACGGGGTCTAGGGACGGAGAACTGTCTCGAACGTCCCTGCCATGGATGCAAGGTACTTTATGCATCAGGCCCGGATGATGCTATCTACCTGAACTCTAACCTGCCTTAACATTCAGCAAACAATCCAATACAATCCAATACGTGCTCAAGAAGAATACAACGAACCTAGCATGATACTACGAAGCAAGAACAGATACGAGCATGCCAGAAAGGAACAACCTAGCATGGACTAACATGAGAAACAACATAGGAAAATCATGCCGATCGGGAATTCAGAATAGAGCACTTATCACCAACATGTCAATAAACACAAACAAGCATACAATCAGCAATCACATAATATATCGCAGGGTCCACACAACTCCGGTAAGAAATCCTTACTTGGTCGGAAGGCAACAACACACAATTAAACTAACTGCGATCGAACCCGAGCAACCTATAGCGAGCCAAACAAACACATCAATAATCACACAATAGGCCTAAACACAATAAATTAAATAGGGCTCGGCTCGAGAGCAACTCACGAGGCGCGGCTGACACGCGAACGAGCTGGCTGCTCGGGCTAGGCAGCAGCGGGGCGCAGACAAGCGCAGGGATGGGCGCTGGCGCGCTGGGCTCGGGCGCTGGGGCGACGCTGGGCGCTGGCTCGGCGACACGAGCTGGGCGACGCGACGGCACGGCGAGGGCGCGCGCGGGCGATCTGGGCTGCAGCGACGGGCAGATCTGGTGCGCGACGGCCTCACTGGTGCGACGGGCGAGCTGGAGATCGGGGCAACTCCGGGCGGATCTGGGCGTCTGCTGGCGTGCGACAGGCTCGCTGGTACGACGGGCTTCCCTCATTTCTTTGGGCGTCGACGGCGACAGTGGCTGGCCGGCGGTGAAATTTGGCTCGCTGGTTGTGGGTGCTCGGGGAGAGAGAGAGAGAGAAAAGAGAAAAAGGGATTTTGGGAAAAAAAATAAATAAAAGAAAATGGGAATTTAGAAAGAAAAAGGAAAATGGGAAAATAAAAAGGAAAATAGGGATTTTATCCAAAAATCCATCATTATCCATTTAATCCAATTTTCTAAAAATCCTTAAAATCCTTAAAATCCCATTTCCCGGCTTCCTCCTTCGAGACCCGACTGAAGCAACCTTTTCCAATAAATAAATCTCACTTAAATCCAACTCCAAAATCAACACTAAGGACCCGGGCTCGAATCCCAAAGGGAACACCCAAACAACCATGACTTTGCCAAAGCCCAAAACACAACCGAACAACCAACCGAAAAGCCCAAACATCTCGGGACTCGCAGCCAACAACAAACAAGCCTCAACAAAGGCAGGAGCTGCCTCGAAGCCATGAAAAATCACAAATCCTGCCCGGGGTGCAAAAAGACCAAAATACCCCTAAGGGTCAAAACAGCTCTAACGGCCCAACCGAACCACTGAATCTGAACCGAAAGCACCTCGAGAATCGGAATAGAAAACTGGGCCGTTACAATTCATTCCTTTGTCATCACGACAAGTCATTTTCTAATTACCAAGCTTTTGAAAATGGAAACATTTCTCATCCTTCTCAGCCTTAAATTTCCTTGGAGCATTGTGCTTATTCTTGCTCCTACCAATTGATAACTCTAAAAAAGAGCATATTTTAGGCTGTTTAGGATCCATTATTTTAATAATTAGGAAAAGAATATTTGCGTTCTTAGAGTGAATATGGTGAAATAACTTAGAAAATCTGCATGCATTCAAAATATCGCATCCAAAGCATGAATCTCCACTCTAGCACAAATCGCAATTCAATTATGCCTAGTTTACGCTTTTTAGCAGGATTTCGCGCAGCATCAAGAAAAAGGCAACGATGTGGACACTGAGCGGATCACGCATATATGCTTAACCTAGGAAGGAATAACGGTCGACAAAGTTGCATCTATAAGGAAAGAATCAGAAGAATTGACTATGCAATCAAGGCAATGGAAATCGAATAAAATCCCGATGAAAATCATGGAATATGCATTAATGATGATTTGTACAGCTCAACTCTACAGCACCACGATCAGCTTCTTCGCAGTAGAATTAAGTCATTCGATTGGCTTCAACCGTGCCAATTCCATTTATTGTTTTATTAGGAGTAGTTGTAGTACATAAACATTATTTGGTCGTAATAAAATCATCAGGTTTAAATTTCTATTTGGTGTTTATTTATTATGATTGCGTTATAGGAGTTATGACGATTAAGTATGAATAGAGCATGTTATTAGTGTCGGTCTTTTAATGTTACACTGCTGAATATTTATATTATATATATATATATATATATATATATATGTCGATTAGCTACCCACGCATGTACCTTGCGAAGAATCAGAAGAGGAATCGCATGTTGACCCAGTACACTACTCTAGGTTGACTGAACAACTATTCATCATTTAGGGCGTTAGAAATAACCCCACTACTGCTTACGTCGCCCTGTGCTTAGTATGGTGTTCACAGTGGAAGCTGGTTCTGTAACGGCCCGGAAATTTCATCCCGGTCTTCCCGGGAGGCCCAGGGGCATTTTGGTAATTTTGGGTCAGGCCGACAGGGCCGGTTTTGAAATTGAAAATTTTCGGAATAATTATGAGTCAATTTGAATAGGATCGGGATTTTTGGTGAAGGCATTTGGGCTTGGGAAAGAGTAAAAATAAATGAGGAATTAAATAACGCGCGAGTGAGATTCGAACCAGGGACGTGACGCATGCTAGGCAGGGGGCGCTGCCAATCGAGCCACTGAGCGCTCTTGTGCTTCTAAACGCGCCACCTTTATGTTAAGCCTGTTCGAGGTGAGTTTTAATTTAAAGGCAAAAATCCCCCAGCCTTCTTCCTTCCCCATTTCTTTTCTTCTTCGTGAATTTTCTTCGGCCGACTGGGTGTCCTCACGAAATCTCCCTCACCAGCACCAATTCGACCAAGCTCTCTCTCTCAATTTGAAGTCGCTCCTTGTCTCGACCAGCCGGTAAGCTTTCTTCCCCTTCTTCTTCTTCTTCTTCTTCTTCTCCTCCGATTTCTTCATTTTTCCCCTGTTTTCGAGATGGCAATTAATGGCCGAGAGAGTGGCAAATTTGTGTGTGTGAAGTTTCTGTGTAGCTAGCCGAGAGGGATTCGTCCGTGAAGAAGCCACATCGTCGCCGGAATCGCGCCAACTCGCCGAGATCGTCGCTCCTCTGTCGCGCGCAGCAGTTAGCCAGCGAGCGCGCGCGCGCGACCGCCGCCGCGCGGCCGCGCGCCGCCGCCCAGCCTCCGTGTCGCGTCGCATCACCAGCGCCCAGCCGAACCTTGCGCTGCTCGCCCGCACGCCCCTGTGTCGCCGCGCGCAGCGCGCACAGCCTCGCGCCCATTCTTGTTCCCCAGCGCGCCCAGCCAGCCCCGTTGCTGCCCCGTTCGTGTAATCGGCTCGTTCGTGATTTCGTCGTGTCTCGTGAGTTGCTCCCGAGCTGAGCCTCATTTATTTTATTATATTTAGGCCTATTGTGTGATTTTTGTTGTGATTGATAGGTTCTCGGTAGCTAGTTCGGGTTCGTTCGCCGCTTAGGATTTCGTGTCAAATTGTCCCCGGCCAAGGTAAGGATTTCTTACCGGAGTTTTGTGGACCCTGCGATATTATATGTGATTGCTGATTGACTGCTTGTTTGTGTTTATTGACATGTGTAGCTAGGTAATCTATTCTAAATTCCCGATTAGCATGATTTTCCTGGTTTAATTCTCATGTTAATCCATGCTAGGTTGCTCCTTTCTAGCATGCTCGTATCTGTTCCTTGCTTCGTAGTATCATGCTAGGCTCGTTATATTCTTATTGAGCACGTATTGGATTTTATGGAATTGTTTGCTGTTTGCTAGGGCAGGTTAGAATTGCAGGTAGATAGCATCATCCGGGCCTGATGCATAAAGAACCTTGCATCCATGGCAGGGACGTCGAGCAAGTCATTCCGTCCCTGGACCCCGTGAGGGATTAGCTAACCCGAGAGGTAGGCCCTGCAATCTTGGGTGAGGGTGGCAGTTGTTAATGCCCCAACGGTCGGGATGATGACTTGGCATTGCCTCGTCCCCGGCAGCCGGCATGTCCTCAGCATGTTTGGCAGTAGCCCCTGATTGCCACCTGTTAAGGCAAGGACGGCTTCTTGGTGTAAGCCTACCACGACCGTTCCTTGGCCCAAGGTGCGGTGGTTCAGGCTGACATAGTTTACGTGTCCAGGTCTTACACCCCTATGTCAGTGACACCGATCCAAAGATTTAGTTAGGCGTGGTGACTGGATATGGGCAGCTTGCCTCGCACGGCAACCCCATAGTCTGCAGTAGCACGCGCGGTGCATGCTTACGCTCATTACAAACGCCCGATCGAGAGCTCCTCGGGATTGTGAGCGGTGTACCTTTCGTCGGACGATGAGAGCAGCCGGTGAGGCGAGGACTTGTTTCTCGTATAGGGCGACTTATATATTGGACTTGTGTGGTGATATTATTCCGGACTAAGACCCTAAGCTGGCATCCGAGGCCCAAGTGTGGGCTAAGCTATGTGCTCTATTCTGTGTTTATATTCATAGCTTGCATACGCTCATCGAGATGACCATGTATATCGTATTGTACCCCGGTTGAGGATTCTACTTGAGTAATTCGTTACTCACCCCCATCGTGGTTTTTCCACAGTAACCAAGTTGCGAGAGAGGATGGTGAAGGAGGAGCCGTGATCATGGGGCCCGATCTTCCAACTCGATTTTTGCATTATGACTCTTTGTGTTTTATTTTCCCCTGAATGCATGTAGCCGGGCACGGAGCCCTAGGATGTTTTCTGAATATTTTGTGGATTCCAGCATTATTGTATCTAGACATGTTTTGAATGGTTTTTAGTAAATCTCGATCGAGTAAACTTTGGAAATGTATTTATCTTGGAACAGTGCTTGGAAAACGAGGGACAGTTCAGGAAATTGTCTAGTTTTTAAAGGGGTTATTTTGAATGTTTTTGTTTTTAATTGGAATCCGAAATCATGTCTGTTTAATATTCTTTACTTTGAATGCATGCATTGGGGTAAGGGCCCATTTAGTGCCCCATTCGGGTCGGTCCCTTACAGGTTCACTCATAAATCATAAGTCATAGAAGTGATAATTGTTAGGGAAGTGAGACATTCACTGGCTAGTCCACACTCTTAGCATTTTCTAGGAATACATAGTTAGCATTACTCATTGCATGCATTTATTTTCTTTACTCCATTGTATTTTATCTTATTAAACAAAACAAAATCACTTATTATATATATTCTATTTTACTTTTTGCACGACTCTGACTTAAGTGGTATTTACTCTAGACATCAATCTCTATGAGATCGATAAAATTATATACTTATTACTTGCTGCAATTCTCGACCGTGTATACTTGCGGGTAAGTGATTCCTATTGTGTTTTGCATATGAATTAGTTACTGTTCAATATATTAGCAGTGGAATCGCGAGGTCACCAATCTTCTTCTTCTTTGAGAACTTTGCCTTGTAGGTCCGACCTTGAGGCTTGGTCTCTAAACCCGTGGTTCCATAAGTCTTATTCTTGGTGACAACATTTGCCTCCCCTTCTTTTTCCTTGACTTTCATCATGGAGCCAAAGGTTTGAAGTTCATTAAGAAGAGTAGTGGGGTTAAAGGCAATCTTGTTCACAACAAATATTGCTATTAAATTGTAAGAAGTTTACCTTACTAGCTCTGTCCATTATGACCTAGTGAGCATCATGCTTTACCTAAGACGACGACTGCCAAAAACTTTCATAAAGGGCTCTCATCATCTCTAAAGCAGTTACCATGTTCTCTAGTTGCTTGGCTAGAATGTCCGAGACACTTGCCAAGATATAGACCCTTGCCTTTTCAATAGCATTATGCCAACTGATGCTAAATCTGTTGATTTCGCTACTAATATATTGAACAATAACTAATTCTTATGCCAAACACACTTGGAATCACTTACGTGCAAGTATAAACGTTCGGGAATTGCAGCAAGTAATAAGTATGTAAATTATCGATCCCATATAGATTGATGTTTAGAGCGTATACCACTTAAGTCAGAGTCATGCAAAAAATAAATAAGCATATAATGTTGAGTTGTGTGGTTTTGTTTAATAATATAAATAAAATGTAGAAATAAATACTAATGCATGCAATGAGTAATGCTAACTACGTATTCCTAGAAAAGGCTAAGAGCGTGGACTAGCCAACAAATGTCTTACTTCCCTAACAATTATCACTTCTGTGACTAATGGTTTAAGGGCGAACCAGCTTTCGCTGCGAACACTATACTTAGCACACGACAACGTAAGCAGCAGTGAGGTTATTTCTAACTTCCTAACTGCCGAACAGCTATTCATGCAACCTAAAGTAGCGTACTGGGTCAACATGCAGTTCTTCTTCCGATTCTCTGCAAGGTACATGCATGGGTAGTTAATTGACGTGTGTGTATATATATATATATAAACATTCAGCTGTGTAACATTCAATTACCTACACTCGTAAAACAAAAAATAAAAGTTTAAACCAGACGATTTTATTACGACAATGAAATGTTTAAATACTACAACTACTCTTAATAAAAAACAGTAAATGGAACTGGCACGGCTGAAGGTGTGTAGTCTCTTTGTCATCAGTTACCACAACACCACCATTTTCTCCTCTACATTAGACTCAAGTCTTAGCTTTTAGTCATTCGATCGGCTTATGGCCAACCGACCAGCTCAATGGATTCTGCTCCTTGCTTTGGTATTTATAAGGTTGAATTTCGTGATCTGCAAGTAGAGGTGAGCTGTAAAAATCATCATAAATGCATATTCCATGATTTTTGTCGGGATTTGTTTTATTGTCGCCGCCTTGATTGCATAATTAATTATCTGATTCTTTCCTTGTAGACGAAACTTTTTCCAAACGTATCTCCTTATTTGGGTTCTGCATCTTCACGCGATCTGGTCATCGTTCGCATTATTGTCTTTCCCTTGATGCTGCTTAAAATCCTACTAAGAAGCGTTAATTAGGAACAATTGTTTTGCTATTTGTGCTAAAGCGCAGATTCATACTTCTGATGCTAGTTTATGAATGCATGCTGATTTTCTAAGTTATTGACCGGTCGATTCGACTGCTAATATATTTAACAATAACTAATTCTATGCGAAACTCAATTGGAATCGCTTACGCGCAAGTATACGCGGTCGGGAATTGCAGCAAGTAATAAGTATATTGTAATGGCCCAGGTTTTCATCATGGTCTTCCAGGTATGTACTAAGGGTATTTTGGTAATTTGGTCGGGCCGTTAGGGTCGTTTCTGTCTTTCTCAGCTAATTATATTCTCGTTTACTCATAGTTAGGGTTTGGTTGCTTTTCGGCTGAGTTTGGGTGTTGGGAGTTGCAAAAAAATAAAAATAGGGTTTTTGGCAGAAAATAGATGCAGCAGCTGCGGCTTGAGCCAAGGTTCGTTATGCACCCGACCCGGATGATGCTATCTACCTGCACTCTAACCTGTCATAGCAATCAGCAAACAATCAAATATATTCCAATACGTGCTCAATAAGAATACAACGAACCTAGCATGATACTACGAAGCAAGAACATATACGAGCATGCCAGAAGGAACAACCTAGCATTGACTAACATGAGAAACAACGTAGAAATTCATGCCAGCCGGGAATTCAGAATAGAGCACTTAGCTATACATGTCAATAAACACAAACAAGCAATCAATCAGTAATCACATAATATATCGCAGGGTCCACACAACTCCGGTAAGAAATCCTTACCTTGGTCGGGGAGGCGATTACACGAAAACCTAAACTGCGAACGATCTCGAACTAGCTACCAGGAACCTAACAAGCACAACACAATTACACACAATATCTAAATTAAATTAAATAAAATAATTAGGCTCGGCTCGGCTCTCACTCGGCTCGGCTCGGAGCGGCTCAGCTCGGCTCGGCTTGGCGCGGCGCAGCTCTGCAGATCGGCTCGGCAGCAGGACACGCGACACGGCGCTGGGGGGCGGCTGCGCGCAGACTCGGTGCTATGCGGCTTGGCTATGCGCGGCATGGCTTGGCGAGCTGGGCTGCGACAGGGCACGCGACACGGCGCTGGGGCCAGCTTCTGCGCGCGATTCAGAAGAAACTCGAATTGGCGATGGACGAAACGATGGAACTTCTTCTTCTCGGGCGAATTCCACTCGGCTAGCTGCACAAGAACTTCACACACACACACACCAATTCATTAGCATCACTCTCTCGGCCATCAATGGCAACAGCGAAACAGGGGAGAAGGAATTGAAGGAGAAGAAGAAGAAGAACACTTACCGGCTGCTCGAGGATGGAAATCGACGTCGGAAAGAAGAAGAATTCGGTCAAATTGGAGCTGGCGAGGGAAGAAATCGCGAGGGAGAAGTGAGTCGGTCGAGAGAAAAATCGCGAAGGGAGAAGAAGAAATGGGGAAGAGCGCTCGGTGGCTCAAGTGGCAAGGCCACCCAACTAGCTTCCCAAGCACCCTTGGTTCGAATCCCGCCCGACGCGCTAGTTAATTCCCTATTTAATTTTACCTTTTACCTAGCCCAAATACTTTCACCAAGCTACCTAATCCCATTTAATTCATCTCAATATTTTTTTGGCAATTGGAAAAGACATATCCGGCCCTGTCGGCCCGACCAAATTACCAAAATGCCCCTGGGGCAAACCGGGAAGACCGGGATGAAATTCTGGGCCGTTACATGATCAGTGACACCGCTTCCGAGTCATAGGCATGCGTACCTGGCCCGCGTAGTTTGCCCTTAGGCCCCCTCATTTACGCCGGTTGCAGCAGCATGCGGTGTGCGCGCACACGCGTTAGTCGTCGGTTCGGAGAGCTCCCCCGGGCTAATGTTGGTGAGTACACCATTCCTTCCAGTTTAGAGCCAGACTTCGGGTACTCTCCCGTAAGTCCAGTTTATTAGCAAGGGTAAAGAGGCCCTTGAGGACATTCTTGGGATCAGTTCTTGAGCTGATCAATCCCCCCGAGTGAAAGATACCTCGGTGATGTCCCGGGATTGGTTAGGATAACCAATCATTAGGCCAAAAGTAGGAGACTTCCGATGGCTCCAAATCTTGTATTATGAGCTCATTGAGCTATGATCTGTGTTGATAGCTGTTTGCTTGCATGTTGAAGTGCTAGATGACTGATGTATCGTATTGTACCCCTGTTGGGGATTCTTACTAAGTATGTTTATACTCACCCTTATTTATCTTTCAGGTAACTTGGGACAACACCAGGATGGCTAGCGGAGGGAGCTGATTGATCATGGGAGCTGTCGGCACTTTGTCATTTATTATTGCATTGTTTATTCAGCATGTAGATAGACAGGAGTCCTAGGGGAACATTGTTTAAAAAGTTGTTTAAATTGTATTGTATGTTTTTATAAACACTGGCCAGTCTTGTTTTACTTTGTTGGTTTATTTAAATGAAAATTGTTGGTTATGTTTTGAGGGTTTCCCCTTCTTATGTTTTGAAGAGTTTTTTAAATATGAGCACTAAACCGCTTGTTATCATATTTAACTTGCATGCTGAGTGAGAACCCAAGTTTAGGACCGTATGATTTGGGTCGGGTTCGTCACAGTTTATATGTTGTACTGTTAGTGGATTTCTGCAGGTTGTCTGGGTTATCTTGCTAGTAGATAGGTTTTTGTAGGTTTCCTGGATGCTGATCTGTTTATAATTTTGTTTAATTCCTGTTTGTCTGTTGATCTGATCTTGTATGTTGTATGTCCTGTTTCTTGAATATTGTATTTATGCTCGTGTTGTTTGCTAGGGTTTGGCATTTAGTTTATTGTACTTTGCTGTTGTACTCTCCTGTTTATTAACTGTTCAGAATGTCTGCAAATGCCCTATTTTATTATAAGTTAGTTAGATGTTGGACCATGTTAGCTCTAGATTGCCAGAATGTTAGAGTTTATTAGGGTGTCTCGAGTGATAGTTGAGTTGTGTGCTGGCTCGATTTTGCTCAGTCCCGAGTGACAGTCGAATTGCGTGCAGGCTCGGTTTGCTCAGGACTAGCCTAGTGTGTTACTATCCCCTGTTAGCCTAGTGTGCTGATGATAGGTATGACCCAGACTAGCCCAGTTTGTGATGTCCCTTTGTTGGCCCAGTGTGTGTTGACCAGTTTTCTGGGCTAGCCCGGTGTGTTGCTGCATGTGTTGCTCCGGACTAACCCAGTGTGTTATTGTCCCCTATTAGCCCAGTGAGCTGCTTATAGGTATGAGCAGGACTTGCCTGAGTGACAGTCGAGTTGTGTGCTGGCTTGGTTTGTCTAGGACTAGCCCAGTGTGTTGCTGTCCTTAGTTAGCCCAGTATGTGCTAACCATGTTTGCTGTACTGATATAGCTGTTGAGATTACTTAACTATGTCTTCTGTTTTTTAGCCCAGTATGTGCTAACCCTGTCTAGCTTTGCACATAGACCCTTGTTGTGATTATCCTACTGTTTTTAACTGTTGAGACTGTCATCTTATTGTATGATGCTTGTATGCTAGGATGCTCGAGGATTTGTCTTGCATATTGTACCCCGGTTGGGGAATTCTTACTGAGTACAATTGTACTCACTCTTTTTGTGGTTTCTTCCACCAGGTAACTTGGCACAACATTGGGGTGGCTAGAGGAGGAGCTGAATGATCATGGGAAAGGTCGTTGCATCTTCTTGAGTCATTTACATTCTAGTTATTGAAATGTGTCATTTGGAACTTGTAGTGTTTTTATTGGGATTTTGTAACTGTTTGGTGAACTCTGGCCAGAGGCTTATGTTACTTTACTGTTTTCTTAACTATACTTTCAAATGTTTCAGTTTGAATTGTTTATAAAAGATGTTGAATTTTTCAGTCTATTACGTATTTGAAATTGCATCTTGAAGTAAAGGCCATTTAGGACCATTTAGTGTCGGGTCTTTACAATAACTTGCTCTTGCCTTACTCCATCATGCGCCTTAATGCGTGCACTTCCTATCAATATCAGAGTTCATAGGATTTGAAGAATCACATTGAAGCTCAATTGAATTGCCCTCTCGTAAGATTTTCGAATAATCTCTTGGTTGGGTTCTCGAGAGCATGATAGTTTAAAAGCAGTTTGCATAATTTCTAGGGGTTCAACGCTTTTAAAATTATCTTCAGTTTTCTGCAACTCTTGCTTCATCACCTATTTCTTAAGGGGTTGATGCTTTTCTTCTTCTGTCTTAGTTACAGGTTCTTCCTCTATAATGCTGATATTTGTTAGGAGAATTTCTTCCTCAATTTGGCTTTCTTCAACTCCACTCCGTTCAGCGGGAATCTCATAACTCCTTGGTTCAGGTTTTGGTTCATACCATTTGTCGTCGGTTGTTGTTGAGGATGCGTAAGCCGCTGAAAGCACTTCTAAATGCAAATTTTTCAGCCCTGTAGCCAATCGCCTTATTTGATCGTTTAAATATTGCATCAAGGCTTGGCTTTTTTGCATTACATCATCATTCCTGGCCATGAAGTCCTCCAAAGATGGTTCAAGACTGTGCACTAGTGTGTTGTGCTCTTGGTTTCCGTGTGCATAATTTGAGATCTCTTCTACTTGCCAAGGTTTCCACATAGTAGTTAACCATTCCATCATATCGGTAAGTTCCTTCATCATGGCCCGATTGCTTTGGCTTGCGGCGTCGCTTTGGGATACACTTTTCCTGAGTACATCTTCCAAAGATGGCTCATAGTTATACAATGGATAATTGGGCTCATGATACCCATAATCCTGTGTGTAACTTGCTGCGTTATAATACAACTAACTATAAATAAAACAATCCCCGGCAACGGCGCCAAAAACTTGATGCGATATTTCGGTGCGGTATAACTAAGACAATGATTAATTCTAAGAGTGAAACTAAGTTCTACACTTCGAATCGCATTAATATGCAAGTATACGCAGTCGAGTATGCAGCAAGTGATAAGTATTTATATTTTATCGTTTTCTGTAGGGATTGATGTCTACAAATAGTTAATTAATCTAAGAGTCATGCAAGAAAGTAAAATGAATGGTGTTGGGATTTTCATTTGTTTTATATCTAAATGCGAAAGTAAAAATAAAATGTGAAATGACCTAAGTAAGGCTCGGGTTAAAGTTATGGGATGCATCTAACAATTCCTAGGATAAATTGGGGTAAGTAGTAATAGTCATACTTCGCCTAACAAATGTTCGCTTCTGCTTCCTTTCAGCACCTAGCCCAACTTCCGTTGCGACTTAATGTAGAGAAAAACCAATGCTTCGCATGCAATAGTTTCGTGTTTATTCCTAAACTTCGATTTAAAGTACTCTTGCCGTCAAAATACTAACCTATTAAACATGTAAACTAGCCTTAGGTTATTTCCTCTTCCGATTTACAACCTATTAGCGCATGTGGATGATCGGTCGACATCTGCTATTTAATTAAGATTATAATTTAACATGCTTCAATTAAAAACTCCCTTTACCTTAGTATATGATTTCTACAACCCACACCCTTAACCTTTGCCTAAAATGTTTAGCTAGACATGAAAGTAAGGGAGAAAATTGTAAGAACCCAACCCAAAAAGTGGTCCTAAACATAGGTTCTACAGCATGCATGTAACAAAAGTGAATAAATTCATTTCAACATTTATAACTTGCATAATTGAAACATTCAATCCCGAGGAACTTGTTTTGAAATATTTAAAACATTCCCTGTTCAAATCATATAAAGTAACCCTGGCTAGAGTATAGTTTAAAAACATCTAGAAAACAAAATATCAAAATACAATATCAGGTTCAAAATGCAAATCCTACGGACTCCGTGTCCGACTACATTCTGAATCAAACAATAAAAGACTTAAACAGAAAATAGAGTGTCGCAGCTCCCATGATCATGCGGCTTCCTCCGAGACGGCTGTCCCAAGTTACTTGGTGGAAAACCATAGAAAATAAGGGTTAGTACAAAGCCCTCAGTAAGAATCCCCAACCGGGGTACAATACGAAACATCAAATCATCTGGCATTCTAGTATACATGCAAATAGTTACCAACACAGATCTTTGCTTAATAAGCTAACGGGGAAATTTCGGAATCCTCGGAAGTCTCCTACTTCCGGCCTAATGATTGTCTCTCCTAACCAATCCCAAATGACATCCTGGAGGGTCTTTCTCCCTCGGCCAAATGACTAACTCAAAAGTTGATCCAAACTAGAAGTCAAACACCCTCGAGGGTCTTTCTCCCTCGGCCAAATGATCAACTCAAAAGCTTATCCCAACTAGGTGTCCTCGAGGGCCTCTTACCCTCGGCCAAGCTGTTCCTTAGACAAACGAGAGAGTACCCGAAGTCTGGCTCTAAACTAGAACAAAAGTGGTTTACTCACGAACATTAGCCCGAGGGAGCTCTCCACCCGGTGCATAACGCATGTGTGTGCACATCGCATGCTGCTGTAAATCACGTAAATGTGGGGGCCTAAGGATAAACTACGCCGGTCCAAGTACGCATGCCTAAAGACTTAAAAGCGGTGTCATTGATCTACAGTAGTGCGAGGCCCTTGACACTCAACTATAGCAGCTTGTACCACTAACTAAAAGCTAAGAATTGTCTTCGGGCAGGCTTACACCCGTGATGGGTTCCGCTCTAGCAGGCTACAAACTAGGCTTATGTCGGTGTGGTGAGCAAAAAAAATGCCTAGCTATCGAGGGCGGGAAAAGGTCCTCACTAATCCCGACCTATAGGGAAAAGATACGTTATGTCCGCTCTCAGCCTTTAGATGATGACAACCTGACAAGTTCTATCTTGGAAAACAAGTCTCATTCCTAACAGTTCAATCATACTCAATACATACGACCTAGCAGGATACTACAACTCATCATAAAAAACAGGTTACATGCTGGAAGAACAACCTAGCATGGTACTAACATGTCAACAGGAAAATACATGCCAGCCGGAACAGAACAAGAGATAGAACCTATCCACTAAACATGCTTGCAATAAACAAACAAACATCTTATCCACTAAGCATGCTCGTAAACAGTTAACACGTAAACAAAATGTAATCTCATGCAATGCAGGGCCCACACAACCCCAGTAAGAAATCCTTACTTGAAAAACAAGCAGAAACAATAATAATAATAATAAGTGCTCCTTGAGCTGCATAGTTAACACGACCTAACAATAAAATAAACAAACACATATTAAAACCAGCAGCCATCTAACAACTGGGTACAAAAAGATAAGGGCTCGGGAACTACCCACACCAACGAAGATAAGTAATCTCGGCGAACAAGGGAGTGTTTGCGGCTAGGCTTTGCTTGGCATTAGCTAGGGCTCCTCGCTAGCAATGGTGCTCTCGGCAAGGTAAGGTTAAGGTCTCGGCAAGGGTGCTAGCTGCTAGGCGCTTAGCGCTTCTCGGCTAGAGGCTACTTGATGGAGCTCTCGGCAATCACAAGGAGAAGAGAGGAGGGGGTGGTCTCGGCTAGGGCTAGGGTTTGCGATGGAGAAGGTGATGGTGATGTAGAGCTCTTGGCTGCAAGGAGAATGTTGATCTCGACAATAGAAAGGGAAGAAGGGATCGGCGATGGAGATGGGGCTTGGTGTGGGTGAAATCGGCGATCAAGGGAGAGGAGAATGCGACTGGGATTTGTGTTTTCTCTTGGTCTCTAGAAAAGAATCGTAAAATGAAAGGGAAATAACAATCACAAAACTTTTGATTGATCAAAAGACACTCCTACCACCATGTTTCCCTGGCCACCCGACTATGAGTCCCAGCGGCGACACTTCTTTTCTCCCATTTTTCTTCTTTTTAAAACAAGCTTCCAAAAGCCTTACTGATCGCCCCTTCGAGTCCCAGCAAACACATAAATAAACCTTTATTTTAATAAAAAGCCAGACTCCCAAATCCACCACCTTTCGAGTCCTAGCAAGGACACAACTAAAACTTAATTTTCTCTTTTAACCGAACGACCTCCAAACTTCTCGACAAACACAACTAGCCATGGAAACCTTCAACCGAAAAACAACTAAACTCAACGAATGACAGAAACAGTCCTGAAACCCTAGTTAAATACAAAACTGACCTTGATGGCAAAATGACTAAAATGCCCTTAAAGGCTCAACTGCCCTAACGGCCCAACCGAATAACCGAATAAAGAACCTAACATACCTGGGCAATCGGAATAGAAATTTGGGCCATTACGATACTCCCTCCTTTTAAGACTTTCATCCCCGAAAGTCCTAAGATAGTAACAACTCTGGGTAGTACGTCCTCATCTCTTCTTCTAACTCCCAAGTGGCTTCCTCTGCCTTCTGATTTCTCCACTGAACCTTAGCCAAGTTGATCTCCCAGTTACGCAATGTCTTGCTCTCCCTGGCTAGAATTTACTCATGCTTCTCTTCGAAGCTCAAATCCTTGTTCCGCTCTAACGACTCATGATAAACTACGTGTGTTAGGTCTGCCACATACTGTCTCAACATCGACACATGAAAGACATTATGCACTGCTGCCAAAGATGGGGGCAACGCTAAACGGTAAGTTACTGCACCGATCCGCTCAAGGATCTCAAAAGGCCCTACAAACCTGTGGCTCAACTTTCCCCGCTTACCAAACCTCAACACACTGCGCATCGGTGCTACTTTTAGGAAAACATGCTGACCAACCTCAAACTCCAAGTCTCTACGGCGAACATCGGCATAACTCTTCTACCTACTCTAAGCTGTTAACATACGAGCTCGGATCTTCTGCACTGCGTCGTTGGTCATCTATAACAACTCGAGACTGTAAAGACCCGACCTGAAAGAGGTCCTAAACTAGGCCTTTACCTCAATGCATGCTTTTAAAACATAAAATAATATGCAAGATTGCTTTCTAGATTCTGAATGAAAATAAAAACTTGTAAACATTCATGAAATAACCAATTATAAAATGTCCTGAAACCTGTCCCTGTTTCCAAACACCTGTTCTAAGCTAAAAGCAGTTTAAAACGTACTCTGATTAGAGATTTATTCAAAACATTCAAAACCCAAACAGTTTACAACAGTGCCAGAATCCAGAAACAATCAGAAAACATCCTAAGGGCTCCGTGCCCAACTACATGCATTCAGAGGACAAAACCAAAAACATAAACATAAACTCAGAGTTAAAAGACAGCAAGTTTCCATGATCAGCAGCTCCTCTTTCAGCCATCCTGTCTCGCGCCCTGATTACCTGTGGAAAACCACAAAATAAGGGTGAGTAACGGATTACTCAGTAAGAATCCCCAACCGGGGTACAATACGATACAACTGGTCATCCAGCAGAAAGTATGCAAGCAATGAATACAACACAGAAGAGAGCATATCACTTTAATCCATACATAAATACCACGGATGCCATCTTACGGTCTTACTCTGGAAAACTATAACGCATCTCGATACTCTACGAGAAACTAATCTCGACCTCAGCTTTCCTACTGTTGTCGATACGAAAGGTGTACTGAACTCAAGATCCCGAGGAGCTCTCCAGTCGGCACTGTAATGAGCGTGTGCGCGCACCGCATGCTGCTACAAACCAGGGAGGTGCTGGGTCTAGAGCATGCTGCCCTGGTCCAGTATGCATGCCTAAAAGAATCTCTGGATCAGTGTCACTGAACATAGTGGTGTGTGACCAGGACACTATGACTATGTCAGCCTGTACCACCGCACCTGAGGCTAAGAAACCGGCCGTGGTAGGCTTACACCAGGAACCGGTCCTTGCCCTATCAGGTGGCAATCAAGGGCTACTGCCGACACGCTGAGGTCGTGTCCACTGCTGGGGACAAGGCAATGCCTCGTCATTCCTCCGACCGTTGGGACATTTAACAGTCTGCCACCCTCACCCAAACCCGCTGATCATTCCCTCGACGGCTATCTTGAACCCGCTGTCCGGTTAGACCGTTGGGGCATTTAACAGTCTGCTTGCCAAACTAGGCGGCTTCATCAACGCCAACTAACTCATCAGCATAAACCCGGTGATCATGCCCTCTCGGGAACCTCCGGGGCTACTGGAGCTACTAGGGGTGTCTCCTGAATAACTCTGTCGGCTGGGCTATCTGTGCCTGGGACTCCTCACTACGAGCTACAAACTGCGCCTGGGTCTTCGCTCTCTAATAGCTAAAAGACCTGCCATCAATTCTCTCATGGTTGGAGCACACTCTACTCAAGGAGTCACACTCTGAGGCGTGCTAGCCTCTACCCCCTCCACTTGGCAACTGAACTGCCGGGGCCAAAACTGGCCTACGGGTCTAGACAACCCTGGACGCGGTCTCAACATCAACACGATCAGTCCAACTCCTCGGCTGGACATACCAAACGTCCCTGCTCCTCCATGTGTAATCAACATATTGGCGATCTACACAAAGCATAAAAGCTAGCCCACACTGGGGCTCTCACTGCTCAACAAGGGTAACACATGTATACTAGATGCAGTATCGTAAAATAAAACCCTTAGATTAATGAACTCAGACAAACTCGTGCCGCGTGGAGTCTTGATGATCATGGGGACAACAACCTACAAAGCAGGTTAGTCTACAGAATCTATGACTCTGTGCTCTGATACCAACTGTAAGGACCCGACCCAAAATACAGTCCTAAACCTAGGTCCTCACTCAACATGCAAGTTCAATATTTCAACAAGCGGTTTAGTGCTCATATTTAAAACTTTTCAAAACATTTGGAAACGGGGAACACTTAAAACATAGCCAACAATTTTCATAAAGCGAATCCAACAAGGTAAAACAAGTCTGGCCAGTATTTATAAAAGAACATTCAAAACAGTTTAAACAACTTTAACATCATTCCCCTAGGACTCATGTCCATCTACATGCTAAATAAATAAATGCAAACAATAAACGAAAGAGTGCCGGCAGCCCCCATGATCAAACAACTCCCTCCGCTAGCCATCCCGGTGCTGTCCCAAGTTACCTGGTGGAAAAACCACAGAAATAAGGGTGAGCATAAACATACTCAGTAAGAATCCCCAACTGGGGTACAATACGATACATCAGTCATCTAGCAACCTAGTATACATGCAAACGATACGAGCTCAGAATCAACAAGTTGTCTCAGGATAACCGCCGATCTAGGAATTGCCTATTCAAGGGCTTACAACCACAACCTACACTAGGTTCTACACCTTGATGCCCATCGGGGTCTTACACAACCTAGAACGCGATGATGCCCATCAGGGTCTTACACATAAGGATGCCCAACGGGGTCTTACACCTACTAGACTCAGGGATGCCCATCGGGGACTTACACACAAGGATGCCCATCGGGGTCTTACTCCACAAATCAATGATGCCCATCGGGGTCTTACACATACGGATGCCCATCGGGGTCTTACACCTCTAATCAATGATGCCCATCGGGGTCTTACACATACGGATGCCCATCGGGGTCTTACACCTGCTATCAATGATGCCCATCGGGGTCTTACACATACGGATGCCCATCGGGGTCTTACACCTCTAGCCATCAATGTTGCCCAACAGGGTCTTACACATCTAGGATGCCCATCGGGGTCTTACACCTGCTATCAATGATGCCCATCGGGGTCTTACACATACGGATGCCCATCGGGGTCTTACACCTCTAGCCATCAATGCTGCCCAACAGGGTCTTACACATCTTGGATGCCCATCGGGGTCTTACACCAGCTAGGATCACAGAGACGCCCATCGGGGTCTTACACTCTCTAGCAATCTTATGATGCCCATCGGGGGCTTACACATAAGGGAACAGTGCAGTACCCATCGGGGACTTACCTACACTGGCACCGCATTGGTGCCCATCGGGGGCTTACCCAAGCGGGACCTAAACTATATACCCATACAGTCTTTTACACTATAGATCACCTGCCAATCCCTAGCATGGAACTAACAGAATATAACAGGAACAAGGATATGCAAGGATAAGAAAACAAACCTCTAGCAAACATGCTGCGAACTCAAGCAGGAATCAACAACATGCTGGAAGAACAAACCTAGCATGGCACTAACATGAACAACAAGCAAACATGCTAGCAAGATTTCAGACACAAGCTGTCCTATAACTAACATGCTCATAACAATAACCAAGCATACAAGGCACAATCATGATACATAGCAGGGTCCACACAACCACGGTAAGAAATCCTTACCTGGAACCAAGCAGAAATAACTATCACAAATCAACCAAGCGACCCTCGAGCTTCTAAGAGAACCCGAGCAACCTAAGCATTCAATAAAAACAACCTAATCAAATAAACAGCAGCCAACAACTTAGGACCCAAAGGAGAAAAGACTCGAGAATTACCAACCGAGAAGACACAAGGCTCGGGCCAACCATCACAGTAGGGCAGGCTGTCGGCAGCAAGGAAGCTGGCTCGGCGCGCTGGCGTGGCAGGGGGCGTGCGCGCAGGAGCTGGGCGCTGGGCATAAGCGCGCAGCGCGCGAGTTTCTGGCGATACCGGCGCGTGGCCGAGGCTCGGAGTGGTGCGGCCTGGCTCGGCACAGGGAACGGCGTGCGGGCGACGCGACGAGCTACGAGGAACGCGCGCGGCGACTGGTGCGGAGAGCGGGGCTGGGCGCAGCGCGCAGGCGGCTCGGCCTGATCTGGTGGGCGACGATCGATGAGCAAGGCGACGTGGCCTGGCGCTTGGCGGCTCAAGATGAGTCTGGTATCTTTGGCGAGGAGAGGCGGCTAGGGCTTGGGTTGGGGCTCGGGTTTGGTGAGAGGGAGAGAGAGAGAGAGATAAAACAAAAGGGAAATGGGATTTTTCTTATTTATTTTTTTTTCCATCCTTATCCTATTTAAAATAGGCCTTGAAGACCTAAAATCCCATTCCACGGCTTCCTCCTTCGAGACCCGGCTGAAGCAATCTTTTCCAATAAATAAAACTCACTTAAATCAAACTCCCAAATTAACATTAAGGGCAAGGGCTCAAATCCCAATGGAAGCACTCAAACAACAATAATTTTGCCAAAACCCAAATCACTTCCAAACTTCCAAACGACTAGCCCAAACATCTTGGGTCTTGCAACCAACAACAATCAAGCCTCGACAAAGACCAAAATACCCCTAAGGGTTAAAATAGCTCTAACGGCCCAACCGAACAACCGAATCTTGAACCGAAAGCACCTGAAAAACCGAAATAGAAAACTGGGCCGTTACAATTAGAGTTTTAGGATTATGCCCATAGACAATCTCAATAGAGCTAAAACCCATAGTCTTTGGAGGAACCCTCTTATACGCAAAATCAGCACGAGGTAGCATTTCTTCCTATTGAAGGATGCTCTTTGTTGCTAAGACACGCAGAAATGTGCGAAGAGTTTGAATTGTGACTTCGATTTGGCCATCTATTTGAGGGTGACAAGATGTGCTGAACTTTAGTTTGGTTCTCATCTTCTTCCATAAAGTTATTAAAAAATGACTATGAAACTTTGTATTATGATCGCTAATCATAGATTTTGAAATTCCATGTAGGTGAACTATCTCCTTGAAATACAAATTAGCAACTTCAGCTACATCATAAGTTGGGTGGCATGGAATGAAATGAGACATCTTGGAAAGTCTGTCAACCACCACCATAATGGAGTCTTTGTTTTGTTAGGGTCTTCGGAAACCAGTAATGAAATCAAAGTTAATGTGTTTCCATGGAGCTTGAGGAACTGGAAGTGGTATGTGCAATCTTTGGGCTAGAGTGTGGCTCTTGGCTTTATGACACACAATACATTTTCGAACAAAATATTTCACATCTTTAAAAATTTTGGGCCAGTAAAAATGTTTCTCCATCGTTTTCTCAACTCTAACGTGACAAGCTAGACATTCATCAAGCATTTTCTTTATTAACGTCTCATGCACCCTATGCCTTAGAACGCAAAGTTTTTTTCTTTTAAAAAGGAAACCATCACAGATGTGAAATTCATTAGTATCATGGTTAGTACATAAAATAAATATTTCTCTAAAATCAAAATCTCCTAAGTAATACTCCAATAAAATCTTAAGACCAATTATTTGAGGCCTCAATAAGGTTAAAAGAAGGTGTCTCCTTGATAATGCATCTGCTCCTTTATTCATTTTTACCATATTTATGTTTGATAGTAAAGTTGAAAACTTGTAGGAACTTAACCCATTTGGCATGCACTATTTGAAGCTTATGTTTCTCTTGACTGTGCTTAAATACTTCATGATCTAAATGCAAAATAAATTTCTTAGAAACCAAGTAATGTTGTCAATGGTCAAATGAGCGTACCACTGCATACAATTCTTTATTATGAATGGAATTCCTTGTTCGAATCTGCTGGATTGAACTTGGAATTAGTCATTCTCTAATTGCTTGCACTTTCTTCTCATTAACAACAATTCCATTTGTTGAGACTACATTTCCAAGAAATGTAACTTGATTAGTATAAAAGTGACACTTCTTTAGGTTCCCATACAACTTCTTGAAAGCCAAAACTTCAAACACCTGCTTCAACTGATCAACATGCTCCATTTCTTTGCCATGATTAAGCCATTTTATGAAATATGGTGAGGGACGTGGTACGATTGGAAGTTTGAGCTCTAAGATTTGTATTTGAAATGCTACATCGGTACAACTGTCACCATTAATGTTCAAAGAGCATACCTTATTCTCAATGGTACACCCGGTGTGAAAGATAGCTTCTCTTTGTAAACTCTTCTCTTGATCAGCAGTTTCATAGAGACTTCTTCTTACAGCCAAGCATTCTCCTTCATCTTGTTCAATCAAATCATTTTCTTCTTCATGCACATAGGGTTTTTCTCCTTCTTGTACTGCCTCAAAACAAGGATTTTTAAAGATTTTAAAGTTAGCAAGAGTGATGCTTTTGTGGTTGGGACATTCTAAGGCAATATGACCTGAGCCTTCACATCGAAAACACATATATGGGGATCTTGAAGGTGGGGTATTTAGTTCTAACTTCACATCGATTTTTAAGGGGGTAAGGAGGGTTGGTTTTTGATGTGGAATGACCTTTTGTGTAAGAGACTATTTTTGTAAATAAGTGCGAGCTTTCAAATTTACCTTTGGTATTTTGCTGATTCTTAACTTTTTAAGCTAGCATGGTTAAATTTTCCCAAGTGGAATAAGGATGTAATACCACTAAGTTTGCAACCTTGGGCTCCAATCCTCTTAAGAATCATTCAAGAGTTTGAGGATCATCTTCATTCAAGTCACACTTCATAAGAAAGAATTTAAACTTCCTAGAATACTCCTCTATAGATTTTAAACCTTGTTTAAGTGAATGAAGTTGGTTTAAGCTTTCTTGGATGTAGTAGGAAGACATGAACCTTTTTTTTTTTAGTAGTTTCTTCATTTTAGACCATGTTCTAACCTTTTCTTTTCCCATTTGTACTCTCCTGGAACAAACATTAGCCCACCATATAGATGCATATTTTCTTAACTTAAAGACCACAATCTTTACTTTCTTATCTTCTGATGTCCGTTTGCATTCAAACACTCTTTCTACAGATCTCAACCATTCTACAAACTCGTCGGGAGCAAGTTTGTCATCATACTCTAGGATATCAACTCTTATGTCATTTGCAATATAAGGAGCTAGATTTCTTCTTGCTCTTGGATTGATCTCTCCCTTGTTGGGCATATTGACATCTTCTTCAGTTTCTACTCCATGTGCATATTTGTAAGCTGTAAGAATATCTCCTCGATTCCTATGAACCACATGTGATAATTCACGAAGTTGATCTTGCATATACTTTATTCTCTACTCCATCTCCTCTTTGTTTTGCACAATTTCCTTCTTTTCTTGTCTCAGGGAAGCAATCAAAGTTTCTAAATCAATATCTCTTCAGCTTACCAAGATATGAGGGTTAAACTTTTTTTTCTTTTTTTTTTGATGTGAATGTCAAGGCCAATATAAACTAGGCTATGATACCAAATGTTGTATAATTCTTTAAAGCACAATTACACAAGTAAGGATAAAACACTAGTAGAAATTCCCCTATAGATGGCGGGCTAAAAAGAAGAGGTTTAAAAAACACGGATGAAAGATGGCGGGCCTGGGAATTGGTGGTGGGCGAAATTGGGCCCGCTTTCTTTATTGTTTTGGTGGCGGGCCCAAGCCCGCCTTTAAAAGCTTTTGGTGGCGGGCAAGGCCCGCCCGCCACCTTTTCTGTTTGGAGGCGGGCCTGTGCCTTTTGGGCCCGCCTCCTTGTAAGGGACCGACCCGAATGGGGCACTAAATGGGCCCTTACCCCAATGCATGCATTCAAAGTAAAGGACATTAAACAGACATGATTTTGGATTCCAATTAAAACAAAACATTCAAAATAACCCCTTTAAAAACTAGACAATTTCCCTGGAACCTGTCCCTGTTTCCAAGCACCTGTTCCAAGATAAATACATTTCCAAAGTATACTCCGATCAGAGATTTCTTAAAATCATTCAAAACATGTCTAGATACAATAATCTTTGGAATCCACAAAATATTGAGAAAACATTCTAGGGCTCGTGTCCCGCTACATGCATTCAGGGAAAATAAAACATAAAGAGTCATAACACAAAATCGAGTTTGATGGTGAGCCCCATGATCACAGCTCCTCCTTCACTATCCTGTCTCGCAACTTGGTTACTACGTGGAAAAACCACAATAATAAGGGTGAGTAATGAATTACTCAGTAAGAATCCCCAACCGGGGTACAATACGATATACATGGTCATCTCGATGAATGTATGCAAGCTATGAGTATAAACACAGAATAGAGCACATAGCTTAGCCCACACTTGGGCCTCGGATGCCAACTTAGGGTCTTAGTCCGGAATAATATCACCACACAAGTCGACCTATACGAGAAACAAGTCCCGCCTCGGCGCTCATCTCATCGACGACGAAAGGTACACTGGCTCACAATCCCGAGGAGCTCTCGATCGGTATTTGTAATGAGCGTAAGCATGCACCGCGTGCTACTGCAGACTATGGGGGGTGCCGGGTCTAGAGGCAAGCTGCCCATGTCCAGTCACCACCCCTAACTAAATCTCTGGATCGGTGTCACTGACATAGAGGTGTGAGACCTAGACACGTAAACTATGTCAGCCTGAACCACCGCACCTGGGGCTAAGGAACGGGTCGTGGTAGGCTTACACTAGGAAGCCGTCCTTGCCTTAACAGGTGGCAATCAGGGGCTACTGCCAAACATGCTGAAGACATGCCGGCTGCCGGGGACGAGGCAATGCCAAGTCATCATCTCGACCGTTGGGGCATTTAACAGTCTGCCACCCTCACCCAAGATTGCAGGGCCTACCGGTAGGGTTAGCTAATCCTTCACGGGGTCTAAGGACGGAGCACTGGGTACTTTATGCATCAGGCTCGGATGATGCTATCTACCTGCAACTCTAACCTGCCCTAGCAATCAGCAAACAATTCCATAAAATCCAATACGTGCTCAATAAGAATAAAACGAGCCTAGCATGATACTACGAAGCAAGGAACAGATACGAGCATGCCAGAAAAGAACAACCTAGCATGGATTAACATGAGAATTAATCAGGAAAATCATGCTAATAGGGAATTCAGAATAGAGTACCTAGCTACACATGTCAATAAACACAAACAAGCAATCAATCAGCAATCACATATAATATCGCAGGGTCCACACAACTCCGGTAAGAAATCCTTACCTTGGTCGGGGATGATTTGACACGAAATCCTAAGTTGCGAACGAACCCGAACTAGCTATCGAGAACCTATCAATCACAACAAACATCACACAATAGGCCTAAATATAATAAAATAAACAGGGCTCAGCTCGGGAGCAACTCACGAGGCACGACGAACGCACGAACGAGCCGATTGCACGAACGGGGCAGCAATAGGGCAGGCTGGGCGCGCTGGAGCGCTGGCTGGGCGCGTGGGCGCGCTGGTGCGCGGACGGGCGCTGGGGCGCGACCGCGCGCGGACTAACAGGGAGTTGGCGATGCAGCGCGGCTGGGCGCGCACGGGCGCAGCAGCGGATCTGGGCGAGGATACACAGTGTGACACGGCGACTGGGCTGCGACAGCGAGCTGGCTTCCGCACGAAGGGCTGGCGAGCTCGGCGAACAGGGGCGAACAGAGGCGATCTGGGCGTTGGAGAAGAACGAGCTCGAATTCGAGCGATTGGAGAGGATTCGACGGCCGATTGCTGTTGGTCGAACTCTCCTACGCAAGCTGCACAAAACCCATCCAGAAATTCACTTCAACACGGCTGGGAAAACGAAGCCTGAGAAGCAGGGGACTCGGATCGAAGAAGAGAAGAAGAAAAGCTTACCTGCTGCCGGAATTGGAATTCAACTTCGAAATGGAGGGAGAACTCGGTCGAATTGGAGCTGGAGAAGGAAGAAATTGCAAGGAAAAGCTCGGTCGGTCGAGGGAGAAGGAGAAGAAATCGCGAAGGAAGGAGAAGAGGAAGAAGAAGGCTCGGGCGATTTTTTGGCTTTTAAATAAAACGCACGAAGACAGGCATAAATACAAGTTGGCGCGTTTAGATTAACAAGAGCGCTCAGTGGCTCGATTGGCAGCGACACTCGCCTAGCTTCCCACGCGACCCTGGCTCGAATCTCACTCGACGCGCTATTTAATTCCCTATTTATTTCCACATTCTACCAAGCCCAAATGTCTTCACCAAACTTCCCGATCCCATTCAAATCGTCTCATAATTTTTCCAGCAATTAGCAAATACATCACCGGCCCTGTCGGCCCGACCAAATTACCAAAATGCCCCTGGGCAACCCGGGAAGACCGGGAAGAAATTTCCGGGCCGTTACAATATTCCCCCCTTATAAGACTTTTGTCCTCGAAAGTCCCTTAAGACTGGAACAGCTCGGGATACTGCAATCTCATCTCATCCTCCCGCTCCCAAGTGGCTTCCTCTGAACTCTGACTCCTCCACTGAACTTTTACCAACCGGATTTCACGATTACGCAGTGCCTTTGTCTCAAAAGCAAGAATCTCCACTGGCTTCTCCTCGAAGCTCAAATCCTCATTCAGCTGCAAAGGCTAAAAATCAACAATGTACGACGGATCTGGCACGTACTGTCTCAACATAGAAACATAAAAAACATTGTGCACCGCTGACAATGACGGAGGCAAGGCTAATCGATAAGCAACCTTGCCGATCCTCTCCAGAATCTCAAACGGACCAAAAAAACGGGGACTCAGCTTTCCACGTTTGTCAAACCTCAAAACACCTCGCATCGGTGCAACCTTTAGGAACACGGGCTGACCAACCTCAAACTCTAAATCCCGACGCCGAACATCGGCGTTACTCTTCTGTCTGCTCTGAGCTGTCAACATAACGGCTCTTATTTTCTGCACGGCACCATTAGTCAACTGTAGCAACTCGGGACCCAAAACCTGCCTGTCACCAACCTCTTCCCAGAACACAGGAGATCGGCAACGCTTACCATACAAAGCCTCGAATGGAGCCATCTGAATCGTCGACTGATAACTATTGTTATAGGAAAACTCCATCAGATACATATACTGGTCCCAACTGCCCGGGAAATCCAACACACAAGCCCTCGAATCACGGTCAGACACAATCCTCACAGGCACACCGTGATAACAAATGATCTGCTCCAAAAACAACTGCGCCCACTGTTCCACGGTATAAGTGTCTCTACCGGGAATGAAGTGTGCGCTCTTAATCAATCGATCGACTATCACCCAAATCTGAGAGAACTTCCTCGGAGTCCTCGGCAAACCAGAAATAAAGTCCATGGAGATCTCTTCCCATTTCCATCGAGGTACACTCGTGGCACGCAATAAACCGGCTGGTCTACTACAGGTGCCTTCACTTGGCGACAAGTGAGACATCGACTGACAAACTCCGCCACATCTCTTTTCATACCCATCCACCAGAATGTCTGCTTAAGATCCTGATACATCTTGGTACCCCGAGTGCCAAGCAAACGGAGAACTGTGGGCCTCGAGTGTAACTCGCCGCAATCCCGCAACATCCGGAACACACAACCGGCCTCGTATGTCAGCACCTTTGCTGTGTGAATATACAAAGTCAAAATTTCCACAAGACTAACTCTGTCAAACAATCTCTTAAGAGCGGGTCACTCGGTTGACTATCAATAATCCATTGTCTAATCGATGGTTGGGATATCCAATCGAGCTACTCTCGCAAGTAACCTCACCCAACGACATCTGTAATCTCGGCCGCTCGAACTCTCTCCGTAACTGGCTGGGAACTCAACAACATCGTGAGTGCGACGTCTTCCTACTCAAGGCATCGGCTACAACATTTGCTTTGCCGGATGGTACAAAATCTCATGATCATAATCTTTTACCAACTCTAACCATCTCCTCTACCTCATATTCGGCTCCTTCTCGAGTAAACAGTACTTGAGGCTCGGTGATCGGTAAACATCCGAATCCGCTCACCATACAGATAATGCCTCCAAATCTTGATTGCAAACACCATCGCCGCCAACTCCATATCATGAGTCGGATAGTTCTCGCTCATATGGCTTGGTGGCGGGAAGCATAAGCAATGACCTTCCCGTCTTTGCATCAACACATAACCCAACCCGAACTTGGAAGCATCGTTTGTAAACCACGAAACCACTGTCCCCTCTAGGATCGCCAACACAGTCTTTGAAGTCAAACTGCGCTTGAGCCTAGCAAAGCTCTCATCACACCTACCGCCCCAAACAAACTCGACACCCTTCCTCGTCAGACGAGTGAGGGGCGAGGCTATGGCGGAAAAGTCCTTAACAAACCGACGGTAGTAACCTGCCAAACCCAGAAAGAAACGGCTTCTACGAGCAGACAACCGAAGGACAGAGAGCTTCACATACACTCACTGTCTTGCTCCACTAAAGCAACAAGATCAAAATCTCACGGGGTAGCAACAGGGGTCCACCACGAACTGAACCTCCAACAACCAACGGGGCAACTCTCAACTTTCCTGGAAACAGGAAGACAACCAACAGGGCACAAACCATTCGCCCCACGAGCAAAACTGACTTCTAGCAATTCCAATCCACACCTTGCTCAACACCAAGCATCAACTTGCCACCACACCGGAACCAATCCGGACTCCACTCCAAACAAATACCAGCTTGCCAACTGAAACTCACTATCTGGGCCTGATTGAGCTCTAGAGAGGCTCTCTACAACCTAGGGTTCTCCGACAACCCTCGACACCCACTGCCAACTAACGGACTAACAACCAACTGCCTGAACAACAACAAGTCTTATTTCCCAGCATCATAACCATGCTGGCCAACTCCAACTCCTTGGAAACCAAGAGGACCCGAAACACTACCGAATGCGTCATACTCTTACTCAGACGTCAATCACAACATAACTTCTACCCAAGGAAGGATCCGAACAACTCTCTCAGTCATGACGATCAACAAGAAGATCCGCCAACCAAGCTTAGGTCCAACTTAACAAATCTTACCTAAGCAACAACCTGATACCACGAGCATGGTACCCTTACCACCTCACTAAAGTCTTACAACATCCACCTGGAGTCCAACTTTTCCAAGAACTGAGCACCAGATCCCCAAAGCAAACCCTACATGGATCTGAAACTCCTGCCACAGAACGACCCACACAAAACACACTTGTGTGCACAACTCCCAACCTTCATTTAGCAATCCAAGACTAACAAATGCTTTTTCCAAAAGCAACACTAGCTTCTGGCAGAGATACAATCAATCAACGGAACACCCAAAGTTCCATCTCCACACGATGCTCAAAGCTATGGCAACCTTGCTCTACCAAAGCATAACCATGCCAAACCAAACTTACTTTATACCAAGCCTCTACCAAGGGTGCTTACCCATAAGGCATCCAACTCTTCTCACAAGGCATCCTACTCACCTCATAGGCATCCAACTCATGGTCCCTCAGCTGGAACCCATACTTGCTTCTACGATCTCAACTCTCCTGAGATTTAGGCACTCGAAGGTAGTTGACCGCACTACCAACCACAAAGATCTCTTGGCCTTAACACTAGCGTGAGATGCACGCGCACTAACACTTACCAACTGTCAACCTGCTTGACTTACCCAACCTCCAGTAACACTGGGAAAAGGCTCCGGCTGTAAAGACCCAACCCAAAAGGGGCTCTAAATAGGTCTTTACCCCAATGCATGCATTCAAAGTAAAGAACAATATGAAATTTAGTTTTTGGATTCCCAATTAAAACAAAACAAAAGAGCATTCAATCAGAAATCAAATAGATTGTTGAAACTCGTCCCCCTGCTTTCCAAGCACTGCTTTTCAAGGCAAATACATTTCTAAACGCATACTCTGATCAGAGATTTATTAAAACATTTGAAACAAACCTCAAATACAACAAAGCTGGAATCCATAAAAACATTCAGAAAAACATCTTAGGGCTCCGTGCCCGGCTACATGCATTCAGGGGAAAATAAAAGACAAGAGTCATAGAAATAAAAAGTCGAGAGAGCAGCAAAGAGTTCCCATGATCACAGCCTCTCCTCCTTCACCATCCTGTCTCGCACCTTGGTTACCTGTGGAAAACCACAAAATAAGGGTGAGTAACGAATTACTCAGTAAGAATCCCCAACCGGGGTACAATACGATGTACATGGTCATCTAGATGAGTGTATGCAAGCTATGAATATAAACACAGAATAGAGCACATAGCTTAAGTCCACACTTGGACCTCGGATGCCAACTCAAGGTCTTAGTCCGAAATTAACTACCATAACCACACAAATCGCCCTATACGAGAAACAAGTCCCGGCCTCAGCCTGTCTACTGTCGAATGAAAGGTGCACTAGCTCAAGATCCCGAGGAGCTCTCCAGTCGGCGCTGTAATGAGCGTAAGCATGCACCGCGTGCTTCTACAGACTATGGGGGGTGCCGGGTCTAGTGGCAAGCTACCCATATCTGGATACCACGCCTAACTAAATCTCTGAATCGGTGTCACTGACATAGGGGTGTGAGACCTGGACACGTGAACTATGTCAGCCTGTACCACCGCACTTGAGGCTAAGGAACGGGTCGTGGTAGGCTTACACCAGGAAGCCGTCCTTACCTTAACAGGTGGCAATCAAGGGCTACTGCCGAACACGCTGAGGAAGTGCCGGCTGCCGGGGACTAGGCATTGCCAAGTCATCATCCCGACCGTTGGGGCATCGTTTAGACTACCACCCTCACCCAAGATTGCAGGGCCTACCGGTTGGGATAGCTAATCCCTCACGGGGTCCAAGGACGGAGAACTGTCTCGAACGTCCTTGCCATGGATGCAAGATACTTTATGCATCAGGCCCGGATGATGCTATCTACCTGAATTCTAACCTGCCTTAACAATCAGCAAACAATCCAATACAATCCCATACGTGCTCAAAAAGAATACAACGAACCTAGCATGATACTACGGAGCAAGAACAGATACGAGCATGCCAGAAAGGAACAACCTAGCATGGACTAACATGAGAGAACAACTTACTAAGTCATGCCAGTCGGAATTCAGAACAGAGCACCTAAACTATACATGTTGATAATCACAAACAAACATACAAACAACAATCACAAAGAACATCGCAGGGTCCACACAACTCCGGTAAGAAATCCTTACCTGGCAGGGAGGCAACTACACACAAAATCCTAAGCTGCGATTGTAAGGGACCCGACCCGAATGGGGCACTAAATGGGCCCTTACCCCAATGCATGCATTCAAAGTAAAGGAAATTTAAACAGACATGATTTCGGATTCGAATTAAAACAAAACATTCAAAATAACCCCTTTAAAAATTAGACAATTTCCCTGGAACCTGTCCCTCTTTCCAAGCACCTGTTCCAAGATAAATACATTTCCAAAGTATACTCCGATCAGAGATTTCTTAAAATCATTCAAAACTGCGTCGAGATACAAAATGCTGGAATCCACAAATATTTACAAAACATCCTAGGGCTCGGTGTGCTGGCTACGCTACATTCAGGGGAAAACAAAACACACAAGAGTCATAATACAAAAATCAGAGTTGGAAGACTGGGCCCATGATCACAGCTCCTCCTTCAGCCATCCTGTCTCGCAATTCGGTTACCTGTGGAAAAACCACAATAATAAGGGTGAGTAACGAGTTACTCAGTAAGAATCCCCAACCGGGGTACAATACGATATACATGGTCATCTTGATGAGCGTATGCAAGCTATGAATATAAACACATAATAGAGCACATAGCTTAGCCCACACTTGGGCCTCGGATGCCAAACTAGGGTCTTAGTCCGGAAATAATATCACACACAGTCGCCCTATACGAGAAACAAGTCTCGGCCTCACTGCATCATCGTCGACGAAAGGTACATGGCTCACAATCCCGAGGAGCTCTCAATCAAGATTTGAATGAGCGTAAGCATGCACCGCGTGCTCTCGCAGACTATGGGGTTGCCGGTCCGAGGCAAGCTGCCCATATCCAGTCACCACGCCTAACTAAATCTTTGGATCGGTGTCACTGACATAGGGGTGTGAGACCTGGACACGTAAACTATGTCAGCCTAAACCACCGCACCTGGGGCCAAGGAACGGTCGTGGTAGCCTTACACCAGGAAGCCGCCCTTGCCTTAACAGGTGGCAATCAGGGGCTACTGCCAAACATGCTGAGGACATGCCGGCTGCCGGGGACGAGGCAATGCCAAGTCATCATCCCGACCATTGTGGCATTTAACAGTCTGCCACCCTCACCCAAGATTGCAGGGCCTACCGCTTGGGTTAGCTAATCCCTCACGGGGTCCAGGGACGGAATGACTTGCTCGACGTCCCTGCCATGGATGCAAGGTTCTTTATGCATCAGGCCCGGATGATGCTATCTACCTGCAATTCTAACCTGCCCTAGCAAACAACAAACAATTCCATAAAATCCAATACGTGCTCAATAAGAATACAACGAGCCTAGCATGATACTACGAAGCAAGGAACAGATACGAGCATGCTAGAGAGGAACAGCCTAGCATGGATTAACATGAGAATTGAATCAGAAAAATCATGCTAATCGGGAATTCAGATTAGAGAACCTAGCTACATATGTCAATACACACAAACAAGCAATCAATCAGCAATCACATATAATATCGCAGGGTCCACACAACTCCGGTAAGAAATCCTTACCTTGGCCGGGGACAATTTGACACGAAATCCTAAGCGGCGAACGAACCCGAACTAGCTATCGAGAACCTATCAATCACAACAAAAATCACACAATAGGCCTAAATATAATAAAATAAACGAGGCTCAGCTCGGGAGCAACTCACGAGGCACGCATTTAACGCACGAACAAGCCGATTGCACGAATGGGGCAAAGAACGAGGCTCATTGGGCGCTACTGGGCACGTAAATGGGCGAGCCGGGCGTGGCTTTGGTGCGCACGCTGGGCGCGGACGGACGCGGGCGGTTAGGGCGCGAGGGCGCGCGCGCGGCTGGCGCTGGCGATGCGACGCGACGACAGCGTAGCCTGGCGAGGACGACGCGCGCTGGCACGGGCGGTGAGCGCAGCGAGCTCGGCTGGCCGGGCCGCTTCGCGAGCGCGAACAGGCGAACAGGCGTCGGGCGACGGAGAAAACGAACTCGAATTCGAGCGATTGGAGAGGATTCGACGTTCGTTCGATTGATGGATGAGTTCCTCTACACCCTGAGCAGAAAACACACAAATTTCTCACTCCCTCGGCTGGTAGGGGACGGAATTGAAAACAGGGAAAAACGAAGGAGAAGAAGAAAGAGAGCTTACCAACAGGGGTGAGGATGAAACGCTTCGACCTTGAGGATGGGAACTCGGTTGAATTGAAGTGGAGAAGGAAGAAATCGAGAGAAGTTGGTCGCTTCGGTCGGGGAGCTCGCGAGGAAGAAGAAGAAGAAATGGGGCGAAGGCTCGCGAAATGGCCTTTTAACCAAAGCAGGGGACGAGCGGACATATATACAAGATCGCGCGATTAAGTTAACAAACGCGCGCGGTGGCTCTAGTGGCCGAGCCTCCGCCTAGCACATGACACGCCCCTGGTTCGATTCCGCCGACGCGCTATTTAATTCCTTATTTATTTTTACCTTTTCCCAAGCCCAAACGCCTTCACCAAAAATCCCGATTCTTTTTAATTTGGCTCATAATTATTTCAGAAATTTTTAATTTCAAAACCGGCCCTGTCGGCCAGACCCAAAATTACCAAAATGCCCCTAGGCCTCCCGGGAAGGCCGGGATGAATTTTCCGGCCGTTACAAATGATCGAACCCGAGCTAGCTACCAAGAACCTAACAAAACAATGATAATCACACTCTAAAGGCTTAAATATAATAAAATAAATAGGGCTCGGCCGGAGCAACTCACGCGAGCGTGGCCGACACGCGGACGGGCGGCAAGAGACGGCGGGCCGCTTCTTTGGTGCGAATGGGCGCTGATGGGTGGCAAATGGGCGACATCTGGCGCTGGCGCGCGCCGAACAGCGCTGGGCGCGGATGGCGCGCTAGGCGCGACGCTGGCGGGACGTGACGCGGACGCGACGGCGCAGACGTAGAGGGGCGCGCGGAGCGAGACGCGACGATCGGTGCTCGGGCCGCGACGCGCGACGCGAGCTCGGCTGACGATGGCGAGGCGCTGGCAGGCGCGCGCGGCAAGCGGTGCGTGCGCGGCGGCGCCGCGACGCGACGGACGCCCGGGTGGTGCCGCGACGCTCGGGCGGTGTGACGGGCTGGGCGCTGCGCGTGGCGGCGGCCTGGCTTTGGTGCGATCTGGTCGGGCCGCCGACCGGCCGCCGCTCTACCGGGCCGCTGGTCGGGCAGAACGACACTCGGAGGACACTCGGGAGAAGACTCACGCAAGATGGCTAGAGAAAAAGGGTTGGGCGGCCATGGGGTTTGGAGAAGAAGACATAACAAAACCTAATTTTCTTTCATTTAATCAAATGCACCAAAACCAGAAGAACTCAAGGCTAACCAAGATATGTCATGAGAGAGAGTAACAAAAACACTGGTGGCTCAACTGGCCACACCACCCACCTGACTTCCTGCACCACTTGGGTTTGAAACCCACCAAACACATCTTTAACTCCTAATTTTCTTTTGCATCTCCCCATGCCCAAACACCACCACAAAGCCTCGAAAACTTACATAAGACCATCTAATAATTTTAGCAACTGGAAAAAGATATAAACGGCCCTGACGGCCCAACCAAATTACCAAAATACCCCTAGGGCATACCTGGAAGACCGGGATGAAAACCTGGGCCGTTACAATATTCCCTCCTTTTTATGACTTTCGTCCTCGAAAGTCCTTAAGATCGAAAAGCTCAAGATATCGCAATCTCATCCCGCCCTTCCGCCACGAGCGGCCTCCTCTCGAACTCGACTCTCCACCGAACTTTTACCAAACGGATCTTACGGCTTCGCAACGTCTTCGCCTCAAGACCAGAATACTCACATGCTTCCCCTCGAAGCTCAAACCCTCACTCAGCTGCAAAGGCTCAACGTCCTCAATAAGCAAAGGGGGTCCGGCACATACTGCCCCAACCTCAATACATAAAAACACGCATGCACGGTATGTCAATGACAGGAATCGCTAACCGATAAGCAACTCGCCAATCTTCTCGAGAATCTCAAAATGGACCGACAACCGGGACTCAACTTCCTCGCTTACAAAACCCCAACACTACTTACAAACCTCAACGCACCTAGCATCGATGCAACCTTGAAACATGAGTTGTCCAACCTCAAACTCTAAAACTCGACGCCGAACATCGGGCAGAACTTTTTCTCGCTCGCTCGCCTCGAAGCTAACCACAAACGAGCTCAACCTCCCGCACAACACCTCTCGGTCAATCTGCAAGAACACAGGACCCAAAACAACACCGACGACCACCAACCTTTTCTCACAAAGACTAGAGACTCGCAACACTTACCATACAATGCCTCAATGGAACCACAAGAATCGATCACGAGAAGCGCAACCCAAGGCAACCTCCTAAAACACACACTGGTCTCCGCCGCCTAATCACGGAAACACCAACTCGCAACAAGCTCCGGAAGGATCCGGCTCACTCCTCCCAAAAGACCATCGGACAAAAAGGGTGAAAACACTACAGAAATCGCACTCGGCTCATAAGCCTCTAAGAACACTCTCTGAACCACGGTTCGCCCACGCACCGCCTAGAACAAACCTTTGTTGCCACACCCTAATGGCAACATCTCCAACTGAAAATCGACATGCCTCTACTCCATAGAAATGGCATCTCGCACACCAACCGAGGTGCGAGCTCTAGCCATCAAGTCAATCCTCCAAAAATCCGAACTCACACAACAACCTCAACTAGTTGACAGCTCCCACACGGAAACTTACAATCCAACAACTTGAGTGCTACGAACTAGGAAGCTCAAACAACTACAAACCGCATAGCTATGCCAATCCACTCATCTCTAGCTCGACTCAAATCACTAGTCGGGCAAGACAACTCGCAGAAACAACCAGGCCCCCAGAGGGCTCCATCCACTAAACTTACCTCCATGCAAACAACGGAACAAAGCTCGCATCAAATATGAAACACATCTCACAAGTCCAAACGATAACACATACAGCTTAACCCTCAAGCTTAGGCTTAATGCACCTTCCCACCGAAACTTCATAAACGGAACTCCACTACCGGTCAACACCAACTACCAAGAACAAGAATACCAACAATGGTGGCAGAGTGCAAGCTACACTAGCCAAACAAGGATCCTCAATAAGTCCGGACCTAATCCAAAGCCACAAAGGTGCAACCTCATCCACAACTGAAACAAAGGGGCCTTCAACTACAAAGGTGCAACAGCTTCCAAGCCAACACACAAACCTTAGCCAACTAGGCCAAACACTCAAGGAGGCAGAACAACTCTTACTGCAACTTCCAGAACACTACTCAAGAGTCCGCTTAGCTGGACAAACAATCGCTTTCTGTGTGGCCAACAGACTTTCCCCTACTAACACCACTACCGCCAAGTCCAAGACCAAGGGATAATCCGACAACTCCAAAAAGGAAACAGATCCTCACAAGCGGACATTCGAAGAACAGGGAGCTCCACAAACGCTCGCTAACTTGCTCACTAAGCACAACATCCAACTCTCTCACCGAGGCAACAAACGTGGGGTCCACCACAGATGGACCGCCGACCACGAACAAGCAAGGATTCGCCTCCAACACCAAATGAGGGCACTCTCAAACTCGGGGGAACAGGAGAGACATCCTACACTGTGGCAAACCACTTACCCACGAACAAGGCTAACTCCTTGCCAACTCGAAAACCACACCTTGGCCAACATCAAGCACCAACTTGCCACCACACAGAACCAAATCCGAACTCTACTCCAAACAAACTCGCTTGCTAGCCTACCAAAATCGCCAAAGAACTCACCCGAGGCTACAAACTACTCGACTCTTGCTTGCCAACTAAACTCACTACTGGTCCGACCGAGCTCGTGAGGCTCTCCACAACTAGGGTTCTTCGACAACCCTCGACACACACTGCCGCCTAACGGTCTAACAACCAAATCGCTGAACAAACAACTCCTTTTCCCAAAGATCACAACCACGCTGGCCGCTCCGAACCTCGAAACCAAAAAGACCGTAAACGCTTCGAATGTGTCATCCTCCTACTCAAAGCATCAGCCACAACGTAGCTTCCACCTGTGGTAAGGATTTTGAGCAACACTCTTAGCAACTACGAACGGGAACTACGCGGCTTCACTACAACCACCATTTGTTCAAGCACCATCCGAACTCCAACCATGAACAACAAGAGGTTCCACCAACCAAGCTTAGGTTCAACTTAACAAACTTGCCTAAGCAACAACCCAACTACGAGCACGGTATCCTTACAACCTCAACTATAGCCTTACAACATCCACCTAGAGTCCAACTTCTCCAAGAACTGAGCACCAGTTCTCCAATGCAAACCCTACATGGTTCTGGAACTCTTGCCGCCAGAACAAACTACACGAAACACACTTGTGTGCACAACTCTCAACCATCCTTCAGAGATCCAAGACTAACAGGTGATTTCCAAAAGGCAACACTAACTTCTGGCAGAGATACAATCAACCAAAGGAACACCAAAAGTTCCATCTCCACACGATACTGAAAGTGCAAGCAACCTTGCTCTACTAAAGCATAACAATGCCAAACCGAACTTACTTTATACCAAGCCCCTACCAAGTGTTCTTACACATAAGGCGTCCAACTCCTCTCATAAGGCATCCTACTCATCTCATAGGCATCCAACTCGCCTCATAGGCATCCAGCTCATCTCATAGGCATCCAACTCGCCTCATAGGTATCCATATCATCTCATAGGCATCCAACTCACCTCATGAACAACCAACTCATCTCATGGGCACCCAACTCATCTCGAGAGCATCCGACTCACCTCATGAACAACCGACTCATCTCGTGAGCATCCAACTCATGGTCCATCTCTTTGGATCGAACTCGCATCTACAATGCTCACTCAACTCGAGTTTAGGCACTCGAAGGTAGTGGACCGCACTACCAACCACAAAGATCTCTTGGCCTTAACACTAGCGTGAGACTCACACACACTAACACTGATCAACCTTCAACCTGTTGACAAACTCATCCCCTGGTAACACCAGGAAGAGGCTCCGGCTCCTCTCGAACATCCTTTCGCTTGTAGTCCTACGACTACCTCGAACTAGCTCTCTTGCACGACCTAAACAGTGCAATCGCCACAACCGGAACCAAAGGCTAAAGAAGTGTCTTTGAACTCCGGATGGGTCATAGAACCATCGCTTATACTCATGCCAAACTCAGCTCGAACAGACGTAGAGCCAAAGCGGCACACCAACCATTGCACCTCAAGTGCCACTACTACCAAATCCACATCTTACTACAAATGGGGCCAAGCAAGGTCACAACCTCAAGTGACAAAAACTATGGCGAGGCATACAAGAGCTCAACTCAAACAACCATGCCTAAGGCATTTCATCAAACCGAAGTCTCATCGCCTACTCTTGCATCTCCACATGATGCTCAACAAAACTCGCCGCTCTCTCAACATGCAGCCTAGCTCTACTCTAGGAGCTCACCAAAGAAGAGTACTCAACTCTGTTAGACCATCGAGGAAACCACCAACGGATCAGTCCGGTGGGAACAACGCCATTGCACCCTTAACCACAGTGGTTTCGACTTACTAGATGCAAAATAAGAACACTTACAAGAGAACAAGGATGTCTCTACCTCCTCCACGAAGGCCACTAACTCTGCAGGCTACTCTGGGCAATCAAACAACTGCTAAGGTTCAAGTTACACACCGAACTACCAGACTAGTCCACACTAGGACCTGCTCCACAAGCATCATCATAAGTAAAGCCGAAGCTAACTCCTCTCCTGGAGTGGTACTCCAAGGCAAAACACCTCCACCCTCTCACTAGGGGAAAACTAACAGCTGGGTCACACCACAAGGGCCTACGGGAGTCTAATCTCTACTTCCCTCTGGGACGATATCCCAGTGGTATCCGAATCTATCTGGATACCCCGACAAGCCGCAAACATACTCCTTACATGCGGGAAGTTGGCATGATGGCGCTCTAAACCCAAACCAACGACAAGTCAGAACCTGCTCGTCTCCGCTCCACAACACAAAACAAGGCATACACTAGATGAAAGGTATTGTAAATTCTTAACCCTTTTCTAGAAAAGAAAACTTAGGCGTACCTGATGACTGTCGGAGTGCTGGTGATCATGGGAAAGATGACCTACAACAAAAGGTCAGTCTACAGAATCTATGACTCTGAGCTCTGATACCAACTGTAAAGACCCAACCCAAAAGGGGCTCTAAATAGGTCTTTACCCCAATGCATGCATTCAAAGTAAAGAACAATATGCAATTTAGTTTTTGGATTCCCAATTAAAACAAAACAAAAGAGCATTCAATCAGAAAATCAAATAGATTGTTGAAACCTGTCCCTGTTTCCAAGCACCTGTTTCAAGGCAAATACATTTCTAAACGCATACTCTGATCAGAGATTTATTAAAACATTTGAAACAATCCTCAAATACAACAAAGCTGGAATCCATAAAAACATTCAGAAAAACATCCTAGGGCTCGTGTGCCTATACATGCATTCAGTGGGGAAAATAAAAGACAAGAGTCATAGAAATAAAAAGTCGAGACGACAAAGAGTTCCCATGATCACAGCCTCCTCCTTCACCATCCTGTCTCGCACCTTGGTTACCGTGGAAAACCACAAAATAAGGGTGAGTAACGAATTACTCAAGAAGAAGAATCCCAACCGGGGTACAATACGATGTACATGGTCATCTAGATGAGTGTATGCAAGCTATGAATATAAACACAGAATAGAGCACATAGCTTAAGTCCACACTTGGACCTCGGATGCCAAACTCGTGGTCTTAGTCCGGAATTAACTACCATAACCACACAAATCGCCCTATACGAGAAACAAGTCCCGCCACTGCTGTTTCATTGTCGAATGAAAGGTGCACTAGCTCAAGATCCCGAGGAGCTCTCCGGCCGGGCGTTGTAATGAGCGTAAGCATGCACCGCGTGCTTCTACAGACTATGGGGTGCCGGTCCAGTGGCAAGCCGCCCATATCCGGATACCACGCCTAACTAAATCTCGGATCGGTGTCACCGACATAGGGGTGTGAGACTCGGACACGTGAACTATGTCACCTGTACCACCGCACTTTGAGGCTAAGGAACGGGTCGTGGTAGGCTTACACCAGAAGCCATCCTTACCTTAACAGTGGCAATCAAAGGCTACCGCCGAACACGCCGAGGACGCGTTGCCGGCCGCCGGGACTAGGCATTGCCAAGTCATCATCCCGACCGTTGGGGCATCGCCAGACTACCACCCTCACCCAAGATTGCGGGGCCTACCGGTTGGGATAGCTAATCCTCACGGGGTCCAAGGACGGAGAATCGTCTCGAACGTCCTTGCCATGGATGCAAGATACTTTATGCATCAGCCCGGATGATGCTATCTACCAATTCTAACTCGCCTTAACAATCGCAAACAATCCAATACAATCCCATACGTGCTAAAAAGAATACAACGAACCTAGCATGATACTACGGAGCAAGAACAGATACGAGCATGCCAGAAAGGAACAACCTAGCATGGACTAACATGAGAGAACAACATACGAAGTCATGCCAGTCGGAATTCAGAATAGAGCACCTAAACTAAACATGCTGATAATCACAAACAAACAAACAAACAACAATCACAAAGAACATCGCAGGTCCACACAACTCCCAGTAAGAAATCCTTACAGCCGGGAGGCAACTACACACACAAAATCCTAAGTCGCGATCGAACCCGAGCTAGCTACCGAGAACCTAACAAAAACAATGATAATCACACTCTAAAGGCTTAAATATAATAAAATAAATAGGGGCTCGGCCGGAGCAACTCACGCGCGGCGCGCCGACACGCGGACGGGCAGGCAAAGACGGGCGGTCTTCTTTGGGGCGAATGGGTGCCGATGGGCGCTGATGGGCGGCAAATGGGCGACACTGGCGCTGGTTGCGCTGACGACGACAGACGCTGGGCGCGGATGGCGCACTAGGCGCGGACGCGCTGGGACGGCACGCGGACGTGACGGGCGCAGCGCGCAGGAAGCGCGCGCGGGCACGACGCGACGACGGGCGCTCGGGCTACGACGCAGACGCGAGCTTGGCTGGCGATGGCGAGGCGCGCTGGGCGCGCGCGAGCGATGCGATGCGGCGGCGGCGGCCGCGACGCGACGGACTTGCGGATCGGTGCCGCGACGCCTCATTGGCGGCGGCGGCGGCGACGGCTGGGCGCTGGTGCGTCTTCTTTGGGCGCTGGCGTCTGGGTAGCTCTTTGCTAGGCGCTGAAATTTCGCTGGTGCGATCTGGCTGGCGCCGATCGACCGCCGTGCTGCTACCGGGTGAAATTGGCTGGCCGAACGACACTTGGAGGACTCGGGAGAAGACTCACGCAAGATGGCTAGAGAGAAAAAGGGTTGGGCGCCATGGGGTTTAGAGAAGAAGACATAACAAAACCTAATTTTCTTTCATTTAATCAAATGCACCAAAACCCAGAAGAACTCAAGGCTAACCAAGATATGTCATGAGAGAGTAACAAAAACACTGGTGGCTAAACCGCCACACCACCCACGACTTCCTGCACCACTTGGGTTCAAACCCACCAAACACATCTTTAACTCCTAATTTTCTTTTTGCATCTCCCCATGCCCAAACACCACCACAAAGCCTCGAAAACTTACATAAGACCATCTAATAATTTTAGCAACTGGAAAAAGATATAAACGGCCTTGACGGCCCAACCAAATTACTAAAATACCCCTAGGGCATACCTGGAAGACCGGGATGAAAACCTGGGCCGTTAAACCGGCTCCTCTCGAACATCCTTTCGCTTGAAATCTTTCGATTACCACTGAACTAGCCCTTTTTCACGACCTACACAGGTGCAACTACCATAAACAGATCCAAGGCTAAAGGAGTACGCAGAACTTCGGACGGCATAGAACCATCTGCTATGCCCATGCCAACTCAAGCCTGCGGCACACCAACCAATGCACCTCTAGTGCCACTACTACCAAATCCACATCTTACTACCAACGGGGCCAACAAGGTCACAACCTCAAGTGACACGAACTCTGGCTAGGCATACAAGGGCTCAACTCCAACAACCATGCCTAAGGCATCTCATCAAGCTGAAGGCTCACAGCCTACTCTTGCATCTCCACATGATGCTCAACAAACTCTGGCCGGCTTACCAAAAGAAGAGTGTTCAATTCTACCAAACAACTGAGGAAACCACCAACGGATCCAGTCCGTAGGGAACACTGCTTGCTGCACCCTTAACTACTGGGGTTCCGCCATCGCCGCAAACAACAACGCTTTACAGGAGCACAAAGATGCCTCATCAACCTCCTCGAAGGCTACCAACTATGCAACCACTCTCTGGGCAACCAAATAATCTAACAAGGCTCAAGATCAGCACTTGACCTACCCAGGCTAGTCCACATGGGGACCTGCTCCACAAACATCCACATCAGCACAACCATCGCTAACTCCTCTCTTGGAGTGGCATTCCAAGGCAAAGCACCTCCACCCTCTCACTAGGGGAAAACCAACAACTGGGCCACAGTTGGCCTATGGGAGTCCAATCTCTACCTCCCTCTGGAAAGATGTCCCAGGGCATCCGAAACTATCTGGATACCACAACAAGCCACAACGTACATCACACACTGCGGGAAGTTGGCATGATGGCTCTCTAAACCCAAACCAATAACGAGTCAGAACCTGTTCGTCTCCGCTCCACAACACTACACAAGGCATCCACTAGATGACAGGTATTGTAAATTCTTAACCCTTTTTCTACAACAAATAGTAAACTTAGGCGTACCTGATGACTGTCGGAGTGCTAGTGATCATGGGAAAACGACCTAAAACAAAAGGTCAATCTACAGAATTTATGACTCTGAGCTCTGATACCAACTGTAAGGGACCGACCCGAATGGGGCACTAAATGGGCCCTTACCCCAATGCATGCATTCAAAGTAAAGGACATTAAACAAACATGATTTCGGATTCCAATTAAAACAAAACATTCAAAATAACCCCTTTAAAAACTAGACAATTTCCCTAGAACCTGTCTCTGTTTCCAAGCACCTGTTCCAAGATAAATACATTTCCAAAGTATACTCCGATCAGAGATTTCTTAAAATCATTCAAAACATGTCTAGATACAATAATGCTGGAATCCAAAAATATATTCGAGAAACATCCTAGGGCTTCGTGTCTTGGCTACATGCATTCGGGGAAAATAAAACATAAAGAGTCATAACACAAAATCGAGTTTGATAGTGAGCCCCATGATTCTGACTCCTCCTTCACCATCCTGTCTCGCAACTTGGTTACCTGTGGAAAAACCACAATAATAAGGGTGAGTAATGAATTACTCAGTAAGAATCCCCAACCGGGGTACAATACGATATACATGGTCATCTCGATGAATGTATGCAAGCTATGAGTATAAACACAGAATAGAGCACATAGCTTATCCCACACTTGGGCCTCGGATGCCAACTTAGGGTCTTAGTCCGGAATAATATCACCACACAAGTCGCCCTATACGAGAAAAAAGTCCCGGCCTCAGCCTGTCTACTGTCGACGAAAGGTACACTGGCTCACAATCCAGAGGAGCTCTCCAGTTGGCGCTGTAATGAGCGTAAGCATGCATCGCGTGCTACTACTGCACTATAGGAAGTGCCGGCCCAGAGGCAAGCCGCCCATGTCCAGTCACCACGCCTAACTAAATCTCTGGATCGGTGTCACTGACATAGGGGTGTGAGACCTGGACACGTAAACTATGTCAGCCTGAACCACCGCACCTGGGGCTAAGGAACGGGTCGTGGTAGGCTAACACCAGGAAGCCGTCCTTGCCTTAACAGGTGGCAATCAGGGGCTATTGCCAAACATGCTGAGGACATGCCGGCTGCCGGGGACGAGGCAATGCCAAGTCATCATCCCAACCGTTGGGGCATTTAACAGTCTGCCACCCTCACCCAAGATTGCAGGGCCTACCGGTAGGGTTAGCTAATCCCTCACGGGGTCTAGGGACGGAGCACTGGGTACTTTATGCATCAGGCCCGGATGATGCTATCTACCTGCAACTCTAACCTGCCCTAGCAATCAGCAAACAATTCCATAAAATCCAATACGTGCTCAATAAGAATACAACGAGCCTAGCATGATACTACGAAGCAAGGAACAGATACGAGCATGCCAGAAAAGAACAACCTAGCAAGGATTAACATGAGAATTAATCAGGAAAATCATGCTAATCGGGAATTCAGAATAGAGTACCTAGCTACACATGTCAATAAACACAAACAAGCAATCAATCAACAATCACATATAATATCGCAGGGTCCACACAACTCCGGTAAGAAATCCTTACCTACGTCGGGGACAATTTGACACGAAATCCTAAGTTGCGAACGAACCCGAACTAGCTATCGAGAACCTATCAATCACAACAAAAATCACACAATAGGCCTAAATATAATAAAATAAACGAGGCTCGGCTGGGAGCAACTCACAGGCGCGACGAACGCATCGAATGAGCCGATTGCATTTAACGGGCAAAGCAATAGGCTGGCTGGGCAAATGGCTGGCATTGCCGCGCGCCGCGCGCGACAAAGCTGCTGAGCGCGAGCTGCGCGCGGACGAACAGGGCGTTGGCGATGCGGCTCGGCTGGGAGCGCGCGGGCGCACGGGCGCAGACGCGGATCTGGGCGAGGATGCGCGGCGTGACACGGCGGCTGGGCTGCGCGACAATGAGCCGAAGCAGCTCGCGCGAATCTAGCAAGCGAGCTCGCGACAGGCGAACAGAGGCGATCTAGGCGTTGGAGAAGAACGAGCTCGAATTCGAGCGATTGGAGAGGATTCGACGGCCGATTGCTGTTGGTCGAACTCTCCTACGCAAGCTGCACAAAACCCATCCAGAAATTCACTTCAACACGGCCGGGAAAACGAAGCCCAGAAGTAGGGGACTCTGATCGAAGAAGAGAAGAAGAAAAGCTTACCTGCTGCCTGGAATTGGAATTCAACTTCGAAATGGAGGGAGAACTCGGTCGAATTGGAGTTGAAGAAGGAAGAAATCGCAAGGAAAAGCTCGGTTGGTCGAGGGAGAAAGAGAAGAAATCGCGAAGGAAGGAGAAGAGGAAGAAGAAGGCTCGGGCGATTTTTTGGCTTTTAAATAAAACGCACGAAGACAGGCATAAATACAAGTTGGCGCGTTTAGATTAACAAGAGTGCTCAGTGGCTCGATTGGCAGCGACACTCGCCTAGCTTCCCACGCGACCCTCGCTCGAATTTCACTCGACGCGCTATTTAATTCCCTATTTAATTCCACATTCTACCAAGCCCAAATGTCTTCACCAAACTTCCCGATCCCATTCAAATCGTCTCATAATTTTTCCGGCAATTAGCAAATACAAAACCGGCCCTGTCGGCCAGACCAAATTACCAAAATGCCCCTGGGCAACCCGGGAAGACCGGGATGAAATTTCCGGGCCGTTACACTCCTTTAGCTTTTGGTGGCGGGCCCAAGCCCGCCTCAGAAGGGATTTGGTGGCGGGCATGGGCCGCCCACCACCTTTTTCTTTTTCTTTCTTTCCTTTTCTCTCTCTACCCGAATCATTTTTCCCCTTTTCTCTCTTTTCTTCTCTTCAACCAAACCCTACCCTCACGCCGCCGCCGCCACATCTCCGATCATTTCCCGACCATTTTTCGACCATCAACGCCGCCGGCACCGCCACTTGGTTTCTCTTTCTCAAATTTGTGTATTTCCTTCCCAAAAACTAGGTAATTTCTAGTCCATTTTCATTTTCTAAAGAAATAGTTTTTTTTTTTTTCAAGGAAATTTTTCATGGATGCATTTTTGTAATCTTTCCATATATGTTTCAAATTTGTTCATTTGTGCTTCAAATCTCATATATGTCTCAAATTTGTGATAATGTGCTTCAAATTTCATCTATGTCTCAAGATGTGCTTCAAATTTGTTTGTTTCATATATGGACATTTTTTATATAATTTAAGAAACTTTTGTTTCCAAAGTTAGTTTAAGAAACTTCAATTTTCATTGTGCCTTTTATATTAGTTTAGTTTTGTATTATTAATGCATGATGAAAAATCTTTCCATGCATGTGTTGGGTGTTGAGATAGCATATAAACAATGCAATACGAGTGAGACGTGTGACTCAACTTTACCTTTTTGGAAAAAAGTTGTAGGTTACGTTTCTCTAATTGACTAGAATTACTAAAATGACTATGGATAAGTCATGGATGTTTAAGGATCGAATGTCACCGGAATACGGATTGGGTGTTGAGATATTTATAAACAATGCCATACGACATTCGAAAGGATTGAATGTCATTTGTTGTCCATGTTTGAAATGTGTGAATGCCAAGTACCAAAATGTGAATGTAATAAGAGACCATTTATTTTGTAATGGTATCGATCAAAGTTATAACACATGGATTTGGCATGGAGAATCAGTTTCAAGAAAAAGAAATAGTGAAAGTGTTCCAATAAATCAAGTTATAGATGAGAATGTGGATGACCCGGATGACCCAATAGGGATGTTTGAGGCTGCACAAAATTATTTTAACGACAAATCCCCTTTATTTGAGGAAGCATTAGAGGATGCCAAGAAACCATTGTACCCAAATTGTAAAGATTTTACCAAGATATCAACACTGATTAAGCTTTATAATTTGAAAGCAAAGTATGGGTGGAGCGATAAAAGTTTCTCGAGTTTGTTAGAATTATTGAGTATGTTGTTGCCTAGTCCTAATGAAATTTCGATATCCGCCTATTATGCTAAAAAGATTTTAAGTACCTTAGGGATGAAGTATGAAAAGATCCACGCATGCATCAATGATTGTTGTTTGTATCGAAAAGAACTTGCCGATGCGAATCGTGTCCTACTTGTGGAATATCGAGATGGAAGGTTAAGAAGAATAAGAAAGAAGGAGTGAAAAATATTCCAAAGAAAAGTCATGTGGTATTTCTCTCCTATTCCAAGATTTCAACGAATGTTTCAAGTAAAGAAAGCTGCGAGATTGTTGACGTGGCATGCTACGGACCCGCAAATGAGATGGGTGCATACGACATCCAGCCGACACAATTTCATGGAAAGAAATAGATGAAAGGTGGCCTGATTTCAGTGGAGAAACGAGAAACCTTCGCCTAGCCCTATCAACAGATGGAGTTAATCCACATGGTGACCAAAGTACTAGATATAGCTGTTGGCCAATTATGTTGGTTACTTACAATCTACCCCCATGGTTGTGCATGAAGCGTAAATTCTTAATGCTAAATTCATTAATCTCAGGACCCAAACAACCTGGAAATGACATAGATGTTTATTTAGCTCCGTTAGTCGACGATCTGAAGATGTTATGGAACACGGGCATTCAATGTTTTGATGCCCATCGACAAGAACACTTCACGCTCAAAGTTATTTTGTTGTGGACCATTAATGATTTTCCAGCATATGGTAATCTGTGTGGGTGTACTACAAAAGGTTATAAAGCATGTGTGGAGACAAAATATCATCAATTTATTTACCTAGCGGAAAAAAGAATGTGTATCTCGGACATCGAAAATATTTACCAATCGAGCACTCATTTAGAAGACAGAAAAAAGCATTTAATGGAGAACAAGAATATGGAATACACCATGAACCTCTAAGTGGTGAAGAGATTCTTGCACAAGAATAGTCTTCAATTTACTTATGGCAAAGGACAACAACCTACAGAATCTTATTGGAAGAAGAAATCGATCTTTTTCGAATTGGAGTATTGGAAGTATTTTCACGTGCGACATTGTTTAGATGTCATGCACATTGAGAAAAACGTTTGTTCGAATATTATCGGAACTCTACTTCATATTCCTGGAAAAACAAAAGATGGAATAAAAACTCGCGAAGACTTGGCTAAATTAAGACCTGAGTTAGCCCCAATTAAGAATGGAGATAAAAAGACATTCATGCCTCCAACATGTTACACACTATCGAGAAAAGAGAAGATGAGTGTGTGTAAAAGCTTATCTGAACTTAAAGTGCCTGACGGTTATTCATCCAACATAAGTAAATTAGTTTAACATCGATTTGAAACTTTACGGGCTTAAATCGCATGACCATCACGTTTTGATGCAACAATTGCTACCTGTAGCATTCGGGGTGTTTTGCCTAAACACGTTAAATATGCGATCATTCGGTTATGTTTCATTTTCAAAGCTATATGTAGTAAGTCGATCGATTCATCTAAGTTGAAGGGATTGCAGGATGATGTAGTGATCACTTTATGCCTATTAGAAAAGTACTTTTCACCAGCATTTTTCACAATCATGGTTCACCTTGTGGTGCATCTTGTAAGAGAGATTGAATTTTGTGGACCAGTTTATTTGAGGTGGATGTATCCATTTGAAAGGTATATGAAAGTTTTGAAAGGTTATGTTCGAAATAGAAATCGTCCAGAGGGATGCATTGGAGAAAATTATATATTGGAAGAGTCGATAGAGTTTTTTTCTGAATTCTTACAAGGAGTTGAATCAGTAGGGTTTTGAACATCGAGCAAAATGATAGATTCAAATATCGATCGACCATTATCTGCCTCCAATTATAAAACACCAACTAAAGATATGATTGATCAAGCACATATGTATATACTTCATAATGTAGATGAAGTGCTTCCATATATAGATCAACACATGGAAATGTTGTCTAAAGTGAATCCTACTAAGTCTAAAAATAAAAAATGGCTTCAAGATGAACATAATCATACCTTTAGCAGTTGGTTGTGTGAACGTGTTGGGTTGGCTATAGGAGTTCGAATACATTCTATATCATCTACATTAAGGTGGCTATCACATGGACCTCGTTCAGAAGTTACCACTTATGAAAGTTATATGGTTAATGGTATTCAATATCACACAAAAAAATGCGATGATCTTAGAAGTGTGCAAAACAGTGGAGTTATGATAACAGCTCAAACTATGCAAATTTCTAGTTCGAAAGACAAAAATCCAATCATGTCAGACATGACCTTTTATGGCATAGTACAAGAAATTTGGGAGCTTGATTACAATAGTTTCCAAGTCGTCTTATTCAAATGTGATTGGGTTGAAAACAATGGTGGAATTAAAGTAGACGACATGGGATTTACGACCATAGACCTTAATCGCATTGGACATAAATCCGACTCCTTCATTTTAGCCACTCAAGCCAAACAAGTATTCTACATAAAAGATCCAATTAACCCTCGTTGGTCAGTGGTGCTAATGCCTTCATAGAGAATAGTTGTAGAACACGGTCATGATGAAGTTGATATTGGCCAAGATTGTGGGTATGGAATCATAGAATCCCTACCTAATATTGTTGATGATGACTCAGACACCTATGTTAGAACTGATTGTGATGGTATATGGATTAATAAATAGGTTTGTGATATTATTTTTGTGATTATTTAACTCATATTCTGTATACAATCTTTTTCTATTTGTAATTAACATAAATTCTTTCTTATGCAGGTTTACATTATGTCTCAGTCGGATAGCGATCATGCCGATGATGTTCCCAATGCCAGACGGACTTCTCGAAACCGAAATACCAGAGGAGTTACAGTATTACGCGAGCTTGCTCAAGACCGGATGGCAGGAGAGCGTCGCACTGTACAATACAACTCAATGGGCTAAGATATCGGTGAGTCTTCAACCAAGTTGCGTAGTTATATTGGTATGTGTGTTAGGGCCCAAATACCTATCACATACGAAGATTGGTATGTTGTTCCTGATGCACTAAAAGAGTTGATCTGGGATTCTATAGAGGTAACTACATATCATCTAAATTTCATTATGTATTTCAATACTAAATTATTAATCTAACTTATTCTATTGTTAGCAGATGACGTTTCAAGTTGATCATATGTCCAAACATAATGTCATGATGTGTATGTCGACGGCGTTCCGAACGTTTATATACAATCTAAACAAGAAGTACGTTCAACCATTTCTAGACCAACCCGAGAGATTAAGAACACCACCTGTTAAATACACTGCGATCACAGAAAAGCAATGGGATCAGTTTGTAGACATCAGATTGTCAGAAAACTTCAAGGTAACAATTTTTTTATGAGTATAATGTCTATAACCTTCAATATATTCATATAATTATATGTTATACAGAAAGAAAGTGATGAGAAAAAAGCATTGCAAGCTAAACAAAAGTATCATCATCGTACGGCTCGAAAGGGATATGCTCAACTCAGTCATGAACTAGTAAGAAACTATCTACCCTAAGAATTTATGTTTCTTATCATGTATTTTCTACTTTACTAAATCTCATGTGCTGTTAATTTTAATTGTAGCATATAGATATCAAAAGTAATCCCTCAGGCCGTGCTGAATTATGGAAAGCAGCTCGAAAGGGAAAGAATAAAGAGTTTGACGAAGACACAATTGAAACGGTCGAAAAAATTGTAAGTTGTTGTTTCATTTCTTTTGTATATTGTTTGGGTTCAACTCTTTGAATGTGAATCTAAAATATTTTTTCAACAGGATAACTTGGAACGTACAAATGAAGGTCAAGATATTTTGGCTGAAGCATTGGGAACGTCGGAACATCGTGGGCGTGTAAGGGGAGCTGGTCGCTTTGTAACTCCATCAGTTTTCTTTAAGATATCTCATCCGAAGTCGAAGATGGGTGAACGACCAACTCAGCCAGACACACAAGTAGATTTCTCTCAACGATTTAACTCTCCGTGTGAGGGAAGCAATAGAGATGGCATCAGGGAAGAAAATCAAATTCTTCAAAGGGTCGACATCGTTGAAGAACAAATTGATCATCCTAATGATGTCCCAGTTGATTTCGGAGGAGTAAGTATTATATTATTGAACTTTAATAATATAGTTGAATCATTGTATGTTAATTATGATTTTTTTTTTCTTTTTTTAAAGGGTACGGCATGTAAACTAGCCGTTGAACACGGAGGTGACATTGTTGCCATTGGTACATTGTATGAATCGAGCGACCTATCTGATAGGATACATGGTATGCCTTTGGGGAAATTTAATGCGCGTGTCACGATCGATTTGATACTTGAAGGCAACGAGGACCTATACTTGCCCATCCCTTTAAACGAGAAGATGCAATACCTCAGACAAGCTTGGAACACTTTCGTGCCATGGCCAAAATCATTAATTAAGACACATACTACAACAACGGAGGTATATATATATAATCATACATTATAATAATTTAATATGTAACACATTTATTTTACTAATAATCGAAAATGTTTATTGTCAGCCATCTAAACCCAAAAAAATGACTACTAAGAAGTCTATATCAACTACTAGTAAGAAGAAAGTTTCAGATTTGCAATCCCATCAATCAAACACGACCATTCCAATTATGATCAAGCTAATACGTAACTACGCTAGAGATCAACTGGGTGTTGGTGGACTAGTACGTATCCCATTTACCATAACCGGTTTTCTTCCCGATTGTTATATTGCACAAGACGAGATTTTGGAATATTGTAATATGGAAGAAATTGGATATACTTCCATACTTTGTTACATCGGGTAAGTAAACTATTTTCTTCCTCAAATATTATATTCGCATACCACTTTAATAACGTTTCCATATTTTATTTCAGTTACATATGGGAAATTTGTGATAAAGAGATACTGGCTAACTACATACTAGTAGACGGTGGCGATTTTTCAATGGTTTCGACGAAACAAAATCTAGAAGAACGAGTTGAACGTGTAGTTGATAAGTTCAACATGTTGGTTGATATGAATCAGCGAATATTTTTTCCCTTCAATACTGGGTATGTGTTCTACATTTTGGATTTTTAATACTCATGATTATGTTTATATCAAACTCAATATTGGTTAATTAATTTCTATAGACACCATTGGATTTTGGTCGTCATCATTCTTGCGGAAAATACGGCTTACATTTTCAACTAGTTGGGCGAAAATCCGTTCCATGAGAGTTTATACCAAATCATAACTTCGTAAGTTTCTAAATAGAAAACTTTGGACTTTGAATTTATATTTAATCATCCTAATGTTTAGAATTATTAATATAGTGCTTACCGAGTTTGGCATTTAAGACACAATTTGAGGCCGAAACAATTATATTGGAAATGGGTGAAGGTAAAGTTAAATCAAATTCGTTTGTTTATAGTCTTTTTTTTTGTGATGCTGATCAATTATCGTTTACTAAGTATATGTAACTATTTTTTCCCCTAGTGCCCTCAACAAATTGGATCAATAGTATGTAGATTTTACGTCCAAATATTCATACGGAAGATGATATACAACACATCCACGCACGTATTGAGACTTATAAGTTTTATTTACATGTTAAATAGCATCATATAGAACATATACTAATTTGGTGTTTTTATTTATGTCTTAATACTTTGTAGTTCAAGATGGCCCAAATACATTCATTCAAGCGGATATTGATGAAGGTACGAGTTGAATGGGCAGAGTACATAGGTAGACATATGATAGAAAATTAGTGTTTATGTATGGAGGAATGAATTAGTTGTAGTTTAAATGTTAATTGAATAGCTAGATGCATGTAATTCGATTCTGGAAGGACAAAAGTCTCATTTGGTGTGTACTGGATTTTTCATTATGTTCATATACAGGTGGAGAGTTTTGTATATATAACATGTGAAATATTTTGGGATCGCATTATTGCCCCGTCATGCTGCCGAAATTTCGTGTGCATATCTATTATTGTGTTAAGAACACATGCATATATGTTTAGAAGTTAGAATTCCATATAAGTTAGTGTGTGGGTGATTGATTTCGTTAAAAACTAGAGTTTAATAGGGGATTGGATAGTTACTAGAAAGTTTAGAATTGACTGTCTCTATATTCCCTTTTTTATATAAAGTATAATAACTTTTAATGGCGGGCGCAATATATATCATTTTTAATAAATTATAGCTATAGTGTCTTTTAATGGTGGGCACTGCATTTTTCTGATCTTTTTGTTTTTTTTTTATAAATATAATGTCTTTTAATGGCGGGCACCCGATGATTGACCATCAAATTCTCGATAATTGACCATTTTTTTAAAACAGCCCGAACCCCTTTTGTTGGGGGTTTTTAAAAAAAAAAAATTAAAGGTGGCGGGCATAAAAGCCCGCCATAAAAAAGTATTAATGGCGGGCAAGAATGCCCGCCTTTGAACAGTTTTAATGGCAGGCAAGGCCCGCCTTTGTATTGGTGCATATTGGTGGCGGGCGTGCCCTCCATCTTTTCCCTGCCCGCCACCGAAACGTTACGATGACAGGGGCATTGATGGCGGGCTTTTGCCCGCCATTGTTGTTTAATAATGGCGGGCAATGCCCGCCATCTTTATTGGAAATTCTACTAGTGAAAAATTTGTCAATACAAACTAAGAACAGCTTAAGATACAGTCACACCATTCAAACTAATTCTTAGGGCTTCCATATTCAATATAAGCTACATATGCACCACTTAGATTGAATTTAGGACCTAAGATCACCATTCAACATGCCAAAGTTGAAATAGAAAAGGAAAGTCTTAGTTTTCTCTAAAAACAAGAGATAAATAAAGTTGGAATGTATTTGCATAAAACTTTAATTATCTTTTCTCTAGAGTACAAGGTTCTTAAATAAGGATTCTCAAGTCTAAAAATAACACAATAAATAACTAGTTTCCTACTAATAACTCCCAAGAATTGAGAGTTTATGTTGCCAAAAATTAAGATAAATGAAAATGACCAATTAATTCAATTAAGTTCAAAAGTTTGCATAAGCAAACTTCATTTAAGCGAAAGAAGAATAGCAAATGACATTTCGTCGAAAGAAGAATCGGATGTTAAATGTAGAAAAAATTAGGAAAAATCAAATCAAATCAGTGAATAGTTTTAAAAGAAATTTGATACTCGCATTTTGTTACAGGATGCTTCGATCAAGCCAAAGGGGAAAAGAAAAGGATGGTTCGTGCAAGCTTCGTCGCGGTAAAGTTGAAGCTCTCTAAGATATTCAAAGAAGTCCAACCCAAGTTTGCTACAGTAAAACTACACGAAACAAACAGTCGTGATCGAGAAAATATCTTCTTCAAAGGACAGTGGCAACAGTCCAGGCTCTCAAAGTTCATCGCAGCCGTTCATCCTGTCGGCTCTGACGCAGCCGACAAAGAAGATTTCAAAGCAGCTTTTGGCAAAAGAGATCATGGAGCATAAATTGCAGCGAACTGTCGAGAGGCCTATATAAGGCGAGATCTTCCTCAAATTCAAAGTCGTCGAGCTTCCATTATTTTTCTCTCTAGGTTTCAGTGTTTCAATCTGTTTTCCTACCAAATTTCTTCCCTTAGTAGATTTCAGCCGTCTGAGTAATTTTGTCGGGCTTAGTAGTTGTTGTTCGTGCTTTTGTTGTTCATTTCTTTTAGCCTTTTTCTAGCTGCAACACTTTGTAAACAGTTTCTTCAGAAATTCCAGCGTTCAAGTTTTGTTTCATATCTTCTAGCATTTTGTAAAGTTCATTTTGTTATTTGAGCATGTTTTCTACCTTCTACCTTTACTTAAACATGTTTTCCGTTAACATTATTAACTAAGTCTGTTGTTGGAAGGTTTAGGGGAAGTAAGGAATTAGCAAAAGCGAAGACATTAGCGAATAGATTTACATGCATTCGAAAATAATTTGACTTACATTGTGTTAATACCCCTTGTATGCAATCCGTGTTGATTCGAGAGAGTTAAGGCGGAGCGAACCTGTTTGTATGACCTCAGGAGTGAACACTTAGAAATAAGGTTCATTTAGAGCTAGTTGTTGTGTCGTTGTGGTTGAGTTCGAGAGAACCAACTGGGAGCTCGAGAGAGCCAAGTGCCAAGGTTCGAGAGAACTGAAGGGCCTAATGTCAACACCCTCATTCGCTAGTTTCTTCGTCTAAGCGAAGCCCTGAAAACCTCAACCCTTCTAATGCTCTACCCCATTCTGTTAATCTTTCGTTATTTCTCGTAGTCATTACACCACATCACCTATTTGTTTACTACACTGGTCACTGTAAACTCTCGCATGAAAACAAGTTTAAACATGACAAAAATCCCTGTGGAGAATGACCTGTACTTACTGATTAAAACTTGCTACAGCTTGGACTGCGTATACTTGCGTGAAATTGGATAGAACACATATGCCTTGTGAGTCAATCTCGCTAAGGCGAGATTAAGGATTGCCACGTCATTATCCTTTTAATTAGTTTTAAAAAGCATTATAAATGTGATGTGTTAGTTCTAGGTTCAACAAGTTTTTGGAATTAGAAACCACTAAAAATAAATAAATAATATTTAGGAAGGTAGTTCCACCACCCTAAAGAATATGACTTTCTATGTTGGATTTAACTACCCACTACAAATTGGCCAAATAAATTAAAATAGAAAATTCAAATAAGAAATAAAATCAATGATTTGGAAAAGGTTTGTTTTGCATGGAAATTGTGTTTGGAGGTTTGTTTACATCACCATCTTCATTGGGCAGTTTTGGCTATCATATCACTTTTTATTTTCATACTCATTATTTTATTTCTTACATAATCATTATCTACATCTCAATCATAGATAACATTTCATCTCATAATCATTCTCTTCTTCTTAAATATAAATAAACATATATTTGTGGTTAAAATACCATTTTGGTCCCTCAACTATACCATTAGTTCCATTTTAGTCATCATGTTTCAAAAGTCCAAATTTAATCCCCCCAATTTTCAATAAAGCTTAAAAATAATCCCTACCATCAAGTTGGGGTTAGTCTACCATTAAAAGGTAATAAAATAACAATATTTTGATTTATTTTTTTATTTTTTATCTCTCTTTAAGCTCATCTCTTTCTTTTAACTTCCTTTCTCTTCGATCTTTCTCTTTTCATTTCTTATTTTACCTTATGAGAACTGAATATAATTAAGCATGTCCCCATTTTGTAGTTGATTGTCATCATCTCAGTAAAATTCTCCTTCACATCTCCATTGTCCTCAGTCGTATTGTTCCGGCAAACTCTATGGCGGCGTCACCCCCACACTCCCCCAAATCCTCAAAACCACCTCCCTCGCTTTTGACTTGCTGCTGCTCTGTTTTTCATGCAATTTTCTGGCAAACCCATCGTCCCAGCACCAATTCCTCCGCTAGCAGTGGAGTTAGAGAACCAAGTCGACATGCGGCGAAAAAGATAAAGTTGGGCACTTAACCAACCACTAAAGAACAATCCCAATAACATTAAAGTTGTTCGATCACTCATGGAAGTAAGATTTAAAATCACAAACTGCGTGAATCTACTAAGTTTTTAACATTCTCAATCGTTTAATTAAATTGTATCCCAATTAATTAAAATCGACAATGAGGAGGGGTTTTTCTTATAATTAAATGGGTGATTCTCCACCGACAAAAATGATTTATTGTGAGTACAACACAACAATCGCTATTGTTTCAATAAAATTAAACAAGCTTGCTCATTACAATATCAATACTTCCACTTTCAATTCATTTTAAGATCTTAAATCGAATATTTTTTTTTTTTAAATGTCGTCCCAATAATTTTGTGAAACAAAGGACAACAAACTGATCTGTTTTCAGCATTTGTCATCACCTGCAAATTTCCCAAAAACTTGCAGTCCCAAAAATTCGTGAAACCCAAATGGTCACCAGTTTCAAATGATGAAATTTGTTAATTCTCCATCTAATCCTCTCCCTATTTTGCTCCTTTCAATTTTCTCAAATTGGCCTTTCAAATTTACTCTTTGGGTTTGATTTTGGCGTGGATTTCGAAGATCAGGATGATGACGAAGACTAGATGGAGATAGCGGCTTCCTCTTATCTTCTTTGACTCCCCATCTTCGCCTCCTCTTCCGCTCTCTCTTTTTTTCTTTGTCAAATTAGTTTTCTGAATTAACTTTTTTAGAGGTTGTTTTTTTTTTGTCTAGAGTGAAAGCTTAATGGTAAAGTGAAAGAACGGGAAGAAGAGAAAATAATAAATGAAAAGAGAAAGAGGGAAGAAAAAGGTGTTAGAAATTTCTAACAAAAAAATCAATATGATCAATAAAATCACCAACAATGGAAGTTAAAGTTAAATAAAGTGTATACCTCTGGCCATTGTTTTTTATAACGGAGATGAAAATCCAATGTGCATCTGCAACTATAACACGAACACAGCAACACGAACAAGGAGTTCTTAGTTCTTCTACACCCTCACTCTTCCTAACTCAAAATGGTGTGGTTTTTCTTAAGGGAAGAGTAGACATAGGCACCAACACTTTGGGGAAGAAAACACAGAAGAGATGTCTGCAAAAACTCTATGTCTTTTCTCTAAGTATTTTTTCTCTATAGTTTTCAACATAAGTTATATCTACCATTAAAATAATAACTTTTAACTGAATAAAATATGGGTGGTGGTTATCAAAGTAGTGGGATATACTGAGATCATGGGACACTTATAAATGAGAAATTTTTTAATAATTAATATTAATTTAAAATATTTCCAACCTTCTTCCACTTGGCCCATGAACACCTCACCAGTATCATAATGAAAAACAAGGTACATGAATTATGGCAACAGGTCCTCTTAATGCGAGTATTATCTTCCATATATCACAATGCATCATGTTTCTCAACACAAACCCAAATACTTAAATAAATAAACCTTATGTTTATTCAAGGTCCATATTGAAGTAATATTTTCTCAACAATAAATATGTATGTGCACAATTGAATGAGAAAATATAAACTAAATAAGAGTTTCAATAAAATACTGATTGCATAATCCCTGAAATTCTTTAATAGCATGTCTTTAGACAATAGAGCAACAATCATCAACTCAGTGTTAATATGTTAAATGGCTCACTTTCTTATCTTTAACACATCCTAAAAACAACACATGAGTTCATAGTATATTATTAATAGCTCACAAATAGAGTTAATGACTCTAAGCCCTAAAATGAAACTCTTCAACCACACAGCATGTGAGGTATAGCTTCAAAACATGATATGAACTCAACCTTCATAGTAAGTTCGTCTAAACATGAGCATATAATCTTTTGATCATTGAAGGAATCTTATAAATTTCTTTGTAACTCTCCAATGGTCAACACCTAGGTTACTTTGAAAATTTTATAACATCTCAAAAACCAATGCTGATGAAATGTTCTTCATCTATTCCCGTTCGAGCTCATTTTTAGGACAAGGCATAAAGCTAAATTTAATGCCTCCCACTAACCTTCTGGTATATATATTGATCTATAATCTTCTCTTCAAAACTAAATGAAGATATGACAAATAATGGAATGTCAAATACCATTGGTAGACAAATTGTGGTTCTTATAGGACTGGTTCTTTAACACGCATTTGAACTTAAGGCGTATTGTTAACAGGAATGATGAGCCCATCACTTGAAATGGCACACTGAGGGCTCGTTTGATAACATTCCCGTTTCTTGTTTCTCGTTTCTGTTTTTGATTTTTTTTAGAAACGAACTTGTTTGATAACCATTCTCGTTTCTTGTTCCTAAATTTTTTTTAAAAAAGATGTTTCTCAAATTAGATGAAAAAAATGGAAACTGCTGAAACTAGTTTCTTGTGTTTCGTTCCTTTTTTTCTAAAAGCTAGTACATTATACATTTTTTATTTAAATGTTTCTCATAATAAACAAAAGTACTAGTGGAGTGATTATGTTGTTAGGCTATTTTCAAACTTTTGCATGTGGTCCAAGTTCGAATCCTATTTTTATTTTTAATTTTACAGTTTTTTATTGTATAAAATTTTAAATTGTAGGTGATTTCTTTGATTCATATATATATACACATATACATATTCATATGTATACATATATATACATGTATATACATTTATGTATACATATGCATATGTATATGTGTATATATGTATTATATTCATATGTATATATATTATATACATTTGGAGGTTGTTTTTTTTTTTTTTTTGTCTAGAGTGAAAGCTTAATGGTAAAGTGAAAGCACGGGAAGAAGAGAAAATAATAAATGAAAAGAGAAAATGACAAATTAATTCAATCAAGTTCAAAAGTATTTAAATAATATATATACATATATATATATATATATATATATATATATATATATATATATATATACATATATACATATTCATATGTATACATACATATATCACTACTACAATTTTAGCTTTCTATGACAATTTTTAATTGTCATAATTGACTTACTGTGACAATTATGTCTGAAAACTTCGTTGTCATGGTATCCCGTGTCATGGTAAGTCTTTTATGACATATAATAACAAGTCGTTTGTCATGAATGTTTTTTCACAACCGTTAAAAATTGTCATGAATAAATGAAAAATATATTTTATAATCTCTATTTATGACATTTTATAATTGTCATAAATTAAGTTATTTTTGTAATTTTAACTTTTGTTACCATGACAGTTTTTAAATGTCATAAAATAGAGTTATTTTTCCAAATAAAGTTAAATTATAAACTGTCATGATTTCTATTTCTTGATAGTTTAAAATTGTCATAAAATGGGTAACATGACTCTTGTAATAATCTTGATAACAGTTTAAAGTTGTCATAAATTAGATTTCATGACAATTGTAATAGTCATGATTTGTATTTCATGATAGTTAAAAGTTGTCATAAAAGGTATATTATGACAGTTTTTTTTAATCTGAGAATTTAATATATTCTATTAATTTATTTATTTAATTCATGCTAATTACAATTAAATCTGTCAATAATTGAACATTTAAAAAATAATATTACAATCCACATAAAAATCAAATTGTACACCATGTTCGTCTGGATTTCCATGTCACCTGAAACTCTAACTTCACAATTGGTGGAACACCCTACTTTATTGATAATTCTTAAGCAAATAGAAGGTCTAGAATGCAAAACTTAAATACATTCTTTTTATATACACATTCTAAACCAGCAACCTAAAAAAATACTAGCTTTGCTACCTGCCCACCAGTCTCAAGCTCATCGTCGTTGCTCTCTTGAGGCCACCTAAACGTCAAACATAGAGAAAAACATCCAACAAACTCAAATATCTCCAATACTAAATGTAACATATCCATATAAAGAAAATCCTCATAAGATTTAATCTCTAACCAACATACAACATACAACATTCAACTCAACACCCACCACTCCTAAAATTCATGAAAAGAAACATTTTCTCCTCATAATAGAAAACACTTGCTTCTTCCACTCCCACGCGCTGCATAGATAAATTACAAACTCTAATTTTCCACATATCTACCATTATCTTATTACTTCCACACCCTTTTCCCAACTAAATAAGAAATTCTATCATCAAGGTAATACACACGGGAAAATGAAATAATGAGCCTTAAGAGATCTCACCCGCTGATGTTGCGCCTCCCCTTGAATTTTCCTTAGTTCCAGTACTCCCGAGCCTCCTATACAATTAAAACCCACTCTATCAATTTCACTCTATTTCATTCTATTATCAACAGGGAATTAAATGGACTTTTTATCTTGTATAAATGTATTGTTTCTCTAGTTATTGTTAAATCCACAATTTCCAGCCCTAGCGAGGGAGACAAAGTTTGCAATCTAAGAGTCAATTGCTTACCTTCATACAATTTTCCTCCTTTCCTTCAATATTTTTTTATCTCTTTCAATTAGTCCTTTTTATTTTCCCTTTCTTCCAAGCTTCAGTTTCCTGCATCAAGAGAAAATAAACCCACATCAAAAGTATGAGTAAGACATTATTTTAGAAATAAGAAATTAGACTTACTTGATACAACGTTGCAGGTGTGAATTACCCATGTCAAGATAAAAATAGTTCAAAAGGAAAAACAAACAATAACTCAATTTAGGTATATGAGTTCATTGTATCAATATCTAAACAACAAAATGAAAATAGAAATAACATACCTTAGATGAACAGGGTCCTTGTCAAAATCTATTAAGCAACCTCATAATGACTAAAAAGTGTTGATAAATGGATTATAAAGATAATAACTAGAGATCAAAACTTAGAGCCTAAACTTAAACAAAGTCCATTTGAAGCTTAAAAATGAGGTTGAAGCATATCAAAACATGAGGTTGAAGCATATTAGAAGCTTAAAAATGAAATAGATGCTATAAACTTGCGTCAATAAAATTAAAGTTAAAGTTACTAAATAAGAACCTGATTGATGAGCATTCATTTGATTGTACGTTAGAAATGTTGATTGATATCCTCCTCCCAACTTTGGAAACCATCAACAAGCTCAAAATCATAAAACTTAAGAAAGAAAAAGTGATTGCATAAAAATAAACAATGCAGAATAATAATTAACAAAAAAAATCCTTAATTAAAAAAAACAAAAGTAGAAGCAGCTTTCATAGAATTCAAAGCCAAATTCTTTGTGCAAAATTCTACTTAACTTACCAATAGGATTAAAAAACGCTCCTAATAAGTTCACCAAGATTTCTAAACAACAACATGGTTTAAAGTCCATAATTCAAATTGAATACCTTAATTAGTGTCTACATGCTTAACCAATAGAACTTGAACCTAATTGATATATCAAAACAAACTACATGTCTAACCAATAGAATACCAAATTCCACCCAACAACACAAAGAAAAACCTAAATAATTCATACCTGTTTTCATTCTTGGCAGCAAGAAAAAAATTGGTCTACATCAAGTGTACCATATAAGAGTGATAGTAATAATTTCATAAAAGTTGTTAAGAGCCCTAGAAATTTAAGGAGTTATTTCAAGAAATTAGTCTCATAATATATCAAAACTACAATTCAAAACAAAAAACTACATTCTAGTTGAATTTCATTTAAAAGAGATGATCCACTAACAACTGAGATTAAAAGTGCAACAAAATTCAACCCACCCATGTTCCATTCATTTGTTATGGATCTTTGGTTGTACTATTGCAACCAAGTTCAATAAAGAAAGAACCATAGAAAACCCCCTACCCCTAATAAAAAGAAACTACAATCAACTTTACCAAGTCCAGCAAACATTTCGTGTAGGCATGTGCAAAAACAAATGGATCAAATTTACTCTTAGACCTGCCAATAGACAAAACAAATCAAGAATTTTTATTCATTCTGATCTCTCGATTTCCAAAGTTCATTTCAACCACCAAGTCAAACCAAAGCAACACATATACTAACAGTTTCTCATCCTATAGCAATCAAACAATTGAGGCATATAACAAAATCATTAGTCTAATAAAACACAATGAAAAATTCAAGGAAAGCAAGTAATATGAATTGTTTTATTTAGATATAATTCCTTGGTTTTTTAAATCTCTATTTTTTTTTGACAAAGTCTTGCTATCTTTTCTCATTTTTTTTAAATTTGGCAAAAGAAAAAAACATGGAATAAAAGTGTGTTAAAATAGAAAATACACTCGAAACATGGTTGGCGAGACCAACTTATAGCCCATAAGGAGGAAGCTCATTAGAGTAAGATTCAAATCCGAATCTTTCAAATGATACAATTATGTGTATTCTACATCGATGAATAAGTAAAATATCATACCTTTTAAAATATTCTACGTCTCGAAACGATGAAACTCGAGAACACCTGAACACAAAACAACACTGAGCGTTCGTTAGGGACAAGCTAAACATGTCACAAAGAGGGTTAACATCACGGGAACGAGGGGAAGCTACTGCCCGAAAATGCCTCGCCGGAGCACGGCGGCTGCGGCGGCGGTGCGTGGTGGCTGGCGGCGGCAAGTCGTCTCGGAACGGGGCAGGTCATACCTCGTTGGAAAGGTCTGGAGTTCAGAATCACGGAACAGGTCTCGAATTTGCAAACGGACTCCTCTAGCTCCAGAAAACTACAAAGAAAGAAAGTAGATCTAAGGTGGTTTTGAGTCAACTCGCCGGAAAACTCCATTAAAGGCTGAGGTGAAGCTCGAAAACAACTCTAAAGAACTTATCAACGATGAGTAACTCGAAAAAAACTTAAGAACACGAGGTAGAACTGGAGGCTAGGGTTTGGGTGAGAAGAAGAAGGAAGAAGAAGAAAGGAGAAAAGAAAAGGAAAAAGTAATAATAAAATAAAAAACCTTCCCCTTTTAACTTTTCCCTTTTTTTCCCTTTTATTTTTAAATAAAACAAAATCTCCATTTTCTCTTTTTTATCAATAATACCATAAACAATTTCTATTTATTTATTTATTTACTTATTATTATTATTATTATTATTTTCAACTTAAAAACTCATTTTTCTTTTCTTTTATTTTCTTTTTTTTAGATTTTAGATTTTATTTTAATAAAAAACTCAATAACCTAGAAAAAAAAAAAAAAAAAAAAAAAATTAAAACTTACAAATATTTATTTTTTATGACAATTTTTAAAATGTCATGGTTTTAGTATCCCCAATTAAAAGGAGGTGTTGAATTTTTTTTTTTTTTTGAAACTTACCCATATTTATCTTTTATGATAGTTTTTAAATTGTCATATGATCTTGTGAAAATTTAAAATACTACTATTTGAATACAAAAAATTTTATGACAATTATGAAAATGTCATAGTTTTAATGTATAATTTTTATGACAATTATGAAAATGTCATAGTTTTAATATATAATTTTTATATTGTCATAAATTGTTTATAACTTAAAAATCATCTTTCTTTCCCCCACAAAAGTGCGTTTTTTTAGATTTTATGACAGTTTTCAATTTTTTGCTTATTTTTAGGCTAAATAAACTGTCATGAAATGCCAAAATTGTTGTAGTGTATACATATATATTCATCATGAAATGCCAAAATTGCTTTGGTTTCATCATGACATTGTATGCATATATACATATGAATATGTATATATGCATACAATGTATACATATGAAATATATATATATATATATATATATATATATATATATGTTATATGTTGAATTTAAAATTTTGTAATATGCCTATTTATTTATTATTCCATTTCTAAACATTTGAACTCTGAAAAATTTTTATTATTGTAAAAATTTTGTTCATTAAAATATTTATTTGACACTACCTTAATATTATACAAACACAATATTTTTTAACATAATTTGTGTGAGAGATAAAATATTAAATTTGTTCTCAATTTCACATTAAGATTCATTCGCTTTCTTTTTTTGTTCATAAAATGTTTATTTATATTCGAACATGTAAATTTTTTATAATGATTTTTAAATATTTTAATACATGTTATATATTTTCAGAAACATTAAAAAAAACCAAAAAATGGTTATCGATGTTTGTTTTTCTTTCTTGATTTCTTGAACTTTAAAATTTGAAGTTATATAACACATTTTTTTATAAAATACTTATAAAAAAATCATAATAAGAAACAAGAAACAAGAAATAAGAAATAGTTATCAAACAAAATTTGTTTATGTTTCTTGATTATTTTAGAAACAAGAAAAATAAATAATTATCAAACACATTCTTGTTTCTTTTTTAGAAAAATCAAGAAACAAGAAACAAGGAACAAGAACCAAGAAACGGGAAACGGGAAACGAGAAACAAGAACGTTATCAAACGGGCCCTGAGCATCTGAATGATCTTTATCATGATCAATATCTTGAGATTGATCGCTCCCACTAATCAAGTCATTCTCAAGAAATTTTACATTTTTTGATTCCACAAACCTAATACTCCACCCTAGATGAAGAAAATTTATTCTCTTCCAAATTTATAAGGGATTTGAGCTCGGGAACAACACATCTTATTTCAGAGAAATACCTAGATTGAATTGCTACTAGGGGTGTTCAAAAACCTACCAAACCAAAGAACCGGTCCGAACCAGACCGATTAGTTTGGATCAGTTATTTTTAAAATAAATAAAATTTCGGTTTAGGATTTTAAAAAATAAAAATTTACGGTTCGATTTTCAGTTGAATAGTATAAAAACCAAAGAAAACCGAATTGACCTGTAAGGGACCGACCCGAATGGGGCACTAAATGGGCCCTTACCCCAATGCATGCATTCAAAGTAAAGGACATTAAACAGACATGATTTCGGATTCCAAATAAAACAAAACATTCAAAATAACTCCTTTAAAAACTAGACAATTTCCTAGAACACATCCTGTTTCCAAGCACTGTTCCAAGATAAATACATTTCCAAAGTTTACTCGATTAGAGATTTACTAAAAACCATTCAAAACTGTTCGGATACAAAATTTGGAATCCACAAAACATTTACAAAACATCCTATGGCTCGTGTCCCGTACATGCATTCAGTGGGAAACAAAACATAAAGAGTCATAATACAAAAATCAGAGTTGGAAGACTGGGCCCCACGATCACAGCTCCTCCTTCAGGCATCCTGTCGCGCACCACGATTACCTGTGGAAAACCACAGAATAAGGGTGAGTAACGAATTACTCAGTAAGAATCCCCAACCGGGGTACAATACGATATACACGGTCATCTCGATGAGCGTATGCATGCTATGAATATAAACACAGAATAGAGCACATAGCTTAGCCCACACTTGGGCCTCGGATGCCAATTTGGGGTCTTAGTCCGGAATAATATCACCACACAGTCCAATACATAAGTCGCCCTATACGAGAAACAAGTCCCGGCCTCGGCTGTCATCATCGTCGACGAAAGGTACATCGCTCACAATCCCGAGGAGCTCTCCAATCGGCGCCAGTAATGAGCGTAAGCATGCCGCGCGTGCTACTACAGCACTATGGGGGTGTCGGGTCCAGAGGCAAGCTGCCCATGTTCAGTCACCACGCCTAACTAAATCTTTGGATCGGTGTCACTGACATAGGGGTGTGAGACCTGGACACGTAAACTATGTCAACCTAAACCACCGCACCTGGGGCCAAGGAACGGTTGTGGTAGGCTTACACCAGAAGCCGCCCTGCCTTAACAGTGGCAATCGGGGCTACGGCCGAACACGCCGAGGACGTGCCGATCGCATTGCGGGGCGAGGCAATGCCAAGTCATCATCCCGACCGTTGGGGCATTAACAAGCGCCACCCTCACCCAAGATTGCGGGGCCTACCGCTTGGGTTAGCTAATCCCTCACGGGGTCGGGTATGAGAAGCGTCTCGACGCCCCCGCCATGGATGCAAGGTACTTTATGCATCGTGCCCGGATGATGCTATCTACCGCAACTCTAACTCCGCCCTAGCAATCAAAGCAAACAATTCCATAAAATCCAATACGTGCTCAATAAGAATACAACGAGCCTAGCATGATACTACGAAGCAAGGAGCAGATCACGAGCATGCTAGAAAGGAACAACCTAGCATGGATTAACATGAGAATTAAATCGGGAAAATCATGCTAATCGGGAATTCGGAATAGAGAACCTAGCTACACATGTCAATAAACACAAACAAGCAATCAATCAGCAATCGCATAATATATCGCAGGGTCCACACAACTCGGTAAGAAATCCTTACCTTGGTCGGGGACGATTTGACACGAAGTCCTAAATTGCGAACGAACCCGAACTAGCTACCGAGAACCTATCAATCACAACAAAAATCACACAATAGGCCTAAATATAATAAAATAAACAAGGCTCAGCTCGGGAGCAACTCACGAGGCGCGATTTAACGCACGAACGAGCGATTGCGACGAAGGCGGCAGCGAAGTGGCCGGGCCGGGCGAGCTGGGCACGAAATAAAGCGTCTTTGGCGCGGCTGGGTGCGCGTCTTTGGCGCGTGACGCCTTGCCATGAGACGAATCTTTGGCGATGCAGGGGCGCGAGGGCCCGCGCGGGCGAGCGCCACAGCTGGGACGGCGCGCGGCGTGACACGGAGCTGGGCGAGGCGCGCGCGCGATGTGCGGCGAGGCTCGTGGCGCGGTCGCTCGCGCACGCGCGAGCACGCGACGCAGGGCTCTGCTTTTTGCGCGCGAGCGGGGCGATGGAGAAAATCCGAATTCGAGCGATTGGCGAAGATTCGACGGCCGATAGTTGTTGGACGAACTCTCCTACGCAAGCTGCACAAAACAAATCCAGAAATTCACTTTAACACGGCCGGGAAACGAAGCCCGGAAGCAGGGGACTCGGATCGAGGAAGAGAGGAAGAAAAGCTTACCTGCTGCCCGGAATTGGAACTCAACTTCGAAAATGGAGGGAGAACTCGGTCGAATTGGAGCTGGAGAAGGACGGAATCGCAAGGAAAAGCTCGGTCGGTCGGAGAGGGAATATCGCGAGGAAGAAGAAGAAATGGGGAAGAAAGCTCGGGCGGTCGGCCTTTATATCAAATCTCCACTGCGCACGGCATATATACAAGATCGCGCGCATAGATTAACAAACACGCCCGGTGGCTCGATTGGCAGCGCCCCCTGCCTAGCACGCGACACGTCCTTGACTCGAATCTCACTCGACGCGCTATTTAATTCCCTATTCTCCCAGGTGGCTTCCTCTGAACTCTGACTCCTCCACTGAACTTTTACCAACCGGATATCACGATTACGCAGTGTCTTTGTCTCAAAAGCAAGAATCCCCACTGGCTTCTCCTCGAAGCTCAAATCCTCATTCAGCTACAACGGCTCAAAGTCCACAATGTGCGATGGGTCCGGCACATACTGCCTCAACATCGATACATGAAATACACTGTGCACTGCTGACAATGACGGAGGTAGAGCCAACCGATAAGCGACTCGCCAATCCTCCTCCAGAATCTCAAATGGACCAACAAAACGGGGACTCAGCTTTCCACGCTTGCCAAACCTCAAAACACCTCGCATCGGTGCGACCTTTAGGAATACATGTTGGCCAACCTCAAACTCCAAATCTCGTCGCCGAACATCGGCAGTAACTCTCTCGCTCGCTCGAGAGTCACAACATACGAGCTCTAATCTTCGCTGACGGCACCATTGGTCAACTGCAGCAACTCGGGACCCAAAACCTGTCTATCACCAACCTCTTCCCAGAACACAAGAGATCGGCAACGCTTACCATACAAAGCCTCGAATGGAGCCATCTGAATCGTCGACTGATAACTGTTGTTATATGCAAACTCCATCGATACAGTCATTGGTCCCAATCGCGGAAATCCAACACACAAGCCCTCAACATATCTTCGAGAATCTGGTTCACCCTCTCACCGGCTCCATCGGTGCGAGGGGTGAAAAGTCATCTTTGGCGCACTCGGTGCCTAAACCTTTCGGAGCGCTCTCCGAAGCGAGAAGTGAACCTCGAATCACGATCCGACACAATCCTCACAGCACACCGTGATAACGAATGATCTCGCTCCAAAAACAATCTGCGGCCCTTTGTTTCCACGGTATAAGTGTCTCTACCGGGAATGAAGTGTGCGCTCTTAGTCAATCGATCGACTATCACCCAAATCTGAGAAAACTTTCTCGGAGTCCTCGGCAACCCAGAAATAAAGTCCATGGAGATCTCTTCCCATTTCCACTGAGGTACACTCAGCGGTTGCAACAAACCGGCTGGTCTTTGCCTGGGTGCCTTTACTTGCTGACAAGTGAGACATCGACTGACAAACTCTGAAACATCTCTTTTCATACCCGTCCACCAGAATGTCTGCTTAAGATCCTGATACATCTTGGTACCCCCGGGGTGCCAAGCAAACGGAGAACTGTGGGCCTCTGAGAGCAACTCTGTTCACAATCCTGCAACATCTGGAGCACACAACCGGCCTCTGTACGTCAGCCCACTGTCTGGTGAATACACAAAGTCAAAATCTCCATCAGCACTAACTCTGTCACCCAATTTCTTGAGTGCGGGGTCACTCAGCTGACTATCAATAATCCGCTGTCTAATCGATGGTCGGATATCCAATCGAGCCACTCGCAATAACCTCACCCAACAACACTGCAATCTCAGCCCGCTCGAACTCTCTCCAAAATCTGGGCTGGGAACTCAACAACACCGCGGAGTGCGACGTCTTCCTACTCAGAGCATCGGCTACAACATTGGCATTACCTGGATGGTACAGAATCTCATGATCATAATCTTTCACTAACTCTAACCATCTCCTGCGCCTCGTATTGGCTCCTTCGAGTAAACAGATACTTGAGGCTCGGTGATCGGTAAACATCCTGGATCCGCTCACCATACAGGTAATGCCTCCAAATTTTCGATTGCAAAGACCACTCACGCCAACTCCATATCATGAGTCGGATAGTTACGCTCATATGGCTTGGTGATGGGAAGCATAAGCAATGACCTTTCCGTCTTTGCATCAACACACAACCTAACCCGAATTTGGAAGCATCATTTGTAAACCACGAAACCACCTGTCCCCTCCGGGATCGCCAACATCAGTCTTTGAAGTCAAAGCGCGCTTGAGCACGGCAAAGCTCTCATCACACTTATCGTTTCCAAATAAACTCGACACCCTTCCTCGTCGACGAGTGAGGGGCGAGGCTATGGCGAAAAGTCCTTAACAAACCGACGGTAGTAACTCGTCAAACCCGTGAAGTGCGTATCTCATTAATCAAGTCGGCTGGCCCACGAACTCACGGCCTCAATCTTTTTGGATCCACGGCTATACCATCCTCGAAACTACGTGACCTAGGAAGGCTACTTGCTCCAACGGAACTCTTCGATTTGGAAAACTTCGCATAAAAGTGGTTTTCCCCAAGGCCGCCAACACTTTCCTCAAATGCTCGCATGATCCTTCCCGGTCCTTGAATAGATCGAATATCGCCAATGAACACGATGGTGAAGCTGTCCAAAAATGCTTTGAACACCCTATCCATCATGTCCATGAACGCCGCTTTGGTGCATTCGTCAATCCAAACGACATGACCCCAAACTCGTAGTGCCCATATCTAGACACTGAACTTTGTCTTAGGAATGTCGGCGTCCCTAATCCGCAGAATCGATGATACCCGGATCTCAAATCTATCTTGGAGAACACGGAAGCCCCCGAAGCCGATCGAACAAATCATCGATACGGCAACGAATACTTATTCTTCATCGTCACCTTATTAAGCTCACGATAGTCAATGCATAGACGCATCGAACCATCCTTTTCTTCACAAATAACATTTGGCGCTCCCCACGGGGACACACTCGGACGGATGAACCTCGATCTAACATTTCCTGAATCGAACCTTTGATTCCTTTAACTCTCGGTGGCGCCATACGATCACGGAGCCTTCGAGATAGGGAGGGTCCCCTGCTCGAGCTCAATTGTGAAGTCAACCTCTCTCTTCGGGGCAACCCCGTAACTCCGGGAAACACATCCACAAACTCTCGCACAACCGGCACTTGATCAATAGTCAGTGAGGGACGGCTCTCTCCGGACAACTTGGCTAGGTAGCCCCAAGCTCCATGAGCTAGCAAACGACGAGCTTTCACAGCTGACACCATCGGCGGGCAAACTCCACCTGGACTCCACAAAACTTGAAGCCGGGCGACCCGCGGCTTTGAACACTACTTCCTTCCGGTGGCAGTCAATCAATGCGTGGTTAGCGGCTAACCACTCCATACCAAGAATCACATCGAAACCACTCATGGGTAGAACTATGAGCGTAGCTACCAGCAATTCTCCGGATATCTCGATCTGGCCATCCTTAACCTTATCTTTTGCTAACATATTAACTCCGAAGGAGTTGCAATGAATAATTCAAAACCTAGAGGCTCTAATCTCAACCTAGATTGCTCAAAGAAACAATACAGATACAAGCGAGTCGCGTAGAGCCAGAGTCAAACAAGACAAATGCACAATGATCCAAAACAAGAAGCGTACCTGCCACTGCGGCATCTACACGCTCGGCCTCCTAACGGTTCGTAGCGAACAACCGTCCATGCTGCTGTTGCTGCACCGGCTGGACTGTCATGGCTGGCTGATCACAAGAACGGATCGTATGACCCTCTCTTCCACAACGGAAACACCGCTTGGGCCCGGCCCGACAAGCTCCGGTGGGCTCTTCCACAAGTGGCACGGTAGGAGTTCGCTGGGACCGCCCTGGCGAGGCCGGAGGCGGGCCGGTATCCTACGCCGATCCGGTGTTGGGGCGTCCTGGCGATCTTTGGCCGCCTCCTCGAACTCAAACCTCCTCTTCTGCCCCGCTACACTACTGGTGGGACATGACGCCGCACCGAGAGGCGCGACGATCCGCTCAACAGGATACTTCGTTGTAAATAGTGGCCGGTGAATGACTCTAGCATAAGTGTTAGGGGCACTGTGCCTCGACATCCCGAGACACACCCGCCTCGCACTGAGAAATGAACTTCCGAATTTTCAACTCAGGGGTTGCTATCAGCTGCGGAGCAAAATAACCATACTCCAAAAACTTCCTCTCGTACTCCTCTATTGAATCAGAACCCTGCTTCAGATTCTAGAAAAGCGCTACCATCTTCTCTTGAGCCTCATCACTAATGTACTTGGCCTTAAATTCGACTTGAAGAACTCCCGGTAGCGGTGGAGACCCGGTGGTCTCTCACTCAAGGTGGACTCCCACCACCATCTAGCTACGCCCCTAACAACACATGGGTCGCACACCTCGGCCTCTGTACATCGGGGCACACCATAATCGGGAAGGTGTACTCCAAATGGGCAATCCATCTAGCTCTTTGCTAAAGCATCACTGTGGCATCAAACTTATCGTGGTTCCATTTTACGAAATCCTTCAACCATTTACCAAGCTCATCGGCACCTCTCGCCACCTCTCCCACAGTGGGTGCTGAGCTCTGCGCGAGTGGCTGCTGCTCTCGCGGAGTCGGGAGTCTTCTTTGCGCCTCTTTGAATCAAACGAGTCACCGCTTGATCTGAGCTCGGGACTCTTCCCATTTGTGCGCCAACAAAGCTCGGTCTCGCCTCTGGCCACTCAATAGGTCGACCACCATAGACCTCATAGAATTAGCAAATTCCCGCTCCGGGAGAGCGATCTCACGGCGGCGCACATCGCCTCAACGCCTACTCGGGCTCAACCGGGAGCTACAGCGGAATGCTATCGATCTCGGCTTGGGACGATGTCCCCGCGGGTCGATCCGATCTCGACACCTCGGGCCTCCTCTCGGGCGTCCTCTTCGCGCGGGTAAGCGGCATCTTTGGCGATCTACACCCAAACCAATAACGAGTCGAGATCCCGCTCGTCTCCGCTCCACAACACTACACAAGGCATACACTAGATGGCGGTATTGTAAATTCTTAACCCTTTTTCTCAACAACAAATTGTAAACTTAGGCGCACTGATGATCGCTGAGTGCTAGTGATCATGGGAAACGACCTACAACAACAGTCAAACTACTGAATTTATGACTCGAGCTCGATACCAAGCGTAAGGGACCGACCCGAATGGGGCACTAAATGGGCCCTTACCCCAATGCATGCATTCAAAGTAAAGAACATTAAACAGACATGATTTCGGATTCCAAATAAAACAAAACATTCAAAATAACTCCTTTAAAAACTAAACAATTTCCCTGGAACCTGTCCCTGTTTCCAAGCACCTATTCCAAGATAAATACATTTCCAAAGTTTACTACGATCGAGATTTACTAAAAACCATTCAAAACTGTTCAGATACAAAATGCTGGAATCCACAAAACATTTACAAAACATCCTAGGGCTCCGTGCCCGGCTACATGCATTCAGGCCCGGATGATGCTATCTACCTGCAACTCTAACCTGCCCTAGCAATCAGCAAACAATTCCATAAAATCCAATACGTGCTCAATAAGAATACAACGAGCCTAGCATGATACTACGAAGCAAGGAACAGATACGAGCATGCTAGAAAGGAACAACCTAGCATGGATTAACATGAGAATTAAATCAGGAAAATCATGCTAATCGGGAATTCAGAATAGAGAACCTAGCTACACATGTCAATAAACACAAACAAGCAATCAATCAGCAATCGCATAATATATCGCAGGGTCCACACAACTCCGGTAAGAAATCCTTACCTTGGTCGGGGACGATTTGACACGAAGTCCTAAATTGCGAACGAACCCGAACTAGCTACCGAGAACCTATCAATCACAACAAAAATCACACAATAGGCCTAAATATATTAAAATAAATGAGGCTCAGCTCGGGAGCAACTCACGAGGCGCGATTTAACGCACGAACGAGCCGATTGCAGACGAACGGCAAAGATTTGTTGGGGCGGGCGAGTGGGCGCAGAAATAAGCGTCTTTGGTGCGCTGGGCACGGACGGATCTTGGCGCGATGTAGGGCGCGAGGGTGCGCGTGGCGGCAACAGATACTGGGGCGGCGCGCGGCGTGACTTGAGGTGGCGAGGCACGCGCGGTGTGGGGCGAGGCTCGGCGGCATGGCTGCTTCTGCGCACGCGAGCACGGCGAACAGGGGCTCTGTTTTTGCGCGCGAACAGGGGCGATGGAGAAAATCTGAATTCGAGCGATTGGCGAAGATTCGACGGCCGATAGTTGTTGGACGAACTCTCCTACGCAAGCTGCACAAAACCCATCCAGAAATTCACTTTAACACTGCCGGGAAACGAAGCCCGGAAGCAGGGGACTCGGATCGAGGAAGAGAGGAAGAAAAGCTTACCTTCTGCCCGGAATTGGAACTCAACTTCAAAAATGGAAGGAGAACTCGGTCGAATTGGAGCTGGAGAAGGACGGAATCGCAAGGAAAAGCTCGGTCGGTCGGAGAGAGAATATCGCGAGGAAGAAGAAGAAATGGGGAAGAAAGCTTGGGCGGTCGGCCTTTATATCAAATCTCCACTGCGCACGGCATATATACCAGATCGCGCGCATAGATTAACAAACATGCCCGGTGGCTCGATTGGCAGCGCCCTCTGCCTAGCACGCGACACGTTCTTAGCTCGAATCTCACTCGACGCGCTATTTAATTCCCTATTTATTTCCACATTCTTCCAAGCCCAAATGCCTTCACCAAAATTCTCGATCCCATTCAAATCGACTCATAATTTTTCCGGCAATTTACACTCCCGGGAAGACCGGGATGAAATTTTCGGGCCGTTACATGACCAAAGTTTAATGAATTTGTTTTGTTAAAGTCCATCCCCAGCCTAATTAATTCTAAGCCCATTCCCAACTTTCATTAGTTTAATCTAACACTCCTAGCCGCCTCTTTTTTTCTACTTTGTTGTTTCTCTTTCATCTTCTCGTTTTCTTTCGCTTTTAAGCTTTATTTTTTGTTTTTTTCCCTTTAGTTTTCTTTTTTGTTCTGGGGTTTTTTTTTTTCATATTTGCGAATCCTTTTCACTCATTAGTCACCAACCATTTAGCACAAAAGGCATTGTGCCAATCATCTAACCTGTCTCCCATGCGCATCCAACTTGATAAATCGTGGAGTTTAACGAGAACTTAGATCTACAGTGGTAGGCTTTCATTTTTTTTAATGTATTTTTAACTAATCTTCTTCATCTCATCAAAGAAAAAGCTTAAAGCAAAAGAGCTTTTTTTTATAAAAAAAATCCTTTTTACTCGTTATGATCGAACCGAACCGCACAAGACTAAAATAGGATGGTTCGGTTCCTAAGTTAAAACAAAAAAATTTCGGTTCTAGTAGGTGTACCATCCCTCAAAACCGATGTATTCAATTCGGTTCGTGGTTCTGTCCAAAATCGGACCAAACCGAACCGCGAATAGCCCTAATTGCTACAATTACTTAATTATGCTCATGTTACTAACTTTGAAGCTAATATTAAGTATCATGTTCTACAATGTAGAATCATGCAAAAATGAATATAGACACATAAAACTTGCTTGTGTGCTAAAATTTTAATTCAATTAGATTCATATAAGAAATAGATAAGATTATAAAATTAATTTTCTTTTTCTAATCCCTACGGGTAAATTAGAAAATATAATTTAATATCTTATCCAAATTAACATGAAGTATTTTTCTACAATGTAAAATCATGAATGATATGAATCTAGTGACATAAAACTTGTCAGGCGCTAAAGTTAATTCAATTAGATTCATTTAAAATTAATGATAAATCTATCCTATTATGTTAATTTTTATAATCCATGTGGGAAAATTAGAAAATATAATTTAATATTTTATCATAATTAAATTAAATATATGATTCTACTAAGTAGAATAATGAAAAATATGAATCTAGTGATATAAAACTTGCATGAGGGCTAAAGTTTTAATTCAATTAGATTCATTTAAACTTAATGATAAAATTATTAAATTATGATCCCTTTTCTAATCCATGTGGGCAAATTAGAAAATATAATTTAATATTTTATCATGATTTATCATATGTAACATGATAAAAATTTTGTGAGATAAAATTTATCATATTACATAGATTAATCACAATTAATGTTTATTATCCAAATGTGATCCTAATTAAATTTATTATAATTTAATTAATTAAAGATGTTGTGGCTACTCTTTAATTTAACTAAATTACATGGGTCACTTAAACAATATAAAACTTAAGCTCAATTATTGCTTCAAGCAAATATTAATTTATTTTTAAATAAATAGTGTTATCTAACTTAATATTGCATGAATAGATATAAAAATAATCATGCAACCAAAATATAGATAATATTTAGAAATAAAACTTGAGTCATTATGCATAATTTATTAAAATTAATATTAATTTAAAATATTTCCAACCAAAGGAAGTTAAAAGAAATAGATAAAGTTTAAAGAGATATAAATAAAATCAAAATATTATTATTTTAAAGTTGGAGGACTAATTTGGACCTTTGAAATTTGGAAGACTAAATGGAACTAATGCATAGTTGAGGAACAAAATGATATTTTAACCTATTTTCTTTATTTATTCTTTATTTTTATTCTTCTATAATCATTCTCATATTTTTTTGGCCTCGTCTAATATCCAATAATTTCACAAATTTTAAATGTATTTTATATATTCTAAATGAAAATTGTAATGGATAGTTTATTATCATGAAATAATTATTGGTGTACTTAAATTTTAAAATATTTATATTCATAGTTATTAATACGTTTCAATACTCCATTATAAAAATTAATTAATATAATATTATTTATTAATAATGTAATATTGTATATTATTATTATACTATTATGTATTATTAATACATATGCTTAGAGTTGCTAAATTCTTAAAAAGTGTACATATTTATAATTATTTTTTGAATTTGAAAGTTTCCTATTCTAAATTGGCAATTTTCATTTGATAGTTTGACCAAGAGACAGACCTCAGTGACACAGTTGCTGGTGTTAATTCATTTCAACTTCACTAATTGTGTCATTTATGTAGGATTTATTGGTCCCCCTTCCCTCACTTTGTACTAAAAAAAAAAAAAGGTCAGACCCAATTGTGGTCGAGCCCATTTGAATTTGACGTAGACCCAAAGTTAAAGCCCACTTCTTAGTACCCAAATGGATGGCCCAATAACTGTGTGTGTTTATCCACTTTCTGACTCCTCCGCCAGTCCTCCATTTTCAGGGAGATAGAGCAGCTCTGTTTCGGTCCAAAGCCCTAGTTTGATTGCCAGAAATCTCTGCGTTTTAACATCTTCGAACCACAGTAATGGCGTCCATCAACTTCAACCCCTTCGACAGCTGGTTCTCCAAACGCCCTAATCCAATCCTTCCTCTCAATCTCACTGCGTTTCGAGAATCCCTGTCTCAAAAGTCCCCATCATCTCCCAATTTCGCTTCAACCAGCATTTCCAACATCTTCAAAAAGCCGAAGAAACCAGAGAAAGCGCCCGATGAACCAGGGTACTACGGCAAAATGCTGGAGCAGTTCTACTGGGAATGCGACAACTTACCCGATTACAGACACACTCCCGAGGTTGAGAAAATCTTGAAGGAAGATCCCGTTTTCGAGAATAAGGAGAATCCGACAGAGGAGGAGCTGGAGAAGAACGAGAAGCTTTGGAAAGCGATACGAGAGAGCCCTGTTGTGAAATTTCTGGAGCGTGCGGAGGAAATTGCAGCCAAATACAACGAATTAGAGCTCAAAGAGAATGAGAATCCTTACAGAAAGGAGGATAGGAAGCTATGGAAGGCGATTCCCCATGTGACTGGGCTTGATGGCCGGCCTATGCCCAGGAAAGCTATAAAGACCAAAAAGGAATCCGATGATAAGTTTTGGGATTTTGCGAGGCAGTTCTTTTTTGGCCTTTGGGGCTTCCGGCAAAGACCTTATCCACCCGGTCGCCCCATCGATGTTGCGCAGGCCATTGGTTATAAGCAACTCGAAAAGCGGTATTATGATTGTAAGTCTAAACTGATGATCATTGGAAGAATGTGCTTTCATTTTCAATTTACCTAGTTTTTTCTTGAGTTGAGGAAGCCACATTGACATGGGCTATCTCAGTTTCATCATGATATGAGTTTTATTAGTGCTGCTATTTTTTTCTACTCAAGTCTTGGATCTTTACCGCATCACTCTGCGTTATCATGAATTCTTCTTGTAGTATTCCTACTTCTACGGTGTTTGATAAACCCCGTATAACCTACTCTTAACCTACTATTAGCATGCTTGTTTGTCTTTTTTAATCCGCGACTATCCAAACCAGCTAAAGTGCACCTCGACTATTGTTATTGGACAAACTGTTTGACCCTACAGAAAACCCATAGGAAATTAATTGTTAGGTAGGTGGTCATCATAATTGAAGCCATCATCATCATCTCTTAGTTATTTAAGGCCCTCCTGACCACTTGAGGATTGTTTATGATTGTTTGTTGTTTCCACTCCGCAGTTATCATGAAGAGTGGAGGTTGGTACTATAAGGATCGGTTGGGTCGTACTCGGGGACCACTGGAACTAATTACTCTTAAAACAGCTTGGGGAGGTGGGATTATTGACAAGGACACATTTATCTGGGGAGATGACATGGACGAATGGGCACCAATTCACATGGTTTATGGATTGGAGCGTGCAATTGCCACTTGGGAAGGTCAGTTAAACTTCTATGTTCATCTTTTCATTTTCTTCGTCAGGTATGAAGTTGAAGGCTACCTTTTCATTGGCCGAAGAAATTAGCCCTGAATTTGTATCGTCATTGTATGCTTAGTTTGAACACTAATTAATAATTATTAAATGGTTTTGAAATGGATCAACATTGGACACACTACAGAATCACAGATCGAGGCCTGAGGGCTTTCTATATTAGTTCATTGAAGACATATCACGAATGGAACTTGAGCATGCTTCTTTTCCTTTAAGCCTTTACGATGGCTACATCATGACAATCAAATTAATAACATGACATGTGATGTGATGAGCAAAGCTTTTCAGTGCATGCTCGTTTTGGCAATTAAAGACACCCCAGCCTTCTCTAATAGGTTGCTCCCTACCTGATGTAGGAATCTATTATCAGCTGGATTTCCAACAAAGAGGAACAAAGACTACTTATTTGAGCATCTTAAATTATAGTCTGAATAGTATTCAGTGAAGATTAAAAAAACGCTCTAGAATACATCTGCTTGTTTACATCCTATATTCCTCAAATGTAACACTAGCTAACCAATCTAGAATTTGTTGTACAGTACTAGTAAAGCAAAATGGCAAGTTTTTTATGTGGAAGTTTTGGTGTTTCTTGTTCAGGCTCTTATTTAGTTTTTCCTGTGCTTTGTTCGGAGCAGTTTTGGTTCTTAGTTTCGATTACTGTTTTTATTTTGTCTTGCTTTCTTTAACTTCTTCTTGAATCTCGTTTCCCTTGATCAATAGCCTATTTCAAGATAATAAAACGTAAAAGGAAATGTTAAATGAATTCCATTGATGCCATATCCTAATGATCCACTTCTGGTCATGTTTCATCAAATTGTTAGCAATATAGAAATTAAAATCTTAGTGATGTCGGATGGCATACTGCAATTATTTTTGTGCCTTTTCCCATCTCTACGAATGTCTTGGAAAGCTAGCTAAGCTCGAGGCCATATAAAGAAGAATCATCAATCCATAGTCATCAATATTACTCAAATTGGTGCTTACTGTATTTGTGGCTAGCTGCGTTCAATACAGTTCTTAATTTTATGTTCTTATTGTGTTTGTCACAGCTCTTTTTTAGTTACCACCATGCACTGTTTGCCTCCTGTTCATCTAGTTGATTTATTAACAGCCATACTTACATTTATGTTACAAAAAGGTTTACTGGCTCACAATTGTTTATACAGTTAGGCTCGGTGCGGCTGCCACTGCTTTCCTTCACAAATTGCAGAAAGGGATTCCTCCATGGGTTCCTCTTAAAGGACACGAGAAGAAATCCTACAAGCAACTGCAACAAGAAGCTTTAGAGAGCAGGAGACGAGATCTAGCAGTGCTAGAAGCTAATGACGGTGTTTGGCCAGGAGTTAGAATTCCTAGTCACGCACTGTTTCTATGGGCCAGTGGAACTGAGCTGACGTCTATCTTGGAGGCAGATCACATGCCAAACAAGTACATCCCTAGGGATCTAAGGTACATCAACAAACCCGACATTCTGTTCATTCTGTCTCCATCATGGGTAGTTTAGTGGTTGAAAGGGCATTAATAAACCAAAAGGTCGTGGGTTCAATTCATGATAACTATCAAGTTAGGAATTAATTTTATACAGGTTTCCTTGACGCTCTAAATGTTGTAGTATCAAATGGTATGTCTCGTGAGAACAGTCGAAGTTCATGCAAGTTAGTCTAGATAATTACGGATATAAAAAGACAGTACAATTGAAGTTATGAAATTTCACTTGAGAGTCTTGGTCACCGATGATGAAAGATCTAGGTGGATTAGCAAATGTATATATTTATTGTACACTTCAAATAAGACCGTACCATTGAAGTGTATGAAATGTTTAGTTTGTCTTTAGGTTAGTTTGTTCTTCATTTATGTATGAAATGAAGAAGTTTATTTTCCTTGAATAGATCATTCCAGTTCCGAGGTTGAAGTTTTCTTCTTAACATCGGCCATTGCAGCAATGCTTTTTTGATATATTTTCTTATTCTAGAGATTATTTCTTCATAGATTCTTATATATGTGCCATGGTTGCCTGTGCCTGGTAGGTACAAGTTAGCTAAAATTATACCCGGGTTAAGACCGTGGGAGGTTCTCAGTGTTGAGCAAGCAATGCAACAAATAACATACAATGGCGAATGGCATCGTGAACCTTTAGGGACATACACGACTGGGCCTCCATACATCAGGCATTGGAATAAAGATGTTCTGGTATAGTACTTGCACTTTCACATTCTTATGAAGTTCACTGATCTCGAATTCTTTAACCCTTCGTGCAATAGCCAAATAGAAATCCACCTGCTCAGTTTACAGCAGTTTGTGTTGTATGACAAAATATTTGTCTTTTTCTTGCAGAGATTGTTTCAGATATTCTACCAACTCAGCAACCAAGTTTACAATAAATTGGAACGGACGGTTCCTGGTTTCAATAAAGTAATGGAGAAGGTTGAGGCTGATGTTGATGCCAGATATACTAGGCGGAACGAGAAGAGAGAGGCAATGAAAAGAGCTGAATACGAGAGAGATCAACGGCCGAGTTAGAAACGATCGATAAATTATGGTTGTTATTATTGTCTAATAACATGGCCAAGTTAAGCAACAGCTAAGGAAATGTGGGTGATATCCAATTCCCCCCCCCAAAAAAAAAAATCTATTTTTTGTGTAAACTTGCTTGTAGTTTTCACATGGGTGAGTGGCCTTCCTCTTCTGAAATGGATTAGGAAACTCAGATCTTTATTTACCACCAAAAAACACCATTTGGTTTTGTTTGTAATGCTCATTCGTAGTTTCAAATGAAGACAGTTGGTCCTAGTATGCACAAAACGCTTTGGATGGCATTTTATAAAAATACTTGTGCTGCTGAACTTTATTAGTCTTTTATATTTTAGTTTACAATAGTAGTTGTGATTTCAATTTTGTAAACCCTTGGATTCAAAATTTTATTTTGTAATAATTTAATCTTTGTAGCAGTTTAATCTCTATGGTGAATATTTTTGCTAAATTCGTCTTCATTTTTTATTATGTAACGAGTTTGGTCTTTGTAAGTGTAATATAATTGATTTTTTTTTTTTTTGAGAACAAGTTTAATATGATTGAATTATTCTGTGAAAGTTAATAGACTATTTTTTTTAACAAAGAAAAACATGTAGACCTTGGTTACGAGTTGGAATCTAGACTCTCAGAATCTAGAATTTACATTTTGATTACAATGTTTGGTTTGTTGGATTGATATTTCGGAATAAAATATTAATAAAATATTAGGAACTTCATCAAAATAGTAAGTGTTGACCGACCATCCACACAAGCTAATAGATTGTAAATCGGAAGAGGAAACGATCTATGTCTGTCATGCATGTTTAATAGGTAGTATTGCGGCTGCAACATTTTAAATCGGAGTTTAGGAATAAACGCGAAACTATTACATACTTAGAGCGGTTTTAATTACACTTAGTCGCAACAAAATCTGGGCTAAGTGCTGAACGAAAGCAGAAGCATTAGTTTGTAAGCGTAGTATGATAGATTCCCTTACCGCATATTTCTTGCTATTGCATTGCTGCTGCTCTCACAAGTATCCTAGTTTAGCCTTAACTTATCAAAACTGTTATTTTGTTAGTTATTTCTTTTTCTTGCGAAAACCCAAAATTTTATAAACAACACTTTTCATGCAATTTACTTTTCAATTCTAAACATTACCTTAATTAAATTTCTAGTCCTTGTGGAGTACAATAATTTACTTATTACTTGCTGCTACAAACCACGTATACTTGCGTGTCGCAATATCATTTCACGCTAATCATAACCACATTTGTAACATAAGAACCAGCGTCCACACAGGACGCTTCGAGTCATGGTTTTATATTCAGAGAAAATAGAACGTGAAAACAGTGTGTCCCACTCTCAAATAAAATGTTGAAACAATGTGTTGTCCACTTCTAATAAATGACAAAACTTGTATTTTACTTTAATGACAGGTGTAACGGCCCAAGTTTTTATCTCGATTCCCCAAGTATGATTTTCTCTTGATTCGATTGTTTTGTTGGGCCGTTAGGTCAATTCTAGCCTTTAGGGGCATGTTGGTCTTGATCCTAGGGTTAGTTTGGTAATTTAGCGGTCTTCAGGGTTGTTTCTGTAGTTTTGTTCAGTTGGAGTGTTTTTGTGTTTTCAGGCTTCTACGGTTGTTGTAGTAATGTGGAAAGAGAGTTGTTTTTTGCAAATAAGGAGCTTTGGGGTTAGTTTTGTAGGCGGGAAGGCTTTCGGTCAATTAAAAGGATTAATTAAAAGAGAAGAGTTCTTTCTTTTGGTTGTCGATCAGATCTAGAGCAGAGCTTGAGAGAAATCGCCTCCTCCTTCCCAATCATTCTTTTTTCCTTCGCTGCCGAGCTTGCCTCATGCCCACAACCCATTTGCTTGTCAAGACCTCTTGCTGCCGAGCCGGTTCTCCTCGGTTTTGGGTAACCTTTCCTGAGCCTTTTGTTTTGGTTGTTTAGTTGTTAAGCCGCTTAGTTGTTAATTGATTGTTTATTATTATTAATTGCCTAGGTTGAGTTCTATGTTGGTTCTGCAGCTCGAGGAGCATTTACCTGTATTTGCCTAGTTTCGGTTTTCAGGTAAGGGTTCCTCGTCGGGGTTGTGTGGACCCTGCGCCTGCCATTGATGGTTTCTCCGCTATTTGTTATCTGTTGTATCCATGTTAGTGGATAGGCTTTACTTGATTATTGCTTGCTTGATATGCTTGTTAGTGGATAGGCCTTGCTTGTTTAATGCCCGTTTGTTATAAATGTTAGTGGATAGGCTCTTACAGGTGATTTATTGTATGAACCTGTTAGTGGATAGGATTGTATGGCTTGCCTGATAGGACTTGGCATGTAGAATGTTGTACCCTGGATTGCACTTCTCTGTTTACAATGACTACTTTGATTATAACTGTTGGCATTCTGTCTGTTGTTGTGCAATGTATTTCATGTTGAACTATATTAGCTCTAGGGTGCTTCATCTTAGTTAGATCTTGTTAGGTTGTCATCATCCAAAGGCTGAGAGTGGACCAACGTACGAGTCCCCACCAGTCGAGCTGTGAGGACAGATTTCTTACCCCTAGCATCTGGGTGTGGCGTAGCTACCACACCGGCATAAGCCTAGCCTGTGGCCTGCTAGAGCGGGGTCCTTTCTTTGGTGTAAGCCTGCCTTGGGACGACCTTAGCTTCAGGCGTTTGGATGTGAACAGGCTACCACAGTATGGTGTCGAGGGCCTCCCGCCTGCTATGGATCAGTGGACATCTTTCCTAGTCATAAGCATGCGCACCTAGACCGATATAGTTTGTATAGGCCTACATTTATCCGGTTTGGATGAGCATGCAGTGTGCACGTATGTGCATTAGATTCCGGAAGGAGAGCTCCCTCGGGCTAATGTATCAGTACACCTTTCCATTTTGTCTAGAGCCCGACATTTGGGTACTCTCCCAAGTGTCCAGGATCAGCATAGTGAGCTTGTAAAGACCCGACCCGAAAGAGGTCCTAAACTAGGCCTTTACCTCAATGCATGCTTTTAAAACTTAAAAATAATATGCAAGATTTCTTTCCAGATTCTCTATAAAAATAAAAACTTGTAAACATTCATGAAATAGTCAATTACAAAATGTCCTGAAACCTGTCCATGTTTCCAAGCACCTGTTCCAAGCTAAAAGCAGTTTAAAACGTACTCTGATCAGAGATTTATTCAAAACATTCAAAACCCAAACAGTTTACAACAGTGCTAGAATACAGAAACAATCAGAAAACATCTTAAGGGCTTTGTGCCCAACTACATGCATTCAGAGGACAAAACCAAAACATAAACATAAACTCAGAGTTAAGGACAACAGGTTTCCATGATCCGTAGCTCCTCCTTCAGCCATCCTGTCTCGCGCCCTGATTACCTGTGGAAAACCACAAAATAAAGGTGAGTAACGAATTACTCAGTAAGAATCCCCAACCGGGGTACAATACGATATAACTGGTCATCTAGCAGAAAGTATGCAAGCTATGAATACAACACAGAAGAGAGCACATCACTTTAATCCATACATATATACCACGGATGCCATCTTACGGTCTTACTCCGGAAAACTACAACGCATCTCGATACTCTACGAGAAACTAATCTCGACCTCAGCTTTCCAACTACTGTCGATACGAAAGGTGCACTGAACTCAAGATCCCAAGGAGCTCTCCAATCGGCGCTGTAATGAGCGTGTGCGCGCACCGCATGCTGCTGCAAACCAGAGAGGTGCTGAGTCTAGGGCATACTGCCCTGGTTCAGTATGCATGCCTAAAAGAATCTCTGGATCGGTGTCACTAAACATAGTGGTGTGAGACCAGGACACTATGACTATGTCAGCATGTACCACCGCACCTGAGGCTAAGAAACCGGTCAATGCCCTATCAGGTGGCAATCAAGGGCTACTGCCGACACGCTGAGGTCGTGTCGACTGCCGGGGACAAGGCAATGCCTAGTCATTCCCCAGACCGTTGGGGCATTTAACAATCTGCCACCCTCACCCAAGATTGCACTGGGCTGCCGTTAAGGTTAGCTAAACCCTAACGACGGATCAGGGACGGAGTACTGCCTCGTACGTCCCTGCAACGGATGCAAGTTACGTTATGCATCCTCGCTCGGATGATGCTACCTATCAGAACCCTAAGCTATAAACAGCTAACAACAAACATATTAACACGTGCTCAGCAGAAACAATGAACCTAGCATGATACTACGAAGCAAGAACAGATAACGAACATGCCAGAACAGAACAACCTAGCATGGAACTAACATGAGAATTAACACAAGAATCATGCCAGTCGGAATTCAGAACAGAGCACCTATCCACTAACATGCTGATAAACATAAACATACATACAATCAACAATCACAGAAAATATCGCAGGGCCCACACAACTCCGGTAAGAAATCCTAACCTGGGTCGGAAGGCAAACAACACACAAGAAGATCCTAAGCTGCAACCGAACCGGTGCTAGCTATCGGGAACCTAACAAACAAACAAAAAACATCACAACCTATAGACCTTAGATAAAATACAAACAGAACTCGGCTCAGTCGGAAGCAACTCACACGGCACGGGGTTGGAGCGCGGACGGACAGGCTGCAAGGCTCACGACTAAACGAAGTGCGGCTGGGCATGAGCGGCAGGGCTCGGCAGGGCATGCGGCACGGCTGACAGCGTGTGGGGCGCTGGGGCGTGCGTCTGCGTTGCTGCGCGGCTGGGCAGCGTGTGGCACGGAGCAGGCGCGGGCGAGCGGCGAGGCTGGGCTTGCGGCGTGCGGGCGCCGGCGCCTTGGTCGCTTGGCATGCGAATGGGTTCCGCTTGCTGCAATAGAGGCTGGGCAAGGCGAGGCGATGGGGTGATCAGGCGGCTGCGCTCGTGTGCGAAGGGGCTGCGACGCGGGCGTGCGGGCGATCGGCGAAGGGTCTTTGCAAAGGCTGCTGGCGATCGCGACAGTGGGTCGCGATCGGCGCTGCAGGTGGTGAGCGACGGACGCATGTGCGGCGGTCTGCTGCTGCCGCAGCCGGGCAATGGCGTGCGACAACAAGGCTGCTCTCGGCTGCAACCAACACACAACCAGCAACCCAAAAACAAACACAACTCCTTAGCCAAAGGATCGGCGACAACAGCAAGAATAAGAAATCGAGGCACAACGAAACACTTACCCACGACGATCGATCGATGCTCTCGGGAGGAAAACGCACGACAAGAGGGAGCTTGGAGAAGTGATTTTCGGCATAGTGATTTGGGGAAGGAGAAAAGGGAATAAACCTATTTTTTAATCAAACTCACTTAAATCTCGAAAACCAAGGCAAACCAAGATAACCTACGGAATGAGTATCAATAACTACCTGAAGCTTGACTGGCAGAACCTCACTGCTATCTCCCTAGCCACCCAGGCTTGAATCTCAGCTGCTGCATTTTTAATCCGGCAAAACCCCTATTTTTATTTTTGCAACTCTCAACACCCAAACTCAACCAAAATGCAACCAAATCCTATATTTGAGCATCCAAGAATATAAACAACTGAGAAAGACAGAAACGACCCTCACGACCTGACCAAATTACCAAAATACCCTTAGGACATACTTGGAAGACCGGGATGCTGATCATGTTAGCCGAGAGTTAAAGACTTTTGATAGTTGAGCATTCTGATGTGTGAGCTTGTGTTGAGACTGCCTGTTTGATGTTTGGCTTGCTTGTATGCTAGAATGCTAGATGATGTGACTTACGTACTGTACCCCGGTTGGGAATTCTTGCTGAGTGCTTTCGTACTCACCCTTTCTGTTTTTTCCACCAAGTAACTTAAGGCAGTATTAGGAAGGCTAAAGGATGAGCTGATGGATCATAGGAGTCTGCTGCATAGTCTTTTGTTTTCGTTACAGTTTCAACATGTCGAAAAGTTTTAAGGAATTGTTTTATAATTGTTTTAATATACTCTAGCCAAAGGTTGCAAACTGTTTGGATGTTTATTTTATGCTTTAAATTGGATTATCTATTTGCTAATAAAGAATGGAAGTTTTTAATGGTTGATATTTTAAATGCTTTTACACCCATGCATGTTCAGTAAGGGCTCTTGAGGACTGTTTTAGAGTTAGGTCTTTACATGTGCTTCACTAAGGTATGTCTTCAACTGCTCAAGAGCTTGTCCTTACTCATTGGTCCATTCAAATTTTCCCTTTGTTCTAAGCACTTTGAAGTAAGGTAGACACTTATCTTCCGCTCTACTGATGAACCGATTCAGGGTAGCCACTTTACCGTTTAAGCTCTGAAGCTGTTTTAGTGTCTGAGGAGGGGTTAACTTCATTATCGCACAAATTATTTCTAGGTTGGTTTCTATTCTTCGCTGGTGCACTAAGAAATGTAGGAATTTCCTTGATCTGACACCGAATGCACATTTGCTTGGGTTGAGCTTCATTCGATACTGCAAAGGGTATCAAAGGCTTGAGATAGGTCACTTTCGTGGTTGCCTGCACTTTTGCTCTTCACTAGCATGTCATCCACATTCACTTCCATATCCTATTGACTAGTCTTTGGTATGTTACCCCTGCGTTCTTCAAGCCAAAGGGCACACGTTGTAACAGTACAAACCTCTGCTTGTTATGAATGATGCTTTCTCCTGGTCATCTGGGTGCATCAATATTTTGTTGTACCCTAAGTAGGTGTCCATGAATGATAATGTCTCGTGGCCTGAAGTCGCATCCACTAGCTGGTCTATGCGAGGTAACAGGAAGCTATCTTTGGAACATGCCTTATTGAGATATGTAAAATCAATGCAAGTTCTCCACTGGTTTGCAATCTCTTTCAATGTTTAACCGATGGGTCATTACTTTTGGGTCTACTCTAGGCATATCCTCAGCTGACCAAAAGAATATGTTGACGTTTCGCTTGAGATAAGATATAAGTTTGCCTCGTTGAGCAACATCTAGACTTGTTTCAATCTTGACTTTCTGGCCTTCATTTGGCAAGGTTATTGTTTCTAGCTGCTCACCCGGTTTTTCTCTACTTAACTCGAAATATTTGACAGGATTGCTAAGTTCTATCTCTACTTCGAGAGTTTCTGCCCCCTCAAGTGTAACGGCCAGATTTCTATTCTAGCTCCCCAGGTGTGTTTGGTTATTTATTCAATTGTTCGGTTGGGTAGTTAGGGCAGTTTGAGCCTTTAGGGGTATTGTGGTAATTTTGCCCTCAGGGCCGGTTCTGTAATTAACCAGAGTTTCAAGGTTGTTTCTGTATTTGCTGAGTTTGGTTATTCTTTCAGTTTCAGGTTTCCAGGGCTAGTGTTGCTTATTGAGAAGTTTGGAGGTCGTTCGGTTAAAAGAGAAAAATAAGAAAAAAAAATAGTGTCCTTACTGAGACTCAAAGGGGGTGATTGTCAAGGCATTTGGAGGCTTGTTTTGAAAAAGAAGAAAAAAGGGAGAAAAAGATGTCTTCGCTGGGACTCAAAGGCAGGTGGCTAGGACACATGGCATTTGGGGGATTTGTTTTGCGTTTAGAAAAAAGGGAAAACCTATTTTGGTCAATTTCTTCCCGAGACCTAGCCGCACAAGAACTCTTCATCTCCGTCCTCTTGCCGATTCACTTTCTCTCTTTCCCTTCCCCATTGCCGACCCTCTTCACCTCCATCTCTTCTCCTTCATTTTTCCCTTTCCTTTACCAAGATCATCATCTCCATTGCAGCCGAGAGCCACCACATCGTAAACTCTATCCGTGAATAACCCCTTGTTCGCCTGCACACGTACCTTAACGCATCGCCGAGCAGCAGCCTCTTCACGCCGTAATCACTCCTGAGACCGCAACCTAGCCCACACACCTTCACTCGTCGCCTCATGTAGCCAAGCAGACACACCGAGAATCCCAACTCACACGCACCAACGCTGTGAGCCGCGAGCACTAGCCGTCGAGCACTCCCGCGCACCGTCCGCTTGATCCTCGCCCATCGCTGCTTGCTACCCCTTGCGCGTCATACACACCCGAGCTTTCGAGGCTTGTGCCTTGCAGAAAGAACCCACCGAGCCAGCCCTTGCCACACGCGCCTTGGTCCTTGCCGAGCCCTTGAACTGTCGACAGCTGCCTTCCTCGGTTTTGGTAGCTTCTCGAGCTTTGCTTCTAGTTTCCTAGTTCGATTGTTTAGTTAGCTGGTTTTAATATGTGTTTTTATTTATAATTACTAGGTTTGTGTGGCTCTGTAACTCAAGGAGCATGCTTAGTGGATAGGATGATTGTTACAAGAAAGGATTTCTTACCGGGGTTGTATGGGTCCTGCGTTACATCACTGATTGCTTTCTGTTTACTTGTTAACTATTTGCGAGCATGCTTAGTGGATAGGATGATTGTATGTTTGTTGCAAGCATTTGTAGTGGATAGGTTCTATCTCTCGTTCTGTTTTTGGCTAGCATGTATATTTCCTGTTGATATGTTAATACCATGCTAGGTTGTTCTTCCAGCATGAATCCTGATATTTGTGTTGAGCTGTTAGTATCCTGCTAGGTCGTATGTTTTGAGCATATTTGATCTGTTAGGAACGAGTTGTGAATTCCTAGATAGAACTTGTCAGGTTGTCTGTAAGGGACCGACCCGAATGGGGCACTAAATGGGCCCTTACCCCAATGCATGCATTCAAAGTAAAGGACATTTAAACAGACATGATTTCGGATTCCAATTAAAACAAAATATTCAAAATAACCCCTTTAAAAACTAGACAATTTCCCTAGAACCTGTCCCTGTTTCCAAGCACCTGTTCCAAGATAAATACATTTCCAAAGTATACTCCGATCAGAGATTTCTTAAAATCATTCAAAACATGTCTAAATACAATAATCTTTGGAATCCACAAAATATTCGAGAAAACATCCTAGGGCTCAGTGCCGCTACATGCATTCAGGGGAAAATAAAACATAAAGAGTCATAACACAAAATCGAGTTTGATGATCGAGCCCCATGATCACAGCCTCCTCCTTGACCATCCTGTCTCATAACTTGGTTACCTGTGGAAAAACCACAATAATAAGGGTGAGTAACGAATTACTCAGTAAGAATCCCCAACAGGGGGTACAATACGATATACATGGTCATCTCGATGAGAGTATGCAAGCTATGAATATAAACACAGAATAGAGCACATAGCTTAGCCCACACTTGGGCCTCGGATGCCAATTTAGGGTCTTAGTCCGGAAATGATATCACCACACAAGTCGCCCTATACGAGAAACAAGTCCGGCCTCACTGTCTCACTGTCGACGAAAGGTACATCGCTCACAATCCCGAGGAGCTCTCCGATCGGCGCGCTGTAATGAGCGTAAGCATGCACCGCGTGCTCTGCAGAACTATGGGGGTGTCGGGTGCGAAGGCAAGTTGCCCATGTCCGATCACCACGCCTAACTAAATCTTTGGATCGGTGTCACCGACATAGGGGTGTGAGACACGAACACGTAAACTATGTCAACTTGAACCACCGCACAGGGCCAAGGGCGGTCGTGGTAGGCTTACACCAGGAAGTCGTCCTTGCCTTAACAGGTGGCAATCAGGGGCTACGGCCGAACTCGCTGAGGACGTGCCGACTGCCGGGGACGAGGCAATGCCAAGTCATCATCCCGACCGTTGGGGCATTAATAATTGCCACCCTCACCCAAGATTGCAGGGCCTACCGCTTGGGTTAGCTAATCCCTCACGGGGTCCAGGGCGGAGAACTGTCTCGACGTCCCTGCCATGGATGCAAGGTACTTTATGCATCGGGCCGGATGATGCTATCTACCGCAACTCTAACTCCGCCTAGCAATCGACAAACAATTCCATAAAATCCAATACGTGCTCAATAAGAATACAACGAGCCTAGCATGATACTACGAAGCAAGTAACAGATACGAGCATGCCAGAAAGAAACAACCTAGCATGGATTAACATGAGAATAAATCAGGAAAATCATGCTAACCGGGAATTCAGAAACGAGCACCTATTACTAAATATGTCAATAAACACAAACAAGCAATCAATCAGCAATCGCATAATATATTGCAGGGTCCACACAACTCCGGTAAGAAATCCTTACCTTGGTCGGGGACGATTTGACACGAAAACCTAGGTGGCGAACGAACCCAACTAGCTATCGAGAACCTATCAATCACAACAAAAATCACACAATAGGCCTAAATATAATAAAATAAACGAGGCTCAGCTCGGGAGAAACTCACGAGGCGCGATTTAACGCATTTAACGAGCGAGCCGATTGCACGATCGGCAAAGAACGGGAAGGCCGGGCGCTACCGGGCGCAGAAATGGGCGCGTGGGCGCGCGGACGGGCGCTGGGGTGCGAGCTGCGCGCGGACGAACAGGGCGTTGGCGATGCGGCTCGGTTGGGCGCGCGCGGGCCCACGGGCGCAGACGCGGATCTGGGCGAGGATGCGCGGCGTGTCACGGCGGCTGGGTTGCGACAGCAAGCTGGCTTCCGCGCGAAGGGCTAGCGAGCTCGGCGGGCTGGGCTGCGACAGAGCACGCGAACAGGGGCGATGAAGAAGAAACGAATTCGAGCGATTGGAGAGGATTCGACGGTCGATTCGCTGATGGACGAACTCACCTACTCCAGCTGCACAAAACCCACCCAGCATTTCACCTCGACTCGGCCGAAAAATGGAAGACGGAAACATGGGAGAGCTTCGACGGAAAAGGGAAGGAGAAGAAGAAGAGAAGATGTACCTGATGTTCGGGGGAGATCGACTTCGAATTTGGGAGAGGAAACTCGGTCGAAAATGGAGCTGGAGGGAGGAAAAATCGCGAAGGAAAACGTTGTCGGTCGATGGAGATTTGCGAAGAAGAAAGGAGAAGAAAGGGGAAGAAGCTCGGCGATTTTCTGCTTATAAATAAGACGCACGAAGACACGGTCATATACAAGATCGCGCGAGAAGATTAACAAACACGCCCAGTGGCTCGATTGGCAGCGACCCTTGCCTAGCTTGCAGTGCGTCCTTGGCTCAAATCTCACTCGACGCGCTATTTAATTCCCTATTTATTTTTACCTTTTTCCAAGCCCAAATGTCTTCACCAAAATTCCCGATCCCATTCAAATCGACTCATAATTTTTCCGGCAATTAACAAATACATAACCGGCCCTGCCGGCCTGACCAAAATTACCAAAATGCCCCTGGGCCTCTCGGGAAGACCGGGATGAGATTTCCGGGCCGTTACATTGTCATCATCCAGAGGCTGAGAGCAAACATAACGTATCTTGTCCCCACAGGTCGGGATCAGTGAGGACTTGTTCCCGCATCCAGCAGTCGGGCGTGGTTTAGCTCACCACATCGGATTAAGCCTAGTTTGTAGTCTGCTAGAGCGGAACCCGTCACGGGTGCAAGCCTGCCCGGGGACAGTTTTTAGCTTCAAGTCGGTGGTATACAAAGTCGCTCTGATTGAGTGCCGAGGACCTCGACTCATCAGAGATCGATGACACTTCGCTTCGAGTCTTAGACATGCGTACTTGGAACGGTGTAGTTTGTATAGGTCCACATCCTTACACGATTTTCAGCAGCATGTAGTGTGCGCGCACAAGCCTTATGCACCGGGCGGAGAGCTCCCTCGGGCTAATGTTAGTGAGTACACCACTTTTGTTCCAATATTGAGCCAGACATCGGGTATTCTCCCGTTTGCCATAGGAACAGCTTGGTCGAGGGTAAGAGGCGCTCGAGGACATCTAGTTGGGATCAGCTTTTGAGTTGATCATTTGGCCGAGGGAGAAAAACCCTCGAGGATGTCTGACATCTATTTGGGATCAGCTTTTGAGTTGCTCTTTTGGCCGAGGGAGAAAGACCCTCAAGGATGTCATTTTGGATTGGTTAGGAGAGCCAATCATTAGGCCGAAAGTAGGAGACTTTCAAGGATTCCAAACTTGCCATGTTAACCAATGAGCAAAGATCTGTGTTGGTAACTGTTTGCATGTATACTATGATGCCAGATGATTTGATAGTTGAGCATTCTGATGTTTGAACTTGTGTTGAGATTGCATGTTTGATGTTTGGCTTACTTGTATGCTAGGATGCTAGATGATGTGACTTGCGTACTGTACCTCGGTTGGGGATTCTTACTGAGTGCTTTGTACTCACATTTATTTTCTGTGGTTTTTCCACCAGGTAACTTGGGACAGCACCGGAATGGCTAGCGAAGGAGTTGATTGATCATGGGAGCTGTTGGCACTTTGTTTATGTTTTGTCTTTGTTATTCAGCATGTAGTTGGACACGGAGTCCATAGGGGAATTTTGACATTCTGATGTTTAAATTATTTATGGATGTTTGTAATAAATCACTGGCCGGACATGTTTTATTTTAGTGATGAGGCCAGCTGGGTCTCCACCTGCCACCTGAGAGTTCTTTAAGTCTGAGTTCAGGGTCAAATATATTAGTGATGAGGCCCAGGAAAAGATGGTAGAGTTTTTGAGAATCAAGGCGGGGTTCGATTCCATAGAGAAGTATGAGAGAAAGTTTTACGAGTATGGGTATTTTGCTCCTCGGTTGATAGCTACCCACGAGTTAAAAATTCGAAAGTTTTATTCTTTGGTTTGAGACAGGGTGTGTCTCGAGGATGTCGAGCACACAGGCCCACGACACTTATGCTAGAGCAAAGGCGGCTAGCCACCATTTATAATGGGAAGTATCTGTTGAGCGGGTTGTCGCCGCCCGGTTCGGCGTCTGTCTGTTCTGCTCGGTGGGGCAGGAAGGTAAGAGGAAGTTTGAGTTTAGGGGTGGCGGCGGCGTCGCCAAGGGCGGTTCGAGAAAGGATCGCATAGGGCCCGAACCGTTTTCAGCCCGCGCCGCAGGTGGTCCCAGCGAGTCCCGCTTGTGCTTCTTGCGGGAGGACCCACACTGGAGCTTTGCACAGGCCCGCAGTGTGTTTTCGTTGTGGTAAAGAGGGGCATATGATCCGTTTTCGTCCTCGGCCAGTCAGCAGCAGAGCGAGGTCGGGTGTTTGCTACGACCGTCAGAGGCCGAGCGCATGATGCCGGTGGCGTGTACGCTTCTTGTTTTAGATCAACTGCGCATTTTTTTGTTTGATTCTGGTTCTACGCATTCATTTGTATCTCGTTGCGTTGTTTGCCGAGCATGCTAAGTTGAGACTAGAGCCTCTAGGTTTTGAGTTATCTGTTGCAACTCCTTCGGGAGTTAGTATGTTAGCTAGAGATAAGATTAAGGATGGCCGGATCGAGATATCAGGAGAGTTGCTTGTAGCCACACTCATAGTTACGCCTATGAGTGGTTTTGATGTGATCCTTGGTATGGAGTGGTTAGCTGCTAACCACGCGTTGATTGACTGCCACCGGAAAGAAGTGGTGTTCAGGCCACCTGGTCGGCCTAGTTTTAAGTTTCGTGGAGCCCAAGGTGGAGTCCGCCGCCAATGGTGTCACCGTGAAAGCTCGTCGTTTTCTAGCTCATGGAGCTTGGGGTTACCTAGCCAAGTTGTGCGTGGAGAGCCGTCCCCTCGCTGATCGCTGATCAGTGCCGGTCGTGCAAGAGTTCGCGGATGTGTTTCGAGGAGTTCTGGGGTTGCCCCAAGAGAGAGGTTGACTTCACTATTGAGCTCGAGCCGAGGACCCTCCCTATCTCGAAGGCTTCGTATCGCATGGCGCCAGTGAGTTAAAGGAATCAAGATTCAGTTGCGGGAGATGTTAGATCGAGGGTTCATCCGTCGAGTGTGTCCCCGTGGGGCACCCGGATTCTGTTGTGAAAAAGAAGGATGGTTCTATGCGCTTATGTATTGATTATCGCGAGCTTAATAAGGTGTGATGAAGAATAAGTACCGTTGCCCCGTATTGATGACTTGTTTGATCGGCCGAGGAGCTTCCAGTGTTCCAAGATAGATTTGAGATCCGGTTACCATCGATTTGCGGATCAAGGATGCCGACATTCCTAAGACATCTTTCGAGTCTAGATATGGTCACTATGAGTTTGTGGTCATGTCGTTTGGATTGACTAATGCCCCACCGCGTTTATGGACATGATGGATAGGGTGTTCAAATCATTTTTGGGACAAACCGTCATCGTGTTCATTGACGATATTCTAATTTATTCGAGGTCTAAGGAAGACCATGCAGAGCATTTGAGGCGAGTATTGGCGGCTTTGAGGGAAAATCACTTTATGCGAAGTTTTCCAAGTGTGAGTTTTGGTTGGAGCGGTGGCCTTCCTAGGTCACGTGGTTTCGAGAGATGGTATAGCCGTGGACTCGCGAAGATTGAGGTCGTGAGTTCGTGGGCCAAGCCAACTTCGATTCTGCCGAGATACGTAGCTTTCGGGTTTGGCGAGTTACTACCGTCGGTTCGTTAAGGACTTTTCGCTATAGCCTCGCCCCTCACTCGTCGACGAGGAAAGGTGTCGAGTTTGTTTGGGACGAAAGAGGTGTGATGAGAGCTTTGCCGTGCTCAAGCGCATTTGACTTCAAGACCAGTGTTGGCGATCCCGGAGGGCGAAGCGGTTTTGTGGTTTCTGATGATGCTTCCAAGTTTGGGTTGGGTTGTGTGTTGATGCAAAGACGGAAAGGTCATTGCCTATGCTTCCCGTCGGTTGAAGCCGTATGAGCGAGAACTACCCGACTCATGATATGGAGTTGGCGGCGAGTGGTGTTTGTAATCGAAGATTTGGAGGCATTACACTGTATGGTGAGCGGATCCGGATGTTTACCGACCACCGAGCCTCAAGTATCTGTTTACTCGAAGGAGTTGAATATGAGGCAGAGGAGATGGTTAGAGTTGGTAAAGGATTATGATCTGCGAGATTTTGTACCATCCGGGTAAAGCCAATGTAGTGGTGATGCTTTGAGTAGAAGGAAAGACGTCGCACTCATGGCGTTGTTAAGTTTCACTGGATTGCGGAAAGAGTTCGAGCGGGTCGAGGTTGCCGTGTTGTTAGGTGAGGTTACCGCCAGTAGTAGCTCGATTGATGATTCAAACCATCGATTAGACAATGGATTATTGATAGCTTGATTGAGTGACCCGCACTTAAGAGATTGGTTGACAGAGTTAGTCTTGACGGAGACTTTGACTTCGTATATTCACCAGCATGAGTGGGTTGACTTATAGAGGCGGTTGTGTGTTCCGGACATTGCGGATTGCGAGCAGAGTTGCTCTCGAGGCCCTGATTCCCCATTTGCTTGGCACCGGGGGTACCAAGATGTATCGAGACCTCAAGCGGACCTTACGGTGGATGGGAATGAAGAGAGATGTGGCGAGAGTTTGTCACCGGTGTCTCACTTGTCGCAAGTGAAGGCACCCAGCAGAGGCCGCCACTGGTTTTATTCTGACCACGAGTGTGCCTCAAAGTGGAAATGGGAAGAGATCTCCATGGACTTTATTCTTTGGTTTGCCAAGGACTCCGAGGAAGTTCTCTCAGATCTGGGTGATAGTCGATCGGTTGACCAAGAGCGCACACTTCATTCCCGGTAGAGACACTTATACCGTGGAACAGTGGGCGCAGTTGTTTTTGGAGCAGATCATTCGTTACCATGGTGTGCCTGTGAGGATTGTGTCAGACCGTGATTCGCGGTTCACTTCTCGATTCTGGAGGGCGCTCCAGAAAGGTTTAGGCATCGAGTGCGATTTCAAAGATGACTTTTTCCCTCGCACGGATGGGCAGATCGAGAGGGTGAACCAGATTCTCGAGGATATGTTGAGGGCTTGTGTGTTGGACTTCCCGGGTAGTTGGGACCAGTATCTGTATCTGATGGAGTTTGCCTATAACAACAGTTATCAGTCGACGATTCAGATGGCTCCATTCGAGGCCTTGTATGGCAAGCGTTGTCGGTCCCCTGTGTTCTGGGAAGAGGTTGGTGATAGGCAGGTTTTGGGTCCCGAGTTGCTGTAGTTGACTAATGGAGCAGTGCAAAAGATTAGAGCTCGTATGTTGACGGCTCAGAGCAGGCAGAAAAGTTACGCCGAAGTTCGGCGTTGAGATTTGGAGTTTGAGGTTGGCCAGCATGTGTTCCTAAAGGTTGCTCCAATGCGTGGTGTTTTGAGGTTTGGTAAGCGAGGGAAGTTGAGTCCCCGTTTTGTCGGGCCGTTTGAGATTCTGGATAGGATTGGCAGTGTTGCTTATCGATTAGCCCTACCTCCGTCGTTGTCAGCAGTGCACGGTGTTTTTCATGTATCGATGTTGAGGCAAGATGTCTGGACCCGTCGCACATTGTGAACTTTGAGCCTTTGCGGTGAATGAGGATTTGAGCTTCGAGGAGAAGCGGTGGGGATCCTTGCATTTGAGACAAAGACGTTGCGTGAACCGTGAGATTCGGTTGGTAAAGGTTGATGGAGGAGTCGAGTTCCGAGGAAGCCACTTGGGAGCGGGAAGACGAGATGAGATTGCATTATCTGAGGTGTTTCCAGTCTTAAGGACTTTCGAGGACGAAAGTCATAAAAGGAGGAATATTGTAACGCCCGAGTTTTCATCCGATCTTCGAGTATGCCCAAGGGGTATTTTGGTAATTTGTCGGGCCGTTTGAGATTCTGGATAGGATTGGCAGTGTTGCTTATCGGTTAGCCCTACCTCCGTCGTTGTCAGCAGTGCACGGTGTTTTTCATGTATCGATGTTGAGGCAGTATGTACCGGACCCGTCGCACATTGTGAACTTTGAGCCTTTGCAGCTGAATGAGGATTTGAGCTTCGAGGAGAAGCCAGTGGGGATCCTTGCATTTGAGACAAAGACGTTGCGTAACCGTGAGATTCGGTTGGTAAAGGTTCAGTGGAGGAGTCAGAGTTCCGAGGAAGCCACTTGGGAGCGGGAAGACGAGATGAGATTGCATTATCCCCGAATGTTCCAGTTCTTAAGGACTTTCGAGGACGAAAGTCATAAAAAGGAGGGAATATTGTAACGGCCCAGGTTTTCATCCCAGTCTTCCAGGTATGCCCAAGGGGTATTTTGGTAATTTGTCGGGCCGTCAAGGTCGTTTATGTTCTTTCTAGTTGCTAAAAATATTGGATGGATTTATGTAGGTTTGTGAGGCTTCGTGGAAGGGTTTGAGCAAGGTTTGATGCAAAAGTAAAAACGAAATGAAAATTGTGCTGCAGCTGGGGTTTGAACCCGGGTCTCCTGGAAAGCTTGTGGGGATGTGTGCCAATTGAGCCATTAGGTGCTCTTGTTGCTCTGTCCGTATCATTTTATGGTTAGCCTTGGATTTTGGAGTTTTGGTGCTTTTGGTTAAATGAAAAGAAAATAGGTTTTGCCATATCTTCTTCTCCAAAATCTTGTGGCCGCCCAAGCTTTCTCCCAAGCTCTCCTTGCCGATTTCTTCATCCCCTTTGCAGCTCGAGATTCCATCATCATTCCGGATAAGTCTTCATCCTCTTCATCTTCTCGTTTGGGTGTTCTTGCTGGCCGAAGGTAAGAAGGAGAGCTTGTGTGTGTGTGTGTTTGTTGCAGTGTCCAGTCCGCCTTGCCGCCCGAGCAGACGCCCGAGATCCGGCGCAAAGACCATCCAGATCCGCGACGAGCGAGACGCCGTGTCGCGCCAGATCTACCGTCGCAGCCCTCCCGCGTGCCAACGCTCGTCGCCGTCGCAGCCCCTGCCGCACGCCAGTCCGGTCGCCCAGCCTCTCCATCGCGCGCAGCCAGCAGAGGGAAGCCCAGCAGCCGAGCTCGTCAGATCAGCCCACCCCATCGCCCGGTCGCCATCGCAGCGAGTCGCTCGCGAGCAGACTCAGATCGCGCCGCGCGCGCGCCCGCCCGTCGAGCGGCTCGCCCGCGTCGCCTCGCAGACGCCAGCGCCCGCGCGCCCTCGCCAGCGCCGTGTCGCTCGCCCGTGTCTGCAGATCACGACCGCCCGCCGCCGCGCCCATGCCGTGCCCGGCGCGCTCGCCGGCAGCAGCCGCACCCGCACCCCGCGCCGCCAGCGCCCGATCCAGCCACATCAGCCCGCCGGCGATGCCCGGCCCTCGTCGTGTCGTCGTGTGTGTGAGTGCTCCCGAGCCGAGCCTGCTGTTTTATTATATTTTTAGGGCTATGGTTGTGATTGTTACTATGTTTGTAGGTTCTCGATAGCTAGCTCGGAAGTGTTCGCAGCTTAGGAATTTGTGTGTAGAAGTCTTCCACCAAGGTAAGGATTTCTTACGGGGTTGTGTGGACCTGCGATGTTCTATGTGATTGATGTTGTATGTTTGTTTGTGTTTATCGGCATGTATAGTTTAGGTACTCTGCTCAATTCTCGGTGGCATGACTTCGTATGTTGTTCTTTCATGTTAGTCCATGCTAGGTTGTTCATTGCTCGCATGCTCATATTCATTCTTGTTCAGTAGTACCATGCTAGGTCTCATTTGTATTCTTTCGAGCACGTATTGGATTGTTTCTGCCGATTGTTAAGGCGAGTTAGAATTGGGTAGATAGCATCATCCGGGCCCGATGCATAAAGTATCTTGCATCCATGGCAAGGACGTTCGAGACGATTCTCGTCCTTGGACCCCGTGAGGGATTAGCTATCCCAACCGGTAGGCCGTGCAATCTTGGGTGAGGGTGGTAGTCTAAGCGATGCCCCAGCGGTCGGGATGATGACTTGGCAATGCCTAGTCCGGCGGCCGGCACGTCCTCGGCGTGTTGGCGGTAGCCCTTGATTGCCACTGTTAAGGTAGGGCGGCTTCTGGTGTAAGCCTACCACGACCCGTTCCTTAGCCTCAGTGCGGTGGTATAGGCCGACATAGTTCACGTGTCCAGTCTCACACCCTATGTCGGTGACACCGATCCGCAGATTTAGTTAGGCGTGGTATCCGGATATGGGCGACTTGCCACTGGACCGGCACCCCATAGTCTGTAGAAGCACGCGGTGCATGCTTACGCTCATTACAGCGTCGACCGGAGAGCTCCTCGGGATCTTGAGCTAGTGCACCTTTCATTCGACAGTAGACAGGCTGAGGCCGGGACTTGTTTCTCGTATAGGGCGATCTGTGTGGTTATGGTAGTTAATTCCGGACTAAGACCCTGAGTTGGCATCCGAGGTCCAAGTGTGGACTCCAGCTATGTGCTCTATTCTGTGTTTATGATCATAGCTTGCATACACTCATCTGGATGACCATGTGCATCGTATTGTACCCCGGTTGGGGATTCTTACTGAGTAACTCGTTACTCACCCTTATTTTGTGGTTTCCACAGGTAACCAAGGAGCAAGACAGGATGGCTGAAGGAGGAGCTATGATCATGGGCCTGCTTTGTCATCTCGACCATTTTATTATATCATGACTCTTGACTTTTGTTATTTCCCCTGAATGCATGTAGACGGGCACGGAGCCCTAGGATGTTTTCTTATGTTTTATGGATTCCAGCATAGTTGTACTTGTGGAAGGTTTGAATGGTTTAAATAAATCTCTGATCAGAGTATGCTTTTAGAAATGTATTTATCCTGAAACAGGTGCTTGGAAACAAGGACAGGTTTTAGAGTAAATTGTTTTGATTGTTGAACGTTTCTGTTTTTACTTGGAATCCGAAATTTATTTTCATAATGTCTTTTATTTTGAATACATGCATTGGGGTAAAGGCCCATTTAGATCCCCTTTTGGGTCGGGTCTTTACATCATGTGCTGACAGATACAGTAGTTTGGTGGTGGGAGTCTACCGACAAAGGCAAACTAGCAGGGTCTCCACCAGCCATTTGGGAGTTCCTTAGACAGAGTTTTGGGTTAAGTACATTAGCAAAGAGGCCCAACAAGAGTTTGCGGAGGCCTTCTCAAACTTGAAACAGGAAACAGATAGCATAGTCGATTATGAGAAGAAGTTCTCAGAGTACACCTACTTTGCTCTAGAGCTCATAGCTACATAGGAGCTCAAGATTAAAAAGTTTGTTGGCTGGTTGAGAAAGGAGGTTTCTCAAGATGTACGAGCATTCACTCTTGAGTCGTATGCTAGAGTTGTGGCACTAGCCACCATGTATAATTCTAAGTACCCGTCGATGCAAGTTCTTGATGCACCAGTTCAGTGTAAGGGACCGACCCGAATGGGGCACTAAATGGGCCCTTACCCCAATGCATGCATTCAAAGTAAAGGACATTAAACAGACATGATTTCGGATTCCAATTAAAACAAAACATTCAAAATAACCTCTTTAAAAACTAGACAATTTCCCTGGAACCTGTCCCTGTTTCCAAGCACCTGTTCCAAGATAAATACATTTCCAAAGTATACTCCGATCAGAGATTTCTTAAAATCATTCAAAACATGTCTAGATACAATAATGCAGGAATCCACAAAATATTCAGAAAACATCCTAGGGCTCTGTGCCCCGCTACATGCATTCAGGGGAAAGTAAAACATAAAGAGTCATAACACAAAATCAGAGTTTGATGACTGAGCCCCATGATCACAGCTCCTCCTTCAGCCATCCTGTCTCGCAACTTGGTTACCTGTGGAAAAACCACAATAATAAGGGTGAGTAACGAATTACTCAGTAAGAATCCCCAACCGGGGTACAATACGATATACATGGTCATCTCGATGAGCGTATGCAAGCAATGAATATAAACACAGAATAGAGCACATAGCTTAGCCCACACTAGGGCCTCGGATGCAAATTTAGGGTCTTAGTCCGGAATAATATCACCACACAGTCCAATACACAAGTCGCCCTATACGAGAAACAAGTCCCGGCCCACTGTCTTCTTACGTCGACGAAAGGTACAGCGGCTCAAGATCCCGAGGAACTCTCCGGTGGCGTTGTAATGAGAGTAAACATGCACCGCGTGCTCTCTGCAGCACCATGGGGGGTGTCGGGCCCAGAGGCAAAAGTTGCCCATGTCCAATACCACGCCTAACTAAATCTTTGGATCGGTGTCAGCGACATAGGGGTGTGAGACACGGACACGTAAACTATGTCAGCCTGAACCACCGCACCTGAGGCTAAGGAAACGGGTCGTGGTAGGCTTACACCAGGAAGCCGCCCTTACCTTAACAGGTGGCAATCAGGGGTTACGGCCGAACACGCTGAGGACGTGCCGACTGCCGGGGACGAGGCAATGCCAAGTCATCAACCCGACCGTTGGGGCATTTAACAGTCTGCCACCCTCACCCAAGATTGCGGGGCCAGCCGTTAGGGTTAGCTATTCCCTAACGGGATCAGGGTGGAGCTCCATCTCATACGTCCCTGTCGTGGATGCAAGGTACTTTATGCACCCAGCCCAGATGATGCTATCTACCTGCCACTCTAACCTGCCTTAGCAATCAGTAAACAATTCCATAAAATCCAATACGTGCTCAATAAGAATACAACGAGCCTAGCATGATACTATGAAGCAAGGAACAGATACGAGCATGCCAGAAAGGAACAACCTAGCATGGATTAACATGAGAAATAACCAGGAAAATCATGTTAATCGGGAATTCAGAATAGAGTACCTAGCTACACATGTCAATAAACACAAACTAGCAATCAATCAGCAATCACATATAATATCGCAGGGTCCACACAACTCCGGTAAGAAATCCTTACCTTGGTCGGGGACGATTTGACATGAAAACCTAAATTGCGAACGAACCCGAACTAGCTACCGAGAACCTATCAATCACAACAAAAATCACACAATAGGCCTAAATATAATAAAATAAACAAGGCTCAGCTCGGGAGCAACTCACGAGGCACGACGAACGCACGAACGAGCCGATTGCACGAATGGGGCAAAAGCGGGAAGTGGCTTGGCGCGCGGGCGCAGGAATGGCGCGCGTGGTGTGCTGGCGCGTGGGACGAACAGGCGTTGGCAATGCGGCTCGGGTGGCGCATGCGCGTGGCGCGGATCGCGAGACGCGGATCCGGGAGGATCGCGCGGCGTGGCTCGGGCGGGCTGGTCTGCGGCGGTGCGCGAAGCGAGAGGGCACGACGCGGCCGCGCGTGCGATCTGGCGAGGGCGATCTGGCGAGCTCGACGAATAGGGGCGAACAGGGCGATGGAGAAAAGGAGCTCGATTCGGGCGATTGGAGAGTATTCGACGAGCGATTTGTTGCTGGACCACTTCCCCTTGGATGGTCTCACGAAACCTACAAGCCACTCGCTTCAATTCGGCCGGCAAGGAAGAAATCGGAAACAGGGGAGAAGGGGAAGGAAAAGAGAAGGAGAAGAAGACGTACCTGCTGCTCGGGGAAGATCGACTTCGAATTTGGGAGAGGAAACTCGGTCAAAAATGGAGCTGGAGGAGGGAAAAATCGCGAAGGAAAACGTTGTCGGTCGATGGAGATTTGCGAAGAAGAAAGGAGAAGAAAGTGGAAGAAGCTCGGCGATCTTCTGCTTATAAATAAAACGCACGAAGACACGGTCATATACAAGATCGCGCGCGAAGATTAACAAACACGCCCAGTGGCTCGATTGGCAGCGACCCTTGCCTAGCTTGCCACGCGACCCTGGCTCGAATCTCACTCGACGCCGGCCCTGTCGGCCCGACCAAAATTACCAAAATTCCCCTGGGCCTCCCGGGAAGACCGGGATGAAATTTCTGGGCCGTTACATTCAGTTTGTTCAGCAACACTCTGGTTAGAAAAGAAAGTTTGAGTCTTTCAGTGGTTCCCGTTCAAGCGATCAGCAGCAGCACCGCCAGGGCCAATTTGAGGAGTAAGTATGTTAGCTAGTGAGAAAGTTAAGAGCGGTCGGAAATAGATATCCGAAGAGCTCTTAGAGGCCACCCCCATAGTCTTGCCTATGAGTGGTTTTTACGTTATCGTTGGTATGGATTGGTTAGCTGAGAACCATGCGATGATAGACTGCCACAAGAAAGAAGTCGTGTTTAGACCGCCCCAGAAGCAGAGCTTCAAGTTCCGCGGTGTCTAGGACGGACTGTGTCAGCCGCTGATTTCAGAAGTGAAAGCTGACATTTAATAGCTCGAAGAGCTTGGGGCTATTTAGCAAAGTTTTCAGGTGAAAGTAGTACCCCGTTGACAGTTGATATGGTACCAGTAGTGCAAGAGTTTGCAGATGTCTTCCCTGAGGAGTTATCGGGTTTACCCCCAAAGAGAGAGGTGGACTTTACCATTGAGCTTGAGTCAGGGACTCTCTCTATCTCTAAAGCTCCATACCGTATGGCGCCAGCTGAGTTACGAGAACTTAAAGTGTAGTTGCAAGAGATGCTAGACCGAGGATTCATCCGCCCACGTGTGTCCTTGTAGGGAGCACCTAATTTTTTTGTAAAGAAGAAGGATGGATCCATGCGCCTTTGTATAGATTACCGAGAGTTAAATAAAGTCACCGTTAAGAACAAGTATCCCCTGCCGCATATTGATGACTTGTTTAACCAGCTTCAGGGAGCTTTAGTGTTTTCTAAAATTGACTTGAGGTCAGGGTACCATCAGTCGAGGATTCGGGATGCAGACATCCCTAAGACAGCATTCAGATCGAGGTATGGTCATTACGAGTTCGTGATCATGTCCTTCGGGCTGACTAACACCCCTGCAGTGTTTATGGACATGATGGGTAAGGTGTTCATGTAAGAACCCGACCCGAAAATGCATTCTTAAACCTAGTTCTTACTTAGCATGCATTTAAATAAATCCAATCATTTCAAAATCTCTGTTTAAAAACTTTAAAACAGCAACACATCAGGGGAAAATAAACTTCTTTAATTCAGGTAAACATTCTTAGATAAAAACCTGTTAAAATAGAAAACATATCTTGCCAATAATTTATTAAAAACATCAATAAACAGCATAAAAACATTATGCAAAATCCCCCTTAGGACTTCGTGTTCAACTACATGCTAAATAAACAAAAGACATAAACAGAGTACGTCAGCAGCTCCCATGATCATGCAGCTCCCTTCGCTAGCTTCCCGATTCTGTCCCAGGTTACCTGGTGGAAAACCACAGAAAATAAGGGTGAGTACAAAGCAATCAGTAAGAATCCCCAACCGGGGTACAGTACGAAACATCAAATCATCTGGCATCCTAGTATAAATGCAAATAGTTACCAACACAGATCTTTGCTCATGAGCTAACGGGGCAAGTCCGAAATCCTCGAAAGTCTCCTACCTTTGACCTAATGATTGGCTCTCCTAACCAATCCCAAATGAGATCCTCGAGGGTCTTTCTCCCTCGGCTAAATGATCAACTCAAAAGCTTATCCCAAATAGATGTCAGACATCCTCGAGGGTCTTTCTCCCTCGGCCTAATGATCAACTCAAAAGCTTATCCCATCTAGATGTGCTTGAGGGCCTCTTACCCTCGGCCCAACTGTTCCTATGACAAATGGGATAATACCTGATGTCTGACTCTAAACTGAAACGAAAGTGGTGTACTCACGAACATTAGCCTGAGGGAGCTCTTTGCCTGGTGCATAACCCCTGTGCGCGCACACCACATGCTGCTATAAACTGCGTAAATGTGGGGGCCTAAGGACAAACTACGTTGGTCCAAGTACGCATGCCTAAAGACTCAGAAGTGGTGTCACTTATCTACAGCAGTGCGAGGCCCTCGGCACTCAACTGTAGCAGCATGTACCACCGACCTAAAGCTAAGAACTGTCTTCGGGCAGGCTTGCTATAACGATCCAGATTTCCATTCCAGTTTCCTAGGTACATTCGGTTCATTATTCGGTTGTTCGGTTGGGCCGTTAGGGCTGTCTTAACCCTTTAGGGCATTTTGGTCATTTTTCCCTTAGGGCCAACCTTGTGGATAATTAGGGTTCCAAGGCTGTTTCGGTCTTTTGCTGAGACTTTTTTGGTTGTTGGTTACAGGTTCCAAGGGTTTGTGTTGATGGTTCGGAAGTTTGGAGGTAGTTAGGTTAAATGTAAAATTAAAGAAATTAAAAGTGTTTCTGATGGGATTCGAACCTGTGACTTAGAGAGAGTTTAGAGGCTTGACTTAAATGAGATAATTAAGAGGAAATTCATGCTGCAACTGGGACTTAAAGGGGGAAAGCCCAGGGGAGGAATCGCCAAACCTAAAAGGGGAAGGAAAAGGAAATCGTTTTATTTTCTCATTTTTCCCCTTGCCGCACGCACTTCCATCTTCCCCTTCACCTTCTCCCAACCGTTCTTGCTCCTCTTTCTTATCGATTCTCTAAGAAGCCAAGCCAAGAAAAGTGAGGTAAGTCTTCTTCTCTAGTTGTGCCCTTCGTTTTCCTTGTTGGTTGTCTTCATAACCGAGATTCTTCTTACCTTGTATGTCAAACCTTTAGCCGAGAGTTGTGCCAAAAACCATCGCCCGCCTTGATCATGCCGAGACCAGCCGCAAGCTTCACGGGGGCCTCAATGCAAGACTCGCCTTGCCCGGTAGAGGTTTGCCTCTCACTTGACCCCTTACTCGCACGTGCACAAAGAAGAACAGAGCCTTCGCCAGACCCCTAGGGCTCCGTGCCCAACTACATGCATTCAGAGAACATTTAAATCATAAACATAAAACTCAGAGTTGAACAACGGGTTTCCATGATCACAACTCCTCCTCCAGCCATCCTGTCTCGCACCATGGTTACCTGTGGAAAAACCACAGAAATAAGGGTGAGTAACGAATTACTCAGTAAGAATCCCCAACCGGGGTACAATACGATATAATCAGTCATCTAGTACCAAAGCATGCAAGCAAACAGCTACCAACACAGATCATGGCTCAACGAGCTCATAAAACAAGATCTGGAGTCATCGGAAGTCTCTTTCTTCCAGCCTAGCTGGGATTGGATACACTGACCAATCCTGGACATCACCGAGGTATCTATCACTCGGGGGGAATACACTGATCCCTAGAATGTCCTCAAGGGCCTCCTTGCCCTTGCACTAATCTGGACTTAAGGGAGAGTACCCGAAGTCAGGCTTTAACGGAAGGAATGGTGTACTCACGACATTAGCCCGGGGGAGCTCTCCGAACCGGCAACAAACGCGTGTGCGCGCACACCGCATGCTCCTCTGCAACCGGCGTAAATGCGGGGGCCTAAGGGCAAACTACGCCGGCCAGGTGCACATGCCTATGACTCGGAAGCGGTGTCACTGATCACAGTAGCGCGAGGCCCTCGGCGCTCATCTGTGCAGCCTGATCCACCGACCTGAAGCTAAGAACCGGCCAAGGTAGGCTTACACCGTTGGCAGGGTTCCGCTCTCGAAGCCCTGAAAACCACAAATCCTGCCCGGAGAGCCAAAATACCAAAATACCCCCAAGGGGCCAAACGGCTCTAAAACCCAACCAAACAACTGAATCTTGACCCGAAGGCACCTCGAAAACTGGAATAGGAAACTGGGCTGTTACATATTCTGTGATTGCTGTTTGTGTGCTTGTTTATGTTTATCAGCATGTTTAGTGGATAGGCGCTCTATTCTGAATTTCGACTAGCATGATTCTCGTGTTGTTTCTCATGTTAGTTCCATGCTAGGTTATTCTGTTCTGGCATGCTCGTGATCTGTTCTTTCTTCGTAGTATCATGCTAGGTTCATTGTCTCTGTTGAGCACGTATTGAATTGTTTGTTGTTATCTGTTTATAGTTTAAAATTATGATAGGTAGCATCATCCGGGCGAGGATGCATAACATAGCTTGCATCCGTGGCAGGGACGTACGAGGCAGTACTCCGTCCCTGATCCGTCGTTAGGGTTTAGCTAACCCTAACGGCAGCCCATTGCAATCTTGGGTGAGGGTGGCAGACTGTTAAATGCCCCAACGGTCGGGGAATGACGAGGCATTGCCTTGTCCCGGCGATCGACACGTCCTCGGCGTGTCGGCAGTAGCCCTTGATTGCCACCTGATAGGGCAAGGACCGGTTCCTGGTGTAAGCCTACCACGGCCGGTTTCTTAGCCTCAGGTGCGGTGGTACAGGCTGACATAGTTTTCGTGTCCTGGTTTCACACCACTATGTTCAGTGACACCGATCTAGAGATTTGTTAGGCATGCGTACTAGACCAGGGAAGCTTTCCTAGACCCCAAGACCCACGGTTTTGCAGCGAAGATGCGATGCGGCGCGCGACACGCTCATTACAACGCCTACTGGAGAGCTCCACGGGATCTTAAGTTTAATGCACCTTTCGTATCGACAGTAGGAAGGCTGAGGCGGGACTAGTTTCTCGTATAGTATCGTATCGCGTGGTAGTTTTTCGGAGTAAGATCGTATGATGGCATCCGAGGTTTATGTATGGAGTAAAGTGTTGTGTTCTCTTCTATGTTTATATTCATAGCTTGCATACATTCCTGCTAGATGACCAGTTATATCGTATTGTATCCCAGTTGTGGATTCTTACTGAGTAATTCGTTACTCACCCTTATTATGTGGTTTTCCACACGTAACCATGGCACGAGACAGAATGGCTGAAGGAGGAGCTGCTGATCATGGAAACCAGCTGTCAAAACTCTGAGTCTTATGTTTATGTTTTCTTTATGTTTTTATTATCCTCTGAATGCATGTAGTTGGGCACAGAGCCCTTAGGGTGTTTTATGATTGTTTTTCTGGATTCTGGCACTGCTGTAAACCGTTTGAAGTTTTGAATGATTTGAATAAGTCTCTGATCAGAGCATGTTTTGGAAATGTATTTGGTTTGGAACAGATGCTTGGAAACATGGACAGGTTTCAGGAATTAAATGTTTGACTTTTAAAATGGATGTTTATATGTTTTAGTTTTCATTCAGAATCTGGAATACAATCCTGCATATTGTTTCTAAGTTTTTAAAGCATGCATTAAGGTAAAGGCCTAGTTTAGGACCCCATTCGGGTCGGGTCTTTACAATATAGTAAAGCACGAACTCGTCCCCACAGACGGCGCCAACTGTTGATGTTGAAATTTGGTCTTCGTGATCAATGGTGAATTTTTTATTGTATAGGGACAGATTAACCTTCAAAACAAAAGAAACTAATCACTGGTGTGGTGTGAGTCACGTCGCCTCCAGTGTTTAAGTCAGTCGAAGTTGAAAGAGGTGAGTAGGTGACCAGGTTAGGGTTTCAAAAATTGTTTACCACATAATTAATTTACTTCCATATTTATACACTATAAGAAAAAAGGTCTTAGGCGACTTTTTATTAACGTTGGGAAAGAAAACGTTGCTTAAACCGGCCTTAGGCGACGTTTTGAAAAAACGTCGCCTAAAATATATCTTGGGCGTCATTTTTAAAAAACGTCACGTAAGCCATATTTTAGGCGACGTTTTATTAACGTTAGGAAAGAAAACGTTGCTTAAATCGGCCTTAGGCGACGGTTTTTCAAAACGTCGCCTAAAATATATCTTGGGCGACATTTTTAAAAAACGTCACGTAAGCCATATTTTAGGCGACGTTTTATTAACGTTAGGAAAGAAAACGTTGCTTAAACCGGCCTTAGGCGACGTTTTTTAAAAACGTCGCCTAAAATATGGCTTGGGCGACGTTTTATTAACGTTGGGAAAGAAAACGTCGCCTAAACCGAGGGTTATGCAACGTTTTTAAAAAACGTCTCTTAAAAAATTTCTTTTTCATAAAAGAAACAATCCTAGCCCTTCATCTTATTCTTCTTCTTCACCATCTTCTTCTCCAACCCAAACCCCACTCCCCCATCTACCAGCAGCTGCCGCCGCCGCCCTCACCTCCCAACGTCACCGCCCTCGTCGCGAGCGGCCACGAACAGCCCCTTCATGAGCACGCTCCCATATCGATTTCCCCCGTCGCAAACAGCCCCTGCTAGTACCTACCCACGCCGATCTCCCCCTTCGCGTTGATCTTCTCTTCGCGTCGATCTCCTCTCGTCAAGAGCAGCCACGAAAAGCCTCTTCGATCTCCCCTCGTCGCGAGCAGCCACGAACAGCCCCTTCGCCGCGCCCATCCCCACCGAGCCCAGCTCCTCCCCGCGACGATCGTTCGATTGTGATTGCGATAGGTACGTATTTCTCTATTTCTTCTACGCAAACATCTATTTCAATCTCAATACTAGCTTATTGAACTTAAAAAAGAAAAAGAAAAAGGGAAAACCAATAGCAATTCATTTGTATATACATTAATTATAATTTGCAAAATAAGAAGAAAAAAAAAAGTTAATTTGCACCATGAGTTTTACATGTGTAAGTAGTGTAATATGTGTATAGTTAAAGTTAACAAATATATATGTGCCAACATAATGAGTTTATTGTATAACTATAATTTGTGTTTTAGAGCCCCTATAAGCTTTTGGCTTCAGGGGCGTTGCCCCCGAGCCCCCAAAACCGGGCGCTACGCTCCTGGACCCCGACTCGCTGACCAGGCAGCGAGACCCCCGTACTAGTCATTCAAAGCGCGACATAACTGATTCAAGACATTTCAATGCCTTAAATAACTTAATTTTTTAACTCACAAAAACAACATTCGCTTAAAATGAAAGGTTAATAGTTGAATCTTATGTATGTTTTATATAGATTCTTTGTTAAACTTCATTTCTATTCATGAATTAAGGTTAATAGTTAAATGTAATGTATGTTTTATATATTATTCTTGGTTAAAACTTCATTTATATCTATGGAAATGTTTTTATTGTGTATACACACACACACACACACACATATATATATATATTGTGTTTTTTTTTATATAGTGCGCCTTAGGTAAAAAAGCCATCGCCTTTTGGTGCGCCTTGCGCCTCAGGCTCTAGAGGGTCATTGCGCCTTGCGCTTTTTAAAACACTGTTAGAGGCTATAAATCCTCTCCCTATAAATATTGCTTAATAAAAAGAAATATATATCAAACATAGGTTTACCTTCTTCACTATCTTTGTTGCTTTCCCTTCATCGTTTTCAATGCCACTCTCTAATGATTCACCTAAATCATGTAGGATAGTTTGACGCTTGAATCTGAGAGTGGTTATTGAAAGAGATTGAAGATGAACAAAGATTGGATAAAAAATAAAAATAGGTTGTCTGTTGAATATGCTGAAGGCATTAAACAATTTTTGGAAATGGCAAAGTCTCATGTCAATAGTGTTGGAAAAGTGAGATGTCCCTGCAAAAAATGTATGAACGTGTTGTGCCAAAGTATTCAAGGGTTAGAAACTCATTTGTTCATATATGAAATTGTGGAATCCTATCGTGACTGGATATACCATGGAGAACCTGTTAACTTACCTAGGTATGAAAGTCAAACAGTGAGGTCAGTACACGTCGAAATGGTCAATTTAGTTGAGTCTAGTGGGCATAATGATGAGAATGAAATACTGACAATGTTGAATGACATGAACCGTCGTACTTTAGAATCAATTATAGTTGAAGAAGAAGATAATAATACTTATGAAAATGTTACACCCAACTACAGTAGACAAGACGATCGATCAACATCGTTTGATGACTTGATGAAAGAAGCATCTATTCAGTTATATCCACGATGTACTCGATTCTCCGCTTTCTTTTTTTTGGTAAAATTGATGCATCTAAAGACTATGAATAACTGGACCAATACCTCATTTGATTCGTTGTTGAAATTGTTAAAAGAATCGCATCCTGACGGTGCTTGCATACCTGGTTCATTCTACGAGGCTAATAAGAAGTTTCGACAGTTGGGGTTGACTTACGAATCAATTCACGCATGCAAGTACGATTGCGTGTTGTATAGGAACGAATACAAAGATGTTGAACAATGCCCTACATGTGGTGAGTCTCGATATAAGACGAACAAGGATAATTCTAAGAAACTTCCCCACAAAGTGTTGAGACATTTCCCGTTAATACCTCGACTAAAGAGATTATTCTCTTCTAAACATTATTCTTTCGATATGAGATGGCACAAGGAAAAACGTGTTGAGGAACCAGGAGTTTTGCGACATCCATCAGACGGTGAAGCCTGGAAACATTTGGACCTTCAATTTCCTGAATTTGCATTAAATTCTCAAAATGTACGATTTGGATTGTCTTCGGATGGATTCAACCCTTACGGTCATATGAGTACCACGTACAGTATGTGGCCTGTACAATTAGTGGTGTACAATCTACCACCTTGGAAATGCATGAAAGACACAAATATCATATTATCCTTATTAATTCCTTGTCCAAAATCACTGGGAAGGGAGATTGATGTGTACTTGCAACCACTAATTGAGGAGTTGAAAGAGTTGTGGAATAATGGTGTTCGCACGTTCGACTCATTCAAGAAGGAGTACTTCCAACTTCGCGCTTGCTTGATGTGGACCATAAATGATTTCCCGGCGTATGGTGACTTATCTGGTTGGAGTACGAAAGGTTACCAAGCTTGTCCTATTTGTAAAGAAGAAACTCCCGTTGTTGGTTTGAGAGGGAAGCGAGGATACATTGGACATCGACTGTATCTACCTAATAATCACACTTGGCGTAGAAATAATTGTTTAATGGAGAAAATGAATCTCGTGAACCTCCAATGACATGGGATGGGAAGCAGATACTGCATTAAGTAAGTCATATGAGATTTCATGTGCTTAGCCAGCATCCTTCTAAACAAGATAAGAAAAGGAAGCAAACTGAAAATAATTGGAGAAAAAAGAGCATATTTTTCGAGCTCCCATATTGGTCTAAACTTCTGTTAAGACATAAGCTAGACGTAATGCACATCGAAAAAAATGTGTGTGAGAATTTTCTAGGAACTATATTTAATATTGAAGGGAAGACCAAAGATACGATGAACGCTAGGAAAGACCTCGAAGATATGGAAATACGAACAGCATTGCACCTACAAAACATAGGAGATAAAGAGCTTAAACCGCATTCATCATATACTCTCAGTAAAGACGAAAGAGTTGAATTCTGTAACTTTTTAAAAGTAGTCAAGTATCCAGATGGTTTTGTTTCTAACATAGGACGGTGCGTTAACGATTCAAAGTTACACACGACTGTCATGTTCTGCTTCAGAGACTAATTCCTATCGATGTTCGAGCCTTTTTACCTAAGGAAGTGTGTACTACGGTCGTTGAATTTTGTCAGTTCTTTAGTTCTTTGTGTTCTAAAACATTACGAGTATCTGATTTGGATCAGTTGCAAAAGGACATTATTATAATTCTTTGTAAAATGGAGAAAATCTTCCCACCCACGTTCTTTGATGTGATGATTCACTTGACTATCCATTTTCCGTATGAATGTAAGTTGGTCGGACCAGTGAATTATAGCTGAATGTATCCTTTCGAGAGAAGTTTAAGAATATTCAAACTATTCGTTTCGAATAAAGCATGGCCAGAAGGGTCGATTGCTAAAAGGTATGTGAACAACGAATGCTTGAACTTCTGTTCATTATATCTCACTGGTATTGATACGAGGTTCAATAGGGCAGACTGCAATGATGACCACAACACTGATGATGAACAGCTTAGAGAATATGAAGTATTCAAATAGAATGCACGACCAATGGGAGAGATGACACCAAAGACTTTATCTCATATTGACATGCGAAGATTACATTGGTACATTCTCCAAAACTATGATGAGATAAATAATTATCTTATTCAACATTTAGAACTTCTTCGACCAGGTGTGATAAGCGCTACCGACTTATATGCAAAACATGAAGAACAATTTCCAAGTTGGTTTAAAAAAGAAGTTCTCAAAATGCGAGAAAATGGACATAATTGTGATGATTTGTATGCAATGGCAATGGGACCTAGTAGATTGGTTCGATTATATGAAAAATGCATAGTTAACGGTGTAAGGTTTCACAATATTGAGGTTCAAGAGCATCGAACAACTCAAAATAGTGGTGTCAGGGTGCCAGACGAAGGGGGAACCAAAGATGACCCCTTGTACTATTACGGGGTACTAAGGGAAGTGTTTGATCTTGTGTACGTTAATAGGAGACGAGTTATGATTTTTAAATGTGATTGGTACAACACTGACACAAAAAGGGTAGATTTCATTTCAAGCTAGGTTTGCGTTCAATTAACACGTCTCAATTTTGGTACAAAGATGAGTCATTTATCCTAGCCACACAAGCAGAACAAGTGTTTTATATAAGTGATCCAAAGTACGGTCGAAATTGGAAGGTAGTGCAATTAGTACCGAATAAAAAACTATGGGATGTGCCTGAAGTGGAAGAGCAAGAGGATGAAGAACTTGATGAAATACAACTAGAAGGTCGAACGACTGTCGATGAGTGTATAGAAGAAAACATATTAGATAGGATTGATGTCGAACCAGTCATAGTTGATTTAACACTGAATAGGAGACAATCGTCAAATAATTTGGACAGTTTCATCGACGACAATGAGATCCAAGATGATCTAGAAACGTCTCCTGAGAGCCTCTCATTGGATGATTATTTTTCAGACTAATTAATATATACTTAAGTCGTTCTTATGGACTTCACTAGTTCGTTTTCTGATTTCATATAGTAATATTTATCTACTTTCTAGAGTGTAGTCATGCCTGGTAATTTGTCGGGGATGTCTAACACATTATTTGATGAGACCGCTGATGATCAGGATGTTGTTCCTGAGACTTTGCCTTCTGAGGAGACTCAGGAATCATGTATGATTTTATTTGTTTAGTTCGTTCACAATTTTTTTCATTGGTTTCTAACATTTAATCACGTGCAGATAGTACATTTAGATCTCGACGCTGTCGAGGTATTTCGACTGGCGCTGAGTTGGAGAGGAACGTAACTAATCACGGCATTCTTAGTGTCCAATTCAGTCAGGAGTACGAAAAAGTTGTTGGACCAATTGCAAGTAGCTTGAGTAAGCAGATCGGGGTGCTTGTGAGAGGGTCATTTCTTGTGACTCTCAATAAATGGAAAGTGGTCACTCCAAAATTGAAGAACCTAGTGAAACAAAGACTCTTGGTATGTTTAAAAACACATAGTTCGTATTTTATGCAAATTTTTGTTCTATTAATCTATACATTTGTTTTACACAGTCACACATCAACTTAGACCTTAGTAATCCTATGGTAAGCAAACATATAGAGGACGTGATGCAAACCACGTTCAAGGCCTACAGATGCTCGTTGCACAAACATTACAAGTAAGTAACATATTAACTTATACTTATGTTGTTTCACTTTTAATACATCATAACTAACCATACATTATCATTTTTTTAGGCTTCTTGATCCGACAATTCGACGATCGAACCCACATATTAGCATAACGGATCCAGCTGATTGGGAATATTTGTGCAATAGATGGGAGGACCCGGAATTCAAATCCAAGTCAAAGAAGGCTGAAAAAAGTAGATCTCATGTTAAATACAATCACGTGGCAGGGAGTCATTCTTTCTTGACTATACGTGAACAGGTAATACTTCATTGTGTAATACTTTATTGCGAACGCTTCGTATAATATGCTAACGACTTTATTTTATTTTTCTAGAGAAAGAAGGGTGATCAATTCATAGGGAGCATAGACCTATTCAAAGAAACTCACTGTAAAGAAGAGATTGGATGGGTGAACCTAGATTGTGAGGAGGCTTATGTAAGTATGTTGATTTTTCTTTTTTCATTTAAAGTTTTTCTCGATACTAATGTATGTTTGATTTTTATCTAGAATAAAATGATACACATTAGAGCGACTGCGATTGCCGATGGACCACCATACGACGAGTTAGAGATCACCGACAGAATTCTAGGTATGAGGGGAGATATGATAAAGGGCCTAGGCAAGGTTCCTTATGAGGTCCGGTCTACTGCAAGAGGAAAGAGGGCGTCTTCATCAAGTTCTAGTGTTAGCTTGTCTTCTCAGCGTGAGTTACAACTTCAAGGACAGATTACAGAACTGGAAAAAGAACTTGCGTTGACTCGCAAGGAACTAGAGAAGACTAGAGATGAATCTCGAGAAAATTATAGCCAGCTTCGAGAGATGATGGAGCAGTTTAAGAGATAAAGGACGTGACGTTACACTTAGGTAAGTAATTAAAACTCTACAATTATGCATATTTTATGTGAATTGTGGCTATCTTGCAGCAAAGATAGCCACATGGTAGATTATATTTTTTTTCATTGTTAAAGCAGGTGTAATTATTTTTTTTGGTTAGTCATAGGGGTGTCGTTATGCTGCCGAAATTTTGAATTTTCTTTTATATAAGTATAATTTTTTTTTAATTTTTGTCAACTAACTCATAGTTCATTTCATTTTTTCAGATGATGCACGATCTGTGGTTGAGAACAAGGAAACAATGTATGGAGTGTGGACCCTTTGTTTATGAACTTTTGTATTGTGATACTTTTTAAAAAACTTTAAATGGATGTATGGTTAAGAACTTATTTCTACTTTTTTTTGTTATAATAAAATTTCGCAGTTTTCATTCAGTTATGAAGTAGTTTACCTTTCAACTTGATTTATGATTGATAGAAATATCATGTGTATATCAAAATAAAAAAATGAAATCAATAAATTAGGAAAAATTGCAAAACCCAGCTTAAAACCGACGTTTTCCAAAAACGTTGCCTAAAACACCTTAGGCGACGTTTTGAAAAACGTTGCCCAAAATACCTTAGGCGACGTTTTGAAAAACGTTGCCCAAAATACCTTAGGTGATGTTTTGAAAAACGTTGCCAAAACGTCGCCTAAAAAACCTTAGGTGACGTTTTGGAAAAAATGTCCACGAAGGCTCTTGCGACGTGGTTTTGCCGACGTTTTGGGCGACGGTTTATTTACCGTCGCCTAAAGCTTAGGCAATGTTTTTCAGACCTTAGGCGACGTTAAAAAACGTCGCCTAAGACATTTTTTCTTGTAGTGATAGGAAGCGGATATGTGACCTTATTTGGTAAAAATAAATCCTAATTTACGGAAATATTCTCTTTCTTAAGTAAATATTTTTATTTTAGGAAAATACTTCTTCTTGGGTGGAGCCCTAAATGGGGTCTAGCCGTGGATAAGAAAAAATAAGGAATATGAGCGAAAATGGCACGTAAAACGAAGTCCAAACGAGCAAGATATGCCCAAAAAGGTGAAAGTTAGTCGAATTGGGTCTGGTCAGCAGCTAACCTGTGAGCCCACTTTCGCTGCTTATTGCCTGCGTGGCTCTCGTGGCCTCTGCACACTTGGCGCCTCTTCTTACTTGGTGGCCTCTTCTCACTTGGTGGCCTTTACTCCCTAGGTCGCCTCTACTCACCTGGTGGCCTCTGCTCACCTGGTCGTCTCTGTGGGTGTGCTGCGTGCACGAGCCCAGTTTGGGCTCTAGCCTCTCAAGTGGCTTCGGGCCTTTTTGCTCAGGCTTGGGCCTTTCTAGGCGGACCCGACCTTCCTTCGAACTGCTCAATCTCTTAGGCTTAATTTTTCCCATTACACATGTCATCACAACGAGCATACCGAACAAGGAACAATAGAATATGCATTAAAAAAATTTACACACGAAGACCCCATAATCCTGGCGTGCTTACAAGAACATGGTTTCTAAATTAACATAGAAAATAGCACTTCAAGACCCTATAATCTGAAAGAACAACATACAATCAACCAGAAAAATTAACAACATTGTAAACACACACAAACATGTATCAACATCACAAAAACTTTGCCCTGTGCAGGGTCCACACAACCTGGGTAGAAAATCCCTACATGCTTCAACAATACAGAACAACCAAGAAAACACTCCTTGAGCTACAGACAATAGACCAATCAACAAGCAGCTTCGACCTAACAAATAGCATCAAAAAATTAGGCACTTATACCTAACTAACAAAAAAACATCAAACCCTTAAACCAACGAAGAAAATCAGCCCACAAAGCTTACCCAAAATCTCAAACCTAGCTATTCAATCCCGCAGACCCGAAGGCGGGTCAAAACAGAGCACAACAACAAGGAAAAATCACCACATATCAACCTATTAAGGCCCCAAATAATCAGATCTTGAAGCTCGACCAACAATCAACAATACGCCATAGAAAAAGCATAGATTAACCAAGAGAACAAGGCAGCTAATACTTACCTAAGATCTCAAATGCGAACATATCCACCCCGACATGAGCAAGACGACGCAGACCAGAGCTAGAACTCGCCCAGGCGCTAGCTGTGTGGTTGCAGGGGCAGTGGCTAGGTGGTCAGGGTGAAGATTTCGGGTTTGTGGTGGAAGATGAAGAAAGAGAAGAAGAAGAAAGGAAAAGGGATTTTTTTTTTTCATATCTCCCATTTTTCTTTTTCTTTTTCTTTTGGGAAATGGTAAGGATTGTCTACATTTCATAAAATAAACCATCTAATGTCTACCCATTTTTTGCATTTAAATCTATGTCTACTTGGAAGAGAGAGAGTTTTTTTCTCTCCACAGTACCCTTCTTTCAATTTTCGTTTGTTTATTAAAAATAACGATAGATTAATGCCTAAAAATAAGGAGGAGAATCTCTCTCACCAACCACTTTTCTATTATTGAGATTTTCAAGTTAATTTAAATTATTTTAAAAATCAAATCTGTTAAACTTAAATCTTATCCTTAGCTTATTTTGAATTAAAAATTTTAAATAATTAATTGAATCAAAACCTATTGCATTTAGGAATCAATTTCATAACTTATACAAATCAAAGATTATTGAGATGTTGTTTTCCATATTTGGTTTTGTTGAAGATTTCTATTATATTTAAACCAAAAAACTATTGACAAACATTGTTATTAATTTATTTGTTATTTTTTAGTTTAAAATATAGATAAATATTGAAGGAAGTTAGCATATAATGAGATAATAAATGGAGAAAAAAAATTGCAACAGATTCCTTCATTCTCTCCATCATTCATCTTCATCATAACCCAATCATTCAAGGCTTATCGATCAAACTATCACCGTCTACCAATTCCACATGCGACAAAGCAATGAATGTTATGTCTCACGGGTGTTTTCAAAGAAGTTTGAGATGAAAGAGGTATCTTGTCAAATCATAAGTTTTTCCTTGGTTTTCTTTTGTGTTCTTCCTACTTTAGCAGCTGCATAAAAATGTGGAGATTGAGATTTTCGAGCTCAAGAAAGGGTGACGTTTTGATGAATCTATCTATTGGGGTGCAAAAATTTGAAGACGTGAGCCAAATTGCTAGAGTTTGAAGATAGAGACAGTGTTGATGATGAAAAGAGCTGCCACAGTTGATAACGGAGAGAGCCCGACTACAAAAGTTCGGATGGAGATAGTTTGACTACAAAAATTGGAAGATGGCGATAGTTGGACTTCCACAGTTCGAAGATGGATATAGTTGGATACAGCAGTTCAAAAATGGAAATAGTTGGACACAACAGTTCGAAGATGGAGATAGTTGGACACAACAGTTATAAGATGGAGATAGTTGGACACAACAGATAGAAGATGGAGATAGTTGGACACAACAATTTGGAGATGGAGATAGTTGGACAAAAACAGTTCGAAGATGGAGATAGTTGGACTGCCAGTTTGAAAATGGAGATAGCTAGTACTCATACATGTCGGCGAGAAAGCTCACCATTTATGGTGTGGGAGAAGACGGAACTCAGACATGTTGATGGATGTAGTCGAACATACTTCTTCGGAGGGGAGATGGCTTGCCTCTTATGGTGTGGAAGAAGACGCCGAACTCAAACACGTCAATGAATTTTTAGTTTGTTTCTTCTTACTGGGAGAATTCACGTCCAAGATAGAAAGATGGCGTTCGTAGGATGGAGAAGAAGAGAAACTCGAGACACTCCAAATGTTTGTAGACGTGCTTCGTCGTAGGTGGGAAGAAGATGGACGGATTCAAGTGTTCTCACGGCAGGAAAGAAGAGCAACTTGGTCAAGAAGGATCTAAACGATCTCAAATGCAAAAGGAGATGGTAGGTCATTTTTTTTTAAGAAGTAGATGGTTGCATGTGAGGTAAGCATTCAATTTCTTAAACATGTTTTTTTCATATCAATTAATTGTTCGAGCCCTATTCTGCAACGATATGTATTCGTATTTAGATGGCTGGAAGGGATTTAGGGAGATATTTTTAAATTTTAGATTTGTTTGTTTATTTAGAAATCATTTTAAAATTTCAAATTTCAAATCTTCAACCTATTTTTTTCATTTTGTATATTTCGATTCATAAGAATATTAATTTATTTTCTATAATTCAATTTTGTTATTATTCAAATTATAGGGAGTTAGTTATTTGATATCTATATTAAGAATATTAAATATTTGAAATAAAAATATATAAAAGGGTATAAATGTCATTCATTTAATCATAAAATTCCATAATATTAGATATAGAGATATATTTAAATGAAGAGAAAGACTAGACATTTGATATTTTATTTTTCAGAAATTAGACATTTGTCTAATTGCCCATTTTCTTTTTAACTAAAAGAACTTAAATGGGCTTCTTAATAGAATCCAGCCACTTTCCTCTTGTAACTAAAATGAAACCCCTTTCTCTTTTTTTTTTTCCTTTTAAAATAACTCTATAATTTGACAAGTGTTTAATTTTTATTTTTTTTTTCTGGGGCATTACAACTTGAATCTTCTAATGCTTGGAATTTCAGATGCCTAGAATCACGGATGTCTAGCATCTTTAAATGTCTTTGTTTGTTTTGTAGGAATATTTTTTACGAATATTTGGTCATATTTAGATAACCGTGTTTCTTTTGTAAGAATCGTACTTGACATGACGCAAATTTGTCTAATATTCCAAGAATGCTCATATAATTCATATAATTTTGCATAAATTTTTTTAAAAATAATTATATAACACAATTGTTTATATTAAAGTTTAATTTCATATCTATAATGAATTATAAATTTTAAAAAGATAATTGTATAGTTTTTTTTTATGAGACAAGATAATTGTATAGTTAACTATATTTTTAATAACTTTTATTTATATAGATATAAATAGAACATAATCAAAATTTTGAAAGAAATAGTGTCAATTTTTTTATATATATAAATGTAACCACGTTGTGAAAAGTATAATAAAAAACACTTCAAATTTCAATTAAGATATATAAAGATAATTTAAATAAAGTTTTTTTATATATGTATATTTTAAAATGATAAATATAAATATAAATTAAAAATGAAGGGTAAAATCGTCAATAAATGGGAATCTTGAAAACTATCAATTAAAATGGCATTCAAATCTTGTAAGATATCCTTCCTATCGGAATCCTAGGTTGCCCGATAATATCAAAATATCCAGCATTTTTCAATTACCATGAAACGAACATGGTAATTCATATGCTCATTTCATGAGAATCTTGAATTCCGTAAGAATATCGATACGACCTAAAAAGTTGATTTTGATATATAAGGGAGTGAAAGATCCCACAAAAAAAGCCAACTAAAATTTTAATCCATTAACCTTTAGAGCTATGAAATTCTAACTTCATAATTTTCTTAGTTATCAATGAAACACCATGCCTCTCGTTGGCCATAACTATTATATACATCTATCTGTTACCTTCTTTAAGATTGAAAGTTCAACCTCCTGCCTCAAATTTGTTGATTCATAACGAAAATCTACAAAGTAAACCTATGATAAAAAAAAATTATATCGTTTTTTTTTTATAAATCCTATCGATGGATAAAAACGACCAAATTTGAACAGATAGGGCTTTTTAAATTTTCAAGGCTAAATTAAGAATAATGATAAATTGTACCTAAAGTACCTCCAACTAACTTTCTGCACTAGAAAAAAAATATATGTACATAATAATTGCTATACATCCAATAGAACCCAACCTAAGACGTCAGTCCTTTTCCCTTTCATGAAAATTTTGGCAGGTAGATTAAACAGCAAGAATTTGAACAGAAGCTTGAGCCACAAAAATTTACATACATGCCACAGACGCCAATCCTTTCCCAGTTTAGCCCACAGGCCATTGCGACCTGCTTTCTGCAATCAATGCCCATGCGCCCAGATTTTGTTAATAAGATTTATAGCCGATGATGGCACATGAAAACAAAAAAGTTCGCAATTCATGTAGGAATTTCTTGAGGCTGCTCATCCATGGCTGACTGCTGTGACAAAGACAAAGACCTCTTTTTCTTCTTTGACAAGAACCTGCAAAAAAACATCGGAATATTGAAACTGAACTTTCATTAAGAAAGAGTTCAAGAATACAAGTACATACAACAAAGAAACTATGAAGAAAAAAATGGCTCTTAGTACAAGGGTTCCAATTAACAAGACCAAGACTATATTTTTTTTTTAATATAAGTGAAGGTTTGGGTCAGCTTACGTGCACCTCGACTATTCTCACGAAACATATTATCTGAGCCTACAATATTTGAATGTCAAGAAAATTCATAAGAAACTGATTCTTTGATAGTTGGTTACCATGGATTCAACCCATAACTCTTTGATTAAAGGCCCTTTTGACCACTAGGTTGTCTACCCATGGTTGACCAAGACTATAATTACAAAAAGCCCAAGGACCCAGTATTTTAAAAAGCGTAAGGCGCACTAAGGCACAATGGCCCTCTGGAGCCTGAGGCGCAAGGTGCACCAAACGGCGAGGGCTCTTTTACTTAGCACTATATAAAAAAACACAAAAAATTTATATATATTATATGTGTGTGTGTGTACAATAAACACACTTTTCATAGACATAAATGAAGTTTTAACCAAGATAATATATAAAACATGCATAGTATTCAACTACCAACCTTCACGAGCTTCGAATGGCCTAATACGGGGATCTAAAACACAAAAAGCGCAAAGGAAATAAAAAATCCCACAAGGCACACGCCTTTTGAGGCTAGGGTTTCACGTAAGGCACCACAAGGTGCGCTCCTTATTACACAGGACTCGCTTGGGACAAGCGAGGCGCTAGAGGTGGGACTTGAGCTCAGGCGTGCCTTTTAAAACACTACAAGGACCGATGCCCATAAAGAGACATTAAACCTTGCCACCTAAAAAACCTCTTCACAATCACTCGACCTCTCTAAAAAATCTATTGTTCATAAGCCAAATACCCCACAAAACAAAAAAGAAGCTAACATGTCACAATACCATGTCCCTCCAACATGGACCGCCCATAATACTCAGAAGTCAGAACATTAGTAAGGGTTTGATTTGATGACTTATTAAGGGAAAGACGAAGTAAGAGCATGCTATTGAAGACATTGCCACATATGTAGGGAAGGCCTCCGTTGATTGTGTACAAACAAAATACGAGTCCAAAGGCAGGGTAAGAAAGGGTTTAGCTAATGGAGATATTAACTCCTCCGGGAACCAATAATGCGTAAACCATGTCAAACCAAGACTGATCAATATCCGAACGAAATGGATTCGAACTTCTACTAGAATAGTTTTTTTTTTAATTTAGATAGGAACTTCTACTAGAATAGTTTCCAGTGCGAAATCAAATTCATAGGATATAGTTGAGTAATTCAAAGGATATATATTAAGAAAAGAAGCAAGCAAAGCAAGAGACAGAGAGGGTTAATAAGGAATCTAAATTAGAACCTTAATGTTTTTTTGGATAACAAACAATTTCATTATAATATGAAATTATGAATTTCAGAACCTTTCGTTAAACCAACGTTAATCTAAGTGTTTTAACTCACCAAAATTTAAATTACAACTTTCTATTCAAATATTATGCTTGATAGTTTTTTTCCTAAGGGAGTTATGCTGAATAGTTTAACCCTCAGTTACCGAAACTTTTATCTTTTTATCATATTTTGACAAAAACTGTAAAACATTCCATATACATAGTTCAGTTTCGAAGTTGTTTCAAATGCAATTAAAAGCTTAACAATATAAATATACGTAAGATATCAATGCATAAAATTTATATTATTTTGTTGAATAACTAAATAGATTACCAACTTATCAATAAATTTAATACTATAGAGTATAGATAAAGTTCTTTTAGTTCAACAAGTGGGTAAAGGTTTGAAGTTTTAACTCTTTGGTCGAAGTTATAATGTACCAATTGAGCTATCCTTAAGTAGTATATTTTGAGATTAATTACTTCATCAACTCATGTTCTATGAAAATGAAAAGGTGCATAGAGTCTCTTACATTTAATCAGTATGATCGGCTCCTTTCTCCATTTAGCCTTTTCGATCACCAATCATAAATAAAATATTTTTCCTGAGATTCTCCATAATCTGAATGGAAGAAACAAGGATTATGTATTAATTCAGAGAAATCAATCATCAGAGTAGCACACCAAAATGCTTAAAAAAAATTCAGAAATACAATAACTGAGTACAAACTGAAGTAGAATGCTCAGCCCATCTTTTAGCAGAAACTGCAGCATTTTTCATGTGAGAACAATCTGTTGAATCGAAGTTCAAAAAGTACGACGAATTTTCTGTTGCTTCTGCTACCCAGAGATGATTTAATTGGTCCTTTGGTCTCTTTATAAGATTGCAGAAACCTACCTGTAGGAAGATTTGAGCTAACAGTAAAACTAATACTAGCAATATGATTAGGGACGATGCACTTTGGATTTGGGAAAAAAAAGAAAAAGAAAAAAGAGCAACTAAATTAAATGTACACACCGTGGAACCGGTGAGGTTGCAGTTCATTGGCATAAATGACCCATCAGCTGCATATGGTGAGCAGAAACTTATAGCTAGCAGAGAATTGGATATGCCTTCTGAATCTGACTTAGATATAGAACCATCTGCTACAAATATCCACTGTTTCTTCTGTTGAGTAGTTGTATAAACCTCCCCCACATGTACAACAATTGCAACAACATCAAATTCACTACATGACAAAAGGACATGTAAGTTACCACAGAAAATAACACAAAAAACGAAAATTAAATGCAGCCTATCTGAGAAATAGAAACAAGATTTACCTGGATAAAGGGACTTCTCCCAAATTTGATAATGAAATTGATTTCCGGGGGTCATAAAAGGGCCTGCAGTGAAAAGGCATGAGTTTTCGCCTCAAATTTACCAAAACAAGAGACATGGAAAGACGTACTTAAAGAACTCCATTGACAGGGGAGATAAAGATTGCCATTTGGTAGTTGATCCTTTTGCTTGCAAGTAAAGAATATCCGCATTACAATTTATTGGTGCAAGTCCTCCAATGGCGTAGGCTTGACCTTCAACCAGCTCAAGTTGCTATCACGTTGTTTAAGTAAATTCAATCAGATACTAGAAAGGTGACTCAATCTTGCTCATTCACCATAGACGTGAGATAATTGAACTCAACAAAAGATCAAGTAAATTCATAAATTGGTGTAGAATTTAGATAAGTGAAAGAAGGAAAATAGGAGGGGCGGGAGGTTCTCAGATGGGAAAAAGTGGATAGTACAAGGATCAATTGATTGGATTCACCTGCTTCTCTGTTGGATTCCAGATTGTAATCAATCCCTCCTTCCTATGGCTTTTTCTTTCGTTGCTTTTGCTTGCAAGTCCAACCACTCTCACCCTCATAAAAGGAGTGACATCTCTTCCACTTAACCCAGCATCTGCCAATGCTTTCTCAATTGATTTTTCCATGTCTGATTTCCTGAGTGCCTAAAATTCGAAGGCCTGTTTAACAATCTGATTTAATTTGTACTGCAAAAAAAAAAAAAAAAAAGAATTACCTCTATTTTTGCTTGGTAGCTGGAAAAAGAAGTTAACTGTTCAGGACTCATCTCTGCCATCAAAAGTTCAGGTTCAGCCGCAGACTCGAGGATCTTAAATATTTTTGCCCCTTCTTCACTACCACTCTCATTGTAGATACTACTCTTTGTCCCTCTTTCGGATTCAGAAACAATACCATCTACAATAGTTGTGCGCCTGCAGTCAATATCATTTAACCATAATACAAAGTTAACAGACCCTCCCTAATACAACTGCAATTCTTTATTCTATCTTTTATGCAAAATTATATTCGATCTTTAACTTCTAGCTGACCATCTAAGCTAATATGCAGTAGAAGATTCTATGTATGTCCATGTTAACAAAGATTTGGTGAGAAGCAAAGCTTTGGGATCCACCTCTGGTCATATAATTGTCTGGTCTTTATCTCCATCTTCTCGGTTCTTACTATGGATGCCCCATCACCTAACCTATATGAATCATGACAAAGTTCGGTAACAATATTTTTAACATTGTTAGCATTTCACACAGAATAGTCAACACAATCATCTTGAATTACCTCTCCTTGTAAAGTACGGGGTATTTCCTTGAGACTCCAACCAAGGTCCAAGGAACTGGACCCCCATTGCTCTTGATGCACTTGAAAGATAATGGGACACCAACATTTTTGCCTATGTAGAAAATTGAAGTGTCAAGCATGAACAAAACAGCATATTATAGGCTTGAGTTATCTGAAATCGACGATTGGCATTGTTTATAGAGTTTCTCTGGCACTCACAGAATCCCAGTCTATCGGCCCAATGAGCTCTAAAAGTTCCATTAATGTGCAACGCTAAATAAACGGTCTCTAACATCTGTAGTCGATGAAAGGTGTGAATGTTCAAAAATTATAAAACAACAAGCCTAAACCAAAATAGACAAATAAATTTGGTAAATTACATATTTATAGCCTGTATTTTCTCACTGAAATCACTTCGATTTTCATACTCAAAATCATTTTAACTTGGTTGTTATATGTTGATAATATCTCATAGTACAAGGGATTATGTTATGAAATATTATCGTACAAAAACTAGAAGACTAAATAAGAGATTTAACTAATTAATAAACTAAAACAACCTCGAGTGGTGACACGGGCCCAATCCAGCCACACAATCTTGCTCCCCATATCTTCAAAAGCGAGGAATAACTGTAAGCTGGAAGCATTTCTTAATGAATAAAAAACTGGATAATTGATAGATAAACTACCCGGAGTTTTTGCCCCACAAACAGTTTTCCCATAACAAGTTGCTTAGACAGCTGCGCGTCCAAAATAGCATCAATAGAATACCTACCACATCCAATATCAATGCCAAAGAACAAAATATGTGATGAAAGATCTATGGGTCAGTTTCATACCACCCATCAGTCAGTTCAACTTTCGCCCCTTCATCATTATCAGACCCATTGATCATTGACAAACAAGCTTGAGACCTTGATTTGTAATTTGAGCATATAGCTGAAACACATAAAACTAACATCATAGATGGTGGTGCATCTCCTTCCAGTATTCTCTTCAATGCAGAACGGTGGCCCTGATTAACTTCCCTTTCATACCTTTCAAACATTAAATAATGGATTTCACATCATAAATGTGGTGATCAAACGGGCATGGTTACCCTAAGTATAGTGGAGCGAAACTTCAATTTCTTAGTTTCAAAAAAAACGTTGTGATCATATTTTAATAATAAATCTAATCATTCACCTATATTTCAATTCCTCGAGAACATTGGAAACTGACAAAAAATTTCCATTTGGTTTTACAGGACTTTGTCTCTCGTAGCAGGCCAGTTTCCAAACAATCCATTTGTAGTGATTTGCAACCCACCTGAACAGCCAGAAGCACCCAAAGTTAAACCTAGAACCAAAAGAAGAATTTGAGAAAACTCAAAATGAAGCAAGAACTGATCATATATCTCCCCATTCAAGTTGTGAGGAAATCCTACTCAGGGCCAGAACTCCTCATGCAACCACAAGGGTAAGAGAGAAATGCTTCATTGTGATCCCAATTGTGTTTATTTGCTTGGATTTCACCTTTTATAGTAGTGTGTGTAAGGATTAAAACGAGAAGATAAAGTCAGAAAAAATTACAATTCAGAAACATGTTGCAGAGAGGCTCCAGAGTCGGCTAACATGTGGCGGAAATCTTCTACTCCAATACAATTTGTGCCAGAGCTGTCAAGAACTTTATACTTATCTGCACTTTCTGCCTTGATCCTTCTGACTTCATCTGATAAGAAATCCAACTATTTCACCATAATACTGTCTCAGTATCAATATTTCCACAGAAAAACTAGAGTGTGTCAGTCATAGATCTACTTACCTTGTCCCGGTTTGACGGTCTTCCAAAATACTCTTTGATGTACATCCTTGAAGCTTGATGTGGAAACCGAGTAGAAACCCTTCTTTTGCAATTAAAGTTATTAGATGATGAAGTAGATAAACCTGGTCCAATATATAATCAAGATTTCACAAAAATATCAAAGCTAACGAATAATATGAGAAAAGGAAAAAGAAGATAAACTGACTAGTGGTAACAAGTGATGCATTCTTATTCAAGGGGGTGGAGAACTTGGAATTCCGGGGCCTTTTGAATGGAGATACGGAACTTGTGCCCCAAAGCTTCCTCTTTTCGCTACTACTTGCTCGATCACTTCTACTTCTTACGTCGACAATATTCGATATATCATTTAGCGGCCCACCAAATGACCGCTCACTTAAACAGATCCCTGATTTAATTTTATTTTCAAAAGCATTCTCTACTAGAGTACTTGGCTCCCTAGGCTGATAGCCTACAGTTTCTGGCAAACAGGATTTATTGTTGTCAAACCTACTAGTACTAATACTTTCTTGCTCGGCTGCATCAAATTTATTCATCAAATTACTCCCTAATATACTTTTTGACTTGAATGAAGATTGGGTAACTCTAGAAGATGATTGTAAGGGGGAAACAAAGCTTTTGGATGTGTGTTTAGTACTTGACTCTTCCTTGTTGAAGGAAGGAGTGTGAAAAGCACGTTCCCCATTTGAAGGCATTGCATTTCCCATATTCTCCTTAAAGACTGTAAAAGTTTGGCAATCCATGTCCCCTTCATCCAAGAAACTTCCCAACTCCGGGTCACCAAGAAGGCTTCTGGCACGTTGTAGTGCATCACTCGAAACAGACAAGGATCTACCCCCAGCTGTTTGAAACTTTATTGGAGGAGGCTTGGGAGCCTTATTAGCCAATTCGATTTGTCTGAATGAAGGGCTGGTGAGATTCTCTAATGAACTTCTCAAAAACCAAGTATTAGAGACCAATGGAGAGATGGAAGCCAATACATCACTCGCATTCTCCATACTGCACACACCTTTCGATTCCAAAAATGGCCCTTTCATATCGTAAGGGCCAATAGCTTGTCCAAAACTTTGAAAACTGGAACAAGTATCATCTTCTTCCAGTCCCAATAATGTCTTGGCTCTTGAAAGACCTTCAGAAGATACATTGACCGCTTTCCCAGAGCCTGTTTTAAATAGAGAATTGGAGAAATTGCCTCTATTATGCAATTGGCCTGCATGAATTGAGACAGTGAAGATATTTATAGCCTATCCATCAACAATAAGCCCTCTAATTCGCAAAACACACAAATGGAAAGGTCAATAAAATGGTAGACTAGCCAAGATGAATCAAAATTTCGAGCTATATAACTCCTGAACAACTGTATGCAATAAAATCGAGAAGTTCTACACAAATCATACAAGCACGCATTACACTAGAAAACTTGGACATGTTGCAAAAACCCGAGTACGGATATTGATTGTACGGAAACGGCCAGATTACTAAACCTAAAGCTAAAAGAGAGGGAAGAAATACCTAAATCAGGAGCGTTGTCATCGGCAAGTAGAGAAAGTGCTTTTTGGATCGAAGACTGCTTAACCGAAACCGATTTTCCCAATCCGGTTCGAAACGTGGGAGCGCCGCCATGTGAAGGCTCCGGAGTTTGGAGGAGGTTAGAGCAGAGGAAGAGGTCGGCCATGGAAGGGAGACGGGCGAGGGAGGTGGTGCCATTTTGATCGGATTCGGGTTTGAAATCGAGACGCTCGCCGGAAGCTTCCCACCGGTGTAGGTTTCCGGCGTCGGAACAGATCTTCCAGGACGACATGCCCCGTCGGACCCTAGGACGGAGCTTGGTGTGGCCTTTGAGTTCTGGGTTCTTGTTTCCCGAAAAAGTGGCGGGAAATTTTGGGACGGGAGAGGGAATATGATCTGATGAGCCGTGGGTTTTGTTTGCTGCAACAGTATCACGGAAAGCTTATTAAATATAAAATAAATAAAAAATACTTGCCTCCTTATGACTAAGGAGGCAATCCCTCCTTAAGGTTGATGTGCCACTATTTGGTACCATAAATTTGTTGTTTCAACCATATATTTTGAAAGAAGATAAAAAATTTGTGGCACAAATAGAGCCACATCACCCTTAAGTAGAGCTTGTCTCCTTAGTCATAAGAAGGCAAGTATTGCTATAAAATAAATGGTAAATTCTAAATTTGGTTACTATTAGATTTTCGTTCAAAAATTAAAATTGAGTTTCTATCGGTAGTAAGAAAAAATAGTAAAAATGGGTTTGGGTGACAAAAAAACCTTCATCAAGGCACTGTTTTATAATTATCAAATTAAAATAAATTGACACCAATTAAGATAATCAGTGTAATTTAGTGAATAAAATTTAAAAAGTGGTCATTGTACATCTTTAAATAATGTAATTCTTTTGTCCAAACAATCATTTTTAATTCTTTTTAAAAAAAAAATAGAACTAGGTAAATGTCTAAAATTAGAAAATATATTAACAAAATGTCTAGTATATTTTAGAATTTAAATGAATATCTAAATTTAATTTTTGAAATTAAATTATTAGTTAGAGAATTTCTTTTTGACAATTATACCCCTAATCCATGTTTTTTAATAAAAAATAATAAAATGTTATTTTCTTCTAACAAACAAAATGCAATAAATCCTAACAACTAAATGCAAAAAATTATAGATCTTTTTGGTCAATTTAATTCAAATTTTAAAAGAATTTCTCAAAAATAAAAAATGAACTACATAATTGTTATATGTTAGAACTACACCTAAATTAATATAAACATATCATTAAAATAAAATTTATGATAAAAAAAAATCGATTGTGGAGTACACACTTCAAAAATAAAAAAGTTTAATTTTTTAAAAAAATTAAAAATTGAACTAATCTTTTATATGCTAGTATGTAAACTTAAATTAGCATAAACATAAAATTTAAAACAAATCTATGATTAAAAAAAAAATTGCAGGTACACATCTTCAAAAATTAAAAAAAGTGTACTTTAAAAAAAATTAAAAATTGAACTACACAATCTTTTATACTAGTATGTAAACCTAAATTAGTATAAACATAAAATTAAAAATAAATATATGATTAAAAAAGATCATTTGCAGGGTATATACCTTCAAAAAAAAAATATTACTTTTAAAAAAATTGTTTGTGAAGTACACACTTTCAAAAATAAAAAAGGTTTACTTTTTTAAAAAATTAAAAATTGAACTACATAATCATATGCTAGTACATAAACTTAAATTAGTATAAACATAAACTAAAAACAAATCTAGGATAAAAAATTGATTGTGGAGTACACACGTTCAAAAATAAAAAAGTTTACTTTAAAAAAAAAAATTGAACTACATAATCATGTGCTAGTACATAAACTTAAATTAGCATAAACATAAATTAAAAAAAAACTATATTAAAATAATCGATTGTGGACACCTTGAAAAATTAAAAAAAAATTATTTTTTTGAAAAAATTAAAAATTGAACTATATAAATTTTTATACGCTAGTATGCAAACCTAAAAAGTAGAAACCTCAATCTAAAACATTAACTTAATATCGGATTGTAACAAATAGATTCATAATAAAGTCAAAGAAAATAATTTAAATCTCCTAAAAATAAATAAAAAGGGTTTATCAAATGAAATTTTAAATCAAAATCGTGAATTTGCAATGGAAATGTCAATTATTGAGAACAAAGATATGGGAAAAAAATAAGTGATGAATTTAAGAAGAATGTATAATACCACTCAAATTGTGAATTGACCATGCATACCTCATTTGCAAATTCTTAATTTTTTCAGTATAGAAGTTCTGTTTCATTCTTGCTGAGACTTACTAGATTGTTCATGAGATCGTATATATACATATATTTAGATTTTGTTTGAAAAATCTATTAATTTTTTAAAAGAAGGTAATTTATTCCTTAAATCAAGGGTTGAGGTTATAAGCAGCCAATTTGTTATTTTAAAAAAAATTGAATGGGTATGTTGGGATAAAATTATTATCTCTCCTCCCTATTTTTTATTTAGACAGTTATTTAAACTCCAAAATAAATTAGACATTCCTTAAATAATTTTATAAAAACTAGACAATTTCTACAATTTCCTAAAAAAAATATGTGTTAACTAAATTGGCCAACAATTAAAAATAATAAAGACGATTTTTTTAAATTTTATCAAATTATAGGATTAAATTGTAATTTCAAAAAATCGTAAATACTCAATTTTAATTATTTTTCAAATATGGTAACATGAGCAGTTGCTCAGCGGCACTAATGTATACTCATTGATCAAAGATTATGGGTTTCGAGTCCCCCCACCCCCAATTATTGTAATCTAAAAAAAAATTAATTTTCAAATATATAGATATTAAATTTAAAATTTTGAAATTACCTAGATTAAATTTTAACTTTTTTCCGAATCAGATTACTCAAATTTATAATTTACCCATAAATAAAATAAATTTTGGGCAATTATTCCGCCAACTAAATTTGATTACTCAACTAGAAAAAGTATAAAATGTAAATAAATCATTTTTTTAAACAAAAAAAGGTAAATGAATCATGTTTAAAATGTTTGAGTATTTTATAATGGGTATTTGCTCCGAATAGGAGGTTTTAGGTTGTGCAATATATTTTATAGCATTTTATGGAAAGAGTGCGTGAGGGTTTGTGGAAATTCAGTTCAAACATACTATAATATTTGATTCTCATTTAGCTTAAGAACAGTTATACCGGTTTTGTGATCTTCCTCTCCCAACTTGTATTCTATATATTTATATTCATAGCATTTTAAAAAAAATATTTTGTTTATAGTACAACACGATGGTCATTTTTAAAAAATCCTTGTTCTACTCCTTTATTCTTTTTCCCACTCTGGCACTTCGCTCTCTCTTGCTCCAATTGCAAAGAAGATTATCGGTAGTGCTTCCTTATCTTCAATAATTTCCTTATCAAATTATCTTATAATTCGACTGCTTCCAACAATTTTTTTCTGCAACTTCTCCTCTTCTTCTTCCTTTCTCTTTCATGAAGATCGGTAGTTGTATTCAGCAAGGTTTTTCGTTCAAATTTAGATTCAGAATCATATTTCAAGGTTCATTTTCTTTTTTCGTTCCTTTTCTCTTATTCCTTTTTCGTTTTTGGATTTTTGTTCTATTTTTATTTGTTTGTTCAATTTCTTCCGTGCTTTCATTTTATAAATTTGTTTTCAATTAATTTTTTTTGTTTTAGATCATCGTTTATCGGAAATTCATCACTCACCGATTGAAGTCAATCTAAGCTATCGAAATTCGAAACTTGAATAGCTCACGATTTATTGATTTATAGAAAGAGTTGATGGACACCAAATGAGGATTTTGATGTATGAGCAAAAAGGAGTTAAGGCAACCATGATGAACTAAAAATTGAGCTTGAAAAAGGGGTTTGAGGAAGAAGATGAAGTTGGAGACAAAGATTCAATCAATAAGCAATTGATAGGTTCAATCAATTATCAACAAATAGATTCAATCAATAAATAATTGATAGATTCAATCAACATGCAACTCATAGATTCAACCAACGAGCTATTGATAGATTCAATCAATAAATTACTGATAGATTCAATTAATAAGCTACTGATAGTTAACTTATATATTCAATAAATAGAAAGTTGATAGTCTCAATCAATTTTCTGAAATGTTAAATATAAAGTTCTATAATGAAATGTGTGCGCAAAAAACTCAAACAACAAATTGATTGAAGCCCCAAAAAAAAATTGATTGAAGTAACACCCCCCAAATATATATATATATATATATATATATATATAATAATAGTCGGTTAAAGTTGTTAACGTTCAATTTTCATTGTCTTCAAAAAGATTTAAGATATAAATCAATCTTTCTTCTAAGTGATAGTAGTCAATCAATTTTTTAAGATATAAATGTCAATCATTTTTTATATGATAGAATTAAGCTATGGGTCACTAACATGAATGATAGTCACACGAGATTTTTTTTTGTTGTATTTTTTTAGCACGCATATTTCCAGCGAAAATTGGTTAGGTTGATTGAGTAAAAAACTGGACAACCATAGAACCAACACAATCCAAATAGATTTATAACTCAACCTAATTCTTATAGATTGTGTATTTTGAATTGTCGATTCTTTTGTACACCCCAAATAGTTCGAATAAACTTATTTTAGTTGATAATTATAAATGCTAAACTTTATTTAATCATTTTAAATAAACTGTTATAATCAATTATAAAGTTAAAATATCATTTTGCTCCTAGACTTTGAGTTTTGCTTTATTTTGGCTCTCAAATTTTCAAAAGTCAATTTTATTCCATACACTTTCAAGTTTGTTATATTTCTTTCTTTCTTTTTTATAAGAAAAAATTTCATTAATGCATGAAATTACAATATAGGGCTATATATATTATTAGAGATCAGTCAAGCGATCTCCAATAATTAAGTAGTGTTTCAAAAGTATAAGAATTAAAAAGAGGATTAAGTTTACACCAAGATATGACATGAAAAGTAATGGTGTCCAAAAAACAGTCAAAAGATGAGCTTTTGTCTTGCAAAACCCTCATGTTTCTCTCCAACCATAAATTTCAACAATAAGCCCTGATAAAATGCCCCCATAATAATTTCTTCTTCTTCTTGAATGGATGTCCAAGCAAAACAGATGATAATAAGGGTTGTGGGTCGGCCTAAAGAGTAATGGGCCAGTTAAAAGACTTCCTAATATAGTTCCAAAACGATGTTGCATAGGTACAAGTGTTAAATAGATGAGACAATGTTTCTGATTCATTCCGACATATAGCACACCATTGGGGAGAAATGGCTCTATTGGTAAGTCTCCTTTGCAGTTTGTCGTGCGTAAGTATAGCTCCATGAGACAATTCCCACATAAAGAAGTTAATTTTCTTAGGATATTTTCCCCTCCAAATAGCTTCATATAAATCATAGTTTCTTTCCTGTTCATTCCGAGTGAGAATTTTCACCACAGACTATACCGAAAATATCCCATAAGATTCCTTCCTCCAAATGGCCAAATCATCACCCTCCCTTAAATTCACCGAACTAAGCAATACAAATAAAGAACAATATTCCACAATTTCTTCCTCCTTCAAATTTCGTCTGAGCCTCAGATTCCAATTCAAATGGTCCTGATCCCACAGTTGTTTAATCATGCTCGATTTGTGGTTGGACAACGAATGAATGAGAGGAAATTGCCTAGCCAATGGAGTGTCATTGAGCCAAATATCGTCCCAAAACAACGTAGCTGCACCATCTTTGATTTTATAAGAAATATTGTCTAGAACCCTTTGTAATAACCCACTTGTTTGTTGTGTTTAAAAGAGAAATGAAATTTATTTGGGTTACTTAATGACAGTTTTGTAGTTAGGCTCAAAATGAAGGGTAACTTGGTCTTTTAACTTCTATTATTTAAGTCAAATGGTGGATTTCTAGGTCTCAAACTTACTGTTCATCATCTTCCCAACCAAGAGTGTACTTGTTTCTTCATTGTGTGGGTTGTGTTCGCGAAGCTTCGCCGCCGGTTGTTGATTCGCGTCTTCAACCAATGTTTCCTCCGTCTTCATCTGTGTGTGGGTTGTTTGTGCCGCCACTCGAGCTGAGTCCCGCCGTCGTCAAAGCGTCGTCCGTCGTTGCAGTTTGGTCAAAGTTATGGTCGCGGGTTGCGTCGCGGAGCAGCCACGTTGTCGCGCGAGGTTGTCGACGTGGTCAGCTGCGAGGGTTGTCGTGGGTTGCAGTTTTGATTTGTGTTTTGTGCAGGTTGGTTCGAGCAGCTCTGTTGCGGCTGGGTCGGTGTTGTCACAGCGCAGCCGTGGGTTTGTTTGTCGAGGAAGGACCCGTCGAGTCGCCACCGCCTTGTGCAGTTCACTGTGGATGCTCGTCGCCGCTAGCTTGCCATCGTTGGAGGGATGGTGAGGACTATATCTCTCTTTCTCTCTCTTTCTTATTTTGGGTTTAGGATAAAAGAGGTTCTAAATGGAGAAGTAGATGAGTGTTTGGTTTAGAGGTTAAGTTATTTAAGTTGTGGGTTATGGTTGCTTGTTTCCAAGTTTATATTCATTTTAAGTTGGAATAGAGTTATTCAAATAAGGAATATGGACTGTTTGGTTATTAGTGTAGAGATATTTAAATGAAGGATTAGGCATGTTTGTTTGTTGGGTTATGGTCATTCAAATGTGGTTTAGGAAGCTGTTTGTTTGCAGGTTTATGACTATTCAAGTGGTAAATTAAAGTTGTTTGTTTCTTGGGTTATGAGTATCCAAGTAATGGATTAAGGTTATTTGGCTACTAGTTTAAAGTTAGTTAAAGTGTGGATTATGCTTGTTTGGTTTGTGGCATAAAACCATTCAAGTAGTGATTTATGCTTGTTTGGTTAGTGCTTTAAAATCATTCAAGTAATGAATTAAAGGTGTTTGGTTCGAGGTTTAAATTCTTTTTAAGTGTGGGTTAATGGATGTTTGGATTGTCGGTTGAATGAAAAGTAATTGAACCATTAACTTTCAGTCGACCAGATTTGACCCAAGCTATTCTTCGTTCATCAAGCCGAGGTTGTGCAGCATGTGTAGCCGCCAGGTGCCGTCGGGACACGTTTTACGAGGTTCTTTCCTGTTTTATGAATTTGATATTCTGGATCCGATTTTGATGGTCTAAAGTGCTAATTTTGATCGATTTGTTCGTTTCAGGGCTCGAAGTTGTGTTTGGCTAGTTGAAGCTTCTAGTGGATTCATGGAGAGCTAGTAGTGGATTGGCCAAGGTAAGGGACCCTTTACCCCTTCTCGAGGACCTGTGGTTAATACATGTGTTGGTTTACTTACGTTAGTTTATTTGTCTGCTTGTAGCATAACCATGTGCATCGCATGTTGTATTTGATTGCATCAAGAGCATATACATTTTATGTTTGTCTCTTGTATGACTAGTGATGCATGAATCATGTATGTCTGTCTGATATGGTCAAGTTGCATGTGGTTGCATGATTGTCTTCATATGAACTTGCACATCTGTCCTGATATGGACTTGCATGATGTTTGAGCATGGCTTGATGCCTCGTTTGGACCCAAACGAGTCATGGAGACCGGATAGAGGAGACTAGTAGGTGGGTGTGGACGATGATATTCAGGCGCACACCCTAGCTTGAGGTGATATTCTCTCGCGCTCCGCAGACTTCCAGTGGATGGTCGGTGGCCGGAGCTCACGACCCTGGATGGTTTCTACTAGTAGCCTAGGCTCTCTTCAGGTAGGTGGTATGGGCCTGATATGGTTCCTTGGTGATTGGTGTGGCACCACCTCTCGCCGTGAGTACGAGGCCTGGGGCCCACAGGTTACTCAACTCACTAGTTCCCTCTGGAGTAGGATGCCAATTTGCTCTCGAGTTAGAGGACTATTGTGAGCTTTTGGGTCTTGGGGTCTACGACCTTTAGACCGCTCTGCGTGGTGCTCGTCATGGACGAGGTTTCTTGATTTAGCACCCAGGAGTTTGGGTTTTGTATACCCCTCGGTTATGTTGCTAATCATACTTGTTTGTTGATGTTTGTATTCTTATGCATGTTTGTCCCCGAGCTGGGGTAGCCTTACTGAGTTTGTAAAAACCCACCCTTTTCCACTGTGGAATCCCTATAGGTACTACTAGACTGTACCGAGATGGATGATCGACGGAGCTGGAGATGACCATGGGACCTGCTGCATTACTTTGTGTAGAGTCTTTTAATCTATTCTCTTAGCATGAACTATTTAAGGGCATGATAAGCGGAACATGTTTTATCGAGCTTTTATGTTTTGATTTTGGGTACCCTATAACTATTTTAATTCTTTATGGTTTTATAAACTTGTTCTTCTGAGTTGTTTAAAATGAGCTTTGTTTTAAATTTACATGCCCGAGATGTCAAGTACTATTTTCATGCATTTATAGTTAAGGACTTAGGTTTAGACCCTGATTTGGGTCGGGTCTTTATAGTTGGTATCAGAGCTCAGAGTCATAGATTCTGTAGACTAGCTTACATCGTAAGTTGTTGTTTTGGTCCCATGGTCTTCAGCTGCCAATCGACATCAGGTATTCTAGTAGGGAGGTTAAGGTTTTGTAGCCTGTTTAGTATGATCAGTTATGTTGCATTGCATTGCATTTTTATTGCATTATGTCACTTACTTGCTAGCCTGAAGTTTGTGGACAGGACTGAGATGTCCACGAGACTATTCTATAGTGTGGAGATACCTAGTAAAGTCACTAGAAGTGATGTTTAAAGTCCAAGAGCCTTTTAGCAGTGCGAGCTTTTAAGCTCAGGAGGTGCACAAATCTTGAGGTGCAACCCAGATTTGAGCAGTAGAGGCATTTATTATTATTGAATTTGTTGCAATTGCAAGAGTTGGGCCAAAAGCTGAGATGTTGGCTAGTTTGCATGTTGAGTAGTAGTTGAAGGATGCTCTTCAGATCAGAAAAGAGGTTTCTCAGGTGTCTGCACCAGTTGCAGATGCTCAGGTTGGAGCAGCAAAAAAAAAAAAAAAAAGCCAATGATCTTAAAAGAGTTCAAGAAGTGGGATCTATACCACTTTGTTGGACTGTCTAAACTCTTCTTAGTAGTTGAGGCGTGGTTGTCATTGTTTGAGGTGATCTTCAACCGCCAAGTTTGCCTAGAGGGGCAGAAGATTCAACGTGATGGTTCACTTGAGAGCTCGAGACAAGGTCTGGCGATGGTCTGTCTTGATTTTTTTACCTTAGAGAGTTGCTTCTTGATTGGCTTGCCAAATGTTGATAAACAGAGCGTGTTAGTTCTGTTCCCCTACTTTCAGTAGGGGAATGACGTAGTGTCAGTTTATAAGATAAACTAATTGGACTTGCAAGTTTTTCCAAGGAGCTTACTCATGTCGTTTGGCAAGAGAGAAAGTTTGGGACTACCAGATCGTCTGAGTCTAGGAGTCAGCAGCATGGTTAAGGACTCGATAAGTTTAAGGTCAAGTCCAGTTAGTGAGTTGTGTTTGGAGAATCGCTAGATGTCTCCCATGGTTGTCTACGAGTGAGTCAGATTTGATTCTTTGTTTGGAGTGATTCTCAGAGATCCATGTTGTGGTTGCTGGTAGCGTAAGGAAGTATTCTTTAGGCATCTCAGAAAGTTGAGTTGTTAGTTCAAGGGCAGGAAGTAAGAGAGAGTCTCTTGTTGATCTCGACCTAGGAGGTGAAGAAGCAGTTAGCTAAAGAAGTGTGGACTTTCTTACCTCAGTATTAGGAATATAAAGTTTTGAGTGGGTTGTTAGTTCAGTTTCAATAGTGATAAAGTTCGCCGATGTATTTCTAGAAGATCTGACAAGATTGCCTCCGCCCCGAGCAGTGTTCTTTTTGGGCGAGTTTGAGCTGAGGAATGACCCCATTTCAAGGTTTTTTTTGTGATGACCCTGATAAGGTTAAAAGCACTTAAAGGTTTAGCCACCAGAGTTGTTCGATAATGGCTTTATCCATCCCAGTATGTCATTGCAGGACCCCCGATGTTGTTTCTTAAGGAGAATGATGGACCTATGAGTCTTGTGTTGCCCATAGAGAGCTCGTTAAAGTAATAGTTGAGATAAGATACTCGTCAATCAGCTTCAGAGTGCGTAGTGTTTACCCAAGATTGTTTTGTTATGGTTTCCATCGATTAAGGATCAGGAAAGAGAACATCTCTAAGACAACTTTTAGATCTTGTTTCGGTCACTGGTAGTTCTTAGTGACGTCGTTTGATTTGTGAATTGTGTGCAACGGTTATGGACCTGATGGTAAGAACATTAAAGATGTCCTGAGTGAGTATGTGTTCGCACATGAATGATATCTTGTTTCTCTAAGTTACAGTCATATCATGAGGAATTGATAGGAATTTTGTTAGCACTTTGAGAAAATGGCTTGTTTGCTAAGTTTCTAAGTGTGAGTTTTGGTTGGACTTAGTGGCCTTCTTTAAGGCCATGTGGTTTTTGTCAAGGAATTTCAGTGGATCTTTTGTGACCAATGCAGTAAGCAGTTAAACCAAGTCGATATCAGTGGTAGTTGACTGAGGACACGATTCACTAGAAGGAGGTTAAACGTTACGATCTTTCGGCTTTAAGATTGGTTTAGACAAAATTCGAGAAGATGATGGATTTCAATCTGTTTGGTCAGGACCTGAGAGGTCAAATGGCTTTGTGGCTTGCATTGATGCTTCTAAGATGGTCTGTGTTGTGCTCTTGCTGAGAAAAGGGAAAGTGTTAGTGTGTGGGCCTAGACAACTTAAGCCGTATGAGTAGATCTCTAATTCATGTTTTGGGAGTTCGTAGTCGCAGTGCGCGATTAGAAACCCTAGAGGCGTTGCTAGTTTTGAGAAAATGTGTAGTTATCCGCGATTTTTAAGAGGTTTGAAGTTTGTTTCACCTATCAAAAGTCTGAATTTAAGTTGGTCGGATGGTTGGAGCCTGTAAAGAGTATGGTTGCAAGATTCCTTACCATTCTGGTAACGCTTTTGTGGTTACTTATGTACTAAGTAGAGAAGTTCATTTCCAGTGGCGTTTGTTATTTCTCTGTGTTGTGGTGGCCTTAGTTCGACCGAGCAGAGTTGTGTTGATTGAAAGGTTTCAACTCAGTTGGCTTAATTATCAGCGTAGTTGTTGTTGAGGCCGAGAGTTGCAGCGAGTCAGTTGTATTCGAGATTGCAGTCGAGAGAGCACCGTGAGAGGTCTATTGCTTCTGTTGTAAGCGGTAGTTCAGTTAGGGACTTAATGTGTCTGTTGATGTTGAGTTCAGGCCAAAGTTCTTGTTAGAGGCGTACAGTTCGTTGTTTAGTGGCACCCTAAGTACCAAGATGTATGGAGATCTAAGGATTATGTGCCTACAGAGTATCGAGCAGGGAGATTTTTGTATTTCCAGTTTGGGTTTGACTGTTAATAAGTGAGTTGCATTGTTGTTGCATCCCTTTAGTTTCCTAGGGTGGAAGTGGAACGAGATCTCTATGAGTTTCATTTCAGGACTCCCTAGGACACCGAGAGATTTCACCATGATATTGGTGATTGTGGATCGACCTACCGAGTGCGCTCACTTTACTCTAGGGAAGCTGGATTGTCCTGTTGAGAAGTGAGCACAGTTGTACTTGGGAAGGCTTTGCATGTAGCATAGGGTTCCTGTGAGTATCGTTGTAGATAGAGATATTCGGTCCACTTCGCACTTCTGGAAGAGCCTTCAAGAAGGCAGTGGAGCTACTTGTAAGTTCAGTTTAGCTTTTCATCCATAGACAGATGGTCACATCTAGAGAGTTAGTAAGATTTTAAAGTATATGTTGAGTTTAGATGGGTTTTTGCTCTCTATGCAGTTGAGATAAGTGGATGTATCTGAGGGAGTTTGCTTGTTATCAGTTATCTGTCCATTGTCCAGTGGCACCGCTTGAGGCATTGTTTAGGAAAGTTGTTGTTCACTTGTCCATTGGAACGAGGTTTGAAAGAGAAGTTGTAAGTTTTAAGTTGTCTCAGTTATCTCACGAGGCAGTTTAGGAGGTCTGTGTTGGAATGCTTTCAACTCAAGCCATTGAAAAGTCGTGCACACGTTCATCGTAGAGACATGGAATTTGAGGTTTGCAGCCTTGTGTTCTATTCCTAGCATCGATGCGAGGAATGCAGAGTTATGAGATCAGAGAAAAGCCGATTCTAAGTTGCATGCTCTTTTGTGATTCTCGAGTGCGTTGGCGTAGTAGCATATTGTCAACTATGTTGTTGTGCTCCATACTTGATGCTTCATCAGTATGTGTCCAGCTTGTCCCATGTTGTAGTTCATGAGCTTTTGGAGTTCAATGAGGATCTATCTTTTGAAGAGGAACTTGTATAGTTTTGGATCGAGATCTTAAAGTCTTGAGGATCAATGAGTTGCACTCGTTATAGTGTTGTGGAAAAGGTCTTGTACTCCCGTTTCCAAGGTTATTTGAGCCTTAGTCAACTTTCGAGGACGAAAGTTTTTTAAGGGGGGAATATTGTAATAACCCACTTGTTTGTTGTGTTTAAAAGAGAAATGAAATTTATTTGGGTTACTTAATGACAGTTTTGTGGTTAGGCTCAAAATGAAGGGTAACTTGGTCTTTTAACTTCTATTATTTAAGTCAAATGGTGGATTTCTAGGTCTCAAACTTATTGTTCATCATCTTCCCAACCAAGAGTGTGCTTGTTTCTTCATTGGGTGGGTTGTGTTCGCGAAGCTTCGCCGCCGGTTGTTGATTCGCGTCTTCAACCAATGTTTCCTCCGTCTTCATCTGTGTGTGGGTTGTTTGTGCCGCCACTCGAGCTGAGTCTCGCCGTCGTCAAAGCGTCGTCTGTCGTTGCAGTTTGGTCAAAGTTATGGTCGCGGGTTGCATCGCGGAGCAGCCACGTTGTCGCGCGAGGTTGTCGACGTGGTCAGCTGCGAGGGTAGTCGTGGGTTGCAGTTTTGATTTGTGTTTTGTGCAGGTTGGTTCGAGCAGCTCTGTTGCGGCTGGGTCGGTGTTGTCACAGCGCAGCCGTGTGTTTGTTTGTCGAGGAAGGACCCGTCGAGTCGCCACCGCCTTGTGCAGTTCATCGTGGATGCTCGTCGCCGCTAGCTTGGCATCGTCGGAGAGATGGTGAGGACTCTCTCTCTCTCTCTCTCTCTCTTATTTTGGGTTTAGGATAAAAGAGGTTCTAAATAGAGAAGAAGATGAGTGTTTGGTTTAGAGGTTAAGTTATTTAAGTTATGGGTTATGGTTGTTTGTTTCCAAGTTTATATTCATTTTAAGTTGGAATAGAGTTATTCAAATAAGGAATATGGACTGTTTGGTTATTAGTGTAGAGATATTTAAATGAAGGATTGGGCATGTTTGTTTGTTGGGTTATGGTCATTCAAATGTGGTTTAGGGGCTGTTTGTTTGCAGGTTTATGACTATTCAAGTGGTAAATTAAAGTTGTTTGTTTCTTGGGGTATGAGTATTCAAGTAATGGATTAAGGTTATTTGGCTACTAGTTTAAAGTTAGTTAAAGTGTGGATTATGCTTGTTTGGTTTGTGGCATAAAACCATTCAAGTAGTGATTTATGCTTGTTTGGCTAGTGCTTTAAAATCATTCAAGTAATGAATTAAAGGTGTTTGGTTCGAGGTTTAAATTCTTTTTAAGTGTGGGTTGATGGATGTTTGGATTTTTGGTTGAATGACAAGTAATTGAACCATTAACTTGCTATTCTTCGTTCATCAAGCCAAGGTTGTGCAGCGTGTGTAGCCGCTAGGTGCCGTCGGGACACGTTTTACGAAGTTCTTTCCTGTTTGATGAATTTGATATTCTAGATCCAATTTTGATGGTCTAAAGTGCTAGTTTTGATCGGTTTGTTCGTTTCAGGGCTCGGAGTTATGTTTGGCTAGTTGAAGCTTCTAGTGGATTCATGGAGAGCTAGTAGTGGATTGGCCAAGGTAAGAGACCTTTTACCCCTTCTCGAGGACCTGTGGCTAATACATGTGTTGGTTTACTTACGTTAGTTGATTTGTCTGCTTGTAGCATAACCATGTGCATCGCATGTTGTATTTGATTGCATCGAGAGCATATACACTTTATGTTTGTCTCTTGTATGACTAGTGATGCATGCATCATGTATGTCTGCCTGATATGATCGAGTTGCATGTGGTTGAATGATTGTCCTGATATGAACTTGCACATCTGTCCTGATATGGACTTGCATGATGTTTGATGCACGGCTTGATGCCTCGTTTGGACCCAAACGAGTCATGGAGACCCAATAGAGGAGGCTAGTAGGTGGGTGTGGACGATGATATTCGGGCGCACACCCTAGCTTGAGGTGATATTCTCTCGCTCCGCAGGACATCCGTGGATGGTCGACCGGTCAGGCTCACGACCCTGGATGGTTTCTACTAGTAGCCTAGGCTCTCTCTAGGTAGGTGGTATGGGCCCGATATGGTTCCTTGGTGATTGGTGTGGCACCACCTCTCGTTGTGAGTACGAGACCTGGGGCCAATAGGTTGCTCGACTCACCAGTTCCCTCTGGTGTAGGATGCCAGTTTACTCTCGAGTCAGAGAACTCTTGTGAGCTTTTGGGTCTTGGGGTCTACGACCTTTAGACTGCTCTGCGTGGTGCTCGTCATGGACGAGGTTTCTTGATTTAGCACCCAGAAGTTTGGGTTTTGTATACCCCTCGGTTATGTTGCTGATCATACTTGTTTGCGGATGTTTGTATTCTTGTGCATGTTTGTCCCCGAGCTGGGGAAGCCTTATTGAGTTTGCGAAAACTCATCCTTTCCACTATGGAATCCCCACAGGTACTACTAGACTGTACCGAGATGGATGATCGACGGAGCTGGAGATGACCATGGGACCTGCTGCATTACTTTTTGTAGAGTCTTTTAATTTATTCTCTCAGCATGAACTATTTAGGGGCATGATATGCAGAACATGTTTTATCGAGCTTTTATGTTTTGATTTTGGGTACCCTATAACTATTTTAATTCTTTATGGTTTTATAAACTTGTTCTTCTGAGTTGTTTGAAAGGAGCTTTGTTTTAAATTTACATGCCCGAGATGTCAAGTACTATTTTCATGCATTTAGAGTTAAGGACTTAGGTTTAGACCCTGATTTGGGTCGAGTCCTTACGGCTATAGATAAAATGGATCTCCATGGGCCTTTATGCACTTTATAAGTCAAGGGAGCAAGTTTGTTATGGCTAGTAGAGACCCCATATTTTGCATCGATTAATCTTTTCCAAAGAGCAATATTTTCGGTGCAGTATCTCCAAATCCACTTAGATAGGAGGGCTTCATTTTTGGCTTTCACATTGGTGATCTCAATGCCTCCTTGTTCATGTGGCAGTGAGACCGTCTTCCAGTTAATGAGATGAAGCCCTTTGTGATATGTGGAACCTTTTCATAGGAAGTTCCGAATCAATTTTTCAAGTTGAGAGATAGTTTTGCTTGGCATTTTGAATAATGACATGTAATACGTGGGAAGACTGGTCAATGTGGATTTGATTAAAGTGAGTCTTCCACCTTTGGATATGTGCCCATACTTCCATGAAGATATCTTCCTTTCGACTTTCTCAAGCATCGGCTCCCAGAAGGCAGATGATTTCAGTTTACCTTGAAGGGGTAGCCCTAAGTAGGTCGATGGCCATTCTCTACGCTTACAACCGAATTTATCCGCCAAATCCTGCAATTTTGAATCATTGAGATTGATACCAAGAATTTCAGATTTTGTCATATTGATATAGAGACCCGATAAACTTTCAAAATCATGAATAATCTTGAACAAGTTCTCAATGGCGGCAACATCGTATATAGAAAACAGAAGGGTGTCATCGGCAAATTGGAGATGACTGTAGATAATGACTGTTTGCCCACCCAAAAAGTTCTAGATTTTCAAAAGTTCAATTTTAATCCATGAACTTTCAAGTTTGGTCTATTTTAGTTTTTAACGCAAAGTTTAAAATTAATTCTTATGATAATTTTGAAATTAATATTTATTGAAATTGATTCAATATCAATTTTAAAGAACAAAATAACTATAAAATTTCAATGAGAACCAAATTTAGTATGATTTGAAAATCTATAAACTAAAATTAAACGGACCAACATAAAATAAATATGAAATACCAAATTGAAACAATTATGTTTATGATTATAAATTTTGATTTTTTGAAGTTTAGTTTTTTTTTTTTGAAATAAAAAATAATTCATTAATCGTAATAATTGTAATGGAAAGGCATATAAGTCCACTTCTAATATAAGAGGAGCAAACACAAACAAAAAAATGTTAATATATATTTAGTGTAATTAATTTATGAAAAGAATGTATAAATAGAGAAAAAAGGAATAATCATAATCAATTTTTTTATTAAAATATTTTATTTATTTATTATTATGTTTCTAAAAGGTTAATGTCTTGTATATAGGGTCGGTGACTGTTGCTTTGATTGTTGGATGGTAATCCAATTCAACGCTATGTTTTAATTCAACATTATACTCATATGAAATCCAAACTTAACGGTAAGAGTATTTCTCAAACGATTGAAAATATTGAGGGATGCATTTCAAAAGTGAATAAAATTGACACAAATCCATATTTAATGGCATTTTTTTATATAGTTTAGTATATTCTATTAATGCTAAACTTTATCTAAAATGCTACAAATAGGGAGTTTCTTGGATTAATTCAAGTAATTTTAGTTTGTTAAAAATCATTGATATAACTAAGAGCAAAATTACAAATTGACAGTTAGTGGGACAATAGTTTCATTATTTGGTTGTTCAAAAATTGAAAATATTTGTTGGTTTGGTACAAAATCATCCATAATTATAACAAATACTATTATATATTATATATTTTTTGAAATAATAAAATGGGGGATATATAATAGTAAATACATGTAATACATAAAAGCTTCTAAAAACTCACATGTAATATATAATAGATACTTATTCGTGCTCAAGTATGGATCATTAAAAATGTGTGGCATATAATAATGCATACATATCTTATATATAATTGACACTTTACAAATGCATTTGTCACATTAATAAAAAAAAAATGCCAAAAAATGTATAAGAAACCATTTTCTAAAAGAAATTTGTGTACATTAAAAAAATGAAATTGGAGCTAGATGAAAATTTTCATATAGTGTAATGATTTAATCAATCTTCAAACGATACATATATAATCTTCCATTAATATCACAAACCCTAGAATTTTTAACCAGTACAGCATTGAATATTAAAATCGAAATACGTCATCAAAAACTTAAAAAAAATTATTACATAAAGATTTGATAAGGTGAAATATTTGTTAAAAAGCGTAATAATTAATATAGAGAAGAAAAAAAAAAGTTAGCACCTAAATTCACAATTTGTTAAGCGCTTCCACGTTTTTAACGTCGTCCGAATCTGAATCCTCCTTTAAAAATGGTTGCCGATTCTCTGCATCTCCGCCGGAAACATTGAATGAAGCTGAGAAGTATCCTCTGAAGCTCAGGAGGGATAGCGCCATACACCAATACTACGTTCCCGATCCGCCGCCGAATCCTCGCTTTCTCCGCGGCGGCGCTATCCATCCTGAGTTTCATCGGTTCTTCTTGCTCTCTGGCCGTCGCATTTACCAACTTAGGTTACACAAACGGAGCTATGCTGAGAGTAAGCAGATACGCTGAGCGATCATGCTGCGACGAAATGAGAAGTGAGTATTTTGCGATTGTTTTATCTTTGTATTTGAATTTCGTACAATTCTTTCAAAACATTTCTGTAATCGGAGCATTGATTCAATAATCGCTGGTTAGGGAGGTATAATTGTTCGAAACACCGATGGTACTGAACCGTTTCAGATCGATTTTTTGGAACATAGATTACAGAAGTTGTTTGGTTTATAAAAATTACAATCCAAACAACTAGATTAAGCTAAATGTATCTCAAAATTCAATCGAACTCGGCGGAGAGTTGGGATTTTGTCGTTTTCTTGCTGAAGAGTGGGTGAAACGCGAGGCAAAATCTTCGGCGCGTATCTTAGCTATTTTGGAACCTTATGATATTTTCTTCATTGATAGCAGAAAATTGCATGCTCTTTGCTTCTTTCGGGTCTTTTTTCTCTAAAGAGTCATGTGATAAATGTTCACAAATCATAACCAATGGTCGATGGGGCAAAATTGAGGAACACTGTGTTTTCTTTTCGATGGCCCCGCAACGTTTTATGCAATACAATACAAAAAAGAAATGGTAAAAATTATATCACTAAAGTTAAAAAGGAGGATAGAGAAAACACTTTTAAGCTTTGACTGTTCTTGTGCTAGCTATATGCAGATGCACAATTAGCCATTATGATATTTCCTTCTCTTGAGATTATGTTATTTTTTTGGAGAATATTTCCTGTAAATTGGATCTCGATTTTCTTAAACAGTCTCATCAGATAATTGACTTCAATTGGTTTCTTTTTCTTAATTTATAAATAATTTTATGGAGTCTGAATAGGTTAAGTTCGCTCAGATCTTGATAAGGAGGAAAACTGAGAGAGATAATGTTGATTAAGGTTTTGTGCATATGATAAGTTTGAGCTCAAATTGGAGCTGGAGATCGGGGATGACGATCGGACTCGAAGGTGATTTATGAAAACAGTCACCAGCACGGCCGAAACAATTTTCCCTGCAAATCACCATTTTCTGGCTCCAGAAAATAAAGCAAAGCTGGCGAATCTCTAATCTAACTAGGTAAGCTCTCTATTAACAGAAAATATAATCGATAGACAAAATCTCACAATTAGCTTAAACTACATCACTGAAAATCTGTATCATACTTGTGTATCATCAACAATGTACACACTTGAATCAATATGAATAAAAGAATAATTAGAATACTAATTGACCAAATGTAAAATAATACATCCCTGCCGAACTATAACAAATAAAATAATTGGAATACTACAAATAAGGCTACCCGTAAATTCTTCCCATCTTGTTGGTAATCTATACTATAGCTCTATTCATTTGCTTGATATAGGTCTATTCATTTTCTGATTGGTTTTTGTGGCCACCATCACCGTAGAAGCCTTAATTTCCCTAGTTGCAGGAGAATTTGCTGAATGTCAGGACGAGCTGCCGGTGAGGGATCCACACAATGCAGGGCAAGTTTTAAAGTGTTTAACAGTTCATCACCAAATTTTGGTGTATCTTTCATGAGCTCCAAATCAAACACTTCATTAGTCCACTCCTCCTTTACAATGGAAGCCACCCACTGGGGTAAATCCATTCCATCCATAGCTTCTCCAGGAGATTTTCCTGTCAAGAGTTCCAATATTATGACACCAAGGCTGTAAACGTCTGTCTTTGTTGTGGGTTTTTTGGTTTTGGTTAGCTCTGGTGCATTGTAGCCCTGTGTTCCTGCAGTGGCAATTACATTAGTGGCTGCAGCTGAAGTCATGAGCTTAGGAATCCCAAGATCTGTAATACGAGCATTGGTCTGATCATCCAGCAGAATGTTGCTGGACGTGAGGTTTCCATGAATTAGATTCTCCTCTGTGTGGAGGTAGTTCAAGCCTTGTGTGATTCCAGTTGCTATCTTCATCCTTGTTGGCCAATCGACTATGGTTTCCAACCCGCGAGCTGCACAAAGTTAATGAGAGTAAATTATATTAGTTACAAGTGTAGCTCAACTAGATTTGTAACCTCTTTTATAAGACGTCGCTTCGAGTCTCGGCTCTTTGTTTGAACTGCAACATCAAAAAAAATTATGATAGTAAATTTTTAGTCCAAATTGTTGAGTTTACTTACCATGAAGGAAGGAAGAAAGGCTTCCTCTAGGCATGTAATCAAAGACAAGAAGCTTCTCTCCTTTGGGGCCTATATAATAAGCTCTGAGAGCAATCAGATTTGGGTGTCGAATTTTTCCGAGTCCTGCAACTTCAGATTCGAATTCTTTCTGCCCTTTTGTTGTCTTTTCCCTCAATCTTTTCACTGCAACTTCATTGCCATCTTCTAATGTTGCTTTATATGCTGTTCCATATGTGCTCTTGCCCATGATCTCCGCAGTTGAACACAGAAGATCATCGGCAGTGAAAACAAATTGCCCATCAAAATGAACTAGTTTTCCTCCAGCTTCACCTGCCCCAACTTGGGTACTGCTCGGTGCTGCCTTCTCAGCACTCCTTGCAACTACTCGTTTGGATGTCGTGTTGTCATTCTTTTTGGCAACAGATCTTTTTGACAACAAACAACAGAGCATAATCGAGCAAAGAATAAATAGAAGCACCAACAGAGCTCCAGCCGCTATAAGAATTATGTCCTTTACACTAAGTTTGCTGTGCTGATGCGGTTTCGGGATCTCGATTGATGGAGTTGTATTATTCTGTGGGGAGGATGCAGGTAGACATGTGGTTGAAGAACTAAAACCACAGATTTGAAGGTTCCCAACAAAAGAGCTCGCATTGAACTTATTTGACAGAAGAATTGGGACAGGGCCAGAGAGCTTGTTGTAAGAGACATTAAAAGACGTCAGATTCAACAAACGGGTCAATGATGTTGGAATCTGTCCCGTGAAGTTATTTTCTGATAAATCAAGTTGGCTAATAGCAGAAATGTTCCCAAAACTTGCAGGAATCTCACCACTAAAACGATTCTTCCCAAGCTTAACCACCGAGAGATTCTGCAATCTATCAATATCTCCTGAAATCTGGCTTTCAAGGCGATTATTTTCTACATTCAATAACTCAAGAGAGGATAGATTTGAGAAGTTTGAAGGTAAGCCGCCATTAATGGCGTTGTTTGACAAATCCAAAAGGCGAAGCTTCTTCAGACTGCCGATTTCACCAGGTATAGCCCCAGAGATCTTATTCTCACTAATGGAAATCTCTTGAAGCCATTCCAATTTGCTCAAAGAAGCTGGAATTGCTCCAGATATGACATTATGATCAAGCGTTAGAACCCCAAGTGGGCAAGTACTGTTTCCAGAACCACCCCAAGAATCTGGGATTGTCCCAGAAATATTATTATGCTCAAGGGCAAGAATTCTAAGAGAAAATGACTGCATAAAACGACTAGGAATAGCTCCCGACAATGAATTGTAGCTCAGATTAACCCTTATCAATCTGGTAGAATTAGTTAAACCAGAAGGAATTTCTCCAGTGAGCAAATTGTTGCTCAAATCAAGAGTTCGAAGAAGTGGAAGATTACCAATTGTAGAAGGTATAGACCCTGAAAATCTGTTGTTGAAAAGATAAACTCCTCTGAGATTCCGAAGGTACCCGAGCGACCGGGGGATGATGCCGGAGATCACATTGTCGTGGAGGCTGAGCTTCCGAAGCTCCCGGAGCTGCCCAATCATGTCGGAAATGCGGCCGGCTAGAGCCTTCCACGGAAGCTGTATAGCAATGACCTGCCCGTTCACACACTTGATGCCTACCCACTGCCCTGAACAAGCTCCATTGCTGCCATTCCAGCTATGCAAAACTCCTTTCAGATCAACAAGTTCCTGCTTTATAGCTTGAAGAGCTAGAAAATCTCCTTGCGTAACAGCCACTCCATCCCACATCTGTCCAGTGACTGGTTGAAATTCAAAAGCCAAAAGATGAGCAAAAAACAAAGCAATGAGGTATGAAGAACAGTTTTTCCATTGTTGAATCTTCCATATTCTATTCTTATTGGGTGATTTAAAGCACCCATCAACTGTTTTTGGTGCAGGAATCTGCATGAACTGAAATGGGTGTGCCTGAAATTCACTGAAAAAGTTGTGGCCTTTTCCCATGAACAAAAAGAAACTTCAGCTCAAAAGTGGAAAGAGAAGGAAGAGATATAGGTAAAGTAAATTTTTTTCTTTTTTCTTTCGTTTTGCTCTGGTTATTGTAGGGTTTTATATAAGAGTAGAAGAAGAAACAAGAAGGAAAAAAGAAATAACGGGAAAATAACAAAGAGCTGAGAGAAATAAGTTGGACTGAGTCTGATGAAGCATTTGAGGATCTGAAATGTTGTATTATAATTTAGTTTGGGCAAAGGATTTAGTTTAGCAAAGGCCAAGAATGGAGTCAGAGTCTTTGGGCTTTTAATGCTAACGACTACACTTCTCTTCAGTTATTCGGACTGTGGCATTGTGTTTCTTCCCTTATTCTTTAACGATTTGTCGGTCTTCCAACGGCTATATTTGGTTTGGGTCAGCATAGTTGGTGGATTATATATACTCAATAATGGGAGTTTGGACGTACGTTGTGCCACTTGGACCAGAAAATTTACACCTTGTTTGATTTGAGCGAGATGAGATAGACTTATGAACTATTCTTCTTGGCCATCATTAATATAATTTTATTTATATATACACATACATATACATATATATGTGGTATGTGTGAGAGAGGCGAGATAACCGAATCTCTAATCTTAAAGTCATTAATACTAGATGTCAATTGATTTATGATCATTTTGATATAATTTAATAGCTATTTAGTTTAATATACGATTCATATTAATATGTTAGTTGAATTATGTTTATTTTGACCTCTAGCAGGTTAGAGGTTTTGCAATCTCATCCACCCTCATTTGATAACCAGTTCGTTTTTTGTTTTTAATTTTTAATTTTTTCTTTTAGTTTTATATTTAAAAAAATAAAAAATCTTATATATTTGATAATTGATTTTAGTTTTCTGTTTTTAAAAATTAAAAACAAAAAAACATGGGTCATGTAACTTAATCCTACTCTATAAATTGATAAATAAGGCCTTATTTGATAACTATTTCGTTTTTTGTTTTTTATTTCTAGTTTTTCATTTTTTTTGTTTTTAGTTTTCTATTTTAAAAAATAAAAAATCGTATATGTTTGATATAAATTGATAACTAAGGCCTCGTTTGATAACTATTTCATTTTTTGTTTTTTGTTTCTAGTTTTTCATTTTTTTTTGTTTTTAGTTTTCTATTTTAAAAAATAAAAATCGTATGTGTTTGATAATTGATTTTAGTGTTAGACATGTTTGATAACTGATTTTTGTTTCTAAATATCACATTTTTTTAGACTTTTTTTAAATTTTTTACTCTTTATTCTTGATATTTTCATACTTTTTAGAAAACGAAAACAAAAAATTGTTTTTAAAAGCTCCTTTTTTTAGTTTTAAAATTTTCTTTAATATTTTAAAAATCAAAATCAAAATTAGTTATCAAACAATCTTGTTTTCAAAAAAGTTAAAAATAAAAACAAAAAATGAAATAGTTATATACCAAGCCTAAGTAAATGAAATCTTATTTTATTTCTCAAAATCTCCTCTCTCTTTTTTCTTCATTTGCTTCTTACTAGTTTCAGAAGAGAGAGAAAAAAAACACAAAGGAAAAACTCTCAATCTCTAATTTAATGTTGAAGAAAAACGGCAATTTCATAAAATCAAAATTCTTTTTATAGCAATTTATACTTTTTCTAATTGAATTGAATCATTAAAACCTGTTAAAATTGGTTATGAGTCGGACAACTATTACCATGCCAAAAGTGCATTAATATTTAAAAATAAAACAAAGCCAATTAGATGGGTTTGATTTGGTTATTTGGCATTTTACAAGTTCTTAAATATTTTCGGGACTTAATTTTTCTTGAATATTGTTTAGAGCTCTTTAACATCTGAAAATATTAACAAAGAAATTCAAGGGATTAAAAATGTTAGCGCAATTTTCCCTAATTGTTTTATTGAAATTTTGGGTAAGAAAACACATAAATCCAGCAAAAAGAAATATAACTAATATCAAACTGGTTAGCGGACACCCAAATAAAAGAAGAGAAAAATCTCACATGTTAAATAATAGTTATTGTGCTTTGTGATCATGTATATGTAAAGTTATTTCATATATTAAAAAAAGGACACAAAAGAAATGTTATTTTAGAAGATAATTTCAATAAAATTCGAACCCCTACGGAGACGTTGGATCCAAGATTACGTGATTTTTGGAGAAATTTCAAGCAAAGAATTTCAATGAATGCCTAGTTTTGCTTTGAACTATTCGATACACATGTTGTGTACGGAAACAAACAATGAATTCAAATAAAGTCCGCAAGAAGAATTGATAAATGACAGCTAAAGTCCGCAATCCCTGTCTTTGAAGCCCCGACTTTCAAAATGAACGTTAATAATTGAAGAATTCAACAATTTAGACGCGATGAGAATAACAGTCCAAATAGACCAATAGACCAGTTCAATGTGAAAAGTACCATATTATAATAAAAACAATCCAATGATCATCTAACCTCTGAACCATTCAAATTGCCATATTGTTCGTCAAATTGAGTGCCTTTCATTACAAATTCATAAACCATTGCCCATTTGGTTTTTGTTTTGAGAAATTAATCATATAAATGCAACTTATATCCATGTTTTACACCAACACAAAATGACAACCAAAAGATTAGTCATCAAAATCTTGTTTTAGAGTTTGGCTTCTCAAAAACATCATTTGCAAAACTAACATTTGGGTAAATCCACTCGACTATGGTTCTTGTTTCCTTGAAAAGCTCATGAGACAGTTGTACAACACTGCATAACAGATCCGGTTCAAGTAAGTTGGACCAGGCTCGTGGTAGCAAAGCCGAACCCCTATGTAGAACACGATTCTTTTTTAACGAAGAGTCATGCTTACATTGAGATATGGAAAATACATAAAGCTGAACAAGATTTAGATTATGGCTGATAAAATCTAAAGCTTATAAAACCTCCATCTCCAATTGTACGAGGTGGAAACCGAATTACCCTAGAAATGTGCATATTCAAAAGAGTAATTCAAGTTTTTATAAACACCCATCATAAAAATACCTAATGGTTAAAACATCAATCATGGAGTAAAGTAGGAATGAAGAAGGCTTTGAAAAATAAGAGAGTAATAAATTTAATCCATAGTAATCACTTGTACCTGATATGATAGTCACAAATATTTTTTTTTAAAAAAAAGTTTCTATAAGCTATATTTCTTGTCCAATGCAAACTCAAATTTCAAATTAGGTGCATCACAAACTAATTTTAGAGAACCATATGGCCTTACCTTACTATATTATGCTGAGGTAAACTCCTAGAAAATTAGTTTCAAAATGAGTAACCAACATAGATCGAACTTATAATCTCACATTTTTACTTGATTTTTAATTGACCATATGGTTACTTAACCCTATAAAACATTTAGTTTTGACTACTAAAGATTGAAATCAATCCTTCAGAGTATTATCTCAAGGCTTTTATTTGATCCATGAGTCAACTTCATGTAAGTTGGGTCAATCCATTGAACTAAGAAAAACAGAAATCTAAACAAACCTCAAGCGATCTACATTCTACATTGAAAGATGATCAACATCATCCTTGTTTTTTTCTTTTTTTTTTCAGTAAGGGTTGAGATTTGAACTAAACCTGTTGAACACATTCTTATGGTGCATGTGACAAAGATATACATAATAGAAAACGTGAACAAACAAATATATATTTAAATTTATAGAAAGGAAAACCCATAGGTATACAATATAACATATGGTCAATAGATGAGATTTGAACAGTTCACAAAGACATAAACCATTGGAGAGAAAAATGTACTCTAATTTCAAGAAACAGAGCAGGTAAGAAATAAAATGCCACATTGCGTTACGAAAAAAATCCGAATCAAAAGATATAACAAGATCGATAGTAAAAGAAGAGAGGAAAAACAAATTGAATCCATAGAGACATGCATGAAGTATCATATTCTATCTTAAAGAAAACGAACAGATTGTTAATACGAAAATTTGCACAAAAAGATTAGTACTATATAGCTGCATCTTATTTCGTCTACGCCAATTTCAAGATTTAATGCCTTTACCGATACCGGAGCGAAGGCGATTCCATCCCCTGATCTGTTCAAATCACGTGCGAGCAGCCACAGGCACGGCGGCGGCGGCGGCGGCGCTGGAAGCCGCGCTGCTGAAGAATGAGAGGAATCCGGTGGAAATACTTTCTTGTTCGTCGAGGAAGAGATCTTCAGGAACCCTAAACGCACCATGGGCACAGACCAGACCAACACCGACCAACAGAGCCGAGACGAGGACCGATCCAACGCTGGTGAGGAACACGACGAACACGCTGAGCAAAATCAAGAGAATTAGGGTTTCGCTATCCTTGAATGTTCGGCCGAATAGAACCAGCGGCTGATCGGACGGGCGGAAGAGGTAGAGGAACAGCCACGAGCACAAAAGCGCGGCCAAAAGGAGAAGAGAAAGCGGATTGGTAAGGAGAGAAAATCCGAGGATCAGACCAACCACGGCGAGGTAATTGACGCGAAAATAAGCGTAGTTCTTGCGGATTCGCAGAGTCGCATCGGAGAAGGACTCCGGCTTGGAGAACGCCGTCCGATCGGCAAGCTCAGCCCATGGTTTCCGCTGGGAGAGGCCGTTCCGAAGCGAGTCCGATAGGTTGTTGATGAAGGCGCGGAAGGCCGGGGTGGTGACAGGGCCTTGAGATTGAAGGGAACCGCCAGATGCGGAGGCGGCGGCGACGGCGGTGGATTGAGGGTTGGAGATGGGAAGAATGGCCGGAGAGGAGGAAGACATGGTCGGTGGATCTTGAAGGAAATGGAAGAGAATGAAAACGACGAAATAAGACCTCTGCTACCAATATATAGCAGAGAAAAACGCGTATGGGGGAAGTTGGGCGTTCTTTCTCTGCGGTTTCTGATCCTGACCGTCCATACCAATTGATTTGATCGGTCAACTAATTGAAAACATAAAAAAAAAATTCTTTTTATTTTTTCATACGTGAATATCAAAAAACATTTATAGAAAATTAATTTTTAAGTAGTGATCATCATAGATTAAATTTATGAATCTTTTCTAAGTTACTAGAATATTTGAACGTGTTTTTCATGTGATATTTTTTTCTGTAAGTGTGGTATGTGAAATTATATTTTTATTTATTAAAATACTTATAAATAATAATATATATTTTAATATATATCATAATATTTATGCTAAAATTTTACTTTATACCCAATTCTTTTTTTTTTCATTCGTTTATCATTTTAATTTAATCTAATCATCATCTCGATCTTTTCATTTATATGGACGTAAAACATCTTTTCAAATTTCTAACTCTTTTAAAATACTATAACACTGATTAATTAATTGAAATATATCATGTATCTTTACTATTAATTGTAATATTTGAAAAAATCGATCTTAATAGCTCAAATTTATTATTATATATATATTTATTTGTTATCAAACATTTAATTGGACCTGAAAGTATCGAAAATAAAATACAATTTCCTTTAAAAAAACACACAATCTAAAATTTCAAAAATCCTATTTGTTTTATTATTTCACTTTATATTATATAAGTAATAAAAAAGAAAGAAAACATTGAAAAAGAAAAGATAAAATCTATTATTGTCTCTTCTCATTCTTTCTATCATCGCCAATAGAACGAATTTTGATGAAATATCAATTTTTTAAATATTAATTAAAATAAATTGAGTAAATAAAATAATAATATTATATTTTTATTTTAAAATTTATTATTCTCTATGAAAATGATATGGTGTATAAATTTATATGGACTTTTTTCATAAATAGACCCTATTTGAAAAGTATTTGCAAATATATATATCTACGAAAATATTAGCAAAAGTAGATTTTGTTTTAATACATTATAAAATCCGAAAATAATGAATTACAATCATACCCTCATATTGGTTGTTTTTTAATTTTGGAAGAAAAATTTCAAAAAAGGAAAACTATCTCACATTCCAAACCACAAATCGCAAATTTATGGGCATTAATTGTAGAAAAACATATCCTCCGAAATCACATTTAATTGTAGAGACGTTTCATCTTCCTTTTTTAATACCTTATAAATTAAAAAAAAACGATCAAATTATTGGTTTTTCATTTGGGGAGTAGAATTTTAAAAAAGGAAATTCGTCTCACATTTCAAACCAGAAATCACCAATTTATGGTGCATTAATTGCAGGACGAGAGTGGCGACAATACATTGTTAGATGTACTGTGTTGTGATTTACATACAGTATAGTTCGTAATGTCGTGTTATTTGATTCTAGTAATTTTATTTATAAATAAACCGTATGAGCCGTTGAACGTTCAATTTCGTTGATTGAAACCAGAACACGTTTAATAATCACACAGTATTGAAACAACTTAGTATATACGGTACAACCATTATATATCATGTATCATACCGTATTTTTAAAACTTTGTGTTTTTTTTTAAGTGTTTAATTTGCTGATATGGATACTTGTAGTGTGATTTAATACGTTTGCGACAACGAACAAGTAATTTTGAATGTACAATACCGTATAGTAAAACATTGAGAAATAACATATGTAATATTTGTGAATTGATAGAGACTCGTACTGTTGGAACAACTTTACACAAAATTACTATTTAAAGTGAGATCAATAGTAAATAAAAAAGGTATCATGGGTTACAAAATTGAAATTGAAAGCGTTAGACATAAAAAAAAAGATTGTAATGTAAAATCATCATTGAGTGAATGCGTTCCTCAATATTTATGCGACGCTCTTCAGCTACTTCATGATTATGGTACATCTCATTTTCATCCTACTGACCATTATGTGCAATACAGATTGGAATGTTTGTTGAACTTATAAGGAAAAGTTGTATAGTATTACAAAAATGTCCAAATAATATTGCTCTATATTATAAGTCGTATAATATACATGTATAAACAATAAAGTACAATGGAATGAAAATTTAATGAATAGTAATATGAGTACGAAAAATGTATTATACATGAATAAAAAAGAATAATAAACCATAAATGTATTGTGTAACTTATACAATATGTATAATGAAATAATGAAACATATAGAATTTTGTATAGTTTATACAGTAATATAACGTACGGTACATGAAAAACTACATTAGATAATACTTAAATATACATGACTTGAACATTTTAGTATGTAGATAATACTATTCTACATATGATTTAAATACATTTCTAAACAGAAATATTGACATTGTAAATAACACTATGTGCAATTTTAAATGAAAGGATTAATGAACCTATAAGGAAAAGATGTACAATATAACTAACCTAAAAATATAGTATAAACATACGATATATAGTCAATTATACAATTTCTTTGACTATATAGAAATCGAGGACGTGTGAATATACGGTATATACTCAATTATACAGTTTTGTAGATGTATATACAATCAATTATACCACAATATGAATTGGAAAGTACGAAGATACTATTGTTTTACATATGATTTTACTACATTTTCTAAACATGATTTTTGACATTCTAAAGATTGGAATATAAATGAATTAAATGTACAAATTTGACATAAATAGAAATAAAACATATCATACTAAACAATCTGAGACATATCGAATCACGACTATACTGAAAATGAACAGTAACATGTTAATGGTGATGGATAAGTAACAAAAACGTGATACAAATACTGTGAAAAACGGAGATTATTGAGAGAATATGACTTAACTCGTTTGATTATACCATCCGATCGGAGCTTTGTGGTCGAAGAAAATTTACATTTTACGTAGTGGCCGGAATGTGAAAAGAGAGAATGAATAGAGCTGAAGAAACGAAAATGGAGGAATGGAGGAAGAAGAGTGAAACATAAAAGGAAAAGGAAGAAAGATGGAAGATAAATGAGAAAAGGAATTAAAATTTTTTGCATTAAAAGAGTTGACAATTAAATATGGTATGTTTTAAAAGAATGGAAAATATGTTTAAATGGGTGTTTTAATTCAAAAATTTAGTATTAAGTGTGATAAATGGCAAAATGGTATTAATGAAAAATTAATAATTACGAATTTTAATAAAAAAATTAACTTTGCAAAAAAAAAACTTTGGCACCTATATTTGCAAATACTTTTCGGATATGGTCTAGTTACTATAATTTCCCTAAAAAAATAGTAATATAGTTATTAATATAATAACATTATTTAAATAATACATAATATTGTATTAATAATACTGTATTAATGATACATAGTACTATATTAATAATAATGATTTGTATTAAAATACATAATAATGTATTGATAATAATATTGTATTAATGATGCATAATACTATATTAATGATACATAGTATTATATTAGTAATAATATTATTGTATTAAAATACATAATACTGTATTAATAATACTATATTAATGGTACATAATATTATATTAATGGTACATAATACTGTAATAATAATAATAATAATAATAATACGGATTCTCTCAACCATCAAAGAGTGTTTTTATGTTATTCCCACTTTCTGTATATACACTTTAATTTTGTTCATGTACAAATTTATGTTTTTGTAAATATCTGTAAATAAAAGAGAAAAAAGCCATTCAAGACGAAGCCGAAAAATTGCGGTGTTCAGCACACCCAGAGCCTACTTCTGGCTTGGAAAATACTTGATATTTTCAACACCCGAGGATTAGATTTCCAAAAACAGAAGCTTAAGACTACAGAGTCCGATGCGAAGTACCAACGGTTGTAAGGCGCGACAATGCGAGGAAGCGATAGCGCGGTAAATCCAGTGGTCGCCGGCGTAGGATACAGCTAAAGTTTACGTGGAAGTTTTGAATCCGTTCGAAGTCTACTTCAGATGTGCATCCGAAGTGGAAGGGGGTATGCTCAATAATGCAACTTGGAAGATTCGACCTGTCGGCTGGTCATCTCAACTATTTACAGTTTGTCATGTTGTAATAATTTAGATTCCTTCACTGTTTGCTTTCTGTCAACAATTGCCAAGCAAGTAGACAAAATAGAAGAGAAGATTCAAAAGGAGTTCAAACACGTTCCCAAACCAATAAAGGGTAACTCCTTAGTTGGGACAAAACCTTTGTTTCAACCGCCAACTCTAAGTCAAGATATAACTCTTGACAACAATACGAATTCTCTCAAAGATATTCAAAAAATGCTAAAGAAGCTGACCCTAGGAGCTACTTCTCCTTCAACAAGTCAAGGGATCAATGTAATATTTGAACCCTCAGACTATGACATCAAAGAATTCATAAAACAATATCTGGAGAAAGGGGTTTCGTCACAACCCAGCACTTCAAAGGCCATTTCCGCCATCTCAGAAAAGGATCCACGTCTGTTCTACAATAGACCATTCTTTCCAGATGTAGCCTATGAGGAAAAGAGCATGATGACCACCACGGCATTCAGTGGTACGGAAATCCATGAATGGAATTTAGATGGTCTATCTGACCACCTAATTCTTAATTTGGCCAACACAATGATGATGGCCGCAAATGCCTACAAAACCAAAGGAAAAAAGAACCGAGAGATCGCCCAACTCCTGACCTCCGGTTTTACAGGCTTACTCAAAGACTGGTAGGACAAATATATGACACCAGAAAAAAGACATGCGATCCTCACTCATATCACCACAACTACCAGAGAGGTACCTAGTGGCGTCCCTAATATGCCGCCAACTAGAGAATCTTTAGATAAAGAAGATGCCGTATACACCCTAGTGTATACCTTGTCAAAGTTCTTCATCGGCGAACCTACATATTTCGAAGAAAGGTCTGCCACTATCCTTCTCAAAATGAAGTGCAAAACTCTCGGTGAGTTTCGTTGGTACAAAGACATGTTCCTCACCAAAGTTATGACTAGGTCAGATTGTAACTCAAACATTTGGAAACAAAAGTTTGTGGAAGGCTTGCCAAATCACTTCGCCCAGCGCTTTGAAAGAGCCTTAGCAGACCTATGGGATGGTCATAACGTTGAATGGGAAACCTTGACTTATGGTGATATCAATGCAATAATCATCAAGGAAGGACTCAAACTCTGCGATGAAATGAAGCTCCGCCGTAAGCTTGACAACCCCAAAATTGGGAAGGCAGTTCTTGGCGAGTTGTGCTATCAATATGGTCTTCAAAACGAACTACCATCGGCAACGTCAAGAAGGAAAGGTCGAAATCAACCCTTCCAATACGCTAAATATCAAGGGAAGAAAATATTTAACGACAATCGTCGTAAGGAATCCCATAAAAAACCCCGCTATCAGAATCGATATTAGGGAACAAAAAAGTATACCCCACGTAAAGGGAAGCAAGTATGCTACAAGTGCAAACGTCCAGGACACTATGCGAATAGATGCACAGTGGCCGACAAGATCAATGAGCTTGACATAGAAGAAGAGCTCAAAAATCAAATTTTAAATATGGTTCTTTCTGACTCAGAATCAGAAAGTGCAGAGAGTGACGAGCAAGCGATTGGCCAAATCCTCGACGACCATGAGGATACAGACAGCTTCTCCTCCTCAAGCGCACATGATTCAATCAACCATGTTGGCATGCGTGCCTGTGGTGGTTACATTAATGTGTTAACAATGGATCAACGGGCTCTATTCGACATAGCCGAAAGAGTTAATGATCCAGAATTACAAAAGAATATCATCACTGATCTCAAGGCATCTATTGATTCTACCTCGGCAACCGAGCAAGAGAAACCAAAGAAGGCCGATGAAGTCGAGCCGTATACATTAACGGAGGTAATGAAACGTTTCCTCGTTACAACCAAATCAATCTCGACTAAAGAGCTTCAAGCCGAGATTAGGAACCTTAAAAAGGAGGTTCAACAACTCAAACTCGACATGGTCAATCATGTGTCGAAAATATGGGTCGAAGTAGCAACGCTAAAAAGTGCACCCATCATTCAAGATGATCAAGAGGAAGATATTCCTGACGATCAGCAATCATTCATTGGACAAATCACCAAAGTTCCATACCAAAAATGGTACACTCTTGTTACCGTTAAAATAGGTGATTTTGAAACAGAATTAGTTGCCCTGCTTGACTCAGGTGCAGATCAAAATTGCATTCGCGAAGGTAGAATACCTTCGATATATTTCGAAAAAACTCTCGTTACGCTCACAAGCGCTAACCAAGAGCAACTTGATATTGAACATAAATGATCCAATGGTCATATCTGCAAAAACGGTATTTGCTTCGTAAACACCTTCATACTAGTCAAAGATCTTAATATGGAAATCATATTAGGAACCCCATTCTTAACCCAATTATACCCATTTCAGATAACTGAAAAGGGTTTAGAATCAACTGCTCTAGATTCCAAAATCATTTTTGAATTCACTCAACCCGTGAAATCCCACGTCGTTGATATGATTCAAACAAAAGAAACCCAAATCGATTTTCTAAAAGATGAAATATCTTACAAGAAAATTGTAGAGCAATTAGTTAATCCAAGAATAACAATTCGGATTAACCAATTTCTCAAGAAGCTCGAACAAGATCTCTGTTCAGACTCCCCCAATGCATTTTGGAAACGAAAACGACATGTCGTTTCCCTTCCCTATACAAGAGACTTTTCGGAAGAATCAATTCTGACTAAGTCAAGGCCGATTCAAATGAACGCTAACCTTCTTGCCATATGCAAGAAAGAAATTGATGATTTGTTGCAGAAAAGGTTAATCCGACCATCAAAGAGCCCATGGTCCTGCTCAACATTTTATGTCAACAACCAAGCCGAGAAGGAACGCGGTGTCCCCAGGCTGGTAATCAACTACAAACCCTTGAACAAGGTTTTGGAATGGATTAGATATCGCATTCCCAACAAAAATGATTTAATAAAGCGCATTTCAAGCGCAAAAATATTTTCAAAATTCGATCTTAAATCAGGATTTTGGAAAATTCAAATTGCCGAAAAAGATCGTTACAAAACTGCTTTCAATGTCCCCTTTGGACAGTATGAATGGAACGTTATGCCTTTTGGTTTAAAAAACGCTCCCTCCGAATTTCAAAAAATCATGAATGATATTTTCAATGGCTTTCAAGAATTTTCAATAGTCTACATTGACGATGTTTTGATTTTCTCTCAAAATATTGACCAACATTTTAAACACCTTCAAACGTTTTACAATGTTGTCAAAAGAAATGGCCTTGTTATTTCGGCCAAGAAAATCAAACTATTTCAAACCCAAATCTGTTTTCTCGGATTTGATATCAATTTGGGCCTCATAAAGCCCATCCACGAGTCCATTGAATCGCTTCCAAATTCCGGACGGATCACCGACAAAACCCAATTACAAAGGTTTTGAAATTTCATTTTAAATTACGTGGCGAATTCCTTCAAGATATCGGGCCCATTTGCAAGCCTTTTTTGAGCGACTCAAAAAGAATCCAAAGCCTTGGATGCGGACAAGCATATTCTTTGCTAGTCCAAAAATCAAGGCTTTAGTCAAATCAATTCCCGTTTGAGTTTGCTTAATAATGAAGCAAATCTCATAGTGGAGACCGACGCGCGTCGATATCGGATATGGAGGAATCACGAAATAGGATGAGGATAAAAAGGAATCCATAGTACGATTCCACTCTGGCGTTTGGAGCAGCGCGCAGAACAATTACTCCACAGAAAAAGGAAATCCTTGCAATAGTAATCTTGTGTGTACGAAAATTCAAGGAGACTTAATCAACAAACGTTTTTGATCAAAGCAGATTCGAGCATCAAATTTCATTTTAGAAAAGATGTTAAAAACACGGTTTCTAAACAAATTTTTGCGGATGGCAAGCCATTTTATCATGTTTTAACTTCGAGATTTTGCCTATAAAAGGGACGGAAAACGCCCGGCAGATTATCTCTCAAGAGAGTTCCTCTCTCAAACATCTCTCTCTCTCTCCCCATGGAAAGACGAGGCAAAGGTAGAGGTCGAGGAGCATCCTCCTCATCTTCAAGGCGACCTCTGTGCTTGCAGTGACCTCTGCTGCTTCTTCAAAGAAATCCTCAGGTACCAAAATGTCACCGATTCATATGCCGATGACTCTAATTATACAATTGTAACCGAGAGGCAAAGGTAAATCCAAAAGTGGGTCATCCACCCACATTCCGCTTTGCACATCCCGTGCGGTAGTCTCAAAATAATTCGCTAACAACGTTTGCTACGGCCGTTGTTCCGATGATTCATTCCTCGACCGAATTAAAGGGTTATTTCAAGAAACCTACTCCTTATGGAGAAATCATCATAGAACACGAATTCGACGATCCAAATATTTCAAAAATCGCGAAAACATTTTTTCTCCCGGCTTTTTCTTTATGCTAGAATTCCATCATAAAACCCGTCGGTTTTATGAATTCATTTTAGTAGACACGAAATCGATGATATAATTCATCATCCCGATCCAAAAGATCTGAACGGATCGCATATTCCAAATTTAAAATTTTCAAAATTCTCAATCCACGACATGGAACCAAGGTCTCCATACCGAAAAAGCATTCTCGAGGAATTTCCATCCTCAAACCTCATCGATATCCGCGACTACGTTCGTGCTTGGTATCAGGTACTGTTTTACCAAAATTTCAAGCACTCGTGGTTTATTCATTTTTGCCCGAACGCACAGAAGGTTCATTTCTCTATGTGGTTCGTCAATTGGTGGACAATATTCGGTCCTACTACCAATATCTTCCCCGTCCCGATTCAAGAATCCTTCTACTATTTTTTGAAGAATATCTTCAAAAATAGTTTTCCAAAATTACGACATGTCGTTTCCCTTCCCTATACAAGAGACTTTTCGGAAGAATCAATTCTGACTAAGTCAAGGCCGATTCAAATGAACGCTAACCTTCTTGCCATATGCAAGAAAGAAATTGATGATTTGTTGCAGAAAAGGTTAATCCGACCATCAAAGAGCCCATGGTCATGCGTAGCATTTTATGTCAACAACCAAGCCGAGAAGGAACGCGGTGTCCCGAGGCTGGTAATCAAATACAAACCCTTGAACAAGGTTTTGGAATGGATTCGATATCCCATTCCCAACAAAAATGATTTAATAAAGCGCATTTCAAGCGCAAAAATATTTTCAAAATTCGATCTTAAATCAGGATTTTGGAAAATTCAAATTGCCGAAAAAGATCGTTACAAAACTGCTTTCAATGTCCCCTTTGGACAGTATGAATGGAACGTTTTGCCTTTTGGTTTAAAAAACGCTCCCTCCGAATTTCAAAAAATCATGAATGATATTTTCAATGGCTTTCAAGAATTTTCAATAGTCTACATTGACGATGTTTTGATTTTCTCTCAAAATATTGACCAACATTTTAAACACCTTCAAACGTTTTACAATGTTGTCAAAAGAAATGGCCTTGTTATTTCGGCCAAGAAAATCAAACTATTTCAAACCCAAATCTGTTTTCTCGGATTTGATATCAATTTGGGCCTCATAAAGCCCATCCACAGGACCATTGAATTTGCTTCCAAATTCCCGGACCAGATCACAGAAAAAACCCAATTACAAAGGTTTTTGGGCTGTTTAAATTACGTGGCCGAATTCCTTCAAGATATCAGGCCCATTTGCAAGCCTTTTTTTGAGCGATTCAAAAAGAATCCAAAGCTTTGGACAGACAAGCATATTGTTGCCGTCCAAAAAATCAAGGCTTTAGTCAAATCAATTCCCCGTTTGAGTTTGCTTAATAATGAAGCAAATCTCATAGTGGAGACCGACGCGTCCGATATCGGATATGGAGGAATCCTGAAATAGGATGAGGATAAAAAGGAATCCATAGTACGATTCCACTCTGGCGTTTGGAACGACGCAAAGAACAATTACTCAACGAAGAAAAGGAAATCCTTGCAATAGTCTCGTGTGTGTACAGAAATTCCAAGGAGACTTAATCAACAAACGTTTTTGATCAAAGCAGATTCAGAGCATCAAAATTCATTTTAGAAAAGATGTTAAAAACACGGTTTCTAAACAAATTTTTGCCAGATGGCAAGCCATTTTATCATGTTTTAACTTCGAGATTTTGCCTTTAAAAGGGACGAAAAACGCCCTGGCAGATTATCTCTCAAGAGAGTTCCTCTCTCAAACATCTCTCTCTCTCTCTCCCCCCCCCCCATGGAAAGACGAGGCAAAGGTAGAGGTCGAGGAGCATCATCCTCATCTTCAAGGCGACCTCTGTTTGCACAAAGACCTTTTCTCACGCTTCTTCAAAGAAATCCTCAGGTACCAAAATGTCACCTGATTCATATGCCGATGACTCTAATTATACAATTGTAACCAGAGGCAAAGGTAAATCCAAAGCTGGGTCATCCACCCACATTCCGCCTGCACATCCCGTGCAGCCGTCTCAAAATACGTCGCCAACAACGTTTGCTACGGCCGTTGTTCCCGACAGATTCATTCCTCGACCCGAATTAAAGGGTTATTTCAAGAAACCTACTCCTTATGGAGAAATCATCATAGAACCTGAATTCGACGATCCAAATATTTCAAAAATCGTCGAAAACATTTTTCCTCCTGGCTTTTTCTTTATGCGAATTCCATCATAAAACCCCGTCGGTTTTATGAATTCATTTTAGTGAGACACGAAATCTGCTGAAATAATTCATCATCCCGATCCAAAAGATCTGAGCGGATCGCATATTCCAAATTTAAAATTTTCAAAATTCTCAATCCCACGACATGGAACCAAGGTCTCCATACCGAAAAAGCATTCTCGAGGAATTTCCATCCTCAAACCTCACGATCATGCGACTACGTTCGTGCTTGGTATCGTCAGTCTTTATTTACCAAAATTTCAAGCACTCGTGGTTTATTCATTTTTGCCCGAACATACGAAGGTTCATTTCTCTATGTGGTTCGTCAATTGGTGGACGATATTCGGTCTTACTACCAATATCTTCCCCGTCCCGATTCAAGAATCCTTCTACTATTTTTTGAAGAATATCTTCAAAAATAGTTTTCCAAAATTACGACATGTCGTTTCCCTTCCCTATACAAGAGACGTTTCGGAAGAATCAATTCCGACTAAGTCAAGGCCGATTCAAATGAACGCTAACCTTCTTGCCATATGCAAGAAAGAAATTGATGATTTGTTGCAGAAAAGGTTAATCCGACCATCAAAGAGCCCATGGTTCTGCGTAGCATTTTATGTCAACAACCAAGCCGAGAAGGAACGCGGTGTCCCCAGGCTGGTAATCAACTACAAACACTTGAACAAGGTTTTGGAATGGATTCGATATCTCATTCCCAACAAAAATGATTTAATAAAGCGCATTTCAAGCGCAAAAATATTTTCAAAATTCGATCTTAAATCAGGATTTTGGAAAATTCAAATTGCCGAAAAAGATCGTTACAAAACTGCTTTCAATGTCCCCTTTGGACAATATGAATGGAACGTTATGCCTTTTGGTTTAAAAAACGCTCCCTCCGAATTTCAAAAAATCATGAATGATATTTTCAATGGCTTTCAAGAATTTTCAATAGTCTACATTGACGATGTTTTGATTTTCTCTCAAAATATTGACCAACATTTTAAACACCTTCAAACGTTTTACAATGTTGTCAAAAGAAATGGCCTTGTTATTTCGGCCAAGAAAATCAAACTATTTCAAACCCAAATCTGTTTTCTCGAATTTGATATCAATTTGGGCCTCATAAAGCCCATCCACGAGTCCATTGAATTTGCTTCCAAATTCGGACAAGATCACCGACAAAACCCAATTACAAAGGTTTTTGGGTCATTTTAAATTACGTGGCGAATTCCTTCAAGATATCAGGCCCATTTGCAAGCCTTTTTTTAGCGACTCAAAAGAATCCAAAGCCTTGGATGGACAAGCATATTCTTCGCCGTCCAAAAATCAAGGCTTTAGTCAAATCAATTCCCCGTTTGAGTTTGCTTAATAATGAAGCAAATCTCATAGTGGAGACCGACGCGTCTGATATCGGATATGGAGGAATCCTGAAATAGGATGAGGATAAAAAGGAATCCATAGTACGATTCCACTCTGGCGTTTGGAACGACGCACAAAACAATTACTCCACAGTAAAAAAGGAAATCCTTGCAATAGTACTGTGTGTACAGAAATTCCAAGGAGACTTAATCAACAAACGTTTTTTGATCAAAACAGATTCCAGAGCATCAAAATTCATTTTAGAAAAAGATGTTAAAAACCTGGTTTCTAAACAAATTTTTGCCAGATGGCAAGCCATTTTATCATGTTTTAACTTCGAGATTTTGCCTTTAAAAGGGACGAAAAACGCCCTGGCAGATTATCTCTCAAGAGAGTTCCTCTCTCAAACATCTCTCTCTCTCTCTCTCTCCCCCCCCCCCATGGAAAGACGAGGCAAAGGTAGAGGTCGAGGAGCATCATCCTCATCTTCAAGGCAGCCACCTGCTGCACAGCAGCCTTCTGCTGCTTCTTCAAAGAAATCCTCAGGTACCAAAATGTCACCTGATTCATATGCCGATGACTCTAATTATACAATTGTAACCAGAGGCAAAGGTAAATCCAAAGCTGGGTCATCCACCCACATTCCGCCTGCACATCCCGTGCAGCCGTCTCAAAATACGTCGCCAACAACGTTTGCTACGGCCGTTATTCCCGCATGATTCATTCCTCGACCGAATTAAAGGGTTATTTCAAGAAACCTACTCCTTATGGAGAAATCATCATAGAACACGAATTCGACGATCCAAATATTTCAAAAATCGTCGAAAACATTTTTCCTCCTGGCTTTTTCTTTATGCCAGAATTCCATCATAAAACCCGTCGGTTTTATGAATTCATTTTAGTAGACACGAAATCTGCTGAAATAATTCATCATCCCGATCCAAAAGATCCTGAACGGATCGCATATTCCAAATTTAAAATTTTCAAAATTCTCAATCCCACGACATGGAACCAAGGTCTCCATACCGAAAAAGCATTCTCGAGGAATTTCCATCCTCAAACCTACTGATACCGCGACTACGTTCGTGCTTGGTATCAGGTTCTGTTTTACCAAAATTTCAAGCACTCGTGGTTTATTCATTTTTGCCCGAACGCACAGAAGGTTCATTTCTCTATGTGGTTCGTCAATTGGTGGACGATATTCGGTCTTACTACCAATATCTTCCCCGTCCCGATTCAAGAATCCTTCTACTATTTTTTGAAGAATATCTTCAAAAATAGTTTTCCAAAATTACGACATGTCGTTTCCCTTCCCTATACAAGAGACGTTTCGGAAGAATCAATTCCGACTAAGTCAAGGCCGATTCAAATGAACGCTAACCTTCTTGCCATATGCAAGAAAGAAATTGATGATTTGTTGCAGAAAAGGTTAATCCGACCATCAAAGAGCCCATGGTTCTGCGTAGCATTTTATGTCAACAACCAAGCCGAGAAGGAACGCGGTGTCCCCAGGCTGGTAATCAACTACAAACACTTGAACAAGGTTTTGGAATGGATTCGATATCTCATTCCCAAAAAAATGATTTAATAAAGCGCATTTCAAGCGCAAAAATATTTTCAAAATTCGATCTTAAATCGAGGATTTTGGAAAATTCAAATTGCCGAAAAAGATCGTTTAAAAGCGCTTTCAATGTCCCCTTTGGACAATATGAATGGAACGTTATGCCTTTTGGTTTAAAAAACGCTCCCTCCGAATTTCAAAAAATCATGAATGATATTTTCAATGGCTTTCAAGAATTTTCAATAGTCTACATTGACGATGTTTTGATTTTCTCTCAAAATATTGACCAACATTTTAAACACCTTCAAACGTTTTACAATGTTGTCAAAAGAAATGGCCTTGTTATTTCGGCCAAGAAAATCAAACTATTTCAAACCCAAATCTGTTTTCTCGAATTTGATATCAATTTGGGCCTCATAAAGCCCATCCACGAGTCCATTGAATTTGCTTCCAAATTCCGGACAAGATCACCGACAAAACCCAATTACAAAGGTTTTTGGGTCGTTTTAAATTACGTGGCGAATTCCTTCAAGATATCGAGCCCATTTGCAAGCCTTTTTTTAGCGACTCAAAAAGAAATCAAAGCCTTGGACGGACAAGCATATTTTTGCCGTCCAAAAATCAAGGCTTTAGTCAAATCAATTCCCCGTTTGAGTTTGCTTAATAATGAAGCAAATCTCATAGTGAGAGACCGACGCGTCGATATCGGATATGGAGGAATCACGAAATAGGATGAGGATAAAAGGAATCCATAATACGATTCCACTCTGGCGTTTGGAACGAGCGCACAAAACAATTACTCCCACAAGAAAAGGAAATCCTTGCAATAGTCTCTGTGTACGAGAAATTCCAAGGAGACTTAATCAACAAACGTTTTTTGATCAAAACAGATTCCAGAGCATCAAAATTCATTTTAGAAAAAGATGTTAAAAACCTGGTTTCTAAACAAATTTTTGCCAGATGGCAAGCCATTTTATCATGTTTTAACTTCGAGATTTTGCCTTTAAAAGGGACGAAAAACGCCCTGGCAGATTATCTCTCAAGAGAGTTCCTCTCTCAAACATCTCTCTCTCTCTCTCTCCCCATGGAAAGACGAGGCAAAGGTAGAGGTCGAGGAGCATCATCCTCATCTTCAAGGCAGCCTCCTGCTGCACAGCAGCCTTCTGCTGCTTCTTCAAAGAAATCCTCAGGTACCAAAATGTCACCTGATTCATATGCCGATGACTCTAATTATACAATTGTAACCAGAGGCAAAGGTAAATCCAAAGCTGGGTCATCCACCCACATTCCGCCTGCACATCGTGCGGTAGTCTCAAAATACGTCGCCAACAACGTTTGCTACGGCCGTTGTTCCCGAATGCGATTCATTCCTCGACCGAATTAAAGGGTTATTTCAAGAAACCTACTCCTTATGGAGAAATCATCATAGAACCTGAATTCGACGATCCAAATATTTCAAAAATCGCCGAAAACATTTTTCCTCCTGGCTTTTTCTTTATGCCAGAATTCCATCATAAAACCCGTCGGTTTTATGAATTCATTTTAGTAGACACGAAATCTGCTGAAATAATTCATCATCCCGATCCAAAAGATCCTGAACGGATCGCATATTCCAAATTTAAAATTTTCAAAATTCTCAATCCCACGACATGGAACCAAGGTCTCCATACCGAAAAAGCATTCTCGAGGAATTTCCATCCTCAAACCTACTGATACCGCGACTACGTTCGTGCTTGGTATCAGGTACTGTTTTACCAAAATTTCAAGCACTCGTGGTTTATTCATTTTTGCCCGAACGCACAGAAGGTTCATTTCTCTATGTGGTTCGTCAATTGGTGGACGATATTCGGTCTTACTACCAATATCTTCCCCGTCCCGATTCAAGAATCCTTCTACTATTTTTTGAAGAATATCTTCAAAAATAGTTTTCCAAAATTACGACATGTCGTTTCCCTTCCCTATACAAGAGACGTTTCGGAAGAATCAATTCCGACTAAGTCAAGGCCGATTCAAATGAACGCTAACCTTCTTGCCATATGCAAGAAAGAAATTGATGATTTGTTGCAGAAAAGGTTAATCCGACCATCAAAGAGCCCATGGTTCTGCGTAGCATTTTATGTCAACAACCAAGCCGAGAAGGAACGCGGTGTCCCCAGGCTGGTAATCAACTACAAACACTTGAACAAGGTTTTGGAATGGATTCGATATCTCATTCCCAACAAAAATGATTTAATAAAGCGCATTTCAAGCGCAAAAATATTTTCAAAATTCGATCTTAAATCAGGATTTTGGAAAATTCAAATTGCCGAAAAAGATCGTTACAAAACTGCTTTCAATGTCCCCTTTGGACAATATGAATGGAACGTTATGCCTTTTGGTTTAAAAAACGCTCCCTCCGAATTTCAAAAAATCATGAATGATATTTTCAATGGCTTTCAAGAATTTTCAATAGTCTACATTGACGATGTTTTGATTTTCTCTCAAAATATTGACCAACATTTTAAACACCTTCAAACGTTTTACAATGTTGTCAAAAGAAATGGCCTTGTTATTTCGGCCAAGAAAATCAAACTATTTCAAACCCAAATCTGTTTTCTCGAATTTGATATCAATTTGGGCCTCATAAAGCCCATCCACAGGTCCATTGAATTTGCTTCCAAATTCCCGGACAAGATCACCGACAAAACCCAATTACAAAGGTTTTTGGGCTGTTTAAATTACGTGGCCGAATTCCTTCAAGATATCAGGCCCATTTGCAAGCCTTTTTTTTAGCGACTCAAAAAGAATCCAAAGCCTTGGACAGACAAGCATATTGCTGCCGTCCAAAAAATCAAGGCTTTAGTCAAATCAATTCCCCGTTTGAGTTTGCTTAATAATGAAGCAAATCTCATAGTGGAGACCGACGCGTCTGATATCGGATATGGAGGAATCCTGAAATAGGATGAGGATAAAAAGGAATCCATAGTACGATTCCACTCTGGCGTTTGGAACGACGCACAAAACAATTACTCCACAGTAAAAAAGGAAATCCTTGCAATAGTACTGTGTGTACAGAAATTCCAAGGAGACTTAATCAACAAACGTTTTTTGATCAAAACAGATTCCAGAGCATCAAAATTCATTTTAGAAAAAGATGTTAAAAACCTGGTTTCTAAACAAATTTTTGCCAGATGGCAAGCCATTTTATCATGTTTTAACTTCGAGATTTTGCCTATAAAAGGGACGGAAAACGCCCTGGCAGATTATCTCTCAAGAGAGTTCCTCTCTCAAACATCTCTCTCTCTCTCTCCCCCCCCCATGGAAAGACGAGGCAAAGGTAGAGGTCGAGGAGCATCCTCCTCATCTTCAAGGCAGCCTCCTGCTGCACAGCAGCCTTCTGCTGCTTCTTCAAAGAAATCCTCAGGTACCAAAATGTCACCTGATTCATATGCCGATGACTCTAATTATACAATTGTAACCAGAGGCAAAGGTAAATCCAAAGCTGGGTCATCCACCCACATTCCGCCTGCACATCCCGTGCAGCCGTCTCAAAATACTTCGCTAACAACGTTTGCTACGGCCGTTGTTCCCGACAGATTCATTCCTCGACCCGAATTAAAGGGTTATTTCAAGAAACCTACTCCTTATGGAGAAATCATCATAGAACCTGAATTCGACGATCCAAATATTTCAAAAATCGCCGAAAACATTTTTCCTCCTGGCTTTTTCTTTATGCCAGAATTCCATCATAAAACCCGTCTTCATTTTAGTAGACACGAAATCTGCTGAAATAATTCATCATCCCGATCCAAAAGATCCTGAACGGATCGCATATTCCAAATTTAAAATTTTCAAAATTCTCAATCCCACGGCATGGAACCAAGGTCTCCATACCGAAAAAGCATTCTCGAGGAATTTCCATCCTCAAACCTACTGATACCGCGACTACGTTCGTGCTTGGTATCAGGTACTGTTTTACCAAAATTTCAAGCACTCGTGGTTTATTCATTTTTGCCCGAACGCACAGAAGGTTCATTTCTCTATGTGGTTCGTCAATTGGTGGACGATATTCGGTCTTACTACCAATATCTTCCCCGTCCCGATTCAAGAATCCTTCTACTATTTTTTGAAGAATATCTTCAAAAATAGTTTTCCAAAATTACGACATGTCGTTTCCCTTCCCTATACAAAAGACTTTTCGGAAGAATCAATTCCGACTAAGTCAAGGCCGATTCAAATGAACGCTAACCTTCTTGCCATATGCAAGAAAGAAATTGATGATTTGTTGCAGAAAAGGTTAATCCGACCATCAAAGAGCCCATGGTCTGCGTAGAGCATTTATGTCAACAACCAAGCCGAGAAGGAACGCGGTGTCCCCAGGCTGGTAATCAACTACAAACCCTTGAACAAGGTTTTGGAATGGATTCGATATCCCATTCCCAACAAAAATGATTATATAAAGCGCATTTCAAGCGCAAAAATATTTTCAAAATTCGATCTTAAATCAGGATTTTGGAAAATTCAAATTGCCGAAAAAGATCGTTACAAAACTGCTTTCAATGTCCCCTTTGGACAATAAGAATGGAACGTTATGCCTTTTGGTTTAAAAAACGCTCCCTCCGAATTTCTAAAAATCATGAATGATATTTTCAATGGCTTTCAAGAATTTTCAATAGTCTACATTGACGATGTTTTGATTTTCTCTCAAAATATTGACCAACATTTTAAACACCTTCAAACGTTTTACAATGTTGTCAAAAGAAATGGCCTTGTTATTTCGGCCAAGAAAATCAAACTATTTCAAACCCAAATCTGTTTTCTCGGATTTGATATCAATTTGGGCCTCATAAAGCCCATCCACAGGTCCATTGAATTTGCTTCCAAATTCCCGGACCAGATCACCGACAATACCCAATTACAAAGGTTTTTGGGCTGTTTAAATTACGTGGCCGAATTCCTTCAAGATATCAGGCCCATTTGCAAGCCTTTGTTTTAGCGACTAAAAAAGAATCCAAAGCCTTGGACAGACAAGCATATTGCTGCCGTCCAAAAAATCAAGGCTTTAGTCAAATCAATTCCCCGTTTGAGTTTGCTTAATAATGAAGCAAATCTCATAGTGGAGACCGACGCGTCCGATATCGGATATGGAGGAATCCTGAAACAGGATGAGGATAAAAAGGAATCCATAGTACGATTCCACTCTGGCGTTTGGAACGACGCACAGAACAATTACTCCACAGTAAAAAAGGAAATCCTTGCAATAGTACTGTGTGTACAGAAATTCCAAGGAGACTTAATCAACAAACGTTTTTTGATCAAAACAGATTCCAGAGCATCAAAATTCATTTTAGAAAAAGATGTTAAAAACCTGGTTTCTAAACAAATTTTTGCCAGATGGCAAGCCATTTTATCATGTTTTAACTTCGAGATTTTGCCTATAAAAGGGACGGAAAACGCCCTGGCAGATTATCTCTCAAGAGAGTTCCTCTCTCAAACATCTCTCTCTCTCTCCCCATGGAAAGACGAGGCAAAGGTAGAGGTCGAGGAGCATCCTCCTCATCTTCAAGGCAGCCTCCTGCTGCACAGCAGCCTTCTGCTGCTTCTTCAAAGAAATCCTCAGGTACCAAAATGTCACCTGATTCATATGCCGATGACTCTAATTATACAATTGTAACCAGAGGCAAAGGTAAATCCAAAGCTGGGCCTTCCACCCACATTCCGCCTGCACATCCCGTGCAGCCGTCTCAAAATACGTCGCCAACAACGTTTGCTACGGCCGTTGTTCCCGACAGATTCATTCCTCGACCCGAATTAAAGGGTTATTTCAAGAAACCTACTCCTTATGGAGAAATCATCATAGAACCTGAATTCGACGATCCAAATATTTCAAAAATCGCCGAAAACATTTTTCCTCCTGGCTTTTTCTTTATGCCAGAATTCCATCATAAAACCCGTCGGTTTTATGAATTCATTTTAGTAGACACGAAATCTGCTGAAATAATTCATCATCCCGATCCAAAAGATCCTGAACGGATCGCATATTCCAAATTTAAAATTTTCAAAATTCTCAATCCCACGGCATGGAACCAAGGTCTCCATACCGAAAAAGCATTCTCGAGGAATTTCCATCCTCAAACCTACTGATACCGCGACTACGTTCGTGCTTGGTATCAGGTACTGTTTTACCAAAATTTCAAGCACTCGTGGTTTATTCATTTTTGCCCGAACGCACAGAAGGTTCATTTCTCTATGTGGTTCGTCAATTGGTGGACGATATTCGGTCTTACTACCAATATCTTCCCCGTCCCGATTCAAGAATCCTTCTACTATTTTTTGAAGAATATCTTCAAAAATAGTTTTCCAAAATTACGACATGTCGTTTCCCTTCCCTATACAAAAGACTTTTCGGAAGAATCAATTCCGACTAAGTCAAGGCCGATTCAAATGAACGCTAACCTTCTTGCCATATGCAAGAAAGAAATTGATGATTTGTTGCAGAAAAGGTTAATCCGACCATCAAAGAGCCCATGGTCCTGCGTAGCATTTTATGTCAACAACCAAGCCGAGAAGGAACGCGGTGTCCCCAGGCTGGTAATCAACTACAAACCCTTGAACAGGGTTTTGGAATGGATTCGATATCCCATTCCCAACAAAAATGATTTAATAAAGCGCATTTCAAGCGCAAAAATATTTTCAAAATTCGATCTTAAATCAGGATTTTGGAAAATTCAAATTGCCGAAAAAGATCGTTACAAAACTACTTTCAATGTCCCCTTTGGACAATATGAATGGAACGTTATGCCTTTTGGTTTAAAAAACGCTACCTCCGAATTTCAAAAAATCATGAATGATATTTTCAATGGCTTTCAAGAATTTTCAATAGTCTACATTGACGATGTTTTGATTTTCTCTCAAAATATTGACCAACATTTTAAACACCTTCAAACGTTTTACAATGTTGTCAAAAGAAATGGCCTTGTTATTTCGGCCAAGAAAATCAAATTATTTCAAACCCAAATCCGTTTTCTCGAATTTGATATCAATTTGGGCCTCATAAAGCCCATCCACAGGTCCATTGAATTTGCTTCCAAATTCCCGGACCAGATCACCGACAAAACCCAATTACAAAGGTTTTTGGGCTGTTTAAATTACGTGGCCGAATTCCTTCAAGATATCAGGCCCATTTGCAAGCCTCTTTTTGAGCGACTAAAAAAGAATCCAAAGCCTTGGACAGAAAAGCATATTGCTGCCGTCCAAAAAATCAAGGCTTTAGTCAAATCAATTCCCCGTTTGAGTTTGCTTAATAATGAAGCAAATCTCATAGTGGAGACAAGCAGCGTCCGATATCGGATATGGAGGAATCACGAAGCAGAGATGAGGATAAAAGGAATCCATAATACGATTCCACTCGGCGTTTGGAGCAACGATTTAACAGAAAAATTACTCCACAGTAAAAAAGGAAATCCTTGCAATAGTACTGTGTGTACAGAAATTCCAAGGAGACTTAATCAACAAATGATTTTTTATCAAAACAGATTCCAGAGCATCAAAATTCATTTTAGAAAAAGATGTTAAAAACCTGGTTTCTAAGCAAATTTTTGCCAGATGGCAAGCCATTTTATCATGTTTTAACTTCGAGATTTTGCCTATAAAAGGGATGGAAAACGCCCTGGAGATTATCTCTCAAGAGAGTTCCTCTCTCAAACATCTCTCTCTCTCTCTCCCCCCCCATGGAAAGACGATGCAAAGGTAGAGGTTGAGGAGCTTCCTCCTCATCTTCAAGGCAGCCTCCTGCTTGCATGAATATCTCTTTGCTTCTTCAAAGAAATCCTCAGGTACCAAAATGTCACCTGATTCATATGCCGATGACTCTAATTATACAATTGTAACCAGAGGCAAAGGTAAATCCAAAGCTGGGTCATCCACCCACATTCCGCCTGCACATCCCGTGCAACCGTCTCAAAATACGTCGCCAACAACGTTTGCTACGGCCGTTGTTCCCGACAGATTCATTCCTCGACCCGAATTAAAGGGTTATTTCAAGAAACCTACTCCTTATGGAGAAATCATCATAGAACCTGAATTCGAAGATCCAAATATTTCAAAAATCGCCGAAAACATTTTTCCTCCTTGCTTTTTCATTATGCCAGAATTCCATCATAAAACCCGTCGGTTTTATGAATTCATTTTAGTAGACACGAAATCTGCTGAAATAATTCATCATCCCGATCCAAAAGATCCTGAACGGATCGCATATTCCAAATTAAAAATTTTCAAAATTCTCAATCCCACGGCATGGAACCAAGGTCTCCATACCGAAAAAACATTCTCGAGGAATTTCCATCCTCAAACCTACTCATTCCGCGACTACGTTGGTGCTTGGTATCAGGTACTGTTTTACCAAAATTTCAAGCACCCGTGGTTTATTCATTTTTGCCCGAACGCACAGAAGGTTCATTTCCCTATTTGGTTCGTCAATTGGTGGACGATATTCGGTCTTACGACCAATATCTTCCCCGTCCCGATTCAAGAATCCTTCTACTATGTTTCGAAGAATATCTTCAAAAATAGTTTTCCAATATCCATGACTTTCGCCATGTATTTCCAGATTCCATGGATCCTTTCTTGGAATTTCGAAGTATGTGTTTCCACTCTCACCAAGAGTTTGGTGAAAGTTATTTCAATTAAATGGTAGGATAAGTTCAACACTACCCACTCAGATCTCAAATTCATAAAGGCTTGGTTCTCCAAGAACAGTCATTTACAAGACCTTTCTTCAAAAAGGAACCAAGAATTCCTCAACAAAAAAGCGCAGCTAGTCGCTGCCCTAGCTCAAACATCTTCCGAATCTGATTTGCAGAAACGGTGGATGCACATCTGAAGTAGACTTCGAACGGATTCAAAACTTCCACGTAAACTTTAGCCGTATCCTACGCCGGCGACCACTGGATTTACCGCGCTATCGCTTCCTCGCATTGACGCGCGCCTTACAACCGTTGGTACTTCGCACCGGACTCTATAGTCTTAAGCTTCTATTTTTGGAAATCTAATTCTCGGCTGTTGAAAATATCAAGTATTTTGCAAGCCAGAAGTAGGCTCTGGGTGTGCTGAACGCCGCAATTTTTCGGCTTCGTCTTGATTGGCTTTTTTCTCTTTTATTTACAGATATTTACAAAAACATAAATTTGTACATGAACAAAATTAAAGTGTATATATAGAAAGTGGGAAAAACATAAAAACATCTTTTTTTTTTTTTTTTTGATTGGGTCGTGAAGCCTTTTTTTAATTGGACCTATAGTGGTCCTTTCGAAATAAAATATAATTTGAGTAATCGTAGTTTAATCACAATTGCAGTCTTTGATAGTTTAACGACGTTACGGTCTAATGATAGTTTAATGAGATTTTTGCTCTATGAGTTGTCTTAGTTTAACGACTTCGCGGTCGTGTCCTAGTTTAACGACTTCGCGGTCGGTCAGTAGTTTAACGACAATTTCGGTCTAATGAGTATTTGTATTAGGGAACCATTACGGTTCACTTAGATCATAAAAGTATTCAATCTCAAGATCTTCCGAGTCAGATTCTTCGACTTCAGAATGTTTGGATGAGACTGAATCATCTGCTAATGAAGCTAGCTCGCTCCACCGTTTCTGCAAATCAGATTCGGAAGATGTTTGAGCTAGGGCAGCGACTAGCTGCGCTTTTTTGTTGAGGAATTCTTGGTTCCTTTTTGAAGAAAGGTCTTGTAGATGACCGTTCTTGGAGAACCAAGCCTTTATGAATTTGAGAGTGGAAACACGTACTTCGAAATTCCAAGAGAGGATCCATGGAATCTGGAAATACATGGCGAAAGTCATGGATATTGGAAAACTATTTTTGAAGATATTCTACGAAAAATAGTAGAAGGATTCTTGAATCGGGACAAGGAAGATATTGGTAGTAAGACCGAATATCGTCCACCAATTGACGAACCACAAAGAGAAATGAACCTTCTGTGCGTTCGGGCAAAAATAAATAAACCATGAGTGCTTGAAATTTTGGTAAAACAGTACCTGATACCAAGCACGAACGTAGTCGCGGTATCAGTAGGTTTGAGGATGGAAATTCCTCGAGAATGCTTTTTCGGTATGGAGACCTTGGTTCCATGCCGTGGGATTGAGAATTTTGAAATTTTTTAATTTGGAATATGCGATCCGTTCAGGATCTTTTGGATCGGGATGATGAATTATTTCAGCAGATTTCGTGTCTACTAAAATGAATTTATAAAACCGACGGGTTTTATGATGAAATTCTGGCATAAAGAAAAAGCCAGAAGGAAAAATGTTTTCGGCGATTTTTGAAATATTTGGATCGTCGAATTCGGGTTCTATGATGATTTCTCCATAAGGAGTAGGTTTCTTGAAATAACCCTTTAATTCGGGTAGAGGAATGAATTTGTCGAGAACAACGGCCGTAGCAAATGTTGTTGGCGACGTATTTTGAGACGGCTGCACGGGATATGCAGGCGGAATGTGGGTGGATGACCCAGCTTTGGATTTACCTTTGCCTCTGGTTACAATTGTATAATCAGAGTCATCGGCATATGAATCAGGTGACATTTTGGTACCTGAGGATTTCTTTGAAGAAGCAGCAGAAGGCTGCTGTGCAGCAGGAGGCTGCCTTGAAGATGAGGAGGAAGCTCCTCGACCTCTACCTTTGCCTCGTCTTTCCATGGGGAGAGAGAGAGAGCGAGATGTTTGAGAGAGGAACTCTCTTGAGAGATAATCTGCCAGGGCGTTTTCCGTCCCTTTTATAAGCAAAAACCTGAAGTTAAAACATGATAAAATGGCTTGCCATCTGGCAAAAATTTGCTTAGAAACCAGGTTTTTAACATCTTTTTCTAAAATGAATTTTGATGCTGTGGAATCTGTTTTGATAAAAAATTGTTTGTTGATTAAGTCTCCTTGGAATTTATGTACACACAGTACTATTGCAAGGATTTCCTTTTTTACTGTGGAATAATTTTTCTGTGCGTCGTTCCAAACGCCAGAGTGGAATCGCACTATGGATTCCTTTTTATCCTCATCCTGTTTCAGGATTCCTCCTTATCCGATATCGGACGCGTCGGTCTCCACTATGAGATTTGCTTCATTATTAAGCAAACTCAAACGGGGAATTGATTTGACTAAAGCCTTGATTTTTTGGACGGCAGCAGTATGCTTGTCTGTCCAAGGCTTTGGATTCTTTTTGAGTCGATAAAAAAGAGGTTTGCAAATGGGCCTGATATCTTGAAGGAATTCGGCCACATAATTTAAACAGCTAAAAAACCTTTGTAGTTGGGTTTTGTCGGTGATCTGGTCCAGGAATTTGGAAGCAAATTCAATGGACCTGTGGATGGGCTTTATGAGGCCCAAATTGATATCAAATTCGAGAAAATGGATTTGGGTTTGAAATAGTTTGATTTTCTTGGCCGAAATAACAAGGCCATTTCTTTTGACAACATTGTAAAACGTTTGAAGGTGTTTAAAATGTTGGTCAATATTTTGAGAGAAAATCAAAACATCGTCAATGTAAACTATTGAAAATTCTTGAAAGCCATTGAAAATATCATTCATGATTTTTTGAAATTCGGAGGGAGCGTTTTTTATACCAAAAGGCATAACGTTCCATTCATACTGTCCAAAGGGGACATTGAAGGTAGTTTTGTAACGATCTTTTTCGGCAATTTGAATTTGCCAAAATCCTAATTTAAGATCGAATTTTGAAAATATTTTTGCGCTTGAAATGCGCTTTATTAAATCATTTTTGTTGGGAATGGGATATCTAATCCATTCCAAAACCTTGTTCAAGGGTTTGTAGTTGATTACCAGCCTGGGGACACCGCGTTCCTTCTCGGCTTCGTTTCCAAAATGCATTGGGGAAGTCTGAACAGAGATCCTATTCGAGCTTCTTGAGAAATTGGTTAATCCGAATTGTTATTCTTAGATTAACTAATTGCTCTTCAATTTTTTTGTAAGATATTTCATCTTTTAGAAAATCGATTTGGGTTTCTTTTGTTTGAATCATATCAACGACGTGGGTTTTCACGGGTTGAGTGAATTAAAAAATGATTTTGGAATCTAGGGCAGTTGATTCTAAACCCTTTTCAGTTATCTGAAATGGGTATAATTGGGTTAAGAATGGGGTTCCTAATATGATTTCCATATTAAGATTTTGACTAGTATGAAGGTATTTACGAAGCAAATACCGTTTTTGCAGATATGAACATTGGATAATTTATGTTCAATATCAAGTTGCTCTTGGTTAGCGCTTGTGATCGTACCGAGAGTTTTTTCGAAATATATATAAGGTATTCTACCTTCGCGAATGCAATTTTGATCTGCACCTGAGTCAAGCAGGGCAACTAATTCTGTTTCAAAATCGCCTATTTTAAAGGTAACAAGAGTGTACCATTTTTGGTATGGAACTTTGGTGATTTGTTCAATGAATGATTGCTTATCGTCAGGAATATCTTCCTCTTGATCATCTTGAATGATGGGTGCACTTTTTAGCGTTATTACTTCGACCAATAGTTTCGACACATGATTGACCATGTCGAGTTTGAGTTGTTGAACCTCCTTTTGAAGGTTCCTAATCTCGGCTTGAAGCTCTTTAGTCGAGATTGCTTTGGTTGTAACGGGGAAACGTTTCATTACCTCTGTTAATGTATACGGCTCGACTTCATCGGCCTTCTTTGGTTTCTCTTGCTCGGTTGCCGAGGTAGAATCAAGAGATGCCTTGAGATTAGTGATGATCTTCTTTTGTAATTCTGGATCATTAACTCTTTCGGCTATGTCGAATAGAGCCCGGTGATCCATTGTTAACACATTAATGCAACCACCACTGCACGCATGCCAACGTGGTTGATTGAATCATGTGCGCTTGAGGAGGAGGAGCTGTCTGTATCCTCATGGTCGTCGAGGATTTGGCCAATCGCTTGCTCGTCACTCTCTGCACTTTCTGATTCTGAGTCAGAAAGAACCATATTTAAAATTTGATTTTTGAGCTCTTCTTCTATGTCAAGCTCATTGATCTTGCCGGCCACTGTGCATCTATTCGCATAGTTTCCTAGACGTTTGCACTTGTAGCATACTTGCTTCCCTTTACGTGGGGTATACTTTTTTGTTCCCTAATATCGATTCTGATAGCGGGGTTTTTTATGGGATTCCTTACGACGATTGTCGTTAAAGATTTTCTTCCCTTGATATTTGGCGTATTGGAAGGGTTGATTTCGACCTTTCCTTCTTGACGTTGCCGATGGTAGTTCGTTTTGAAGACCATATTGATAGCAGAACTCGTCAAGAACTGCCTTCCCAATTTCGGGGTTGTCAAGCTTACGGCGGAGCTTATTTCATCGCAGAGTTTGAGTCCTTCCTTGATGATTATTGCATTGATATCGCCATAAGTCAAGGTTTCCCATTCAACGTTATGACCATCCCATAGGTCTGCTAAGGCTCTTTCAACCCGCTGGGCGAAGTGATTTGTCAAGCCTTCCACAAACGTTTGTTTCCAAATGTTTGAGTTACAATCTGACCTAGTCATAACTTTGGTGAGGAACATGTCTCTGTACCAACGAAACTCCCCGAAAGTTTTGCACTTCATTTTGAGAAGGATAGTGGCAGACCTTTCTTCGAAATATGTAGGTTCGCCGATGAAGAACTTTGACAAGGTATACACTAGGGTGTATACGACATCTTCTTTATCTAAAGATTCTCTAGTTGGCGGCATATTAGGGACGCCACTAGGTACCTCTCTGGTAGTTGTGGTGATATGAGTGAGGATCGCATGTTTTTTTCTGGTGTCATATATTTGTCCCACCAGTCTTTGAGTAAGCCTGTAAAATCGGAGGTCAGGAGTTGGGCGATCTCTCTGCCCTTTTCCTTTGGTTTTGTAGGCATTTGCGGCCATCATCATTGTGTTGGCCAAATTAAGAATTAGGTGGTTAGATAGACCATCTAAATTCCATTCATGGATTTCCGTACCACTGAATGTCGTGGTGGTCATCATGCCCTTTTCCTCATAGGCTACATCTGGAAAGGATGGTCCAACAGAGAACAGACGTGGATCCTTTTCTGAGATGGCGGAAATGGCCTTTGAAGTGCTGGGTTGTGACGAAACCCCTTTCTCCAGATATTGTTTTCTGAATTCTTTGATGTCATAGTCTGAGGGTTCAAATATTACATTGATCCCTTGACTTGTTGAAGGAGAAGAAGCTCCTAGGGTCAGCTTCTTTAGCATTTTTTGAATATCTTTGAGAGAATCCGTATTGTTGTCAAAAGTTATATCTTGACTTAGAGTTGGCGGTTGAAACAAAGGTTTTGTCCCAACTAAGGAGTTACCATTTATTGGTTTGGGAACGTGTTTGAACACCTTTTGAATCTTCTCTTCTATTTTGTCTACTTGCTTGGCAATTGTTGACAGAATCGTTTTGGAGAAGTTATTTTGATGTTGGATATTTTTTATATCCTTAAGAGAAGGTGGCTCCTTCTCGTCCTTGGTTATTGACTTAAAAAAAGAGGCTATAATCTTGTCTCCATAAGTCGTCTCGATCTCCACCTCTTCGAGTGGAGGATGTATGCCGTGGATGACGCCACGCCTAGTGGTCTTCCAGTCTGTTCTCGAGAGAACGTTTACTCCCAGTTCCATCCAATTGAAGAATGTGATGTCTTGCTGGGTGTCCTCCATGTGTGAATACCATTGAGAGCGAAGGTTACCCTGCTCTTCTTCGGAATATTCTTTGAAGAATATTTCTCTCTTCTCTTTGTTTTCCCTAGAAAGGAATTCTCTCTTGAGGAGTTCTTTGTTGATAGAGAATGAGAGGATAACGTTGATCTGGCTACCTACAACAGATTGGTTTTCCATATCTGAAGGAGTTGGAGAGGTTGCCTGGTCAGCGTAATGAATTGTGGCATAGGCGTTGTCGTAATCAGCCGACTGAACTCTGAGAGACTCAGACCGGGCGATTGATGACGGGGGCCTATGAGTTTTGGAGGTGCTGGGCCTGGATCTCAAGAATTTTTTTGTTCTTGGGAAGGCTGGTTGGGCATCCTCGAACTTCACTTCGACTCTACCGTCGTCGTGTTCAATTATTTGAGTTGGAGTCGGCTCTCTGATGACAGGAGGGCATACTTGCTTCAAATCCCAGGAAGAATTCATAGTGATTTGATCCCAAATAAGTGTCTTGGGGACATTGATGGTTGCTCGGCCCATATTGGCTTCTATGAGCATGGTGGATCCACTTACCGAATATCGGAGGGCTCTAGGAGCAACGTTTGTATGCATCAACTTGTAGCAGATGCGGAAGATTACCACAGCTGAGTGAGTCTCAGATTGAATATTAAGATTCTTTGTATTGACGTCTAGCATTAGAGCAGACAAAATATTGGGGTCTGGTAATGAGAGAGTCAAATTTGGAAAACAGTTGAAAAAGATTGGTCCGTTTTCTAGATTGGATTCAACCATCCCAAGAAGGGAGTTGGTATAGGTGTTGTGTCTCTTGTCCCGAAGAGAGACAAGGACATGAATGTCTAGACCGAGTATAAACAACGGCTTGATGGCCACATGGACCATACCAATATGAATGAACTTGAATTCTTCGCGATGTCGGAGAATCATGTTCTTTGAGAAGAGGTTAAGCATTGTACTATCTTGATCGCTAGGCACAACGTGCTCAGATAATTTGATGCAGTTCTTCTGGAAGAACATCGCATTGGGGTTTTTGTAAACCATTTTTGAATCAATCTTTGGAATTGACCAATTTTGAAGGGCTTCTTCAACCTTGGCGATTTGAAGTTCATTTTGACTCACACTTGATAAGTGAAGGTTATCACCTTCTTTGAAAGAGGAAGACGAGGATTTGAAGTCCTCTTCCTTTGAAGCTTTCTCTTTTCCCTTGAACTTCTTAATCCTAGATAGAAGTCCGGACATGATTGCTGGCCTCCAGGGTTCTCTTTTTCAAAATAATTTTCTTAAATTACTGAATAGAAAATTCGCTATCCTACTCCAGCTGCTCCGGTACGACTTTACTGCGCTCCGCTCCGACTTACAACCAAAGGAGACACCAGGCTGGCACACAAAGGGTTTCACGAATAGTGGAAACGGTAAATGATAAAAGCAGAATTGAGAAATAGAGAAACAAGAAAGAATACAATCTTGATAGATAATCTGCCAAGGCGTTTTCCGTCCATTTTATAGGCAAAATCTCGAAGTTAATACATGATAAAATGGCTTGCCATCTGGCAAAAATTTGCCTAGAAACCAGGTTTTTAACATCTTTTTCTAAAATGAATTTTGATGCTCTGGAATCTGTTTTGATAAAAAAAATCGTTTGTTGATTAAGTATCCTTGGAATTTCTATACACACAGTACTATTGCAAGGATTTCCTTTTTTACTGTGGAGTAATTTTTCTGTGCGTCGTTCCAAACGCCAGAGTGGAATCGCACTATGGATTTCTTTTTATCCTCATCCTGTTTCAGGATTCCTCCTTATCCGATATCGGACGCGTCGGTCTCCACTATGAGATTTGCTTCATTATTAAGCATACTCAAACAGGGAATTGATTTGACTAAACCCTTGATTTTTTGGACGGCAGCAGTATGCTTGTCTGTCCAAGGCTTTGGATTCTTTTTTAGACGCTCAAAAAGAGGTTTGCAAATGGGCCTGATATCTTGAAGGAATTCGGCCACGTAATTTAAACAGCCCAAAAACCTTTGTAATTGGGTTTTGTCGGTGATCTGGTCCGGGAATTTGGAAGAAAATTCAATGGACTTGTGGATGGGCTTTATGAGGCCCAAATTGATATCAAATCTGAGAAAACGGATTTGGGTTTGAAATAGTTTGATTTTCTTGGCCGAAATAAAAAGGCCATTTCTTTTGACAACATTGTAAAACGTTTGAAGGTGTTTAAAATGTTGGTCAATATTTTGAGAGAAAATCAAAACATCGTCAATGTAGACTATTGAAAATTCTTGAAAGCCATTGAAAATATCATTCATGATTTTTTGAAATTCGGAGGGAGCGTTTTTTAAACCAAAAGGCATAACGTTCCATTCATACTGTCCAAAGGGGACATTGAAAGCAGTTTTGTAACGATCTTTTTCGGCAATTTGAATTTGCCAAAATCCTGATTTAAGATCGAATTTTGAAAATATTTTTGCGCTTGAAATGCGCTTTATTAAATCATTTTTGTTGGGAATGGGATATCTAATCCATTCTAAAACCTTATTCAAGGGTTTGTAGTTGATTACCAGCCTGGGGACACCGCGTTCCTTCTCGGCTTGGTTGTTGACATAAAATGTTGCGCAGGACCATGGGCTCTTTGATGGTCGGATTAACCTTTTCTGCAACAAATCATCAATTTCTTTCTTGCATATGGCAAGAAGGTTAGCGTTCATTTGAATCGGCCTTGACTTAGTCAGAATTGATTCTTCCGAAAAGTCTCTTGTATAGGGAAGGGAAACGACATGTCGTTTTCGTTCCCAAAATGCATTGGGGAAGTCTGAACAGAGATCCTGTTCGAGCTTCTTGAGAAATTGGTTAATCCGAATTGTTATTCTTGGATTAACTAATTGCTCTTCAATTTTCTTGTAAGATATTTCATCTTTTAGAAAATCGATTTGGGTTTCTTTTGTTTGAATCATAACAACGACGTGGGTTTTCACGGGTTGAGTGAATTCAAAAATGATTTTGGAATCTAGGGCAGTTGATTCTAAACCCTTTTCAGTTATCTGAAATGGGTATAATTGGGTTAAGAATGGGGTTCCTAATATGATTTCCATATTAAGATCGTTGACTAGTATGAAGGTATTTACGAAGCAAATACCTTTTTTGCAGATATGAACATTGGATAATTTATGTTCAATATCAAGTTGCTCTTGGTTAGCGCTTGTGAGCGTAACGAGAGTTTTTTCGAAATATATCGAAGGTATTCTACCTTCGCGAATGCAATTTTGATCTGCACCTGAGTCAAGCAGGGCAACTAATTCTGTTTCAAAATCACCTATTTAAACGGTAACAAGAGTGTACCATTTTTGGTATGGAACTTTGGTGATTTATCCAATGAATGATTGCTGATCGTCAGGAATATCTTCCTCTTGATCATCTTGAATGATGGGTGCACTTTTTAGCATTGCTACTTCGACCCATAGTTTCGACACATGATTGACCATATCGAGTTTGGGTTGTTGAACCTCCTTTTTAAGGTTCCTAATCTCGGCTTGAAGCTCTTTAGTCGAGACTGCTTTGGTTGTATCGGGGAAACGTTTCATTACCTCCGTTAATGTATACTGCTCGACTTCATCGGTCTTCTTTGGTTTCTCTTGCTCGGTTGCCGAGGTAGAATCAAGAGATGCCTTGAGATCAGTGATGATCTTCTTTTGTAATTCTGGATCATTAACTCTTTCGGCTATGTCGAATAGAGCCCGTTGATCCATTGTTAACACATTAATGCAACCACTACAGGCACGCATGCCAACATGGTTGATTGAATCATGTGCGCTTGAGGAGGAGGAGCTGTCTGTATCCTCATGGTCGTCGAGGATTTGGCCAATCGCTTGCTCGTCACTCTCTGCACTTTCTGATTCTGAGTCAGAAAGAACCATATTTAAAATTTGATTTTTGAGCTCTTCTTCTATGTCAAGCTCATTGATCTTGCCGGCCACTGTGCATCTATTCGCATAGTGTCCTGGACGTTTGCACTTGTAGCATACTTGCTTCCCTTTACGTGGGGTATACTTTTTTGTTTTCTGATATCGATTCTGATAGCGGGGTTTCTGATGGGATTCTTTACGACGATTATCGTTAAATATTTTCTTCCCTTGATATTTGGCGTATTGGAAAGGTTGATTTCGACCTTTCCTTCTTGACGTTGCCAGTGGTAGTTCATTTTGAAGACCATATTGATAGCAGAACTCGCCAAGAACTGCCTTCCCAATTTTGGGGTTGTCAAGCCTACGGCGGAGCTTTATTTCATCGCAGAGTTTGAGTCCTTCCTTGATGATTATTGCACTGATATCACCATAAGTCAAGGTTTCCCATTCAACGTTATGACCATCCCATAGGTCTGCTAAGGCTCTTTCAAAGCTCTGGGCGAATTGATTTGGCAAGCCTTCCACAAACTTTTGTTTCCAAATGTTTGAGTTACAATCTGACCTAGTCATAACTTTGGTGAGGAACATGTCTTTGTACCAACGAAACTCACCGAGAGTTTTGCACTTCATTTTGAGAAGGATTGTGGCAGACCTTTCTTCGAAATATGTAGGTTCGCCGATGAAGAACTTTGACAAGGTATACACTAGGGTGTATACGACATCTTCTTTATCTAAAGATTCTCTAGTTGGCGGCATATTAGGGACGCCACTAGGTACCTCTCTGGTAGTTGTGGTGATATGAGTGAGGATCGCATGTTTTTTTTCTGGTGTCATATATTTGTCCCACCAGTCTTTGAGTAAGCCTGTAAAACCGGAGGTCAGGAGTTGGGCGATCTCTCGGTCCTTTTTTCCTTTGGTTTTGTAGGCATTTGCGGCCATCATCATTGTGTTGGCCAAATTAAGAATTAGGTGGTCAGATAAACCATCTAAATTCCATTCATGGATTTCCGTACCACTGAATGCCGTGGTGGTCATCATGCCCTTTTCCTCATAGGCTACATCTGGAGAGGATGGTCTGCTGTAGAACAGACGTGGATCCTTTTCTGAGATGGCGGAAATGGCCTTTGAAGTGTTGGGTTGTGACGAAACCCCTTTCTCCAGATATTGTTTTCTGAATGCTTTGATGTCATAGTCTGAGGGTTCAAATATTACATTGATCCCTTGACTTGTTGAAGGAGAAGTAGCTCCTAGGGTCAGCTTCTTCAGCATTTTTTGAATATCTTTGAGAGAATCCGTATTATTGTCAAAAGTTATATCTTGACTTAGAGTTGGCGGTTGAAACAAAGGTTTTGTCCCAACTAAGGAGTTACCCTTTATTGGTTTGGGAACGTGTTTGAACACCTTTTGAATCTTCTCTTCTATTTTGTCTACTTGCTTGGCAATTGTTGACAGAATCGTTTTGGAGAAGTTATTTTGATGTTGGATATTTTTGATATCCTTAAGAGAAGGTGGCTCCTTCTCGTCCCTGGTTATTGACTTAAAAGGAGAGGCTATAATCTTGTCTCCATAAGTCGTCTCGATCTCCACATCTTCGAGTGGAGGATGTATGCCGTGGATGACGCCACGCCTAGTGGTCTTCCAGTCTGTTCTCGAGAGAACGTTTACTCCCAGTTCCATCCAAATGAAGATTGAGATGTCTTGTTGGGTGTCCTCCATGTGTGAATACCATTGATAGCGATGGTTACCCCGCTCTTCTTCGGAATATTCTTTGAAGAATATTTCTCTCTTATCTTTGTTTTCCCTAGAAAGGAATTCTCTCTTGAGGAGTTCTTTGTTGATAGAGAATGAGAGGATAACGTTGATCTGGCCATATCTGAAGGAGTTGGAGAGGTTGCCTGGTCAGCGTAATGAATTATGGCATAGGCGTTGTCGTAATCAGCCGACTGAACTCTGAGAGACTCAGACCGGGCGATTGATGACGGGGGCCTATGAGTTTCGGAGGTGCTGGTCCTGGATCTCAAGAATTCTTTTATTCTTGGGAAGGCTGGTTGGGCATCCGCGAACTTCACTTCGACTCTACCGTCGTCGTGTTTAATTATTTGAGTTGGAGTCGGCTCTCTGATGACAGGAGGGCAGACTTGCCTCAAATCCCAGGAAGAATTACTAGCGATTTGATCCCAAGTAAGTGTCTTGGGGACATTGATGGTTGCTCGGCCCATATTGGCTTCTATGAGCATGATGGATCCGCTTACCGATTTTTGGAGGGCTCTAGGAGCAACGTTTGTATGCATCAACTTGTAGCAGATGCGGAAAATTACCACAGCTGAGTGAGTCTCAGATTGAATATTAAGATTCTTTGTATTGACGTCTAGCATTAGAGCAGACAGAATATTAGGGTCTGGTAATGAGAGAGTCAGATTTGGAAAACATTTGAAAAAGATTGGTCCGTTTTCCAGATTGGATTCAACCATCCCAAGAAGGGAGTTGGTGTAGGTGTTGTGTCTCTTGTCCCGAAGAGAGACAAGGACAGGAATGTCTAGACCGAGTCTAAACAACGGCTTAATGGCCACTTGGACCATACCAATACGAATGAACTTGAATTCTTCGCGATGTTGAAGAATCATGTTATTTGAGAATAGGTTGAGCGTTGTTCTATCTTGATCGATAGGCACAATGTGCTCAGATAATTTGATGCTGTTCTTCTGGAAGAATAGCGAATTGGGGTTTTTGTAGACCATTTTTTAATCAATCTTTGGAATTGACCAATTTTGAAGGGCTTCTTCAACCTTGGCGATTTGAAGTTCATTTTGACTCATATTTAATAAGTGAAGGTCATTACCTTCTTTGAAAGAGGAAGACGAGGATTTGAAGTCCTCTTCCTTTGAAGCTTTCTCTTTTCCCTTGAACTTCTTAATCCTAGATAGAAGTCCGGACATGATTGATGGCCTCCAGGGTTCTCTTTTTCAAAATAATTTTCTTAAATTACCGAATAGAAAATTCGCTATCCACCTCCAACTGCTCCGGTACGGCTTTACTGCGCTCCGCTGCGACTTACAACCAAAGGAGACACCAGGCTGGCACACAAAGGGTTTCACGAATAGTGGAAGCGAAAAATGATAAGAGCAGAATTGAGAAATAGAGAAACAAGAAAGATGACAATCTTTCCTTTCTTTTATTTATGAATAAAAGGTTACAAGGATAATGAGAAAACTTTGATAGAGGTGTACTGGTGTAAAGTCTCTGATACCAAATAGAGGGAGGATCTTTACAACCGTTTACACTATTGCCTCTAGGAAGAAATCTTTCTTACTTGGGAGTGAAGTGGAGAGTGAAAGACTTTGAATGCCTTCAAATTACAAACTTGTAGTCCTTTTATAGGCTGCGGACTTGAATCAGAAATTAAATGCGGAAAATTAAAGGATAAGAAGTGGGAGGCAGGACAGGACCCTCGCACTCAACCACTTTTGACAAATTAAACAAATAATTACAAACTGACAAAACTTTAAAAAAGCAAATGGTAAAAAGCAAACAGTAAAAGTAAACAGTAAAACAGTAACAAAAGGCAAACAGTAAAACACAAAAAGCAAACAGTGAAGGAATCTAAATTATTACAACATGACAAACTGTAAATAGTTTAGATGACCAGCCGACAGGTCGAATCTTCCAAGTTGCATTATTGAGCATACCCCCTTCCACTTCGGATGCACATCTGAAGTAGACTTCGAACGGATTCAAAACTTCCACGTAAACTTTAGCCGTATACTACGCCGGCGACCACTGGATTTACTGTGCTATCGCTTCCTCGCATTGTCGCGACTTACAACCGTTGGTACTTCGCACCGGATTTTGTAGTCTTAAGCTTCTGTTTTTGGAAATCTAATCCTCGGGTGTTGAAAATATCAAGTATTTTCCAAGCCAGAAGTAGGCTCTGGGTGTGCTGAACGCCGCAATTTTTCGGCTTCGTCTTGAATGGCTTTTTTCTCTTTTATTTACAAATATTTACAAAAACATAAATTTGTACATGAACAAAATTAAAGTGTATATACAGAAAGTGGGAAAAACATAAAAACATCCTCTCTTTTTTTCTTTTTTTTTTTTGATTGGGCCGTGAAGCCCTTTTTTAATTGGACCTATAGTGGTCCTTTGGAAATAAAATATAATTTGAGTAACCGTAGTTTAATGACAATTGCAGTCTTTGATAGTTTGACGACGTTACGGTCTAATGATAGTTTAATGAGATTTTCGCTCCATGAGTTGTCTTAGTTTAACGACTTCGTCGTCGTGTCCTAGTTTAACGACTTCGCGGTCGGTCAGTAGTTTAACGAAAATTTCGGTCTAATGAGTATTTGTATTAGGGAACCATTACGGTTCACTTAGTTATAAACGTATTCAATCTCAAGATCTTCCGAGTCGGATTCTTCGACTTCAGAATGTTTGGATGAGACTGAATCATCTGCTAATGAAGCTAGCTCGCTCCACCGTTTCTGCAAATCAGATTTGGAAGATGTTTGAGCTAGGGCAGCGACTAGCTGTGCTTTTTTGTTGAGGAATTCTTGGTTCCTTTTTGAAGAAAGGTCTTGTAGATGACCGTTCTTGGAGAACCAAGCCTTTATGAATTTGAGATCTGAGTAGGTAGTGTTGAACTTATCCTACCATTTAATTGAAATAACTTTCACCAAACTCTTGGTGAGAGTGGAAACATGTACTTCGAAATTCCAAGAAAGGACCCATGGAATCTGGAAATACATGGCGAAAGTCATGGATATTGGAAAACTATTTTTGAAGATATTCTTCGAAAAATAGTAGAAGGATTCTTGAATTGGGACGGGGAAGATATTGGTAGTAAGACCGAATATCGTACACCAATTGACGAAACACATAGGGAAATGAACCTTCTATGCGTTCGGGCAAAAATGAATAAACCACGAGTGCTTGAAATTTTGGTAAAACAGTACCTGATACCAAGCACGAACGTAGTCGCGGTATCAGTAGGTTTGAGGATGGAAATTCCTCGATAATGCTTTTTCGGTATGGAGACCTTGGTTCCATGCCGTGGGATTGAGAATTTTGAAAATTTTTAATTTGGAATATGCGATCCGTTCATGATCTTTTGGATCTAGATGATGAATTATTTCAGCAGATTTCGTGTCTACTAAAATGAATTCATAAAACCGACGGGTTTTATGATGGAATTCTGGCATAAAGAAAAATCCAGGAGGAAAAATGTTTTCGGCGATTTTTGAAATATTTGGATCGTCGAATTCGGGTTCTATGATGATTTCTCCATAAGGAGTAGGTTTCTTGAAATAACCCTTTAATTCGGGTCGAGGTATGAATCTGTCGAGAACAACGGCCGTAGCAAACGTTGTTGGCGACGTATTTTGAGACGGCTGCACGGGATGTGCAGGCGGAATGTGGGTGGATGACCCAGCTTTGGATTTACCTTTGCCTCTGGTTACAATTGTATAATCAGAGTCATCGGCATATGAATCAGGTGACATTTTGGTAACCTGAGGATTTGTTTGAAGAAGCAGCATGAGGCTATTGTGCAGCAGGAAGCTGCCTTGAAGATGAGGAGGAAGCTCCTCGACCTCTACCTTTGCCTCGTCTTTCCATGGGGAGAGAGAGAGAGAGAGAGAGAGAGAGAGAGAAATGTTTGAGAGAGGAACTCTCTTGAGAGATAATCTGCCAGGGCGTTTTTCGTCCCTTTTATAGGCAAAATCTTGAAGTTAAAACATGATAAAATGGCTTGCCATCTGGCAAAAATTTGCTTAGAAACCAGGTTTTTAACATCTTTTTCTAAAATGAATTTTGATGACCAGGAATCTGTTTTGATCAAAAATCGTTTGTTGATTAAGTCTCCTTGGAATTTATGTACACACAGTACTATTGCAAGGATTTCCTTTTTTACTGTGGAGTAATTTTTCTATGCGTCGTTCCAAACGCCAGAGTGGAATCGCACTATGGATTACTTTTTATCCTCATAATGTTTCTGGATTCCTCCATATCCGATATCGGACGCGTCGATCTCCACTATGAGATTTGCTTCATTATTAAGCAAACTCAAACAGGGAATTGATTTGACTAAAGCCTTGATTTTTGACTGGCAAAGAGATGCTTGTCTGTCCAAGGCTTTGGATTCTTTTTGAGTCGCTCAAAAAGAGGTTTGCAAATGGGCCTGATATGTTGAAGGAATTCGGCCACGTAATTTAAACAGCCCAAAAACCTTTGTAATTGGGTTTTTTCGGTGATCTGGTCCGGGAATTTGGAAGCAAATTCAATGGACTTGTGGATGGGCTTTATGAGGCCCAAATTGATATCAAATCCGAGAAAACGGATTTGGGTTTGAAATAGTTTGATTTTCTTGGCCGAAATAACAAGGCCATTTCTTTTGACAACATTGTAAAACGTTTGAAGGTGTTTAAAATGTTGGTCAATATTTTGAGGGAAAATCAAAACATCGTCAATGTAGACTATTGAAAATTCTTGAAAGCCATTGAAAATATCATTCATGATTTTTTGAAATTCGGAGGGAGCGTTTTTTAAACCAAAAGGCATAACGTTCCATTCATACTGTCCAAAGGGGACATTGAAAGCAGTTTTGTAACGATCTTTTTCGACAATTTGAATTTGCCAAAATCCTGATTTAAGATCAAATTTTGAAAATATTTTTGCGCTTGAAATGCGCTTTATTAAATCATTTTTGTTGGGAATGGGATATCTAATCCATTCCAAAACCTTGTTCAAGGGTTTGTAGTTGATTACCAGCCTCGGGACACCGCGTTCCTTCTCGGCTTGGTTGTTGACATAAAATGCTGCGCAGGACCATGGGCTCTTTGATGGTCGGATTAACCTTTTCTGCTACAAATCATAATTTCTTTCTTTCATATGGCAAGAAGGTTAGCGTTCATTTGAATCGGCCTTGACTTAGTCAGAATTGATTCTTCCGAAAAGTCTCTTGTATAGGGAAGGGAAACGACATGTCGTTTTCGTTCCCAAAATGCATTAGGGAAGTTTGAACAGAGATCTTGTTCGAGCTTCTTGAGAAATTGGTTAATCCGAATTGTTATTCTTGGATTAACTAATTGCTCTTCAATTTTCTTGTAAGATATTTCATCTTTTAGAAATCGATTTGGGTTTCTTTTGTTTGAATCATATCAACGACGTGGGTTTTCACGGGTTGAGTGAATTCAAAAATGATTTTGGAATCTAGGGCAGTTGATTCTAAACCCTTTTCAGTTATCTGAAATGGGTATAATTAGGTTAAGAATGGGGTTCCTAATATGATTTCCATATTAAGATCTTTGACTAGTATGAAGGTATTTACGAAGCAAATACCGTTTTTGCATATATGAACATTGGATAATTTATGTTCAATATCAAGTTGCTCTTGGTTAGCGCTTGTGAGCGTAACAAGAGTTTTTTCGAAATATATCGAAGGTATTCTACCTTCGCGAATGCAATTTTGATCTGCACCTGAGTCAAGCAGGGCAACTAATTCTGTTTCAAAATCACCTATTTTAACGGTAACAAGAGTGTACCATTTTTGGTATGGAACTTTGGTGATTTGTCCAATGAATGATTGTTGATCGTCAGGAATAGCTTTCTCTTGATCATCTTGAATGATGAGTGCACTTTTTAGCGTTGCTACTTCGACCCATAGTTTCGACACATGATTGACCATGTCGAGTTTGAGTTGTTGAACCTCCTTTTTAAGGTTCCAAATCTCGGCTTGAAGCTCTTTAGTCAAGATTGCTTTGGTTGTAACGGGGAAACGTTTCATTACCTCCGTTAATGTATACGGCTCTACTTCATCGGCTTTCTTTGGTTTCTCTTGCTCGATTGTCGAGGTAGAATCAAGAGATGCCTTGAGATCAGTGATGATCTTCTTTTGTAATTATGGATCATTAACTCTTTTGGCTATGTCGAATAGAGCCCGTTGATCTATTGTTAACACATTAATGCAACCACCACAGGCACGCATGCCAACATGGTTGATTGAATCATGTGCGCTTGAGGAGGAGGAGTTGTTTGTATCCTCATGGTCGTCGAGGATTTGGCCAATCGCTTGCTCGTCACTCTCTGCACTTTTTGATTCTGAGTCAGAAAGAACCATATTTAAAATTTGATTTTTGAGCTCTTCTTCTATGTCAAGCTCATTGATCTTGCCGGCCACTGTGCATCTATTCGCATAGTGTCCTGGACGTTTGCACTTGTAGCATACTTGCTTCCCTTTACGTGCGGTGATATCGATTCTGATAGCTGGGTTTTTTATGGGATTCTTTACGACGATTGTCGTTAAAGATTTTCTTCCCTTGATATTTGGCGTACTGGAAGGGTTGATTTCGACCTTTCCTTCTTGACGTTGCCGATGGTAGTTCGTTTTGAAGACCATATTGATAGCAGAACTCGCCAAAAACTGCCTTCCCAATTTTGGGGTTCTCAAGCTTACGGCGGAGCTTCATTTCATCGCAGAGTTTGAGTCCTTCCTTGATGATTATTGCACTGATATCGCCATAAGTCAAGGTTTCCCATTCAACTTTATGACCATCCCATAGGTCTGCTAAGGCTCTTTCAACCCGCTGGGCAAAGTGTTTTGGCAAGCCTTCCATAAACATTTGTTTCCAAATGTTTGAGTTACAATCTGACCTAGTCATAACTTTGGTGAGGAACATGTGTGTGTACCAACAAAACTCGCCGAGAGTTTTGCACTTCATTTTGAGAAGGATAGTGGCAGACCTTTCTTCGAAATATGTAGGTTCGTCGATGAAGAACTTTGACAAGTATACACTAGGGTGTATACGACATCTTCTTTATCTAAAGATTCTCTAGTTGGCGGCATATTAGAGACGCCACTAGGTACCTCTCTGGTAGTTGTGGTGATATGAGTGAGGATCGCATGTCTTTTTTCTTTTGTCATATATTTGTCCCACCAGTCTTTGAGTAAGCTTGTAAAACTGGAGGTCAGGAGTTGGGCGATCTCTCAGTCTTTTTTTCCTTTGGTTTTGTAGGCATTTGCGGCCATCATCATTGTGTTGGCCAAATTAAGAATTAGGTGGTCAGATAGACCATCTAAATTCCATTCATGGATTTCCGTACCACTGAATGTCGTGGTGGTCATCATGCCCTTTTCCTCATAGGCTACATCTGGAAAGGATGGTCTGCTGTAGAACAGACGTGGATCCTTTTCTGAGATGGCGGAAATGGCCTTTGAAGTGCTGGGTTGTGACGAAACCCCTTTCTCCAAATATTGTTTTCTGAATTCTTTGATGTCATAGTCTGAGGGTTCAAATATTACATTGATCCCTTGACTTGTTGAAGGAAAAGTAGCTCCTAGGGTCAGCTTCTTCAGCATTTTTTGAATATCTTTGAGAGAATTTGTATTGTTGTCAAGAGTTATATCTTGACTTAGAGTTGGTGGTTGAAACAAAGGTTTTGTCCCAACTAAGGAGTTACCCTTTATTGGTTTGGGAACGTGTTTGAACTCCTTTTGAATCTTATCTTCTATTTTGTCTACTTGCTTGGCAATTGTTGACAGAATCTTGTTGGAGAAGTTATTTTGATGTTGGATATTTTTGATATCCTTAAGAGAAGGTGGCTCCTTCTCGTCCCTGGTTATTGACTTAAAAGGAGAGGCTATAATCTTGTCTCCATAAGTCGCCTCGATCTCCACCTCTTCGAGTGGAGGATGTATGTCGTGGATGACGCCACGTCTAGTGGTCTTCCAGTCTGTTCCCGAGAGAACGTTTACTCCCAGTTCCATCCAAATGAAGAATGTGATGTCTTGCTGGGTGTCCTCCATGTGTGAATACCATTGAGAGCGAAGGTTACCCCGCTCTTCTTCGGAATATTCTTTGAAGAATATTTCTCTCTTCTCTTTGTTTTCCCTAGAAAGGAATTCTCTCTTGAGGAGTTCGTTGTTGATAGAGAATGAGAGGATAACGTTGATCTGGCTACCTGCAACAGATTGGTTTTCCATATCTGAAGGAGTTGGAGAGGTTGCCTGGTCAGCATAATACTGTAATGATAATAATAATAATGGTACATAATATTACAGTAATATAACGTACGGTACATGAAAAACTACAGTAGATAATACTCAAGTATACAGGACTTGGACATTTTAGTATGTAGATAATATTGTTCTACATATGATTTAAATACATTTCTAAACAGAAATATTGACATTGTAAAGAACACTATGTGCAATTTCAAATGGAATGATTAATGAACCTATACGGAAAAAATGTACAATATAACTAACATAAAAATATAGTATGAACGTACGGTATATAGTCAATTATACAATTTCTTTGCTATATAGAAATCGAGGACGTGTGAACATACGGTATATACTCAATTATACAGTTTTGTAGATGTATATACAGTCAATTATACCACAATATGAATTGAAAAGTACGAAGATACAACTGTTCTACATATAAATTTACGACATTTTCTAAACATGATTTTTGACATTCTAAAGATTGGAATATAAATGAATTAAATGTACAAAATTGACATAAATAGAAATAAAACATATCATACTAAACAATCTGAGACATATTGAATCACGACTATATTGAAAATTAACACTAACATGCTAATGGTGATGGATAAGTAACAAAAACGTGATACAAATACTGTGAAAAATGGAGATTATTGAGAGAAGATGACTTAACTCGTATGATTATACCATCCGATCGGAGCTTTGTGGTCGACGAAAATTTACATTTTACGTGGTGGCCGGGAATGTGAAAAGAGAGAATGAATAGAGCTGAAGAAACGAAAATGGAGGAATGGAGAATGGAGAAAGAAGAGTGAAACAAAAAAGGAAAAGAAAGAAAGATGGAAGATAAATGAGAAAAGGAATTAAAATCTTTTGCATTAAAATAGTTGACAATTAAATATGGTATGTTTTAAAAGAATGGGAAGTATGTTTAAATGGGTGTTTTAATTCAAAAATTTAGTATTAAATGTGATAAAGGGAAAAATGGTATTAATGAAAAATTAATAATTACGAATTTTAATAAAAAAATTAACTTTGCAAAAAAAAAAACTTGGGCGCCTATATTTGCAAATACTTTTCGGATGTGGTCTAGTTACTATAATTTCCCAATTTATATTTAAAATTAAAATATATATATATAAATAATTAATTAATTAATTCATAAAATTGATCCATTTTAAAAAACTGTCTTTTTAGGAATAAGTCAAATTGGAAAGATATTTACAATAGTAGGCAAAAGAAAAAAAAAACAACCATAGTCATAGATATTAATAATTATACGGTATTATTAACACATAATACTATAATTATATAGAATACTATACTAATAACATATAATATTGTATTAATAATACACAATACTATATTAATAATACACAATATTGTATTAATGATAAAATAATACAATATAATAAGTATTAATAATATCATATTTTTACTATAGATGCAAATTTTTTCAAATGTGCCTAGTGATAACTCTCAAGAATTGAGAGTTAATGACTAAGTTTAATAGTCTTTCGCGGACATTTTGCTACATCATAGAAAAAAATTCACTAAGTTTGTCCGCTTCAGCATCATAAATTGAGTGAAAGGCAAAATCTTATATTTTTCTGTTTACAAAGTTCGTACAAATGGTCACCTCCACAGAGTACGCAGAATTCGGGAGTTGATTGCTCAATCGCCGATGCGTTCTGAGGTGTGGTCATTTGAACATTTTTTAAAGTGTTTGTCAGCGTAGCCAATTGTGCTTTTATGACGGTCATTTCTCTTAGCTCAAATCTACCTGGTGTTTTTCTTGGGTTCGACCTTGGCTCTATTTAGGCGCATGATTCTTATCAATTGTTTCGATAATTTTGTAAGCCTGATTGTATGTTTTATCCATCAGACATCCTCCTATTGTTGTATTAAGAATAGCCTTGTCCGACTCCGATAAATCATTGTAGAAATGTTCGAATTGAATCGTATAAGATAGGTCATGGTACGGACATTTCGCTATCAGCTCCTTGTAGTGTTCCCAAACTCTTCATATAGTTTCGTCGTTTTCTTGTCTGAAGCTAGTGATTTTGTGCCTAGAGTTCATGCTTCGTGGGCTAGGATAATATTTTGCTAGAAAGCTTTCAACCATTTGGCTCCAAGTATAATTACTTGACAACATGTTTATCCAGTGTCTGACCTTATCCCTAAAGTAATATGGAAACAGAAACAGTCGAGTATCTTCCAAGGAAATACCGACATCCTAGTTAGCATCACTAATAGCTAAGAAGTTACGCAAATGTTGATGCAGATCTTCCGAAGGAAATCCTCTAAAAGGTTCATTGGCTTTTAGCATGTTATACATATTATTAGTCAATACAGGGCGCCTACCTCCACCGTTAGGTCTAACCATATCTGGGTATGCGATATGATTGAATTCTCCATGTTGAGTTTGCATGACTTTGTCTCGTTCATCTACCTCATGTGCTGGCGGCAGATTAGGATTTAGGTTTGCATTTGCATTTGCTCCAAGTTCCACACTTGTTGTTGCTGCTGCTAGTGGGTCCCTCACTCCAAGTTGATGTTGTGCCATAGGATCCATCACTTTATGGTTTCTCTTTCTCTGTTCACATACCCTCCTTTGAAGAGTTCGTTCAGGTTCTAGATCAAACGCAAGAGTAGAGTTCATGCACCAAACAGCCTGAAATGTTAAAACAAATGAAACAGAAATTTATATATATATATATATATATATATATATATATATTTATTTATTTATTTATTTTTATATTCTAAACACTCGTGTCTCAAGATAATTTTACACAGTCCTCGGCAAGGGCCCAAAAAATTTGATATGTGGTTGATCGTGGTGGCAAATAGCCAAATGCTCTTAGTGTGACTAGGTCCCACTTCACGCAAGTATACGCGGTTTGCAGCAAGTAATAAGTTAATTATGAATCTCCATCGGGACTGGAAACTATCCGAGGTAATGTTCAGAATTGAAATGTAAATACACGAATATATTGAGTGGATTGTGGTTGTGGTTGTGGCATAAAATAAATAGGCAGAGAAATAAAATATTTTTGATAAAGTAAGGCTAGACAAGGATACTCATGAATTTCAACAGCAATGTGATAACAAGAAACATGCGGTAAGGGATTCTATCATTGTAAAGACCTGACTCCAAATGATCATAAATTGCCTTTACTCATACTATGATTTTAAATACACATGTTTTTTAACAGAAATAATTTGAAACATGGATTTCATTAAAACATCAAAACCTCAAATAAGAATTAAAACAAGGAAAACCATTAAAATAATTCGCCTCTGGCTAGAGTACATAAAAAAACCATTACAAAGTTTAAGTGAAATGTTCCAATAAGATAAATGTGAAATGAAGAAAACAGATGCAACATACTCTCCCATGATCATCCAGCTCCTTCTCTAGCCACCTCAATGTTGTGCCAAGTTACTTGGTGGAAAACCACAGAAAGGGTGAATACAATTGCACTCAGTAAGAATTCCCCAACCGGGTTACACTACGCAAGACAGATCATTTAGCATCCTAGCATACAAGCATAACATCAAATAGTAAGGCAGTCTCAAATAGTAACAGACAACAAGTGTCGAGCAGGATCAGCACGCCACTAGGCTGACTAAACAGGAGGGCAACCTAAGTGACCTCGGTCTCTAGAGTGTCTAACTCTAAGACAGACTTGGTTAGAACGCCACTGGGCTAACCTGGACAGCACACAACTGAGCTTGTCCTAAACATGCTCGGGCAGCACACAACTGGGCTAACCTTAATGACAACTCAGACCTAGCTGTCTATGGACTGCACACCACTGGGCTAGTCCGGAGCATACTTGGGTGACATGCCAATGGGTCAACCCTGGATCGACAAGGAACCCTTACCTGGAAAATAGAGATAGATAATAATAGAGATTTGCTCATCAAGCTGAAGAACCAACACAAGCAATAACCTAGGCAAATGAAAACAAACAATAAATTAATGCCACAAGTCTACAAACAAACAACCAACAACACAATCTCGAGAAGTAGGGATTTACCCAAATCGAGAGACACAAGGCTTGGCAGTTGCAAGGGTGGCCTCGGTGAGGGGGTGCTCTCGGCAGCCAAGGGAAATCGGCAACAAAGCACGGCTGTGGGATGGCTCGGTCGCGCACAAGGGTTGTCAGTGTGCTGCGGCGTGAGGCGTGTGACAAGGACACGACAGGTGATGCGGGCGTGTGCAGAAAGGCTGCTCGCGGACGTGCTTGGCGAAAGAAGGGTGTGTGGGTTGTTCGGCTGCAGATGCGTGCGGACGGATCGGCTGCTTGCGGTGTGCGTTGGCTCGACGATGCTGCTACTGGCATGCGGGGAGTGTGCGATGCGAGCGATGATGGGCTACAATGAAGGGCGATGGCTGCACGCGTGCTGCAGCATGAAGCTTCGGCGATGGGCGATGGGCAATGATCGATGGCTCTTGGCGTGGGGCTCGACAGCTTGAGCGATGAAGCTTGGAGGTGGGGTTTGGATGTTCGGCCAATGGAGAAAACGAAGAAAAAGAAGAATAGGGGGAAGAGGGGTCGGCTAGGGTAAAAAGGAACGAAAATATGTGATTTTCTCCCATTTTCTTTTAATAAAACCCTTGAAATTCATCTAAATGCCAAGTGTCCTCAAATGATCTCCCCTTTGAGTCCTAACAATAACACGATTAAATCTTATTTTCTGTTTTAAATCGAACGACCTCCAAACCTCTCAATAGCTTATCTCGGTACTAGAACATGAAACCGAAACATAAACTCAATTTTGGAATTAAATCGAAACCCTAGACAAATACCAAAACTGCTCATGAAGGCCAAATGACCAAAATACCCCAGAAGGCTCAAACAGCCCTAACGACCCAACTGAATGACTGAATAAACAACCGAACATACCTGGAGAACTGAAATGAAAACCTGGGCCGTACACTTACTACGCCTACAAATATTTGCTTCCGCTTTCATTTAGAACTCAGCACAGCTTCCGTTGCGACTGAATGTAAATTGCAACCGGTGCAATGTATATAATAGTTACGCGTTTATTCCTAAACTCCAATTTAAAGCATCACAAATGTAACACTACCTATTAAACATGCAAAATAGACTTAGGTTATTACCTCTTCCGATTTATAACCTATTAGCTCGTGTGGATGGTCGAACGACACTTCTGGTTGTATTGAAAAACGTAATCTACATGCTCTAGAACAAACCCTCATAGTTTCTTCCTACAACATGCTACTAAGGTTCATTTTCTCCCAGTTTTGCCCGCATAAAGTTAGTTCATAATACAAGCAGAAAACACAATACAAGATATGGAATACATATTAAAATTGCATTACTGAAGTAAAATGAGTTTATGAAATAAAAAAGATAAAAATAAATCGTCGTCTTGATCAAAACACTGAACTCCTCTAAGAAGAAAGAACAGGGAAAAGATCCAGCTCTTTTTCTATTACACAGTAGTCTATATATAGAACTAGGGCGTCGAGTTTTCCGTATATTCTAGAAAGGAAAGAATCAATTTTCGCGATGGTTACTCGATTTTAACTTTGCCAAATATGTTTAATTCGTCTAAGGTAGGAATCTCGTGATTTCAACAGTCTATTTCTTCTATTTCTTAAATTTTCTTGTTGTTCGACGATTCCTTCCTTATTTGCTTGAAGTGCGTCTAGCCTTGGTCTTCCGAGCCTTTATTGCTCGCCATCGTGTGTCCTAATTCTCTGCATAACATTGTGTAAAGACCCGACCCAAAAGGGGCTCGAAATGGGCCTTTACCTCAATGCATGTATTCAAAGTAAAAGACAATATGCAGAAATGACTTTCGGATTCCAATTAAAACCAAAACATTCAAACATTCAATTTAAAGTCAATACAAATTCATGAAACCTATCCCTGTCTCCAAGCACCTGTTTCAAGATAAATACGTTTCCAAAAGTTTACTCTGATCAGAGATTTATTAAAGCATTTAAAACTTTCAACAGTTACAACTGTACTGGAATCCGTAAAAACATTCAGAAAACAACCTAGGGCTCCGTGCCTGGCTACATGCATTCAGAGGAAAAGAAAAGACAAAGAGTCATAACATAAAATCAGAGATGAACAGCTGGTTCCAATGATCACAGCTCCTCCTTCAGCCATCCTGTCTCGCACCTTGGTTACCTGTGGAAAACCACAAAAATAAGGGTAAGTAACGAATTACTCAGTAAGAATCCCCAACCGGGGTACAATACGATATACATGGTCATCTAGCAGAAAGGTATGCAAGCTATGAATATGAACACAAAATAGAGCACATAGCTTAAATCCACACATACACATCGGATGCCAACTTAGGGTCTTAGTCCGGAATAAACCACCACACAAAACTCCCTATACGAGAAACAAGTACCGACCTCAGCCTGTCTACTGTCGATACGAAAGGTGCACTAGCTCAAGATCCCGAGGAGCTCTCCGGTCGGCGCTGTAATGAGTGTAAGCTCGCACCGCATGCTACTGCAGACTCTGGGGAGTGTCGGGTCTAGTGGCAAGCTGCCCAGGTCCAGTCACCATGCCTAACTAAATCTCTTGATCGGTGTCACTGACATAGGGGTGTGAGACCTGGACACGTGAACTATGTCAGCCTGAACCACCGCACCTGAGGCTAAGGAACCGATCGTGGTAGGCTTACACCAGGAAGTCGTCATTGCCCTATCAGGTGCCAATCAAGGGCTACGACCGAACACGCTGAGGACGTGCCGACTGCCGGGGGCGAGTGTAAGGGACCGACCCGAATGGGGCACTAAATGGGCCCTTACCCCAATGCATGCATTCAAAGTAAAGGACATTAAACAGACATGATTTCGGATTCCAATTAAAACAAAACATTCAAAATAACCCCTTTAAAAACTAGACAATTTCCTTGGAACCTGTCCCTGTTTCCAAGCACCTGTTCCAAGATAAATACATTTCCAAAGTATACTCCGATCAGAAATTTCTTAAAATCATTCAAAACATGTCTAAATACAATAATGCTGGAATCCACAAAATATTCAGAAAACATCTTAGGGCTCGTGCCCGCCACGTGCATTCGTGGGAAAATAAAACATAAAGAGTCATAACACAAAATCGAGTTTGATGGTGAGCCCCATGATCACGACTCCTCCTTCACCATCATGTCTCGTAACTTGGTTACTGTGGAAAAACCACAATAATAAGGGTGAGTAACGAATTACTCAGTAAGAATCCCCAACCGGGGTACAATACGATATACATGGTCATCTCGATGAGAGTATGCAAGCTATGAGTATAAACACAGAATAGAGCACATAGCTTAGCCCACACTTGGGCCTCGGATGCCAACTTAGTCCGGAATAATATCACCACACAAGTCACCCTATACGAGAAACAAGTCCCGGCCTCAGCCTGTCTACTGTCGACGAAAGGTACACTGGCTCAAGATCCCGATGAGCTCTCCGGCCGGCGCGTTTGTAATGAGCGTAAGCATGTACCGCGTGCTCTGCAGGACTATGGGGTGCCGGGTCCAGAGGCAAAATTTGCCCATGTCCATCCACCACGCCTAACTAAATATCCGGATCGGTGTCACCGACATAGGGGTGTGAGACTGGACACGTAAACTATGTCACTGAACCACCGCTTTGAGGCTAAGGAAACGGGTCGTGGTAGGCTTACACCAGGAAACTGCCCTTACCTTAACAGGTGGCAATCAGGGGCTACTGCCAAACATGCTGAGGACATGCCGGCTGCCGGGGACGAGGCAATGCCAAGTCATCATCCCGACCGTTGGGGCATTTAACAGTCTGCCACCCTTACCCAAGATTGCGGGGCCAGCCGTTAGGGTTAGCTATTCCCTAACGGGATCAGGGCGGAGCTCCATCTCATACGTCTCTTTCGTGGATGCAAGGTACTTTATGCACCCGGCCCAGATGATGCTATCTACCTGCCACTCTAACCTGCCTTAACAATCAGCAAACAATTCCATAAAATCCAATACGTGCTCAATAAGAATACAACGAGCCTAGCATGATACTACGAAGCAAGGAACAGATACGAGCATGCCAGAAAGGAACAACCTAGCATGGATTAACATGAGAATTAATCAGGACAATCATGCTAACCGGGAATTCAGAAACGAGCACCTATTGCTAAATATGTCAATAAACACAAACAAGCAATCAATCAGCAATCACATATAATATCGCAGGGTTCACACAACTCCGGTAAGAAATCCTTACCTTGGTCGGGGACGATTTGACACGAAATCCTAAATTGGGAACGAAACCCGAACTAGCTATCGAGAACCTATCAATCACAACAAAAATCACACAATAGGCCTAAATATAATAAAATAAACAAGGCTCAGCTCGGGAGCAACTCACGAGGCGCGACGAACGCACGAACGAGCCTATTGCACGAACGGGGCAGCAACGGGGCTGGCTGGGCGCGCTGGGGGGCAGGAATGGGCGCGTGGGCGCGCTGGCGCGCGGACGGTCGCTGGGGCGCGAGCTGCGCGCGGACGAACAAGGCGTTGGGCGCGGACGCGGGCGCGCGAGCGATGCAGAGCGGCACAGCTGGGACGGCGCGCGGCGTGACACGGAGCTGGGCGAGGCGCGAGGCGATGCGCGGCGTGGCTCGGCGGAGGGCTCTGCTTCTGCGCGCGGCGAAGGGCGAACAGAGGCGAACAGAGCATCGGAGAGAACGAGCTCGATTCCGGGCGATAGGAGAGGATTCGACGCGCGATTTGTTGCTGGACCACTTCCCCTACATTAGCTGCACAAAAACAACACGAATCTCCTCAATCCCACGGCCGGCAGAACGAAATCGGAACCAGGGGGAAAGAAATCGGATTTTTGAAGGAAAGGAGGAAGAAGAAGCATACCTGCTGCTCGGGGATGGAAAATGACTTCGAATTGGAGAAGAAGCTCGGTCGAACACGCTGGAGAAGGAAGAAATTGCGAAGACGAAGCTCGGTCGGTCGGGGAGAAAGGGAGAAGGAAAATTGCGAGGAAGAAGAAGCTTCGGGCGGAAATTCTGCTTTTATAAAATCACCACTGCCCACGGCATATATACGAGATCGCGCGCATAGTTTAACAAACACGCCCAGTGGCTCGACTGGCAGCGACCCTTGCCTAGCTTGCAGCGCGTCCTTGGCTCGAATCTCACTCGACGCGCTATTTAATTCCCTATTTATTTTTACCTTTTTCCAAGCCCAAATGTCTTCACCAAAATTCCCGATCCCATTCAAATCGACTCATAATTTTTCCGGCAATTAACAATTACATAACCGGCCCTGTCGGCCCGACAAAAATTACCAAGATGCCCTTGGGCCTCCCGGGAAGACCGGGATGAAATTTCCGGGCCGTTACAGCGAGACAATGCCAAGTCATCATCCCGACTGTTGGGGCATTTAACAGTCTGCCACCCTCACCCAAGATTGCAGGGCCGGCCGTTATGGTTAGCTAAACCCTAACGGGATCAGGGACGGAGTACCGTCTCGTACGTCCCCGTCGTGGATGCAAGTTACGTTATGCATCCGGCTCGGATGATGCTACCTACCTGAACTCTAAACTATAATATCTACAGCAAACAATCCAAAACAATCCAATACGTGCTCAACAGATACAACGAACCTAGCATGATACTATGAAGCAAGAACAGATACGAGCATGCCAGAACGGAACAACCTAGCATGGACTAACATGAGAAACAACATAAGAAATCATGCCAGTCGGGAATTCAGAACAGAGCACCTATCACTAAAGATGTTGATAATCACAAACAAGCATACAAACAACAATCACATATAATATCGCAGGGCCCACACAACTCCGATAAAAACTTCTTACCTGGCCGGGAGGCAACTACACACAAAATCCTAAGCTGCGATCGAACTCGAGCTAGCTACCGAGAACCTAACAAACACAATAATAATCACAATCCATAGGCCTAAATATAATAAAATAAACAAGGCTCGACTCGGGAGCAACTCACGCGGCGCGGCTGACACGCGGACGGGCAGGCAGCACGGCGAGGCTGCTGCTGGGCGCTTATGGGCGGCAGGGACCGCACGCTGGGCGCTGACGGGCGGCAGGGCTGCGCGCACGCCCGCACGCTCTTGGCAAGCAGACGGGCGCGCTGGCGCGAGGCAAACGACGCTATGCGGCGCGAGGGCCCACGGGGGCAAACGCGGAGCGTGAGCTCGGCTGGGCGGCTTGGTGCGTGCGACGGACCTGCTGCGATCTGGGCGTCGCTAGGCGATCTGGGCGCAGCTGCTGGGCGATCTGGGCGGTCTGGCTCGGCTGCTGGGCAGATCTGGGCGTGCTGGGCGGATCTGGGCGGTCTGGCTCGGCAGCTGGGCAGATCTGGGAGTGATCTGGCTGGCTCGTGCGTGCTACGGTGGGGCTGCTGGCTGGGGGCTTCTCTCGGCTAGCTGCAACCAAACACAAACACACACACACCTCTACTCATTCGGCCAAACAGCACCTCAATCGGAGGGGGAGAAGAAGAAGAAGAAGATGAAGAACCTTACGAACAGCGATCGGATCTGAGAGTGCTAAGGAGAAGAAATTCGGCTTGGGGAGCTAGGGAGACAAGCTTGGGCGGCCACAATGCATTTGGAGAAGAAGACAAAACCCTACATTTCTTTTCTTTTAATCAAATGCACCAAAACTCCAAAGATCCAAGGCTAACCACGATATGTCGCGGAAAGAGTAACAAGAGCTCCCAATAGCTCAATTGGCACACATCCCAACAGGCTTTCTCGGAGACACGAGTTTGAATCCCAATTGTAACACAATTTCCTCTATTTTTACTTTTGCATCTATCCAAGCTCAAACCCATCCACAAAGCCTAAAAAACCTACATAAACCCATCCAATAATTTTAGCAACTGGAAAAGACATAAACGGCCCTGACGGCCCGACCAAATTACCAAAATACCCCTAGGGCATATCTGAAAGACCGGGATGAAAACCTGGGCCGTTACACATTGCTTCGCTGGCACTAACCCAGCGAAAACAGAAATCAACATAAACTTTGCGAAATCAATGCTAAACGTGCTAATTGTTGTTTTTAGTTGAATAATCCTTATTTTGCATTCTACTTCCATAATGCGTACGCATTAGCGAATTACACCTTTTTATTACTAATTTTACCTCGCTTGTAATAAAATTCAATTAGTATACGCAAATAATGATCCAAAGTTAGGCTAAAATCTTACTCTATTTTAGAGTCATCAGTTAGATTTTTATTTTCTATGTATTGCTTAATGTATGTTTGTTGTTGTTTGTGCTTTCCTAATTAAAGTATATGCCAAGGTGGAAAGTTTAAATATTTGGGCTACACTTTAATTAGATTTTATCAATTAATTAAACACATTAAAATTCAATAGGGTAATTATTAAATACATAGTTAATAAAGAATTCAATTAATGATTCTTGGGTTGTTAAAACTAACTAGAAATTAGATTAGGTGTGGTTAATCTCATTTAGTCCATGTACACTCAATTACATTAGTTATAAATATGTGGCATGCATCTCATTTAGCCCTTAAGCATTATTGATCATAGTTTCCAATTGAGAGATTAAGTTTCATTTTTCTAAGTTGTTTGGCAATTAGAAAAATTAAGAGAGTTAAAAAAAATAAGGAAGGTTGTTTGAGAAAAAATAGAAAGAAAAAGAGAGGGGCATTTAGGGGTTTTTTGGATTATAGAAGAGAAAGAAATTCAAAGAGAGGGAAATTCCCTCCCCCCTTGCTTTCTGCATGCACACGTAATAGAGAGCCCTAGAAGGGGGTTCTCGGCCTCATCAAATCGGTTGCCCAGGCAGGGCAGCCTCTGTGCTTCGCCGACGATAGGTCCTCCACCCTTGAAGAGCAGCCCCTGCTTAGATCCAAGTGTTTGTTCAATTTTTTGGTCCAAGAAAATGGGTTTTGGTGATTTCTCTTGAAGATTCAACTTGGAGTTTTGTTGGAAAGTCTTGCAAAGTTGAAGAGCATCAAAGAGAAGGTGATTATTGAAAAAGGAGGTTTCTAATCTTGAAGTTCTCTCAAAATCCTAACCAAGGTGGTGTCCAATTTCTTTCTTCTACCTTATGGAACTTTGGCTCTCTAATTTAAATCTCTCAATGTAATAGTGTTAGCTTTGTAGTTTATGCTTGCTATTATAATCTTGAACATTGGAACATATATCTCTAATAATATGGACTCGCTCGAGCATTAATCGCTTGGGAATAGTGGAATAGGGCTTACGCGCCGAACCACTATACATCAATCTGTTGAAATCTCTCTTCCCTATGCTATTTACTAATTGTTTGAGCAAATTTTCATGGCTGAAATTTTTTTCCAAATTTGATATTTGAATGATTAATCAATCTTTGAGTTCTGAATTGAAAGAATCAATTGTTGTATGCTTAGTATAGGTCCTCGGAGAGCACTAGTTCAATTTATAACAGTTTGGTATCAGAGCTTAGTCCTAGATTCTTCCATGCACGAGCATGTTTCTTTCTTGAAATTTATTAGTTTAGAATCTTGCATGTTTAGAAAAATTCTTGGAGTGATGATTCTTGTGTAATTTTTCTAAACGGTATGTTGTAGAGATAAAGTCTTTAGGAATTGCATCTAGTATAATTTTTTTATACATTCTTTATTTGTATGTTAATAAAGAATCACTTAGGTGCTTAAAGTTTTTTATTACAATAAATTTTCCTGAAAAGAATCTTGCTATCGATTTCCTTTCTTTGAATTGCAAGAATGACATTAAAGATCTAGGTAGAGCGTTATGATGGAAATAAGACTTTGGTGTATGGATGATCAAAATGCTCGCGGTCCTCCGACAACAAAAAGTGGATCATGCCATCTCACGGAGAAGAATGATATTCCCAAGAGCGTAATGAATGATAAACTTTTGGAGATGGATAAAATCGCACATAGCTCAATAATAATCCACTTGTCAGATTCCATCATACGTCAAGCATGAACTTTATGGAGAAAGCTCAAAACTACATACCAAACGACTTCGATATCAAGTAAGATCTACCTTAAATCTAGGTTCTTTAGCTTTAAGATGCAAACTAATAAAAGCATGAAGGATAACCTAGATGACTTTCAAAAAATCATTTCTCAAAGGGAAAACATAGGTGAAATCTTTTCTCATGTGAATCATGCTATAGTATTAGTTAATGCATTACCTGAAGCATATAATGATGTTAAGTCCGCTGTGAACTTTGGTAGGGATTCATTAACATGTAGTATTGTGCTTGTTGCTATTAAAGTAAAAGAACAAGAGTTAAAAGAAAATAAAAAGACGAATTCTGAGTCTTTATATGTTAGAGGTAGAAGTTTTAATAGACATAATGGAAATAATAACACCAAGAAAATGGGTAGAAATCGACTTCGGCAAAAAATGGGTAGAAATCAATTTGGAGAAGGGAGAAGAAGATCGATGAAGGGAATGGAGTTTCCTGGAGCTTTGGCTTTTCTCTTTGGAAGAATCGGTGAAAAGTGACTCGAATGGAACGATCGATCGTTTGAAACCTAAACTGGACACGTGGAAGCCAAACCCAATTTGCAAAACTAGCCCTCTTCAACCTGAAACCACAATAGTAACCCAACAACTCTTAATGGTGAATTTACAAAAATAACTCTTAAGGCTAAAACTGTAATAATGGCCCAAGGAACCAACCAAATTGAATGAAAATCATACCTGAAGAACCATATCGAAAATTTGAGCAGTTACACGGGATTTGTCATTTGGCTCGTGGTTTAGCTTGGTGGTTCGGTCGAGACGTAGGGAAGGTAAATAGTTCTATCATGAACCGAGTTTTGTGGTTTGAAAAGCGTGAATGGTTTCTCGTTAGAGTTTGCGGGAAATGAAAATTTTATGACTTATTACATGATTGTTGGGGTTGGAAACTATGTGATTGAACTAGCTATACTCGTGATAACATAAAATCGTAATGAATCTCCTTAACTGCATTTCCTGTCTCTGATTATTATGCTATGTGATGGAATCGTCACTCCCTAAATCGTACCTTTTACTCGTATGCATGATGAACTATTCATTTGTTTGATCTTTCGAATGACTGGATTGCCTAGAGTAATGTATGTAGTGATTGTGAAAGAAATGCCCCTAATGTGTTATGTAGCTCATTATTGGATACGTGTATGTTTCGTTGCTGCCTAATTTTTCTATGATTGGGTGGACTCGTGATAAAAATTTTATATGATTGGTTCCATCTATGTTTGACTATGTACTGTAATGATTATATGCTCAATTTCTCTATTTTACCACCTAGGTTGTAGCGATCTGTTATCATGATACTTAGTCTGGTTTATTTTTGTTCGACATTAGAATAACTAGGCTTGTTTATCATGTTAACCACCTAAAGGAGCATCTAGTTCAGGCCCTCTAGGACTCGTGTTGCATGATTAATATCGTGTTATTGATGTAACTCGCTAGTGCCCTAAGAAATCGAGCGAGGTTATAGATCCTCTTTACTTCGAGACACGTGGTTGAGCTACACTAATCTGTGGGTTGACTCTTACATCTGATCAAGGGGTCAGATCTGATCCACGTGTAAGTTTTTGTGCAGAACAACGAGTCCCTTGGTTGGTATAACAGTCAGTTTGCTAATTTATTGAGTTTCAGGGTCATTCTTGCATTTTACTTAGTACATGGTTGTTTTTGTAGTTTTAGGATAAAGAGAGCTAGTTTTGCAGTTTTGGAGAAAATACCTTATTTATTTTAAAAAGAAAAGATTTGAAAGAAAAAACGGATTCTCATTTATTGTATCGATAAAAAACCAGAACCTTTTCTCCTCTCTATCGATTCCTCTTTCTCCTTCTCTTCTCCGCCATAAGTACCACCGAGACCAACCCAACCCGCCACCGATTGATCTTCGTTGTTTCGTCCAGATCCTCCCACGCAGGCCTCGCCCAGCCTCACTATTGTATTATGCCTTGAACGCACCAATGCCCTGCGATTAGTAGTCGGGGTCTCGCTGTCCGGTCAGCGAGTGGGGGTGTGGGGGCAACGCCCCCGATGCAAAAATGCTTTCCACATTCGCTTGCGTGAATGCATCAACATTCGCTTAGCACATCCCGCGTGCAAATGCATCTCACATTGCAGCGCATTGCTGCAATGCGTTACGCATGTGTTTGCGCATCAACATTCTGTTTTCCACAGCACGCGTCTACGTCCGCATTCCGTTTAATGCTTACGCATTCTATAATAGAGTTTAATTAGAGTACCTATATAAACTTGAATTAAACCCTTGCCGTATTATGACACTCATTCTATAAACTCTGTAATTTCGTTCTCCTTAATAAAACTCCTCCCCATTTCTTCCCGTGGACTATCTAACACAACGTTGGTGAACCACGTAAATTATGTGTGTTGTTTTCTTCTTCCTCTCTCACGTTTACTATTATCTCTTTTTATATCTTCGTTTTACGATTGTTGATTGTCGTTTTCATAACACCCACCTTCGCGAACGCAACCCCAACCCCTCGGCATAGCCACGCCCGCATCGCCCAGCCGCACATGCCCGCATCCACCTAGTCGCACGCACACGCTCGCATCTGCCCAGCTGCACTGCCCCACACGCCTTTGTAGACTCGATCGACTCCAACAACCCTTGTTCAGCATACGCGTTCCCCAGTAGCAGCTACCGGAGTTTGTCGGTGTCATCCAACCACGGTGTTGTGCCTCATTCTGTACTTGTTGGTTGGGTAATTCTGAATCCTTCGTATTTTCGTTGGATTAGATGGTTTGGATATTAATTATTTAGGTTGTGATTTGTACGTTGTTGGTATTCTGCAGCTCAAGGAGCATTGGTTGATTGTTCTGTAACTATTTCAGGTAAAAGTTCCTTGTCATGGGTTGTGTGGACCCTGCGTAATTGTCATTGATTGTATGTTTGATTGCTTGCTTTACTGTTTTACAAGTATGTGTTAGTGGATAGGTTCATGTGGTGTTTAGCCTATATCGATTGCATGTGTTGTTTCTAGCATGTTTGGAACCTTGTGAGAATTCTGTTAAGGCATGGCATGTAGTGAAGATGTAACTTGAAACTGTAGTATCTTGTTAGGGTATCTTATATGCGTGTTCGATGACTGTTGGTTTATTGTTTATAATTAGTCCTCTGCACTCTTAGATAGAGTTTGTTAGGTTTTCATCATCTAGAGGCTAAGAGTGGACACGATGTATGTTGTCCCCACAGGTTGGGACTAGTGAGGATTGATTTCCCGCCTCCAAAAGTTGGGTGTGGAGTAGCTTCAACCCCGGCATAAGCCTAGTTTGTGGCCTGCTAGAGCGGGGTCTTTTCCTAGGTGTAAGCCTACTTCGGGACGATTCTTAGCTTCAGGCTTTGATGTGAACAGGCTGCTACAGTTGGGTGCTGAAAGCCTCCCACCGGCTGTGGATTAATGGGCACCATTTCGAGTCTTGTTAGGCATGCGTACCTGGATCGGTGTAGTTTGTGTAAGCCTACATTTTCTGGTTTGTAGCAGCATGCGGTGTGCGCGCACACACACTAGATGACAAGAGGACAATTCCCTCGGGCTAGTGTTGTTAGTACACCATCCTTGTCCTATTTAGATCCAGACACTGGGTATTCTTCCAAGTGTCTAGGATCAGTTAGCGAGCTGATCACCTAGCCTAGAGTTAGAGACTCTCGAGGTTTGAGAGTCATGTTGATGACTCATGTCGTGTTCCTATTGGTAATCTGTATTGCATGTATGCTAGGATGCTAGATGATGTGGCTTTTGCGAACGGTACCCTGGCTGGGGATTCTTACTGAGTGTCTTTGTACTCACCTTTTTTGTGGTTTTTCCACCAGGTAACTTGGGACAGCACCAGGACGGCTAGAAGAGGAGTTGAATGATCATGGGCATCCACTGTTTACATTTTTAGTTATTGTGTCTTGATTCAGCATGCATGATAGGCTTTTACTTTTCTTGGATTTCATGTTTTAAGTTGTTTTAAATAATCTCTAGCCAGAGGCTCAACTATGTTTAACTTTATGTGCATTTGAATTGTGAACTATTTCCTGTTTGAACAAAGCATATATTTGTTTTCAGTTTTCTATTTTAAAGTTGTGGGTGTTATAATGTATTTGAACCATGCATGCTGAGTAAGAACCGAGTCTAGGTTGGTTTTAGAAGTCGGGTTCTTACAAGAGGCCATTAGGATAGATTATGGCATAAAGGGATACCTACCGGTGTGCCTATATACATTTTGGGATGTTGTCTGCAAGAAGGTCGGTCTTCACATGCTAGGGATTAGAAGATGGCACCCCGAGCATGAGGTTTAGGGATCTTGCAGCTTCTTTCACTCGTGGCTCTCCCTAAAAAGATCAGGTGACTTTATTGGCATTCGAGCATGCCCTTGCTGACACGACTTGTGTGTCCTTGTCTAACCCCAAGGTTTAGGGATCCTATATGTTTCCCTCACTCGTGATGGGTCCTTGACAGAGGTCAAGCTACCTCAAGACATTTGTGTATGTCTCTGCGGACACAGTATGAGACGTGTCTTGACCCGAGGTTTAAGGATCATGTGTGGTTCCCTCACTCGTGGTCTTCCTCAACATGGTTGGATGACTTTATTGGCATTTTTGTATGCCTTGTTAATACTTTATCAGAGTGGCGCAACGAAAGCGTGGCAGGTCCCTAACGTAGGTCAAGGTACCCCAAAATAGTTATGTATATCTTCGCAGTACCGCTTGGCGGGTCCCTGACATAGGTCAGGCTACCCCGAGACATTTGTGTATGTCTCTGCGGACACGGTATAGGATGTGTCCTAACCCGAGGTTTAGGGAACTTGTGTGTCTTCCTTACTCGTGGTCCTCCCCTGACAATGTTAGATGATTTCTTGGCATGCAATTATATCTTTGCTCACGGCTTGCATGTCGTCGTTTGACATTGTTTGCTTGTGACCAACCCGTGGGCGTCCTGTATGTGCGAGGCACTTAGCTTTAGTTGTCATATCTTCTAACTTGTTTTTGTTTGCATGTTTAACCCCATGGTGGGGCTCCTTAGGTCTATTTCGATATAATCACCCTTTATATTTTCAGGTACTGGCCCATTCCGAGGTAGCTAGGTTGGAAGCTGCATCTAGATATGTCCACGGGGCGGGGAATGGGTTCCCCGTCCCCCGAAAAATCCCCATTTTTTCTTGGGGATTGGGACGAGGATTCCCCAGCGGGGCACCGATGGGAATTGGGTCCCCGCGAGGATTTTTTCTTTTTTTTTATTTACATTATATATATATATATATATTGGACAATACTTTTAAATAATTAGATTATCTAAGAAAATATTTATAAATTTCAACTATAATGTTAGTTATTAAAGAAAAATACTCATATGCATAGATAATTTCATCAACAAATATGTTTTTATTTGAAAATGGAAGGGATAAAGTATATTAAAAAAAAGTAAATGGGGCGGGGATCGGGGAATACATTCCCCATCCTTGGCCCTGATGAGCCCACATGGATTTTGTTTTCTTCATGTTCCCTGCCTAACCGGGGATTCCTAGCCTCGTGGGGAAAATGGACATCTCTACCTGCATCGATCATAGACAAGGTGTTGATATTTTCCATTCTGCATTACTTTATTTTGTACCGAAATTCATGTTTTAAACTCTGTTTAACTGTATTTTGTTTTGAACTATCGAGATCTCGAACCATATTTAATATGCTTTCAAACTATTAGACTTGTTTCATGATTTTATCGAGGTTTTGTTGGAAAGTACATGTGTTTACAAATTGATTTTGATGATTTTAATATATATGCAGCTGTAACATCCCATTAGAATATTTTAAGAAATCGGAGGGCTCTAGTTGACTTTTTATAACAATAAGTTAATATAATTTGTATATGAGGTATAAGTTATTATAACAAGAATTGTTATAAATGATATTTGAAGTTTCAATCACTATAATAAAATTTATGTTAAACAACTCTTTGAGATGTAGGTAAGATGAAATGATTAATCTCAAATGTACCCATACGGTTTATTTTTACATTTATTCTCATAATTTATTTATTTTTTTTAAAGAATTTATTCTCATAATTTAAGTCAATAAGAACAATAACTCAATTGACATAATTTCATACACAATTAAAAAGTCGTGAATTCGAATTCTCGCTCTAAATATTATCAACTAAAATATTTATATTTATAAAATTAAGTTTTTTTTTTAAGTATTACACCAATATATGGTATTGATATTTTAAATCTGCTATCTCTTCGTCCAACATAAATGTTGATTACCTAAGTTAAGTCAGCTAACAAAAAATCAGTATTTTATTATTTCTTGTTTATTAAGTCAAATTTATTGGCCTATTTGCCTTAATCTCGAAGAAATGCTTATGCATTGACCAGGTAATGCGCATTTGTGAACTCACCCTTGACGTGGGATCTAATGTCATTTGGGTTTCTAATTTTTGAAATTGAGTTGTTGATTTATTAGCATTTGATATGCATTTTTGTAAAGACCCATTTGGCCAAATTGAGGCTGATTGGAAATTGAGGTTCTTCTAAAAAAACAATCACTCTAAATTAATCGTTGTAATTTTTAATCGTATATCCAGAAGCTAATTCACTCACTAGTTTTACCAATTTACACCGTTTGATTTTTGGTAAATTACAAATACTTTGCATACTTAGATTATTAGGTTTATTTTGTAGTAATATATTTTATTGAGTACTTGAAAATATTTAAATAACTGAACTTATTTTTGGATAAAATTCCCTATAATTTTAATATAAATAATATATATTATTAAGTAAATATTAAAATGAATAACAAAATAAATAAATAAAATACAATTCATAGCACTTTTTTGAAAATATTTCATATATAGGAGAAAAATGAGATCCTTGTAAAATGACCAAAAAGTCATTCTATCAAACTTCAATCAGTTTCAAGTGATAACCTTTTATCGGTTTCAGACGATAGTCTTCTATTAATGATAGCATTCAATTTCAATTGATAGCATTCAATCAATTTTCAATTGAGAGTTTTCAATCAGTTTTCTAAACTAATTCATCTGGGGCATAAAAAAGAAACGACGAGCTTAAAAATATAAAAAAGATCACTTCAATCAATTTTTTAGTGATTGAATCAATCATTTTTTGTTTTTGACTTCAATCAATTGTTAGCTTAGACTTCTATCACACACGTTTCATTGTTGCTGTACACGATTTCTTTCACACGCATGATATACACAATTTCGCTAAAATTTTCTTCAATTATTTTAAAAGCAACATCACATTTTTCATGATTTTAACCAGTGTTTCAATAAGTATGTTTTATACTTAAATTTAAGTTTATGTTGCTTATTTTGTTTCCTCTATTTCAAACGATTGCATGATGATAGTAGGTTTGTATTGAATTCATTGCTTCTCTGATTCAATTGATTTTCTTCTATCAATAACTACATGTTGCATGCTAGGTATCTTTCATGTTGTATCGATTTCAAGTTTCAATATCTATGTTTCATGTTTCAAGTTTAATCACTAAGTTTATATATACTGACGTTATTGACACTATGTCTTTATGAATTTTAGGTATCTTATGTGTTTCAAGTTCAATCACTATGTCTACTTATCAAGTTATAAAATGGATGAATTCTTAATTAGTTTAAGCTAATAGACTTCAATCAATTTTCAGCTGATAGTCTTCAATCAGTTTTCACCTGATAACCTACCATCAGTTTCGACAAATAAACTTCAATCAATTTTTAGCTAGCCTTCAATCACTTTTCTGATAACCTTCAATCAATTTTAGTTGATAGTCTTAATTCACTTTAGCTGATAGCCTTAATCACTTTAACTGATAACCATCTGTCATTTTAGCTAATAATATTCAATAAAAATAATAACGTTGTTCGTGAACACGAAGATGAACTTGAATCCGATCAAGTAGAAACAGGGGAATAAAGAGAATAAAATTAGAGACTAAAAACAAGTTTCGCATAATTAGAGACTAAAGATAAAAATAAACAAATAATTTTGCATAATTGTTCATCAGTAACTAATCCAAAAAAAGTATTATGAACTAATCCAAAAAAGTATGTTTGATATAAAATTTTAAACGTAGGGCAAAATCTTCCATTCATTTACATGGACACCCATGTATCAAATAGTATTTAAATAGTTAAAATATCATTTTTCCATTTTGGTCCCTCAAAACTTAAAATTCATCCATGTCAACCCAACGTTAATTTTCTGTTAAAGTATGAAGAAATGGATTAAAAATGTAATTTCCGTTAAAGGAACTCATTCAATCAAATAAAAAAAATGTAATTTCTTGTTTGCGAAATCGTGAACACACAATAATTCAAATAATAAGAAAATGAGAATGATAACGTGGTAGCTTGGATTTCGCTAAAGCGAAACCTCTACTCATATTAAGCGAAATGTGGGTGATTTCCCAAAGATGCGCAAGTATACACAGTCTTGTTGTAGCAAGTTTTAAAGTAAGTAAAAGTCATCTCCACATGGATTAGTGATTAACAACATGCTTAAGCGAAAATTAAAGAGTTATGGTAACAAAGGGAATATTGATGTGATGAAACTCTAAGTTGCTGAAATAAGTTTGCTAACTCAGTTTGCTAAAGTGAAATAAATGTGAATCTCAATTGACAAAATACTTAAGATGCAACGAATGATAAACTAACTCTAATCATATTAAAGACATAGGAAGGAGGTTAAGATTTTTCGTAGAGTTTCGCTAAAGCGAAATGACATTAGGCTAAGAAGCGAACAACTGATGGCTTCTCTTTGGCTCTCTCAAGCTCTCTAAGTTGGCTCTCTCGAGCTCTTAGTTTGGTTCTCTCGAACTCAAACAACAAATAAACCAAGGGATCAACACTAGGTGAACCTTATCTCTAAGTGTTCTTTTCAAATGCAAGTAAACTTAGCAAAACCTAATATTATGACATGCAAGGTTGCTCTATTCATTTTCTCTCGAAAGCAAAATAAAGTTCATATAAATCGTTAGCTAGACAAAATGTATGTCGACACAACATGCATAAATAGTTGACATCTTGCTACCACTTTGCTTAAGCGAAATACTCATACTTAGCCTATTTCCTTCCGACTAAAAACTTAGCTACACATGATGATAAATAGATTCAACGCAAAGTAAAAAGAAAAGTTCATTTTCAATTAAATAAGGAAATAACAACGTCTGCTTACAAAACTAAGCTAAAGCAAAAATACTAAAATGAAAGTAAAGAGAAACAAAGTTAAGAAGAAGCCTGATTGAAATCACTCAAACAGTGTCTCTGAATCCAGCTTCTGCTATACTCTGCAACGTTGGCTAACTACTTCGCTAGAGCTAACTAGCTAAACAAGTGGAAATGGAAAACAACTAAAACGACGAAGCTAACTATAAAAATGACAATGAATTTGGTCGGAAGAAAACTTGACGATGATCTCTCCAACAAATTGGATGATGCCTTTCACAATGACAAAAAGGTTGCTATTTATATTGCTTCAGAAAAGACTCTACTCCACGATCTCATGCGCATGTCCTTTGCTCCACGATCTTACGTGCAACGGTTGAGATTGAAAGACTTTTCTCAGATTTTTGACACTTGCCTTCCACTCTATCTATTTTTTCGAGAACCCATCCCGTTGGATTTCAGTTCGCTTAAGCGAAACTTTTAGCAACTGCACTTAGCTCCGTAAAAATTTTCTCGCTGGATTTGTGTTCGCTTAAGCCATATGTTTAACAACTACACTTAGCTCCAAAAAGCTTTTAGCACTTATGCATTTCGCTCCCTTGGGATGCTAGAGCAAAAACAAAATATCAGGTTTATAGAGATGGAACTTAAAGATTTACACATTCATGTACTTTTGCTAAAGCAAACCTCTAAAATGTTATCCTAAATAGAAAACTATAGGATCTTGCAATTCGCTCAAATAATTATGCTAAAGAGAACAGACTTAGTGAATTCTTGCAATGATGTAGCGAAAGTTCCAGCGAACTGCTATTAAACTTAGCCCTCAACTCTAAATTCTTGAGAGATATCAGCTCAGTTCTTACTACTGGAATCAATTATCTCTTTTCTCTCCAGCGATAATACCTTGAATTTGAGACCGTTAATTTTGGTCAAAGATGAAATCGGAAATGGACCAACCATGGATAGCCATTCAAAAGTCTAATTCTTGGGTAATTGCGAGTGTCGACGACGAGTTCCTTGATGAGAGAAAATGAGATTCAAGGCTTTAATTTATTCAACAATGGGTATAGTTGAAGAATTGGCCAACAATAAACGTTTGTTTTCAACTTTCATTTCATTTTTTTCCCCTTCTTCATTGTCTTCTTTATCCCATTTCGTGTAGAGCTCGACTTGCTTTCAGTTTCTTTTTTCTTTGTTCATAAAATTGAAGAGGAACGTATAAAGTTGAGGAAAGTGAAAGTTTTAGTGTGAGAAAAAGTGATAGACAGAGGAAAGAGAAGGTTGAGTGGAGAGAGATTATTATTTTTTTTTTAGTACATATTGGAGGAAGGGACAAATACCGATTCTTGGCTCGAACCTGAGAAACTGGTGTTGAACTGGTATACAACCAAACAACGAAATTAATTTTTTAATCCATTTCATTCACACTTTCACGGAAACCTAACGTTGAATAGACGATAGAGATAAATTTTAAACTTTTTCATAGTCAAGGGACCGAAATGAAACATTTGATAGCCGAATGACCAAAATAGTACATTTGATAGTTGAAGAACTAAAATGGAACAACCCATACTTGAGGGACAAAAATGATATTTTAACCTATTAAAATCTTCTCAAATGCTTGAAAATTTTAGAATGTCGAGAATCTTAAAATACATGGTAATTTTAGATTATCATGAAACGAATATGATAAACATTTAGGCCCCGTTTGATAACCATTCTGTTTTTTGTTTTTGAAATTTAAGGCTATAACAATTACCTTAACATAACTTTTTTCTTATTTGGATATATACATTTTACCTATATTTTAAAAATAAAACTAAAATTTGGAAACAAAAAAAAGTAGCTTCCAAAAATTTGTTTTTGTTTTTTAAATTTGGTTAGTATTCACCTACTTTCTTAAGAAAAGATGCATACATTGTAGGAAAGATGGAGCACATGTTACTAAATTTGGGTAGAAATAAGCTTAAATTTCATAAACCAAAAATAAAAAACCAAATGATTATCAACCGGAGCCTATTCAATATGTTTATTATATGAGAACTTCATATTACCTCAAAGCAAATAACCTCTAAAACCGATAGATTTAATGAAAATCAAATATTAGACCAAATTTAGTTTAATTAGTGTAACTAATAAGCCATATATGATTAGTGATTAAGAGGTAATAAGTTCAAATCTAAGATTACAAATCCTTAAAAAAAGAATTACATTAAAACAATAAAAACGTATTTTAGGTGAAAACTTTTCGATAATTTATTTTAATTATAACAATTTTAAAGAAATTACAATTCACTAAAACGAATAATGAAATTTATAAGTCTATTAATTAGGTGTTTAGGAAATGCTAGATAAAACCCAATTTAAACCTCAAAAGTAAAATATATTTTTTTAAAATCATTTTTTAAAAAGAGAAAGAAAATTATTTTTAAAAATAAAAAATGAAAATAAAATGTAAATGAGGTGGAAATTGGGGCAGGTCGGAGTAGAAAAATGGACATCTCTACCCATTCCACTCACCTTAAAAAAAAGAAGGTTAAAATACCATTTTGGTCCCTCAACTTTAGACTTTGTTCCATTTTGGTCCCTAAACTTTCAAAAGTCCAATTTTAGTCCCTCAACTTTGAATTTTGTTCAAGTTTAGTCCCTAGATTTAAAAAGTTCAAATTTTGTCCATCAACTATTAATAAAGTTTAAAAATGGTCCAAGGTTAAAAATAATAATATTTTATATCTCTACTATCTCATCTCTTTCTCTCTCCTTAATTGATGTAACGGCCCAGGTTTTCATCCCGGTCTTCCAGGAATGCCCTAGGGGTATTTTGGTAATTTGGTCGGGCCGTCAGGGCCGTTTATGTCTTTTCCAGTTGCTAAAATTATTGGATGGGTTTATGTAGGTTTTTTAGGCTTTGTGGATGGGTAGATGCAAAAGTAAAAATAAAGGAAATTGTGTTGCAGCTGGGATTCGAACCCGAGTCTCCGAGAAAGCCTGTGGGGGATGCGTGCCAGATGAGCTATGGAGAGCTCTTGTTGCTCTTTCCGCGACATATCTTGGTTAGCCTTGGTTGCTTGGAGATTTGGTGCATTTGGTTAAATGAAAAGAGAAATTAGGTTTTTTGTTCTCTCTTCTCCAAAACAATCCTTGCCGTCCAAGCTTGTTCTCCCTAGCTCCCCAAGCCGATTTTCATCCCCTTTGCAGCTCCGTAGTTCGATCGTCATTCCGGGTAAGTTTCTTCGTCTCTTCGTCTTCTCCGATTTGGATTCTTGCTGGCCGAATGTAAGAAGAAGACCTTGTGTGTGTGTGTGTGTCTTGTGCAGCCAGCCGAGGGAAGCCCAGCAGCCGAGCCAGAGCGCCCAGCACGCCCAGATCGCCATTGCAGCACGCCCAAGTCGTCATTGCAGCCCGCCCAGATCGTCAGTCCCGTCGCTCCCTGTCGCGCGCAGAAGCAGACGCCAGGCCGCCCAGATCGCCTGTCGCAGCCCAGCACGCCCAGATCGCTCGTCGTAGCTGTCGTTCACCCGCGCGCGTCCTCGCTCCGTGCCGCTCGCCCGCGCCCCAGCGCCTGTCCGTGCGCCCAGCCAGCGCCCCAGCGTCGTGCCATCGCCTGTCCAGCGCGCAGCCCAGCCACACCAGCCCGCCAGCAGCGCCTAGCCCCGTGTCGCCGTGCAGTGTGAGTGCCCCCGAGCCGAGCCTGCTTGTTTTATTATATTTTAGGCCTAAGGATTGTGATTATTTCTATGTTTGTTAGGTTCTCGTTAGCTAGCTCGGGTTTGATCGCAGCTTAGGATTTTGTGTGTAGAAGCCTCCCGACCAAGGTAAGGATTTCTTACCGGAGTTGTGTGGGCCCTACGATATTATATTTGATTGATGTTTTGTGTGCTTGTTGTGTTTATCAGCATGTTTAGTGATAGGTGCTCTGTTCTGAATTCCCGACTGGCATGATTTCTTATGTTGTTCTTCATGTTAGTCCATGCTAGGTTGTTCTCGCTCGGCATGCTCGTTATCCATTCTCGCCGTAGTATCATGCTAGGTTCGTTGTATCTATTGAGCACGTATTGGATTGTATTGGATTGTTTCTTTGTTGATGTATAGCTTAGAGTCCGGATAGGTAGCATCATCGGGCGAGAATGCATAAAGTATCTTGCATTCATGGCGGGGGCGTCTGAGTAGTACTCTCGTCCTGGACCCCGTTAGGGTTTAGCTAACACTACCTGGTAGGCCCCCGCAATCTTGGGTGAGGGTGGCGATGCGTGCGATGCCCCAGCGGTCGGGATGATGACTTGGTAATGCCTAGTCCCGGCCGGTAAACAACACGTCCTCGGCGTGTTCGGCAAGAGCCCTTGATTGCCACTGTTAAGGCAAGGACGGATTCTGGTGTAAGCCTACCATGACCGATTCCTTAGCCTCAGTGCGGTGGTTCAGTGGCATAGTTCACGTGTCAGTCTCACACCCCTATGTCGGTGACACCGATCCGGAGATTTAGTTAGGCATGGAGATGGACGGGCGACTTGCCACTAGACCCGGCAACCCCCGAGTCTGCAGTAGCATGCGGTGCGCGCTTACGCTCATTACTGGCGCGCCGATGGAGAGCTCTCGGGATTGTGAGCAGTGCATCTTTCATGATCGACGATGAGCAGCCGAGGCCGGGACTTGTTTCTCGTATAGGGCGTATTGTGTGGTGGATTTTTCGGACTAAGACCCTGAGTTGGCATCCGAGGTTTATATGTGGATTTAAGCTATGTGCTCTATTCTGTGTTTATATTCATAGCTTGCATACATTCATCTAGATGACCATGTATATCGTATTGTACCCCGGTTGGGGATTCTTACTGAGTAATTCGTTACTCACCCTTATTTTTGTGGTTTTCCACAGGTAACCAAGGTGCGAGACAGGATGGCTGAAGGAGGAGCTATGATCATGGGAACCTGCTGTTGTCTCTGATTTTTATATTATGACTCTTTGCCTTTTTATTTCTCTCGAATGCATGTAGCGGGCACTGAGCCCTAGGATGTTTTCTAAAATGTTTTTGTGGATTCCAGCATTGTTGTAACTGAGAAGGTTTGAATGTTTTTAATAAATCTCTGATCAGAGTAAACTTTTGGAAACGTATTTGTCTTGAAACAGGTGCTTGGAGACAGTGACAAGTTTCAGTAAACTGTATTGATTTCTGGATTGAATGTTGAATGTTTTAGTTTTAATTGGAATCCGAAAACATACCTGCATATTGTCCTTTACTTTGATTGCATGCATTGAGGTAAAGGTCCATTTAGAGCCCCTTTTGGGTCGGGTCTTTACAATTGAAATTTCTCTCTCCACCGTACATTTTTGTTTCTCCCTTTTTTTCTCTGTTTCAGTTTTCTTTTTTCTGGAAATAGTCCAAGTGATTCTCGGATAAAGTTTAAAAATAGTGGTTTAGGATTTGTGGTACATTTCTTTGGCTTTGTTTTAGCTTAAGGATTCTTGGAAGTGGGATCGATTTTTCTAAATCCACAACCCCAAGAAGCCACTGGTAGATGGTCGAGAGAAAGAAAAACAATATTCATCTATCCAACATTAAAACAACTAAATCTCTAAAAAGAACAAAACAATTCATCCATTCAATAAATTTTATAATTTAAAACATCAAACCCATCAATCAAACATATTAAAACATGAGAAGATTCACACATAAAAAAAAAACTCCCAATTTTTTTCTGTTTGATTTTGGAATTTGTTAGGTATAACAATCGATTAGTTCCAACTGGGCCATTGAAGAGATGAAAAGGTAAAAGGGAAAGAGATTGTTGGTGTATTTGAACTTGATTAGTGAGTGAAAATTTTGACTACAAAATCGAGTGAATTGTGGGAGAAATTTCTCCCACAATTCATCATCCATCCATCTCTCCTTTTTCCCCTCATCTTTTCACCATAATTTCCTTTCCCCTTTACCATTTTTTCGATCATGGTTTCAACCTCTGTTCTTCATAACAAAAAGAAACCAATCTCCATGACCTGCAAATGGATCATCTTCCTCACGATGTTCTTCTCAACATCATTTCTCGCCTACCCATTTCATCTTTAATACAATTCAGATACGTTTGGAGATCATGGAGAATTTGGCTCAAGACCCACAAATTCTTTCTTTGCAAAACTCACTAGATTTTCGTTGCTTAATCTTCCACTGCGATTACACCATAAAAAACCATCTCTATTTCGTCGATTTCCAAGATTTTAGAAACTAAAAAGAACTAGTGAAGAGAATTTCAACTCCATTTCAGCCATAACGCCCACATTCCATGTGGTGGGTTCTTGTAATGGGTTACTCTGTTTATCTAACTCTCTATATAACAATAGACTCTTTATTTACAACTCCTTTACTTAAGATCATCTGGAATTGTCCACAAAGAAAGAATTTTCAAACCCAAATGTAATTTGTGGAATTAGATTTGACCTAGAATCCACTATTTCATCACTTTGAAGTTCAGCTATTTGAATTTGATCCGTGGGAAAGGGTGGAGAGGAAAAGGTCAATTAAGGAGAGAGAAAGAAATGAGATAGAAATATAAAATATTATTATTTTTAACCTTAGGTTAAAATTTAATTAACTCAAGAATTATTTTTAAACTTTATTAATAGTTGAGGTACTAAATTTGAATCTTTTAATATTTAGGAACTATATTTGAACAAAATTTAAGGTTGAAAAATTAAAATTAAACTTTTAAAAATCTAAAAATCAAAATAGAACAAATTTTAAAATTGAGAGACTAAAATAATATTTTAACAAAAAAAAAATAGAGGGCAATCTCGCACTCAGAATTGGACTGCAGTCACTTTACCGCCAAACCCTTCTCCGTCGCCATTCTTCAAAGTTCTGCAATTCCCTTTTTCCGTTTCGAAAAAAACTTCATCATCTTCGTTCTAGACTGCTGACGGAAAGGAGACCGTAACCAAATCCGTTCTCATTGTACCTGAGATGAGAACCAAGCCACGCTCGATTTCAGGTTGTTTTTCTTTCTGTCATTGCTTCGAATTCACAAAACTCGACGGCGATCGAACTCTCCATCGTTTAATCTTTGGTTCCTAGCATCAATGGCGGCGCGGGGTCCGGAACTTGTTTCTGCCATTGATGAGCTCGACGATCGGTCATTTTTATTGCTTTGCTTTGGTCCTTCCATTTCCACCAGAACCTGGCTTCTCAATAACGCCGAGAGGTCCCAAATAAGGCCATCTCTGTTATTCAGTGTTTTCCTAGGGTTTACGAAGGATCCGTATCCATATGTTAGAAAAGCTGCTCTTGATGGACTAGCTGGTTTGGGGAATACTGTGCTTGAGGATGGAAGCATGATTGAAGGTGGCTACTTCCGCGCTATTGAGCTTCTTAACGACGTGGAGGATTGTGTTAGATCAGCTGCGATACGCGTTGTAAGTTACTCATTTTGCAAATATCTCTCCATTGTTTTTCTTATTTTTACAACACATAAGTTGTTTTTTTTTTATAGGAAACAAATACTTTCATTGATAAATGAAAAGTTACAATATAGTCAAAAACATTTTACATATTTCCAATGAAACAAAAGAGTTGTAATGCTATAATCCTTAAATGGGTGAATATTGTGTGCCCAAGTGATAGAAAGTACAGAGATGGTTTCAAATAAACGACTTCTGTGTTCCTCCCCACCAGAAAATATTCTAGCATCTCTAGCTTTCCATAAAGACCACCAAAATGCAACCAGAAAAAGCTCCCATAACGATTTCTTTTCATCAATAAAGGGATGGCCTGTGTATGTATATAGGACCACATCTTTGATATTTCCAGGCATCACCAAATTCCAACCAAAGCATTGAAGGAGCTAATTCCAAATGTCCGTAGCTACTGGGCAAGAGTTAAAAAGGTGGTATTGACTTTCAAGATCGTTCATACACATCATGCAGCATTGTGGCGATATGACCATACCCGGTGCTCTTTTTTGTAGCTTGTCATTCGTGTTAAGGATGCCATGACTGCGCTCCCATGAGAAAAACTTAACTTTTTTAGGTTGTGGTCTCTTCCATAAGCAAGCATAAAAGTCTTTTTTTGGTTCAAATCTCTTGGAGCAAAACTTTCTAACAATGACTTTGATGAGAATATATAACTAGCTTCAAGATTCCATCTCCACGAATCCTCCCTATCCGTGACATTGATACTGTCCAGAATACTGGAAAGAGAGGCCCATTCATCAATCTCCTCATCTTTAAGGTTCCTTCTGAGATTTATATTCCAACTTCCCGCTTCAAGGTTCCAAAATTCAGCTACACAAGCATCCTTTTTCAAGGATAAATTATATAGTAATGGATAGGAATTTTTTAGCTCATTGCTACCACACCATCGGTCTCTCCAAAAACTGGTACAGTCGCCTCTTCCAATCTTAACATTGATGTTAGAGTATATCAGGTGCTTCCATTTATCGATATCTCTCCAAGGGCCTTTTGAAGTGCGAATGCTTCTACTCCCCGATTTATACCCCTCTTTTTCAGACCCATATTTTGTCTCCATACAAGTTCTCCATAGAGCATCTTTTTCTTCATAAAACCTCCAATGCCATTTAGCCAATAAAGAGATAATTTTTTTGTGGATATCAACTAAGGCCAATCCGCCATTTTCAAGAGGAGTGGTCACCTTCTCCCAATTAAGCAAATGATTTAATTTAGAACCACCTTTGCCTCTCCATAAATAATTCCTCATAAGCTTTTCAATAGCTTCGGTGACCTTTTTCGGAGCAAGATATAATGATAAATAGTACACCGGGATATTAGCTAGAGAGGCATTTAGAAGAGTGAGGCGACCTCCCTTGGAGATATGAGAAGAGCTCCATGTTTGTAGTCTATTCTCCACTTTTTCAATAACGGGGGACCAAAAATTCATATTTCTCAGATTGCCTCTCAAAGGAAGGCCAAGATAGGTTGACGGCCAATCTTCGACCCTAAAGTTATTAGCACTAGCCATCAACTTTGTCTCGGTTTGATCAATACCAATAGCAAGAAAAGATGTCTTTTGACAATTTACATTTAGACCTGATGCATGTTCAAAAGATTTAACCACCTGTACCAAATTTTTATAGGAATCCCTCTTCAATGTTGTAAAAAGAATCCCTCTTCTCCACTTTTTCAATAACGGGGGACCAAAAATTCATATTTCTCAGATTGCCTCTCAAAGGAAGGCCAAGATAGGTTGACGGCCAATCTTCGACCCTAAAGTTATGAGCACTAGCCATCAACTTTGTCTTGGTTTGATCAATACCAATAGCAAGAAAAGATGTCTTTTTACAATTTACATTTAGACCTGACGCATGTTCAAAAGATTTAACCACCTGTACCAAATTTTTATAGGAATCCCTCTTCAATGTTGTAAAAAGAATCGGGTCATCGGCAAATTGAAGATGAGTAATGGATTCCTGTCTATTTCTATTTTTCAAACAGAAACCTTCAATCAGTCCTTCATTTTCTACTGTGCTCAACTGTCTACTCAAACAATCCATCACAAGGATAAATAAAAAGGGGGAGAGAGGATCACCCTGTCTAAGGCCTCTAGTGGCAAGGATTTTACCCCGAGGCTTTCCATTAATGATGATCGAGAAATTAGTGGAAGAGATGCAACCTCTAATCCATCTATGCCAGACAATTCCAAAACCTTTGGTTCTCAAAATATCATCTAAGAAATCCCAATCCACCATGTCAAATGCCTTCTCAATGTCAAGTTTTAATACAACTCCTTTGTTCTTTTTCCGATCCCATTCATCAATGAGTTCATTAGCTATAAGAGTGGCATCCAGAATTTGTCTATTAGCAACAAATGCCGATTGATATTTGGTAATGGTATAAGGCAGTACATCCTTTAGCCGTTCAGATAAAACTCTAGCAATTACTTTGTATAGACAGGTGGTCAAACTAATGGGTCTATAATCAGAGACAGATGATGGGTTAGTCTTTTTTGGGATAAGACAAATGTAAGTCTCATTCAGACTCGCATTGATGATACCATTTTTTAAAAAATTATCGAACACTCTCATAATGTCTTTCTTAAGAATGTTCCACAATTTTTTTAAAAATTCAGCCGTGTATTCGTCAGGTCCCAAAGTCTTATTACAACCCAAATCATTAACAGCGCGTAGCACTTCAGCCTCTGTGAACAGTAATTCAAGTGCTTCACTTTGTTTGAAAGAGATAGGACTCCAATCATAAGTTGTAAAGAAGTGCAGGTTGCTTAGTGTAGAATTATGTTGATTATTTCCATATTTTCCCATATCAATTACTTCCATATTCACTAAATCAATTGGGTGTAATTAAAATGATATTATTGTATAGGATTTATTCCATTTTTTTTTTGCCTTATTTGTACATTGAAGTCTCTATTTAAGAAACCTCTCATTTACTCATTAGAATACAGAGAAAAACGAAAGAGCCTTTTTAGTCTCAATATCTACATGGTATCAGAGCTCTAGCCGCAATCTCTCTTACCCCTCCGGCGAGCCCTTCAACTCAACGAGCGCCTCGTCCAGCAACGTTCTCCTTCGACAGCGTGCTTCAATCGACGACTCTTTCATCAACGCCATCTTCTGCGTTGTTTCTCTTTGCGAAGGTCTCCATCTTTAAAATCGTGGCTTCTTCCAGGTTCATCATAAATTTTTTTTGAGAAATGTTTTTTTTTTTTAGATCTTACTCTGAATTTTTTTTTCCGTCAGCGTTGTTTCCCAAATCGCACCAATTTTTTTTTCTTCCGTGGAATTTTGTCAATCTTTTCCATTGCTAAATCCAACTTTAATACATTCTAGACCCTAAATTTGACCCACCCAGACCAAACCAGCCCATAATCGACCCCCGGATCGGATCGGACCAGACCGACCCGCTTGAGATTCCAAAAAAAAAAAAAAACTGCAATTTCCTCCGTAAATCCAATTTACTTTACTTCAAAGGAGAATGGCAAAACATGGTCTAGGAAGTGTGACTATCGACAATTCCTCTCAATCTCAACCTAAATCGCAATCTCAAATCCAACTTCATGATTCCTCCTCTCATACTGTGACTAATCACAAACTTCAAGGTCACAATTTTCTCCAATGGAATCAATCAGTCTTTATATATATTTGTGGTCGTGGCAAGGATGGTCATTTAACTGACGATACTAATGTCCCTAAAGAGGAAGATCCGAAATATCGATCATGGAAAATTGATGATCATTTAGTCATGTCTTGGCTCTTAAACTACATGACTCCCGAGGTTGGCGAGAATTTTCTCCTGTTCAAAAGTGCAAAAGAAATATGGGATGCAGCTCGTGAAACCTATTCCAGTTTTGAAAACTCATCTGCTCTCTTGGCAATTGAAACTCGGTTATATAATTTGCGACAAGGAGAATTAAATGTCACCCAATATTACAACCTTCTTGTTCGAAATTGGCAACAGTTAGATATGTATGAAGTTTACACTTGGAAGTGTGGAGACGACATGAAACTTTACAAAGATATTGTTGAGAAAAAGAGAGTTTTGAGATTTCTTTTGGGCCTCAACAAGGACTTAGACGATGTCAGAGGAAGAATTATGGGTACAAAAACTCTTCCTTCTCTCAGAGAAGCCTTTTCTGAAGTCCGAAGGGAGGAGAGCAGAAAAGAGTTAATGATGCCTGCGATAGAGTCATTTGTAGGACCAGAAGCTTCAGCCATGGTAACACACAACTCTTCTCAAGAAAACAGATCTAAGAGAGGAAATCGTCCTTGGCGTGATCACTGTAAGAAACCAGGTCATACACGCGAAACTTGTTGGAAAATACATGGCAAGCCTGCTGATTGGAAACCTACTAAGAAAGTGAATGTTGACAATCAAGTTCATGCTCATGTTGTTACTAATCCATTGAGAATTCTTCATATTCCATTGTGTGTTCAAAGGAGAGCAAGCTGGAAGCAATCTGAGAATATGATCGGTCACCTCTCTTTTTCAGCCTCTACATCCTCATCCTCGGGCAGAAAACCATCCAGCAATCTTGCTTACCAAGGTATGAGTTTTTCTTATTTATCTATGCAGCATGGCAACCATAAACCCTGGATCGTGGACTCCGGAGCATCTGACCACATGACCGGGGACATCACCCTTTTTCAGCACTTCAAATCCCATCCTGGATACTCATCAGTTCGTATCGCGGATGGTTCTCTCTTCGAAGTTACAGGAACAGGGTCCATAAAATTGACTGATGATCTCTATCTCTCGAATGTGCTTTATGTTCCTAAATTGAACTTCAATTTGATGTCTGTTAGTAAACTTACAAGTGACTCAAACTGCACATCTAACTTTCATTCAAATATGTGTGAATTTCAGGAGGTGGATTCGGGGAAGGTGATTGGTTGTGCTAGGCAACATGGTGGCCTCTATCTTCTTCAAGACAAATGGCATTCGCGTTCGGTCGTCAGTCCAAGTCCTAATTTATGTGCTAAGTCTGTCAGTTTTGTTTCCAAATCAGAGTCGTTATTAATTGAAAGTCAAGTTATGTTATGACATTTTCGCCTAGGTCATCCAAACTTCATGTACCTTGAAAAAATATTTCCTGCTTTATTTATTAATACCAAATCAGACCCTTTATAAAGTGTGAAATTTGTCAACTCTCTAAGCATACAAGAAATGTTTATCCGAGTATCCCTTATAAATCCTTTACGCCTTTTTCTCTAATCCATAGTGACATATGGGGACCTTCTCGGGTGAAGAATATATCAGGAGCACGATGGTTCCTCACCTTTATTGATGACCATACCAGAATGACTTGGACCTTCCTCATGAAAGACAAATCTGAAACTTCCAATCTCTTTCGTTCCTTCCATGCAATGGTGTCTAATCAATTTGGGAGTAAAATCCAAGTTCTTAGAACAGACAATGCTCAAGACTATTTCAATTCCAATCTTGGCCCATACCTCTTATCTCATGGCATTGTTCATACTAGTTCATGTGTGGACACTCCTCAACAGAATGGTATTGTTGAAAGGAAAAATAGACATCTCCTTGAGGTAGCCCGTTCTCTCATGTTTTCCTCCAATGTCCCGAAGCATTTTTGGGGGGAAGCTATCCTCACTACCATCTTTCTCATAAATCGTCTGCCTAGTCGTGTCCTCACTTTTAAATCCCCCCGCGATGTTCTAATTCAAATTCATCCACAATTCCAAAACCTCTCTTCAAACTTGCATCTTTGTGTGTTTGGTTGCTCTTCGTTTGTCCATAACCATTCTCCTCAAAAATCCAAACTTGATTCAAAAGCAATTAAGTGTATTTTTCTAGGGTATGCATCCCACAACCAGGCATACAAATGTTTTTCTCCAATCACTAGGAAATTATACACATCCATGGATGTCACTTTCTTTGAAAACCAACATTTCTTCACCAAATCTCAAATTCAGGGGGAGAATATGATGGAATTTGAGCCCTTTGTTGTGGAGCCCCCTATTCTCATTATTCCTCAAGTAGAGTCATCTGTTCCTCAACCCAATATTCCCATTATTCGTGAAAATGAGCAACCTATCTCTCAGTCAAGTATCCCTGAAGTTCCTGAACCTCGAATGCCTATTGTCTACACTAGAAGAAAAGAGGTTGTCGTGCAAAACCAAGAATGCCAATCTGAACCAGATCCATCTCCAGTAAATTCCACTAATGAGAATACTACTATTATGGCACCTGTTGTTGATGATCTAACATTACCAATTGCTCAGAGAAATGGTGTTAGGAGTTGTACTAGCCATCCCATCGAAAAGTATGTTGCATATGGAAAATTACTTCCTATTTATAAAGCTTTTGTGACTCAGTTGGACAACACTCACATTTCGTATAACATCCAAGATGCTCTCAAAGATCCAAAATGGAAAGAGGCTGTTTATGAAGAAATCATAGCGCTTGAAAAAAATAAGACATGGACGCTCACAAGGCTTCCCAATGGAAAGAGTCCAGTTGGTTGAAAATGGATTTTCACAGTAAAATACAAATCTGATGGGAGTGTGGAACGATTCAAAGCAAGATTGGTTGCAAAAGGGTTCACACAATCCTACGGGATAGATTACGAAGAAACGTTTGCCCCTGTTGCAAAACTGAATACTGTGTGTGTTCTGTTGTCACTGGCTGTGAACCTAGATTGGCCGCTTCACCAACTTGAGGTGAAAAATGCATTCCTCAATGGTGATCTCGAAGAAGAAGTCTATATGCAAGTTCCTCCTGGAATGGAAGATGATTCCAATAGAAATATGGTGTGTAAACTAAACAAAGCATTGTATGGTTTGAAACAATCTCCTCGTGCATGGTTTGTGATTCTCTAAAACTCTCATCAAAAGTGGCTATTATCAATGTCAAGTGACCATACCTTGTTTGTAAAATCTTCAACTAATAAAGTTGCAATCTTAATTGTTTATGTTGATGATATCATCATTACTGGGAATGACAGTGAAAAGATCCACACACTTAAAAGGATACTTGCTACTGAGTTTGAAATCAAAGAGTTGGGAAGCTTAAGATATTTTCTAGGTATGGAAGTGGCACGATCCAATGACGGGATTGTAATTTCTCGAGGAGAAAATATATCATGGACTTATTAAAGGAGACGGAAATCTTGGTTGTAGACTGTGGAGACTCCTATGGACCCAAATCTGGTCTTTCAAAGCAAGGGAAGATGACATTCCAGTTGAAAAGGGCATGTATCAAAGACTGGTTGGAAAGTTAATCTGCTTGTCACATACCAGACCTGATATTGCGTACTCCGTTAGTATCATCAACCAATATATGAATAACCCAAATGAACAACATCTCGGTGCTGTGAACAAAATACTGAGATATTTGAAAAGCACCCCTGGTCATGGATTATTATTTAAAAAGTCCTCAAACAGATCGGTAGAACTCTCACAGTGATGCTAGTTGGCGGCGAATTAAGCGATCGAAAGTCCACTACAGGATATTGCTCATATGTTTGGGGTAATCTAGTCACATGGAGAAGTAAGAAACAAACCGTTGTATCAAGAAGTAGTGTTGAAGCTGAATATAGAGCTCTCGCCTTGGGAATGTGTGAAGGAATATGGATTCAGAAACTGTTAACTGAACTGCAAGTTGAAACTCAAAACTCAGCTAAAATGTTTTGTGATAGTCAATCTGCCATAAGTATTGCAAAGAATCCCGTTCAGCATGATAGAACAAAACACATAGAAATAGATCGACATTTCATATTTGAGAAGGTCAGCAATAACATTGTGGAATTGAACTATGTTCCATCTCGTCGCCAAGTTACCGATATACTCACTAAAGCATTACCAAGAGCAATTTTTGAAGAATTCAACTCTAAGCTTGGCTTGTACAGTATTTACAATCCAGCTTGAGGGAGAGTGTAGAATTATGTTGATTATTTCCATATTTTCCCATATCAATTACTTCCATATTCACTAAATCAATTGGGTGTAATTAGAATGATATTATTGTATAGGATTTATTCCATTTTTTTTTTGCTTTATTTGTACATTGAGGTCTCTATTTAAGAAACCTCTCATTTACTCATTAGAATACAGAGAAAAAAGAAAGAGCCTTTTTAGTCTCAATATCTACACTTAGTATTTGGTCTTATGGATAGGTGTTTGATGAATTGATGACGACGCTAGTTAATTACTGAGATATATACACAGAACATCTCGTTACTTTATCAGTAATAGCTCTTCACGATTGATTCAGGTCATCACCTGGGGTCTAATGCTTGCGGCACATAGTCCAGAGAGGAAGCAATATTTGTCTGATGAAATATTCGTCAACGTAAGTTTAAGTTTCAATGTGCTGTTGATTTCTCTGGATTGTTGAGATTTATTCATTTGAAAAACTTATCATTCTTTGTTTAGGGTGTTGTTCTTAACTAGGATTTGAGATATGTTTTTCATCTAGACGTGGATTGTTCCAGAACATTTTCTCCTTCCCTCCTTCGATTGATTGTCGTCTGGAAACCTGTTTTCTTTCTATCCATTAGTTTTTCACTAATTTCAGATATCATTGTTGCGACCCTGAATTCTCGGTTTATAATACCTATTTCATTTAGTTAGTTCCATTTGATTTTTCTATCCATTGGTCCGTTCTGTTTTTTCATTGATCATGTATGGATACTCTTGTTGTTCCTCTTAGAAAAAAAAAATGTCTGGAAACCGTTATTGTGGTGTGCAGATTGAGCGAACTTATTTGGACCTAGTATCAGGGTGTCTTTGGATAACCTTTCTTCTTTTTGCTAATGGTGGACTAAATTAATCTTAGGTATTCAACTTTCTCTCAGTTTTCATGTTAAGTGTTTTAAACTTTCCACTTTTAATAGTGTGTGCATGTAGACAGGTCACATTTCCTTAGAAGAACTGATCACTACTTTCCCATGCAAACCGAACTTTAAGAAGTGCTTTCCTTGCTTTGAGTTTTAAAGTGAGTGCTTGATTTTCAAACTTGTAGTTATAAAGTGCCTCTTCTGATATTTATCTATCGGCAATATTAGCTTTGTTCCATGACGAGAGATATGAGCATGAAGGTCAGGGTTAATGCCTTTGATGCAATAAAGAAGTTGGAAATTGTTTCTGAGGATTTTCTCTTACAAAGTGGGTCCAAGAGAGTCTTGAGTATCTTCAAGGGGAAAAAATCTATCGTTCCATGTTCTGCCGAAAAATTAGAAATGTTGGCGTTGGATGTTGCGGGAGCTTTTGTGCATGGCGTAGAAGATGAATTCTATCAGGTAACTTTTAATGCTATATATATATTTTTTAATTGAAATATATACCCTTATTACCAATTTTGTAGTTTGGAAAAATTTCTTTATGTCCTTGTAATCAATCATCATTCTTGACTCATTTTTATTTTCAAAATTTGATCTTGTAGTTTCTTAATGTGATAGAATCTACCACAATTTTTATTAAACTACGATAATTCTCTCGAGAGGATCTCTCAAAGAGCCAGAGTACAAAGACGACAATTCAATGGATGCCTAACAATGACCTAACATCTCCTATTTATAAACTTAAACCCTAGCGTCTAACTTACTCTCCAAGTAAACCTAATAATGACCTAATTTAATAATAAAGACTAATAATAGGCCCAAGCCCAATACAGTTAAAATAACAATTAATAATAAATACTAATATTCCCAATATTCTAAAACTCCAAGGGCCAGATCGTATCAATACTTTCCCCCCCTAGAGCCACCTTGTCCTCAAGGTGTTCCATCTCCGACGCCATCTTCTGCAGCTCTGTCTTCTGGCGAAAAGTCTGTCACATCAGCATCCTGGTAATCATGCGCATCCCAAACGACCCACACATCCAAGTTCTGGAGCTCTTTTTTCTGACAACGATGCCCCGAGACAAATTGTTCATCACAGCGGAAGCATAACCCTTTGTCCTTCCGTGCTCAAATTTTGGCTTCAGTGAGTTTTTTACAGCATGCCGGTTGAACGGTTGTAGTCCTGTGGGAAAAAGTCTCTGTGCTTCCAGTTCCTGACACAATCGTTCCTGCTTTAGCCTTGACCGTTGTAGAAGTACTTCCCTCATTTTTGGCAGCCTGAAAAGCAAAATCATCCTCAATCACTTGGGCCATAAACATTTTCTCTTCGATGCCCACTGGTTGCAGTTTCCGCATCGCGCTCTGTATCTCCTCTTTCAGTCCACTTTCCCACTTCCCCTCCAATGCACTCGCACTGATATCGCGCATTCCTTTAGCAAAGCGCTCAAAGCTCCGGCGATATTCCTTCACTGTGCCTATTTGCTTCAAACTCATGAAGTTGGCATACTTGTTTGCCTGAGCCGTCGATTGGAAACGCTCCAACAACCCATCTTTGAATTCGTTCCAGGAACGAAAAGGAGCACGGTCCTCCTCATACTGAAGCCACTCTAATGCCTCCCCTTCCAAACATAACCACGCTGCCTCAACCCCTTCATATTCAGTCAGCTTGTTTACTAGAAAATAACACTCGACCCGGCACAACCAACCCACTAGGTCCTCATCAGCAAGACCCTTGAAAACCGGCATCTCCAATTTTCTAAATCTCCTGTCACAACCCGATCACTCTCTTCCTGCTGCCTTCTGACCTCCCCGTTCAAATCTTTCTTCACCTCCCCGCTCGAAATCTTGTCCCCTATTTCGGACATTGTCACCCCACCAACGATCGTTCCAACCGTCATGCGCCAACGGTCTATCATAGCCCATGCGCAACCTCCTCTCCTCCAGAACCCCGTTTCCTCTCCCCACGACCCTTGGATCTCCCCTTTGATCGAACTTCGGTCCCGAAAAATTGTCAACCCAATTTCGGCCCCGATCGTTCCAACCATCATGAGCTAATGGCCTGTCATAGTCGATGCGCACCCTCCTCTCTTCTAGTAACCCGTCGCCCCTTCGGTCAAACCTAGAATTTCCTTGAGGATTGAACTCTGGTCCTGGTCGGTTTTCCCCGTTCACATTCCCATGTAACTCTTCTCTCCGGTTCAACTCGACTGGCCCAGACTGGCCCGGTCCGACCAACCCACCTTGACCCGGCCTACCCGCACCCGAGCCCCGCCCATCCCCGCCCGGCCCCGCGCCCGCTCCACGCCCACACCCGCTTGCCAGCCCACGCCCATGCCCATGCCCATCACTGCTCAGCCCCGCGTGTGCACCACGCATGCTCGCGTGCTAGCCCACGTCGCCCACACCCTCGCCTATCCACGCCCGGTCCTACGCCCTCGCCCCAGCCCGCGTCGCCCCTCCCACACCCCAGCCTGCCCCAGTCGAGCCCGCACCAAAGCCCCAGCCCCTGTGCCGTCCCCGCCGCCCTTGCTTCCGGTCGACCTAGCCCTTGCGCTGGCTTCTCCCTCGGCCACACCGGCAGCCCTAGCCGCCTCCAGCCCGACGACTTTTCCTTGCCCTAGGGTTTCACTCACGACCCCTTTTCCCTTGACCAATGGGTTTGTTTTGATAACTGGCAGTCCTGGAGTGCGTTCTAACAACATCTGAATGTTCCGATTCATCTGCTCGAGTTTTAATTCCAATTTCGCATCTTGCTGTTCGAATTTCGAATCAATTTTTTGCCCTAGCCGCTCTTCCAATGACTCTAGCTTGGCTTCCGTTTCCCGTTGTTTCTTCGATAATTCGGCTGAACTATCTTCCCATTCTTGCATCCTCGTTTCCATCTTAGTCGAAACCATTCCCGGATCGGTAAATGGCTCTGATACCAAAATGATAGAATCTACCACACTTTTTATTAAACTACGATAATTCTCTTGAGAGGATCTCTCAAAGAGCCAGAGTACAAAGACGACAATTCAATGGATGCCTAACAATGACCTAACATCTCCTATTTATAACCTTAAACCCTAGCCTCTAACTTACTCCCCAAGTAAACCTAATAATGACCTAATTTAATAATAAAGACTAATAATAGGCCCAAGCCCAATACAGTTAAAATAACAATTAATAATAAATACTAATATTCCCAATATTCTAAAACTCCAAGGGCCGGATCGTATCATAATGTTCAATGCCACAAGGTCTCAACTTGCTTGTTTAAGCACCATACCGTTTCCATAATGGTTCTGAGTACCCTTGTGCAAGCTTATTATCTTATGGTTCTTTACATGTATTTTCAGTGGAAAATCATTGGCCTCTTTGAGATCGAGAGAAAAAAAAATTTAGGGAATGATTAGAAGCTTTATGGCTTGAAGTTCTGTCCCGTGTGAATCATATGTAATTTTATCCTATAAATATCTCTACTAATAAATGTGATGCTATTGAGTCTTTTTCTTAATCTCAAGGTGCGAAAGTCTGCCTGCGATGCTTTGTATAATTTGACCATCCTATCAACTAAATTTTCCGGTGAGGCCTTGAACTTATTGATGGACGTCCTGAATGATGATTCGGTTTCTGTTCGCCTGCAAGCTTTGGAAACATTACATCACATGGCAGTATCCAAGTGTTTGAAACTGCAAGAAGCGCATATGCACATGGTATAATTGATCACTGTTCTATGTTTTGGAGTCTTTCCACTACCCAAAATAGGTGTTCAATGATAGCCTCTAGGGTTACTCATTATATGTGTAGATTGTTTTGTGTCTTTTGTAGTTATATCATACCAAGCTGTTCACTATCCATAAATCATGCAAAGTATCAGTTATTTGTTTCAATAATTGAGATGAGATTTTAAAGATCAATATCTACATTGGTTCATATTATTCTTTTATCAACATTGACTTTGCAGTTTCTCAGTGCTCTAAGTGACAATGATGGTCATGTAAGATCTGCTTTAAGGAAACTTCTTAAATTAGTGAAGCTGCCAGATTTGGTGACACTTCAACTGTCTTTTAATGGTCTTCTCAAAAGTTTAGAATCCTACCCGCAGGTATTATATCCTCCCTTGGCCTTTCCTTGTATTCTTTCTTCGTTTTTGTTACTGTGTATAATTTCTAGAGATTATTTTTTCTTACAATTTCCATTCCTTTCTAGAAATAGAATCTACATTCAACACAATTTCAATCTCATTGACGTGCTAATGTCACTTTTTTTAATTGCTAGGATGAGTCTGATGTACTCTCCGTGCTGTTTCATATGGGTCAGAATCATGTAAATATGGTTGCCTCCATTACTAAGGACGTTTTTGAACAGGTTAGTTTGGTTGTTCATTTTCCTATAGATGGTATTATTGGACCCATCTAGGAGCCTAATGAAATCGTTTAAATTGTGGATAGATATTGATTAAATTACAAGTATCACTAAAAACTATGTTTCTTTACATTTATTAGAACATGACATCGAGTTTTCTGTTTATAATTTTAATTCTAATAAAAAAGCTTTAGGTAAACCAGTGTAAAACAGATTTGGAAGATTCATTGAGGATTAGCTTTCAGCCAGCCATTATGGCTTAGTCTAGTTTCAGTAGTGCATGTGTGGCATATTTATATTTCTATCTTTGTGTTCATTAATATATTCTAAAAAGCTAACTCATGAAGGTCAATGGATAATGATGGGGCTGTTAACTCTCTTGAACTTGTCCTTTGCTTCAGATAGACCCAACATCTGGAGGAACACTTGGATTAGATAGCGTGAAGGTGATTGCACACATTGTTCTAGCTATTTCAGCTCCAGTTTTGGAAAATCATACTCTTAGGGTTCCACCAAGAATATTTTCTTATGCAGCTACATTGCTGGGAAGGATCTCTCATGCTTTGGGCGACATTATGGATCAAAGCACCATTTTTGCCTACTTGCTGCAAAATAGTAAAAGCATTGGGTTATCTGATCTGGAATTTAATCCAGAGGGAGGCCCATACTCACCTACACCTGGAAGTTCCGTCGACAATATACTTGCCATTGCCTCCCTTAAGGCACCTGCAATGACACATGAGCAGCAGCACAAAGATGATGCCATTGAATCTATCAAGACTGTCCTCTCAAAGGTGCGAGACATTTGGCCACTAATACAATCAGGATTTTTACATGAAGTTTTAAGGACTTTGAGGTTTGTACACCAGTTTTTTGCTCAACTTTTTTTGGCTCTGCATTAAATTTATTGTTCTTTACGTATACTAATACTAAGAAGCTTTTAGTAGAAAGTCCAAGATCAGTTGTCTATGCTATCAAGGTCTTTTTTTAGTAATTTTAAATTAATGTAATTACCCTGATAATTTTGAGCTAGTAAAATTTCGTTCTTATAATTTCTTTTTTTTTAAATGAAAATGTAAAAAACGAGTCTGGTTCAGATTATATTGCACTATTTCCCAACTTGCTTCCTTCTAGCTCTTACTGATACATCAGCAGCAGACTTAACTTTGTTAGATCTAGAGATTTACAAGACAAGAAACTGCCAAACCAGTAGAGTAAACAACTAGAATAAGAAAAGGGTTAGGGAAGGAGGAACTGGAAGAAAAGAACTTGATCGTAAACAGATATATGGGAAAAGACACTAAAAACTAAAAGAGGAAAAAACTGTCCCTTCACGTTAGAACACTAGGCACAACTTCCTTTTGGTTCTTGTTTGCCTTTGCTCTAGGTCCCCTATTCAGCTCATTCAAATCATCCACGTTCTCATTTTCATATCCATAAGAAGTTAATCACCACCATTTCTACCCCTAGGCTTGTATTTGTGGTCCACTGCAAACCAAACATGTCCATATGATCGTGAATCATAACCATGTGAGGCAAACCCTACAATCTATACCAAGATGTAACCGTGTTTCCAAACTTACCCTGGTGGTATTCATTCCTGATACTGGTCTAGGATTAGAAAAACCTACATAATGAGAGCTGGGACAGAAATAAGGACTCCTTAAAGATGGTATGGTGTTTGCATTTGTGATAGCCAGAAGCAATATTAGAGCTACTAGATAGCCTAGACTATCAATCTGAGTACAAAGGACTATCTGGCCACAGAAAAGAAGATCCCAAACCATCAAAACCATATCGTGGATCCTGATAACCCGAAGTAGCCAAGTAGGAATATGTCCTGGCGGCATACTTCTTGCATACGCATTTGAACCAAATGATGAATTGTGAAACGTCAATTTTAACGGAGCTGCACTAGGGTTTCTTTTCATTCCCCCGCCATTTGTCAAGCCATTACCATTTGTATCAGCCGTTTCTACTGGAATTAGCTTTTGCTCGTGGCCACAGAAGTATAAATGTCTCCCTCAGATGAACTGCTGTAGGATTAGGGGTATACATCCCACTAGTCATTGTTAGAGATGGAGGTTGAAATATTGAGGATATTGATAGTGGTGAGGTCCATACATGATACAGTTGACCATCATTTCCCATTGATGGAATCGGCGAAGCTGCAAGTGAATAAGAACCATAGGGTCCATATCCCGATATCCATAACCATGGTGATACATGAGGGACCCATTATCCTCAGACTCCAGAAGTCACGTCAACCCCATATGAAGATTTATATCTAGAATAATTCTCCCAGTCATTAGCAGTCTCATCATAACCTCCGTAGTACAATAAGATGGGTAAGTCAACTACTAAAAAACTTCAAAAAATAAGATGGGTAATTGAGTATTCACTCGGAACATGGCACATGGTTCGATCCATGAAGTCCTGTAAAAATTGAGTCGCAGCCCATTCATTTGGAATATGACCATTCATAGTATTCCTAGAATCAGTGGATCCATATTGGTAAGCAGATGGCTTTTTAGTTCACTCCGGAGTCTCAACAGGCTTGGCCTGAGCATCCAATGACAATTTCTGCAGCTTGAGTTGTAGGAGGCAAAGCAATAGTAGCCATGGAAGAAGATCTTGCTGGGACACAGGAAAGCGAAAAGGGACAGAGAGAGCAAACGAAAGGGAGATGAAGAGGGGTCTCTGTTCTTACAAAAGGTTGGGAAGTAACAACGAACCGTTCAATGATAAGGAAAAATAATAGTGGCTAGATCGTAGAAGTTTTTGAGCTAGCTATATTCTGCTCTGCTCGTTGGTTGCATTATGATAGAGCCCAAAGAAAAAAGAACAAAAGAAATAACCTCCTACTTTTATTGATATCTCATCAATAGACTTCTCAAAATATTCATATCCAATACAGAACATGAAAGCCCCTTATATACTAAATGACCCTTGCCTAGAGAGACTAGTTTGATACAAATGGTTTCCCGCCAAAAGTTAAAAGAGCGTTTATAATCTATGCTTGTGCCTACGCTGGTACACATTAACAATTGGTGGTCTATCACTACCCAGCCCCCAAACTTTCACCTTGTCCTCAAGGTGAAACGAAGGAAATTGTGAAGAGATGTTGCCCATAGCCTCCCAAGTGGCATCGGCTGTGGAGCTACCTTTCCATTGTATTAAAAATTCGAAAGTGGCTGGATTCACAGAAGAGTGGCGAACCTCGAGTAATGTGTCTGGCTCCAAAACGTAAGAAAAATCAGCAGCAATATTCTCAGGAATTGGAGAAACTGTGAATGTTGGTCCAATAGCTGGACGTAATCGAGATACATGAATTGCCGGATGAATCTTCACTCCTGGTGGTAACACTAAGTGATAAGCCACCTTTCCTACGAGTTCTTCAACCTGAAATGGTCCAACATAACGAGGGGAGAGTTTAGCATTTATAGCATGGTATAATGTGCCCTGCCGGAAGGTTTAAGACGTAAATACACCCAATCACCCTTCGCATAAGAAACATCACGTCGTTTCCCATTAGCTATCTCTGCCATGTACTGTTGAGCTTGGCATAAATTGTATTTTATCTTGGACAACTGTATATCCTTTCTAGTAAGCAGTGTTTTAAAAAGCTCAAGGCGCACTAAGGCGCATTGGCCTTCTAGAGCCTGAGGCGCAAGGCGCACCAAAAGGCGTGGGCTTTTTACTAAAGACGCATACATGTATACATACACAAAAAATATATATTAATCTCTTTCAATATAGAGTTTTTTACATAGTCATCCCATAAGGTTGACGATTAGGTTTTAATTGTTTTTTTAAAAATAAAAATTTGAAATGATTGTTGATTGAATTTGAAATTGTAAAAACAAATAGAGAAAAATGAGTAAAACATTATCGTTTGACTTAGATTTTAAATAAATAAAAAAGTCCTCAAGGCGTGCGACTTGCAAGCCTGAGGGCTTTATGAAAAGGCGCATGCCTGGACAGGCGAGGCGCCAACATTGAGCCTGAGGCGCGCCTTTTCGTGCTTTTTAAAACACTGCTAGTAAGGATTGATCCACTGCAGAAGCTACTGATGTAGATGACTGGTAGAACAACAAAGTCGGTGGTGGTTGCCCATAAACAACCTCAAAAGGAAACATTTTCAATCCAGAATGAAAAGATGTGTTATAACTATATTCTGCCCATGGTAGTCAACGGGCCCATTGTTTAGGACAAGTCATCACATAACAACGTAAATAAGTTTCCGTACCCCTATTAATGACTTTGGTTTGCCCTTCGGTCTGGGGGTGATAAGCCGTACTGAATTTCAATTTGGTTCCCTGAGCTTTGAATAGTTCAGTCCAAAATAGAATTGTGAATGTTGGGTCTCGATCAGATACAATGCTTCTAGGAACTCCATGTAAACGAACAATTTCTTGAACAAAAACTTGAGCCAAGGATAAGGCTGTAAATGTGTTTTTAATTGCAATGAAGTGAGCATATTTAGACAACCGATCGACAACAACAAAAATTGTTGTAAAAAACTCTGACTTTGGTAAGCCGGTTACAAAATCCATCGATATGTCTTTCCATATCCTCTCTGGAATTGGTAGTGGTTGGAGTAACCTGCTGGAGACAAAGCTAAATATTTAGCTTGTTAGCATATGTTACATTCACTTGCAAATGACCGTATGCGTTGCTTCATGCCAGACCAATAGAACTCTCTTTGAATTCTTCGTCGAGTACGTAAAACTCCTCCATGCCCTGCAACTGGGGACGAGTGAAACATCTCCAAAATCAGTTGGATTGTCAGAGAGGTTGAAGGTAAAACAATTTTGCCCTTGTAATACAGAATGTCATTCCTCGTTGAGTAATGCGTTGTAGTATCAATTCTAGCCTCTAATTTCTCTCTAATTGTTTTTAAAAAATCATCCTCCAACTGCTGATTGATAAGCACAAAAGTATTAATTCCCTTTACCCAAGACATGACATTATGCTCAACCGTTTCAGGAATTCGTGAAAAGGCATCTGCTACTTTATTCACCATTTCTGGCTTATAGAAGATGTCAAAATCATATCCTAGCAACTTTGTCAGCCATTTCTGATAATCTTCAGATATTAATTGTTGGTCTAAAATAAATTTCAAGCTTCTTTGATATGTTTTTATAATGAAATGTTGGCCAAGTAGATAATGCCTCCACTTTTGGATAGCCATTACAATTGCCAACAACTCCCTTTCGTAAACGACCTTATTATGGTGTAATGGTAGTAAGGCATAGCTGAAAAAAGCAATAGGATGCCCTTCTTGCATCAAAACAGCCCCTACTCCCACTCTTGACGCAACAGCCTCGACTATAAATTCTTTGGAAAAATCTGGTAATTTCAAAAATTGGTAAATCAGTCATCGCGATTTTCAACTTTTCAAAAGCCAAGGTAGCTTCATCATTCCAATTAAAGTTATTTTTCTTCAGTTGATTTGTCAAAGGAAGAGCCATGGTACCATAGTTCTTTACGAACTTTTGGTAATAACCTGTTAGACCTAAGAAACCTCGTAATTGTTTTAAGGTTTTAGGTATAGGCCAAGATCGAATCACCTCTATCTTCGAAAAATCTACTGCAATTCCTTGTTCAGAAATAATGTGCACCCAAATATGATATCTCTGTGAGAGCAAATTGACACTTCTTTTTGTTGGCAAACAACTTGTTTTTCAACGTATGTAAAATAGTGTGTAAATGATGCACATGATCTTGCAAACTGGAACTGTAGATTAAAATATCGTAAAAAAAGACCAAGGAAAATTTACGAAGAAACGGTTTCAACACATCTTTCATTGATGCCTGGAAGGTTGATGGAGCATTTTGTAAACCAAAAGGCATAAAACGAAATTGGCCTTCATGTGTTCTAAAAGCCGTTTTATATATATCATCCTTGTGTATTCTTATCTGGTGATATCCCGAAGTTAAATCGATTTTTGAAAATATCTTTGCTCCATGTAACTCATCTATCAGTTCATCCAAGATTCGTTTAGGAAATTTGTTGGGTATTGTTAATTTGTTCAATGCCCGATAATCAACACAAAACCGCCAACTACCATCCTTCTTTCTGACTAATAATACATGGCTGGAATAAGAGCTAGTACTCTCTTGTATTAACCCAAATAATAGCATATTTCGAACCAATTTTTTATTTCATCCTTGTGGCATTGAGGATATCTGTAAGGTCGAACATTTATAGCTTTTGAATTTGGTTCCAAAAGGATTCAATGACCATATTTACGCTCAGGTGGGAGAGTTATTGTAAAAAAAATTCATCATTTTCGACAAGTACTCTGTTGATTTCTTCAGGTAATTCATTCAACCCAATGCTATACTGATACGATCCCGGCGTCATTAAAAGTATATTCGAGGCGAAGCAAGAAGTGAAGAATGAGCTAATTACTATTTTAATATATTTTATTATGAGCATTTAGTTTGTAATGGGCCTATAGGCCTAAATAGAGTTATTTACAAAGTTAGGTTAAATCCTAGGAAGGCTATAAATAGGTGGACTAGGTTACTCTTTTAATCATCGAATTATCATTATTGTATTGCGGCTCTTTGAGAGATTCTCTCGAGAGGTTTATCTTATTTTAATAGAAAAGTGTGGTAGATCCTATCATTTTGGTATCAGAGCCATTTACCGATCCGGGAATGGTAACTACCAAGATGGAGACTAGGGTTCAAGAGTGCGAATCGAGTGGTGCCGAGATGGTGAAGAAGCAACAAGAATTCGAGGTTCAACTGGCAGCGATGAATAGTGAGATAGGTCAAATTAACCTAAATTTACAAAAGTTGCTAGAACGAACACCGAAAGCGGCCAGAGGCGAGGCAAGCGGTGCGAGACAAAGGGAAGGGGGTGGACTCGCGGCGGCGGAGGCTGGCTCGGCTGGCCGGGCCGGGCGCAGAGGGCGTGGCTGGTGCCGATGGGGACAGATCGGGGCGCGATCGCGCTTGGCGACGGCGGAAGGGAGCGGGCGCGAACAGAGGGCGCACACTGGCCGGCAGAGCGGCGCGCGCGGCCGGAGCGCGAGCGGAATGGGCGCGGGGTCGCGCGGGTTAAGGGCGCAGCTTGGCGGCGGCGCTATCTGCGGGGCGCAGGGGTCGTGGTGGCTCGGGACGCGCGCGATGGCCGGCGTGGTTGGAGCTGTCGGCGCGGAAGGAAGCGAGTGGGGCTCGGGTGGGGCTCGGGCGGTGTCGGGAGCGAGCGGGTCGGGCGGCGTCGGCGGGTCGGGTGTGGCGCACGCAGCAGCGCAGCGTCGGGGCACGGCGGCGGCGGTCAAGTGGGACCGGTCGGGTCGGGTTGTTCGGTCGGGTCGGTCTGGACCATTTGAGCGGGGACCGAGAGAGAGATACCCGGAGTTTGGTGATGGGAGTGTGGCCGGGTCCACGAGTCACCGGAGGAGAGGAGGGTGCGCATGGGTTATGACAGACCAATAGCGCACGACGGTTGGAACGAACGGGGGTGGGATGGCGGTAATCGAGAGGGAGACCGGGAAGACTGGAGAGAGTGGGAGGACCGATATGAACAGGGAGGACCGAACATAGGAGAGCGAGCAGGTCCAGTATTTGACAGGAGGTTACGGAAGCTCGAGATGCCAGTTTTTAAGGGTCTTACTGATGAAGATCCGGAAGGTTGGTTGTGTCGAGTGGAACGGTATTTTTGGGTTAATCGTTTAATTGGGCAGGAACGAGTCGACGCCGCGGCTTTGTGTATGGAGGGTGAGGCCCTGGAATGGTTGCAGTACGAGGAAGATCGATCACCGATCGGTTCTTGGGAAGAATTTCGTGAGCTCTGTTGCGATTCCAACCCAAAGATAAATGACAACAGTACGCTAAGGTGATGAGTTTGCGACAAAGAGGCACATTGTTAAAGAATATCGGCGATTGTTTGAGAAATATGCTAAGGGAATGCGCGATATTAGTGCCAGTGCGTTAGAAGGGAAATGGGAGAGCGGTTTAAAAGAAGAAATAAGGAGTGAAATGAGAAAATTGCGACCCGTGGGAATACAAGATAAAAAGTTTATGGCACAAGTAATTGAGGATGATCTGGCTTTCCGAGCACTAGGAAAAGGGGTGAGCCCGGGACTAGTGAACAAAACAAGTGGGGGATCGGGACTGGTTAGTACAAAGGGAACGGGTGTTGCAACTATGAGAACGACTACGTTCTCAACGTCTAAACCAGTTACAAACAGTACAACGACCACTACGCCGTATAAGCGTTTGACAGACAGTGAAATCCGTGTCAGGAAGGATAAGGGGTTGTGTTTCCGTTGCGACGAGAGATTTGTACCCGGGCACCGATGCAAAAAGAAAGAACTTCAATCTTTGGAGATATTGGTAGTACGTGACACCTATGACCACGAGGATTCGTCCGAAAATGATGAGGCACTGGAGGATGAAACTTTTGTGGATACGGGCGATACAAGGGATTTAGCGGCGTTGTTCTTAAACTCACTCAAGTGGGGTGAGCTCGCGAAGACTTTGAAAGTCACTGGATTTATTCGGGGTTAGAAGTGGTAGTTCGATAGATTGTGGGGCCACCCATAACTTTATTTCCGACGTCATTGTGGAGAAGTTAAAGTTACCGATAGAGCCCTCAAATGATTATGGCATCATGTTGGGGCCGCGAATGCTGTGCGAACGGCGGGAATCTGTAAAAATGTGGTTCTACACCTTCTTTGAATTGAAAGTGGTACATGAATTCCTACCCTTACCTTTAGGTAGCGCAGATGTGATTTTGGGGTGGCATGGCTAGAAACATTGGGAAGGATAGAATTCAATTTCAGTTCCACTGAAGATGCGGTTTGTGTTGGGGTCTGGCGAGCAGCACTGCAAGGGGACCCCGGTTGGTCAAGGCTCAAGTATCCTTGAAATCCATGATGAAATCCTTACGCCCCGAGGACCAAGGATTCTTGGTTGAGTTGAACATGTGTGAGGTGACAACACGGGATTGTGAACCAACCCGGATGCTCCGGATTTATCGCGCGGTACCCCGAGAGCTTCACTCTTTAATTAAATCTTTTCACCGGTTTTTCAATCTTTGGCAGATTTACCTCCTGAACGAAACTGTGATCATGCGATTGAACTGATTGCGGGGACGAACTCAGTGAATGTCCGGCCATATCGGTACCCACAATATCAGAAAAACGAGATAGAAAAACTAGTACGGGAAATGTTGTTAGCGGGGTAATTCGCCCTAGCACGAGTTCTTTCTCTAGCCCTGTGTTGTTAGTGAAAAAGAAGGATGGAAGTTGGCGTTTCTGTGTCGATTACCGTGCATTAAATCAAGCTACAGTACCGGATAAATACCCGATACCGCTGGTGGATGAATTGTTGGATGAGCTTCATGGCGCTTCTGTTTTCTCGAAAATTGATCTCAAGGCTGGATATCACCAAATTCGCGTCAAACCGACCGACGTATACAAGATGACTTTTCGAGCGCGCATGAAGGACATTACGAGTTTGTAGTCATGCCCTTTGGGTTGCGGAATGCTCCGGCTACGTTCCAGTCTGTGATGAATGAGATTTTGCGGTCGTATCTGCGTAAGTTCGTGCTGGTATTTTTTGATGATATTTTGATTTACAGCATGACTATTCAGGAACACAGGGAGCACCTGGCTTGTGTTTTTGAGGTGCTGCAGGCACATGCTTTCGTCGCAAATGCGAAGAAGTGCCAATTTGGGTTGCAACGTATTGAGTACTTAGGGCACTTTATATCGTGGAAGGCGTCTCTGCCGACCCGGCAAAGATCACAGCGATGATTGAGTGGCCCGATCCTCGAAATATTCGGGACCTCCGAGATTTCACGGGTTAACCGGATACTATCGACGTTTTGTGGCTAACTACGGTTCCATGGCTTTTCCATTGATTGGCTATTATTAAAGAAGGGGAAGTTTGAGTGGGGCCGAATTTGCGAAGACGATTTTTAATGATGAAACATGCTATGAGTAGTGTTAGGTCCTGCGATTGCCAGATTTTGACCAAGTATTTGTGGTCGAAACCGATGCTTCGGGCATCGGGGTGGGAGCAGTTCTGATGCAACAGGGTCAGCCGATAGCATATTTTAGCAGGGCATTGCCAATTACTCATCGGGTGAAACCGGTGTATGAACGTGAATTGATGGCAATCGTTTTCGCGGTGCTGTACCGGGCGGCCTATCTGTTAGGGCATCACTTTGTTGTTCGAACTGACCAGAAGAGTCTGAAATTTCTTCTTGAGCAGCGTGTAGTGGATGGCGACTATCAGCGATGGATTGCGAAATTAATGGGTTATGATTTCAGCATCGAATATAAGAAGGGCCTTGAAAATAGAGCTGCGGATGCCTTGTCACGAATGCCCAGAAATGCGAGCTTGGCATCTTGAGTGTGGTGGCGGGTATTAACACCGCCGTATTTCAATAGTGAGTTAAAGAGGATGATAAGCTGATGGAAATTTATAAGTCAGTGACCGCTGGTAAGGGGGCCCCTCCGGGATACTCAGTAGTTGGTGATGTGTTGCTTTATCAGGGTCGACTTGTTTTGCCTCCGACATCCCCAACGATTCCTCTACTTTTGCTTGAATTCCATAGTGGTGCTATTGGGGGACATTTCGGAGTCCTTAAAACTTATCAGCGCTTGGCTAAGGAGGTGTATTGGCAAGGAATGAAGGCTCGTGTGCGTTCCTTTGTGGCCGAATGCTCTATCTGTGTTCAAGCTAAACACTTATCCTTATCTCCTGCGGGGTTGCTCTGACCTTTGCCGATCCTCGCGCAGTGCGGGAAGATATTTCGATGGACTTTGTGGAAGGTTTACCGCGATCCGAGGGTTATGACACTATACTGGTGGTGGTGGACCGTTTGTCCAAATATTCTCATTTCATACCTCTTCGACACCCGTTTTCTTCCTTGTCGGTGTCAAAGGTGTTTATCAAGGAGATTGTTCGGTTGCACGGAATTCCAAAAAGTATTGTATCCGACCGCGATAAGGTCTTTACGAGTTTGCTTTGGGAAGAGATGTTCAAGGCTACGGGCACTAAACTGTGTCGGAGCACCACTTACCATCCATGCATCGATGGGATGATCGAGGTGGTGAATCGTTGTCTGGAATCCTATTTGAGGTGTTTTGTGATGCATCATCCTAAGGCGTGGTACCAATGGTTGTCCTGGGTGGAGTACAGCTTTAACACTTCTTTCCACGCATCCACGGGTATGACACCTTTCGAGATTATTTATGGCAGACCCCCTCCTACCCTGTTGGGTTATGATCACGAGTTAGCCCGATGGCGTCGTGGATTCATTGATGAAGGATCGTGATCGGATCTTGACCACCTTAAAGGCTAGCTTGTTGCGAGCGCAACAATCTATGGCGGATCGCGCAAACGCAAAACGTAGGGATGTACAGTTTAATATTGATGATCTGGTGTATATCAAGCTTTGACCATACCGCCAATCTTCTTTGGCTAAATTTCAACACCCGAAGCTGGCGCCGAGGTTTATTGGGCCCTACCGTGTGCTGGCTCGAGTAGGTCCTGTTGCTTATCGTTTGGAACTACCGCCGGCAGTTAAGATTCACCCGGTTTTTTCACGTGTCAGTTCTGCGTAAAGCGGGAGACTCGTCGGTTATTGTCATGTCTGCACCGTCCTTGGTGGGAGATGATCTGTGCATGGTGGTTCGGCCTAAGGCTGTGTTGGGCGTCCAGGAGAATTTACACGCGGCCGGATCGCGTCAAGTTTTGGTTCAATGGGAAGGCTCCGCACCAGAGGATGCGACTTGGAAGTCCGCGGCTGATTTGGAAGTGCAATTTCCGGACTTTCACCTTGAGGACAAGGTGGCTCTGTGGGGGGGAAGTATTGATACGATCCCGGCGTCATTAAAAGTATATTCGAGGCGAAGCAAGAAGTGAAGAATGAGCTAATTACTATTTTAATATATTTTATTATGAGCATTTAGTTTGTAATGGGCCTATGGGCCTAAATAGAGTTATTTACAAAGTTAGGTTAAATCCTAGGAACGCTATAAATAGGTGGACTAGGTTACTCTTTTAATCATCGAATTATCATTATTGTATTGCGGCTCTTTGAGAGATTCTCTCGAGAGGTTTATCTTATTTTAATAGAAAAGTGTGGTAGATCCTATCATATACCTAACTTAGTCTGGTGAAAATTCAATTCTACCAAGATCCCTTGTTTTTCTAACTTCAGAGTTTTAATCAGGGACTTAAGAGATACCTGAGATCGAACCAAAATGGGGTCGCCTCGGAGAAGAACCTCTGTTTTTCCCACTCGAAATTGCATTTCCAAACATTTATGGTCTATGTGAACTACTCCCAATGTTGATAACCATTGAACACCCAAAACAACATCTGCACTCCCCAATTGTATTGGTAAAAAATCTTGGATTATAGATATTCCCAAGTTTAAGACCACGTTTCTACAAACTCGAATACCTTCACCGAAGTTCCTGTCCCAAGCATAATTCCATAGGCATCTGTTTCTTCCATTTGTAATTGTAATTTTTCTGCTATGGTTTTGTCAATGAAATTATGTGTAGCACCACTGTCTATCAATACTGTGATAGGCCCTTGAGGGTTTTAGGATATTTTGGGATATTAATATTATATTAGTAAGGGTAAAGTTGTAATTAGCTTTTAAAGTTGTGCTTAAATAGGGGAGGGGGGTTCTGAGAAATGTATGTATTTTGATATTGTTGTTTTGTTCAACAAGCTGGGAGAGTCTAGCCCTCTCGAATGGCTAAGGTATTGTAACCCTATTATATCATTGGGGTTTTATCAAGTGGTGTCAGTGCTAGTTCTTTCCTCGGGCAACCTTAAGCGACGAATCGTGAGGAAGCCTTGTGGGAGATACACGCCTCTTTGACCAAACAAATTGAAAAGTGGGAAGAAATGAAGCACGTTGTCATGGGGATACAAGAACATTTGAAGAAAATAAAAAAACAACGTGATATTTGTAGAAAGAAGGAGCTCAACAAGGATCTGAATAGAGAAAAAGGAGGAACCAAACCCAAAATGGCCAGCAACGCAGTTCAAGAAGTACCACGAAGTAAGCAAATGCAAGGAGAAGCAGCAAAGTATCATGATGGCGCCAAGGTAAGATCGAAAACAAGAAAGAAAATTGTTCCAAATATGGTAGGAAGATTGAATCATCAACTGAAGGAGTGGAATGGGAAAGAGAAGGAATCAACGAAAGTGGATGAGGTGAAAAATCGTCAAATAGAGGAGTTGATGAAAAAGAGAGAAAGAAGGCAAAAGGAGTTCCATCAACATACATGATGGAGGTTTCACAGAAGAAGGGAAAAACTCGACAAACAGGAAAAGTGGCAGACGAAAGGTTGCAAAGAACTAGACGACAACGATGGAAGTTCTATGAGAAAGAGGAAGAAAATGCACAAATAGCCATGGGGTTGGAGGTGGGTAGGAGTTGGAGGCGCCGTTTGAATAATATTGTACGGGCAACAGAAGATAGCCACAAGGGATTTAAAGAAACAAGAAGAAAAGAAGGTAACCCTAAAATTATGGGCCACGGGCTTAGCTTAAATAAATGGGAGTATTGGGCCAAATTACCCTTATCTTTTAACTCAAAGACTTACCCATTTTTGCAATTTTTTACCCACGTGAAGAAAATAAAAAGTTACTGTCCTAATATGGGCATATAAGGAATGGTAAATGGATAATAGTGAGTGTGCTTGGAAGAAAAGAGAAGACAATTAGAAAAGAAACCAACTATAGTCTTCTGGGCAAAAAATTTAGGATGGAACTTAATTTAAATGAATTGCGCAATTCCTTTCTAGTCCAAAAAGAAATTGACCCTAAAAGTCGTATCCATATGAAGAATGGCCCTAGCCGCCGCTTATTATGCCAAACCTTGTCCACCATCGGCCGCGGGTCATCACCATTCACAAAATCTGACTTTCGCCAACTTCGACCACTTCAAAAAGTTGTTGAGCAAAATTACAGAGTAATAATAGTCAACTGGAGTGAAAGGAAAAAATCATATCTACTGATCTACATCAGGTTGAAGAAATATTCAAGCCATTTGGTGACATCTAAGGCCGATGAATTTTGTGCATAGAGTGATATCAGCTGAAATCAAGGTGCATGAGGGAGAATGAAAACCACAAATATATGAAGAGGAAGTTGTTGATTATGGAAACCAGATGACGATAGTGTCTTCAAGTTTGAAATTTTATCTCTATTATCAATGGCTCCAAGAAGGGCGAGAAAAGAAAATAGGTAAAAATTTCTTCGACAACGGCAATTGGAAATGTAACAGAACAGCCGAGGAGGTGAAGAAAATCGTAACCACGTTGAATAAAGCTAAAGTTTTGCCAGAAGAGGTTGACGATGTTGTGGTGAGCACACGTTTCGTGTCTCTTCCCCTCGTTCAAAGTTTATTGTGGGCCGATTTTCATATTGCATCACAAAATTGTGGGGTTATGGGTGGTTCTTTTACTGGAGAAGTTAATGTTGTGATGCTTGTCAATTTGATTCCTCTGGTTTGGACCATTTCTAAGTTAGGGCAGCAAGCACATTATGGGCCATGCCCATTGGAGAGAAACAAGGTTGGCACTGGATTCCTCTGGTTTGGACACCTCAACGATTGGAAAATTAGCCACATCATTCTTTTCCCATCTCAAACTTCTAAGAGTCAGCTACGGAGAGATATTACTATGAAGAAAAAATCCAAAACTTCACTTTGGAGGGGAGAACAAGATCAAAGAGACGAAGGAAGAAGATTACCACGAGTTTGGAGGTAGCAAGGAAGAAGTTTTGCAAAAATCGTGGAACAAGATGCTCAAAGGATGAATAAAGAGGTTGAGCCAACCCAGATAAGACAAACACATTGTACCCGACATTTAAAAGAGAAGATAAGGTTAGTCGGTTGTTTTAGAAAAGAAGGAAAGAAATGGAGTGAAAGAAATCAACTTTGGTGCATGTATGGGTTGCAATATGGGTTAAATCCACTAGTTGAGTATGAGTCCAACCCATTGGAAAAGCACAAAAGCCATTTGCAGGAATCATCAAACCTTAACCAGGTGAATCTCCAAAAATTTGTAAAAGGAGGATTTAGTGGGTTGTTCCTTTATTGTTGGGCCCACTCTGTTTCAAAAGAAGAAAAGACCATGGACTTACAAGTGGAAAGTCGGACCATGTCAGTACTTATTTCAAACCCAAGAAATTACCTACCCGACAAACAAAAGAATAGGAATGTTGCAAGATTTAAGGTTGTTATTGCAAGGGATAAACATGGAAAGATGGCAATCAAAACGTATTCCTTCCCTGCTGACTGTCAAAGTGGGGTACCAATGCGGGTCAATAAACCGCCTAATTCATGGACTAGTGAAAAAACCTCAGAAAAGTTGAAAGATATTTTCAATAATGTTGGACACCTTGGAGAATTGAGAATCCTTGCTGCAATAAGGGGGGAGATTCCTTGGGCATCAAAAGATGAAGCAAAATCAGCCTGTGGGTCGATGGACTCCTTGGAAAACGTCGACAATGGAGAAGTTGCAATGCTCCCGGAAATTAGGACAACGCCCATGTGTTTTCAAAACAAGAGGAAACAGGTTAGTTGTGAAATTCACAACAATGAATTTACTTGGGTGCACGAAAGGGAAATGGACCTGAGTGAAACAGAAAGAGGCAAGATTATTTCTAAGTTTCAGAATTAAAACCTAGAGAAAAATACGCTACTCTCGAGCATAATAACTCATCGGGTCAGTTAGTGAAAAAGAATCAAGAGCCCATTGATAGAGGACATTGGTGTACCACAGTAACTACCACTTTACCTGTAATCGTAGCAGACGATGTTACCTTGACCACAAGAATGGGGTCTGAGGTTCCAGCTGGAGAGGGTTCTTCTGCTTGAGGTTGTTGCAATCATGTGAAGGAACCATCGGGGGACCGGCTCGTAATCATTGATCTTAATATCTTAGAGGTTGTTCATTACATGCCAAGTAATGATATCGATTCCGTTTTTCCTTCTCACCAAAATGAGAGTTCTTTGCATGGATCAGAAGAGAATGTCGAAGTTTGGGGTGATTCAGGTTATCAAAAGATTTTAGTTTCTAAGGGTGAAGCAAGGTGTGACAAGCCTTGGGCAAAATCCTTGCAAGATTCAGGTGCTAATGAAGGGGGATTGTGGAGAGTAGAGGGAATTTCTATGGAAAGCATAGGGAATGCAAAAGTTTTGTCGATGCCCTGGTGTTTTCAATGGCTTTTTGGAGCTAGGTGGTTGGGAGGTTTAAAAAAAAACATGGGAATTGTTTTGACAACTAATTTGGGGGTTAGCAACACGGAAGTGGTGCAGATCAAAACGAAGACAAAGAGAAGGGTCGATTGAAAGAAGAAATTTTAGAAAAAGGAAAACAAGGAAGCCAGCGAGATGAAGACAAAATCAAGAAGAGGGCAAAAAAAAAACAAAAGAAAAAAAAAAAAGAATTACCAACAGACACTCTTGGAGTAAATCAATGAAAAATATTGTTGTTTATAGTAATGTTTTTTTGGTAATCCGTGTCTACACCTTGAGGACAAGGTGTGTTTCAAAACGGGGGATTTGATAGGCCTTTGAGGGTTTTAGGATATTTTAGGATATTAATATTATATTAGTAAGGGTAAAGTTGTAATTAGCTTTTAAGGTTGTGCTTAAATAGCGGAGGGGGGGTTCTGAGAAATGTATGTATTTTGATATTGTTGTCTTGTTCAACAAGCTGGGAGAGTTTAGCCCTCTCGAATGGCTAAGGTATTGTAACCCTATTATATCAATATAGTTCGCTCGCTCGTTATTATTGTAACCCTTTTATCTTTTGATATAATCTAGATCCTGGATCATATCAATTGGTATCAGAGCCGTTTGTCGATCCGGGAATGGTTACTACTAAGATGGAAACAAGGATGCTTGAGTGTGAAGAAAGAACGACCGACTTGGCGAGGAAGTTACAGGAGACGAACGCAAAGATGGAATTGATGGAGGAACGATTGGGAAGAAAGATAGATTTGCAGGATTTGAAGTTCGAGAGCATAAACCGGAAGCTAGAACTATTAATGGAGTCATTCCGAGCTTACAAAGGGAAGGGTTTAATGATCGAGGCCTCGGAGGGTGGTGTGGCAGCTAGGGTTTTTACACCGTCGCCGCCACCACCGCCGCCACCACCGCAGCCACCTCCGACATCGTTGCCGCCACCTCCGCCGTCATCGCCGCCGCCACCGCTGCCGCCGTCACCACCTCTGCCACCATCATCGCCGCCGCCACCTCCGACATCGCTGCCGCCACCTCTGCCGCCACCACCGTTACCGCCGTTGCCACCACCACCGCCGTCGTTTCCACCGCTGGTGCCACCGACGCTGCCGTTTCCGTCAGCACCGACACGCCACTGCCACTGCCGCCGGAAAAAAAAAATATTATTATTATTTTTTTTTATTTTTCTATTTTTATGTATGCCCACCTTGAGGACAAGGTGCTTTAAAGGGGCGGGTATTGATAAGGTTGGGCCTAGGGCTCTATTTAGCTATTACTTTGAGAATAAGTTAGTATTTTGTTATAAATAGAGTGGGTTAGGTTAGGGTTTAGACATCCAATTGTTAAATGAGTTATTGAGTGATTTATTGTAGGGCTCAAGAGATTCTCTTGAGAAGGGAGGTTCCAAGTTCCTATCAAAACTTGGTTTATCTTTATTCTTTTATCTTTTGATATAATCTAGATCCTGGATCATATCACTTTTTTCTTTCTTGCTTTGAATTTCACTATCGGATAGGTTCTTGAACGACAAATGTGTTTGATCAACAACTTTTCCTTATTCACGTCGATTCGTCGTGCGAGTAGGATTAACTGAGATAGTTCTGAAATTGGAGAAGAAAGTCGATTTAGGAGCATTTTGTTCTGGATTCATTTTCATTGGGCTTTTCTTTCCTTCAAAATGATCCTACTTAAATTCAATCTTTTTGGCCATCTCCATTATCGGAACTAAATCATTCATTGTTGCTAGTCTTAATTCAACCTTGATATCGTCTTTTAGACCGTCAACGAATTTTCCGATCAAAGTGTCGTCGTCAAGAATTAAAGCTGAAGAAAGATCTTCAAATCTTGCGTGATAATTTTTAGACCGTCAACGAATTTTCTGATCAAAGTGTCGTCGTCAAGAATTAAAGTTGAAGAAAGATCTTCAAATCTTGTGTGATAATTCTTAACCGTTCCATCTTGTTTTAAGGAGAAAATCTGTTCATGAATCGTACCAATTTCTATTGGTAAGAATTGACGAATCAATTCTCTTCTAAAATCATTCCAGTTTGCTATCGGATTCCGGCGATTAGCCTAATTATACCATTTTAGAGCAATTCCTTCTAAACACAAAATAGCTTCTTCAAGTTTCTCTGATTCCCACAAGCAATTGATCGAAAAATACCTTTCAACTTGCTGTAGCCAATCGTGGGGACTTTCGCCATTGAAAACAGGGACTTCTAATTTCCGCAATCTCAGATAAAAAATTGGAGCTAGAGCTTTTTCGAGATTGTTTTCTCTTTTTTTGTCGTTTTGAATTGATCTTATGGGAACCAGATTTCTGAGATTTTCGATCATGGTTGTGGTACCTTCTTTCAAATTCATCTTCTTGACGATTTCTTGAACTCCCAATGCTAACGCTTCTGAGATTTGATCGGCCATTGGTGCCCTTACCTCTACAATTTGATTAGCCATGACATTTTTTATTTCATCTTTGATTACTTTGCGATTCAGGTCTGATTCTTTTTCAATTGATTCTTTAATCAACCCCACTTTTTGTTCTAGCAATTCCACTCTTGCGTTCATCCACTCTGATACCAGAATGATAGAGCCCAAAGAAAAAAGAACAAAAGATATAACCTCCTGCCTTTATTGATATCTCATCAATAGACTTTTCAAAATATTCATATCCAATACAAAACACGAAAGCCCCTTATATACTAAATGACCCATGCCTAGAGAGACTAGTTTGATACAAATGGTTTCCCACTCAAAGTTAAAAGTGCGTTTATAATCTACGCTTGTGCCTACGTTGGTACACATTAACAAATGGTGGTCTATCACATTAGCTAATACCTCTAGTCACTTTACTTCCAGTGTATCCAACACTTGTTGGGTTGTCATTTTGAAGTTAGTTGGGGGAATGCTTGTTTTTTCTTAGTTGGTAAAGTTTTTTCATCTTCCATCATATCATTGTTTCCATGTTTTGACATGAAAATGAGGCTTGCTTTTATTCTAATCCCCACTAAAAAGTGTAGCTTTAACTTTTTTTTCCTCTTCAGTTCTCATTTGCAGGCAAGTAAATTCATAAATTACCATCTCATTTTCTCGGATTTGCAGGTTTTGCAAGGAAGTATTGGGAGTATTCACGTCTCGAGCAGACCGATACAATGGCTCTTTGGCCTTTACATTACAGTATCTCAAGATAATGAAACTGTTTGCAAAGGTATGGAACTTGATGTCTTCAAAACATAGTCCTCGTAGGATTGGCGAATTGGGATTCCTATTAGGAAAACTAGAAAGGAGGCTGAAAGAGTTAGGGAGTATGTTCATCGGATTCTCTAAAGAAGAAGAATTACATATTTTAGAATTGATGTTGGCGACTTGTGCAGTTAGGTTGTCCAGTGGAGAAGTTTGCTGTCATCTCACAATTACGAGAAAGCTGTCTATTATAGCCTCCGACATAGAACATCTCCTTAAGAAAGAATCTATCGAGCCATCAACTTTTATATCTGAAGTTCAAATAGCATTGTCGAACCTAGGCACCATTACTCGTAAAGCTTCTTGCAACTCATTCGATTTTAGAGAACTGCTCAAATCTTTCACCCTTAACCATCTAGAAATTTCAGAAAAACTCGAGCACGTCAAGGTAGAACTAATGATTCCAGATAATGACTACGAAAAACCTCTCTATTTTGTTCCAGGACTACCTGTTGGCATTCCTTGCCAAATAAACCTTCACAATGTTCCAAATGAGAGGAAGTTGTGGTTTAGAATCACTGTGGATAACATGACAAGTCAGTTCATTTTTTTGGATTTCCTTTCTTTAGGAGGTTGTGATGAGGTTAGAGAATTTACATATACTGTTCCATTCTATAGAACTCCCAAAGCTTCTTCTTTTATAGCTAAGATTTGTATAGGGCTTGAATGTTGGTTCGAGAGTGCTGAAGTTAATGTACGTCGGGGAGGTCCGAAACGTGATCTAGCGTACATTTGTAAGGAGAAGGAAGTTTATCTTTCCATGGCCAACAAAGGTTCTAAACCCTAAAATATTTGTCGCTGTAAATATTGAATGTGTTAACTTAACTTTTAATGTAATATCAAGTTGTCTATATAGCAATCTTAACACTTGTCTATATAGCGTACATTTGTAAGGAGGAGATTATAACTTAACTTAACTTTTCAAGTTGTCTATATAGCATGGCCTAGTGCAGAAATTATTTTGGAGATTTGATCAAAAACAGCAATATCAAGTGTTAAGGTACACATCTCACATATAGTTCAAATGCTTATTGATCCTGCACAGATATCTAAAGATCTGCATATTGGTCTTTCTTTTTCAAAGCATATACACATTGATAATTTTTTAGACAGTTCATTCTTTTCCGCTAGCAATCCTTTGTTTTCTCCAAAGCAAACACAAAAAACATTGGTTTTTACTAGAGGTGTATAAAAGAATCGATAATCCGACGAGTTCAGACCATCCAACCAAAATCATTAAGGTTGGGTTAGTTTTTTTTTTTTACGTTAGTCAGTTTGGTGGTTGGGTTGGTTCAAAATTTACCCTTACTCAATCCACCTTCTCCCTAGTTTCTACTTGGTGGTAACCTTGCCACCAGTGTTTTAAAAGCTTGCTCTATATGCTTTGAGCATCTCAAGTCAAAAGTTGTGATTAATTGTAAAAGTAATAATTTTACTAATCGTAAACGTGAAAAAAAATTGTTTAATTTTTCTTTTGTTCTTTATCAACTAAAAATAAATTTACCACTCTTAAAATATTTTTGAAAAACTTACTTCAACTATGCTATATCTACTTTATGAATACGAGCTCTCTTTATTGTGTTTTGTGCTTAAGCCTCAACGTAGCATATTTGCTTCTTCTTTTTTTAGTATACAACAAGTTAAATTCTAACTCATGATTTTTTGGTTATTGAGTCTATATTGATAGGGTTGAGTTACTTGTCATTAGCCTTCAAAAATACTAATGGCCACTAACAGATTTTGGAAAAAAAATCTCAACCTGTGTTCATTAGCTGTAGCTACACTTGATATCATGCCTATTGGAGGGAAAAGCTATTCTTTTTTACATTTCAATTACTCGCTCTTGAACTATGTAAGCAAACATGGAAATTGTTAATTCCTATTAATTTTTGTGTTTAATTTGCCGAAAATTTAAGAATAGCGTGGTTGTACTTTAGAAATCAATTAAAATACCTTTTTTTTAAAAATCAATTAAAATATTATTGGAAGGTGTCAAATTATGAGAGCAAATATAGTATTGCTGGAAGTTTTTTTTATTAACTTGATCGGTACGTAAGAATATATTAACCACTACTTGTACATGAGCAATAGAAAATTTGTTAGCACATTTATATCATACGCACAACGATAGGATCATTAAAAAGATTTAGTACATTAAAAGGTTTTATGATATAATGAAATTCAAATTAATTTGATACTGTTCAATTTTAATTAAATATGCTAAAAACAATTTAAGTTGACTGCACAAATAGTACAACACAATTTGCTATGTAACCTTTAGCTAAGGATGATTAAGTATGCAAATTTTTTATTAAATGTGGTTTTGTATAGAAAAAAAGCACATTGCAAAAATAAAGAAGTTAAATCAATCTCTAAAGATATTAATCACTATTGCTCTAGGAGTTAGATTTTTCTCCCTTCAGTTTTGTTCAAGTCCTTATAAATTTATCTTTAAAAAAGTCCATTTAGGTCATGAGATGGCATAAAATCATATATTAAATTCAAAAAAAAAATTCTTCAAAAGATTATAGCATGGAAAATCTTTTTAAATGAAGTTGTCTATATAATTATTCATATATATATTTGTTAATATAATAGTGAATTGGAGAATTGGAATTAAAGATCTAGTGATTTTTTCCATCACATTAAAAAGGTCATTTCAACTATGTACACTATAACATGTATAAGATTTTAGAACACATTTTGATTTATCATTTTTTTTAACTTGATTTATCATTTTTAACCATACAGTTAACTAAAAAAAAATCTCTTTTATCGTTTCAGTAGACAATAATATTTTCATGTCATAAATCAAACCATTAACTTTAAGTTGTTTTTAAAACTGATGATGTAGAATTATTAAAGCTCGTTTTGCATTCATACTAGAAATTTGGGTCCAAGAATGTTCTCGAATGTCAAATCTTTCAGCGGATCTAAAAGGCAGAAAGTAACTCAACTTTGAATGCAAGAGGGCAACAAATGAGATCGTCTATTAAATCTCTCATGAAAAGGAAATAGAAATAGAAGCCAAGCCATAATATCTTACTTCAAATAGTCACTGCCATCAAATCCCCCAGTTGCATAAAGCACGCCATTGAGCTCCACAGCACCAACTGCAAATCGCTGAAGAGAAGAATTAAGCAGTTAGAAAAAAAAATTTGTTTTTTTCTCCATAACATAGTTAGGTTAGGTGGTTATCTCATGAAATTAACTAAGATGCATGTAAGCAGATCCAAACACCACAAAAAAAAGCAACTACAAAGAAGTAACTAAGGGCAATTATTTAAACTAAGGTTAAGAAGTCAAACATGCAAATTACTCGGTAGCATTGACCTTGCATGACTCGACCTCCAAGGTTTTTTAAGAAAATAATTCAATAACATTTTTAGGGGAGGGAAGATTTGAACTCATAATCTCTTAGTTATTGTTTGTTGGATATCCAAGGTGAAGTCAAACATAGCAAATGCCCAACAATTATAGAAAATTCCATGCAATTTTGTTTGGCCTAAACATCACTTAGTAAAACTATTTTGCAAAATTAAACAAATGAAACATGAGTTATCTTTTAATTTTAATCGGGAAATTAGAGCTGCCCACCTGTACAAACACGAGTTATCATAGAGGTGGATTATCTTAAAATTAAACATGAAAAACATGCCAAAAACACCACTTACCCTTTGTAGCATTGACCTTGTACAAATCCATCGTCCAAGATCTAAGTCGAGCATTTCAACATCTGAGAAGGATTTAATGCCATTTCCACCTCCAATAGCAAATAATTTGTTACCAATGCTAACTCCTCCGAGGCTTCCCTTTGCCAAGTTTAAAGAAGGGCGCAAGGTCCATTGATCCGTCTCCAGGTTATATGATTCAACTTCAACAGCAATGAATGAGAATGAGAGATTATTTTATGATCATACAATCAAAGACATCCGAGAAAATTAGCCAAAGTCGATACCTGTGTCATACCATGTACAACCATTACCACCACCAAAAACATAAATCTCACTATTAAACCATGCAACAGAAGCATACGCACGTACAGAACTCATCGGCCTACGAGATTCTATCATATCCCTAGAAGGATCATATAGTTCCAAAGTCGATAAGTGTGATGCACCATCATATCCTCCGATAAAGAATATGGATTGATTAAGATCCAAACATGGGTTTTCAAATTTTTCTTCCACCACTATACTCTCTGCTTCTACTGCATTTGAGTTCGACAAATAATTCAATGTCCTACGACTCTTCAACTCCTCGATTTCACATTCTGCTGCAAACTGCCAAAAGAAGTTGAAAATTTTTCCATAACAAAATAAGTTAGCAAGGGTTGTTGTCGGCCCTTATACCATTATCATTTTTTGTAGAAGGGTCATAAACAACAGGCATTTGAGATGGAGAGAATCAACTAGTTAAAAGGATAGATTACTCAAAACACAAGCAGTACCAAGATCGTTCAACCCTCATCCTCACAAAAGCATGCATCATCTTGCAAACCTTCAGCAAAACAACTTCATTAGTAATCTTGTTTCAAAATGGTTAGTCATTTAACCCAATAAGGTTTGTTGACTTACACCGTATACCATGTAGTGACTCGCCATTCTTTTTAGTTTTTAGAGCAATACTTACCAACTTGCTGGTGTGTATCTCGTAAATACTTCCCAATACATATGAGGATAATAATGTGCTACACGGGTACTCCATCATTAGCCAAATCACCCTCATATATATATATATAATGTTTTTTATACATCTTTGTGCCACATTATTATCCTTACATATATTGGGAAGTACGTCAAGGGACACACTAGCAAGTTGGTAAGTTTTACTCCTTTTTATGTTCTAGGAGAGAGAATAAAGGATCGAGATGAACAATTAAAATTTTAAAACGGTACCGTTCCTTGGAGTACAATTTATTTTTTCATAGAAAACTAAAACTGGATTCTATTAAGCAGGTGAGGTGGTGATTGAAATAATTCTAGAAATAAAATAAATGACAACGTGAACAACCTTCACAACGCCCTTGTCATAGTGGTGAACAACATTTGATTTCAAATTCATATGGAAGAATACTAAAAAGTAAAAAATAAAAGAATAATAAATCACAAAAAATATGTTATTATAAGATATACCATAATATCAAATTATTATTTGTACAAAAAAAATTGAAGTTAATTGAAAGTATAAAAAAACAAAGATTCTACATCAAATAAATTGAATAAATAGACACATATATTTAAAATATCAATTAAACAAATTAAGTATCCTTAATAAAGACTTCGCATAGTTGTTGGACTTCTTCATAAACTAATTCTAGGTTCTTTTTGTGGATATTAAGTTAGGATATTGATAAATAAATAAAACTTTAACAAGGCGCACGCCTTAACCTGAGGCGAAGGTGATGCAGGGCGCAAAATGGCGAAGAAAGGCGAGGGCCTGATTGAAGGAGCTCGCCTTAGCTATGTTAGAGGCACAATACCTGCCTATGTGCAAGGCGATGGTCATAGTCGAGGAAAGGCGATGGCCTTGAAAACACTCGCAGGTGGTGATCGAAATAATTCTAGAAATAAAATAAATGACAACGTGAACAACCTTAACAACGCCCTTGTCATAGTGGTGTGCACATTCTCTTGTTTAAGACAACTAGATCACTAAAAAATCACCTTCAAAAAGTGCAAACATCTTCTTTTGAATATTTTGAGTCCGTCTCTCTTCTTCATTAGTCTGTGTGCTTCTTGTACTCCTCCAGCCAAGTTCTCCATTATTTATATAATTAAAATAGTGGTCATATTGGTTAAAACCCCAGATTACTTTTCTTGAAACTTTAGCACTGTCTTTATATCCCCATTTACTTTCCCAGAAATTTCTAAAGATGGTGTATTAGTAAATATTTGGAGAGTTTGTTAGGGTGCTCAATTGTAAAAAGAGATAGTGGGCAAGTGGAGAGATATCAAAAAATATTGTGGCCATTTTGGTATTGGGATTGAGAGAGTATTCTCAAGAATGGAAGGTTTAAGTACCTATCAAATACTTGGTTAGTTTGTAATTCTTTTATCTTTTATATTTCCATATTTCAATGCACTGTTCGGTTTCTAATTCGGGTCCTATCACTATCTTATTCAGGCTTTAACAAATTGAAGTACAATTTACTACTAAAGATATTGACTGTCTTGATTATCCCAACTATATTTTGATTAAAAAAAAAACATGAAGACATATATGACCAAAATGCCCAAACACAAACATGCAGAAGAGTGGAGATAGTTTACAGTAGTGAGCTTTTGAAAGGCAAAAGAACTTACCAGCTTTTCCTCCAAAAAAACTTTTTTCTTCTCTTGTTCTGCTCTAGAATCCTTTAGCTCTTGTATCTCCTGAAGCAACTACAACCATGTAGATGAAAATGAAATATTAAAAGCCATATTAAACGCCATGATCCTGAAAGATATCACACCAAATCATATATTCAATACCATAGCTACCTTAGCAATGAGAGACCGAAGTTCAGCCACAGAACCAAAGTTCTCTTCATTGCTCTCTTTGGACTTTATTGTTTCACCGGAACAACCATTATTCTCCAAATTCGTGTCCTTATTAAGGGTAGTATAATCTGCCTCACTTTTTAAAGGCAACATAGGGTTTTGATGATGATTTATAGCCAATTGTTGTAGTTTTTGCAATACTCTGTATCTCTCCACATCATTGGCCTCATTTGCATCAGAATGAGCTCCAAATGCACTATTTCCGGCATCTAAAGAGGACGTAACATCTGCAGCATCTGATACCTGACTTGCCAGATCCAAATGCTCCTCCAAACTTTGTGGTTTGATCTTTTCACTTTCATCCTTTGTTTCCAAGGAGGAGAGATCTGAACAAAAAGGTCTCCACTTCATTTTAAATTGTGGTACATGTGGAGCCATGGCTTGAGATGCTAATAAAGAAATCAACTTATTTGTCTGAGCATGGTCTAGCTCAAACCAGAAATGAGTGGGGCTATAATAGTTGTCTGTAATTATAGGTTTAAACTGATTTTCTAATAAAGGTTGGCACTGCTTCTGAACAATAATTTGAACCTAATGGAAAAATAGATACCATGAGAAAAAGAGCATCTTCTTGGTGATAACCATTATGTATCTTTCTAATCATGCGAGATAGGAGAAATAAAACAAGAATGAAAATTTTCTGGTAACACCTGAGCTGGATAAAGTGTTCTCTCTGAACCATCTGTAGTCCACCCATATGGATTAATATTCATCCGACCACAACAAGCCGCCTCATAGATTCCATGCAATTTCCTTTCGCTATAGTTGAAAAGAAATAAAGGCAATCCCGGATCGATGTTCTTCACATATGAAAAATGTTGATATTTCAAACCTATATAGATGGACAATATAGATGTTAGTGATAGGAGGGCGGAAAAACGAAAAAGAACAAGAGGATGATCATAGAGAACAGGGAAAGAAAATTGTCAGAAGAACAAAATATTGTAAATAACCATGTATTTCCGACAAAATAATTGACGTTCTTTAAGCTACCAAAGTGCTCGAGTGTAAATATAAAACTAGCAAAAGAAGTAAAGAAAAAAGAAGACAAAAAAGAAGGAAAAAGTAATGATTGAGCTGTGGATACCAACCGAAAAGCTGGCTGGAAAGACATTCCTTTATGGTGCTGTTTGTACATCCAAATATTACGCTTCCAAGGTGACACTTGCTCAAATTTCTGGACTCTGAAGCTACATTCAATCGAGCAGAAGGTCCAGCTTTGAACTTCTGAGCTCTCTTTCCTATATTCATTCTTTTATGTGAACAAGTGAAGAAAAAAAATCTAGTCAAATTCATAAACCAAAATAATACACTGCACTGTGTAACCAAACACACGTGTTTTTTTTATTTCCGTGCGTGTTTTAGTCAGCTTGCACACACCTCAACTATTCTCATGGAATAACTTTTTTTTGGATAAGAAACAATTTCATTATAAGGCTATATGTCAGTTACAAAAGGGATCTCCAATTGTTCAACAATGTGTCATACTATAATCGAAGAAAAGAGGAGGACGTTTACACCAGGATACAACATTAATAGATAAATCCTCCATAAATTTAGCACGATTAGTATTATGTCCGTTGAAGACTCTGTTGTTCCTTTCTCTCCATAAGCTCCATCAGAAAGCTCTGATGTAGTTTTCCCACAGTATCTTCTTTTTCTTTTTAAAATGATGCCCCAATAGAGTAGAATATAGAAGATAATGGGTATCACCTGGGAGCACAATCGGCCAGGAGAAATTTTCGTGCATATAATCCCAAAAGTGTGTAGCGAAAGTGCATCGTATAAAGAGATGTTGTTAGGACTCGCTAGATAGCCTACACATGGAGCACCAGTTCGGTGTAATGTGCATGGATGGCATCCTTCTTTGCAGCATGTTGTTGGTATTGATGGCCTTCCGAGAAGCTCGCAAAGAAAGAATTTGACTTTCTTGGGGAATTTGTCTTTCCAGATAGATTCAAAAATATTATCAAAAGGTTTCTCCGATAGACCAAGTAAGTCCGTGACAAGGGAATTAGTGGAAAAGAGCCCACTGTCTTCTAACCTCCAAATGATAGCATCTTCTCTGGATAGAGGCTTAGTTCCCAACATAAGACTAGAAAGTGTGCAAGCTTCAATAATCTCTTCTTCTTTAAGGCCTCTTCTAAAGAAGTAATTCCACGAAGAACAGTTCTCCATCCAGGCCTCTTTCACAGTAATGTCTTTCTTAGTAGATAACTAAAAAAAAAGAGGAAATTGGTGAGCAAGAGGATCGTTGTTGAGCCAGTGTCCTTCCAAAGAAATGTCAAAGATCCATCACCAATTTTATGATAGACTCTATCCTGTATGAGGCAAGATAGAGCATCTATGTTCCTCCATGGACCTTTAAAGGATGCAGATTTAATCCCCTTGGTCAAGATCCCTCCTTTTTCTAAACCATATTTGGTTGCAATTATCCTCCTCCACAAAGCAGACTTCTCTCTTCCAAATCTCCATATCCATTTTGCCATTAATGCCTCATTTCTAAGTTTCAATTTCTTTACGCCGACACCCCCAAGTTCTGTAGGAAGAGCGGTATCCTTCTAATTAACAAGATGCCTTGATAATCACTTGTACCTTTCCAAAGATAATTTCTGTAAAGGCTCTGCAGGGTAGAGATCGCTCTAGGAGGCATCTTGTAAATAGACATATATTATGTAGGGAGATTTGCAAGTGTGGCTTGTATGAGGGTAAGTCTTCCCCCTTTGGATAACTGTGAATTCTTCCATGACTGAATTTTCTTCTCGACTTTCTCAATAAGCGAATTCCAGAAGGTCGTGGACTTCGGGTTCCCGTTAAGGGACATGCCGAGGTATGTGGAGGGCCAATACGAGGCCTTGCATCCGAACTTTGTGGCTAAGGTTTGAATATCTATGTCATCGACATTAATGCCCAGAAGCTCAGATTTGTGAACATTGATCTTGAGGCCCGATAAGGATTCAAATGCCTTGATGATCTTGAAGAGTTCTTCAATGGCACATTCTTCAAAGGAGGAAAACAATAGTGTATCGTCTGCAAATAGTAGGTGTGTCATGTGTAATTGGCCCACCTTAATTCCTTTAATTTGGTCTTCCTCTTCTCATTTTGAGATCATTCTACTCAGTACATCGATAACCATAGTAAAGAGGAAGGGTGAGAGAGGATCTCCCTGTCTTAGGCCACGGGAAGCTCTAAGTCTGCCTCTAGGTTTGCCGTTAATGATGATGGAGAAGTTAGTTGAGGAAATGCAGCCTTAGATCCAATTTCTCCATCTTTTGCCTTGAGAACAGTTTCTAGGAACTCCCAGTCCACTGTGTCAAACCGAGGCCTTTTCAATGTCAAGCTTTATAACAATTCCCTGCTATTTCTTTCTTTTGCATTCATCTATTACTTCATTAGCAATGAGAATAGCGTCAACGATTTGTCTGCCCTCCACAAAAGTTGACTGATATTCAGAGATAGTGTATGGTAGAACCCTTTTGAGGCGTTGAGAGAGAACCTTGTCAATGGTTTTATACAGGCAGGAGATGAGGCTGATGGGCCTATAATCAGAGACACATCGGTTATCAATCTTCTTAGGGATGAGGCAGATATATGTATTGTTGAGGCTAGCGTTCACAATTGCATTCTTAAAAAATTTGTGGAACACTCTCTTTATGACTTGCTTAAGAATGTTCCATGACTTTTTGTAGAACTTGGCGGTGAAACCGTCTGGTCCCGAAGTTTTGTTGGTCCTAAGATCTCTAATAGCCTAAAAAATTTCAGATCCACTGAACAGTCTCTCAAAGTTTTTAGCTTGCAAGTTGTTGATCGGACTCTAATCCAAATTGTTAGGTAGAGGCATAGTACTTCTTTGTTTGGTGAAAAGATTGGTGTAAAAGTCAATGAAGGCTCTTTCAATCTCTATATCAGTATAAATGTTGTCTCCAATACTTGTAATTAGTTCCACTATAGCAGCTTTTCTCCTCCTGGCAGCCATGATTCTGTGAAATAGACCTGTATTTTCATCACCAACTTCGAGCCAAGTAAACTTTCATCTTTGTCTCCAAAGTGTCTCTTCTTTGACCGCAATTGCAATCACTTGTGCCTTGATGGAGACTCTCTGTTCAATTTTAATATAATCACTTGTGCCTTGCCTTCCCTCACTATAATCTCAAAAGTGTGTAGCGAAAGTGCATCGTATAAAGAGATGTTGTTAGGACTCGCTAGATAGCCTACACATGGAGCACCAGTTCGGTGTAATGTGCATGGATGGCATCCTTCTTTGCAGCATGTTGTTGGTATTGATGGCCTTCCGAGAAGCTCGCAAAGAAAGAATTTGACTTTCTTGGGGAATTTGTCTTTCCCAAAATTTCACTTTTGGGATTATATGCACGAAAATCACTTGTGCCTTGCGGTCAAAGTGTCTCTTCTTTGACCGCAATTGCAATCACTTGTGCCTCGAAGTTGGAAGAAACATCTTGTCTTTCCTCCTGTTCTCCTTCATCTACTTGGTGAGTTTTGCCAACAAAAGAGCAATCCCAAGACCCATAGTACGCAGCCAAGGAATGATGATTTCAAGATAGGCAAATGGGTGAATAGCTGGATCAAAATTGTGTAGTCTGGGTTTAGTTTGGTAGAAGTAGGGGTCTGTGAAAAGGTTGGGATGTGGTGTCGATTGTGGGTAAGAGATTTGGAGGGGAGAGGGGTCAGAGTGTGGTGTGTTAGGGGAGGATGGATAAGGAGAAGAAAGGTAATCTTCAGCTTCTGAGGTAGGCAGAGAAACGAGGGTGGTGGCTTGTTTGGTCCCAAGGATAAAAAAAGAATTCTGCTGGTTAATGGTGATGGGAATTTTGGTTTGGAAGAAAGCAGACATGGGTCAGGTCTTCGTGCGGTTGATTTAAAAGCCAAAATCGCCCGAGCTTCTTCCCCATTTCTTCTTCTTCCTTCATGATATTCTCCTCCGACCGACTCACTTTTCCTTCGCGATTTCTTCTTTCTCCAGCTCCAATTCGACCGAGTTCCTCTCCCAAATCCGAAGCAAAATCGTGAGCAGCTGGTAAGTTTCTCCTTCTCTTCTTCTCCTTCGCGTTTCCGTCTCCCCTGTTCCGATTTCGAGTTTTTCCGGCCGAGTCGAAGTGATTGGTGTGTGTGTGATGTTCAGTGCAGCTAGCCAAGGTGATTCGTCCAACCAATTCGCCCCAATTCGCCAATTCGTTCGCCGAATTCGCTTGCCTGCTTTGCCCTCTTCGCGCCAGACGCGAGAGCTCGCTTGACCCTTCGCGCGGAAGCGGCTCATTGTCGCAGCCCAGTCGCCGTGTCACGCCGCGCATCCTCGCCCAGATCCGCGTCTGCGCCCATGCGCCCGCGCGCGCCCAGCCGAGCCGCATCGCCAACGCCCTGTTCGTCCGGGCGCAGCTCGCGCCTCAGCGCCCGTCCGCGCGCAGCCAGCGCCCATTCCTGCGCCCCAGCGCGCCCAGCTAGCCCTATTGCTGCCCCGTTCGTGCAATCGACCCGTTCGTGCGTTCGTCGCGCCTCGTGAGTTGCTCCCGAGCTGAGCCTTGTTTGTTTTATTATATTTAGGCCTATTGTGTGATTTTTGTTGTGATTGATAGGTTCTCGATAGCTAGTTCGGGTTCGCTCGCCACTTAGGTTTTCGTGTCAATTCGTCCCCAACCAAGGTAAGGATTTCTTACCGGAGTTGTGTGGACCCTGCGATATATTATGTCATTGCTGATTGATTGCTTGTTTGTGTTTATTGACATGTATAGCTAGGTACTCAATTCTGAATTCCCGATTAGCATGTTCTTCCTGATTTAATTCTCATGTTAATCCATGCTAGGTTGTTCCTTTCTAGCATGCTCGTATCTGTTCCTTGCTTCGTAGTATCATGCTAGGCTCGTTGTATTCTTATTGAGCACGTATTGGATTTTATGGATTTGTTTGCCGATTGCTAGGGCAGGTTAGAATTGCAGGTAGATAACATCATCCGGGCCTGATGCATAAAGTACCTTGCATCCATGGCAGGGACGTCGAGCAAGTCATTCCGTCCCTGGACCCCGTGAGGGATTAGCTAACCCAAGCGGTAGGCCCTGCAATCTTGAGTGAGGGTGGCAGATTGTTAAATGCCCCAACCTTCGGGATGATGACTTGGCATTGCCTCGTCCCCGGCAGTCGGCACGTCCTCAGCGTGTTCGGCCGTAGCCCCTGATTGCCACCTGTTAAGGTAAGGGCGGCTTCCTGGTGTAAGCCTACCACGACCCGTTTCCTTAGCCTTAGGTGCGGTGGTTCAGGCTGACATAGTTTACGTGTCCAGGTCTCACACCCCTATGTCAGTGACACCGATCCAAAGATTTAGTTAGGCGTGGTGGATCGGACATGGGCGGCTTGCCTCTAGACCCGGCACCCCCATGGTTCTGCAGAGCACGCGGTGCATGTTTACGCTCATTACAAAGCGCCGACCGAGAGCTCCTCGGGATCTTGAGCGGTGTACCTTTTCGTCGACGATGAGAGGCCGGTGAGGCGGGACTTGTTTCTCGTATAGGGCGACTTATGTATTGGATCTGTGTGGTGAAATTATTAGGACTAAGACCTTAAATTGGCATCCGAGGCCCAAGTGTGGGCTAAGCTATGTGCTCTATTCGTGTTTATATTCATAGCTTGCATACGCTCATCGAGATGACCATGTATATCGTATTGTACCCGGTTGGGGATTCTTCTTGAGTAATTCGTTACTCACCCTTATTGTGGTTTTTCCACAGGTAACCAAGTTGCGAGACAGGATGGTGAAGGAGGAGCTGTGATCATGGGGCTCGATCATCAAACTCGATTTTGTGTTACGACTCTTTATGTTTTATTTTCCCTGAATGCATGTGGTAAGGCACGGAGCCCTAGGATGTTTTACGAATATTTTGTGGATTCCAGCATTCTACTGTATCTAGACATGTTTTGAATGATTTTAAGAAATCTCTCGATCGAGTATACTTTGGAAATGTATTTATCTTGGAACAGGTGCTTGGAAACAGGGACAGGTTCCAGGGACATTGTCTAGTTTTTAAAGGGGTTATTTTGAATGTTTTGTTTTAATTGGAATCCGAAATCATGTATGTTTAATGTTCTTTACTTTGAATGCATGCATTGGGGTAAGGGCCCATTTAGTGCCCCATTCGGGTCGGTTCCTTACAGTTGGTATTAGTGCTCAGAGTCATAAATTCTATAGTTTGACCTGTTGTTGTAGGTCATTTTCCCATGATCACTAGCACTCCGACAGTCATCAGGTACGCCTAAGTTTACTATTTTTTGTTGAAAAAGGGTTAAGAATTTACAATACCTGTCATCTAGTGTATGCCTTGTGTAGTGTTGTGGAGCGGAGACGCGAGCGGAGTTCGACTCGTTATTGGTTTGGGTTTAGAGCGCCATCATGCCAACTTCCCGCGAGTGTGTGATGTATGTTGTGGCTTGTTGTGGTATCCGGTAGGTTCGGATGCCCGGGACATCGTTCCCGAGAGGGAGGTAGAGATTGGACTCCCATAGGCCAACCGTGTGGGCCTGGGCTTGTTGGTTTTCCCCTAGTGAGAGGGTGGAGGTGCTTTGCCTTGGAATGCCACTCCAAGAGAGGAGTTAGCTGTGGTTGTGCTGATGTGGATGTTTGTGGAGCAGGTCCCGGTGTGGACTAGCCTGGGTAGCTCAAGTGTTGATCTTGAGCCTTGATTGATTATTTGGTTGCCCAGAGAGTGGTTGCAAAGTTGGTAGCCTTCGAGGAGGTTGATGAGGCATCTTTGTGCTTCTTTAAAGTGTTGTTGTTTGCAGCCAGTAAGCCGGAACCCTGTGGGTAAGGGTGCAGCAAGCAGTGTTCTCTACGGACTGGATCCGTTGGTGGTTTCCTCTGTTGTTTGGTAAAAATGAACACTCTTCTTTTGGTAAGCCCTAGAGTAGGGCTAGTTGCTGCATGTTGAGAGAGCCGGCCAAAGTCTGTTGAGCATCATGTGGAGATGCAAGAGTAGGTTGTGAGCCTTCAGCTTGATGAGATGCCTTAGGCATGGTTGTTGGAGTTGAGCCCTTGGATGCCGAGCCAGAGTTCGTGTCACTTGAGGTTGTGACCATGTTGGCCCCGTTTGTAGTAAGATGTGGATTTGGTAGTAGTGGCTTGAGGTGCATTGGTTGGTGTGCCACTTTGGCACTAAATCTGGTTCAGGCCTGAGTTTGGCATGGGCATAGCAGATGGTTCTATGCCGTTCGGAGTTTAGCACACTCCTTTAGCCCTGGATCCGTTTATGGTAGCTGCACCTGTGTAGGTCGTGCAAAAAGGGCTAGTTCAGTGGTAATCGAAAGATTTCAAGCGAAAGGATGTTCGAGAGGAGCCGGAGCCTTTTTCCCAGTGTTACTGGAGGTTGAGTAAGTCAAGCAGGTTGACGGTTGGTAAGTGTTAGTGCGCGTGCATCTCACGCTAGTGTTAAGGCCAAGAGATCTTTGTGGTTGGTAGTGCGGTCAACTACCTTCGAGTGCCTAAATCTCCGGAGAGTTAAGCATCGTAGAAGCAAGTTGGGTCCAGCTGAGGGACCATGAGTTGGATGCCTATAAGGTGAGTAGGATGCCTTGTGAGCGGAATGGGATGCCTTATGGGTAAGCACCCTTGGTAGAGGCTTGGTATAAAGTAAGTTTGGTTTGGCATGGTTATGCTTTGGTAGAGCAAGGTTGCCACAGCTTCGAGCATCGTGTGGAGATGGAACTTTGGGTGTTCCGTTGATTGGTTGTATCTCTGCCAGGAGCTAGTGTGGCTTTTGGGAAAAGCATTTGTTAGTCTTGGATCGCTAAATGAAGGTTGGGAGTTGTGCACACAAGTGTGTTTTGTGTGGTTCGTTCTGTGGTAAGAGTTTCAGATCCATGTAGGATTGCTTTGGGGATCTGGTGCTCAGTTCTTGGAAAAGTTGGACTTTAGGTGGATGTTGTAAGGCTTTAGTGAGGTGGTAAGGATACCATGCTCGTGGTATCAGGTTGTTGCTTAGGTAAGATTTGTTAAGTTGGACCTAAGCTTGGTTGGCGGATCTTCTTGTTGATCGTCATGGTCGAGAAAGTTGTTCGGATCCTTCCTTGGGTAGGAGTTATGTTGTGGTTGATGTCCGAGTAGGAGGATGACGATTCGGTAGCGCCGGGTCCTCTTGGTTTCCAAGGAGTTGGAGTTGGCCAGCATGGTTGTGTTGCTGGAAATAGGAGTTGTTGTTGTTCAGGCAGTTGGCTGTTAGTCCGTTAGTTGGCAGTGGGTGTTGAAGGTTGTCGGAGAACCCTAGGTTGTGGAGAGCCTCTCTAGAGCTCAATCAGGCCCTGATAGTGAGTTTCAGTTGGCAAGCTGGAGCCGTGTAGTTTGTAGCCTCGGGGGAATTGCTGGCAGTCTTGGTAGCCTAGCAAGTTAGTATTTGTTTGGAGTAGAGTCCGGATTGGTTCCGGTATAGTGACAAGTGATGCTTGGTGTTGACCAAGGTGTGGATTGGAATTGCTAGAAGTCAGTTTGCTCGTGGGGCGATTTGTTCGTGCCCTGTTGGTTGTCTTCCTGTTTCCAGGAAAGTTGAGAGTTTCCCCGTTGGTATTTGGAGGTCCAGTTCGTGGTGGACCCCTGTTGCTACCCCGTGAGATTTTGATCTTGTTGCTTTAGTGGAGCAAGACAGTGAGTGTAAGTGGAGCTCCATGTTCTTCAAATGTCTGCTCGTAGGAGCCGTTTCTTTCTGGGTTTGGCAGTTTGCTGCCGTCGGTTTGTTAAGGACTTTTCTGCCATAGCCTCGCCCCTCACTCGTCTGACGAGGAAGGGTGTCGAGTTTTTTTGGGACAATAAGTGTGATAAGAGCTTTGCCAGGCTCAAGCGCAGTTTGACTTCAAAGACAGTGTTGGCGATCCGGAGGGACATGTGGTTTTGTGGTCTGGCCGATGCTTCCAAGTTCGGGTTAGGTTGTGTGTTGATGCAGCACGGGAAGGTCATTGCTTATGCTTCCCGTCAATTGAAGCCATATGAGCAAAACTATCCGACTCATGATATGGAAATGGCAGCAGTGGTGTTCGCACTGAAGATTTGGAGGCAATACCTGTATGGTGAGCGGATTTAGATGTTTACCGATCACTAGAGCCTCAAGTGTCTGTTTACTCAGAAAGAGTTGAATATGAGGCAGAGGAGATGGTTAGAGTTGGTAAAAGATTATGACTACGAGATTTGGTACCATCCGGGCAAAGCAAATGTTGTAGCTGATGCTTTGAGTAGGAAGACGTCGCGCTCCGCGGTGTTGTTGAGTTCCCAGCCCAGATTACGGAGAGAGTTCGAGCGGGCTGAGATTGCAGTGTTGTTGGGTGAGGTTCTTGCCAGAGTAGCTCGATTGTGATCCAACCATCGATTAGACAAATGGATTATTGATAGTCAGCTGAGTGACCCCGCACTTAAGAAATTGGGTGACAGAGTTAGTGCTGATGGAGATTTTTGACTTTGTGTATTCACCAGTCAGTGGGCTGACGTACAGAGGCCGGTTGTGTGTTCCGGATGTTGCAGGATTGCAAACAGAGTTACTCTCAGAGGCCCACAGTTCTACGTTTGCTTGACACCCCGGGGGTACCAAGATGTATCAGGATCTTAAGCAGACATTCTGGTGGATGGGTATGAAAAGAAATGTTGCGGAGTTTGTCAGTCGATGTCTCACTTGTCAGCAAGTGAAGGCACCCAGGCAGAGACCAGCCGGTTTGTTGCAGCCGCTGAGTGTACCTCAGTGGAAGTGGGAAGAGATCTCCATGGACTTTATTTCTGGTTTGCCGAGGACTCCGAGGAAGTTCTCTCAGATTTGGGTGATAGTCGATCGATTGACTAAGAGCGCACACTTCATTCCCGGTAGAGACACTTATATCGTGGAACAGTGGGCGCAGTTGTTTTTGGAGCAGATCATTCGTTATCACGGTGTGCTTGTGAGGATTGTGTCTGACCGTGATTCGAGGGCTTGTGTGTTGGATTTCCCGGGCAGTTGGGACCAGTATCTGTATCTGATGGAGTTTGCATATAGCAACAATTATCAGTCGACGAATCAGATGGCTCCATTCAAGGCTTTGTATGGTAAGCGTTGCCGATCTTCTGTGTTCTGGGAAGAGGTTGGTGACAGGCAGGTTTTGGGTCCCGAGTTGCTGCAGTTGACCAATGGTGTCGTGCAGAAGATTAGAGCTCGTATGTTGACAAACTCGGAGAGATGAGAAGAGTTACGCCGATGTTCGGCGTCGGGTTTTGGAGTTTGAGGTTGGTCAGCATGTATTCCTAAAGGTTGCACCGATGCAAGGTGTTCTGAGGTTTGGCAAGCGTGGAAAGCTGAGTCCCCGTTTTGTTGGTCCGTTTGAGATTCTGGAGAGGATCGGCAAGGTTGCTTATCGATTAGCCTTGCCTCCGTCATTGTCAGCAGTGCACAGTGTTTTTCATGTTTCGATGTTGAGGCAAAGATGCGTCGGACCGTCGCACATTGTTGATTTTGAGCCATTGTAGCTGAATGAGGATTTGAGCTTCGAGGAGAAGCCGGTGGGGATTCTTGCTTTTGAGACAAAGACACTGCGTAATCGTGAAATCCGGTTGGTAAAAGTTCAGTGGAGGAGTTAGAGTTTAGAGGAAGCCACTTGGGAGCGGGAGGATGAGATGAGATTGCAGTATCCCGAGCTGTTCCAATCTTAAGTGACTTTCGAGGACGAAAGTCTTATAAGGGGGGAATATTGTAACGGCCCGGAAATTTCATCCCGGTCTTCCCGGGAGGCCCAGGGGCATTTTGGTAATTTTGGTCGGGCCGGCAGGGCCGGTTTTGTATTTGTTAATTGCCGGAAAAATTATGAGTCGATTTGAATGGGATCGGGAATTTTGGTGAAGACATTTGGGCTTGGAAAAAGGTAAAAATAAATAGGGAATTAAATAACGCGTCGAGTGAGATTCGAGCCAAAGACGTGCCACATGCTAGACGAGTGTCGTTGCCAATCGAGCCACCAAGCATTTTTGTGATCTTAAACGCGCCACCTTGTATATTAGCCTGTCTTCGTGCGGTTGATTTAAAAGCCAAAATCGCCCGAGCTTCTTCCCCATTTCTTCTTCTTCCTTCGCGAAATTCTCATCCGATCGACTCACTTTTCCTTCGCGATTTCTTCTTTCTCCAGCTCCAATTCGACCGAGTTCCTCTCCCAAATCCGAAGCAAAATCGTGAGCAGCTGGTAAGTTTCTCCTTCTCTTCTTCTCCTTCGCGTTTCCGTCTCCCCTGTTCCGATTTCGAGTTTTTCCGGCTGAGTCGAAGTGATTGGTGTGTGTGTGATGTTCAGTGCAGCTAGCCAAGGTGATTCGTCCAACCAATTCGCCCCAATTCGCCAATTCGTTCGCCGTCGCTCGCGCCTGTTTCGCCTGCTCGCTCCCGGAGACGCTGAGCTCGCCGAAATTTCTTCGCGCGAAAGCTACCATTGTCGCAGCCCAATCGCCGTGTCACGCCGCCCATCCTCGCCCAGATCCGCGTCTGCACCCGTGCGCGCCCAGCCGAGCCGCATCGCCAACGCCCTGTTCGTCCGCGAGCAGCTCGCTCCCCAGCGCCCGTCGTCGCGCGCGGCCGGCGCCATTCTGCGCCCGGCCGCGCCCAGCTAGCCCTATTGCTGCGCCGTTCGTGCGTTAAATCGCGCCTCGTGAGTTGCTCCCGAGCTGAGCCTTGTTTGTTTGATTATATTTAGGCCTATTGTGTGATTTTTGTTGTGATTGATAGGTTCTCGATAGCTAGTTCGGGTTCGCTCGCCACTTAGGTTTTCGTGTCAATTCGTCCCCGACCAAGGTAAGGATTTCTTACAGGAGTTGTGTGGACCTGCGATATATTATGTGATTCTTTGATTGATTGCTTGTTTGTGTTTATTGACATGTATAGCTAGGTACTCAATTCGAATTCCCGATTAGCATGTTCTTCCGATTTAATTCTCATGTTAATCCATGCTAGGTTGTTCCTTTCTAGCATGCTCGTGACATTCCTTGCTTCGTAGTATCATGCTAGGCTCGTTGTATTCTTATTGAGCACGTATTGGATTTTATGGATTTGTTTGTCGATTGCTAGGGCGAGGTTAGAATTGCGGTAGATAGCATCATCGGGCCCGATGCATAAAGTACCTTGCATCCATGGCGGGGACGCCGAGCAAGTCATTCCGTCCCTGGACCCCGTGAGGGATTAGCTAACCCAAGCGGTAGGCCCCGCAATCTTGGGTGAGGGTGGCGATCGTTAAATGCCCCAACCGTCGGGATGATGACTTGGCATTGCCTCGCCCCGGCGATCGGCACGTCCTCGGCGTGTTCGGCCGTAGCCCCGATTGCCACTGTTAAGGTAAGGTCGACTTCTGGTGTAAGCCTACCACGACCCGCTTCCTTAGCCTCAAGTGCGGTGGTTCAGGTGACATAGTTTACGTGTCCGAGTCTCACACACCCTATGTCGTGACACCGATCCAAAGATTTAGTTAGGCGTGGTGGATCGGACATGGGCGGCTTGCCTCTAGACCCGACACCCCCATGGTGCGCAAAGAGCACGCGGTGCATGTTTACGCTCATTACAGAGCCGACCGGAGAGCTCCTCGGGATCTTGAGCCGAGTGTACCTTTCGTTGATGATGTGATGACAGCCGAGGCCGGGACTTGTTTCTTGTATAGGCGACTTATGTATTGGACGTGTGGTGATATTATTCCGGACTAAGACCTTAAATTGGCATCGAGGCCCAAGTGTGGGCTAAGCTATGTGCTCTATTCTCGTGTTTATATTCATAGCTTGCATACGCTCATCGAGATGACCATGTATATCGTATTGTACCCCGGTTGGGGATTCTTACTGAGTAATTCGTTACTCACCCTTATTGTGGTTTTTCCACAAGTAACCAAGTTGCGAGACAGGATGGCTGAAGGAAGAGCTGTGATCATGGGGCTCAGTCATCAAACTCTGATTTTGTGTTATGACTCTTTATGTTTTATTTTCCCCTGAATGCATGTAGCCGGGCACGGAGCCCTAGGATGTTTTCTGAATATTTTGTGGATTCCAGCATTACTGTATCTAGACATGTTTTGAATGATTTTAAGAAATCTCTGATCAAAGTATACTTTGGAAATGTATTTATCTTGGAACAGGTGCTTGGAAACAGGGACAGGTTCCAGGGAAATTGTCTAGTTTTTAAAGGGGTTATTTTGAATGTTTTGTTTTAATTGGAATCTGAAATCATGTCTGTTTAATGTTCTTTACTTTGAATGCATGCATTGGGGTAAGGGCCCATTTAGTGCCCCATTCGGGTCGGTTCCTTACAGTTGTGATTTACATACAGTATAGTTCGTAATGTCGTGTTATTTGATTCTAGTAATTTTATTTATAAATAAACCGTATGAGCTGTTGAACGTTCAATTTCGTTGATTGAAACCAGAACACGTTTGATAATCACACAATATTGAAACAACTTAGTATATACGGTACAACCATTATATATCATGTATCATACCGTATTTTTAAAACTTTGTGTTTTTTTTAAAGTGTTTAATTTGCTGATATGGATACTTGTAGTGTGATTTAATACGTTTGCGACAGCGAACAAGTAATTTTGAATGTACAATACCTTATAGTAAAACATTGAGAAATAACATATGTAATATTTGTGAATTGATAGAGACTCGTACTGTTGGAACAACTTTACACAAAATTACTATTTAAAGTGAGATCAATAGTAAATAAAAAAGGTATCATGGGTTACAAAATTGAAATTGAAAGCGTTAGACATAAAAAAAAAGATTGTAATGTAAAATCATCATTGAGTGAATGTGTTCCTCAATATTTATGCGACGCTCTTCAGCTACTTCATGATTATGGTACATCTCATTTTCATCCTACTGACCATTATGTGCAATACAGATTGGAATGTTTGTTGAACTTATAAGGAAAAGTTGTCCAAATAATATTGCTCTATATTATAAGTCATATAATATACATGTATAAACAATACCGTATTGCAGAATGAAAATTTAATGAATAGTAATATGAGTACGAAAAATGTATTATACATGAATCAAAAAGAATAATAAACCATAAATGTATTGTGTAACTTATACAATATGTATAATGAAATAATGAAACATATAGAATTTTGTATAGTTTATACAGTAATATAACGTACGGTACATGGAAAACTACATTAGATAATACTTAAGTATACATGACTTGAACATTTTAGTATGTAGATAATACTATTCTACATATGATTTAAATACATTTCTAAACAGAAATATTGACATTGTAAATAACACTATGTGCAATTTTAAATGGAAGGATTAATGAACCTATAAGGAAAAGATGTACAATATAACTAACCTAAAAATATAGTATGAACATACGATATATAGTCAATTATACAATTTCTTTGACTATATAGAAATCGAGGACGTGTGAATATACGGTATATACTCAATTATACAGTTTTGTAGATGTATATACAATCAATTATACCACAATATGAATTGGAAAGTACGAAGATACTACTGTTCTACATATGATTTTACTACATTTTCTAAACATGATTTTTGACATTCTAAAGATTGGAATATAAATGAATTAAATGTACAAATTTGACATAAATAGAAATAAAACATATCATACTAAACAATCTGAGACATATCGAATCACGACTATACTGAAAATGAACAGTAACATGCTAATGGTGATGGATAAGTAACAAACACGTGACACAAATACTGTGAAAAACGGAGATTATTGAGAGAATATGACTTAACTCGTATGATTATACCATCCGATCGGAGCTTTGTGGTCGAAGAAAATTTACATTTTACGTGGTGGTCGGAATGTGAAAAGAGAGAATGAATAGAGCTAAAGAAACGAAAATAGAGGAATGGAGGAAGAAGAGTGAAACATGGTATGTTTTAAAAGAATGGAAAATATGTTTAAATGAGTGTTTTAATTCAAAAATTTAGTATTAAGTGTGATAAAGGGCAAAATGGTATTAATGAAAAATTAATAATTACGAATTTTAATAAAAAAATTAACTTTGCAAAAAAAAACTTTGGCACCTATATTTGCAAATACTTTTCGGATATGGTCTAGTTACTATAATTTCCCTAAAAAAATAGTAATATAGTTATTAATATAATAACATTATTTAAATAATACATAATATTGTATTAATAATACTGTATTAATGATACATAGTACTATATTAATAATAATGATTTGTATTAAAATACATAATAATGTATTGATAATAATATTGTATTAATGATGCATAATACTGTATTAATAATAATAATATTATATTAATGATACATAGTATTATATTAGTAATAATAGTATTGTATTAAAATACATAATACTGTATTAATAATACTATATTAATGGTACATAATTGTAACGACCCGACCCGAATGGGGTTCTAAATAGGCCATTACCTCAATGCATGCATACAAATCTACAGAAAATTTGCAAGATGGTGTTTGGATTCTAAGTAAAAACTAAAACATGAAAACATCCATTTAAAAATCAACATAAATTCCTGAAACCTGTCCCTGTTTCCAAGCACATGTTCCAAGACAAATACATTTCCAAAACATACTCTGATCAGAGATTTATTTAAAACATACAAGTTTTGCAATAGTTACAACAATGCTAGAATCCGGAATACATTCAGAAAACACCCTAGGGCTCCGTGCCCAACTACATGCATTCAGATGACATTTAAATCATAAACATAAACATAAGACTCAGAGTTGAATAACGGGTTTCCATGATCACAGCTCCTCTTCCAGCCATCTTGTCTCGCACCATGGTTACCTGTGGAAAACCACATAATAAGGGTGAGTAACGAATTACTCAGTAAGAATCCCCAACCGGGGTACAATACAATATACATGGTCATCTCGATGAGCGTATGCAAGCTATGAATATAAACACATAATAGAGCACATAGTTTAGCCCACACTTGGGCCTCGGATGCCAACTCAGGGTCTTAGTCCGGAAATCAATCACCACATCCACACAATACACAAGTCGCCCTATACGAGAAACAAGTCCGGCCTCGGCACATCATCTCGTCGACGAAAGGTACACTAGCTCAAGATCCCTAGGAGCTCTCCGGCCGGCGCGTGAATGAGCGTAAACATGCACCGCGTGTACACCGCAGACTATGGGGGTGCCGAGTCCAGAGGCAAGTCGCACATGTCCGGGCCACCACGCCTAACTAATTCTTTGGATCGGTGTCACTGACATAGGGGTGTGAGACCTGGACACGTAAACTATGTCAGCCTGAACCACCGCACCTGGGGCTAAGGAACGGGTCGTGGTAGGTTTACACCATGAAGCCGTCCTTACCTTAACAGGTGGCAATCAAGGGCTACGGCCGAACACGCTGAGGACGTGCCGACTGCCGGGGACGAGGCAATGCCAAGTCATCATCCCGACCGTTGGGGCATTTAACGACCGCCACCCTCACTCAAGATTGCGGGGGCCTACCGGTCGGGTTAGCTAAACCCTAACGGGGTCCAGGGACGGAGAACTGTCTCGACGTCCCTGCCATGGATGCAAGGTGCTTTATGCATCAGGCCCGGATGATGCTATCTACCTGCAATTCTAACCTGCCTTCACAATCAGCACACAATTCCATAAAATCCAATATGTGCTCAATAAGAATACAACGAGCCTAGCATGATACTACGAAGAAAGGAACAGATACGAGCATGCCAGAAAGGAACAACCTAGCATGGACTAACATGAGAAACAACATAGGAAATCATGCCAATGGGAATTGAGAATAGAGCACTTATCAGAAACATGTCAATAAACACAAACAAGCATACAATCAAGAATCACATAATATATCGCAGGTCCACACAACTTCGGTAAGAAATCCTTACGCCGGGAAGACCTCTAAACACAAGAAACCTAAGTTGCGATCGAACCCGAGCTAGCTAGCGAGAACCTAACAAAAACAACAATAATTACAATCAAAAGGCCCAAATATAATAAAACAAACAGGGCTCAGCTCGGGAGCAACTCACGAGGCGCGACGGACACACGAACGAGCCGATCGCGGGCTAGGCGGCTGGGCTGGCGCAAGCCGGGCGCTACTGGATCGCAGGCAGCACGGCGTTGGGGCGCTGCACGGCGCTGGGCGCGCGCTGGCACGCATTGGGCGAGCAGTGGCACTTTGGCGCCGACGCACACGCGGCGCGAGCTCGGCCGAGCGCGGGCGACATCGCGCGACGCGGCCGGGCGAGCTCGGGCCGGCACCGAGCCGGGTTGGCGACGCCGAGCCGACGACTCGACTGGGCCGCCGCGACGGCAGATTCGGCGTATGACGACGGCCGTTGGTCGAGGCGTTGAGGCGCGACGGCGACGACCGCCTGCCTGGCGGCGACGAGGTCGACGGCGTTGAGTCGCGACGGCCAATTTCTTGGCGGGCGGATCTGGGCGCGCGAGGGGCTGGGCTCGGCGACGCTCGAACTGGCTGGGGCTGCTCGGGCTGGGGGGCTCGGGGAGAGAGAGAGAGAGAAAAAGAGAAAAAAAAAGGGATTTTAGAAAGGAAAAAGGAAAATGGGAAAAAGGGAATAAATGAGATTTTTATCTTCATTTCCATCCTTATCCACCTTTTTCCAATTTTCTAAAAAATCCTTAAAATCCTTAAAATCCCATTTCCCGGCTTCCTCCTTCGAGACCCGACTGAAGCAACCTTTTCCAATAAATAAAACTCACTTAAACCCAACTTCCAAAGCAACACTAAGGGCCCGGGCTCGAATCCCAAAGGAAACACCCAAACAACCATAACTTTGCCCAAAACCCAAATCACAACCGAACCTCCAAACGAATAGGCCAAACAACTCGGGACTCGCAGCCACCAACCAACAAACCTCAACAAAGGCAGGAGCTGCCTCGAAGTCTTGAGAATCCACAAATCCTGCCCGTGGAGCAAAAAGACCAAAACACCCCTAAGGAACAAAACAGCTCTAACGGCCCAACCAAACAACCGAATCTTGACCCGAAGGCACCTCGAAAACTGAAATAGAAAACTGGGTTGTTACAATAATAGTGTAATAATAATAATAATAATAATACTGTATTAATGATACATAATACTATATTAATGATAATAATATTGTACTAATGAAGATTTATAATACAGTATTGAAATGTATTAATGACCATGAATGAAAATATTTTAAAATTTTGAAAACATTTGTAATTAATTTGTGAGAATAATTTGTCAATTACAATTAAATATACGACTATTTTTCAATGTCTATTAATATTAAATAATTAGTTCTATAGTATAATATTAATATTCATCGATACATTATTATGTATTATTAATACATTATTGTGTATAAGTACAATATTATATATTATTAATACCTATAACTATGAATGCTAATTTGTTTAAAAAGTGACCATATTTGTATTTATTTTATGAATTTGTCTAATCTTCTAAGTTTCTCATACAAAATTCATACTTGTATTATTTATAATAAATAAAGTATTATCAATTTAAGAATTATACAAATATAATAAATAGAGTATTTATCAATTGAACATATACAAATATTCCAGAAGTATGTTGTTATTAATTATATCGATAACATTAGGTACGTTAATATTTGTAGACTTCGTAATTCCAATATAGAAAAGATAAAATAATTTATTTTCTATTTTTTTCATCAAGAAACTAAAAAGTTTGAAATAAAAAAGTAATTAAAAGCCAAACAAATTGGAGGTATTTGTTACAACTAGACCACTAATATAGGCTTTCCTAAAATGCCGGAGTTTTTGTTTTGTATGCCAGCGAATTGTAAGGGTAAAATGGAGATAGAAGAATTGTGTTTTAATTAATAATAAATACAAAAAATAAAATTGTAATTATTATAAAATTTACCTAGATTTGTAAATATTTTCTTATAATAGACTATCTACTACAATTTCCCTTTTTTTAATTCGTATGGAATGTTTATTATAACTTTAAATTGACAAAATTTTTATTTATAACAATTTTCTTTTCATGACACATTTTAATTTTAATTTTCAAATTTAAATTAATTAAATTATGTTTACAACCAACTATAAAAAATTCAGTTTTGATTAAAGTTAACTTTAAACTTATTATATCAATTTATATAAATTAATATGTTTGAAAATAGAATGGCTAATATGAAAGAAATTTTGAACAAAAACAATATTTTAATCCAAAATTTTATCTACCATATTTGAATAATCTACATGTAAAGTACAATACTTTAATAGTTTTTTTTACAGTAATATTTTAATAGTATTTGAATAGTTTAGACATTTATATAAATTTCCATAATAAAATAATTAGAAGATATAAAATGATAAATATTAATGAAAGTAAGAGAATACGTACAAAATGGCAAACTTTTGATTATAAAAACTATCTATATAAATAAATATCTATCTATCTATATATATATATATATATATATATATATATATATAAAAAAAAGATCAACATAAATCTCTTTTCTAAAATTTCATCCAAACTGGTTATTCGAGCAACTTGTCCACTAAAATCTTCATCAAAACGAGATTTTTTTTGCAACTTTTCTATCTAAATCTCTATCCAATCAAATTATTGGATGAAACTCCTCCATAAAACTCAGCATCAAATTGCACAAAATCTCAATTTCTAGTCATTCAAAATAATTCCTCATGTAATCACTCCTATAAATTTTCATTTCAAACATCCTCAAGTGTTTGGATGAGTGTTTGTAAAATTATTTATACAATTATTGTATTAATAACTCGTTTAGAGGTGATTAATCGTAGAGAAATTTGTAGAATAATTAATAGTTCGTTTTAGTGAGATTGTTTATTGAGAGGTTATCGGCAATAACTTATTTAGATGTAGTTTTTGTAAAAATGTTGTACAACGGATTTGTTATTATTTTTTAATGATAAACCCTTATATGGTTTGTTTTTTCAATCTATAATAATATCCTTTATTTATTTATTATTCAAAATTCTAAACTACTCTTAATACTTTTTGTTTTTATTACTTTATTTGTTTTTGTTTTTATTATTTTGTTTTTATTTTGTTAGAATACTTGTTGCTATAACATTTGTGATGATATGAATTTTATTTTATCTTTTAAAGAATCATATGAAAACCTTCTCAATTAAATGATCGTATAACTTTTAATCAAATATAGTACTAAAAAAACTTTTAAACAAATATAAAATAAAAACAAAAATTACCTCTGAGTTTTTTTTTCTTCTTTTTAATAAACAACAATTGCATTTGAGTGAGGTGAGGTGGGGACTCAAACTCAAGATTTTTTGGTTATTAAGTGTATATTAATGTTGTTGAACTACTACTTTATTGATTATGCATAACATTATTTACAATTAGTTGAAAGGTATTAGAACCTCAATTAAATGTCGTGGATACTATTATTTTAAACATATGTACAATAATTTGATGTTACTTAAAAGGTTTATTTGATCCAACTTCAAAAATTCTCAAAGAAATTATACTATAATTTTGTTTTTTTTTTTTTGAGAATAAGCTATAATTTGATCTAACATAAAAGAAGTGTCTCATAATTTGAGGTAGTTAGAAATAGTTTATTTAAATCTAGCTATACATTATTTGATATAAATTAAAACTTGGAACATAATTAGTTGTGTTATTAAAAAAAAAGTTCATTTATGACAAGTTTTACATAGTTTGATATAATTAAAGAAGTGCCCCATAATTTGATGTAGTCAATTAGATGAAGTTGTATATATAACTTATAAAATTGGAACACAATTAGTTGTTCAAATTTGAATATGAAATGAATGTTTTTTTGATACGGTATGAAATTTGTGTTCTTTTGTTTTTGTTTTTTTTTTTTTTTGACATGAAATTAGTGTTGTTTTGTTATTAGGTAGAATATTTTAAAAATATATGAAAATAACAAATATAAACATAATAAACTAAATTTAGGAGAATATGGGTTGGATTGAGTTGAGAAACGTTTTTAACCCAACCCAAATTTTTAGATGGGTCATTTTTTCAACCCAACCAAACCAATCTCAACCTTTTATATTTTCGAGTTAGGTTGGGTCATCAAGTTCAATAATAGATTATAAATATAAATATTTTTTTATCAAATTAGTCCTACATTATATAAAAACAAAATACAATCTCAAAATCAAGATAATGAAATGAATATAAATATTAAATATGTAAAATATATAATAAAAAATCATTTACTATTAATCCTATAATCATGATTCATATAGAAGATTCAAACTATAAAACATAAAATAAATAGATAATTAAAACAACAAAAAGAGATGACATAATTCAATTTCCATAAAAATAAATATATAATTAAAACTAACAAAGATATATTACATAATTTGACTATGTATTTTATCATGATATATAAATTATAAAGATTTAATTCTTACTTAATTCTAAAGAATATGGGAAAATAAAAAGTCTAACAATAATAATTAATAAAATAAATCATTTTTTGTTTGTCAGGTTGGGTTGAGTTAATTTTAGGTCAACCTTGACCCAACTCTAAATTAGGTTGAGTTGATTCGGGTTGTTTGAACATCCCTTATTTATGGTGTATCAGACACAATTTAACTCTAACACTCAATCTAATAAGTTGTCCATCCAATAACATTCAAACTTAATTCAATTAACTAAGACCCCGTTTGATGATTATTTCGTTTTTTGTTTTTATTTTAAATTTTTTAAAAACATATTTGTTCGATAACCAATTTTAATTTTTGTTTTCAAAATTTCAAAAATGTTTTTAAAATATTAAAAAAAATTCTAAAAAGAGAAATGATAATGAATAACATATTCTAACAAATTAATTACCGATGTAGTTAAATTTGAAAATATTTACATTCATAGTCATAAATACGGTTCAATACTCTATTATTAATATAATATTATATTTTATTAATACACTATTGTGTATTATTATAATATTAAATATTATTAATATCGTATTATTATTAAAATTTATGATTATGATTACTATTTTTGAAAAATATCTTTTATGTGATTATTTTATGAATTGGACTATTTTTATAAGTTTCCCTTCTAAAAACAAAAAAAACATAGCTTTGAAAATCAGCTTCTGTTTTTTTTTAAGAAAAATACTAGAAAAGTGATAAAACATAAGGTTATCATATCAATAATATTCTAAAATAATTTCATTTTAGTTTTTAAAATTTTAAAAGTAATAAATTTTGATTTTTTTAAAAAAATTAAAAAGAGATTTTGCATATATAATAAAAAAGGACAAAATATTTTCATCTATAATACAAAATCAAAACTAATTCAATTGTAACAGTAAATTCAAACTGAGTTTAATCACAGGTAAAATTCAATTAGTGACAGAGGTCTATCATTGGTTGAATTCTATCTCGTAAACTCATTCTATCATTGATTAAAAAATCATGTTTTATAGATGAATTATTTTAAAAATTATACTATAAATATAATATAAGAAGTAGAATGTGCAGATGAAGATAAATTCTGAAAATAAAAAGTGTTAACAAACGTATTTTTAGTTTTTAGTTTTTAAAAAACAAAAAGTAGTTAATAGTTTTTATTTACCAAAAATTAAAAATAAAAAACAAAAGCTTTTCATAAAATATAGCTTAACTTAAGCCCTCAATTTAATTTAACACCGAAAGTTCACAAGACACCATTTTTTTAAAAACCACATCACACCACTTAATTTTTATGTGAAACACACCCAAATTGATTTTTGTAAAAATAGATAAGCCCTAAAGTCATGAAATACTCAAAGAAAACGACGACGTTCGAAGCAGATCCCATTAAACAAACCCCCGGTCCACTTGTTCCTTTGTCAGTATATCCTTCTCAATTTCAAAAGTCTCCAAACGCTCGACCTCTTTCCTGGGTTTTTCCCGTTCCTTCCTTTTTTTCCCCTAACAAGCAAGAGAACCACAATTTCCGTTCCAGCCAGAACAAAGGTAAGAGAAATCCGATTCCGTTATCAAATTCGTACAATAAGCCCTCAAAAAACGATTTATTTTGTCTCAATTTCTTCTTCCCTTTCACGAAATCGATATACCGTCCGTAATCGTTGTCTGAACAGCGTTTCGGCAGCGATGGAGATTAGCGGAGGAGGAGCAGAAGCCCTGAGTCGCGTTCCGTTATCGGAAGTTGTTTCGGACTGCGTCAAAAGATGGTTCAAGGACACTTTGAAAGAGGCCAAGGCTGGGGATATCAACATGCAGGTCTTGGTCGGTCAAATGTATTATAGCGGTTATGGCGTTCCTAGAGATGCTCAGAAGGTCCATTTTTTCTTTCCTCTTCATTAATGAAGACACCCCCATGCCTTCATTCCTCTTCATTTTCATGAAATTATGTGCTTATTAGTTATTACATTGATGTATTGGTCAACCGTGTTTTTCGTTTATTACGCAAATTCTGTTTTCATTTGACTAAAAATACTTCTCACTTTTTCTCTCGTTGTTTGGTTTGTGGAGAATGCAAAATCTGTTATATCTCTTCGCAATTATGCTTGTTTCTCCGTAATTCTATAGTAAGATTATTTTTCACCTTCTCTGTAAATGCATTTGAATTTTAATCTAAATTTCAAAAACAAATTCAAAGTTTTTAAACACTACTTTTCTTACTTTTCAAATTTGGCTGTGGATTTTGAAAACATTTTTAGAAGGTATTAGATAGTAATTGGTTTTCATTTTTAAAAGGTATTTGATAGTAATATGTTATCAGAGATGCTTAAAAACCTAAGCCGGTATGGGATCCCAAAATTAGGATCGGACCCAAGCAGGTAATCCTAAACGGATAATTTGGACCCAACCTCAGCGGGTAAAACTTAAGCGGGTATTTGACATGAAAAATCAAATCCGACCCTGGTGAGTAAGTTTAAGTGGGTATTTCAGTCTACAAATTCGGATCTAATCCAAGATGGTATTCTCTATATGACACCATCTTGAAGCGCATGTTGGAGATACTTACTTTGTCTCACATTGGAAAAATATGGAGTCTTCAACATATGCATATGATATATGAGCTAGTCCCCTCACTACCAATTGGTTTTGAGGTGAAACCCTATATTATCTAACAAAAGTAGTGCTAAAGAAAGAAAACTATGGGGGAAGGAAGTAGGGGCTTTTTTTTTTTTTGGATAAGAAACAATTTCATTAATAATATGAAATTACAAGGGGGCAATAGGCCAATTACAAAATGGAACTCCAGTTACTAATATAAGGATATCAAAGCTATAATCATGAAAAGAGGGAGGGAGCTTGCACCAAGACACCACAGTCAATGCCAGATTTTCAGTGAATCTCGAGTATGGCAAGCAAAGATTTTTAAATATTCTGTCATTCCGTTCTCTCCAAATGGATCAGCAGAAAGCGTTCACAAAATAATTCTAAAGCATCTTTTGCTTTTCTTTAAAAGGATGACCCAGAAGAGTAGATTGTAAAAGGGAGTGGGTATCTCCAGTAAGGACCAACGGCAATGAGAAACTCCCCCTCAAAAAAATAGATAGTAGGGGCTTACAAGCATAGTTTTAAAAATAGAAACCAAAAAAACCAAATTGTTATTGAATGTGGACTTATGGTTTGAATTTTTCTTTTGTTTACTGAAATCCTATTGGCTTAATGGAATTTTATGGTTTCAAATGGCATTGAATATAGGGAAGAATTTGGATGACAAAAGCATCAAGAAGTCGATCGTCAGTCTGGAAAGTTAGTGATAAACATCCAGGTGGATTGACATTTATTAAAAAGCATATAAATCTCTTATTTGTTTTAATATGTCTTTTCCTAACCTTATCTATTCTCTATAATGATCTCTTGCTAAATTTCTTAAGTTAACTTTGATTATGATAGGTTATAATGCTAGTGATTCGGATTCAGATGACTTGACGTGTGATTCTTAACTAGACCAGTGCTCTATGACATGTCAAAACCACCATTGGTATCTTCTGGGGAACCTGTCTTTTGGAAGTTTAGCATGTTCTATGGCTCTTATTTGTGACATCAATTATTATCTGTTGCACATGTGAAATGTACTAGTAACAGAGAGAAAGTCGGTAAAAGATGACGTCTTTGCTTACTGCTTGAGGATTGATCTTTTATTATTTATTATATGACGTTTTTGCTTGCTGCTTGAGGATTCCTCATCGTTGAGTTGTTAAAACAAGTGCCATAAGCTATAAGTAATTAATGATTTATAGCTGTACAGATTTCGTTTCTGCATCCGTTTCCACCATATATAAACCCGGGGTGGGGTCTCGTGCTATTGGAAAACAATTCTCTCTGCCCTTGCTTGCCTTGTTTCAGATGTTTTTCTCTTAACCCCAAGATACATTATTAAATAATAATTTTTAGTTTTTCTTTCCTGTATCCAATTATTGTTCTAGGTCTTGCCTTCCTGAAAATTTTGGGTGGATCTTTATGTTTTTTTTTTAAACAAGGTAATCATGCCCGTCCCTAGGCCATAGGCCAGACACTGGAGACATCGAAGGAATAGGGTCACAAGTGAGTCTTGAGCCTGGGACCTTGAGGGGAGCATACTCTCAAAGCCCAAGTCTTCAACCACTGCACCATCCCTTGGGGTCTGGATCTTTATGATTTTGAACATCTAAGTTTAATAGTTGTAGGTCATACGTCCAGCTGAGCAAAACTTAACTAGGTAAGGACCATAAGGTATACGTACCCTTGACCAAGAGGTCAGAGTTTCGGGTTTCTCTCTTACATGTTGAACATAAGAATAGTTATAAGTCATTAAAACTCATGACCAAGGGATCTTCTACCTTAGAGGTTCCACGTCCCTTGTTTGTTGTATAAGATTCTAAACATTCGTTGGGTGTTCGTGTTATGGAAGTCTTGCTGAAGATTCTATAGGATGGCTCTTTATTATTCTTTTGTTTTTGTTTTGGAAAAGGAAATTGCACTTGTTCTCTAGTCCTTCTGGCTTTACCTACTATGGTAGTTAAGTAAGGGTCTTGTGGTTAATTCATGGTGACCACTTATTTAAGAATTAATTTTCTACGAGTTATCTTGGCAACCATTTGTAGTAAACTTAGACCGCTGTCCCATAAGAATAGTTAAGGTGTACGTAAACAGTTCCAGACACTTATGGATAGAAAAAAAAAACTTGTATACTGTGAAACTTTGGTTTTACTTCTCATGTAAAACCATTAAAGAAAGAGAGACGCTGATTTTTTCCCTTATAACTAGCAATCTTTGTTATTTCAAGATTATTGGTTTCTATTTAACTGAACCCTTATTTGTCATGGAAGATTTGATTATCAAAGACTTATTCGATACTTCAAATCTAGTTTTCATTTGTTGGCTGGCAGGAACGAATTGTTTTTTTCCTCCAAATACGTTTACATGTAGTTTTACCAATCAAGCTGATGAATGTGCAATTATAGGTCATTTCCTATGATTGATTGTGTTATTCAAACTGACCTAAGTGTGCAATTCTTTGAGCTTGTACTCCTCGAAGTGCTGTTCTTGAAAAACACTTTTGATTGTGTTTGATCTTTTGATTTTGTAGGATGTGCTTTCACTGTGGAAACTTCACTTGCTCAGCTATATTTGTAGCTGCAAAGAAGATTCGTGAACTTCCTGAATGTTGGATCTGACGGATGTAATATGCTTTGATTTTACCTTTACCTACAAACAATTTGTGGTACTTCCATGTGGTCAAATAGGCTAAATCTCATATGCATTTTTCATTTTTCTGTTTTGGTTACACTCTTCACTGTCTGCTGGAGATTTTCATTTGATTATTGCTTAAATGTCAAATTTTGAACTTTTTTTTTGGTTGCTATGTCAAATTCCTTTTCAATATCAGTACGTTTCTCTTTTTTTTTTTTTAGTTGCTAGCTTTAATTTTGTTGTTGTTTACTTTATCTAGGGAGGGACAACAATAGTAATTATTTGCTGTTTCCTTTATTTATTTTTATTTTATTAAAATAATTGGAAATGTTCTATTTATTATTTTGTTTCTAGTTATTTTTTAAAGATGAGAATAATAATATAAAGGACTCAACACACAATACTATGCTTCATCTTTACCAACTTTTCCAAAAATGATTAAATTTGAGAAGACAGGAGACTTGGAATGGGTTGAGTTTTTTTTTTTGGGTTAAATTCAAGGAAATTTGGGATTCGAACAAGATATCAACCAGTTACTATTTGATATATTATGTTTTGATTGGAGTACTACTTATTTTGGCGATTTTATACGGGGAGATGGTCATTCATGTATAAATTATACAATTTTTTTGGTCCAATTAACTATTTAATTTACACCATCATAATTGATAAATAAATTATTAACTTCCATGTAATTAATTCATTGACGAAGATGAACTATATGATTTTTTGTAGACTTTTATATTAAATTCTAATTTTTAAAGTCATTGAAATTAAATTATAACTCTATTAACTCTAAAGACTAAATTTTAATTTTTAAAATTATATTAATTAATTTTTTTTTTTAATTATAGAGACTAAATTTATAATTTATCCTCGAGAGATAAGTTTTATACAGCGAAAAACAATTTCATTTTGCACCACATAAAAAGCAACATTAGGAATGGTATCCAGCAGATGAAGAAAACATTCCTAAAATTTCTTTGAAGAATTGTAAGGCAAAATCCCCTTACATTATCCAAATAAATTTTTTTATGAGGTGGTGATCATTTTTTTTAAAGCCGGTTTATTAAAGCCTTATAGGCTGAATTTTCATAGTGAACATCAGTATGCTAAGTTTTGTAATTTCCTTTTGAATTTAGTTTCGTTGTGTAACGGTCCAGGTTTTCATTTCGGTTCTCCAGGTACGTTCGGTTAATTATTCAGTTGTTTGGTTGGGCCGTTAGGGCTGTTTGAGCTCCTAGGGGTATTTTGGTAATTGTTCAGGATTTCGATTTTGTTTTCCAGACTTGTGTTGAGTAGTAAATTGTGTTTCAGTTTCAGGTTTTAGGATCGGGAGTTGTTTCGGGAGTTTTGGAGGTCGTTCGATATTAATCTGAAAATAAGTTTTAAAAAGTGTTGTTGCCAGGATTCGAAGGGGGAACCTATTGAGACACTTGGCATTTGGAGAAATTAAGTTGTTTTATTTAGAGGAAAATAAGAAGAAAATCACTTTCTCCCTTCCTTGTTGCCCTAGCCGACTCTTCACCTTCCCATCATCCTCATTTGGCCGAAATTCCATCTCCTAACCTCTTTTTCTTCTCCATGGCAAGCTCCAAGCTCCATCGCCCTCCATTGCTGCCTTGCCATCGCCGAGCAGCTGTTGCACAGCCGAGCCTCGGATCGCCCACGCGAAGGAACCCTCAGCCCGCATAGCGTCTCCCTGCACATCAGCACAACCACGTCGCAGATCCGTGCCGCCCGCACGTCCCCTAGCCGTAAGCTCCTGCTCGCCCGTCGCCGAGACGCTTTGCCCATAGCGAAGCCTGCAGCATCGCACGCATCGTCGACACCACAGCGCAAGCTGCTGCCCACGTACGCATCACTCAGTCGTCCGCACAGCCGCTCACGTCTTCGCGCTCTCATCGTCCACTCGAGCCTCGCTGCACAACTCCGCGGTAGCCTTGTCGCGAGCGCTCGCCCACGCTGCCTTATCGTCGTGTCCCTGCCGTAGCACACGACGCACACGCCAGCGACTGAGCAGCCGCAGCCCACGCCCGTGCCCTGCCTTGCTGCTGAGCTTGGTGTTCTTGGTTTTTTGGTAAAAACCCTAATATCGAGGCTTGTCTGTTGTCTTGCTGATTCGGTTGTTTAGGTGTTGATTTGTATTTATGCTATTTTGTTTGCTAGGTTTCCTTTGTTGATCCTACAGCTCGAGATCAATATTATTGTTGCCTCTGTTTCAGGTAAGGGTTCCTTGTTGGGGTTGTGTGGGCCCTACGCATGACAATGTTATCTCCTAGTTGTTTGACTTTATATGTTGCTTTGCTAGTGGCTAGGTTTTCTGCAGGTTATCTGAATTATATTGTTAGCGGATAGGTTTCTGTAGGTTATCTGAATTATATTGTTAGTGGATAGGTTCTTATAGGGTTTCCTGGAGGCCGCCTTGTTAATAATCATGTTTACCCCCTTGTGTTGCGTGTTGTTCTGATCTTGTAGATGCATATGTTGTGATCAAGCATGTTAGTGGATAGGGTTTTCTGGATTGTTTGCTAGGGCTTGGCATTTAGTTCGTTGTTCTATGCTGTTGTACTTTCCTGTTTATTAATTGTTCAGTATGTCTGCTAAAACTCTATTGATAAACTAGTTTATGATAGGCCATGTTAGCCTTAGGCTGCCTAAAGTGTTAGAGTTTATTAGGGAGTCCTGAGTGACAGTCGAGTTACGTGCTGGCTCGTTTTCCCGAGTGACAGTCGAGTTGTGTGCTGGCTCGGTTGTACCCACGAGTGACATTCGAGTTGCGTGCTTGCTCGTTTTCCTGAGTGACAGTCGAGTTGAGTGCTGGCTCAGTTGTCCCACGAGTGATAGTCGAGTTGCGTGCTGGCTCGGTTTGCTCAGGACTAGCCCCATGTGTTGTTGTTCCCTATTAGCCTAGTGTGCTGCTAACAGGTATGAGCAAGACTTACCTGAGTGACAGTCGAGTTGCGTGCTGGTTCGGTATAGTCCAGGACTAGCCCAGTGTGTTGTTGTCCTTAGTTAGCCCAGTGTGTGCTAACCTTGTTTGTTGTGTTGTTATAGCTAAGGAGATTACCTAACTGTTCTCCTGCTTGTTAGCCCAGTGTGTGCTAACCCTGTCTAGCTTTGAGCATAGACCTATGATGTTGTTCATCCTGCTGTTGGTTCTGTTGAGACTGTCATGCTATTGTTTGCTGCTTGTATGCTAGGATGCTAGAGGTTTTGTTGTGCGTATTGTACCCTGGTTGGGGGATCCTTACTGGTGCAATTGTATTCACCCTTTCTGTGGTTTTTTCCACCAGGTAACTTGGCATAGCATCGAGGTGGCTAAAGGAGGAGCTGGATGATCATGGGAAAGGTCGCTGCATTCTCCTTGAGTCATTTACATTTAAGTCACTGAAATGTGTCGTTTAAGACTTGTAGTGTTTTTATTGGGATTTTGTAACTGTTGTTGAACTCTGGCCAGAGGCTTATGCTATTTTACTGTTTTCTTAACTATACTTTCAAAAGGTTTAAGTTTGAAATTATTTTTAAAAGATGTTGAATTTCCAGGCCATTTAGGACCATTTAGTGCCCGAGTTTACACTTTGTGTGCCGCAGTGAAACACACTGGCTTTGGCATTTGGTTCAACTAGAAATTTAGAACGTGCTTTGCACGTGATTTTCCTTCTTATGTCCTCCTCAAATTTGAACGTACAATGCACACGTTTATATTTTAATAAATATATTCCTTTTCAAATCATTAAGTCTTCTCTCTCTTCTATTTTCAATATAACTTTCTTCATCACATTTCAATTTATGTATTTAATTATAATTAACATATCTTTCATTTATTTTTTAAGATAATAAATATATATTAGGGGAATTGAAACTTTGAAGGTCTATAATTATTAATCATTTAAAAAAAAGTATATAACTGCTAATCAATTTCAAATTTCGGTTTTACATTTACATTCTTATAATTTTTTTAAATTTACATTTTTTTTCAAGTTTTCATTAAATAATACTATAAACATGTTAATGAGACAATTAATTTTTCTTTTATAATATAAAATAATAAACTAAGAAATATTGGACTTTTTTTATTTGCCCTAAAATTGATATATGAAGTTTATTTTATTTTATTTTATTTTATTAACTTTCTTTGTCCATTTAAATCATGTTTAGGATTCTATCATCATCCTCATCATTTACTTTATATTTTTTTTTACCTTTTTTGTTCTATGTAGAATATAAAATAATGGGTAGAGAATGATGTAAGTTATTTGAATATGAATTTTTGTTTTTTTAGTAATGCTAGTAATATATATTGCTTACATTTTTTTTATCTTTCAAATTTTTAATTTATTATAATTATAATCTTGTAAATATTTTTATATGTGCTATAAATTTATTGTCATTACATTATAAATAAATCAAATTAAACATGAAAATATGTTATCCAACATATTCAAAATTGAAATTCTTTTAATAAATATGAGGGACAATTAATTTTTTTTTTCGAAATCAGTATCAATAATTATCTTTCCATAAGAAATATTAATAACTATTATTTTTTTGGTTTTTTTAAATCAATATCAATAACTATTGTTCAATAAGAATATGATTGCATATTTATAGTAAAATGAGAAAGAAAGGAAAAACTTGAATCCCATCTTATCCTAACCCTAAAAAACAAAATTAACAAAATCGATTCAGGTACTTGCAACTTTTTATCTATAGTTTCACAAATTCTTTTCTTTCTTTAACTAATTATAATTTATGGTTTGCCATCTTTATTTTCTCTTTCATCTTCAAAATTGTTTTGAAATTAAGAAAGTTGCGTAACTTTTTAATTTTCACCATTAAAATTAAAGATATACTCATTAATTTTATGAATTAAGTTATAGAAATAAAATGAATATACAACTTATATAATATATTAAATATAATAATGTGATGAAAGTTATTAAATATAAGGGAAAATTGCACAAACCACCCCTCAATTATGGAGTTTGTAACAATTACACCCTTAAACTATTAATTTGATAAATTACATCCCTAAAAATTTGATAAGTGTTGCAATTTATTCCCAAAGTTAAATTTAAATATTATAATGGAGGGTACAATTGTCATTCCAAAGAAGTTTCTTCATCTTCTTCAACTTTTATTATCTCTCTTGATGCTTTTTCTTCTAAAATGAAAAGTAATAGATCTTAAAATATAATTCTTCCTTTTCTTCTTCAATCAATATTATCTCAAGAAATCTAAACACAATACTCTCCATTATAATAAATTTTAAAATATACTTCTTACATTCATAAAGCCAATTTTACAAAAACCACTGCTACAACGGATGATAAGAAGAAAGTTGTCGAACCAAGTTTACTTAAGAAGACAAATTGTCAAACCCAATTGCTGAAAATGTAAAAACTACTGCTGCATAGTGACAACTGCTCTTATTTTGTAAATTATATTTTAACATTTAATATGTCCTATCATTTTTAAAATTTGGAAACTCGTCTGCGTCTAATTCGAACATCATTCCTTCAAGGTTTAAGTAGGGTAGCAGAGGTATTTGTTGTGAGAGTACCATTGTGTTTAGATTTCTTGAGATAATATTGATCGAAGAAGAAAATAAAGAATTATATTTTAAGATCTATTCATTTTCATTTGAGAAGAAAAAGCATCAAGAGAGATAATGAAAGTTGAGGAAGATGAAGAAAGTTTTTTAGAATGACAATTGTACCCTCAATTATAATATTCAAATTTAACTTTGGGAATAGATTGTAACACTTATCAAATTTTAAGGGGTATAATTGATCAAATTAATAATTTAAAGGTATAATTGATCAAATTAATAATTTAAAGGTATAATTGATCAAATTAATAATTTAAAGGTGTAATTGTTACAAACTTCATAGTTGAGGGTTGGTTTGTGCAATTTTCCCTAAATATAATATTAAAACAACATGCAAACTTGAATTTGTGGGTGTAGGTGAATATGAAAGGGCCAAGTTAAGGGATAAATTTTAATTCATGTAGGGGCATAATTGGATTTTTTAAATTATCAGTAGAAAAAATTATTAGTCTAAAAATGATTACACCCTTAGAGTAATAATAAAAAACAAAGTTATGCAACTGAAGATAAACATATTGACTTTATAGCCAAATGATTCCTCCAATTTCAAACATAATAAAAAAGTGATAGAAGACTACTAATAAAATTAAATACCAAATAAGACCGGATATAAAGAAGTAAGAAGCAATAAAAGATATGAAAATTGGATAACATGTATTACAAAAGTTTTATTTGAGAAAGAAATTAGTATTATAACAAAATATACATAATAATGATATAAATACAACGAAAACATAAATAATAACAACAAAAGAAATATTAGAATCTTCAGTTATACATCAATTATCGTTTGCTATACATATATTTTTGCTCAAATTTATAAAAGTAAAGTTGACAATTATAAACAGAATTCAAAATATTGATTCAACCCTTGATCCACATACAACTTGAATGCAACAACACAACATCTATATAGAATTTGAAGAGTGAAAGCATTTGAGAACTTGAGAAAAAAATGCAAACAAAATATATTGGAGAGAGTGAGAATGAAACTCCATTTTATAGTAGACCGTTTGAGTTAATTACAAAACCTTTTGAATTCTAAAACTTAAAAAATTGATTATGAATTCATAAATGGGAGAAAATGAATTTTAACTCCAACTTGTAACCATTTTGTCTATTTATTGAGAGTGAGAGAAAATTCCTTTTAACTACAATTTGTAACCTTTTATCTATTTATTCAGAGTGGTTAATTATTATTTTTCTTAAATTTAGTCTATAAATACATTTTTTTAGTTAATGCAAAATCAACCCCACTTACTTATATATTAATTCCTTTTTTTTTTCTATATTTAATAATATTAATATTCATGAGTGGCATGTTTGAAATTTTAAAATAATCATTGGACATAATAGTCTAAAAATGATTCTCCTACTCTAGCCACACTAGTTTTAAGAGTGAGAATGAAATCCCATTTTATAGTAGACCATTAAAATTAATTACAAAGCCTTTTGAATTCTAAAAATTAAAAAATTGATTATGAATTCATAATCGACAATGAATTCACTTTCTCTCCCATTATCGTTTGCTATACATATATTTTTGCTCAACTTTATAAAAGTAAAGTTGACAATCATAAACCAAATTCAAAATATTGATTCAACACTTGATTCACATACAACTTGAATGCAACAACACAGCATCTAAATAGAATTTGAAGAGTGAAAGCATTTGAGAACTTGAGAAAAAGTGCAAACAATAAGAAAGTGAGAATGAAACCTCATTTTATAGTAGACCATTAGAGTTAATTACAAAACCTTTTGTATTCTAAAACTTAAAAAATTGATTATGAATTAATAAATGGGAGAAAATGCATTTTAACTCCAACTTGTAACCATTTTATCTATTTATTGAGTGTGGGAGAAAATGTTTTTAACTCCAACTTGTAACCTTTTATCTTGAGAGTGATTAATTATTATTTTTCTTAAATTTAGTCAATAAATACATTTTTTTAGTTAATGCAAAATCAACCCCACTTACTTATAGATTAATTCCTCTTTTTTTTCTTCTATATTTAATAATATTAATATTTATGAGTGACATGTTTGAAATTTTAAAACAATCATTGGACATGATAGTCAAAAAATGATCCTCTTACTCTAGTCACACTTTAAGATTTTAAGATTTAAGATTAAGATAAGCGCTCCTCCCAATCGTGTTATTCGTCATTGTCACGAGCTCATAAGCTCTTGGAAGAGAGATTGACATTTATTGACCATTTCCTTCATAAGATCAATTGTTTAGTGAAACCAATATATAAATAAAAATGTCATAAATTTGAATTTTCCTTCTCCAAATTATTATTGAATTAAAAAAAGTATTAATAGTTTTTGTTCATGTCAAAATTATTGGTGAAATTTATTGCTTAAAGCTATTCCATAAGTGGTTCAAATAGATTTTTATCAATATCGAATCAATTTGAGCGTAACTTCGCTGATTAAGACATGCACCATATGTTTGAAAAAAAAATAGTGATAAAAAACATTTTTAATTTAAAAAGGTAAACTTGTCATTTTTTTTAACTGATTATATTAAAAATTTAGTTCAAGTAAGTCGGAGAGAATTAGGATTTAATTTTTCGATTATAGAAATTAGAACTTCATTTTTATGATTGGATTAAATCTCATAATTAATTCGATCAGAAAAAAAAAACCGCAAAATTAATTTCTATAATTTGATAAAATTCTAAAAAATAGTTTCTACAGTTTTTCTATTTAAGAAATTTAAATATATCAGTTATTGAAATATATATCTTTGATTAAGGGTACATTCAAATCTCTCAAATATTGTAGTAAAATAAAAACAATATTTAATGAAAAGTGTTTTAGACAAACTTATAAGATTTTTTGTCAATTTTTTAGACAAATTTATGAGAGTTTTTGTCGTACTATGAAACACATTATATTATTATTATTATTATTATAAATGTTATAGACTAAATTTTATTTTTATTTTTCCAGCCACATAAAATAAAATTTTAATTTAATTGAAGAAAAAAAAACCAAGGATCGAAACCAATAGGGCCGGTGTGCCGGGTCCATCGGGACGCTGGACTCTAAGGGGAGGTGGAAACCAATAGGAAAATCCCACATCGGTTGAGAAGGGGAACATATCACTCCTTATAAAGGGTGTGGACACCTTTCCCTAGCAAGACGCATTTTTCCTATAAGGAGAGAAACAAATCCGTGAGGCCAATGAACGAAAGCGGACAATATCCTGGCTAGCGATGGGTTGGGTCCTTACTGATGGTATCAGAGGCAGGCTTCGGGTCGGTGTGCCGGGTCCATCGGTTGGGGAGGATATATTAGCATACATATATATTTTTTTAAGATAGATCAGTATATGTTCAATTCCAATTGTTTTTTAACTAAAAAAGAATTCTTTAGAATGTTCTTATTTTTGCACGAAACCTTATGGAAAACATGGTAAAATACAAGACAAAAAGGATAAATTAAAGAGGGCATTGAATTATTCAATTGATTCAAGTCAATTGAATTAGATGAGAAAACCAAGTTCATAGAATATAAATTGTAACAAGAATAATGAACATTTTATAATCTAAAGTCTAAACGATACAATTACAATAACTAAATTTAAAAAAGAAAACAATTAAAACGTTAGAATTGCTCTTGCCGACCCCAAAAGCAAGAGGTGAAATGAAGAACTTTGACGGCCTCTTTAATAAATCCTACCGTACAATACAGCAAATGAGTTTGATTAAATATTGATTAATAAAATTTCATAAGGAAAATTTAAACCAACCACAATAATACATTATATAAGCGTAGGTGTTATCCGTACACGATTTTTGCTGACCGTTGATTTTTCTTTTTTAATAATTGAAATAATCAGCGCAATCATCGGTGGCTTCTAAATTACATCAATGGGAAACCATCCAAATAGAATAAGACTGCAGAATATGATCTTTTCTCTTTAAATGTAGGTCAATTAATTGAACAATGTTTTTTAACAACAATGCGTGAAATAAGAAAAGCCTATAAACATGTTATTGAATAGAATATAATCATATATCTTTGACATGAACTTAAAGTATTTGAAATTTCACGTATCTTCAATCAAGAATAGAAGTTCAAACCTCTACGCTAGAAAATTTTAATAAAAACGTATTTGAATTTGTAATGTATAATAATAGTTGGAAGTTCGAGATGAAAAAAAAAAGTTAAGTTATCATTTTGATCACTAAACTTTTAGATTGATTGCTTTTAAAAGTAATTTAAAAAATATTATTTTTTGAGGATGAGATTAGTATCACAAATTCTAGTTCTTTTGAGTACAAAAAAACCAAATGCCCCTGGGGATTGTGAGAGAGAAGGGTAAAAAGAGAGAAAGAAAAAGATTTTTGATGTAGAGCAAAACATAAATAAAAAAATAAAAAAAATCTATGAATAGCACATTTTTGAAAATTTTCGTGTGTAGCATACTTTGAAAATTGATTGACTTCAATTAGTTCGATTGATTAAAAGAAGATAAGTTCAACAAGTCATTAGTTCAAGTGATAGAAAGCAAATAAGTTTAGCTTATTGAAAAAAAAAAAGTTTAGTTAATTGAAACCAAATTTAACTAATCGAAAACAAGCGAAACAAATAATTGAAAACAAGTGAGTGAAACTAATTAATGCCTATCTTTGTCTCTTCTTCTCTTATCTATGGCCCAATTTTCGATTCAAACATTTCTTCTTTTTTTTTTACTCAAAAAGAAAAGAAAAATGTACAACTTTTTTAATTTTGGCTCTTTACAGCTACAAATCTCCTTCGTCATTTTGTTTAAATTAGGGTTTATGGATAGTCAATTAGGAGAGTGATGGAGTTAATTTCTTTTTACTCAAACAACTTATTAGCATTTTCGTAAGTGAATTGTTCTCTCAATCTAGTTAATCTAATATCTTGAATTCGATCAATAATTTGAATTAGATATCTGAAATTATTGCTGTGAGGTTAATCTAAAAGTCCAATTGTTTGCAAATTGTCTTTGCATCGATGATTACAATGGAAGCAGTTACGAGAAATTCAACGTTTGAATGATGGATATAAAAGGGATTGAGGAAGCAACAGAGTGTGTTTGAGAGATATGAGTTTGACATCCAATTCTGCTTTCTCCACCAACGCCTGAACACGGTATGGGACGTGTCCGACCCGAGGTTTGGGGAACTTTGCTTTGACCTTGGTCAGATGATTGCTCGGTGTCACGGTCATAAAATATGGCCTGACGACCCACGTCCATGTAAAGCCATGATGCAGAAAAAGATGATGGTGCATCATTCAACACACCAAGAAAAGCATTCTATAGTGTCAATTGGAGCCATTAAGAAGCAAGCCACGTTGATGTCGACAGTGTCAGTGTCAGTGCTTTGTGGGGGCACGGAGGCCCCGAGCCGTACCGACGATGTCAAGGCTCGAGATAGAGTTTTGACGAGGGGCTCTGAAGTTATGTCCGTATAAAGAAAAGATGTAAGCTCGCCAAGTTTGGTGTCAATTGGACACCCGACGGACTCTCCACGCTGGCGTATGATTCCTCGCCAAAAAGACATGCAAGGGTGGAAGATAGAAAATGACCCATAATGTACTACATGGGGAGGTATGGTGTTAGCTCTCCACCACCCCTAGGCCATGTGGCCTAAGTGAGCTACCACATGGCACACGAGTGTGTCATGGTGTGGGCGAGCGCTTGCAAGACGAGTGTCTTGGGCGTCTCCCTTCGGGACTGGAAATTCGGGGACAGTGTCGGACGGCACAGGTGTGCCGACATTGCGCCCTTGCCCATAGGATAGAGGTTGGGCCATATATCGAGTGGCAGCACGCCATCTCATAACCAAATCCCATGGGCCGAGTTGCATGACCAAGATTAATTCCGCTGCATATTCGATGAAGCTTGGTTGGGGTATGGAGAACCTCACTTGTCAATCTGACGAGCCACAAAGTATGGGAAAAATAAGTTTGGGGCTAGAGTTCCCCTCAAGGCTGGCCATGATAAGTGAGATTATCATGGTGCCGCACTGATCGAAAAGTAGGACTGTGACACTTGACATTTAGCCGTAACTTGCTCACGGCTTGCACACTGTTGTTTGACATTGTTTGCTCGTGATCGGCCTGAAGGCCGACCACGTATGAGCGAGGGATTTAGCTTCAGTTATCGTATCTTCTAACTTGTTTCTGTTTACATGCTTAACCCCATGGTGAGGCTCCTTACTGGGTATATTTCGATATATTCACCATTTACATTTCAGGTACTGATCCATCCCGAGGTGGCTAGGCTGAGAGCTGACAGGATCATGGACACGCTGTCGTCATTTCCTTTCTGCATTATTTTTACTTCATGTCGAGATTATGTTTTAAACTCTGTTGAACTGTCTTTTTTTTTTTAAATATCGAGATCTCGAACTATGTTTTTATATGTTTTGAACTATCAACTATGTTTCATGATTTTTTCGAGATTTTATTGGAAGTTACATGTGTTTATTAAATTGAGTTTGAGGATCTAGAACCATGTTTTTATATGTAATGTACATTGTAATAATACCGTATTACAATGTACATTACATAAACACGATATATTTATTATAATACCTAAATTGTATTGTTCGTGAGTTGCGTTATACAATATCATATGTGCGTATTCATTTATATTATAACCCTAAATTTGCATCGATGTAGATGATAAAATTAATATGTACTGTTAATAACAATATTAATAGTCTTATAAAACAGTATTAATATTTTATTAGAGAACAACACTATATGTTTTGTAATTTTAAATCCTTATGAAATTCATTTACCCAATAGGCCGTTTATTTTGATTTTTTGTTGCCAAACAAACAATGATTTTTTTTTTGTTTCATTTCTTAATATATTGTAGAATGAGTTTCATCAATATGTGTTTTGATTGACTCAATTAGTTTATTGAACTGTTCTAATGTTTTAGTAAAATAGCGTATTAACTTTCATTGGTACAAGGGTTTTGCACCTTGTATTTACCTTTATAAACGGTATAAGTATCAAAGTTTTCTATACTACTGTATTACAACAACACATCAAGAAACATTTGCGAAATCAACTGTTAACATTAAATAGTATATCAATAACAAAGAACTTAACCATTCATTCATTAAATAAATAAATAAAAACAATGAGAATCGTTGTTTGATAACATTAAAATAGACATAACATAAAGTCTTCAAGCTACATCTTCAATTCCACCTTTTAACCATAGCTTCTTTTGATTCCATTGTAGTTTTCACTGTTGCATCAGTCATAGCTTGTTATTGCACTCTTTTTCAAACTTAACCATGTTGTGTATCTGACAATTAATACATCAATAATTATACAATTCAGGCCGAATATCAAATAAAGAGTAATACAATATAATAAACCAATCAGAGCAGATTAATAGCACACATTAATACGGTACAGTTCGTGGTGTTGTTTTTATTGATAATATCTCTTAATTCCAAATCAAAACAACAACATACTACTATACATATACATACAATACATATGCAGTACATTCCATGTAACACAAACATAAATCGACGCACAAACAGTATATAACATAATAAAAAATCCCAAAATCGCCAAATATACCATACATGCACACTACACTTCATAAAAATCAAACTCAAACCGTGGAAAACAGAAAAGGTAACATTGATCGCTTGAAACTGCCTAATTAAATAACTAAGAATCTGGTCGTTTTACACAGTTAGCCCACAATGCTATAAGCATTCAACAGATTATACGCAAGTATACGCAGTCAATCGTAGTCAAGTGATAAGATGAAAGTCAATCTTCACATGGACTGGTTTAATCTCTAAGCAAGTGTTAATTGAAAAGTCAAGTAAAGAAAAGTAAAAGAAATATTGGTTGTTGACTAACTTAACTAATTCACTAAGAAATGTAAAATCACAGAAATGAAATAAATGCTTTAGACACCGAAAGTAATTACAGAAACACATGAAATGCTAATAACGTCACTGAACCAAACAATAATTGTCACAATGATATAAACGTTCGATATGACAATACTAACACAGAAATGCAGGAAACAAGGGAAATAATCCAAATGAGAGAATAGGATCGGGTTAAGGGTTTCCGAGTGTTATAAACATGCATCAATGGTAAGTTTGTGGTGAGAAGCGAACTCCACACAACACGTGATCAAATGCTCTTTTCCACGATGCATTCATCCTCTTCAAACTTGAGCTTTCACAACTAAACAATGAAATGTGCACTAGCTAGGTGGCTATTCCTAGCCTTCTGCTTTAACATGTAAGAGTTCTTATAATGAAACTAATGGACATTAGTAGTTCTCTAATCCCCCTCTCTTTTGAGATGAAATGAAAAGTAAACAAGAATGGATGATCAGTCGAAACATGTTTTTAATTAAAATGCCTACTATGACTTACTTCAACATCCCCACTTACCCAAGTTACATGCATCACACACTATTCCCTTAACCTTCACCTATATGCGTTTAGCTCATGCTTATGTCAAAAAGAACCAAAACAGAATATGTGAATGTTAAAAAAAAAAAATCACAACAGGAACGTCTAACAACAGTAATAACAGGGTAGAAAGCTAAAGACAATGAAACAGTAGGAAAGGAAATCAATCTTAACCACAAACAAAATGAAACAGAAAATACAATGCGAAAAGAAGAATAACAAAAGGAAACTTTGAAAATGCTATAACAAGTTAAGATGAACTATGAACAAGCTCTCTTAGTTATTCAACAAATTTTCAAGAAAATCCTTACTCGAAAAACTACTACAAAGAAGGTAAACTACGAAAACTACAAAATAAGGAAATGAGGGATGTTGAAAAAATAAAATGCAGAAAAATGGAGTAAAATGCAGCAAACACTAATTTTGCCTTGACAATTCCAGCAACTCTCAAATCAATGAATTCCAGACCCTCTCTTCTTCCCAAAAATGGTCTTTTATCTTCCCAACTTCATCCAAGATCAACGACTGAGATTCTAGGGCAAAAAATGTCTTGTTCTCCACTCATAAGTCGACCAGATATGACATGCAATATGGAGGCAACTAGGGGTGTTCACAGTTTGGTTTGGTCCGGTTATGGCCAAAACCAAGAACCGAACCAAACACCTCGGTTCTTATATGTAATAAACCTCATAAAACCTATTTTACTCAGTTTTGGTTAGAGAACCGAACCATCTAGTTTCGGTTTTAGCTGGTTCGGTTTGATTTTAACCGAATGTTTTCATTCATGTATCAGCAGCACCAAGCTTGAACAAAACAAAGATGTATAAAAAAATGGGAAGAAAAAATGATAAGAAAAAAGGAAAAGAGAAAATAAATTATGCCTGAACTTCAAAGAAATTGCTACTATATATTTTTATGAAAAGGAAAATAAGTATATTGCAAGAGAGGGCAATCATTTTAGGGTTTGAAGAGAAAACAAAAGAACATAGAAGAAAAAGAGAGAGAGATATATGAAGAGGAGAGAGATCGAGATTGAAAGTATAAGAGAAATTGGTTTTAAAATGGAAGAATGAGAAATTTATTTTGAAAATAAAGTTGAAAGTGAAACAAATATGGATAAAAGAGAAAGTAAAGTAATTTTTATGAGAGACAAATGGATTTGATACAAAGAGAAGTTGATGTGACATGTTAGATTCATTAAATGTAATGCATTGGGCTTTGTTTTTTTATTTATAAGTGAAATGTACTAGAAATTTTAAAAATGCAATTAAAAATGTGGTTGTCCTCGATCTTTTTTTTCGGTTTTCTCGATTTTGTAATTAATAAACTGCAAATCAAACTGAAAATTTTGGTTTTCAATAATTTTAAACCGAAGAATTCTAAAAAATTGGTAAAATCGAACCAAACCACCCAAATTGGATCGGTTCGGTTTGTCGGTTTGGTTTGGTTTTTAACACCCCTAGAGGCAACACGTCTGCTACTTATGCTCTTCTGACATCTGCGCATGAATTCAACTTTTTGCAGGAAAACTGTTATTTCCCCAGGTCGAATGCTGAGGGCATTGGCGCGCTTCAACTAGCTTTTCTTTTCTTCAATTCAACTCGTCTGATTCAGGCTTGATTCAAAGCTCACGTCATTAAAAAACCCTGAAATGATAAAAAGCACTTAGCAAAAACAAATATTCTTGAAATGCTATAAAGAATGCTTCAAACATCGATGTTTGAGCACAAAACCTCTTTATTATTCAATTTTCCTAATTCTAGTCTCTTAACTTACATGTATTGTATTTTAAGTATAATTCCCTTTTCAAAGGTGGTTCTATGCATTAAAGTAAGACAAACATACATGATTGTTCGTTAAAAACACCATAATTGGAGGACTAAATAACTCTATAATTGAGAGTTATCAAACATCACTTTCCATAATCTACGGTTACTTCTATTTCGAAACTACTACGGTACATGCATTATATATAATCCCTTCCATAATACATATTCCTAGATTACCAAATCGTTTATTATTTTCTAACCTCAAACAAAGAACATCGTCTACAATTTTTTTTCTAGATTCACAAACCCGAAATGAAATCCCTAATTTTTTCCATTCAAACCCTAAAAAATTGATGAACAATACAATTTATCTTACACGAATAGTACTTATAGTATGTAGATTATGGAATCGAGATAGATTTTCTTGTTGGAATTAGTTCTCCATTCGGTCGTCTTTCGAGAGAGCTTCAAATACTTGTCAATGGCGTTTCAACTTTGCGAAAGACGAACACGAATATCAAATGATGGAGCACGAATATCAAATGTGAGATTTCAGAATCCAAATTTGAGATTTGATGAGGAGAGTGTTGTTGTAATTTGTTATGAAATGATGGAGCACGAATATCAAATGTGAGATTTGAGAATCCAAATTTCCTTTTTAATTTAATAATACCAAATGTTCAAAATACATTTGATGAGGAGAGTGTTGTTGTAATTTGGTATTGTTGCATAATTATAAATGCTTAAACGAAAATTAAAATTGTTAAATCTTTTTTTTTTTTTTTGCTTATTATTGTAAATACTTTTCTAATTTAACCTATTTCTAAAAAATCCTCTAGAATAAACATATTATTAAAATGTTGTAGCAAAAATTTGATAAAATAAGAAATAATAAAATTTTGATAAAATAAAATCTATAAAAATTACACAACTGTATACCTTTGTCTTTTTATAAAAAACCTATCATCACCATTAAATTATGTACAAAAAGATATTGAAACTTTATTTGAATAATATGTTATTGACCTTTAAAAAAACAATAAAAATATTATAACTCACAAAATGTTTATTCTTTTGTATATTTTCACATATTTTTTCCTCCATGTAAACTAATTAGAATGAACATATTATTAACATTTGAAATGTAGCGGTAACAATTTGATAAAATAAGCTCCATAAATTTAAAATTTATAATCATAATCAACCTCACTACTATTCAAATTCGAAAAGAAAAAAAACTTGATGAGATGAATTTGAAAATATAAATAAGTAGGTTCGTTCGGGGATTTTTTCGCTTCTTAAAGATAAACTTATCATTATTTTTCTTTTAATTGATTATTAGCTTAAATTATGTGAATAATATAGACCCAGTTTTATAACTACTTGCTTTTTGAAATTTAAGTTTATTTTATTCAAATTTCCTACGATATGTTTTATTTTTCTTACCATATATTCATCTTTCCATAAAGAAAATATGTAGATGCTACAAACTTTCATAAACAAAAAACAACATTTTGGAAGCTACTTTTTTTGTTTTCAAAATTTGCCTTTGTTTCTATAAATATAGGTAAGATGTAGATATTCAAGTAATAAAAAATATGGTAAAAAAGTTATTGTAGGCTTAAATTTCAAAAACCAAAAAAAAAAAAAATCAAATGATTATCAAATTAGATCTTAGCAATCTAAATTTAATATGAACTATGTAGATGAAAAATAAATTCTTGATCACCAACATGATCACCAACATGTTATTTTCAAACTCAAATTTATTGTTTATAATTGTATGAAGATTAACACAATGAATTTAAAGTTTATTTAACTCTCTGATTTATATAATACTAAACTTGAAAATTTAAATCTCGTACTATTTAACATTACAATCGCCTAAAAAGTATTAGATACTTGAAGCTAATATTTTTATAGATTGAAATAAAAATAAATAAAAATGATAAAGAACAATTAGAGAATATATTAAAAAAAATAATGTTATTCAACTCTAAGAAATCAATAATCAAATAAATAATATTAATTAATCTAAAAATAAATAAAATAATATTAATATATTTTTATTTTTATATAATTAAATGCATAGAACTTTGAAATAAAACTTCAACATTTTGTACATAATTTTATAAAATTGATATGTTTTTTAGGTCAAGAATTTTTTTAAAAAACTTTATAAGTATATTTTAAATAAAACTTTGCCGATTTTCACCCATGTTTAATACTAAGGGGGTGTTTGTGGTAGTTTTTAGGTTAAGAAGTTATATTGATGAGTTATATTGAGTAGTTAAAAATTGAGAGTTGTGCCAAAAACTCGTTTGGATGTAATTTTTGTATAGAAGAGTTATAATCAAAACCTTATTTGAATGTATATTTAAAATGAATAGTTAATTTTAATAGTTAAAAAAGAAATGAGTGATTAAAAATAAATTATTTTGATTAATTTGAAAGGAATTATTATAGTTAGAAATGATTGAGCAGTTATAAATGAATGAATGAGAGTTATTTTTAAAAATAAAATTGAAGAATAGTTCATAAAAATTCATTGATATAAATTTTCGAGGAGAATTTAATAAATTCTAAAACTAACTTCTAGTTAAAAATGTCAAACAAACAGCCGCTGAGGGTATGTTTAATTTTTCTTTTTGTTGTCAATTTAAGAATAATTTTGAAACTTTTGAAGGTTGAGGAATATATTTGACACAATCTCCATGGTTCAAGATTTTATTTTATAATTTAACCTAAAATTGATAGAGAGGAAAGTGGAATAAATGATGAGATAAGAATAGAAAGCAAGTGGTGGAGGTGTGAGAAAAATAAACGTGTGGAGGAGTGGGCCCAAAATCCTAACCCACTTTTGACATTATCTCTCACCGTTCTTATCTGAGTAAGGTCGGTACTTTGGGTCGCCAAAGTATAAGTACGGCAATATTCTTTCCCTTTCATTTTGACTCATCCATTTTCCATTCCACTTTATTATTATTATCATTATTTTTCTTTAAAAAAAAAAAATATATATATATATTATTAGTTTGTTTATGTTTTTAATCTTGTAACTGTCTCTAAGGAATGATGCAGTGGTTGAAGATTTGAGATTTGAGAGTATACTCTCCTCAAGGTAAAAAAAAAAAAAAAATCTTGTAATTAATTTACATGATGTATATATTTATGACCCTAAGATTATAAGTTTGAATATTCACTTTGTTGAATAACATTGAAATATTCTAGATTGGTGAAGAGAATTCTAAAACACCATATGTCTAAGATAATTGTAGAGAGAATTCTATAACACCATTTTTCTAAGATAATTGTAGAGAGAATTCTAGAACACCATTTGACTAAGATTGGTGAAAAGAATTTCTAGAATACAATGTTGTCAAGAAATTTCTACTCATTCTTATCCAAAGTGAAGTTGTGGCAAAATCGTGGCCACATGATTTAATTGATCAAGGAATGTGGACCATTAGATCAAACTTGGAGCCCAAGTCTATGAGTAGTATAAATAGGTGATGTCATTAATTGGCAAACCATCCCAGAGAGTTTTCTTTATAAGAGAATATGTTGTTACTTAAGAGAGAAAGTTTGTAACTTCTATTTTTAATAGTGAAGTTATTCTATCATTGCCCGTGGTTTTTATCCTAATTTGTTTAGGGGGTTTCCACGTAAAATCACTGTGTCGTTATTTCTCTTCTTCCTCTTCGTTATTATTGTTATTCTCAATTTATTGTAGTTGCGACCCTGCTCTATTTGATGCAAACAATCATAACACACTCTAAATATTCTTGAATAAATTTTTTAAGAATTTTAATGGATGTTCCATAAAATTTTAAAAGTTTTCTTTTGAAACAACAAAATTTAAAAGTTTTTTTTTCAAGTCCCCAAGGGATGACACAATGGTTGAAGACTTGGGTTTTGAGTCTTTTTTGTGACATTACACCTTCGATGTCTCCGATGCCTAGCCTAGAGATGGATGCGATTACCTTAATTCAAAAACTTTTTTTTCAATGTTTGAAGTTGGGTTTTGCCGAAATCAGTTTAACAATAATAATAATATAATTAAAATAGAGTTTTAATTTATGTATTTTACGCTCTATTTTATTTTAGTTTATGCATTTTATATAGTATAATTATTGTCTATGTTCCTATATAAAAAAAAGAAATTTTTTTGTCTATGTTATTTCAATAAACATTCAAATTGATCATTAAAAATAATCTTTGTGATATATTTGAAAGAAAAGTTAACAAAATCAAAAGGGGATTTTGTATGCATGATAGAAAAAGCAAAATATTTCTTTCATTAGTACGAAAATAAAACTCATTTATTTGTAGTAACAAATTTAAATTAAATTTTATCATCGAGAAAATTCAATTAGCGATAGAGTTTTATTCTGATTGAATTCTGTCACTCATGAATTTTATTATGATAGATTCATTTTATTAGTACTTGAGTTCTATCAATGAAAAAAAATCATGTGTTATAAATGAATTATTTTAGAAATTGTGCTTGCGATATAATACAAAAAATAAAATGTACTGTTGATGGTAAATTCCCAAATCAAAATAGAACAAAAAAAAACCTCTCAAATATATGGATTAAAACAATATTTTAATGCATAAAGGAACAAAATGAATATAAACACCAATTAAAACTTTATAGAATGAAATAATAGAAAGACATTTCTTCAAAAAAGTAATAAAAACTCAACAGGGAGACTGTTTTTTAATATTCATATAAGCTAAGCTTTAAAAATACATAGATTCAATTCAAAAGACCAAATAGATTATTGGCCGGTTTGTTATCTGGATCAATGATAATTCATTTAAATTTTACGTACATAGATTTAATTATAATAATCGATATTTAATTCTAATATTATTTGAATATAATAGTATATCTACTTTGTCCCATTTCTTTCCATTTGTACTTAAAAAGAAAAAAAGACTTTTAAAAGTTTTATTTTATTTGTTTGAATTATTTTTTTAGTCGTTGCTAAGCGTTTTTTTCTTTTTAATTTTTTGTTAGGTATCAGTTTCTTCCATCGTACAGGTTGTATGCACTTTGAATTCGTCCTTCCTCACATAATCCTCCACCAGATGACTCACGAAAACGACGTTTTGCATCCACAATTACAATGTTACCCCTCTTTGTATTTTACATATAATATATATTTCCATTTTGTCCTGGCTGTCCTTTTTCTCTGGTACGGACTTGCCTCGCCTTTCTAAATTACCAATATACCCCCCTAGTTCATCTCTGGATTTAAATTTTAATAATTTTTTCACAACTCTTCAAAGACCAAAAATGGAAGAAAATTTTAAAAAATTGCCTTTTCAGTATTGAAAAAGAAAATAAATAAATTGGTTGCTGGCAGTCTCTGGCAATAGCGTATGATCGACGATCTGAGGGTAGTAACGTAATTAACCTACTTTCTCCATTTTTTTTCTCCGTTACAGGATATTTCATTAACCCTTGTTTTTCTTCTTAATCCCATTATCTCGAAACCAGAATTTTCCGTTAACAGTTATCGCTTCATCTGAGAAATTAGTTGGGTTTTTTTGTACCAGATTCCAACATTCCGATTCAGAAACGAACGGCCCAAATTCAACCAGTTCTTCTTCATCAGAGCTTTGATCTCCATTATAGTGTTCTAGAGTTTTGAAACAAGAATTTCTTTCTCAAACATGAAGAAACAGAAGAAATTCATCGAACCCACAAACCCTTTTGATCTGATTTCCGACGAAATCATTTTCATCATCCTCGATTTACTCAGTTCTTCTAACCCAGTTGATCTCAAGTCCTTCTCCTTAACCTGCAAATCATTTCACTCCATTGAAGCAAATCATCGCAAAATCCTCAAACCTCTTCGTTCTGAGCATCTTCCTTCTGTTCTTAAGCGATATACGCAGTTAACTCGTCTTGATTTCTCCCTTTCCCCTCGAGTTACAGATGGGTCCTTGGCAATTGTTGCTATGGCCTGCAGTTTCAACCTTCATGCTGTCGATCTTTCGAGGTCTAGATTCTTTTCGGCGGCAGGGTTGTTGAGCTTAGCTACGATTTGTACGAATTTGGTCGAGATTGACTTGTCGAACGCTACTGAGCTTCGAGATGCGGCGGCGGTGGCGGTGGCAAAGGCCAGGAATCTTGAGAAGCTGTGGTTAGGGAGGTGTAAATTGATAACGGATATGGGGATTGGGTGTATTGCAGTTGGATGCACGAAGTTGAGATTCATTAGCTTGAAGTGGTGTATGAGTATTGGGGATTTGGGGGTTGGTTTGGTTGCTGTTAAATGTGAACAAATTCGTTGTTTGGATCTCTCTTATATGCCGGTAATTTAAGTTTTGGGTTTCGCTTTAATTGGCTGTGTTTGTTGTTATTGAATTCAATGGTTTTTAGGATTTAGGATTTGAATTGTTGCTTGCAGATGGGTTGTGAGCTAGATGAGCATTTAACTTTTTGAATATCTGATTAACATTGTTGTGCCTATTTTGTTTTGGCTCTTTTAGATCACGGAAAAATGTTTACCATCTATATTAAGGCTCAAGTATCTTGAAGATTTGATGTTGGAGGGATGCTTTGGCATAGACGATGACTGCCTTGCTACTATTAGAACTGGATGCAAGTCCTTAAAGGTAAGTTTTGATCAATTTTGAAAAAGACTCACAATCATTTTATTTTTGGTTTTTGAAAATTGAGCTTGTTTGTTATATATTTTTTCTCACAGTGATTTAAAAATTCAAGCCAAATTGTAAGGACTAAGAAAATGAGATTTTGAAAGCTTGTTTTTGTTTTTTAAGAATTTGGCTAAGAGTGTATATGTTTAGTTGAGTAAGATGAATACTTTAGTAAAAAAATTGGGAGAAAATAAGCATAAATTTAAAAACTGAAAACTGAAATGAAACCATTATCAAATGGGCCTAACGTTTCCTTTTTTGTTAGTATTCTCTATTGATTGGAGTCTTTGGCCTTGTTTGAGTCTGGGTACGAGTTTAGCATTCCATTTATTAGTGTAAAAGGGGTTGTTAGAACCTGATGAGTGTTACATATGTGATTATTAGCGATTCTGAACCATAGATTATATTATGGTATTTAATCTTTAAGGTCACACAATCTTGAATGGGATAGGAGTTTTACCTTGTATTGCCAGTTTTTGTTGACTTCATCAATTGAATGCATATGACATTGGCAACATTTCAATTTCTACAGAAACTTGATGTTTCGAGTTGTCCAAATATTAGTCCAACCGGCCTGTCAACCCTGACCAGCGCTACCACATCGATCCAACAGCTTACCTTAGCATATGGCTCTCCTGTAAGTCCATCAACTTGATCTCTGTTTTGAACTGCTTATCCTCTTTGATTGCTTTATTTTATATAAAGTAAGATTGTTTTTTTGTTGATGGTTTAGGTGACTCTTGCTCTGGCGAATAGTTTGAAAAACTTGTCCAAGTTACAATCGGTTAAATTGGATGGATGTGTAATTGCACACAATGGACTCAAAGCCATAGGAAATTGGTGTGTATCGCTGAAGGAACTGAGCTTAAGTAAATGTATTGGTGTGACTGATGATGCTCTCTCCCCCATTGTGAGAAAACACAAAGATTTGAAGAAGCTTGACATAACTTGTTGCCGCAAGATAACTGATGTTTCTGTTTCCCATCTTACGAACTCGTGTACTGGCCTAACTTCTCTAAAAATGGAGTCTTGTTCCCTAGTTAGCAGAGAAGGATTTATCCTGATTGGTCGACGATGCCATTTGCTCGAGGAGCTTGATTTAACTGACAACGAAATCGATAATGAAGGTCCACATTTTTCCTCTTCTCGGTCATGCAACTCTTGTATGGTTTTGTGCATTTGGTGTAATACTTATCATCCATTTCTATGCAGGTTTGGAATCATTATCTAGATGTTCCAAACTCTCCATCTTAAAGCTAGGAATTTGTCTGAATCTTAATGACGACGGACTTCGCCATATTGGCACATGCTGCTCGAAGCTTACAGAGCTTGATCTATACAGGTTTGTAGCTTTTTCATAATTTCTCTCTCTCAAATTTTGAGGATCTGAACGAGTTTATAGTGTATATTTGTCTTCTCTTTTCTCCTCAGGTGTGCAGGAGTTACTGATTCAGGCCTCTTGGCAGTCATCCATGGTTGCCCTGATCTTGAAATGATAAATATAGCATATTGTCGAGACATCACCGACACATCATTTTCATCCCTATGTAAATGCTCAAGGCTGAAGACAATCGAAGCTCGAGGTTGCCCGCTTATCACGTCTCGTGGCTTAGCAACAGCTGTTGCAGGATGCAAGTTACTAAGGAGATTAGACTTAAAAAAGTGTTACAATGTAGACGATGCTGGCATGATCCTCCTTGCTCGTTTCTCTCAAAACCTCAGACAGGTAACCATTTCTCTCTTTTCGCTATTACTTTAGAATAAAACAGGTAGAACAAAACGTAACTTCCCTAATATCTTTGCAGATAAATTTGTCGTATAGCTCGGTTACCGATCTCGGACTCTTGTCCCTCGCCAGCCTTAGCTGCCTTCAGCATCTAACTGTTCTGCACACAAATAGATTAACTCCAAGTGGAGTTGCAGCTGCATTGTTGGCAAATAGTTCCCTTACAAAAGTGAAGCTTCATGCACTGTTTCAAGCCCTGCTACCTGAACGTCTTCTTAAACACTTAGAAACTCGGGGATGTACATTTGAATGGAGGGAGAAAACATTTCAGGTACATCTTAATGCATATCCCGATCTTCTCATTACCTATCTATAATCTTGAGTTGAATCATTGAGCATCCCAAAAGCTTAAGATAATAGACTAGGTAAATTTACTTATATCAATTTGAGAAATGCCTTCTAAGTGAAACGATTTGGAAAAGACTTAAACTCAAGACAATCTACTCTGATACCATGTTGAATTGTGTTAAATCACTAATAAACCAAAAAACTCAAGGTAATGAATTGAAGTAAATTTAATCATATCAACCAACATCTTATATTCATCGAGGAAACATGATACTCTTGCTCAATCAACCCGATGATTATTAAATACTTAAGACATATATTATCGACCCATTCAAATCCTCATTTCTACATGTTGTTTGACTTAAAAGAAAAAGAGCACGCCCTTGAACTTGAATTGATAATAAGCAATTAAAGGGGTCCTAGCAAAGAGTGGAGCCTCGATCAATGTTCATCTTTTTACAATCTTGTGTACTTCTATGGAATCCTAAATAGCTTTTTACATGATTGACAGGCTGAGTTGGATCCCAAGTGCTGGAAATTGCAGTTTGAAGATGAGATGCTAATTGCCTTGTAGAATGCCGCTAGCTGCTATGTGTGGAGAGATTTGGATTCTAAATTTTCATCAGCTTTCCTCCAAATGCTTAATTTTTGAAGTTTATATAGAATGAAGTTGTGTTATTAGCTTTTTTTTTTCTTTTCTTTTTTCCAAATAGATGGGCCCGCATAAAAAACAACTGTTAAAAAGAAGTGGGCTTTTTGTTGGGCCCAAATGCCATTGTTAGCAGGAAGAATTGGGTCAACAAAGTCCATTTATTCCAAAACTTGTATTTTGGCGGTTTCTTTTTTTAAAAAAGGTCAATTAGACAAATGGCTACTTTTGTTAAAAATTATAAATAAATGGCTACACTTTTATAGAGTTTAAAAAAAATTTCTAAGAACCAAAATGTAGTTTTTAATAATTAAATGAACATATTGCTATTGTCCATTATATCCTTACATAATTTTTTTTTGTTTTATCAATTAAAATATTTGTAATTCGAATTTAACCACCTGACAGGTCTACACCTATGTAACAAATTTGAAAAAAAACAAAATATCCGTTATTCATGGAGACATTCTCAAACATTTAATTTTTTTTTTAAAATTAATAATGTTTTGGGAAAATCACCTGCTCCATGCTAGGACTGCCCAAGAATACACAATGATGGATTGAGCTCTACCTCGCCTTGAGTGAAAATTAATTAACATTCAATGCAATGCTGCATAGTTTTGGAAGATGGAAAGGTAAGTTGGTGCAGAGGGCCATTCGAAACCCCCACTCCTCCTTCTGTCGAACCATCTGCAACCCTTCCAACGTCAGCTTATATTCGAAAACACCCTTTTACTCTCCTTTCGTCTTCTAGCTCCCGTTTCTCCGACAACACAGGTCCCCTTTTGCGCCAAGGTCTCCCCCTACGATTATCCTTGCTGGTGATTTTCGACCAAGCTATTTACTTCCGCTACATGATTCAGGTGAGTACTCCGTTCCGAACAAATAAAACATCCCCCAAACCTCGATCAAGATTTATATTGTTATGAGACCATATTTTAATTTATAAGGTGTGGAGTCCGAACAAAAAAAATCCTATTTCAAAGGGATTTGTTTAACATATATTTTATTTTGTTTTTTGAATTTTCCCCCTCTATTTACTCATAAATTCTTTATTTTTTTCGTTTTGTAATGATTAAAAAAGGAGTGCCGAATATATCATCGAAACGTTTGCAATCGAATGGAAAAAACCCAAAAACCCCAAAGACAAAGAATTAGTGAGTGTTTGAGATCTGTCGGAGTTTTACCAAGGGCAAGCAAGAAGAGGCAAACTTCACCGATCGAAGTGGTATGTATGTTCTGTGAATGTGTAGAGCTATTTCATTAGTGATTGTATTTACTTTTTCCATACAAACCTAGCATGATTATGCAAAGATGCGAAGGTTAGGAAGAATCTGTGACTAAAGGATCGTTGGACATGGATCGAAACAAGCGAGTAAGGGAAGATGCTGTATCGACTACACCTGGGCCATCGACCAAAACTATGAAAAAATGTAAAAAGGCAAAGGTAGTTGAACCTTAGGCTGAGGTATTAAATAATTTGTATCATTCCTTTGTGAGAACAAATATAGATGTACTAATTTCCTCCTATCTACAGTAGAGTGATGAATCCAAAAGTGCTTCTCCAGAGAATGAAATTCATTTTGATGATGATGACCGTGAGACCAACTTGAGTAGAGAACCCACAGAGAAGAGCCCCCGCCCCCCTACAAAGAAGCCACCTGCTAAAGTCGACAAAACGAAGGTTTCTACTTATTGAACTTTTAAAAATAGATAGTGTGACGTTTAGACTTGACAACCTACTAATCTAATTGTGTGTGAAGACCAAACATGATAGCAAACTAAAGGGGGAAGGGACAAAGGGGAGAAAAGGTCAAACTTGTTGAAGCATCGGATGACCTTGATCTGGTGCATACTCGTAAATACCCACATGAGATAAATTTTAGGCTGCATGGTTAGAAACTAGTTCAGTTTTGTTGATATCTACCTGTTTTCATGACTTTTGTACGCCTATAATATGTAACATCCCCCACCAACAAAGTGTTAACCAATATTTATGCTTATGTACCTAGAGTGCTATGATCTGCAAACTAAATATGTATGAACATGTATTCGGTTTGTACTGTGTATATATGTAAATGTGACTAGTTATTATGCTACCCCCTCTTGTTTGCTGCTTGTAGCGAAAATTTGAAGAAGTGTAGGTGTTGCATATAAACTGTTGTGTCCATTCCATAGTAGGTGGTGCGTATGTGTAGCTTGTTGTCATGGATTTATATATTATTGAATAAACTGCTATGTTTGAGTTATACTAACTCATTGTATTCTGATTAGGATGATGACTATGTTATGACTACCTACTGTAGATCAAGAGCAATCAAGATTAACTTGTGTTGCCGGAGTAGTGTAATGGCAGCTATTCAAAAGAACTTGGGGGAGCAGCTCATAGCGAAGTTTAAAAACACCTGCTTTTAGCACCTTCTACATTTCTCGGCTAAACGAGCATCATCCCAATTGTTGTTGCACATAATACAACAATTGTTGACTTTCGGCCTACCAGAGTTTGCACTTATTACATGGCTGAATTGTGAACCCTCGGTGAAAATAGATACAACAACAATCAAAGATGCAGGGCGCCTCCGAAAAGACTACTTCGAAGAGGATGAGGTGATCAAGAGGTCTGTATTGAACATGGCTTTCATGGTCAATAGGAGAGCTCATGAGGATGACATGTTGAAGATGTCATTGTTGTACTGCCTTGAGAGTTTCTTATTAGCAAAACAGGAGAAGGTTGTAGTCGATGATGAACACCTGCTAATGATTGATGACCTCGACCTGTTCAATAATTACCCATGGGGGCGAATCGCATATCAATTGATGGTATCAAATGTATGAAATGTTGGAATCGGACAGGGAAACTGTACCGTAGGAATGGCTGGATTTGTCTATGCATTGTTGGTATGGGCGTATGGGGTCATACCCGCTTTGAGTGCAGCCCCTGCATATAACGCAATAAGGATTGGCGATACATTGCCTCGTATGTTAAATTGGGATTCTGACTCTAAGCCAGAATGGCGAGAGCTATTGACAAATGTCTTTGAGGCCCCTTCAACAAGTTCTGCATCTTATGAATTTATTTTTTTCAATATATATTTCACCTAATGAAACTATAAAAAAGTGATTGTTTTGCAGCTTGAGGTAAATGATATAGTGGCTATAGATGATGAGCTCACGATGAAATATTTCACCCCATTCTTGGATGAGGAATTAGCAGCTCGTGCACGAAGAAACAGACTAGGTGGACATAGGCCTGTACCATTGAACTTCTTCCACGGATCTCCATCAACTACAATACTCAATAAAGAAGTGTCCTTAAGGATGGATGCTTACGAAAGACAATAAGAAGCCCTACAACAACAAATATCTTTAATGATGGTGACTTTGGATAATGCTATGAAATATATCAAAATGATTTGCAGCGCAGTGGTGAGCCACACAACAACGCCCCTACCAGCATCAGTTGATCTGGAGGACAAGACCTCGAAAGAGGTGTGTGCATATGACCTATTTTATTGCTTGTATGTGTACCAATGTCCTAAATATCTTTTCTTGCCATTTTAGGACAACAAGGTAGATAAAGGGACAATGAGTAATGTTGACAACCATAACAAGCACAAGCAAGTCCCCCCTAGGGATCCAGATGATGACGATGGTCCTATCAGTGGACCACCCGGTGGTCGTGGACTAAATATCTAGGGGACTCAATTACTGAAAACTCAGACTTCCTCGACTAGTTAACAACACACATCACGCTCATTAGGGGGGCAACAACAGGTTTATTATCAAGCCTTTTATCCCAACTTCTTTGTAAAACAGTGTATTTGCATCCAAAAAAATTACTTACACTATTATTTGTTCAATGTGTAGTGCACTGATGATAATGATGAGTCAATGAACGACACGATCAACTCAATCAGTGAACGAGAGGTACATAGCGAACTTGCAGAATATTTGAAGGTATTATATTACTGCTAATAATCTCTATGAAACTTAATCTCAGACTTATGTTATTGTTGTAAGACGGTATACTGATTCGAAACTGAGTGTGTTTAGAACTAAATAAATGTTAAGTTTAATTTTCATCTAGTATGTAGATATATGTAGTCTAATTTTCATCTAGTATGTAGATATATGTACAACCGTTTATGTACTATTATTTGTGACAGTGTCGATTATTAAAGTAGATACAACCAGGGGTGGATCCAAGCTCGAGAGTTTGGGGGGGGCCGGTTTTTATTTATTATTATTATATATATATTTATATATTTAAAAAGCTATGTTCCAATAAGAAATTTGATTTCACGATTTTAAATTCATGTATTACCAAACTTTGACCTAGTAACTAAAAAGTATCTAAACTTTCACTTTGAAAAAATCGAATAAATCACAAAATAATACTATAAATTTTTTATTAGAATTAAGTATAAAAATATATTCAACAAAGTATTAAATAATATTTTTTATAAGAAATAATTTAATTGATGATTGAAATTACATAATATTTCAAATTGAGATAAAATTGCGAAAAAATCACTTTAGTTAAAGATAAGAGAAACATAAGTAATAGACAATTTTTTTTTTATCCAATGTACAAGCATACTTGTATATTGTTAATTATTTCATAAAAATAGTTGCAGTGGAAAATGTTATCTTGAAAAGTTCTTTTATTCTAATTTTGCAAGATTTTTCAAACCAAAACTCGAACATAAATAGGTTAGGAGAGTTTTGTTTTAGGTTCAACTACAAACTAAAAAATCATGACCATCTATTTGTAAATTATAAATATTCTGTAAATATAATTTTATAAATAAAAAAAAATGTATATTTCATATATAAGTCCAAAATATTTGTAAGAATAATTTTCAATGTATCTTAAAGGAATAAAATAATAAATTTTTATAAATACACAGAAAAAAATGAAAGAAAGCCACGAAAAAACACAAAAAGAAACAATATAAAGAGAAAATGAAAATAAGAATGGGTAAAAAAGTATTCAAAGAAAAACTAAAAGTAAATAAAAAGTTAAAAAATAATATCAGAATGAATTAAGGAAGAAAGAGAAAATTTGAGCATAAAAGTGAAAACATTAATAAAATTAGAAGTGAAAATTAAACAAAAAAAAAGTGGAAAAATAAATAATAAAAAAATTAATGGGTGAGGCTTGAACCTTGCCCTGCTCAGAAATTGGAGGGGCCAACTTCCACATTGGCACCATATCTACTTTAAGCATCAAGCAATATTTAATATACTTTTAAAATTTAGGGGGGGGGGGGGGATGATGATTTTTGTACCCATGTGAAAAAACTTGAAAATGCCAAGTTTTGTATGCCCCATTAGAATCGGTCTCAATGGATCCCTCCTTACTGCCATGATCTTCATATCAATTGATGTCCCTGACTAACTTGAATCTTTTTTTCCAACGGAGAGCTGCAAGGAAAAATCCCCGCACGTGATGATGGGAGTGAGAGCAAACACAACAATTATAGCTGCCCTAGTGGGTCACCAAAGGCGTGCGCTCTCAGAGGTAATATGTTCTGCCTTGATCATGTATTAATGTGTATTAATTATCGATCTTGTGCGCATCCTAACATGTTATTGTGGTTCAGGTTAATATTGGAAAAACTTTTAATCAAGCCATAGGATCAGGAGCAACTGCACAATACGTTGAGGTTATTAGAGGCTCAAATTGAAAACCCTCAAGTGAAACCCCCAAAATTTGATTCCCCGTTGTTCGACCTACATCTCATCTAGATGTGAAGAACTGATGTTATTTTTTAATTATATCTACTTTTGTGTTTGGAGAACTTATATCTAGTTTATTTCCTTTTGTTTTTTGATGGCTGATGCTAAAAAGATGGAATTTTAGTAGATGTTTGTTTTTGGGATATTGAACATGTTAACTCTAGGTACTTGTTGGTTTTGTTTCTTTTGTTATTTTATGACTGCTGCTGAAAAGGATATAAATACAAATTATTGATTTAAATATGTTGGCAGGCTTAGCAGACGGTTTATCCATAGTATTGATGTTTTTGAATACATGTACCTTGATGTACATGTATTAGAGTTCTGTTATTGTATCTATTAGAAAATTAAGATGGGAGATTGAATAGTTATGACACTTACTCAGCCGACGCGACTGGTTTTTTTAGTATATCTCCCACACAATTGTGGTTTTTAGTATATGTATAAGTAGTTTTCGATTGAAATACAAAGTTTGTTTTTATTTTGGCCTGTATACACACTACTTCAAAAGGGATCAAATTATTAAGTCCATAGATTAAAAATGGTATTTAAATAACCTCAATTGGATCATATATATAGAATTGGCGCTTTTTTTTTTAAAATAAAATAAATTCCAACCGAGAACTGCAAAAAAAATGTCCCCTAGGCGTACATTTTATATTCATGTCGTACGTTAAATAATTGTATGTTATTAGAATATTTAAAAAGAAGATTTAATATATAACCGGGCATCTTAGTTCTTGGGGATATAATTTTAAATTCGTTTTGTATGTTTACATACCTGTACGTCGTCTAGATTATTGATAAAATAGATTTGAATATATAACAATCATAAAACACAAAACATGCATTCATGTAAGCCTAACTTGAAAACCCGTAAACGTACTTATTGTAAAAAAAAACACATGAGTTTTTGACTGCACCTATAGAAAAAAGAACTCGATGGTAGTAAAAAGAAAATAAAAAAATCAATGGCTAGATTGGATTTTTGCAAGTCCTCCTATTATGTCCCAACCTACCGCATTTCCCACATGTCACCCTGATTGCTGTTTCGATGTGTGAATGAATCTTTGACTTCTGAGGTCTTCCTACAGGACGTCGTACTTTGGGTGGTTGAACTAGCTCATTACCACCATCGTCGTCTACTAATGAATGGTGTGACATCTCAATATGATAAATCTTGCCCATATAAAGCTTCCTAAGTGTACTTGTCTTGAAAAATTAATGAACAAATGAGTGTAGATTTAGTTATTTGTAAGATATGACTTGACAAGCGTGCAAACATGGGATAAGGTCTAATTGCCAATTTTTACACGTGTATGTCCGATTGCTTAAGCTAACCTCGTACTGTTTACGACCATCATGTATGTTGTATATGAGTTGTCAACAGGCTCAATCTGGAAATTTTTTTGCTGTGAATGTGTTAGAATATATTCATGATCTATTTTAATATGTACATATAGTTACTTACATGCATAAGACGACTTGTTGCTAGATTTTCGCGTAATAGACCAGCGTACTACCGACTTATGTCTTGAACCTCATGGTCGACATCATTTCTCCTCTCAAAGAACCAACGTTGCATGAAATTCCTTACCTGTTCTAATAAAGTTATAATGGGGAGCTCCCGTGCATGCTTTAAGTGTTTATTTAGACTTTCAGACACATTCGTTGTCATAAAAACGTACCTATTCTTCACTGAAAATGCCCGAACCCACCGATGAGGGCTAGCATCTTCCAACTTAGCTCTAATGTTAGGGCACATTTGTTCGAGATGGCTAATATGGTACTCGTAATCTTCTGGTGTGTACACTTTGGCTCAACTGAAGTATGTATTCATAAATGCTTCACTATTGTGCCTCGGCTTGATGTTTTTCATTATGTGAAAAATGCATATTGCGTGGTGCTCTTCAGAGTACACCCTATTAAATGCATTTTTAATGCTTTAGTGTTAGTATGACACAATCATGAGATCTTTGTGATCACTAAAACAAGCTTTCAAGTTCCTAAAGAACCATCCACATGATTCATCATTTTCGGAATCGACAACTGCAAATGCCAATGGATAAATTCTAAAGTTCGAATCAAATGTACATGCAGTCATAAGAGTGCCAGCAAACTTATTTTTTAATGATGCCCCATCAACACTTATGGCAGGAAGGCAATGTGTAAGGACCCGACCTGAAATACGGTCCTAAACCTAGGTCCTCACTCATCATGCAAGTTAAATATTTCAACAAGCGGTTTAGTGCTCATATTTAAAACTTTTTCAAAACATTTGGAAACGGGGAACACTTAAAACATAACCAACAATTTTCATAAAGCAAATCCAATAAGGTAAAATAAGTCTGACCAGTATTTATAAAAGAACATTCAAAACAGTTTAAACAACTTTAACATCATTCCCCTAGGACTCCTGTCCATCTACATGCTGAATAAATAAATGCAAACGATAAACGACAGAGTGCCGGCAGTTCCCATGATCAATCAGCTCCCTCCGCTAGCCATCCTGGTGCTGTCCCAAGTTACCTGGTGGAAAAACCACAGAAATAAGGGTGAGTATAAACATACTCAATAAGAATCCCCAACCGGGGTACAATACGATACATCAGTCATTTAGCACCCTAGTATACATGCAAACAAATACGAGCTCAGAAACCTCAGGTTGGCTCAGACTAACTGCCGAACTAGAAATTGCCCATTCAAGGCTTACATCTACAGCCTATCCTAGGTTCTACACCTGGATGCCCTTCGGGGTCTTACACAACCTAGGACTCAGTGATGCCCATCGGGGACGTACACACCTAGGATGCCCATCACGGTCTTACACCTCCAGACTCAGTGATGCCCATCGGGGACTTACACACCTAGGATGCCCATCAGGGTCTTACACCTCCAAACTCAGTGATGCCCATCGGGGACTTACACACCTAGGACGCCCATCAGGGTCTTACACCTCCAGACTCAGTGATGCCCATCGGGAACTTACACACCTAGGATGCCCATCAGGGTCTTACACCTCCAACTCAGTGATGCCCATCGAAGACTTACACACCTAGGATGCCCATCGGGGTCTTACACCTCCAACTCAGTGATGCCCATCGGGGACTTACACACCTAGGATGCCCATCAGGGTCTTACACCTCCAACTCAGTGATGCCCATCGGGGACTTACACACCTAGGATGCCCATCAGGGTCTTACACCTCCAGACTCAGTGATGCCCATCGGGGACTTACACACCTAAGATGCCCATCAGGGTCTTACACCTCCAACTCAATGATGCCCATCGGGGACTTACACACCTAGGATGCCCATCGGGGTCTTACACCTCCAACTCAGTGATGCCCATCGGGGACTTACACACCTAGGATTCCCATCAGGGTCTTACACCTCCAACTCACATACGGATGTCCATCGGGGTCTTACCCGAGCGGGACCTAAACTAGTTACCCCTACCATCTTCTACTACCAAAACACCTCCAAACTTCCAAACAACTAGCCCGAACTTCTTGGGTTCTGCAACCAACAACAATCAAGCCTCGACAAAGGCAGGAGTGACCCTGGAGTCCTCAAAATCCACAAAACCCTGACCGGGGGCAAAAAGACCAAAATTCCCTTAAGGGTTAAAATAGCACTAACGACCCATCCGAACATCCGAATAATGAACCGGAAACACCTGGGAAACCGAAATAGAAAACTTGGCCGTTACAATACTCCCTCCTTTTAAGACTTTCGTCCTCGAAAGTCCTAAGACGAAAACAACTCTAGGAAAACTCCACTGATCCTTAACCAACCAAACTCCTTGTCAAGCCAACACTAGTCCTTCTTCGAAATCCCAACCCTCTTGGGTTTCCAAATGCTCAAGCCATAAAGACATCGAGTCTGCCACAAACTATCTCAACCAAAACTGAACATACACTGAGCTTCGAAGAAAAAGATGCGATAGTGCTAATCGGTAAGCCACATCCTCAAACTCGCACCAACTCTCAAACGGTCTCACAACCCTAGGACTCACTTATCCCTACTGACCCAACTCAGAACGCCTCTCCACGACGCTACTCTCAGCAAACTTGTGGACGGGCCACAGGCTCTAAAACTCTACGCCACGCACCGGCGTAACTCCTCTTAATACTCACAGCTGTTAACAAACAATCTCAACCCTACACCATGCTGGCCAACCAACTGAACCTCTCGGGTTCCAGAAACCAGTCAGCCTACTCTTACTTCACAAGAGACCAACGAACTCCAATGGTTACCTATAAGCCTTAACGAAATCCAATCGAACCACCACCTGGCGGCCGATCCCAAAGGCAAACTTGTCCAACTAGAACGCGTCCACAACACTTAAGCAACCACCTTGAAGAGCACCGACGCACTCAAGCCAGGGGCACATACCTGGTTCACCAGACGGCTAACGCCACTCACACTAGCTGAAACTTCAGCTTCGGCCACCTCTGAACGACAAGGTCCAGGAACAGGCTCCACTCAGCCAAACAATTAAACTGGAGCCCCTCATCGACCGACAACAACTTTCCAATGCAATCTGATCAGCCACTGGCCTAAGAGAATATCGCCAGATAGGAAAACAAACAACATACCTTTCTCGGAAATCTCGAGCAGCAAGGAATAAAATAACATGTGGCTACTTGCAACACAACACCTCGAGGATAACAACTTAAAGGTTTTACCAACCATTGCCACGGCACCTCTGTGCCAACCCACTCAACTGTTTCTCAGCTATAACGCCAACTGCGAACGCACACCAACTAGGAACAGAGCTCGAGAAGGGCTTGCTCTGCAGAAACTCAACCCAAGTCTTACAACGAGCGAAGCTCGCCTCCAAGCTGCCACTCAACCCTTAAGTCCATCTGGCTGCTCTAAGGACTTCCTTCTTATAGCTTAGACCTAACTGGGTGGTGGCTCGGTGTGGTGCGGCGCTGGGTGGCAGTGGGCGATGCAGGGCGTGCGACCTGGTGCGACGGCGACGAGGGTGTGGCTAGGTGCGACGGCGACGATGGTGTGGTGCAGCTAGGGTGAGGGTTGCGAGAGAATGGAGTTCTTTTTTTTTTCTTTTCCTTCCTTCCCTAAATTAAATAGGCCTTGGAAGCCTCAAATTCCCTTCCCAAGGCTTCCCCCCCTTCGAGCCCTAGCTGACGCGTTTATTTTCTTTATTTAAATCCAAGCTTCCAAACCCCTTTTTAGGCCAAGGGTTCGAGTCCTCCCAACAACACCTTTCAAAAATTAAAATATATAATGTAAAAACCTTATTTTACATTTAGCTGAAACCAAATTTTATTCTGGGCCAAGCTGCTGCGCTTGTGGCCAGGCGAGAACACAGGCGTGCGTCTTAAAGCAATGAATGAGCAGCGGCGATGTGCAATCGGTAAGGCTTGCGCTCGCGTGGCGGCGACGCGGGCGTGCGGGCGATTGTTTGCGAGGCTGCGGGCTACGACGTGCGACTGCGGCTGCGACTGCGAGGGGTTGCGATCGGCGATGGGCAGGCTGCGGGCGGGCGGTAGAGAGGCTGGGCGACAAGGGCTGTTCTCGGTTGGCAAATCACACACACACACACACAAACTTGCCGGTCAAGAAATTGACAACACACGAAAAGGGAGAAACGCACAAGAAGAACCACTTACCCGGAATGGACGATCGACGAGAACTCTCGAAAGATGAAGGAATCACCCAGCACAAGAGGGAGAGGGAGAGAAGCTAAACTCCAATTTCCTGTAACAAATGAGACAATCCCCAAACCCTTAGCTTCTAATTTTACTCCAAATCCCAACACAACTACGGGATAAGCAAAACACCAACGAAACAAGAGCACAAACTGCTTACCCGGCTCAACTGGAAAAGCCTCCTTTTGCTAACTGCCACAACCAAGACAACCCGGGTTCGATCCTTGGCTCGAACACCTTTTTCTTTTTAATTTATGTTTTGCAAACCAAGGCCACAAACCTCTCCAAACACTCTCGCGGCATAGAACCTGCACACACAGTAAATCCCCAACCTCAGCAAAGGACTCAAGCAGCCTCAACGGCCCAACCAAATTACCAAAATACCCCTAGAACATACCTGGAAGACCGGGATGAAAACCTGGGATGTAACACTTCTACCCCTACAATGCATGGCTCCGTTCTTCCGATTTGAGCAGTCATTTGCCTTCTCATGGCTGGTCCAACTTGTGATTGTCCATCGTGACTACGTATAGACGCAGTGAGCAACAATTCAGGCTCTTGATTGGGGTCTACTTCCCCTTGTTGCTCTAGCCTCATTCACCACATTCTTCGTCAAGTGGTTACAAATCTTCGTACCATGGTGAAGGTTGTAGAGGATTTGCAAGAAGTGATAGTTGTGCTGCAGCGAATAGGCAAATGTGCATTTCTTGTAGGGTTTTCAACCATCGAAATGACGATCGAATTTCAATCGTTGCTTAGGTTAAAGCGAAGATTGGGATTTTGGCGACTGTGCATTCTCTTCACACCGTTAGATTGAAACATTTGCGATTTGGTTTTTTGGAATCCGTCCGTAGTTAATAATTGATATGATGTTAAAGAGATTTAAGAATTATTGAAATTCAGAAATTGCAGTAAAATAAAAAAAATGAAAAATAACAATAACAATAAATTAATATAAACTTCTAGCATAAGGAAATAGGAAATATTAAATTTTAGCATGCATGGAGCAAACATTAAAGGGTACCGATACGCTCTGGCTCCATTAGCATGCTTATGCGGCATTCTTCAGTCAATGCGAATGAAGATATTCCGCGTTAGACATCCTCATTCTAGTAATGCTTCAATCTTTGGCCATTGACCGCGAATTCATTCTCAGTGGCTTCGTTCTTGATCCAAACTGCTCCTCCCGCTTTTACCTGTGTAATATAGAATGGTCTAGACCACATAGATCTGAGCTTTCCTGAAAACAAACGAAGTCTAGGGTTAAATAATAACACTTGTTGTACAACTTCGAAAGTACGAGGGTTTAGCCGTCGATCATGCCATCTTTTGGTTATTTCCTTGTATACCTTCGTATTTTCGTACAAAAAGAATCTATGTTCTTCTAAATTGAGCAATTGCATCATTCTTACCGCTCCTGCTTTCTGAAGATCTAAATTTAATCTTTTTAGCGCCCAGTAAGCTTTATGCTCTAGCTCGATTGGTAAGTGACATGCTTTCCCATACACTATCCTATAAGGTGACATATTCAGCAGCGTTTTCAATGTTGTTCTATAAGGCCAAAGTGCATCATCTAATCGCATGGACCAATCCTTCCAGTTGGGTCCCACGACATTCTCTAGAATTCTTTTGATTTCTCGGTTTGAAATTTTGGCTTGTCCATTGGTTTGCGGATGATAGGGTGTTGCAATGCGATGCTTGATGTTGTACTTATGCAGCACGTGTGGCATTGCTCTGTTTCTAAAATGTGTCCCTTCATCACTGATGATTTCTCGTGGCGTTCCAAACCTTGAAAAAATATTCCTATTAAGGAATCTTATAACAATCTGGCATCATTCTTAGGTGTATCCACTGCTTCTATCCATTTTGACACGTAATCAACCGCTAGTAGAATGTACAAATTTCCACTTGAAGGAGGAAATGGACCCATGAAATCGATTCCCTAGACGTCAAATAACTCAACCTCTAAGATCGAAGTCAATGGCATTTCGTCTCTTTTTCCTATGTTTCCCTTCTGCTGGCACTTATCGCATGTCTTTGTATAGTGATGCGCATCCTTAAATATGTTAGGCCAAAAGTAGCCGGATTGAAAAATCTTCGTTGCAGTTCGCATTTCTCCGAAATGTCCTCTGTAAAGCGATGTGTGGCATGAATCTAAAATTGCGTTCTTCTCATGCTCTGCTACGCATCGGCGTATTATCCCGTCAGCACATTGCTTATAAAGATACGGTTCATCCCAGAAATAGAATTTCGTGTCATGGAAGAAGCATTTTGCTTGCTGTTGCGTCATCTGGGATGGAATGATATGGCTTGCTAAATAATTGACAATGTATGCGAACCAATGGGCATTTCTTTCTTCTATTACTTTCAACGCAAAAACTTGCTCATCAGGGAATTTTTTTGATATGCAGAGCATAATTGTGTTAGGATATGTGACCTTAAGTCATGACAGGTGATCTGCCACAACATTCTCGCATCCCTTTTTGTCCTTGATTTCTATGTCAAACTCTTGCAAAAGGAGTATCCATCTAATCAGCCTTTGTTTTGCATTAGCTTTGCTCATTAAGTACGTTATGGAAGCATGGTTAGTGAACAAGGTTACTTTGGATCCGACTAGGTAGGAACGAAATTTTTCCAGTGAATATACTACTGCTAGAAACTCCTTCTCTTTAGTTGTGAAGTTCAGTTGTGCTTCCGTTAGAGTTCTACTCGCGTAATAAATAGGATGGATTAGATTTTTCTCCTTTTTGTCCCAAGATAGCTCCTATTGCGTAGTCGCTGGCATCGCACATGAGCTCGAATGGTTTTCCCCAATAAGGAGTTATCATTATTGGTGTAGAAATCAGAGCCCTTTTTAATTGCTCAAATGCTTGAATACAATGTGCGTCAAAATTGAAGGTTCTCTCAGTTTCCAGGAGTTCGCAAATGGGTTTTGCTATTTTTGAGAAATCTTTAATGAATCGCCTGTAAAACCCAGCATGGCCTAAGAAACTGCACATGCTTTTCACGTTCTGTGGTGGCTGTAATTTTTCTATTGCTTTTACTTTTGCTTCATCAACCTCCACTCCATTCTTAGAGATTTTGTGCCCAAGGACAATTTCTCAAGGTTTGCTAAACAATTGCGGAAGTTGATTCCAAATACTGTAAATTCATCCATAAAGACTTCCATAACTTCTTCGAGCATGTCTGAGAAAATAGACATCATACATCTTTGAAAGGTGGTGGGTGTTTTACATAATCCAAACGACATTCTTTTGAAAGCAAATGTTCCATAAGGGTAGGTGAATGTAGTTTTCTCCTGGTTCTTAGGATCTATCATGATTTGATTGTAGCCAGAATATCAGTCTAGGAAACAGTAATAGTTCTTTCCTATGATGCGGTCTAACATTTGGTCGATATAAGGTAATGGAAAATTATCCTTCTTTGTTGGCTCGTTCCACTTGCGGTAGTACATACACACTCGCCATCCAGTAATTGTTAGTGTGGCAATTAATTCATCCAATTCTTTTGCAGTTCCATCCTCCTCTCTCCGCTCTAGCCAGTGATCCACTTTGAATAGAACTCAACGTTGTGCGCTAGGTTTCAAGGTCAGATAAGGCTTTTCAGATAAATGTTGGCAGAAAGAAGTAAAGAAAACAATTCCCTTTTCCATATCAAATTTTTCTTAGTAGTGATTCTGTCAAGATATCGAGTAGTTCACATAGATACATCAAAGGCCTGCCAGTGCCTTCAGGCGAGAAAGAAAGAGACTTCAGAATTTCCTTCTTTACTACCTCCTTCATGGCAGGGTTTAAGCGTTTTTGATGTTCCACTGAAGTTTCGGAATCGTCCTCGAGAATGATTTTGTGCATACAAATCGTGGGGATGATGCCTATTATACCTGCCAGAGTACATCCAATTGCCTTTTTGTGCTGCGCGAGTAGTGCAGTAGCACCTGCCGTGCTCCATGGTTAAGTTCGAAGATAAGACAACTGGTAATGTCTCTTTTTTCTCCAAGGTAGACATACTTTAAATGATCGAGGAGAGATTTTGGTTCTACCGTAGGAGGTTCATCTACTGAAGGTTGTTGCTTAGAGCTGCAGTTTGCTCCCATATTCAGTGCATCACAATAATGCACCCTGTCTGTTGTGTCGTCCATTTCATTATCCTTGAAATCCTCTGCTTCCTCGATATGGTCCTTAATAATCGGCCATTGTAACATCCCAGAATTCTATTCCGGTTCCAAGTTTCAGGTTTCCAGGGTTAGAACATTTTGACAAGTTTGGAGGTCTTCTAATGACAAGGGTGTTGGATTTGGGAGTTTGGCTTTTAATTGTGTGTTTGTTGGGACTCGAAGGGTGTTGGATTTGAGAGTTTGACTTTTAAATAAAATAGGAGAATAAAAGTATCACCGCTGGGATTCATATGAAGGATTTACAAGGGAGTTTGGAGGCTTGTTCTAAAAAGAAGAAAAAAAAGGAAAATAGTGTTGTTGGTGGGATTCGATGTCGAGTGGCCAAGGACACATGGCATCTAGGGATTGGTTGGTCGATTAAGAGGAAGAGGGACCTAAAGTTAGGTGGATTCTTTCCCCAACCTAGCCGCACGCACTTTCTCTCTTCTCCCTCAAGATTGGTGAATTCCTCCTCTCCTTCTCCCTCATCTTGTCGACTTCACCTTCTTCCCCATCTTTTCTCTTGGATTTTCTTGCCTTTGCCGAGAGGAAGCCATTGTCGCAAACCCTAGTGCAAGAACCCTAGCGGAGCCTTCCTTGGTGCCGCAACAATCCTTGTGCCAAGAGAGCTTGTTGCCGACTCCACCTTCTTGCCAAGCAACCGATTTCAACCCCTAGCCAATGAGGTGCACCACCATTGTTGCAAACCCTAGCCGAGGAGGTGTACCACAATTGTTGCAAGCCCTAGCCGAGAAGGTGTACCACAATTGTTGCAAGCCCTAGCCGATGAGAGTTATCACCTTGTCGCACAACCCTAAGCAAAACAACCCCTTGTTGTCGCAAGCAACCCTAGCCACAAGCACCACCTAGCTAAGACCTTGGGAGTGCCGCACATCTCAATTGCAATCCTTGCTTACCGAAGACTTGCCCTAGCCGAGATCACCTTGTGCAAGTATTGTGGCTGAGAGCACCTTGCAGCCAAGGGCCTCCCTTGGTTTTTCCCTAATGCTTGGCCGAGAGCACTTGTGTTGTTAGTAGGGTAGTTTCTTGAACTCTTTGTTCCTAGTTTCTAATTCGGTTAAACTGCTAGCTAGTCGTAATATGTGTTTGTATGCTATTGCTAGGTTTATGTTGACAATGCAACTCAACATTGTTATTATTGTTTTCTTGCTTGTTACCAGGTAAGGATCTCTTACCAGGGTTGTGTGGACTCTGCGATATTTTTGGATTGTATCTTGTGTATTTGTTGATTGTTACGAGCATGCTTAGTGGATAGGTTGCATGTTGTTGTTGTGTGTTGCAAGCATGTTTAGTCGATAAGATCTATCTTCGATTCTATTTCCGGCTAGCATGTATATTCTTTGTTGACATGTTAGTATCATGCTAAGTTGTTATTCTAGCATGTTTCCCGTTATGTATGTGAACTACTAGTATCCTACTAGGACTTGTTTTGAGCTTGTTTCATTTGCTAGAACAAGATATATTTCCTAGATAAAACTTGTCAGGTTGTTTTCATCCAGAGGCTAAGAGTGGACATAACATATCTTGTCCCCATAGATCGAGATCAGTGAGGACTTGTTCCTGCCACCGACAGCCGGGCGTGGTTTAGCTAATCGCACCGGCATAAGCCTAGTTTGTAGCCTACTAGAGCGGAACCCGTCACGGGTGCAAGCCTGCCCGGAGACAGTTCTTAGCTTCAATTCGGGGGTACAGGCTGCTACAGTTGAATGCCAAGGGCCTTGCACTATTGTATATCAGTGACACCGCTTCTAAGTCTTTAGGCATGCGTACCTAGACCGGCGTAGTTTGTCCTTTGGCCCCCACATTTACACGGTTTGTAGTAGCATGTGGTGTGCGCGCACATGCGTTATGCGCCAGGCGGACAACGACCTCGGGCTAATGTTCGTGAGAACACCACTTCCGTTCTAGTTTAGGGCCAGACTTTGGGTACTCTCCCGTTTGTCATAAGAATAGCTTAATCGAGGGTAAGAGGCCCTCGAGGATAACTTTTGAGTTGGTCATTTGGCCGAGGGAGAAAGACCCTCGAGGGTGGTCTAACATCTATTTCGGATCGAATTTTGAGTTGATCATTTTGCCGAGGGAGAAAGACCCTCGAGGATGTCATTTGGAATTTGTTATGAGAGCCAATCATTACACTAGAAGTAGGAGACTTCCGAGGATCCTGGGCTTGCCCTGTTAGCTCGTTGAGTAAAGATCTGAGTTGGTAACCATCTGCATGTATACTAGGATGCTAGATGATTGATGTATCGTATTTTACCCCAGTTGGGGATTATTACTAAGTGCTTTGTACTCACCTTTATTTTCTGTGGTTATCCTCCAAGTAACTTGGGACAACACAAAGACAGCTAGCGGAGGGAGCTGCATGATCATGAGAGCTGCCAGCACTCTGACCTGTTTATATTGCATTTTGTTATCGAGTATGTAGTTGGACACGGAGTCTATAAGGGAACTATGTCATTTGTTGTTTAAAACTATTTTGGATGCTTTGTTAAATCACTGGCTAGGACATGTTTTGTTTTTAACAACTTTTATTTTATGGATATTTGTTGGAAAGAGTTTTTAATGTTCCCCCTCTATTGTTGTTTAAAATTTTTTAACTGGCACTTTGAAATGGTTGTATATATTTCCATGCATGCTGAGTGAGAACCTAGGTTTATGACCATATTTTGGGTCGGGTTCTTACAGTTGGTATCAAAGCACAGAGTCATAGATTATGTAGACTAACCTGCTTTGTTGGTTGTTTGTCCCCATGATCATCAGAACTCCACGGCCGTCAGGTTTTTCTAAGTTCATTATTTAAGGGTTTTATTACAGTACTGCATCTAGTATACATGTGTTACCCTTTGTTGGCAGTGAGAGTCCGAGAGTGGACTAACACTTTGTGGTTTCCATGTAGATCGCCAGTATGCCGGTTACATGTAGTGGTGCATGACCGTCCAAAACCACGAACAGAGGGGGTGGAGGCTGTTAACTTGCCTAGAGAGGGGGTGGAGGCTGCTATACCTCAAGGTACAACTCTAGGAGTAGAGTTTTCTGCTATGCGTGATATGATGATGGGCCTAATAGGTGAGCAGAGAGCTAAGACTCAGGCGCAGCTTGGAGCGTAGAGGGAGAAGTCTAGGGCAAAGATAGCCCAGCTGACGCAACTTATTCAGCAGTCACCCCCAGTAGCTCCAGTAGCCCCGGAGGTTCCTCCGGAAGGGTAGGATCATGATGATGACTTAGATGGTGCAATTGGAGTAGCCGAGTTTGGCAAGTGGCTCAAAGACTTTACCAAGTAGAAGCCTAGAGTTTGATGCTTCAAAGAATCCATTAGTGGCAGTAAAGTGGTTGGCTAAAATGGAGTATATCTTTAGGGTGATGGGATGTCCCAATGTCCAGAGGACGAGATGTACAGCCCATGTTCTTACAGACAAGTTGTGTGGTGGTGGGAGTCCACAGAAAGGGCTAGACAAGTAGGATCTCCACCAGCCACCTGGAAGTTCTTTAGAACTAAGTTTCGAGCCAAGTATGTCAGTGATGAGGCTTAGTAGGAGATGGCGGAGGCCTTCTCAAATCTAAAGCAGGGTACAGATAGCATAGCCGCGTATGAGAAGAAGTTCTCAAAGTATAGTTATTTTGCCCTAAAGCTCATAGCCACAGAAAAGCTCAAGACCAAGAAGTTCATTAGCGGGCTGAGAAAGGAGGTTGCTCAGGATGTACGAGTACTAGCTCCTAAGTCATATGCTAGAGCCATGGAATTGGCCACCATTTACAATTCCAAGTACCCGCCGATACAGGTTCTTGTTGCACCAGTTCAATCTGTTCAGCAGTACTCAGGGTAGAAAAGAAAGTTTGAGTCTTCAAGTGGGTCCCGTTCAGGTGGACAGCAAGCACGCCATCAGGGCCAGTTCAGAGGTCGAGATCAGCGCTGATTTTAGAATAGACTGTAGGACCGCTAGCAAGGCGTTATTAGGCAGCCACCTCAGTGCCACACTTGTGGCAAGGCACAGTTTGGCATTTGTGGAGCATCACCCCATGCTTGCTATAAATGTGGCAAAGAGGGGAATTTAGCTAGAGCTTGTACCTAGGCTAGTTAGTTCGTGGGCTAGACCGACGCCGACCGCTGAGATTCGCAGCTTTCTAGGTTTGGCAAGTTACTACTTGCATTTTGTTAAGGATTTTTCCGCTAAGCCGCACCTCTGACTAGATTGACGAGAAAGGGTGTAGACTTCGTTTGGGACACTAGTTGTGAGGAAAGTTTTTCCCAGCTAAAGCGTAGTTTGACGACAGCACCAGTGTTGGTAGTTCCCAAGGGAACAGGTGGGTTCGTAGTCTATAGTGATGCTTCCAAGTTCGGTTGAGGTTGTGGGTTGATGCAGCATAGGAAGGTGATTGTGTATGCTTCCCGACAGTTAAAGCCTTATGAGAAAAACTACCCGACTCATGACATGGAGTTGGCAGTTGTAGTGTTTGCTTTAAAGATCTGGAGGCATTACTTGTATGGTGACAAGATTCAGTTGTTTACAGATCACCAGAGCCTTAAATACTTCTTCACCCAGAAGGAGTTGAACATGAGACAGAGAAGATGGCTCGAGTTAGTAAAAGACTACGACTGCGCGATTTTGTATCGCCCATGAAAGGCCAATGTTGTGGCCAATGTTTTATGTAGGAAGACGTCGCATTCCACAACCTTGTTGAGCTCCCAGATTGAATTGCGAAAGAGTTTTAGCAAGCCGGTATTACTGTTATGTTGGGAGAGGTCACCATGGTAGCCAAGTTGGCAGTTCAGCCGTCAATTAAACAGAGGATCATTGATGGCCAGCTGAGTGATCCCAAGATGAAAAGACTGATCGAGAAGGTTCAGGCAGATGGCGACTTCAATTTTGTTATAGCACCAGACGGAGGTTTGAGATATAGAGGTCGTTTGTGCATTCCAGATGATGTAGGACTACGTGCCGAGTTGCTTACTGAGCCTCATAGTTCCCCATTTACTTGGCACCCGGGAGGTATCAAGATGTATCAGGATCTTAAGCAGACGTTCTAGTGGATGGGTATGAAAAGAGATATAGTTGAGTTTGTTAGCCGGTGTCTTACTTGTCAGCAAGTGAAAGCTCCCAGACAGAAACTGGTAGGTCTGTTGAAGTCGTTGAGCGTTCACCAGTAGAAATGGGATGAGATTACGATGGATTACATTTCTAGGTTGTCGAGGACACCAAGAGGGTTTACTAGCATCTGGGTTGTTTTGGATTGGCTAACTAAGAGTGCACACTTTATCCCTGGTAGAATTAACTATACCGTAGAACAGTGGGCACAGTTGTTTTTGGAGTAGATCGTTCGGTACCATGGGGTACCAGCAAAGATCGTTTCAGATCGTGACTCTCGGTTCACTTCTCGCTTCTAGAGAGTGCTCTAGAAGGGTTTGGGCACTGAGTGCAGTTTCAACACTGCTTTTCACCCCAGGCAGATGGTCAGACTAAGAGGGTGAACCAGATCCTTGAGGATATGCTGAAAGCCTGTGTGTTGAACTTTCCAGGCAGATGGGACCAGTACCTGTATTTGATGGAGTTTGCATATAAGCGGGGGAAGTTGAGCCCCAAGTTTAAAGGGCCCTTTGAGATCCTTCAGCGGATTGGTGCAGTTGCTTACCGTTTGGCGTTGCCCCTGTCATTGGCAGTAGTGCATAATGTCTTACATGTTTCGATGTTGAGACAGTATGTGGTAGACCCGACACACGTAGTTGATCACGAGCCGTTAGAGCTGAACAAAGATTTCAGCTTCGAGGAGAAGCCTGTGCAGATTCTTGCCCGGGAGCGCCAGACCTTGCGTAATCGGGAGATCAACCTAGTGAAGGTTCAATGGAGAAATCAGAGGGCAGAGGAAGCCACTTGGGAGTGAGGACGAGATGAGAACGCATTACCCAGAGTTGTTTTAATCATAGGACTTTCGGGGACGAAAGACTTAAAATGAGGGAGTATTGTAACCGCCCAGAATTCTATTATGGTCCCCAATTTCAGGTTTCTAGGGCTGGAATGCATTTTGAGAAGTTTGGAGGTCTTCTAGTGAAAAGTGGAAAAATAAGAACTAATTGGGTGTTTGTTAAGACTCGAAGGGTGTTAGATTTGGGAGTTTGACTTTTAAATAAAATAGGAGAATAATAGTGTCACCGCTAGGACTCGAAGGGAGGATTTACAAGGGAGTTTGGAGGCTTGTTCTAAAAAGAAGAAAAGATAGGAAAATAGTGTTGTTGGTGGGATTCGATGCCGAGTGGCCAGGGACAAGTGGCATCCAGGGATTGGTTGGTCGATTAAGAGGAAGGGGGACCGAAAGTTGGGTCGATTCTTTTCCTAACCTAGTCGCACGCATTTTCTCTCTTCTCCCTCAAGATTGTCGAATTCCTCCTCTCCCTCTCCTTCATCTTACCGACTTCACCTTCTTCCCCATCTTTTCTCTTGGTTTTGCTCGCCTTTGCAGAGAGGAAGCCATTGTCGCAAGCCCTAGTTCAAGAACCCTAGCTGAGCCTTCCTTGGTGCCGCAATAATCCTTGTGCTGATAGTTCTTGTTGCCGACTCCACCTTCTTCCCAAGCAACCGATTGCAAGCCTAGCCGAGGAGGTGCACCACCATTGTTGCAAGCCCTAGCCGAGGAGAGTCATCACCTTGCTGCACCACCCTAATCAAAACAAGCCCTTGTTGCCACAAGCAACCCTAGCCGCAAGCACCACCTAGCCGAGACCTTGGGAGTGCTGCACATCTCAATTGCAATCCTTACTTCACCTTGTGCAAGTATTGTGGCCGAGAGCACCTTGCAACCGAGGGCCTCCCTTAGTTTTTCCCTAGAGCTTGGCCGAGAGCACTTGTGTTGCTAGTGGGGTAGTTTCTTGAACCCTTTGTTCCTAGTTTCTAGTTCGGTTAAACTGCTAGCTAGTCGTAATATGTGTTTGTATGTTATTGTTAGGTTTGAGTTGACGCTATAGATCAAGGAGCACATTGTTATTATTATTTTCTGCTTGTTACCAGGTAAGGATCTCTTACCAGGGTTGTGTGGACCCTGCGATATTTCTGGATTGCATCTTATGTATTCGTTGATTGTTACGAGCATGCTTAGTGGATAGGTTGTATGTTGTTGTGTATTGTAAGCATGTTTAATGGATAAGATCTATTTTCTGTTCTGATTGCGACTATCATGTATATTCTTTGTTGTCATGTTAGTATCATGCTAGGTTGTTTGTCTGGCATGTTTCCCGTTATGTATGTTTCCTAGATAGAACTTGTCAGGTTGTTTTCATCCAGAGGTTGAGAGTGGACATAACTTATCTTGTCCCCAAAGGTCGGGATCAATGAGGACTTGTTCCCGCCCCCGGAATCCGGGTGTGGTTTAGCTAACCGCACCGACATAAGCCAAGATTGTAGCCTGCTAGAGCAGAACCTGTCACAGGTGCAAGCTTGCCCAGAGACAGTTCTTAGCTTCAGGTCGATGATACAGGCTGCTATAGCTGAGTGCCAAGGGCCTCACACTACTGTAGATCAGCGACACCGCTTCCGAGTCTTTAGGCATGCGTACATGGACCAGCATAGTTTGTTCTAAGGCCCCCACATTTATGCGGTTTACAATAGCATGAGGTGTGCGCGCACACGCGTTATGCTCCGGGTGGAGAGCTCCCTTGAGCTAATGTTCGTGAGTACACCACTTCCATTCCAGTTTAGAGCTAGACTTCGGGTACTCTCCCGTGTGTCATAGAAACAGCTTGGCCGAGGGTTAGAGGCCCACGAGGACACCTATTTGGGATAAGCTTTTGAGTTGGTCATTTGGTCGAGGGAGAAAGACCCTTGAGGGTGTCTGACATCTATTTGGGATCAACTTTTGAGTTGATCATTCGCCCGAGGGAGAAAGACCCTCGAGGATGTCATTTAGGATTGGTTAGGAGAGTCAATCATTAGACTAGAAGTAGGAGACTTCCGAGGATCCCAGACTTGCCCTGTTAGCTCGTTGAGCAAAGATCTGAGTTGGTAACCGTCTGCATGTATACTAGGATGCTAGATGATTGATGTATCGTATTGTACCCGGGTTGGGGATTCTTACTGAGTGCTTTGCACTCACCCTTATTTTTTGTGGTTATCCACTAGGTAACTAGGACAGCACCGGGATGGCTAGCGGAGGGAGCTACATGATCATGGGAGTTGTCAGCACTCTATCTTGTTTATACTGCATTTTGTTATCCAACATGTAGTTGTGCACGGAGTCTATAGGGGAACTATGCCATTTGTTGTTTAAAACTATTTTGGATGTTTTGTTAAATCACTGGTTAGGACATGTTTTGTTTCTAACAGCTTTTATTTTATGGATATTTGTTGGAAAGAGTTTTTAATGTTCTCCCTCTATTATTGTTTAAAACTTTTTAACTAGCACTTTGAAATGGTTGTATATGTTTCCATGTGTAATCGAGAGCGTGAGACTAAAAAGTCGTTCTACTTTTATTAGACGAGGCATTGCCTTTTTATAGAATACATAACAGCCCTAATGGGCCTATTGGGCCTAAATCTAGGAAAGCAGGAATATATACAAAACACATATATACATATAATCCTAACACTCCCCCTCAAGTTGGAGCAAATATGTCTATCATGCCCAGCTTGTTGTAGAGATAGTTTATGCGAACTCCATTTAGCGCTTTGGTGAATATATCACCCAACTGTTCCCCAGTCTTCACATAACTCGTTGAGATCAAGCCCTGCTGCATCTTTTCTCGAATGAAATGACAATCAACTTCAATGTGTTTTGTTCTTTCATGAAACACTGGATTTGAGGCAATGTGGATAGCTACTTGATTGTCACACCATAATCTCACAAGTATTGTAGTTCTCATCCCGATCTCGTTAAGTAGCTGAACAAGCCACACTATCTCACATGTCACTTGTGACATGGCTCTGTACTCCGCTTTAGTGCTTGATCGGGATACTACATTTTGCTTCTTACTCTTCCAAGACATTAAATTTCCTCTCATGAACACACAGTACCCTGAGGTCGACCTTCTTTCTTCTTTAGAGCCTGCCCAGTCAGCATCTAAATAACACTCAATATTAGAGTGTCCATGATTCTTATAACACACTCTTTCCAAGAGCAGATTTTAGATAACTCAAAATCTGTTCCACGACTGTCCAATGATCTACTGTGGGAGATGACATAAACTGACTTACTATACTCACAGAATAAGAAATCTGGTCTTGTGATTGTTAAATAGTTCAGTTTTCCAACCATCTTCCTGTGTCTTTCAGGATCAGAAAAAGCTTCTCCTTCTTTGACAAGTTGTTGATTTGGTACCATCGAAGTACTACACGGCTTCACACCTAACTTTCCTATTTCAGTCAATAAGTCAAGAACATACTTCCGTTGAGACAACAAGATTCCCTTCTTACTTCTCATGACTTCAATACCTAAGAAATATTTCAGGTTCCCAAGATCTTTGGTACTAAATTGGCTATGGAGGAAAGGTCTTCAGTGAAGTTATCCCAGACTCATCACTTCTAGTGATTACAATATCATCAACATACACTACCAGTAACACAATTTCGCAATTAGATCGACGATAGAACACAGAATGATCTGAAGAACTCTTATGCATTCCAAACTTCTCAAGAGCTTGACTGAATTTTACAAACCATGCTCGGATGCTCTGTTTCAACCCATACAACAATTTACGAAGACGACAAAGCTTAGCATACTCCCTCTGAGCAATAAACCCAGGTGGTTGCTCCATATACACCTCCTCAAGGAGACCACCATGCAAAAAAGAATTCTTAATATCAAGCTGATATAGTGGCCAATCATTAGTAGCAGCCAGAGAAACAAACAATCGAATCGACGTCATTTTCGCAACATGTGAAAAGGTTTTACTGTAATCAATACCAGAAGTCTGGGCATACCCCTTAGCCACCAAGCGTGCCTTGAGTCGCGCAACAGATCCTTCTGAATTCATCTTGATAGCAAACACCCACTTGCAACCAATCGTCTATTTTCCTTCCAGACGAGCAACTAACTCCCAAGTTCCATTTGCATCCAACGCAGCCACCTCCTTGACCATTGCCTAGTGCCACCCAAAGTGGGACAAAGCCTCACCAATTGTTTTAGGGACAGACACAGAATCAAGTGAAGTCAGAAAGGATAAAGATGGTGATGACACTTGACGATAGGACACAAACGAGGAAATAGGATACGTGCAAGCACGCTTACCTTTACGAAGAGCTATGGGCAAATCAAGATCATCATTAGATTGCAAGTCAGATGATGAAAAGCTCACTGGTATAGGCCTGCCTCTGAGGATTGCGAACTCCTGGTGTAAACTGAGAAATTGGTGGACAAGACGGAACATGGAACGATAAAGGTGGTTTGGAGCCACTAGATTCAAAGACCACCTCATAAATCAACACATCATCCTCAGAAGAAGAAGGAATGGGCAAAGAACTGAACCGTGTATCCTAAAAGAAGGTAACATCTGAGGAAACAACATACTGATTCGTGCTAGGGCAATAACAATGATAACCCTTCTGAACTCGAGAATGCCCAAGAAAGATACATTTTAAAGACTTTAGGTCGAACTTGGTACGGTGAGGACGAACATCACGCACAAAACATGTACAACTAAAGATCTTTGGGGAAATATGAAACATTTCCTTAGATGGAAACAAGACCTAGAACGAGATTTGATTATTGAAAACAGACGAGGCATTCGATTAATGAGGAAACACGATGTAGTAACAACATCAACCGAAAAAGTGTTTCGGAACGTTCATATGGAAGGACAAGGCTCTCGCGGTTTCAAGCAAATGCCTATTCTTACGTTCAGCCACTCCATTTTGAGATGGAATATCTGCACAAGACAATTGATGAAATAATACCCTTGTCCCTGAGATAAGCACTAAGGATACTCGAAAAGCACTCACCCCCATTATTAGTATGCAAGACTTTGATAGATACATTAAATTGATTACGAATTTCAGCATTAAAGGCACAAAAATGCGAAAACAACTCAAAACGATTTTTCATTAAATAAACCAAAGTAAGACGGGAAAAGTCATCAACAAAAGTAACAAAATAACGAAATCTTGTTTTAGACACAACAGGACTCCGACCCCAAACATCTGAATGAACTAACTCAAATGGAGCATTAGCTCGTTTATTGACTCTAGGAATAGAACTCAAACGATGAAACTTTGCAAACTCACAAGACTCACAATTCAAAGATGACATCTTATTAAAATCAGGAACCAACTTCTTCAAGACAGACAACGATGGGTGACCCAACCGACAATGAACCTCGAATGCAGATGCATTGCTCGCACAGGCTATAGCTCGGACTGGTTGTTGATCCAAGATGTAAAGACCCCCAGCTTCATGCCCCCTACCAATAATCTTCTTCGTCAAATGATCCTAAAACAAGTAATAACCAGGGAAAAATGAAACAAAACCATTGAAGTCACGAGACAATTAACTCACAGAAATCAAATTATATGAGAACTTAGGTAGGCACAAGACAGAAGATAATGATAGGGTAGGGGTAAGTGTGACCGATCATGAGCCCTGAACAGGAGACAAGGATACATCTGCCAATGTAACAGCAGGAAAACCAACAGTTGACAACGAAGTGGAAAACAAGTTAATATTACCTGTCATATGAGCAGTGGCTCCAGAATCGATGACCCACTTCGTAGATGACGAAAGCAGGCAATGATTGTTACCTGACTCTACCAAGGTTGCATTGGGATGAGGGTTTGAAGACGACGATTGCGATGATGCGTTTGAAATCCGGAGTTGAGCAAACTCGTCAGTCATATACTGATCACTGGAAGCAAGTTGGGCTATCTGACGTCTTTGATTATGATACTTTAGCCTCATGCAGTCTCTCTTGAGGTGCCTTGGGTTATGGCAATAATAACATTTTATTTCCGCGGCTCGTTCTTCTCATTGTCAACCTGTGCAATAATTCAGGCAATTTGTTATCACCTAGGTAAAAAAAACCTAGTCGAACTATTTACGGAGCGTTTGGAGTAATGAGAATGAAAATGATTATGGAGGGAATACAAATATATAAGAGAACACTGGGAGAATTATTAACAAGGACAATGATTATCTATGTTCGGGGTAAGGAACTATTACTTGTGTTTAAAAGTGATTATGGGGTCAATGAAATGTGAATATGGGGGAGTGAAACAATAAGAGGAATGAATAGTAATCGTTGATTATGGAAAAATGATTATTGATTAAGAAGGAAATGATTATCGGTGTTCCTTCTTAATTCTAAGAGAGAATAATGATCTCCTTAAGAGCCTTACATATCGAGATTCTGACAGCAGTGAAGCATGCTCTTTTCTAAGGCACTCAATCTGACCAAACAAGTCTTTGAGAAGTCGAGTTGCTTCAGACAAAACGGACGCATTTCCATTGTTTGGTTCTTTTAGCTCAGCAGATAACCATTCAAAGGATGAGAAGTGCTGAATTGGAGCATATCAATATCGAGCTATAGTACATAAGAAGATACTTGCTCCAACAGGTTTATAAATATGCTTACAAACTACTGAGGCGTATCATAATGAAAGTAAGACGTGCAGACGGCATATGTTTTTGTGACCTGCTCCTTCCCGGAATACAAAAATTCCACGAACTTCATAAGTTCTTTACAGTAGAACAATGACTTATCAAGTCCACAATTTCATCATTCATGGAGTTTGTAATCTGATTGTATAGACGTGCATCCTCACTATCCCAACGCTTTTTTCCTTCCTCATCCGTAGGTGGTTTTCTATCAACATGGACCTCTAGCTCATTGTATAGTAGATGATTTCTAATCGTTCTACTCCAATCAAGGTAATTCGAACCATTCAACTTGCGCTTTGTAATCTTCATCGAGTGAGAAATCACACTAGTATGCTTATTGTCGCCCATACTACCTTGATTTAATCAAAATTGGCAGTAAGTAACTTGATATTTCATAAAATCAGAACTGAATATAGTAGAAAAACATAACAACAGTATCAGTTGACGGTCAGATTTGGAACAAAAAAATTGCCAAAAAATAAGTTTTGACTCCACGGATGTGTAGAGCTTTTCATTACGAGAAAAACCCACTAAAAAACACGAGAAACGAAGCTCGAGTGCGCTGCCAAACGCAATTGCAAATTTACGGTGCACAGATTCTACAAACAGCACAGAAAACGATAGATTTGGAGCAAACGAGACCCGAAAAATGAAAACTAACCTTGCACCCTTGTCGACGTCGATGTTACAGAAAAAAAACCCAACAAAAAACACCCCGATCCGACTTCTCACATGCCCACACGAGTAGTTTAAAAATTCTATCAGCTGCACACTTCCGACGGCAAGTGTGGCTTCCTTGTTTATCCGTTGACAGCGATTTTTTAGTATGTTGTAGTTCGGGACGTGGGCTTTCGGAATATGTAGGTTGTGTCGAAAAATGGCAGAAACAAACTCTGACAGCAGCAGCAGTTTTCTGACGCGAATTTCTGACGACGGCAGCTGTTGGAACAGAAACCCTAATTTCGAATGTTGGAAAAAAGAAAAAAAAACCTAATAGATCTGATACCATGTAATAGAGAGCGTGAGACTAAAGAGTCGTTCTACTTTTATTAGAAGAGGCATTACCTTTTTATAGAATACATAACAACCCTAATGGGCCTATTGGGCCTGAATCTAGAAAAGCAGTAATATATACAAACACATATATACATATAATCCTAACACCATGCATGCTGAGTGAGAACCTAGGTTTATGACCATATTTTGGGTCGGATTCTTACAGCCATTCCTGCTATTGGTTGGACATAATCGCTTCTTATAGTAGTACTTCTAGGTGGCTGACGTCGAAGTTATCTTCTATGTCAGGCTGTTTCATCGAGTCGAATATGTTGTATTGAATCTGTTGGTCGTTCATCCTTAAGGTGATTGTTCCTTCGTAAACATCTTCTAATGTGCGCCCAATCTTCAAGAATGGTCGTCCCAAAATGATTGGAACTTCTAAATCTGCATCGTAGTCTAGAATGATGAAATCCGCGGGAAAAACGAACTTGTCGACCTGAACCAGGATGTCTTCAATTTTTCCATTAGGAAAAGTTATCAACCTATCGGCAAGTTGAATCGTGATGGTTATTCATCTTGCTTCACCTATTCTGAATTTCTTGTAAATCGATAAGGGCATCAGATTTATACCAGCACCTAAATCGCACAGTGCTCGCCCAATGTGATGGCTACCGATTTTTACTGGAATAGTAAATTGTCTTGGATCGACTTCTTTCTTGGGAATTTTATTTTGAATAATCACCTTGCATTCCTCGTTCGATGCTACTACCTTGAATTCCTCGAATTTTCTCTCTTCCTTAAGTGCATCCTTTAAGAATTTCATGTAGTTCGGCATTTGTCGAAGTGCATCGACTAAAGGTATGTTAATGTGGATTTGTTTCAAAATATCCATGACTTTTTCGTAATTCGACTCATTTCCCTTTCGTTTAAGCCTTTGAGGGTATGGTGGTGGTGGTGGTTGGTAAAGAGGTAATGGTTTCTCTTTATTCTCTCCTCCCTTTTTTGTTGTAGTTGCCTCCTCGTCATCCTTTAATGGCTCTTGTGGTGGGGTTGATGTAACCTTTGTTCCTAAGAAATTCTTGATTTCTTCACTGTCTACCAATGGTTTTCCACTTCGTAACTCAACTGCATGGACTTGTTCTTTGCCATTTCGCCTAAATCCTTTGTATTTGACGGTAATTGTCCCAGTGGTCTAGCCTTTAAATTTGCGGTGATTTTTCCTATTTGCAGCTCTAGCTCCCGAAGTGTTGCTTGCTGAGTTTTTAACATAGCTTGATGTTCCATCATTACCATGTCATTCTTTGTTATGTAATCATTCAGTGTTGAATCTGAATTCAAAGGTGTGCAGTGCTGTCTCATTTGATTAGCATTGCTGCTCTGTCCTCCCCATGAGAAGTTCGGGTATTTTTTCCATCCAGCATTGTACGTTTCGAGTAGGAATTGTATGGCTGGCGGGAATTAGAATTTCCAATGTAATTGACAGACGTCGAATTCTCACTGCAGAGTTCGTACGCATGATCACCCCCACAAAATGCGTAAAATTCAGGAGTTGATTTTTGAACTGTTGATGCGTTCTGAGGTGCATTCATCTGTACGTTCTTTAGAGTATTAGTTAGTGTGGCCAATTGAGCTTTTATGGCGGCCATTTCACTCAGCTCGAACTTGCTTCCTCTTTTTTCTTGGGTACAACCTCGGCTTAACCTATGGGCGTGAATCTTAGCGGTTGTTTCGATTATCTTATAAGCTTGATTGTATGTTCTGTCCATTAAACAACCTAATGTTGTTGGGTTAAGAATCGCTTTGTCTGCTTCGGTTAGCCTATTATAAAAATGTTCGATTTGAAGCGTATAAGACAGGCCATGGTACGAACATTTCGCTATGAGCTCCTTGTACCGTTCCCATGCTCCCATATAGTTTCATCAGGTTCTTGTATAAAGCTGGTGATTTCATGCCTAGAGTTCATGCTACGTGTTGGATCGGTATGACAACCCTAGAGGGGGGTGAATAGGGTTTTACACAAATTTTCCTAAATAAGCTTAAGATATTCTAAATATCAAACTTTTTACAAGTGCTTAAAAAGAAACAATAATGCACGACACAAGATTGATAAAGATTATGTAAAACCAATTTGATTTAAAGCAATTCGAATTAAGGCATGAAAGACAATACTACAAATTATTTCAAAAGTAAACAAGAAAGAGTTAGAGAAGATGACACCGTGATTTATAGTGGTTCGGCAAGCCTACTCCACTACCCAAGCGCCTCTTGGGATTTTGAAAAACCTTTTTGCTTAACTCTTTCCACGGATTAGAGTTTAACCGTAAATCGCTCCTTTTACGAGTTCAAGAGCAAACTCGATCTTTTCCACGGATCAAGATCAAACCGTTACAAAGTATAGAATTTTTGGGAACACACTTTACAACTCTCTCAAAAGTGTGGATATGCAAATTTTATCTCACAACCAAATCCTCACAATACAATATGTCTCTCAAGAATAAAATCCAAAAGAAAAAGTTGAGAGCTTGGAGAGACCAATAATGGAGTTTTTGATTTTTTAGAGGATTGAATAATAAAAGTTGTGTTTAAATTTTGGAGAAGAAGATTGAGTTTAAAAAGAGAGAGAAATGGAGTAAAAGACAAAATTTAATTTGAGCCATTGGATATATAAAATAAAAAATGAATGGTGGAGATTAAAAGTTAAAAGAAGTAAAAAGATAAAAGGTTAAAAGTTAAAAGGTAAATAGTTAAAAAGTTAAAAGTTAAAAGAATAAATAATATATATAAAATAATAATAATAATAATATTATTATTATTATTATTATTATTATTATTATTATTATTATTATTATTATATATTCAAAATAATCAGAACGGTCACTGACTAGTTCTGATTTTTTTTTTTACCGTTGGAATATATATAAATATATATATACTTTTTTTTTTGTTTTAAATTTCTTTTTCTTTTTCTTTTTCATTTTCTTTTATTTTCATTTTATTTTCAAAATAACCAAAAACCACCATTTGTCACTCATCCAAAGTTCCATATGTCAACTTCTAAATGACCCACGATGTACACTCAGCTGCCACATCACCATCTCGGGATTTTCTTGTTCAAACTTGTTTTGACTATAACTTCATCGTTTCAACTCTGATTTGAGTAATTCAAATTGCATTGGAATCCTTGTTTCGAGCACTAAACTGTTGACATCTTAAAACATCAAAATTGTTAGTAAATAAGATCAGGTTTGTTATCATCAAAATATTAATTAATTAATTAATTAAAATTAATTAATTTGAGATAGGGCCAAATAGCCAACACTACGAGCGCTCGGGTATATTTCGCTACGAAACTATCGACTATTTGTCTCCAAGTGTAAGTACTTGGCAATGTATTTATCTAGTATCTGGCCTTATCCCATAAGGAATATGGGAACAGAAACAGTTGGGTGTCTTCTAAAGAGACGCCAACTTCCTGGTGAGCATCACTAATAGCTAAAAAAATTTGTAAATGCTGATGCGGATCTTTCGATGGAAGTCCCCTAAAAGGTTTATTGATTTTTAGCATGTTATACATATTATTGGTCAATAAGAGGCATTTACCTCCACCGTTTAATCTATCCATACCTGAATATATTAAATAAGTGAAGTCTCCCTATTGCGTTCGCATGGCTCTATCTCTCTCATCTACCTCATGTTCTTGTGGCAGATTGTGATCTTCATTTGCTCCTCATTCCACACCTGTTGCAACTACTGCAGATGGGTTCATCATTCCAGGTTGTTGTTGTGTCATGGGATCTGTCTCGTTGCGAGTGTTCCTTATTTACTCACGTCTCCTCCTTCGAAGGGTTCATTCGATTTCAGGATCAAACACAAGAGAAGTGTTCATGCACTAGTACGTCTAGAATGTTGACAAATGAATTGTCACAAATATATATATATATATATATATATATATTTTAATTCTAAACACTCTCGACTCAAAAATAAAATTGTGCAGTCCTCGGCAACGGCGCCAAAAACTTGATCTGGACTGTGTCCTGTATGGACGCTGGGACCTGTGTACAAACGTGGTTATGATTAGTGAATTGATCCCACAACACGCAAGTATACGTGATCTGTAGCAAGTAGTAAGTAAATTATCATTCTACATAGGGACTGAAAATTTAATTAAGGGAATGTTTAGAATTGAAAAGTAAATTGCATGAAAAAGTGTTGTTGATAAGATTTTAGATTTTCGCAAGAAAAAGAAATAACTAAATCAAATAACAGTTTTAATAAGTTAAGGCTAAACTAGAATACTTGTGAGAGCAGCAGCAATGGAATAGCAAGAAATATGCGGTAAGGGAATCTATCATACTACGCTTATAAACTAATGCTTCCGCATTCGTTCAACACTTAGCCCAGATTCCGCTGCAACTAAGTGTAAATTAAAACCACGCCAAGTATGTAATAGTTTCGCGTTTATTCCTAAACTCCGATTTAAAATGTTGCAACCACAACACTATCTATTAAACGTGCATGATAGACTTAGATCGTTTCCTCTTTTGATTTACAATCTATTAGCTTGTGTGGATAGTCAGTCAACACTTACTGTTTTGATGAAGTACCTATCTTACATGCTCTAGTTTAACCCTTCCAACTCCTTCCTATAACATGCTACTAAAACTCACATTCCCTAGTTTCACCTTAATGAAGATTAGTTTATAATAACAATAAAGAACACAATGCACAATGTAACAAACATCATAGAATTGTATTACTGAATTGAAATAAGTCTAACAATACGTTTTAACAAAACAAAACAAAATAAAATAAACAACAGTAAAGTGTAGCGTAGATCGATTCTCTGTAATTCTCCAAGAAAAAAAACAGACAAGGATCCAGCTCGCCTTCTCAATTACATCATGTCCCTTTTTATAGAGCTAAGTCGTCGAGCCTCCGAAGGTTTCAGAATGGTGAGAATCAATTTTTGCACGAAGATTTCTCTTTTTAATTTCTTGCCATATGTGTTTAATTTGTCTAAGGCAGGAATCCCGTGATTTTAGCAATCTGTCTCTTAATTGTCTAGTTAGTCAACTTCTCGCTGACAGATTCTTCCTTCCTTATTTATTTGTAGTGCAACTGGCCTTGATCTTCCGAGCTTTTAAGTACTCGCGCTCGCGCGTTTTGATTTACTTCATGGAAATGCTTCCTTAGCGCTGACCTTGCGAAATAGAAATAATCATAAGTTTCTGCGAATTTAATGCTATCTGCGCTTCTTTTATCTTTATTTTCATGATACCTGATATTTAGCATTCAACTCCACTAATGCACAACATTAGCAAATTACACCTTAAATGGCGCATTTTGTCTTTGCGGACGCTTGATAGGAATTGAATAATACGCAATATGATCCAAATTTAGGTTGAAATCTGACTCTATTCTACAGTCATTAGTAGGTCACTGAGTTTTACACTGCTACATGTAATTTATATATATGTCAATTAGCTACCATCGCATGTACATTGTGGTGAGTCGGAAGATGAGCCACATGTTGTCCCAGTATGCTACATTAGGTTGTGTCAACGTCTGTTCACTATTTAGAGTGTTAGGATCAACTTTACTAAAACTTGCGTTGCCTTGTGCCAAGAATGGAGTTCACAACGGAAGTTGATTCGCCCATAAATCATTAAGTACGGAAGTATTTATTTGTTAGGGAAGCAAAATACTCTTTGGCTAGTCCGCGCACTTAGTGTTTTCTAAGATTGATTAGTTAGCATTACTCATTACATTATTTATCATATTTATTTTCAGCATCGTTTTTATTTATTTTAATTACAACAAAACAAACCACCACGACTTATCCAATATATTCATGCTTATTTATTTTTTTGCACGACTCTAACTTAAACATTATTAGCTCTAGACATCAATCTCTGTGGGATCGATAAAATTATATACTTATTACTTGCTACAATTCTCGACTGTGTATACTTGCACGTAAGTGATTCTGAGTACACTTAGCATTAGTCAACTTATAATTAATTATTGTTCAATATATTAGCAGTGGAGTCACGTAGTCAAGTTTTTGGCGTTGTTGTCAGGGATTAATTATTTAGAGTTAATATCTTTAGGAAAGAGTAGTTTTTATCGTATAAATGTTGCAATCTTTGAATTTAAGGAAACTCGAGATTCAGATCTATACAACCAACAGGGAAACAGAGTCCAACAAGCAAAACCTTACCACATGCCCGAGCACCAAATGGCATTCAATCATTTTGCGAATCAACAATGGACGTATTATAATATTCCGCAGCAAACATACGAATTTCAGCATTAAGGCTATGCGGAGGAGATCAACATAACACCATTTTGTTCAGATGAGCACTATAAGTCGCAATATTGGGGAGTTTATAGCAGATTCTATCAACATCATTTCGATCAACTAGGAGATCGCAGCAACATGGGATATGCATGGGACACTAGGAGTCATGAACCTAGGAGCTCCATGTATACTTATGGGTAGTTTCTAGAGGACACAACTACAAAAGAAGAAGAATGGCTAAGACGAACACAATGGTTGAGGGACAATGATATTATATCAGAACCTCAATGGCCCCATACTGAGAATCCACGATCTCTAATGAAACCAATGAAAAAACACTCAGAAAGCAGTATACGAGCAGAAGAGACATATCTAAAGGCCGATGTACTTAATGAAGGAGCAACGATAGATCTTTTCTGTGAGGGAGAACTCTCATGGGAAGATTTTTTACTGGCTACAATAGCAAGAGCGAGAGAGGCTAAGGAATTCCAGCTTGCAGCATAAATAAACAGAGATCAAGAGCGACATTATAAGGAACAGAAAGAAGCATGGGCAAGGTTCGCCACTCCTGCCGATCTAGTGGCTGACAAAACAAGAGGTGTTATGAAAGAAAAAGAAGAAGGTTTCAACGTTGATACTGAGCAAAACTCAAATGATGAGAGCATAATTGAAGATGAAATTCTTCAACAAGAAGGCAAGGAAGGTGATAAATCTGCAGAGTCAATTGAGGAAGTTCAAACTGGAAGGGGAGATGCAGAACGAGTCACTCTACAGGAAAACAATTATAGCTTTGAAGATTACAGGCTGCCAGTAATGGTACCTAAGTTTTTCTCGTTTCTATAAGAACACGTATCGAAGGAATTGATTCATCGAGAAAGCGGCACTTGAGTAATTAAAATGAGAATTAGCACAGAACAATACATCCTATCAACGCTAGGATTGATAGAAAGTCTACACATCAAGGCGGATGGAGATGAAAGGCAAGAGAAGGCGATCAAAGATGGAGTCGCCCCAAAACTCTTTATATGGCCAAAATATGGATGAATTATGCCAGACGAAATTAGCACAAAGGTCAGCCCAGATCTGCTCAGCATCATTTTTGGAATGCAAAAACATGGTATTTCTGACTTTGTGCAAAACATTTATTGCTTTTAATTATGTAGATTTTCTATTTATGCAATTTTCTTAATTTATTCTCCTTAAATTATTTTGATTTCGTAATTTTAGGAAGTCTTTCTATATTTGCAATATCCTTTTTTCGTTCGTTTTAGGAAGGAATTGGTTTGAATATTTGAATATTTGTTTTCCTTTTATGATTATTTCCTTCCTTGCACGAGGATTCTGAAATTAATTTCCAAACTCTTTATAAACCTTGTGTGGGGAAGAGTCAATCACTGCATCATTTCTCCGACCCCAGGAAATTATAATTGTGTGAGTTGGTATCTTCATTATGACTTCAACTCGGAAGGTGTTTGGAAAGGCAATAAGGGGCAAACAAGTTATTAAGTGTCAACATTTTTTAGGATCGACACCAAGGTATGGAACCAGAAAGCTATCAGTTGATGAGCAAGGATAGGACATCGGAGAAAGTTTGCATCAACGACAGACAAGAAGTGGAAGGTTCTTTGAGAGAACAGAGGAAAGGAGGAAAACTTTTGCCTCCTACATTATGCTGAATAGTGATGAAGAAACTCCCGAAGAAGTAACGCACTTGGAATTAATGGGTGAGGTCGAAGCAGACCACCCTCGACATGGAAAGATTGAGCCAGAGGAGGAAAAAGATGAATCAATAGAAGAGGATTCAAACGAGAGATTGGACTAAATATATCTGATGATCTTAAGGTCTTAATTCATCGTCTGGGATGGATGAAATATTTCTTCCCGATGATGAATGCAAGAACAGATTGGGGGAGCCAATTCTACGCGAACTTAAACGAAGCAATACCATTATTCTCACGAGTAAATGGTCAACTCGTCGATTGCCGAGCAGCCACATGAAATAAAGCCTTGGCAGCACCCAATGCCCCTACAACATTCTGTCAACAGTTGATCAACTCTCTCATTGCAGAACAAATGAAGGAAGGTCTATCAGTGATCGGAATAATGGGAGCAGAGTGGAATGATCCAACATCAGCACAAAGATACATGATTCTGGAGAATTTGCAGGAGTGGTTGCGGATTATAGAAACAACATTCATACCTTTAGCTAATAGATCACTAATTAGAACGAAAAAAGCAATGCTTCTCGTCGCAATAAAACTCGGGATACGTATTAATCTAGGGAAGATTTTGGAGATGCAAGTGCAGAAATGCGCTGGCGGAATGCAGGAATACATATACTATCCCTTTGCAATTACACAATTATGTGCAGATTAGGGTATCAGACCGCAACGTTGTGACAAGACTCTGATCGTATTTCCATCAAAGGAAAGTGTAGCAACTGAGAGTAAAGGAAATGGAGACACAAAAACCATTGCCGACTTAGCAGGAAGGATAACCAAGCTTGAGGAAATTATGCAGAAATATTTGGCTCAAGTAAAGGAGTAGGACAAAGGAAAGACATAGCAGCAGCAAAACTAATTAGATGGAAGTCTCGTTCTCTTTTACTACGCTTACTGCATTTTATTTTATTTTTCGCATGCATTTCATGAGTAGTAATTTTGTTAGGATCATGCATCTAGAACGCAAATTATATCCCTTATTTATAAATTCAACAAACAATGAAGAATTTAAGTTTGGGGGTGAGGGCAGCCCGATGAATGTTGAGTGAAAAAAAAACATATAAATTAAAGATCAACCTACTCTCGCAAAAACGTCAAGAAAGGCGTATGATCCTAAGAAAACCTTAAGCATTTCGCTGTCTACGAACTAGTGCAAGAGATTAAAAATTATTTTGCTTAGAGAAGTTGTTTGATGTTCAAGCGATTTATGCTAAGAACTACGAAATTCGGTAGAGATGAGTGCAACATGAGAGGAATGCGAAAAGCATAACTGAAACTCCTCAAGGGGTATAAGGATCGGAACATATACCTTAGCAAAGTAAGTTGGGCAAACTTAGACTAGAAGTGATTGCGATATAATAGATTAGGTAACGATGAATACTTGCGATGAGGAACAACCTGTCAGTCATGGTAAGGAAGATTTTAAAGCTAAACCTGAATCTTAAGTTTGAAAACTGAAAAGAAAAAAAAATGTCTTGCTGAAAATACAATATGCGATAAGAATTGCGGAAGTGGATCGGAAAGAGTGAAAATGTTGAATTAACTAAAATGAGCTAACTCGGTGGATAAGCATTACTTGAGGACAAGCAATGATGTAAGTTTGGGAGTGTGATAGCTCTCAAATAGAGCGTATTTTAGGCTGTCATAGTATGCATTATTTTAGAATTACATGGGAAAAACAAGCGCTAATAGAAGAAATATGATAAAAATAACTTAGAAAATCAGCATGCATTCATAGAATAGCATCGGAAGCACAATTCATATTTTTAGCATAAATCTTGAGTAAATTAAACCTAATCAATGTTATTGCCAGGACAATTCAGTGATACCGCGGGAAGAGACCACAGCCCAAACGGTGACCAAAAAGTGCAAAAAGGCGCGGAACACAAAGAGGTTTAATGAGGGTTTACGCGAAAGCTTCTTGTTTCTACTCTAATACCATATCACTATGAGGAGAATGACCAACCCAGAGTTAATGCAACTAACTATAGTACAAAGTTGTTACAACTAAATATGTATTACTTAGTATATACAAAAGGAAAATCATCTCCAATGAAACAAAAAAACAAATTTATGGGGTTTATCCTCGATGTCTTTTTTTTTCTTTTTTAATTTGTGATTATCTGAGCTAGGTTACATGCACAATAACTATTGTAACAAGACAAACCGTCTAACCCTACAACATTTAAATATCAGAGAAATCTGCAAAAAAAAAAAAAAAAATTCTTAGGTAGGTGGCCACCATGGATTGAATCCATCACTTTATTAATTATTTAAGGTCTTTTTGACCCGTAGATAATTTCATGATGGTTGATTTATTCCCTGAGTGGACATATCTCCTCAGGCTTATCAAATATATAATTGAAGAAAGCAATCAATTTATGATGGATCAAATAAATAAAATAAAGGAAATAGTAAGGATTGTCTAGTTTTGGGAAAATAAAACATCAAATGTCTACCCATTATTTGCATTTAAATCCATGTCTGCTTCATGGTGAGAGAAAATTTTACTTTCTATAGTGTCCTTTCTTTTTACACGATTTATCATTGATAACTCTCAAGAATTGAAAGTTAAAGTAGTTTAATTTAAGATATTTATAAAAGAAATTAAATCAATTATGTAAGAAAGTTCGCCCTTTGCAGACTTAAACCATAAATAAGCGAAGATCTGGACAAAAGTCTGTCAAAAGAAGAATTGAACATAAAAGTGGCGAAATAGCACGAATACGAGTCAAAATATGGTTATCTTAAAAAAGAATTGATACTTGTATTATGTTGTAGGTTGCCCCAGTCAAGTGAAATGAACAAAGAAGAAGGAAGCTCGCGCCAACGTCACCACAAATAAGTTGAAGCCCGCTAGAATTTAAAAGAGGCGAACCTATGTTCGACCTAGCAAAGCCCTGTGAAGCAACAAGCTGAGATCAACGAAAATATCTCCCAAAAGGACGCGTGGCAGCAATCGGTGCTCTCAAGCTAATCTCAACCGTTCATCTTGTCGGCCCTGATAGAGCAGATTTCAGAGCAGCCTTTTGGTAGAGAAGATCACAAAGCAGCTTTTGGCAGGATCGAATCGCAAAGTAGGAGATAAAGAGAATTTGTCGGGAGTTCTATATAAGGCGCGAGTTCCATCAATTTTATGGTCAGTCGATTCCCAGCATTTTCTCTCTAGTTTTCAGTGCTCAGATCCAATTTCTGACAAACATTCTTGCTTTAGTAGATTTCAGCCGTCGGAGTAGTTTTGTCGGGCTTTGTTGTAGTTGTTTATTGATTTGTTGTTCTACAACTTCTTCTACGCACAAAACTTTGTAACCAGTTCTTCAACAATTTCAGTGTTCTAGTTTTCTTTCATCCTTCTACTACTTTTCGAATATAATTTACGTTGGACATGTTCCTTGTCTTTTATTTATACTTAAACATGTTTTTCGCCAAAATGAGTAGCTAACTTTGCTGTTGGAAGGTTAAGGGGAAGTGAGGAAATTGCGTAAGCGAAGGGATTGGCAAAGTAGAATTTTATGCATGCGAATATCATTTAACGTACATTTTGCTTATAGCTATCTGAATAAACTCTATGTAGAATCGAGAGACCAGGACAGAGCAAACTTGTGTGCATAACTTTAGAAGCAAGCACTTAGAGATAAGGATTGCTTAGGGCTAATTGTGGTACAGTTGTTGTTGAACTCGAGAAAGTCAGCTAGGGTGCTTGAGAGAGCCATTTGCCAAAGTTCGAGAGGACTTAAAGGTTCACTTTTAGTTTAACCTTTCGCTACTTGTTTTGTCGAAGCGAAGCCCGAAAAACCTAACTCTTCTGATACCTTACCTATTTGTTAACATTTGTGTTTCTATTATTCATTGCACCATACCATTCACTATTTTATCACACTGGTGACCATTACTCTCGCATGAAAACAAGTTTAAACACAACAAAAATGACTGTGGAGAATGACCTTTACTTAAATTAAAGCTTGCTATAACAAAGACTGTGTATACTTGCACAACCCTTTTGGAAATTCACACACGCATTTCGCTTGAACTGTAGTAGAGATTTCGCCATTGCGAAATCTAAAACAAGCCACATCATTATTCCTTGTGAATTATTATTTTTATAAATTGTGTGTTAATATTTCCAATAACAAGTTTTTGGCGCCGTTGCCGGGGATTTCTAAGTGTTTTTAGTTGCAGTGTAGTGTTGGGAGTAGTATTTTGAGTTGATTTTGTCCGTGTGTATTGTAGGGAGGTTCGCGGAAGCATATGCGAAGGCAAGGGTTTATCGAACCTTTCGATCCAGAACTTGAGCAAACCCTCCGCAGACGACGTAGAAATCGAAGGCGAAATAGACCCGCGAGGATGGCTAATCCTACCGCGAACGTTGAGGTCCACCCTGAGGAGCCCGTCGCCCCCAACTATGAACACACAGTCAAATTTTGCCACCTCTATCATGATGGCTGATGATAGGGACGGGGTAGTGAGAGCATATGCCGCACCAAACATCACAGAATTCATGCAAGGAGGTATCAGGCCAGACGATGGGGTGAGGGCATTTGAAATAAAGTTAATGATGAATACCTTGCTGCAGCAAAAGGCTCAATTCCACGGGATGGCAAGAAAAGATCCTCATAACCATTTAAAAGAATTTATGGGTGTCTGCAATTCTTTTGTAATCCCATATATGACCAGAGACGGACTGAGGCGAAGTTTGTTCGCGCACTCCCTGTAGGGAAAAACAAAAGAATGATTGTACACTCAAGAAAATTTACAAGATATTACTTGGATGGAGTTGGCGAAACGGTTTTTGCTGAAATACTTCCCACCAAAAAAAGATGATGCAGCACCGCGATGAGATAGTTCTGTTCAGGTAAGCACCAGCAAATCTATCGTCGATGCGTAGGATCGCTTCAAAATGATCCAGCGAAGGTGCCTGCACAACGGATTCCCATGTTGCGTCCAGTTTGAATACTTTTACGGAGGGTTGAGTGAAGCCGCTAAATTGGTACTCGATGCATCTGCGGCCGGAGCAATGCTATTAAAACTTATAACCAAGTTGTTGAAATAGTGGAAAGAGTCACCGAAAACACTTGTCAATGGAAGGAAGATTCTCGTGCTGATGCCAAGGTATCCTCGAAGGTTGAATCCACCAATGAGGTAGAATTGAGACAATAAGTGGCTGAAATGAAGGCGATGTTGGCCAGCTTACAAGAAGGAAACCAAGCTAACACAAAAACCTACAATGTTCATTCCGTACAATTGGCATCCGAAACTAACCAACAGTTCAATTCACCAGAAATGTGTGTTCTTTGAAGTGAAGCACATATGTACGAGGAATGTCCTCAAAACACTGCCTCGGTATACTTCGCCCAATCGAATCGTAACAATAATCCCTACTCCAATACCTATAATCCAGGTTGGCGAAATTATCCAAACTTTTCGTGGTCGAACAATACGAATGCTAACAGCTCTAGCAATCAATCATTCCCACAGAGATACCAAGGGAATCCCCTAAGATTCGGGGGACAAATAGGCCAAGGTAATCAAGGATGGAATTCGTTCCCACAACAGCGAAACCAACCACCCCAACAGAATTTCCAACAAGCCTCAAATGGTTCGCTAGAAAGCCTGCTTAAAGAATTCATCGCAAAAAGTGAAGTGACCGCGCAAAATCAACAAACAACTATTCAAAACCACCAAGTGGCTTTGAAGAATCTGATGACTCAAATGGGGCAGCTTGCAAGCGAGCTGCGAAATAGACCTGTTGGGCGGTTACTATTAGATACCGAATTGGCGAAACGAGAAAGCAAAGAACAGATTAAAGTTATTGCAGTAGTTGAAGGAAACATTGATGTAGAAGAATCTCCAAATGCACCGACCTTGACCATTTCGCCAGAAACAAGGCCAAACCAAAGCTCTGAAGATCAAGAAGAAGAGACAAAGAGTGAAAACCCTGAGAATGATGATGTGGCAACAACGAACAAGCTCATTGAAGCGAGGTCAGATTTTGTACCACCGCCACCATACCTACAGCGATTAAAGAAGAAGGATGGGATGGGGTATGAAAAGTTCTTAGACATCCTAAAGAGCATCCAGATAAACATTCCGCTGATTGAAGCACTTCGCCAAATGCCTAATTATGTGAAATTTTTTAAGGAAGTACTATCAGACAAAAAAAAGGCTGAAGGTTGTAAGGTAATCTCGCTTAACGAAGGATGTAGTGCACTTATCTCGAACAAGTTGCCCATAAAGGAAAAGGACCCCGGAGCATTCACAATTCTGATCTCCATTGGAAGTGCTTATATCGGCAAAGCATTGTGTGACTTAGGGGCCAACATTAGCTTAATGTCGTTGTCAGTATACGAGAAGTTCTGCATTGGCGAAGTCAAACCCACTACAGTTACAATACAACTCGTTGATGCTCTGTCACAAAGCCCGAGGGAAAAATTGAAGATATCTTGGTTCGCGTCGGTAAATTCATCTACCCAGCAGATTTTATTGTCTTAGATTATAAGGCAAATAAAGCCATTTCTCTTCTTCTGCAATTTTTTCATCTTCTTCCTTAGCTGGATATGGACTCGGGGGTGGAGACTTCTTTTCTTTATTTTAAATTTCTTGTTTATAATTAATGAAAAGTAAGAAAGGTTAGATGGGAAATCATGAAAAGACAACTCACTTTTAAATTTTCTATTTTGTTATTTCTAAAATGTAATTAACGTGTCTTGTAGTAGTAAATGTTCTATATTTTAAAATGTTGAAATATAAATATCCTATCAATTTTTATTGAATTCTGAAATATAGTACAAAAGTACTTTAGACCTTGGATTTTAGCATATCTTTTTTATTATATATTTTATGGTTCCATATTATTTAACTATTGAATTTTATTTTTCTTTGTTATTTGAATTTTATTTTCTTTATATAATTGACTATTTTTTTTAACTTGATTATTTTTTAAAATAGAATTAATCTACATTATATCTAATTATTTTAGATCTTTTGGCTTTTATATATATAAATATATATATATATATATATATATATATTAGTATTATTAGGTGAGGATTTTAAATTTTATGCACATAAGAATATATGTTCCATATAAATTTAAGCTCTCTATATAATTGTCGGGCGCAAAGATGCACAGTCAGGCGAGCGCCCTAATAAAATCATTCGCATCAGTTGTTAGTAAGGCACACAACCCCGAGGTCTCCTCGCCTCTTGCCATAGGTGAGCGCCCGGGGTCACCTCGCCTTTTGCCATAGGTGAGCGCCCGTGGTCACCTCTTAAACACTGGGAGATTCTCTCTATAGATTTATCAATAAAAAAAGGTAGATTCTATCATTTTGATATCAGAGCCATTTACCGATTCGGGAATCGTCTCAACTAGGATGGAAACAAGAATTCAAGAATGCAAAGAAAAATCAGCCGATTTGTTGATTCTTGGTTGTAGAGATGGATCAAGAAGATGCTCGTTTAATTCGAGAATTGTGGCAAAGTTTTATTGTGGCAAAGTTTTATGGCATTGAGGGAAAAGTTAGAGGAGGGTTGGGTTTCAATGACCTAAAAAAATCTAGAGAGATCAAAGAGGAAATTATATTGGAAAAAATAATGACGGCTAAAGTTTTGAAACCACCGTCACCGTCGCCTCTACCACCGCCGCCACTGCCACCGACGCACCACCGTCGCTGCCCCCACTCCCGCGCCCACCTCTGCCACCTCCGTTGTTGCCACCGACGCACCGCCGCCGCCGCAACCTCCACCGCCACTGCCATTGCCGCCATAGAAAAAAAAATTGTATTTTCATTTTTATGTTTCTATTTTTGTGTATGCCCACCTTGAGGACAAGGTGCTTTAAAGGGGCGGGTATTGATACATTTTGGGCCTTAGAATTATTAAGGAATAATATAGATGTTAGCAATTACTTGGGGAGTAAGTTAGGGTTTTGTTATAAATATGAGATGTTATAGTAGGGCTTAGGATGGAAAAATATTTCAGTGAATTATTGGTAGAATTAGTATAAGGCTCATAGAGAGTATTCTCTTGAGAGGAGAGGAGTCCTATCAAAACTTGGGTTATCTTGTAGTTCTTTTATCTTTTGATATATTCTAGATCCTGGATCGTATCAGTCAATATCTTAAAAACTAAGATACGGATACGTTTGAGATACGACAATTTTACTAAAATAAAGCGATGAAATTGAATTTAGGTTAGTATTTTTTCTTTTTATAATTTTACTAAATAAAACGTATGAAATTGAATTTCATTTTAGTAGCAATAAAATGGGTTCGATAAAATGAGAATAATGGGTTGGCCTCACTAAAATGAGTTTAATTTGGTGAATATAATGGGCTGAGCTCATAAAAATAGCTTTTAAAAAATGCAAAAGCATTCTTACGTATCCTAGCCCTTTCTTCCAGTGTCCAATATTAAAAAAATCAAATACTTCAATTGTTGTATCTGATACATATCTTAGGCATATTTTGCCGTATTTGTACCCAATATGTATCTGATACAGATTCTCAACCCAAAATTGTGTGGCCGTGCTTTATAGGTAGCAGCCCAATATATCCAAAGTAATGAGTCATGACACATTAGATATATCCTCTTTTCTATCATTCATGCCATGGAAAAAAAGCATATTAATTTGAACTTTTAACTCACCATATCAATATCATCCAATAGAAAAAACTGTGTTTAAAAAACAAAAATTGAATTAAAGAAGGCAACGGAGCGAGATGGTTGAAGAATCTTTAAATATCATCTATACACCAAAGTGGAATGTATAAAGAGGAGTTCTAGCAAGCTAGGAGAAATCTACCAGAGAACCTTCATGAATTGAACGTTCTAAATCATATATATTGTTCTACATATTCTCTAGCTTATAATAGCAAGTAGACTTGATTGAGGATACCTGGTTTTAAGTCTCTATGTATCATCCCATTCGCATGGAGACAATCCATTGAATGAGCAACATCCAAAGAAAAGTTAAAAGGCCATCTGAGGGTCCAACTGTTGCTTACGATTATTCGACAGATACTTCCTGAGTAACATTCCTGGTAATAGCTCTGTAACTATCACCATTAAAGGTTCTTTACAAGCTCCAATAAATGCTAAGCAAATATCTTGCTATATTTGGTAAAGTATATAACAATGAATGTGCATATAGAAAGAAATATTGAGCCACTACTGAAAACATTATAATGGTAATCTAAGAGAATAAGGTTGCATACTTCAACTAGATTTACTCACCTATACGATATTTTCATGTTTTACTTGAGACATCATAATAACTTCACGGGCAAAACGGTTCTCAAGAGCTGCCTTTTCTTCTGGAGTACTTCCTCGATGAAGAACTTAACAGCCACAATTTGATTCCGGTACCTAGAAAATTTACAAATGGACTTCAGTCACATAGAAAAGTTCACTAGCTTCTAACAAGTAAACTACTCTCTGTGTACAAGTGGAAGATGTCATGCAAGAATTCGAAATTAAGAACAAAAACAAGCTTATGTTTCGTGGCCTTAATGGTCAAGCTCTGGAACATTTTTGCTACAGAAACAAAGGATATGATAAAATTTTGTTTGCCTAATTTGTTCAGACACAAACCCTTTTTATCATAGGAGGCACACTACTACTTTGACTAGAGTTTCTGTGACTTACAGTTAGAATTTCCAGTTAAATAAACCTTAAGGTTTCAAACATTTTCCTCAAAACAGCGCTACTACATGCAGATTCTAACAGATTTTGTAATGGAATGGACTAGAATTAAAGTATATTAGATACAGGTTAGATAAATATGAAATTAAACTTATTATGATAACAAAATACCTAGAAAACCAAATTGTTTGTGTCACTTCCTTATTACTAAACTATCAAGTTCTTCAAGTCAAGACTATAAAACAAAAAATGTTTACAATACAGTAGCAAGTAGAAAACAACAAATTTCAAACAAAAAAAATCACACTGACCTGCCATCATAGACCTTTCCATGACCACCCTCGCCAATTTTCGATCCAATGAACAGTATTTTCGGGTCAACAAGAAGATTATCGTCTATCGTCGACTGTTGACCCGTTGTAGACCCATTTTGGATGACCGGTTTCCGTTCCGCCTCAACAGAGTTCCTCTTAACTGGCTGCTGCTCGATTTCACTATCATCTCCCCCTCTATTCTTATCGTTACATCTCATACTGCAACCTCAAATAAATCCCGAATTCCTCATACTAATACACTATCTACAAATTTAACTCATAGTAACGTCACTTCACCCATTCACATTCCTTAGATTCCAATCAGAACAACACCATCAAACCACTAAACTAGAACTCAACTGCTGTGACCATACGCATATTAAGCTATGAATCATTCACAGCAGCAAAAACTTCCACAACTGTTCCTGTTCTAAAAATTTTCCATAAACAAAAAGAAAAACAGTCTTTAAAACAAAAATAAGCTAATCTTCATACCGATCGATTTCGAATAAAAATTTTCCAATCGAGAATATAGCTCCCCAATCCCGGACAGTAATCAAGCCTTCAAAACATCCAGCGAATCACTAGTTTCAAACTCTCAGCATAGGTTTGCTTGATTTGAAAGCCTCCACAACCGCCTAATCTAAGCAAGGAAACCCTAGGAAAGTAAAGAAACAAAATAATTTACGGTTGACGCCATAAATTCAGAGGAAGCTTTATCCACGAGAAAGAAAAACGATAAGGAAAATCCATGGGGTCATTATATAGCTTTGAGTCTGGAGCTTGATTCTTGTTTCCATAGTTGAACAAAAGCATCTAAAGACATAAAAAGGGGAAGAAAACAAATAAAGTAAAGCTCTCAGTTTCTAGACAAGAGGGCCAAATTCTAGATGACCCATTCATTTTCTTTTTTCTTGAACTTCACTTTCTCCACCAAGGATTCTCACGTAAAGGTCCAGGGGTTATCTAGTGCTCGGGCACTACGCCCCATCTAATCCCCTTGTTGATCTAGGCCCGATATGATCTTAGATTATTTTGCCAACATGAAACAAGTTCCCCACAAAGCCTTTTCTTTTGTCCTCGAACGTTTAAACGTTTTTTTCAAAACCTGTGCATGCAGAATGAGGAGAAGGCCCGACAATCATACCACCACGGTAAAAAATGCAGCCACTTAACAGTGGCTGGATGTGGATTGGAAAATCTTTCTGCCCCTAATAACTACTAGATACAAATTTAGAGGAGTGAGGCAGCCTCTAAACAATAATTTCTCAAGTTCCTACTCGCCACGTCCTGTTCCTGTGTAGGCTGTGCAAGTGTACATGTGATCAACTAAAACTATCTATCCAGAAGATAATTAACTAGTGGATATGAACATGAACATGATGAAGTAATAAAAGTAAGCAAATGTAGGCACTCATACCTGTAGAAGCCTTGAAGTATTAAATTTTAGCGTGGCTGGATCCAGCTTTCTTACAAACTCCATAATCCATCATCTCATTTCTCAGTCGCTCCACATCATCCCAACGCTCTTCTTCGGCATAGATGTTTGACAGCAGAACATAATCGCCATCCTTCCCTGGCTCCAACTCTGCAAGTTTCCAGAACGACTCCTCAGCCAATTCTACATGTCTATGTACTCTACAAGCGCCCAATAATATTCTCCATAGAACAGAGCATGAACTGAAAGGGCTCGTTTCGATCATCTCATAGGCTTCTTGCAAAAAACCCCATCTGCTAAGAAGATCAATCATGCAACCATAATGCTTTAAATCCGGCATTATTTTATACTTGATAACCATGAGGCTGAAAAAATGGCGTCCTTCTGCCACAAGACCCTTGTGACTACAAGCAATCAGAAGAGCAATGAAAGTTACTCGATTGGGTTTGATATCATAAATCTCTGCCTCCATGGAATGAAACATCTCCAAAGCTTTCTCACAATGACCATGAACAGCCAAACCCATGATCATGGCATTCCAACAACTTACGGGCTTCATCTCGATTTCATTGAATACCTCCAAAGCTAAGCTAAGCTCTCCACATTTAGCGTACATATCTACTACGGCATTACCTAAATAACCTCCAATTCTGTAATGCTTCTCTTTCAATGATTCGTGGATTTTCTTCCCCATCTCCAATGCACCCATTTCAGCACAAGCGCCAAGAATGGAAATAAACGTTACTTCACTTGCTCCAATGTCCGATTGTTTCATGCTATGGAAGAGCTCAAAAGCTCTCATGTAATCTTTAACCTTCACATAACCAGCAATAATTGAATTCCAAGATACAACATCTCTATCAGGCATTTCTTCGAACACCTTTCGTGCTGCTACAAGATCATTCAACTTAACGTATCGTGCGAGTAAAGTATTCCAAGAAATTACATTCGTCTGAGGCATCAATTGAAGAAGAGCATCCGCAGATTCATAGTCATGAAATCGGTTATAAGCCGACATCATAATATTCCAGGAAACAACACTTCTCACAATCATTTCATCGAACACCAAACGAGCAAAACCCAGAAAGCCACATCCAGAGTACATCAAAACCAATGAATTTTGAACGTAATGATCTCGATCAAGCCCCGATTTGAAAACGCGGGTGTGAATTTCAGCACCCTTGCGAGAAATGACACCAAACCCAGAAGATGGGTCATCGTTTTCAGTGCATTTAATGGCTTTGGCACAAGCTCTGAGCACAAAATTGTAGGTGAAATGATCAGAAGCAACGTTGAAACGTTGCATGTGATTATAAATGAGCAAAGCCTTGATGGGGAAAACACTGTTGGAGTAGGCCCGAATGATGGTGTTACAAAGGAAATAATTGTCCATGGAAGTGTCTTGAAACAAAGCGTGAGCGTGAAGGAGACTTCCTGATGGATGAAGAGAGGAGAATGCAATTAGGTTGGCCATTACAGGAATGTGATTGCAGAGACCGAGTTTGATAATGGAAGCTTGAGCTTGTTCCAGTTCTTTCATGGAAGAGAGACGGTGAAGGTTGGGGATGATAATGGAAGAAATTGCGCCTTTGAGATGCATATTCCATTTCAAGTAGAAAGGCAAATGGTTTGATGATGACTAACAAGCGGAAGCATACCCAACGAACGAGTTGCTAGCTGCAAAACCACAGAGACTACAAAGAGCACAGAGAGACAAGAGCAGAGAAGATAATAGAAAAATGCCCAGTATATTATTCCATTGCACAGCAGCCATTAAATAGAACGGAATACAACCCTAGAATACACAATAACAAATAAAAGAATGACATGTGTAAAGCCGTATAACAAACTATTCACAGTGAATACGACACCGTTTAATAAAATGAGCAAGAAAGCCAAAATGGAGTCGGTTTAGTCATTTGTCCTAATTTCCCCCCTCAAACGAAAGGGGATTGCCAAGACACCGAGTTTGGAACGCATAGCAGAGAAAGGATCTTCAGTTAACAGCTTCGTTAAACCATCAGCAAGTTGAGAGTCAGACGGAACATACCAAACTTGTAGATGACCCGCCAAAACTTTGTCACGAATAAAATGCATATCAATCTCAACATGTTTACTACGTGAATGGAATACTGGATTCGCAGCAAGAGATAGAACACTCATATTATCACGCCAAACAATAGGAACACGACTGGGAGGTAGTTGAAGCTCCTTAAGGAGAGACTGAAGCCATGTAATCTCAGCGGCAACGTGTGCCATAGCTCGATATTCAGACTTTGTGCTGGAACGAGCAACAACATGTTGCTTCTTCGAACTCCAAGAGATCAACGCGTTGCCAAGAAACACACAATAAGCCGCTATGGATTTTCTATCATCAACGCCACATGCCCAATCCGCATCGCTATATCCAACAAGATCAAAATTCTGAGATTGTGGTATATAAAAACCATGGTAAGAGGTGCCCTTCAAATAGTGGAAAACACGCTTGGCGGCCGTCCAATGGGTGGAGGTAGGCTGTTGGATGAACTGACTGAGTTTGTTAACAATGTAGGTGATGCCAAGACGAGAATAAGAAAGATACTGAAGAGCACCCATTAAGCTTCTATAGGAGAATGGGTTGGTTAAGAGCTCACCCTTGTAGATGGATAATTTCTTCCCAGTGACAGGTGGAGTAGGACATGATTTGATGTGAGAGAGATCAAACTTGTCCAACAATGCAGTAATATACGAATGTTGATTGAGGTATAAACCATCACGTGTCCTAGTTACTTCCACCCCAAGATAATAGTGTAGATCACCCATATCCTTTAGAGCAAAAGTAGTATGAAGATGAGCAATAAAAGAGGTAATATGAGAAGCAGAAGGGCCTGTTACAAGGATATCATCAACATAAATTAAGACAAGAATAAGCAACCTTCCTTTTCGCAGAACAAACAGAGATGAGTCCAATTTAGAGTTACAAAAACCCCAAGACAAAATAGTGAGCTTAAGTTTATCAAACCAAGCACGGGGAGCCTGCTTCAAACCATAGAGAGCCTTATTCAATTTACAAACATAATCCGGGTGAGCAGCATCAATAAATCCATCTGGTTGCTTCAGATAAACAACATCAGTAAGAGTTCCATTCAAAAAGGCATTATTAATGTCCAATTGCCTGATACTCTAGTCATGAGAAACAACAAGAGCTAAAACAACACGGATGGTGGAGGCCTTGATGACAGGACTAAAGGTTTCATGATAATCAATACCTGGCAGTTGATGAAACCCCTTGGCCACAAGACGAGCTTTGCACCGTTGGAAAGAACCATCCAGAATTAGTTTTGGCTTTAAAAACTCATTTATTTCCAACAAGATTCACATTATGTGGAGGTTGAACTAACTGCCAAGTATTATTCAATTGCAAAGCTTTCATTTCTGACTCCATAGCACATTTCCAAGGCAGAGAGTTCAAGGCTTGTTTAACATTGCGAGGTTCAAGAACGGAAGCTTCAGTCGTAGCCACATAGGACCATTTTTTTGGTTTAGACACATCAGCCCGAGCTCAAGTAATCATGGGATGTCGAGCAACATTCAAAACTGCCGGAGGAGAAGAAACTGGTGGGGGCAACCATAGAAGGCTGCTCAAGCTCAACAGAAGCAGCAAGAGTGCATAGAGAATGAAGACTCATCTGTTGCAATGCAGACGGCACAGAAGAGGTTGTTGTAAGAGTGCTTGGAGAATGGCTAGGAGTAGGACATGATGGTTATGCAGGCTGAACATAGAAAGGGGAGACAAAGCTAGGTCGAGGAGTTGGAAAAGGAATGAATGATGGTACATAAAGAGATGAGTCAGAAGGCAGAGGAGAGGAGTGTAGGAAACCATCACGAAATGGGAAATGAGACTCGTTAAATTGAACACTTCGAGAGAGATAAACACAGTCGGTGGGAGATAAACACATATAGCCTTTAAGACTTTCATTATACCCAAGAAACACACAACGAGTGCTATGAAAGGAAAACTTATGAGTTTGATATGAACGAAGACATGGGTAGCATGCCGAACCAAACACATGAAAGAAAGAGTAGTCACATGCTCGTTTGAAAATCTTTTCCCAGGGAGAAATATTGTTCAAAACTGGAGTAGGAAGATAGTTAATAATGTAGACCGAGGACACAAAAGAATCCTAACCTCATGATTCCACTGCTAATATATTGAACAATAACTAATTCTTATGCCAATGCAATAGGAATCACTTATGCGCAAGTATATGCGGTAGGGAATTGTAGCAAGTAATAAGTTTATAATTTTATCGATCCTACAGAGATTGATGTCTAGAGTAAATACCACTTAAGTTAGAGTCGTGCGAAAAGTAAAATATAATGTATATGATAAGTGGTTTTGTTTTGTTTAATGCGATAAGACAAAATGCAGAAATAAAATGCATGCAATGAGTAATGCTAACTATGTATTCCTAGAAAAAGCTAAGAATGCGACTAGCCCGTGAATGTCTTACTTCCCTAACAATTATCACTTTCGTGACTCATGATTTATGAGTGAACCAGCTTCCACTGTGAACACCATACAAAGCACAGGGCTACGTAAGCAGTAGTGGGGTTATTCCTAACGCCCTAAATGATGAATAGTTGTTCAGTTAATCCTAAAGTAGCGTACTAGGTCAACATGCGATTCCTCTTCCGATTCTTCGCAAAGTACATGTGTGGGTAGCTAATCGATGCATATATATAAGTAAATATTCAGGAGTGTAACATTCAAAGACCTACACTAATAACATGTTCTATTCATACTTAATCATCACAACTACTATATCGCAATTATAGTAAATGAACATCAAATAGAAGTTTAAATCAGACGATTTATTACAACTAGAATAATGTAAAGACCCGACCCAAAAGGGGCTCTAAATGGGCATTTACCTCAATGCATGCATTCAAAGTAAAGGACAATATGCAAGTATGTTTTCGGATTCCAATTAAAACTAAAACATTCAACATTCAATCCAGAAATCAATACAGTTTACTGAAACCTGTCCCTGTCTCCAAGCACCTGTTTCAAGACAAATACGTTTCCAAAAGTTTACTCTGGTCAGAGATTTATTAAAAACATTCAAAACCCTCTCAGTTACAACAATGCTGGAATCCACAAAAACATTTTAGAAAACATCCTAGGGCTCCGTGCCCGGCGACATGCATTCAGAGGAAATAAAAAGGCAAAGAGTCATAATATAAAAATCAGAGACAACAGCAGGTTCCCATGATCACAGCTCCTCCTTCAGCCATCCTGTCTCGCACCTTGGTTACCTGTGGAAAACCATAAAAATAAGGGTGAGTAACGAATTACTCAGTAAGAATCTCCAATCGGGGTACAATACGATATACATGGTCATGTAGATGAATGTATGCAAGCTATGAATATAAACACAGAATAGAGCACATAGCTTAAATCCACATATAAACCTCGGATGCCAACTCAGGGTCTTAGTCCGGAAAATCCACCACATAATACGCCCTATACGAGAAACAAGTCCCGGCCTCAGCCTATCTACTGTCGATACGAAAGGTGCACTGGTTCACAATCTCGAGGAGCTCTCCAGTCGGCGCTGTAATGAGCGTAAGCGCGCACCGCATGCTACTGCAGACTCTGGGGGTTGCCGGGTCTAGTGGCAAGCTGCCCAAGTCCAGTCTCCATGCCTAACTAAATCTCTGGATCGGTGTCACTGACATAGGGGTGTGAGACCTAGACACTTGAACTATGTCAGCCTGAACCACCGCACCTGAGGCTAAGGAATCGGTCGTGGTAGGCTTACACCAGGAAGTCGTCCTTGCCCTAACAGGTGGCAATCAAGGGCTACTGTCGAACACGTTGAGGACGTGCCGGGTGCCGGGGACTAGGCATTGCCAAGTCATCATCCCGACCGTTGGGGCATCGCACAGACTGCCACCCTCACCCAACATTGCAGGACCTACCGGTAGGGTTAGCTAAACCCTAACGGGGTCCAGGGACGGAGTATCACCTCGTGCGTCCCTGCCATGGATGCAAGATACTTTATGCATTCTGGCCCGGATGATGCTACCTATCTGGACTCTAAGTTATAACATCAACAACAAACAATCCAATACGTGCTAAACAGATACAACGAACCTAGCATGATACTACGAAGTAAGAACAGATAACGAGCATGCCAGAACAGAACAACCTAGCATGGGCTAACATGAGAAAACAACATAAGAAATCATGCCAGTCGGGAATTCAGAACAGAGCACCTAACACTAAACATGCTGATAATCACAAACAAGCATACAAACAACAATCACATATAATATCGCAGGGCCCACACAACTCTGATAAGAAATCCTTACCTTGGTCGGGAGGCTTCTACACACAAAATCCTAAGCTGCGATCAAACCCGAGCTAGCTAACGAGAACCTAACAAACATAGAAATAATCACAATCTATAGGCCTAAAATATAATAAAACAAGCAGGCTCGGCTCGAGGGCACTCACACGGCACGGCGACACGGGGCTGGGCGCTGCTGGCGGGATGGTGCGGCTGGGCTGCGTCTTTGGGCGACGATAAGCGATGGCTGCCGGCAGGGGCTCTGGGCCGGGCGCATGGACAGGCTCTAAGGCGCAGCGCGCGCGACACACACGAAGCAGGCGCTGGGGCGGGTGCGCACGACGGCGCGGCGCGGGCGGCGCAGCAGAGCGAGGACGCGCGCGGCGAACGCATACCGCGACGGCGATCCGGGCGTCTTTGGCTGCGACGGGCGATCTAGGCGGCCTGACGTCTACTACTGAGCGCGACAGGGAGCGACGGGGCTGGCAATCTGGGCGGGCTGCAACGGTGATCTGGGCATGCTGCAATGGCGATCTGGGCGTGCTGGGCACTCTGGCTCGGCTGTTGGGCTTCCCACGGCTGGCTGCACAAGACACACACACACACACAAGCTCTTCTTCTTACATTCGGCCAGCAAGAATCCAAATCGGAGAAGAAGAAGAGACGAAGAAACTTACCCGGAATGACGATCGAACTACGGAGCTGCAAAGGGGATGAAAATCGGCTTGAGGAGCTAGGGAGAACAAGCTTGGACGGCAAGGAGAGTTTTGGAGAAGAGAGAACAAAAACCTAATTTCTTTTTCATTTAACCAAATGCACCAAAACTCCAAGGAACCAAGGCTAACCAAGATATGCGCGAAAAGAGCAACAAGAGCTCCCAATAGCTCATCTGGCACGTATCCCCACAGGCTTTCCCGGAGACCCGAGTTCGAATCCCAATTGCAACACAATTTTCCTCTAATTTTACTTTTGCATCTATCCATGCTCAAACCCATCCACAAAGCCTAAAAAACCTACATAATCCCATCCAATAATCTTAGCAACTGGAAAAAGACATAAACGGCCCTGACGGCCCGACCAAATTACCAAAATACCCCTAGGGCATACCTGGAAGACCGGGATGAAAACCTGGGCCGTTACAAATAATGTCTAAATACTATAACTCTTCTAATAAAAACAAATAAATGGAATTGGCACGGTTGAAGGTGAGTAGTCTCCTTGTCATCAGTTCCCACAGCACCACCATCAATAGATTGAATTTCGTATTTATAGGATTGAATTTCACTCCTTGCTTTGACTCACGTCCCTCGACCAGCTCAATAGATTCCACTCCTTGCTTTGGTATTTATAGGATTGAATTTCGTGATCCGCAAGTAGAGGTGAGTTGTACAAATCGTCATCAATGCATATTCCATCATTTCCGTCGAGATTTATTCGATTGTCATTTCCTTGAATGCATAATTGATTCTTCTAATTCTTTCCTTGTAGATGAATCTTTGTCGATCGTAATTTCTTCTTGGTTCAGTATATCTTCATGATCCGCTCTGTGCTCGCATCATTGCCTTTTCCTTGATGCTGCGCAAAATCCTGCTAAAAACGTAAATTAGGCACAGTTGAATTGCGATTTGTGTTAAAGTGCAGATTCATGCTTTGGATGCGATAATAAGAATGCATGCAGATTTTCTAAGTTATTTCTTCGTATTCCCCCTAAGAACGCAGATATTCTTTGCCTACTTATTAAAATAATGCATCCTAAACAGCCTAAAATATGCTCTCTTTAAGAGTTATCACACCCTCAAACTTACATCATTGCTTGTCCTCAAGCAATGCTTATCTGCTTAAGATGCTTATTTCATTAACTCAGTATTTCTATATATTTTTTTTCGTCTACTTTCATGATTTTTAACACACATCTCATTTCCACAAAGAAACTTCACTCTCCTTGTAGTTTTCAAATTTTCCAATAGATTCAGTTTAAACCCTAAAATCTTCCTTATCATGACTGACAAATTACCCCTCATCGCAAGTACTCCATAATACTCAGCCCATTGTTTTTCAATCGCATCTAATTCAAAGTTTGCCCAACTTACTCTCTGAAGGTATCTATTCCGGTCCTTGTGTCTTTTGAGGATTTTTCTATTATGTTTTTTGCATTCCTCGCAAGTTGCACTCATATCTAGTAAATTCTATAATTCTTAGCTTAAACCATTTGAGCATAAAAAAATTTCGCTTAGCAAAGGAATTTCAAGCTTGCGCTAATGTAGACAGCGAAATACTTAAGGTATCCTTGGGCTCATACGCCAGTAACGACCTTCTTATTTTTGCTAGAGTAGGTTGATGTTTTTTTTTTTTGAAGTTTAAAGCAATAAACGGGTTGCCCTCACCACCAAACTTATAATCTTCATTGTCCTCAATGAAGGTGAGGCTTAGTTCCCCCAAACTTATCTATTGACGCGATTGCTCTATGCTATTGTGAGTTTCTTTGGCTTCCTTGTGAATTCGTGGTGTTTTCTATCATTTATGATGAGGATTATTCTAGCGTTAGGTTTGAATCTTAGGGAACTTAAGAATTCTACAACTTGAACTAATGTTTCTGCTAGATTTAATTATTGTGATAAAAACACTTATTAGACTTCCAAAAGAAAAGAACTACTGGATTAAATAAATAGCATGAAAATAAAGTCAATAGCGTCCTAAATGCATGATCCTAATAAGCATCTAATTATGAAGTGCATGCGGAAGTAAAATAGAACATAAGAAAAGCGCAATAAAAAGGGAGCGAGACATCCATCTACTTTGTTGTTCTGCCGCTTTTCTTCCCCTGCTTCAGATATTTCTCCATAGCCTCCTTAAGTCTGGCTATCCTCTCTTATAAGTCTGCTTCTGCTGTTTTGTCCTTACTTCCTTTCTTTTCTCTTTCTATGCTTCTTCTTGATGGGAATACGCTCAAAGTTCTATCATATGGATGCGGTCGGATTCCCTAGAATGCGTATAGCTGAGTAATCGCAAATAGATAGTACATGTGCTCTTCACGAGCGAAGATTTGCACTTGTATTTCCAGAAGTTTTCCCAGATTAATGCGTACCCCAAGCTTTATTGCTCCTAGTAGCATAGCATGATCTTTACGGATTAGTGTTTTATTTGCTGATGGTAGAAGTGAAGTATTTATTATTTTTAGCCATTCTTGCAGATCTTCTCGAATCATCTGCTTTTGTATCGATGTTGGATCATTTCATTATGCTCCCATTATTCCTATTACTGATAGTTCTTCTTTCATCTACTCTACGGTTGGGGAGTTGATCAACTGTTGAAGGAATGATGTAGGTGCATCTGGTGCTGCTAAGGCCTTATTCCATGCAGCTACTTGGCAGTCAATTAGTTGACCCTTGACTCTTGAGAATGCTGGTACTTCCTCGTTAAGATTTGCATAAAATTAGCATACCCAATCTGCTCTTACATCCATTCTAGGGAAGAAATATTTTAGCCATCCAAAACGATGAAGCACGATCTTAATATCATCTGATACATTTAGGTCCACTTCTTGCATAAATCCTTTGTTCAGTAACTCGAGAAATTTCCTTTCAGCGTAGATGAATGCAAAAGTTGCATCCTTCCTGACTTTTATCTCTAAGGTCGGTTGTGGTTGTTTGACCGCTAGGAATGCCTTTGCCCTCAGTTTCCTCATAGATTATATTCGAATGATAGTTAACCTTGGGTGTTGCGGTTCTGTTTCTGTTGTCATCCCTTCATCGCTGGCACCTCTCTCATCACATGGTTCTATCTCTTCTAGATCTTCCTCTATTGATTCCTCATTTTCTTCTCCTGAACTCACTTCTTCATGTTTAGTTTGTTCTTCCATGTTCGATGATTTCCAGTGTCGTAATTCTTCTGACATTTCTTCATCACTATTTAGTACGATAAATGAGGCAGAAGTATCCTTCTTCTCCCTTATCTTACCAAAGAACCTTCCGCTCCTCGTTTGCTGTTGGTGTGAAATTTTTCCTATATCAACTTCAGGCTTTCCTTCGGATACTCTCCTGGTTCTTCATCGTGAATATGGGGTGTCCAAAGGTTTTGAGTTAGTGCTCACCTTTTTACCAGACATCTTTCGGGTTAGGGTATTTCTAGAGTATCACTGATTTCAGAGGTGTTGTGAATGGTCTTCCTTGAACCGAGTTTATATAGAGGTTTAAGTATTCAATTCAGAATCCTCAAATAAGGAAAACAATCAATGTTCAAGGAAAGTATCTCAAATTATTCGTTCCAATTCCTTACTAAATGAAAAACTATAAAAATGGAAAATTCTATAAATATAAATAATTCCTAAAATTACGAAATAAAATAAAATTTAATAAAAAGCAAATAAATGTAATGCGCAAATTCAGAGATATTGGATTTTCGTATTCTGGGAATGCTGTTGAACAGATCTGGGCGGAATTTTTGCGCTAATTTTGTCCGGCATAGTAAATCCATATTTTGGCCAAATTATGATTTTGAGGCGTCGCCATCTTTAGCCGCCTTCTCCTGCATTTCTTCTCCATGCGCCTTAATGCGTAGAACTCCTATCACATACATGATTGATAAGATGTAAAATATGCGTAAACTTGGTTGAATTACCCACGTGCCTCTGCTTCGACGAATCAATTCCTGCGATGTGTGCTCTGTTGTTAACGAGAAGAACTCAGTTACCATTATTAGTAAATTGAGGTTTTCAACGTTATATTCTTCTTCCTACAGATGGATAGAGTCCACATCTTCCCTTTTAGGTTGATGCATACTTGCTTCTACAAGTTCATCACCCGGTATGCCCTCTTGTTGGTTGTTTTCACCTTAAGTCGTCTATTCAACATTGGTCATGGAGCTTTCTTTGCTGTTCTCTTCAACATCTCTTGTTTCATCTGCTTCTGAGGCTGCTGGGGTGGCGAACCTTGCCCAAGCTCCTTCTTGTTCCTTGTATCGTCGTTCCTACTCTCTTTCTATTTCTGCAAGTTGTAGTTCTCTGACCTCTTGTGGTTTGGCTATAGTGGCTGCTCGAAAATCCTCCCATGAGAGACCTTTCTCATAGAGCAAATCTAATGCCTCCTCGTTAAGTATTTCGGCCTCTAGATACGATTCTTCCGCTTGCCTACTGCTTGCTGCAGCATAGGTTTCTTCTAGTTCCCGTAGAGAGTACTGGTTTTTGTTATGGGGTTGCTGAGGTCCTGATATGATACCATTGTTCCTCAACCATCGTGTTCTCCTTAGCTGTTCTTCTTCCTCTGTAGCATATCCCTCGGAGACTGCCTAGAAGTATACATGTGATTTCTAGGTTCATGACTCCTGAAATCTCACGTATAACCCCTGTTGCTGCGATCTCCTTGCAAATTAAACTATTGCTGATAGAAGCTACTATTGTCTTCCCAATATTGCGACTGGAAAATTTCATTTGTACGAAGATGTGCTCCGTTAAATTCCTCCACATAGCCTTATTACTGTAAGTGTGTAAATAGTGCGGATATAGTACTACGTCCATTGCTGATTAGTAAACTGATTAAGCTCCATTAATTAGTCATGGTGATGAATTTCTCTAGGACTCTATTCCCTATTGATCAAACTAATTCGGACTTCAAGTTTCCCTGAAATAAAAAAGAATTTAATCCTTAAAAAATTAAGAACTACTCCTTCCTAAGTATATTAACTCTAAATAATCAATTGTAACGACCCGACCCGAAAGGGTTCTAAAATAGGCCGTTACCTCAATGCATGCATTACAAATCCACAAAAAAAAATCGCAAGATGGTGTTCGGATTCTAAGTAAAAACTAAAACATAAAACATCCATTTTAAAAATCAACATCAATTCCTGGAACCTGTCCCTGTTTCCAAGCACCTGTTCCAAGACAAATACATTTACAAAACTTACTCTGATCAGAGATTTATTTAAAACATACAAACTTTACAATAGTTACAACAATGCTAGAATCAGAAAATACATTGAAGAAAACACCCTAGGGCTCCGTGTGCCCAACTACATGCATTCTGAGAACATTTAAATCATAAACATAAAACTCAGAGTTGAACAACGGGTTTTCCATGATCACAGCTCCTCCTCCAACCATCCTGTCTCGCACCATGGTTACCTGTGGAAAAACCACAAAAATAAGGGTGAGTAACGAATTACTCTCCCCAACCGGGGTACAATACGATATAATCAGTCATCTAGTACCAAAGCATGCAAACAAACAGCTACCAACACAGATCATAACTCAACGAGCTTACAAAGAAAGATCTGGAGTCATCGGAAGTCTCTTTCTTCCGGCCTAGGGATTGGATACACTGACCAATCCTGGACATCACCGAGGTATCTGTCACTCGGGGGAAATACATTGATCCCTAGAATGTCCTCAAGGGCCTCCTTGCCCTTGCTAATCTGGACTTACGGGAGAGTACTCGAAGTCTGGCTCTAACGGAAGGAATGGTGTACTCACGACATTAGCCCGGGGGAGCTCTCCGAACCGGCAACTAACGCGTGTGCTCGCACACCGCATGCTGCTGCAACCGGCGTAAATGCGGGGGCCTAAGGGCAAACTACGCGGGCCAGGTACGCATGCCTATGACTCGGAAGCGGTGTCACTGATCACAGTAGCGCGAGGCCCTCGGCGCTCATCTGTGCAGCATGATCCACCGACCTGAAGCTAAGAACCGGTCAGGGCAGGCTTACACCGATGGCAGGGTTTCGCTCTAGCAGGCTACAAACTAGGCTTATGCCGAAGTGGGTAGCTAACTCCACAACCGACGGGTCGGGGGGAAGCAAGATACGTTATGCTGCGCACACTTTACTCCCGACCAGAGCTAAATCCACCTTGGCGACCGGGGGGGGAAGCAAGATACGTTATGCTGCGCACACTTTACTCCCGATCAGTGGGGACAAAGTATGTTATGTCCGCTCAGCCTCTAGATGATGACAAACCCTACAACTCTATCTAAGAGTACAGAGTAAAATCAATGATTCCTAGCTAGCAAACAATGACCGACATCAAACACATTTACCTAGCATGATACTACGAGCTTAAGCAGGAATCATAAGCATGCTGGCAGAACAAACCTAGCATGGCACTAACATGTAAAATCAGGCAAACATGCTAGCAAGAAATCAATCAAACTGCTGTATCTCTAACATGCTCATAACAGTCAGCAAACAAGCAAGGCATAATCATGAAAATATCGCAGGCCAACACAACTCCGGTAAGAAATCCTTACCTGGTCAGAAGGCAACAACACACAATAAAATTAACTGCGATCGAACCCGAGCAACCTATAGCGAGCCAAACAAACACATCAATAATCACACAATAGACCTAAATAATAATAAAATAAACAGGGCTCGGCTCGGTAGCAACTCACGAGGCGCGGCTGACACGCGAACGAGCCGGCTGCACGGGTGAGGCAGCTAAAGGGGCTGGCTGGGCGCGAGGCCGCGAGGGGGCTCGCTGGGCGCGTTTGGCATGGACGGCCCGGGGCGCGGCATGAGGCACCGGGCGCTTAGCTTCGGTTGGCGCTGGCGCGCGGCGCGGCTCGGCACAGAGACGGCGCGCGGGCGCGGGCGCGAGCGACACGACGCCACGGTCTACAGGACGCGCGATCTGGCCGACACGGGTGCGGATGACACGGGCGACGCGAGGGTTGGGCAGCCTGGCACTGTGCGGGGTGACTCGAGCGCGGACGGACAGGCCTGGGCGAGGCTCGGGCGAGCTGTGCGACGCGAGCAGGGCGATGGCGCGGGCTGGCGACTGCACGACCTGGGCGAGCTAGGGCTCGGGCTGGGCGAGGCTGGCACTGCGCGGGCGAGCTGGGGCTGGGCTAGCTCTGGCTGGCTGGGGCTGCTCGGCTAGGTGGGGGGCTCGGGGAGAGAGAGAGAGAGAGAGAGAGAGAGAAAAGGGATTTTGGGAAAAAAAATAAAAGAAAATGGGAAATAAAAGGAAAATGGGAAAGAAGGAAAATAAATGGGATTTTATCCAATTTTCCATCCTTATCCACTTTTAAAACCTTAAAATCCCATTTCCTGGCTTCCTCCTTCGAGACCCGACCGAAGCAATCTTTTCCAATAAATAAAACTCACTTAAATCCAACTCCCAAATCAACACTAAGGGCCCGGGCTCGAATCCCAAAGGAAGCACACAACCAACCATCACTTTGCCAAAGCCCAAACCACAACCGAGCATCCAACCGACTAGCGCAAACACCTCGGGACTCGCAGCCACCAACAAACAAGCCTCGACAAAGGCAGGAGTGTAAGGGACCGACCCGAATGGGGCACTAAATGGGCCCTTACCCCAATGCATGCATTCAAAGTAAAGGACATTTAAACAGACATGATTTCGGATTCCAATTAAAACAAAACATTCAAAATAACCCCTTTAAAAACTAGACATTTTCCCTGAAACCTGTCCCTGTTTCCAAGCACCTGTTCCAGGATAAAAACATTTCCAAAGTTTACTCTGATCAGAGATTTACTAAAAGCCATTCAAAACCTGTTCAGATACAACATGCTGGAATCCACAAATATTTACAAACATCCTAGGGCTTCGTGCCCTGGCTACATGCATTCAGGGAAAACAAAAACACACGAGAGTCATAATACAAAAATCAGAGTTGGAAGACTGGGCCCCATGATCACAGCTCCTCCTTCAGCCATCCTGTCTCGCAACTCGGTTACCTGTGGAAAAACCACAATAATAAGGGTGAGCAACGAATCGCTCAAGTAAGAATCCCCAACCAGGGGTACAATACGATATACATGGTCATCTCGATGAGCGTATGCAAGCTATGAATATAAACACGAATAGAGCACATAGCTTAGCCCACACTTGGGCCTCGGATGCCAACTCGGTGGCTTGGTCCGGAATAAAATCATCATACTGATCCAATACATAAGTCGCCTATACGAGAAACAAGTCCGGCCTCACTGTCTTCATCGTCGACGAAAGGTACACCGCTCACAATCCCGAGGAGCTCTCGATCGGCGTATTGTAATGAGCGTAAGCATGCCGCGCGTGCTCTGCGCGAGACTATGGGGTTGCGTGGTGCGAAGGCAAAGCCGCCCATATCCGATCACCACGCCTAACTAAATCTTTGGATCGGTGTCGCGACATAGGGGTGTGAGACACGGACACGTAAACTATGTCACCTGAACCACCGCACACAGGGCCAAGAAACGGTCGTGGTAGGCTTACACCAGAAGCCGTCCTTGCCTTAACAGTGGCAATCGGGGGCTACCGCCAAACATGCCGAGGACATGCCGGGTGCCAGGGGCGAGGCAATGCCAAGTCATCATCCCGACCGTTGGGGCATTTAACGATCCGCCACCCTCACCCAAGATTGCGGGGGCCTACCGCTCGGGTTAGCTAATCCCTCACGGGGTCGAGGGACGGAATGACTTGCTCGACGTCCCTGCCATGGATGCAAGGTTCTTTATGCATCAGGCCCGGATGATGCTATCTACCTGCAATTCTAACCTGCCCTAGCAAACAGCAAACAATTCCATAAAATCCAATACGTGCTCAATAAGAATACAATGAGCCTAGCATGATACTATGAAGCAAGGAACAGATACGAGCATGCGTAAAGGAACAATCTAGCATGGATTAACATGAGAATTAACCAAGAAATCATGCTAGCGGGAATTCAGATTGAAGCACCTAGCTACACATGTCAATAATCACAAACAAGCAATCAATCAACAATCACATATAATATCGCAGGTCCACACCACCCCGGTAAGAAATCCTTACCTTGGTCGGGACGGTTTGGCACGAAATCCTAAGTCGCGAACAATCTCGATCTAGCTACCGGGAACCTATCAATCAACACAAAAATCACACAATAGGCCTAAATACAATAAAATAAATGAGGCTCAGCTCGGGAGCAACTCACGAGGCACGACGAACGCACGAACGGGCCGATTGCACGAACGGGGCAGCAACGGGGCTCGAAGGGCGCGCTGGGCGAGAAATGGCGCGTGGCGCGCTGCTGGTGCACACGCTGGCGCGCGCCTTGCGACGCGACGGCGGCGCGCTGCTTGTGAGATGCAGGGGCGAGCAAGCTGGTGGGCGCTGGCGCGCGCTGCGGCACGACTTCGGCGAGCGAGGGCTCGGGCGGCGCAGCGTAGCTGGGCGAGCGCGCGGCGCGGACGGACGGCACGGGCGCGAGCTCGACGAAGCAGGGGCTCTGTTTCGCGCGCGACGAGCAGGCGAACAAAAGACACAAATCCAAGCGATCCACGGGGATTCGACGCTCGATTCCTTGAAGAAGAACTTCCCTACACTAGCTGCACAGAACCCATACTTCAAATCGCCTCAACTCGGCCGATGAACGGAAACGTCACTAGGGAGAAGAAATGGATTCGGAGGAGAAGGAAAAGAGAAGAGAAGAGAAAGGAAAGCTTACCGGAGGGAGACGAGCGGCGAGGGAGCTCCGGCGAGTCGAGGTCGGCGTGGGGGAAGAAGGATTCGCGAGAAAAGCCAGTCGGTCGGGGGTGATCGCGAGGAAGAAGAAGAAGAAAGGTGGGGCGAAGTCGGGCGGGCTGCCTTTTAAAAAGCAAACAGGGGATGAGCGGGCTTAAATAAAAGAACGCGCGTTTAGATTAACAAAACGCGCGCGGTGGCTCTACCTGGTTGTGCCCTCCGCTCGACGCGCTATTTAATTCCCTATTTATTTTTGCTCCTTCCCAAGCCCAAATGCCTTCACCAAAAATCCCGATCCCATTCAAATTGACTCGTAATTATTCAGCAATTTTAAATTTCAAAACCGCCCGACCCAAAATTACCAAAATGCCCCCTGGGCCTCCGGGAAGGCCGGGATGAATTTCAGGGCCGTTACAATACTCCCCCTTACAAGACTTTCGTCCTCGAAAGTCACTTAAGATTGAAACACTCGTGATAATGCAATCTCATCTCATCCTCCCGCTCCCAAGTGGCTTCCTCTCGAACTCGACTCCTCCTTTGAACCTTTACGAGCCGGATTTCACGATTACTGCAGATGTCTTTGTCTCAAAGGCAAGAATTCCCATCGGCTTTTCCTCAAGCTCAAATCCTCATTCATTTGCAAAGGCTCAAAATCCACAATGTGCGGCGACGAAGCACGCGTCTTGCCTCAACATCGATACATGAAATACACTGTGCACTGCTGACAATGACGGAGGCAAGGCTAATCGATAAGCAACCTGACCGATCCTCTCCAGGATTTCGAACGGACCAACAAAACGGGGGCTCAGCTTCCCACGCTTGCCAAACCTCAAAACTCCTCGCATTGGTGCGACCTTCAGAATACATCTTGACCAACCTCAAACTCCAAATCCCGACGTCGAACATCGGCATAACTCTTCATGCGCTGCGCCGGGTGTCAACATACGGGCTCTAATCTTCTACACAGCATCATTGGTCAATTGCAGCAACTCGGGACCCAAAACCTGCCTATCACCAACCTCTTCCCAGAACACAGGAGATCGGCATCGCTTGCCATACAAAGCCTCGAATGGAGCCATCTGAATCGTCGACTGATAACTGTTGTTATATGCAAACTCCATCGAGATCTGAGATCTTGGTCCCAAGCGCCGGAAATCCAACACACAGCCCTCAACATATCTTGAGAATCTGGTTCACCTCTCTCGATCGACCATCGGTGCGAGGGTGAAAAGTCTGTCTTTGAAATCGCACTCGGTGCCTAAACCCTTCGGAGCGCTCTCGAAACGAGAAGTGAACCTCGAATCACGGTCGATACGATCCTCACAGCACACCGTGATAGCGAATGATCTGCTTAAAAAAGCAGCATATGTAGAATGCCTGCCCAGTTTTTCGTCCCGATCTTCCGGTATGCCCTAGGGGTATTTTAGTAATTTGGTCGGGCCGTTAGGGCCGTTTATATCTTTCGAGTTGCTAAAATTATTGGATGGATTTATGAAGGTTTTGAGGCTTTGTGGTTTGGTTTGAGCATGGGTAGTTGCAAAAGTAAAAATAAAGGTATTTGTCTTTGCAGTGGGTTTGAACAGGGTCTCCTGGGAAGCTTGTAGAGATGTGTGCCAATTGAGCCATTAGGTGCTCTTGTTGCTCTTTCTGCATCACATCTTAGTTAACCTTGGATCTTTGGTGTTTGGTGCATTTGGTTAAATGAAATAGAAATTAGGTTTGTTGTGTTTTCTTCTCCAAAAGAGTTGTGGCCGCCCAAGCTTTCTCCCAAGCTCTCCTTGCCGATTCTTCATCCTTGCAGCTCCCTTGGATCGTTCATCATCATTCCGGGTAAGTCTTCATCCTCTTCATCTTCTCGATTGGGTGTTCTTGTTGGCCGAAGGTAAGGAGAAGAGCTTGTGTGTGTGTGTGTTTGTAGCAGGCTGCCCAGCATGCCCAGATCTGCCCAGCAGCAAGCCCAGATCGCCCAGCAGCAAGCCCAGATCGCCCGGAGTCGCCCAGCTCCATCGCCTCTTTGTGCCATCGAGCGGCTGTCGCTCAGCGGCCGAGCGAGACCTTCAGAGCGCCCCTATCGCGCGGCCAATGACGCCCAGAGCAGCCCCTGTCGCGGCCGGCCAGACGCCGAGCAGCCCTGTCGCAGCCCAGATCTCGCCCAGCAGATGCGCCCTGTCGAGCCCCTGCAGCAGCAGAATCGCGCGTCCAGACGCTCGTCAGCCCGCGCGCCCGTCGTCGCAGCGCGCCCGCGCGTGTCCGTCCGCTTCCAGCTTGTCCGCGCCCGTGCGCCTGCGCCAGCCGGCCGTCCGCGCGCGCGCGTGCGCCCAGCTCTGCCGCCCATCTGCGCCTGTCAGCGCCCAGCGCCCGACCCGCCACGCCATCAGCGCCCGTCGCGCCAGCCAGCAGCCCCCGCCGTCTTTTGCCTGCCCGTCGCGTGTCGATCGTGTGCGTGTGAGTGCCCGAGCCGAGCTCGCTTGTTTTATTATATTTTTTAGGGCTATGATTGTGATTTCTATTGTGTTTGTTAGGTTCTCGTTAGCTAGCTCGGGATCGATCGCAGCGTAGGATTTTGTGTGTAGTTGCCCCCGGCCAAGGTAAGGATCTCTTACCGGAGTTGTGTGGACCCTGCGATGTTCTATGTGATTGTTGTTTGTATGTTTGTTTGTGATTATCAGCATGTATAGTTTAGGTGCTCTGATCGATTTCGACTAGCATGACTTCGTATGTTGTTCTCTCATGTTAGCCCATGCTAGGTTGTTCCGTTCTAGCATGCTCATATCTGTTCTTGCTTCGTAGTACCATGCTAGGTTCGTTGTATCTGTTGAGCACGTTTTGGATTGTATTGGATTGTATGTTATTGATATGATAGGTTAAAGTGTAGGTAGGTAGCATCATCCGGCCACGATGCATAAAGTATCTTGCATCCATGGCGGGGACGTCGAGACGATTCTCCATCATCCGGACCCCGTTAGGGTTTAGCTAACCCGGCCGGTAGGCCCCGCAATCTTGGGTGAGGGTGGCGGATCGTTAAATGCCCCAACGGTCGGGATGATGACTTGGCATTGCCTCGTCCCCGACGATCGGCACGCGTCCTCGGCGTGTTCGGCCGTAGCCCTTGATTGCCACTGTTAGGGCAAGGACCGCTTCTGGTGTAAGCCTACCACGGCCGGTTCCTTAGCCTCAAAGTGCGGTGGTTCAGGCGACATAGTTCACGTGTCCAGGTCTCACACCCCTATGTCAGTGACACCGATCCAGAGATTTAGTTAGGCGTGGTGACTGGACATGGGCAGCTTGCCACTAGACCCGGCACCCCCCATAGTCTGCAGTAGAGCACGCGGTGCATGCTTACGCTCATTCTGGCGCGCGGCCGGAGAGCTCCTCGGGATCTTGAGCTAGTGTACCTTTCGTATCGACAAAGAGATAGGCAGTGAGGCCGAGACTTGGTTCTCGTATAGGGGCGTATGGTGTGGTGTGGATTATTCCGGACTAAGACCCTGAGTTGGCATCCGAGGTCCAAGTGTGGACTTAAGCTATGTGCTCTATTATGTGTTTATGTTCATAGCTTGCATACACTCATCTAGATGACCATGTGCATCGTATTGTACCCCGGTTGGGGATTCTTCTTGAGTAATTCGTTACTCACCCTTACTTATCTTTTCAGGTAACCATGGCGCGAGGCGGGATGGTGAAGGAGGAGCTATGATCATGGGAAGCGTCTTTGTCTCTCGACTTTTTATTTCTATGACTCTTGTCTTTCATTTTTCCCCTGAATGCATGTACGACGCACGAGCCCTAGGATGTTTTTTGAATGATTTTGTGGATTCCCACTTTATTGAATTTGAGGATGTTTCAAATGTTTTAATAAATCTCTCGATCAGAGTGTACGTTTTGGAAATGTATTTGCCTTGAAGCAGTGCTTGGAGACAGGGATGAGTTTGACAAACTATATTGATTTCGATTGAACCTTGATTGTTTTGTTTTAATTGGGAATCTGAAAACTTATTTGCATATTATCCTTTCCTTTGAATGCATGCATTGGGGTAAAGGCCTATTTAGAGCCCCCTTTGGGTCGGGTCTTTCTGATTGGTATCGAGCTCGAGTCATAGATTCTGTAGACCGACCTTTTGTTGTAGGTCGTTTTTCCATGATCATCAAGACTCTCGGCGATCATCAGTACGCCTAGGTTTATTGTTTTAGAAAGAAAAAGGGTTAAGAATTTACAATACTGTCATCTTGTGTATGCCTTGTGTAGTGTTGTGGAGCGGAGACGAGCGGTGTTCGACTCGTTGTTGGTTTGGGCTTAGTGAGCCATCATGCCAACTTTTCGCGATCGCAGCAGTTTGTTTAGCGGCTTGTTGAGGTATCCAGATAGATTCGGATGCCCCGGGACATCGTTCCGCAGGGAGGCGAGCTTAGACTCCCGTTGGCCATTTGTGGCCCGATTCTTTTCTTTTCCCTAGTGAGAGGGTGGTGGTGCTTCGTGCGGATCGCCGGTATGTTGATCGCACCCGCAGGAGCAGTGGCGCTTGGCATGTCCGGACCGAGGAGTTGGACCGATCGTGTTGATGTTGAGGGCGCGTCCGGGTTGTTAGCCCGCATGCAGATTTGGCCCCGGCAGTTGAGTTGCCTAGAGGAGGGGGTAGAGGCTAGCGGCGCCTCAGTGAGACTTCTTGAGCAGAGTGTGCTCGGCCATGAGAGATTTGATGGCGAGTCTTTAGCTATCGAGAGCGGAGACCCAGCGCAGATTTGTAGCGCGTGGTGAGGAGTCCCGGGCATAGATAGCCCGGTGCATGAGTTTGTTTGACATTTTTCCCAAAGTAGCTCTTGTAGCCCCGGAGGTTCGGGAGGGCATGATCAGCGAGTTTATTCGGATGAGTTTGTTGGCGTTGATGGAGACGCCCGGGTTGGCAAATGGATGCCTGTAGAGCTCGATGTTTTAGTAAGTCCTACCGCTAGTAGTAAAGTAGTTGGCCAGTTTGAGTTTAGCATCCGTGTGTGGGATGCCCCGCTGCTCGAGAGGCCGAGGTGTGCCGTTCTGTGGCTTTATTTGGTTCATCGGATGGTGGTGGAAGTCCCTTGTGAGAGGTGGACTAGCGAGTCTCCACCGGTGGCCCGATTGTTTGGCAAGTTGCCGTGTTAGTGGCTTGAGGCGGATGAAGGGTCATCTTTGCCCCTTGCGAGCCTCTTTGTTGTTTAACAGCCCAGCTTCCTCAGATGTGGATTTGGTAGTAGTAGCACTTGAGGTGCATTGGTTGGTGTGCCACTTTGGCACTAAGTCTGGTTCAGGCTTGAGTTTGGCTTGGGCATAGCAGATGGTTCTATGCCGCGTTCGAGTTCAGCGTACTCCTTTAGCCTTGGATCTGTTTATGGCGATTGCACCCGTTTTTAGGTCGTGCAGAGGGCTAGTTCAGTGGTAGTCGATGGACTACAAGCGAAAGATGTTCGAGAGGAGCTGGAGCCTCTTCCCAGTGTTACTGGGGGTCGAGTAAGTCAGCAGGTTGGCGGCTGGCAAGTGTTAGTGCGTGTGAGTCTCACGCTAGTGCTAAGGCCAAGAGATCTTTGTGGTTGGTAGTGCGGTCCACTACCTTCGGGTGCCTAAACCTGAGTTGAGTGAGCATTGTAGATGCGAGTTCGGTCCATGAGGGAACCATGAGTTGGATGCCTATGAGATGAGTAGGACGCCTTATGTGTAAGCGCACTTGGTAGAGTCTTGGTATAAAGTAAGTTCGGTTTGGCATCGTTATGTTTTAGCAGAGCAAGGTTGCCACTGCTTCGAGTATCGTGTGGAGATGGAACTTTTGGTGTTCCTTTGGTTGATTGTATCTCTGCCAGAAGTTAGTGTTGCCTTTTGGAAAGCACCTGTTAGTCTTGGATCTCTGAAGGAAGGTTGAGAGTTGTGCACACAAGTGTGTTCGTGTAGTTCGGTTCTGGTGGCGAGAGTTCCGAGAACCATGTAGGGATTGCATTGAGAGCTGGTGCTCGGTTCACGGAGAAGTTGGACTCGGTGGATGTTGTAAGGCTTTAGTTGAGGTTGTAAGGATACCGTGCTCGTAGTTGGGTTGTTGCCTAGGCAAGTTTGTTAAGTTGAACCTAAGCTTGGTTGGTGGAACCTCTTGTGTTCATGGGTGGTGTTCGGATGGTCTTTGAACGAATGGTGGATGTAGTGAAGCCGCGTAGTTCTGGACCGTAGTTGCTAAGGGTGTTGCTCGGAATCCTTACCTAGGTGGAAGCTACATTGTGGCCGATGCTTTGAGTAGGAGGATGACACATTGCAAGCGTTTTCGGTCTTTTTGGTTTCGAGGTTTGGAGCAGGCCAGCGTGGTTGTGATGCTGGAAAAAGGAGTTGTTTGTTCAGGTAGTTGGTTGTTAGACCGTTAGACGACAGTGTGTGTCGAGGGTTGCCGAAGAACCCTAGTTGTGGAGAGCCTCACAGAGCTCGGTCGGACCAGTAGTGAGTTTAGTTGGCAAGCCAGAGTCGGGTAGTTTGTAGCCTCGGGTGAGTTGCTGGCAGTTTTGGTAGGCTAGCAGGCCAGAGTTTGTTTGGAGTAGAGTCCGGATTTGGTTCCGGTGTGGTGGCAAGTTGGTGCTTGATGTTGGCCAAGGTGTGGTTTTCGAGTTGCCAAGGAGTTAGCCTTGTTCGTGGGTAAGTGGTTTGCCCTGTAGGATGTCTCTCCTGTTCCCAGAGTTTAAGAGTGCCCTTATTTGTTGTTTGGGGGTGAGTCTTCTCTTGCCCGTGGTTGGCGGTCCAGTCTGTGGTGGACCCCTTGTTGTTGCCTCTGGGAGAGTTGGATGTTGTGCCTAGTTGAGCAAGACAATGAGCGGTTGTGAAGCTCTCTGTCCTTCTGATGTCTGCTTGTAAGGACCTGTTTCTCCTTGGGAGTTGTTAGGTTATTCCTTGGTCTTGGAATTGGTGGTAGTGGTGCTAGTAGGAGGAAAAGTTTGTTGACTGCTTGGAAGCAGTTGTTTGTCTAGTTAAGCGGACTCGTGAGTGGTGTTCGGAAGTTGCGTGAAGGGTTGTTCTCGCCTCCTATGAGTGTTTGGCCTAGTTGGTTAAGGTTTTGAGTGTTGGCTTGGAAGTGTTGCACCTTTGTAGTTGAAGGCCCCTTGTTTTGATTATGGATGAGGTTGCACCTTTGTGGTTTTGGATTAGGTCTGGACTTATTGAGGATCCTTCTTTGGCTAGTGTAGCTTGCACTCTGCCCGACCATTGTTGGTATTCTTGTTCTTGGTAGTTGGTGTTGACCAGGTAGTGGAGTTCCGTTATGAAGTTTCGGTGGGAAGGTGCATTAAGCCTAAGCTTGAGGGTTAAGCTGTATGTGTTATCGTTTGGACTTATGAGATGTGTTTCATATTTGAGGCGAGCTTTGTTCCGTTGTTTGCATGGAGGTAAGTTTAGTGGATGGAGCCCTGCAGGGGCCTGGTTGTTTGCAAGTTGTCTTGCCCGACTAGTGATTTGAGTCGAGCTAGAGATGAGTGGATTGGCATAGCTATGCGATTTGTAGTTGTTTGAGCTTCCTAGTTCGTAGCACTCAAGTTGTTGGATTGTAAGTTTCGTGTGGGAGCTGTCGGCTAGTTGAGGTTGTTGTGTGAGTTCGGATTTTTGGAGTATTGACTTGATGAGCTAGAGCTCGCACCTCGGTCGGTGTGCAGATGCCATTTCTATGGAGTAGAGGCATGTCGATTTCGGAGTTGGAGATGTTGCCATTAGGGTGTGGCAACAAAGGTTTGTTCTAGGCGGTGCGTGGGCGAACCGTGGTTCAGAGAGTGTTCTTAGAGGCTTATGAGTGAGTGCGGTTTCGTAGTGTTTTCACCCTTCTTGTCCGATGGTCTTTTGGGAGGAGTAAGCGGATCCTTGAGCTTGTTGCGAGTTGGTGTTTCCGTGATTAGCAAACAGGAGACCGGTGTGGTTTTAGGAGGTTGCCTTGGGTAGCGATTCTCGTGGTCGATTCTTGTGGTTCCATTGAGGCATTGTATGGTAAGTGTTGCAGTCTCTAGTCTTTGTGAGAAAAGGTTGGTGGCCGTCAGTGTTGTTTTGGGTCTGTGTTTGCTGCAGATTGACCAGAGAGGTGTTGTACAGGAGGTTGAGCTCGTTTGTGGTTAGCTTCAGAGCGGCATGAAAGTTTCGCCGATGTTCGGCGTCGAGTTTTAGAGTTTGAGGTTGGGCGGGCGTGCTTTTAAGGTTGTGCCGTTGTGAGTTGTGTTGAGGTTTGGTAAGCGGGAGAAGTGGAGTCTCTCTGTTGTTGGACCATTTGAGATTCTCGAGAGGATTGTGAGTTGCATATTGGTTAGCTTTTACTGTCATTGTCACCGTGTGCAGTGTTCTCATGTATCGGTTGAGGCGGTATGTGTCGGACCCATTGCTCATTGTGGACTTTGAGCCTTTGCGGTGATTGAGGTTTGAGCTTCAAGGGAAGCTGTGAGTATTCTCGGTCTTTGAGACGAAGACGTTGCATAATCGTGAGATCCGTTTGGTAAAAGTTCGGTGGAGGTGTTAGAGTTGAGAGGAGGCCGCTTGTGAGCGGGAAGACGGGATGAGATTGCAGATATCTGTCTTTGTTTTGAGTCTTAAGGACTTTCGAGGACGAAAGTCATAAAAAGGAGGGAATATTGTAACGGCGAGTTTCGTCCCGATCTTCGGGTATGCCCTAGGGGTATTTTAGTAATTTGGTCGGGCCGTTAGGGCGTTTATATCTTTTTTCGATTGCTAAAATTATTGGATGGATTTATGAAGGTTTTTGAGGCTTTGTGGTTTGGTTTGAGCATGGGTAGTTGCAAAAGTAAAAATAAAGGTATTTGTCTTTGCAGTAGGGGTTTGAACCTGGGTCTCTGGGAAGCTTGTAGAGATGTGTGCCAATTGAGCCATTAGGTGCTCTTGTTGCTCTTTCTCGCATCACATCTTAGTTAACCTTGGATCTTTGGTGTTTGGTGCATTTGGTTAAATGAAATAGAAATTAGGTTTGTTGTGTTTTCTTCTCCAAAAGAGTTGTGGCGCCCAAGCTTTCTCCCAAGCTCTCCTTGCCGATTCTTCATCCTTGCAGCTCCCTTGGATCGTTCATCATCATTCGGGTAAGTCTTCATCCTCTTCATCTTCTCGATTGGGTGTTCTTGTTGGCGAAGGTAAGGAGAAGAGCTTGTGTGTGTGTGTGTTTGTAGCAGTCGCCCAGCATGCCCAGATCTGCCCAAAGAAGAAGCCCGAGCCGCCCAGATCGCTCAAAGAAGCAAGCCCAGATCGCCCGAGTCGCCCAGCTCCATCGCCCCTGCTTGTGCCATGCCAGCAGCTGCATCGCTCAGCGGCCAAAAGGCGAGCTCGAGCAGCCTACCGTCGCGGCCGGCAAAGACGCCCGAGCAGCCCTGTCGCGGCCAGCAGACGCTTGAGCGGCCCCTGTCGCGGCCCATCTCGCCCAGAGATCGCGCCTGCCGAGCCCTGCGGTGCGAAATCGCGCGTCGAGCGCTCGTCGGCCGCCGCGCGCCCGTCGTCGCCGCGCGCGCGCGCGTGTCCGTCGCTTCGGCTTGTCGCGCCCGTCGCGCTGCTGCGCCGGCCGCCGTCGCGCGCGCGTGCGCCAGCCGCCGCCCATCTGCGCTGTATCGGCGCCAGCGCCCGACCCCGCACCGCCCATCAGCGCCGTCAGCGCCAGCAGCAGCCCGCCGTCTTTGCCTGCCCGTCCGCGTGTCGGGTCGTGCCGTGTGAGTGCCCGAGCCGAGCTCGCTTGTTTTATTATATTTTTTAGGGCTATGATTGTGATTTCTATTGTGTTTGTTAGGTTCTAGTTAGCTAGCTCGGGATCGATCGCGGCGTAGGATTTTGTGTGTAGTTGCCCCGGCCAAGGTAAGGATCTCTTACCGGAGTTGTGTGGACCTGCGATGTTCTATGTGATTGTTGTTTGTATGTTTGTTTGTGATTATCAGCATGTATAGTTTAGGTGCTCGCATTTGAATTCTCGACTAGCATGACTTCGTATGTTGTTCTCTCATGTTAGCCCATGCTAGGTTGTTCCGTTCTAGCATGCTCATATCTATTCTTGCTTCGTAGTACCATGCTAGGTTCGTTGTATCCGTTGAGCACGTTTTGGATTGTATTGGATTGTATGTTATTGATATGATAGGTTAAAGTGTAGGTAGGTAGCATCATCGGGCTCGATGCATAAAGTATCTTGCATCCATGGCGGGGCGTCGAGACGATTCTCCATCCTGGACCGTTAGGGTTTAGCTAACCCGACCGGTAGGCCCCCGCAATCTTGGGTGAGGGTGGTGGGATGTTAAATGCCCCAACGGTCGGGATGATGACTTGGCATTGCCTCGCCCCGGCGATCGGCACGTCCTCGGCGTGTTCGGCCGTAGCCCTTGATTGCCACTGTTAGGGCAAGGACCGCTTCACGGTGTAAGCCTACCACGACCGGTTCCTTAGCCTCAGTGCGGTGGTTCAGGTGACATAGTTCACGTGTCCAGTCTCACACCCCTATGTCGGTGACACCGATCCGGAGATTTAGTTAGGCGCGTGGATGGACATGGGCGGCTTGCCACTAGACCCGGCACCCCATAGTCTGCGGTAGCACGCGGTGCATGCTTACGCTCATTACTGGCGCCGACCGGAGAGCTCCTCGGGATCTTGAGCTAGTGTACCTTTCGTATCGGCAGTGAGGCAGCCGAGGCCGAGACTTGGTTCTCGTATAGGGCGTATTGTGTGGTGTGGATTATTAGGACTAAGACCCCCGAGTTGGCATCCGAGGTCCAAGTGTGGACTTAAGCTATGTGCTCTATTATGTGTTTATGTTCATAGCTTGCATACACTCATCTAGATGACCATGTGCATCGTATTGTACCCGGTTGGGGATTCTTCTTGAGTAATTCGTTACTCACCCTTACTTATCTTTCGAGTAACCATGGCGCGAGGCGGGATGGTGAAGGAGGAGCTATGATCATGGGAACGTCTTTGTCGTCTCGACTTTTTATTTCTATGACTCTTGTCTTTCATTTTCCCTGAATGCATGTGGCGCACCTGAGAGCCTAGGATGTTTTCGAATGATTTTGTGGATTCCCACTTTATTGAATTTGAGGATGTTTCAAATGTTTTAATAAATCTCGATCAGAGTGTACGTTTTGGAAATGTATTTGCCTTTGAAACAGTGCTTGGAGACAGGGATGAGTTTAAACAAACTATATTGATTTGATTGAACCTTGATTGTTTTGTTTTAATTGGGAATCTGAAAACTTATTTGCATATTATCCTTTCCTTTGAATGCATGCATTGGGGTAAAGGCCTATTTAGAGCCCCTTTTGGGTCGGGTCTTTACATGCGCCCACTGTTCCACGGTATAAGTGTCTCTACCGGGAATGAAGTGTGCGCTCTTAGTCAAACGGTCAACTATCACCCAGATCTGAGTGAACTTCCTCGGAGTCCTCGGCAAACCCGAAATGAAGTCCATGGAGATTTCTTCCCATTTCCACTGAGGCACACTCAGCGGCTGCAACAATCCGGCTGGTCTCTGCCTGGGTGCCTTCACTTGCTGACAAGTGAGACATCGTCGACAAACTCCGCAACACCTCTTTTCATACCCATCCACCAGAATGTCGCTTAAGATCTCGATACATCTTGGTACCCAGGGGTGCCAAGCAAACGGAGAACTCGTGGGGGCCTCGAGAGCAACTGCGCTGCAAACCGCCAAGCAACATCCGGAACACACATCCGGCCTCTCGTCACGTCACCTTTATGCGGTGAATATACAAAATCAAAGTCACCGTCAACACCGACTCTGTCAACCAACCTCTTAAGTGCAGGGTCACTCAGCTGACTATCAATAATCCGCTGCCTAATCGATGGCTGGACTGTCAACTGAGCTACTCTGGCAGTAACCTCACCCAGCAATACTGCAATCTCAGCCCGCTCGAACTCTCTCGCAAACTGGGCTGGGAACTCAAGCGATACAACAGAGTGCGACGTCTTTCTACTTAAGGCATCGGCTACAACGTTGGCTTTACCGGATGGTACAGAATCTCGCAATCATAATCTTTCACTAGCTCTAACCATCTCCTCTCGCCTCATGTTCAACTCTTTGCGGGTAAGCAGATACTTGAGGCTCGGTGATCGGTAAACATCTCGAATCCGCTCACCGTATAGATAATGCCTCCAAATCTTCAATGCAAACACCATGCCGCCAACTCCATATCATGAGTCGGATAGTTACGCTCATATGGCTTGGTGACGGGAAGCATAAGCAATGACCTTCGTCTTTGCATCAACACACAACCCAACCCGAACTTGGAAGCATCGTTGTAAACCACGAAACCACTCGCCTCCCGGATTGCCAAAATCGGGTGAAGTCAAACTAAGCTTGAGCACGCAAAGCTCTCATCACACCTACCGTCCCAAACAAACTCGACACCCTTCCTCGTCAGACGAGTGAGGGGCGAGGCTATGGCGGAAAAATCCTTAACAAACCGACGGTAGTAACCTGCCAAACCTAGGAAGCTGCGTATCTCAGAATCAAGTCGGCTGGCCCAAGAACTCACGGCCTCAATCTTTGCAGGATCCACTGGCTACACCATCTCTCGAGACTATATGACCTAAGAAGGCCACTTGTTCCAACAGAACTCACATTTGGAAAATTTCGCATAAAGTGGTTTTCTCCTCAAGGTCATCAACACTTTCCTCAAATGCTCGCATGATCCTTTACGGTCCTTGAATAGATCGAATATCGTCAATGAACACAATGACGGTTTGTCCAAAAATGCTTTGAACACCCTATCCATCATGTCCATGAACGCTGCTGGTGCATTCGTCAATCCAAACGACATGACCCCAAACTCGTAGTGCCCATATCTAGACACGACGCATTTGTCTTAGGAATGTCGGCGTCCCTAATCCGCAGAATGGTGATACCCGGATCTCAAATCTATCTTGGAGAACACGGAAGCTCCACTGAAGCCGATCGAACAAATCATCGATACGGGCAGCGGATACTTATTCTTCACTATCACCTTATTAAGCTCACGATAGTCAATGCATAGGCGCATCGAACCATCCTTTTTCTTCACAAACAACACTGGCGCTCCCCACGGGGACACACTCGGACGGATGAATCCTCGATCTAACATCTCCTGCAGCTGAACCTTCAGTTCCTTTAGCTCGGCTGGCGCCATACGATACGGAGCCTTCGAGATAGGGAGGGTCCCTGGCTCGAGCTCAATTGTGAAGTCAACCTCTCTCTTCGGGGGCAACCCCGGTAATTCCTCAGGGAACACGTCAGCAAACTCCCGCACAACCGGCACTTGATCAACAGTCAGTGAGGGACGGCTCTCTCCGGACAATTTGGCTAGGTAGCCCCAAGCTCCATGAGCTAGCAAACGACGGGCTTTCACAGCTGACACCATCGGCGGGCAAACTCCACCCAGGCTCCACGAAACTTGAAGTCGGGCCGACCCGCGGCTTTGAACACTACTTCCTTCCGGTGGCAGTCAATCAATGCGTGGTTAGCGGCTAACCATTCCATACCAAGGATCACGTCGAAACCACTCATGGGTAGAACTATGAGCGTAGCCACCAGCAACTCTCCGGATATCTCGATCCGGCCATCCTTAATCTTATCTTTAGCTAACATATTAACTCCCGAAGGAGTAGCAACAGATAATTCAAAACCTAGAGGCTCTAATCTCAACTTAGCATGCTCAAGCAAACAAAACAGATACAAATGAGTGCGTAGAAACTGAGTCAAACAAGACAAATGCACAATGATCCAAAACAAGAAGCGTACACGCCGCATCGCTGCGGCATCTCGTGACGCTCGGCCTCCGACGGTTCGTAGCGAACACACCGCCCGCTGCTGCTGCTTTGCTGAATTTTGAATCGCCATAGGTTGGTGATCACAAGAACGGATCATATGCCCCTCCTTTCCACATCGGAAACACCGCCCTGAGCCCGGCGACAAGCTCGAAGTGGGCTCTTCCACAAGTGGCACAAGTAGGAGTTCGCCTAGGACCGCCTTGCCGGGCGAGGTGGAATCGGGCCGGAATCCTACGCCGATCCCGGTTCGAACGCCCTTGGCGACGCGGCGCCTCCTCTCGAACTCAAACCTCCTCTTCGTCCCACTCTGGCTTGGACAGACGCCGCATCGGAGCGGCGCCACCCGCTCAACAGGATACTTTCCGTTATAAATAGTGGCCGGTGAACCGCTTTAGCATAAGTGATAGGGGCGGGCTCTGACATCCCGAGACACACCCCTCGGCACAGAAATGAACTTCCGAATTTTCAATTCGAGAGGGTCGCTATTAGTCATGGAGCAAAATAACCATACTCAGAAAACTTCCTCTCGTATTCTTCTATCGAATCGAACCCTGCTGCAGATTCTCGGAAAAGTGCCACCATCTTCTCTTGAGCCTCATCGCTAATATATTTGACCCGAACTCGGACTTAAAGAACTCCGGGTGGTGGGTGGAGACCCAGTGGTCTCTCACTCAAGGTGGACTCCCACCACCATCTAGCTACGCCCCTAACGCATGGTTTGCACACCTCGGCCTCTACACATCGGGGCACACCATAATCGGGAAGGTGTACTCCAAATGGGCAATCCATCGTTTGGCGATAAAGCGTCACTGTGGCGTCAAACTTATCGTGGTTCCACTTTACGAAGTCCTTCAACCATTTACCAAGTTCATCGGCACATACCGCCACTACGCCTCAAAGGCTGCTGGCTCTGCGGAGTGGAGTCTTCTTTGCGCTACTGTTGAAACAAACGAGTCAAGCGCTCGATCCGAGCTCGGGACTCTTCCCGCCGTATCTTTGCCAATAAAGCACGGGTCTACGCCTCCGGCCACTCAACAGTCAACCACCATAGACCTCATGGAATTAGCAAAGTCCGCTCCAGAGAAGCGATCTCCACGGCGCCACGATCGCCTCAATGCCTACTCGGCCTCAACCGGGAGCTACAGGCGGAATGCTATCCGTCTCGGCTTGGGACGATGTCCTGCGGTGTCGATCCGATCGACACCTTGGCCTCTTCTCGGGCGTCCTCTTCGGCGCGCGGTAAGCGGCATCTTTGGCGATCTACACCCAAACCAATAACGAGTCGAGAACATGCTCGTCTCCGCTCCACAATACTACACAAGGCATACACTAGATGATGTGTATTGTAAATTCTTAACCCTTTTTAAACAACAAATAGTAAACTTAGGCGCACTGATGACCGCCGAGTGCTAGTGATCATGGGAAAACGACCTACAACAACAGTCATACTACGCAGAATTTATGACTCTAAGCTCGATACCAAGCTGTAAGAGGACCGACCGAATGGGGCACTAAATGGGCCCTTACCCCAATGCATGCATTCAAAGTAAAGGACATTTAAGCAGACATGATTTGGATTCCAATTAAAACAAAACATTCAAAATAACCCCTTTAAAAACTAGACATTTTCCCTGAAACCTGTCCCTGTTTCCAAGCACCTGTTCCAGGATAAAAACATTTCCAAAGTTTACTCGATCGAGAGATTTACTAAAAGCCATTCAAAACTGTTCGGATACAACATCTTTGGAATCCACAAATATTTACAAACATCCTAGGGCTTCGTGCGGCTACATGCATTCAGGGGAAAACAAAAACACACGAGAGTCATAATACAAAAATCAGAGTTGGAAGACTGGGCCCCATGATCACAGCTCCTCCTTCAGCCATCCTGTCTCGCAACTCGGTTACCTGTGGAAAAACCACAATAATAAGGGTGAGCAACGAATCGCTCGGTAAGAATCCCCAACCGGTACAATACGATATACATGGTCATCTCGATGAGCGTATGCAAGCTATGAATATAAACACGAATAGAGCACATAGCTTAGCCCACACTTGGGCCTCGGATGCCAACTCGGTGGCTTGGTGGGAATAAAATCATCATCTGATCCAATACATAAGTCGCGCCTATACGAGAAACAAGTCCGGCCTCACTGTCTCATCGTCGACGAAAGGTACACTCGCTCACAATCCCGAGGAGCTCTCGGGCGCGCTGTAATGAGCGTAAGCATGCACCGCGTACTCTGCAGAACTATGGGGTTGCGAGTGGTCTCAAGGCAGCTGCCCATATCCAGTCACCACGCCTAACTAAATCTTTGGATCGGTGTCACTGACATAGGGGTGTGAGACCTGGACACGTAAACTATGTCAGCCTGAACCACCGCACCTGGGGCCAAGAAACGGTCGTGGTAGGCTTACACCAGGAAGCCGTCCTTGCCTTAACAGGTGGCAATCGGGGCTCGCCAAACATGCTGAGGACATGCCGGCTGCCGGGGACGAGGCAATGCCAAGTCATCATCCCGACCGTTGGGGCATTTAACAGTCTGCCACCCTCACCCAAGATTGCAGGGCCTACCGCTCGGGTTAGCTAATCCCTCACGGGGTCCAGGGACGGAATGACTTGCTCGACGTCCCTGCCATGGATGCAAGGTTCTTTATGCATCGGGCCGGATGATGCTATCTACCTGCAATTCTAACCTGCCCTAGCAAACAGCAAACAATTCCATAAAATCCAATACGTGCTCAATAAGAATACAATGAGCCTAGCATGATACTATGAAGCAAGGAACAGATACGAGCATGCCAGAAAGGAACAATCTAGCATGGATTAACATGAGAATTAACCAAGAAATCATGCTAACCGGAATTTGATTGAAGCACCTAGCTACACATGTCAATAATCACAAACAAGCAATCAATCAACAATCACATATAATATCGCAGGGTCCACACAACCCCGGTAAGAAATCCTTACCTTGGTCGGGGACGGTTTGGCACGAAATCCTAAGTCGCGAACAATCTCGATCTAGCTACCGGGAACCTATCAATCAACACAAAAATCACACAATAGGCCTAAATACAATAAAATAAATGAGGCTCGGCCGGGAGCAACTCACGAGGCACGCACGAACGCATTTAACGGGCCGATTGCACGAGAACGGGCAAAGAACGGGGCTCGAAGAGGGCGCTACTGGGCGCAGAAATGGCGCGCGTGGCGCGCTGAGTGCGCTGGCTGAGGCGCGGACGCTGCATGACGGGCGCGCCGCTGCGCGGAGATGATGGGCGAACAGAGCTCGGGCTGGGCGCTCGCTACTGGCACGACGACTCGCGAGCGAGGGGGCTCGGGCGACGCGCTGCGGAGGAGGCGCAGGCGAGCGCGACGGACGGACGCACACGTTGGCGAGCTCGACGAACAGGGCTCTGTTTTGCGCGAACAGGCGAACAAAAGACACAAATCCAAGCGATCCACGGGGATTCGACGCTCGATTCCTTGAAGAAGAACTTCCCTACACTAGCCGCACAGTAACCCATACTTCAAATCGCCTCAACTCGGCCGATGAACGGAAACGTCACTAGGGAGAAGAAATGGATTCGGAGGAGAAGGAAAAGAGAAGAGAAGAGAAAGGAAAGCTTACCGGAGGGAGACGAGCGGCGAGGGAGCTCCGCGAGTCGAGTCGAGGTCGGCGTGGGGGAAGAAGGATTCGCGAGAAAAGCCGATCGGTCGGGGTGATCGCGAGGAAGAAGAAGAAGAAAGGTGGGGCGAAGTCGGGCGAATTTGCCTTTTAAAGCAAAACAGGGGATGAGCAGGCTTAAATAAAAGAACGCGCGTTTAGATTAACAAACACGCGCGGTGGGCTCTACTGGTTGTGCCCTCCGCCTAGCATGCGACACTACCTGGTTCGATTCCCGCTCGACGCGCTTATTTAATTCCCTATTTATTTTTGCTCCTTCCCAAGCCCAAACGCCTTCACCAAAAATCCCGATCCCATTCAAATTGACTCGTAATTATTCTGGCAATTTTAAATTTCAAAACCGGCCCGACCCAAAATTACCAAAATGCCCCTGGGCCTCCTGGGAAGGCCGGGATGAATTTTCCGGGCCGTTACAAGGAGCTACCTCGAAGCCCTGAAAACCACAAATCCTGCCCGGGGAGCCAAAAGACCAAAATGCCCCCAAGGGTCAAAACCGCTCTAAGACCCAACCAAACAACCGAATCTTGACCCGAAGGCACCTCGAAAACTGGAATAGGAAACTGGGCTGTTACATCAATCCCCGGCAATGTCGCCAAAAACTTGACCTCACGATTCCATTGCTAATATATTGAACAGTAACTAATTCTTATGTGAATGCAATAGGAATCACTTACGCTCAAGTATATACGGTCAGAAATTACAGCAAGTAATAAGTATATAATTTTATCGATCCCACGGAGATTGATGTCTAGAGTAAATACCACTTAAGTCAGAGTTATGCGAAAAGTAAAATAGAATGTATATAAATAAGTGGTTTTGTTTTGTTTAATGCGATAAGACAAAATGCAGAAATAAAATGCATGCAATGAGTAATGCTAACTATGTATTCCTAGAAAATGCTAAGAGTGTGGACTAGCCAGTGAATGTCTTACTTCCCTAAAAATTATCACTTCCGTGACTCATGATTTATGAGTGAACCAGCTTCCGTTGCGAACACCATACTAAGCACATGGCGACGTAAGAAGTAGTGCGGTTATCCCTAACGCCCTAAATGATGAACAACTGTTCAGTCAATCCTAAAGTAGCATACTAGGTCAACATGTGATTCCTCTTTCGATTCTTTGCAAGGTACATGCGTGGGTAGCTAATCGATGCATATATATAAGTAAATATTCGGGAGTGTAACATTCAAAGACCTACACCAATAACATGCTCTATTCATACTTAATTACCATAGCTTCTATAACGCAATCATAGTAAATGAACATCAAATAGAAGTTTAAATCAGACGATTTTACTACGACTAGAATAATGTCTAAATACTATAACTACTCCTAATAAAAACAATAAATGGAATTGGCAAGGTTGAAGGTGAGTAGTCTCCTTGTTATCAGTTCCCACAACACCACCAGCAGCTTATTCGCAGTAGACTCACGTCCCTCGATTGGCTTATGGCCAACCAACTAGCTCAATGAATTATTTGATTGTCATCAATGCATATTCCATGATGTACGTTGGGATTTATTTTATTGTCTTTGCCTTGATTGCTAATTGATTCTTCTAATTCTTTCCTTGTAGATGAATCTTTGTCGATCGTAATTTCTTCTTGGTTCAACATATCTTCCTGATCACTCAGTATTCGCGTCGTTTCTTTTTCCTTGATGCTGCGCGAAATCCTGCTAAAAACGTAAATTAGGCACAGTTGAATTGCAATTTGTGTTAAAGTGCAGATTCATGCTTTGGATGTGTAACGATCCAACCCATCGCTAGCCAAGATATTGTTCGCTTTGGCCCACTGGCCTCACGGATTTGTTTCTCTCCCTATGGGGAAAACGCGTCTGTAGGCTGACTTATGATGTGAGTCATTGAGTCCCATGGTCATCAGCAGCCAATCGTTGCCAAGTATTATGTGAGTAATAGGAGTATGTTTATGATGCATGTTTATGTTATTACTTCTATTGTATGATGCCAATGTGGAAGTTTTCCGTTACTTGTTGGACTTGTTGGCACAGGGTAAGACTGAGAGGTTGAGTTTCTCTTGTAGACCTGACTATGTCTGAGCGAGTGACTCATAGTTCTACCAGTGGGGGAGCCTGGAGGAGAGGTCGTGGAAGAGGCTGAGGAGATCAGTTACGTACCCTAGTGCCTAAGATGACCAGATCGGCGAGCCATCCTGTTCAACAGCTACCAGTTGGCACAAGAACAACATTAGTCGTACTCGATTTGACCTTAGAAACTTTTGGCAGCTATTCAGGTGTTGGTACAAGAATCTCTTAAGGGGGTTTTGCAGGCTGCAGCCCAAGCAACCCCTCCAGCACTAGCTCAAGAAGATAACACTGCATCCATTGACCATACTACAAAGACTATGCCCGCAGGTCGGACGGTCGTATCTAGAAGTTTTGAACAAGTACCTACTATTGTAGCAAGGAAACAGGACGGGGCTGAGAGCAGCAAGGGCGTCTCTGAGAACGTCCAAATTATCAAAGATTTTATGAAGTTTAAGCCAAGGGAGTTTTATGGGGCATCTAAAGGCTAGTTAGCAGCCGAAAATTGGTTGTCTCATATGGAGACCGTCTTCCACCATATGGAGTTCCCTGACAAGCAGAAAGTGAGTTGCGCTACGTTCGTCATGCATGACGAAGCGAGGGAATGGCATATGCGGGAGGTTAAGAGAAGGCTGCCTGGGGAGCCACCTATCATTTGGGACGAGTTCAAAGAATTTTTTTTAAGAAGTACTTCATCGAGGCTGATAGATAGGAGAATATCATCATGTTTACTACCATTCAACAAGGCACTGACATAGTGGAGGCTTATGAAACGAGGTTCAATGAGTTGTGCCATTTTACAGAGGAACTAATCCCGACTAAAAAGTAGAAGATCAGATACTTTGCTAATGGCTTGCACATGGGAATTTAGGGAGACGTGTTAGCCCATAAGCCAACCACTTTTAGGGATTGTGTAGAGTTCGCCAGGTATTTGGATAAGAAGTTCAGGAAGGAGAGTTTTGCGGTCACCTTGCCTGCTGTCAGTCAGGGTGTTAAGAGAAGGTTCGAGCCCTACAGGCCATCTAGGCAGGGGGATCCAGGCAGAGTTATGATCATGATAAGTATAGGGGCAAACGACCTGTTCAACGCTATAAGAAATATGACCAGTACAGTAGTAGGCCTGAGCAGTGCCATCAGAGGTTCGATCAGCAGACCCTCAGGGACTGTAAGTCGTGTAGCAAGAAACACTTGGGACGATGTGAGTCTGAAGTGAAAGTTTGTTATAAGTGTGGCAGGGAGGGCCACTTTGCAAAGTACTGTTTTTCCAAGGATACTGCAGAAAAGACAGGACCTTTAGTGACAGCAAAAACGCCTGCAGCAAGGTTGGCACAGCAAGAGGGTAGGATTTATGCTACAACTAGAAGAGTGGCCGACGCTTCGGCCAAAGCGGTCATAGGTACACTTCCTATTTTTGGACATTTTGCTTGTGCATTATTTGATTCTGGTTCTTCACACTCTTTTATTTCTACATGTTTTGTGATTTCTGCTGGTTTTGAGTTGAAACCCTTGGGGTTCGAGTTAGTTGTAGCTACTCCAGCTGGAGTGAGCATGATAGCTTGTGAGAAGGTTAAGGCCTAGAAGCTAGTCATTCGATGTTACACTCATAGTTTTGCCTATAAGTGAGTTCGATGCTATTATTGGAATGGAATGGCTATCTGAGAACCACGCCATCATCGGCTGTCGTCGGAAGGAGGTTATCTTCAGTCCTCCATCAAGGCCGAGCTTTAAATTTAGAGGTAGAAGGTCTGGGGAATGCCCCAAGCTAATTTCAGCTTTAAAGGCTAGTAGATTGTTGTCTCGGGGAGCATAAGGTTACCTAGCATCGATATCAAGAGGACAGAGCTCAGAGTTATCAATTAACACCGTGCCAGTTGTAAGCGAGTTCATCGACATGTTTCCGGATGACCTGTAGGGTCTGCCGCCACCCAGAACAGTGGACTTTTGCATTGAGTTGGAACCTGGGACCGTTTCCATATCAAGAGCGCCTTACAGAAGTTGATTGATAACGGTTTTATCCGACCTAGTGTATCGCCTGGGGAGCCCCTATGTTGTTTGTTAAGAAAAACGATGGATCGATGAGGTTGTGCATCGACTGTCGTGAGTTGAATAAAGTAACGATCCAGAACAAATACCTGTTGCCCAAGATTGACGATTTATTCGACCAGCTACAAGGGGCCTTAGTGTTTTCAAAAATTGATTTACGGTCTGGTTATCACTAGTTGAGGATCAAGGAAGAGGATATCCCTAAGACAACATTCAGGTCCCGATATGGGCACTATGAGTTCGTAGTAATGTCCTTTGGTCTCACCATTGCGCCTACATCATTCATGGACATGATGGACCGAGTTTTCAAGGCATTCTTGGATAATTTCAAGATTGTGTTTATTGATGACATCCTGATATATTCAAAAACAAAGGTTGAACATGAAGAGCACTTGAGAAAAGTTTTGATGGCACTTAGAGACAATCGGTTGTATGCCAAGTTTTTGAAATGCGAATTCTAGCTTAGCACGGTTGCATTTTTGGGTCATGTGGTTTCCAGTGAGGGGATATAGGTGGATCCTGCAAAGATTGAGGCAGTAAGTAACTAGGCGAGCCCAACGACAGTAGCCGAGGTGAGAAGCTTCTTAGGTCTAGCTGGTTTCTACAGACGTTTTGTGAAGGATTTCTCTTCGATAGCGAGGCCTATGACTCAGTTAACCAGGAAATAACAACCCTTTGTGTGGTCTGAAAAGTGTCAAGCCAGTTTTGACGAATTGAAAAGACGATTGACCAAAGCGGCAGTGTTGGCGATTCTAAAAGGAACAGGTGACTTTGTGGTTTACAGTGATGCATCAAAGTTTGGGCTTGGGTGTGTTTTAATGCAAAAGGGAAAGGTTATGCTTACGCTTCTAGGCAGCTTAAGACTTATGAGCAGAACTACCCGACTCATGACATGTAATTGGCGACAGTGGTTTTCGCATTGAAACTATGGAGACATTATTTGTATGGGGAGAAAATTAAGATCTTCACAGACCATCAGAGTTTGAAATACTTCTTCACCCAGAAGGAATTTAACATGAGACAACGTCGTTGGCTAGAACTGGTGAAGGATTACGATTGTGAAATCCTTTATCACCCGAGTAAAGCCAATGTCGTAGCCGACGCTTTGAGTAGGAAGACGTCACACTCTACAGCGCTGTTGGTGTTGCCAACACCACTTCAACGAGACCTAGACCGGTATGAGATAGCCTTGGGCAACGAGGCTACAACACTGTTGGCTCATATGACGATCTAGTTGTCCTTGCGACAGAGGATTGTAGAGAGGCAACTGAGTGATCAGGGGTTGCTAGTTTTGTTCGCCAGAGCACATGCTGGTGAGGGTACTGATTTGTCTGTGGCTTCAGATGGGGGTTCACAGTTCAGACAATGGTTAGTTGTCCCCGACGATACTAAGGTCATGACTGAGTTATTGACTGAGGCCCACAGTTTGCCATTTTCTTGGCACCCAGGGGGCACTAAGATGTATCAGGACCTGAGACAGTGTTATTGGTGGAATAATATGAAAAGAGATATAGCAGCTTTTGTTAATAAGTGCCTGACTTGCCAGCAAGTAAAGACGCCAAGGAAAAAGCCGGCAGGGTTGTTGCAGCCGTTGAGTATTCCAGAGTGGAAATGGACCGACATCTCTATGGATTTTATATCGGGACTTCCTAGGACGTCAAAGGGTTTCACAGTGATTTTGGTGATTGTGGATCGGCTAACTAAATCAGCACATTTCATCCCAGGGATGATTGATTACTCCGTTGAGAAATTGGTACAATTGTACTTGGTGGAAGCTGTGCGGTACCACAGAGTTCCAGTGAGTATTGTTTCGGATAGGGACACCCAGTTCACTTCTCGTTTCTTGAAGAGCCTTCAGGAATGTAACGGCCCGGAAATTTCATCTCGGTCTTCCCGGGTCGCCCAGGGGCGTTTTGGTAATTTTGGTCGGGCCGGCAGGGCCGGTTATGTAATTGTTAATTGCCGAAAAAATTATGAGTCAATTTGAATGGGATCGGGAATTTTGGTGAAGACATTTGGGCTTGGGAAAAAGTAAAAATAAATAGGGAATTAAATAACACGTCGAGTGAGATTCGAGCCAAGAATGTGTCGCATGCTAGGCTGAGGGCGCTACCAGCCAAGTCACCGGGCGCGTTTGTTAATCTAAATGCGCGTTCTAATACTTATGCTTCTTTTCGAAGGCGGTTGGTATAAAAGCAGAGCTCTCCTGAGCTTTCCTCTCCGTTTCTCTTCTTCTTCTTCGCGGATTCTCTCCGACCGACCGAGCTCTCCTCAGCGATTTCTCCCCCGCCAGCTTCAATTCGACCGCGTTTCTTCTTCAAATCTGAAGCTAAACCCCGATCAGCTGGTAAGTTTCTCCTTCTCTTCTTCTCCTTCACGTTTCCGTCGACCCTTCCCCTGTTTTTCGAATTTCATTGTCCGGTCATGTTAAAGCGATTTGTTGGGTGGGTTTTGTTCAGCTGGAGTAGAGGAGCTCGACCATCCATAAATCGCTCGTCGAATCCTCCCCTATCGGCCGAATTCTAGCTTTCTTTCCATCGCGAGTCGCGTGCTCTCGCTCGCATTCGCATGAGACCGCCGAGCCACGCGCGCAGATCGCCTCGCCCAGCCAAGTGTCACGCGCGCGCGCTGTTTCGCCCGATCCGTCCGGCGCGTCCGCGCGCCAAAGACGCTCATTCTCGCGCTTCGGCGCGCCAGCCAAACTCCCGTTGCTGCCGTTCGTGCGTTAAATCGCGCGCTCGTGAGTTGCTCCCGAGTGAGCCTCGTTTATTTTATTATATTTAGGCCTATTGTGTGATTTTTGTTGTGATTGATAGGTTCTCGGTAGCTAGTTCGGGTTCGTTCGCAATTTAGGATTTCGTGTCAAATAGTCCCCGACCAAGGTAAGGATTTCTTACAGGAGTTGTGTGGACCTGCGATATATTATGCGATTCTTTGATTGATTGCTTGTTTGTGTTTATTGACATGTGTAGCTAGGTTCTCTATTCGAATTCCCGATTAGCATGATTTTCTGATTTAATTCTCATGTTAATCCATGCTAGGTTGTTCCTTTCTAGCATGCTCAGATCTGTTCCTTGCTTCGTAGTATCATGCTAGGCTCGTTGTATTCTTATTGAGCACGTCTTGGATTTTATGGAATTGTTTGTTGTTTGCTAGGCAAAGTTAGAATTGCAGGTAGATAGCATCATCCGGGCCTGATGCATAAAGTACCTTGCATCCATGGCAGGGACGTCGAGCAAGTCATTCCGTCCCTAGACCCCGTGAGGGATTAGCTAACCCAAGCGGTAGGCCCTGCAATCTTGGGTGAGGGTGGCAGACCGTTAAATGCCCCAACCGTCGGGATGATGACTTGGCATTGCCTCGTCCCGGCGATCGGCACATCCTCGCCGTGTTCGGCCGTAGCCCCCGATTGCCACTGTTAAGGTAAGGGCGGCTTCCTGGTGTAAGCCTACCACGACCCGTTTTCTTAGCCTCAGGTGCGGTGGTTCAGGCTGACATAGTTTAAGTGTCCAGGTCTCACACCCCTATGTCAGTGACACCGATCCAAAGAATTAGTTAGGCGTGGTGACTGAACATGGGCAGCTTGCCTCTAGACCCGGCACCCCCCATGGTCTGCAGCAGAGCACGCGGTGCATGTTTACGCTCATTACTGGCGCCGACCGAGAGCTCCTCGGGATCTTGAGCCAGTGTACCTTTCGTCGACGATGAGATGCAGTGAGGCCAGGACTTGTTTCTCGTATAGGCGACTTATGTATTGGATCGTGTGTGGTGATATTATTCCGGACTAAGACCTTAAATTGGCATCCGAGGCCCAAGTGTGGGCTAAGCTATGTGCTCTATTCTGTGTTTATATTCATAGCTTGCATACGCTCATCGAGATGACCATGTATATCGTATTGTACCCCGGTTGGGGATTCTTACTGAGTAATTCGTTACGAGAGGATAGAAGTTACGGTGTGTCTCCGTGCTATCACCGTTTATGCAAATACGAGAGGATCTTGGAGAGAAGTTGAAGAATCCAGAGCAAGTCTCCATGTCGAACCAAGCTATTCTCAGTGGTTAACTCATTTTAGTCTTATTTGTATTTGCATTTACTAATTCAAGCATGGATGTTGTTGTTTTCTTATCTTTTTGCTAGTTTGGAACTTTTCCCCATTTATGAATCTATATCTTTTACTTTATTGGCATAACTTCATTTCATTCTCTTTAATTACAAGTTATATTTCGCGAGTTAGTTAAAAGCGGAGGAAATACAAGTTAGGTTTTCGAGAGGAGCCACGGTTAACATATTTGAGAGAATAAGTTAACGACTTGTGTAACTGCCTTTAGTTTTGTCAAGTTAGAACTTACAATTCACTCTCACTTAGAGATAATGAGCATTAAGGTGCGACGTAAGTAAATCACCACTTCGAGAAAATGTGTTTATTTGATTCGCTTGCTATTCATTTCCGCGAACATTACCTTGAATTCTGTTCATTAACTTCTTAGGACTTGATCACTTAATCAAAGTTTCCCCTTTTACATTTGTTACCTTGACTCGTATTCATAATATTAACTTATAACTACAATTCCCTGAGGAGACGACTATAATTTATATTACAACAAGACTATGTGCACTTGCATATTATTATGAAGTCAAACACAATTCGCTTGACCTGAGTAGAGGTTCGTTGTAGCGAACGTAACTGTCTAGCTGGGAGTTATATTTTTTATTGTGTTCACGACTTTGCAAACAACCTATTAACTGCAAACGAGGGGTTTATGCCTATTAATCACAAACGAGGGGTTTATGCCTATTAATTACAAATGAGGGGTTTATTTCTATTAATTACAATTGAGGGGTTTAAGCCCATGATTTATAGTTGCAGGGGTTCGCACCCTATGTTTATTTTTCTGATATGTGTGATTGGAGCTGCAAAAGAAGGGCTGATTGGAGCTGAAGGACCATGGGATTGCTATATCTTAATTCATTAAGTCTCGTCGTATTTATTTTACTTATTTATTTTCTCGCATGAACTGGATTTGAGACTTGATGTCTTGCAATTAGCGAGTTTGAACTTCTTTTCTACTTTTTCACATAGGGGACCCGAATTATTTATTTATTTTATGTACTTTGAAACTTGAGTCAACTTAATTTTAATAACTGAGTATTTTCAACACGCCACGTGCATTGTGTTTAATTCATGCATTTAGGGTAAAGATCTAGGGTAGGACCCATGGATGTGTTGGATATTTACAAGATGTAATGTTATGAATGCATGTAGATTTTCTAAGTTATTTCTATGTATTCTTTCTTAGAACGCAGATATTCTTTGCCTACTTATTAAAATAATGCATCCTAAACAACCTAAAATATGCTCTCTTTGAGAGTTATCAAATCCCACCAAAAGGATAATGGCATGGATGCCTGGGAAAGTAGAGTGAGCCCCATTTCAACAATGTGAGGATGTTTTCTCTCGAAAATCCCATTCTGTCGACTCGTATGAGGATAGGAATGGCGAAGCTCAATGCCAATAGTTGGAAGTAAGGAGGTAAAGGCAAGGAACTCACCACCTCAATCACTCTGCAAAGCCTTGATTGCATGATGAAAAAAGGTTTTCTATAAGGGCCTTACATTGTTTGAAGGCTTGAAGAGCATCACTTTTAGATTTTAACGGAAAAATATGAGTGAAACGACTAAAACAGTCAACAAAACTAACATAATAAAAATAACCAGCAGTTGATGCAATAGGGGAAGGACCCCAAAGATCACAATAGACAAGTTCTAATGGTGATGTTGCAAGAAAATTAGAGGCATGAAAAGGTAAAGAGTGAGATTTCCCATACTGACATGACTCACAAAACTCTTTGTTTAAACTTAAAGCAGAAGCATTACAAGTACGCAGAATAGAAGTTAAGACTCGATCTGATAAGTGACCTAGACGATGATGCCATATTGTATAAGACACCTTACACATGATAGACACAAAACTAGACTGAAGACAAGCATTGGAATTGAAAGATGGACTAGAGACACAACGAAAGGTAATAAATGGAACTCTTGTAGCAGCAAGAGTAATCGAATTGAAGGGAGCATCATGAACACAAACAGAAGACTTTATAGCAGGTAGTTGGAATTGGTATAAGGCTTCTTAGGAACCCCTCGCAGTAGCATCTTCTGTGTTCCCGTTTCCTTCACGAGACAATGAGAAGAATGAAACTCAACATAAATATCATTATCAGCAGTTAACTTCAAAATATTGATCAGATTATGTTTAATGCAAGGCACGTGTAATATATTATTCAGAAGAAAAGTATCCCCAGTGACAGATTTCACAATATTATTACCAGGTGAGTAATACCCAAATGAGAACCATCATAAACTATAAGAGTGTCCTTACAATTGTAATCCTATTGTACGTTCAGATTGCCAAGGTCAACAGTGACATGACTAGCAGCTCCCGAATCAGCTAGCCAATAAGGATCATTAACGGCTTCAGGGGTAGCAATGTACGCCGAATTGTTGGGAATAGATCGCTGCCGATTTTGAGTGCTCATACCATTCGAATTTTTGAAGTCCTTATCAAACCTCTGATAACAGTAGGGAGAGGTATGACCATCCCGGTTACAAAGATGACAATGATACTTCGAACCACTAGAAGACTCAGAGACATTGGAGATACCCAAACCATCTGCGGCAGATGAGTTGTAAGAGTTTGGACCACGACCGCGGCCTCGTCCACCACGACCATGAGAGCTATTGTCATTGAGGTTGCGAGGACCACTTCCATTGTTACCCCGCCCCCGATAACCACCATTGTTGTTGTTGGACCGATAGTTAGAGTTTGAACCTTGGCGATTGTATGCATAGTTCATAGAAGGTTCAGTCATAGATGGAACAGGGGTGGGTTGGAAACGTGGCAGTGTACCTTCAAATGTAATCAGAATATAGTGTATATCATGCCAGGACTCCAAATCTTGTCTCTCGATAGTGCAGATAATGGGAATACACTCAGAATCCAGACCTCCATGAACAAAAGACACCAAATCCGACAAGGGAACAGGTGCTCCAGCCAATTTCAAGCTTTTAGATGCGTGTTCATCACAGAGAGATAATCAGACATTTTGGACGTACCCTTCTTTGTGTCCTGAAGAACACCTCTGAGCTGATTAATGCGAGCTTTTCTTGGTGCCCCATAAATCCATTCAAGAGCTACCCAGACTTCACGGGATGTTGTAAGATCTATAACATCTGCAGCAATGACAGGTGACATAGACCTAAATAGCCATCCAGAAAGAGCTTGATCAATAGTAGTCCACTCCTCAAATTTAGGGTTTGGAACACAAAGGGTTTCACCATTAGGGCTTTTCACATCAAGAACTTCTAATGGCTGCTTCTGAGTGCCAAGGACAAAACCATCCACCTTCTGGCCACGAAGAATAGCAAGAACCATCCCACTCCATAATAGAAAATTTCAATCGTCAAGCTTCATCGTTAAGAAAGTACTGAAGGGATGACCAAACGAAGAGGTAATAAGACTAGCAGCAGGAAGAGGTTGCAATCGCGCGTTCCACAATATTTATGCCGCTTGAGGAAGACGATTGTGTGCTTTCAGCCATAAGGCTCTGATACCAAGCTGCAAAACACAGAGACGACAAAGAACAGAGAAGATAATAGAAAAATGGCCAATATATTATTCTATTGCACAACAGCCATTAAATAGAACAAAATACAACCCTAGAATACATAGTAACAAATAAAAGAATGACACGTGTAAAGCCGTATAACAAACTATTCACAGAGAATACGACATCATTTAATTAATGTGCAAGAAAGCCAAAATGGAGTCGGTTTAGTCATTTGTCCTAATATTTCTTTTGCATCCAAACACAATTTGCAATTACAAAGAAGCACCAATTGTAAAAATAAAAAAAGGACAGATATTTTCAAAAGAGAACTATTTAAAAACAGCCTGGGCAGCAACCAACAACGTGCAGAATTGTACGCCTCAATTTTTTTTTTTTTACATTTTTCAAGCTTTCTTTTTCTCTATTGGCCTAATAAATATACTTTATACTTGATTTATAAAAAAATTTCCTTGGGAACAAATTTTGATTTTTCTTTAATTTTTTTATGTGTAAATTTGATTTCTTCAATTGGCTTACATGAATTGGTTTTAACCTACATTTTTATAACATAACAAAATGAGAATTTGTCTTCCATAGTATACATTTTACTCTTCATTACAATCGTAACATATTTTTTAAAAGGCTAAATTATAAGAAATGCCCTTAAACTATAGAGGTTCTCTAAAAAATACCCTTGAAGTATCAAAAGTTTCAAAATTACCGTTAACCTTAAAAAAAAAGCTCAAACATACCCTTGCTGTTAAAAATCATAACAGAAAATGAGGTGGCTGTTAAATACATAAAATAATATATTTGACCATTAGATAGCAGGGACTGTACAGAAAATGAGGTGGCAGTAGAGTCAATCCAATAGATCCAACAGAAAATGGAAATAGCTCGAACTGTCAGCGAGGAGGAATAAGCGTCGTACAAAAGAACAAGATGGTTAAGGCAAAAGACTACAGACAAAGAAAATTTTAAAATTTAATTTAAATTAAATTAATTAATTAAAAAAACTTTGAAGGAAGCAAAAAGAAGTCAAATAGAGAAACTGATATTAGGCAGAGGTAGAGTCAAATTCCATGAAACTTTGAAGGAAGTATACAATCTGTTAGTTATTGGTTCTTGAGAAAGCAGAAAGGTTAGTTATTGGTTCTTGAGAAAGCAGAAAGGTTAGTTATTGTTCTGATCCACTAATTATGCACATTACGTTGGAAGTTCGGGAATAAAAGATAAAAGATATTTATCCCTCTTCCAACAACGACTCAACTGGTCTAAGACTTGAGTTTTGAGGATATACCTACTTCAAAATCTCTGGTTCAAAATTTACTTGTGACATTAATTTATAGATATTCTTAATTGTGTCTTTACTCTTCCAATGTAGCTCGGTATTGCAGCCTATAAATGGATCGATGGTGGTGCAAAATTGAAAAGAGCAAAATTCCATGTTCTCGGGGTTACAAAAGGATAAAAGAAGTTATTTATCTCACGCATTAAATTTTGGCGCAAATCCGTAATTCCCGGATGATCGTCCGCTTCAATCGCGTCAATTTCGTTTCGCAGATCTACTCCACTTGCTCCTCATCGCTATCGCTGCTGTCTCCGCCGATCGACTCCTGTCTACTTCAATTGAACATTATTGATTCTTCTCCTTGCTTTACTGCCAGAATGTACAGTCCCCTCTGGTTGTAGAGAAAGAAAATTTTTGCTTCTAAGTCTCCTAATTCTTCGCCTGATCAGGTTGTTGAAGTGTTAGAGGTGAATTGTAGATGTGGTAATGGAATAGGTTTTTTTGAACTTGTGAATCAACGAATTAATGTGTAATGCATAATATACCTTTTGTGGAATTGAAAACAGAGCTTCAATTGAACATTTTTCCTTTCTCCCGTCTTTCAAATGGAAGGCTTTCATGGTTTTTACTTTAATAATTCATGTGTTTCTTTTTTAAAACTTAAATACTAACAGCCACCTCATTTTCTGTTATGATTTTTAAGAGCAAGGGTATGCTTGAACTTTTTTTTAAAGGTTAAGTGTAATTTTGAAACTTTTGATACTTTAAAAGTATTTTTTAGACAACCTTCCTAGTTCAAGGGCATTTCTTATAATTTAGCCAAATAATACATTCATAGCCCATTTTGTCCAAAATTCCTATTCTACCATCATTAGACTTCTATCAGTTCAACTGATAGACTTCAATCGATTTTGAGTAATTGAACAGTGCAAACTAATAGACTTCAATCATATTTGTGTCCTAAATGAATAAGTTTGGCAATTATGCTATACATGGAATTATTTTGTTTTTTTTAATATACATGCAAAATCCCCTAACAAAATATAATGAGATATCTATTATAGATTTAATTAGTAAAATATAGCATATTAATTCAATTATTAAAATGTCAACGACACACATGTTTATACGTGAATAAAAATGTCTTATGTTCAATTTCATCTCTTAAATAGTTGTGCCAAAAAAATATTTAAAAATTCGTTAAAAACAATTAAAACTCAAAATCATCATATAATCTCCAAATTTTATTGTAAAAGTATTTACAAAATCATAAAAAGCTTAAAGTCAAGAAAATTTTTAAGAAATTATTTTCTAATAGATAGTCATTATAAATTAAACTAATCCTTATTTTAAAAAATATTTTTTGAGTACATATTAGAGGTGGACAAATGTCGATTCTCAAGATCGAAGTGTGGAGTTGGTGTTCAACTGATTTACAATAAAATAATGAAACCATTGAGTCACTGACCCATTCGTTCTTATTTTAAAATTTTAATTGATTGATTTTTTTTTGTTTGTAGAAATTGATTGAAAATATTTGGTACAATAGAACAACAAACCCTACATAAAATGCACTATTGCTCTCAAATAATATGAGAGTCAAATACCAATTTTCGGGTTTGAACTTCACGCTCAAAAAGTAATAAATTCAAATATAAGGAGAGTGATTTTTTTTATTAATAAAGAACCAAATAAATTCATCTTCCTAAAATAAAAAGGAAAAAAAAGGATAGAATGGAAACTAAAAAAATATAAAAATTAAATAAGTAAATAAATAAATAAGAGAGAAAATCCTAATAGGAAAAAGAAAGAAGGAAAAAATTGGCTAAATTTTTTTCATACTTGCTACCAAATAAATATTTTTCTATTTTTCAACGAAAAATATTAATCAACATCAAAATCTAGTAGAGTTAAAAGAATATGTCTTCCGGTGCTTGGCTTAGAAACGGGCGTGGTTATCCTTGTTTAAAAAAAAAAAGTAGAGTTAAAAGAATAAGTTGAATTTAAGCCTTTAGTGCTAACTTTGAATTTTTTTTTTTAAATTTTATCTAGTGTGAATATTTTCACAATTAAATTTGGAGACCATTAGTTAATTTTGATTTGAAAAAGTTGTTAGGCTGTTAACATTTTATTAATTAAATTTAGTATGCTATATTTTTACTAATTGATATACAAAATGTAGATACCACATTTGGTCCGACTCAATTTTATTATAAAGTTATATTTTGACAATTTAGTTGGTAATGAAAATATATAACTTTAATTGAAAAATAGCTTTTATGTTTTTCAAATATGAAAAATGAAAAAAATATATATATTAAAAAGAGAAAAAAAATATTTGAAAATATCTTAGTTATTTTGCAAATATTAAAAAATATGTTAATTAACTCCAACTTTTACCTTTTTTTAGCCACTCACCATTTTTTTCTACCCACTCCCCCTCTTACACACTCATCCCTTCAATCTCTCCCCCACGTTGATATCTAAATTTGTCTATGAAATTTAGTATAAAAAGGGGTTGAATAAGGGCACCAGTGTTGTGTAAGCATTGTAAAGATACCATTAAAATAAGAATTCTTCTACATTCTCTTCTCTCAAAGTGTTGTTCACTTATTCATATTCGCATATGTTGCATTTTGATATTAGTTTTATAACACGTTATCAGCACGAGTCTCTACCCGTTCAGTTGCTAAAGATGATCATTGAGATTGGTATTTCATTGTGGTATGGTTTCATATTCTATTTATTGATTAGAAATATTGGATAAGAAAGTCTTCTCTTTTAAAAGTCTCATTGTTCTAGATTAATTGTATTCAATATACATATTTATTGAATTGTTTGAAATGCCTTTTTTTTTTCCTTCAAGTTCGCTACTTTTCTATTTGGTGGTTTAATTTTTATTCTACAATTTTAAGATCTTTTTATTTTGAAAAGTTGGATGGCAAAACAACAACTTAATATATTGGAAATTAAAGATGAATAGTAACCGAAATGAGTTGCTTCATACATCTCAATCCTTGGACAAGTTTTTTAACTAAATGTTCTTATTGGCTATTTCGAAGCTTTAATAACAATTCTATTTTGTTATTTAGTTTTGAACATTTTTGCATGTTCCATGTTAAATATTTGAGAATTTTAATTTTTCGCTATGTTTCAATTCAATTGTACTATAATGTTGGGTTATGATACAAATTCTTAATAATTTAGTTTGTGACAATAATTATTATGAAAACCTCAATTTTTGTTTCTCTATATTGTCTTTATTATTTAATAAGTATGTAATATGTATAAATAATTAGTTGTTAAGATCTTGATGATTGGAGTTGCCTAATTCCTTGTATTCATGAAAATATAGCATATTTTGATATTTAATGTATTAATAACTTAAATTATATATAAATATTAGAAGTCTAATAAACTATTAGAAGACATTCATGAATTCTAATATTTTAGTTTATATAACTTTCACTTTGCTTCTGGATTAAAAATATTTTTATGTTGATTGATTTATTTATTATGATATATGCTTTTAAATTATTGCATAAAATATGGGCTAATTTATTTATTAAAATCTTATCGCATAGTTGTAAATATTTTTATGAAGTCCAAAGTATATATGCATAAATATTTGGTTTATATTATAGCAAACTTTGAGATATATATTATTCTTTTCAAAGTTAATTATTATTTTGATATACTCAAATTTGCATATTAAAAAAAAATGTTCATTTTATTTTAATGCACCTGAAGTTGCATGATTTCTAATTAAGAAAAGTTCATCATTAAATGCACATGTTACATAAGTTTGGAAATATGAGATGATCATCACTTTGATTAAGATGTGCACATATAGTGCATTATTATACAATGTGCTATTGTATTAAATATATCAAGACATAAAGAAAATTGATTATAATGATGATCAAATATTGTGATTTTGAGACTTAACCAACAATTAAGCTTTTGATGAAAAGTTACAAGTCTTTACCACCTAACAATACCATTCCATGGAGTGAATATTGTATTCATTTAAAATAATGAAAGAAGAATAGTGTGTGAAAGTAACTTTACAAAATTATTCGCTTAAAGAGAAAAAAGTTTACACACATTTAAATAATGTAACTATTTGGATTTATTAATTATATATTTTTTGTAGTTTGGTTTCAATTTCCAATGTCTCACTTTACTTTTTGTATATTATTGTGTTTCCAATATCATGATTGCTTGTTTTAGGTTGGATATATGTTTGAGGTAATATGATTAATTCAAAGTTTTTTTTTAGTAATTTTATTACTTGATTGATATCTGTGTTTTATCATTGCTTATTGTATAGTATAGTTGTTTCGATATTGACATGAAATATTGTTTTAATTTTAAAAAGTTTTGACTTCAAAACTCTCTACCTACACTCTAGTTATTTTTATGATATATGCTTATATTATTGTATAAAGAAAATTTTGTTTTATTTATTAAAATTTATCAATTAAGCATGTCATACATTTTAAATATTTATAATATAATTCTTATATTCATAATGTACGATTATGATGCTTATTAAGATGTTGTTTTTAGTAGAACTATTTAATATTTAACAATTTAAGAGTTATAAATTATTTAGAAATTCTAAGTTGTTAATTTCTTAAATGAATTATTATATTTATGAATATTTAATGACTTAAACCATATACTTGTGTCATACATTTGAATTACTCTCAAAGAATTCAAAACATGATTTATTATATACATTTATGTTTGACTTATCTAATAACAAACTTTAAAAAGTATAAAGCTAATTATTCATTTTAAGTTAAATTTTTTTTTATTAGATGCACTCAAAGTTGCATTAAAAGTACTATGTTATGTTAATGTACATGATGTTACATTATTTACAAATCAAGAATAATTTATGATTAAATGCAACATGCACAATTCTTAAATCAAGAAATGTTCATTAGTTTGCTTAGATGCACCTGTAGTTGCATAGTTAAACAACAAGTGATTTTGAGTGTCTGAGAATTTATTAAATATGTTCTTGTATTGTAAAAATACTATTCCCCGAAGTGAATATTGTAGTATTGAATAATGAAAATGAATAATATTGTATGGAAGTAAATTTTCAAATTTGCAATAATCTCTTGAAGAGATGATCAATCTGTTTACCCATTAAATATGACATATTTGGTGTTCTAGCATAAAAATTGATTATTTTTCAATTTTGTCTAATGATTATTTTGTCTAAGTTGACAGAAACGGAACACCTCTGGGAACTAACATAGAAGTTGAATTAATCGAAATGGAATACTAGATTCAAAAGTCCATAATACATAAAGTCAAGTAGACTTGATTGAAACTTTTAAAAATACAAATATTATTTTGCCTAGAAGAGCAAATTTACCCTTGATATGTTTTTCAAGAAAAAATTATAACTAGGTTGTAAAGAACTTGAAGTTCAAGTATACTATTTTCATAAAGAGTCATATCATGTCAATGTGATTTAAATTAATAAATGAGAATATCACTATCAACATCTATTAAAGAACCCGAAGATTCTTAAATTTATTAAATTGTGATGAGATACTTGCTCTTCTAAAATTAATTATTATTTCATCAGCTAAATTATAATTGAATTATTCAAATTTCGTGAAGAAATTTTAGATGGCAGGATTGACGATCAAGTGAGATAGTCATTATTATCAAGTTAAAAGCAGTGTATTTGCAAGATTGATTGCTCAAATAATTAAGTTAAGAAGAAAAATCTTATAATTTTAAAATTATAAAAGGAATTGTCTTGGTAATGCTAACCAATTTTCATCTCAAACAACGGGTAATTATATATTATATATAGTTTGAGATAATTGTTAAACATTCTGTAGTTTATGTTCATTCACAAAATGGTTAAACATAACAATTTGTGAGCAACAAAGATTCCAATAAATATAAAAGTCATGTAACTTTGTATAGAGTGTTGTTTATATGCATGAGCTAAGTACTCTACTATAAGCATTCCCCAATACAATTAGCTCATGGCTAGAAGCCAATTACTTTCCATCTACAAGTTTTAATTGTGTAGTAAATGTTCTAATTGCTCCACCACAACATATTAAGATTAGTCTCTAGATGAGACTAGAAATATAAAGTTTCTTAGTTATAAGATATCTTGAACCTCGATGGGTAATATCTTTCTTGCACAATTTGCTAATTAATATTAACGAGATGAATTTTCCAACATTAAGGAGAGAATTGAGAAAAGTTGGAAAAGTACTCATCTAGATTTTCATACAAATCAATGTGAACCAGAAGTTCAAAGGCAAATTATATATTGTCTTATTTAAGTATTTATTCTACATATCATTGTGAAACGGAAGTTCAAATGACAATTCATTGGCAAATCAAATGCTAGATGCATTTAGAGAGGCGATAAAGAAAGTGATTAAGATGCAAATGCATCATCAAGAATTGATATTAAAACAAGTTGTCACAATTAATCATTTATCACATGCTTGAAGCATAGTAGAGTAATGAGCTCCAAAGGTAAAAATTATCGAGAATACGAATTTCCAAAAGAAGTATTAAAGTTGACTAATCAAACGAATGTTGAAAATGTATATGAGAATAATAAAGAGACCTCGATAAGTTATGTCATGACATGGAAAAAATGGAACTAAATTGATATAATTGTTGACAACATTCTAAGCTATAATGTTGTTCTTGATAATATTTATGAAAGTGAGAATTCTGACATAGATTTGTCAAAGATTGTCGACACTAAGATGATTGACCATAGTAGAAAGAAGCAATCTAAATAAAATTACACTCACTTTCAAAACAAAGAGTTATGAAATTGTACTCCATACATCTTGGATGTAAAACATGTTGGATGCAAATGAGTAGTTGTTTGTAAAAGAAATGAAAAAAAAGGTCATGAGATAAAACAAGACTTGGTACACAAAGGTTCTTGTAAAGACTTGATATTGATTGTGAGGAGACATATTCTCTTGTGGTGGATGCATTAACTAACATCAAGATATCTAATCATCTGACATATCTAAAGAGATGATGAACATCTTATGAATATAATTTTAAGAAAATCATAGTCGAGGATTTGTTATTATTTATGTATTTGTTGATGAAATAAATATAATGTGAAACTCATGAAGAACTTCAAAGCCAGTATAATCTATTAAAAAAAATCATTTGAGATGAAATGTCTCGAAAAATAAATGTTGCATTGGCTTGCAATTTTAATATTGTGCAGATGGATTATTTAATCATTAAACATCTCATACATAAAGATCTTAAAGAGCTTTTACATGAATAAAAGCACATCCATTGAACATTTCAATGAAGTATCATATTTTAGTGTGATAATGACATTTATATGTATATTAATTATCCAACCCATATAAAACTATATCTTATACAGATTAATTTTTCATGTCAAAGTTTTGCAAATCATGAGGCTATTCGAGAATTTATATGGTCAAGATCACTTACTCAACACATCAGTGAAACATGTGGTTTGACTCACAAATTCAAAGGATAATTTGATAGTGTTCTTTACACAAACATTACTTGTTGGAATATTCGCTAAGTTTGTGCACAATATTGGAATGCAGCAACTCAGATATCTTAAATGATGTTTTCATGAGGGGGAGTAGAATCTACTGCACTCTTTTTTCCCTTGACTAAGGTTTTTTTCCCACTGGGTTTTTCCTAGTAAGGTTTTTAATGAGGCAGTTATGGATATCTAAAAGGGAGTGTTATGAATAGATATCCATTCAACTAGAAACCTATATTTAGAAGGCTCCATTACCCATCTTTCTTTAGAATAACATGATTAACCTATTTATGGTCAATATAGGTTGTAACTCTCACTTTGTAAACACTATAAATTAGTGTTGTGTAAGCTTTGTAAAGATACCACTAAAATAAGAATTCTTCTACATTCTCTTCTCTCAAAGTGTTGTTCACTTATTCATATTTGTATATGTTGCATTTTGATATTAGTTTTATAACAAAAAATAAATATATGTATTCACTAAAAAAATATAGATCAAATTGAAAGTACAGTCCAACCCTAAGAATTAAAAGTGTATTTTCCCCCAAAATTATTATTGAACAAATTAACTTCAAATTGTACGTTAATTAAAAATATCTCCAAAAGTTTTGAGATTTGAATATAGATGGACCAAAATCAGACCAACCCTCAAACACACGGAACAAAATTGTACGTTAATTGTTAACCCTCGAGGAAGTTGAAAAAATGCCCACTCAAAATTTAAAATATATATGCACTCCTCTGACTTAAAAATACTCTACATAGTCCCTAAAGGACACAATTCCAAAATTTGTAAAACTGTGTTTTTTTAGTACAAAGTGGGTGAGGAAAATAAAAAAAATCTACCAAGAAAGCACTATTTTTTTCAAATAAATGAGAGCTAAATATCAATTTTATGGATTGAATTCACTAACCTTTTCAATAAATTTGTAAAACTGTCTTGATCTCTTATAATTATTTCAAAATATCTCAATCAGAATTTACTGATAAATTTGAAATTAGAGATTTGATTCTACATCTTATATATTGTAATTTATATATATATATATATGTTATAAATTAAATTGAAAAAAGAACTTTTTTTTTATATTATATAATCCTTGAAGTTGGGAGGATTCGAACCTATAATATTTTTGTCTATGGATGTAGACTAATGTCACTAACTATTGCACCGCGTTAAAATTAAAACTTTCTAAAGAATATATTTATAAAACAAAAGACAAAGTACAAAAATGTAGAGGTGTACATGGGTTGAGTTGGTTTGAGCGTAATTTTCAACCCAACCCAAAAATTCGGGTTAGTCATTTTTATAACCCAATCCAACCCAACCGTATATTTTCGGGTTGGTTTGGTTGGGCCCATCAATTTCAATGATTGCGTTTTTAGAGTTTTTCAATGATAGCTTGGTCTGAACTTTAGACGGTTCAAATGTCGATGAACACAAAAAAATTTATGCCAATGAATAGTTATACGAATATTGTGTGTGTTGACTGAGAAATTTCGGCCAATTACAAGTTGTCATGTCATTATCTCAAATTTAATGGCGAATTTAAATTAAATTTTGGGACCATATTTCTCAAAATTAATTTGGGCCAAAAAAAGGGTTTATTCTAAATTTGGTTCAAAATTAAACCAGACCAAGTCCATTTAGTGAACCAAACCATGAAATCTAAGCCCAAAGGCCCATCAGGGCCCGAGCCCACGATTCATGAGAACTCTATAAATAGAGGAGTTCTCTTCATTTCAAGGGGTGGAAAATTTTTAGAACTCTAAAGAGGGAATTCGCCTAAGTTGAAGTCTCTCCAAAATTCTAAAGATCAAAGGACTTTTCGAAGTTCAAAATCACTTTGAAAGTCTCCAAAATTCTACGAAGAACACGAAATCTGTTCTTCATCAATTCAAGAAAATTCATTAAGAGAGAACGAATAAGAGGATCAAATTATTAGAGATAGAACCACTTTCGCAAAATCATCTCAGAAATCAAGTTCAACTCCACGAAACTAAATTTCTCTGGAAATCTCGTGTGAACAAATTGGCACGCCCAGTGGGACATTCTCTACCTCTCATCTCTTTTCTCATTCAAATCAATTCAAGGAATCATAACACGTGAAAAATCTGTTTCAACAATTCCAAGCAACACCCACTTGGGACCTATCAGCCTCAATCGCTCTAAAGAAATCCAGCAAATGGAAAAAGAGTCATCTTCTTTCATTGCAGCCAAAATATGGGTTCACTTGGAAGGAAATAAGGGAGGTCAGATTTCTGTGCAAGAAAATCCTGTATTTGATCAATGCATCTCATCATCTGAACAATCAAAGGATGCAACTACTCCTGATATTATGTCTGTGATGATGGCTGATGCAGATACTTCAGGCGATGAGAAAATAACTGAACTCGAAAGAAAAGTAGAGATGTTGTTGAAAACAGTTGAGGATAAAGAGTTTGAAAGTACTTCCCTAAAGCAATACCTTGAGACTCGGGATGCTACTGAATCTAGTCAAACACATGTTGTAAAGACTAATGGAAAAGAGAAGACTCTTATGCAAGAAGTTCAACCCCAACACTCAACTTTTGTCGCTTCATTATCCGTCCAAAAACTTAATGATATGATCACAAACACCATTAGAGCTCAATATGGTGGGGCTCCTCAAGGTTATCTCACATATTCGAAACTGTATACCAAATGAATTGACAATTTGAGAATGTCAATCGAGTATTAACCTCCAAAATTTCAGCAATTTGATGGAAAAGGAAAACTGAAGCAACATGTTGCTCATTTTTCGAGACCTGTAAAAATGTTGGGACACGTGGTGATCTCCTTGTGAAACAATTTGTCCGGACCCTTAAGGGAAACGTCTTTGATTGGTACACTGACATAGAGCCTGAAACTATTGACAGTTGGGACCAATTTGAAAGAGAATTTCTAAATCGCTTTTATAGCACAAGAAGAACTGTAAGTATGATTGAGCTTACAAACACGAGACAATGGAAAGGAGAGCTCGCCATTGACTATATTAATCGTTGGAGGGCTTTGAGTCTCGATTGCAAAGATCGTTTGACTGAACTGTCTGCTGTGAATATGTCCACCCAAAGTATGCATTGGGAACTTCTTTACATCTTACAAGGCATAAAACCTCGTACATTCGAGGAACTAGCAACACGCGCCCACGATATGGAGTTGAGCATTGCTTCTAGAGGAAATAAAAACCTCTCATTCCTAGAGGTAAGGAAAGAAAAGAAGGAAGTGAAGAGCTCTGAAAAGATATCCAAACTTGCTACTAGAGAATCCATGGTTATCAATACAAACCCTCTCAAATTCACCCCAAAAGAAAAGGGAAAGAAGATAGAGAAGCGCCAAGATGAAAATGAGAAGCGTCGCTTAACTCTAAAAGAGAGGCAAGAGAAGGTTTACCCTTTCCCAGATTTCGATATTGCTGATATGTTGGAGCAATTGTTGGAAAATAAGTTGATTGTACTTCCTGAATATAAGAGACCTGAGGAAATGGGAAAAGTTAATGACCCCAATTATTGTCATCCAATAGAGAAGTGCTTTTTATTGAAAGAAAAAATCCTTAAGCTCGCTCAAGAAAGAAAGATTGAATTAGAACTCGATGAGATAGTTCAAACAAACCATGCTACTATAATAAGTCATTCAAATGTACGATCACCTGTGGAATCTTCTCATGATCTAAAAGGATGCTTAATTCAGTTTGGTTCATTCGAACCTATTATTGTGTGGATGAAAGAACAACTCCCTCTTAAGGAAAATTCTCAAAATTCTCTACAAAAGAACGAGCAAAATGATGATGCTGATGAAGGTTGGACTCTTGTTACCCGAAAAAATAAGCGAAAACAAAATCCAATTCATAAAGTCTTGTTCACTTCGAAAATATACAAGGAAATGTAAGCTTCCGAAGAAAAAAGGGAAAAATAGTACAAGAAGGCCTAAACCTGTGGTGGAAGAGAATGAAGAAATTATTTTATCGCGCCAACCAATAACCTTAAAAGAATCTTTTCCAAAGACTTTTCCTGGAAATGTTTGTGAAGTTGTCCCATGTTACGTTACCAATGCAGTAGAAGACAATGTTGTTTCTTCAACCTCAGCAGAGGTAGTAACAAAGTTGGAAGACTTACAATTTTTTACTGTGAATGATTTATTTGCACTCCCTCAAGAGACTAAAAATAATCTTGTCGATGCATTAAAAGATCCTAAAACTTCAATTGAAGCTATATCTCAAGAAAATTTAATTGGCTCGTGTTGCACGTCGATAAACTTTGTTGATGAAGACTTATTGCTCAGGTTCATACTTCATAACATACCATTATTTGTTTCTGGATACATCAAAGAACAAAAGGTTAACAAAATTCTTATTAACAATGGTTCTGCAATAAACATAATGCCAAAGAAAAATTTGAAGTATCTCGGCATCCCGATGCAAGAACTATCAAACAGTAAATTGATGATTCAGGGTTTTAATCAGGGTAAACAACATGCAATCAGAATGATTCGTCTAGAGCTCATTATTGATGATTTAAAGGCGAAAATATTGTTCCATGTTATAGATTCTAATACTACTTATAAAGTATTATTGGGCCGCCCTTGGATACATGAGAATGAGATGATAAGTTCCACCTTGCACCAGTGCTTCAAATATTATCAGAACGATGTTAAGAAAATTGTTGCAGATGTTAATCCTTTTTCAGAAGCTGAATCTCATTTTGCAGACACGAATTTTTACATGAAAACTAATAGTGTGGGAGAGGCAATACCAACAGAAATTCCTTTGAACAGAGGTACTAATAAACAAGAACAACTAGCAATCAAAGCTAAAGAAGATAGCGGTAAAGAAAAAAACTCTAAAAGCCACGAAAGTGAGATAACTAACTGCATATCAAAATGCGAGTTGCTAAAAAGTAGAAATGGGCCAATTTCAGAGTCGATGAAGTCAAATCCTCGTGTTCTGCGTTATATTCCTCTATCTCGATGGAAAAAAGGTGAGTCATCATTCAAAGAATGCTCAAATAACCTGAAGATTGGTGACATTAATATATTGAAAGAAAATTTTGTTGCGCCGCTTACAAAAATAACAAAACAAGAAGCCAAGAATGATAAAGTAAAATCAAATTTGCCTGATAAACGAACTAAGGAAGAATTCGACCCAAATGCTTACAAGTTATTGGAAAAGACGGGTTATGACTTTACAACTCATACTGAATTCAAAAGTCTTAAAATATTTGATGAAAGAGGTGACATGTCATCAACTCAGAAGTTCCTTAAAAAAGAAGGTTATGTTATACCTAATTCTAAGGTAGGGCTTGGATATAAATCTTCAGAGCCACTCCGTATAGTAAGAAAGGGAAAGGAATTTTTTTTTCATACACTCCATATCACAGTCGAAGAAGTAGATGGTTCTGAAGGACGTCAAAGAAAATGTAGAGCATAGAGATTCTGCTTTTGATCGCTCGGGGCTTGAAGTCACACGACCTTCAGCTTTTAGTAGACTAAGTGTTGCCAATACCAACAGTGAAAGGTTACATGCAACTTCTAGGTCAACATGACCTTCTGCCTTTCAAAGGCTAAGCATAGCATCCAGAAGTAGAAGTAATACACAGTTAGCCCCAACCGCACGAGTGTCAGCTTTCTAGAGATTGAGCATAGCCATGAAAAAGAAGGAACAACCTCCTGACATGATGAGAGTTTCAAATGAGACAGGTGATGGAGAAATTCGTAGCGCGGTCCCGTCTCTAATGAAGAGGAAAATGTTTGTTTCTGTAAATACAGATGACTCATTAAAGGTGAAGTGACATGATATTATCATCACAAAGCCTACGAAAGAAGATTCAAACAACGAAGAAGATATAACTTATGTTCATCATATTACTGCAGAAAAAATTATAGAAGATGAAATGACCGAGAAAGATGTTGAAGAGGCACCAATGACCTTTTAGAATGGTAGTCAATCTACAATAGATGAACTAAAATAGGTGAATATTGGCACGGAAGAAGAGTCACGCACTACTTTTATAAGTGCATCACTTACACGGAGTGAAGAAGGTGATTATATGAGTCTCCTCACTCAATATAAAGATGTATTTACTTGGTCTTATAAAGAAATGCCAGGATTGGATCCAAAAGTGGCAGTTCATCGTCTCGCAATTAAAGAAGGATATCGGCCTGTCAAGCAAACTCAACGACGTTTTCGTTCAGAACTCATCCCTCAAATCGAAATTGAAGTCAATAAACTAATAGAGGTAGGATTCATTTGTGAAGTTAAATATCCAACATGGATAGCAAACATTGTCCCAACCGGAAAGCAAAATGGCCAAGTTTGCATTTACGTTGATTTTCGTGATTTGAACAATACGTGCCCAAAGGATGATTTTCCACTTCCCATCACAGAAATCATGGTAGATGCCACCATGGGTAACCAGATTCTATCTTTTATGGATGGATTGTCGGGATATAATCAAATTTGAATGGCTCTTAAAGATGAAGAGAAGATTTGAACTCCAAAAGGAATATATTGTTATAAAGTTATGCCTTTGTGTTTAAAAAATGTTGGGGCCACTTACCAGCGTGCAATGCAGAGGATATTCAATGATATGCTGCATAAGCATGTCAGATGTTATGTTGACGACCTAGTGGTCAAGTCCAAAATTCGACATGTCCATCTAGGAGAACTAAACTAGTGTTTGGTCGTTTGAGAAAATATCAATTAAGAATGAATCCACTCAACTGCGCGTTCGGAGTAAACTCAGGAAAATTCCTTGGTATTGTAGTTAGACATCGAGGGATTAAGATTGATCAGTAAAATATTGACGCCATACAAAAAATGCCAAGTCCAAGAAACTTACACGAGTTGAGAAGTTTGCAAGAGAAGATTCATATCCAACCTAACAGGCCGATGTCAGCCCTTTCAAAGATTGATGAGGAAAAATGGAACTTTTGAATGGGATCAAGCATGGCAGAATGCCTTGGAAAGTATAAAAAAATATTTACTTAACACCCCCCCCCCCCCCCCCGTTTTAGGCGCCCCTATAACGGGAAAACAAGTTATCCTATACATTGCCGCACATGAACAATCTATTGGAGCACTTTTAGCAACAAGTCAGAGAAAATAACAAGAAACAAGCTCTCTACTATTTAAGTAGAACCTTAGTAGGGATAGAGCTAAATTATTCTCCCATCGAGAAAATGTGTCTTGCTTTATTCTTTGCTATTGATAAGCTAAGACATTATATGCAAGCATTCGCCATACATTTGGTGGTAAGAGTTGATCTGATCAAATACATTCTATCTAGGCCAATCATTTCAGGACGCCTTGCAAAATGGGCAGTTATACTTCAACAATACAATATTGTTTACATACCCCAAAAGTCGATCAAAGAACAAGCACTTGATGACTTCTTAGCTGATCATCCTCTTCTGTCATATTGGAAATTATGTGAAGAGTTGTCGGATGAAGAGGTGTTCTATGTAGAGAATATGGAATGTTGGACCATGTACTTTGATAGAGCAGCGCGAAAGACTGTAGCTGGCGTTGGGATCATTTTCATCTCACCTGAAAGGCACATACTACCATATAGCTTCACTCTTGGTGAATTATGTTCAAATAATGCAACTGAGTATCAAGCACTCATCATCGGCCTTCAAATGGCATTAAAGTTTGGGATAACACACATCGAGGTTTATGAAGATTCGAAACTTATAATATACCAACTGTTACTCCAATATGAGGTGAAACATGAAGACTTGAAAGCTTACTTTATGTATGCAAGACAACTACTATAAGAGTTCGAGGTGATAACTTGTAAAGACCTGACCCGAAAGAGGTCCTAAACTAGGCATTTACCTCAATGCATGCTTTTAAAACTTAAAAGAAATAATATGCAAGATCGTTTTCCACATTTTGAATGAAAACAAAAACTTATAAACATCCATTCAATAATCAAATATAAAAATGCCCTGGAACCTGTCCCTGTTTCCAAGCACCTGTTCCAAGCTAAATACAGTTTAAAGCATACTCTGATCAGAGATTTATTCAAAACATTCAAAAATCCCAAACAGTTTACAACAGTGCCAGAATCTAGAAACAATCAGAAAACGTCCTACGGGCTTCGTGCCCAACTACATGCATTCAGAGGACCAACTAAAGACACAAATATAAACTCAGAGTTCAAAACAGCAGTTATTCCATGATCCGCAGCTCCTCCTTCAGCCATCCTGCCTCGCGACCTAATTACATGTGGAAAACCACAAAATAAGGGCGAGTAACGAATTACCCAGTAAGAATCCCCAACCGGGGTACAATACGATATAACTGGTCATCTAGCAGAAAGTATGCAAGCTATGAATACAAACACAGAAGAGAGCACATCACTTTAATCCATACATAAAATACCACGGATGCCATCTTACGGTCTTACTCTAGAAAACTACAACGCATCTCGATACTCTATGAAAAACTAATCTCGGCCTCAGCTTTCCTACTACTGTCGATACGAAAGGTGCACTGAACTCAAGATCCCGAGGAGCTCTCCAGTTGGCGCTGTAATGAGCGTGTGCGCGGCACCGCATGCTGCTGCAAATCAGGGAGGTGCTGGGTCTAGGGCATGTTGCCCTGGTCGGTGTCACTAAACATAGTGGTGTGAGACCAGGACACTATGACTATGTCAGCCGGTACCACTGCACCTGAGGCTAAGAAACCGGCCGTGGTAGGATTACACCAGGAACCGGTCCTTGCCCTATCAAGTGGCAATCAAGGGTTACTGCCGACACGCTAAGGTCGTGTCGACTGCTGGGGACAAGGCGATGCCTCGTCATTCCCCCGACCGTTGGGGAATTTAACAGTCTGCCACCCTCACCCAAGATTGCATTGGGCTGCCGTTAGGGTTAGCTAAACCCTAACGACGGATCAAGGACGGAGTACTGCCTCGCACGTCCCTGCCACGGATGCAAGTTACGTTATGCATCCTCGCCCGGATGATGCTACCTATCAGAATTCTAAGCTATAAACAGATAACAAGAAATAATCCAATACGTGCTCAGTAGAAACAATGAACCTAGCATGATACTACGAAGCAAGAACAGATAACGAGCATGCCAGAACAGAACAACCTAGCATGGAACTAACATGAGAATTAATACGAGAATCATGCCAGTCCGAATTCAGAATAGAGCACCTATCCACTAACATGCTGATAAACATAAACATACATACAATCAACAATCACAGAATATACCGTAGGGCCCACACAACTCCGATAAGAAATCCTTACCTGGGTCATAAGGCAACAACACACAAAAGATTCTAAGCTACAACTGAACTCGAGCTAGCTATCTGGAACCTAACAAACAACAACAAATATCACAACCTATAGGCCTTAGATAAAAATATACAAACAACACTCGACTTGGGAGCAACTCACACGGCACGGGGCTGGCGCGCGGATGGACAAAGCTACAGCAGCGCTGGCGCGGTGAGAGTGCGAGCGTGCGGGCGAGGGAGGCAGCGCGCGTGTCTTGGCGCAGGCGTCTGACGCCAGCGCTAGCTAGGCGCTGCGCGCAGATGGGTGATGCGACGCGGGTGAACGGGCTGCTCACGTGCGGGGCAGTGCTCGCGCTGGGGCTGGACGTTCGACGCTGGGCGCTGCAGGCTGGTGACGCGACGGCAGGGGCTACGATCTGGCTGGACGAGTGACGAAGAGCAGGGCTGCTATCGACCAGGAGCTTCGTGCGGCTGGGCGATCGGCGCTGCTGCTGCTCGACTGGGCTGCACAACACAAGCTCTCAATCCTTTTCTCTCGGCCAGCAAGAACAACACCAAAAAGGAAGAGAAAGAGAGATCAAGGAACGCTTACCCGGGACGAACGAGACGATGGGGCTCTTGGGAGAAGGCGCACGGCAAGGAGCTTGAGAGAAGGTGGTGGACGGCAAAGGGATTTGGAGGAAGAATGATGCAAAAAACCTATTTCTTTTCTTTTTAATCAAACTCACCTAAATCACGAAAACCAAGGCAAACCAAGGTATACTATGGAATGAGCAACAAGAACAACTGGTGGCCCAACTGGCAGGACCACACCACTGACTCCCTGGCCACCCAGGCTCGAAACTCGGCTGAAGCATAATTAATCCAGCAAAACTCTAATATTTATTTTTGCATCTCTCCATGCCCAAACTCATCCAAAAGCAACCAAACCCTACATTGGATCATCCAAGAATATTAACAGCTGGAAAAGAAAGAAACGGCCCGACCAAATTACCAAAATACCCTTAGGACATACCTGGTAGACCGGGATGAAAACCTGGGTCGTTACAATATTCCCTCCTTTTTATGACTTTCGTCCCCGAAAGTCCTTAAGACTGAAACAGCTCAGGATAATTCAATCTCATCTCGTCATCCCTCTCCCAAGTGGCTTCCTCTGAACTCTGACTCCTCCACTGAACCTTTACCAAACGGATCTCACGATTACGCAACGTCTTCGTCTCAAAGGCAAGAATCCTCACAGGCTTCTCCTCGAAGCTCAAATCCTCATTCAGCTGCAAAGGCTCAAAGTCCACAATGTGCGACGGGTCCGGCACATACTGCCTCAGCAAGATACATGAAAAACACTGTGCGCAGCTGACAACGACGGAGGTAAGGCTAACCGATATGCAACTCTGCCAATTCTCTCAAGAATTTCAAACGAACCAACGAAACGGGGACTCAACTTCCTTCGCTTACCAAACCTCAACAAACCTCGCATCAGTGCAACCTTTAAGAACACGTGATGTCCAACCTCAAACTCTAAGCCTCGACGCCGTACATCGGCGTAACTTTTCTGCCTGCTCTGAGCTGTCAACATACGAGCTCTAATCTTCTGCACTACACTATTGGTCAACTGTAGCAACTCATGACCCAAAACCTGCATATCACCAACCTCTTCCCAGAACACAGGAGACCGGCAACGCTTACCATACAAAGTCTCGAATGGAGCCATCTGGATCGTAGACTGATAACTATTATTATAAGAAAACTCCATCAAATACAGATACTGGTCCCAACTGCCCGGGAAGTCTAACATGCAAGCTCTCAGCATATCCTCAAGAATCTGGTTCACCCTCTCCGCCTGACCATCTGTCTGAGGGTGAAAAGCTGTGCTGAAACTGCACTCAGTGCCTAAGCCTTTCTGGAGCGCCCTCCATAAACGAGAAGTGAACCGCGAGTCACGATCCGACACAATCCTCACAGGCACACCATGGTAACGGATGATCTGCTTCAAAAACAACTGCGCCCACTGTTCCACGGTATAGGTGTCTCTACCGGGAATGAAGTGTGCGCTTTTAGTCGAGCAGTCTACAATCACCCAGATCTGAGAAAACTTCCTCGGAGTCCTCGGCAAACCAGCAATAAAATCCATGGAGATCTCCTCCCACTTCCACTGAGGCACACTCAGCGGCTGCAACAAACCGGCTGGCCTCTACTTAGGTGCCTTCACTTGCTGACAAGTGAAACACCGACTAACAAACTCTGCAACGTCTCTCTTCATACCCATCCACCAGAACGTCTTCTTAAAATCCTGATACATCTTGGTACCCCCGGGATGCCAAGCAAATGGTGAACTGTGGGCCTCTGAAAGCAACTCTGCTCGCAATCCTGCAACATCTAGAACACACAATCGACCTCTGTAAGTCAACCCACTGTCTGGTGAATACACGAAGTCAAAATCTCCGTCAGCACAAACTCTGTCAATCAATCTCTTAAGCGCGGGATCACTCAGCTGGCCATCAATAATCCATTTGCGATCGAAGGTCGAATATCAATTGAGCTACTGCGCAAGAACCTCACCCAACAACACTGCAACCTCGGCCTGCTCGAACTCTTTCCGCAATCTATGCTGGGAACCCAACAACGCCGCGGAGTGCGACGTCTTCCTACTCAAAGCATCAGCCACTACATTGGCTTTTCTCGGATGGTACAAAATCTCGCAGTCATAATCTTTTACCAACTATAGCCATCTCCTTTGTCTCATATTCAACTCCTTCTGAGTAAACAGATACTTGAGACTCTGGTGAACAATAAACATCTGAATCCGCTCTCCGTACAAATAATGCCTCCAAATCTTCAGCACAAACACTATTGCCGCCAACTCTATATCATGAGTCGGGTAGTTCTGCTCATACGGTTTCAACTGACGAGAAGCGTAAGCAATTACCTTCCCGTGCTGCATCAACACACAACCTAACCCAAACTTGGAAGCATCGCTGTAGACTACGAAACCACCTGTCCCCTCCAGGACTGGTGCTGAAGTCAAACTACGCTTGAGCCGGGCGAAGCTCTCATCACACTTACGCAAACAAACTCGACACCCTTCCTCGTTAGACGAGTGAGGGGCGAGGCTATGGCGGAAAAGTCCTTCACGAACCGACGGTAGTAACCTGCCAAACCCAGAAAGCTGCGAATCTTGGCAACTGAAGTCGGCTTGGCCCACGAACTCACGGCCTCAATCTTCGCGGGGTCCTCGGCTATACCATCTCTCGATACTACGTGACCTAGGAAGGCCACCTGCTCCAACCAGAAATCACACTTGGAAAACTTCTCATAAAGCTGGTTTTCCCTCAAAGCTGTCAACACTCGCCTCAAATGCTCTGCATGTTCCTCCTTATTCCTCGAATAGATGAGAATGTCGTCAATGAACAAAATGACGAAGCTATCCAAAAATGATTTGAACACCCTATCCATCATGTCCATGAACGATGCTGGGGCGTTAGTCAATCCGAACGACATGACCACAAACTCGTAGTGACCATATCTAGACTTGAAAGCTGTCTTAGGAATGTCAGCATCCCTGATCCGCAACTGATGGTAACCGGATCTCAAATCTATCTTGGAGAACACGGATGCTCCCTGAAGCTGGTCAAACAAATCATCAATACGAGGCAACGGGTACTTATTCTTCACGGTAACCTTATTAAGCTCACGATAATCTATACACAAGCGCATCGAACCATCCTTCTTCTTTACAAACAGAACTGGTGCTCCCCACGGGGACACACTCGGACGGATGAACCCTCGATCTAACATCTCCTACAAATGAACCTTAAGTTCCTTTAACTCTGCTGGCGCCATACGATACGGAGCCTTCAAGATAGGAAGGGTCCCTGGCTCGAGCTCGATTGTGAAGTCAACCTCTCTCTTCGGAGGCAACCCCGATAACTCCTCAGGAAACACATCCGCAAACTCATGTACGACCGGTACCTGATCAACAGTCAGCGAGGGGCGACTCTCCTCAGAAAACTTGGCTAGGTAGCCCCAAGCCCCACGAGCTAACAGACGACGAGCTTTCACAGCTGAAACCATCGGCGGACAAACTCCACCCTGGACTCCACGAAACTTAAAGCTGGGCCGACCCGGCGGCCTGAACACTACTTCTTTTCTGGTGGTAGTCAATCAACGCGTGGTTAGCAGCTAACCACTCCATACCAAGAATCACATAAAAGCCGCTCATATGCAGGACTATGAGCGTGACTACTAGCAACTCTCTGGATATCTCGATCCGGCCATCCTTAACCTTATCTCTAGCTAACATACTGACTCCTGAAGGAGTTGCAACAGACAACTCAAATCCTAGAGGCTCTAATCTCAAACTAGCATGCTCAGCAAACATAACAGATACAAACGAATACGTAGAACCAGAATCAAACAAAATAAATGCGCAGTGATCTAAAACAAGTAGCGTACCTGCCACAGCGGCATCCGTACGCTCGACCTCCTGTCGGGTCTTAGCAAACACCCGACCCTGCTGCTGTTGCGCTGGCTGAGCTGCCATAGCTGGCTGATTACAAAAATGGGCCAGATGCCCCTCCTTGCCACAACGATAACAAAACCTGGTCCCTGCCTGACAAACTCCAGTGTGGGCTCTCCCACAAGTAGCACATACGGGAATCTGTCGAGGACCGCCCTGCTGGCGAGGCTAGAAGAGAATCGGAGCTCTACGCTGATCCCAATTCTGATACTGGCCTTGGCGGCATTGGCCGCCTCATCTGAAGTCAAACTTCCTCTTCTGCCCCGCTGTAGCTGGGACAGGACGCTGAACCGGAGCGGCGACAACCTGCTCAACTGGGTACTTCCCATTATAAATGGTCGCCAGTTGCACTGCCTTAGCATAAGTGTCGGGGGCCTGTGCCCTGACATCTTGGGACACACCCTGCCTCATACCAGAAATGAACTTCCTTATTTTCAGCTCAGGAGTAGCTATCAACTGCGGAGCAAAGTACCCATACTCTGAAAATTTCCTCTCATACTCCTCAATCGAATCTGATCCCTGCTTCAGATTCTAAACTATGAAAATATTTTAAACTATGTCTAGATGTGCAATTATTTTTGTAGAACTGTGTATCTACTACAATTTTCCTAAAATTATTTGGAAGGAAATATAAAAAAAGGATGGTTAAAGTTTCATGAAGAATAAAAAAAAAATCACTAAAATAAATCTCTGTTTTAAGAGGATTTTGAAAAGACAAAAAAAAATTGGATTTACTGAGGGAGGGTCTGGTTATCTTGTCTGGTGTTAATCAATTTCAGCTCCACGGTCACGAGTTCGAGCCAGAAAAAAGATCGGTATTTGGCTCTCATATTATTTGAGAGTAGTTGTGCCCTCTATGTAGGGTTTGTTGGTCCCCCTTCCCCATACTAAAAAAAAAAGTGGATTTTTGCACAACAGTGTATTCAAAGAAATTCGAAAGTGTAAAAAAAAAAACTATTGTATTAAATATTACTCGTCGGAGGGAATCAACCAATGTCTTCCTCGTTTGGATCAACTCAATAAAATTAGATATTGCAAATTGTCAACCAGCCACTCTAAAATCTGCTCACGGTCTCGAACTCCACTATTCATTCATCTCCCACATATATTTATAGCAAAAGTTTGGAGTGAATCTCTCATATCTCACACAATTGGTTACAATCTCATGCTAAATTTGAGTTCAGTTTTGAAAAAAAATATATCCTTATTTGCAAATTGGATTTTATTGTAAAAAAAAAAAAAAAGTGTAGGATTCCAGTCATTACCTGAAATCAAACTTAGTTGCAATTTGAATAAAAGTTGCATTCTAATTCAAGTGGATTGAAGGCAAATTCTACTGTAGTAATACAAATTTCAAGTTAAATTATTTAGAAATTTGATATCATCTTCAATTTCAAGTGAATTCAAAGCTCAGCCAAGCTCAAGTAATGAAAAATTGATCCAAATCCAATTTCAAATAAATAGAGGTTTTGCTCCAAAATCATATTTTAGAATTCTTCAATTTCTAAAAGTCAAGATTCAAGCAAAAGTCAGATTAATTATATCAAGGTTTGTTTAAATTGAAGAAAAAATTCTAATTTTTCTTCAATTTCAATCCAAAACAAAAGGGAAATTGGAAGTTTGACTATACTTTGATGATGACATGACCAATTGATATGGAATACTTGTGAAGATTCATTTAATGTTTAAAATTTCTCTTATGTTCAAAATTTCTTTTGTTGAAGTTCTATCATGTTCAAAAAGAGTTTGAACTTCTTAAATTTAAAATTGTGCAATCCAAAATCAAAACACAAGTGAAATTTTTCTTGTTCAGCCAAATATTTGGGGGCAAGTTCGGTTTGCTTTCCAGACTTGTGTTGAGTTGTTGTTTGTGTTCTAGTTTCAGGTTCCAGGACCGGGAGAGGTTTGGAGGTCGTTCGAGATCTAACAGAAAATTGAAATTTAAAAAGTGAGTTTTCCAGGACTCGAAGGGGGAACCTCATTTGACACATGACACTTGGAGGATTTTTGGAGCATTTAAAAATAAGAAAATTAGAAGAAAATCCCTTTTCTCCCTTCTTAGCCCTAGCCGACCACCACTTGACCTTTCCCCTTCCCCTTGTCGTTTCATCTCCCAAACTCTTCATCTTCACCATCGTCGAACCAAGCAGCGCACGCATCACACGAGCAGCCCGTCGTAGCTGCAAACAGCCCCGCATCCCCCAGGAGCTCGCCCAGGCGAGCCACCGCCCATCGCAGCCCTCACGCCCACGCCAGCATCGAACGTCGCACAACAACCTCAAGCTGCAGCCCTCGCACCGACCATCGCCGCTTAACGCAGCACCTCGCCCGCACAGTTGCAGCCACACGCCCTTCCGCGCAGCAGCCCGATCGCTCAACCGCGAGTCCCAACTCCGCATCGCACGCAAAGCCTGGCTCGCATAGCCGCAGCGACGCAGCCCTTGCACACTGCCCTGCCGAGTTCTACCGCACGCCCTGCTCGCCCACCTGCACGTATCCGTCCGCTTGCTGCCGCACACGCCCAGCCGCTTGCCCTAGCCTGCCCGCTCACACCCTTGCCGAGGCTGTCCAGCTGCCGAGCTTGTGTGCTCTCGGTTTTGGGTAAATCCCTAATCTCGAGGCTCGTTGTTTGTTTGTTGTTGCTGATTAATTCATGCTTAGGAATAATTGTGTTGGGTGATTTTATTGCTATGTTTCGTGTTGTTCCTGCAGTTCGATAGCACTTCTCGGTTATCGTATATTCCACTTTTCAGGTAAGGGTTCCTTGTCGGGGTTGTGTGGACCCTGCGCACGATATTGATAACTCCTAGCTTGTTTGTGTTGCTTGTTATTATGAACTGTTAGTGGATAGGTTTGTGCAGGATGTCTGAGGTTATTATGGATTGTTAGTTGATAGGCTCGTGTAGGTTTATTGAATGTTGTTCTGTAAATACCATTCTCTATTCTGTTTGCCAGTTGATGCGTTATTGTATGATGCGTGCTTATTTATCATGTTGTGGACAAAACATGTTAGCGGATTAGGTTCGTGCAGGTTGACTGAATGCTATGACCTGTTGTATGCCTATTTCCTGATTAATGTATCAATTCTCGTTCTGTTTGCTAGGGCTTGGCATGTAGTTTACTGAATTTGGTTGTAGCACTTCCCTGTTTAATAATTGTCCCGAATGTCTGCAAATACTCTGTTGATTATAGATTTGAGGATTATTGGATACTGTTAGCTCTAGACTGCCTTGTGTACTAGAGTTCATTGGGGAGTCACGAGTGTCAGTCAAGTTGCGTGCTGGCTTGTTCACGAGTGTCAGTCGAGTTGCGTGCTGGCTCGTTTCCCGAGTATCAGTCGAGTTACGTGCTGGCTCGGTAGGCTTCAGACTTGCCCAGTTGCGTGCAATCTATGATCTTCCAGGTTTGAGTGGATCCAGGGTTTGGCCCAGTTGTGTTGCCACTCGAGCCTCTTTTTGGACTTGCCCAGTTGCGTGCGATCCCTGATCGTCCCAGTTGCGTTGTTGATCCAGATTGGCCCAGTGGCATTGCCAATCCAGGGTTTGGCCCAGTTGCGTTGCCACCCGACTATGCTTAGGACTAGCCTAGTGGTGTGTTGTCCATTGGCAGCCAAGTTTGAGTTGTATCAGGGTTGAGCCTAGTTACGTGCTACCCGACATAGTAAGGACAAGCCCAATTGCGTGCTGTCCAAGACAAGCCCAGTAGTGTGTTGTCCCTAGTTAGCCCAGCTACGTGCTAACCTAGTGTTGTCTTAGAGATAGACATTTCAGAGACCGAGGTCACTTAGGTTGTCCTCCTGACCCTGCTCGACACTTATTGTCCTTATTTGTTTGGGACTGCCATTATTGTATATTGTTGTTTGCTTGTATGCTAGGATGCTAAATGATTTGTCTTGCGTAATGTACCCCGATTGGGGAATTCTTACTGAGTGCAATTGTACTCACCCTTTCTGTGGTTTCTTCCACCAGGTAACTTGCACAGCATCGAGGTGGCTAGAGAAGGAGCTGATTGGTCATGGGGATGAGTCCGCTGCATCTTCTGTTACATTTGCATATTTATTCTTGGAAACATTATTTTAAATTGTAATGGTTTTATATACTCTGGCCAGAGGCTAAGTGGTTTTGACTTTACTGGTGTTGGAATTGAATGTTTTAATAAGATGCATGTTTTTCTTAAATCTTTATGGCTATGTTTTAAATGAATTTTTGACATAAGGCATTTAGTAATTGCCATTTATGACCATTTAGAGTCGGGTCCTTATAGTTGGTATCAGAGCCGGGCATCGGGCCGGTGTGTTGGGTCCATCGGGACTCTGGACCTCTAACGGGAGGTGGAAACCCATGGGGGAATCCCACATCAGTCGGGAAGGGGAACAAATCACCCCTTATAAAGGGTGTGGACACCTTTCCCTAGCAAGACGCGTTTTCCCCATAGTGGGAGAAACAAATCCGTGAGGCTAGTGGGCTAAAGCGGACAATATCTTGGCTAGCCATGGGTCGGGCGGGCTGTTACATCTCCAATGTCGGTTAAATAAATTAAATACAATTTTGATCTCTTTAAGTTGGACTCAAGATTTAAAGTTAAATTTTACTCCAAAATTAAATGAAGGTTGATCAAAATAGTTGAGTGTAATCCAAATCTTACCTCAATTCAAACTCGATAAAATTGATTCTATTCAAATTATAAAATTTTAATTTTATCTCAAATATTGGCATGATTCCAATTTTACCCATTCAAATACAAATCGGGCCGAAATTTTGGTATTGCCATAAAGTCAATTCGAAATTAAGTAGAGCATAATTCTACTAAATTTCAAATATTTTATCAAATTCTTCCTGAATTTTACAAGCCAAAGAAACTATGCACGCTATCAATTCCTTGAAATTGGATTGAAAATTGCTCTTCGAATTTTACTTCCAATTTAAGTAGAATTTGTTCATAATTGGGTGTAACTCAAATCTTACCCCAATTTCATATTCGATAAAATTAATTCTATCAAAATTATAGAATTCAAATTTTATCCAAATATAGGCATGGTTTAAAATTTGCTCATTCAAATGCGAAATTGGGTTAAAGTTTTGACATTGCCAAAAAGTCAATTTGGAATTGAGTGGAGCATAAATTTTACTAAATTTCAAACTTTTCACTCCAAATATAGAAAATCATGATTTTGTCCAATTTCTAGAATGTGATTGATTGGCATAGAGAAAATATGTCAAAACAATCGAAATTATGACCTAAACTCATATACTTCGATTAAATTGACGCTTCATAGAATTGAAGTCTGAAGTGAGTATAAATAAGCTCGTGCTTCGACTCGGTACTTTAGTTTTCGAGATTCATCCACACATGTTTGTGCATAAACCTCGAAAAGGGGGCATTTGTTGACTGATAAATTTTGGCCAATTACAAGTTGCCACATCATCATCTCAAATTTAATGGTGAATTTAAATTAAATTTTGAGACCATATCTCAAAATTAATTTGGGCCAAAAAAAGGTTTATTCTAAATTTGGTTCAAAATTAAATCAGACCAAGTCCATTTAGTGAACCAAACCATGAAATCTAAGCCCAAAGGCCAGACCCAAAAGCCCATCAGGGCCCGAGCCCACGATTCATGAGAACTCTATAAATAGAGGAGTTCTCTTCATTTCAAGGGGTGGAAAATTTTTAGAACTCTAGAGAGGGAATTCGCCTAAGTTGAAGTCTCTCCAAAGTTCTGAAGATCAAACGACTTTTCGAAGTTCAAAATCACTTTGAAAGTCAAGAGATTCCACGAACGAGCAATCAAATACGAAGAACACGAAACCTGTTCTTCATCAATTCAAGAAAATTCATTAAGAGAGAACGAATTAGAGGATCAAATTTTTAGAGATTGAACCACTTTCGCAAAATCATCTCAGAAATCAAGTTCAACTCCATGAAACTAAATTTCTCCGAAAAAACTATTGTGTAATAAGAAATTTAGACCTATAATTATGAAGAGATTAATGCGAAAAAAATAGCAAAAGAGGAGATTGATGCTAATGGAAAAATATATAGTCGAAATATTAAAAAAAAAATCAAAAGAAACAGAAAGAAAGTGTGAAACATTGAAGGAAGAACCTTTAAAAAAAAAACGATGAGGAAGAGAAACATAAAAAGAAACCTACAAATATATTGAATATATTATTTTGGTTAAAGAATAAATTACAAAAAGTAGGGTGGAAACTTAGAAACAAAAACTTTAGGCCCCGTTTGATAACCACTTTGTTTTTCGTTTTTTGTTTATGAAATTTAAGCATACAACAACTATCTTACTATACTTTTTTCCTTATTTGGATATCTACATCTTACCTATATTTTAATAAATAAAACTAAAATTTGGAAACAAAAAAAAGTAGCTTCCAAAAGCTTGTTTTTGTTTTTGAAATTTGGTTAGTATTCACCTACTTTCAAGGAAATATGAATACATTGTAGGAAAGATGGAGCACGTGATAAAAAATTTGAGTAGAAATAAGCTTAAATTTCATAAACAAAAAATAAAAAACAAAATGGTTATCAAACGAGACCTTAAATATTAATATATTGTTTACAGAAAAAAAGTTAAATACTAATATATTAAAAACAATTTGTTTGCAAACAAAAAGTAGAACCTCATACTATTCTCAAAAAACTTATTAAAAAAAATGTAGAAACCCATATAACCAAGGATCTAACATGACCCACCAGAGAATGTGAGGTTAGTGCTACAACCATCAGGCTACAACAAGGTTTTTAATTAGAATCACAAATGAATTAATAATATTCAGTTTTGTTCATGTTGAACGGAATTTTTAACCCTTGAACTCGAGAACCAAATCGAACTGGCCAAAATTTCAATTTTTGAACCCAATTGGGTTGGGTTGATCCAGTTCTTCAGGTTGTCGTATTTTTTGAATACCCATACAAAAATGTATCCATATTTTAAAATTCGGTTCTGTTCGGGTTGAACCAAATTTTTAACCCTTTTTTTAAACAAGGGTAACACGTCCGTCCCTAGGCCAGACACCGGGAAACATCGAAGGAGTAATGTCACAACTGAGTCTCGAACCTAGGACCTTGAGAGGAGTATACCCTCAAAACCCAAGTCTACAACCATTGTGCCACATCTTGGGGACACCGAATTTTTTACTTGAACTCGAGAACCAAACTAAACTGTCCAAAATTTCAATTTTTTAACCCATCCAACCCAACCTTTAATATTTGGGTTGGGTTGGTCCGGTTTTTTGGGTCGTCGGATTTTTGAACACCCCTACAAAAATGTATCCATATTATAAAATTCAGTTATGTTCGGGTTGAACCGAATTTTTAACCCTTGAACTCGAGAACCAAACTAAACTAGCCAAATTTTCAATTTTTTAACCCAACCCAACCTTTAATATTTGGGTTGGTTAGTCCGATTCTTCGGGTTGTCCAGTTTTTTGAACACCCCTACAGAAATGTATCCATATTTTAACATTTTCTTAAATGTGATAAATAATAAAGAATTAAAGCTAATAATTTTTTAATTTCCAAAAGGAGTAAAGTTCCTAAGCCTTGTTTGTAATACTAGAATTCTAACACGGGCGTTGCACGTGATAATTTTTAAAATAATAAATTATAAATATATATGTTTAATAAAATATGTCAATTGAGTGCAATAAATAGTAAGTATATATATATATATATAATTTTAAATGGTTTCCTACATTTTTGTACTAAATTTAAATCATCAAATAATAATTTCAATCTAATATTGAATTTTATAACCATTTTTTCACGTTAGTTAAATTTATTAAAATTCTCATTTATGTTAAAAAAAACAATTTATATTTTATTTTGAGTTTAAAAAATAATAGGTGGTATTATTTAAAAAAAACTTAATAAAATTTATCTCATTAAAATTAAATTCTATCTCTGATGTTTAAAAATTGATGCTCTTTAGTTTTTTTCTCAATTTATCTATTCATAGACCAATTACTCTTGAATTATAAAATTTATAAGAGTTATATCATTATTATAATTATAAATATAAATAAGCTAAATATATTTATTAGTACACATCTATAAACTTACATTTAACCTCAAATGATAATTTTATCATTCTTAAAAAAAAAAAAAATCGACATCTCCAAGTCAACAATTAAGCAACAAAAGATCCCTACAAAAATTATTGAAACAAAAGAAAAGTTAGATGAAAGTTAAGGTAAATAATCCAACAAAAATAAGATCACTAAATTTTTTATTATAAAACAAAAAAACAAAAAGAAACCAAGAAAGGTAACCCCAAGAAAAAGAAAGTTTCAAATGTGTTTACAAACAAAATATAGAGAACTATATATATATAAAGTAATCGTAGGAGATATTGTTACCAAACTTTTGAAACTGAAGAATTCATGCACTTTAATCTCTGATGATAATCTTATCATTCTTCAAACTTTTTTTTCCACATCTCTTTTTTTGAAAGGCAACAATTATGCTAAAAAGATCCCTACAAAAATTATTGTCACAAAAGAAAAATTAAGTGAAAGTTAAGGTAAATAATCCAACAAAAATAAGATAACTTATTATAAAACAAAAAAAAAAAAGCAAAGGTAAATCCAAGCAAATGGAAATGTCGTTGTAAATAAAATGTAGAGAACTATTTATAGGATTGGAAATTTTAATTTATTATTTTAATTAGAATATAAAATGTCAAATAAAATCAATGAAATTTGGTAAAAATATCTTATTTTCTACGTTATAAAGATTATGAAAATTTAAATGACATTGTAAATATTTTTATTTAATTGTTCATAATATACTCGAAATCTCTTATCTTCTAACTTAGTCATAAAATCTATGAGATTTGATAAAAATATATTATCTTCTACGTTATAAAGATGATGAAAATCTAAATAATATTGTAAATATCTTGTATGTTTTTTACATTTTTTTTTATATTCCAATAGATGACATGTTTGTAATTTAGAGTATGACTTAAGGGGTAAAATCGTCAAAGAATGATTTCTCCATTAAACCACACTTTAAGATAGTATGATAAATCACACTTTAAGTTAGTATGATATGATATGATGTATGAACAAGTATCGATAGATTACGGGTTCCAATCACGTTGAATTTTGTTTTGTTTTTTTTTTTCTAAAAGTCCATATCCTATGTTTTATGCCAATTTCAAGCTAAAGATTGAATAGTATTCATTCTTTTAGCAATCATTGACTTTTTTATTTCAATATAAATTGTTAGAAAATATCTCTCTTTCTCCCATCTCAACACTTTAAGCACCGCAAATATTTGATCTGCAACGTGCAACCAACTTTTAAGGTCGGCATCTGAAAATTTGAGAATTCGACGTATCAGACGAAACCATAATTTCGTGTTCCTTAATTGTGGTTATGATATCTTATCAAGACCCACCAATGAGATATAAAGCACTCAAATTCCAAAATGATATTAAATTGGTAACAAGAAAACAAAGAAAAAGAGGTCAATGGATTTCATAAAGATGAGTATCTTTTTCCGAGTAAATGTTAAAATGAGAGTAAAAAGTCACAAAAGTCTATGTACTTCTTTACAACCAAATCAGCTAAACAATCCTGTAAGTTCTCTCTTTCTTGTTTATTATTTGGACAATGGGTTCCCCCATTGAAATCCTGTCTTTTCCACAGCCTTCATCCTATTTCTCATCACCGTCTTTGAGTCCTAGAATCCGGGTAGTCAAAATATATGTTTATACACTACCACAGGCATGTCTTTTTCTCCATGTGGAAAACATAGGGAAAAGAGAACAAGGCTATTAAAAAATTATGCCCCTTATTGCGAGTTCTTAGCCTTCTTAGCAGCAAATAGTTGGCGAAGGAAAGCAAACTTTCCTCTTGCACGAGCAGAGAACTCGGTAATGGTACCGTTGCTAGTTGTTGCTGTCTCAGTTGAATCAGATGCTGGTGAAGATGGTGATGGATGTGGGAGTGTAAATAGATATTCATTAAGCATGCGGATGATCTGGCTGAAGCTAGGCCTCATGTTCGGATCTTCAACCCAACACGACTGTACTATAAACGCTAGATCGGGAGGTATGTCGCCTGGAATACTAGGTCTCTCTTGCTGCATTTTCAGACAACAGCATCAAATAGTTAGATACTTTGGAAAAGAAATGCATGATATGACCAATAACATGATGTGGTAAAAGAAAAAGAACATGGTCATTTTGACAATATAAAGATCATTGGGAGTGATGATGAATCTGAACAAATTTTTATTGTTGTACATGCCGCACTGATTAAAAAATGGTAAATTATAAATTTGGATTCAATAGTTTGAAAAAAGTTAGAATCTAATCTCGTCTTAAGTTTGGAGAAAGTTACAATATAGTGACCATGGTTTGATAAAATCTAAAAGATAGTCTTGTCATTCCTAATCGTTGGCAAATCAAATATGTGGAATTTAGTATTCATGTGTCAATAATGTCGGTGTGAGCTATGTAACTAGTTAGAGTTAGACAAAAAAATTACATAATTTCCTTAAATATAGTACCTCCACGTACTTGATTCACATGACCTATTTTTTTTGTTTTATCGAACCATAAGAATTAAATTCTAATTTTTAAAATTATAAAACTAAATTATAACTTTCTCCAAACTGCACTAATTTGTTAATTTGTGAACTAAATTCTAACATTTTTTTTCTTTTAAGTTCAACGGACCGGGGGATCAAACCCATGACCCTCGTGGTTCATAGGTATACATTAATACCGTTGAGTTATTGCTCTTGTTGGTCATTGTGACTAAATTCTAACTTTTTTTCAAGTGCTCAAGACCAAATTTATAATTTACCAGGAAAAAACAGAATGGAAAGAAATGCAACTTAAGGCACCTTGAAAGCAGCAGCATATGCAGCTTGCAAATTGGACATCCCTTCAAATGGCATTCGGTTGGTCAAGAGTTCCCATAAGACAATTCCAAAGCTGTATACATCGACTTTGTTGTTGTAATGCTTCTTCTCTCCCTGGCGCAATGTCACAGTGCTGTACAACTGCGAAGACAAACAAGATAGGCAACACAATTTCATCTCCCACCAAGCAACTGTGCAAGAAAAATTGCAGGCAAAAACTAAGCCATCCTCAGAAAACACTTAACAAGTAACATTATGCACCAAGATTATACTTTAGGTTGAAGATAACTCATCATGGATCTGGATAAGATCATAAGAGAGACATGTTACTTTAAAGACATAAAATTCTTTCGCAAGTATGGATCCAGCAAAAAGTGGAACAATTAACTTTTTAGAAAAATTGGCATCAAAGAATAAAATGTTTTAGAAAATAAAAGGGGAAACATGGTAATACAGTCGGCTTCATTAACAAAGAGGTTAAGAAAGACACCTCCGGAGCCATCCAGCGGTAAGTCCCAGTTTCTGCAGTCATCATCTCAGTAACAGATTCTTCTCTTGCTAGTCCAAAGTCTGCAAGCTTCACAGACCTATGATTTGCCGTCAGCAACAAATTGTCTGCATCAAAATCAGTTACTGATGTAAGCATTACAGACATGTATACGAAACCAGAAAACATAACTATTCATTCTAGTTTAGAAAAATCATCCATATTAACTAGTCACCAGTAAAACAACATAGCATTGAACTATTACATATTAACATGTAATGTAAATCCCCATTTGAATTTGAAAACAAAGATAAATTACGTCCAGCCATATTAGAAAGTAGATAAAGTAGCAGTAGCAGTAGCAGTCCAATATATCCAAAGCAATGCACATTAGATATATCCTATTTCTATCATGCATGCCATGGAAGAAAAAATACAATTAATTTGAACTTTTAACTCACCATATCAATATCTTACAATAGAAAAAACTGTGTTTAAAAAAAAATCGAATTAAAGAAGGTAATGGAGCAAGATGGTTGAAGAATCTTTAAATATCATCTCTATACCAAAGTGGAATGCATAAAGAAGAGATTTAGTAAGCTAGGCAAAATCTACCGGAGAACCTTCATGAACTGCAAGTTCTTTATCACATATTGTACTAGATATTCTCTAGCTTATAATAGCAAGTAGACTTGATTGAGGATACCAGGTTTCAGATCTCTATGTATAATCCCATTCGCATGGAGACAATCCATTGCATGAGCAACATCCAAAGCAAAGTTGATGGCCATCCGAGGGTCCAGCTGTTGCTTACGATTATTTGTCAGATACTTCCTGAGTGACATTCCTGGTAATAGTTCTGTAACTATCACCATTAAAGGTTCTTTACAAGCTCCAATAAACTGCAAAGAAAATATCTTGCTATATTTGGTAAAATATAAAACAATAAATTTGCATATAGAAAGAAATATTGAACCACTGCTGAAAACACTATATTTGTAATTTAAAAGAACAAGGTTAAAAAATGCAGGCATACTTCAACTTGATTTACTCACCTTTACGAGATTTTCATGTTTTACTCGAGACATCATAATAACTTCACGGGAAAAACGATTCTCAAGAGCTGCCTTTTCTTCTGGAGTACTCCCTCGATGAAGAACTTTTACAGCCACAATTTGATTCCGGTACCTAGAAAAATTACAAATGGGCTTCACTCACATAACAAAGCCCACTAGCTTCTCATGAGTAAACTACTCTCTGTGTACAAGTGGAAAATGTCATGCAGGAATTCAAAATTAAGAAAAAAAACAGGCTTATGCTTCATGGCCTTCATGGTCAAGCTCTGGAACATTTTTGCTAAAGAAACAAAGAATGGAATAAAATTTTGTTAGCCTAATATGTTCAGACACAAACCCTTTTTATCATAGGAAGCACACTATTACTTTGGCTAGTGTTTCTGTGACTTTAGTCAGAATTTCAAGTTAAATAAACCTCAAGGTTCAAACATTTTCCTCAAAATAGCGCTACTATATGCAGATTCTAACAGACTTTGTAATGGAATGGCTAGAATTAAAGTACATTAGATACAGGTTAGATAAATATGAAATTAAACTTATTATGTCAACAAAATACCTAAAAAACCAAATTGCCAAATTTTTTTTTGCCATGCCACCTTATTACTAAGGCTCCGTTTGATAACCATTTTGTTTTTCGTTTTTTTGTTTATGAAATTTAAGCCTACAACTACTACCTCACTATACCTTTTTCTTTATTTGGATATCTACATCTACTTATCTTTTAATAAACAAAACCGAAATTTGTAAACAAAAAAAAGTAGCTTCCAAAAGCTTGTTTTTGTTTTTGAAATTTGGCTAGTCTTTACCTACTTTCTTAAAGAAATATGGATACATTGCAGGAAAGATGGAGCACATGGTAGTAAATTTGAGTAGAAATACGCTTAAATTTCATAAACAAAAAATGAAAAACCAAATGGTTATCAAACGGAGCCTAAACTATCAAGTTCTTCAAGTCAAGGCTATAAAACAAAAAATGTTACACTACAGTAGCAAGTAGAAAACAACAAAATTTCAGACAAAAAAAATCACACTGACCTGCCTTCATAAACCTTTCCATGAGCACCCTCGCCAATTTTTGATCCAATCAAAAGTAATTTTGGGTCAACAAGAAGATTATCGTCTATCGTCAACTGTTGAGCCGTTATAGATCCATTTTGGATGACCGATTTGTGTTCGGCCTCAACAGAGTTTCTCTTAACTGGCTGCTGCTCGATTTCCCTATCATCTTCCCTTCTATTCTTCTCGTTACAACTCATACTGCAACCTCAAATAAATCCCGAATTCCTCATTACTAATACGCTATCTACAAATTTAACTCATAGTAACATCACTTCACTCATCCACATTCCTTAGATTCCAACCAGAACAACAACTTCAAACCACTAAACTAGAACTCAACTGCTGTGGCCATCGATCCTCCGTTGTGAATCATTCATAGCAGAAAAAACTTCCACGACTGTTCCTGTTCTAAAACTTTTCCATAAACGAAAGGAAAACAGTCTTTACAACAAAAATAAGCTAATCACCAAACGGATCGATTTCAAATAAAACTTTTCCAATCGAGAATATAACTCCCCAATCCCGGACAGTAATCAAACTTCAAAAACATCCAGCGAACCACTAGTTTCAAACTCTCAGCATAGGTTTGCTTGATTTGAAAGCCTCCACAACCGCCTAACCTAAGCAAGGAAACCCTAGGAAAGTAAAGAAACAAAATAACTTACAATTGACGCCAAAAATTCGGAGGAAGCTTTATCCGCGAGAAAGGAAAACGATAACGAAAATCTATGGGGTCGTTATCTAGCTTGGAGTCTGGAGCTTGATTCTTGTTTCCATAGTTGAACAAAAGCATCTAAAGACATAAAAAGGGGAAGAAAACAAATAAAGTAAGGCTCTCAGTTTCTCTCAGTAGAAATCTCTCTCTCTCTCACTCTCTCTCTCTACCCACTGAGAAGAAAGAGCCGCTGCGAGATAATTCCAAGTCCCTGTTCCGACGAGAACTTTGAATAATTTTTGAAGTGAAAATTCAAAAACCCAAAAAAGAAAAAGAAAATTAAAGGAAAAAAAGAAAGGGAAAAATATTATTTTAGTTTTTTTTTTTTTTTAAACAAGGGTAACCACACCCGTCCCGTCCCTAGGCTATGCACCAGAAGACATCGAATGAGTAATGTCACGAACCTGAGACCTTAAGAAAAGTATATCCTCAAAGCCAAAGTCTTCAACTATTGTGCCACCTCTTGGAGTACTTAATTTTGCATATAATTTTTTTTTAAAATAAAATTAATAGTCACATAAAGTAATTTTTGATTAAAATGTTCGATTAATTATATTAGTCAATTTAAAAATAATCATAAATATAATAAAAAAAATAGTACATAATATATTTATTTTTTCTTCTCGAACTTAAAATTTTTAAATTATTAAATATACATTAATATTGTTTGAGCTATGTTATTATTGGAAATATATTTATTAATATTAATAAGCATTGTTATATACTTTATTATAATATAATATTATATGAATGATTAATATTGATGTTAATGAATATTTATAATATAGTATTAAAATAAATGAATGATTATAGATATAAATAATTTAAAATTTTATATTCATAATTATTTTTTGTGAGAAGTGTTTTTTTTTTTTTGAATATGTTTTGTGAGAAGTGTTTATTCCATACAATCTTTTTAATTTTTTTTAAAACAATAACTATAAAGTAAACGGTAAAAAAATGTACAATGACCGTAAGTTAGTATTATTGAATGGTAAAGTGTTTAATCTTTAGTTCCAAAATCTAATAAGTAATTTTTTGAAAAAAAAAAAGGAAAAAATGGTTATCTAAAGGTAGTTTGTACACGTGGAGGGCAGAGATTAAGTCGCGTGAGTGGTTTTGACGTTTCTCGTTACAATTGCGTTAGGTGCAGTTAATCGTATATGGACAGACTCATGCTACGATTCGCTTTCTATTCTATATAAAATTTTAATTTATTGTTTCGTACCTTCTCCTCTCGTGCCGCTCGTGTTCACAAATACTGTTTTAAAAAGTCTTCCTATAAAATACGGACCTAAGTTTCAGCTGAGATCGATGTTTCAAACCTTTTTCATAATTGAACAAATATATTCTATGTCAAGTTGGGCAGTTGTTCATTGTCTTGGTCTCATTTTTCACTAAAAATTTGTAATCATTTGATTTTAGTTTTCTAAAATTAAGTTTATATACAATTTTCACCTCTCTCTATATATACATACTTCTTATAAATTTTATGTTAAAATTGTTTATACGAATAGAGCAGGGTCGCAGCTAGAAGTGATTGAGAATAACAACAATAATGAAGAGGAAGAAGAGAAATAACGACACAATGATTTTACGTGGAAAACTCCTAAACAAATTAGGGTAAAAACTACGGGCAATGATAGAAAAACTTTATTACAAAAATAGGAGTTACAACCTTCTATCTACAAAGAAACAACAAACTTTCTTACAAGGAGAAACCACTCTCTATTGTTATCTCACAACTTCACTTTAAATGTGGGAAGTCTTGGGATGATTTGGGATGGTTTGCCAACAAATGGCATAACCTATTTATAGCCTCCATAAACTTGGGCTCTAAGTATGATCCAATGGTCCACATTTAGCCTTGGTAATCAAGTCAAATAAATTGCTAGGATTTTGCCACAACTTGGCTTTGGATAAGGATGTCTAGATATTTCTTGGCAAGTTGAAATTCTAGATATTTCTTTGACCATCTAGGATAAATGATAAAATCTAAAGTTTTCTTTTGGGCTATAACTTCTAGATTTTTCTTTGGGCCTAAATTCTCTTTTGTTGGGCCATAATATTTAACAATCTCCCACTTGGAGATTTGATTGATCCATCAATAAATCTCCACACCGTTCTTTCTTCCTTGCCATCTGTAACGGCCCAATTTTCTATTCCAGTTTCCCAGGTGTTTTCAATTCAATATTCGGTTGTTCGGTTGGGCCGTTAAAGCTATTTTAACCCTTAGGGGTATTTTGGTCTTTTTGCTCCCCGGTCAGGGTTTGTGGATTTTCAAGATTCTAGGGTCATTCCTGCCCTTTATCGAGGATTGATTGTTGTTGGTTGCAAGACTCAAGAAGTTGGTGCTAGTTGTTTGGAAGTTTGAAGGTGTTGTGGATATTAAAAAAATTAATGTTAATTAAAGTGCTTCCATTGGGATTTGAACCCTTGACCTAATGGTGATTTGGAAGCTTGATTTAAATGAGTTTTAATTAAGAGAAAAGACTGCTTCAGCCGGGACTCGAAGGAGGAAGCCTTGGGAAGGGATTTAGGTCATCAAGGCCTATTTAAGTTAGGAAAAGGAAGGAAAACCAAGAAAATTCATTCCCTTGTTTTTCCGCTCACCCTCCATCACTCCTTCCCTCTCACCTTGCCATCCTCCAAGAATCAAGAGCCGAGAGCCAAGACCAGCGCATCGGACCCGGCCACTCGCCCGTGCACCAACCCGGCGCGCGCAAGACGCTGCGCCGCCCGTCTTGCCTGCCGCGGCGGCGTAGCGCACCGTCGCGGCCGGTGACGGCAAAGCGAGAGCCAGACCACGCCACCACGCAGATCGCGCCCAGACGCCCTGCCAGCCTGCTCGCGTCGCGCCCAGCCCGCGCTCCCGTCCCCTGCCGCGCCCGCGCACCCAGTCCGTGTCGCCTTGCCAGCGCCCGTCCGCGCGCGCCCGTCCCCCCTCCCGCGCCAGCGCTCCCAACCTACTCGTTCAGCCTGCTTCCTTGCCGCCGAGAGCCTATTTTTTTGCCGAGAGAGTTGGGCCGAGAAGTAGTGCCTTCTCTGTTGGTAATTCCCGAGCCTCTACTCTTTTGGACCCTAAGTTGTTGGTTGTCGTTTGTTTAATTAGGATGATTTTTATTGTTTGCTTAGGTTGCTTGGGTTCACTTAGAAGCTCAAGGGTCGCTTGTTGGTTGTGGTCATTATTTTCCGGTTGCCTCCAAGTAAGGATTTCTTACCGTGGTTGTGTGGACCCTGCGATGCCTTCAGGATTGTGCCTTGTATGCTTTGTTACGGTTATGAGCATGTTAGCTATAGGGCAGCTTGTGTTTGAAATCTTGCTAGCATGTTTGCTTGTTGTTCATGTTAGTGCCATGCTAGGTTTGTTCCTCCACCATGCTTTTGATTCTTGCTTGAGTTCGTAGTATCATGCTAGGGACTTTCCTTACCCTGTGTAACGGCCCAGGTTTTCATCCCGGTCTTCCAGGTTTGCCCTAAGGGTATTTTGGTAATTTGATTGGGCCGTTAGGGCCGTTTATGTCTTTTTCAGTTGCTAAAATTATTGGTTGGTCTTAAGTAGGATTTTGATGCTTTGTGGATGTGTTTGGGGCATGGTGAGATGCAAAAGAAAAATTGGGAAATAAAGTGAAGTAGTTGTTTCGAACCCAGGTGGTATGGGAGGTCAGTTGTATGTTGTTGCCGGTTGAGCCTAGAGCTGCTCTTGTTACTCTTTCCGCGGCATATCGTGGTTAGCCTTGGATCCTTGGAGTTTTGGTGCTTTTGATTAAAAGAAAAGAAAATAGGGTTTTTTTGTGTTCTTCTCCAAATCACCTTGGTCGCCCAAGCCCTTCTCTCCCAAGCTCCAAGCTGAGTTCCTCCTCCCTAGCAGCCCGTTGTTCGATCGTCATCTCGGGTAAGGGTCCTCGTACTTTCATCTTCTTCCATTCAGAGTCTTGCTGGCCGAGAGAGAAAGAGGTTAGTTTTGTGTTTTGTGCAGCCAGCCGAGAGGAGAGCAGCAGCCTTGTCGCTCAAGTAGCCCAGCACCTGCGTCGCCCAGCCATCAGCCATGTCGCGCCAGACGGCCAGCCCAGCAGCCTGCATCGCGCCTAGACGCCCGTCGCAGCAGCCTGCGCGCCCCAGAGCTCTGTCGCGACCCGTCGACGCACTCGCGGATCGCCAGTAGCGTCCGCGTCGCCAAGCAACCCATGCGCGCCAAGTCGCGCCCAAAGCACCGTGGCGCGTCGCCGTGTCGCGCCGCGCGCCCGCATCCAACCATCGCGTCTGCTTGTCCGCACCCATGCGCCTGCGCCCAGCCAGCCCATCCATCCGCGCGCGGCGCGCCGCCGCCTCCAGCGCCAAAGAAAGAAGCCCCAACCGTGCGACTGTCGTCCGTCATGCGCGTCGGTGTGCTATGTGAGTTGCTCCCGAGCTGAGCCCTGTTTATTTTATTATATTTAGGCCTATGGATTGTGATTATTGTTGTGTTTGTTAGGTTCTCGTTAGCTAGCTCGGGATCGATCGCAGCTTAGGATTCTTGTGTGTAGTTGCCTTCCGACCAGGTAAGGATTTCTTACCGGAGTTGTGTGGGCCCTGCGATATTATATGTGATTGTTGTTTGTATGCTTGTTTGTGTTTAACAACATGTTTAGTGATAGGTACTCTGTTCTGAATTCTCGACTGGCATGATTTCTTATGTTGTTTCTCATGTTAGTCCATGCTAGGTTGTTCCATTCTGGCATGCTCGTTATATGTTCTTGCTTCGTAGTATCATGCTAGGTTCGTTGTATCCGTTGAGCACGTATTGGATTGTTTGCTGTTGATGTTATAGTTTAGAGTTCAGATAGGTAGCATCATCCGGGCCAGGATGCATAAAGTACCTTGCATCCCGCAGCGAGGGCGTCTGAGTCGAGACTCGCCCCCGATCCCCATTAGGGTTTAGCTAACCCTAACGGCAGGCCATGCAATCTTGGGTGAGGGTGGCAGACTGTTAAATGCCCCAACGGTCGGGATGATGACATGGCATTGCCTTGTCCCTGGTAGTCGGCACGTCCTCAGCGTGTTCGGCAGTAGCCCTTGATTGCCACCTGATAGGGCAAGGACAGCTTCCTGGTGTAAGCCTACCAAGACCGATTCCTTAGCCTCAGGTGCGGTGGTTCAGGCTGACATAGTTCATGTGTCCAGGTCTCACACCCCTATGTCAGTGACACCGATCCAGAAATTTAGTTAGGCATGGTGACTAGACCTGAGCAGCTTGCCACTAGACCCAGCACCCCCCATGGTTTGCAGTAGCATTATAGCGCCGACTGGAGAGCTCCTCGGGATTGTGAGCCAGTGCACCTTTCGTATCGACAGTAGACAGGCTGAGGCCGAGACTTGTTTCTCGTATAGGATCATATCATGAGGTGGATTATCCCGGAGTAAGACCTTGAGATGGCACCCGAAGTTTATGTATGGATTTAAGCTATGTGCTCTCTTCTGTGTTTATATTCATAGCTTGCATACCTTTCTGCTAGATGACCATGTATATCGTATTGTACCCCGGTTGGGGATTCTTACTGAGTAATTCGTTACTCACCCTTATTTTGTGGTTTTCCACAGGTAACCAAGGTGCGAGACAGGATGGCTGAAGGAGGAGCTGTGATCATGGAAACTAGCTGTCGAACTCTGAATTTTTATCTATGATTCTTTATGTTTTATTTTCCTCTGAATGCATGTAGTTGGGCACGGAGCCCTAGGTTGATTTTTGAATGCTTTTTTGGATTCTAACACTATTGTAACTGTTGAATGTTTTGAATGTTTTAAATAAATCTATGATCAGAGTGAGTTTTGGAAATGTATTTGCCTTGGAACAGGTGCTTGGAAACAGGGACAGGTTTCAGGAATTTATGTTGACTTTTAAATGGATGTTTTGTATGTTTTAGTTTTCACTTAGAATCCGAAAACCATTCTTGCATATTGTCTTCAAGTTTTGAACACATGCATTGAGGTAAAGGCTTATTTTAGACCCCATTCGGGTCGGGTCTTTACACCCTGGCATATCCATGTTTCCTGCTCGTATTCTGTTGGTTTCTTGCTAGGGTTAGACAGGTAATGTTGATTGTCTGATTGTTAGGCTAGTTTGTGTCTTTGTACTTAGGAGACCGTTAGGGGTTGTTAGTTTAGGTTCCGCTTGGGTAAGTCCCCGATGGGCACCAATGCGTTGTTAGTGTATGTAAGTCCCCGATGGGCACTACACTGTTGGCTTATGTGTAAGTCCCGGATGGGCGTCATAAGGTTGCTAGGGAGTGTAAGACCTCGATGGGCATCTCCGTGATCCTAGCTGGAGTAAGACCCCGATGGGCATCCTAGATGTGTAAGACCCCGTTGGGCAGCATTGATGGCTAGAGGTGTAAGTCCCCGATGGGCATTCGTATGTGTAAGACCCCGATGGGCATCATTGATTTGAGATGTAAGACCCCGATGGGCATCATTGTTAGCTGGAGTAAGACCCCGATGGGCATCCTAGATGTGTAAGACCCCATTGGGCAGCATTGATAGCTTGAGGTGTAAGACCCCGATGGGCATCCGTATGTGTAAGACCCCGATGGGCATCATTGAATTGTGGAGTAAGACCCCGATGGGCATCCTTGTGTGTAAGTCCCCGATGGGCATCACTGAGTCTAGTAGGTGTAAGACCCCGATGGACATCCTTATGTGTAAGACCCTGATGGGCATCATCGCGTCCTAGGTTGAGTAAGACCCCGAAGGGCATCAAGGTGTAGAACCTAGTGTCGGTTGTGGTTGTAAGTCCTTGAATAGGCAATTCCTAGATCGGCGGTTAGCCTGAGACAACTTGGTGCTTCTGAGCTCGTATTGTTTGCATGTATACTAGGTTGCTAGATGACTGATGTATCGTATTGTACCCCGGTTGGGGATTCTTACTGAGTATGTTTATACTCACCCTTATGTCTGTTGTTTTTCCACCAGGTAACTTGGGACAGCACCGGGATGGCTAGCGGAGGGAGCTGTTTGATCATGGGGGCTGCCGGCACTCTGTCATTTATTATTTGCATTATTTATTCAGCATGTAGATGGACAGGAGTCCTAGGCGAATGTTGTTTAAAAGTTGTTTAAACTGTTTTGAGTGTTCTTTTATAAATACTGGCCAGGCTTGTTTTTGCTCTGTTGGATTTGCTTAATGAAAATTGTTGATTATGTTTTAAGTATTCCCCGTTCTTAAATGTTTTGAAATGTTTTAAATATGAGCTCTAAACCGCTTGTTGGAATATTTAACTTGCATGCTGAGTAAGAACCTAGGTTTAGGACCGTATTTCAGGTCGGGTCCTTACAGTTGGTATCAGAGCACAGAGTCATAGATTCTGTAGACTAACCTGCTTTGTAGGTTGTTGTCCCCATGATCATCAGCACTCCACGACCGTCAGGTTTGTCTGAGTTCATTAAGCTAAGGGTTTTATTTTACAATACCGCATCTAGTATACATGTGTTACCCCTGTTGGGTAGTGAGAGTCCCGGTGTGGACTAGCTTTGTGTTTAGTGTAGATCGCTTATGCTGATTACACATAGAGGAGCAGGGACGTTTGGTATTTCCAACCGAGGAGTTGGACTGCCCATGTTGATGATGAGACCACGTCCAGGGTTGTCTAGACCCGTAGGCCACCTTTGGCCCTGGCAGTTGAGTTGCTAAGAGAAGAGGGTAGAGGCTAGCATGCCTCAGAGTGAGACTCCTTGAGCAGAGTGTGCTCCAGCCATGAGAGAATTGATGGCAGGTCTTTTAGCTATCAGAGAGCGGAGACCCAGGCGCAGTTTGTAGCGCGTAGTGAGGAGTCCCGGGCACAGATAGCCCAGCTGACAGAGTTTATTTAGGAGACACCCCAAGTAGCTCCAGTAGCCCCTGAGGTTCCCGAGAGGGCATGATCAGCAGGTTTATGCTGATGAGTTAGTTGGCGTTGATGGAGCTGCCGAGGTTGGCAAGCAGAAGCGAGGTGGTTGGCCAGGATGGAGTTCATCATCCGAGTGTTGGGATGACCTGATGTTCAGAGGCCAAGGCGTGTCGTACTGGTGATGTTTGATACAACAGTTTGGTGGTGGAAGTCCCTTGAGAGAGGTGGACCAGCAGAGTCTCCACCAGTCACCCGGTCGATTGGAAAGTGGTCGTGTTGGTAGCTTTTGAGGAAGATGTAGAGAAATCTTGACCCCTTGCAAGCCCGCTACTGTTTTGCAGCCAGCTAGGTTAGTACCCCGTAGTCAGGGTGCAGAGTGAAGTTTTCTTGTCAGGACTTAACCCGTCTGTGGCTTTCAGTTGGCTAGTAGAGTGAAGCACTCTTTTTGTTAGCATGTTCCAAATGTGGAACTAGTTGTTGCCACCTGAGGGTTGGCCTGAGAATTTTTTGAGCATCGAGTGGGATGCAGGAGTAGGCTGTGACATGCCTGTTAGACGAGATGCCAGAGATTAGACTGCTCGAGTGTTGGGCTTCTTTTTTTGAGTGCCATTGTCCCCGTCACCTGGAGTGTGACCTTCCCTACCCTTAGTGGGGGACGTAGAGCTCGTTTATAGTTGTTGAGCTGAAAAGATGTAGTGCTTGTTGGCACCAAGCTTGGTAAGGAGGCCTAGGTTCAGGCCAGTTCGCACCAGATGTGCAGGTAGTTCTATGACCCACACGGAGTTTAGCATCCCCACTAGCCTTGTACCCATTTCCTGAGGTTGTACCTGTTCGGGTTGCATAAGAGATCTAGCTCGGTGATAGTCAGATGACTACAAGTGTGAGGTCGTTCGAGGGAAAGCAAGAGTTTCGGGGTCACCGAGAGTTGGGTACAAAGGATGTTGTAGGTTGTTAAGGGCTAGCGCGTCCGAGTTCTCGCGCTTGTGTTATGGCCTTGTGAGCCAATTTGTTGGTAGAGTGATTCAACTACCCTTGAGTTTTCCTTGGTACGAGTAGAGTTGGCATCGATGATGCGTGGTTGGTCCAGCGTTGGAGCCATGAGTTGGATGGATTGTGCAGAACACATTTGGTGGACACATTGGTATGAGGTATGTTAGCTTGGTGTAGTTATGCTCTTGTAGAGTGAGTTGGTCAATGTGGCGTTTCATGGTGAGTTGACCCCGAGTGGGTTTGAACTCTTGTTGCTCCCTTTCTAGTTGTGGCTCTATTTGGAGGCAAAGGTTGCCTTGTGTGAGAGTTCTTGTTGGATCTTAAGGATTCAAGTTGGAGCTGTACACGCCAGTGTACTTTGTGTAGCTCATTTCGTGGTGTATGTTTTGGGAACCACGAAAGGTTCGTGTTGAGAAACCAGTGCTCAGTCTTTGAGGTGTTAGGGCTTTAACTCTTGGCAAGTGCCCTAACTTTGGTTGTAAGGATACCGTGCTTGTAGCCGGGCTGTTGCTTAGGCAAGTTATGCTAGTTGGCCATTGACCTGGAGTAGAGGAATTTCTTGTTGATCGATGGTTGGAGTTCAGTTGGAACTGAATAAGGGCGGTGGTAGCAAAGCCGCGTAGCTTCTGACCGTCATTGTTAAGAGTGTTGTTCGGATCCCTACCCTGGGTAGAAGCTACGATGTGGTCGATGCTTGAGTTGGAGGTTGACACATTCTGTAGTATTTCTAGTCTTCTTGGTTTTTCGAGGAGTTGAGCATAGTTGAGATGCTGGAGAGAGAGTTGTGCCCGTGTAGCCAGTTGTCTGTTAGACCGTTTAACGATAGTGTGTGTCGGAGGGTGATCGGAGGAACCCTAGGTTGTGGGGAGCCTCACTAGAGCTCAATCAGACCCAGGCAGTGTTCCTCGGTTGAGTTGCTGGAAGCTTGTAGTCGGTTGACAAGCTAGTGTTATTTTTAGTACCTCCGCGTTGGTTTCGAAACTGTTATCAGTTGGTGCTTGGCGTTGACCAAGGTTTGGTTCCCATGTTGTTTTAAGAGTTAGCTTGGTTGGAGCAAGCAGGCGTGGCTCTGAGGACTTGTTCTTGTTTGGAAAGTTCGAGAGTTGGCATCTCCTTCGGTGTTTGGATAAGTACTGCTAGTTCTAAGTTGGTGGTTCAATCGATTGTGGAATCTCTCTGCTGTTATTTCTGAGAGAGTTGGATTGTTGCCCTTGGGTTTGAGCAAGACACAGAGCGTTTGTGAAGTTCGTTGTCCTTCGGAAGTCCACTTGCTGGGGAATCGTCCCCATTTAGGAGGAGCAGCATAGCTCCTAAGTTGTGGAGTTGATCTGGGTGGCGCAGCGGTCAGCCCAGCCAGAGGAATTCCTGTGTGGTGTTGATAGCAAGCAACTAGTTGTTCGACCCCGTGAGTACGATGGTCAGCTAGTTTAAGTGGTTGAGTTGCTGTTAGAAGTTGTTGGATCATTGAAGTTTGAGGAACTCCTAGTTTCTATGGTGGTTGAGTTACACCGTGGGTGCCAGCCTCGAGCCTTAACTTTTGAGGTAGCCTTGTTGGTTCGTGTTGCTTGCAATTCGCCAGCATCGTGGTTGTCGTTATTCGTATTCCTTGAGATGTCCCTAGTGTGGAGTCTTTGGTTGGAAGATGAGTTAGGCCTAAGCTAAAAGGAGGAAGTCTTTTGTTTAGCCAGTTGGACTTGAGAGTGGCATGTCCTTGGAGGCGAGCTTCGCCCGTTGTAAGCTTGAGTTGAGTTCTGCAGAACAAGCCTTTCTCAGGCTTTGCTCCTAGTTATTGCGCGTTCGTAGTTGGTGTTTAGTTGAGCCAAAGTTGAGTGAGTTGACATAGTGGTGTCGTGGCATTGGTTGGTTAGACCTTTGAGTTGTTATCCTCAAGCTGTTGAGTTGTAGGTAGCCCCGTGTTGTTTTCTTCCTTCTCGAGATTGCCATGAGAGGATTGTTGGTTGCTTCCATGGCTGGCGATGTTCTCTTAGATCAGTTGCTGGTAGGATTGCGTTGGATTGTTTGCGGTAGGCCGTTGAGGGGTCCAGTTTGTTGGTTTGGCTGAGTGGAGCCTGTGCCTGGACCTTGTCGTTTAGAGGTGGCCGCAGCTGAAGTTTCAGTTGGTGTGAGTGGTGTTAGCCGTTTGGTGAACCAGGAATGTGCCCCTTGTCCTTGGAGCGACGATTTCTCTTTAAGATGGTTTCTTAAGTGTTGTGAGCGTGTGCTAGTTGGAGAAGTTTGCCTTTGGGATCAGACACCAGTTGGTGGTTCGATAACATTGGAGTTCGCTGGTCTTCTGTGACGAGAGAGGAGGCTGTCTGGTTTCTGGAACCCGAGAGGTTCAGTTGTTGGCCAGCATGGTGTAGGGTTGAGGTTGTTTGTTAACAACTGTGAGTATTAAGAGGAGTTACGCCGGTGCGTGTCGTAGAGTTTTAGAGCTTGTGTCCAGTCCACAAGATTGCTGAGAGTAGCGCCGTAGAGAGGCGTTCTGAGTTGGGTCAGCAGGGATAAAAGAGCCCTAGGGTTGTAAGACCGTTTGTGAGTTGGTGCGAGTTTGAGGATATGGCTTACCGACTAGCACTATCGCATCTCTTTCCTCGGAGTTCAGTGTATGTCCAGTCTTGGGTGAGATAGTTTGTGGCGGACTCGATGTCGTTATGGCTTTGAGCCTTTGGGAACCCAAGAGGGTTTGGATTTCGAAGAAGGACTAGTGTTGTCTTAACCGGGAGTTCGGTTGGTTAAGGATCAGTGGAGATTTCCTAGAGTTGTTTTCGTCTTAGGACTTTCGGGGACTAAAGTCTTAAAAGGAGGGAGTATTGTAACGGCCCAGTTTTCTATTCCCGTTTCCCAGGTGTTTTCAGTTCAATATTCGGTTGTTCGGTTGGGCCGTTAAAGCTATTTTAACCCTTAGGGGTATTTTGGTCTTTTTACTCCCCGGTCAGGGTTTGTGGATTTTCAGGATTCCAGGGTCATTCCTGCCCTTTATTGAGGCTTGATTGTTGTTGGTTGCAAGACTCAAGAAGTTGGTGCTAGTTGTTTGGAAGTTTGAAGGTGTTGTGGTTATTAACAAAATTAATGTTAATTAAAGTGCTTCCATTGGGATTTGAACCCTTGACCTAATGGTGATTTGGAAGCTTGATTTAAATGAGTTTTAATTAAGAGAAAAGATTGCTTCAGCCGGGACTCGAAGGAGGAAGCCTTGGGAAGGGATTTAGGTCACCAAGGCCTATTTAAGTTAGGAAAAGGAAGGAAAACCAAGAAAATTCATTCCCTTGTTTTGCCGCTCACCCTCCATCACTCCTTCCCTCTCACCTTGCCATCCTCCAAGAATCAAGAACCGAGAGCCAAGACCAGCGCATCGGACCCGGCCGCTCGCCCGTGCACCGCCCCACGCAGACTCTCTCTGCCAAACCTAGTGTCGCGACAAAGAAGAAGCAGCCCTCACTGTCGCGACACCAGCCGAGCAAAGCAGCCAGACGCCCCAAAGACAAACCGTGATCGATCGCGCCCAAACGCCCGCACGGCTGCTCACGCACCAGTAACCCATACGGTTATGAGCATGTTAGCTCAAGCAAGAATCAAAAGCATGTTTGCTTGTTGTTCCTCCAGCATGCTTTTGATTCTTGCTTGAGTTCGTAGTATCATGCTAAGGACTTTCCTTACCCTGGCATATCCATGTTTCCTGCTCGTATTCTATTGGTTTCTTGCTAGGGTTAGACAGGTAATATTGATTGTCTGATTGTTAGGCTAGTTTGTGTCTTTGTACTTAGGAGACCGTTAGGGGTTGTTAGTTTAGGTTTTGCTTGGGTAAGTCCCCGATAGGCACCAATGCGTTGCTAGTGTATGTAAGTCCCCGATGGGCACTACACTGTTGGCTTATGTGTGAGTCCCTAATGGGCGTCATAAGGTTGCTAGGGACTGTAAGACCCCGATGGGCATCTCCGTGATCCTAGCTGGAGTAAGACCCCGATGGGCATCCTAGATGTGTAAGACACCGTTGGGCAGCATTGATGGCTAGAGGTGTAAGTCTCCGATGGGCATTCGTATGTGTAAGACCCCGATGGGCATCATTGATTTGAGATGTAAGACCCCGATAGGCATCCGTATGTGTAAGACCCCGATGGGCATCATTGTTAGCTGGAGTAAGACCCCGATGAGCATCCTAGATGTGTAAGACCCCGTTGGGCAGCATTGATAGCTTGAGGTGTAAGACCCCGATGGGCAACATTGAATTGTGGAGTAAGACCCCGATGGGCATCCGTATGTGTAAGACCCCGATGGGCATCATTGAATTGTGGAGTAAGACCCCGATGGGCATCCTTGTGTGTAAGTCCCTGATGGGCATCACTGAGTCTAGTAGGTGTAAGACCCCGATGGCCATCCTTATGTGTAAGACCCCGATGGGCATCATCGCGTCCTAGGTTGAGTAAGACCTCGATGGGCATCAAGGTGTAGAACCTAGTGTAGGTTGTGGTTGTAAGTCCTTGAATAGGCAATTCCTAGAGCGGCGGATAGCCTGAGACAACTTGGTGCTTCTGAGCTCGTATTGTTTGCATGTATACTAGGTTGCTAGATGTCTGATGTATCGTATTGTACCCCGGTTGGGGATTCTTACTGAGTATGTTTATACTCACCTTATTTCTGTGGTTTTTCCACCAGGTAACTTGGGACAGCACCGGGATGGCTAGCGGAGGGAGCTGTTTGATCATGGGGGCTGCCGGCACTCTGTCATTTATTATTTGCATTATTTGTTCAGCATGTAAATGGACATGAGTCCTAGGGGAATGTTGTTTAAAAGTTGTTTAAACTGTTTTGAGTGTTCTTTTATAAATACTGGCCAGGCTTGTTTTTACTCTGTTGGATTTGCTTAATGAAAATTGTTGATTATGTTTTAAGTATTCCCCGTTCTCAAATGTTTTGAAATTTTTTAAATATGAGCTCTAAACCGCTTGTTGGAATATTTAACTTGCATGCTGAGTAAGAACCTAGGTTTATGACCGTATTTCAGGTTGGGTCCTTACACCATCTCCATGTTGCTTATGTTTCTGCTAAGCCATTCGCAGATCGACACCAATCAAACTTGTCACCATTGACTGCTTTGGTCAGATAATCTGCTAGGTTTTCTTTTGTATGAATTTTCTGCACATCCACTGTTCCTTCTTCCACTTTCTCACGAACGAAGTGGTACTGCACTCGAATATGTTTTGACTTGGAATGGAAAGCTAGATTCCTTGCAAGGTACAAGGCACTCTGATTATCACAAAACAAAGAAATATTCTTCTGTTCGTGCCCGAATGCATCTATTAACATTTTTAACCATACTGCCTCCTTACTAGCTTGTATAGCTGCAACATACACTGCTTCTGTTGTCGAGGTAGCCACAACTGACTGCAGTTTTGAAACCCAGCTTACAGCTCCTCTAGCAAGAGTGAACACATATCCGGTGGTGGATTTTCTTTTATCAAAATCACCTGCATAATCTGAGTCAACATATCCTCTGACAATAAAGTCAGATCCTCCATAACATAATGCAACATCTATCGATCCTTTAATGTATATAAGGATCCTTTTTACAACATTCCAATGCTCTCGACCAGGATTCGCCATGTACCGACTAACTACTCCCACTGCATGTGCAATGTCTGGTCTGGTACAAATCATGGCGAACATTAAACTCCCCACTATTGATGCATACGGTACTCGAGACATCTCCATCCTCTCTGCTTCACTGCTATTGCACATACTAGAGGATAATTTGAAATTAACAGAAAGAGGGGTAGGAATTGGCTTCCAGTCTTCCATGTTGAAGCGTCGCAAGACCTTCTTCAAATAGTTCCTCTGAGATAGCCAAATCTTTCTATTATTTCGGTCTCGGTGAATTTGCATCCCCAGAATCTTGTTTGCTGGTCCCATGTCCTTCATTTCAAACTCCCTAGCCAACTGAGCCTTCAATTCTTTAATACGATCTTTGTTGGGGCCTGCTACCAACATGTCGTCAACATACAACAACAAGATAATGAAATATTTTTCACCAAACCTTTTGAAATATGCACAAGGGTCTGCATTAAGTCTGTTGTATTTAAGGCTCATGATGAAGGAATCAAACCTCTTGTACCAACATCTCGGCGCCTATTTGAGACCATACAGAGATTTATTCAACCTGCAAACCAAGTTCTCCTTTCCTTGTTCTTCAAAACCTTCTGGCTGGAGCATATAAATTTCTTCTTCAAGATCACCATGGAGAAATGCAGTTTTTACATCTAACTACTCCAGATGTAAATCAAATGTAGCACACATTGCCAGGACTATTCTAACAGTAGTAAGTCGAACTACTGGAGGAGAGATCTCGTTGAAGTCAATACCTTCTTTCTGAGCGTATCCTTTTACCACCAATCTCGCACGATACCGCTCCACTTGATCATCGTTGTTGCGCTTGATCTTATGTACCCATTTTTTTCCAATGGGCTTTCTTCCTCGTGGTAGCGTTACAAGCTCCCAAGTCTTGTTCTTATGAAGAGCTTCCATTTCTTCATGCATAGCTGTCATCCACTGAACATCATCTGAACTAGTCATTGCCTCTTGGAATGTTAATGGTTCTCCATCCTCGGTTAGAAGACAATATGCAATGTTACTCTCCATAATATAATCAGACTACCAACTGGGTGGTTCTGTCGTTCGGATAGAACGACAAGTCTCTTGTGACTCAATTGGATCTTGTATCTCGCGCATTGGTTCAGCTTCAGAGTGGTCATCTTCATATTCTTTCTCCACATGTACAGTTGTAGTCTCTGAGCTTTCAGTCACAATGCTATCATTTGATATCTTTTTCTTATCTTCCATGAAGATCACATCCTTGCTGATGATATAACCTTGTGGGTAGTGGGATCCCACAGGCGATACCCCTTCACACCATCAGCATACCCTAAATAAATATTTTTCTAGATTTTGGATCCAGCTTTGTAGTTTCTTGGGTATTGTACATCACGTACACCGGACTTCCAAATATATGGAGGTTTGAATAATCAACAGGCTTACCAGTTCATCTCTGCATTGGCGTCTTCAACTCAATTGCAGTTGATGGAGCACGATTCACTACATAACAGGCGGTATTGACTGCTTCTGCCCATAATGATTTGTCCAAGCCTGTAGCTCTTAACATTGCTCTTGTTCTCTCTAACAAGGTTCTGTTCATCTGCTCTGCCACTCTATTTTGCTGAGGAGTGTAGACAGTAGTGAACTGCCTTTTAATGCCTTGTTGATTACAGAATTCTGCAAACTCATTACTTGTATATTCTCCTCCATTATCTGTATGTAAATACTTGATTTTCTTTTCTGGCTGTAATTCAACTTGCGCTTTGAATACTTTGAAGATCGAACACACATCTGCCTTCTTCTTGATGGGATACACCCAACACCTCTTAGAGTAGTCGTCAATAAAGGACACAAAGTACCTTGCTCCTCCCAAGGATGTAACTGGTGCTTGCCATACATCAGAATGAACCAATTCTATAATATTTTTGCTTCTAGAATTCGATGTGTTGAACTTTAATCTGTGTTGCTTACTTGTAACACAATGCTCACACAAAGGTAGAGACACCTTAGAGAGCCCAATAAGTAGATTTTGCTCTGCAAGAACTTTAATTCCTTGCCACATGTGTCCAAGTCTCTGATGCCACATCATTGAAAGTTGTTCACTTGAACTACTTGAGGCAACTGACGCCTCTCCCTCTTGCAAAGTCTCTCCCATCAGCATGTACAAGTTGTTGCCAACCTTTTTTCCCTTCATAAGTACCAGCGCCCCTCGAATCACTTTCATGACTCCTTTCTCCACCACAGCTTTGCAATCAAAGTCATCAAGCTGACCTAATGAAAGCAAGTTCTTTTTCAGGCCTTCTACATGTCGCACATGTTGAATTGTGCGGACAGTATTATCATGGAACTTCAACTTGATAGTTCCAATGCCGACAATCTTCAAGGCATGATCATTGCAGCTGAGCACGGACCCTCCTGAGATAGGTTCATAATGATGAAACCATTCTCGGCTTGAGGTCAAACTCTTTCCGCCTTTGATAGTTGTCGCTGCTTCACAAGATAAAACATCACCTTCATTTGAGGTGCTTGCTACATTTCCTTGAGGATTGGAATCCTTTTTGTTTAGATTCCAACAATCCTTCTTCATATGTCCTTTCTTGCCACAATGGTAGCACTTCATGCTCTTCTTACTTCTTGATTTTGACCTTCCTTGATTTTGGCTCCCACTGAAGCCACGTTCCATTGATCTCCCTCTTGTCACCACTAGAGCCTCTGTTTGTTGTGAGCTTGCCAACTTGTTTTCTCTGTTCTTGCGCCTATTTTCTTCTTCAAGGACAGCAGCTCCAATATCATCAAAGTTTAGACAGTCGGTCAGAATATTATTTGTCAGGTTGATGACAAGTTGATGATATGAATCAGGAAGACTTTGAAGTAGAATTTCAGCACGTTCATTTGAATCTATTTTATAACCCAAAGACGTGAGTTGAGAAAATAGAGTATTCAACGTGCTCATGTGCTCCGTCATTGAAGTAGATTCTGACATTTGAAGAGTATACAGTTTCCTCTTAAGGAAAATCTTGGTGTGAAGTGACTTGGCCTCGTACAGCTTGGTGAGATGTTCCCAAATCTCCAGTGCACTTTTCTTCTGTAAAGACCCGACCCGAAAGAGGTTCTAAACTAGGCCTTTACCTCAATGCATGCTTTTAAAACTTAAAAATATTATGCAAGATTGTTTTCCAGATTCTGAATGAAACCAAAAACTTGAAAACATTCATTCAATAATCAACTATAAAAATGCCCTGAAACCTGTCCCTATTTCCAAGCACCTGTTCCAAGCTAAAAGCAGTTTAAAACATACTCTGATAAGAGATTTATTCAAACATTCAAAACCCCAAACAATTTACAACAGTGTTAGAATCCAGAAACAACCAGAAAACATCCTACGGGCTCCGTGCCCAACTACATGCATTCAGAGGACAAACTAAAAACATAAATATAAACTTCGAGTTTAAAACAGCAGTTGTTCCATGATCCGCAGCACCTCCTTCAGCCATCCTGTCTCGCGCCCTGATTACCTGTGGAAAACCACAAAATAAGGGTGAGTAACGAATTACCCAGTAAGAATCCCCAACCGGGGTACAATACGATATAACTGGTCATCTAGCAGAAAGTATGCAAGCTATGAATACCACACAGAAGAGAGCATAACACTTTAATCCATACATAAATACCATGGATGCCATCTTACGGTCTTACTCTAGAAAACTACAACGCATCTCGATACTCTACGAGAAACTAATCTTGGCCTCAACTTTCCTACTACTGTCGATACGAAAGGTGCACTGAACTCAAGATCCCGAGGAGCTCTCTAGTCGGCGCTGTAATGAGCGTGTGCCCGCACCGCATCCGCCGCAAACCGTGGAGGTCTTTGGGTCTAGGCATCCGCCTCGGTCCAAAGATGCATGCCTAAAAGAATCTCTGGATCGGTGTCACTAAACATAGTGGTGTGAGACCAGGACACTATGACTATGTCAGCCTGTACCACCGCACCTGAGGCTAAGAAGCCGATCGTGGTAGGCTTACACCAGGAACCGGTCCTTGCCCTATCAGGTGGCAATCAAGGGCTACTGCCGACACGCTGAGGTCGTGTCGACTGTCGGGGACAAGGCAATGCCTCGTCATTCCCCCGACCGTTGGGGCATTTAACAGTCTGCCACCCTCACCCAAGATTACACTGGGCTGCCGTTAAGGTTAGCTAAACCCTAACGACGGATCGGGATCGATCTTGCGCCGCACGTCCCTGCCACGGATGCAAGTTACGTTATGCATCCTCGCCCGGATGATGCTACCTATCAGAACTCTAAGCTATAAACAGATAACAACAAACATTCTAATACGTGCTCAGCAGAAATAATGAACCTAGCATGATACTACGGAGCAAGAATAGATAACGAACATGCTACACAGAACAACCTAGCATGGAACTAACATGAGAAATAACACGAGAATCATGCCAGTCGGAATTCAGAACAGAGCACCTATCCACTAACATGCTGATAAACATAAACATACATACAATCAACAATCACAGAAAATATCGCAGGGCCCACACAACTCCGATAAGAAATCCTTACCTGGGTTGGAAGGCAAACACACACAAGAAAGATCCTAAACTGCAACCGAACCCGAGCTAGCTATCGGGAACCTAATAGAAAAACAACAAACATCACAATTTATAAGACTTAGGCAAAAATGCAAACAGAACTCGACTCGGTCGAGAGCAACTCACACGCGCGACGGGCGGGGCGGGCGACGCGGGCAAGCTGCAAGGCACGTAGCTTTCGGCGACAGGCGGCGGACGGAAAGTGCTCGTTATGCGTGCGGCTAGAGCGCTGAAATTTGGGCGCGCGGGCAATCGGGCGTGTGCTCGCGCGTCGCTATTCTGCGCGTGCGGGTGATCGGGTTGTGCTCGCGTGCGGTCGATCGGGGGCTGCGATCGGGCTGGGGCGCTGCAGGTTGGGCGACACGAATGAACAGGGGCTGCGATCGGCGCTGGGGCGCGACAGGCTGGGCGACGGCGGCCGCAGCCGGCGACGCGCGGCGCAGGGGCGCGATCCGATCTGGGCGGCGACGACGAGCGCAGGGCCGCGATCCGATCGGGCGGGCGACGGCACGATGAGCTGCTCGGCTGCAACAAACACCAACCAGCCAACAAAAATTCACTTCTCTCGGCCATCAAGAACAACACCAGAAGACAAGAAGGAGAGATCGAGGAATTAGGAGACACTTACCCGAGACGATCGGTCGATGCTCTCGGAAGGAAAACTCACGGCAAGAGGGCTTAGAGAGGATGGATGTGCAACAAGTTATTTGGGGAAGAAGGAAAGGAGAAAAACCTATTTCTTTTTCCTTTTTAATCAAACTCACTTAAATCCCGAAAACCAAGGCAAACCAAGATGTCCTGCGGAATGAGTATCAATAACTACCTGTGGCTCGACTATCAAAACCTCACTGCTAACTTCTTTGCCACCCGGGCTCGAATCCCAGCTGAAGTACTTTTATTCCGGCAAAACTCTTATTTTTACTTTTGCATCACTCAACACCCAAACTCATCCAAAAGCAACCAAACCCTATATTTGACCATCCAAGAATATTAACAGCTGAGAAAGACAGAAACGGCCCTAACGGCCCGACCAAACTACCAAAATACCCTTAGGACATACCTGGAAGACCGGGATGAAAACCTGGGCCGTTACATCTTCTCCTCTATGCTTGACAAAACTGCATCTGCTAGTGCTAGATGTAAATTTGCAATAGCATTCCCGTCCATCTCATTCCACTTATTATCATCTGTGATGTCCGCGACCTCTTCTTGCGATGGTGCAAGACAATTATCTTTTCTCAAGATAGCCTTCATCTTCATCTTCCACAACGAGAAATTGGTCACGTTGAACTTCTCAATCTCGAACCTTGCCGCCATTGCTTCTACCACGAACAGTAAACAATCCACGTACTTGTCAACAAAGGTGAAAGTATCTAACTTATTTTCTGATGTGGAGGATCCGCTTTTAGTGGCAACCACAGAGCATACGATAAGTAGATATTTACACCAAGAAACTAGGCTCTGATACCACTTGTTAAAATTGTTTACACGAATAGAGCAGGGTCGCAACTATAAGTGATTGAGAATAACAACAATAATGAAGAGGAAGAAGAGAAAGAACGACACAATGATTTTACGTGGAAAACCTCTAAACAAATTAGGGTAAAAACCACGGGCAAGGATACTTAACTTTATTACAAAAATAGGAGTTACAACTTTCTCTCTACAAAGAAACAACAAACTTTCTTACAAGGAGAAAACACTCTCTATTTTTATCTCACAACCTCACTTTATACGTGGGAAGTCTTGGGATGATTTGGGATGGTTTGCCAACAAATGGCATAACCTATTTATAGCCTCCATAAACTTGGGCTCCAAGTATGATCCAATGGTCCACATTTTGCCTTGGTAATCAAGTCAAATAAATGGCTAGGATTTTGCCACAACTTGGCTTTGGATAAGGATGTCTAGATATTTCTTGGCAAGTTGAAATTCTAGATATTTCTTTGACCATCTAGGATAAATGATAAAATCTAGAGTTTTCTTTTGGGCTATAACTTCTAGATTTTTCTTTGAGCCTAAATTCTCTTTTGTTGGGCCATAATATTTAACATTTTATGCTTATATTTTCAAAACTCAACTCATATTTTAAAAACTAAAAAATAGTTTATTTTTATTTTAGAATTTATCTTAAAATTAAAATTACTCTTTAAAGGGAGACAACAACTTTTCTGTTGAAAAAAGAAGACAGCAATTATCTATAAAAATGGAAAGAAAATAAGTTTGAATTTAAAAAACTAAATAGTTATATAGGATTTAATTGTTTTGAATTGATTTTAGTCATTCATCCTTATCATATAATTTACAAATTTTGGAGTATTTTCTCAAATTAAATAAAAATGTTTTTTTTTCTGAAGTGAAAATGTTTCATTTTTTCATTCATGATTAGTTTTTAACTACATAGTTGAATTTTGATACTTATATTTCAATTGTTCTAATATAAAATTTGGATCCTAATTACTTCAATCTACTGATATCAAAATTTTAGAAAAAAATTCAAACAAAACAGAGAAGGATTCAATTAAGTTTTTTTTTTTTTTTTTGAGATTAAGAATTCAATTAAGTTAAATTAATAGTTTCAATCAAATCAAAATTAATAAAATTGATAGTTTCAACCAACTGAAAAATAATAAAAATTGAAATATGTAACTATACATAAAATATAAATTTTTAAATTGATATAATTAAAATTTGAATACTAAAATATACTACCGATAAATATCCTGCAAAACTTGTTGGGCAAAAGTGATGGTGTGGGACAGATGGTTGGAGTTGCCATTTGATCAAACTGTCCGCTGATTTTCCATCACTCTCTATGTGGACAGGACAATGCCATTGCCATTAACCCATCTCTCAATGCTCCTATCTCCACCCTAACTCTTGTATCCAATAATACCATACCCAAACAACCCCATTTTAGAATCATTTTCTAAATCATGGCTTTGTTTCTCATTTATACACATATCAATATTTGGGGCAAAAATTGAATAATTATAAAGTTCAAACGTGTCTGAGGTCTAAATTATTATAATAATAATTATGATAATATGTATTTGAGATGCAAATTATTATAACATGTGTTATTATAATAGGCCTCAATAATCATTATAGTTGAGATATAGGGTTATGGAACTAAATTCATTGATTATTATAATTGATAGTCCAAATACATGTTGTGACGACCCAAAATTTTCTATTCGTTATTATTTAATATTTTAGTTCCCCTAAAATTATTCGTCTCGAAATTAAGAGTAAATTGATATATAATGGACATTTTGATAATTTTGGACTTAAGGCTTATTTGTGTTATTTATAATAAGACTCTTGGGTTTATAGATGAAATTATATTAATTTGATTATTACTTTATTACTATTTAATTAAGGTTGTATTTCTAAATGTGCCTAAATTTATTTAATCATAAACAAGAAATTGCCACACCTTTTCCCATTCCAAAACCTTTCTTCTTCCTGTACGTTTATGTGGTTGGAGGATTTAAGAGAGGATTGATATATAATAAAAAAAAAAACTCATTTATCTTAATTGAATTTAATGGATTAAATGATTATTTGTTTTTAAATTGATGGAAAAACTTTCCATTTGTTTGTCTCTTGCACGTTACTGGAAGGTTGTTTAAAGAGGAATACAAAAAAATAAATAAAAAAACTCTCCTCCTTTATTCTTTTTCACGAGTTACACATTTTCACCGCCCAATCTCAATTTCCGCCGCCGTTCGTCCTGTGGTCGCCTAAATTGGGTTGCGGTTGCGCCGATTTTCTTTCCGAGAGGTATCTGTGTAGCGCAACTGCGTTTGCGCAAGAAAACGGCCAAACCCATCTTTTAATTTCTCCGACCCGCTTCGTTTTCCATCGATCCACGTCGTAGACATCAATATTGTTCCAAATTCGATCAATCGACACCGGAGGCGTTACATCTCCGCCCAAATTCACTGTAGACCAGAGAACTTACTGTGAAACCCGTCAACCGGCGCGATTTGTTTTTGCGTTGTCTCTCTTGTTCCAGACCCAACGACCCGCCTGTAGGTACTGTGTGGTGATTATTTTGGGTTGTGGTTACTTATTCCAATTATTATGTGGGCTTGGATTCATGGGCATTGGATTTTAAGATGTTAGAATTAATTTTAATGTTTGGGCTTGTTGTATTGGGTTTGTGGTTGTATTATTATAGAAAGAGCTTGGGTTTGTTTTAAAATGTTTGGTTTTGTTTCGGCTGAGATTTAAATTGAACAAATGAGTTTTATTGCTGGAATTTATTTTATTCAAGTTTTGGGCTTTCATTTGTTTTAAAATGTGTCTTGTTGGGCTGCTGTGTTGTTTGTGGGCATTAATATTTAATTAAAAACGTTGTTTCATTTATTGTGTTTTGGGCCTAGGTTAAAATGCTAGAAATTGTTTTATTTTTAAACAATTATTAATTTTAAATGAAGTATTGGGTTCTTGGGCTTGGAATTTGAATTAAGGAAAAATGGGCAGCTAGTATTTGTTCTATTTGAGTTTTATTTGGACTAAGTTGTTAAATTGAGCAAATGAGTTTAATTGTTGGAAATTGTTTTTATTGTAAAACAATTATTGATTTTAGTTATTAAATGGAATATTTTTGGCTGCTAGAATTAGTAAAATAAGTTGTTGGGCTTGAATTTAATTGGACAAAGGATTTAGAATTTATGAATTTGGTAAATGGGCATGGGTTATTTTATTTAAAATAAATGCCACAAATTTATGGGTTTTTATTTCGAGTGGGAGCCAAGGTTAATTTTAGGTGTTTTGTTTTAGGCTTAAACTCTTAGCTCGTTCAAGGAGTTAGCTCGTTGTTTTGAGGAGTTCTGTATCGGCAAGAGGTAAGGACTTTTACCTAAGGTTGTGTGGTCCTTAAATGCAATGTTTGTTTAATTTTTGATTGATAATTTGCTAGATTATTTATAAGATGCATGGATTTAATCTTTGAGCTAAGTTTGACCTCGTTGAATTCTAAGCTTGATGTCTAAATTTTCTATAAAGTGCATGGACTTAATCTTTGAGCTAGTTTGACCTTGTTGACCCCTAAATTAGATATTTTAGCTACTAATATTTTATTTTTACATAAATGCTTGATACTGCTCAGTAGTATGAGATGCTGTATGGTAATTAATTTGATGTAACATATGTGACCAGTTGAGTTCTCATAAGTTGTAGCAGGACCAGCTGTGTTCCTGGCTTTTATTAGGACCAGTTGAGTTCCTAATCTTAATAGGGCCAGTTGAGTCCCTACTTTATTATAGGACCAGTAGCGTTCCTATAAATTTTATTAGGACCAGTTGAGTTCCTAATCTTAATTGGGCCAGTTGAGTCCCTACTTTATTATAGGACCAGTAGGATTCCTATAAATTTTATTAGGACCAGTTGAGTTCCTAATCTTAATAGGGCCAGTTGAGTCCCTAAATTTAGATAGAACCAGTAGAGATTCTATTTTAGGACCAGTTGAGTTCCTGTTAGTAACCACTTGGACCAGATAAGTTCCTTATGTAAATAGGCCAGACAAGTACGTGAACAGGTGGAACCAGTTGTGCTTCCCCAATTATTTGAGCCTAGAGGTTCTCAGCTTAGAGCTCTGAGTCTAAGCGTGTTGTAGATAATGAGGGCAGTTGTTGGTTAGATGTTGAGCTGATGTATGCATTTTTGTACTCTAGGTGAGAGTTCTTACTGAGTAACCTCCATTACTCACCCTTATCATTTTTCCCCCTCCAGGTGCTGAGGTATACCGTGACGGATGAGCTGGACGAGGCTGTTGGATCATGGGGGTCACGTGTCCTATTATTTATTAACTTTCTTTCTATTCCACACGAACTATTTAATAAATGTTTATTTCAATTCCGAAAGTTGTATTTATTTTTTTATCATTCCTGGCCAGGAGAACATTTTACTGTTTTACCCTTATTGACTATTCAGTTGATTTTAATACAGAGCATGTTTTGATTTTAAATTATTTGAGACAGAGTTAAGTTTTTAATCATGCATGCTAGTAAAGTCCTACTAAAATTGGTTATTTTAGCCGGGTCTTTGCACATGTTGAGTTATTATAACATAACTTAATCACTTTTAAACCGAGTTCAAACACCTTCTTATGTCTATTTACGATATCTTTTTTTTTTTATAATATTAGAAAATATTAGATCATTCAACTTTATCCTAAATGACTAAAGAATATTCTAGATAATGCACATATATGTTCAAGATTGCTAAAGAGAATTTTAGAGCACACTTTGGTCAAAGATTGTTGAAGAAAGATCTAGACCATGTACTTTGACCAAAGTGAAGTAGTTTCAAAATCGAGACCACACGAATGACTTAATTATTAAGGCACAATGTGTGAACAATTTATGACCATAATATTTGGAGCCCAAATTTATGAAGGTTATAAATAGGTGATTCTCATTGTTAACAAATCATCCCAAAATCGTCCAAGACATTCCAGGCGTGAGATAAAAATAGAGAAAGTCTATCCTTATAAAAATTTTGTTGGTACATTATAAGAGATAAAGTTTGTAACTCCTATTTTTTGTAAAGTTCTTCTATCACATCCCATGATTTTTACCCCAATTTATTTAGGAGTTTTCTATGTAAAATTATTGCATGTCATTATTCATCTTCTTCTTTGATTATTACTATTGTTCTTAATTTGTTATAGTTATGATCCTACTCTATTCTATTCAAATAATTGCATAAAGTTTTATGCATATCGTAATTTTTGTGTTTTTTTTCATCATTTTTATGCTTCCTTATATCTAGGGAACTTAGAAACGAATGTATAGGATTATTTCTGTGGCTATTCGGTGTTAGGCCAAATGTAATTAGTTGGATTGTTAAGAAAGTTGTAACTAAGTTTTAGTTAGCTGCTGTGTAAAAGCCCTTTATATTCAGAGGGTTGAATTCATTCTTCAATTAATGAGGAAAAGTCTTATCTCTGCATGATCTCTCAAGTCTTTCTATTTCATATTTTGGTCTCAGAGTTTTAAAATCTTGCGATCAAGAAAGATTCCGGAGACCTTTTCCTCATGAGTTCATCACCAGAAATGAGTCAATCTGACCTAGTTTCAACGGCAACATAGGAAACAAAATCTCAACGGTGAAATTAGATGAAAACTTTCTTCTATGGAAGCTTCAAGTTACTACTGCACTTCAAGGACATGGATTGACTCATTGATAGGGAGAATGGTTCCTTTCGTGAAGTTTTCGTCTTTGTCATTCAGAATTACGAGACTCTCTTGCCCACGTTCGTAAAGCCTGGTGAAGTATACCATCGTACTAAAAAAAAGAAGAAAGTAAAAAAAAACTGAGTGGTAGGTCAAAAAAGGGGGCATGCAATCATATAGTAATAATGTTCCAATGAAAAATAGTTAAACGTCAGAATAAAGAGTTCTATATGGTCGTCTTCCTTGGAGGAAGACATGATTTCAACAATAAGTATTTGAAGTCAGTGACATGTCAAATGACTCGAGTAAATGGCAGAAATCGAGAAATCATCCATATACAATGTGATGGCACGCGTGGCTGATAAATGTCATGAATGACTTCGTCTTCAAAGATGATAGGACGGCATGAGTCGGAATAACAGCATGAGTCGGCATGGCAGCAAGAGTCGGCATGGCGGCAAAAGACGGCATGATGGCAAGATATGGCATGGCGGCAAGAACGGCGTGGCAGCATGATGGCAAGTTGGCATGGCTGTAAGAGTCGGCATGGCGGTAAGAGTTGGCACGGTGGTAAGATATGGCATGGCGGCTGGCGGCGACAAGAAAAGGCGTGATGGCATGACGGCAAGAAGCGGCTTGATCATGGCATGGCTGCAAGAAGCAGCGTGATCATGGCATGGCGGCAAGAATGGCGTGGCAGCATGATGGCAAGTTGGCATGACTGCAAGTCGGCATGGCGGCAAGATATGTGATCATGTTGATGCTGCTTTAATAAATACGCAAGTATACGCAGTAAATCGTAGTCAAGTTATAAGATAAAAGTCATTCTCCACAGGGACTGGTTTAACTCTAAATAAGTGTTAATCGAAAAGTCAAGTACAGAAAGTAAAGGAAAATTTGGTGGGTAATTATACTAACTAATTGACTAAAAAGTACATAACTATAGTAATGAAACAAATGTCGTGAACATTGGAAAATAAACAATAACACATGCAATGCTAACAACTTCACAGAACCAGATAGCAAACTGTCACAATGCTATAAATGTTCGATATGAAGATAACAACAAGAATGCAGAAAATAGAGGAAATACTTCAATAAAAGAATAGGTTCGAGTTAAGGGTAGGTTGAGTGTGATTAACATGCATCAAGGGTGAGACTATGGTGAGAAGCAGACTCCGCACAACATGTGATCTAATGCTCTTTCTCAAGATGCATTGATTCTCTTCGAGCTTGAGCTCTCGCATCTAAACTCAAAGTTATAAACAATGAAATGCCCACTAGCGAGCTGACTATCTCTAGCCTCCCTCTTTAACAAGTAGGAGTTCCTAACATTGAAACTAATGGACATGAATAGTTTATCTCTAATCCATCTCTCTCTCGAGATGAAATGAAAAGAAAACATGAATGGATGGCCAATCTAAACATGCTATTAATTAAAACATCTACCACGTCTTAGCCCAACATCTCCCTGCTCATCCAAAATACATGCAACACACACTCGTCCCCTCAACCCTCACCTATATGCGTTTAGCTCGTGCTCATAATGGAAAGAACAGAAACAGAGTATAATGTCGATAGCATTTCACAGCAGATTAATCAGACAAAACAGAATGCTATTAACAAATGGAAGAAACTAGCAACAAAGTATGTATTAAGCGATGAAATCAAGTCTTACAAAACTAAAGCTATTGAAACTGAAAATAAAGAGAAAAAGGGAATAAGAAAGCTTAGGGAAGTCTCCAAAGAATGCCAAAATGATCTCCTCCTCCAAGCTCCTTGTGAAAGCCCACTACTCTATTACAATAAAACTAGCTAACTCTAAGAATAAACTAAAGAAAACAAGAAGAAAATGGGTAAGAAAGTTTCTGGAATTCTAGAGAAGAGAAGAGAAAAGAGATGGCCAAAAGAAGGTTGAAAAATGAGGCTCCAAGGAGGCTAGGGTTTCATGTTTTTCGTCACCCATTTAAAGGCCTAGGTTAAATATAATTAAGGGTCAATATTAAAAGATGAAAAGTGCATGTTTCCCTATCAAAATATGTCCTTTTGACACGTGTCCGAGGGGTGCTAGCTCATTTGATGAGCCCTCCAACAATTTCCCCACATGCAGGAATTCTACAATTCTGGAATTTTCTGCTTCTAGTCGAATGCTACAGACACTAGCGTGCTTTCGAATGGCTCTTCTTTTCTTCAATTCGACTCCTCTGATTAAAACATGAGTCCAAATACTTTCTACATTTTTAGATCCTGAAATAATAAAAACAACTTAGCGAGAACAAGAAATCTTGAAATGCTATAGAAAATGCTTCCAGCATTCACTTTTCAGCACAAAACTCTATATTATCCTAACTTTCTAATTCTTGCCTCTTATCCTACATGCATTGTATTTTCAGTATAATTCTCTATCTTAAGGTTGTTTTATGCATTAAAGTGTGATAATAATGCATGATTTCTTCAATGAATACACCCTAAAAAAGGACTAAATAACTCTCTAATAGAGAGTTATCAATATGGCATGGCGGAGTGGCAGTAAGTCAGCAAGATATGGCGTGGCAGCAGACGGCAAGAAGTGGCGTGATCATGGCATGGCGGCAAGAACGGCGTGGCAACATGATGGCAAGTCGACATGGCAGTAAAATTCGACATGACAACAAGTTGGCATGGTGGTAAGAGACGACATGAAGGCATGAGTCGGCATGATGGCATGAGTCAGAATGGCGCCATGAGTCGGTATGGCAGCAAGAGTCGGCATGGCTGTAAGATATGGCATGGCGGCGTTGTGGCAAGTCGGCAAGATACGGCGTGGCGGCATGACGGGAAGAAGTGGCGTGATCATGGTGATAAACGCCAAACGTTGCTCTATTTTTACAAAGCTAGAGGTCCTTCTAGGATCCTTGTAAAAACTCACAATGATAGCTAACTTAGATCACACTCAAAATCTAAAATGGTCACTCATAGATCCTAAGACAACTCACTCCAGAATTAGTTTGATCAAGACTAATCCAATGAATTGATTTAACTTCAAACCTAAAGAAAGATTTGAAAGAAATGAAACACCAAATGGGGTCTAAGAAAACACAAGTTTTTCCAATCATAAATCTATCCAAAATGATGAATTACAAGCCATTTTAAAGGCCAAAATTCGTGCATGCCTTGAAATACAAAAGGACTCAAAATGCATTTTGTAGAAAATAAGGCCTAGGAAACCAAAACTCAATTGCATGGCTTAAATGCTAGACAAAAGGGTAGATAAGCTTTAAATAGTCCCAACTAACTCTTCTAGAAGGTGCTTTGCAATTATGAGCATGGTTGACAAACTTTGAAATAAAAAAAGTTCCAAAGTATGAAATCTAGAAATTTCATCATTTAAAATTCTGCATTGTAATTTCTAAGACTCTAGGAATCTCCTTCTTCTTCCTTCTTGCAACAACCCCTTCATGAGAATACAATAACTTGATGGTTGGATTCGTATCACATGGCATGGCGGCAAAGAAGCTGCATGATCATGGCATGGAGACAAGAACGGCGTGGCAGCATGATGGCAAGTCGGCATGGCAATAAAATTCGGCATGACAACAAGTCAGCTTGGTGGTAAGAGACGACATGACGACATGAGTCGGAATGGCGGCATGAGTCTGCATGGCAGCAAGATATGGCATGGCGGCGTGGTAGCAAGCTGGCAAGATACGGCGTGGCAGTATGATGGCAAGAAGTGGCTTGATCATGGCATGGCAGCAAAGATGCTGCGTGATCATGGCATGGCGGCAAGAAGCGGCGTGATCATGGTATGATGGCAAGAAGCAGCATGATCATGGCATGGCAGCAAAAAGTTGCGTGATGGCATGACAGCAAAACCGGCATGTTGGTGTGGCAGTGTGAAGCGACAAGATGGCATGGCGGAAAGAAACGACGTGATCATGACATGACGGCATCATTGCAACAAGAAGCAACAACTATCGGCAAGTAGGATTGAATGAAATTGAATGTTGATGTATGATATTAAAGTTGAACATTGCATGGGAATAAAAGTTGGAGAAAATGTGAAGTTGATAAACTTACACCTACAAAACAAAAAAACAAGACAACAAAAGATATGGAGTTTTACAAAAAAAAAAGAAAAAAAAAAAAAGAGGGTCGCTACCTTTAATTGTTACTTTGCTGGAATTGACCTCAACGTTGAATTCTTGCCAAAGAAAAAAGGGGCCCTACAAATAAAATTAATAGATTAGCATTCTCAACACTAAAAGGAAACAAAAAAAAGAAAAAGTTTGTTTTAAAAGCATTGAATGTCTTTTTTTTAAAAAAAAAGGAAACAAGATAAGCTAAAAACTGGGTGGGGCTGTTGAAATAACTGAAAAAAAGAGTAAAAAAGGAAGTTATGAGGGACCCATTTAGTTTTGTAAATAAAAAAAAAAAGCTTCAACCTTTTTTTTCTTCTTTTGTTCACAACTGCCTCATTTTGAAAGAAAAGAAAGTACAACATGGAAAAGAGAAAAAGGTGGAGCTATTCATGGGAAAGGTTGAAAAAAAAAAGTTTTTGAAAGAATCAAAATGTGATTCAATTACCATTTTTCTTTTTTAAAAAAAGGGTTTTTGTTTATAAAAGTTACAGCAACCACCCTCTCTTCATTCTTCCATCATCCAATTTTTCTACTTAGTTTCCTTCTCACTCACAAAGTTGATAATGTTTGCTTTACTAAAAACAAATCGTCGACTCAAACTTACCCTCCCTAGCGGCTGCACTAATTCCAACTAGTGTACGGTTGAAATCCATGAAGATGCCGACTGCGACGTGCGAACTCCGACAAAGGTCACAACAGCAACTAGGTTCTGGCGATATGGTGTTCTCTATACAACGGCGGCGAGGTTTTGGTGTTTGAGTAAAAAGTTGATGCTTTAATGAATTTGTGTTTAGCAAGTATTTATAGAGGGTCTCGACCTTCAAGTTCCGAAATCAAATATGAGATTGGAAAAAAAATTTCATCTTCAAAGATTTGACACCCATTTTATTAAATTGGATATATATATTTTTTTAGAGTACATATTGGGGGTGGGAAACAAATACCAATTCTTGGGCTCGAACCAATGACGCTGGTGTTGAACTGGTTTACAACCAAACAATGAAACCATTGCACCACTGACCTATTCGGTTAAATAAATTGGATATTGGTGGGTATTTTTATGTTTAATTTGATATATATGTGAATATATATGCTAAATTAAATAGCTGGCTGATATTTTATGTTTAATTTGATATATATGTGAATATATATTAGAATTTTTAAACAGCCCAGCCACCAAAAACATTCAAGAAAAAAATATTGGCAAAATGGGGTGCATTTCTTTATTTAAAGAAAAATGTTGATTTCTAAATGCTTTAGAAATCTCATTTATATCGCTTTAGAAATCTCATTTATAGCCTTTAGGATTTCTTTCAAGTTGGAGTTAATCCAACAATCCCATTCAAGCAAGTTCAAATGGAAGGTTTAATCAATTACAAGAATCGAAATTGATTCGTACCTCACATTTCAAATGGGCCCATATTTGGTCCAATTTTTATTAAGCCGAAGATGGAGCTCAATATCCTCGTAAGGAAATTTTTAGTACCTATTCAACTTCTCAAATTTTAAGTTTTATTGTCCATAATTGTCAAAATGAAATGAAACTTTGGCCACTTCAAAATCGTGGGGGCAACCAAATTTTACCAAAATCAATGTTTTGGTTGTATCTCAAGATTTCACTCCAATTCCGATTTGATGAATTTAATTCTATCCATATTTTAGAATTTAAATTTTATCCATGGCATAAGTATGGTCTAAAATTCACTCATTCAAATATAAAATTGGGTTGAGATTTTGACATTGCCATAAAGTCAATTTGAAATTAAGTAGAGCATATATTCTAATAAAAAAAAATTTAAGCCGAATAAAAAAATCATAATTTTGACCAAATTTCAAAATTTGATTGATTGGCGTGAAGAAAATACGTGAAGGAAAACAATCAGAATTATGACATAAATTCATACATTTCCGATTAAATTAATGTTTTTAGAGTCGAAGTTAAAGGTAAAAAAAAAAGCTTATGTTTCGATTCAAGATTATCTTTTTCGAGATTTATCCATACATGTTCATGCATAAACCTCGAAAAGGGGACATTTGTTGACTGAGAAATTTCGGCCAGTTGTAGAACGCAACGTCATTATGACAAAATTAAATTAAATTTTGAGAAAATATTTCTCAAAATTAATTTGGACCAAAAGTTGGTTTATCTCGAATTTGGGTCAAAATTAAACCAGACCAAAATTTCGTTTAGTGAACCGAACCAAAATGTCCGAATCCAAAAGATCAAGCCCAAGGGCCAAGCCCATGGTCCATAAGAGCTCTATAAATAGAAGAGCTCTCCTTCATTTGAAGGGGTCAGAAATTTGAAGCTCTAGAGAGAATTCCACCAAATCGAAGACTCTCCAAATTTCCAAGGATCAAACACCATTGAAGTTCAAAACTACTTCAAAAGTCGAGTGATTCGATTCTACAAAAAAAAAGCAACCAAATACGAAGAACACTCATCCTATTCTTCAAATCAAGAACATACATTCAGAGAAAAAGAATAAGAGGATCAAGCATAGAGATCGAACCACTTTCGCACAAAATCATCTCAAAACTGAAGTTCAACTCCACGAATTTAAATTTCTTTGGAAATCTCGTGTGAAAAAGCTCCGTTCGCGATCCCGAAACTAGTTTCGTGCTTAGGGAGTCGAGAGTTTCGAAACAAGGTAAGATTCATTGATTTTCATGGAGTTTTCTGGTGAGAGGGTTTTGAAACTCGATTCTTCTTTTGTAGTTTCGTGGAGCTAGGGAGCTCTATTTGCAAAACTGAGACCAGTTCCTTGGTCAGGGCGACGAGACAAAGAGAAAGAGGTATGACTCGTCCCTTTTTGTGGCGGTGCACCGCCGGCCGCTGCCGCCACCACCTTTCTTTGGCGACATGTCATGCACTCCAACGATACGTCGTTAGCTTAGTTTTCCATTTCCGTTCATGTGGTGAACTCTGTTCTAGTTCGTTGTGCTTCGTTGCTCATTTTGTTGACCTCCTCGTGTGTCTATGTTTAGGTGCTCTCAGGTTTCATCTTTTCGACTCGTCGTTTAGCTTGTGGGTTCTGGTGGTGTTTTGGTCGAGTCATCGGGAAGGTAATGAGCTTCATTATGATCTGGGTTTGTGGCTTAAAGCATGTGAATAGTTGCATGATAGGGTTTACGAGAATTGAATGTTGGATGACTTGTCACATGTATGCTTTGGTGTTGTGATTCACTGTTTGAACCTATGACTACTCGTGATAGCATGAAATTGTGTATAGCTCGTAAACTGTTAAATCTCTGTTGTTGTGTATCTTGTGATCGTATCATCATTTCTCGATTGGTATCTCTGCTCGTACATGTGATGAACTGCTTATCTGTTTAATTGCTTGATCAACTGAATTGCCTTGGGTTGATGCATGTTCTATGTTGTTGATTTCCATCCATGTGTTGACTGTATACCTGTTGCCAGAATTAAGCTTAGTTTCTATGTTTGTTACATAAAAGGTTGTTCGTATATGTTGTGTTCAGCGTGAGAATAACTAGGCTGGTTATCGTGTTGACCACCTAGAGGAACAGCTAGCTCACTGATTTTAGGACCCGTAGTTGTGTGTTTCAATATCATATTGTTGATGTGATTTGCTAGTGCCCCTTAGGAATCGAGCAAGGATATGAATTCTCTTTTGCTTCAAGACACGTGGTTTAGCTGTACTAACCTATGGGTTGGACTCTTACATCTGACCAAGGGGTCGGATCTCATCCACGTGTCACCTTGTGTGCGGAACAACGGGTTCCTTGGTTGTTGAGCACACGTTGCGGGTCGCACCACCCCTCAGGTGGGCCGGGTGCACTCGCCTAGGCTAGGCTATATCTCGTGTGACTCTAGTGCTAATTACTATCTCTCTATGTGTACTTATGGAACCTCATATGTTGTGTGCATGGTTCCACCAGGTTACCTTCCCAATACTTTGGAGAGGGGGCCAGTCATGCCGTGATTGACCCTGAAACTATTGGAAGAGGCCATTGGGATGCGCGTAGAAATGCCTATCGGTGAGCCTGTATGCATTAGTGGAGATGTTGTCTGCCAGCAGGTCGATCCTCCCGCATGCTAGGGGTTAGTAGTTGGCGCCTTAAGCCTGAGGTTTAGGAACCCTAACAGTTTTCCTCACTCGTGGCTCTCCCTGGCAGGGTTAGGTGATTTTATTGGCATTGTGTATGCCCTTGCTGACACGACTCGTGTGTCATTGTCCCGACCCGAGGTTCAGGGATTCTATGTGTTCCCCTCGCTCGTGGTCCTCCCCAATTGGGTCGGGTGACTTTATTGACATTTGTATATGCCCTGCGCAGCAGAAGCGTGGCGGGAACATGGCGGGTCCCTGTTGTAGGTCAGACTACCCTCGGGGCATTCGGGTATGTCTCTACTGATACGTTAATTAGAGCTGCGCAGCTGTAACGGCCCGGAATTTCATCCCGGTCTTCCCGGGTTGCCTAGGGGCATTTTGGTAATTTGGTCGGGCCGACAGGGCCGGTTATGTCTTTTCTAATTGCCGAAAAAATTATGAGATGATTTGAATGGGATCGGGAAGCTTGGTGAAGGTATTTGGGCTTGGTAGAATGCAAAAAGAAATAGGGAATTAAATAGCGCGTCAAATGCGATTCGAACCAGGGCCGCTTGGGAAGCTAGACGGGTGGCATTGCCACTTGAGCCACCGGGCGTTTTTGTTATTCTGAGCGCGCCATCTTTTATTTATGCATGTTTTGAGATGCCTTTGGTTTAAAAGCCAGCCCGCCCGAAACTTCTCCTTCGTTCTTCTTCTTCCCCGATTTCCTCCCCCGACCGACCGAGCTTCTCCCTCGCGTCTTCTCCCTCGCCGACCACTAATTCGCCAGCTTTTCTTCCCCATCTTCGAAGGCGTTCCATCCTCAAGCAGCCGGTAAGTGTTCTTCTCCTTTCTCTCCTTCAATCCGATTCCCCTGTTTCCGATTTCCACTTTCCGGCCGAGTCGAGGTGAGTTGCTGGGTGGTTTTTGTGCAACTTGTGTACGGGAGTTCAACCAACAACCAATCGCTCGTCGAATCTCGACAATTCGCCCGAATTCGAGTTCCTTCTCCATCGCGCCAGAATCGCCCGTGTTCGCCCTTCGCTCGCGCGCAGAAGCAGCCCCAGCGCCGTGTCCGTGCGCCTGTCGCCGAGTCGAGTCGCTAAGCCGCGCCCCAGCGCCGTGTCGCGTGTCCTGCTGCCGAGCCGAGCCGCCAAGCCGAGCCGAGCCGAGCCGAGTGAGAGCCGAGCCGAGCCTAATTATTTTATTTTATTTAATTTAATTTAGATATTGTGTGTAATTGTGTTGTGCTTGTTAGGTTCCCGGTAGCTAGTTCGAGATCGTTCGCAACCTAGGTTTTCGTGTAATCGTCCCCGACCAAGGTAAGGATTTCTTACCGGAGTTGTGTGGACCCTGCGGTATTATATGTGATTGCTGATTGATTGCTTGTTTGTGTTTATTGACATGTGTAGGTAAGTGCTCTAATCTGAATTCCCGATTAGCATGATTTTCCTGGTTAATTCTCATGTTAATCCATGCTAGGTTGTTCCTTTCTGGCATGCTCGTATCTGTTCTTGCTTCATAGTATCATGCTAGGTTCGTTGTATTCTTATTGAGCACGTATTGGATTTCTTGAATTGTTTCTTTGATTGCTAAGGCGGGTTAGAGTGGCGGTAGATAGCATCATCCGGCCGGGTGCATAACGAACCTTGCATCCACGCAGGACGTATGAGATGGAGCTCGCCCCGATTCCGTTAGGGAATAGCTAACCCTAACTACCTGGCCCCGCAATCTTGGGTGAGGGTGGCGATCGTTAAATGGCCCAACGGTCGGGATGATGACTTGGCATTGCCTCGCGTCCCGTGAGTCGGCACGTCCTCGGTGTGTTCGGCCGTAGCCCTTGATTGCCACTGTTAAGGTAAGGACGGCTTCTGGTGTAAGCCTACCACGACCCGCCTTAGCCCAGTGCGGTGGTTCAGGTGACATAGTTTACGTGTCAGTCTCACACCCCTATGTCGGTGACACCAATCCAAAGATTTAGTTAGGCGTGGTGGTGGACATGGGCGGCTTGCCTCTAGACCCGGCACCCCATAGTCTGCGAGCAGAGCGCGGTGCATGCTTACGCTCATTACTGGCCACGACCGGAGAGCTCCTCGGGATCTTGAGCTAGTGTACCTTTCATTCAACGATGAGAGCAGTGCCGAGGCGGGACTTGTTTCTCGTATAGGGTGTATTGTGCGAAGGATTGTGTGGAGGATTATTCCGGACTAAGACCCTGAGTTGGCATCCGAGGTCCAAATATGGACTCAAGCTATGTGCTCTATTCTGTGTTTATACTCATAGCTTGCATTCACTCATCTAGATGACCATGTATATCGTATTGTACCCCGGTTGGGGATTCTTACTGAGTAATTCGTTACTCACCCTTATTATTGTGGTTTTCCACAGGTAACCGAGTTGCGAGACATGATGGCTGAAGGAGGAGCTGTGATCATGGGGCCCAGTCATCAAACTCTGATTTTGTGTTATGACTCTTTATGTTTTATTTTCCCCTGAATGCATGTAGTCGGGCACGGAGCCCTAGGATGTTTTCTAAACGTTTTCTGGATTCCAGCATGGTTGTATCTGAACAGGTTTTGAAGGATTTTAATAAATCTCTGATCAGAGTAAACTTTGGAAATGTATTTATCTTGGAACAGGTGCTTGGAAACAGGGACAGGTTTCAGGAAAATTGTCCGGGCTTTGAATTGAATGTTTGAATGTTTTGTTTTAATTGGAATCCGAAATCATGTTTGTATAATGTCTTTTACTTTGAATGCATGCATTGGGGTAAGGGCCCATTTAGTGCCCCATTCGGGTCGGGTCCTTACAGTTGGTATCAGAGCTCAGAGTTATAGATTCTGTAGATTGACCTTTTGTTGTAGGTCGTTTTCCCATGATCACTAGCACTCTGACAGTCATCAGGTACGCCTAAGTTTACTAGTTGTTGTAGAAAAAGGGTTAAAAATTTACAATACCTGTCATCTAGTGTATACCTTGTGTAGTGTGGTAGAGCGGAGACGAGCAGGTTCTGACTCGTTATTGGTTTGGGTGTAGATCGCCAGCATGCCAATCCCCCGCGCCGGAAGAGGACGCCCGAGAGGAGGCCGAGGTAGCAGGATCGGATCTGATACTACAGAAACATCGTTCCAAGCTGAGACTGACAGCATTCCGCCTGTAGCTCCCCCTGTTGAGCCCCGAGTAGGCGTTGAGGCGACTGAGCGCCGTGAGACTGCTCCTGGAGCAGAATTTGCTAATTCTATGAGGTCTATGGTGGTCGACCTTTTGAGTGGCCAGAGGGCAGAGACCCAGGCTTTGTTGGCCGCACAGCGGGAAGAGTCCCGAGCCCAGATCGAGCAGTTGACTCGCTTGTTTCAAAGACGGCGCGACTCAGGAGAGCCAGCCAGCCTTCTTATAGCAGAGATGTGGCAGAGGGTGCCGAGGAGCTTGGCAAATGGTTAAAGGATTTCGTGAAATGGAACCCAGAGAAGTTTGATGCCACGGGTGATGCGTTAGCAGTAGCCCGTTGGATTGCCCATTTGGAGTACACCTTCCTGATTATGGTGTGCCCCGATGTTCAGAGGCCGAGGTGTGCAGCCCATGTGTTAGGAGGCATAGCTAGATGGTTGTGGGAGTCCACCCTGAGTGAGAGACCAGCTGGGTCTCCACCTGCCACCTAGGAGTTCTTCAAGTCAGAATTTAAGGCCAAGTACATTAGTGATGAGGCTCAAGAAAAGATGGTAGAGCTTTTCCAAAATCTGAAGTAGGGTTCCGATTTTATAGAAGAGTATGAGAGGAAGTTTTTGGAGTATGGTTATTTTGCTCCGCAGCTGATAGCAACCCCTGAGTTGAAAATTCAGAAGTTCATTTCTGGTTTGAGGCAGGGTGTGTCTCAGGATGTCAGGGCACAGGCCCCTAACACTTATGCTAGAGCTGTTCAGCTAGCCACTATTTACAACGGAAAGTATCCTGTTGAGCGGATTGTCGCCGCTCTGGTGCAGCGTCCTGTCCCAGCTGTAGTGGGACAGAAGAGGAGGTTTGAGTTCAAAGGAGGCGACCAGCATCGCCAAGGACAATTTCAGAACCGGGATCAGCGTAGGGTTACGTTCTGCGTTTCGGCCTCGCAGGCGATCGAGCAGATTCCCACCTGTGCCACTTGTGGAAGAGCCCACTTTGGAGCTTGTTAGACCGGGCCCAGGCTGTGTTTTCGATGTGGAAAAGAGGGGCATGTGGCCCGTTTCGTGATCACCCGGCTATATGATGATTCGGCTGTCAGCGCAGCAGGCGGGCGGGTGTTCGCTCACGAACCGTCGAGGAGGCGAGCGCGCGGAGATGCGCGATGGCGGTGCACGCTTCTTGTTTTGGATCATTGCGCATTTGTCTTGTTTGATTCTGGTTCTACGCACTCGTTTGTATCTGTATTGTTTGCTGAGCATGCTAGGTTGAGATTAGAGCCTCTAGGTTTTGAGTTATCTGTTGCAACTCCTTCGGGAGTTAATATGTTAGCAAAAGATAAGGTTAAGGATGGCCGGATCGAGATATCCGAAAAGTTGCTTGTAGCTACGCTCATAGTTCTGCCTATGAGTAGTTTCGATGTGATTCTTGGTATGGAGTGGTTAGCTGCTAACCACGCATTGATTGACTGCCACCGAAAAGAAGTAGTGTTCAGGCCGCCGGGTTGGCCTAGCTTCAAGTTTCGTGGAGTCCAGGGTGGAGGTTGCCCGCCGATAGTGTCAGCTGTGAGAGCTCGTCGTTGGCTAGCTCATGGAGCTTGGGGCTACCTAGCCAAGTTGTCCGGAGAGAGCCGCCCCTCACTGACTGTTGATCAGGTGCCGGTTGTGCAGGAGTTTGCGGATGTGTTTCCTGAGGAGTTACCGGGGTTGCCCCCGAAGAGAGAGGTTGACTTCACAATTGAGCTCGAGCCAGGGACCCTCCCTATCTCGAAGGCTCCGTATCGTATGGCGCCAGCCGAGTTGAAGGAACTGAAGGTTCAGTTGCAGGAGATGCTAGATCGAGGGTTCATCCGTCCGAGTGTGTCCCCGTGGGGAGCGCTAGTGCTGTTTGTGAAGAAAAAAGATGGTTCGATGCGCCTATGCATTGACTATCGCTGATTTGTTCGATCAGCTTCAGGGAGCTTCCGTGTTCTCCAAGATAGATTTGAGATCCAGTTATCATCAGTTGAGTATTAGGGACGCCGACATTCCTAAGACAGCTTTCAGATCTAGATATGGACACTACGAGTTTGAGGTCATGTCGTTTGGATTGACTAATGCACCAGCAGCGTTCATGGACATGATGGATAGGGTGTTCAAAGCATTTTTGGACAGCTTCGTCATCGTGTTCATTGACGATATTCTGATCTATTCGAGGACCAGGGAGGATCATGCAGAGCATTTGAGGCAAGTGTTGACAGCTTTGAGGGAAAACCAGCTTTATGCGAAGTTTTCCAAATGCATGTTCTGGTTGGAAAAAGTGGCCTTCCTAGGTCACGTAGTTTTGAGGGATGGAATAACTGTGGATCCAGCAAAGATTGAGGCCATGAGTTCGTGGGCCAAGCCGACTTCAGTTGCCGAGATACGCAACTTTCTGGGTTTGGCAGGTTACTACCGTCGGTTTGTTAAGGACTTTTCCGCCATAGCCTCGCCCCTCACTCGTCTGACGAGGAAGGGTGTCGAGTTTACTTGGGACAGTAGGTGTGATGAGAGCTTTGCCAGGCTCAAGCGCAGTTTGACTTCAGCACCAGTGTTGGCAGTCTCGGAGGGAACAGGTGGTTTCGTGGTCTACAACGATGCTTCCAAGTTTGGGTTAGGTTGTGTGTTGATGCAAAGACGGGAAGGTCATTGCTTATGCTTCCCTTGGTGAAGCCTTATGAGCAGAACTACCCGACTCATGATATGGAGTTGGCGGCAGTGGTGTTTTTATTTGAAGATTTGGAGGCATTACGTATGGTGAGCGGATTCAGATGTTTACCGATCACACGAGCCTCAAGTATCTGTTTACTCGAAGGAGCCTGAATATGAGGCAGAGGAGATGGTTAGAGTTGGTAAAAGATTATGATCTGCGAGATTTTGTACCATCCGGTAAAGCCAATGTTGTAGCTGATGCTTTGAGTAGGAAGACGTCGACTCCGCAGTTGTTGTTGAGTTCCCAGCCAGTGCATTGCGTGGGAGTTCGAGCGGTGAGGTTGCGATGTTGTTGGGTGAGGTTCTGCGCCAGAGTAGCTCGATTGATGATTCGACCATCGATCGAGCAATGGATTATCGATAGCGGTGAGTGACCCCGCACTTAAGAGATTGGTTGACAGAGTTAGTGCTGACAGAGATTTTGACTTTGTATATTCACCAGGCAGTGGGCTGACATACAGAGGTCGATTGTGTGTTTCGGATGTTGCAGGATTGCGAGCGAGTTGCTCTCGAGGCCCACATTCTCCGTTTGCTTGGCACCCGGGGTACCAAGATGTATCGAGATCTTAAGCGGACATTCGGTGGATGGGTATGAAAAGAGATGTTGCGGAGTTTGTCGATCGATGTCTCACTTGTTAGCAAGTGAAGGCACCCAGCAGAGACCAACCCGGTTTGTTGCACTATTGAGTGTGCCCCAAAGTGGAAATGGGAAGAGATCTCCATGGACTTTATTTCTGGTTTGCCGAGGACTCCGAGGAAGTTCTCTCAGATCTGGGTGATAGTCGACCGATTGACTAAGAGCGCACACTTCATTCCCGGTAGAGACACTTATACCGTGGAACAAAGGCGCGATTGTTTTGGAGCGAGATCATTCGTTATCACGGTGTGCCCTGTGAGGATTATGTCCGACCGTGATTCGAGGTTCACTTCTCGTTTACGGAGAGCGCTCCGAAGGGATTAGGCATCGAGTGCGGCCAAGATGACCTTTCACCCCTCGGATCGATGAACAGATCGAGAGAGTGAATCGATTCTCGATGATATGTTGAGGGCTTGTGTGTTGGATTTCCGGCGATTGGGACCGATACAGATTCGATGGAGTTTGCCTATAACAACAGTTATCAGTCAACGATTCAGATGGCTCCATTCGAGGCTTTGTATGGTAAGCGTTTCCGATCTCTTGTGTTCTGAGAAGAGGTTGGTGATAGACAGGTTTTGGGTCCCGAGTTGCTGCAGTTAACTAATGGTGCCGTGCAGAAGATTAGAGCTCGTATGTTGAAATTTCGGAGCGCGATGTAAGAGTTACTGGCGATGTTCGACGTCGGGATTTGGAGTTTGAGGTTGGTCAGCATGTGTTCCTGAAGGTTGCTCCGATGCGAGGTGTCTTGAGGTTCGGTAAGCGTGGGAAGCTGAGTCCCCGTTTTGTGGGTCCGTTTGAGATCGTGGAGAGGATTGGCAAGGTTGCTTATCGGTTAGCCCTGCCTCCGTCATTGTCAGCGGTGCAAGGTGTTTTTCATGTTTCGATGTTGAGACAGTACGTGCCGGACCCGTCGCACATTGTTGATTTTGAGCCTTTACAGCTGAATGAGGATTTGAGCTTCGAGGAGAAGCCAGTGGGGATTCTTGCCTTTGAGACAAAGACGTTGCGTAACCGTGAGATCCGTTTGGTAAAGGTTCAGTGGAAGAGTCAGAGTTCAGAGGAAGCCACTTGGGAGCGGGAAGATGAGATGAGATTGCATTATCCCGAGCTGTTCCAGTCTTAAGGGATTTTCGAGGACGAAAGTCTTATAAGGGGGGAATATTGTAACGGCCCGGAATTTCATCCCGGTCTTCTCGGGTTGCCCAGGGGCATTTTGGTAATTTGTTCAGACCGACAGGGCCGGTTATGTCTTTTCTAATTGCCGGAAAAATTATGAGATGATTTGAATGGGATCGGGAAGCTTGGTGAAGGTATTTGGGCTTGGTAGAATGCGAAAAGAAATAGGGAATTAAATAGCACGTCAAGTGAGATTCGAACCAAGGCCGCTTGGGAAGCTAGACGGGTGGCATTGCCACTTGAGCCACCGGGTGTTTTTGTTATTCTGAGCGCGCCATCTTTTATTTATGCGTGTTTTGAGATGCATTTGGTTTAAAAGCCAGCCTGCCCGAAGCTTCTCCTTCGTTCTTCTTCTTCCCCGATTTCCTCCCCCGACCAACCGAGCTTCTCCCTCGCGTCTTCTCCCTCGCCGACCACCAATTCGCCAGCTTTTCTTCCCCATCTTCGAAGGCGTTCCATCCTCAAGCAACCGGTAAGTGTTCTTCTCCTTTCTCTCCTTCAATCCGATTCCCCTGTTTTCGATTTCCATTTTCCGGTCGAGTCGAGGTGAGTTGCTGGGTGGTTTTTGTGCAGCTTGTGTAGGGGAGTTCAACCAACAACCAATCGCTCGTCGAATCTCGTCAATTCGCCCGAATTCAAGTTCCTTCTCCATCGCGCCAGAATCGCCCGTGTTAAGCTTTTTCGCGCGCGTATGAGAATGCCACCCGCAGTGTGTCGCGCGCGCTCGCCGCCGAGCCGTGCCGTCGAGTCGTGTCGCTAAGCCGCGCCCCAGCACCGTGTCGCGTGTCTTGCTGCCGAGCCGAGCCGCCAAGTTGAGCCGCGCCGAGCCGAGCCGAGTGAGAGCCGAGCCGAGCCTAATTATTTTATTTTATTTAATTTAATTTAGATATTGTGTGTAATTGTGTTGTGCTTGTTAGGTTCCCGGTAGCTAGTTCGAGATCTTTCGCAACCTAGGTTTTCGTGTAATCGTCCCCGACCAAGGTAAGGATTTCTTACCGGAGTTGTGTGAACCCTGCGGTATTATATGTGATTGCTGATTGATTGCTTGTTTGTGTTTATTGACATGTGTAGCTAAGTGCTCTAATCTGAATTCCCGATTAGCATGATTTTCCTGGTTAATTCTCATGTTAATCCATGCTAGGTTGTTCCTTTCTGGCATGCTCGTATCTGTTCTTGCTTCGTAGTATCATGTTAGGTTCGTTGTATTCTTATTGAGCACGTATTGGATTTCTTGAATTGTTTGCTTGATTGCTAAGGCGAGTTAGAGTGGCGGTAGATAGCATCATCGGCGCGGTGCATAACGAACCTTGCATCCACGGCGGGGACGTATGAGATGGAGCTCATACGATCCCGTTAGGGAATAGCTAACCCTAACGGTGCCCCGCAATCTTGGGTGAGGGTGGCGGATCGTTAAATGGCCCAACGGTCGGGATGATGACTTGGCATTGCCTCGCCCCATGTAGTCGGCACGTCCTCGGCGTGTTGGTAGTAGCCCCCGATTGCCACCTGTTAAGGTAAGGACGGCTTCCTGGTGTAAGCCTACCACGACCCGTTCCTTAGCCCCAAGTGCGGTGGTTCAGGCTGACATAGTTTACGTGTCCAGGTCTCACACCCCTATGTTAGTGACACCGATCCAAAGACTTAGTTAGGCGTGGTGGTGGACATGGGCGACTTGCCTCTGACCCGGCACCCCCATAGTCTGCGATGAGCGCGCGGTGCATGCTTACGCTCATTACTGGCGCCGACCGAGAGCTCCTCGGGATCTTGAGCTAGTGTACCTTTCATTCGTGAGAGAAGCAGTGAGGCCGGGACTTGTTTCTCGTATAGGGCGTATTGTGTGAAGGATTGTGTGGAGGATTATTCCGGACTAAGACCCTGAGTTGGCATCCGAGGTCCAAATATGGACTCAAGCTATGTGCTTTATTCTGTGTTTATACTCATAGCTTGCATTCACTCATCTAGATGACCATGTATATCGTATTGTATCCCGGTTGGGGATTCTTACTGAGTAATTCGTTACTCACCCTTATTATTGTGGTTTTCCCACAGTAATCGAGTTGCGAGACAGGATGGCTGAAGGAGGAGCTGTGATCATGGGGCCCAGTCATCAAACTCTGATTTTGTGTTATGACTCTTTATGTTTTATTTTCCCCTGAATGCATGTAGCCAGGCACAGAGCCCTAGGATGTTTTCTAAACGTTTTGTGGATTCCTGCATGGTTGTATCTGAACAGGTTTTGAAGGATTTTAATAAATCTCTGATCAGAGTAAACTTTGGAAATGTATTTATCTTGGAACAGGTGCTTGGAAACATGGACAGGTTTCAGGAAAATTGTCTGGGCTTTGAACTGAATGTTTGAATGTTTTGTTTTAATTGGAATCCGAAATCGTGTTTGTATAATGTCCTTTACTTTGAATGCATGCATTGGGGTAAGGGCCCATTTAGTGCCCCATTCGGGTCGGGTCCTTACAGCAGCAGAAGCGTGGTGGGTCCTTGGCGTGAGTCAGGCTATCTCGAGACACTAGAGTATGTCTCCACAAGCACAGCGTTGTGGGTCCCTGATAGGTCAGACTACTCGAGGCATTCGTGTATGTCTCCACTGATGCAGTTTGGAGGATCCCTGGCAGAGGTCAAACTACCCCGAGGTAAATATGATTGCCCCTTAGGACATGGTATGAGACATATGTTCGACCCGAGGTTTATGGAACTTATGTGTGTTCCTCACTCAGGGTCTTTACTCTAACCATGGTCAGATGATTGCTCGGCATTTAGTCATATCTTACCCACAACTTGCGCGTCATTGTTTGATATTGTTTGCTCGTGACCGGCCTGAGGGTCGGCCACGCATGAGCGAGGCATTTAGCTTTAGTTGTCGTATCTTCTAACTTGTTTCTGTTTACATGCTTATCCCCATGGCGGGGCTCGTTACTGGATATATTTCGATATACTCACCCCTTACATTTTCAGGTAGTGATCTATTCCGGGTGGCTAGGCTGGGAGCTGCATGGATTATGGACACGGTGTCGACATTTCTTTTCAGCATTGTTTACTTGTGTCGAACATTATGTTTCATGTTTTAAACTCTATTGAATCGTATTTGTTTTGAACTATCGGGATCCCGAACTATGTTTTTATGTTTTCGAACTGGCAATACTGTTTTTCATGTTCTATGATGTTTTGTTGGAAAAACACATGTGATTATTAAATTGGTTTTGTGGATTTTAATAAGCATGCACCCGTAACACCTCATTAGAGTATTTTAGGAAGTTGGGTCGTTACAGTTAGAGGTAATATTTTTCTTTTTCTTTTTGTAACATTTTGTGAGGAAACACAATATAGACTTAAATACACGAACATTTGACCCACAAAATTTAAATACTTAGCGAAAAAATTGAGTTTAATAATCTAAAAACAAAAGGTTGCAATTTTTTTATCATCAAAGATTAAAAAATTAAAACTTTTGGGTTTTAAAAAAAATTGGTTATAAAGTATAAAAATGAAAAACTTTTGTGTTTTAAAATTTTTAAAATTTCAAATTCTTTACATGGATATTAATTGGTGAAGAAGGTTGCGATAAATACTTGAACTACTTTCACACATTAACGAGTTTTTGCATTTTAGGATCAAAGTTAGAAGGTAATATTTTCCTTTTTATTGTAACGGTGTTGGTGAGGAAAGTCAATGCGGACTAAAATACTCGAACATTTGAACCACAAAATTTAAATACTTAGTGAAAAAAGTGAGTTTAATAGTTTAGAAACAAAAAGTTCCGATTTTTTTAATATAAAAGTTTGAAAAATTATTACTTTTATGCTCTAAAACAAATTGGTTTTAAGGTATAAAAAGGAAAACTTTTATGTTTTAAAATTATCAAAATTTCAAATTTTAGGCCCGGATAGGAAATGGTGGAGAAGACGGCAATAAATGTTTAAACTACTTGCCCACATTAACTTTATAAAAAATAATTTTGTTTTAGTTTGAAAGAATAGAATTTCATGTGTTTTAGTCAACGTGTTTTGGGGTTTTAGTATTAAAGTTAGAAGGGAATTTTTTTTGGGGGATTTTCATGTATATTAGAAAAAGCCTAAAATATTACATGAATAGTACAATAGTGAAAGTATTTGCACACATAGCGGAAAAATGGGAAGGAGCCTATGAAAAAGACCAAAAGGCCCATGAAACTTAAAAATTCGGCCCTTTTTAACCCATGGGATTGAGCTTCTTTTATTCACAAAATTCGACCCTAAACCTTAAATTTGGCCCTGTTTTGCTGCACGAAATCCACACCTCAAAATTTTGCCCAATCATCTTTCAACTATTCTCCATTTCTATCACGTTTTCCATTTCCACAGTTCTCCACTTCTCTATCACTTTCCACCCAAATCCATTTCTGTTCCACTGCTCTGAGGTTGTCCTAGTTGTCGAACTTCGCTGGAGAATCGATAGCAATAAGCTAAAATCTGCATCTTCTTTGTCACGTTCTCCACGTCTATCGCGATTTATAGCCTTTCTATCGGTATGTTTATTACTCATAAGTTTGATTGAGTGTTAGCTCTTAATTTAATTGTACTTATTCATTTTGCTGCATGTTCGATTGAGTCTTCTTGTTTTGCTTCACTTCTATCACGACTTCGTTTTTTGTTCATGTTCTGCTGCGCTCTTAGTTTCTATCGATTGAGTGTTATCATCATGACTGCACTTTTTCTTCATGTATTCTATCGGTATTTTTCTGCATGATTCATTTTTCAAGTTTCTATCAGTTTTGCTTGATTTGTTGTTTGTGATTGCCTTCTATTAGTGATTTCTGTTAGATTTTTTGTTAGCGGCATCATTTTTTTTTTACTTCTATCGGTTTAGGTTGGATATTTCTCTCTAACAAGTAATTACTCCTTCAAGTGAGAAGTTGATTCAATCAATAATAAATTGATAGATTTCATTAGTAGGTGATGATAGATGCTATCACTAAAGAATGATAAAGTCAATCATTGATAATTAGTCATTTTGTAAAGTCTTTCTCAATTTCCCTTTCTGTTTGCAAATCTCGATGGCACATCTTGTTTAGACATATAGGTGATTTAAACAAGTAATTGCTCCTTCGAATGAGAAGTTGATTCAATCAATGGTAAATTGATAGATTCCATCACTAGGGGATGATAGAATCCATCACTGTGGAATGATAGAATCAATCACTAAAAAATAGGCATTTTATTGATAAATAGGTAGTTTGGAGATCTCGATGACACATCTTTTTTAGACATATTGATTGTTAGTTATTCTATCTTTCTATCAATGATTGAATCTAGTTGTTAGTTGTTATTGCTCACAAACAACACATCCATGTCTAGGTCAATTTTTTGAAGACGTTGGTTTTATAATTTTGATTAAATGAATGTCAATATTTTGTATTCTATGTATTTTAAAAAGATTATTTACGTACTAATTGATTGATAATATTTAAACATATGGATTAAAAAAGAAAACTAATTAAAAGAGAACCATCTTCAAGCAAGAAGTTGAAAAAAACTGAAGGAAAGTTAGTAATTGACAAGAAACTTTGGAATAGACCTTCGTAAATAAATATGTACAATATGTTGGAAGTGATAGTTCATATCAAAGAGACATTAGATGATGATGAATTAGAGTTGTTTAGGTTATGACTATTTGATCACTTCTTGAACATAAAAGCAAAAAAAAAAAAAAAACTGCCAATCCAAATTCTATCACATCTTGCGTTAAGGCAATGTGAAACAAATAAGACAGATGTTTTGGCTTTCAATCTTGAAGGCCACCTTGTAGAATTTCAATGGAGAGACTTCTGCTTATTAATGGTTTGATGAACTCCCGATAGAAGAAGTGTACGATGACCTAGACTCGGAGATAAAGCAAACATTCTTTAAGAATGCACCATCCATCAGTAGAACAAAATTAGTTGTTGCCTTTGGTCTTTTATCCCAAGTACACTTAATGAATGAAAAACTCAAAGTTAAATTTGCAAACTTGTACCTAATGGAGTGCTTAATTCTTCCCCGTCAACCTCATGACAAAATAAATCCAAGTCATTTCAAATAGATTGACGATGAAGAGAAATTTCAAAGATATCCGTAGGGGAGGGAGTGCTTTAACTTCACAGTTGAGTATTTCCGTAAAATTTACACTAATGGATCGTCTATTTCCCTCCAAGGTTTTCCCCCTATTCTTATATTTTGGGCCATTGAAGTAATACCTTTAATGGCTAAAAGAGGGATAGCTAGAAAAATAGAAACACGAGGGCCGAGAATCACTAGATGGGAAGTAAACTGGAGGCACTGAAGGATAACATCTTTGAGTCTATTGGGGTAAGGCCAAAATTCATTTAATAACAATTTCTTAATTGATTCAATAACTATAAATGGATTCAATTCAATTAAAGGATGGTGATTGAGTTCAATCACTGTAAACTGATTGAAGTCAAATCAACTGACGATGATTGACTTCAATCATTGTAAACTGATTGAATTTAATCAAAGGATGCTGATGGAGTTCAATCACTGTAAACTAATTGATTCAATTTCATAATTTCCTCTTTTTTTAAAACAATTCACAGTAAAGACTTTGATACCATTTGAAGATGAGCTTCAATTTAAGACTATCAAATCTTTAATTGAAAAAGAAGACAAAGAAAAAAAAATTGGAGAAGGAAATTGAAGAAACAGAGAAAGGAAAAAAGAAGTTGAATTATGAAGAGATTATTGAAAACAAAAATACCTTAAGGAAGAAGATAAGTTCAATGAGTGAACTTTTACAAGATTTGAAAAAAGGACAAGAGGTATTGAGACTTGAAGTTGAGAAGTTATCAAATGGCCAAGAGAAGCTGAGAATTGGACAAGAGAAGTTATTGAAGGTCATAAACAACTTAATGGAGGAAAATATTGGAAAGCCTTCGCAAGAGCAATAGACCAACCCCGCCCACTATCAGTTTAGAAAAATTAGATGTTATGATAGATGTTGATAAAGTAGTTGATTATGCAACCACTTATACAATTGAGGTAACAATGGAAATTCATTTTTAATTTCAATCAATTTATTTATCTGCCTTTATGTTCAATAATTAGATTTTAACTTTTTTTTTTGTAGAACATGGGAGTTATTGATGGGAATGTTAACATGGGAGATATTGATGGGAATGTTGCTGAAGAGGAAGATGAACTTGAAGCTCCAAAGGTACATTTTTTGTTCATGCAAAATGATTGAATGTTTGTTTATATATGAAAGATGAACTTAAATGCTATAATTGATTTCTATTACTTACATATGATTGAATTATGTCACTGAGTTAGGTAGTTTATATTGAATATCTGTTTTTCTGTTCAAATTCTATAATTTTAACTAATTGACTGATTTGGACAATGTAATATTGATTTAGGTTATCTAGTTGTAGTTTATATCAATTAAACTTGTACTAAGTAATGTTTGATTGACTTCTGTTCACAGTTAAACTTATTGACTTGTAGGGCATAATTGTAACGGCCCAGGTTTTCTTTCCGATTCTCCATGTATGTTCAGTTGTTTATTAAGTCGTTTGGTTGGGTCGTTAGGGCTGTTGAACCCTCAAGGGTATTTTGGTCATTTGACCTCTCGGGGGTAGTTTTGGTATTTGGCCAGGGTTTCGATTTGTTCTTGACTTGTGTTGAGTTGGTGCTTATATTTCGGTTTCAGGTTCCAGGTCCGGGAGTTGTTGTTGAGAGGTTTGGAGGACGTTCAGTTTAAAACGAAAAATAAAAGAATAATTGTGTTGTTGCTGGGACTCGAAGAGGGAACCATTTTGACATGTGGCATTTGGGGGATTTTTCCAAGGATTAAAATAAAGAAATAGGAGAAAATCATTTTTTTCTCTTCCTCTCATGCCCTAGCCAACCCCCACCTCCATCTCTTCTCCATCCTTCATTTTCTTCTCTTTGTCGAATCTCCAAGCTCCATTGCCGAATCGCGAAGCTCCTTCACCCTTGCCATTGCCGAGCTCAGCCGCAAGCATGAACAGCCACAAGCATGAGCAGCCGCACGCACCGGAGAACTTAGCCTCTCGATTGCGGAGCTCGCCCAACTGTGCCGCATAGTCCTGCGAGCAGCACCGCTCGCCCACGCCCGTGTCTGTCTGCCTGCAGCTCGTTCACTCGCCCACCCACAACAGCGTAGCCCGACCGTAGCCCATCACTAGCACCCTACACTTGCCGTTCGTCCTCCCCCGTTGCCACACGCCCACGCCGAGCGCAAGCAACCTTACCGAGCCCTAGCTGCTAAGAACTCTAGGTTCTTCTCGGTTTTGGGTAACAACCCTAATTCCTGAGCTTTGTTTGCTGTTTGTTGATTCGATTGCGTAGGGTATTGAAATGTGATGTGTTATTTTAATTGCTAGGTTGCTTGTGTTGACCCTGCAGCTCGAGAGCACTATTCGATTGATTGTCTTTCTCTATTTTTCAGGTAAGGGTTCCTTGCTGGGGTTATGTGGGCCCTGTGCACGACTTTGATATCTCCTAGCTATTTGATTTATTTGTTATGTATGCATAGTAAATGTCTTGTAAATGCTATGTCTGGCTGATTTTAAATGTTAGTGACTAGGTTTGTGCAGGTTGTCTGGATGTTGTAATCTTACTGTTTATGCTCTGTTTCTAGAATGTTTGTGAAAAAGCATGTTAGTGGATAGGGATTACCTGTTATGTTTGCTAATATTTGGCATGTGAAATATTGTATACTGATGAATGCACTCTCCAATTCATTTAACTGTTCAACATATTTGTATTACTCTACTATGTATAAGCTAGTTGGATGGTGAACCCTGTAGCTCTAGATTGTTCTAGTGTGTTAGAGCTTGTTAGGGTTGTCCTGAGTTTGGCCTAGTTGTGTGTTGACTTGGTTTGGCTCAAGACTCGCCAAGTTACGTGCAGTCCAAGACTAGCCTAGTTGTGTGCAGTTTATGATCTCCTAGATGTGAGTAGATCCAGGGTTAGCCTAGTGGCGTGCTACTCGAGCCTTTTTTCAGGACTCTAGTGGCGTTGTCGATCCAGGGTTGGCCCAGAGGCGTGCCTCTCAAGTATGCTCCAGACTTGCCTAGTGGTGTGCAGTCCATAGACAGCTAGTTGCGATCTGTCTTTAGGGTTAGCCCAGTTGTGTACTACCCGAGCATGTTCAGGACAAGCCCAGTTGCGTGCTGTCCAGGTTAGCCCAGTGGTGTGCTAACCAAGTTTTTCTTGTAGCTAGACACCCTGAGACCGAGTTCACTTAGGTTTCCTTCCTTTAGTCAGCCCAGTGGTGTGCTGATCCTGCTCGACACTTGTTGTCTGTTACTAAATGAGATTGCCTTACTGTATCATTGTTGTTATGCTTGTATGCTAGGATGCTAGAAGATTTGCCTTGCGTATTGTCCCCTGGTTGGGGGATTCTTACTGAGTGCAATTGTACTCACCCTTTTCTGTGGTTTTCTCCACCAGATAACTTGGCACAACATTGAGGTGGCTAAGGGAAGAGCTGGAGGATCATGGGATAGTCCACTGCACAACTTTTATTTGAAAATTGTCTATGTCAGCATGTTGAAACATTGTTGAACAATTATGTTTGGAATCTGTTTTTGTTATACTCTGGCCGAGGCTTTTAAACTTGAAGAAAAATAGTTTTTGCCGATGGAAATTTCCGTCGCTTTAGACCTGTATTTCCATCGCCAGCTCTGTCGGCGTAGGTCCGTCAGCATAGCCAACTCTGACAGAAAACTTTCTTCCGTCGGCATAGAGTGTCTAAGCCGAAGGATTATGGCTTCGTCAGTGTATACACCCTATGTCGACGGAAGAAAGTTCCGTCGATGTAACTAGTCTATGCTACGGAGCCTTCCGTCGCCGTAGATTATTAGGCTTTGTTTTTTTTTAATTCCTAAATTTTTTTTTTATTTTTAGAATGATGTCAACATTCGAAATGAATCTCAAAGTGAACCCATAAACAGTAATTCAACATCCAAAATAAATTCATACATTCAACAAATTAAGCAATGTTAAAGTTTACATATAACATAAAGAAAAATATCCATAATTCATTCATGTTTACAAACTTCATCATTCAAAATAACATAATCCAATGTTAGAAATGAAAAACGTATCCCTAAGTAATACTAAAAGAAACAAAATGTAAGCCCTCATAACATAATCTCATACACGTCTTTATCGCAGCAACAAAATACCTGAAATAGAGAACATAAAATATGATTAGAATCTTAAACTTTTATAAGTGAACCTAGAACTATAACTTGTAAGTTCTACCTTAAAACAACACAAATCTCAAAACTCTATATTACATTTGGCAGCATAACGACATATTTTAAATTTACCCAAAAATTGTAAACCTGTGAAAACATTTATATATTAACAATTGTGGTTATTTTTGCTGCATGATAGCAACAATTCAATCAAATTCAAAACATATTTGGATTAAAATGTAAGTACTAATGTGGCTATCATTACCACAAGATAGGCAAAACCAAATAGATTAGAAAAGTACCTAGTTATTTAGACGAACTACTGTCATCATAGAGCTTCCTCGACACCTCTACTAGTTGTCCTTGCATAGTAGATTAATTGCACCTGGGTCAACCCCTTCAATAGTGGAGGACTCCTATAAGTTAAAATTCAATACAAATAATTTTTCCAGCATAACCTCATATGATATTCACAAAAAATATAACATGTTATGTAATACATGTGAAACATAATTGTGGCTATCTTTACTACAGGATAGCCACACAACCACATAAAGAAACAACTTAAAAAAAACTAAAATTTTAATGAAGAGCACATTTTTCTTGTAGTGTAACTGGGTTTTACTTTCTGAAGTATGTTGATTTTGAATTGTTTCTGAAGTATTTAAAATTGTTTAATTTCCCAGTGAATGTTTATTTTTTATCTTTCTCAAGAATGTTGACACTCATGCATGCTAAGTAAAGGCCATTTAGGACCATATAGTGTCGGGTCTTTACAATAATGATTGACTTTTTTATAGTAGATTTTAAAGTCAAATAATTTTTACTTGAAGGAAAAAGAAACAAAAGGGAATGAACAGGAGAAGGATGACCAAACAGAAGAAGAAGAGAAAGAAGAAGAGCATTTGCTTGCTGAAAAAAGAAAAAAAAATGTTAAATGATAGAAAAAGGAAAAATGAGGTAAGGTTCAGTGCACTTGTGTTTTAAATATCCTGCCATTTTCAGTTGAATGCTTATCAACAAATTATTCTTCTAATACTTGTAGGTTACAACAAAACATCGACCTAAGGTTGTCGTAGGAAGGACAAAAAGGAAAACAAGGCCAACAAAAAAGACATTGGAGAATGAATTGGCAGAGAGGATAGCTAAAAATATAGAAAAAAGAAAAAAAGAGAGGAAATGGATCGAAAGAAGTAGCAGAAGCTATCAAAGGGCTTGAAATTATAGAGAAAGATTCTTCAAAGAAAAAATGTCAAAACTTATCCCAAAAGTCTCCATGTTGGGTTGTTTCAAAACACACAAATTAATAATTAGTTGAATAATGATGACGTGGCTTGCTCAAGATTTTGCCAAGGCGAAACCCCTACTTCTGGTTAAGCGAAAGTGTTGTGTGTGTGGTTCCCAAAGAATGTGCAAGTATACATAGTCCTGTTGTAGCAAGTTTTAATGTAAGTAAAAGTCATCTCCACAGGGATTAGTTATTAATATCTTGCTTAAGTAAAATTAAGAGAGTCAAATAACAGGTGAAAAATGGGTATGATGAGGCTAAACTAAGCAAAAACAAATGTAAAGTAATTCAAATAAGGGGTAATTGCACTGGAAGAAGAATAAAGCTTTCAGAGAGATTCGCTTTGGCAAAAATATGTTAAGCTAAGAGGCAACAACTGATGGCTTTCTCTTTAACTCTCTCGAGTTTTATAAGTTGGCTCTCACTAGCTCTTGGTTTGGTCTTCTCGAACTCAAACAACACTAAAACAAAGTGAAACAGCACTAAGCGAACCTTATCTCTAAGTGTTCATTTTAAATGCAAGTAAACTTATCTCTAAGCAAGTTTGGCAGTCCTAATGTTATACATGCAAGATCACTATATTTCTATTCTCTCGAATCGAACTAAAGACATACACAGTGGATCAAACGGAACGTATTTCGAATAAACACAACATGCATAATAGTTTGACAACTTGCTAATGCTTCGCTTAGGCGAACTTTTCCTACTTGCCTACTTCCTTCCAATGATAAACTTAGCTACACATAATGATAAATGAAATCAAGGCAAAGTAAAAGCAACAGTTCATCTTCATTGAAAATACCAAATAACAAAGTTCACTAAAAACTATTCTAAAACACGAGTAGACAAAAGCAATAATAGGAAATGCGGAAAAAACAACTAAACTACGGCTAAACTATGACTAAGCTAAGCTAAGGAATGCTGATCGTAATTGGCACCAAAAACTCTCTAAAATGGGTGATCGACCCAAGAGGGGTAACCGTTTGCTTTGAAGGAGAAGGACTCTATTTATACAAAAGCTCTCAACGACAAGGCTTTCTACACTATCTAACAATGTTTAAAGCTGCTCTGCGGTCTCTTTTCAGTCAAAGGACTGCTTTATTCTGACATTTCTGCTCCACGATCTGTATTGTCGGTTGTCAGACTGTCTTTACTTCGCTATTTTCACAAGCATCTTCTTTCACAGGACACTTCACTTTGGCGAAGTCTTTGGCAATTCTTAAAGCTCTACTGCTGCGTTGGAGATCTTCACGGCACACTTGGTGGGCTACCGTTCGTTGGAGTGAACCCTTCCTTGATTGAATTTCGCTTTGCTCCATCAGGAATGCTGCAGAGAAACTAGAAAGTATCAATTCTTTAAAACACAAAAGTTTTGCACACAATCAAGCACATTTCGCTACAGCTAAACCTCTAAAATGCATCATAAACAGAAAACTAAAGGATGTTTCGCTTGAGTGAAATTTTGGTATGATGGGGAAAAATTTGATATTAATTTAATTAAATATTAGGAAATTCTTATGAAAATATATTCTTTATGCTACTTTAACTCTCAATTCTTGAGAGTTATTACACCCCCAAACTTGCACTATTTCTTGTCTCGAGTAATAACTCTGTTTCTAATGGAGGGAATTTGCTTTTTCCTATTTTCCTTCGCAACATCGAACTGTGCATCATACTTTGCTAAAGTCATCAACGGATCAATCTGCAAATTCAAAAGTATTACTAAGTAGAAGTTCTTCTATAACCGGACCATGTTGGGTGAAACTTTAGATTTTTGTAAAACTTCATTTTACAATTCGCTTTAGCCATTCGTTCACAAAAACTCCTTTTGCCTTAGAATTTCAATTCTTTGGTTCTTTTTGCTTTTCCTAGTCAAGTAGATTAAAATTTTTTCTTTAAACTTTTTCGCACTCTTTATTTTTGGTACATTCTCATCTTTTGCCGAAGTGAATACTCTCCTTTTATAGTTCGCTGGGGATTCCTCATTTACGGTATCCTACTATCGTTTGCTCAATTTTCATCGAATGTTTGATATTATGATAGATACGCAATGTTAGAGCAACCGTCGGCAGAGAAATGATCCCAAGACTTAGGCTACTGGCCCTTTGATTCACTTCGCTCTCGTGCGTATATGGGAAAAGTTATAATTTTTCATGATTTTATCCAACCCACGATTTGATTTGCATATCTCACCTTTTACTTCAGCGAAATGGCAACTATCTAATTAATTTTTCTGTGTTGAATCGTTTTTTAAGCATGTTTCTTTTTTGCACTTTTCGCGAGCATAATTGATATTTCGCTTCGGCAAACTCCACCCCTAAATTTGGACTTTTCATTGTCCCAATGAAAACACTCAGCACCTCCAAACTTAAAGTTTGCTAAAAGTTTAAGGCTTGGGTTAAATCTAATTGAGTTTTGCTATAGCTTAAAGAATTCACGAAATTAAATCTCTAAACTTAATGGATTTTCGAAAACTACAACCTCTACTCCTCACAAAATTTTGCTTCGTCCAATTTAAGGTTTCGTGCCAGCATCGAGGAGTTATAAAATTAATTTACAAAGAAATAAAATTGACTTGTGCAGAATTAAAGTTAATAAGATTGCACAAGGAAATAGATAACAAAAGTTTGCCAAAGAGAAAGATAATAGCATGTACAATTTAAATGTTACATGCTCGTTTACAAAAAAAAATAAATTACAAAATGTAACCATGCAATCATACAAAAATTTGAAAGAGGCAAGAAGTAGCGAGCGAGGAACTTCCATTATTGCTTTGGCTGATCGTTGTGTTCTTCTGGAAGTGGCGAGAGCTCTGGGAATGGAGTTAGCTGGAAGGGACTACCCTTTAAACGGCTGAGCACTTGTTGGAGGACTTGCTCTCGCTAAAGGAAATAGAGATAAAATATGCGATTTTCATCTCTAATTTCCCTCAGCAGCTGAAGTTGTTCGCTGCTGCTTGAGGTGGATACAGGGGTCTTCTTCGCCGTGCGACTCTCACTCACTGGAGCCTTAGGAGTGAAGCTTAGGATCTTCCGCCTGGGGACAAAGGGATCGCTGGCTCGCCTTTTGCCCCTTCCACCCACGAATCTCTCTCGCCACTACGATTCCAATGTTAACGGAAAGGTCGGTCATCATTGCGCCAATTAGCAATGCTCGAGAGACGGTTAAGGTGGACTCGTGCGTCATTGGCATTAGCGAAGACTTTAAGAGCGAATCCCAGATTCGTGCTTCTTCGCTGAGCTTCGCTGCTGGAAATCTCCGAGATTGCGGACCTTCATCTCACCCTACTCTTTCAACCCCAATAACTTTTAGATAACCTTGCAAATCGTCTTCGTCAAAAAATTTCAGCAGCTGCTCGTATTCTGAGTCTTCGTCTTTGAGCTCAAATAGCTCGTTCTAACTTGCAGGCGCCTAATTAATTGTTTGACTGTAAACTGATGCTTGGAAGCCGGAGTGATCGATAAGACTAGCGAAGAAATCGATCACCCAGTTTCGCCTGGCTTCGCTCGGTGGTGTGCACAAATGACTCCAGCCTCTCTGCTCAATTTTCTTGACTATAGGCTTGGGCAAATTTTCGAGGTCGGGGTCGAAGATTTGCTCTAGCAAGAACTTCTTGGTTTGGAAGAGCTCGATATTTTTGTTTATCGCCTCCTGCCTCTTTGCTGCTAGCTGCGACTTTGCCGCTTCGCTGGCCAACTGTTTTTCTTTTCCTGGCTTCTTCTTGAGAGGCGATGCCGCTATCGTTGGGCCTTTTCTTCGCTTTCTTTTTAACCTCGAGATGCCTTGGAGTTTTGGCTTTTGTGGCAGCGGCTCGGGCTCTTGTTCCTTCTCTTGCCTTGGCTCTTCGTCTGAGTTAGATGAGGAGACCAAGCTTTCTTCAAGCTCCTTCACCCAATCTTCGACAGACATGGCCTTTTTCTCGCCTTTGCCTGGGGCAGCAGCAATGTTGTCCTTTGGCGCCGCGTGCTTGCTGCCACTTGGATTAGCAGCAACTCAACCAGGTGTCGGATGTGCATCATCTCCCAGTGGCTGAGCGGAACTCGACTAGCCTTCTTCTGACCGTGGGGGCGAGACTTCCAGATTATCTTCTGAGTCCATTTCGCAAACCCAGTCCCCAAAAAAATTTCTTGCTAACTCCGTAGCAGTGCGCTTTGCTTCCTCAATGGGTTGAGGTGCACGTTTCTTAATTCTAGCAGGGCTTTTGGAAGGGTGCTTTGCTGCGCTATGCTTTCGCGAGGTGTTTCGCGAACTCTTTATTCTGGTACGATTTGCTTTGACGGCTGCTTTGATAAAGGAGCTCGATTTATTGAACGATGTAAAAGATTTGAATGTCATAAAAGAATCAAGTAAAAAGGATCCTCTTGAAATTAGGAATTCGTTAGGCCCTTTAGGGGCAGTCCCTCAAATTGTGAATTTTGATTCATTTTATCAATTAATAACTCATAATCCGATCTCCCTAACTAATATTTGCAACTTGAAAATTTAAAACAGACTTTTCAAGTAATTCAATATTATTGAATGGATGAAAATGGGGGAATTTGGAATTCTGATCCATCCAATAACATCGTTTTGAATACATTGAATTTAAATTGGCATTTTTTGCATCATAATTAACACTAGAGTTATTGTGAAGAAACACCTACAAGAATTAGCCTTGGACAGTTTGTTTTTGAAAATGTATGTATAGCCAAAAATAGACCACACCTAAAATCGGGTCAAATTCGAATTGTTCAAGTTGATTATGTAGGGGATTTTTGCTGCTTTCTTCACTTCCTTCGCCTTTGCAGGTTGTTTCGCTTCGACAACCGGCGAAAACTTCTTTGATGACCCTCCAACCATTTCCGCTGGGTTTTTCACCACTACCTTCTCTGTCTTGCCCGCAGAAGGCCCATCAGAGGGTATATTCAGCATGGGCTTCGCTGGTATGCTTGCTCCAGCCGATCGCTTCAGCACGATCTTTGGTCACTCTCCTACATGAGTCTTGGATATGGCAGAGCTGGGTACTGTGCCGGTAGATGCTTGTTGCCGAAGTTTCGCGACCGCGAGGACGCTTATCTTCTTGTCCGCTTGCTCAGACTTCTTGGATGAGGCGACATGAATTTGAGTTCTAGAGGCCATCTGGAATCTTAGGTTTGTAAAACTTAGCGAAGGGTTTTGAGAAATTAAGGATTCAGAAGCTTAAGGAAGATTTGAGAGCGTGAAAAGAGAAAATGGGAAGGAAAGGGCGTAATTTATATGGCTCAAATGTGCGCGCAATCATTGTTCTCGGGAGGCAAAACGGCACGACGCATGGCAAAACATGGGCCGTTAGATTGATTTTCAGATTGACAGGTGTCGACTTGGAGCCAGGCGATTAATGCCACGTGTTTAGGACATTCATACGAGCTGATTACGTCATAACCTCACTTCGCTCTAGCAAAATTCTTTCACAGCGACAGCCTAAATCTGAACTCAACTTCCTCCATTTACCGAAATAAAAATGATAGAATTGCGAAAACTACAACTATTCAAATAAAATAAGTAAAAACTGAAATATTTACAAGATGAACTTGACTAACCTGGTTTGGAGCAATCTTTATGAAATCAAAACGGATAATACCTTTGCTCAAGTGAAGATATTGCACCGAGAGGCCAGATAATAATTTTTTTGGGTGCCACATCCTTGATTACTTGCTTGAGCCTTCGTTGAGGCTCAATTAATTTTGCTTCTGTGCCCTTAATAATAGAGGTCATGAACAAATTTCCCAGATTTATACCTTGGGCCACATTATTCTCTTTGATCGTCAAGGCTTTCACTTGAATTTCATCATTCGCTTGGTATTGCTCCACTGTAACATTATCATTGCTAGCTCCATCATTCCCATTAAAATTCAATCTTTGAGGACATGGAGATGGGGGAATTTCAAGCGTGGTAAAATTCTCGTTGGATCCTTCTTCAATTTGAGGCTGTTGAGACAGATGTTCAATAATGGATTCTTTTTCCTCTTCTATAGGCTTTTGCTCAAAATTCGCTTCCTCATTGGCTTTAGCGAACATTTTTATGATATTCGCTCCAGCGACATGTGGTATTATCGGTTCATCCTTGGTTTTCTATTTTTCGCTCAAACCTTCATCAATTTGCAAGGGCATAGCCTGAACTTGCTCCGTCTCATACTCATTCACTATTCGTTCATCTGAAGTATAACTCCTTTTTTTCGTTGAGTATGTAAATTTTGTGGTTCAAATGTTCGTGCATTTCAGTCTACATTGAGTTTCCTCGCCAACACCATTACCACAAAAGGAAAATACTACCTTCTAACTTTGATCCAAAATGCAAAAAACCTGTTGAGTAAAGCCCACGATATTCTTATCTTTCGAACTAACACAAAAACATTTTTTTTATAAAGTTTATGTGTGCAAGTAGTTCAAATATTTATCGCAACCTTCTTCACCAATTAATATTTGTAATGACCCTTAATTTATTTATCTAGAAATATTAGTTCGTTAAATTGAATTCTTTTAAAACAGTTTTGGTTTTAGAATATATATATATATGTATGTATATATATATATATGTATGTATGTATGTATGTATGTATGTATGTATGTATGTATGTATGTATGTATATGTATGTATGTATGTATGTATGTATGTATATTTATATATATGTATATATGTATGTATGTATGTATGTTATTTGAGCTGAGGTTAATAGTAATAATAAATCTCAAAAGTAATGTTTTCTTTATCATTCCAATTGTTTTAGGCACATGGGTTTTTGGGGAAAAGTTCATTTAGGGTTTTATGGTGGTTTAAAGCATGTATCTTAAAATGGAAATTAAATAATAAATAAAAAGAAAACCATTTCCACTTTCTACACCATTTTTTTTAGCCAACTACCCAAATTCTTCTTCCCTCACCGCGTATTGCAAGTAGCCAAGAACCAAATCCCAGTCTTCCACGTGACACCACTAGGGTGGTCGGCAGCTTCCTCACTTGGCCTCGCGTACGTCTCCTTCGTTTCGCGTTTCTCCGACGCGTGTCGCCGGAGCAAACTTGTTCCGTTTTCCCTCATCTTCGTCGTTCTTAACATCATGGGTAAGTCGTTTTTCTGTTAGATGTTATTTTCCAGCCTCGTTTAGCCATGGATTCCGACGAGAAAAAGTTTGAAAACTCACCTTAAACCCACTTCTTATTTCTCAGTTTCACGGAGCTAGAGAGCTCTGTTTGTGATTTCGAGACCATATCCGTGCTCAGGGCATCGAGAGCTTCGAAAAAAGGTAAGGCTTGCTGGTTTTAATGGAGTTTTCTGGCGAGGGAGTTTTGAAACCTGTTTCTTCTTTTGTAGTTTTGTGGAGCTAGGGGGCTCCGTTCGTAAAACCATAACCAGATTCGTGTTAAGGGCGACGAGACGAAGAGAAAGAGGTATGACTCGTCCATTTTTGTGGCGGTGCACCTCCGGCTGCCGCCTCCACCACCTTTCTCCAGTGACGTGCCGTCGCACCCCGGCTACACGCTGTTAGCTTAGTTTTCCATCCCCATTCGTGTGGTGAACTTCGTTTTAACTCGTTGTGCTTTGTTTGCTCGATTCAATGACTTTTACTCGTGTTTTTATGTTTAGGTGCTCCCGAGTTTCATCGTTTCGGCTCGTCGTTTAGCTTGTGGGTGTTCGTGGTGTTTCGGTCGAGTCGTCGGGAAGGTAAGGAGCTTTATTATGATCCAGGTTTGTGGCTTAAAGCATGTGAATAGTTGCATGATAGGATTTACGAGAATTGAATGTTGGATGACTTGTCGCATGTATGCTTTGGTGTTATGATTCACTGTTTGAACCTATGACTACTCGTGGTAGCATGAAATCGTGTATAGCTCGTAAACTGTTAAATCTCTGTTGTTGTGTATCTTGTGATCGTATCTTGTGAACTGCTTATCTGTTTAATCTTCCATTTGGATTGAATTGCCTTGAGTTTATGCATGTTCTATGTTGTTAACTCCATCCATGTTGGACGGTATATGTGATGCCATGATTATATGCTCGGCTTCTCTTATTTGTAACTTAAGGGTTTGTTGGTTTATTGTTGTGCTCGACGTTAGAATAACTAGGCCTGGTTATCGTGTTGACCACCTAGAGGAGCAGCTAGCTCACCATGTTTAGGACTCATGTTTACATGATTAATATCGTATGGTTGTTGTGACTCGCTAGTGCCCCTTAAGAACCAAGCGAGGATATGGATCCTCTCTACTTTGAGACACGTGGTCGAGCTGCACAAACCTACAGATTGACTCTTACATCTGACTAAGGGGTCAGATATTAACCCCGTGTCACCTTGTGTGCGGAACAACGGATTCCTTGATTGTTAAGCATAAGTACCCTCGGGTGAGCCAGGTATACTCGCCTAGGCTAGGCAAGATCTCGTGTGACTCTAGTGCTAGTTATATCTCTCTGTTTGTACTCGTGGAACCTTATATGTTGTGTACATGGTCCCACCAGTTTAACTGCCTAGTAAGTTGGAAGGGGGCGGTTATGCCTTGCCTGACTCTAAGACTACTGGAAGAGGCCATTAGAAAAGATGAAGGCACGCAGGAATGCTTGTTGGTGAGCCTGCATACATTTAGTGGGGATGTTGTCTGTAGGCAGGTCGATCCTCCCGCATGCTAGGGTTAGTAGTTGGCACCTCGAGTCCGAGGTGTAGGGACCCTACAATTTCCCTCACTCGTGACTGTACCTGACAGGGTCAGGTGATTGTTAACGACGCTGTGTTTGGCCGTGCTGACATGACTGTGTGTAGTAGTAGTCTTGACCCGAGGTTTAGGGATCCTGTGTGCTTTCCCACACTCGTGGTCTTCCCCGATAAGGTCGGGTGACTCTTTTGACATAAGTGTATAATTTGCGTATAAGCTATGAGAGTTGCGCAGCGAGAGCGTGGCAGGTCCCTGATGTAAGCAAGGCTACCCCTGGGGCATTCGGGTATGTCTCTGTTAATACGCTAAATGGAGCTGCACAACGGAAGCGTGGTAGATCCTTGGCGTAGACCAGGTTACCACGAAACACTAGAGTATGTCTCTGCGGGCACAGCGTGGTGGGTCCCTGATAGATCAGGCTACCCGAGGCATTCGTGTATGTCTTCGATGATGCAGTATGGCGGGTCCCTGACAAATGTCAAGCTATCCCGAAATCATTGTGATTGCCCCCTTACGACACGATATGTGACGTGTTCGACCCGAGTTTAGGGAACTTGTGTGTTCTCCTCACTCGGGGACTTTGCTCTGGCCTTGGTTAGATGATTGTTCGGCATTTAGCCATGCCTTGCTCACGGCTTGCACGCCGTTGTTTGACATTTTCTGCTCATGACCGGCCCGAGGGCCAGGCATGCATGAGTGAGGCATTCAGCTTCTGTTGTTGTACCTTCTAACTTGTTTCTGTTGACATGCTTAACCCCAAGTGAGGCTCCTTACTGGATATATTTCGATATACTCACCCCCTACATTTCAGGTACTGAACCATTCCGAGGTGGCTAGGCTGGGAGCTGCATGGATCATGGACACGGTGTCGACATTTCTTTACCGTATTGTTTACTTGTGTCGAACATTATGTTTCATGTTTTAAACTCTATTGAACCGTATTTATTTTGAACTATCGGGATCCCGAGCTATGTTTTTATGTTTTCGAACTAGCAGTACTATTTTTCTTGTTTTATGACGTTTTGTTGGGAAAACACATGTGATTATTAAATTGGTTTTGAGGATTTTAATATGCATGCACCCGTAACACCCCATTAGAGTATTTTAGGAAGTCGGGTCGTTACAAGTTGGTATCAGAGTATAGAGTCATAGATTTTATAGACTGGTTTACGATGTAAACCATGTGTCCATGATCACTTGCAGACCAGCAGTCACCAGGTATTCGAAGTAGGGTAAAGTAAGAAGTATGTTTTAGTTGAGAAATCAGCTTTTGGCTGTCTTGTGTTTTTGCGTGTTTGTAGATCTTGATTAAGTTGTCTGTGTTTGGTTTCAGCTTCAAGATCTTCATGCCCTTATGTCTTTCGAGGGAGAGTTACCCAGTGGGGGGGGGGGGGGGTACCTTGGTCCGGAGGGACCAGTTTAGGAGTGTAAAAACCCAACCCAAATAGGGTCCTAAACCTAGGCCTTTAAGCTCTTATGCATGTAAGGAAACCCGAAAACATGAATGCGGAAATAAAAAGAAAACTTTATAACATAAAACCGTTCATAGCAATTTTATTAATTGGACCTGTCCCTGTTTCCAAGCACCTGTCAAAAGTTTTACCAAAAACCAACCCTGGCCAGAGTATCGTTTATTTGCAAAAGAAAACATCCAAACAAGTTTAACAAAAGAAACCGAAGCAAATAACTCAATGTTTATAAACACAACAAGTCCACCTAAGGGCTTCATGCCCTATCTACATGCAAAAGAATTAAGAACAAATGCGACACGACTCAGAGTACTCTGTCCATGAACATCCAACAGCATCCTCCTAGCCATCCAGTCTCGGTCCCAAGTTACCTGGTGGAAAACCACAGAAAAATAAGGGTGAGCACCGAGTCGCTCAGTAAGAATCCCCAACTGGGGTACAATACGAAAAGCCAATCATCTAGCACACAGATACATGCAACCAAATACAAGCTAAAAAGGAACAACCTGACTCAGGCTAACTGCCAATTAGAACTGCATATTCAAGGACTTACTATCACAACCTACATTCGGTTTTACACTTTGGATTCCCATCGGGGTCTTACTCCTCAACACAAGGATGCCCATCGGGGGTCTTACACCTGTAGAATGCCCATCGGGAACTTATACATGGAGAGGCCCATCGGGGACTTACTCACTTTTAAGCACGATGATGCCCAACAGGGTCTTACTCAAGCATCACTCAAGGTTGCCCATCGGGTACTTACACCAGCTTAAGCACGAGGATGCCCATAGGGGTCTTACACCTACTCAATACACAGAAGCCCATCAGGGTCTTATACCAGCTTAAGATCAATGACACCCATCGGGGACTTATTCCTACTAAGTTCACAAGCTGCCCAACAGGGACTTACACTCCCTAGAAGCACTATGATGCCCATCGGGGACTTACACATACCGCAACAATGTGATACCCATTGGGGACTTACACCCACTAACAACGCATTGGTGCCCTTCGGGGACTTACCCATGCGAGATATGCACTAACAGCTCCTAACAGTCTTCTAACCACAGTAATACAAGCTAACAGTCTAACCAGGCAGAAATATATGACAATACGATCCTAGTAGGCTCTACAGAACTTAAACAGAAAACATGGATATGCCAGAGTAAGAAAAATCCCTAGCATTGCTCTACAAAACTTAAAACAGGAAGCATGGATAAATCAACAAATATGCCAGCATTTTAGAAACAAAGATCCTATCCACTAGAATACTCATACATGCTTGCAGAATATAAGTGTGCTATTAAAGTATTTCGCAGGGCTCACACAACCTCGTAAGAAATCCTTACCTGGAAGTATGTAGAAGACAAACACACAAATCACAACGACCCTCGAGCTGCAAGTCAACGGAGACAACCTAGCAAAATAATAAAACATCACAATCTGACCCTGGGCACTTGAATCGACCAACAGAAAACAAGACTCTAGAGATTAGGGTTGTTACCCAAAATCGAGAAGAAAAGCCTCGGCACCAAGACTCAGCGATGGCGAAGGCGAAGGCACGAACAGGGGCTGACCGGATGCGTGCGGCGAGTCAGTGAGTAACGAAGCGAAGCGGCTACTAGCGCGCGTCGCTGCGGCAAAATCGAGGGGCTGTCCTCGAGAAGCTATGGCTCGGCAAGGCGAAACGGCAAAGAGTTGGCTCCTGGCTGCGGCTGTGTGGATCGGCGAATGAGAGGCGTGAGCGTGCGAAACAGCGAAGGCACTTGCAACTGTGTGTGCGAGTGCGAGCGGTGAAGCGAAGCGATGATTGGCTGGGACTGCATTCAATAAAGGGTGTGACGGAGCGAAGGCTGTGCTGCTCGGGTTCAGCCAACAAACAAACAAACAACCACAACAACAAACACCATTAACAACCAGCCCCAAAACCAAAAACCAGCAGCAGCCACACCAAATCGAAAATCAAAGAGGAGACGAAGGAGAAGGATCGAAAATACTTAGGAAACGCGCGAGGGAGAAGAGCTTGCGATCGAGAGAGGGAGAACCAAGGGCAACCGCAATTCCTCTTCCTGTACAATTCGCAAAACACCAAAAGAAACCCTTTAATACTAAAGTCCTTAACGTCGTGCAGCCATAGGACAAGTAAAACACCATCGAACAAGAGCATAACTTACCCCTTCAGCTCAACTGGAACTGCTGCAACCAGGACACCGAGGGTTTGAGCCTTGGCTCGAACTTCTTTTCTCTTTACATTTTCTTTTAAGCTACACCTCCGCCTTGTACGAGATCTTGGGTTCGAAACCCACCAAAACCTAAGCAAACTCCTCCTCCAATTTATTTTATTTACCAAGCAAACTTCCAAGCCTCTCAAACCAACCGGAACATACCCTGCCAAGCTTAACGAATCAATTAGCAAATCTAGTTAAAATATCCACCCCTAGCCAAGATCTAATAATGGAGATAACGGCCAACAAACCTGAAACTGAACTCTAAAAATTGGGCCGTTACAAGGAGAGACTTTGTAGAGGCCCGCTTTGCCTGAGCTACAGCGTCAGAGACAAGGTCTCTCTTCGTCGCTTAGAGGCACGAGGTTCGCACCATCACCACTTACACACATGAGATCAAAGGCCAGCCGCTTTCTGCATCCGATACGAGCTTAGTAGAAGGTTGATCTGGAGTGTACACTCAGCTACATGTGGCTCGCACCTCTACTGTCCTGTATTCGCATCAGGTGACCACACAGATCGCCAGCGAGTTCGAGGTCTTTGGGAGTTTAGGCAGCACAGCTGGGCACAGGCAGGAGTCTGAGTCACACCCTGGGGTTCCTCGTGCAAGAGACCACTTTGGTCAGGGAATCCCGGCCGTGCAAGAAACTAGCCCCGCTAGAGGGATCCTGACCAGTTATGGAGGCATTCTAGGAGAGTAGGTCCCGGGCAGCACGGGAGGCAGAGGTCACGTCGAGGCCGTCACCAGAGTTAGTTGGAGGAGGTACTGGAGTGCCGTAGATGCTCAAGAATTCACCAGGGGCCTGTCCGCCCAAGGTGAAAGTGTGCTGCCGGTGTGGCCAGGAGGACCACTTTACGGTACGTTGCCAGATGTCGTATTCCACAGGTGAGTTTTCACTCGCATCGTCACTTGTGCCTATCACTTCAGCGAAACGTGCTCCTCAAACCGATGGGTCTGTTGTCGTGGTCATAGGTTCCTCGTTCTCTTCATACCGTTATTTTGTCTTTTGTTCGACATTGTGTTCCTTGCTTTGTTGTATGTGCCCATAAGCTTTTATCCATGTTATTGAATGTTTTGTGTTTTGTCCTTTGTTGTGTGCATTCATATGTTTGTTGTTATTCAGTATCCATGTTGTTTGATGTGTTGCTCTTTTTATAAAAATTGTCTCATAATTGTATCCTTGGAAAATGATCATAATGCCTTACCTATTTATCTGAAATCGTATGGCTCTATTTATTGCTTGATAATTATACTACGCCTTTTGTTTCATCACGATCGTATGACCTTGTTCATTCTGCATGATCATCTCAATTCATCTCGCTTGCTCATCATGATCATATGACCCTGTTCATCCTACATGACTGTATCACTCTGTCTTGTTTGTTCAGCATGATCGTATCGCGGTATTCGTTTTCACCATGAATTTATGACCCTATCTTATCGTTGTGATTGCATGATCCTTGAATTTATCATGACCCTTGTTCGAGTTTCTATGCCATGTGTGGCATGGTGTGGTTTGTTGATAACCACGCAGTCGATGACTGCCTTTGGAAGAAGGCCAATCCCAGGCCTTCTTCTTTGCCGAGCTTCGAGTTTAGAGAGGGCGGTCAGAGAACCATCCTCGTTTATTTTTCGAGCAAGTTAGTTTGTTGTCTCCTCAAGGTGTGGGGTCTTGCCCCATCAGGTTGCTTGTGTTGTTTGGCTAAAGTGGAGTTTGACTGGTGGCCGCGAGGCGAGGTTTGTTGTCCATTTCGAGAAAAAGTTGTAAAGTGGTAAGTTTATTTTAGGGAATGTGCGGAGAGAGTTTTGGGAGCTCGAGCAAGTGTTTCTCTCCTTAGTGTGGTTGACCCAGCGGGGTCAGGATATTTTCATTTTTGGCATCGCAGCTAAAGGCGAGTTGGTTCTGTTGTTTCAAGTTCTCTGTGAGTGTTAGAGAACCAAGATCTGAGTTTCCTAAAGTTCCTTGTCGCTGGAAACCCTACTTACCCCTAAGATTGTTATCCTTAACTATTTAATTAAGCAAGAGGTTTTGAAAGAGCATTTAAACACTTAGGGTTAAAATATATTTCAACTACTTCGTATTTAAATAATTGGCGGATTCAGTTGTTTAGTTTCAAATAAATCTCATGTTTACTTACTTTTATCTAAGGGAAAAGAATTAGGTTTGTATGGGTTTTAAAAGTTTACACCTCAAAATGGAAAAGAGTTTTAATGAATGAGAAAACATTGTTTTGAAAACAAGAATGATGGCCCTGATATTTTAACAATTCAAACTCGACTATATGAATCTAATATTTTGATAATTAGAATTTAGCGTTTTAAAACCACAGTGGTATTGTATTCATCGGGTGATCTAGTTTACTAAATGATTTTAAAGTAGTGCAAAGTTCTATTTTGTTGAAATGCATTGAACAATGAGAATTGTAAGTGCTTTGGTTGAAAAGTCTTACTTGGATAATTTAAACAGTAGAAATAAACGTTTTAACCAGTGATTCAATGATTAACCAACTTGTGGACCTAAATAACAAAATAAGTTTACACCATTTGAAATTTTTTATTTGGGGTTGGAAAAGTTTTGAGTAACGAAGGGAGATGGGAAGTAATCTCAATCTGGGTGTAGTGTCTTAAAGTAACTTTCGGGACGAAAGTCTCTTTAAGAGGGGAATATGGTAACGACCCTTAATTTATATATCTGGAAATATTAGTTAGTTAAATTGAATTCTTTTAAAACAGATTTGGTTTTAGAATATATATATATATATATATAGAGGGGAATATGGTAACGACCCTTAATTTATATATCTGGAAATATTAGTTAGTTAAATTGAATTCTTTTAAAACAGATTTGGTTTTAGAATATATATATATATATATATATATATATATATATATATATATATATATATTAGTTAGTTAAATTGAATTCTTTTAAACAGTTTTGGTTTTAGTATATATATATATATATATATATATATATATATGTTATTTGAGCTGAGGTTCATAGTAATAATAAATCTCAAAAGTAATGTTTTATTTATCATTCCAATTGTTTTAGGCACATGGGTTTTTGGGGAAAAGTTCATTTAGGGTTTTATGGTGGTTTAAAGCATGTATCTTAAAATGGAAATTAAATATTAAATAAAAAGAAAACCATTTCCACTTTCTACACCATTTTTTTGCGCCAGCTACCCAAATTCCTCTTGTTTGAATTAATTTTCTATTTATTAATTAATTAATTTTTTCTTTTGGTAGTCCATGATTTTAGGAACCACCCACCTTATTCATTTTGTAACGGCACACATTCATTCATTTTTATTGTTGTTTTTTAATGGTTAAAAACATATACAGAGATAAAAACATATACATTTTGTAACACACCGTTAGCTTAGTTTTCCATCCCCATTTGTGTGGTGAACTCCGTTTTAGCTTGTTGTGCTTCGTCTGCTCGTTTCGATGACTTTTACTCATGTTTCTATGTTTAGGTGCTCTTGGGTTTCATCGTTTCGGCTCGTCGTTTAGCTTGTTGGTGCTCGTGGTGTTTCGGTCGAGTCGTCGGGAAGGCAAGGAGCTTCATTATGATCCGGGTTTGTGGCTTAAAGCATGTGAATAGTGGCATGATAAGATTTACGAGAATTGAATGTTGGATGACTTGTTGCATGTATGCTTTGGTGTTGTTATTCACAGTTTGAACCTATTACTACTCGTGGTAGCATGAAATCGTGTAGCTCGTAAACTGTTAAATCTCTGTTGTTGTGTATCTTGTGATCGTATCTTCATTTATCGATTGGTATCTTTGCTTGTATATGTGATGAACTGCTTATCTGTTTAATCTTTCATTTGGACTAGATTGCCTGAGTTTATGCATGTTCTATGTTGTTAACTCCATCCATGTTTGATGGTATATGTGCTGCCATGATTATATGCTCAGCTTCTCTAATTTGTAACCTAAGGGTTTGTTTGTTTATTGTTGTGCTCGGCGTTAGAATAACTAGGCCCGGTTATCGTGTTGACCACCTAGAGGAGCAGCTAGCTCACCATGTTTAGGACTCGTGTTTGCATGATTAATATTGTGTGGTTGTTGTGACTCGCTAGTGCCTCTTAGGAACCGAGCGAGGTTATGGATCCTCTCTACTTCTAGACACGTGGTTGAGTTGCTCAAACCTACGGGTTGAATCTTACATCTGACCAAGGGGTCAGATATTAACCCCGGTCACCTTGTGTACGGAACAACGAATTCCTTGATTGTTGAGCATACTCTAGTGAGCCAGGTACACTCGCCTAGGCTAGGCAAGATCTCGTGTGACTCTAGTGCTAGTTATATGTGACGAACCCGACCCAAAACATGGTCCTAAACCGGGGTTCTCACTCAGCATGCAAGTTAAATATGATAACAAGCGGTTTAGTGCTCATATTTAAAAACCATTCAAAACATATGAGAAGGGGGAACCCTTAAAACATAAACAACAGTTTTCATTTAAACAATCCAACGAAGTAAACACAACCTGGCCAGTATTTATAAAAATATACAATACAATTTAAACCACGTTTTAAACAATGTTCCCCTAGGACTCTTGTCCATCTACATGCTGAATAAACAATGCAATAATAAATGACAGAGGGCCGGCGGCTCCCCATGATCAATCAGCTCCCTCCGCTAGCCATCTTGGTGTTGTCCCAAGCTACCTGAAAGATAAATAAGGGTGAGTATAAAGATACTCAGTAAGAATCTCCAACCGGGGTACAATACGATACACCAATCATCTAGCACCTCAACATGCAAGCAAACAACTATCAACATAGATCATAGCTCAACGAGCTCATAAAACAAGATCTGGAGCCATCGGAAGTCTCTTACTTTCGGCCTAACTGGGATTGGATACACCGACCAATCCTGGGACATCACCGAGGTATCTGTCACTCGGGGGGAAATACACTGATCCCTAGAATGTCTTCAAGGGCCTCCTTGCCCTTGCACTAATCTGGACTTACGGGAGAGTACCCGAAGTCAGGCTCTAACGGAAAGAATGGTGTACTCACGACATTAGCCCGGGGGAGCTCTCCTAAAGGCAACTAACGCGTGTGCGCGCACACCGCATGCTCTCTGCAGCCGGCGTAAATGCGGGGGCCTAAGGGCAAACTACGCGGGCCAGGGGCACATGCCTATGACTCGGAAGCGGTGTCACTGATCACAGTAGCGCGAGGCCCTCGGCGCTCATCTCTGCAGCCTGATCCAACGACCTGAAGCTAAGAACCGGCCAAAGTAGGCTTACACCATTGGCAGGGTTCCGCTCTAGCAGGCTACAAACTAGGCTATTGCCAAAGTGGGTAGCTAAGTTCACAACCGGCGGGTCGGGGGGGGGGGGTAGCAAGATATGTTATGCTTCGCACACTTTACTCCCGACCTGAGCTAAATCCACCTTGGCGACCGGGGGGGGGGGGTAGCAAGATACGTTAAGCTTCGCACACTTTACTCCCGATCAGTGGGGACAAAGTACGTTATGTCCGCTCAGCCTCTGGATGATGACAAACCCTACAACTCTATCTAAGAGTACAGAGCAAAATCAATGATTCGTGGCTAGCAAGCAATGACCGACATAAATCACATTACCTAGCATGATACTACAACTTAAGCAGGAATCATAAGCATGCTGGCAGAACAAACCTAGCATGGCACTAACATGTAAAATCAGGCAAACATGCTAGCAAGAGATCAAACAACTGCTCTATCTCTAACATGCTCATAACAGTAAACAGGCATACAAGGCACAATCGAGATATATCGCAGGGCCCACACAACCACGGTAAGAAATCCTTACCTGGAACAAGCAGAAAAACAATAATTATAATAAATCAACGAACGACCCTCGAGCCTCTAATTGATCCCGAACAGCCTGAACAATCAAATAAAACACCCAAATTCAAATACACAAAACAGCCCAATAAATACAATAACTAGCAGCCAACAAATCCGGGCCCAACGAAGAAAAGACTCAGGAAATACCATCCGAGAAGCCACAAGGCTCGGGCCAAGCCAACAAACAACAAGCAGCAGGCAGGGGTTGGGCGGGCTGGCGCAGCGCAGCAGCTTCTTGTGTGTGCGCTGCCTTGAAGCACGCGCAGGGGCGCCGGGGAGGGAGAGCAGCTGGCTTGGCGCTGGCGCTGGCGCGGTTTGGCACAGGGGACGGCGTGCGGGCGCGAGCTCGGCAAGCACACGGACGCGCGCGGGGCGACGAGCTACAGGGCGCTCAAGCGCGAGCGACACGAGCTACAGGACAGTCGGGCTGGCACGGCACGGCACGGGGCTGGGCGATGCGGACCAGGGCGAGCTGGCTCGGGGACGGCCTAGGCGATGTTGGGGCAGGGGCAGGGGCAGGGGCGATCGGCACAGGGCAGGGGCGAGCAAGGCTGGGCTCGGCGCGACCTGGCGAGCTGGGCGCTGGGGTTGGTCTACCAGGGGCGAGCTCGGGCGGCCAGGGGGCTCAGGCTGGGCGGCCAGGGTGGGCGAGCTGGGCTGGCTCGGGCAGGGAGGTGAGGGGCCAAGGGGGGGCTCGGGTTGGAGGAGAGAGAAAGGAAAAAATGGGGGAAAAATGGGATTTTCTTTTTCTTTTCTTTTCTTTTTCTCTTTTATTAATTTTCCATCCTTAACCAAATAAATCCAATTTTCCAATTTTCCAAAAATCCTTAAAATCCTTAAATCCCATTTCCCGGCTTCCTCCTTCGAGACCCGACTGAAGCAACCTTTTCCAATCAATAAATCTCACTTAAATCAACCTCCCAAATCAACACTGAGGGCCCGGCTCGAATCCTGAAGGAAACACCCAAACAACCATCACTTTGCCCAAAACCCAAATCACAACCGAACTCCCAAACGAATAGCCCAAACATCTCGGGACTCGCATGACCACCAACAAACAAGCCTCAACAAAGCGCGGAGGCGCCTCGAAGCCACGAAAATCCACAAATCCTGCCCGGGGAGCAAAAAGACCAAAATACCCCTAAGGGTCAAAATAGCTCTAACGGCCCAACCGAACCACTGAATCTGAACCAGAAGCTCCTCGAGAACCGGGATAGAAACCTGGGACGTTACAATACTCCCTCCTTATAAGACTTTCGTCCTCGAAAGTCCTAAGACGAAACGGCTTTTTGAATACTCCACTGATTCCTAGCCAACTGAACTTCTCGGCTAAGACAACACTAGCCCATCTTCGAGAACCAAACCCTCTACTAATCCAACACTGAACACCTCTCTAAGGTGTTACTCTCAGCAATCTCGCAGACTGGGCACAAGCTCCAAAACTCAACGCCACGCACTGGCGTAACTTCTCTAAATGCCCACAGCTGTTATCAAACAGCCTCAACTCTACACCATGCTGGCCAAACAACTGAACCTTTCAGGTTCCAGAAACCAAACAGCTTACTCTTGCTTCACAAGAGACCAGCGAACCACAAAGCTTGCCTAAAGCCTTAACGAAAAACAATCAAACCACCAACTGGCGATTGATCCAAAAAGGCAAACGTTTCCAACTAGCACGAGCTGAAACTTCAGCTACGGCCAACCCTAAATGGCCAAAAACCAGGCACAGGCTCCACTCGGCCTAGCCAACAAACTGAAGCCTCTCAACGGCCGAACGCAAACTTTTCCATGCAAACCTACTAGCAACTGGCCAAAGAAATATTGCCAGGCAAGGAAACAACCAATTTTTCCTCTCATGGAAAATCTCTGTAACGACCCAGGTTTTTCTTCCCGGTCTTCCAGGTATGCCCTAGGGGTAATTTGGTAATTTGGTCGGGCCGTCATGGTCGTTTATGTCTTTTCCAGCTACTAAAATTATTGGATGGTTTATGTAGGTTTTTTGGAGGAGTTTGAGGTTTGGTTTGAGCAAGGTTTGATGCAAAAGTAAAAATAAAGGAAATTGTGCTTTGCAGTAGGGGTTTGAACCGGGTCTCTGGGAAGCTTGTAGAGAGGTGTGCCAATTGAGCCATTAGGTGCTCTTGTTGCTCTTTCTGCATCACATCTTAGTTAACCTTGGATTTTGGAGTTTTGGTGCATTTGGTTAAATGAAATAGAATTAGATTATTCCATCTTCTTCTCCAAAACACCTCTTGGCCGCCCAAGCTCTCCATCTCCATAGCCTTGCCGATTCTTCATCCTTGCATCTCCTTGGGTTCGATCATCATCATTAGGGTAAGTCTTCGTCTTCTTCATCTTCTCATTTGGGTGTTTCTTTGGCGAATGTAAGAAAAAGGGTTTGTGTGTGTGTGTGTTGTGCGGCCCGGTAGGAGGTCCAAAGACCGAGCTCATCGCATCGGCCCAGCTCCATCAACGGCGGCCCGCCGTCGTCGCGCACGAATCAGATCTGTCCAGAAGAATGCCAGCTCGCGTTCGTCGGCCGATCGCCTCGACGCCCGAGATCTGCATCCAGCAGTAGCATGCTCGCCGTTCGCCCAGCAGAAGAGATCGCCCGATCGCCGCGACGCCAGAGGTCCTCGCCAGCGCCCGGCTCGTCCAGCCGATCGCTCGCGCACGCCCTCGCCGTGTCCGCTTGCCGAAGCTGCTCGCCGCGCGCCGCCGCCTGAACGTTCGCCAAGCGCTCCTCGTCCTGAATTTGCTCGCCCGTGTCCGCATCGCACGCCGGCGCCGCGCGCCGCCGCCCGCGCAGACGCTCGCCGCGCGCTTCGCGCGAGCGCGCGCCGCGCGCGCTTCGCCCGACGCTTCGCCGCGCGCCGCCCGACGCTCGCTTCGCGCGCGCGCGTCCTGTTGCCGTGCCGTGCTGCAGTAGCGCAGCAGCGCGCGTCCTTGCTGCCGGTAGCGGCCAGCGTGCGTCCTTGCCGTGCCGCGCTTGCCTGCTGGCAGACCCCAAGCTCGTGTCGTCGCGCGCGTGAGTTCCGGCGAGCCGAGCTTGCTGTTCTATTGTTGTTTAGATATTTTAGATGCTGATTATTGTTGGTTTGCTAGGTTCCCGCTCGCTAGTTTGGGATTGTTCCATGACTTAGGATTTGTGTGTAAAAGTCTTCCGACCAAGGTAAGGATTTCTTACCGGGGTTGTGTGGACCTCTACTTGGTATATTTGTGATTGTTGTTTTGTATGCTGTGTATGTTTACTAGCATGTTTAGCCTAGGTGCTCTGCATTCAATTCTGATGGCATGAACTCTTGTATTGTTTCTCATGTTAGCCCATGCTAGGTTGTTCTATTCTAGCATGTTCGATATCTGTTCTTGCTTCGTAGTATCATGCTAGGCTCCTTGTATCTGTTGAGCACGTATTGGACTGCATTGATTGAATTGTTATTATTATTATTGTTAAGGTTTAGAATTCGTGTAGATAGCATCATCCGGGCCCGATGCATAAAGTATCTTGCATCTATGGCAAGGACGTTCGAGACAGATTCTCCGTCCTTGGACCCCGTGAGGGATTAGCTATCCCAACCGGTAGGCCCCGCAATCTTGGGTGAGGGTGGCGGATCGTTAAATGCCCCAACGGTCGGGATGATGACTTGGCATTGCCTCGCCCCCGGCGATCGACACGTCCTCGGCGTGTTCGGCCGTAGCCCTTGATTGCCACTGTTAGGGCAAGGACCGCTTCACGGTGTAAGCCTACCACGACCGGTTCCTTAGCCTCAGTGTGCGGTGGTACAGTGACATAGTTCACGTGTCCAGTCTCACACCCTATGTCGGTGACACCGATCCGAGAGATTTAGTTAGGCATGGTGGTGAACACGGGCGGCTTGCCACTAGACCCGACACCCCCGAGTTTGCGAGTAGCATGCGGTGCGCGCTTACGCTCATTCTGGCGCCGATCGAGAGCTCCTCGGGATCTTGAGCGAGTGCACCTTTCGTATCGGCGATGAGACGGCCGAGGCCGGGACTTGTTCCCGTATAGTGCGTTTAGTGTGTTGTGGTATTTTCCGGACTAAGACCACGAGATGGCATCCGAGGTCCAAGTGTGGACTTAATTTGTGTGCTCCGCTCGTGTTTGTACTCATAGCTTGCATACATTCTTCTAGATGATCTTGTATATCGTATTGTACCCGGTTGGGGATTCTTCTTTGGTAATTCGTTACTCACCCTTATTCGTGGTTTTCCACAGGTAATCAAGGCGGGAGACAGGATGGTGAAAGGGAAGCCGTGATCATGGAATCTGCTGTCATCTCGATTGTTTTATTTTAATTATCATGACTCTTCACTTTTTATTATTTCCCTGAATGCATGTAGACGGGCACAGAGCCCCGAGGATGTTTTCTTACGTTTTATGGATTCCGGCATATTGGTACTTGTGGATTGTTTTAATGGTTTAAATAAATCTACGATCAGAGTGTGCTTTTAGAAATGTATGTTTTGGTTGTTGAATGTTTCTGTTTTTACTTGGAATCCGAAATGTATTTTTCATAATGTCTTTTATTTTCACTACATGCATTGGGGTAAAGGCCCATTTAGAGCCCCTTTTTGGGGGTCTTTCTGATTGGTATCGAGCTCGAGTCATAGATTCTGTAGACCGACCCTTTTGTTGTAGGTCGTTTTCCATGATCATCAAGACTCCGGCGGTCATCAGTACGCCTAGATTTATTGTTTTAGAAAGGAAAAGGGTTAAGAATTTACAATACCTATCATCTAGTGTATGCCTTGTTTGGTGTTGTGGAATGGTGACAGTGCGAGTTTTGATTCGTTGTTGGTTTGGATGTAGATCGCCAAAGATGCTACCACCCGCATCGGGAGAGGAGGTTCGAGAGCGGTCGAGGTATCGGGATCGGATCGATCTGCGCAGGACATCGTCCCAAGCCGACATCGATGGCATTCCACCAAAGCGGCTCCTCCTGTTACGCCTAGAGCGGGCGTTGAGGCGATCGAGCGCCGTGAGATCGCCTCTGGAGGAGCAGAGTTTGCCGAGTCTATGAGGGCTTTTATGGTCAGCATGTTGAGTGACCAGAGGGCGAGACCCGTGCCTTGTTGGCGCGCGGCCGGGAAGAGTCCCGAGCCCGGATCGAGCGGTGACTCGATTGGTTCAGTGAGCTCAAGTAGCACCTCGGCTCCACAGAGCAAGTAGCCCCAGAGGCGATATGGCAGAGGTGCCGAGGAATTGGGTAGGTGGTGAAGGATTTTGTGAAGTGGAAGCACGAGAAGTTTGATGCCACCGGTGATGCGTTAGCGGCGGCCAGTGGATTGCCCATTTGGAGTACACCTTCACGATCATGGTGTGCCCCGATATTCGAGAGGCCGAGATGTGCGGCTCATGTCTTTGGGAGGCACAATGAGATGGTGGTGGGAGTCCACCTTGAGCGAGAGACCAGTGGGTCTCCACCCGCTACTTGGGAGTTCTTCAAGGTGAGTTCAAGGTAAAGTTCATCGGTGATGAGGCTCGAGAGAAGATGGTGGAGCTCTTCCAAACACAAGCGGGTTCGATTCCATTGAGGAATATGAGCGCAAGTTCTCGAGTATGGATATTTTGCTCCTCGGTTGATTGCCACCCCGGAGTGAAGATTCGGAAGTTCATATCCGGATTGAGGCAGGTGTTTCCCGAGATGTCGGGGCTCAGCCCCCGACACTTATGCTAGGGCCCATCGATTAGCCACGATCTATAATGGGAAGTATCCTGCTTTGGCGGGTTGTTGCCGCTCTGTTCAGCCGTCTGTCCCAAAGCAGTGTGGGGCGTAAGAGGAAGTTTGACTTTCGGGAGGCGGCGCGCGCCAAGGGCGATTTCAGCACAGAGATCGGAGAGCTCCAGTCCGTTTCCGGCCGACAGCGAGGAGGACCCAGGCGATTTCCGCTTGTGCTACTTGTGGGAAAGTCCACGCGAGCTTGTCGGCTGGACCTAGATTGTGCTACCGTTGTGGTAGAGAGGGGCACATGGCCCGTTTTTGTGATCGGCCAGCTATGGCGGCTCGGCCAATACAGCAAGCAGTAGGTCGAGTGTTTGCTACGACCCGTCGAGGCCGAGCGTCACGGATGCCGCTGTGGCAGGTACGCTTCTTGTTTTAGATCACTGCGCATTTGTCTTGTTTGATTCTGGTTCTACGCATTCATTTGTATCTGTGTTGTTTGCTGAGCATGCTAAGTTGAGTCTAGAGCCTCTAGGTTTTGAGTTATCTGTTGCAACTCCTTCGGGAGTTAGTATGTTGGCTAGAGATAAGATTAAGGATGGCCGGATCGAGATATCCGGAGAGTTGCTTGTGGCTACGCTCATAGTTCTGCCTATGAGCGGTTTTGATGTGATTCTTGGTATGGAGTGGTTGTTTTGCTAACCACGCGTTGATTGACCGCCACGGAAAGAAGTAGTGTTCAGCCGCGCGGTCGCCCGACTTTAAGTTTCGTGGAGTCCAAGGTGGAGTTTGCCCGCCGATGGTGTCACCGTGAAAGCTCGTCGTTTGCTAGCTCATGGAGCTTGGGGCTATCTAGCCAAGTTATGCGGGAAGAGCCGCCTCCGCTGTCTGTTGATCAGTGCCTGGTCGTGCAGGAGTTCGCGGATGTGTTTCGAGGAGTTCTGGGGTTGCCCCCAAAGAGAGAGGTTGACTTCATTATTGAGCTCGAGCAGGACCCTCCCTATCTCGAAGGCTCCGTGATCGCATGGCGCCCGTGAGTTAAAGGAATCGAAGATTCGATTTGCAGGAGATGTTAGACCGAGGGTTCATCCGTCCAAGTGTGTCCCCGTGGGGGCACGATTACATTTGTGAAAAAGAAGGATGGTTCTATGCGCTTGTGTATTGATTACCGCGAGCTTAATAAGGTGTGATGAAGAATAAGTATCCGTTGCCCGTATCGATGATTTGTTCGATCGGCTTCAGGAGCTTCACGTGTTCTCCAAGATAGATTCGAGATCCGGTTACCATCGATTTGCGGATCGGGGATGCCGACATTCCTAAGACGACTTTCAGTCCGGATATGGTCACTATGAGTTTGTGGTTATGTCGTTTGGATTGACCAATGCCCCGGCCGCGTTCATGGACATGATGGATAGGGTGTTCAAATCATTTTTGGACAGCACCGTCATCGTGTTCATTGGCGATATTCGATTTATTCGAGGTCTAAAGAAGACCATGCAGAGCATTTGAGGCGAGTATTGGCGGCTTTGAGGAAAACCACTTTATGCGAAGTTTTCCAAATGTGATTTGGTTGGAGCGGTGGCCTTCCTAGGCCACGTGGTTTCGAGAGATGGTATAGCCGTGGACCCCGCGAAGATTGAGGCCGTGAGTTCATGGGCCAAGCCGACTTCAATTGCCGAGATTCGCGACTTTACGGGTTTGGCGAGGTTACTACCGTCGGTTCGTCAAGGACTTTTTCGCTTTAGCCTCGCCCCTCACTCGTCCGACGAGGAAGGGTGTCGAGTTTGTTTGGGACAGCAGTGTGATGAGAGCTTTGCCGAGGCTCAAGCGCAGATTTGACTTCGGCACGGTGTTGGCGATCCGGAGGGGACAGTGGTTTCGTGGTCTACTGATGATGCTTCCAAGTTTGGATTAGGTTGTGTGTTGATGCAAGACGGGAAGGTCATTGCCTATGCTTCCCCCGTCATTTGAAGCCGTATGATGAGAACTACCCGACTCATGATATGGAGTTGGCGCAGTGGTGTTTGCAATCGAAGATTTGGAGGCATTACCGTATGGTGAGCGGATTCAGATGTTTACCGATCACCGAGCCTCAAGTATCTGTTTACTCGAAGGAGTTGAATATGAGGCGAGGAGATGGTTAGAGTTGGTAAAGGATTATGACTGTGAGATTTTGTACCATCCGGGTAAAGCCAACGTAGTGGCCGATGCTTTGAGCAGAAAAGACGCCGCACTCTGCGGCGTTGTTGAGTTTCAGCCCGATTTTGAGAGAGAGTTCGAGCGGGCCGAGGTTGCGAGTGTTGTTGGGAGAGGTTACCGCTGAGGGTAGCTCGATTGACTATTCGGCCGTCGATTCGGCGATGGATTATAGACACCGGTTGGGTGACCCCGCACTTAAGAGATTGGTTGTGAGTCGATCTTGACGGTGACTTTGACTTTGTGTATTCACCGCGGTGGGTTGACTTATAGAGGTCGGTTGTGTGTTCCGGACATTGCAGTTTCATGAGCCGAGTTGCTCTCGGAGGCCCACAGTTCCCCTTTTGCTTGGCACCCAGGGGTACTAAGATGTATCGGGACCTTAAGCGGACCTTACGGTGGATGGGGATGAAGAGAGATGTGGCAGAGTTTGTCGGTAGGTGTCTCACTTGTCGCAAGTGAAGGCACCCAGCAGAGGCCACCTGGTTTGTTGCGACCATCGAGTGTACCCAGTGGAAATGGGAAGAGATCTCCATGGACTTTATCTCTGGTTTGCCAAGGACTCGAGGAAGTTCTCTCGGATTTGGGTGATAGTCGACCGTTTGACCAAGAGCGCACACTTCATTCCGGTGAGAGACACTTATACCGTGAGCAGTGGGCGCACTGGTTTTGGAGCGAGATCATCCGTTATCATGGTGTACCGGTGAGGATTGTGTCCGATCGTGACTCGCGGTTCACTTCTCGTTTCGAGAGCGCCCGAGAAGGGTTTGGGCACAGAGTGCGATTTCAAAGATGACTTTTCACCCTCGAGACGGATGGTCGATCGAGAGAGTGAATCGATTCTCGAGGATATGTTGAGGGCTTGTGTGTTGGATTTCCGAGCGATTGGGACCGATGATCAGTACTTGATGGAGTTTGCCTACAACAACGATTACGATCGGCGATCGAGATGGCTCCATTCGAGGCATTGTATGGTAAGCGTTGTCGGTCCCCGTGTTTCGGGAAGAGGTTGGTGATAGACGAGTTTTGGGTCCCGAGTTACCGCAGTTGACCAATGGTGCGTCTGAGAAGATTAGAGCTCGTATGTTGACACACTTTCAGAGCAGGAGAGAAGAGTTACGCCGATGTTCGGCGTCGAGATTTGGAGTTTGAGGTTGGTCAGCATGTGTTCCTTAAGGTTGCTCCGATGCGAGGTGTTACGAGGTTTGGTAAGCGTGGGAAGTTGAGTCCCCGTTTTGTTGGTCCATTTGAGATCCTAGAGAGGATTGGCAGAGTTGCTTACCGGTTAGCCCTACCTCCGTCACTATCGTGCGGTGCATAGTGTTTTTCATGTATCGATGTTGAGGCAAGATGTGCCGGACCGTCGCACATTGTGGACTTTGAGCCTTTGCGGTGAATGAGGATTTGAACTTCGAGGAGAAGCCGGTGAGGATCCTTGCCTTTGAGACCAAGACGTTGCGTAATCGCGAGATTCGTTTGGTAAAGGTTCGATGGAAGAATCGGGGTTCCGAGGAAGCCACTTGGGAGCGGGAAGACGAGATGAGGTTGCACTACCACGAGTATTTTTTGTTCTTAAGGACTTTCGAGGACGAAAGTCATAAAAAGGAGGGAATATTGTAACGACCAGGTTTTTCTTCCCGGTCTTTCGGGTATGCCCTAGGGGTAATTTGGTAATTTGGTCGGGCCGTCATGGTCGTTTATGTCTTTTCCAGCTACTAAAATTATTGGATGGTTTATGTAGGTTTTTGGAGGAGTTTGAGGTTTGGTTTGAGCAAGGTTTGATGCAAAAGTAAAAATAAAGGAAATTGTCTTTGCAATGGGGTTTGAACCCGGTCTCTGGGAAGCTTGTAGAGAGGTGTGCCAATTGAGCCATTAGGTGCTCTTGTTGCTCTTCTCGCATCACATCTTAGTTAACCTTGGATTTTGGAGTTTTGGTGCATTTGGTTAAATGAAATAGAATTAGGTTATTCCATCTTCTTCTCCAAAACACCTCTTGGCCGCCCAAGCTCTCCATCTCCATAGCCTTGCCGATTCTTCATCCTTGCATCTCCTTGGGTTCGATCATCATCATTCGGGTAAGTCTTCGTCTTCTTCATCTTCTCATTTGGGTGTTTCTTTGCCGAATGTAAGAAAAAGGGGTTTGTGTGTGTGTGTGTTGTGCGGCCACCGAGGAGGTCCAAAGACCGAGCTCATCGCATCGGCCCGGCTCCGTCAGCGGCAGCCCCGCCGTCGCACGCCCAGATCTTTCAGCAGCCGCAGCTCGCCGTTCGTCAAATCCGGCCGATCGCCGCGACGCCCAGATCATCAGCAAGCAGCGGCTTCGCCGTTCGCCAAAGAAGAGATCGCCCGATCGCTCAGACGCCAGAGGTCTCGCCGGCGCCGGCTCGTCCAGCCGATCGCCGCGACGCCCTCGCCGTGTCGCTTGCCGAGCTGCTCGCCGCGCAGCGCCGCCTAGAGCGTTCGCGCGCGCGCGTCCTGCTGAAGCCGCTGCTCGCCGTGTCCGCATCGCACGCGCGCGGCGCGCGCGCCGCGCCGCCCGAGCGCTCGCCGCGCGCCGCGCCGCCGCGAGCGCTCGCCCGCGCGCCTTCGCCGCGACGCTTTCGCGCGCGCGCGCGCGTGCCGTGCCGTGCCGTGCGGCAAGCAGCCGGCAGCAGCGTCCTTGCCGTGCTGGGCAGCGCAGCCAGCGCCCGTCCTTGCCGTGCCCGGCTTGCTGCTGAGCCCCAAGCTCGTGTCGTCGCGCGCGTGAGTTCCCGAGCCGAGCTTGTTGTTCTATTGTTGTTTAGATATTTTAGATGCTGATTATTGTTGGTTTGCTAGGTTCCCGCCGCTAGTTCGGGATTGTTCGCAGACTTAGGATTTGTGTGTAAAAGTCTTCCGACCAAGGTAAGGATTTCTTACCAGGGGTTGTGTGGACCTGCGGTATATTTGTGATTTTTGTTTTGTATGCTGTGTATGTTTACTAGCATGTTTAGCCTAGGTGCTCTGTTTCAATTCTCGATGGCATGAACTCTTGTATTGTTTCTCATGTTAGCCCATGCTAGGTTGTTCTATTCTAGCATGTTCGATATCTGTTCTTGCTTCGTAGTATCATGCTAGGCTCCTTGTATCCATTGAGCACGTATTGGATTGCATTGATTGAATTGTTATTATTATTATTGTTAAGGTTTAGAATTCGGGTAGATAGCATCATCCGGGCCCGATGCATAAAGTATCTTGCATCTATGGCAAGGACGTTCGAGACAGATTCTCCGTCCTTGGACCCCGTGAGGGATTAGCTATCCCAACCGGTAGGCCCCCGCAATCTTGGGTGAGGGTGGCGATCGTTAAATGCCCCAAGCGGTCGGGATGATGACTTGGCATTGCCTCGCCCGCGGCGATCGACACGTCCTCGGCGTGTTCGGCCGTAGCCCTTGATTGCCACTGTTAGGGCAAGGACCGCTTCTGGTGTAAGCCTACCACGCACCGGTTCCTTAGCCTCAGTGCGGTGGTACAGTGACATAGTTCACGTGTCCAGTCTCACACCCTATGTCGGTGACACCGATCCGGAGATTTAGTTAGGCATGGTGGTGAACACGGGCGGCTTGCCACTAGACCCGGCACCCCGAGTTTGCAATGTAGCATGCGGTGCGCGCTTACGCTCATTACTGCACGATCGAGAGCTCCTCGGGATCTTGAGCAGTGCACCTTTCGTATCGGCGATGAGAGAGCAGCCGAGGCCGGGACTTGTTCCCGTATAGTGCGTTTAGTGTGTTGTGGTATTTTCCGGACTAAGACCACGAGATGGCATCCGAGGTCCAAGTGTGGACTTTAGCTGTGTGCTCCGCTCCGTGTTTGTACTCATAGCTTGCATACATTCTTCTAGATGATCTTGTATATCGTATTGTACCCGGTTGGGGATTCTTACTTGGGTAATTCGTTACTCACCCTTATTCGTGGTTTTCCACGGGTAATCAAAAGGGAGACAGGGATGGTGAAGGGGGAAGCTGTGATCATGGAATCTCTTTGTCATCTCTCGATTGTTTTATTTTAATTATCATGACTCTTCACTTTTTATTATTTCCCTGAATGCATGTAGACGGGCACAGAGCCCCGGGATGTTTTCTTACGTTTTATGGATTCCAGCATATTGGTACTTGTGGATTGTTTTAATGGTTTAAATAAATCTCTGATCAGAGTGTGCTTTTAGAAATGTATGTTTTGGTTGTTGAATGTTTCTGTTTTTACTTGGAATCCGAAATGTATTTTTCATAATGTCTTTTATTTTCACTACATGCATTGGGGTAAAGGCCCATTTAGAGCCCCTTTTGGGTCGGGTCTTTACAATCTCGGGCTGCAAGGACCAAACCATCACACAGCCACTAGCAACACAACACCTTGAGAATAACAACTCAAGGGCTAACCAACCAATGCCACGGCACCTCTGTGCCAACTCTCTCAAATGAGGCTCAGCTAATCGCCAACTGCGAAAGCACAACAACTAGAAGCAAAGCCCGAGAAAGGCTTGCTCTGCAGAACTCAACTCAAGCTCATCACAAGCAAAGCTCGCCTCCAAGCTACCACTCAACTCTTAAGTCCAACAGGCTACTCAAAGGACTTCCTCCTTTTAGCCAAGACCTAACTCATCTTGCGACTAGAAACTCCACACTCGGAACATCGCAAGGAAAATGGACCGACGAGGCTATCTCCAAAGCTAATACTTGAGGCTGGCATCCATGGTGCAACTCAACCACCATGGAAACTAGGGGGAAAAACTTCAATCCCCGAAGAACCAACAACTTTCCAGCAAAAGCTCAACTCTTAAACTGGCTGGCCTCCGCCCTTGCGGGGACAAACAACTTTCGCTTGCTAACAACACCATGCAGGGACCCTCTTGCTGGGCTAACCACTGCGCTACTCTGATCAACTACACAACTTAGGAGCTAAGCTGACTCCTCCTCAACGGGGAACGATTCCCCAGCAAGCGAACTTCTGAAGGGCAGCAAACATCACACATGCTCGCTGACTAGCTCAACCCAGGGGCAACAACAACCAACTCTCTTGGAAGCAACACCCAAGGGGAAACCTCAACCCATTGGACCACCAACCAGAACTAGCATAACTTACTCAACTGCCGAGGGAGGGGTCAGCTCCCAAAACCTCCTGACTAAAAACAAGTCCTCAGGGCAACGCCCTCTTGCTCGAACCGAGCTAGCTCTTGAAACATCAAGAGAACCAAATCTTGGTCAACACCAAGCACCAACTAGCCACCACACCGGAACCAATCCGGACTCTGCTCCAAACAAGCACTATCTTGCTAGACTGCCAAATCTGCAAGCAACTCACCCAAGGAACACTGCCTGGGTCTGACCGAGCTTTAGAGAGGCTCTCCACAACCTAGGGATCCTCTGATCACCCTCTGACACACACGGTCGTCAAAAGATCTAACAGACAACCGGCTACACGGCACAACCCTCTCCAGCATCTCATCTACGCTGGCCAACTCCAACTGCTCGAAAACCAAGAGGACCGGAGACGCTACAGAATGCGTCATCCTCCTACTCAAGCATCAGCCACGACATACCTTCTGCCCAAGGTAAGGATCCGAACAGCGCTCTTAGCCATAACGATCAGAAACTGCACGGCTTTGCTACCATCGCTCTTGTTAAGTTCCAACTGAACTCTAACCAGGCTAAGGCCAACAAGCAAAACTTGCTTAAACAACAACCCGGCTACGAGCACGACATCCTTACAACCAAAGCTAGGGCACTTGCCAAGAACTAAAGCCTTGACAACCAAAGACTGAGCACTGGGTCCTCAACACGAACCTCTCGTGGTTCTCCAAACATAAACCACGGAACGAGCTACACAAAAGTACACCGGGGTGTACAGCTCCAACTTGATCCAATGCCAACAAGGGCTCTCACACAGGGCAACCTTTGCCTCCAACTGAGCCACTACTAACCAGGGAGCAACAAGAGTTCAAACCCTCTCGGGGTCGACTCACCACGGAAAGCCACATTGGCCAACTCACCCTACAAGAGTGCATCCAACCAAGCTAAGATACCTCAAGCCAATGTGCTCACTAAATGCTCCGATCATCCATCGAACTCATGGCACTAACACTGGATCAATCACGCATCCATCGATGCCAACACTACCCATACTAGGGTAACTCAAAGGGTAGCCGAATCATGCTACCATCCACTGGCTCACAAGCTCAGAACACAGGCGCAAGAACTCGAACGCGCTAGCTCTTAACAGCCTACAACATCCTTTGTACCCAACTCTCGGTGACCCTGGAAAGCTCCTACTTTCCCTCGAAAGACCTCAAACTTGTAGTCCTCTGACTACCACCGAGCTAGATCTCTTATGCAACCCAAACAGGTGCAACCTCAGGAAATGGGTACAAGACTAGCGGGAAAGCTGAACTCTGGGCGGCCACGGAACCACCTGCACCAAAGTGCCAACTGGCCTGAAACTAGGCCTCCTCTCAAAGCCTGGTGCCAACCGGCACAACATCCTTTACAACACAAATCAGCCTTAACGAGCTTTATGCCCCTCTGAGGAAAGGGAAGGTCACACTCCAAGTGACGGGGCAATGGCACTCAACACAAGAGTCCAAACACTCGAGCAGCCTAATCTCTGGCATCTCGCCTAACAGACATGCCACGGCCTACTCCTGCATCCCTCTCGATGCTCAACAAAGCTCAGGCTAACTCCTGCATCTCACTCGATGCTCAACAAAACTCAGGCCAACTCTTGCATCTCACTCGATGCTCAACAGAAGCTCAGGCCAACTCCTCGGGTGGCAACAACTTGTTCCACACTAGGAACATCCAAATAAAAAGAGTGCTCCACACTACTAGCCCGCTGAAATCCACAGATGGATAAAACCCTGGCAAGAAAACTCCACACAACACCCTGGCTACAAGGGCACTAAAAGAACTGGCTGTACCACGACAACAGGCTTGCAAGGGGGCAAAGATGTCTCTACATCTGCCTCAAGCCACTAACACGGCAACTTGCCAATCAATTGGGTGACTGGTGGAGACTCTGCTAGTCCACCTCTCTCAAGGGACTACCACCATCAACTACTGTACCAAACAGCACAGGAATGACACATCTCGGCCTCTGAACAGCAGGGCATCCCAACACACGGATGCTAAACTCAAACCTGGCCAACTGCTTACTACTAGCAGCAGGACTTTCTAAACATCGAGCTCTACAGGCATCCACTTGCCAAACTGGGCGACTCCATCAACGCCAACATACTCGACGGCAAAAACCTGCTGATCATGCCCTCCTAGGAACCTCTGGGCTACAAGAGCTACTGACGGGGAAATGCTGAAACAAACTCTGTCAGTTGGGCTATCTGTGATCGGGACTCCCCACTGCGCGCTACAAACTGCGCCTGGGTCTCCGCTCTCTGATAGCTAAAGACCTGCCATCAAATCTCTCATGGCTGGAGCACACTCCGCTCAAGGAGTCTCACTCTGAGGCGTGCTAACCTCTACCCCCTCCACTTGGCAACTCAACTGCCAGGGCCAACTCTGGCCAACGGGCCTAACAACCCTGGGACGCGGCCTCAACATCAACACGATCAGTCCAACTCCTCGGTCGGACATGCCAAGCGTCCTGCTCCTCTGAGTGCGATCAACATACAGGGATCTGCACAAAGCACCTCCACCCTCTCACTAGGGGAAAAGCAACAACTGGGCCACAAATGGCCTACGGGAATCTAAGCTCTGCCTCCCTCTGGGTGCGATCGACACGCTAGCGATCTGCACAAAGCATAAATGCTGGCCCACACTGGGGCTCTCACTGCTCAACAAACTGCTCGCACTGCGGAAAGTTGGCATGATGGCTCTCTAAGACCAAACCAACAACGAGTCAGAACCTGCTCGTCTCCGCTCCATAACTCTACACAAGGCATAAAAGCTAGATGAAAAGTATTGTAAATTCTTAACCCTTAGCTTAATTGAACTCAGACAAACCTGGAGGCCGTGGAGTGCTGATGATCATGGGAGAAACAACCTACAAAGCAGGTTAGTCTACAGAATCTATGACTCTGTGCTCTGATACCAACTGTGACGAACCCGACCCAAAACATGGTCCTAAACCGGGGTTCTCACTCAGCATGCAAGTTAAATATGATAACAAGCGGTTTAGTGCTCATATTTAAAAAACCATTCAAAACATATGAGAAGGGGGAACCCTTAAAACATAAACAACAGTTTTCATTTAAACAATCCAACGAAGTAAAACAACATGGCCAGTATTTATAAAAATATACAATACAATTTAAACCACGTTTTAAACAATGTTCCCCTAGGACTCCTGTCCATCTACATGCTGAATAAACAATGCAATAATAAATGACAGAGTGCCGGCGGCTCCCCATGATCAATCGGCTCCTCCGCTAGCCATCCCGGTGTTGTCCCAAGCTACCTGAAAGATAAATAAGGGTGAGTATAAAGATACTCAGTAAGAATCCCCAACCGGGGTACAATACGATACACCAGTCATCTAGCACCTCAACATGCAAGCAAACAGCTATCAACACAGATCATAGCTCAACAAGCTCATAAAACAAGATCTGGAGCCATCGGAAGTCTCTTACTTCCGGCCTAACTGGGATTGGATACACTGACCAATCCTGGGACATCACCGAGGTATCTGTCACTCGGGGGGAAATACACTGATCCCTAGAATGTCCTCAAGGGCCTCCTTGCCCTTGCACTAATCTGGACTTACGGGAGAGTACCCGAAGTCAGGCTCTAACGGAAAGAATGGTGTACTCACGACATTAGCCCGGGGGAGCTCTCCGAACCGGCAACTAACGCGTGTGCGCGCACACCGCATGCTCTCTATAGCCGGCGTAAATGCGGGGGCCTAAGGGCAAACTACGCGGGCCAGGTGCACATGCCTATGACTTGGAAGCGGTGTCACTGATCACAGTAGCGCGAGGCCCTCGGCGCTCATCATGCGGCTGATCCACCGACCTGAAGCTAAGAACCGGCCAAGGTAGGCTTACACCGTTGGCAGGGTTCCGCTCTAGCAGGCTACAAACTAGGCTATTGCCAAAGTGGGTAGCTAAGTTCACAACCGGCGGGTCAGGGGGGGGGTAGCAAGATACGTTATGCTTCGCACACTTTACTCTCGATCAGTGGGGACAAAGTACGTTATGTCCGCTCAGCCTCTAGATGATGGCAAACCCTACAACTCTATCTAAGAGTACAGAGCAAAATCAATGATTCCTGGCTAGCAAGCAATGACCGACATAAATCACATTACTTAGCATGATACTACAACTTAAGCAGGAATCATAAGCATGCTGGCAGAACAAACCTAGCATGGCACTAACATGTAAAATCAGGCAAACATGCTAGCAAGAGATCAAACAACTGCTCTATCTCTAACATGCTCATAACAGTAAACAGGCATACAAGGCACAATCGAGATATATCGCAGGGCCCACACAACCACGGTAAGAAATCCTTACCTGGAACAAGCAGAAAAACAATAATTATAATAAATCAACGAACGACCCTCGAGCCTCTAATCGATCCCGAACAGCCTGAATAATCAAATAAAACACCCAAAATCAAATACATAAAACAGCCCAATAAATACAATAACCAGCAGCCAACAAATTCGGGCCCAACGAAGAAAAGACTCGGGAAATACCATCCGAGAAGCCACAAGGCTCGGGCCAAGCCAACACACAACAAGCAGGCTGTCGGCAGGGGCTGGGCTGGCTGGGCGCAGGCGCTGCGCGCGCTGGGGCGCAGACACGGGCGCAGGGGCGCGCTGGGCGAGGGAGAGCAGCTGGCTGGGCGCTGGCGCGGCGCGGCTCGGCACAGGGGAGGGCGTGAGGGCGCGAGCTCGGCAAGCACAGGGACGCGCGTGGGGCGACGAGCTACAGGGCGCTTGGGCGCGAGCGACACAAGCTACAGGACACCCGGGCTGGCACGGCACGGCACGGGGCTGGGCGACTCAGACCAGGGCGAGCTGGCTCGGGGACGGCCTGGGCGACGTTGGGGCAGGGGCAGGGGCGATCGGCACAGGGCAGGGGCGAGCAAGGCTGGGCTCGGCGCGACCTGGCGAGCTGGGCGCTGTGGTTGGGCGACGAGGGGCGAGCTCGGGCGACCAGGGGGCTCAGGCTGGGAGTCTAGGGTGGGCGAGCTGGGCTGGCTCGGGCAGGGAGGTGAGGGGCCAAGGGGGGAGGCTCGGGTTGGAGGAGAGAGAAAGGGGAAAATGGGGGAAAAATGGGATTTTCTTTTTTTTTTCTTTTCTTTTTCTCTTTTATTAATTTTCCATCCTTATCCAAATAAATCCAATTTTCCAATTTTCCAAAAATCCTTAAAATCCTTAAATCCCATTTCCCGGCTTCCTCCTTCGAGACCCGACTGAAGCAACCTTTTCCAATCAATAAATCTCACTTAAATCAACCTCCCAAATCAACACTGAGGGCCCGGCTCGAATCCTGAAGGAAACACCCAAACAACCATCACTTTGCCCAAAACCCAAATCACAACCGAACTCCCAAACGAATAGCCCAAACATCTCGGGACTCGCAGCCACCAACAAACAAGCCTCAACAAAGGCATGAGCTGCCTCGAAGCCCTGAAAATCCACAAATCCTGCCTGGGGAGCAAAAAGACCAAAATACCCCTAAGGGTCAAAATAGCTCTAACGGCCCAACCGAACCACTGAATCTGAACCAGAAGCTCCTCGAGAATCGGGATAGAAACCTGGGCCGTTACATTATATCTCTCTATTTGTACTTGCGGAACCTTATATGTTGTGTGCATGGTCCCACCACTTTACCTGCCTAGTACGTTTGAAGGGGGGTCAGTTATGCCTTACCTAACTTTGAGACTACTAGAAGAGGCCACTGGGACAGATGAAGGCGCAGAGGAATGCATGTCGGTGAGCCTACATGCATTTAGTGGGGATGTTGTCTGCAGGCACGTGGGTCCTCCCGCATGCTCAGGTTAGCAGTTGGCGCCCCGAGTACGAGGTGTAGGGACCCTGTAGTTTCCCTCACTCGTGACTCTACCTGCAGGTTCAGGTGATTGTTAACGGTGTTGTGTTCGGCCGTGCTGACAAGACTGTGTGTCGTAGTCTTGACTCGAGGTTTAGGGATCATGTGTGCTTTTCCACACTTGTGGTCTTCCCCGACAGGGTCAGGTGACTCTTTTGGCCTACGTGTATGCCTTGCGGATACGCTATCAGACTTGCGCAGCGAGAGCGTGGCGGGTCCCTGATGTAAGCTAGGCTACCCCAAGGGCATTGGGGTATGTCTCTGTTGATACGCTAAATGGAGCTACGCAGCGAAAGCGTAGTGGGTCCCTAGCGTAGACCAGGTTACCCCGAGAATTTAAAGTATGTCTCCGCGAGCACAGCGTGGTGGGTCCTTGATAGATCAGGCTACTCGAGGCATTCGTGTATGTCTCCGCTGATGCAGTTTGGCGGGTCCTTGGCAAAGGTCAGGCTACCCCGAAATCATTGTGATTGCCCGCTTACGACACGGTATGGGACGTGTTCGACCCGAGGTTTAGGGAACTTGTGTGTTCTCCTCACTCGGGGTCTTTGCTCTGGCCTTGGTCAGATGATTGTTCGGCATTTACCCATGCCTTGCTCACGGCTTGCACGCCGTTGTTTGACATTGTCTGCTCATGACCGGCCCGAGGACCAGGCACACTTGAGCAAGGCATTTAGCTTCAGCTGTCGTACCTTCTAACTTGTTTCTGTATACATGCTTAACCCTATAGTGGGGCTCCTTACTGGATATATTTCAATATACTCACCCCTTACATTTCAGGTACTGAACCATTCAGAGGTGGCTAGGCTGGGAGCTACATGGATCATGGACACGGTGTCAACATTTCTTTTTCGTATTGTTTACTTGTGTCGACATTATGTTTCATGTTTTAAACTCTACTGAACCATATTTATTTTGAACTTTCGGGATCCCGAACTATGTTTTTATGTTTTCGAACTAGCAGTACTATTTTTCATGTTGTATGATTTTTTGTTGGGAAAACACATGCGATTATTAAATTGGTTTTGAGAATTTTAATATGCATGCACCCGTAACATCTCATTATAGTATTTTAAGAAGTCGGGTCGTTACAATATCCATGTATAGAATTGGAAATTTTAATAATTTTAAAACACAAAATTTTTCTTTTTTATACTTTATAACCAATTTTTTTTAAGAACCCAAAAGTTTTAAGTTTAGAATCTTTGATGATAAACAAATTGCAACTCTTTGTTTTTAGACTATTAAACTCAATTTTTTCACTAAGTAGTAAAATTTTATGGGTCAAATGTTCGTGTATTTAACTCTACATTGAGTTTCCTAACAGAACGTTACAATAAAAAGGAAAATATTACCCTCTAACTTTGATCACAAAACCCCAAAACACGTTGACTAAACCCCAAGAAATTCATATCTTTCGAATAAAAAATCATTTTTTTTATAAAGTTAATGTGCGAAAGTAGTTCAAATATTTATCGCTATCTTATGCACCATTTCCTATTTGTGTCTAAAATTTGAAATTTTGATAATTGTAATACACAAAAGTTTTCTTCTTCATAATTTAAAACCAAATTTTTTTAACCAAAAACTTTTAATTTTTTAATTTTTCACATAAAAAAATCCCGACTTTTTGTTCTTAGACTACTAAACTCACTTTTTTTGCTTAGTATTCTAATTTTGCAGGCAAATGTTCGTGTGTTTTAGTCTAATGGAGTGTCCTCACAACACCATTACATTAAAAAGAAAAAAAAAATCCCTTCTAACTTTAATACAAAAACCCCAAAACACGTTAGACTAAAAAACACGAAATTCTAATCTTTCGAACTAAAACAAAATTATTTTTTATAAAGTTAATATGGGCAAATAGTTTAAACATTTATCGCCGTCTTCTCCACCATTTCCTATCCTTGCCTAAATTCTTAAGTTTTGATAATTTTAAAACACAAAATTTTTCCTTTTTATACCTTAAAACATATTTGTTTTAAAGCATAAAATAATAAATTTTTCAAACATTTTTATTTAAAAAGTCAACCTTTTTTGTTTCTAGACTATTAAACTCATTTTTTTTGTTGAGTATTTAAATTTTGTGGTCTAGATGTTCATGTATTTTAGTCTACATTGAGTTTCATCGCCAACATCGTTACAATAAAAAGAAAAATATTACCTCCTAGCTTTGATCCTTACATGCAAAAACCCGTCTGAGTAAAACCCACAATATTCTTATCTTTCAAACTAACACAAAATTATTTTTATAAGTTAATGTGTGCAAGTAGTTCAAACATTTATCGCTGTCTTATGCACCATTTTCTATATGTGGCTAAAATTTTAATTTTGATAATTGTAGAATACAAAACTTTCTTCTTCATACTTTAAAACCAATTTTATTTTTAAATACAAAATTTTAAATTTTTTAATCTTTGATATTAAAAAAATCGTAACCTTTTTATTTTAGACTATTAAACTCATTTTTTTCGCTGAGTACTTGAATTTTGTGGGTCAAATGTTTGTGTATTTTAGTCTATATGGAGTTTCCTCACAACACCAATGCCATAAAAAAGAAAAAATTCCATTCTAACCTTGATCCTCAAACCCCAAAACACGTTGACTACAATGCATCAAATTCTAACCTTAACTAACACAAAATAATTTTTTTTCTAACGTTAATGTGTGTATGTTGTTCAAACATTTATCGCTATCTTCTACGCCACGTGTAGAAAATTGAAAATTTTGCTAATTTAAAAAGACAACTTTTTTTTATCATTTAAAACCAATTTTCTTAAACCATAAAGTTTTAATTTTTGAATATTTAATATTAAAAAAATCATAACGTTTTTTTCTTTTGACTATTAAGCTCACTTTTTTCGGTAAGTATTTTAATTTTGTAGGTCAAATTTTCATGTGTTTTAGTCTACATGGAGTTCTCTCACAACACCGTTGCAACAAAAAGAAAATATTCCATTCTAACCTTGATCTTGGAACCCCGAGCACATTGACTCCAACGCATGAAATTTTAATCTTTCGAACTAACACAAAATCAATTTTTATAAAGTTAATGTGTGCAACTAGTTTAAACATTTATTAATGTCTCGTGCACCATTTCCTATTTGTGTCTAAAATTTGAAATTTTGATAATTTTGAAACACAAAATTTTTCTTCTTTATACTTTATAACCAATTTTTTTAAACCAAAAACATTTAATTTTTTAATTTTCGATAAAAAATCCCGACTTTTTTCTTAGACTATTAAAATCACTTTTTTCGCTTAGTATTCTAATTTTGCTAGCAAATGTTCGTGTGTTTTACTCAACATGGAATGTCCTCACAACACCATTCCATTAAAAAGAAAAAAAATCCCTTCTAACTTTAATTACTAAAACCCCAAAACACACGAAATTCTAACTTTCCAACTAAAACAAAATTATTTTTTATAAAGTTAATGAGGGCAAGTAGTTTAAACATTTATTGCCGTCTTCTCCACCATTTCCAATCCATGCCTAAAATTTTAAATTTTGATGATTTTAAAACACAAAAGTTTTCGTTTTTATACCTTAAAACGAATTTGTTTTAATGCATAAAAGTAATAATTTTTCAAACTTTTATATTAAAAAAATCGAAACCTTTTGTTTCTAGACTACTAAACTCACAATTTTTTGCTGAGTATTTAAATTTTGTGGTTCAAATATTCGTGTATTTTAGTCTACATTAAGTTTCCTCACCAACACCGTTACAATAAAAAGGAAAATATTACGTACTAACTTTGATAGTAAAATACAAAAACCCGTTGAATAAAACCCACAAAATTCTAATCTTTCGAACTAACACAAAATCATTTTTTTATAAAATTAATGTGTACAAGTAGTTCAAATATTTATCACATCCATCTTCACCAATTAATATCCATGTCTAGGATTTAAAAATTTAAAAATTTTAAACACAAAAGTTTTCTTTTTATACATTATAACCAAATTTTTTTAAAACCCAAAAGTTTTAATTTTTGAATCTTTCATGATAAAAAAATTGCAACCTTTTTTTTAGATTATTAAACTCAGTTTTCTCGCTAAGTACTAAAATTTTGTGGGTCAAATGCTCGTGTATTTAAATTTATATTGAGTTTTCTCATAGAAGGTTACAATAAAAAGGAAAATATTACCTTCTAACTTTGATCCTAAAACCCCAAAATAGGTTGCATAAAACCCAAGAAATTCATATCTTTAGTACAAAAAATAATTTTTTGTATGAAGTTAATGTGTGCAAGTAGTTCAACATTTATCGTTGTTTTGTGCACTATTTCCTATTCGTGTCTGGAATTTGAAAATTTGATAATTTTGAAACCAATTTTTTTAAACCCAAAAGTTTTAATTTTTTAATTTTTAATATTTAAAAAAATCGTAACTTTTTGTTTGTCGACTATTAAACTCACTTTTTGTTTTATTCTACATGGAGTTTCTTCACAACACCATTGCAAAAAAAAAAAAAAATTCATTCTAACCTTGATCCAGGAACCCCGAACACATTGACTACAACACATGAAATTTTAATATTTCGAACTAACACAAAATCATTTTTTTATAAAGTTAATGTGTGCAACTAGTTCAAACATTTATCGTTGTCTTCCACATCATTTCCTATTTGTGACTAAAATATTAAATTTTGATAATTTTAAAACACAAAAGTTTTCCTTTTATACCTTAAAACCAATTTGTTTTAAGGCATAAAAGTAATAATTTTTCTAACTTTTATATTAAAAAAAATCGAAACTTTTTGTTTCTAGACAATTAACCTCATTTTTTTCGCTAAGTATTTAAATTTTGTGGTTCAAATGGTGTATTTTAGTCTACTTTGAATTTCCTCACCAACACCGTTACAATAAAAAGAAAATATTACCTTCTAACTTTGATCCTAAAATGCAAAAACCCGTTGAATAAAACTCACGAAATTCTTATCTTTCGAACTAACACAAAATCGATTTTTATAAAGTTAATGTGTTCAAGTAGTTCAAATATTTATCGTAGGCTTTTTCACAAATTAATATCCATGTATTGAATTTGAAATTTAAAAAATTTTAAGACACAAGTTTTATTTTTTATACTTTAAAACCAATTTTTTTTAAAACCCAAAAGTTGTAATTTTTGAATCATTGATGATAAAAAAATTGCAAATTTTTATTTTTAGATAATTAAACTCAATTTTTTCGCTGAGTATTAAAATTTTGTGGGTCAAATGTTCGTGTATTTAAGTCTTCATTGAGTTTCCTCACTGAACGTTACAATAAAAAGGAAAATATTACCTTCTAACTTTGATCCTAAAACCCTAAAACACGTTGAATAAAACCCTAGAAATTCATATCTTTCGAACAAAAAATAATTTTTTGTATGAAGTTAATGTGTGCAAGTAGTTCAAACATTTATTGTTGTTTTCTGCATTATTTCCTATTCGTGTCTAGAATTTGAAATTTTGATAATTTTGAAACACAAAAGTTTTCCTCTTTATACTTTAAAACCAATTTTTTTAAAAGCCAAAAATTTTAATTTTTGAATCTTTAATATTAAAAAAAATCGTAACTTTTTATTTTTTGACTATTAAACTCACTTTTATTGGTAAGTATTTGAATTTTGTAGGTCAAGTTTTCATGTGTTTCAGTCAACATGGCGTTTCTTCACAACACCATAGCAAAAAAAAAAAGAAAATATTTCATTCTAACCTTGATCCTGGAACCCGAACACCTTGACTACAATGCATGAAATTTTAATCTTTCGAACTAACTCAAAATCATGTTTTATAAAGTTATTGTGTGCAACTAGTTCAAACATTTATCGATGTCACCTGCACCATTTCCTATTTGTGTCTAAAATTTGAAATTTTAATAATTTTTGAAACACAAAAGTTTTCTTCTTTATACTTTAAAACCAATTTTTTTCAACCAAAAAGTATTAATTTTTTAATTTTCGATAAAAAATCACGACTTTTTGTTCTTAGAATATTAAACTCACTTTTTTCGGTTAGTATTCTAATTTTGCTGGGAAATGTTCTTTTAGTCTATATGGAGTGTACTCGCAACACCATTACATTAAAAGGAAAAAAAAAATCCCTTCTAACTTTAATACTAAAATCTCAAAACACGTTGATTAAAACACACGAAATTCTAATCTTTCAAACAAAAACAAAATTAATTTTTATAAAGTTAATGTGGGTAAGTAGTTTAAACATTTATCGCCATCTTCTCCACCATTTCCTATCCGTGCCTAAAATTTGAAATTTTGATAATTTTAAAACACAAAAGTTTTCCTTTTTATACCTTAAAACTAATTTGTTTTAAAGCATAAAAGTAATAATTTTTCTAACTTTGATATTAAAAAAATCGAAACTTTTTGTTTCTAGACTATTAAACTCACTTTTTTACATGATTATTTAACTTTTGTGGTTCAAATGGTGTATTTTAGTCTACATTCAGTTTGCTCACCAACACTATTACAATAAAAAGGAAAATATTATCTTCTAACTTTGATCCTAAAATGCAAAAACCCGTTGAATAAAACCCACGAAATTCTTATCTTTCGAACTAACACAAAATCGATTATTATAAATTTAATGTGTTCAAGTAGTTCAAATATTTATCGCAACCTTGTTCACCAATTAATATCCATGTATAGAATTTGAAATTTTAAAAATTTTAAGACATAAAAGTTTTCTTTTTTATACTTTAAAACCATTTTTTTTAAACCGAAAAGTTTTAATTTTAGAATCTTTGATAATAAAAAAAATTGCAACTTTTTGTTTTTAGATTATTAAACTCAATCTTTTCGCTAAGTATTAAAATTTTGTGAGTCAAATGTTCATGTATTTAAGTCTACATTGATTATTCTCACTTACAATAAAAAAGAAATATTACCTTCTAACTTTGATCCTACAACACTAAAACACGTAGACTTTACCCAAGAAATTCATATCTTTCGAACAAAAAATAATTTTTTTTTATAAAGTTAATGTGTGCAAGTAGTTCAAACATTATCGCTGTCTTCTGCACCATTTTCTATACGTGTCTAAACTTTGAAATTTTGATAATTTTGAAACAAAAAAGTTTTCTTCTTTATACTTTAAAACCAATTTTTTTTAAACCGAAAAGTATTAATTTTTTAATTTTCGATAAAAAAATCCTGACTTTTGTTCTTAGACTATTAAACTCACTTTTTTTGCTTCGTATTCTAATTTTGCTGGGAAATGTTCGTGTCTGCATGGAGTGCCCTCGCAACACCATTACTTTAAAAAGAAACAAAAAATTCCCTTCTAACTTTAATTCTAAAATCCCAAAACACGTTGACTAAAACACACGAAATTCTAATCTTATGAATTAAAACAAAATTATTCTTTATAAAGTTAATGTGGGCAAGTAGTTTAAATATTTATCGCCATCTTCTCCACAATTTCCTATCCGTGCCTAAAATTTGAAAATTTGATAATTTTAAAACACAAAAGTTTTCCTTTTTATACCTTAAAACCAATTTGTTTTAAAGCATAAAAGTAATAATTTTTCTAACTTTTATATTAAAAAAATCGAAACTCTATGTTTCTAGATAATTAAAGTCACTTTTTTCGCCGAGTATTTAAATTTTGTGGTTCAAATGGTGTATTTTAGTCTACATTGAATTTGCTCACCAACATGGTTGCAATAAAAAGGAAAATATTACCTTTGATCCTAAAATTAAAAAACCCACGAAATTCTTATCTTTCAAACTAACACAAAATCGATTTTTATAAAGTTAATTTGTTCAAATAGTTCAAATACTTATCGCAGTCTTGTTCACCAATTAATATCCATGTATAGAATTTGAAAATTTGAAAATTTTAAGACATAAAAGTTTTCTTTTTATACTTTAAAACCTTTTTTTTTTAACCGGAAAGTATTAATTTTTTAATCTTTGATGATAAAAAAATTGCAACTTTTTGTTTTTAGATTATTAAACTCAAATTTTTCGCTAAGTATTAGAATTTGTGGGTCAAATGTTCATGTATTTAAGTCTACATTGAGTATTCTCATAGAACCATACAATAAAAAGGAAAATATTATCTTCTAACTTTGATCCTACAACCGTAAAACACGTTGACTAAAACCCAAGAAAAAATAATTTTTTTTTTATAAAGTTAATGTGTGCAAGTAGTTCAAACATTTATCATTGTCTTCCGCACCATTTTCTATCCGTGTCTAAACTTTAAATTTTGATAGTTTTAAAACACAAAAGTTTTCTTCTTTTATACTTTAAAATCAATTTTTTTAAACCAAAAAGTATTAATTTTTGAATTTTCTATAAAAAATCGAGACCTTTTGTTCTTAGACTAGTAAACTCACTTTTTTTTGCCTCGTATTCTAATTTTGCACGGAAATGTTCGTGTCTACATGGAGTGTCCTCGCAACACCATTACGTTAAAAAAAATCCCTTCTAACTTTAATTCTAAAATCCCAAAACACATTGACTAAAACACACGAAATTCTAATCTTTCGAACTAAAACAAAATTATTCTTTATGAAGTTTATGTGGGCAAGTAGTTTAAATATTTATCGCCATCTTCTCCACTATTTCCTATTTGTGCCTACAATTTGAAATTTTGATAATTTCAAAATACAAAAGTTTTCCTTTTTATTACCTTCGAACCAATTTGTTTTAAAGCAAAAAAGTAATAATTTTTCTAACTTTTATATTTAAAAAATCGAAACTTTTTGTTTTTAGACTATTAAACTCACATTTTCCGTTGTGTATTTAAATTTTGTGGTTCAAATGGTGTATTTTAGTCTACATTGAGTTTCCTCACCAACACCGTTACAATAAAAAGAAAATATTACCTTCTAACTTTGATCCTAAAATGCAAAAACCCGTTGAATAAAACTCACGAAATTCTTATCTTTCGAACTAACACAAAATCGAATTTTATAAAGTTAATGTGTTCAAGTAGTTCAAATATTTATCGTAGGCTTTTTCACCAATTAATTTCCATGTATAGAATTTGAAATTTTAAAAATTTTAAGACTTAAAAGTTTTCTTTTTTATACTTTAAAACCATTTTTTTAAAACCGAAACGTTTTAATTTTTGAATCTTTGATGATAAAAAAAATTGCAACCTTTTGTTTTTAGATTATTATTAAACTCAATTTTTCGCTAAGTATTTAAATTTTGTGGGTCAAATGTTCATGTATTTGTCTACATTGAGTATTCTCACAGAACGTTACTATAAAAAGGAAAATATTACTTTCAACTTTGATCCTACAACCCTAAAACACGTCGACTAAAACCCAAGAAATTCAAATCTTTCGAACAAAAAATAATTTATTTTTTATAAAGTTAATGTGTGCAAGTAGTTCAAACATTTATCGTTGTCTTCTGCACCATTTTCTATCCATGTCTAAACTTTGAAATTTTGATAATTTTGAAACGCAAAAGTTTTCTTCTTTATACTTTAAATCCAATTTTTTTAAACAGAAAAGTATTAATTTTTTAATTTTTGATAAAAAAATCCCGACTTTTTGTTCTTAGACAATTAAATTCACTTTTTTCGCTTCATATTCTAATTTTGCTGGGAAATCTTCGTGTCTACATGGAGTGTCCTCCCAACACTATTACATTAAAAAGAAGAAAAAAAATTCCCTTCTAACTTTATTTCTAAAATCCCAAAACACGTTGACTAAAACACACGAAATTCTATTCTTTTGAATTAAAACAAAATTATTCAATATAAAGTTAATGTGGCCAAGTAATTTAAACATTTATCACCATCTTCTCCACCATTTCCTATCCGTGCTTAAAATTTGAAATTTTGATAATTTTTAAACACAAAAGTTTTTCTTTTTATACCTTAAAACCAATTTGTTTTAAAGCATAAAAGTAATAATTTTTCTTACTTTTATATAAAAACAATCGAAACTTTTTGTTTCTAAACTATTAAACTCACGTTTTCACTGAGTATTTAAATTTTGTGGTTCAAATGGTGTATTTTAGCCTATTTTGAGTTTGCTCACCAACACCGTTACAATAAAAAGGAAAATATTGTCTTCTAACTTTGATCCTAAAATGCAAAAACCCGTTAAATAAAACCCACGAAATTATCTTTTGAACTAACACAAAATCGATTTTTATAAAGTTAATGTGTTCAAGTAGTTCAAATATTTATCGTTATCTGTTCACCAATTAATATCCATGTACAGAATTTGAAATTTTAAAAAATTTAAGACATAAAAAATTTCTTTTCTACACTTTAAAACCATTTTTTTTAAACCGAAAAGTTTTAATTTTTGAATCTTTGATGATAAAAAAATTGCACCTTTTTGTTTTTAGATTATTAAACTAAATTTTTTTGTTAAATATTAAAATTTTGTGTGTCAAATGTTCATGTATTTAAGTCTACATTGAGTATTCTTATAGAACGTTACAATAAAATATTACTTTCTAACTTTGATCCTACAACCTTAAAACACATTGACTAAAACTCAAGAAATTCATATCTTTCGAACAAAAAATAATTTTTTTTTATAAAGTTAATGTGTGCAAGTAGTTCAAACATTTATCGCTGTCTTCTGCACCATTTATTATCCGTGTCCAAACTTTGAAATTTTGATAATTTTGAAACACAAAAGTTTCTTCTTTATACTTTAAAACCAATTTTTTTAAACCGAAAAGTATTAATTTTTTAATTTTCAATAAAAAATCCCCACCTTTTGTTCTTAGATTATTAAACTCACTTTTTTTCGCTTTGTATTCTAAATTTGCTGCGAAATGTTCGTGTCTACATGGAGTGTCCTCGCAACATCATTACATTAAAAAGAAAAAAAAAATTCCCTTCTAACTTTAATTCTAAAATCCCAAAACAAGTTGACTAAAACACAAGAAATTCTAATCTTTCGAACTAAAACAAAATTGTTCTTTATAAAGTTAATGTGGCAAGTAGTTTAAACATTTATCGTCATCTTCTCCACCATTTCTTATCCGTGCCTAAAATTTGAAATTTTGATAATTTTAAAACACAAAAGTTTGCCTTTTTATACCTTAAAACCAATTTGTTTTAAAGCATAAAAGTAATCATTTTTCTAACTTTTATATTAAAAAATTCAAAACGTTTTGTTTCTAGATTATTAAACTCACTTTTTTCGCTGAGTATTTAAAATTTGTGGTTCAAATGGTGTATTTTAGTCTACATTGAGTTTCCTCACCAACCCCGTTACAATAAAAAGGAAAATATTATCTTCTAACTTTGAACCTAAAATGCAAAAACCCGATGAATAAAACCGATGGAATTCATATCTTTCGAACTAACAAAAAAATCGATTTTTATAAAGTTAATGTGTTCAAATAGTTCAAATATTTATCGCTGCCTTCTTCACCAATTAATATTCATGTATAGAATTTGAAATTTTAAAAATTTTGAAACACAAAAGTTTTCTTTTTTATATTTTAAAGCCAATTTTTTTTTAAAACCCAAAAATTTTAATTTTTGAATCTTTCATGTTAAAAAAATTGCTATTTTTTTTAGATTATTAAACTCAATTTTTTCGCTAAGTATTAAAATTTTGTGGGTCAAATGTTCATGTATTTAAGTCTACATTGAGTTTCCTCACATAAAGTTACAATAAAAAGGAAAATATCACCTTCTATCTCTTCCCGTTCGGGTTGATGTGTACTTGCATCCCCTGAACTTACAGGTTCGCCCCTTTTATGCCCTCATATTGGCAATTTTCACCTTCAGTTGTATTTTCAAGATCGATCATGGTTCTTCCTTCGTTGTTCTCCACATCACATTCTATTTCGTCTACTTCTGAAGCTGCTGGGTAAGCAAACCTTTCCCAAGCTTCTTCTTGTTCCCTATATCGTCGCTCCTGCTCTCTTTCTATATCTGCTGCAAGCTGTAGTTCTCTGGCCTCTTGTGCTCTGGCTATTGTGGCTACTCGGAAATCCTCCCACGAGAGTCTTTTCTCATAGAGAAAATCCATTACTGCCTTGTTAAGTACGTCAGCCTCTAGATATGATTCTTTTGGTTGCCTATTGCTTGTTGCATCGGTTTCTACTGGTTCCTGCAAAAAGTGTCGGTTCTCATTATGGGGCTGTTTAGGTTCTTCCTTTGCAGTTATGTCCTTTGGAGATTGCCCAAGAGTATACATGTGATTCCTAGGTTCATGACTCCTTGCATCCCATGTATATCCCCTGTTTCTGCGACCTCCTCGATGATCAAATTATTGTTGATAGAAGCTGCTATGGTCTTCCCAATAATGCGACTGAAACTTTTCATTCAAACTTGTGCTATGTTAAACTCCTTCACATAGCCTTGTTGCTGTAAATTGTTTAAATGTTGCAGAATATAGTATTTCTCCATTGCTGATGTGTAAACTGACTATGCTCCATTAGATAATCGTGGTGATGAGTTGCTCTAGGACTCTGTTTCCCTTTTGGTCAAATTAGTTTGGGCTTCACGTTTCCCTGAAATAAAAAAGAATTCAATCTTAGACAATTAAGAACTGCTCCTTCCTAAGTATATTAACTCTAAATAATCAATCCCCAGCAACGACGCCAAAAACTTGATGCGGTCTTTGTTGATTCCACTACTAATATATTGAACAGTAGCTAATTCTTATGCTAAATGCACTTGGAATCACTTACATGCAAGTATACGCGGTTAGGAATTGCAGCAAGTAATAAGTATGTAAATTATCGATCCCACAACTATTGATGTCTAGAGCGAATACCACTTAAGACAGAGTCATGCGAAAAATAAATAAGCATATAAAGTTGATTTGTGTGGTTTTGTTTAATAAGATAAATAAAATGCAGAATTAAAATACAACATGCACTGAGTAATGCTAACTATGTATTCCTAGAAAAGGCCAAGAGCGTAGACTAGCCAACAAATGTCTTACTTCCCTAACATTTATCACTTTTGTGACTGATGGTTTATGGGTGAACCAGCTTCCGTTGTGAACACCATACTTAGCTTAGGGCGACGTAAGCAGTAGTGATGTTATTCCTAACTTCCTAAATGTCAAACAGCTGTTCGTGCAACCTAAAGTAGCGTACTGGGTCAACATGCGGTTCTCTTCCAATTCTCCGCAAGGTACATGCGTGGGTAGCTATACGACGCATATATATATAAACATTAAGCAGTATAACATTCAATGACCTACACTCATAACATGATCTATTCATACGTAGCCATCATATACTCCTATAACGCAATCATAGCAATAAACACAATATAGAAGTTTAAACCAGACGATTTTATTACGACTATGAAATTTTTAAATACTACAACTACTCATAATAAAAATAGTAAATGGAATTGGCACGACTAAAGGTGCATAGTCTCCTTGTCATCAGTTGTAAAGACCCGACCCGAAAGAGGTCCTAAACTAGGCCTTTACCTCAATGCATGCTTTTAAAATTTAAAAACAATATGCAAGATTGCTTTCCACATTCTGAATGAAAATAAAAACTTGAAAACATTCATGAAATAATCAATTATAAAATGTCCTGAAACCTGTCCCTTTTTCCAAGCACCTGTTAAAAGCTAAAAGTAGTTAAAACATACTCTGATCAGAGATTTATTTAAAAAACACACAGTGCCAAACAGTTTACAAACCATGCCAGAATCCAGAAACAATCAGAAAACATCCTAGGGGCTCCATGCCCAACTACATGCATTTAGGGGACAAAACATAAACATAATATAAACTCAGAGTTGAAAAGACAGCTGGTTTCCATGATCAGCAGCTCCTCCTTCAGCCATCCTGTCTCGCTCCCTGATTACCTGTGGAAAACCACAAAATAAGGGTGAGTAACGAATTACTCAGTAAGAATCCCCAACCGGGGTACAATACGATACAACTGGTCATCTAGCAGAAAGTATGCAAGCTATGAATACAACACAGAAGAGAGCATATCACTTTAATCCATACATAAATACCACGGATGCCATCTTAAAGTCTTACTCCGGGAGACTACAACGAATCTCGATACTCTACGAGAAACTAATCTCAGCCTCAACTTTCCTACTACTGTCGAAACGAAAGGTGTACTGAACTCAAGATCCCGAGGAGCTCTCTAGTCGGCGCTGTAATGAGCGTGTGCGCGCACCACATGCTGCTGCAAACCAGGGAGGTGCTGGGTCTAGAAAATGCTGCAAACTAGGGAGGTGCTGGGTCTAGGGAATGCTGCCTTGGTCCAGTACGCATGCCTAAAAGAATCTCTGGATCGGTGTCACTGAACATAGTGGTGTAAGACTAGGACACTATGACTATGTCAGCCTGTACCACCGCACTTGAGGCTAAAAACCCGGTCGTGGTAGGCTTACACCAGGAACCGGTCCTTGCCCTATCAGGTGGCAATCAAGGGCTACTACCGACACGCTGAGGTAGTGTCGACTGCGGGGGACAAGGCAATGCCTCATCATTCCCCCGACCGTTGGGGCATTTAACAGTCTGCCACCCTCACCCAAGATTGCACTGGGCTGCCGTTAAGGTTAGCTAAACCCTAACGACAGATCAGGGACGGAGTACTGCCTCGCACGTCCCTGCCACGGATGCAAGTTACGTTATGCATCCTCGCCCGGATGATGCTACCTATCAGAACTCTAAGCTATAAACAGATAACAGCAAACATTCTAATACGTGCTCAGCAGAAACAATGAACCTAGCATGATACTACGGAGCAATAACAGATAACGAACATGCCAGAACAGAACAACCTAGCATGGAACTAACATGAGAAATAACACGAGAATCATGCCAGTCAAAATTCAGAAGAGAGCACCTATCCACTAACATGCTGATAAACATAAGCAGACATACAATCAACAATCACAGAAATATCGCAAGGCCCACACAACTCCGGTAAGAAATCCTTACCTGAATCGGAAGGCAACAACACACAAAAGACCTTAAGCTGCAACCAAACCCGAGCTAGCTATTGGGAACCTAGCAAACAAAGAATAAACATCTATAGGCCTTAGATAAAATACAACCAAAACTCGGCTCAGTAGGATGCAATTCACACGGCTCGGGGCTGGCGCGCGGACGGACAGGCTGCAAGGTACACGGCTAGGCGACAGTGTGCAGGGCCCTTGCGTGCGACTGGGCGTGCAGGCGTGCGGCTCGGGCACTGGGCGTGCAAAGGGCTGCTCGCGTGCGGCTCGGTCGCTGTGCGTGCGAAGGGCTGCGGGCGTGCGAAGGGGCTGCTCGGGCGATAGGGGCAATGCTGGCTACGAGGCTACGGTGCGGCGTGTGGGGTTGCGATCGAGACAGGCTGATCTCGCGACTGCGATTCTGCTCGGTAGGGGCTGCGGCGGCACTGTTGAACGGCTGGGCGACGACGGCGCTACTACAGGCTGGGCGACGACGTGCGGCTGCAAGGCTGCTCTCGGCTGCAACCACAACAACAAACACACAACCAATAATGACCTTTCCCCTCCTCTCGGCCAGCAAGAACAAACCAACAAATCCCTTAGCCAAATGGATCGGCAACAACAACAAGGAGAGGAAAATCGAAACACAAGGATCACTTACCCGGAACGATCAATCGAAGCTCCCAGGAGGCTGGAAATAGCATGGTAAGAATGAGCTCTAGAGAAGAGGATGCAGCAAGGGATTTGGGAAGGAGAAATGAGAAAAACCCTATTTTTTTAATCAAACTCACTTAAGTCCCGAAAACCAAGGCAAACCAAGATAACCTACGGAATGAGTATCAATAACTGCCTAAAGCTCATTTGGCAAGGTCTTTCAGCAAACTAGCCAGGCCACCTTGGTTCAAACCTTAGCTGATGCATTTTTATTCCGGCAAAACTCTTATTTTTATTTTGCAACCCTCAACACCCAAACTCAACCAGAATGCATCCAAACCCCTATTTGAACATCCAAGAACATAAACAGCTGAGAAGACAGAAACAACCCTAATGGCCCGACCAAAGTTTTGGATGATTATTATGTCTTTCATGAATATTTGTTTAAGAAAAATAAACTTTGTGTTCCTAAATGTTCTATAAGAGATTTACTTGTGAAAGAAGCCCATGGTGGTGGCTTAATGGGACATTTTGGGATTCATAAAACTTATGATATGTTGCATGAACATTTTTTTTTGCCTAAGATGAAACGTGATGTTCATAAGGTTTGTAGCCAATGTTTTAAATGCAACGAGGCTAAGTCTAGAACCCAACCAAATGGATTGTATACTCTTTGAATGTACCTAATGAACCATGGACTGATATATCTATGGATTTTATTCTAGGTTTGCCGCGAACAAAAAGGCGTAAAGATAGTACTTTTGTTGTGGTTGATAGATTTAGTAAAATGGCTCATTTTATAGCATGTAACAAGACGGATGATGCAAAGCAAGTGGCTGATATTTTCTTTAGAGAAGTAGTAAGATTACATGGAATTCCTAAAACTATTGTTAGTGATAGGGATGTTAAATTTTTAAGTCACTTTTGGAAAGTATTATGGGGTAAATTGGGCACTAAACTTCTGTTTTCAACCACATGTCATCCTCAAACTAATGGGCAAACTGAGGTGGTTAATAGAACTTTAGGAACTTTGCTTAGAGCTATTATTTCTAAGAACATTAAAAGTCTTGGGAGGAATGCTTGCCATTTGTAGGCTTTGCATACAATAGAGCAATTCATAATACCACTCATTGTTCTCCTTTTTGAAGTTGTTTATAGATTTAATCCACTTACACCTCTTGATTTGCTTCCTATTCCTTCTAATGTTTTGTGAGTGATGCAGCTACAAATATGGCAGATTTGATCAAGAATTTGCACAATGATGTGAAAGAGAGAATTGAGAAACAAAATTTCCAAGTTGCTTCGCGAATTAACAAAGGATGTAAGGAACTCATTTTTAAACCATGAGATTGGGTTTGGGTGCATTTTCAAAAGGAGCGATTTCCATCTCAAAGAAAGACCAAGTTACATCCAAGAGGGAATGGTCCTTTTCAAGTTCTTGAGAGGATTAACAACAATGCCTACAAAATCGATCTTCCAGGTGACTTTTCAGTGAGTTCTACTTTTAGTGTTGTTGACTTGAGTCCTTTTGATGTAGGTGATGATTTTCCAAATTTGAAGACGAATCCTTTCAAAGAGGGGGAAGATGATAAGGATCATGGAGTTCCACAAGTTACACTTGGACCTATTACACGATCCAAAGCAAAGAATATTCAACTAGCATTCATTCTTCACCTTCAATAGTGGATAGCCTCAATTCAAAATTCATTTCATGTGCTAGAGCCCATTTCAAGGGAAGAGGAACCATTTGATGCTTTGGAAGTTAATGTATGCAAGATTGAAGTTGTCCGTGGAATTAATGATATTTGACATGATTTAAATGTCTTAATCATCCCACAAGGAGAAATATAAAATGTTAGAGATGGCAACACAAACATCAATTTTCGGATTTTAGGAGCTTTTATGCAATTCTAAGTTTAAAATCTTGTTTTTTTTTTTATTGTTTTAGGTTATATTTTGCAACAATGGCATTATGATAATTATGTTAGTTTCTTTATTTTAGGTTTAACTTTCCTAGGCTATAAATAGCCATGAAGTAAGTTGTAAAACTCAGATTCTGAATGAATTAAAATTAGCTCTCTACAAGAGATCATTTTCTTAGAATTTTAGGGCATGTTCTTTGTCTATTTTTCTAAGTTTCCCTTGCAATCTTGTGATAAAATGCATTTGAGCCATTCAATCCAGCCTTGATCAAGCTTGATTGTGGAGTGACTCAATCTAGAACAAGATCGTCCATATCTTGCTTCTAGATCATTGATCTTAAGAGGTAATCAAATTCTAGCCTTTTCTCTTGGTTGTTCCCAAATCTATAAGGAGGTGTTAATCTCTTAATTCAAGGGTTCTTGCTTCATTATAAGCTTGGATCTTTGGGTTGAGAATTAGGGTTGCCTTATCACTTGGTCTCGGTTGGATTGGCTCTATAAGCTGGCCTATTGGGAATGACAACCCCTGGAATGAAGTCTATTTTTTGTTCAATTTCTCGAATGGGAGTTAGTCCTTTAGATACTTCATCTTGGAACACATCCTCAAATTCCTATAAAAGAGAATTAAGCACACTAGGCAAAGAAAAAGTATTATTGTTAGAAGCCAAATACTCTTCCTTGTACATAAGCACAAAGATTGGTTTTTGGGAAAATATTTCCCTTCTCACCTCTTCCACTCTAGCAAAGCAACTAACTCTTTTTTCCTTGTTTTCAATTTCATCACTTTTTTCACTCTCCCTTCTACATTTTTTTCCTCTTTTATTTTTCTCTATTTTCTATCCATCTCTTTTTTTTTCTTTTAATTCTTTGTCTTCATACTCTTTCTTTTTTTCTCCAACTTCAATTGATCAATGTATACATCATTAGAACTCGAAGGTACAAGAGTTTTTTTTCTTCCATCTTTTGTGAAAGAATACCTATTCAAATAACGATCATACATGACCTTCCTATCAAATTGTCAGGGTCTACCAAGCAATATATCTCCAGCGAGTATAGGTTGCATCACAAAGAATCTCATCTTGATACTTTCCATAAGAAAAAGTAATTTAAGCTTGAGAAACTACCTTCATTACCCCACTATCATTGAGCCATTGGAACTTGTAAGATTTAGGATGGTTGCTGAATTGGAATTTGCAACCTCTTGATAAAAAATGTGCTTACGACGTTGGTGCAACTTCCACAATCAATAACAAGACTACAAGGTGATAAGGCAACCCTAATTCTCAGCCCAAAGTTCCAAGTTTATGATAAAGCAAGAACCCTTTAATTAAGATGTTAACACTTCCTTATGGATTTGGGAACAACCAAGAGAAAAGGCTAGAATTTGATTACCTCTTAAGATCAATGATCTAGAAGCAAGATATGGAAGATCTTGTTCTAGATTGAGTCACTCAACAATCAAGCTTGATCAAGGCTAGATTGAATGGCTCGCATGCATTCTATCACAAGAATTGCAAGGGGAACTTAGAAAAGAGGCAAAGAACATGCCCTAAAATTCTAAGAAAAGGATCTCTTATAGAGAACTAGTTTTCATTCATTCAAAATCTGAGTTTTACAACTTAGTTCATGGCTATTTATAGCCTAGGAAAGTTAAACCTAAAATCAAGAAACTAACATAATTACCATAATGCCCTTTTGTTAAATATAACCTAAAAACACATAAATGAAAAGTTTAAATCTAAAATTACATGTAAATAGCCATAAATCCGAAAATTGATACTTTTTAAAGCATTCTCCATGATTTTGTATCTATCCACAAGTAAATGAAGATCCCTTCTAAGTAGCTTGAAGGTAAAATGTTGGGTCACATTTTGATCCATATCATTCTCACTTTTTTCGAGAAGATTCGTCCTCGAATCTAAATGATCGCCTACATCAAATGGGCGAAAATCAGTAGCATTGAAAATGTATTCAGCATCATTCTCTCGTTGTAGAGCAAACTTGAAGACATGATATGTCCATGGTAAATTTCCTCCTGAATTCTATTTAGGTTTCCTGTCAAATGAACATCGATCCTTCCAAAAGTGCCACCAAACCCAATCACCTGGTTTGAACACCTTATGGTTGTTGCCACGCATGATCTTTGATGTAAATTTTGAGCTTTGCTTCTTAATAAATCGGTTGGCATTATGTTTGTTGTGATTGTTGACTTTCAAAGGAATCTTTAGTTCCAGATGTTGTATAAGTTCTGTCTCCTCCTGTATGAACTCAAAAGAAACACTAGAGAAACATGGTTTGAGCTCACCCATTAGAAAATAAATGCCTTCATGTAAGAGACAAAATATTTTTCTTTGAACACAAAATAGATTTAACCTCACATGCTTTTTCAGATAAGCTCACATGATTGGCTTTTCTCTCTTTTTTTTATTGGCCATGAACTATTCTCATGCTTTTCTCTCTCACTCTTTTTCTCACAAGATTTTTTTTTAATAAATTCACATGTTTTTGTTTTGACCATTTGTGCCTTTTTCCCTAACTCACACACATCAACATGTACATCATTAAGAGTAGGTGCTACAATAGTCGAAGGGTTACAAACGAATAAGCCTTTGCAATCTAATTTCCTACTAAGCTCATAGGCATGGGTTGAAACTAAATTACGAAGTAATTCTTTTTTATTGTCACTGTTTTTTTTTTCTCAACAATAGGCTTAGTTTTAGTACACAAACTAACTGTTTCTGAAGATGGATGAACCTTTGAGTTTTGTATAAATTTAGTGTACCTTGTAAACTTCATTTGGAGATGCTTCTCAATCTTTATTGCTATGTGCACCATCCTTTCCAAGTCTTCATAAGGTTGAAGATCAAGTTCAATGGAAATCTCCTTGTTAAGTCCTCTAAAGAATCGACCCATTGTAACTTGCTCGTCCTCATATATTTCTAGATCCTCAAGCAACTTTTTCATCTCCGTGTAGTAAGTCTCCACACTTTTGCTCTCTTGTCCTCAAAGTTTGCAAGCTATGGAAAAACTTAGGAACAAATTGCTCTCGCATCAATTGCTTAAGAACATTCCATGATTTAATTGGACGATTTAGCTTCCTCCTCCTAGAAAATAAGTTATCCCACCAAATAATGCCATAATCTCTAACATGATTAACTTGCCTTTCCCATAGAATGTACTCCGTTGGGCCTGGACTTCCATAGAATTTAGGAAGTTTTGGCTACATGCTTCCCATGTTGTATTCAACTTTATAAACTCCACTTTGATTTCTCTCTTGGACAGCTTGTAATTCTCCTCCATGTGTACCTTTTACTTTCCAATATTTCTTGTGGTGCATGGAATCAGATCTCTCGTTAGATACATAGGCTGGTTGTTTCTCCACAAATTTCATTATTGAATCCAACTTTTGAAATTGAATAGTTGTATGCTTCATGCTTAGGTGAAGCCTAGCAAATTCCTTTTGAGGCATTGCTCTTAAAAATAAACACAAAATAGACCTCACAAGCACTCCCTTACTAAATTTACACTCAGAACGCTCGTGTTTATCACACACAAAGGTAAGCTATTTGGGAAAGTGGCTAAATTTTGATAAAGGTAGGCTATATGGATAAAGTAAATCTTGTGATAGTGAGCCTTACAAATCAGCCAAGACAAGAAAAATTATGAAATAACAAAATCAAGAACAAAAAGAAATAGAAAGAAAGATAAATGTTCTGATTTTTTTTTTTTTGGATATATTGAACACTCAGAAGGAAACAAAAAAATGAACATTTGAAATTACTAATTTGAGTAAATGGCCTTCTTCAAGAATATTGATAACGCACCGCTCTAAATTTTTTGCAGAAGGACAATTTGTCAAATTCGATCGTTAGCGAGGTGTTAGAATTGGAAACAAAAGTAGGCCACAAGGATAAAATCAAATCAAATCTAGGGTAGGCCACAAGGATAAAATCAAATCAAATCTTGAGTACGCCACAAAGATAGAATAAAATCAAATCTAGAGTAGGCCACAAAGAATTTGATGGAAAAGAAAGATAAATATTCTTTAATTTTTTTTTCTTGTAAATTACACACTGAAAAAGAAACCAACAAAGGAACAGTTTATGATACTAATTTGAATAAGTCGTCGTCTTAAGGATTAAAGATAACACATAGATCTAAATTTATTGCAGAAGGACAATTGGTTCAATTCGGTCATTATCGAGGTGTTACAATCGAAAACACAAGCACTCAATGCAGCAGTTTCAAATTGGACAAGAATAATTCAAGATCTAACCATGAACCCTTTTTTTTTAGATCCAATGATGATGAATAAGAGAGAAACAAGATTTGAACAAAAAGATGAACAAATTGGTGAAAGTTAAAGATAAAATCAAATCTAGAGTCGGCCACAAAGATGCAACCTATGCTCTAATACCAAATGATAAGGCAACCTTAATTCTCAGCCCAAATATCCAAGCTTATTATGAAACAAGAACCATTGAATTAAGAGATTAACACCTTCTAATGGATTTGGGAACAACCAAGAGAAAAGGCTAGAATTTGATTACCTCTTAAGATCAATGATCTAGAAGCAAGATATAGAAGAACTTGTTCTAGATTTAGTCACTCCACAATCAAGATTGATCAAGGCTGGATTGAATGGCTCGTATGCATTCTATCACAAGAATTGCAAGGGAAACTTAGAAAAGAGACAAAGAACATGCCCTAAAATTCTAAGAAAGGAATCTCTTGTAGAGAACTAGTTTTCATTCATTCAAAATCTGAGTTTTACAACTTAGTTCATGGCTATTTATAGTCTAGGAAAGTTAAACCTAAAATAAAGAAACTAACATAATTATCATAATGACCCTTTTGTAAAATATAACCTAAAAACACATAAATGAAAACTTAAACCTAAAATTACATGTAAATTGCCATAAATTCGAAAATTGATGGTTTTGTAACCATTCTTCATGATTTTGTAACCATCCACAAGTAAATGAAGATCCCTTCTAAGTAGCTTGAAGGTAAAATGTTGGATCACATTCTGACACATTCTGATCCATTTCACAAGGTGTCCCATTAACCAGACATCGTGTATGGAATAAGTTGTCTCTTTGGTCATCAACATCATTCTCCTTAATTTGAGTGGTAAGGAGTCTTCTTGTTACAAGGGCCAAATGACTCCCATTGATAAGACAACCCTAACTCTCAGCACAAAGATCCAAGCATAGGATGAAGCAAGAACCCTTGAATTAAGAGATTAATACCTCCTTATGGATTTGGGATCAACCAAGAGAAAAAGCTAGAATTTGATTACCTCTTAAGATCAATGGTCTAAAAGCAAGATATGGAAGATCTTGTTCTAGATTGAGTTACTCCACAATCAAGCTTGATCAAGGCTGGTTTGAATAGCCCGAATGCATTCTATCTCAAGAATTGCAAGGGGAACTTAGAAAAGAGGCAAAGGACATGCCTTAAAATTCTAAGAAAAGAATCTCTTGTAGAGAACTAGTTTTCATTAATTCAAAATCTGAGTTTTACAAAGCTTCATGGCTATTTATAGCCTAGGAATGTTAAACCTAAAATAAAGAAACTAACATAATTACCATAATGCCATTGTTGCAAAATATAACCTAAAACATTAGAAAAACAAGATTTTAAACATAGAATTGCATACAAGCTCCTAAATCCGAAAATTGATGTTTATGTTGCCAACTCTAACATTTGTATTTCTCCTTGTGGAATGATTAAGACATTTAAATCATGTCAAATATCATTAATTACATGGACAACTTCAATCTTGCATACATTAACTTTCAAAGCATCAAATGGTTCCTCTTCCCTTGAAATGGTCTCTAGCACATGAAATGGATTTTGAATTGAGGCTATCCACTGTTAAAGGCAAAGACTAAATGCTTGTTGAATCTTCTTTGCTTTGGATCGTGTAATAGGTCCAAGTGAAACTTGTGGAACTCCATGATCCTTATGACCCATCTTCCAATTCCTCCTCATTCTCATTGTTTTTTTCATCAACTAACTCGTCTTAGTCGCTGTCCTCTCCATCAGTGACAACTTCTCTATTTTTAATGATCATGACTCTCTTGTTAGGACAATCACGACTAATATGTCCACTCCCTTGACATTTCCAATATTTGATATCTCTATTTCTCTCTCAAACCTCCTTATATCCTTCCATTTTCTCCTTGCCTTTAGAACTTTCGACATTGTCCTTTTTGTCAAACTCATACTTGCCTTTAGGCTTCAAATTAACCTTAACATTATTTGCATTCTTTTTCCCAGTATTGACAGAATAAGTGGTAGACTTAGAAAAAGTGTACCTCTTGGAATTCTTTTTCTCCCATGCTAATTGTCCATCAATTTTAACAGCAAAGTGTAAAGATTCCTTCATATCAAAGTAAGGTTGTCTATCAACTTGATGAGCCAATTGACAGTTCAACCAGCCAAGGAACCTAGCCATTCTATCCTTCTCATCTTCGTTAATGCATGCTTTGTTCATAAGGACCTCCATTTCCTTGTAATAATCTTCTACACTTTTGGATCCCTGTTGCAAAGTATAGAGCTTTTGCTTTAGTTTCGAGAATAATGATTAGGAATGTACCTTTTTCTCATTAGTGCCTTCAACTCCTCCCATGTCTCAATTGGTTCTTTAAAAATTCTCCACCATTATGATTTCAAAGAAGCCCATCAAATATTGAATAACAAAATTCAACAACGGTAGATTTCAACTTCCTTTCTTCACTAAAGTTGTTGCAATCGAAAACATGCTCAATTTAGTTCTCATATTGCAAATACTCCTCTGGATCAGATTTCCAAGGGAAAGTAGGAATTTTAAGCTTTACTCCCCCTACTCCTCTATCATATGGGTTCTCCCTTTTGACCCTTCTAGGTGCTATAATTTCCCTACCCCCTCTTCTTCCTCCTAGTCCCCCTCGACCTACAACTCTCCCTGCCCGTGGATTGTATCCCGCTAAAAGGTTAACATTATCTTCTTCATCTTCATTTTCAACTCCTTCATAATTAAAGCTATCCTCCTTCCTTGAGGATTTCCTAAAGCTACTTTCATTGGCTCCAACCTATTGCTTAAGGCATTAACGACTTGAGTTAAACGATTAATGGCCCCACTTTGAGCTTCTCTCCACCTAGCTTCACTCATCTCCTCTCCATCTCTCCCATCTTGATTCATGGTTGTAAATTAATAGTAAAATATATATAAAGGACCTCCCACACTCAACTCACTGAATTTACACTCGGAACGCTCGTGTGTATCACACATAAAGGTAGGCTATTTAGGAAAGTGGCTAAATTTTGATAAAGGTAGGCTAATATGGATAAAGCAAATCTTGTAATAGTGAGCCTTACAAATCAGCCAAGACAAGAAAAATTATGAAATAACAAAATCAAGAACAAAAAGAAATAGAAAGAAAGATAAATGTTATGATTTTTTTTTTGGGATATATTGAACACTCAGAAGGAAACAAACAAATGAACATTTGAAATTACTAATTTGAGTAAATGGCCTTCTTCAAGAATATAGAAGCAAGAACCCTTGGTTTAAGAGATTAACACCTCCTTATGGATTTGGGAACAACCAAGAGAAAAGCTAGAATTTGATTACCTTTTTAGATCAAAGATCTAGAAGCAAGATATGGAAGATCTTGTTCTAGATTGAGTTACTCCACAAGCAAGCTTGATCATTGTAACGCCCTGGAATTTCATCCCGGTCTTCCCGGTTTGCCCCAAGGGCATTTTGGTAATTTGGTCGGGCCGTCAGGGCCGGTTATGTCTTTTTCAATTGCCGGAAAAATTATGAGATGAATTGAATAGGTTCGGGAAGCTTTGTGAAGGTATTTTGGCTTGGTAAAATGCAAAAAGAAATAGGGAATTAAATAGCACGTCGAGCGAGATTCGAACCAGGGCTGCTTGGGAAGCTAGTTGGGTGGCTTTACCACTTGAGCTACCAGATGCTCTTGTTATTCTAAACGCGCCAACTTGTATATAAGCCGGTTTGAGCTGAGTTTTAATTTAAAGGCAAATCGCCCGAGCCTTCTTCCTTCCCCATTTCTTCTTCTCTTCGCGATCTTCTTCTTCGGCCGACTGGGTTCCCTCGCAATTTCTCCCTCTCCAGCACCAATTCGACCGAGCTCCCTCTCCTAATTCGAAGTCGATCCTTGTCTCGGGCAGCCGATAAGCTTCATTCTTCTTCTTCTTCTTCTTCTTCTTCTCCTCCGATTCCTTCAATTCTCCCCTGTTTCTGATTTGGCCATTGGTGGCCGAGAGAGGCGAATTGGTGTGTGTGAAGTTTCTGTGCAACTAGCCGAGAGGGATTCGTCCGTGAAGAAGCTCCATCGTCACCGAAATCGCCCAGCTCGCCCGAGTTCGTCGCTCCTCTGTCGCGCGCAGCAGCCAGCCGAGCCGCGCCGCGCACCGCCTTGCGCCAGCGCGCGCGCCCTCGCCCAGCTCCATGTCACGCCGCACGCCGCCCCGTCCCAGAGAGCGCGCGCGCCTACCGTGTCGCCCGTGACGCAGCCGGACGCCAGCCTTGCCCTATTGCTGCCTCGTTCGTGCAATCGACTCGTTCGTGTGTCCGTCGCGCCTCGTGAGTTGCTCCCGAGCCGAGCCCTATTTATTTTATTGTATTTAGGCCTATTGTGTGATTATTGTTGTGATTGATAGGTTCTCGGTAGCTAGTTCGGGTTCGTTCGCAGCTTAGGTTTTCGTGTAATCGTCCCCGACCAAGGTAAGGATTTCTTACCGGAGTTGTGTGGACCCTGCGATATATTATGTGATTACCGATTGTATGCTTGCTTGTGTTTATTGACATATGTAGTAATAGGTGCTCGATTCTGAACTCCCGATTAGCATGATTTTCCCTGGTTATTGCTCATGTTATTCCATGCTGGTTTGTTCCTTTCTGGCATGCTCGTATCTATTCCTGCTTCGTAGTATCATGCTATGTTTGTTGTATTCTTATTGAGCACGTATTGGATTTTATTGAATTGTTTGCTGATTGCTAAGGCAGGTTAGAGTGGCAGGTAGATAGCATCATCGGGCCGGTGCATAACGAACCTTGCATCCACGAGCGGGGGACGTATGAGATGGAGCTCGCTCGATCCCGTTAGGGATTAACTAACCCTAACGGCCGCCCCGCAATCTTGGGTGAGGGTGGCGATCGTTAAATGCCCCAACGGTCGGGATGATGACTTGGCATTGCCTCGCCCCGGCGATCGACACGTCCTCGGCGTGTTCGGCCGTAGCCCCCGATTGCCACTGTTAAGGTAAGGACGGCTTCCTGGTGTAAGCCTACCACGACCCGTTTCCTTAGCCTCAGGTGCGGTGGTTCAGGCTGACATAGTTTACGTGTCTAGGTCTCACACTCCTGTGTCAGCGACACCGATCCAAAGATTTAGTTAGGCGTGGTGGCTGGACATGGGCAGCTTGCCTCTAGACCCGGCACCCCCCATAGTCTGCAGTAGCGTGCGGTGCATGCTTACGCTCATTACACGACCCGGAGAGCTCCTCGGGATCTTGAGCTAGTGTACCTTTCATTCGACGAGAGATGCAGTGGAGGCGGGGATCGTTTTTCTCGATAGGGCGTATTGTGTGAAGGATTGTGTGGAGGATTATTCCGGACTAAGACCCTGAGTTGGCATCCGAGGTTCAAATGTGGACTCAAGCTATGTGCTCTATTCTGTGTTTATATTCATAGCTTGCATACGCTCAGCTAGATGACCATGTATATCGTATTGTACCCCGGTTGGGGATTCTTACTGAGTAATTCGTTACTCACCCTTATTATTGTGGTTTTCCCAGGTAACCGAGTTGCAAGACAGGATGGCTGAAGGAGGAGCTGTGATCATGGGGCCCAGTCATCAAACTCTGATTTTGTGTTATGACTCTTTATGCTTTATTTTCCCCTAAATGCATGTAGCCGGGCACGGAGCCCTAGGATGTTTTCTAAATGTTTTGTGGATTCCAGCATTGTTGTATCTGGACAGGTTTTGAAGGATTTTAATAAATCTCTTATCAGAGTAAACTTTGGAAATGTATTTATCTTGGAACAGGTGCTTGGAAACAGGGACAGGTTTCAGGAAAATTGTCCGGGCTTTGAACTTAATGTTTGAATGTTTTGTTTTTAATTGGAATCCGAAATCATGTTTGTATAATGTCCTTTACTTTGAATGCATGCATTGGGGTAAGGCCCATTTAGTGCCCCATTCGGGTTGGGTCCTTACAATCATGGCTGGATTGAATGGCTCGAATGCATTCTATCACAAGATTGCAAGGGAAACTTAGAAAAGAAAAAGAACATGCCCTAAAATTATAAGAAAATGATCTCTTGTAGAGAACTAATTTTCAATCATTCAAAATCTGAGTTTTACAACTTAGTTCATGGTTATTTATAGCCTAAGAAAATTAAACCTAAAATAAAGAAACTAACATAATTACCATAATGCCATTGTTGCAAAATATAACCTAAAACATTAAAAAAAAACAAGATTTTAAATTTAGAATTGCATAAAAGCTCCTAAAATCCGAAAATTGATGTTTGTATTGGCAACTTTAACATTTGTATTTCTCCTTGTGGAATGATTAAGACATTTAAATCATGTTAAATATCATTAATTCCATGGACAACTTCAATCTTGCATAAATTGACTTCCAAAGCATCAAATGGTCCTCTGCCCTTGAAATGGTTTCTAGCATATGAAATGGATTTTGAATTGAGGCTATCCACTGTTGAAGGTGAAGAATAAATGTTTGTTGAATCTTCTTTGATTTGGATCGTGTAATTAGTCCAGGTGAAACTTGTGGAACTCCATGATTTTTATCACAGAGCCAGATACTTGGGTACTCTCCCAAGTGTATAGGATCAGTTAGCAAGCTGATGATCTAGTCGAGAGTTAGAGACTCTTGAGGTTTGGGAGTCATGTTAATGACTCATGCTGTGTTCCTGTTGGTAATCTATATTGCATGTATGCTAGGATGCTAGATTTTACAATAGTAGAAGGGACACAAGAAAATAAATCCTTACAATCTAATTCCCTACTATCCTCATTAGCATGTGTTGCATCTAAACCATAAAGCATTTCATTTTCAACTTTTCCACTTTCTACTTCAACCATAGGCTGAACTTCATCACATAAATTATCATTTTCCAAAGACAATTGAGTATTTGAAATTGGTTTTGGATGAGTGTACCTTGAAGGATCCTTTTGCGATGTGCTCTTCTTTCTTCCATATCTTCTCTCATCATTTCCAACATATCTTTAAGAGCTTCAAGAACGGTACTAAAACCCGGTACATTTATTGCCTTTTCTTCATTATGTGACATGTTGAAAAGATTGTTTACCTCTAGAGTCGGCCAAGGAATGTCGACCAAATGCTCTGATACCAAATGATAAGTGCCAAACGTTGCTTGAATTTGACAAAGCTAGAGGTCCTTCTAGGATCCTTGTAAAAACTCACAATGATAGCTAACTTAGATCACACTCAAAATCTAAAATGGTCACTCTTAGATCCTAAGACAACTCACTCCAGAATTAGTTTGATCAAGATTAATCCAATGAATTGATTTAACTTCAAACCTAAAGCAAGATTTGAAAGAAAGACAACACCAAATGGGGTCTAAGAAAACACAAGTTTTTCATTCATAAAATCTGTCCAAAATGATGAATTACAAGCCATTTTAAAGGCAAAAAATTCTTGCATGCCTTGGAATACAAAAAGGACTCAAAAAGCTATTAAATGCATTTTGTAGAAAATAAGGCCTAGGAAAGCTTTAAATAGATTTAAACTCATTGGCTCTTTCACACAAACTCACAACATTGCCTTTTCTCTCATTTTTCTCTATAGTGCATAAACTAATCTCATGCTTATCTCTCACACTCATTTTCTCACAAGATTCCTTTTCCACAAAATCATATGCTTTTGTTTTGGCCTTTTGTGCCTTTTTCCCTAACTCACACACATCAACATGTACATCATTAATAGTAGGTGTTACTATAGTAGAGGGATTACAAGCAAACAAGTCCATGCAATCTAATTTTTCACTAAACTCACATGTTTTTTGTTAAAACTAAACCACACTGAGCATTTCATTTTCATTGATACAACTTTCTACTTCAACCATAGGATGAACTTCATCACAGAAACTATCATTTTCTATAGACAATTGAATATTTGAGATTGGTTTAGGATTAGTGTACCTTGAAGACATCCTCTTGCGATGTGCTCTTCTTTCTTCCATATCTTCTCTCATCATTCCAACATATCTTTAAGAGCTTCAAGAACGCAAGATTTGAAAGAAATGAAACACCAAATGGGGTTCAAGAAAACACAAGTTTTTTCAATCATAAATATTTCCAAAGTGATGAATTACAAGCCATTTTAAAGGCCAAAAATTTGTGCATGCCTTGAAATACAAAAGGACTCAAAAAGTTATTAAATGCATTTTGTAAAAATAAGACCTAGGAAACCAAAACTCAATTGTATGGCTTAAATGCTAGACAAACGGGTAGATAAGCTTTAAATAGACCCAACTAACTCTTATAGAAGGCCCCTTGCAATTATGAGCATGGTTGGCAAGCTTTGAAATTAAAAAAAAAAATCCCCAAATATGAAATCTAGAAATTTCATCATTTAAAATTCTGCATTGTAATTTCTAAGACTCTAGGAATCTTCTTCTTCTTGCTTCTTGCACAACCCCTTCATGAGAATACAATAACTTGATGGTTGGATTCGTATCACTATCGAACCACACTGGAAACCAACAAGCTCTCTGATGATGAAAGAGACGACGTTGATCGCCTGCAAACTCTAACGGATGGCCGTAAAAAGTGCTCGAACCAACTTAAGGGTTTGTGCCTCATCTTTCTTCTTAAATATCTAAGGTTGAAATGACCAAATTGCCCTCCATTCACAACCAAATAACAAATATGTCATCCAATAACAAATAAACCCCATTATCTCTTTTCTTTTAACTTAAACACAACAAAAACATTGGGTTATTACAATATTCCCCCCTTAGAAATCTTTCGTCCCCGAAAGTTGACTAAGGCTCGAATAACCCAAAAAACGAGAACACAAAACCTCATCTATAAAACTTTAACATGAGCAACCTCATCTCGCTCTATTTCGAGCAGTTCATCAAACCAACGCAATGCAAGGAGTGGAGCGGAAGTCCATTGCCTCTTGATTCCGTCGAATGCAGCTTGTGCCTGTGGATTCCACTCAAAATGCTTCAACTTTGTCAATTCTGTCATACGAGCTACTTCAAAATTGAAACTCTTGACAAATATCTTAGAGAAAGATGCAAGGACATGAAAGCGTCGAACTTGCTGAAATGAACTAGGGTTTGGCCATTTTCTGATTCCTTGCACCTTCTTCTCACGTACTTCAATTCCTTTGGTTGAGACTATATATCCCAGAAATGTAACTTGATTTGTAATCAATTGACATTTCTCTAGATTTCCACAAAACATTTCGCGAGCTAGAACTTCAAAGCTCCTAAGACAAGTCACTCCAGAATTAGTTTGATCAAGACTAATCCAATGAATTGATTTAACTTCAAACCTAAAGCAAGATTTGAAAAAAAGACAACACCAAATGGGGTCTAAGAGAACACAAGTTTTTTCAATCATAAATCTCTCCAAACTGATGAATTACAAGCCATTTTAAAGGCCAAAAATTCATGCATGCCTTGAAATACAAAAGGACTCAAAATGCTATTAAATGCATTTTGTAGAAAATAAGGCTTCGGAAACCAAAACTCAATTACATGGCTTAAATGCTAGACAAAATGGTAGATAAGCTTTAAATAGACTCAACCAACTCTTCTAGAAGGTCTCTTGCAATTATGAGCATGGTTGGCAAGCATTGAAATAAAAATTTCTAAAATATAAAAATCTAGAAATTCCATTATTTCTACATTCTAATTTTAAAAAGACTCTTGGAATCTTCTTTTCTTGCTTCTTGTTGCTCTTTCATGTGAATACAATAAGTCGGTGGCTGAATTCACATCAATATTGATCAACTGAAGTTGGAGAAAAAAATAGAGAGTATGAAGAAAAAGAATTAAAAGAAAAAAAAAAGAAATGATTGAGAAAATAGAGAAAAATAAAAGAGAGAAAAAAAGTGGAAGGGAGAGTTAAAAAAGTGATGAAATTGAAAAAAGTCAAAAAAAGTGAGCTTTGTTGCTAGGGTGAGAGAGGTGAGAAAGACAATGTTTTCCCAAAAACCAAGATTTGTGCTTATGTACAAGGAAGGGTATTTGGCTTCTAACGATAATACTCTTTCTTTGCCTAGTGTGTTTCAATCTCTTTTACAGGAATTTGAGGATGTGTTCCAAGATGAAGTACCTAAAGGACTACCTCCCATTCGAGGAATTGAACACAAAATAGACTTCATTCCAGGGGCTGTCATTCCCAATAGGCCAGCTTATAGAGCCAATCCAACTGAGACCAAGGAAATTCAAAGACAAGTGGAGGAGTTGATTGATAAAGGCTATGTACGAGAGAGTTTGAGTCCATGCTCAGTACTTGTCATATTGGTGCCAAAGAAAGATGGAACTTGGCGCATGTGTGTGGATTGTAGAGCCATCAACAAAATCACTGTAAAGTTCGACATCCTATTCCTAGACTAGATGATATGTTTGATGAATTGCATGGTTCATGCTTATTTACAAAGATTGATTTAAAATCTGGATATCATCAAATTAGAATGCATGTAGAAGATGAATGGAAAACAGCTTTCAATACTAAGTTTGGGTTGTTTGAATGGCTTGTTATGCCTTTTGGACTAACTAATGCTCCTAGCACATTTATGCGTTTAATGAACTATGTTTTGAGAGAATATTTAGGAAAGTATGTTGTATATTTTGATGATATTCTAATTTATTCAAAGACTTTGCTTGAACATGTTGAACATGTTGAACATGTTAGGTCTGTTCTAACTACACTTAGAAATGAGGAACTTTATGCTAATTTGAATAAGTGTTGTTTTTGCATGGAAAAAGTTAACTTTCTTGGATTTATAGTTGGTAAAAATGGAGTAGAAGTAGACATTGAGAAAGTTAAGGCAATTCGCGATTGACCAACACCAACAAATGCAAGTGAGGTAAGGAGTTTTCATAGGTTAGCTAGCTTTTATAGGAGGTTTATAAAGGACTTTAGTACCATAGCTGCACCATTGAATGATTTGGTAAAAACAAATGTTGTGTTCCAATGGGGGGAAATGCAAGATAAAGCCTTTAATGAACTTAAGGAGAAATTAACCAATGCACCATTACTTGTCTTGCCTAACTTTGAAAAGACATTTGTAATTGAGTGTGATGCAAGTGGTTTGGGCATAGGTGTTGTTTTAATGCAAGATGGAAAGCCTTTGATGTACTTTAGTGAAAAACTAAATGGGGCAACATTGAACTATCCTACCTATGATAAAGAATTGTTTGCTTTAGTTCGTACATTGCAGGTATGGCAACACTACTTATGGCCTAGAGAGTTCGTGATTCACACTGATCATGAGAGCTTGAAGCATCTTGAGGGTCAAAGTAAATTGAACCGCCGACATGCAAAGTGGGTAGAATTTATTGAAACATTTCCCTATGTGATCAAATATAAGCAATGTAAAGATAATATCGTGGCTGATGCATTGTCAAGAAGGTACAATCTCTTTACTTCTCTTAGTGCAAACATTCTTGGATTTGAGCACATTAAAGAGCTATAAAAATCTGACAAAGATTTTGGAACAATTTTTGCATCTTGTCGAGCTGGAAAAGTTTTGGATGATTATTATGTCTTTCATGAATATTTGTTAGAGAAAAATAAACTTTGTGTTCCTAAATGTTCTATAAGAGATTTACTTGTGAAAGAAGCCCATAGTGGTGGCTTAATGGGACATTTTGGGATTCATAAAACTTATGATATGTTGCATGAACATTTTTTTTTTGCCTAAGATGAAACATGATGTTCATAACGTTTGTAGTCGATGTTTTAAATGTAAAGAGCCTAAGTCTAGAACCCAACCAAATGGATTGCATACTCCTTTGAATGTACCTAATGAACCATGGACTGATATATCTATGGATTTTATCCTTGGTTTGCCACGAACAAAAAGGGGTAAAGATAGTATTTTTGTTGTGGTTGATAGATTTAGTAAAATGGCTCATTTATAGCATGTAACAAAACGGATGATGCAAAGCAAGTGGCTGATATTTTCTTTAGAGAAGTAGTAAGATTACATGGAATTCCTAAAACTATTGTTAGTGATAGGGATGTTAAATTTTTAAGTCACTTTTGGAAAGTATTATGGGGTAAATTGGGCACTAAACTACTGTTTTCAACCACATGTCATCCTCAAACTGATGGGCAAACTGAGGTGGTTAATAGAACTTTAGGAACTTTGCTTAGAGCTATTATTTCTAAGAGAATTAAGGCTTGGGAGGAATGTTTGCCATTTGTAGATTTTGCATACAATAGAGCAATTTATAGTACCACTCATTATTCTCCTTTTGAAGTTGTTTATGGATTTAATCCACTTACACCTCTTGATTTGCTTCCTTTTCCTTCTAATGTTTTTGTGAGTGATGCAGCTACAAATAAGGCAGATTTGATCAAGAATTTGCACAAGGATGTGAAAGAGAGAATTGAGAAACAAAATTTCCAAGTTGCTTCGCGAATTAACAAAGGACGTAAGGAAATAATTTTTAAACCAGGAGATTGGGTTTGGGTTCATTTTCGAAAGGAGCGATTTCCATCTCAAAGGAAGACCAAGTTACATCCAAGAGGAGATGGTCATTTTCAAGTTCTTGAGAGGATTAACAACAATGCCTACAAAATCGATCTTCCAGGTGACTTTTTAGTGAGTTCTACTTTTAATGTTGCTGACTTGAGTCCTTTTGATGTAGGTGATGATTTTCCAGATTCGAGGACGAATCCTTTTGAAGAGGGGGAAGATGATAAGGATCATGGAGTTCCACAAGTTTCATTTGGACCTATTACATGATCCAAAGCAAAGAAGATTCAACAAGCATTCATTATTCACCTTCGACAGTGGATAGCCTCAATTCATAATCTATTTCATGTGCTAGAGACCATTTCAAGGGAAGAGGAACCATTTGATGCTTTGGAAGTCAATGTATGCAAGATTGAAGTTGTTCATGGAATTAATGACATTTGAATTGATTTAAATCTCTTAATCATTCCACAAGGAGAAATACAAATGTTAGAGTTGGCAACACAAACATCAATTTTCAGATTTAGGAGATTTTATGCAATTCTATGTTTCAATCTTGTTTTTAATGTTTTAGGTTATATATTGCAACAATGGCATTATAGTAATTATGTTGGTTTATTTATTTTAGGTTTTAACTTTCATAGGCTATAAATAGCCATGAAGTAAGTTGTAAAACTCAGATTTTGAATGAATGAAAATTAGCTCTCTACAAGAGATCATTTTCTTAGAATTTTAGGGCATGTTCTTTGTCTATTTTTCTAAGTTTCCCTTGCAATCTTGTGATAAAATGCATTTGAGCCATTCAATCCAGCCTTGATCAAGCTTGATTGTGGAGTGACTCAATCTAGAACAAGATCGTCCATATCTTGCTTCTAGATCATTGATCTTAAGAGGTAATCAAATTCTAGCCTTTTCTCTTGGTTGTTCCCAAATCTATAAGGAGGTGTTAATCTCTTAATTCAAGGGTTCTTGCTTCCTCATAAGCTTGGATCTTTGGGGTGAGAATTTGGGTTTTCTTATCAATTTATGTTGTACTATACACCATAGTATCATCAAAATAAAAAAACAAAAAATCTGCTTGGGAATGGTTTCATTGTCCGGTTCAGTAGTGATAAGCGTCAAACGTTGCTTGAAGTTTATAGAACTAGAGGCCCTTCTAGGATCCTTGTAAGAACTCACAAGGATAGCTAACTTAGATCGCACTCAAAATCTAAATGGTCACTCTTCGATCCTAAGACATCTCACTCTAAGATTAGTTTGATCAAGACTAACCCAATGATCTAGTTTAACTTCAAACCTGAAGCAAAATTTGAAAGAAATGAAACACCAAATGGAGTTCAAGATAACACGAGTTTTTCAATGCATAAATCTGTCCAAAATGATGTGTTACAAGCCATTTTTAATGGCCAAATATTCGTGCATGCCTTGGAATACAAAAGGACTCAAAAAGCTGATAAATGCATTTTTGTAGAATATAAGACGTAAGAAGCCAAAAGTCAATTGCACGGCTTAAAATGTTGGGCGAAAGGGTAGATATGCTTTAAACAGACCTAACTAACTCTTTTAGAAGGCTCCTTGCAATTGTGACCATGGTTGGCAAACTTTGAAATAAAAAAGCCACAAAATATGAAATCTAGAAATTCCTTTATTCAAAATTCTTCATTGTAATTTCAAAGCCACCAGGAATCTTCTTCTTCTCACTTGTTGTAACAGCCTCTTCACGAGAATATAATAACTTGGTGGTTCGATTCGTACCCTTCTTCCTTGGGATGAAATCGTCTTGTTTTTGGAGTTTTTGGGTTTGAGTTCTAAGGGTATTGTTCTTAAAGAAGGTTGACAGATCTCAATTTTCAAGAGTTTCATAACGGTATGTATTTCACTGCCTCATGATCGGAATGTGTGATAAAATCAGTAGAAACCAAATAATCATGTGGATGACCAAGAGCTCGAATCAGTGCAAAGAACCTCCAAATCATAAGCAGAACACTTCAATTTGGCCTAAAAGGGCAATGGGGGCATCCTTGTTGTGATAGAGCACCACCAGTGCATACTCCGGAGGCATCCCGCTCTACTTCGAGCAATTGATCAAACCAACGCAATGCAAGGAGTGGAGCGGAAGTCCATTGCCTCTTGATTCCGTCGAAAGTAGCTTGGGCTTGTGGATTCCACTCAAAATGCTTCAACTTTGTCAATTCTGTCATACGAGCTACTTCAAAATTGAAACTCTTGACAAATCTCTTAGAGAAAGAGGCGAATACATGAAAACTTCGAACTTGCTGAAATGAACTAGGGTTTGGCCATTCTCTGATTCCTTGCACCTTCTTCTCACGTACTTCAATTCCTTTGACTGAGACTATATATCCCAGAAATGTAACTTGATTTGTAATCAATTGACATTTCTCTAGATTTCCACAAAACATTTTGCGAGCTACAACTTCATAGACCTGCTTCAAGTAATCGAGATGCTCCATTTATGTTGTACTATACACCATAGTATCATCAGAATAAAGAAACAAAAAATCTTCTTGGAAATGGTTTCATTGTCCGGTTTAGTAGTGATAAGCGCCAAACGTTGTTTGAATTTTATAGAGCTAAAGGCCTTTCTAGGATCCTTGTAAGAACTCACAAGGATAGCTAACTTAGATCGCACTCAAAATCTAAATGGTCACTCTTCGATCCTAAGACAGCTCACTCCAGGATTAGTTTGATCAAGACTAACCCAATGAATTGGTTTAACTTCAAACCTAACACAAAATTTGAAAAAAAATGAAACACCAAATGGAGTTCAAGATAACACAAGTTTTTCAATGCATAAATCTGTCCAAAATGATGTGTTACAAGCCATTTTTAAAGGCCAAATATTCGTGCATGACTTGGAATACAAAAGGGCTCAAAAAGCTGATAAATGCATTTTTGTAGAATATAAGACGTAAGAAGCCAAAAGTCAATTGCATGGCTTAAAATGTTGGGCAAAAGGGTAGATATGCTTTAAATAGGCCTAACTAACTCTTTTAGAAGGCTCCTTGCTATTGTGAGCATGGTTGGCAAACTTTGAAATAAAAAAGCCCCAAAATATGATATCTAGAAATTCCTTTATTCAAAATTCTTCATTGTAATTTCAAAGCCTCCAGGAATCTTTTTCTTCTCACTCGTTGTTACAGCCCCTTCACGAGAATATAATAACTTGGTGGTTCGATTCGTACCCTTCTTGATATGAATCAAACAAATAATTTATTGCATGTACCTGAAAGACATATTACAAGAAGTAAGGCAAAGAAGATTCAAAAGGCTTATATATTACATCTTCAAATGCTTGCCAATGCAAAAGAAGAGATAAAGCTTTTTCATTCGAAAATTATTTACACCATTAGCACGAAAAGTGAAGAAGAGATTGAAGTGAAGATGGCATGAGAGTAGATTTATTTTGGAAGATGACAATATGGTAGAATTTTAAATAAAGAAATTTCAAGATTTCTTATTTTGAGACTTTTTTATTTCAATACTTGCCAACCATGCTCATAATTACAAGGGACCTTCTAGAAGAGTTGGTTGAGTCTATTTAAAGCATATCTACCCTTTTGTCTAGCATTTAAGCCATGCAATTGAGTTTTGGTTTCCTAGGCCTTATTTTCTACAAAATGCATTTAATAGCTTTTTAAGTCCTTTTTGTATTCCAAGGCATGCACGAATTTTTTGCTTTAAAATGAATTGCAATACATCATTTTGGATAGATTTATGAATGAAAAAACTTGTGTTTTCTTGAACCCCATTTGGTGTTTCATTTCTTTCAAATCTTGCTTTAGGTTTGAAGTTAAATCAATTCATTGGATTAGTCTCGATCAAGCTAATTCTGGAGTGAGTTGTCTTAGGATCTAAGAGTGACTATTTTAGATTTTAAGTGTGATCTAAGTTAGCCTTCATTGTGAGTTTTTGCAAGGATTCTAGAAGGACCTCTAGCTTTGTAAATTTCAAGCAACATTTTGGCGCTTATCATTTGGTATCAGAGCATTTGATAACATTCTTTGGCCGAATCTTGAGGTGAACTATCTTTACTTTGTGTTAGTTTGTTATTTTTTATTTTATTTTTTTATCTCTTTCAATTTTCTATTCAAGCAAGTACATTTGTATTCTTTAGAAGTACTTTGTAGAATTCATTTGTATTGCTCTTGGATCATAAAATTTTTTTAAAAAATAAGTAGAAAAAAAAACAGTAGCAAAAAAAAGAAAAAAAAATCTGTAGCAAAAAAAAAACAATCATTGACAAAAAAAGTATCAAAGATCCAAGGCATATTGAAGTTCTTGTTATTTGTTTATGTTTTGTTTTTAATCAGTTGTTTATCCTAAGTTTAAATACTCTAGTTTAGTTTGTGAAAGTTAATTGTTGAATTGGTTTTATATCAAGTTTAAAGCAAGATTGCACCAAATATTTTTAGACCTGCCCTTACATTTTTTACCTAGTACCAAAAGCCTACCTTTGAGTGTTAAACACGAGTGTCCCGAGTGAAATCTTTGTGAAAAGTGTGGAGAGGTCCATTTTGATATTTGCAACATGTCATATAATGAGGAAAAACCACCACAGGTTCTGGATGTTAATGTTGCTATTCTTCAAGCCCTTCAAGGTGGGATGGAAATGATGAGGGAAGATAGAGAGGAAAGGAGAGCACATCACCGACGAGAAGAACGAGCATTGCAAGATGATGAAGGTATGTTAGACTTGGTTGGACAAGAGAGACTAGGTGGAGGAAGAGGTAATGCAAGGGGAGGAAGAAATAATCATGCAAAGATCATGCAACCTAGAAGGATAGAAAGAATGCATGAAGATAGAGAAGCTGGAGTTAAACTTAAAATTCCACCCTTTAGTGGAACGGCGGACTCTAAGGCATATTTGCAATGGGAAAGAAAAATAGAACATGTGTTTGATTGTAATTCATATAGTGAGAACAAGAAGATGAAGCTTGCTATTGCCGAATTCACAAACCATGCCGGTGAATGGTATCAACATCTCAAATCCGAAAGAAGAAGAAAAGAGGAGGATCCAATAGAGACATAGGAAGAACTTAAAGAAGCTATGAGAAAGAGGAATGTTCCCAAACATTATGAAAGAGATGTGAAAACTAAATTGCAAGCATTGAGGCAGGGAACAAAAAGTGTGGCTGAATATTATCAAGAGATGGAATCGTTGATGGAAAGAGCAAAAATACGAGAAGACGAGGAGGACACCATGTCTAGGTTTCTTGGAGGTTTAAATCTAGAAATTGCTCATCCGGTTGATAGGATTCCACCACCTTACCTTGAAGATATGTATCATTATGCCATAAAAATTGAAGCACAATTGAAGGAAGAAAATGAGCATTCAAAAAGGTATTCATCTAAACCTCATACTTTTTCAAATTCTAATACTTGGAGCAAGGATAGTTTTGTGCATAGGAATGAATCAATGCAACAAAAAGGAAAGTTTGGGGCTGCCAAAAGAGTAGAGGCCGAGAGCTTCAATACTAAAAAGAATGAAGTTCCAAATTGTAACGGCCCAGGTTTTCATCCCGGTCTTTCAGGTATGCCCTGGGGGTATTTTGGTAATTTGGTCGGGCCGTCAGGGCCGTTTATGTCTTTTTCCAGTTGCTAAAATTATTGGATGGGTTATTGTAAGTTTTTAAGGCTTTGTGGATGTGTTTGGGCATGGTTAGATGTAAAAGTAAAAATGTTAGTAAATTGTGTTACAACTGGGATTCGAACCCGGGTCTCCGGGAAAGCCTGTTGGGATGTGTGCCAGTTGAGCTATTGGGAGTTCTTGTTACTTTTTCTGCGTCATATCTTGGTTAACCTTGGATCTTTGGAGTTTTGGTGCATTTGATTAAAAGAAAAGAAATGTAGGGTTTTGGGTCTTCTTCTCCAAAAGTCTCTTGGCCGCCCAAGCTTTGCTCCCTAGCTCCCCAAGCCGTTTTTCATCTCCTTAGCAGCTCCGTGGTTCGATCGTCATTCCGGGTAAGTCTTCATCCTCTTCATCTTCTCCATTAGGTGTCCTTGCTGGCCGAATGTAAAGAAAGGGGTGGTGTGTGTGTGTGTGTTTTGTTGCAGTGCCAAAGACACCAGATCGCCAAAGAATGAGCAGCGAGCCCCAAGACGCGCCAGAATCGCCCAAAGGTGAGGCTGGACCGCCAAAGACGCCCAAATCGCGGTATCGCCGCCGACCCGCCTCGCGCCGACGCTGCAAATGTGCCTGTAGCACGCACCAGACCCCGTCGCAGCCGCCCAGACGCCCAGATCGCCCAACCGAGCTCGCGCCTGCACTCTCGCTCGTCTGCGTCCGCGTCGCCAGCGCCTGCGCGCCCGTCGCCGTCCCAGCGCGTCCGCTTCGCCAGCGCCCGCGCACCTGTCGCTGTCCCAACGCGCCCGTGTCGTGCCTCTCGCCCGCCAGCGTCCAGCTTGTCCACGCCCGCGCGCTGCGCCCGGCCGGCTTCGCCGCATGCGTCGCGTCGCTGGCCTCGCCGCCCATCTGCGCCATCAGCGCCAAAGAGCCTCCCGCACGTGCAGCCTGTCCGTCCCCGCGTCAGCCGTGCCTGGTTCAGTAGTGAATGGTTTCATTGTCTGGTTCAGTAGAGATGCTCCATTTATGTTGTACTATACACCATAGTATCATCAAAATAAAAAAACAAAAAATCAGCTTGGGAATGGTTTCATTGTCTGGTTCAGTAGTGATAAGCGTCAAACGTTGCTTGAATTTTATAGAGCTAGATGCCCTTCTAGGATCCTTGTAAGAACTCACAAGGATAGCTAACTTAGATCGCATTCAAAATCTAAATGGTCACTCTTTGACCCTAAGACAGCTCACTCCAGGATTAGTTTGATCAAGACCAACCCAATGAATTGGTTTAACTTCAAACCTGAAGCAAGATTTGAAAGAAATGAAACACCAAATGGAATTCAAGATAACACGAGTTTTTCAATGCATAAATCTGTCCAAAATGATGTGTTACAAGCCATTTTTTAAAGGCCAAATATTCGTGCATGCCTTGGAATACAAAAGGACTCAAAAAGCTGATAAATGCATTTTTGTAGAATATAAGATGTAAGAAGCCAAAAGTCAATTGCATTGCTTAAAATGTTGGGCAAAAGGGTAGATATGCTTTAAATAGACCTAACTAACTCTTTTAGAAGGCTCCTTGGAATTGTGAGCATGGTTGGAAAACTTTGAAATAAAAAGCCCCAAAATATGAAATCTAGAAATTCCTTTATTCAAAATTCTTCATTGTAATTTCAAAGCCTCCAGGAATCTTCTTCTACTCACTTGTTATAACAGCCCCTTCACGAGAATATAATAACTTGGTGGTTCGATTCGTACTCTTCTTCCTTGGGATGAAATCGTCTTGTTTTTGGAGTTTTTGGGTTTGAGTTCTAAGGGTCTTGTTCTTAAATGTAAAGACCCGACCCGAATGGGGTTCTAAAATAGGCCTTTACCTCAATGCATGCGATCAAAACTAAAATCAATATGCAGGAATGGTTTTCGGATTCTAAGTGAAAACTAAAACATGCAAACAACCATTTGAAAAGTCAACATAAAATTCCTGAAACCTGTCCCTGTTTCCAAGCACCTGTTCCAAGACAAATACATTTCCAAAACTCACTCTGATCAGAGATTTATTTAAAACATTCAAAACTTTCCAATAGTTACAATAGTGCTAGAATCCGGAAATACAGTCAGAAAACAACCTAGGGCTCCGTGCCCAACTACATGCATTCAGAGGACATTTAAAACATAAAACATAAATACAAGACTCAGAGTTTGAACAACGGGTTTCCATGATCACAGCTCCTCCTCCAGCCATCCTGTCTCGCACCATGGTTACCTGTGGAAAACTACAAAATAAGGGTGAGTAACGAATTACTCAGTAAGAATCCCCAACCGAGGTACAATACGATATACATGGTCATCTAGCAGAAAGGTATGCAAGCTATGAATATAAACACAGAATAGAGCACATAGCTTAAATCCACACATAAACATCGGATGCCATCTCAGGGTCTTAGTCCGGAATAATCCACCACACAATACGCCCTATACGAAAGGTGCACTAGCTCAAGATCCCGAGGAGCTCTCCGGTCGGCGTTGTAATGAGGTAATGAGGTTAGAGTGTAGGTAGGTAGCATCATCCGGGTCCGAATGCATAAAGTATCTTGCATCCATGGCAGGGACGTACGAGGTAGTACTCCGTCCCTGAACCCCGTTAGGGTTTAGCTAACCCGACCGGTAGGCCCTGCAATCTTGGGTGAGGGTGGCAGACTGTTAAATGCCCCAACGGTCGGGATGATGACTTGGCATTGCCTTGTCCCCGGCAGCCGGCATGTCCTCAGCGTGTTTGGTAGTAGCCCCTGATTGCCACCTGTTAGGGCAAGGACGGCTTCCTAGTGTAAGCCTACCACGACCGGTTCCTTAACCTCTGGTGCGGTGGTTCAGGCTGACATAGTTCACGTGTCCAGGTCTCACACCCCTATGTCAGTGACACCGATCCAGAGATTTAGTTAGGCATGGTGATCTGGACCTAGGCGACTTGCCACTAGACCCGGCACCCCCCAGTCTGCGGTAGCATGCGGTGCGGCGTTCACGCTCATTACAAACGCCACCGGGAGAGCTCCTCGGGATCTTGAGCTAGTGCACCTTTCGATCGACGAAGAGACAGTGAGGCCGGACTTGTCTCTCGTATAGGGCATATTGTGTGGTGGATTTTCCGGACTAAGACCCTGAGTTGGCATCCGAGGTTTGTAAGTGAATTAAAGCTATGTGCTTTATTCTGTGTTTATATTCATAGCTTGCATATCTTTCGGCTAGATGACCATGTATATCATATTGTACCCCGGTTGGGGATTCTTACTGAGTAATTCGTTACTCACCCTTATTTTGTGGTTTTCCACAGGTAACCAAGGTGCGAGACAGGATGGCTGAAGGAGGAGCTGTGATCATGGGAACTGCTTGTCATCTCCGACCTTTTATATTATGACTCTTGTCTTTTTATTTCCCCTGAATGCATGTAGTCGGGCAGGGAGCCCTAGGATGTTTTCTCAATGTTTTTGTGGATTCCAGCATTGTTGTACCTGTGAAGGTTTTGGAATGATTTTAATAAATCTCTGATCAGAGTAAACTTTTGGAAATGTATTTGTATTGAAACAGGTGCTTGGAGACAGGGACAGGTTTCAGTAAACTGTTTTGACTTCTGATTGAATGCTGAATGTTTTAATTTTTACTTGGAATCCGAAATCATATTTGTATATTGCCTTTACTTTGAATGTTTGCATTGGGGTAAAGGCCCATTTAGAGCCCCTTTTGGGTCGGGTCTTTCTGATTGGTATCGAGCTCGAGTCATAGATTCTCAGAGACTGACCTTTTTGTTGTAGGTCATTTTCCCATGATCATCAGCACTCCGACAGTCATCAGGTACGCCTAAGTTTACTGTTTTTATAAAAGGGTTAAGAATTTACAATACTTTTCATCTAGTGTATGCCTTGTTTAGTGTTGTGGAGCGGAGACGAGCAGGTTCTGACTCGTTGTTGGTTTGGGTCCTGAGCACCATCATGCCAACTTCCCATAGTGTAAGATGTATGTTTGCATCTTGTCTGGGTATCCAGATAGATTCAGATACCACTGGGACACCGTCCTAGAGAGAGGCAAGGATTAGACTCCCGTAGGCCCTTGTGGTGTGGCCCAGTTGTTAGTTTCCCCTAGAGAGAGGGTGGAGGTGTTTTGCCCTGGAGAACCACTCCAGGAGAGGAGTTAGCTTTGGCTTTGCTCGTGTTGATGCTTGTGGAGCAGGTCCCGGTGTGGACTAGCCAGGGTAGTTCAAGTGTTGATCTTGAACCTTAGCAGATTGTTTGGTTGCCTAGAGAGTAGCTGCAGAGTTAGTAGCCTTCGAGGAAGTTGTTGAGACATCTTTGTTCTCTTGTAAGTGTTGTTGTTTTGCAGCTAGTAAGTCGGAACCCTGTAGTTAAGGGTGCAGCTAGCAGTGTTCCCATCGGACTTGATCCGTTGGTGGTTCCTCAGTTGTCTAGTAGAGTTGAGCACTCTTCTTATGGTGAGCCCCTAGAGTAGGGCTAGCTGCTGCATGTTGAGAGAGTCGGCCAGAGTTTTTTTGAGCATCATGTGGAGATGCAAGAGTAGGCAGTGAGACTTCGGTTTGATGAGATGCCTTAGGCATGGTTGTTTGAGTTGAGCTCTTGTATGCCTCGCCATAGTTTTGTCACTTGAGGTTGTGACCTTGCTGGCCCCATTTGTAGTAAGATGTGGATTTGGTAGTAGTGGCACTTGAGGTGCATTGGTTGGTGTGCCGCTTTGGCTCTAAGTCTGGTTCAGACCTGAGTTTGGCATGGGTATAGCAAATGGTTCTATGACCCGTCCGGAGTTCAGCACACTCCTTTAGCCTTTGGATCCGTTTTTGGCAGTTGCACCTGTTTAGGTCGTGCAAGAGAGCTAGTTCAGTGGTAGTCGTAGGGCTACAAGCGAAAGAATGTTCGAGAGGAGCCGGAGCCTCTTCCTGGTGTTAGCAGGGGATGAGTTTGCCAGCAGGTTGAAGGTTGATCAGTGTTAGTGCGCGTGAGTCTCACGCTAGTGTTAAGGCCAAGAGATCTTTGTGGTTGGTAGTGCGGTCCACTACCTTTGGGTGCCTAAACCTGAGTTGAGTGAGCATTGTAGATGCGAGTTTGTTCCAGCAAAGGGGCCATGAGTTGGATGCTTATGAGATGAGTTGGATGCTTGTGAGATGAGCTGGATGCCTATGAGGCGAGTTGGATGCCTATGAGATGAGTAGGATGCTTTATGAGATGAGTTGGACGCCTTATGTGTAAGCACACTTGGTAGAGACTTGGTATAAAGTAAGTTCAGTTTGGCATGGTTATGCTTTGGTAGAGCAAGGTTGCCACAACTTCGGTATCGTGTGGAGATGGAACTTTTGGTGTTCCTTTGGTTGATTGTATCTCTGCCAGGAGTTAGTGTTGCTTTTTGGGAAAAGCGCTTGTTAGTCTTGGATCTCTGAAGAAAGGTCGAGAGTTGTGCACACAAGTGTGTTTTGTGTGGTTCGTTCTGTGGTGAGAGTTTCAGAGCCATGTAGGGTTTGATTTGGAGAACTGGTGCTCAGTTCTTGGAGAAGTTGGACTTCAGGTGGATGTTGTAAGGCTTTAGTTGGGGTTGAAAGGATACCGTGCTCGTAGTCGGGTTGTTGCTTAGGCAAGTTTGTTAGGTTGAACCTAAGCTTGGTTGGTGGAACCTCTTGTGTTCATGGTTGGAGTTCAGATGGTACTGAACAAATGGTGGTTGTAGTGAAGTCGCGTAGTTCCGGATCGTAGTTGCTAAGAGTGTTGCTCGGAATCCTTACCCTGGGTGGAAGCTACGATGTGGCTGATGCTTTGAGTAGGAGGATGACACATTCTGAAGCGTTTCTGGTCTTTTTGGTTTCGAGGTCGGAGCGAGGCCAAAGCATGGTTGTGATCTTTGGAAAAAGGAGTTGTTTGTTCAGCGGTTGGTTGTTAGACCATTAGGCGGCAAGTGTGTGTCGAGGGTTGCGAAGAACCCTAGTTGTGGAGAGCCTCACCGAGCTCGGTCCAGTCCAGGTAGTGAGTTTCAGTTGGCAAGCCAGAGTCGTGTAGGTTGCAGACCACGGGTGAGTTGCTGGCAGATTTGGTAGGCTAGCAAGCTAGAGTTTGTTTGAAGTAGAGTCCGGATTGGTTCCGGTGTGGTGGCAATCTGGTGCGTGCGACGGCCTCTGTTGGGCGCTGTGCGCTCTGACGGCACGGGCGTCTGCAAATTTGCCTCTTCTTTGGGCGCTGGTCGTCTGGGTAAGCTCTTTGCTAGGTGATCCGCTGGGCTACTCGGTTGAAATTTGCTCATTTGGGTTGCTCGGCTGGCCGGGACGGCGCTCGAGGCTGCAAGGGAACAAAATCACGGCAAGGGGCTTGGGAGAGAAGCTTGGACGGCAAAGTGAGATTTGGAGAAGAAGGAACAAAAAACCTAATTTCTTTTTCATTTAACCAAATGCACCAAAACTCCAAAGATCCAAGGGTAACTAAGATATGACGCGGAAAGAGTAACAATAACACCTGGTGGCTCACTTGGCAAGGCTCTCCTCTAGCACACAAGGCCACCCTAGCTCGAACCTCGGCTGCAACACAATTTCCTATATTTTTACTTTTGCATCTATCCAAGCTCAAACCCCTCCACAAAACCTCAAAAACCTACATAAACCCATCCAATAATTTTAGCAACTGGAAAAAGACATAAACGGCCCTGACGGCCCGACCAAATTACCAAAATACCCCTAGGGCATACCTGGAAGACCGGGATGAAAACCTGGGCCGTTACAATATTCCCTCCTTTTTATGACTTTCGTCCTCGAAAGTCCTTAAGACAAAGCAAAGACGGGATACTCGCAATCTCAACCCGACCTCCCGCTCACGAGCGCTTCCTCGAACTCCAACTCCTCCACTGAACTTTTACCAAATGGATCTCACGATTACGCAACGTCTTCGACTCAAAAACCAGAATACTCACAGGCTTCCCCTCGAAGCTCAAATTCTCAATCAGCTACAAAGGCTCAAAGTCCACAATGAGCGATGGGTCCGACACATACTGCCCCAACATCGATACATGGAAACACTGTGCACATGTGACAATGACAGAAAAAGCTAACCAATATGCAACTCTGCCAATCCTCTCGAGAATCTCAAATGGTCCAATAACAGGAGACTCCTCTTCTCCCGCTTACCAAACCTCAACACAACTCACAACGGTGCAACCTTAAAAGCACGCACTGTCCAACCTCAAACTCTAAAACTCGACGCCGAACATCGGCGAAACTTTCCTGCCTGCTCTGAGTTGACAACACGAGCTCTAAACTTTTGCACTGCACTGCTGACCAACCGCAGCAACTCAGGACCCAAAACAACACTGACGACCACCAACCTTTTCCCAGAACAGTGGAATCCTGCAACACTTACAATACAACGCCTCAACGGAACTATATGAATTAACGGTTTGGGAGGCGCTACCCAAGGCAAACTCATAAAACCAACACTGGTCTCCCGCTGCCTAATCACGGAAACACCAACACGCAACAAGTTCTGAAGGATCTGGCTCACTCCTCCCAAAAGACCATCGATCAGAGGGTGAAAACACTACATGACTGCACTCTGCTCATAAGCCTCTTAACAACGCTCTCCAGAACCACAGCTCATCAACGCACTGCCTAGCAAAATCTTTGTTGCCACACTCTGGTGCTAACAACTCCAACCTGAAACTGACATGCCTCTACTCCATAGAAATGGCCTCTGCACACGAAACGAGGTGCAAGCTCTAGCTACTGAAACCAATCCTCCAAAAATCTTAACTCACACAACAACCTCGACTAACTGACAGCTCCCACACGAAACTTACAACCCAAGAACTTGAGTGCTACGAACTCGGAAGCCCAAACAACTACAAACTGCATAGCTATGCCAATCCACTCAACTCTAGCTTGACTCAAATCACTGGCTGGACAAGTCAGCCTGCCAACAACCGGGCCCCAGAGGGCTCCCTCCACCAAACTTACCTCCATGCAAGCAACGGAACGAAGCTTGCCTCAAATATGAAACCCATCTCACAAGTCCAAACGATAACACATACAGGCTTAACCCTCTAGCTAGGCTTATTGCACCTTCCCACCGAAACTTCATAAACGGAACTCCACTACTCGGTTAACACCAACTACCAAGAACCAGAATACCAATAATGTCTGTCAGAGCACAAGCCACACTAACCAGCAAGGATCCCTCAAAAGGTCAAGACCCTAATCCAACCACAATGGTGCAACCTCAACCCACAACTGATACAAAGGAGTTCTTCAACTACAAAGGTGCAACAGCTTCCATGCCAACACACAAAAACCTTAACCAACTAGGCCAAACACTCATAGGAGCAGAATAACCCTTACTGCAACCTCCAGAACACCACTCAAGAGTCCGCTTAACTTGGACAAACAACTGCTTCCAAGCAGCCAACAAACTTTTCCTCCTACTAGCACCACTACCACCAATTCCAAGACCAAGGAATAACCTGACAACTTCCAAGGAGAAACAGATCCTTACAAGCGGACAACTGAAGGACAGAGAGCTCCACACACGCTCTCTGTCTTGCTCAGCTAAAGCAACAACACCTAAGTCTCACGGGGCAACAATAGGGGTCCACCATGCATGAACCTCCAACCACACACTAGCCAAGACACACCTCCAAACACCAAAGGGGAAAACTCTCAACATCCTGGAAACAGGAAAACAACCAACAGGGCACAAACCACTCGCCCCACGAGCAAATCTAACTTCTAGCAACTCAAAAACCACACCTTGGTCAACACCAAGCACCAACTCGCCACCACACCGGAACCAATCCAGACTCTACTCCAAACAAACACTAGCTTGCCAGCCTACCAAGACTGCCAGCAACTCACCCGAGCTACAACCTACACGACTACGGCTTGCCAACTGAAACTCACTACCTAGGCCTGACTGAGCTCTGGTGAGGCTCTCCACAACTAGGGTTCTTCGGCAACCCTCGACACACACTGTCGTCTAACGGTCTAACAGCCAACTGCCTGAACAAACAACTCCCTTTTCCAGCATCACAACCATGATGGCCTGCTCCGAACCTCGAAACCAAAAAGACCAGAAACGCTTCAAGAAGTGTCATCCTCCTACTCAAAGCATCAGCCACATCGTAGCTTCCACCCAGGGTAAGGATTCCGAGCAACACCCTTAGCAACTACGGTCAGGAACTACGTGGCTTTACTACAACCACCATTTGTTCAGTACCATCTGAACTCCAACCATGAACACAAGAGGTTCCACCAACCAAGCTTAGGTTCAACTTAACAAACTTGCCTAAGCAACAACCCAACTACGAGCACGGTATCCTTACAGCCTCAACTAAAGCCTTACAACATCCACCTAGAGTCCAACTTCTCCAAGAACTGAGCACCAGTTCTCCAATGCAAACCCTACATGGTTCTGAAACTCTCGCCACCAGAACGAACTACACGAAACACACTTGCGCGCACAACTCTCAAGCTTCCTTCAGAGATCCAAGACTAACAGGTGCTTCCCAAAAGGCAACACTAACTTCTGGCAGAGATACCATCAACCAAAGGAACACCAAAAGTTCCATCTCCACACGATACTCGAAGTTGTGGCAACCTTGCTCTACTAAAGCATAACAATGCCAAACTGAACTTACTTTATACCAAGTCTCTACCAAGTGTGCTTACACATAAGGCGTCAAACTCCTCTCATAAGGCATCCTACTCATCTCATAGGCATCCAACTCGCCTCATAGGCATCCAGCTCATCTCATGAGCGTCCAACTCATGGTCCCCCTACTGGACCGAACTCGCATCTACAATGCTCACTCAACTCAGGTTTAGGCACCCGGAGGTAGTGGACCGCACTACCAACCACAAAGATCTCTTGCCCTCAGCCCTAGAGTGAGACCCTCACGCACTAACACTTACCAACCGTCAACCTGCTGACTTACTCAACCCCCAGTAACACTAGGAAGAGGCTCCAGCTCCTCTCGAACATCCTTTCGCTTGTAGTCCTTCGAGTACCACTGAACTAGCTCTCTTGCGTGACTTAAACAGGTGCAACTGCCATAAACGGATCCAACAGCTAAAAAAGTGTGCTGAACTCCGGACGGGTCATAGAACCATCTGCTATACCCATGCCAAACTCAGGCCTGAACCAGACTTAGTGCCAAAGCGGCACACCAACTATTGCACCTCAAGTGCCACTACTACCAAATCCACATCTTACTACAAATGGGGCCAGCAAGGTCACAACCTCAAGTGACAAAAACTATGGCTAGGCATACAAGGGCTCCAAACTCAAACAACCAGACTATGACATTTCATCAAACTGAAGGCTCACGGCCCACTCTTGCATCTCCACATGATGCTAAACAAAACTCTGGCCGGCTCTCACAACATGCAGCAGCTAGCCCTACTGTAGGGCTCACCAAAAGAAGAGTGTTCAACACTACCAAACAACTGAGAAAACCACCAACGGATCAAGTCCGATGGGAACACTGCTCACTGCACCCTTAACCACAGGGTTCCGGCTTACTGGCTGCAAACAACAACACCCTACAAGAGCACAAAGATGCCTCATCAACCTCCTCGAAGGCTACCAACTCTGCAGCTACTCACTGGGCAATCAAACAATCTGCTAAGGCTCAAGATCAACACTTGAGCTACCCAGGCTAGTCCACACGGAGACCTGCTCCACAAGCATCCACATAAGCAAAGTCATAGCTAACTCCTCTCCTGGAGTGGTACTCCAGGGCAAATCACCTCCACCCTCTCACTAGGGGAAAACCAACAACTGGGCCACACGTGGCCTCACGGAGTCTAACCTCCGCCTCCATGCGGAGCGATGTCCCAAAGCGATATCCGAATCTATCTGGATATCTCAACAAACCACAACATACATCTCTGCTGCGGGAAGTTGGCATGATGGCGCTCTAAACCCAAACCAACAACGAGTCGAACACGCGCTCGTCTCCGCTCCACAACACTACACAAGGCATACACTAGATGAAAAGTATTGTAAATTCTTAACCCTTTTCTAAAAACAAGAAACTTAGGCGTGCACTGATGGTGTCGGAGTCTTTGGTGATCATGGGGAAAACGACCTACAACAAAAGGCCAGTCTATAGAATCTATGACTCTGAGCTCTGATACCAACTGTAAAGACCCGACCCAAAAGGGGCTCTAAATGGGTCTTTACCCCAATGCATGCGTTCAAGTAAAGACAATATACAAATATGATTTTGATTCCAAGTAAAAATTAAAACATTCAAACATTCAATCGAAATCAATACAGATTTATTGAAAACATCCCCTGTCTCCAAGCACTGTTTCAAGACAAATACATTTCCAAAAGTTTACTCTGATCAGAGATTTATTAAAATCATTCAAAACCTTCTCAGATACATAAATGTTGGAATCCACAAAACATTGAGAAAACATCATAGGGCTCTGTGCCCGACTACATGCATTTAGGGGAAATAAAAGACAAGAGTCATAATATAAAAATTCAAAGATGACAGCAGGTTCCTATGATCACAGCTCCTCCTTCAGCCATCCTGTCTCGCACCTTGGTTACTTGTGGAAACCCACAAAAATAAGGGTGAGTAACGAATTACTCAGTAAGAATCCCCAACCGGGGTACAATACGATATACATGGTCATCTAGCAGAAAGATATGCAAGCTATGAATATAAACACAGAATAGAGCACATAGCTTAAGTCCACGCTTGAACTTCGGATGCCAACTCAGGGTCTTAGTCCGAAACAATCCACCACACAAAACGCCCTATACGAGAAACAAGTCCCGGCCTCAGCCTGTCTACTGTCGATACGAAAGGTGCACTGGCTCACAATCCCGAGGAGCTCTCCAGTCGGCTACTGTAGACTCTGAGGGTTGTCGGGTCTAGTGAAGCTCTCCATCTCTGGATCGGTGTCACTGACATAGGGGTGTGAGACCTGGACACGTGAACTATGTCAGCCTGAACCACCGCACCTGAGGCTAAGGAATCGGTCGTGGTAGGCTTACACCAGGAAGCCGTCCTTGCCCTATCAGGTGGCAATCAAGGGCTACTTCCGAACACGCTGAGGACGTGTCGGCTGTCGGGGACTAGGCATTGCCAAGTCATCATCCCGACCGTTGGGGCATCGCACAGACTACCACCCTCACCCAAGATTGTAGGGCCTACCGGTAGGGTTAGCTAAACCCTAACGGGGTCGAGGAGGACGAGTACTACCTAAAGACGTCCTGTCATGGATGCAAGATACTTTATGCATACTGGCCCGGATGATGCTATCTACCTGAACTCTAACCTATCATATCAACAGCAAACAATCCAATACAATCCAATACGTGCTCAACAGATACAACGAACTTAGCATGATACTACGAAGCAAGAACAGATAACGAGCATGCCAGAACAGAACAACCTAGCATGGACTAACATGAAGAACAACATAAGAAATCATGCGATCGGGAATTGACGAGCACCTATCACTAAACATCTTGATAAACACAAATAAGCATACAAACAGCATCACATAATATATCGCAGGGCCCACACAACTCTGGTAAGAAATCCTTACCTTGGTCGGGAGGCTTCTACACACAAAATCCTAAGCTGCGATCGATCTCGAGCTAGCTAACGAGAACCTAACAAACATAATAATAATCACAATCCATAGGCCTAAATATAATAAAATAAACAAGGCTCGGCTCGGGAGCAACTCACGCGGCGCGGTGACACTGTGAGGCAGGCGGCGGCACAGCGCGCATTTCGGCTTGGCGGCGCTGATGGGGCGGCTGGTGCGCGGTGGGTTGCACGCCTGGATGAGCAATGGCACTGCCAGCTGGGCCCTGCTGCGCACGCAGGGAGGATGCGCTGCTGGCTGGCAGGCTGCGCGCTGCAGACAGCGTTAGGCGAGGCGTGCGCGGCGCAGACGCGGACGCGGACGGACGAACGCAACGTGCGACACGAAGTAGACTGGGCGCGCGGGCGAGCGGCGCGGAGCGAGGACGCGTGCGGGCGAGCAAAGCAATGCGGCCGGCGTGCTACGGCAGCGACGGCGACGGGCGCGCGGTCTGGTGCGTGCGACGGCCTCTATTGGGAGCATGTGCGGCTGCGACGGCCTAGGCGTCTGGGCACGCCGCTGGCGTCTGGGCGACCTCTTTCTTTGGGTGATCCGCTGAAATTTGCTAATTTGAATTTGGGTTGCTCGGGCCAGTTGCTCATTGGCCGGGAATTCGCTCGGGGCTGCAAGTGAAAAAAATCACGGTAAGGGGCTTGGGAGAGAAGCTTGGACGGCAAAGTGAGATTTGGAGAAGAAGGAATAAAAAACCTAATTTCTTTTTCATTTAACCAAATGCACCAATACTCCAAAGATCCAAGGGTAACTAAGATGACGCGGAAAGAGTAACAATAACACTTGGTGGCTCACTTGGCAAGGCTGTCCTCTAGCACACAAGGCCACCTTGGCTCGAACCCTAGCTGCAACACAATTTCCTATATTTTTACTTTTGCATCTATCCAAGCTCAAACCCCTCCACAAAACCTCAAAAACCTACATAAACCCATCTAATAATTTTAGCAACTGGAAAAAGACATAAACGGCCCTGACGGCCCGACCAAATTACCAAAATACCCCTAAGGCATACCTGGAAGACCGGGATGAAAACCTGGGCCGTTACATGTAGTGTTTTCACCCTCTAACCGATGGTCTTTTGGGGGGAGTGATCCAGAACCTTTGGAGCTTGTTGCGAGTTAGAGTTTCCGTGATTAGGCAGCCGGAGACCAGTGTGGTTTTATGAGGTTGCCTTGGGTTGCAGTTCTCAACGGTCAGTTCTTGTGGTTCCATTGAGGCATTGTATGGTAAGTATTGCAGGATTCCAGTGTTCTGGGGAAAAGTTGGTGGCTATCAGTTTTGTTTTGGGTCCTAAGTTGCTGCATTTGACCAGAGGTGATGTGCAGGAGTTTAGAGCTCGTGTTGTCAGCTCAGAGCTGGCAGAAAAGTTTTGCCGATGTTCGGCGTCGAGTTTTAGAGTTTGAGGTTGGACAGTGCGTGTTTTTAAGGTTGCACCGTTGAGAGATGTGTTGAGGTTTGGTAAACGGGAGAAGTGGAGTCTCTTGTTGTTGGGCCATTTGAGATGCTTGAGAGGATTGGCAGAGTTGCATATTGGTTAGCCTTTCCTCCGTTGATGTTAGCTGTGCACTGTGTTTTCATGTATCGATGTTGAGGCAGTATGTGCCGGACCCATCGCTCATTGTGGACCTTGACCCTTTACAGCTGGTTGAGGATTTGAACTTCGAGGGGAAGCCTGTAAGTATTCTGGTCTTTGAGATGAAGACGTTGCGTAATCGTGAGATCCGTTTGGTAAAAGTTTAGTGGAGGAGTCAGAGTTCAGAGGAGGTCGCTCATGAGCGGGGAAGGCGGGATGAGATTGCAGTATCCTGTGTTGTTTCAGTTTTAAGGACTTTCGAGGACGAAAGTCATAAAAAGGAGGGAATATTGTAACGGCCCAGGTTTTCATCCCGGTCTTCCAGGTATGCCCTAGGGGCATTTTGGTAATTTGGTAGGGCTGTCAGGGTCGTTTATGTCTTTTGAAGTTGTTAAACATTATTGGTTGGTCTTAAGTAGGATTTTGATGCTTTGTGGATGTGTTTGGGCATGGTGAGATGCAAAAGAAAAATTAGGAGTTAAAGGTGTGTTTGGTGGGTTTCGAACCCAGGTGGTCTGGGAGGTCAATTGGGTGTCGTTGCCGGTTGAGCCTCGAGCAGTTTTTGTTACTCTTTCTGCAGCATATCTTGGTTAGCCCAAGCATGTCTCTCCCAAGCTCCAAGCTGAGTTTCATCCCCCGAGCAGCCCTTTAATCGTGTGTCATCCCGGGTAAGAGTTCTCTTCCTCTTCTCCTTCTTTGTTTGGTGTATTCTTGCTGGTATGGAGAAGAAGAGGTGAGCGTTGGTGTTGTGCACCCCAGAAAGAGCAAAGCAGAGCCGCCCGCCTGTGACGCCTTGAGCGCCAAAGAAGAGCCCATCGCACGCACCAGTCCGCCCAGCCGAGCTCGTCCGCGCGTCGTCCCAGCGCTAGCGCATCTCGCCCGTCCGCGCACCTCGTTCGCGCCCCGTCCCAGCGCCAGTGCGCCTCGCCCGTCTGCTTGCCCGGGCCCGTGCGCCCATCTAGTCCGTCCGCGCGCGCGCAGCCCATCAGCGCCGTGCCAGCTCCCAGTGTCGTGCAGCCTGTCCGTCCGCGCGTTAGCCGTGCCGCGTGAGTTCCTCCCGAGCCTATGGATTGTGATTATTATTATGTTTGTTAGGTTCTCGTTAGCTAGCTCGGGATCGATCGTAGCTTAGGGTTTTGTGTGTAGTTGCCTCCCGGCGAGGTATGGATTTCTTACTGGAGTTGTGTGGGCCCTGCGATATATTATGTGATGTTGTTTGTATGCTTGTTTGTGTTTATCAGCATGTTTAGTGATAGGTGCTCTGTTCTGAATTCCCGACTGGCATGATTTCCTATGTTGTTCTTCATGTTAGTCCATGCTAGGTTGTTCTGTTCTGGCATGCTCGTTATCTGTTCTTGCTTCGTAGTATCATGCTAGGTTCGTTGTATCTGTTGAGCACGTATTGGATTGTATTGGATTGTTTGTTATTGATATGATAGGTTAGAGTGTAGGTAGGTAGCATCATCCGGGCCCGAATGCATAAAGTATCTTGCATCCATGGCGAGGGCGTCACGAGGTAGTACTCCGTCCCTGGACCCCGTTAGGGTTTAGCTAACCCGACCGGTAGGCCTTGCAATCTTGGGTGAGGGTGGCGGTGTTAAATGCCCCAAGCGGTCGGAATGATGACTTGGCATTGCCTTGTCCCCGGCGGTAAGCACGTCCTCGGCGTGTTCGGCGGTAGCCCCGATTGCCACCTATTAGGGCAAGGGCGGCTTCTGGTGTAAGCCTACCACGACCGATTCCTTAGCCTCGGTGCGGTGGTTCAGGTGACATAGTTCACGTGTCCAGGTCTCACCCCTATGTCGGTGACACCGATCCGAGAGATTTAGTTAGGCATGGTGGACTGGACACTGGGCAGCTTGCCACTAGACCCGGCACCCCGAGTCTCTGCGGTAGCATGCGGTGCGCGCTTACGCTCATTACAGCACTGACCGGAGAGCTCCTCGGGATCTTGAGCTAGTGCACCTTTCGTATCGACAGTAGACAGGCTGAGGCCGGGACTTGTCTCTCGTATAGGGCGTATTGTGTGGTGGATTTTCCGGACTAAGACCTTGAGTTGGCATCCGAGGTTTGTAAGTGAATTTAAGCTATGTGCTCTATTCTGTGTTTATATTCATAGCTTGCATATCTTTCGGCTAGATGACCATGTATATCGTATTGTACCCCGGTTGGGGATTCTTACTGAGTAATTCGTTACTCACCCTTATTTTGTGGTTTTCTACAGGTAACCAAGGTGCGAGACAGGATGGCTGAAGGAGGAGCTGTGATCATGGGAACCTGCTGTCATCTCTGACCTTTTTATATTATGACTCTTGTCTTTTTATTTCCCCTGAATGCATGTAGTCGGGCAGGGAGCCCTAGGATGTTTTCTCAATGTTTTTGTGGATTCCAGCATTGTTGTACCTGTGAAGGTTTTGGAATGATTTTAATAAATCTCTGATCAGAGTAAACTTTTGGAAATGTATTTGTATTGAAACAGTGCTTGGAGACAGGGATGAGTTTGATAAACTGCTTTTGACTTACGATTGAATCTTTGAATGTTTTAATTTTTACTTGGAATCCGAAATCATATTTGTATATTGCCTTTACTTTGAATGTATGCATTGGGGTAAAGGCCCATTTAGAGCCCCTTTTGGGTCGGGTCTTTACACTGGGCGACCTGGGCGAGCAGGGGGCTAGGCTCTTGCGAGTTGAGCGGCTAGGCTTGGGTGAGCTGGGCGGCTAGGGCTCGGGCGAGCTGGGGCTCGGGCTTGGTGAGAGGGAGAGAGAGAGAAACAAAAAGGGGAAAATGGGATTTTTCTCTTATTTTCCATCCTTATCCAATTTAAATAAGCCTTAAAGACCTAAAATCCCATTCCGTGGCTTCTTCCTTCGAGACCCAGCTGAAGCAATCTTTTCCAATAAATAAAACTCACTTAAAATCAAACTCCCAAATCAACATTAAGGGCAAGGGCTCAATCCCAAAGGAAGCACTCAAACAACAATAACTTTACCAAAACCCAAACCACATCCGAACTTCCAAACGACTAGCCCAAACATCTTGGGTCTTGCAACCAACAATCAATCAAGCCTCGACAAAGGCAGGAGCAACCTTGAAGTCCTGAAAATCCACAAATCGTGCCCGGGGAGCAAAAGACCAAAATACCCCTAAGGGTTAAAATAGCTCTAACGGCCCAACCGAACAACCGAATCTTGAACCGAAGGCACCTGGAAAACTGAAATAGAAAACTGGGCCGTTACAATACTCCCTCCTTTTAAGACTTTCGTCCTCGAAAGTCCTAAGACGAAACAGCTCTAGGAAAACTCCACTGATTCCTAACCAACTGAACTTCTCGGCTAAGACAACACTAACCTTCTTCGAAAACCAAACCCTCTTGGGTTCTCAAAACTCAAAGCTACAATGCCATCCAGACTGCCACAAACTATCTCAACCAAGACTGGGCATACACTGAACTCCAAAGGGAATAGATGCGATAAAGCTAGACGGCAAACCAAATCCTCAACTCGCATCAACGCTCAAACGGTGCTACTCTCAGCAAACTCGTGGACTGGCCACAAGCTCTAAAACTCTACACCACGCACTGGCAAAACTTTTCTGGAAGCTCACAGCTGTTAACAAACAGCCTCAACCCTACACCATGCTGCCCAAACAACTGAACCTCCCAGGTTCCAGAAAACTAAACGGCCTACTCTTACTTCACAAGAAACCAGCGAACCTCAAATCTTGCCTACAACCCTAACGAAATACAATCGAACCACCAACTGGCGACTGATCCTAAAGGCAAACTTCTCCAACTAGAACACGTCCACAACACTTAAGCAACCATCTTAAAGAGAAATCGTCTAACCAAAGACAAGGGGCACGATCCTGGTACACCAGACGGCTAACAACACTCACACCAGCTGAAACTTCAGCTACGGCCACCTCTAAGAGACAAGGTCCAGGCACAGGCTCCACTCAGCCAAACCAACAACTAGAGCCCCTCATCGGCCGAACGCAAACTTTTCAATGCAAACCTACTAGCAACTGGCCTAAAAGAACATTGCCAGGCAAGGAAACAACCAACAATCCTCTCAAGGAAATCTCGGGTAGCAAGGACTAAACCATCACGCAGCTATTTGCAACACAACACCTTGAGGATAATAGCTCAACAGATTTACCAACCAATTCCACGGCACCTCTGTTCCAACTCACTCAAATGCCGCTCCGCTATAACGCCAACTGCGAACGCACAACAACTAGGAACAAAGCCCGAGAAGGGCTTGCTCAGCAGAACTCAACCCAAGCTTATAACGAGCAAAGCTCGCATCCAAGCTACCACTCAACTCTTAAGTCCAACTGGCTACTCAAAGGACTTCCTCCTTTTAGCTTAAGCCTAACTCATCTTCCAACCAGAAGCTCCACTCCCGAAACCTCACAAGGAAAACGGATAACGACAACCTCAAAGCTTACGGATCATGAGCCACACGAATCAGCAAGACTACCTCAGAAGCTAATACTCGAGGCTGGCATCCATGGTGCAACTCGACCACCACAAAGACTAGGGGGGGGGGGGAATCTTCAATCCCCAAAGAACCAACAACTTTCCAGAAACAACTCAACTCTTATACTGGCTGGCCTCGCCCTTGCGGGGACAAACAACTTTTCGCTTGCTAACAACACAATGCAGGGACCCTCTCGCTGGGCTGACCGCTATGCTACTCTGATCAACTACACAACTCAGGAGCTAAGCTGACTCCTTCAAAACGGGAAACGATTTCCCCAGCAAGCGAACTTCTGAAGGGCAGCAAACTTCACAGACGCTCGCTGACTTGCTCAAACCCGAGGCAACAACAACCAACTCTCTTGGAAGCAACACCCAAGGGAATTCTCAACCAATTGGACCACTAACCCAGAACTAACAGTACTTACTCAACCACCAAGGGAGGGGTCAACTCCCAAAACTTCCCGACTAGGAACAAGTCCTCAGGGCAACGCCCTCCTGCTAGAACCGAACTAGCTCTTGAAACAACATAAGAACCAAATCTTGGCCAAACACTCACAAGAGGGAGAACAACCCTTCGCAACCTCCAGACACCATTCAAGAGTCCGCCTAATGGACCAACAACTGCTTCCAAGCAGCCAACAAACTTTTCCCTCTTGCTAGCACCGCTACCATCAACTCCAAGACTAAGGGAGTAATCTGACAACTCCCAGAAGGAACCGGCTCTTACAAGCAGACAACCGAAGGACAGAGAGCTCCACACACGCTCACTGTCTTGCTCCGCTAAAGCAACAACATCTAAATCTCACGGGGCAACAACAGGGGGTCCACCACAGACTGAACCTCCAAATGCCAAACGGGGCAACTCTCAACATCCACGGAAAGCAGAAAACAACCAACCAGGGGCACGAACCACTCGCCCCACGACCAAAACTAACTTCTAGCAACTCCAATCCACATCTTGGTCAACACCAAGCACTAACCTGCCACCACACCGGAACCAATCCGGACTCTACTCCAAACAAACACTAGCTTTCTAGTCTACCAAGTTTGCCAGCAACTCACCCGAGGCTACAAACTACACGACTTCAGCTTGCCAACTGAAACTCACTACCTGGGTCTGACTGAGCTCTGAAGAGGCTCTCCACAACCTAGGGTTCTCCGATCACCCTCCGACACACACTGTCGTCAAACGATCTAACAGACAACTGGCTACACGGGCACAACTCTCTCCAGCATCTCAACTATGCTGGCCAACTCCAACTCCTTGGAAACCAAGAGGACCCGAAACGCTACAGAATGTGTCATCCTTCTACTCAAAGCACCAGCCACAACATAGCTTCTACCCAAGGTAAGGATCCGAACAACTCTCTTAGCCATGACGATCAGAAACTGCGCGGCTTTGCTACCACCGCCCTTGTTCAGTTCCAACTGAACTCTAACCAACGATCAACAAGAAGTACCACCAACCAAGCTTGGGTCTAACCCAACAAAACTTGCCTAAGCAACAACCTGATACCACGAGCACGGTATCTTTACCACCTCAACTAAAGCCTTACAACATCCACCTAGAGTCCAACTTCTCCAAGAACTGAGCACCAGTTCTCCAATGCAAACCCTACATGGTTCTGAAACTCTCGCCATAGAACGAACCACACAAAACACACTTGTGTGCACAACTCTCAACCTTCCTTCAGAGATCCAAGACTAACAGGCGCTTTTGCAAAAAGCAACACTAACTTCTGGCAGAGATACAATCAACCCAAAGAACACCAAAAGTTCCATCTCCACACTATACTCGAAGCTGAGGCAACCTTGCTCTACCAAAGCATAACAATGCCAAACCGAACTTACTTTATACCAATTCTCTACCAAGTGTGCTTTACACTTAAGACATCCAACTCACCTCATGAGGCATCTAACTCATCTCATAAGCATCTAACTCATCTCATCGGCATCCAACTCATGGTCCCTCTGCTGGACCAAACTCGCATCTACAATGCACAACTCTCCTCAGATTTAGGCACTCGAAGGTAGTTGACCGCACTACCAACCACAAAGATCTCTTGGCCTTAACACTAGCGTGAGACTCACGCGCACTAACACTTACCAACCGTCAACCTGCTGACTTACTCAACCCCCAGTAACACTGGGAAGAGGCTCCAGCTCCTCTTGAACATCCTTTCGCTTGTAGTCCTTCGACTACCACTGAACTTGCCCTCTTGCACGACCTAAAAAGGTGCAACTGCCACAAACGGATCCAAAGGCTAAAGGAGTGTGCTGAACTCCGGACGGGTCATAGAACCACCTGCTATACCCGTGCCAAACTCAGGCCTGAACCAGACTTAGTGCCAAAGCTGCACACCAACCAATGCACCTCAAGTGCCACTACTAACAAATCCACATCTTACTACAAATGGGGCCAGCAAGGTCACAACCTCAAGTGACAAAAACTATGGCGAGGCATACAAGAGCTCAAACTCAAACAACCATGCCTAAGGCATCTCATCAAATCGAAGTCTCACTGCCTACTCTTGCATCTCCACATGATGCCCTACTGAACTCTGGCCGGATCTCTCAACATGAAGCAGCTAGCTCCACTCTAGGAGCTCACCAAAAGAAGAGTGCTCAACTCTACTAAACAACTGAGAAAACCACCAACGGATCAAGTCCGATGGGAACACTGATCGCTGCACCCTTAACCACAGGGTTCCGGTTTACTGGCTGCAAACAACAACACTTTACAAGAGCACAAAGATGCCTCTACATCCTCCACGAAGGCTACTAACTCTGCAGCCAGTCACTGGGCAATCAAACAATCTGCTAAGGTTCAAGATCAACACTTGAACTACCCAGGCTAGTCCACACTAGAACCTGCTCCACAAGCATCAACATAAGCAAAGCCATAGCTAACTCCTCTCTTGGAGTGGTACTCCAAGGCAAATCACCTCCACCCTCTCTCTAGGGGAAAACCAACAACTGGGCCACAAGTGGCCTACGGGAGTCTAATCTCTGCCTCCCTCTGGAACGATGTCCCAGCGGCATCTGAATCTATCTGGATACCTCAACAAGCCACAACATACATCTCACACTGCGGGAAGTTGGCATGATGACGCTCTAAACCCAAACCAACAACGAGTCAGAACCTGCTCATCTCCGCTCCACAACACCAAACAAGGCATACACTAGATGAAAAGTATTGTAAATTCTTAACCCTTTCTAAAACTGTAAACTCAGGCGTACCTGATGACTGTCGGAGTGCTTATGATCATAGAAAAACGACCTACAACAAAAGGTCAGTCTACAGAATCTATGACTTTGAGCTCTGATACCAACTGTAAAGACCCGACCCGAATGGGGTTCTAAAATAGGCCTTTACGTCAATGCATGCAATCAAAACTAAAATCCATATGCAGGAATGGTTTTCGGATTCTAAGTGAAAACTAAAACATGCAAACAAACATTTGAAAAGTCAACATAAAATTCCTGAAACCTGTCCCTGTTTCCAAGCACATGTTCCAAGACAAATACATTTCCAAAACTCACTCTGATCAGAGATTTATTTAAAACATTCAAAACTTTCCAATAGTTACAACAGTGCTAGAATCCGGAAATATAGTCAGAAAACAACCTAGGGCTCCGTGCCCAACTACATGCATTCAGAGGACATTTAAAACATAAAACATAAATACAAGACTCAGAGTTTGAACAACGGGTTTCCATGATCACAGCTCCTCCTCCAGCCATCCTGTCTCGCACCATGGTTACCTGTGGAAAACCACAAAATAAGGGTGAGTAACGAATTACTCAGTAAGAATCCCCAACCGGGGTACAATACGATATACATGGCCATCTAGCAGAAAGGTATGCAAGCTATGAATATAAACACAGAATAGAGCACATAGCTTAAATCCACACATAAACATCGGATGCCATCTCAGGGTCTTAGTCCGGAATAATCCACCACACAATACGCCCTATACGAGAAACAAGTCCCGGCCTCGGCTGTCATCATCGTACGAAAGGTGCACTAGCTCAAGATCCCGAGGAGCTCTCCGGTCGACGATGTAATGAGCATAAGCGCGCACTGCATGCTACTGCAGACCATGGGGGGTGTCGGGTCTAGTGGTAAGCTGCTCATGTCCAGTCACCATGCCTAACTAAATCAATGGATCGATGTCACTGACATAGGGGTGTAAGACCTGGACACGTGAACTATGTCAGCCTGAACCACCGCACCTGAGGCTAAGGAATCGGTCGTGGTAGGCTTACACCAGGAAGCCGTCCTTGCCCTATCAGGTGGCAATCAAGGGCTACGCCCGAACACGCTGAGGACGTGCCGACTGACGGGGACGAGGCAATGCCAAGTCATCATCCCGACCGTTGGGGCATTTAACAGTCTGCCACCCTCACCCAAGATTGCAAGGCCAACCGTTAGGGTTAGCTAAACCCTAACGGGATTAGGGACGGAGCACCGTCTCGTACGTCCCTGTCGTGGATGCAAGTTACGTTATGTATTCGGCCCAGATGATGCTACCTACCTGCACTCTAAACCTATAAACAGATACAGCAAACAATCCAACACGTGCTCAATTAGATACAACGAACCTAGCATGATACTACGAAGCAAGAACAGATACGAGCATGCCAGAACGGAACAACCTAGCATGGACTAACATGAGAAACAACATAAGAAATCATGCCAGTAGGGAATCCAGAACAGAGCACTTATCACTAAACATGTTGATAAACACAAACAAGCATACAATCAGCAATCACATAATATATCGCAGGGCCCACTGTAACAGCCCAGTTTCCTATTCCAGTTTTCAAGGTGCCTTCGGGTCAAGATTCGGTTGTTTGGTTGGGTTTTAGAGTCGTTTGGACCCTTGGGGGTATTTTGGTCTTTTGGCTCCCCAGGCAGGATTTGTGGTTTTCAGGGCTTCGAGGTAGCTCCTGCCTTTGTCGAGGCTTGTTTGTTGGTGGCTGCGAGTCCCGAGGTGTTTGGGCTAGTCGGTTGGATGCTCGGTTGTGGTTTGGGCTTTGGCAAAGTATTGGTTGTTGGGTGTTTCCTTTGGGATTCGAGCCCGGGCCCTTCTTGTTGGTTTGGGAGTTGGATTTAAGTGAGTTTTATTTATTGGAAAAGATTGCTTCAGTCGGGTCTCGGACGAGGAAGCCGGGAAATGGGATTTTAAGGTTTTAAACGTGGATAAGGTTGGATTTTTGGATAAAATCCCATATTTTTCCTTTTATCCCATTTTCCTTTTTATTTTCCATTTTATTTTTTTTTTTTCCCAAAACCACTTTTCTCTCCCTCTCTCTCTCCCCGACCTAGCCCCCCCTCCTAGCCGACCCAGCCCCTTGGCTCGCCCATTCACTGAGCGGCCCAGCCTGCCCAGCGACCAGCGGCGCGCGCGCCCTCGCCTGCCAGTCGTGCCATCGCCGCCCCAGCTCGAAGGCGTCGCACTTCTTGCGCGCCCTCGCCCAGGTCGTCGCGTCGCCAGCCCGAGCTCGCCCTGCCCTGGTCCGTGTCGCCAAAATACGCACTGTGCCGAGCCGCGCACAATGCCTCGTCGCGTCGCCCAGCTCGTGTCGCCCGAGCCGAGCCCTGTTTATTTTATTGTATTTAGGGCTATTTTATGATTATTGATGTGTTTATTTGGCTCGATATAGGTTGCTCGGGTTCGATCGCAGTTATTTTTATTGTGTGTTGTTGCCTTCCGACCAGGTAAGGATTTCTTACCGGAGTTGTGTGGGCCCTGCGATATTTTCATGATTATGCCTTGCTTGTTTGCTGACTGTTATGAGCATGATAGTAATAGATCAGCTTTGATTGATTTCTGCTAGCATGTTTGCTTGATTTTACATGTTAGTGCCATGCTAGGTTTGTTCTGCCAGCATGCTTATGATTCCTACTTAAGCTCGTAGTATCATGCTAGGTAAATGTGATTGATGTCGGTCATTGTTTGCTAGCCAAGAATAATTGCTTTTTACTCTGTACTCTTAGATAGAGTTGTAGGGTTTGTCATCATCCAGAGGCTGAGAGCGGACATAACGTATCTTGTCCCCACCGGTTGGGAGTAAAGCGAAGCATTGCTTCAGGGGTTGAGAGCGGACATAACGTACTTTGTCCCTAGTGGTCGGAGATTGAGCAAAGCATAACATACCTTGCTTTTTCTCCCCCTCCGTGACCAATGAGACTTAGCTACCTCATTGGCGTATGCCTAGTTTGTAGCCTGCTAAAGCGGAACCCTGCCAACGGTGTAAGCCTGCCTTGGCCGGTTCTTAGCTTCAGGTCGGTGGATCAGGCTGCAAAGATGAGCGTCGATGGCATCGCGCTACTGTGATCAGTGACACCGCTTCCGAGTCATAGGCATGTGCACCTGGCCCGCGTAATTTGCCCTTAGGCCCCCGCATTTACACCGGTTGCAGAGAGCATGCGGTGTGCGCGCACACGCGTTAGTTACCGGTTCGGAGAGCTCCCCCGGGCTAATGTCGTGAGTACACCATTCTTTCCGTTAGAGCCTGACTTCGGGTACTCTCCCGTAAGTCAGATTAGTGGCAAGGGCAAGGAGGCCCTTGAGGACATTCTAGGGATCAGTGTATTCCCCCCGAGTGACAGATACCTCGGTGATGTCCAGGATTGGTCAGTGTATCCAATCCCTAGGCCGGAAGTAGGAGACTTCCGATGACTCCAGATCTTGTTTTATGAGCTCGTTGAGCCATGATCTGTGTTGGTAGCTGTTTGCTTGCATGCTTTGGTACTAGATGACTGATTATATCGCATTGTACCCCGGTTGGGGATTCTTACTGAGTAATTTGTTACTCACCCTTATTTTTGTGGTTTTTCCACAAGTAACCATGGTGAGAGACAGGATGGCTGGAGGAGGAGCTGTGATCATGGAAACCCGTTGTTCAACTCTGAGTCTTATTTATGTTTATGATGTAAATGTTCTCTGAATGCATGTAGTTGGGCACGGAGCCCTAGGGTGTTTTCTGAATGTATTTCCGGATTCTAGCATTGTTGTAAAGTTTGTATGTTTTAAATAAATCTCTGATCAGAGTAAGTTTTGTAAATGTATTTGTCTTGGAACAGGTGCTTGGAAACAGGGACAGGTTTCAGGAAATTATGTTGATTTTAATTGGATGTTTTATGTTTTAGTTTTTACTTAGAATCCGAACACCATCTTGCAAATTTTATGTAGATTTGTAATCCATGCATTGAGGTAACGGCCTAGTTAGAACCCTTTCGGGTCGGGTCGTTACAGATTGGTATTAGAGCTCAGAGTCATAGATTCTGTAGACTGACCTTTGTTGTAGGTCGTTTTTCCATGATCATCAGCACTCCGACAGTCATCAGGTAAGCCTAAGTTTTCTGTTTTAAAGAAAGGGGTAAGAATTTACTATACTTTTCATCTAGTGTATGCCTTGTGTAGAGTTGTGGAGCGGATACGAGCAGGTTCTGACTCGTTGTTGGTTTGGGCTTAGAGAGCCATCATGCCAACTTTCATGATCTGAGCATGATTTAGCGGCTTGTTGAGGTATCCAGATAGATTCGGATGCCCTGGGACATCGTCTCCGAGGGAGGCAGAGCTTAGACTCCCATTGGCCATTTGTGGCCCAGTTGTTGCTTTTCCCCTAGTGAGAGGGTGGAGGTGTTTTGTGCGCGATCGCCCGGTATGTTGATCGCACCTGCAGGAGTAGGACGCTTGGCATGTCCGACCGAGGAGTTGGGTGATCGTGTTGATGTTGAGGCGCGTCCGTGGTCGTTTAGACCCGTTGGCTAGAGTTGGCCCCTGGCGATTGAGTTGCCTAGTGGAGGGGTAGAGGCTAACACGCCTCAGTGAGACTCCTTGAGCAGAGAGTGTGCTCCGACCATGAGAGATTTGATGGCGAGTCTTTAGCTATCAGAGAGCGGAGGCCCAGGAGCAATTTGTAGCGCGTAGTGAGGAGTCTCGGGCACAGATAGCCCAGCTGACAGAGTTTGTTTCAGCATTTCCCCCCAGTAGCTCTTGTAGCCCCGGAGGTTCGGGAGGGCATGATCAGTAGGTTGTTTCAGATGAGATTGTTGGCGATGATGGAGTCGCCCAGTTTGGCAAGTGGATGCCTGTAGAGCTTGATGTTTTAGAAAGTCCTGCTGCTAGTAGTAAAGCAGTTGGCCAGGTTTGAGTTTAGCATCCGTATGTTGGGATGCCCTGCTGTTCAGAGGCCGAGGTGTGCCGTTCCTGTGCTGTTTGGTACAGCAGTTGGTGGTGGAAGTCCCTTGTGAGAGGTGGACTAGCAGAGTCTCCACCAGTCGCCGATTGATTGGCAAGTTGCCGTGTTAGTGGCTTGAGGCAGATGTAGAGACATCTTTGCCCTTGCAAGCCTGCTGTTGTTTAACAGCCCAGTTTCCTCAGATGTTTGGTAGAGTTGAGCACTCTTCCTTGGTGAGCTCCTAGAGTGGAGCTATCTGCTGCATGTTGAGATATCCGGCCAGAGTTGTGTTGAGCATCATGTGGAGATGCAAGAGTAGGCCGTGAGCCTTCGGTTTGATGAGATGCCATAGGCATGGCTGTTTGAGTTGAGCCCTTGTATACCTAGCCAGAGTTGTTGTCACTTGAGGTAGTGACCTTGCTGGCCCCATCTGTAGTAAGATGTGGATTTGGTAGTAGTAGCACTTGAGGTGCTTGGGTTGGTGTGCCACTTTGCACTAAGTCCTGTTCAAGGCTTGAGTTTGGCTTGGGCATAGCAGATGGTTCTATGCCGTTCGGAGTTCAGCGCACTCCTTTAGCCTTGGATCCGTTTATGGCAGGTGCACCTGTTTAGGTCGTGCCAGAGGGCTAGTTCAGTGGTAGTCGATGGACTACAAGTGAAAGGATGCTCGAGAGGAGCCGGAGCCTCTTCCCAGTGTTACTGGAGGTTGAGTAAGCCAGCAGGTTGGCGGTTGGTAAGTGTTGGTGCGCGTGAGTCTCGCGCTAGTGTTAAGGCCAAGAGTTTCCTTGTGGTTGGTAGTGCGGTCAACTACCTTCGAGTGTCTTAATCTGAGGAGAGTTGAGCATCGTAGATGCGAGTTTGGTCCAGCTGAGGGACCATGAGTTGGATGCTCATGAGATGAGCTGGATGCCTATGAGGCGAGTTGGATTCCATGAGGCGAGTTGGATGCCATTGAGGCGAGATGAGCTGATGCCTTGCGAGAGGATTTGGATGCCTTTTGGGTAAGCACCCTTGGTAGAGGCTTGGTATAAAGTAATTTCGGTGTGGCATGGTTATGCCTTGGTAGAGCAAGGTTGCCTCAGCTTTTAGCATCGTGTGGAGAAGGAACTTTTGGTGTTCTTTCGGTTGGAGTTCAGTTGGAAACTGAACAAGTGCGGTGGTAGCAAAGCCGCGCAGTTTCTGATCGCCTTGGCTAAGAGGGTTGTTTGGATCCTTTCCTTGGGTAGAAGCCTTGTTGAGGCTGATGTTTGAGTAGGAGGACGACGCATTCGGTAGCGTTTCGGGTCCTCTTGGTTCCCAAGGAGTTGGAGTTGGCCAGCATGGTTGAGATGCTGGGGAGAGTTGTGCCTGTTCAGGCAGTTGGCTGTTAGCTCGTTGTCGACAGTGTGTGTCGAGGGTTGCCGAAGAACCCTAGGTTGTGGAGAGCCTCTCCAGAGCTTAGTCAGGCCCAGGTAGTGAGTTTCAGTTGGCAAGCTGGAGCCGTGTGGTCTGTAGCCTCGGTTGAGTTGCTGGCAGTCTTGGTTGACTAGCAAGCCAGTGTATGTTTGGAGCAGAGTCCGGATTGGTTCCGGTGCGGTGGCAAGTTGATGCTTGGTGTTGACCAAGGTGTGGTTTGGAGCTGCTAGAGATTAGTTTTGCTCCTGGGGCGAGTGGTTCGTGCCCTGTTGGTGGCTTTCTTGTTTCCAGGATGTTGAGTTGCCCCGTTTGGCATTTGGAGGTTCAGTCTGAGATGGACCCCTGTTGTTGCCCCGTGAGATTTAGATGTTGTTGCTTTGGTGGAGCAAGACAGTGAGCGTATGTGGAGCTCTTTGTCCTTCGGTTGTCTGCTTGTAAGAGCTGTATCCTCCTGGGAGATGTCAGATTTCTCCCGTAGCCATGAGTTGATGGTAGAGGTGCTAGCTTGAAGGAAAAGTTTGTTGGCTGCTTGGAAGCAGTTGTTTGTCCAGTTAGGTGGACTCTTGGATGGTGTTCTAGAGGCTGCAGTAAGGGTTGTTTTGCCTCTTGTGAGTGTTGGGCCAAGGTTTGGTCCTCTTGTTGTTTCGAGAGCTAGTTCGGTTCTAGCTGGAGGGCGTTGCCCTGAGGTCTTGTTCCTAGTCAGGAAGTTTTGGGAGTTGACCCCTCCCTCGGCGGTTGAGTAAGTGTTGTTAGTTCCGGATTTGTGATCCGATCGGTTGAGTTTCCCCTTGGGTGTTGCTTCCAAGGGAGTTGGTTGCTGTTACCTTGGGTCTAAGCAAGTCAGCGAGCGTGTGTGAGTTCGCTGCCCTTCTGGAGTTTGCTTGCTGGGAAAGTCGTTTCCCGTTTGGCAGGAGTCAGCTTAGCTCCTGAGTTGTGTAGTGGATCGAGTAAGCGCAAATGGTCGGCCCAATGAGAGGGCCCCTGCATTGTGTTGTTAGCAAGTAAGTTGTTTGTCCTGCCTCGCAGAGCGGTGGCCGCCGAAGAAGAGTTGTTTCGGCAAGTTGTTGGTTCTTTGGGGACTGAAGATTTCCCTTTCCCCTAGTCTCTGTGGTGGTTGAGTTGCTCCCTGGATCATCCTCGAGTGTTAGCTTTCGAGGTAGTCTTGCGGATTCGTGTGGCTCAGGATCCGTAAGCTTTGAGGTTGTCGTTATCCGTTTTCCTCGTGAGGTTTCGGGAGTGGAGCTTCTGGTTAGAAGCTGAGTTAGGCTTAAGCTTAAAGGAGAAGTCCTTTGAGTAGCCGGTTGGATTTTTTAGAGTTGAGTAGTAGCTTGAGGCAGCGTTGCTCGTTATAAGTTTGGGTTGGGTTTCACGAGCAAGCCCTTCTCGGGCTTTGCTCCTAGTTGTTGTGCGTTCGCGATTGGCGAAAGCAGAGCCGTTTGAGTGAGTTGGCACAGAGGTGTCGTGGCTTTGGTTGGTAAAGCCGCGTTGAGTATTTTCCTCAGGTGTTGTTGTGCGCAGAGAGCTGCGTGATGGTTTAGTCCTTGCAGCCCGAGTTTTCCTTGAGAGGAATGTTGGTGCCCCTTGCCTCGTTAAGGTTGTAGGCAAGGTTTGAGGTTCGTTGGTCTCTTTGAAGTAAGAGTAGGTCGTTTGGTTTCTGGAACCTGGGAGGTTCAGTTGTTTGGCCAGTTTGTTGTTGGGTTGAGGCTGCTTGTTAGCAACTGTGAGCTCCTAGAGGAGTTTTGCCAAAGCGTGGTGTGGAGTTTCAGAGCTTGTGGCCCGTCCTCGAGTTTGCTGAGAGTAGCACCGTTTGAGAGTTGGTGCGAGTTGAGGACGTGGTTTGCCGTCTATTCCCTTGGAGTTCAGTGTATGCCCAGTCTGGATGGCATTGTGGCCTTGAGTTTTTGAGAACCCAAGAGGGTTTGGTTTTCGAGGAAGGGCTAGTGTTTTCTTGGCAGAGAAGTTCAGTTGGCTGGATCAGTGGAGTTTTCCTGGAGCTGTTTTGTCTTAGGACTTTCGAGGACGAAAGTCTTAAAATGAGGGAGTATTGTAACAGCCCAGTTTCCTATTCCAGTTTTCGAGGTGCCTTGGTCAAGATTCGGTTGTTTGGTTGGGTTTTAGAGCCGTTTGGACCCTTGGGGTCTTTTGGTCTTTGGCTCCCGGGCGGGATTTGTGGTTTTCGGGGCTTCGAGTTAGCTCCGCCTTTGTCGAGGCTTGTTTGTTGGTGGTCATGAGTCCCGAGGTGTTTGGGCTAGTCGGTTGGATGCTCGGTTGTGGTTTGGGCTTTGGCAAAGTATTGGTTGTTGGGTGTTTCCTTTGGGATTCGAGCCCGGGCCCTTATTGTTGGTTTGGGAGTTGGATTTAAGTGAGTTTTATTTATTGGAAAAGATTGCTTCGGTTGGGTCTCGGAGGAGGAAGCCGGGAAATGGGATTTTAAGGTTTTAAAAGTGGATAAGGTTGGATTTTTGGATAAAATCCCATATTTTTCCTTTTATCCCATTTTCCTTTTTATTTTCCATTTTCTTTTATTTTTTTTCCCAAAACCACTTTTCTCTCTCTCTCTCTTTCTCCCGACCTAGCCCCCCTCCTAGCCGACCCAGCCCCTTGGCTCACCCACTTGGCCCGAGCAAATGAGCCAGGCCGCCGCGCGCCTCGCCCTACCAGTCGTGCCATCGCCACCCTGGCTCGCGGCGTCACCCAGCCCTCGCGCGCCCTCGCCCGGTGCAGATCTTGTCTTGCCGAAGTGCGCACGATGTGCGCGTCGCGTCGCCCTGCTCGTGTCGCCCGAGCCTCGCACAGTGTCGCCAGGTTGCGTCTGCGCCCGGGTCACCCGAGCGTCGTGTTGCTCTCGCGCCGCGCCGTCCCTGTCCGAGCGCACCGCCGCCACCCACCCGAGCAAGCAAGCGCCGTGCAGCGTGCCAAAGAAGCCCCTACGCCCCGGGGCCAGCGCCCGGCCAGCCCCTTTGGTCGCCTCGCCAGCAAAATGCCGGCTCGTTCAGCGTGTCGTAGCGCCTCGTGAGTTGCTCCCGAGCCGAGCCCTGTTTATTTTATTGTATTTAGGGCTATTTTATGATTATTGATGTGTTTGTTTGGCTCGATATAGGTTGCTCGGGTTCGATCGCAGTTATTTTTATTGTGTGTTGTTGCCTTCCCACTGTAAGGATTTCTTCTACGGAGTTGTGTGGGCCCTACGATATTTTCATGATTATGCCTTGCTTGTTTGCTGACTGTTATGAGCATGATAGTAATAGATTAGCTTTGATTGATTTCTTCTAGCATGTTTGCTTGATTTTACATGTTAGTGTCATGCTAGGTTTGTTCTGCCAGCATGCTTATGATTCCTACTTAAGCTCGTAGTATCATGCTAGGTAAATGTGATTGATGTCGGTCATTGTTTGCTAGCCAGGAATCATTGCTTTTTTACTCTGTACTTTTAGATAGAGTTGTAGAGTTTGTCATCATCTAGAGGCTGAGAGCGGACATAACGTATCTTGTCCCCACCGGTCGGGAGTAAAGCGAAGCATTGCTTCAGGGGTTGAGAGCGGACATAACGTACTTTGTCCCCAGTGGTCGGAGATTGAGCAAAGCATAACATACCTTGCTTTTTCTCCCCCCTCTCGGCAGCCAATGAGACTTAGCTACCTCATTGGCGTATGCCTAGTTTGTAGCCTGCTAGAGCGGAACCCTGCCAACGGTGTAAGCTTGCCTTGGCCGGTTCTTAGCTTCAGGTCGGTGGATCAGGCTGCACAGATGAGCGCCGAGGGCCTCGCGCTACTGTGATCAGTGACACCGCTTCCGAGTCATAGGCATGTGCACCTGGCCCGCGTAATTTGCCCTTAGGCCCCCGCATTTACGCCGGTTGCAGAGAGCATGCGGTGTGCGCGCACAAGCGTTAGTTGCCGGTTCGGAGAGCTCCCCCGGGCTAATGTCGTGAGTACACCATTCTTTCCGTTAGAGCCTGACTTCGGGTACTCTCCCGTAAGTCCAGATTAGTGGCAAGGGCAAGGAGGCCCTTGAGGACATTCTAGGATCGAGTGTATTCCCCGAGTGTGAGATACCTCGGTGATGTCGAGGATTGGTCGATGTATCCAATCCCTTGGCGGAAGTAGGAGACTTCGATGACTCGAGATCTTGTTTTATGAGCTCGTTGAGCCATGATCCGTGTTGGTAGTTGTTTGCTTGCATGCTTTGGTACTAGATGACCTGATTATATCGTATTGTACCCCGGTTGGGGATTCTTCCGAGTAATTCGTTACTCACCCTTATTTTTGTGGTTTTCCACACAGTAACCATGGTGCGAGACAGGATGGTGGAGGAGGAGCTGTGATCATGGAAACCCGTTGTTCAACTCGAGTCTTATTTATGTTTATGATGTAAATGTTCTCTCTCAATGCATGTAGTTGGGCACGGAGCCCTAGGGTGTTTTTCGAATGTATTTCCGGATTCTAGCATTGTTGTAAAGTTTGTATGTTTTAAATAAATCTCTGATCAGAGTAAGTTTTGTAAATGTATTTGTCTTGGAACAGGTGCTTGGAAACAGGGACAGGTTTTAGGAAATTATGTTGATTTTAAATGGATGTTTTATGTTTTAGTTTTTACTTAGAATCCGAACACCATCTTGAAAATTTTATGTAGATTTGTAATGCATGCATTGAGGTAACGGCCTAGTTAGAACCCTTTCAGGTCGGGTCGTTACACCCACACAACTCCGGTAAGAAATCCTTACCTGGTCGGAAGGCAACTACACACAAGAAACCTAAGCTGCGATCGAACCCGAGCTAGCTAACGAGAACCTAACAAACACAACAATAATCACAATCCATAGGCCTAAATATAATAAAATAAACAGGACTCGGCTCGGGAGCAACTCACGCGGTGCGGCTGACACGCGGACGGGCAGGCTGCACAACGAGGCTGCTGCTGGGCGCTGATGGGTGCAGGGCTGCGCGGCTGAGCGTGCTGGCACGGGTTGGAGGGTGGTGCTGCGCCGGGACGAGCTGCAAGCAAGACAAGGGCGCGCGGGCGCGGGCGCGAGCTCGGCTGAGTGATGGCGTGCGGCGCGGCTCGGCACAGGGAACGGCACGCGGGCTACACATCTGCGCTATAGGGAACGCGCGCGGGCTGGGCGACGCGACGAGCTACAGGGACGCGCGCAGGGACGAGCGGCTTGGCACAGGGCAGGGGTGGGCGACTCGGATCTGGGCGGCGCTGGGTCTGGGCGATCTGGCGCGGAACGGCCTGGTGCGGGGCTGTGCGACGCGGCATAGTGCGCGGCTGGGCGCGCAGGGGCTGGGCGACCTGGGCGAGCAGGGGGCTAGGCTCGGGCGAGCTGGGCGGCTAGGGCTGGGGCGAGCTGGGGCTCGGGCTTGGGGCTCGTGCTTGGTGAGAGGGAGAGAGAGAGAGAGAGAAACAAAAAGGGGAAAATGGGATTTTTCTCTTATTTTCCATCCTTATCCAATTTAAATAAGCCTTAAAGACCTAAAATCCCATTCCACGGCTTCCTCCTTCGAGACCCGGCTGAAGCAATCTTTTTCAATAAATAAAACTCACTTAAAATCAAACTCCTAAATCAACATTAAGGGCAAGGGCTCAAATCCCAAAGGAAGCACTCAAACAACAATAACTTTGCCAAAACCCAAACCACATCCGAACTTCCAAACGACTAGCCCAAATATCTTGGGTCTTGCAACCAACAATCAATCAAGCCTCGACAAAGGCAGGAGCTACCTTGAAGTCCTGAAAATCCACAAATCCTGCTCGGGGAGCAAAAGACCAAAATACCCCTAAGGGTTAAAATAGCTCTAACGGCCCAACCGAACAACCGAATCTTGAACCGAAGGCACCTGGAAAACCGGAATAGAAAACTGGGCCGTTACATTAAAGAAGGTTGATAGATCTCAATTCTCAAGAATTTCATATCGGTGTGTATCTGCAACATTTTAAATCGGAGTTTACGAATAATCGAGAGATCAGTTTGGTTAAGGTATAGTGGAGGTGTTAGAAATTCGAGGGAGCAACTTGAAAGTTGCAGGATGAGATGAGGACTCACTACCTGGAGTTGTTTTAGCCTTTAGAACTTTCGAGGAAGAAAGTCATAAAAGGAGGGAGTATTGTAATGGCCCAGGTTTTCACCCTGGTTCCCCCGGTATGTTTCTCTTTTGATTCGGTTGTTTCATTGGGCAGTAGGAGCAATTCTAGCCTTCAGGGGTATGTTGGTCATTTCACCCCTAGGCTAGTTTGGTAATTTGTTGAGTTTCAGGGTCATTCTTGCATTTAACTGAGACCAGGGTTGTTTTTGTGTTTTACAAGACTTCGGGGTTAGTTTTGTAGTTGGAGGCTTTGGGGTTGTTTTGAGAAAAAAGGGTTTTTGGTTTTTAAAGGTATTAATTAAATGAAAAGGTGTTGGTTTATTCAATCAACAAAAAAAAAAACTAGATACTTCTTCTTCATCCTCTCCTTGTCTCCCTTCCTTACCGTTGAGAGCCCTAACCAACACCGATCATCCATCGTCGCCGAGCAGCCTTAACCTAGACCGCAACGCCGAGCCACATTGCATCACCTAGCCGATCCGCCACGCCCATTGCAGACATGCCCATAGCCTCGCCATCGCGAGCACGCCTAGTCTCTTGCACCGCCTCTAACGACCCACTTTCTATTTCAATTCCCCATATATGTTCAATTGTTTATTCGGTTGTTCGGTTGGGCTGTTAGGGCAGTTTAAGCCTTTATGAGCATTATGGTAATTTTTCTTCAAGGTCGGTTTTTTTATTGAACCAGGGTTCCAAGGCTGTTTCTGTTATTTATTAAGTTTGGGTTACTTCTATGGTTTTAGGTTTCCAGGGCTAGAGTTGTATTTTGGGAAGCTTGGAGGTCCATTTTGGTTAAAAGAGAAAAAGGGAAAAATAATTATTTAAGTTTCCCTTGCCAGGACTCGAAGACCGGTTGACTAGGGATTTGGGAGTTTTAATTAAACGTAAAAAATAAAAGAAAAAAGAAAGGAGTTTGTTGATACCTTCCCTTCTCCCAAGCCCTAGTCACATTCTTCCTCTTCTCTTCTCCCATTGCCGAGATCCAATTCTCTTTTCTCCTTCCCCATTGTCGATCCCTCATCTCCAAGCCCTCTTGCTCTTGCCAAAAACTTCTTCTTCTCAAAGCTCTTGTTCTTGCCAATCACCATCACCAGCAGCCGAGACCATCATCTTCTTCATCAAGAAAGCCCTTTGGCTGACACCCATTTGGTCGTAAAGCCTAACTGAGGAAAACACACCATCGCCAGCATCTTCGCACACACCATCGCCCATCTCTACTCACCTCCATCGCAAACCCAAGCCACAAACTTGCTGCTGAGACTTCATGCCCACACGGATCGCTTGCTCTCCGTCCTTGCCGCACAAAACCAGCCTTTTGTCGAGTAGCTCCTTGTCTTGGCCGAGAGCCTTGTTGTTGTGTGTTGCCTCTCTCGATTTAGGGTAACTCCTTCCCGAGCTTTGTGTTGGATACTTAGTTTTGTGCAGCTGTTTTGATAGTATTTAATTTGTGCTTGTTATTTTTAATTGCCTAGGTTTTCGTGTTGGTTCTGTAGCTCAAGGAGCATGCCTTTGTTTGTTTGTTCTACTTGTTTTCTAGGTTAGGATTTCTTACCGGGGTTGTATGGGCCCTGTGAGACTTCATTGATTGCATTCATGTTTGCTTGTTTACAGTTTACGAGCATGTTAGTGGATAAGTCTTGTATGTTGTTCTGTTCTGCTAGCATGTTTTATTCCTATTTCCACATGTTAGTGCCATGCTAGGTTTGTTCTTCTAGCATGCGATATGATTCTTGTTTAAGCTCGTAGTACCATGCTATGTTTTATATGTTGTTCCACATGTGTGATTGTTTGGGAACATGGTTTAGTATTCTTTGATAGAACCTATTAGGTTGTCATCATCTAGAGGCTGAAAGCGGACATAACATACTTTGTCCCCACGGGTCAGGACCAGCAAGGAAGGGATCCCGCCACCGCCACCACAACGACATAAGCCTAGTCTGTAATCTGCTAGAGTGGAACCCTTCCAATAGTGTAAGCCTGCCTTGGTTGGTTCTTAGCTCCAGGAGTCGGTGGTACTCAGGCTGCTACAGCTGAGTGCCGAGGGACTCGCACTACTGTAGATCAGTGACACTATTTCCGAATCTTTAGGGCATCCGTACCTAGACTGGCGTAGTTTGTCCCTAGGCCCCCACATTTACGTGATTTACAGCAGCATCCTATGTGCGCGAACACGCGTTAAGCGCCAGGAGGAGAGCTCCATCGGGCTAATGTTTGTGAATACACCACTTCTGTGTTGATAACTGTTTGCATGTATACTTGGATGCTAGATGAGATGTTGTTTCGTACTGTACCTCGATTAGGGATTCTTACTGAGTGCCTTTGTACTCACCCTTCTTTTCTGTGGTTTTCCACCACGTAACTTGGGGCAGCACCGGAACGGTTAGCGAAGGAGTTGTATGATCATGGGAGTTGTCAACGTCACTCTGTCTATGTTTTATGTTTTACTTTATTCTGCATGTAGTTGGACACGGAATCCATAGGGAAATTTTGCATTATGTTGTTAAAACTGTTTATGGATGTTTAAGTAAATTACTGGCCAGGATCTTGTTTATGTTCTAACAGGTTTATGTTTGAATGTTTTTAATTTAAAGGAATTTTCATTTACAGAGATGTCTTATTTGTTTTTAAATGCTTTTACATTCATGCATGCTGAGTAAGAACCAAGTTTAGGACTATTTTTAGAGTCGAGTTCTTACAATTGGTGTCATAGCACAGAGTCATAGATTATGTAGACTGACCTACTGAGTTTGGTTGTTTGTCCCCATGATCATCAGCACTCCACGGCTGTCAGGTATGTCCAAAGTTCCTTTGTTAAGGGCTTTGATACAGTACTTATATCTAGTATGCATGCTTTCCAGTTGTTGGCAGTGAGAGTCCAAGAGTGGACTGAATCTTTGTGATTTGAGTGTAGATCGTCAGTATGTCGATCACACATAAAGGAGCAGGGATGTCTGGTACTGCCAACTGAGGAGTTGGAACTGAGCATGCTGTTGATGAGACCACGTCCAGGGTTGACCAGATCTGCAGGCCACCAGTGACCCCTACTGTTGATTTATCGAGAGAGGGGGTAGAGGCACCATGCCTCAAAGAAAGACTCCAGGAATAGAGTTTGTTTTAGCCATGAGAGAGATGATGGCATGTGTGTTAGCTGAACAGAGAGCGGAGACTCAGGCGCAATTGGCAGCGCAACCAGTCCTAGTGTAATGGCCCAGGTTTTCTTTCTGGTTCTCTAGGTACATTCGGTTAATTATTCAGTTGTTTGGTTGGGCCGTTAGGGTTGTTTGAACCTCTAGGGGTATTTTGGTAATTTGGCCTTCAGGGGTAGTTTCGATATTTGTCCAGGGTTCGGGTTGTTTCCAAACTTGTGTTGAGTTGATGTTATGTTTTGGTTTTAGGTTCTAGGTACGGGAGTTGCTATTGAGAGGTTTGGAGGTCATTCGGTTAAAACATAAAATAAAAGATTAAATGTGTTGTTGATGGTACTCGAAGGGGGAACCATTTTGACATGTGGCATTTGGAGGATTTCTAATGAATTAAAAGAAAAGAAAAATAAGAAGAAATACTCATTTTGTTCTCCTATGCCCTAGCCAACTACATACCTCTCATGTATCTTCTTCTTCATTTTCTCCAACTCCATCTCCTTCTCCTCTTGGCAGATCCATCTCCAACGCAAACACCCAGCCACCGAGTCTACACCATCGTTACCTCTTGCCATCGCAAGCCTAGCTCATGCCACAAGCAGCCCCGTAGCAGCCATCACGCCTACCCACAGCACCGAGAACAAGTAGCTCATTGCCCAACCGCACGCTATCTTGCAACCTGCTCGCATCGCCCGCACGCTGTCACCCAGCCCATCCGCACTCAGACGCGCAGTCGCTCGCCCTTTCGCTCAATCAAGCCCGACCGCAGCCCCTCGTGCACGTCCACGCGCCTGCTACTGCACCATCGTCAAGCCATCTCGCCCGCACACTACTCTTGCCCATGTCCTTGCCGAGGCTATCTTGTACCGAGCTTGTATCTTCTCGGTTTTGGGTTGTCTCTATTGACTCTCAGCTCGAGGAGCATTTTTCCCTATTATTTGTGCATCTCTATTTTTCAGTTAAGGATTCCTTGCTAGGGTTGTGTGGATCCGGTGCACGGCTTTGATATCTCCTAGCTGTTTGATTTATTTGTTATGTATGCATAGTAATAGTTTTGTAAATGCTATGTCTGGTTTATTATAAATGCTAGTGGACTAGGTTCATGCAGGTTGTTTGAATGTTGTAATCCTACTGTTATGCTCTGTTTTCCAGAATGATTGTGAATAAGCATGTTAGTGGATAGGGATTTCCTATTCTGTTTGCTAATGTTCGGCATGTGAAATATTATATACTGATGAATATACTCTCATGTTCATTTAACTGTTCAGCATGTCAGTGCTACTTTATTATGTAAATGTAGGTTGGATGTTGAACCCTATAGCCCTAGATTGTTCTAGTGTGTTAGAGCCTGTTAGGGTTATCCTGGGTTTGGCCCCAGTTGTGTGTTAACTCGGTTTGGCTCAGACTCGCCCAGTTGCGTGCGGTCCAAGACTCGCCCAGTTGCATGCAGTCTATGATCTCCCAGATGTGAGTATATTTAGGGTTGCTCAGTGGCGTGCTACCCGAGTCTCTTTTCAGAACTCGCCCAGTTACATGTGGTCCAAGATCGGCCCAGTGGCATTGTCGATTCAGGGTTGGCCTAGTGGCATGCCACTCAAGTTGTAAAGACCCGACCCGAATGAGGTCCTAACCTAGGCCTTTACTTTAATGCATGCTTTTAAAACCTAAATAAGTTATGCAAGATTGCCATCTAGATTCTGTATAAATTTAAAACTTTCAATCATCCATTAAACTAGCAAGCATAAAAACATCCTGAAACCTGTCCCTGTTTCCAAGCACCTGTTCCAACCTATAAATAATTCAAAACGTACTCTGATCAGAGATTTATTTCAAACATTCAGTTCCAAATCATTTCAATGAGAAGACAGAATCTAGATACAATAAAAAACATCCTAAGGGCTCCGTGCCCTAACTACATGCATTCAAGAATATATAAAGAAAAATCTGTAACATAAGACTCAGAGATAAAACAGCAGGATTCCATGATCAGCAGCTCATCCCTCAGCCATCCGGTCTCATGCTCTGGTTACCTGTGAAAACCACAAAAGTAAAGGTGAGTAACGAGTTACTCAGTAAGAATCCCCAACCGGGGTACAATACGATACAACTTGTCATCTAGTAGAATGTATGCAACTACAACTACAAACACTGAAGAGAGCACTTTTCTATAAATCATACTTAAATGCAAGCGGATGTCATCTTACGGTCTTACTCCGGAAGTTATCTTAAAACTCGGAACTCTATGAGAAACTAGTCTCGGCCTTAGCTTTTCTGCTATACTGACTATACGAAAGGTGCACTGAACTCAAGATCCCGATGAGCTCTCCAATCGGAGCTGTAATGAGCGTGAATGCACACCGCATGCTGCTGCAAACCAGGGAGGTGCTGGGTCTCGGGCAAGCTGCCCTGGTCTAGTACGCATGCCTAAGAGAATCTTTGGATCAGTGTCATTGAACATAGTGGTGTGAGACTAGGACACTATGACTATGTCAGCCTGTACCATCGCACCTGAGGCTAAGAAACCGTCTGTGGTAGGCTTGCACCAGAGATCGGTCCTTGCCCTATCAGGTGGTAATCAAGGGCTACTGTCGACAGGCTGAGGTCGAGTCGACTTCCGGGGACAAGGTAATGCCTCGTCATTCCCCCGACCGTTGGGGCATTTAACAGTCTGCCACCCTCACCCAAGATTACGACTGGGCTGTCGTTAGGGTTAGCTAAACCCTAACGACGGATCAAGGACGGAGTACTGCCTCGCGCGTCCCTGCTACGGATGCAAGTTACGTATGCACCCTTGCCCGGATGATGCTACCTATCATGACACTATGCTATAAACAGCTAACAATAAACATACTAACACGTGTTCAGCACTATCAACGAATCTAGCATGGTACTACGAAACAAGAACAGAATACGAACATGCCAGAACAGAACAACCTAGCATGGAACTAACATGAGAATAATCACGAGAAGTCATGCCAATCGGAATTCACAACAAAGCACCTAATAACTAAACATGCTGGTAATCATAGGCAGACATACAAACAACAATCACAGAAATATCGCAGGGCCCACACAACTCCGATAAGAAATCCTTACCTGGGTCGGAGGGTAGTAAACACAACGTAATCCTTGAGCTGCAAACGAACACGAGCTAGCTAATGGAAACCTAACAATCAAATAGTACATATAACTATAGTTAACTAACTAACTAATTTAACTAACAAGTTAGGTCGGGAAGGTACCAACACCAAATTGGATACCCGGGCAAGGAGTGTCTCGACCAACCAGTAAGGATGAAGTTTCAGCTCAGCAAAGAACTCGGCAAGAAGTAGCCTCGGCAAGGGACAAGGCTCGCGGCAACACAAGGCCAAGATGCTTGTGGCTAGGTGAGGGTTTGCGGCTAGACTAGGGTTTGAGTGCCTCTCGGCTAGGGATAGGGCTAGGGGTAGTCTCAACTAGGGTGCTTGCTGCAAGGGCTTGCTTCTCGGCTTGAATTCATGCGAATCTGTTGCTACACACAACAACTAACTCAAACGACAAAAACCATTCCTCTCGCCCAAGCAAGGGATTCGGCCATAACTTGCACAAATCTTGGGCGAAATCAACAAGGAAACAAACCCTAGGCTAGATTCAACAAGGAGAAGACTTACCCGGAAGGAGAGGTCGATCGGACGACGGAGCTCAGGCTCGGGTTTCTTGGCTACACAAGTCAATGAACCAAACAACTTCACAAACGGTCAACAAAGAAACCAACGAAATCCCTATAATAGAAATCGACAAGGAAAAAGACTTACCCAAGAGGAGATCGATCGGACGACGGAGCTTGGGCTCGGGATGAAGAAGTCGCACGGCAAGAGAGAAAACCCACGGGAGAAATCGCAAATGGGAGAAGAGGCGTGCGGCTAGGTCTTTTGTTTTTGGGAGGAAATAAAATAAAACCTATTTTTAATTAAACTCACTTAAGTTTGGGCGGCAACCAAGGTCAAAACAATATTCCTGCAGAATGAGTATCAAGATCTACCTGTAGCTCAACTGGCAAAGCGTTGCTGCTATTTAATTAGGCCACCCTGGTTCAAGCCTCAACTGCTACACTTTAATTCCAGCACAACTCTACTTTTATTTTATTTTTTTGCAACTCCCAACACTCAAACTCAACCGGAATGCAACCAAACACTAATTGTGAACAACCAAGAATATAATTAGCTGAGAAAAGACAGAAACAGCCCTAACGGCTTGACCAAATTACCAAAATACCCTTAGAACATACCTGGAAGACCGGGATGCAAAACCTGGGCCGTTACACAAGTGTGTTCCAGACTTGCCTAGTGGTGTGCAGTCCTTAGACAGCCAGTTGCGATCTGTCTTTAGGGTTAGCCCGGTTGTGTGCTGCCCGAGCATGTTCAGGACAAGCAGTTGTGTGTTGTCGAGGTTAGCCTAGTGGCGTGTTAACCTAGTCTATCTTATAGCTGACACCCCGAGAACGAGATCACTTAGGTTGCCCTCCTGTTTAGTCGGCCTAGTGGCGTGTTGATCCTGCTTGTAAAGACCCGACCCGAATGGGGTTCTAAATGGGCCTTTACCCCAATGCATGCATTCAGAATAAAACAATATGCAACATACTTTCAGATTCCAAGTAAAACTAAAACATTAAAAGTCCCTGTTTTCAAGCACCTGTTTCAGGAAAAGTACATTTCTAAAAGTATACTCTGATCAGAGATTTATTTAAACCATTCAAAAACCTTTTCAGGTACGACTATGCTGGAATCCATAAAACATGAGAAAACGTTCTAGGGCTCCGTGCCCATCTACATGCATTCAGGGGAAATATAAAGTTAAGAGTCATAAAATGAATAAAAGTGTCAGAGTGACAGCAGGTGCCCATGATCACAGCTCCTCCTTCACCATCCTGTCTCGCTCCTTGGTTACCGTGGAAAACCACAAAATAAGGGTGAGTAACGAATTACTCGGTAAGAATCCCCAACCGGGGTACAATACGATGCACATGGTCATCTAGATGAGTGTATGCAAGCTATGAATATAAACACAGTAAAAGAGCACATAGCTTGAGTCCACACTTGGACCTCGGATGCCAACTCGTGGTCTTAGTCCAGGAGATAAATCCACCACACCATACGTCCTATACGAGAAACAAGTCTCGGCCTCGGCCGCTCATCTCGCCGACACGAAAGGTACACTAGCTCAAGATCCCGAGGAGCTCTCGGGTGTTGTAATGAGCGTAAGCATGCACCGTGCTCACTGCAGAACTATGAAGTGCCGGGTCTAGTGGCAAGTTGCCCATGTCCGATCCACCACGCCTAACTAAATCTACGTATCGGTGTCAGCGACATAGGGTGTGAGACACTGGACACGTGAACTATGTCACCTAAACCACCGCACTTTGAGGCTAAGGAACCGGTCGTGGTAGGCTTACACACGAAGCGGTCCTTGCCCTAGCAGTGGCAATCAAGGGCTACGACCGAACATGCCGAGGGCGTGCCATTGCGATCGCCGGACGAGGCAATGCCAAGTCATCATCCCGACCGTTGGGGCATTTAACGATCCGCCACCCTCACCCAAGATTGCGGGGCCTACCGGTCGGGTTAGCTAAACCCTAACGGGGGTCGAGGATGGAGAATCGTCTCGACGTCCCCGCCATGGATGCAAGATACTTTATGCATCGGGCCGGATGATGCTACCTACGAATTCTAACCGCCTTAACAATCAACAAACAATCCAATACGTGCTCAAAAGAATACAACAAACCTAGCATGGTACTACGGAACAAGAATGAATATGAGCATGCCGAGCGGAACAACCTAGCATGGACTAACATGAAAGAACAACATACGAATTCATGCCAGTCAGGAATTCAGAACATAGCACCTAAACTACACATGCTGATAATCAAAAACAAACATACAACATCAATCACATAGAACATCGCAGGTCCACACAACTCCGGTAAGAAATCCTTACCTTGGTGGGAGGCTTCTACACACAAATCCTAAGTTGCGGAACAATCCCGAGCTAGCGGCGGGAACCTAGCAAACCAATAATAATCAGCATCTAAAACGTCTAAAAACAATAGAAACAGCAAGCTCGGCTCAAAGGGGCACTCACGCGGCGCGGCGACACGAACTTGGAGTTGCCGCGAGCTAGCACGGTAGAAATGGGGTATTTGGGCGCGTCTGCTCTGCGCGGATGGATGGCGCTGGGACGCGGCATGCGCGACGGACAGACGGGACTCAGCGAGGCGAGCGGCGGCGGCAAGACGGGCGACGGCGCGGGGCGTGGCGTGCGATGCGGACACGCGAAGTAGCCTTTCAGCGAGGGACTTGCGCGCGCGGCGAACGTCTGAGCGTGCGGCGGAGCGGCTTCGGCAAGCGACACGCGCGAAGCGCGCGGCGTCAGCGTCTCGCTGCTGCGCGCGATCTGGCGCGTGGACGCCGGGCGATAAGCGAGCAGCAGGGTGGGCGGTTCTTTGCGGCGAGATCTCGGCGCGATAGGCCGTGGATCGCAAGGGCGATCTCGTGCGGCAGCGGGCGATCTGGCTCGCTGCTGGCGCGATCCGGCGTCTTGGTGGCCGGTGGATGTGCGACGATGGTCTCTTTGTTGGAGCTTCTCTCGGTGTTTGCAATCAACACAAACACACACAACACTCTTCTATTCACTTGGCCAAACAAAGACACCAAGCGGATGAGAAGAAGAAGAGGAAGATCGATACCTACCCGGAATGATGATGAACGATCCAAGGGAGCTGCAAGGATGAAGAATTCGGTAAGGCAATGGAGAGAAAAGCTTGGGCGGCCACACACTTTGGAGAAGAAGATGGAACAAACCTAATTTCTATTTCATTTAACCAAATGCACCAAACACCAAAGATCCAAGGTTAACTAAGATGTGATGCAGAAAGAGCAACAAGAGTACCTAATGGCTCAATTGGCACACATCCCCACAAGCTTTCCAGGAGACCCGGGTTCAAACCCCAGCTGCAGCACAATTTCCTTTATTTTTACTTTTGCATCAAACCTTGCTCAAACCAAACCACAAATCCTTCCAAAAACCTACATAAATCCATCCAATAATTTTAGTAACTGGAAAAGACACAAACGGCCCTGACGGCCCGACCAAATTACCAAATTACCCCTAGGGCATACCTAGAAGACCGGGATGAAAAACCTGGGTCGTTACACTGCTCGACACTTGTTGTCAGTTACTAATTGAGACTGTCTTACTATATCATTGTCGTTATGCTTGTATGCTAGGATGCTAGATGATTTGCCTTGCGTATTGAACCCCGGTTGGGGGATTCTTACTGAGTGCAATTGTACTCACCCTTTTCTATGGTTTTTTCACCAAGTAACTTGGCACGACATCGAGGTGGCTAGAAGAGGAGGTGGAGGATGATGGGATAGTCCACTGCACAACTTTTATTTGAAAATTGTCTATGTTAGCATGATGAAACATTGTAAAAGAATTATGACTTAATCTGTTGTTATACTCTGGCCATAGGCTTTAAACTGGGTTTTGTTTTCTAAAGTATGTTGGACTTGCATTGTTTCTAAAATATTTTAATTGTTGAATTTCCCAGTGAATGTTCTATTTCTTGTCTTTCTTAAAAATGTTTAGCCTCATGCATGCTAAGTAATGGCCATTTAGAACCATTTAGTGTCGAGTCTTTACACCTGGGCACAGATTGCCTAGCTGACACAATTGATTCAGCAGACACCCCCAAGTGCCCCAGTAGCCTCGGTGATCCCTCCTAGCGGGTAGGAGCCTATTGTTGAGGTAGATGTTGTTGAAGGAGTCGCCGACTACGGCAAGTGGCTCATAGACTTTTGTAAGTGGAAGCCTAATGAGTTTGATGCATTTGAGAACCCGCTGGTAGCAGCGAAGTGGTTGGCCAGGATGGAGTATATTTTTCAAGTTATGAGCTATTCGGATGTTCAGAGGTCGAGATGTACCGCTCATTTGCTAACTGACACATCTGTTTGGTGGTGGGAGTCCACCGATAGAGGCAGACCAACAAGGTTTCCACCAGCCACTTGGGAGTTCTTTAGAACTGACTTTCGAACCAAGTACACTAGTCAAGAAGCATAGCAGGAGATGGCAGAGGCCTTCTCAAACCTAAAACAAGGGACTGACACTATAGTTGGATATGAGAATAAGTTTTCTAAGTACAGTTACTTCGCTCTTAAGTTGATAGCCACCGAGGAGCTCAAGATCAAGAAGTTTGTTAGAGGGTTGAGAAAGGAGGTTGACCAAGATGTTTGGGCACTCGCTCTTGAGTCGTATGCTAGGGCCATGGCACTGGCCACCATTTACAATTCCAAGTACCCGCTGGTGCAAGCCTTAGATGCACCAGTTCATTTTGTTCAGCAACACTCTAGTCAGAAAAGGAATTTTGAGTCTTCTAGTGGTTCCCGTTTAGGAAGCCAGCAACAGCGCCACCAGGGCCAGTTTCGAGGTAGAGATCTGCATCGACCGCAGCATCGACAGTAGGATCGCCAGCAGGGCGCAGTCAGGCAGCCGCCCTAGTGCAACACTTGTGGTAAGTCGCATTATGGAGTTTGTGGAGCTCCACCCCGAGCTTACTACCATTGTGGCTAGAAAGGGCACTTGGCCAGATTTTGCCCTTAGGCTAGAGTAGTTGCCAGGCTGGCTCAGTAGTAGGCCCGAGTATTTGTTATGACTCGCCAAGAGGCGGAGTAGACTGATGCCACGGTTGTAGGTACGCTACTTGTCTTAGATCATTATGCATTTGTAGTATTTGATTCGGGCTCGACCCACTCGTTTGCATCTGATTCATTTGTTAGACAAGCTTGTTTGGAACTCGAACCTTTAGGGTTTGAGCTGTGTGTTGCAACTCATTCAGGAGTAAGTATGTTAGCTAGTGAGAAAGTTCAAAGTGGTCAAATACAGAATACAGATATCCGAAGAGCTTTTAGAGGCCACCCTCATAGTCCTGCCTATGAGTGGTTTTGGTATTATCCTTGGTATGGATTGGTTAGCTGAGAACCACGCGATGATAGATTGCCACCAGAAAAAAGTCGTGTTTAGGCCGCCCAAGAAATAGAGCTTCAAGTTTTGCAGTGTCCAGAGCGGAGTGTGTCTGCCCGTGGTTTGATAGCTCAAGGAGCTTGGGGCTATTTGGCAAAGTTGTCAAGTGAGAGTAGTACCCCGTTGACTGAATTGTTCGTGGACCCTACGCATGACATTGATATCTCCTAGTTTGTTTGTTTTGTATGTTATATTGTTAGTGGATAGGCTTATGCAGGTTGTCTGAATTATATTGTTAGTGGATAGGCTTGTGCAGGTTTCCTAGATGCTGCTCTGTTAATATTTGTGTTATGATCATGTTGATCTGTTCTTGTATGTCATATGCCCTATTTCATATGTTGTGGCTAAGCATGTTAGTGAATAGGGATTATTTGGACTGTTTGTTAGGGCTTTGCATGTAGAATGATGGATCCTGTTAATATTCTGTTTCTGTTGAATTCACTGTTAATGTTGGACTATGCTAGCTCTAGGTTAAGTAGTAATAGGTGATTCTATTAAGTTTACCCAAGACCAGCCTAGTGTGTGTTGTCCAAGGTTGTCCCAATGTGTGCTAATCGAGTTTGCTCATGACTAGCCTCGTGTGTTGTTGTAACAGCCCGGATTTTAGTTAAACATAAAAATAAGGTTTAAAAGATGTTATTTGGAGGACTCGAACCCTTGGCCTAAAAAGGGGTTTGGAAGCTTGGGTTTAAATAGGGAAAATAAACGCGCGTCGTAGGGGCTCGAAGGGGGAGTCTTGGGAAGGTCATTTGAGATTCCCAAGTCTATTTAAGTTAAGGAAGGGAATTATATTTAAAGAAAAAAAAGGAAGGAGAAAATAAGGACAAAAGAAAGAACCCAAAACCCTAGACTTCTCCTTCACCCTCACCCAAGCCGCCGCACGCCCTACAGCTCCGCCCGCCGCCGTGCCTCGCCCACGCCGCCGCCCAACACCCTGCTGCTTCGCCCCACGCCATCGCACGCCTTGCTGACCACTGCCGCACCGCACCGAGCCACCGCCAGCCCAGATCGCGTCGAGCAGCCAGCTCGCCCACCACCGCAACAACCCAGCCTCCACTCCGCACCAGGTCGCCCAGCGCACCGGCCGTGTAGCCGCCTCCGCGCCCGCACGACACCACCCCCAGCATTGCCGCGCGCCAAGACGCTTCAAAGACCGCCGCGTCTGCGTGCCGTGCCGCTTCGTCCGCGTTCGCGCGCCGCGCGCGCTGCGCCACTATCCCATCGCTCGCGCGCAGCCAGCGCGCCAGCGCTCGTCCCTGCCGCGCCCAAGCCGCCGCCATGGCGCCGATAGCGCGCCAGGCCTGCGCGCCAGCGCCTGGCGCCTAGCGGCGCCTCACTCTCTGCTGCTTGCTGCCGAGGCGTGTGCCTTCTCGGTTGGTAAATTCCCGAGCCTCCACCCTTTGGACTTCCCGATTTTAGATCTTTGTTTATTAATTAGGATGTTTTATTACTTGCTTAGGTTGCTCGGGTTCGCTTAAAAGCTCGAGGGTCGTTATTTGATTCGGGATAGTTAACCTCCACTTATTTCTAGGTAAGGATTCTTACCCGGGGTTGTGTGGACCCTGCGAATAGTTGATAGCGCTGACATTCTTGTATTTATATGAGTTTCTAGTGATAGGTTACATGTTTTCTTTTGATTCATGTTCGTGGCATGTTTACTTCCGTTAAGTTCCATGCTAGGCTTTCCTATCTTGATAGAACCATGCTACCATTTGTATCTTTGCTAGATCCAAGTTACGGTTAGATGTGTGATGTATAGTATAGAGGATCAGTAGAGGTAACTAGTGCGCCCCGCTCGGTTAAGACCCGATGGACATCCCAGGAGGTGTAAGACCCGATGGGCATCCTAGGTGTATAAGTCCCCGATGGGCATCACCGAGTTGGAGGTGTAAGTCCTCGATGGGCATCCTAGGTGTATAAGTCCCGATGGGCATCACCGAGTTGGAGGTGTAAGTCCTCGATGGGCATCCTAGGTGTATAAGTCCCGATGGGCATCACCGAGTTGGAGGTGTAAGTCTCGATGGGCATCCTAGGTGTATAAGTCCCCGATGGGCATCACCGAGTTGGAGGTGTAAGACCCCGATGGGCATCCTAGGTGTATAAGTCCCGATGGGCATCACCGAGTTGGAGGTGTAAGACCCGATGGGCATCCTAGGTGTATAAGTCCCCGATGGGCATCACCGAGTTGGAGGTGTAAGACCCGATGGGCATCCTAGGTGTGTAAGTCCCGATGGGCATCACCGAGTTGGAGGTGTAAGACCCCGATGGGCATCCTAGGTGTATAAGTCCCGATGGGCATCACCGAGTTAGAGGTGTAAGACCCGATGGGCATCCTAGGTGTATAAGTCCCAGAAGGGCAACACCGAGACCTAGGTTGTGTAAGGCTCGAAGGACACCCATGTGTGGAACCTAGGGTAGCTGGTAGCTGTAAGCCTCGAATAGGCAAGCCCCAAGAGTGACGTTCTGTTAGCCCATCTGTTTGCTCTGTGTCATTGCATGGTTGCATGTCCGTGTGCTAAATGATATGTTTTCGTATTGTACCCGGTTGGGGATTCTTACTTGAGTAACTTGTTGCTCACCCTTATTTTTCGTGGTTTTCCACGGGTAACTTGGGACATCGGCGGGATGGCTAGGAGGAGGTCTTTGGATGATCATGGATAGCTGACTCTGGGATGCATGTTCTTTTATCGTTTTCTTATGATTTAGCATGTAGTGGGACTTGGGTCCCTAGGAAAAGCACTTGAAAATCTATTTTATGTTTCTCGTACCGTTTCCCTTGATTTGTTTTTAAGAAAGAACTGATCAGTTATCTACCTGTTTATTTTAAATGGAACTATATTTTCCTTGTTTTGAATGTGCTTACTTCAAAGATTTAAACTTCAAACTCTGAACGACGTTTTACATTTCTAGTCATGCATGCTAAGTAAGGACTTTAGGATAGAGACCGTTTCTTTGGGTCGGGTCCTTACAGTTGGTATCAGAGCCCAGAGTTATAGGTTACGTAGAGTGACTGCAGATTGTAGGTTGTTTTCCATGATCATCGGCGCTCGCTTGACCATCGGTATGTCCGAAAGTTTAAGGTTAAGGGTTAAGAATTACAATACCGTTTGCACCTTGCTTGTATATGACTTGTTGTTGAGGAGCAGGGAAACAGGTTCTGATTCATTGTTCGTTTGGGTGTAGATTGTCGTTATGCCAGTCACTCGTAGAGGGCAGGGAGGCTCGAGGCCGACTAGCCAAGGCTTTCGTATTGATTCCGACACGGGAGGGACGTCGTCCCAAGCTGATGCTGATGTTAGGCCGCCTACAGGCCCCCTGGCTGTGTTGCCCGGGGAGGCGTGGAGGCAACTTCGGCCTCGGGGGCTGCACCGGAGTTGCTTTTGTGGAGTCCATGAGGGCTCTTATGGTTGGGTTCTTTGTCGACCAGAGGGCCGAGCAGAGGGCTGAGACGCAGCTCGTTAGGCCGCACTGCAGGAGGAGTCTCGGATTCAGAGAAGCGCACCGACCGAGAGTTAGTTCAAAGAGAGTACTGCGCAGTGCCACCAAGATCGCTTGACTCGGCAGAGCCGACAGAAACGAGGCCGTTGTGGCGGAAGGTGCCGAGGATTTGGGCAAGTGGCTAAAAGATTTCGTCAAATGGAAGCCGGAGAAGTTTAGTGCCCCGAGAGAACCACCGGAGGCGCCGGTGGATTGCCGAGCTAGAGTATACTTTTATGGTGATGGCTTGTCACGAGGTGCGGTGAGCTCGATGTGCAGCTCATGCTTTATTTGAAGCAGCTAAGTGGTGGTGGGATTCCACCTTGAGTGAGAGACCACTGGGTCTCCCCCCGCCACATGGGAATTCTTTCAAGGTGAGTTCAAGGCAAAATTTATCGGTGAAGAAGCCCAAGAAAAGATGATTGAACTGTTTTGAACCTTAAGCAGGGTCGACCCAATCGAGGTGTATGAGAGAAAGTTTTGGAGTATGGGTACCGCTTTTGATTGATTGCTACTCCCGAGTGAAGATCGGGAAGTTTGTGCGGGCCCGAGACAGGAGTGTCTCAGGATGTTAGGCACTGAGCCCCGAGACTTTTGCCAAGGCGGTGCAGTTGGCAACTATTTATGATGGGAAGTATCCTCCAGAGCGAGTTGTTAGTCTTTGTGGTGCGAGAAGGCCTCTCAGTGTGTACCGGTGAAGCGTAAGTTTGACGCAGGAGGTAATGGACATAGAGGCGGTCGGCGCCGTCGAGTACTTATCATGGCGAGAGACCCGACCGGGATCAGAATCGTGATCGGCCCCGCCAACAGTAGGCGGGGAGGCCGCCACCGTATTGTAGACCCTGTGGTAAACAGCATTGGGGGCCGTGTGGTGGTAACCCTAGAGCTTGCTATAACTGTGGTAAGGAGGGGAATCAGGCCCGGCATTGCAACCAGAGGGCAGTGGTGGCACAACCAGCTCAGCAGCAGGGAAGGGTATATGCTACGACTCGCCAAGAGGCTGAGAGAGCCGGACCCGCAGTGGCAGGTACACTCCTAGTTCTTGAACACCTCGCCTTTGTGTTGTTTGATTCGGGTTCCACCCATTCTGTAACGGCCCGGAAAATTTCATCTCGGTCTTCCCGGGAGGCCCAGGGGCATTTTGGTAATTTTGGGTCGGGCCGACAGGGCCGGTTTTGAAATTAAATTTGTCGGATTAATTATGAGTCAATTTGAAAAGATTTGGGATTTTTGGTGAAGGCGTTTGGGCTTGGGAAGGAGCAAAAATAAATAGGGAATTAAATAGCGCGTCGGCGGGGAATCGAGCAGTGGCCGTGTCGCGTGCTAGGCGAGAGGGCACTGACCAGTACCGAGCCTCGCGCGCGTTTGTTAATCTAAACGCGCCATCTTCTATGTATGCTTGTCCATCCCTGTTTTTTTGGTTTAAGAGGCGGCTCGCAGAGCCTTCTCCCTCATTTCCTTTCTTCTTCTCCTTCGCGTTTCTCCTCACCGACCGGCCTCCCCCTCGCCGACCAGCAGCTCGCCGGCTCTCCCTCGGCCGATCGATCCCCTCCGGTGAGTTCTCCCTCCCTTTCTCCTCTCTTCTTCTTCTTCTCCTCCGATTTCTCCATTTCTTTCCCTGCTTTTTTATTTCCATTTTCCTACGTGTCGAGGTGAAGCGTTGGGTGGTTTTAGTGCGGTGGAGTAGGGAGTTCATCCATCTATAAATCGGCCGTCGAATCTTCTCCAATCGCCCGGAATCGAGTTCGTTTCCTCCGACTCTCTGTTCGCCCCTGTTCGCCCGTCGCCGCGCGCAGAAGCAGAGCGCTCCGCCGAGCCACGCCGCGCATCGCCTCGTCCTCGCGCGCGCGTCCTCGCCCAGCTACTACGCGCGTCGCGCGCGGCGCCAGCCGCGCACCGCCGCCCGCGTTCGTCCGCGTGCGGCGCGCGTCGCGCCCAGCGTGCGCGCCAGCCACGCCAGCTCGCCATTTTGCGCCCAGCGCGCCCGGCCGCCGTTCTGCCCGTTCGTGCAATCGGCCCGTTCGTGCGTTAAATCGTGCCTCGTGAGTTGCTCCCAGTGAGCCTCATTTATTTTATTGTATTTAGGCCTATTGTGTGATTTTTTGTTGATTGATAGGTTCGGTAGCTAGATCGAGATTGTTCGCGACTTAGGATTTCGTGCCAAACCGTCCCCGACCAAGGTAAGGATTTCTTACGGGGTTGTGTGGACCTGCGATATTATATGTGATTGTTGATTGATTGCTTGTTTGTGATTATTGACATGTGTAGCTAGGTGCTTCAATCTGAATTCCGGTTAGCATGATTTCTTGGTTAATTCTCATGTTAATCCATGCTAGGTTGTTCCTTTTTACGGCATGCTCGTATCTGTTCCTTGCTTCGTAGTATCATGCTAGGCTCGTTGTATTCTTATTGAGCACGTATTGGATTTTATGGAATTGTTTCTTTGTTTGCTAAGGGCGAGTTAGAGTTGCGGGTAGATAGCATCATCGCCCGATGCATAAAGTACCTTGCATCCATGGCGGGGGCGTCGAGCAAGTCATTCCGTCCCTGGACCCCGTGAGGATTTGCTAACCGAGCGGTAGGCCCCGCAATCTTGGGTGAGGGTGGCGATCGTTAAATGCCCCAACCGTCGGGATGATGACTTGGCATTGCCTTGTCCCGATAGTCGGCGCGTCCTCGGCGTGTTCGGCCGTAGCCCACGATTGCCACTGTTAAGGTAAGTAGGCGGCTTCACGGTGTAAGCCTACCACGACCCGTTCCCTTAGCCTCGGTGCGGTGGTTGGTGACATAGTTTAAGTGTCGAGTCTCACACCCCTATGTCGGTGACACCGATCCAAAGATTTAGTTAGGCATGGTATTTGGACATGGGCGGCTTGCCTCTAGACCGGCACCCCCATGGTGTCTGCAGCAGAGCACGCGGTGCATGTTTACGCTCATTACGGCGCCGGCCAGGAGAGCTCCTCGGGATCTTGAGCCAGTGTACCTTTCGTCGACGATAGGCAGTGAGGCGGGGACTTGTTTCTCGTATAGGGCGACTCATGTATTGGACTATATGATGATATTATTCGGACTAAGCCACCGAGATGGCATCAGAGGCCCAAGTGTGGGCTAAGCTATGTGCTCTATCTCGTGTTTATATTCATAGCTTGCATACGCTCATCGAGATGACCATGTATATCGTATTGTACCCGGTTGGGGATTCTTCTTGAGCGATTCGTTGCTCACCCTTATTATTGTGGTTTTTCCACAGTAACCGAAGTCTGCGTGACAGGATGCTGAAGGAGGAGCTGTGATCATGGGGCCCAGTCTTCCAACTCTGATTTTTGTATTATGACTCTCGTGTGTTTTTGTTTTCCCCTGAATGCATGTAGCCGGGCACGAAGCCCTAGGATGTTTGTAAATATTTGTGGATTCCAGCATGTTGTATCTGAACAGGTTTTGAACGGCTTTTTGTAATCTCACGATCGAGTAAACTTTGGAAATGTATTTATCTGGAGCAGTGCTTGGAAAACAGGGCGAGTTTGGGGAAAATGTCTAGTTTTTAAAGGGGTCATTTTGAATGTTTTGTTTTAATTGGAATCCGAAATCATGTCTGTTTAAATGTCCTTTACTTTGAATGCATGCATTGGGGTAAGGGCCCATTTAGTGCCCCATTCGGGTCGGTCCCTTCTGGTTGGTATCGAGCTTAGAGTCATAAATTCCGTAGTATGACTTTGTTGTTGTAGGTCGTTTTCCCATGATCACCGGCAAAGAGCTGATCATCAGTACGCCTAAGTTTACTATTTGTTGTTGAAAAAGGGTTAAGAATTTACAATACACTGTCATCTAGTGTACGCCTTGTGTAGTGTTGTGGAGCGGAGGCGAAGCGAGTTCGACTTGTTATTGGTTTGGGTTTAGAGCGCCATCATGCCAACTTCCCGCGATGTGTGATGTATGTTGTGGCTTGTTGTGGTATCGAGTAGATTCGGATGCCACGGGACATCGTTCGAGAGGAGGTAGAGATTGGACTCCCATAGGCCAAGCTGTGGCCCAATTGATGGTTTTCCCCTAGTGAGAGGGTGGAGGTGCTTCGCCTTGGAATGCCACTCCAAGAGAGAAGGTAGGCGTGGTTGTCTTTGATGTGGATGTTGGTGGAGCGGTCCCCGTGTGGACTAGCTGGGTAGCTCAAGTCTTTGATCTTGAGCCTTGTTAGATTTTTGGTTGCCCAGAGAATGGTTGCAAAAGTGGTAGCCTTCGAGGAGGTTGATGAGGTATCTTTGTGTTTTACGCAAAGTGTGGTTGTTGTAGCTTGATGGCGGAACCACAGTAGTTAAGGGTGCAGCAAGTAGTGTTCCTTACGGATTTGGATCCGTTGGTGGTTTCCTCGGTGGTGTGATAGAATTGAACACTCTTCTTTTAGTAAGCTCTAGAGTAGGGCTAGTTCTTTGCATGTTGCTAGAGTAGGCCGAGTTTGTTGAGCATCATGTGGAGATGCAAGAGTAGGGTGTGAGCCTTGACTTGATGAGATGCCTTAGGCATGGTTGTTGGAGTTGAGCCCTTGTATGCCGAGCCAGAGTTCGTGTCACTTGAGGTTGTGACCTTGTTGGCCCCGTTGTAGTAAGATGCGGATTTGGTAGTAGTGGCACTTGAGGTGCATTGGTTGGTGTGCCACTTTGGCATTAAATCTGGTTGAGCTGAGTTTGGCATGGGCATAGCGGATGGTTCTATGCCATTCGGAGTTTAGCGTACTCCTTTAGCCTTGGATCCGTTTATGGTAGTTGCACCTGTGTAGGTCGTGCAAAAAGGGCTAGTTCAGTGGTAATCGAAAGACTTCAAGCGAAAGGATGTTCGAGAGGAGCCGGAGCCTTTTTCCCAGTGTTACTGGAGGTTGAGTAAGTCAAGCAGGTTGGCGGTTGGTAAGTGTTAGTGCGCGTGCATCTCACGCTGGTGTTAAGGCCAAGAGATCCTTGTGGTTGGTAGTGCGGTCAACTACCTTCGAGTGCCTAAACCTGCGGAGAGTTGAACATCTTAGAAGCAAGTTGGGTCCAGTTGAGGGACCATGAGTTGGATGTCTATGAGGTAAGTAAGATGCCTTGTGAGAGGAGTTGGATGCCTTATGGGTAAGCACCCTTGGTAGAGGCTTGGTATAAAGTAAGTTTGGTTTGTCGTGGTTATGCTTTGGTGGAGCAAGGTTGCCACGACTTGAGCATCGTGTGGAGATGGAACTTTGGGTGTTAGTTGGTGTTTGTATCTCTGCTAGGAGCTAGTGTGGCTTTTGGGAAAAGCATTTGTTAGACTTGGATCGCTAAATGAAGGTTGGGAGTTGTGCACACAAGTGTGTTTTGTGTGGTTCGTTACATGCTGAGAGAGTCGGATCCATGTAGGGTTTGCTTTGGGGATCCGGTGCTCGTTTTTGGAAAAGTTGGACTCGAGTGGATGTTGTAAGGCTTAGTGAGGTGGTAAGGATACCATGCTCGTGGTAGCGAGTTGTTGCTTAAGTGAGATTGTTAAATGGACCTAAGCTAGGTTGGCGGATCTTCTTCTTGATCGTCATGGTGAGAGAGTTGTTCGGATCCTTACTTGGGTAGGAGTTATGTTGTGGTTGATGTTTGAGTAGGAGGATGGCGCATTCGGTAGCGTTTGGGTCCTCTTGGTTTCAAGGAGTTGGAGTTGGCGGCATGGATGTGTTGCTAGAAAATGGAGTTTTTGTTTGTTTGGGCAATTGGTTGTAGGCCGTTAGGCGGCGGTGTGTGTCGAGGTTGTCGAAGAACCCTAGTTGTGGAGAGCCTCACGAGCTCGGTCGGACCCGGGTAGTAAGTTTAGTTAGCAAGCAGTCGAGTAGTTTGTAGCCTCGGGTGAGTTCTTTGGCGATTTTGGTGGGCTAGCAAGCGAGTTTGTTTGGAGTAAAGTCGGATTTGGTTCTGTGTGGTGGCAAGTTGGTGTTTGATGTTGGCCAAGGTGTGGTTTTCAAGTTGCCAAGGAGTTAGCCTTGTTCGTGGGTAAGTGGTTTGCCCTGTAGGATGTCTCTCATGTTCCCGAGTTTGAGAGTGCCCTCATTTGGTGTTGGAGGCGAGTCTTTGCTTGTTCGTGGTCGGCGGTCCGATCTGTGGTGGACCCCTGTTGTTGCCTCGGTGAGAGAATTGGATGTTGTGCTTAGTGAGCAAGTTAGCGAGCATTTGTGGAGCTCCCTGTCCTTGGATGTCTACTTGTAAGAGATCTGTTTCTTTTTTTGGAATTGTCGGATTATCCCTTGGTCTTGGACTTGGCGGTAGCAATGCTAGTAGGTGGAAAGTCTGTTGGCCACTGAAAGCGATTGTTTGTCGATTAAGCGGACTCTTGAGTGGTGTGCGGAAGTTGCAATAAGAGTTGTTACGCCTCCTATGAGTGTTTGGCCTAGTTGGTTAAGGTTTTGTGTGTTGGCATGGAAGTTGTTGCACCTCTGTAGTTGAAGAACCCCTTGTATCGATTGTGGATGAGGTTGCACCATTGTGGTTGGACTAGGGTCTTGGCATTTTGAGGATCCTTCTTTGGTTAGTGTAGCTTGTGCTCTGCCAGGCCATTATTGGTATTACGGTTCTTGGTAGTTGGTATTAACCGGGTAGTGGAGTTTCGTTTGCGAAGTTTCGGTGGGAAGGTGCATTGAGCCTAAGCTAGAGGGTTAGGCACTGTATGTGCTATCATTTGGACTTGTGAGATGTGTTTCATATTTGAGGCAAGCTTCGTTCCGTTGCTTGCATGGAAGTAAGTTTGGTGGAGGAGCCCTCGGGGGCCCGGTTGTTAGCGGTGACTTGTCGGCCAGTGATTTGAGTCAAGCTAGAGTTGTGTGGATTGGCATAGCTATGCGATTTGTGGTTGTTTGAGCGTCGAGGCCGTAGCACTCAAGTTGTTGGATTGTAAGTTTTCGGGTGGGGAGGTATCGATTAGTTGAGGTTGTTGTGTGAGATTAGATTCTTGGAGGATTGGTTTTGATAGTAAGAGCTCGCACCTCGTCTCGTGTCTGATTGCCATTTCTATGGAATAGAGTCATGTCGATTTCAGTGGAGTTGTTTGTCACGGGGTGGGGCAACAAAGGTTTGTTCTAGGCGGAGCGTGGTTAAGGGGCTTATGAGCCGAGTGATTTCACGTAGTGCCTTCACCCTCGACCGATGGTATTTTGGAGGATTGAGCAGATCCGTTGGAGCTTGTTGTGAGTTGGGGTTTTTAGTGGTTGGCGGCGTGAAAACGGTGTTAGATTTTATGAGATCGCCTCGGATAGCGGTTCATTTGCTAGTTCTTTTAGTTACTGTTGAAGCATGGTAAGGTAAATCTTTGCGAGTCTCTAGTCTTTGTGAGAAAAGGTTGGTGGTCGTCGGTTTTGTTTTGGGTCCCGAGTTCTTTGCGATTGACCAATGGTGCCGTGCGAGAAGATTGGAGCTCGTATGTTGTGGCTCAGAGCGAGCGAGAAGAGTTATGCCGATGTTCGGCGTCGGGATTTGGAGTTTGAGGTTGGTCGGCATGTATTCCTAAAGTTTTGAGGTTTGGCAAGCGTGGGAAATTTGAGTCCCCATTTTGTTGGTCCGTTTGAAATCACGGAGAGGATCGGCAAGGTTGCTTATCGATTAGCCTTGCCTCCGTCATTGTCGCGATGCGGTGTATTTCATGTATCGATGTTGAGGCGGTTCGTGCGGATCCGTCGCACATTGTGGATTTTGAGCCTTTGCGGTGAATGAGGATTTGAGCTTGAGGAAAAGCGGTGGGGATTCTTGCTTTTGAGTCAAAGACAACTGCGTATTCGTGAAATCAAGTTGGTAAAGGTTCGATGGGGAGTCGAGTTCGAGAGGAAGCCACTTGGGAGCGGGAGGATGAGATGAGATTGCAGTATCATTTGTTTCAATCTTAAGTGACTTTCGAGGAGGACGAAAGTCTTGTAAGGGGGAGTATTGTAACGGCCCGGAAAATTTCATCTCGGTCTTCGGGAGGCCCGGGGGCATTTTGGTAATTTTGAGTCGGGCCGAGCGGGGCGGTTTTGAAATTAAATTTGTCGGATTAATTATGAGTCAATTTGAAAAGATTTGGGATTTTTGGTGAAGGCGTTTGGGCTTGGGAAGGAGCAAAAATAAATAGGGAATTAAATAGCGCGTCGGCGGGGAATCGAGCAGTAGTGTCGCGTGCTAGGCGAGAGGCACCTGACCGGTAGGAGCCTCCGCGGCGCGTTTGTTAATCTAAGCGCGCCATCTTCTATGTATGCTTATCTGTCCCCTATTTTTGGTTTAAGAGGCGGCTCGCCCGAGCCTTCTCCCTCATTTCCTTTCTTCTTCTCCTTCGCGTTTCTCCTCATGAGCCCCAGGCCTCCCCCTCGCCGAGGCCAGTGACAGCTCATGGCTCTCCCTCGGCCGATCGATCCCCTCCGGTGAGTTCTCCTCCCTTTCTCCTCTCTTCTTCTTCTTCTCCTCCGATTTCTCCATTTCTTTCCCTGTTTTTTTATTTCCATTTTTCGCCGTGTCGAGGTGAAGCGTTAGGTGGTTTTAGTGCGGTGGAGTAGGGAGTTCATCCATCTATAAATCGGCGGTCGAATCTTCTCCAATCGCCGGAATCGAGTTCGTTTCCTCCGACTCTCTGTTCGCCCTTGTTCGCGCGCGCCGCGCGCAAGCAGAGAGAGCGCTCGCCGAGCCACGCCGCGCGCGCTCGCCTCGTCTCGCGCGCGTCCTCGCCCGGCTACGCGTCGCATCGCCAGCGCCGCGCCGCGCGCCGCCGCGCCCGCGCGTTCGTCGCGCGCGTCGCGCGCCAGCGTGCGCGCCGACGCCCGCCAGCTCGCCCATTCTGCGCCCCCAGCGCGCCAGCTGCCCGTTCGTGCCCGTGCAATCGGCCCGTTCGTGCGTTCGTCGTGCCTCGTGAGTTGCTCCCGGTGAGCCTCATTTATTTTATTGTATTTAGGCCTATTGTGTGATTTTTTTGTTGATTGATAGGTTCCGGTAGCTAGATCGAGATTGTTCGCGACTTAGGATTTCGTGCCAAACCGTCCCGACCAAGGTAAGGATTTCTTACCGGGGTTGTGTGGACCCTGCGATATTATATGTGATTGTTGATTGATTGCTTGTTTGTGATTATTGACATGTGTAGCTAGGTGCTTCAATCTGAATTCGGTTAGCATGATTTCTTGGTTAATTCTCATGTTAATCCATGCTAGGTTGTTCCTTTCGGCATGCTCGTATCATTTCCTTGCTTCGTAGTATCATGCTAGGCTCGTTGTATTCTTATTGAGCACGTATTGGATTTTATGGAATTGTTTCTTTGTTTGCTAAGAGGCGAGTTAGAGTTGCGGTAGATAGCATCATCAGGCCTGATGCATAAAGTACCTTGCATCCATGGCGGGGGCGTCGAGCAAGTCATTAGATCCTGGACCCCGTGAGGATTTGCTAACCGAGCGGTAGGCCCGCAATCTTGGGTGAGGGTGGCGATGTTAAATGCCCCAACCGTCGGGATGATGACTTGGCATTGCCTTGTCCCGATAGTCGGCGCGTCCTCGGCGTGTTCGGCCGTAGCCCACGATTGCCACTGTTAAGGTAAGGCGGCTTCTGGTGTAAGCCTACCACGACCCGTTCCCTTAGCCTCAGTGCGGTGGTTGGTGACATAGTTTAAGTGTCAGTCTCACACCCCCTATGTCGGTGACACCGATCCAAAGATTTAGTTAGGCGTGGTGGTGGACATGGGCGGCTTGCCTCTGACCCGGCACCCCCATGGTGCGTAGTAGCGCGGTGCATGTTTACGCTCATTCTGTGGTGGCCAGGAGAGCTCCTCGGGATCTTGAGCGGTGTACCTTTCGTCGACAGATGAGCAGTGCCGTGGCGGGACTTGTTTCTCGTATAGGGCGACTCATGTATTGGACTATATGATGATATTATTCGGACTAAGCCACCGAGATGGCATCAGAGGCCCAAGTGTGGGCTAAGCTATGTGCTCTATTACGTGTTTATATTCATAGCTTGCATACGCTCATCGAGATGACCATGTATATCGTATTGTACCCGGTTGGGGATTCTTCTTGAGCGATTCGTTGCTCACCCTTATTATTGTGGTTTTTCCACAGTAAGCAAAGTCTGCGCGACAGGATGCTGAAGGAGGAGGCTGTGATCATGGGGCCAGATCTTCCAACTCGATTTTTGTATTATGACTCTCGTGTGTTTTTGTTTCCCCCTGAATGCATGTAGCGAGCACGAAGCCCTAGGATGTTTGTAAATATTTGTGGATTCCAGCATGTTGTATCGAGCAGGTTTTGAACGGCTTTTGTAATCTACGATCGAGTAAACTTTGGAAATGTATTTATCTGGAGCAGTGCTTGGAAACAGAGGGACGAGTTTGGGGAAAATGTCTAGTTTTAAAGGGGTCATTTTGAATGTTTTGTTTTAATTGGAATCCGAAATCATGTCTGTTTAAATGTCCTTTACTTTGAATGCATGCATTGGGGTAAGGGCCCATTTAGTGCCCCATTCGGGTCGGTCCCTTACAGTTTTGTTTCTGCTATTTTTGCTGAGCGTGCTTGCATGAATTTAGAGCCTTTAGGTTTTGAGTTGTCTGTCGCTACCCCCTCGGGAACTAGCATGCTGGCTAGCCTAAAGGTAAGGGATGGTCGGATCACAGTGTCGGACCGGACTCTGCAGTTACCCTCATAGTGTTAGCTATGAGCGGTTTTGATGTGATCCTCGGCATGGATTGGTTAGCTGATAACCACGCTATGATTGACTGTCGTTGTAAGGAGGTGGTGTTTAGGCCGCCAGGTAGGCCTACCTTTAAATTTCGGGGCACCCAGAGTGGGGTGTGTCCGCCGGTGATTTCGGCAGTTAAAGTTCACCGTTTGTTAGCTCGAGGAGCTTGGGGATTTTTAGCTAAGTTGACTGGGGAGAACCGTGACCAGCTATCTGTCGAGCAGGTGCCCATAGTGCAAGAGTTTGCGGATGTTTTTCTCGAAGAGTTGTCTGGCCTGCCGCCGAAGAGGGAGGTGGACTTCTCAATAGAGCTTGAGCCGGGGACTCGCCCTATCTCGAAAGCTCCTTATCGCATGGCGCCAGCAGAGCTGAAAGAGTTAAAAGAACAGCTGCAGGAGTTGCTTGACAGAGGATTTATTAGGCCAAGTGTGTCCTCGTGGGGAGCACCCATGCTGTTTGTTAAGAAAAAGGATGGCTCGATGCGTCTATGCATCGATTACAGGGAACTGAACAAGGTAACCATTAAGAACAAGTATCCGCCTCGTATCGATGACTGTTTGACCGGCTCCAGGAGCTTGTGTGTTTTCAAGATTGACTTGAGGTCGGGCTACCACCGGTTGAGGATTCGGGATGCGAGATATTCCCAAGACAAAGCGTTAGTCGAGGTATGGGCATTATGAGTTCGTGGTCATGTCTTTCGGGGTGTTAACGCCCCCAGTGCATTCATGGACATGATGGACAGAGTGTTCAAGGCGTTCTTGGACCGCTTTGTCATCGTGTTCATAGATGACATTCTTGTGTACTCTAAGTCTAAGGAGGACCATGCCTCGCACCTAAGGCAGATTTTGGCAGCCTTGCGCGAGAACAAGCTCTATGCGAAGTTCTCAAAGTGTGACTTTGGCTTGAGGAGGTAGCTTTTTCGGGACACGTTGTGTCTAAGGAGGAGTGGTGTGGACCCTTGAAGGTAGAGGCCGTTAGTTCGTGGGCTGACCGACGATCGCGTGTCCGAGATTCGTAGCTTCACGGGTCCGGCGGATATTACCGACGCCGTTCAAAATTTTTCCGCTATAGCCGCGCCCGCTTACTCGATTGACGAGGAAGGGTGTTGATTTCGTTTGGGATAGGAAGTGCGATGAGAGTTTTGCTAAGCTAAAGAGCGGTTTGACGTCTACCCGGTGTTGGCGATTCCGAGGGAAGCTGGGGTTTCGTGGTGTATAGTGATGCCGGCAAGTTTGGTTTGGGTTGCGTTTTGATGCAACACGGTAAGGTGATAGCATACGCTTCAGAGCGATTGAAACCGCACGCGAGAGAATTACCCGACTCATGATATGGAGTTGGCGTGGTCGTCTTTGCACTTAAGATTTGGAGGCACTACTTGTATGGGGAAAAGATTCAGATTTTCTCGGATCACCAAAGCCTCAAGTATTTCTTCACTCGTAAGGACTCGAACATGAGGCGAGAGGAGGTGGTTGGAACTCGTGAAGGATTACGATCGTGAGATATTGTATCACCTGGAAAGGCAAATGTTGTGGCAGATGCACTAAGTAGGAAGACCTCGCATCTAGCAACGTTGGCAAATCCCAAAAGTATCATAAGGAAAGACCTCGAGAGAGCAGAAATAGAGTGTTGTTAGGGGATGTTACCGCCAGGGTAGCTCAGCTGACCATCTAGCCTTCGATAAGGCAAAGGATTATCGACGGCCAATTGAATGATCCTAAGTTGAAAAAGTTGTATGAGAGGGTTCAGGCTGATGGTGACTTTGATTTTGAGATATATGCAGATGGTGGCTTGAGATATAAGGGTCGGCTATGTGTCCCAGCCGATGCCGGTATTCGTTCGGAATTGTTGACCGAGGCTCACACCTCGCCTTTTGCATGGCACCCAGGGGGTAACAAGATGTACCAAGATCTTAAGCAGACTTTTTGGTGGATGGGGATGAAGAGAGAGATTGCCCAGTTTGTCAGTCGGTGTCTCACTTGTCAGCAAGTGAAGGCGCCTAGGCAGAAACCAGCAGGTTTTTGCAATCGCTCGGGGTGCCACAGTGGAAGTGGGAGGAAATTACCATGGATTTTATTTCGGGATTGCCCGGAACCCCTAAAGGATATGCATGATTTGGGTGGTCGTTGATAGGTTGACTAAGTGTGCCCACTTCATTCCGGGCAGGATAAACTACACCGTGGAGCAGTGGGCACAGTTGTTCCTTGAGCAGATAGTGAGGTACCACGGAGTGCCAGTTAAAATTATCTCCGACCGGGATTCCCGTTTTACATCACGGTTTTGGAAGGCCCTTCAGGCAGGTTTGGGCACAGAGTGCAGCTACAAGACCTGACCTTCCACCCTTGCATCGATGGCGATCGAGCGGGTAAATCAGATCTTAGAGGATATGTTGCGAGCCTGCGTGTTGGATTTCCCTGGCAGTTGGGACCAGTACTTGTATTTGATGGAGTTCGCCTACAACAATAGTTTTCAGTCAACCATTCAGATGGCACCGTTTGAAGCATTGTATGGTAGGCGCTGCGCAGTCCCCGATGATTGCGGGAAGAGGTTGAGACAGCGGTATTGGGTCGAGAGTTGCTCCGATTGACCAATTAGGCCATCCGAGAAGATCGAGCTCGAATGTTGACCGCCGGAGAGCGAGCGCGGAAGAGCTACGTCGATGTCGGGCGTAGAGAGTTGGAGTTTGGGATTGGCCAAAGACGTGTTCCTTAAGGTAGCTCCGGCGCGTGGAGTTCACTTGTTTGGTAGGAAGGGAAGTGAGCCCTGTGTTTGTTGGACCATTCGAGATCTTGAAAGGATTGGGGCCGTAGCTTACCGGTTAGCATTACCGCCATCCTTGGCTGCAGTGCATAGTGTGTTCCATGTTTCGATGCTCCGCCAGTATGTGGCAGACCTTTCGCATGTCATAGATTTCGAGCCTTTGCAGCTAAACCATGACCTGAGCTTTGAAGAGAAACCCATAAAGATCTTAGCATTTGAGAAGAAAGTCTTGAGGAACAGAGAGCTATTGATTTAGTGAAAGTGCAGTGGCGGAATCAGAGGGTTGAGGAAGCTACTTGGGAGTTGGAAGGGAGATGAGGAGAAATTACCCGGAGTTGTTTTAGTGCGGCAACTTCCGAGGACGGAAGTTCTCCAAGGAGAGGAGTATTGTAACGGCCGGATTTTAGTTAAACATAAAAATAAGGTTTAAAAGATGTTATTTGGAGGACTCGAACCCTTGGCCTAAAAAGGGGTTTGGAAGCTTGGGTTTAAATAGGGAAAATAAACGCGTCAGCCGGGGCTCGAAGGGGAGTCTTGGGAAGGTCATTTGAGATTCCCAAGTCTATTTAAGTTAAGGAAGGGAATTATATTTAAAGAAAAAAAAGGAAGGAGAAAATAAGGACAAAAGAAAGAACCCAAAACCCTAGACTTCTCCTTCACCCTCACCCAAGCCGCGCAAGACGCCCCTACAGACTCCGCCGCGCCTAACACCTGCGCTGCTTCGCCCCACGCCATCGACGCCTTGCGACCGCATCGCCAGACCGCACCGAGCCCGCGCCGGCCCGGATCGCGTCGAGCGGCCGGCTCGCCCACCACCGCAACAACCCGGCCTCCACTCCGCACAGTCGCCCAGCAGACGCGGCGTGTAGCCGCCTCGCGCCGCGACGACACCACCCAGGGCTGCCGTCGCGCCAAGACGCCAAGACCGCCGCGGCGTCGTGCGTGCGTGCTGCGCTTCGTCGCGTTCGCGCGGCCGCGCGCTGCGCCCTATCCTGGTCGATCGCGCGCGGCCAGCGCGCGGCGCTCTCGTCCTGCAGCGCCCGCGCGCCAGCGCCGATCTGGCGCCAGCGCCCTGGCGCCTAGCGGCGCTACATCTGCTGCGCTGCTGCGAGGCGTGTGCCTTCTCGGTTGGTAAATTCCCGAGCCTCCACCCTTTGGACTTCCTGATTTTAGATGCTATTTATTAATTAGGATGTTTTATTACTTGCTTAGGTTGCTCGGGTTCGCTTAAAAGCTCGAGGGTCGTTATTTGATTCGGGATAGTTAACCTCCACTTATTTCCAGGTAAGGATTCTTACCCGGGGTTGTGTGGACCCTGCGAATAGTTGATAGCACGCTGATTACTGTATTTATATGAGTTTCTAGTGATAGGTTACATGTTTTCTTTTGATTCATGTTCGTGGCATGTTTACTTCCCGTTAAGTTCCATGCTAGGCTTTCCTATCTTGATAGAACCATGCTACCATTTGTATGCTGCTAGATCCAAGTTACGGTTAGATGTGTGATGTATAGTATAGAGGACTGTAGAGGTAACTAGTGCGTCCCGCTCGGTTAAGACCCCGATGGACATCCAAAGGTGTAAGACCCCGATGGGCATCCTAGGTGTATAAGTCCCCGATGGGCATCACTGAGTTGGAGGTGTAAGTCCCCGATGGGCATCCTAGGTGTATAAGTCCCCGATGGGCATTACTGAGTTGGAGGTGTAAGTCCCCGATGGGCATCCTAGGTGTATAAGTCCCCGATGGGCATCACTGAGTTGGAGGTGTAAGTCCCCAATGGGCATCCTAGGTGTATAAGTCCCCGATGGGCATCACTGAGTTGGAGGTGTAAGACTCGATGGGCATCCTAGGTGTATAAGTCCCGATGGGCATCACCGAGTTGGAGGTGTAAGACCCGATGGGCATCCTAGGTGTATAAGTCCCCGATGGGCATCACCGAGTTGGAGGTGTAAGACCCGATGGGCATCCTAGGTGTGTAAGTCCCGATGGGCATCACCGAGTTGGAGGTGTAAGACCCGATGGGCATCCTAGGTGTATAAGTCCCCGATGGGCATCACTGAGTTGGAGGTGTAAGACCCCGATGGGCATCCTAGGTGTATAAGTCCCCGAAGGGCAACACTGAGACCTAGGTTGTGTAAGGCTCGAAGGACACCCAGGTGTGGAACCTAGGGTAGCTGGTAGCTGTAAGCCTCGAATAGGCAAGCCCCAAGAGTGACGTTCTGTTAGCCCATCTGTTTGCTCTGTGTCATTGCATGGTTGCATGTCCGTGTGCTAAATGATATGTTTTCGTATTGTACCCGGTTGGGGATTCTTCTTGAGTAACTTGTTGCTCACCCTTATTTTCTGTGGTTTTCCACGGGTAACTTGGGACATCGGCGGGATGGCTAGGAGGAGGCTCTTTGGATGATCATGGATAGCTGACTCTGGGATGCATGTTCTTTTATCGTTTTCTTATGATTTAGCATGTAGTGGGACTTGGGTCCCTAGGAAAAGCACTTGAAAATCTATTTTATGTTTCTCGTACCGTTTCCCTTGATTTGTTTTTAAGAAAGAACTGATCAATTATCTACCTGTTTATTTTAAATGGAACTATATTTTCCTTGTTTTGAATGTGCTTACTTCAAAGATTTAAACTTCAAACTCTGAACGACGTTTTACATTTCTAGTCATGCATGCTAAGTAAGGACTTTAGGATAGAGACCGTTTCTTTGGGTCGGGTCCTTACAGTTGTTGTCTCCTATTGGCCCAGTGTGTGCTGACCAGGGATGAGCCGGACTAGCCCTGTGTGTTGTTGTCCTATTGTTGGCCTAGTGTGTGCTGACCAGATTATTCAGGATTGGCCCAGTGTGTTGCTGTCCTTTGTTAGCCCAGCGTGTGCTAACCTTGTTTGCTATAGTGATAGTATATTTTAGATTACTTGCTTAATTCTCCTGATTGTTAGCCTAGTGTGTTCTGACCCTGTTTAGCTATGAGCATCGACCTGTGATGATGTACATCCTGTTGTTTACACTTTTTGAAACTACCATGTTTATTATTGTGATGCTTGTATGCTAGGATGCTGGAGGATTTGTTTTGCGTATTGTACCCCGGTTGGGAGATCTTTACTGAGTGCAATTTTACTCACCCTTTCTATGGTTTTTTCCACCAAGTAACTTGGCATAGAATCAAGGTGGCTAGAGGAGGAGCTAGATGATCATGGGGAACGTCTGTTGCACTAGTCCATACTATTTCATTGCCTTTCATGTTTGAACCTTTAAATTGAGAAATTTTTAACTGTTTTTATTGTACCCTGGCTAGAGGCTGAAACTGTTTTATGTTTTCTTTATTTTGAAGAATGTTTGGGATTTGAACTATTTATGAAAGGTTGATTTAACTATTTAGTTATTTATTTTGTATTTCAATTTTGCATCATTGAGTAAAGACCATTTAGGACCTTTTAGTGTCGGGTCTTTACAGTTGGTGTTAGAGCTCAGAGTCATAGATTCTATAGACTGACCTACTGAGTTAGGTCGTTGTGTCCCATGATCATCAACACTCCAATAGCCGCCAGGTATGTGTTTAAGTTTATTTTAAGGGTTTAAGTTTACAATACCTGCATCTAGCATACTTGCTTTGTTTTGTTGTTGGTAGTGTTGGTCCGATCATGGACTAACTTAGTATGATTTAGGACCAGGGACATCTAGTACTGCCAACCGAGGAGTTAGAATTCTGATCACTACTGATGAGACAACATCAGGGGTTGACCAAACCCGTAGGTCTCTTGTGGCCTCAACTGCTGACATGCCCAGAGTACTACTTAGCCCTAGACTATAGCTTCTAGAGCAGAGCTGGCATCAGTGATGAGAGAGATGATGCTTTTGATGGCTGAGCAGAGAGCTGAATTTCAAGTGCAGTTTTCAGCACAGCTTGTAGAGTAGCTTGCAGTTTAGAGAGAGGAGTCCCGAGCACAGATGGCTCAGCTACTTCGACAGGCACCCTCAGTTGCACCAGCTGCCCCTGGAGCTATAGTGTTTCCAAGGATGGACAAGAGCCTATGATTGTTGAGGCTGTTGTAGGAAATAGCCGCCGAGTATGCAAGTGGCTTAAAGACTTTTGTAAGTGGAAGCCCAGGGAGTTTGATGCTTCTGAAGACCCGTTGAAAGCAGCAAAATGGTTAGCCACATGGAGTACATCTTCTAGGTGATGGATTGTCCTGATATCCAGAGGCCGAGATGCGCCGCACATGTTCTCACTGACACAGCAGTGTGGTGGTAGGAGTCCACCGTTAGAGGCAGACCTACAGGATCCCCACCCCCTACTTGAGAATTCTTCAGGGCTGAATTTAAGACACAGTACATTAGTGAGGAGGCTCAACAAGAGATGGTTGAGGTTTTCAACAATCTGAAGTAGGGAGATATCTCTATAGTAAGGTATAAAAAGATATTTTCGAAGCACAGCTATTTTACTCCTGAGTTAGTTGCCACCGAGGAGCTGAAGATAAAAAAAAATTATTGGAGGGCTCAAGTTAGAGATTGCGTAGGACATTAGGGCACTCGCTCTCGAAACGTACACCAGAACTGTGGCATTGGCCAAGATATATAACCAGAAATATCCTCTTGTGAAGACCCCAACCGTAACTCAGTTTGTGCAAGCTAGTTTAGGGCAAAAGAGGAAGTTTGAGTAGAGGGGTTAGCCACGCCGTCAGGGCCGCTTCTAGCAGAGAGACTAGGGTCGTCAGCAGGTTGTTGTGAGACAACCGCCTTATTGCCAGACATGGGGCAATTCCCATTTTGGTATGTGTAGACCATCGCTCAAAGCCTGCTTCAAGTGTGGAAAAGAGGGACACCTGGCTAGAGTGTGTTTGCAGGGTGGAGCATATGCTAGACCGGCTCAGCAGCAGGGTCGTGTTTTTGCAACTACTCGGTAGGAGGTCGAGAAGACTGACGCAGCTGTTGCAGGTACTTTACTTGTCTTGGATCATTATGCTTATGTTTTGTTTGATTCGGGCTCGACCCACTCATTTATCTCTACAATATTTGTTAGTTAAACCTACTTGGTTCTGGAACCTTTAGGGTTCGAGTTGTGTGTTGCCACTCATTCAAAAGTTAGTATGATTGCTAGTGGTAAGGTTAGAGACGGTCGGATTCTAGTATCCGGAGAGTCATTAGCAGCCACCCTCATAGTACTACCTATGAGCGGGTTTGATGTGAGCTCGAGCTAGGGACTCTCCTTATCTCGAAGGCTCCTTACAAGATGGCGCCAGCAGAGCTGAAAGTTCAGTTGCAGGAGATGTTGGACCGAGGGTTCATCCGTCCCAGTGTGTCCCCGTGGGGAGCACTAGTTCTATTTGTGAAAAAGAAAGACGGTTCGATGTGCCTCTGCATAGACTACAAGGAGCTGAACAAAGTTACAGTGAAGAACAAGTACTCGTTGCTCGTATTGACGATCTGTTTGATCAGCTTTAGGGAGCTTCTGTTTTCTCAAAGATAGATTTGAGATCTGGTTACCATCAGTTGAAGATCAGGGATGCAGACATCCCCAAGATAGCTTTCAGATCGAGGTATGGCCACTACGAGTTCGTTGTCATGTCTTTCGGGCTAACCAACGCCCCAGCAACATTTATGGATATGATGGACAGAGTGTTCAAGGAATTTTTGGACAGCTTTGTCATTGTATTCATCGATGACATCCTGATTTACTCTAAGACCAGGGAGGACCATGCCTCACACATAAGACAAGTACTGACGGCTAAGAGAAAATCAATTGTCCACCAAGTTCTCCAAGTGTGACTTTTGGTTGGAGCAGGTTCCTTTTATTGGACATGTTGTTTCCAGGAGTGGTATTGCAGTGGACCCCGCTAAGATTGATGCAGTGAGTTCTTGGGCTAGACCGACCATGGTCGTAGAAATTTGTAGCTTTCTAGGTTTGGTAGGTTATTACCGTAGGTTTGTTAAGGACTTTTCCGCCAAAGCAACACCTCTTACTAGATTGGCGAGAAAGGGTGTTGAGTTTGTTTGGATGATAGTTGTGAAGAGAGCTTTGTCCTATTGAAGCACAGTTTGACTTCAGCCCTAGTGTTGTCAGTTCCAGAGGGAACATGAGGTTTTGTGGTGTATAGTGATGCATCCAAGTTTGGGTTATGTTGTGTACTGATGAAGCATGGTAAGGTCATTGTTTACGCTTCGAGACATCTCAAACCGTATGAGAAGAACTACCCGATGCATGACATGGAGTTAGCAGCAGTAGTTTTTGCTTTAAAAATATGGAGGCATTACCTGTACGGTGAAAAGATTAAGATGTTCACGGACCATCAGAGCCTCAAGTACTTCTTCACTCAGAAGGAGTTAAACATGAGGCAGAGGAGATGGCTAGAGCTAGTGAAGGACTATGACTACGAGATTCTGTACCATCCGGGTAAAGCCAATGTAGTAGCTGATTCCTTGAGTATAAAGACTTCATATTCTACAGCCTTGGTGAGTTCATAGATCCTGTTGCGGAAAGAGTTAGAGCATACGGGTATAGTAGTGATTGTTGGGAGAGGTTTCCGCTAGGGTAGCCCAGTTGACTGTTCAGCCTTCGATCAAACAAAGGATCATTGATAGCTAACTGAGTGATCCCAAGTTGACCCGACTGATTGCCAGATTTTAGGCTGACGAAGAATTTGACTTTGTTGTGGCACCAGACGGTGGTTTGAGGTATAGAGGATGACATTGTGTGCTAGCGGACGTTGGACTACGAGCCGAGTTGCTCTCTGAGGCTCACAGTTCCCCGTTCACTTGACACCCAAGGGGTACTTTATTCCCTATTTATAGTATTATGTTTTGACCAATGATGTACTAGAATCTTGCTTTTTAATTCTGCTTTTCAAAACATTGTCTTAAATACGCTGAAATTTAATCTTCCCCTGGACAACGATTGCGGCCATGTGGAAAATTTTACTAAAATGAACCCAAATAAACAAGTCTCGGACAAAATGTTTTGAACAAATTTAAATTAATAAAAATGGGTTGATTGAGTTGTGTAAGAGTTTGAAGTTTCTAAGTTGAGGAATGTGCTTTAAACTAAGGGTAATTAGGAAAAGAACTAAGATTAGATTGAAGGGACACTAGTGAACGAAGAAATGAGATGATTAAGCGTTTGGTGTATTAAGACAATTGCATAAAAAAGAATCTTTTTTTAGCAAGAAGAAAAAAGTGCGGCATTAAGACGAATATTTACTATTTAGCAGCTATTAACATCTACATTAGCATCACTCGTGACGAGCAATGGTTCAAGTTTGGGGGTTTGATGACTCTTAAATAAAGTCAGTATTCTTGCTATTCTGTGATCATTTTTTGTAATTATTATTTAAAATCCAATGCAAAAATGGTAAGTATAATGAGAAAAAAGGTGTAATTAGGTAAACCAGAAGCGCAGACAATGTCAGAATTAGCACACTTAGCACATATTTAGCAAAGCATATGTGGATAAACTATTTTGCAGGAAAATGCGATGTGGAGCTAAGAAGTAAGATGCGCGATTGCACACTTAGTAACATTCGGAGAAACACCAAGGTGTAGTAAACAAAATAAGGAAAGAATCAAACAATAGCAAGATGTTGACTAATCAGACACTAGAGAGACAAATTGCGGAAATCGCGATATTCTTCCCTTAACCACACAAACATAATTGGCATACTTGCATCCCCTACAGGTTCATCACCCCTTCATGCCCTCATGTTGGCAAGTTTCACCTTTAGTTTATGTTCAATATCGACCTTGAAGCTTTCTTCGTTGTTCTCTATAATACACTCTGCTTCGTCCACATCTAAAGCTGCTGAGGTAGCAAATCTTGCCAAAGCTTCTTCTTGTTCCTTGTATCGTCGCTCCTGCTCTCTTTCTATTTCTGCTACAAGCTATTGTTCCACGACCTTTTGCGTTCGTGCTATTGTGGCTGCTCGAAAATCCTCCCTTGAGAGTTCCTTCTCATAGAGCAAATCCATTGTTGCTGCCTCGTTAAGTACATCGGCCTCTAGAAATGATGCCTCTACTCACCTACTACTCGCTGCACAAGTTCCTACTGGTTCCTGTAGAAAGTGTTGGTTCTCGTTATGGGGCTGATGAGGTTCTGATATGATACCAATTCTTATGCTAAATGCACTTGGAATCACTTACGCACAAGTATACACGGTCGGGAATTGCAGCAAGTAATAAGTATATAATTTATCGATCCCACAGAGATTGATGTCTGAAGCTAATACCAATTAAGTCAGAGTCATGCGGAAAATAAAAGGCATATGTTGTTGAGTTTGATGGTTTTTGTTTTGATAAAATAATTTAAATATAGAAATAAAATACTAATGCATGCAATGAGTAATGCTAACTAAATAATCCTAGAAGATGCTAAGAGTGCGAACTAGCCAAAGAATGTCTTACTTCCCTAACAATTGTTACTTCCATAACTAATGATTTATGAGTGAACCAGCTTTCGTTGCGAATACCATACTTAACACAGGGCAACGTAAGTAGTAGTGAGGTTATTTCTAACTCCTTAAATGTCGAACAGCCGTTCATGCAACCTAAAGTAGCATATTGGGTCAACATGTGGTTCCTCTTCCGATTCTCCACAAGGTACATGCGTGGGTAGCTAATTGACGCATATATATATATACACACATATATAAATAAACATTCAGCAGTGTAACATTCAGTGACCTACACTCTTAACAAAATTTAATCATAAGTAGCTAACATGCACTCATATAAGGCAATCATAGCAATAAACACAATATAGAAGTTTAAACCACACGATTTTGTTACGACTATGAAATGTTTATCTACTACAACTACTCCTAATAAAAACAATAAAATGGAATTGGCACTGCTGAAAGTGTGTAGTCCCCTTGTCATTGGCTCCCACGACACCACCAATTGCTTCTCTACAGTAGACTCAAGCCTTCAACTTTAGTTACCCGATCAGCTCATGGCCAACCGACCAGCTCGATGATTTTTGCTCCTTACTTTGGTATTTATAGGATTAAATTTTGTGATCCGCAAGTAGAGGTGAGCTGTACAGATCTTCATAAATGCAAAATGTCGTGATTTTCGTCGGGATTTATTTGATTGTTGTCGCCTAGATTACGTAATTGATTTTCTGATTCTTTCCTTGTAGACGAAACTTTGTCCGAACGTGTTTCCTTCTTTGAGTTCTATGTTTCCGTGTGATCTGATCATCGATCGCATTGTTGCCTTTCCAGCGATGCGGCGCAAAATTCTGCTGAAAAGCATTAATTAGACACATTTTCCTTGCCATTTATGCTAAAATGCGGATCCATGCTTTTGATGCTACCTATGAATGCATGCTGATTTCCTACGTTATTTCTCTGCATTTCTTCTAGGAACGCGTATATTCTTTACTTTAACTCTAAAATAGTGCAAATTAAGCAGCCTAAAATATGCTTTCTTTGAGAGCTATCAGCCTGCGGGCAGGCGTGGTTGTGCATGTCGGCGGAACGACATGGACGTGTTCTGCAGCGAGGCTATGCGAGCCAGCAAGGCTGCGACACGGCTAGGCGAGGCGTTGCGGCTGCAAAGGCTGCGATTGTGGAGGTGGGGCTAGGGGCAAGCATGGCAATGCGGGCTGCGATTGTGGAGGTGGGGCAAGGCTGCGGCACGACGAAGACGAGTAGGGGCGTGGGCGATGCGGTTGGGCTTGGGCTGCGATCGATGAGGCTCTGCGACGATGGGGTTCTGTGTGTGGCATGGCTTCTTGGTGGGGCTTGGTGATCGGCGATGGAAGGATGGAGAAGAGGAAGGAGAAGATGGAGATTGAGGGATCGATGGAGAGGAGAAGGGATTTTTCTGGCTTTTGATCGATCAAAACATAGCCCCCTTTCTTTTTCCCTTTTTTTTATTTCCTTTAACCAAAACGAGCCTTTTTCCTTCCAAAATGCAAAACTAACTTTGATGCCCTGCAAATCACAAAAAAGCCCTAGTCTTAGAAAAATGCAATAACGACCCTAAAACTCAATAAATTATCAAATCGACCCTAGGGGTAAAATTATCAAAATGCCCCTCAAGACCTAAAAGAAATAACGGCCCAACGAACCAACCGAAATAACTAGGAAACATACCTGGGGAACTGAGATGAAAACCTGGGTCATTACATGCATTTATGAGGATATTCCACCTACAAATCATCTCTATATATAGAAAGTAAGAAGCTGCAATCGGTGAGCTGGTCGGTTGGCCAGAAGCCAATGTGAAAAGTAACTGGTGATGTTCGCAGGAGTTGATGACAAGGAGTTTATGCATCTTTGAAATCGCACCAATTCCTATCTTTTATTTCTTTTCTTTAGTTAGGAGTAGATCGTAGAATTGTATACAATTTTAGTAATGAAATTTATGGATTTCCATTATCTGCTATTGTGCATCTCTATGTTGCACTAGATGAGAGCCATAGTGAAACTTCATATATAGAAACATGTTGAAATTGTAGGTTGTTAGATTTTATACTACTGAAATTTTATTCTTATGCATGCGTCGATTAGCTACCTACGCGTGATAACCTTTAGTGAACTCGAGAGACGAAACCGTCGGATGATCCAGCGTGCTTCAATAGGTTCAATGCGAGGTATCTCGCATTGTTAAAAAAGTTAGGAATAATCTTACTATTGCTTGTGTTGCCCTTAGCAAAGTATGAATAATCGCAAAGGTAGGTGGGTTTGCCATAAATCAATAAGAGTAGAAATACTTATTAGAATAGGGAAGCAAGAAATATAATAGTCACTAATGCATGATTAGCATCTTCTGCATTCATAGTTTTACTTATCCTTAATTGCATTTCATATTTTACATTTTATCTTTTAACGAAAAACCCAATATTCACCAACATTATTCTCATTTCATGACTCTCTAGTTAATAATAGTAATTCTAGACATCAATCCCTATGGAGAAAAAAAAATTACTTATCACTTGCTGCATTTATGACCGTGCATACTTGCGCGTAACGATTTCGAGCAAACACTTAGCAATAGGTTAAGCTTAGAAATCATTATTATTTAGTTTTATTTGCATAAGGAAATTGCAGACCAGCTACAATCAATCTTTGCAAGGATCTCTTGATTGATTTATTCGATTGACAGCGATTTCCAACAATGTCAGTGATATATTGGTAACAAGATATGGGGGAGGCGGACGAATACCGATTTTCGGGATCGAACCTATGACGCTGGTGTTGAAGTGATTTACAACCAAACAATGAAACCATTGTGCCACTGACTCAGTCAGTATAGAAAGAGGGTATTTAGATAAAACTAGATTATTCCAAATTTTTTAATTAAAATCTAGAAATTAGTAATGTTAATATTTTAGAAATGACCAATTTTTTTCCTTAATATAACTATTTTTAATTTTCATAATTTTATTTTTAAAAAAATCTTTCCTAAATAATCAACAATTTTATTAAATTGTCCTCAAGGATGGCGCAGTGTTGAAGATTTGGGCTTTGAGGGTATGCTCCCCTCAAGGTCCCGATTCGAAACTCACTTGTGACATTACTCCTTCGATGTCTCCGATGCGCCTTACTCTTTTTTTTTTTTAAAACACAATTTTATCAAATTATATTTTATTCTTTAAAAATCTCTCATTTTAACTACTTTCATTTTTTATAAATAAAAAGAGAGTAAAATACTGATTTTCTACATCTAATCTACAACGTAGTTTCCTCTAGTCTCTCATTTTAACTATTTTAATTTGAAATCGTAATTTCTAAGCTCTCATTTTAACTATTTTCATTTGCAATTGTAGTTTCAACTTTCTTCGTTTGCAGAAAAAAAGCATAATTTTTTAAAGGCAAAAAAAGTGATAACACACGCCATAAATAAAATTCAAACCCATAGATGTGAGATTTATTAGATTAATAATATTTGAAAATAGCTTTATTTTATTTTATGAAATATTAAAACAATAAATTTTGATGTTTTGAAAAACCAAAAATAGTTATCAAACATGTATGATTTTTATTTTTTAAAACCAAAAACTAAAAACAAAAAACTAAGGTCCTGTTTGATAACTCTTTGGTTTTTTGTTTTTTGTTTTTTAAATTTACTCCACCTTTCGTGCTTTGCTTAAAAAAATATATGAATGCTAACCAAATTTTAAAAACAAAAACAAACTTTTGGAAGCTACTTTTTTTTGTTTCCAAATTTTAGTTTGGTTTCAACAAATATAAGTAAGATGTAGATATCCATATAAAAAAAATATATTGTATAATAGTTGTTGTAGGCTTAGATTTCAAAAACCAAAAACAAAATGGTAATCAAATGGAGCCTAAATGATTATAAAACGAGACTTTAAAAAATAGCTTGCATATTCTCGTTTTGATTTATGAAATTTCGTTAGGATTCACGTAATTTCTTAAAGGAAGATCAAACTATCCGCAAAGAATTTGAGTAAATACAAGCTTAAATTTTAAAAACAAAAAAACTCAAATCCAAATAGTGTCAATATTTAAAATTTAAATTTTAGAATTTAGATTTCCATTTGATGGTTTAAAGGTAAAACTTATAATTTATATTTAAAGGTTTAGGTTTTAAATTTTAGAGGACAAAGTTTAAGGTTTAATATTTAACCTTAAGAGTTTTCTAAAGGTTTATAGTTTAGTGTTTTGGGTTTAAGTTACCGAAACTATATTTTGCGATGAAAATCGAATTGTTATTCGTTAGTACAAATTAGGGGAGGGGCCACAAATAACTATTACTCTTAAATAAATGATAGCCAAAACAAATTTTTGATATTGAATTTGTGACTGTGGTGTTGAATTGAATTACAACCAAATAATGACACTAATACGCCATTGAACATTTCGTTATGAAAATCCAATTATTAATGAAACTACCGTAAAAGGTGATAAGGATCATGGAGTTCCATAAGTTTCACTTGGACCTATTACATGATCCAGAGCAAAGAAGATTCAGCAAGCATTCATTCTTCACCTTCAATAGTGGATAGCCTCAATTCAAAATCCATTTCATGTGCTAGAAACCATTTCAAGGGAAGAAGAACCATTTGATGCTTTAGAAGTCAATGTATGCAAGATTGAAGTTGTCCATGGAATTAAAGATATTTGAAATTATTTAAATGTCTTAATCATTCCACAAGAACTCCAATTACTCAAGGACAAGAACTTCAATTACTCAAGGAGAAATACATATGTTAGAGTTGGCAACACAAACATCAATTTTCGGATTTTATGAGTTTTTATGCAATTTTATATTTAAAATGTTGTTTTTAATGTTGTAGGTTATATTTTGAAAAATGGTAATTATGGTAATTATGTTAGTTTCTTTATTTTAGGTTTAATTTTCTTAGGCTATAAATAGCCATGAACTAAGTTGTAAAACTCCGGCCCCGTTTGATACATTTTGTTTTTCGTTTTTTGTTTATGAAATTTAAGCCTACAACAACTATCTTACTATACTTTTTTTCTTTATTTGGATATCTACATCTTACCTATATTTTGATAAACAAAACCAAAATTTGTAAACAAAAAAAAGTAGCTTCCAAAAGCTTGTTTTTGTTTTTGAAATATGGTTAGTATTCACCTACTTTCTTAAGGAAATATGGATACATTGTAGGAAAGATGGAACACATAGTAGGAAATTTGAGTAGAAATAAGCTTAAATTTCATAAACAAAAAACAAAAAACAAAATGGTTATCAAACGGGGCCTCAGATTTTGAATGAATGAAAATTAGTTCTCTACAAGAGATCCTTTTCTTAGAATTTTAGAGCATGTTCCTTGCCTCTTTTCTAAGTTCCCCTTGCAATTCTTGTGATAGAATGCATCCGAGCCATTCAATCCAATCTTGATCAAACTTGATTGTGGAGTGACTCAATCTAGAACAAGATCTTCCATATCTTGCTTCTAGATCTTTGATCTCAAGAGGTAATCAAATTCTAACTTTCTTCTCTTGGTTGTTCCCAAATCCATAAGGAGGTGTTAATATTTTAATTCAAGGGTTCTTGCTTCATTATAAGCTTGGATCTTTGGGTTGAGAATTAGGGTTGCCTATCATTTGGTATCAGAGCATAGGTTGCATCTATGTGGCATGCTCTAGATTTGATTTTATCTTTAATTTTCAGAAAATTGTTCATCTTTTATCTTTTCCCTCAAATTCCTTGTGGCCTACTCTAGATTTGTTTTGATTTTATCCTTGAGGTCTATTCTTGATTTGATTTGATTTGATTTTATCTTTGAAACCTTGTTGTCTACTCTAGATTTGGTATTAAAAAAAAAGTTCATGGTAGATCTTGAATTATTCTTGTCCAATTTGAAAAATTGGTTTAAGTGCTTTTGTTTCCAGTTGTAACACCACGCTAACGACCGAATTTGACACATTGTCCTTCTGCAAAAGTTTAGATTGGTGCGCTATCTTTATTCTTCAAGAAGGTCATTTATTCAAATTAGTAATTTCAAACGTTCATTTGTTTGTTTCCTTCTGAGTGTTCAATATACCCAAAAAAAAAACATTCAGAACCTTTATCTTTCTTTCTATTTCTTTTTGTTCTTGATTTGGTTATTTCATAATTTTTCTTGTCTTCGCTAATTTGTAAGGCTCACTATTACAAGATTTGCTTTATCCATATTAGCCTACCTTTATCAGAATTTGGCCACTTTTCAAAATAACCTACCTCTGTGTGTGATAAACACAAGCATTTTCGAGTGTAAAATTAGTGAGTTGAGTGTATGAGGTCCTTTATATATATTTTAATATTAATTTACAACCATGAATCAAGATGGGGGAGATGGAGAGGAGATTAGTGAAGCTAGGTGGAGAGAAGCTCAAGGTGGGACCATTAATAGTTTAACACAAGTCGTTAATGCCTTAAGTGATAGGTTTGAGCGAATGGAAGTAGCTTTAGGAAATTCTTAAGGAAGGGAAGATAACTTTAATTATGAAGGATTTGAAAATGAAGATGAAGAAGATAATGTTAACCTTTTAGTAGGATACAATCTATAGGAAGGGAGAGCTGTAGGTCGAAGGGGACAAGGAGGAAGAAGAGGGGTAGAGGAATTATAGCACCTAGAAGGGTCGAAAGTCACCAATATGAAAGAGGAGTAGGGGGAGTAAAGCTTAAAATTCCTACTGGAGATCTAATCCTGAGGAGTATTTACAATATGAGAGCAAAATTGAGCATGTTTTCGATTGCAACTACTTTAGTGAAGAAAGGAAGTTAAAACTTGTCGTTGCTGAATTTTGTGATTATGCCAATATTTGGTGGGCTTCTTTGAAATCAGAATGAAGGAGAAATTTTGAAGAACCAATTGAAACATAGAAGGAGTTGAAGACACTAATGAGAAAAAGGTACATTCCTAAACATTATTCTCGAGAACTCAAGCAAAAGCTCTATACTTTGCAGCAAGGATCCAAAAGTGTAGAAGATTATTACAAGGAAATGGAGGTCCTTATGAATAGAGCATGCATTAACGAAGATGAGGAGGATACAATTGCTAGGTTAAGGATGTATACATTGATCAATTGAAGTTGGAGAAAAGAGAGGAAGAGAGAGAGAGAGTATAAGAGGCTAAGTCTAGAACACAACCAAATGAATTGTATACTCCTTTGAATGTACCTAATGAATCATGGATTGATATATCTATGGATTTTATTCTTGGTTTGCAGCGAACAAAGAGGGGTAAAGATAGTATTTTTGTTGTGGTTGATAGATTTAGTGAAATGGCTCATTTTATAACATGTAACAAAATGGATGATGTAGAGTAAGTGGATGATATTTTCTTTAGATAAGTAGTAAGATTACATAGAATTCCTAAAACTATTGTTAGTGATAGGGATGTTAAATTTTTAAGCCACTTTTAGAAAGTATTATGGGGTAAATTGGGCACTAAACTACTGTTTTCAACCACATGTTATCCTCAAACTGATGGGCAAACTGAGGTGGTTAATTGAACTTTGGGAACTTTGCTTAGAGCTATTATTTCTAAGAACATTAAGTCATGGGAGGAATGTTTGCCATTTGTAGAGTTTGCATATAATAGAGCAATACATAGTACCACTCATTGCTCTCCTTTTGAAGTTGTTTATGGATTTAATCCACTTACACCTCTTGATTTGCTTCCTATTCCTTCTAATTTTTTTGTGAGTGACGCAGCTACAAATAAGGCAAATTTGATCAAGAATTTGCACGAGGATGTGAAAGAGAGAATTGAGAAACAAAATTTCCAAGTTGTTTCGTGAATTAACAAAGGATGTAGGGAACTCATTTTTAAACCAGGAGATTGCGTTTGGGTACATTTTCATAAGGAGCGGTTTCCATCTCAAAGGAAAACCAAGTTACATCCAAGAGGGGATGGTCTTTTCAAGTTCTTGAAAGGATTAACAACAATGCCTACAAAATCGATCTTCCAGGTGACTTTTCAGTAAGTTCTACTTTTAATGTTGTTGACTTGAGTCCTTTTGATGTAGGTGATGATTTTCCTGATTCGAGGAGGAATCCTTTCGAAGAGGGGGAAGATGTTAAAAATCATGGAGTTCCACAAGTTTCACTTGGACCTATTACACGATCCAAAGGAAAGAAGATTCAACAAGCATTCATTCTTCACCTTTAACAGTGGATAGCCTCAATTCAAAATCCATTTCATGTGCTAGAAACCATTTCAAGGGAAGAAGAACCATTTGATGCTTTGGTAGTCAATGTATGCAAAATTGAAGTTGTCCATGGAATTAATGATATTTGACATGATTTAAATGTCTTAATCATTCCACAAGAACTCCAATTACTCTAGGAGAAATACATATGTTAGAGTTGGCAACACAAACGTCAATTTTCGGATTTTAGGAGTTTTTATGCAATTTTATGTTTTTAAATATTTTTTTTTAATGTTTTAGGTTATATCTTGCAAAAGGGTCATTATGGTAATTATGTTAGTTTCTTTATTTTAGGTTTAATTTTCTTAGGCTACAAATAACCATTAATTAAGTTGTAAAAATCAGATTTTGAATGAATGAAAATTAGTTCTCTACAAAAGATCATTTTCTTAGAATTTTAGAGCATGTTCCTTGCCTCTTTTTCTAAGTTCCCCTTGCAATTCTTGTGATAGAATGCATCGGAGCCTTTCAATCCAGCCTTGATCACGCTTGATTGTGGAGTGACTCAATCTCGAACAAGATCTTCCATATCTTGCTTCTAGATCTTTGATTTTAAGAGGTAATCAAATTCTAGCTTTTTCCCTTGGTTGTTCCATCCATAAGAAGGTGCTAATCTCTTAATACAAGGGTTCTTGTTTCATTATAAGCTTGGATATTTAGGTTGAGAATTAGGGCTGCCTTATCAATGGTCAATTTTGAAAATTGTTTGTGGATTAAAAAATAAAATTTAAAAGACTAAATATAGAAAATAATAATACGATTACTTTTAACAAAAATTAGCAAATGTAGTTATGAGTATTAATGAGTTTTGTCACATATTTTATTATAATCAATTAATGAATAATTATAATATAATATAAAAATGTAATAGTGATTATAGATGTAGATACTTTAGAATTTACAAATATTTGTAATTATTTTGTAAGAAAAGTTCGTATAGTAAAATTTCCCAATAATAAAAGAATGAACGCTAAAGGCGTATTTGAGCCAAGAATAAAGGGAGAATGAGAATGTGATGATTCCTTGTGTATTGACCACTAGGAATCATTCCACCCAAAATGACGTTTTTCAAAAATCATATTTTTTATTCTCTTCCTAACTACTTTTATTCTCTCTCCAACAATGTTTTATATATCATAACACTGTTTTCACTCTCATCATAGTCATTATTTTATTTTTTCCATAATCATTCTCTTCATCTCAAATATGAATAATCATTCCCCCGTAATCATTTTCTTTATGCCAAATACAAATAATCATTCACTCCATAATCATTATCTTTCTTATTCTTGCCCTAATTCTCATTCCCCACATCCTTTACCATTCACTTTCCACCAAATACACACTAAATCAGCTGGGTAAATTACCTAAAAATTGACCAACTTTGTAAATGGGCTTGGTATAGATGGGCCGAAACAAAAACCTGTGTGATTAGAAATTAACTTGCCCATGAACTAATTCTGGCACCCCCAAGACCGAGTATCAGAACTCCTCGCCAGTTCAGAAGAAGAGTAAAGCGAATCGATAGAACTCCAGTTCTTCAAACTATTGCACAAATCACCGCCGTGTCGACGATGGGAGATCCTCCAATTCGGTCGCTTCTAATTTCGCTATTGTCTCTGATTCCGATTTCGCTTGCTTACAGGCCTGGGGACATCGTTCCGATGAGTAAGATGGGACAGTATCACTCGGTTCGTTTTCCTTCTCCCTTTTGTCGCACACAAGTCTTCATTGATGCTTGTTCATACCTTCTCATTTCATATCATTTTTCGTCTATTTCACCGATTTATATTTTTTTTATTTCAGTCGAGAACAGTTTGGCACGATATGATCGGTCGACATTGTCCAATTTTTGGCGTCAATCGCGAGGTTTGAGTTTGTATTTGTTGTCTTTGTCTTTTTCTTCAACTTTGTTATTCATTTTCTTTCATAATTTAAGCAACTGCTTCATTTTTTAATCTTTAGGTTTTGATTCCTATACCGAAGCCGATCGGTTACACTGGAGCTGATCCGTATAAAATGTATGAATCTTGTACTGTTCTGAAGATAATACATACATTTCTTTTACTTCGCGTCAATTTCTAGAACTGCTGAATTATTTTAAGCTGAAACAGACGGTTTAATTGTGAATTAACTGAATAATAAGGTCCCGTTTGATAACCATTTGGTTTTGGTTTATGAAGCTTATTTCTACTCAAAATTCCTACCATGTGCTCCATCTTTCCTACCATGTGCCTCCATCTTTACTACAATGTATCTGTCTTTCCTTAAGAAAGTAGGTGAATACTAAACAAATTTCAAAAACAAAAACAAGCTTTTGGAAGCTACTTTTTTGGTTTTGTTTCTTAAAATATAAGTAAGATGTAGATATCCAAATAAGAAAAAAGCTATGGCAAGGTAGTTTTTGTAGGCTTAGATTTCAAAAACAAAAAAGCGAAAAACAAAATGGTTATCAAACGGGGCCTAAGTTGTCTGAATCTGATAACCTCCATTTGCTAACCAAGAACCTCCTGTTTCCTAACATTTGTGTGTACTTAAATTCTTTTAACAATAATGAAAATGGATAATGAAGATTGATTCATCTAGAATGAGAAGAGTAGAATAGTTGGCTCAATCAATCTACTATAGAGCAACCTGCTAAGAATGTTCTTACTTGACTCTAGTGTTGTTTCGATGATTTTTTAGTATCATATCTCAAACAGTATATAGTTTATATTGTGTGAAGAAAATTTAAAGCTGGTTTCCTAACAAAGGAAAATCAGTATTGTATAGCTTGCAGTATTTGTAGCATGCAACAATCAATACTCATACTTGAAATATCTCCTCTCCTCACTTGTCTAGCCTTGAAAATCAGTTAAAAGTTTTGCAATATTTTATAATGCCTGATCTTTGAGTTTGTATTGTTTGCTTAGCTAAGGTCCCTTTGATAACCATTTGGCTTTTTATTTTTGGTTTTTGAAATTTAAGCTTATTCCTACTTACATTTCCTAAAATATATTACAATATATTTTATCATTCCTACAATGTATTCATTTTTACTTAAAGAGACCATGTGAATGCTACTCAAATTTCAAAAACAAAAACAAGCTTTTGGAAGCTACTTTTTTTTTGTTTCCAAAATTTGGTTTGGTTTCTAATAATATAGGTAAGATGTAGATACCCAAGGTTGTTGTTGTAGGCTTAAATTTCGAAAACCAAAAACTAAAAACAAAATGGTTATCAAACGAGGCGTAAGTTTTTGAATATCTATTGCATTGCACCTACTATGTAGATATGGAGAAGCTTGAACCTTTACGAGTGTAGGTGACATTTAGGGATTTTGCTTAAAACTTAAAAGTATAATCTTAAGGTTTTTTCATGCACAAAATCTCCTCATTTTAAATTATTTTTTATTTCAAATTATAAGGGGCGTGTTTGGTATGAAATGGCCGGGTTGGTTAATAACCCAACCGATGTTTGCCCTACTGTTTATTATAAACGGTGGTTACCTAAACTTACGTGCTCGTTTATCTAAACCTACGTGCCCGTTTATCTAAACCTACGTGCCCGTTATCTAAACCTTACATTTATTACTTTTTGTTACACAACCAGCTCCTCAAACACCTTTTATCATAATCCCGGTTATATAACTTGGCCCTCAAACACCATTTATAATAATTCACTGTTCATCATAACCCACCGTTTATTATAACCTTCCGTCTATCATAGCCAAACCGGTGCTCCAAACACACCCAAGATGGGAATAGGCTGTTATGATAAATTATTAATTTACCAACAGATTGCTTTTCATTACCATGAGTTGACTTAGTTGCTTAAAAGGGATTTATATTTTAGATATTTATGAAGAAGATTATAGGTTTAATTTTTGAGACTTGCTTAGATATCAATCATAGCAAGTTAGCAATAACAAATAATATTGGATACAAAAAGCTATCTCATGGATGACTTAAAGCACCCTTGAAGTTATGGTTGATCTAGATTCTTCTGATTATTAATATATTGCTTTTGTATTTGCCATAATATTCTATCCTGTTTTGTTGATTGTTGCACTTATCGAGTTATTTGGTGGCATCTTATTTGATTGTAGATCCTTTCAAGTTGGAAAAGAAAAGTTTCTTGTCCCATGGCTTCTTGTGATAAATCGCAAAAGTACGGAAGTCCCAATGATTGATGTCAACTTGGTATGGTATCTATTGTATATAGATTAGATATCTGCTTATTTTCAGTCTTTCATTGTCAACTATTGACAATTTATTTGTGCTGCAGAGATACTCTGGAAGTGATCTTCACGGTGTGACAGCCAAAGTAGTCGACATGCCTCATATATGTATGTCCCGACTCTCTTAATCCTCTCCATACTCTTCCCTTAACTAATACATAGAAAACATAATTATTTTTGCTTGAAAATATTTATATACCCCAGTAAGAAGATAAAAAAGTCTATAAAAATCATTAGGATGTTTGGAACGTGCACCCGTAAAAAACCATGCACCCGCAGAGCCCTTTTTTGTCTTTAAACAAACATCATCCACTTTACTCACATTTTTAGAACTAATATGGGTGACCTAGCTAGACCAGTGACAGTATGCACTCGCTGCTTGTAATGAGACTTATTTTAACATGACATATTCAAAACTGTCTCCCAGACTTAGGGACAAGCGTGGTTACCCCAAGTATAACGGGGCGAAGCTCCAATTTCCGAGGTTCAAAATAAAAAACATGTTATATCCAATACAGCTGTTTCATTGCTTTTATCTGTTGATTGGTAGGAGAATAGATAGTATGTGAAGTGGATTTCCATGCTTTTTTAGAACCTGTTGACAATTCATATCATATTTGTGCACTTGTTAAGGCCTCGTTTGATAACCATTTCGTTTTTTTTTTGTTTATGAAATTTAAGCTTATTTTTACTCAAATTTCCTAGCATGTGCTCCATCTTTCCTACAATGTATCCATATTTTCTTAAGAAAGTAGGTGAATACTAACCAAATTTCAAAAACAAAAACAAGCTTTTGAAAGCTACTTTTTTTGTTTTCAAATTTTGGTTTTGTTTATTAAAATATTAAAATATAGGTAAAATGTGGATATCCAATAAGGAAAAAGGTAGAGTAAGGTAGTTGTTGTAGGCTTAAATTTCATAAACAAAAAACGAAAAACAAAATGGTTATCAAACGGGGCTTAAATTTCTAACACATCCATTTTTCTTGCTCCATAGTCTGAGTAAAGTTTTTCTTGGCCTTCTGACCTACTACTTTCTTGTCAATAGACATTGATACGCATCCACATATTAGCAAACAATTCTGGGATCAACAACATTGGCCAAAACATATCCTTATCCGTTATACATGGTAAGTTGGTGATTTGTATCTTACTTGTATTGAATAAACTTTAATGTTGTTAATTAGTAGGTTTTTAAATTAAAGAGTTATGAAGTTGTAAGGCCAAGAGTTATGAAGGTGTAAGGCCAAGAGTTTTGTATGGCGAAGAGGTCAGTAGATGAAAAGGCAAGAGTCGTGTAAATAAATGGCCAAGAGTTGTAATAGGGCTATAAATAGATATTGCCTATCTTCTAAAGAATGACTCTCTCTCTCTCTCACTTTTTCTCTCTTGCTTCTCTCTTTCGTTAATCTCCTCGCCACTATCTACTGATGTCTCGCCGGAAATCAGCTCAGCAAGCAAGATGGATCTTCCCAAATACCCACGTTCTATGAAAACTGAATGGAAAACATTTACCATTGATGTTGACTTACGTTACTAAGGTAGTCGTGTAAAAATCTTAAAGACTACCAGAGATCGGCATTCTTCATCTCCCTACGGTGGTCAACCTTAGAATGGCTTAAAAAAACTTTTTAGACTCTTCTTCAAGCCCCTCTCAATCACAAGTTCTTCAGACAAAACTGGATGATTACACGCTTTGGGTGGAAAAATTTAGTAATAAAAAGGGTTAGTGCAGAGATTATTAAGAATGACTCAAATGGTGATAGTACTAAAATTGTCATCCCATGTGGTGACGAAGATGGGGTTGGGACACATTTTATATGTTACTTGGGGAAAAAGTCCTTGGCCCAGATAAAAAGTGAAAAATAGAGTGTGATAAATGTTTCAACAAACCCCTCCATCAACCCAGTGACTTCACTAAAGTTATCTTCGGCTCCCACCTCTACTTATAGTCAGATAGTTCAAAAGTGGTTGCCAACGAATCTTCATCTGAAGGATCTAAATATCATCGAGAGGGCCCAATCTTTTCCTTCAAAGAGAGAGCTCCAAAAGAGGAATCAAAAGGGTCTGAAAAAGGTAGTTTACAGACCAAAGCTCACTCAACCCTTGTCGAGTTCCAGTAAATTTGAGAACAGCTGAAGTTTGGAAGATGAGATAAAGGATGTGATCATTGTGTATCGTAGAAGTTTCCACGAGGAATGGCATCTGATTGAATCAGAGATCCAGGCAGCTCTATTTATAAAGGGCCATCTTCAACCTCTTTCAGCAGACAAAGCAGCAGACAAAGCTCTTCTCACTGATAAAAACAAAGACCTTTCTCAACTTCCCCTACGCTTTAAAGAATGATCTCAACTCGGCTCTGTCACGATCAAATGTAAGTTTTGGAACCTTGAAAGCCAGATGATCGGTAGACATATCCCATCTTATGGGGGATGGATTTTGAGTTCTTCAACTTCCTCTCGACAGATGGAATATGGACTCGTACATATTCATTGTAGATGCTTGCGGAGGTTTTTTAGAGGTTGAACAGAAAATGATTCTTTTCAAACATTTTGCGGAGGCCAGTATCCAGGTAAAGGCTAATCAATGGGGTCTCATTCTACAAGAGGTTTGGCTCCCATTCTCATCTTCGTTCCCCATCAACGTGACCATCTTGCCTTTCTTCTGTGCTGAAAACTCAGTTGGGTTTTGATTCAGGCGGTTTTGCTGCGCCAGCTATAGCCTTGCCGATCCGGTTGGAAACGTCTGACACTGTTCAGGTAGACAGAGGCATTCTTGGTCCATACCCTATAACTTCTTCGGAATTCTCCAATTAGCTCTGTGACACGTCGAAAGTAGACATTTGTCTTGAGAAGATTGATGGTTCTCTCTCCTGTTCTGTCATCGCAGAAGCCTCCCCTGTTGAATCTGGTATGACATTGATCCCTACCACACACTCTCATCCTCATTTTTCTTTTTCTGACATCTTTTTCTGTTCATCAACCTATTTGCTTTTCTTTGGGAGGTCCAACCGAACTTGACTTTTTGACCAAACCCATTCTCTCTGAACCAATTATTTTAGCAATTTTCTTATCCTTTACTCAAGACTTACCTGAACCTTGCAGCATTAATCTCTCCCAAAAACAAAAACTCCTTATCACTATCATGATCAGCCCACCTTTCTTTTGCCAGGTACTAAACATCATTCCAAACCGGCTGATAGTGATCTGGATAACCTATCTAGCCTATACCCTTCCACTCCCCCATATTCTACCAAAACTCCCTCTTCTTCTCTAAAAATCCAGCAGCCCCCTTTACCATCCCATTCTTTGGCTTTACAAAATCCTCCTCATCCTTTTGACCCTTCCATCCATGCCTCATCGTACCTCAAAATCCATTCTCGATTGGCTTAATCCTCTTGGACTCGGTATCCTCCCCCTAGCAACCAAACTCCCTAAACATGTCAAAGAGGAAAGGAGCAAGAGCAGAGTGGCCACGAAGATCATCAATTTATAGTCAAATATTAACTATGAAAGATCTACTACAAAACTCAATAGGGGAGGGGCATGTTATTCTACATGAATACATATCATGGAATGTAAGAGGCCTTGGTTTAGTTGACAAAAGGACGGTTGTCAAATCTTTTATCATGAAATTCAACTCCTTTATCATTATTCTTCAAGAGACAAAGCTCGCAAAGGTTGATATTTGGACCTTTAAATCTCTTTGGAGCTCCCAGAATGTTGGCTGGTGCTCTATTGATGCGGGTTCCTCGGGTGGGATATTAATCATGTGGAATGACTCCTCCTTCTTTGTATCTACTCCTATTAAAGGTACTTTCTCGCTCTCTTTATCTTTTTCACTTGCTTATGGATCCTCTTTTTGAGTGTCGGGTATTTATGGTCCTTCCAAGAGCGAAGACAGACTGTTGTTGTGGCCAAATTTGCTGGAGCTTACTCTGAAATGTAGGGGGCATGGGTTCTTGGTAGTGATTTTAACATCATTTGTTGGCCTAGTGAGAAGTCGATCGGGAGGAATCCTATTGTTGATTTGCATCTTTTCAACAATTTAATTGACAATTTTGCCCTGAATGACCCAAAACAGATTAATGGCCTTTACACTTGGTTAGATTTTAGAGGCAGTCCTATTCCTTGCAATTAGACAGATTCCTCGTCTCAAATGAATTCATAGCATTTTTTCCTTGTTTGATGAATAAAAGGCCTGAAAGGTTAACATCCGATTATTATCCTATTCATCTTGTCTTAGAAAAACAGAAATGTGCCCTACTCCCTTCAAGTTTCAACATATGTGACTCTTGCATAATGAATTTGCTCCTATGCTTGAATATTGGTGGTTGAATACACCCTTAAGGGATTGGCTGGGGCACAGTTTTATCCAAAAGCTGAAGGCTTTCAAACTTGTGCTGAAGGCTTTCAAACTTGTGTTGAAGGAGTGGAATAAGAATACTTTTGGCTGCATCAAAACTCAGAAGGAACAACTCATAGGTGAATTGGCTATTCTCGATGAGTTGGAGGAGGAGGGTTCCATTCAGCTTGTTCAAATTGCTCAAAGAACCTCCATTGAAGCTATCCTTATGGAACTTGCCATTAATGAAGAGGTTTTATGGAAACAGTCTTGCAAAAACAAATGGTTGGATGAAGGGGACAAGAATTCGAGCTATTTTCATCGAATTGTTGCTAGTAAAAAAAAGGAAAAGTACCATTGTTGAAATATTGGGGAGTGATGGAAATAGCAAGCTGGAGGACTCCGAGATTGAATTAGAGTTTCTCAATTTCTTTAGCAAGGAGGGGCATCGGTTTTTTCCTACTAATATTGAATGGGATTCGATTACATCGGATCAAACATCATTCTTGGAGAGACCTTTCACTAAGGTGGAGATTCATAGAGCAGTTTTAGATTTCGGCAACAAGTCTCCTGGCTCGGATGGATACACTGGAGAATTCTTTAAAAAATCTTGGAACATCCTTAAACATGACATTAAGAGGGTGTTCCAAGAGTTTTTTACGAATTGAATCATTAATGCTAGTGTAAATGAGACTTATGTCTGCTTATCCCCAAAGTATCTGATGCTAGGAAAGTCGGCGACTACTGGCCTATTAGCTTGACAACGGGGTTGTACAAAATTATTGCAAGAATTTTGTCTGAAAGACTAAAGAGTATGCTCTCCAACATTATCACCCAGAATCAATATGCTTTTGTTGCTCAAAGACAGTTATTGGATCCTATTTTGATTGTTAATGAATTGATTGAAAAATGGAACAAACAAAAGAAGAAAGGTTTTGTTGTTATGCTTGACATCTAGAAGACATTTGACAGAGTTGATTGGAATTTCTTAGATGGTCTGTTAATCGCCAAAGGCTTTGATAAAAAATGAAGGATGTGGATTAGAGGTTGTGTTTCAACTGCAAATTTTTCCATCATCATTAACGGTAGACCTAAAGGCAAGATTATTGCATCGATTTTAATACGATGGCTATGGAGGATGGACTGCCTTAGTCATCTTTTGAATAGAGTTGCAGAGAGAGAGAGTTTATAAAGGGTTTCTCCGTGGGGGTTGAATCGATCCAGATCCATCACTTTCAATTTGTTGATGACACCTTGCTACTGTCCGATTTTAATATGATGGCTATGGATAATATGTCGAGGATTGTCCAATTTTTTGAGATGATATCGCGATTAAATATTAATGTACAGAAGTCTGAGATCATGGGCATAAACTTAGATGATGAGACAATCCTTAATTGTGCTAACAGATATGGTTTTAAGAAATCAACGTGGCCCACTCTCTACTTGGGTCTTCCCATAAATGGCAAACTGAGGACATCAAGCTTCTAGCTGCCCATGATTGAAAAAATTTGAGAATAAAATCAGCTCGTGGAAACATTCTCACATTTCCAAAGGGAGGTGGCTAACTCTTATACAGGCCACCCTTGCAAATCTACCCAGTTATTTTATTTTCTTGTTTCAAATGTCTGCCAAGATGATTGGCATCCTTGAAAGGCTGATAAGAAAGTTCCTTTAGAAGGGGAAGAATGACTAAAAGAGGCCGAACCTTGTTAAATGAGAGAAGCTCACTAATCACATTGATGGGGGAGGTCTCGGTATCCATGGGATTAAACTCAAGAACTCGGCCCTCCTTGCAAAATGGACATGGAGATTCTCGAAAGAAAGAAATGCCTTGTGGAGGCGTGTGATTGTGGCAAAATATGGGTGTACGCAACACTTCAACAGGTTGTTGAAAATTGCCAAGAGCCCATGGAAAGCGATTGTCCAACATAGTCAATTGATTTATAACAACATTGGCATCAAAATTGGGAATGGAATGCCCACTGAATTCTTGAAAGATCATTGGATCGGTTATGCCCCCTTTAATATTCTCTTCCCTAGACTTTTTGCTCTATTGGGCAGAAATGATGCTACAGTTCATGAGACTTGGGACGAAATGGACAATTTCTAGAGCATTGGGCTAAGGAGAAACTTAAAGATGAGGAAATGGCTGAATTCGGTAACCTTATTTATATTCTTGATGATATCCATCTCTCCCCCACGGATGAGCTTATTATATGGAAGCTTGACTCCACGGGCTATACTCCACATATTCTGTGTAGCCTGAATCTAGCTCATTGGAGGTTTCTTCTCCCGTATTCCACGACATTTGAAAAGGCCCTTCTCCTTCAAAAATTAAATTTTTGCTTTGGGAGATCGCACATAAGGCTATTGACACTAATGAGAAACTCCAAAGAAGAATGCCTCATTGGTGACTCTCTCATAATTGGTGTGTTCTCTGTCGTTGGGATTTAGATTTAGAAACCCTTGGCCATATTCTCTCTTCTTGTTTATTCGCCAAGCTTTTGTGGGAAAAAGATCCTTATATCATTCAATTGGTGCGGCCCTGTCCCAATAGACCCTTTGATGCTTTTGAATAGCTATTTGGTGGTACATCCTTACAAGGAAAAAAGGAAAATTCTTTAGGAGTCCTTTGTTAGAGCATTCATCTGGAAAATCTGGCAGGAAAGAAACATGAGGATCTTCCAAGATATTGTGATAGCATTGTTCAATGTTCATATGGCTGTATCTTGGATCAAACGTACATGCTTTAAAGATTACTCTTTTTCTTCTTTTCTTTCTATTGGGAAAAATATTTTGTAAACTTTTGCATAGTCCTATTGGGTTTCATTATCAATGAAATTGTTTCTTCATCCAAAAAAAAGGTTCTTTCTATTGTGAAAGATAGAGAAAGATATAGAGCAAGTAGAGAAAGAAGAGAAAGAAGTAGAGAAATAAAAAAAAGTGGTTTTAGAGAAAACCCGAGTGTCTTGTCTCTCTAGTCATGAAAGTGAAAGCTAGCGCAATTGTTCTATTCACATTTCAATTTTACAACTTGATCAGAACTCAGAAGCTTATAAATTCTTATTTGACATGGATGCATATACTTTGCATATATGTGGTAAACTTATTTCTTAGTAGATTGCTTTTTAAACAATAATATAAATATATATACATTTTTTTTATATCTGTGACTAGCCAGGCCAGCTTGCGCGCACTTAGACTAATGTCACGAGACATATTGCCTGACCCTACAATATTTGGATGTCCAGAAAAGTCCTAAGAAATTAATTCCTAGGGTCCATGGATTAAATCCATTACCTCTTAGCTTCCCAAGGCCCTCTTGACCTCTAGGCCATTTCATGATGGTTGCTTTTTAAACAATAATATTAACGATATTGACACTGTAGTTTATGATTTGAATGATAACACTACTACGTAATCCTTCCTTGGGATTTGATTTATGAGTGGATTCAATATTGCCTGCCCTTACAAGTTTCGGTGCTAAGGAAACATTTAGAAAATTAATTCTTTAGTAACATTTAGAAAATTAATTCTTTAGTAGGGACTACCAAAAGATGACTCAAACATGAATCAAACAGTCAATTGTGTTTGTGAAAGGATGAGAAAACAGTCAGACAAAAAGTGGAATATAAAGGGTAAACATAATTACATGTTCTGATGTGGCAAATCATGTTGTACGTGGAGGTGTTATCATGAACAATTCTATGACTTTATTATACAAAATGCACATTATTGGGATTAACCCTTACCCCTCAGCGTTCTGTTAAACCTATGTGCTTGGTGTGTTGCAGGGAGGAGCACTCGGATATTGATGTAACTTCCGGATTATATGTTTTGTTTGGATCAGGTAAAAACATGTTAATATTTTAATGCTAACTAATGCTGCTCTGTTTGCTTGCTTCTCTAGCGGCCGATTTTATCTGATTGATTACGTTACTTTCTCTCCATCTAAATAATTCACATACATCCACAGCACCATATAACATAACAAGCTCATCATGCACGCAGTTTAAAAATTTTAGGCTTAATTTTTGTTCAGTTTTCTGTATTGAAAAAATAAATCTAGGATAGAATACCTACTTTGGTCCTTTAACTTCAAGTTCCATTCCATTTCAGCCCTTATACTTTCAATCATCTAATATTTGTTCTTGTATTTTCTATATATCTCTAAATAGTTTCAACGGTTAGTTTGCAGTTAATTTGATTGAAATTGGTTAAATAAAAATAATAAATTTCATACAAGGAAGACCATGTGAACATAATTCTAACATTTATAGAAGGTTGATAAGAGACTTTTTTTTAAAGAAAAGTTAACAATAAACTATTTGTAAGGATTAATTTCAAGTTTTTATCGAAAACACAAAATTAGATTCAAAGTTAGAAACTGAATTTGTTTGATAACTATTTTTGTTTTGCTAAAAGTAGAAACCAAAATTAGGACATTAGTCTAGGTGTGCACAAGCTGGCCCGGACAGCCATAGATATAAAAAAAAAAAATAGATCATGTTTCATAACCATTTTGTTTTTGAAATTTAAGCCTATGATAACTATTTTCCCATATGTATGTTTTTTTCTTACTTTGATATCTACATCTAACCTAAGTTTTTAAAACCAAATCAAAATTTAGAAAAAAAAAAGTAGCTTTTGTTAATTTGGTTAGCATTCACATAGGGTGTGTTTGTTTTCGGTAGAAAAGAGTGGAGTGGAGTGGAGGGGAGGGGAGGGGAATGAAGTGGTTAATAGTAGTTTGAAGTGATTAACTACTCGTTTGGGGATTGGAGTTAATAGTAGTGGAGTAATCAACAACTTGTTTGGGGATTTGGGTTAATAGTGGTCGAGTGATAAATTTGATGTGAAGTTTGATGAGATTTAATGTAAGATTTGATAGAGGGGTTGTAAAATGATTAAAAATATTTGTTTACTACTAAAAAAACAAACGAGGAGTTTTTAAGGAGTTGTTGTTAACCACTCCTCTTCTACTAAAAAAAATGCATCCATACTTTTTTAAATGGAACACATGGTAGAAAATTTGAGTAAAAGTAAGGTTAAATTTTATAAACCAAAAATAAAAAACCAAATGGTTATCGAACCTAGCTTTATTTGTCGTAATTTATTTTATATAATAACTGCCCACTCTAATTTTATTTTATATTTTAAAAATTGAAAATGATTACTTTACCGGTAACCGAACGTTTTCATTATATTGGCTTTATCTGTTTCCCACTTCTTACAAACAAGGTTGTTTGATAATTTATCTTGTTCACTTTTTCAATATTTTTTGAAGTTTGAAATTCTAGAAACCTAATGAGCGTTCTTAAGAACTAAATTTTGTTTCCCATCATGCTACCTATAGATAGGTAGCCAAACTCCTCGTATTAGTATTAATGAAACGATGGTTTTACTCTATAATTATAAAAGAAAATATGGTTACAAATTTCATAGTATAATTTTGATAAGATCTCGGATCTAGATTATATCGAAAGGAAAAGAACTATAAGATAAACCGAGTTTTGATAGGTCTTGGAACCTCCCATTATTGAGAACCACTCTCAAGCCCAATACAAAAATGTCTACAATATATTTGATACCTTTCTTGTAAGAACCCGACCCAAATAGTGGTCCTAAACCCGGTTCTTACTTAGCATGCTTTAAAATTTTAAAATCATTTAGATGACATTAGAACTGCTTAACAAGAAACGTATTTAAATAAAACTTATAGAAAACATCCACTCAAACAGTTTCCATAAAACAAGTCCTGGCCAGTATTTAAAAATTTAAACATTCAAACAACTCCTCTAATTCAACAGTTTCCAGCATGTTAACAAGGAAATAAGACTAAATAAAATAACAGAAAGACAGAGTAAATGCCGGCAGCTCCCATGATCATTCAGCTCCCTCCGCTAGCCGTCTCGGTGCTGTCCCATGTTACCTGGTGGAAAACCACAGATAATAAGGGTAATTATGAAGGTACTCAGTAAGAATCCCCAATCGGGGTACACTACGATACATCAATCATCTAGCATCCTAGTATATATGCAAATAGCTACCAACACAGATCTTTGCTCAATGAGCTAACGGGCAAGTTCGGAATCCTCGGAAGTCTCCTTCTTCTGGCCTAAAGATCAGCTGTGAAATATCATATACCAAACTGGGGGACAAAGTGCGTTATGTCCAAGTTGAAGGGACAAAGTGCGTTATGTCCAAGCTAAAGGGACAGTGCGTTATGTCCATATTGAGGGGCAAAGTACGTTATGCCCAAGCTGATTCTGTGACAAACGGGAGAGTACCCGAAGTCTTGCTCTAAACTAGAACGGAATGGTGTACTCACGAACATTAGCCCGAGGGAGCTCTCTGAACTGGCGACTAACGCGTGTGCGTGCTCACCGCATGCTGCTGCAAACCGCGTAAATGTGGGGGCTTAGGGACAAACTACGCAGTCCAAGCACGCATGCCTAAAGACTCGGAAGCGGTGTCAGTGTTCTACAATAATGTGAGGCCCTCGACACTCAACTGTAGTAGCCTGTACCACCGACGCCTGAAGCTAAGAACTGGCCAAGGCAGGCTTACACTGTTGGCACGGTTCCGCTCTATAGCAGGCTACAAACTAGGCTTATGCCGATGCGGGAGCTAATCCGCACCGGCTCCCGGGGGCGGAAGCAAAGTACGTTATGCTTCTCACTGATCCCGACCTGTGGGGACAAAGTACGTTATGTCCGCTCTCAGCCTCTAGATGATGACAACCTGACAAGTTCTATCTAAGATTTCAGAGTAATCGATTCCTAACAATTCAAACATGCTCAACAAGTACATATATATAACCTAGCATGATACACGAACTTAAAGCAGGAATCACAGAACATGCTGGAAGGACAAATCTAGCATGGCACTAACATGTATAAACAGAGGTAAACATGCTAGCAAAAATCAATCAACAAATCAGTCCTATCCACTAACATGCTCATATCAATCAATAGGCATACAAGGTGAATCAAGATATATCGTAGGGCCCACACAACCCCGGTAAGAAATCCTTACCTGGAAAACAAGCAGTAAAACAATAACAATGTAATGTGCTTCTTGAGCTGCAGAGTCTCACAACCGAACCAACAAGAACAAGTGCTCTCGGCCAAGCACTAGGGAGGAGACCAATGAAGCTCTCGGGTGCAACACTTGTGCAAAATGATTCCGGCTAGGCAAATCTCCACTCTTGGCAATGCAAGCTCTCGGTTATGGCATCAGAAACAAACAACCAACAACACGGATTAGTTTCTCGGCAACACATCAAACTCACACACCTATCCTCGACCAAGGAGTGTGCAACATGCACCCAACAAGCTACCGCTCTCGACCAAGGGTTACAAAACACTTCCAACATTCACAATTAACAACACAAGCTTACCTTTGATGATCTCGGCAAGGAACTTCCAACTAGCAAAAGGATCTCGGCAAGGAACTTCCGACTAGCAAAAGGATCTCGGCAACCAAAGGTGTTCTCGGCTAGCAAGGGTTTGCAAAAGGAGAAGTGCGGCTCTCCCGGGAACTCAGCTAGATGAAGCTTGCGGCTAGGGTTCGTGATGGGGATGTGGTCTCGGCAACAAGTGGCTGTTTTACTTAGGGTCAGCTAGGTTGAACGTGCGGCAAGAACAAGTAAGGTCAGGAAGAGTCTTCGGCAATCACAAGAACAAGATCAAGAACAAGGCTAGTGTGGTGGTGTTTTCGGCAATCACAAGGAGAAGAGAAGGGGGATGGCCTTGGCTAGGCTAGGGTGTGCGACCAAGGAGGAGATGATGAGGGTGCTTCTCGGTTGGGGGTTTGTTGCTGGCTAGATCGACAAGAACAATTGAAATCGGAAGAGAAAAGGTGGAGAGCTTAAAGAATCGGCAAGAATGGAAGAGTGGAGAAGGGGGAGAATGCGATTAGGATTCTTGGGAAGAGAAGAATCGCCAAATGTCTCCGTTCTCTCGTGAAGATACGGCTGGGAGGAAGAATGAGTTGTAATCGCATAATCATTCCCCTATCGCCACGTGTCCCTGGCCACCCAGCATCGAATCCCAGCTCCAACGCATTTTCCCCCTCTTTTTCTTCCTTTTTCAAACACGAGCCTCCAAAAGCCTAGCTGGTCACAGGTTCGAGTCCCAACAACACTTTTAATTTCTAATTTTTCTCTTTTTAAAACAAGCCTCCAAACTCACCATTGATCACCCCTTCGAGTCCCAGCAGTGACACTTTTAATTTCTTAATTTTCTTTTCCAAAACAAGTCTCCAAAATCCTAGCTGGTCACAGGTTCGAGTCCCCGCAGCAACACTTTTAATCTCCTATTTTATTTAAAAGCCAAACTCCCGAATGCAACACCCTTCGAGTCCCAACAAACACACAATTAACTCTTATTTTTCTCTTTTAAACCGGAAGACCTCCAAACTTCTCAAAGCATTCCAACCCTGGAAAGCTGAAACCGAATAATAACTGATCTTAAAAAATGACAGAAACAGCTCTGAAACTCTAGTTAATTATAAAACCGGCCCTGAGGGCAAAATGACCAAAATGCCCCTAAGGGCTAAAACTGCCTTAACGGCCCAACCGAACAACCGAAAAGATAATCGGACGTACCTGGGGAACCGGAATAGAAATCTGGGCCGTTACATTTCTCCTCCCCTATTACTTCTATTTATAAACCCTAGCCTCTGACTTACTCCCCAAGTAATTGCTAACATACCTTATATTATTCCATAATACTCTAAGGCCCAAAACGTATCAATACTCGTCCCTTTAAAGTAACTTGTCCTCAAGGTGGGCATACACAAGAAAAATAAAATAAAAATGAAAACCCAGATTTTTTTTCCTTCCAATTGCACAACATGCACACAGAATTCTGGGCGCCACTTTCTCGATTGTGCCTTTCCTTGACTCCGTCATCATCCTCATCGAAGTTTGTTGCCGACGTTGATCTCTATCACTCCTATCCTTGCATCGACGTCGATCCCAATCTTTCACCATCGCTTGCAGTCACCAACATTGGCAAAAACGATCGCCCTTCGTCTTCATCTTTGCCCTCGTCGCCCTCAGTGGTTTCTTTTCAGATGCTCGTAGCCATGATTTCTTCTTTGATTTTCGTCAACTCTTCTTTTTCTCTTTTTTTTGTGTTTTTCTTTTGGACATTCTCTTTGATTTTTGTTCACTTTTTTCTTTCTTTTTGCACTTTTTTCTGATCTTTGAATCTGTATTCTTCACCTCCTTTGATTGTTTCAATAAATTTTCTTCCTTTCTTAGTTTGGCAGCCTCTCTTTTGGCGTTTCTTTGTTCTTCTTCCCTTCTTTTGGCCTTTTTATCGTTTTTCCTCTTCTCTGAGTAGCTTCCATTCTTCTCTCCAAGAATCGATCAACGCTAGGAGCCCTTCACAAACAAACTGAAATTTACTTGCATTCATGAATAGAATCGAACTGCTCTGATACCAATTCATAAGATCCAGGATCTAGATTATATCAAAAGGAAAAGAACTACAAGATAAACCAAGTTTTAATAGGTTTTGGAACTTCCCATTCCCACTCTCAATCCCTAATACCAAAATGGCTACAATATATTTGATACCTTTCTCCTCCCCTATTACCTCTTTTTATAAACTCTAGCCTCTAACTTACTCTTTAAGTAATTGCTAACATACCCTTATATTATTTCATACACTCTAAGGCCCAAAACGTATCAAATTTCCAAACTTACTCTTTATATTTTTTTTTAAATGTTAGAAAAATTTAGAAGTATAAATTTAAGAAAAGTAGAAAAATGATCTATAGTAAGAAAAATTTTAGAAAGAAAAGGAAAAATTTCAGGAGAGAGTTGGAAAGAGAGCCGTACATGTCTAGAGTTAATGGTCTCCAATCAAGAAAAAAGAACATAGTAACTGAGGCCTAAAGAACAACATTAATAGAATTTAATAAGGGTTCAAACATAAGCCAACATTCTCTTTACCGATCATCATGAAATAGTATTCACCCCAACTTTTGAAGTTGGACAACAACAAATTAGGGCCCCGTTTGATAATCATCTTGTTTTTTGTTTATGAAATTCAAGCCTATTTCTATTCAAATTTTCTAGTATGTGCTCCATTTTTCCTACAATGATATCTTTCCTTAAGAAAGTAGGAGAATTCTAACAAAATTTCAAAAACATAAACAAGTTTTTGGAAGCTACATTTTTTTGTTTACAAATTTTGGTTTTGTTTATTAAAATATAGGTAAGATGTAGATATCCAAATAAAGAAAATGTATAGTAAAGTAGTTGTTGTAGGCTTAAATTTCATAAACAAAAAACGAAAAACAAAATGGTTATCAAACAAGGGTAGAAGTTAGAACATGTCAGAGAGAAAACATAAGAGTTTCAAAAAGATATTCCTCGTTGAGAAAAGTTGAGCTTGTTTTTGAGGCGGGACTCTTACTAATATTTAAAAATATTGAAGAGAAAAAAAGGAGAGAGGTTAGAGTGGAAAAATAATTTTAGAGTGAAGTTTGAGGGTGGAAGTTTCTGCAGGGAAATTAGAGAATCTTTGGAGGGAAAAAAAGTTAGAAGAGATCTTTCATATATATATGAATGCAAACATGCTTTTCAAAACTAGGAAATGGAAAATTGAAACAAAGCTATTCGTTTTAAAAACATAGAAGCAAAATGAAAAAGATTAGGCAGAAAATAAGTTTTAGATATCACTGTATATGGGGTATTCTCCGATTATTAGTTTTGAAGTGTGTCTGACTGCTGTGATGCAACAGGTCTCACGCTATCTTTTATTCTATCAATTTACATATTGCAATCATCGAAGGATAAATTAGCAAGGTATGAATAAATTTGGTGCGGTAAGAGTAGTAAAAATTATTGGGGGTATTTATTGATTTCCTAAAAAAAGAAGCTTTTGTTGGTATTCCAGGTTTCTTAGGGAAACAGTAGTTGAAAGCAGCGTTCCTGGTGTAGGAGTGGCTAAAGTTGAATAAACTCTAGTCATTCCAAATGCTAATCAGGTAAGCTTTCCAGCAGCTAAGAATGGGAAGGTTAACCAACTCAATCTTTTTTCAGAAAAAAAAAAAAAAAACTCTTATCTGTATCTATGTCAGGGAACTAAGAGAAAGAGGCAATGATTTTAATCTATGATGTTTGCCACTGTCTAAAAATTAATTTTCTATTAGTGTTCGTGACTCTTTTTTAGGGAAAGTTGCAAGAACCACCCATAAATTATGGTGTTTGTAACAATGACCCCCTAAACTTTCAATTTGATCAATTACCTCCCTTTATGATGGCAGCTAGGATAGAAGCAAAGCCTATTTAAAGAGTTTCAAACTCGTGTTGCAATCAACTCCCTCAAGCCTTAATTTAGACGGGCAAGATTGTCATTTACCTAACGGGCGGTTTGTTTGTCATATTTAAGGAGGATTTAGTTGGAGGTTTTGCTAACTCTTCCTTGAAAACCTACTTTTAAATGAGTTTTTACTAACTCTTTCCCTTTTTTCTTTTAAAAAGAACTCTCATTCCTAACCATTAATTTCTAATCATTCATTTATAACTACTCAATCATTTCTAACTACTCATTTTTAATTATTCATTTCAAATCAATCAAAATAACTCATTTTTAACCACTTATTTTTAATAATTACTTTTTTAACTACTCAAAATAATTAATTTTAAATCTTCGTCCAAACAAGTTTTTGACTATAACTTTCAATTTTTAACTACTCAAAATAACTTCTCAATATAACATGGTAAACAAATACCCCCTAAAAGTTATCTTTTTCAACCTCTCTTACACTACCACACCTGCTCCTAAATTCAATCACCTGCACGTCTTAATGAACGTCTTATTCTGTAACTTTTGAAACAAAAACTCTACCTACTAGCTTCTTGAACAAGTCCTGTGATTTACTTTTTTGTTGATTTCATCCACATTTGGCATTTGTTTAATATGCTTGCTCTTTGGCATTTTCAACCGTATGCGGATGAAATCAACAGAAAAGTAAATCACCAAGGAGGACTTGTTCAAGAAGCTAGTAGGTAAAAAAAATTTCTTCAGAAGTTACGGAATAAGACGTGCAGTTGATTGAATTTAGGAGCAGATAAGACGTGCAGTTGATTGAATTTAGGAGCAGGTGTGATAGAGTAACGAGAGGTTGAAAAAGATAACTTTACAAATACCATAGATTAGAGATGGTTTTTCCAATTTTTCTTTCTTTTTTATATATGTGATTGTTTGTGTTGGTTTGCGTGCACCTTAAGTATTGTCACGAGACATATCGCTTGACTTTAAAATATTTGCATGTCAGAGAAACCTATAAGATATTACTTCATAGGTAAGTGGTTACCATAAATTGAACGCATCATTACACTTCTCGACTTATATATTTTTTATACGAAACAAAACAATTTCATTGATGTAGTGAAAAATTCACAAAGATAACAAGTGATAAATGCAAAGAAAGAAAGAGTTAGAGAGAAGAGACCAATTACATATCTCAATAGGTGATTATGTATACAACGGACTAAACTGGTATTCGTGACTTATATATTCACCTCATAATAAACTCAAATTGAAAATCCTTGTGGTGTTTCTTTCTCCCTATGAGCTTATGTTGTACCTTTTTCTCGACTCTTAATAGCTTCGGCCTTACCTTTCAAGGATATGCTATATTATGTCCAGTTCATGGAAACTTACATGTTAAGCTTATTTTTCTTCTTATTATTAATTTTGCAGCATTCAATTTGAAATGTTACAAAATACAACCACGGTCAGATTGGTTTCACTACGACAACCTGAGCCGTCGGGTAGGTTAAGAAAGCACATTGCTTTTGGCTAAAGATGTATGCAACTTGGAGGACAATCAGTCAGTCTAGCTCAAAAAAGTCTAATACTGTAGAGACGACCATTATTTTATTTTCTAGGCCGGGAGTCTTTTTTTGGGGTGTAAATTAGACCAAGACTAGTTGTGTAGAAATTGCTGGACTCTAGTACTTGGACTTTCTGACTTTCTGACCTCCTGTCCCTGTTGTATTACTATTTTTCTCTCCATTGCTGGCACTTCCATTTCTCTCAAAAGGTCTTCATTTTATAAAGTTAGCTTGGTTTTTTCCTAATTTCAAATAAGGCTAAAGTATCAAACATGCTCCTAAACTATTACATTTTTTTCAAATTTACCATTGAACTCTTAAAAGTTTTAAAAGTATTTTTGAACTTTACAAAACGTTTCAAAAATACCTTTATTGTTAATTTTGGATGGAAATCGTTAAGGTTTTATTTTAAAAATACCCTTGAACTTTACAAAGTTTCAAAAATACCCTTTGTTTTTAAAAAACATAAATTTTAAATAATTTAGCTTTCCAAATATTTGAATTTTAATATGTTGAACTTTGACCAATTGAGATTGTAGGTTATATGGGGTTTTACCTAAAAATCAAGTTGGTCATGATGAAAAGAGTAACTCATATTTATTTTATATTGTTATGAGGTTTTCACTCTTTCGATAAGAGATCTTTAACAAACTCAAACCTATAATTTCAAGTTGGGTTGGGTTCTCGACATTGGCGGATGGTAGAAGGGACTAGGGGGTCCATGGCCCCCCAATTTTTTTAAATTTTAGATTATATTAACATAATTTACAATATTCTATCAAAAACTTTTTGTGACTTTGGCACCCCCCCCCAAAAAAAATGAATTGGTTCACCAGTTCGATTCTCCAACGGTACAATTCTACTATAAATTTAGTTTTTTCTAATTTCGTTCTTTTTTTTTTATTATTATTATTTTGTCCTTTGCCTTTTTATTTACATATACCATTGGTATTTTTTTTCTCCTTTTCTTTTTTTTGAGTACATAGTGGGGAAGGGGACCAACAAACCCTACATAGAGGGCACAATTACTCAAATAATATGAGAGTCGAATACCGATTTCCAGACTCGAACTCGTGACCGTGGAGTTGAAATGGATTAACACCAGACAAGATAACCAACTGCGCCACTGACCCTCGGTCCCTTTTCTTAGGTGTCTTAGTTCCTCGCCAACGGAGGCATTTTTCAACTTTTGTTACTTTTTCTTTCTTTCTTATTCCCTTTTCTATCTTTTCCTTATTTATTTTCGCCCGTTTTCCTATCTATCTATATATTTATGTATATATACGTAGGTATGAGACATTTTAATTATTTTATTTTTCTTCCCTAACATTCTTTCTTTATTATTATTTTTTTTTTTGTATTATATATTTAGTAAAATGTTATGTAAAAATATATAGAAAATTATCAAATATTTTACACTTATATATTTTTGTATAAATATTTTAAAAATTAACTTCCTATATATTTTTGTATATTTGTATATGTCTCCTTTATTATAAACGATAAATTACATCTATGAAATTTTACAACTTAAAAAAATATTTTAAATGTTATTAAAATAGTTTTTATTATTAAATAAATTTTAATATTTGATTCTTTAAAAAAAGACTATAGTATTATAATCGAAATGTTTGGTGGGTGTTGGTTCATTGTTTTTTCGTAATTAAGTTCACCCTCATGGTCACGAGTTTGATTAAGAAAATTGGTATTTGATTTTCATTTATTTTATAATAAATTTTTTTATAGGTTCATTGACAATAAGAAGTAGATTAAAAATTGTGGACATCCATATAATTTACCCATTAAAAAAAAAAAATTTGGCCCCCCCAAATTAAAAGACCTGGATCTGCCCCTAGTTCTCGAGTTACGTTAATCTCATATTTCCTATATATAAAAAAAACCTCAATGCATACCTCATAAATATATAAATAAATAAAGAAAATGTGTGTGTGAATTCAATTAATAAGATGAATTCAAAACATATTAGTAAGAAACATATGCTAATTAATAAAATACTGTAACCTAGACTTTGTATAGTATCATACATATACATATATATACATATACATATATATATATATACATATACATATATACATATATATATACACACACACACACACATATATATATATATACACATACTGATAAGCGCCGATCCTTGCTTGAATTTTACAAAGCTAGAGGTCCTAAGATCCTTGTAAAAACTCACAATGATAGCTAACTTAGATCACACTCAAAATCTAAAATGGTCACTCTTAGATCCTAAGACAACTCACTCCAGAATTAGTTTGATCAAGACTAATCCAATGAATTGATTTATCTTCAAACCTAAAGCAAGATTTGAAAGAAAAGAAACACCAAATGGGGTTCAAGAAAACACAAGTTTTTCATTCATAAAATCTGTCCAAAATGATGTATTACAAGCCATTTTAAAGGCCAAAAATTTGTGCATGCCTTGGAATACAAAAGGACTCAAAAAGCTATTAAATGCATTTTGTAGAAAATAAGACATAAGAAGCCAAAAGTAAATTGCATGGCTTAAATGCTAGACAAAAGAGTAGATATGCTTTAAATACACTCAACCGACTCTTCTAGAATGTCCCTTGCAATAATGAGCATGGTTGGCAAGCATTGAAATCAAAGAGTCCCAAAATAAGAAATCTAGAAATTTCTTTATTTAAAATTCTGCCATGTTGTCATCTTCCAAAATAAAATTACTATTCTCATGCCATCTTCACTTCAATCTCTTCTTCACTTGTTGTGCTAACGTTGTAAATAAATTCGGGATGAAAAAGTTTTGTCTCTTCTTGTGCATTGGCAAGCTTTTGAAGATGTAATATATATTCCTCTTGAATCTTCTTCGCCTTACTCCTTGTAATAGGTCCTTCAGGTACATGCAATGGATCGGTTATTTGATTCGTATCATCCCCCCTTTCGTGAAAAGGATTTGACCTCAAATCAAGATCTTTAGTTCCTACATCAAAAGGAGTCAAGTCACCACATTAAAAGTAGAACTTACATTGTACTCACCTCGAAGATCTAGCTTGTATGCATTATCATTTATTCGTTCAAGTACTTGAAAAGGACCATCTCCCTTGGTTGTAGTTTAGACTTCCTTTGATCCGGAAACCTCTCTTTTCGTAGATGAACCCAAACCCAATCCCCCTTTTTAAAAATCAATTGCTTTCTCCCATGATTTTTGGTAGTGATTAGCTTCTGATTTTTCTTTTCAATCATTTCTTTGATTTCTTTGTGCAATTCCTTTACGTATTCGGCCTTAGAAGATTTGCATCACTAGTAAACATATTAGGCAAAGCAATGGTGATAAATCTAGTGGAGTTAAAGGATTAAAGCCATACACAATCTCAAATGGTGAACAATGAGTGGTACTATGTATCGCTCTATTGTATGCAAATTCCACAAATGGTAGAGTTTCTTCCCATGTATTGATTCTTTGAAATTAAGGATCTAAGTAGGGCTCCTAACGTTCTATTAACCACCTCGGTTTGTCCATCAGTTTGAGGGTGACATGTTGTAGAAAACAAAAGCTTGGTTCCTAATTTTCCCCATAAAACTTTCCAAAAATGACTTAAAAATTTGACATCTCTATCACTCACAATTGTTTTGGGAATTCCATGTAATCTAACCACTTCCCTAAAGAAAAGATTAGCTATGTTAGTGGCATCATGTGTTTTGTTACATGGAATGAAATGTGCCATCTTACTAAACCTATCAACAACAACAAAAATGCTATCATGATGTCTCTTAGTCTTTGGTAATCCTAGAACAAAATCCATGCTAATGTCAACCCAAGGTTCGCTAGGAACATCTAAAGGTGTGTAAAGACCATGTGGTTGTGTCTTAGACTTAGCCTCTTTACATTTGAAACATTGTTTGCATACTTTGTTCACATCCTTCCTCATTTTGAACCAATAAAAGTGTTCACTCAACATGCTATATGTTTTAAATTCCCCAAAATGTCCCATAAGTCCTCCCCCATGAGCTTCTTTTACAAGTAACTCCCTAATTGAACACTTAGGAATACAAAGCTTCCCTTTCCTAAAAAGCATGTCATCAAATACAATATGATCATGAACATTGTTTCCTCCTAAGCATTGCAAATAAACATCATGAAATTCAGACTTCTCAACTTTGTACAACTCAACCATATGTTTAAAACCAAGAATTTTTGCACTAAGAGAAGAAAATAATGCATACCTTCTTGACAATGCATCAGCCACCACATTGTCCTTACCTTTCTTGTAATGAATGACATAAGGAAATGTCTTAATGAATTCTACCCACTTCGCATGTCACTTATTTAGCTTTGTTTGGCTCTTGAGATGCTTCAAACTTTCATGATCCGTGTGGATGACAAACTCTTTTGGCCACAAATAATGTTGCCAAACTTGCAATGCCCTAACAAGTGCATGTAGCTCTTTGTCATATGTCGGGTATTTGAGTTGTGCTCCATTTAGCTTTTCACTAAAGAACATGATTGGCCTTTTCTGTTGCATCAAAACAGCCCCTATACCTATTCCACTTGCATCACATTCAATCTCAAAAGATTTATCAAAGTTAGGTAAAGAAAGACAAGGTGCATTAGTCAATTTTTCTTTAAGTTCATTGAATGCATTTTCGTGTTTTTGTTTCCATTCAAATTTCACATTCTTCCTAACAAGTTCATTCAATGGTGAGGCTATGCTACTGAAATCCTTAATAAACCTCCTATAGAAACTAGCCAAACCATGAAAAGATCTTACCTCGGTTGCATTCGTGGGTGTTGGCCATTCTCGAATAGCCTTAACCTTTTCTTCATCAACTTGCACTCCATTCTTTCCAGCAATGAATCCTAGGAAATTAACTTGGTCTAGACAAAAACTACACTTTTTGAAGTTCGCATAAAGTTTCTCTTCTCTAAGTTTAAGTAAAATTGTCTTAACATGCAAAACATGATCATTCAAGCTTTTTGAGTAAACAAGGATGTCATCAAAGTATACGACAACAAATTTCCCAATGTATTCTCTCAAAACATGATTCATTAATCGCATAAAAGTACTTGGTGCATTAGTAAGGCCAAATGGCATAACAAGCCACTCATAAAGCCCAAACTTTGTTTTAAAAGCAGCTTTTCCACTCATCTCCTACATGCATTCTAATTTGATGATAACCACTCTTAAGATCTATTTTTGAAAACAAGTTTGCACCATGTAATTCATCTAGCATATCATCTAATCTAGGAATGGGATGTCGATACTTTACCGTTATCTTGTTGATAGCTCGACAATCAACACACATCCTCCAAGTGCCATCTTTCTTTGGTACTAAAATAACCGGAACCGAACAAGGACTCATGCTTTCCTAACATAGCCTTTATCCATGAGTTCCTCCACTTGCCTTTGAATCTCCTTGGTTTCGGTTGGATTTGTCCTATAGGCAGCCATGTTTGGAAGAGTTGCTCCGGAAATGAAGTCAATTTGGTGCTCAATTCCTCTTAGAGGGGTAATCCCATAGGTGCATCTTCATGTGGAAACATGTCATTAAATTCCTGCAAAAGAGACTTAAAAACACTTGGCAAACCATTTTCAGATTTGGGCTCATTTACCAAACACACCCCTTTGCACATAAGTACAAATTTTGGTTCTTGAGCTAAAACTTTCCTCACTTCCCTTTTTTGTATAACCAAACTCACATTCTTTCTTTTTTCCTCAAAATCACTCTTTTTTCTCTCTTTATTGTCACTCACCTTTTGCCCCTCACTTTTCTCTCTTTTTTCACTCTTCTCTCTTACCTTACTTTCTTCTCTCCTCTCTTGTTCTTCAAATTCTTTTCTTTTCTTTTCTAATTTCAATTGATCACAATGTACTTCATATGGTGACAATGGAAGTAAAGTAAATTTCTTTCCACTCAAAGTAAAAGTATACTTATTTCTCAATCCATCAAAAGTGACCTCTCTATCATATTGCCAAGGTCGGCCTAACAAAATATCCCCCGCATGCATAGGTACAACATCACAAATAACTTCATCTTTATATCTTCCCAAAGTAAAAGGAATAAGAGCTTGAGAGTTTACCTTAAGCTCTCCTTTGTTGGTCAACCATTGAAGCTTGTATGGTTTCGAATGTGGACGAGTAGTTAGTTGGAGTCTTTTAACAAGAAAGCTACTCACCACATTTGTACAACTTCCACTATCAATTACCACACTACATGGGTTTCCTTTAACCAAGAATCTTGTATGAAACAAGTTTTCCCTTTGATCTTCAACTTTTTCTTCTTTAATTTGCACATTAAGTACCCTTCTTGTGACCAAAGAAATGAAGTTACCTTCTTCAATGTACTCATCATCATGTGCTCCATATTCTGCCTCAAGTTCTTCATCATGCTCCTCACAATCATCATCCGAATCAATTACACCATTTCTTATCACCATAACTCTTTTATTGACACATTTCTTGCTCATGTGCCCAGATCCTTTGCACTTCCAACATTGAATAGAACTAGACTTCTCCCTTACCTCCTTTGAAACTTCATTCTTTTTAGTATTGGAGCTCTCAGCCTCTACTCTTTTGACAGCCACAAACTTTCCTTTTTGTTGCATTGATTCATTCCTATGCATAAAACTATCCTTGCTCCAAGTATTAGAATTTGAAAAAGTATGAGTTTTAGATGAATACCTTTTCGAATGCTCCCTTTCTTCCTTCAATTGAGCTTCAATTTTTATGGCATAATGATACATATCTTCAAGGTAAGGTGGTGGATTCCTATCAACCGGATGAGCAATTTCTCGATTTAAACCTCCAAGAAACCTAGACATGGTGTCCTCCTCGTCCTCTCGTATTTTTGCTCTTTCCATCAATGACTCCATCTCTTGATAATATTCAGCCACACTTTTTGTTCCCTGCCTCAATGCTTGCAATTTAGTTTTCTAATCTCTTTCATAATGTTTGGGAACATACCTCTTTCTCATAGCTTCTTTAAGTTCTTCCCATGTCTCTATTGGATCCTCCTCTTTTCTTCTTCTTTCGGATTTGAGATGTTGATACCATTCACCGGCATGGTTTGTGAATTCGGCAATAGCAAGTTTCATCTTTTTGTTCTCACTATATGAATTACAATCAAACACATGTTCTATTTTTCTTTCCCATTGCAAGTATGCCTCAGAGTCCGCCGTTCCACTAAAGGGTGGAATTTTGAGTTTAACTCGACTTCTCTATCTTCGTGCATTCTTTCTATCCTTCTAGGTTGCATGATATTTGCATGATTATTTCTTCCTCCCCTTGCATGACCTCTTCCTCCACCTAGTCTCTCTTGTCCAACCAAGTCTAACATACCTTCATCATCTTGCAATACTCGTTCTTCTCGCGCCGATGTGCTCTCCTTTCCTCTCTATCTTCCCTCATCATTTCCATCATACCTTGAAGGGCTTGAAGAATAGCAACATTAACATCCGAAACTGTGGTGCTTTTTCCTCATTATGTGACATGTTGCAAATATCAAAATGGACCTCTCCACACTTCTCACAAAGATTTCACTCGGGACACTCGTGTTTAACACTCAAAGGTAGGCTTTTGGTACTAGGTCAAAGATGTAAGGGTTGGTCTAAGAATTTGGTGCAATCTTGCTTTAAACTTGATATAAAACCAATTCAACAATCAACTTTCACAAACTAAACTAGGTAATTCAACTTAGGATCAGCAGCTAATTAAAAACAAAACATAAACAAAAAACAAAAACTTCAATGTGCCTTGGATCTTTGATACTTTTTTTTTTTTTTCAATGAATTTTTTTTTTGCTACTGTTTCTTCTTTTTTTTTTTTTTGCTACTGATTTTTTTTTTTTTTTTATGATCCAAGAGCAATACAAATGAATTCTACAAAGTACTTCTAAAGAATACAAATGTACTTGCTTGAATAGAAAATTGAAAGAGATAAAAAAATAAAATAAAAAATAACAAACTAACACAAAGTAAAGATAGTTCACCTCAAAATTCGGCCAAAGAATGTCAAGGCTCTGATACCAAATGATAAGCGCCGATCCTTGCTTGAATTTTACAAAGCTAGATGTTCTTCTAGGATCCTTGTAAAAACTCACAATGATAGCTAACTTAGATCACACTCAAAATCTAAAATGGTCACTCTTAGATCCTAAGACAACTCACTCTGAATTAGTTTGATCAAGACTAATCCAATGAATTGATTTATCTTCAAACCTAAAGCAAGATTTGAAAGAAAAGAAACACCAAATGGGGTTCAAGAAAACACAAGTTTTTCATTCATAAAATCTGTCCAAAATGATGTATTACAAGCCATTTTAAAGGCAAAAAATTCGTGCATGCCTTGGAATACAAAAGGACTCAAAAAGCTATTAAATGCATTTTGTAGAAAATAAGACATAAGAAGCCAAAAGTAAATTGCATGGCTTAAATGCTAGACAAAAGAGTAGATATGCTTTAAATACACTCAACCAACTCTTCTAGAATGTCCCTTGCAATAATGAGCATGGTTGGCAAGCAGTGAAATCAAAGAGTCCCAAAATAAGAAATCTAGAAATTTCTTTATTTAAAATTCTGCCATGTTGTCATCTTCCAAAATAAAATTACTATTCTCATGCCATCTTCACTTCAATCTCTTCTTCACTTGTTGTGCTAACGTTGTAAATAAATTCGGGATGAAAAAGTTTTGTCTCTTCTTGTGCATTGGCAAGCTTTTGAAGATGTAATATATATTCCTCTTGAATCTTCTTCGCCTTACTCCTTGTAATAGGTCCTTCAGGTACATGCAATGGATTGGTTATTTAATTCGTATCATATACATATATAGATATATATACATATACATACATGATATATATACATATACATACATATATATTGTTTACATATTTATGGGGTATGAATTGAATTTCTTTTTTATATATGAATGAGATTAATATAATATATATATATATATATATATATATATACATATATATACATATATATATTGTTTACATATTTATGGGGTATGAATTGAATTTCTTTTTTATATATGAATGAGATTAATAAAACCTGAGAACCCACCTCAACCCCAAAATATTAAAGTTGGGTTGGGTTGTTCTATGCATAGGGTTGGCAGGGTCGAAGGCTTGACCAACCCGAAAAGTGTGGTTTATCCAAAAAAATCTTCTAACCCAATTAGACCATGTACACCCCTAACCGCTACCTATTTATTTGTAAACGATTTTTTTTATCTTTGTATTTTTAACTTGATGATATTTTTATGTCAATATTAATTATTAATTAATTTGTTAAATTGTTAATAAATTAATTTCTTAACATATTTCTCTAATCATTATTGTTGATCATTTTATCTTTATTTTTAGATGCGTAAAATTATTAAAAAGTGTTAGCTTAAACATTATTGTTAGTTGCAACATGGTTTAAATTTTCAAATTTATTGTAAACTACTTAGTTTCTTATTATCAATTGCAAATATATATAACAATAAATTTGAAAATTTAAAGAAACTAAGAAGTTTAAATAAATTTCGTCAAAAAAAAAAGTTTAAATAAATTATAAGATTTAAATGAATTATAAATTCTAGTTGTAATAATAAACCATAAATCTCAATTTGAAAGCCTTTATGAGACATAAAAAATTTATTATTCATCTTGCCAAAATTTGACACATTAAATTCAAATATTTGGAAAGTTAAATGATTTAATTTATATTTTTCTTAAAATCAAGGGTATTTTTGAAACTTTTTAAAGTTCATGAGTATTTTTGAAACAAAATCTTAATGGTTTCCATAAAAAAATTAACGATAGGAGTATTTTTGAAACATTTTGTAAAGTTCAAGGTACTTTTGAAACTTTTGAAAGTTCAGGGGTAAGTTTGACAAAAATATAATAGTTTAGGGGCATATTTGATACTTTAGCCTTCAAAATAAAGTTCAGTTTTTTTTTCTTGATTTTAAAATAAAGTTAAGCTTGTTTTTAAATTTTTTTAAAATAAAGTTGGGTTTATTTTTTTCTTAATTTCTCTATCATGATATAGAGTTTTTAGTCCAATTTTATGATAAAAAAAAAAAATCCATTTTACAAATAATTTTTTCCAATTTTTAAAACACTACTTATTTTTAAAAACATGTTTAAAGTAGATAACAAAATAATGAAACCTATGATTAGAAATAGTATTTATTCTATTTTGGTTCATAAAATTTTCAATATTTTTATGCTAGCTCCAATTATCAAGTATTCTATTTTAATCTTTAGCCTCACATAAAAATTTTACCAAAATATTTATAAATTCAAACATTCATTTGTTTAAACATGCATGCCAATTTAAAAAGTGTGAGAGTTTAGATCATACCTAGGTATGATATGCATGATAACCCTACTTGAATTTTTATGTTTGTATGATATTGTTTACTTTGGCCACACACTCTTATGGTTTCATCTAAAAGGACTCATATCAATTAAGATAGTTGTCATAACTTATATATCCATGATTTTTTTTATTTGATATGGGATATTTTGTTTTGTTTGCATCCAAGCCCAACAAGGTAAATTTAAAAAATTCATTGCAAGAACTAAAATTTTAAGTGGGTTAAGGATTGAAGATTAGAAATGTAACAAGTGTGAAAGTTTAGATCATCCATGAACATGATTTGCATAGTATCTTTTCATAAAAATTATTTTAAGTGGGCAAAATAAGTTTACAAATGATTATAAAATTAAATAGTAAAATTTTTAAAAATATTAAAAACTTTGTTGAAAATATGAAATAGACTTTGCAAATGTTTATAAAAGTAGAAGCAAAACAAATTTGTAAGTATTGTTGGGAAAAAAGCTTAAATTTAAAAATAGACAAATTAAATAAAAATGGTTACAATGTATATAATTTAGAGCATTTTTCAGGTATAATAAAAAAAAATAAAAAACTTTCTATGAATAACAAAATTTTAGATGAAATTCGTGTATAATAGAAAATTGGACGGACCTAATAAAAAGATGAAAAAGTTCATCCACCTGGAAACTAGTGCACATATAGTCTTCAATTAGTAAAAATATCATTTTCAATCATTGACACAAACAATTTTCAATTGGTGCTACAGACAACCTTCAATAAGTATAACTTACCGTGCCATATATATTCTTCAATTAAGAGGTGATAAATGATAGAATTGAAATATGGGAAAAAACAAAATACAAAAAATTCAATTATACATAGAAATATGTTTTTTTAAAATGCTATATTAAAATAGACAACAAAAAAAATTGCCACATAAAACAAATTTTGTAGAATTTATAAATAATTGAGGAAAAAAGTACGAAGGCCCCAACAAATATAATAATCGGTAGACTTTCATTTTCCTAATAGAAAATTCCCCAAATTTGAAACACCCTCCTACATGAGGATTAAAATCAAGAGACTTTCTCGTAAAACTCAAGAAATACCTACCAATTGAAAGGCACTTAGCTTGTCTTTGTACACAAATTTTGAAACCAAAGCATTTTTTTTATTATTAAATACAGAAAACTCTACTATTGAAGTCTAACGTAATAAAAAAGAAGATAATGTTAAATTAATGGTGGTAGTGCAGGTGGCTGTATATATAACTATATATCCAGTTGTGGCTACAATAATAGTTTCCAAGAAACCAACCGCAAAATAAATATTTGGGGCTACCTAATTTGTATTTTTAAAACAGTAATTTTCCCCCCTCTTAAGGATTAGTTTTAAATAATGAGAGGAGGCAAGAGGCAAGAACATCTTGAAAAGTGCGGTGTGCTGGTGGTCAGATGTTAAAAAGAAAAGGTTTTAAAGTAAGTTTAGTTCCAACGGGTATTAAAGTAAATAGTATAGTATTTATTAGTATATATATATATACCTGGAATTCTGAGTGCACATGGGAGAATTGAGATTGGCGAAGAAAGCATATTTCCGTACAAGAAGAATGGGCGGTTAGTTGTTGCTTCCGCCTATAATACCATTACCATTACCATAACCATATTTATAATTTAATAATTACCATCTCCACGCATGCAATGCTCTACGTACGGCTCTTCAGAACCACTTTTCTCTTTTATTTATTTTTTTCTTCTTCTACTGCTTGGCGAGCTTACACATATCTCAATTGATATTACTAGATATACTGTCTTATCTTATATGAAACTAATTTTTAATTAGATAGATACCATGGATTGAACTCATCACCTCTTAACTCCTTAACATCCTTTTGACTATTAGGCCATTTTATGATGAGTCTTTTTCCTATTATTATTATGATTATAAATTACATTGAAGGTTATAAAATTATGACACAATATATAAATTCGAAGTGTATATATATATATAGAACTTGCATATATATATTGATACTAATTTCACCCAAAAATCATATGACCTCATACTAATTGGTTGACATAAAAAATCCGTAGTGTGATCACTTAGGCATCTTGTTTTATACAGCCAAACATAATCATTCCTATTACATACCTATTTTGTTTAAATTATTATAACCAGGTTTACATTTGAATAGTTAGTCTTTTTCTTTTGCAGACAGCACTTTGGATCATTAGTTTGTGGAGAGATTAGTTGGTTTTTTTTTCTTTCCGGAAATTAAGAATTATTACAGTAGTGTGCCTCTAAATAAATGCACCTAACGATACTTCCAAATCTTACATTATTGTATATTTGCCTCTCTCTAACTAACATGTTGCATATCCACCCCTCTAATGTTTGCATGGTTTTCAAGGGTTATTGCTCACTCCCAAAGATTCCAACTAGTAATATCCTATCACTTTCCCGCCAACTCCTATTTTTAAATTTTACAACCAACTCATAACACATTCTACCAAAAGATCCTTAACAAACTAAATCGTTATTGCCAACAAAAGTTTAGCTCAATTTTCATGATGGATATATTAATAATAAAGAGATTATGAGTTTAAATCCTACCATTTAAATATTAAAAAAATAATAAATAAACGACTACAAAACAACATTTATGACATATTAGAATGTGTCCTTCACATTCTATTATAATATTCACCATATACATTCCAAGAATAACATCTTTTGAATCTTACTATTTTTCATTTCATTCTCTATTGAGGCCTCATTCTTATTCTTAGTCCAGTGAGAATATCACTCCCAACTCCCTGAAAAAAAAGTTCCCTAAAAGAATTTGTTAAAAATGTAGATAAAAGGTACATAATAGAATTCATAGTAGCCAAGCCATAATCACAGTTGTAGACGCCCCAAAAAATTGCTGCTATTCACTTGGCTGTGCATCCTATTTTTCATGAAAGGACAAAGTATATTGAGCTTGATTACCACTTTATCTGTGATCAAGTAAATTCCGGTTCTTTAAAGCTCTTGCTAATGTGACTTGAATTCTCTGAGTGAGCCGGAAGAAGTGTCGAGGCAAAGTGCAGTGACAGTAGAGGAGAGAAGAATGTTTGTCTTGTATTAACTGAGAAGAAGAAGAAAATATTAGCTTTTTGGCCATCTCAATGAATGAATTAATTAATATTTTAATGATAACAAACTTGAAATTTATTTAGTAACAAATTTAGTGATTTTAAGTATCCATTATGTAGAGCTTGAAATAACAATTTCAAATGCATCTTGAATTACTCAAATCCATTGATAGAAAACTAATATATGATGGCGGGCATGGCCCGCTTTCATTAAAAAATAATGGCAGGATTTTGCCCGCCATCAATCGCCTAGACATGGAAGGGATTTAAAGGCGGACGAAGAAATGGTGGCGGGCCATGCCTACCACCATAAGAGAATGCCACCAGTGCACACTTGCCCGCTACTAATGCCCTTTGAAGGCGAGGAGACGTGCTCGCCACCAATACCCTTCGAAGGTGCATGCACGTGCCCGCCACCGAAGGCCTTCGGAGGCAAACTGCACGTGCCGCCACTGAAAGTATTTTTCTTTAAAAAAAACAAAAATCTATTTATATTGAGAAAGATTTTTCGAAGTACACGTGCTCGCCACCAATGCCCTTCGAAGGTGGTTTGATCTTGAGTCGTGGAAAAGATCGGGTTTGTTCTTGTTCCCGCAAAAGGAACGACTGTTTGACTCTAAGTCGTGGAAAGATTCTTCATTGTTTTAGTGGAATACCCAAGAGGAGCTTGGGGAGGGGAGCAGGCGTGCCTATAAATTCATAGTGTCAATTTCTCTATCTCTATCTTCTTTTAGTTTTTCAGTTAATTTATTGTTATATTATACTAATTGTTCTTATATGTTTATTTTGGTTGGTATAATTTTATCTTTATATATTCTTTACCAATCTCAATATTGAAATTAAATATGGTGCTTGAAATTGGTCTTTGGTACTTTCCTATTTAATTTGGGTCGTATTCTTATTGGGCCCACATTAAGAAAAAGTTTTATAAAGTTTAAGAAATCCTATTCACCCCCTTCTAGGGTTGTCATACCGATCCAATAGAAAAGTTAGCTTTTATTTAAGAAGACCTTATCTCAATACAAGTTAATAATAAATGAACGAAAGACAGTAACTTACCTAATACACTACCTAACACACATTAAGAACTAAGATAGTACTCAAGTAGAGGAAGAACGTGTTTGAGGGTGAAAGCCAACAAGAACGACAAAAAAATGAGTAAGGCTCATGAATCAGTATAGAGAGTCAACATGCATGATGCCTAGTAGACGATTTATCATTTGTCTTACAACTGGAATCAAACGATGCATTAAAAGGATAGGAGTTTGAGTTTTTCATGCACATGTCAGAAAATGAAGTGAAGATAAGGGTTTTTTGAAACAATAAACGACCTAATCTTGGGAACGAACATGACGCATGTCAAAGTGAGTTGAAAGGATATGATCATAGATAAAGCAAGCATCAATTTTGATGTGCTTTGTGCATCGATGGAACGTAGAGTTTAAAGTTAAGCATTGGCTGAGATATTATCACACCAAGTTATGGGTATTGTGGGCAACCCAAAATGAGTAGGGAACGTAGCCACATCATTTCACAGGCAACATGGGAGAGAGCCCTATATTCTGATTCAGTGCTGGACCGTGAAACAACTACTTCCTTTTTAGAGGACTAGGATACTAGAAAGGGGCTAAAGAATACACAGTAGCCACTAACAGATTTGCGGTCATCAGATGAAAAGATTCAATTTGCAGTAGAGAAACATGTAACAATTAATAAGGGTATTGGTTTAATAGACATGCCAATGTGCTAACTGCCCTTGGAGATACGAAAGAAGATGTTTGAGGGCCTACAAGTGCAAAATTTTCTAAACTTGGAGAAATTGGATAAGCTTGATGACTAAAACGACAATGTCAGCTCGAGTGTGTTGAAGATATAGTAACGATCTCAATGTGATGCAAAATATGTGTTCATCATTCATTTACTCACTGAATAGAATTGAAGTTGGGACAGTAGATTCTGCAATCTAAATTAGAGTATACGGCTGTTGATACATGTCTGAGGGAGAACAAGACCAGTTGGTGATTGAATTGTTAGGGATTGTGCCCTAAAAGCCTAGTAGTTTGTAAATAAAGAACAATCATTTAATGTTATATTTTAGTTATTAATAAAGGTTATTATTTTCATTAATTGTGCATTTAATATACAAACATCGTTTAGCTTTATCGCATTAATTGGATTAATAGCGATATTCCCATGGTTATTTAGATGTACACTTGGATAAGTTTGTGAGACATATAATTGGATCTAGTTCCAAGTTAATAACCTAAAACGTCTACAATATATGTACTAAGGTTGGGTGCCTAAGTCTTGGTGACACTATTGGTACGACCTGCTTTGCAAATGTTGCAAGCAACCTAATCTTGGTTGTTCATGTGGAGACATGTGAGTGGGGGTGCCTGTGCAAAAAGGAGTTTTTGCATAAGACGAGACCAGAAGTTTTATGATCAATCTAGTAATTTTGTTATAGAATTATATCAACTACATCACTAAGGATGATCGTATGTCGATGTGATTTTAATCCTTAGTGGGTTATGAACTTCTGCTTTATGAAAGCGTCCTTTGATGTGACTGAGTGTGACTAGCCAAACAACACTGGGTCAATAAGCCTCCCACGTTGCGGATTGCGGTAGTGAGTGGCTAGGAACACAACATCACAAGAAAGAATTCACACCTTCCTGAAATTTGAGGAAGATGTAGAGTTGTTCCCTTAATAACTGATTTCGCGGCTTGGACAAAGGGATCCCGTCTGTCATTGGCTCGAGAGGACATTGATTTATAGTTTGACTATAAACACTTGTTCATTAGAGAAATTAGTGGCGCTTAGGGAGAAAGATGTAACTACAGGGGTAGAAAGGATTTCTTGTCCCAGCTGTGAATTAGAAACAAGCTCCTGAAGGATCATATGATAGATGATCCATTATATCTGTGGATGTTAACTCCTATAATGCGAAAGAGTTCAGCACAAGCCTTTAATGGAAAAAAACGTGATGTTAACGAATAAGGATTAGATCCTGGGTCGTTGTAGCTTTCAACCTATAGGTCCACGTTCCCCGGGTTAGCTCATACTTGCTGGTATACTGTTTTATTTGAGAGTGAGTTGAATAGTTAAAATTCACATATTAATTATGTGGGCGAGCATAAAGTTTAATTTATTAAACTTGATAATTAATATATTGGATATATTAATAGTAAGGAGAAATTAATTTATTTGATAAATTAATTATAAAGAATTATTGATTAATTATTTAATTAAGAGATCATAGTAATTAATATGTTGGACATATTAATTGGTTTAATAGTTATTGGATAATTATTAAATGGAAAATATTGATTAATATGTTGGACATATTAATCGGGTTAGTAATTATTGGATAATTAATAAAGTAAAGAATTAATATATTGGATATATTATTTAGATATTTATTTATTTATTTTTAATATATTGGATATATTATGGAATTGAAATTTATTAGATAAATATCCATTGTAGTAAATAAAGGAATATATGAATTTTTCAAAAATTAAATAGGAAAAATCAAATGGGAAAAATGCATAATCATTTGTCCCACATTGGAAAGGTGTAAGTTGGAACCTCCACCACTCTACTATAAAAAGGAAGCCTTGGATGCCTTTATTCTCATCCCACTCACTTTTAGAGTAAGGTTTCTTATAATTTGGAAAACCTCTCTGAAATTTGAGATCTCTTTTCTCCTCCATAGTCAGACCTCTCTGACAAAGTTCCTAGCTCTGTTCTCTAAAGGCTTCCCACCAAGCACTCAGTCATAGCAAAGAAGTCATAGCCTAGAAGAGCGGAGGATATTGTTCAAGTTTTTTCATGGGGAATAGTCGATCCTACTCAACATAAAGACCTGCCAGATTAGATTAGAGGCGACTGTCAATGTAAGTATTTTTTTTCAATAACATGTCAATCACCTAGGGTATTGCATTTAGATTAATTTGATTATTCAAAGATAATTAATTGGATTAATTATTGTGAAATTTTTATTATTCCCATGTTTTCGCCGCGCTAAATAAATGCATGCTTCTACTCCATGTTCCCAACATGAATTACTCGGATGCCCAAATAGATATGGAGTTTGGCTGAGGTCTTTAACAGAGAATATCTTGTGAAGTTAATGGATGAACTTGTTTATAAGAATTGTATTAGAGCCAATTTGGTAGTCACTTGCATCGCACATGAGTCGTCACTACCCCAATTGAGTAGTGACTCCAAAAAACTAAGTTGTCTCGTGTGTAATAGTCACACACTCGCGCAAGTATATGCGGTCTGCAGTAAGTAATAAGTAAATTATCAATCTTCACAAGGACTGTGATTTATCCAAGGAGATGTTTATATAGAAATATATGCATAGATGTTGTGATAGTTTAGGGTTGAATAATAGAAAGAAAGCTAATAGTAGTAAAATGGATTGAGAGAGATAAGTCTAAACTAAGATACTCATGGAAAGCTATAGCAATGCTCTGAGAAGAAACATGTGGTAAGAGATAACTAACATACTACGCCTTACAAACTTCCGCTTCCGCTTCCATTCACATCAAATCTGACTTTTGCTTCAACTTGATGTAATGATAACCCGATGCTATGTATGAAATAGTTACGGGTTTATTCCTAAACTCTAATTCAATACGATGTGGAAAGCATACTAAAATAATATTACCGAATAAAATTAAAGAAATAATAAACTCTCAATTTATAAATCTCTAACCTCTCTCCCTCCCTCTAAACCTATTACAGAGACCATCTTTTATAAGCTTCTTTGTCAAATATGCGAATACTCTAGAATAGGCAAGAATAAATCAACGCGACATCTTTATTTGTTTAAACTTGTCAATTGTGTTTCTATTTATCTAAGGTAAGAATCTTTTTATTTTCACAATCTGTCTCGAAGTGTGTTAGTCAACTTCTTGCTTCTAATTGATTATTTCCTTATTGTGCTTGTAGCGCTTTGGCATTTCTCCCGAGCATGGCTTGCTCACAATCCCGTATCTCAATTCTTAACTCTGCACCGCTTCGCAAATGCAATTTCCTGCAAAAACAGTTTATCAGCATAAGCCTTGCCAAGTATGTATTAAGTGTGCTAATTCCTTCATTTTAAGCGCAATAATTCATATCTCGCAATTTATTCCTCTAATGCATAAGCATCAGCAAACTACACATTTTTCTCTTTATTTTTTTTTTACTTTATTTGCATTAAATTTTAGATAACAATTGCACACAATGATCCAAAGTAATCCTGAATTCTAACTCTATTTAAGAGTCATCAAGTAGTCACTTGCATCGCACATGAACTTGTTTTAGGAATCAACATTGCCCCAACTGAGTAGTCACTTGCATTGCACATGATGCAAAAAGGTTTGTTCTAATTTGGGGTTGTAATGATGGGTGTCGTTACTAATGCTCTCTTTAGGATTTTGAAAGCATTCATGCAACCATCATTCAAACGTGAATGGATGATCTTGCTTAAATAATTTGCAAAGTGGTTTCATGTAAAGACCCGACTCTAAATGGTCCAAAATGACCTTTACTAAGTGATGCAATTAAAAATTCATTACACTTAAAAACAGATTTCAAACATATATTTCATTAAAAAAATCAAGTTCCATATGAATGTGTAGAAAACATAAAAAATCAGTTCAGCCTCTGGCCAAAGTACAACAAAACCATTACAAGTTTCAAATAAAACATTCCAACAAGATAAATATGAAATGAACACAAGTAGATACAACAGACTCTCCCATGATCATCCATCTCCTCCTCTAGCCACCTCGATGTTGTGCCAAGTTACCTGGTGAAGACACCACAGAAAGGGTGAGTACAATTGCACTCAGTAAGGATCCCCCAACAGGGGTACAATACGCAAGAAAAATCCTCTAGCATCCTAGCATAACACAATAAAACATGGCAGTCTACTGAGTACTTATGCTTTGAACAGTCTCAACAAGTATAAACAACAGGGTCAACAAGTTACACGGTTTATGCTCATAGCAAGACGGGGTCAACACACACTGGGCTAACAAACAGGAGAACTATGGTAATTGTTGCTGAGTATTTGCTTGTCCGATCTGCAGAGTACTTATGCTTTGAACTATTGATGCGTTCGTAGCATTAGTGTTATGCATACTCTTAAACAGTTTTCTCAATTTTTACATTTGTTGGCTTAGTGATGAATTGCTCTTCCCATCTAGATGTGTCATAGTTTCTAGTGCTTTACATCACTGTTCTTTCCATTGGCTATCATTCAATCATATACGTTTAATTATTTCGAGAGCTTGATCATTGATTTTTTTATAGCAATGCTCCGTTCACTGACGCGTCCAACACCAGCTATGCTGCTTCAGTTAATCCTCTATAGAAATGTTCAAGTTGTCCACAACATGGAATCCCATGATTCAGCATAGATTCTCCATCCTCTTTCTCAAATTAGAGAATATCATTTCTAATTTTTCTTGATTTCTTGGGGGAAAATATTTCAATCAAAACCTCTTTGCAAGCTCAGCCCAAGTAATTCCTTCTACCTCTTCAATGGTGTCTAACCATTCCTTCTAGCAAATGTGAAAATAAACTCAATCGCAATCCATCCCTTGATACATCTGGGATGATAAAAGAGTAACAAATGCTCATAAACTCTCTCAGATGTTGGTGTGGATCCTCGATTGGCAACCCATGGAAATGTGCCTTTTGATGGAGCAAAGTGTTCATTATTGGCTTGAACTCATATGCTCTTGCACCAATATCAGGTCTTATGATACCTCTTTCAAGTTTCGTCACATCAAGTATGACATATTCTCTTACTGCTCTATCCCTATCATTTACGATCATGATGAGATTAGCATATTACTCCTCTGCGTGTTCAATTTCAGGTTGATAATGATGCTCCCATAGTAGATATTCTTCTCCTTTCTCAATTCCTGTGATGGTCACTCGGGCTCTAGATCTAGAAGAACAGAGATAAGTGATAACTCCCGAAACAATTGGGAGTTAGTGGGCAAGAGGAGTTTTGAAGAATCAGGGCAAAGGGTTGGTGATACGCGAACAAACATAAGCAAAGGCGAACAACAAACAAAGTTCGCCAATACAACAGGTAGCCAACTGCGAACGCGAAAAGATGTCGGCAGGACATACAAATTGGAGAACACCAAGGAACCAGCCAAACCACGATTACACGTCAAGCAGAAAATACAGGCCACTGATAGATCGTGGGAACGACAGCAAGAAGTTCGGATACCGCGAGCATGCCTTTAAAAGCAGGAGAAGATCAGAGCTGAGGGAGTGGATTCTGTGTAAAGACCCGACCCGAAAGAGGTCCTAACCTAGGCCTTTACTTAAATGCATGCTTTTAAAACCTAAACAAGTTATGCAAGATTGCCATCCAGATTCTGTACAAATTTAAAACTTTCAATCATCCATTAAACTAGCAAGCATAAAAACATCTTGAAACCTGTCCCTGTTTCCAAGCACCTGTTCAAAGTTATAAATAATTCAAAACGTACTCCGATCAGAGATTTATTTCAAACATTCAGTTCCAAATCATTTCAATGAAAAGACAGAATCCATATACAATCCAAAACATCCTAAGGGCTCCGTGCCCTAACTACATGCATTCAAGAATATGTAAAGAAAAATCCGTAACATATGACTCAGAGATAAAACAACAGGATTCCATGATCAGCAGCTTCTCCTTCAGCCAACTGGTCTCGCGCCCTGGTTACTTGTGGAAACAACAAAAGTAAGGGTGAATAATGAATTACTTAGTAAGAATCCCCAACTGGGGTACAATACGATACAACTGGTCATCTAGTAGAATGTATGCAGGCTATAGATACAAACACTGAAAAGAGCACTTTACTTTAATCCATACATAACTATAAACGGATGCCATCTTACGGTCATACTCCGGGAGTTATCTTAAAACTCGGAACTCTACGAGAAACTAGTCTCGGCCTCAGCTTTTCTGCTATACTGACTATACGAAAGGTGCACTGAACTCAAGATCCCGAGGAGCTCTCCAGTCGGCGTTGTAATGAGTGTGAACGCACACTGCATGCTGCTGTAAACCAAGGGGTGCTGGGTCTAGGGCAAGCTGCCCTGGTCCAGTACGCATGCCTAAATGAATCTCTGGATCGGTGTCACTGAACATAGTGGTGTGAGACCAGGACACTATGACTATGTCAGCCTGTACCACCACACTTGAGGCTAAGAAACCGTTCGTGGTAGGCTTACACCAGAAATCGATCCTTGCCCTATCAGGTAGTAATCAAGGGCTACTGTCGACACGCTGAGGTCGTGTCGACTGCCGGGGACAAGGCAATGCCTCGTCATTCCCCCGACCATTGGGGCATTTAACAGTCTGCCACCGTCACCCAAGATTACGACTGGGCTGCCGTTAGGGTTAGCTAAACCCTAACGACAGATCAAGGACGGAGTACTGCCTCGCGCGTCCCGACCACTGATGCAAGTTACGTTATGCACCCTCGCCCGGATGATGCTACCTATCATGACACTATGCTATAAACAGCTAACAATAAACATACTAACACGTGCTTAGCAGAATCAATGAATCTAGCATGGTACTACGAAACAAGAACAGAATATGAACATGCCAGACAGAACAACCTAGCATGAAACTAACATGAGAATAATCACGAGAAGTCATGCCAGTCAGAATTCAGAACAAAGCACCTAATCACTAAACATGCTGGTAATCATAAGCAGACATACAAACAACAATCACAGAATATCGTAGGGCCCACACAACTCCGGTAAGAAATCCTTACCTAAATCGGAAGACAAACAGTCACACAAGTGGACACCTGAGCTGCAAATAGATAACCTAGAGAACCGGAAACCTAGCAAACAACAGTAAAGCCAACCTAATTAAAATCAGCAGCTAAAACATCTAAGGGTCCAAAGAGCAAAGGCTCGGGAATTACCAACCGAGAAGACTCTAGGACTCGGCCCAAGCACTCAAAGCAAGGCGGAGCTCACGGCAAAGTCGACTCGCAGCAGCGCGTGTAGGGCGTGCGGGTGATGTGGCTAGGTGTGGTCGGGCTGCAGCGTGATCGGCGAGCAAGGGGGCTGCGGCTCGCTACTGCAGGGATGAGCGAGCGAACAACAAAGGCGTGCGGCTGCTGGGCGTCGGGCGGCCTCGCGAGGGCGTGCAAGTGCGAGCGAATGGACAACAGCGGCGAGCTCGCTGGGCGCGAAGGCAATGCAGAGCTGCGTCCTAGGCTGGCGCTTGCGGTTGAGATCGGGCGAAGGGTGTGATCGAGCGACTCGCGGGTGACACGTTGTGGTTGCTAGGGCGAGCGGACGGGGTTGTCTTGATGATGCTCGACGATGCGGCTAGGCCTGGGCGGGGCTGGGGCTATTCTTGGCTGGGCAGAACACACACACACACACAACAAAGCTTAGAGCTTGGCCAGCAAGAAATAGACAACCCTAGGCCATGAATCGGCAACAACAACCCAAGAGGAAGAAACCGAACAAGAAGAATCACTTACCCGGAATGGTCGATCGACGAAGGCTCTCGGGAGATGGTTGAATCGCAAACTGCACATGAAGCTAGGAGGAATGGCGAATTGCGTCTTGGGATTTGGGAGAGAAAAGAATAAAACCTATTTTATCAAATAAATCCCACTTAAATCCTGAAACCAAGGCCAAACAATTAACCTGTGGAAAACGTATCAGAAACCACCTGTAGGACAACTGGCAAAGCCCTACTGCTATCTAATCAGGCTACCTTGGTTCAAGCTTTAACTGCTGCACCTTTATTCCGGCAAAACCCTACTTTTTATTTTTGCAACTCCCAACACTCAAACTCAACCGGAATGCAACCAAACCCTAATTGTGACAACCAAGATTATAATTAGCTGAGAAAAGATAGAAACAGCCCTAACGGCCAGACCAAATTACCAAAATACCCTTAGGACATACCTGAAAGACCGGGATGAAAACCTGGGCCGTTACAGTATTCCCTCTTTTTATGACTTTCGTCCCCGAAAGTCCTTAAGACTGAAACAACTCAGGATAGTGCAATCTCATCTCGTCCTCCCGTTCCCAGGTAGCTTCCTCAGAACTCTGACTCCTCCACTGAACCTTTACCAAACGAATTTCTCTGTTACGCAACGTCTTAGTCTCAAAGGCTAGAATCCTCACAGGCTTCTCCTCGAAGCTCAAATCCTCGTTCAGCTACAAAGGCTCAAAGTCTACAATGTGCGACGGGTCCGGCACATACTATCTCAACATCAAGACGTGAAAAACACTGTGCACTGCTGACAACGACGGAGGTAGGGCTAACCGATATGCAACTTTGCCAATCCTCTCAAGAATCTCAAATGGTCCAACAAATCTGGGACTCAACTTCCCTCGTTTACCAAACCTCAGAACACCACGCATCGGTGCAACCTCACCATACATGTCGCCTACCTCAAACTCGAGTCCTGCGCGAACATCGGGCGTAACTCTTCTCGCTCGCCGCTCTGTCACAGTCAAGATACGAGCCCCGATCTTACAGACTGCAACATTAGTCACCTGAAGCAACTCAGGACCCAAAACCTGTCTATCTCCAACCTTTTCCCAGAATACAGGAGACCGGCAACGCTTACCATACAAAGCCTCGAATGGAGCCATCTTGATCGTCGACTGATAAATATTATTGTAAGCGAACTCCATCAGATACAAGTACTGGTCCCAACTGCCCGGGAAGTCTAGCACGCAGGCTCTCAGCATATCCTCAAGAATCTGGTTCACCCTCTCAGTCTGTTCGTTTGTCTGAGGGTGAAAAGCCGTACTGAAACTACACTCGGTGCCTAAGCCTTTCTGGAGCGCTCTCCTGAAACGGGAAGTGAACCGCGAATCACGGTTCGACACAATCCTCACAGGCACACCATGGTAATGGATAATCTGGTCAAAAAATAACTGTGCCCACTGTTCCACGGTATAAGTGACTCTACCGGGAATGAAGTGTGCGCTCTTAGTCAAACTGTCAACAATCACCCAGATCTGAGTAAATCTTCTCGGTGTCCTCGGCAATCTAGAAATAAATTCCATGGAGATCTCTTCCCATTTCCACTGAGGCACGCACCGCCGCAAACAAATCGGCCAAGCTGCTCGCTGGTGCCTTCACTTCTTTGAAAAGTAAGACACCGGCTAACAAACTCTGCAATGTCTCTCTTCATGCCCATCCTCTAGAACGTTTGCTTAAGATCCTGATACATCTTGGTACCTCCGGGGTGCCAAGCAAACGGTGAACTGTGAGCCTCTAAAAGCAACTCTGCTTGCAGTCCTGCAACCAAAGGTACACACAATCGGCCTCTGTAAGTCAACCCACCGTCTGGTGAATACACGAAGTCAAAGTCTCCGTCAGCACTAACTCTGTCAATCGATCTCTTAAGTGCAGGGTCATTCAGCTGGTTATCAATAATCCTCTGTCTGATCGAAGGCTGAATTGTCAACTGAGCTACCTTGGCGGTAACCTCACCCAATAACACTGCAACCTCGGCCTGCTCGAAATCTTTCCACAATCTATACTGGGAACTCAACAACGCCGCGGAGTGTGACGTCTTCCTACTCAACGCATCAGCCACAACATTGGCTTTACCTGGATGGTACAAAATCTCGCAGTCATAGTCTTTCACTAACTCTAATCATCTCTTTTGTCTCATGTTCAACTCTTTCTGAGTAAACAGGTACTTGAGACTGTGGTGATCAGTAAACATCTGAATCCGCTCACCGTACAGGTAATGCCTCCAAATCTTTAACGCAAACACTACAACTGCCAACTCCATATCATGAGTCAGGTAGTTCTGCTCATACGGTTTCAACTAACGAGAAGCGTAAGCAACTACCTTCCCGTGCTGCATCAGTACACATCCTAACCCAAACTTGGAAGCATCGCTGTAGACTACGAAACCACCTGTCCCCTCTGGGACCGCTAACACTGGTGCTGAAGTCAAACTGCGCTTGAGCCTGGCAAAGCTCTCATCACATTTACCATCCCAAACAAACTCGACACCCTTCCTCGTCAGACGGCTGAGGGGCGAGGCTATGGCGGAAAAGTCCCTAACGAACCGACGGTAGTAACCTGCCAAACCCAGAAAGTTGCGATTCTTGGCAACTGAAGTCGGCTTGGCCCACCAACTCATGGCCTCAATCTTTGTGGGGTCCACGGCTATACCATCTCTCGATACCACGTGACCTAGAAAGGCCACCTGCTCCAACCAGAAGTCACACTTGGAAAACTTCGCATAAAGCTGGTTTTCCCTCAAAGCTGCCAGTACTCGCCTTAAGTGTTCTGCATGATCCTCCTTATTCCTCGAATAGACTAGAATGTCGTCGATGAACACGATGACGAAGCTGTCAAAAAATGATTTGAACACCCTATCCATCATGTCCATGAACGCTGCTAGGGCGTTAGTCAATCCGAAAGACATGACCACAAACTTGTAGTGACCATATCTAGACCTGAAAGCTGTCTTAGGAATGTTGGCATTCCTGATCCGCAACTGATGGTAACCGTACCTCAAGTCTATCTTGGAGAACACCGAAGCTCCCTGAAGCTGATCAAACAAGTCATCAATACGAGGCAACGGGTACTTATTCTTCATGGTGACCTTATTAAGTTCACGGTAATCTATGCACAGACGCATTGAACCATCCTTCTTCTTTACAAACAGAACTGGTGCTCCCCACGGGGACACACTCGGTCGGATGAACCCTCTATCTAACATCTCCTGTAACTGAACCTTAAGTTCCTTTAGCTCTACTGGCGCCATGCGGTACGGAGCCTTCGAGATAGAGAGGGTCCCTGGCTCGAGCTCGATTGTGAAGTCAACCTCTCTCTGTGGGGGTAACCCCGGTAACTCCTTAGAAAACACATCTGCAAACTCCTGTACGACCGGTACCTGATCAACAGACAGCGAGGGGCGGCTCTCCGCAGATAACTTGGCTAGGTAGCCCAAGCTCCACGAGTTAACAGACGACGAGCTTTCAAAGGTGAAACTATCGGCGGGCAAACTCCACCCTGGACTCCACGAAACTTAAAGCTGGGCCGACCTGGTGGCCTGAACACTACTTCTTTCTGGTGGCAGTCGATCAAAGCGTGGTTAGCAGCTAACCACTCCCTGCCAAGTATCACATCAAAGCCGCTCATAGGCAGGACTATGAGCATAGCAACAAGCAACTCTCCGGATATCTCAATCCGGCCATCCTTAACCTTATCTCTAGCTAACATACTGGCTCTCGAAGGAGTTGCAACTGACAACTCAAATCCTATGGGCTATAATCTTAAACTAGCATGCTCAGCAAACACAACAGATACGAATGAATGCGTAGAACCGGACTCAAACAAAACAAATGCGCAGTGATCTAAAACAAGTAGCGTACCTGCCACAGCGGCATCTGTACGCTCGGCCTCCTGTCGGGTCGTAGCAAACATTCTAAAACAGTAAACTTAGGCGTACTTGATGATTGTCGGAGTGCTGATGATCATGGAAAAACTACCTACAACAAAAGGTCAGTCTACAAAATTTATGACTTTGAGCTCTGATACCAACTACAAAGACCCGACCCGAAAGAGGTCCTAACCTAGGCCTTTACTTAAATGCATGCTTTTAAAACCTAAACAAGTTATGCAAGATTGCCATCCAGATTCTGTACAAATTTAAAACTTTCAATCATCCATTAAACTAGCAAGCATAAAAACATCCTGAAACCTGTCCCTATTTCCAAGCATCTGTTCCAAGTTATAAATAATTCAAAACGTACTCCGATCAGAGATTTATTTCAAACATTCAGTTCCAAATCATTTCAATGAAAAGACAGAATCCATATACAATCCAAAACATCCTAAGGGCTCCGTGCCCTAACTACATGCATTCAAGAATATGTAAAGAAAAATCCGTAACATATGACTCAGAGATAAAACAACAGGATTCCATGATCAGCAACTTCTCCTTCAGCCAACTGGTCTCGCGCCCTGGTTACTTGTGGAAACCACAAAAGTAAGGGTGAGTAACGAATTACTCAGTAAGAATCCCCAACCGGGGTACAATACGATACAACTGGTCATCTAGTAGAATGTATGCAGGCTATAGATACAAACACTGAAGAGAGCACTTTACTTTAATCCATACATAACTATAAACGGATGCCATCTTACGGTCTTACTCCGAGAGTTATCTTAAAACTTGGAACTCTACGAGAAACTAGTCTCGACCTCAGCTTTTCTGCTATACTGACTATACGAAAGGTGCACTAAACTCAAGATCCCGATGAGCTCTCTAGTCGATGCCGTAATGAGCGTGAACGCACACCGCATGCTACTGCAAACTAGAGGGGTGTTGGGTCTAGGGCAAGCTGCCCTGGTCTAGTACGCATGCCTAAAAGAATCTCTGGATCGGTGTCACTGAACATAGTGGTGTGAGACCAGGAGTCTATGACTATGTCAGCCTGTACCACTGCACCTGAGGCTAAGAAACCGTCCGTGGTAGGCTTACACCAAAAATCGGTCCTTGCCCTATCTGGTGGTAATCAAGGGCTATTGTCGACACGCTGAGGTCGTGTCAACTGCCAGGGACAAGGCAATGCCTCATCATTCCCCCGACCGTTGGGGCATTTAACAGTCTGCCACCCTCACCCAAGATTACGACTGGGCTGTCATTAGGGTTAGCTAAACCCTAACGACGGATCAAGGATGGAGTACTGCCTCTCGCGTCCCTCCACGGATACAAGTTACGTTATGCACCCTCGCCCGAATGATGTTACCTATCATGACACTATGCTATAAATTGCTAACAATAAACATACTAGCACGTGCTCAGCAGAATCAACGAACCTAGCATGGTACTACGAAACAAGAACAGAATACGAACATGCCAGAACAGAACAACCTAGCATGGAACTAACATGAGAATAATCACGAGAAGTCATGCCAGTCGAAATTCAGAACAAAGCACCTAATAAAAAAATGTGCTGGTAATAATAAGCAGACATACAAACAACAATCACAGAAATATCGCAAGGCCCACACAACTCCGGTAAGAAATCCTTACCTAAATCGGAAGACAAACAGTCACACAAGTGGACACCTGAGCTGCAAATAGATAACCTAGAGAACCGAAAACCTAGCAAACAACAGTAAAGCCAACCTAATTAAAATCAGCAGCTAAAACATCTAAGGGTCCAAAGAGCAAAGGCTCACGGCAAGCTGACTCTCGGCAGCAGGCAGGCAGGGCACACAACAAAACTAGAGCTTGGCTAGCAAGAAATCGACAACCCTAGGCCATGTATCGACAACAACAACCCAGGAGGAAGAATCGAACAAGAAGAATCACTTACCCGATTGGTCGATCGACGAAGGCTCTCAAGAGATGGTGGAATCGCAAACTGCACATGAATCTTGGAGGAACGGCGAATTGCGTCTTGGGATTTGGGAGAGAAAAGAATAAAACCTATTTTATCAAATAAATCCCACTTAAGTCCTAAAACCAAGGCCAAACAATTAACATGTGGATAGAGTATCAAAAACCACCTGTAGGACAACTGGCAAAGCCCTACTGCTATTTATCTAGTCCATCCTGGTTCAAGCCTCAGCTGCTCTACCTTTATTCTGGTAAAACCCTTCTTTTTATTTTTGCAACTCCCAACACTCAAACTCAACCGAAATGCAACCAAACCCTAACTGTGACAACCAAGATTATAATTAGCTGAGAAAAGACAGAAACAGCCCTAACGGCCCGACCAAATTACCAAAATACCTTTAGAACGTACCTGGAAGACCGGGATGAAAACCTGGGCCGTTACATTTTGTTAGTAAAAACGAGTGCTTATATGGAGATCAAGCCAGAACGTGAGCTAGAGCTCCGAGAAGTTGAAGAATTCCATTCAGCCTTCGTATCAAGCCTAGTTATCCTCAAGGGTTAACTCTTTTTAGTATTCATATAGTTGTTTTCGTTAACTCAGCATTGTTATAACTGTTTATTTATCGTTTGTTTGAACTTTGGATCGATTTATAAGTTATTAATTTTTTCATTGTTAGCTCTGTAGTTCGTTTTTATTTCAGTTGAAGCAAATTACAAGTTATACTTATGGAAGTTATTAAAAGTGGTTTAGATACAAGTTAGGTTTTCGAGAGGAGCTATAGTCGAGGAATTTGAGAGAATAAATCGACATCTTGTATAACTGCCTTAAGTTTTGTCAAGTTAGCACTTGCAATTCACGCATACTTAGAGATAAGGGGCGTTAAGGTGTTAAACGGGTAATTCGCTACTTCGAGAGAATTGTGTTTTACTCGTTCGCTTAGAACTAATCAGCGAAAGTGAACTGTTAGGAATCCATATTATTACATCGTTACGATTGTTAAGCATTTAATCAAAACCCCATATTTTATACTTGTTACCTTGACTCGTACTTAGTGTTTTAATAAGTAAACTACAATTCCCTGTGGAGACGACTTTAATTTATACTACAACTAAACTGTGGTCACTTGCATGCTGCGAGAGTAATTACACTTCGCTAACTTAGAGGTTCGCGAGAGCGAACTCAACATCTATGGACTATTGTTTCCCATTGTGTTCACTGTTTTGCAAACAAGTTTTTGGCGTCATTGCTGGGGAATTGTACGAGTTTATTAGTTATTACAATTTGTACGAGTAATTTTAGTGAGCTAATCAGGAAGCACTTTTCTCTTAGGTACTTTGGTGTGTATGCACAGGTTATACACAGTTTCGTTTGATCCTGAGCCAGAAAGGAGTATACATCGTAGGAACAGAGAGAGAAGATGTAACGACCTAGGTTTTCATCCCGATCTTCCAGGTATGCCCTAGGGGTATTTTAGTAATTTGGTCGGGCCGTCGGGAGTAATGTTCATCATTTTTCAATTTATTAAAATTATTGGATGGTCTTATGTAGGGTTTTGATGCTTTGTGGATGTGTTTGGGCATGGTGAGATGCAAAAGTAAATTAGAGATTTAAAGGCGTAGTTGTTAGGATTCGAACCCAGGTCGCCGGGAAGTCAGAGGGGTAGTGTGCCAGTTGTGCCACAAGATGATTTTGATGCTCATTCCGCGGTATGTCTTGGTTAGCTATGGGTTTTTGGGATTTTGGAGTGTTTGATTAAAAGGAAAAGAAAATAGGTATGTTGCTCTTTTGTTCCTCCAAACCCCCTAGCCGCCCAACCCATCCTCCCAAGCTCCATCGTTAGTCGCCCCGGCTAGCCGAAAGGACCACCAGCAGCCCCATCGCCAGCATCAAAACGCGTCGCCCATAGCCTAGCAGCAGCGCCTAGACGCCCATCACCCAGCCGAGCAGCCCAGAGTTCAGCCCCTACCCTGCCATCGCGCCAAACGCCCATCGCCTGCAGCAGCAGCTCGCGAGTCATCGCGTCCAGTCCGCGCGCCGTCCTAGCGCAAGCTCGCTCGCGCCTCAGCGCTCGTCCACTTTCGCACGCCCGAGCCCCGCCTCGTCGCGTCGTCTCGCGCCTCGCGTGCCGTCCGCGCGCGCGGCTTCTCGCCCAAGCGAGCGAGCCCGTCTCGCAGCGTAGCCTGTTGCCCAACAGCTCTGTGCAGCCCGTCTGTCCACGCGCCAGCCCGTGCTGTGTGAGTGCTCCTGAGCCGAGCCCTGTTTGTTTTATTATATTTAGGCCTATAGATTGTGATAATTGTTGTTGCTTGTTAGATTCCCGTTAGCTAGCTCGGGGTCGATCGCAGCATAGGATCTTTGTGTGTAGTTACCTTCCGACCAAGGTAAGGATTTCATACCGGAGTTGTGTGGGCCCTGCGATATATTCTGTGATTGCTGTTTGTGTGCTTGTTTATGTTTATCAGCATGTTTAGTGGATAGGTGCTCTGTTCTGAATTCTGACTGGCATGATTCTCGTGTTGTTTCTCATGTAGTTCCATGCTAGGTTGTTCTGTTCTGGCATACTTGTTATCTGTTCTTGCTTCGTAGTGTCATGCTAGGTTCATTGCCTCCGCTGAACACGTATTGGATTATTTGCTGTATCTGTTTATAGTTTAGAATTATGATAGGTAGCATCATCCGGGCGAGGATGCATAACGTAACTTGTATCCGTGGCAGGGACGTACGAGGCAGTACTCCGTCCCTGATCCATCGTTAGAGTTTAGCTAACCCTAACGGCAGCCCAGTGCAATCTTGGGTGAGGGTGACAGACTGTTAAATGCCCCAACGGTCGGGGGAATGACGAGGCATTGCCTTGTCCTCGGCAGTCGACACATCCTCAGCGTGTCGGCTGTAGCACTTGATTGCCACCTAATAGGGCAAGGACCGCTTCCTGGTGTAAGCCTACCACGATCGGTTCCTTAGCCTCAGGTGCGGTGGTACAGGCTGACATAGTTTACGTGTTCTGGTCTCACACCCCTATGTTCAGTGACACCGATCCAGAGATTTGTTAAGCATGAGTACTAGACCAGGGCAGCTTGCCCTAGACCCGGCACCCCCTGGTTTGCAGCAGCATGCGGTGCGCGCACACGCTCATTACAACGCTGACTGGAGAGCTCCTCAGGATCTTGAGTTCAGTGCACCTTTCCTATCGACAGTAGGAAGGCTGAGGCCGAGACTAGTTTCTCGTATAGTATCGTATCGCGTGGTAGATTTTATGGAGTAAGACCCTGTGATGGCATCCGAGGTTTATGTGTGGATTAAAGTAAAATGCTCTCTTTTGTGTTTTTATTCATGGCTTGCATACTTACTGCAGATGACCAGTTTTATTGTATTGTACCCCGGTTGGGGATTCTTACTAAGTAATTCGTTACTCACCCTTATTATGTGGTTTTCCACAGGTAACCATGGTGCAAGACAGGATGGCTGAAGGAGGAGCTGCTGATCATGGAAACCAGCTGTTTACTCTGAGTCTTATGTTTATGTTTTCTTATGGTTGTATTATCCTCTGAATGCATGTAGTTGGGCACGGAGCCCTTAGGGTGTTTTATGATTGTTTCTGGATTCTGACACTGCTATAAACCGTTTAAAGTTTTGAATGATTTGAATAAGTCGCTGATCAAAGCATGTTTTGGAAATGTATTTGGTTTGGAACAAGTGCTTGGAAACAGGGGCAGGTTTCAGGAAATTAAATGTTTGACTTTTAAAATGGATGTTTATATGTTTTTAGTTTTCATTCAGAATCTGGAATACAATCCTGCATATTGTTTCTAAGTTTTAAAGCATGCATTGAGGTAAAGGCCTTGTTTAGAACCCCATTCGGGCCGGGTCTTTATAGAAGAGCAGCTATGAATCACGGAAATCCGGTAGTTGATATTGATGCACAAGAACTTCCAGTGAGGCCAGCTGCGAAGGCAGATTAGCAGTTAGTTAACCCTATTATGATGGAAAATAATAGGGATGGCGTGGTTCTAGCATATGCAGCACCTAATGTTGCTGATTTACACAGAGGAATGATAAGAGCAGACATTGGGGCAAGAACATTCGAATTCAAGCCAATGATGAATACGTTACTACAGTAAAAAGCACAGTTTCATGGTTTAGCGAACGAAGACCCACACACTCACTTACGGGAATTCATGAGTGTGTCTGATTCGTTCATTATTCCAGATGTTGAGCAAGACAAGTTGTGAATTCACCTGTTTCCTTACTCACTGCAAGGAAAAGAAAAAGATGGTTAGACAATGTGAGTGTGGAAAACATTACTTGGGAGGAATTGGCGAAGCGATTTTTGCTGAAGTATTTTCCACCCAAGAAATTGATGAAGCTTTGCGGAGATATCATGTCATTCAAGCAAGAACCAGACAAATCTCTTGCTGATGAGTGGGATCGATTTAAATCGATCGAGAGAAAGTGTCTACATAGTGGGATACCTCGCTGCGTTTAGTTGGAATACTTTTATAGAGGGTTGTCCGAGGCTGCCCAGTTGGTTTTAGATGCTTCAGCGAAGGGAGCCGTTTTATTGAAGGTTTATAAGAGGCAGTAGAGATCATAGAATGTGTAGCCCAAAACACCAGCCAATGGAAAAATGAGGCGAGAGGGTTAGGGTCAGCGAATGACTTAGGAGGCGATCCATTATTAAGACAACAGTTGGCGGAAATGAGTGAAATGTTACTCAAGCTTCAAAAGAAGAGTGATAGGGCAACAGTTCATAGCATGGAACCTATGCTGGAGTCCTGCGTGATGTGTGGCGAAGTGCACACATACGAGGAATGCCCACAAAACACTACTAAAGTAAGCTTCGCTAATGGTCAATCAGCTAACCGGCAAAACAACCCGTATTCCAATACTTACAATCCTGGATGGAGAAATCACCCAAACTTCTCATGGAGGGATCAAGGAAACACTGGATCCTCAGGTAATTCTAACTTCCCTAAGCAAATTAATCATTCGCAAGGTTTCCAAACCGCGAACAACCAACCGGGTCAGAATCCATTTTATTCAAGAAACATAGCACCCCAGAATAATGTTCCCCAATTCTCTAACAATGCTATGGAGAATATGTTGAAGGAGTTTATGGAGAACCAACAGGCAACAGTCAGGAATTTAGAAGTACAGATGGGGCAACTAGCAACAGAAATCAGACAGAGGCCTGCTGGAAAATTGCCCTTAGACACCGAGCCATCGCGAAGGGAAGGAAAAGAACAAGTAAAGGTAATTAAAACTAACGACTTGTTGTTCGTGCAGGAAAAAGATGACACACAATCCGTGCATAAAAGAAGTGGTGCCTATCGACTTCGTTCCTCCACCACCACCCTTCCCTCAAAGGCTCAAGAATAAGCAGAATGGCGAACAATTTGAGAAGTTCATGGACATTTTGAAAAGCAACACATTAATGTTCTGTTAATAGATGCACTACGCCAGATGCCAAACTACACGAAGTTTTTGAAAGAAGCATTATCAAAGAAGGGAAAGTTTGAAGAATTCAAGGTTGTTTCGCTGAATGAAAAATGCAGTGCGCTAGTATCAAGGAGCATTCCAGCCAAGGAAGCAGATCCAGGTGCATTTACAATCCCCATTTCAATTGGTGGAAGGCACGTGGGAAAAACACTATGCGACCTAGAAGCTAGCATTAACTTAATGCCATTGTCGGTATACAAGCAATTTGGATTAGAGCAAGTTCAACTCACCACGATGACAATCCAGCTCGCGGATAGATCAAGCGTGCAACCAGAAGGCAAAATTGAGGATGTCTTAGTCCAGGTAAACCAGTTAATTTTTCCTGCTGATTTTATAATATTAAATTATGATGCAGATAAGGATGTCCCCATTATTTTGGGTCGACCATTTCTAAAAACGGGGCGAACACTTGTGGACGTTTATGAGGGAACCATAATGCTGCGAATGAATAGAGAGGAGATTAAGTTCAAAATTTGCAACTCGATGAAATGCCCCGAGGAAAGCGAAGAATGTTCGAAAATGGATACCTTAGACGATACAGTCGACCAGCATGCAATGGAAATCGCGACCGCGAAATATGAAAGCGGAGAATTTCCAGGGGAATGTGAGGTAAGTGAACCTGTGAATTACGATTTGGACTCATTGAATTTCATTGACAGGTTAGATGTTATGATGAAACCATCAATCGAGGAGCCACCCACATTAGAACTGAAACCTTTGCCAGACCATTTGAAGTATGCATATCTTGGGGCAGGGAATACGTTGCCTATTGTCATATCGGCGACGTTAGCTCCAGCGAACGAACAATTGTTAGTAGAGATGCTAAAACAACATAAAAGGGCGATTGGGTGGACTCTGGCTGATCTTAAGGGAATCAGCCCATCATTTTGTATGCATAAAATTCAGTTAGAAGATGGCGGATTTAGGACAGTCGAGCATCAGCGAAGGTTGAATCGAGCGATGAAGGAGGTAGTGAAGAAGGAGGTTATTAAATGGCTGGATGTGGGCGTCAGTTATCCAATCGCTGACAGTAGATGGGTAAGCCCAGTACAATGTGTGCCGAAGAAGGGTGGAACTACAGTGGTTAAAAATGAGAATAATGAATTAATACCTATGCGAACAGTGACTGGCTGGCGTGTATGTATAGATTATTGGAAGCTGAATGCAGCCACCAAAAAGGATCATTTCCCACTACCATATATTGACCAGATGCTGGATAGAGTCGCTGGGAAAGAGTACTATTGGTTCCTGGATGGATACTCGGGTTATAATCAAATAACTATTGACCCTGAGGATCAAGAGAAAACTACATTTACATGTCCTTATGGCATATTCGCGTTTCGGCGAATGCCATTTGGATTATGTAATGCCCCAGCGACTTTTCAGCGATGTATGATGGCAATTTTTTCAGATATGATTGAAACAAGTGTTGATGTTTTCATGGAATAACTTCACGATTTTCGGTTCATCCTTCATGACTTGTCTCGAAAATTTGCGAAGAGTGTTGGAAAGATGCAAAGAGACAAATTTGGTTCTCAACTGGGAGAAGTGCCATTTCATGGTCAGCGAAGAAGTTGTTGAAAGCCTGGAAGAACCAAGCAACATCAAGGGAATTAGAAGTTTCCTTGGTCACGCGGGGTTCTATCGCCGTTTCATTAAGGATTTCTCCAAAATAGCAAAACCCTCGTGTGAATTGCTGGAACAAGATCGGGTATTTAGATTTGACAACCGATGCAAGGAGGCCTTTTTGAAATTGAAGGAAGCATTGTTATCAGCCCCAATTATCATCACTCCTGAATGGGATCAACCCTTTTTCCTAATGTGTGATGCTAGCGACTACGCAGTAGGAGCTATGCCGGGCCAAAAAAAAGACAAGTTGATTCATCCAATCTATTATGCAAGTAAAATGTTGAATGAAGCACATAAAAACTACACAACCACGGAGAAGGAATTTTTAGCAGTGGTGTTTGCGTTGGATAAATTTCGCTCTTATTTGCTTGGGGCAAAAATCACTCTGTTTTCTTATCATGCAACGATCAAATACTTGCTCAAAAAGATGGATGCAAAACCACGATTACTGAGATGGGTATTACTCCTACAGGAGTTTGATGTGGAGATCATAGATAAGAAGGGTTGCAAGAACGTAATTGCCGATCACCTTTCGCGAATTGAGAACGGAGAAGCAAAGAGCAACAACGAAATCGAAGAATCTTTCCCTGGAGAAGTTATTCAACATAGAGACCGTTGAGGAAGTTCCATGGTTTGCTGTCATAGCGAATTACTTAGCGAGTGGGATTATCCTTGAACATTTCAACTACCAACAACGGACCGCATGATGTGAAGAAGTATTTCTGAGATAAACCTGTAACGGCCCAGTTTTCCATTCCGGTTTCCCAGGTACTCTCGGTTCATAATTGGGGCAATCGGTTGGGCCGTTAGAGCTTTTTAACCTTTAAGGGTATTTTGGTCTTTTTGCTCCCCGGTCAGAGGTTGAGGATTTTCAGCGCTTCATGGTCATTTCGGCCTTCGTTGAGACTTGATTGATGTTGGTTGCAAGACCCAAGGAGTTTGGGTTAGTTGTTTAGAAGTTCGGAGGCATTCCGGTTAATAGCAAAATTAATAGGAAATTAGTTGGTCCATTGGGGTTTGAACCCTTGCCCTAAATGGTGAATTTGGAGTTTTAGAAAAGAGTTTTAGTTAAATAGAAAAGAATTTCTTTAGCCGGGACCAAAAAGAGAAAGCCTTGGGAAGGGAATTTTAGGTCTCCTAACCCTTTTAAAATAGGAAAAAGAAGGAAATTAGGGAAAACCCTCTTTGTTCCCTTGGTAGCCGCACTCACTCTCTCTCTCTCTCTCTCTCTCCTAAAACCGAGCCACCCACCGCACTGCACCCCACCACACCACACGCACACACCGCCGCTCGGCCCAGCCCACATGCGCGCGCACTGAGACCGCCGCACCAGCCGCTCGGCCCCTTGCCTCATCCGGCCGCTTGCCTCTCTGATCAGACACACCCGCCGCCAGACGCCTGGGCCGCCAGATCGCACCGAGCCTCGCCAGCAGAGACCACGACGCGCGCGCGCGCCGTCCCAGCCGAGCCCGCTCGCTCGTCGCGTCGCCTCCGTAGCCCCGATCGCGCGCGACACCTGCCCCCGCCGTCAGCGCTGCGCTGCGCGCGCGCCCGCTCCTGCGCGTCCGCTCGCCTTGTCGCGCGCCCGCTCCAATGTGTCCGCCTACCTTGCCGTGCGCCCAGCGCCCAGCGCCAGCGTCCTCGCGCTGCACCAAAGAAGCACCCAAACTCGCCCTTGCTGCCGAGAGCCCGTGTCCTCTCGGTTGGTAATTCTCGAGCCTTTTCCCTTTTAGATTTTTAAGCTGTTGGCTGCCGTATATTTATTTAGGATGCTTTTATTATGCCTAGGTTGCTCGGGTTCGTTATAAAGCTCGAGGGTCTTATTTGATTCGTGATAGCTATCTTCCATTTGTTTCCAAGTAAGGATTCCTTACCGTGGTTGTGTGGACCCTGCGATGCTTTCTTGATTGTGCCTTAAATGCATGTTTACTTTTATGAACATGATTAGTAGATAGGGCAGCTTGTGTTTGCAATCTTGCTAGCATGTTGGCTTGTTTGTACATGTTAGTGCCATGCTAGGATTGTTCTTCCAGCATGCTTGAGATTCCTGCTTTAAGTTCGTAGTATCGTGCTAGGTTATGTATGTTTGATGATTATTATATACGTTAGCCAGAATCATTTACTCAGACTCTAGCTAGTGTAGTAGGGTTGTCATCATCTAGAGGTCGAGAGCGGACATAACGTACCTTGTCCCCCCACCGGTCGGGAGTAGAGTGAAGCATAACGTACATTTCTTTCCCCGCAGCCAATGAGGAATTAGCTACCTCATTGGCATAAGCCTAGTTTGTAGCCTGCTAGAGCGGAACCCTGCCAATGGTGCAAGCCTACCTTGGCTGGTTCTTAGCTTCGTGTCGGTGGTACAGGTGCCGCACGAGATGAGTGTCGAGGGCCTCGTGACTCATCTGCGTTGGTGACACCGCTCCCGAGTCTTAGGCATGCGCACACGGCCCGCGTAGTTTGTACTTAGGCCCCACATTTACGTCGGTTGCGAGAGCAGCCGGTGTGCGCAAGACACGCTTTAGTCGCCGGTTCGGAGAGCTCCCCGGGCTAATGTTCGTGAGTACACAGTTCCTTCCGAGTTTAGAGCGGACTTCGGGTACTCTCCGATAGTCCAGATTTATAAGCGAGGGTAAGAGGCCCTTGAGGACACCCATTGGGATTGGCTCTTGAGCTAATCAATTGGTCGAGGGAGAAAGACCCTCGAGGGTGTCGGACATCTTTGGGATCGGTTTTTGAGCTGATCAATTGGCCGAGGGAGAAAGACCCTCGGAGATGTCCCGGTATTGGTTATGAGAACCAATCATTAGGTCGGAGGTAGGAGACTTCCGAGGACTCCGGATTTGCCTTGTGAGCTCGTTGAGCTGAGATCCTTGTTGATAACTGTTTGCATGTGTACTAGGTTGCTAGATGATTGATTGCATCGATCGCGTCCCCGGTCGGGGATTCTTACCGAGTATGTTTATACTCACCCTTATTGTGGTTTCTTCCACAAGTAACTTGGGACAAAGACCGAGGCGGCTAGCGGAGGGAGCTGGGAGATCATGGATCTTCTTGACGATTCATGCGTGTCTTATTTTTTACTATTTTTGATTTCAAAGCATGTAGTTGGACTTGGGTCCGTAGGGAAAACTTATGAATTGAACTATTTTATGTTTTTAAGGAAAATCTTGACCGATACCATCGTTTTTAATTTGAATGGTTCGTTTTTAATGAATGTTTACTTTGTTTTTAATGTTTTCTACTTTTATATTTGAAAAGTTTTACAAACCGACCCTGGCTGGGTCCTTTTATGCTTTTCACTTGCATGCTGAGTAAAGATCTAGGTTTAGTCCCGTTTTGGGTTGGGTCTTTACAGGTTGGTATAAGAGCGCAGAGTCATAGATTCGTAAACTAACCTCGTTTGTAGGTTGTGTTCCCATGATCTCCAAAGACTCCACGGCCTTGAGTTTGTCTAAGTTCAATAAGCTAAGGGTTTTGTTTACGATACTATATGCAAGTACACATGTGTTATCTTTGTTGGCAGAGAAAGTCCGAGCGTGGACTAACCCGTTGTGGTTTCGTGTAGATCGCCAAGATGCGGTTACACGCTTGATGGAGCAGTCCGTCTCGAATCGCAAAAGAGATGCCGCAGAGCCAGCAGCCGTGGTATATCGAGCTCAGAGGCGCCCGTGGCACCAGAGGCTAACTTGCCCAAAGAAGGGGTGGAGGCGCTATGCCTCAAGGTGCAGCTCAGGAGGAGATATTTACGCTATGAGAGATATGATGATGGGCCTAATGAGCGAGCAGAGTCGAGACTCGAGCACGGCTAGCAGCGTAGAGAGAGGAGTCTAGGGCACAGATAGCCCGATTGACACAGCTCATGCAAAGAGCACCCCAGCAGCTCTTGTACCCAAAGCAGCTCAATAGCCCCCAGTGAGCTCCGGTAGCTCAACTGGAGGGGCAGGGTCATCAGGACCAGTCAGACTCACTTGATAGTGCAGAGGGAGCTGCTGAGTTTGGCAAGTGGTTGAAAGATTTCACCAAGTGGAAGCCGAGGGAATTTGATGCTTCAGAGAACCCACTTGTGGCGATCGGTGGTTGGCAAGAATGGAGTACATCTTTAGAGTTATGGGATGCCCAGATGTACAGAGGCCGAGATGTGCGGCCCATGTTCTCTCTAACACGGTGAGTGGCGGTGGGAGTCCACAGATAGAGCTAGACCGGTGGGTCTTCTCCACCCACTGGGAGTTCTTTAGAACGAAGTTCAGAGCTAAGTATGTTAATGACGAGGCTCGGCAGGAGATGGCAGAGGCCTTCTCGAATCAAACAGGATCGAGATAGTATCTTCGCCATAAAAGAAGTTCTCTCGAGTACGGCTACTTTGCCCGAGCTGAGCTCATTGCCACTGAGGAGCTTAAGACTAAGAAGTTTATTTGTGGGCTGAGGAAGGAGGTTGCTCAGGATGTTCGAGCACTCGCTCCTGAGAGTTATGACCGAGCAGTGGAGTTGGCCACGATTTATAATCCGAAGTATCGCCCGGTAGCAGATTCTGTTGCTCAGCTCATCCATTCGGCAAAGATGCTCAAAGATATTCCAGAGAGAAGAGGAAGTGCGGGACTTCTAGTGGTTTCCGCTCAGTGTCAAGATACTCGCCGCGCAGGCCGTCTAGAGGTCGAGATCGGCGCCGACCACAGTGGTAGAGCTCGGGATCGCCCAGGGGGGGCCAAGCGGCCATTTCAAGTGCAACAAGTGCAGAAAGACACACTTTGGTTTGTGTGGAGCATCGCCCCGTGCTTGCTACAGATGTGGCAAGGAAGGGCATTTGGCCGATTCTACACTCGGGATTTAGCAAAGAAGCAGGACCGGCCCAACAAAGAGGGGGGCGGGTGTTTGCCACCACTCGCCAAGAGGCGGAGCGCATCGATGATGCGATTCTGAGTACGCTGCTTGTCTTACAACATTATGCATTTGTATTGTTTGATTCGGGTTCGACCCATTCCTTTGTTTCTGATGCATTCGTTAGACAAGCTTGTGTGGAACTCGAACCTCTAGGGTTTGAGCTGTGTGTTGCCACCCTCGGGTGTGAGTATGTTAGCTAGCATGAGAGAGTTAAGCATGGCGGATCTGAGATATCGATGAGATTTTAGAGGCTACCCTCATAGTTCTCGTCTATGAGGGGTTTCGATGTGATCCTCGGTATGGATTGGTTGGCAGATAACCACGCATTGATAGACTGCCGCCGGAAAGAAGTGGTGTTTAGGCCGCCTCAGAAGGCGAGCTTCAAGTTTTGCGGTGTCCAGGGCGGAACTTGCCCGCCATTGATCTTAGCAGTGAAAGACCATAGATTGTTAGCTCGAGGAGCTTGGGGCTTCTTGGCAAAGCTGTCAGGAGATAGTAGTACTGCGTTGACTGTTGACATGGTCCCCGTGGTGCAAGAGTTTGCGAGATGTTTTCCCTGAAGAGTTCTGGGTTTACCCCAAGCGGGAGTTAGACTTCACCATCAGTGGAGCAGGACTCTTCCCATTTCTAAAGCCCCGTATCGTATGGCGCCAGCTGAGTTAAAAGAGCTCAAAGTGCAGTTGCAAGAGTTGTTGGATCGAGGTTTCATCCGACCGAGTGTGTCCCCGTGGGGAGCACCTGTCCTGTTTGTTAAGAAGAAGGATGGATCCATGCGTTTGTGTATAGACTACAGAGAGCTGAATAAAGTCACGGTGAAGAATAAGTATCCCCTGCCGCGTATTGATGATCTGTTCGATCAGCTTTAGGGAGCCTCAGTGTTTTCTAAGATTGATTTGAGGTCAGGGTACCATCAACTGAGGATCCGAGATGCAGATATCCCGAAGACCGCGTTCAGATCGAGGTATGGTCATTATGAGTTCGTGGTCATGTCTTTTGGACTAACGAACGCCCCTGCAGCGTTTATGGACATGATGGACAGAGTGTTCAAGGCATTCTTGGACAACTTTGTCATCGTATTCATAGACGACATTTTGATTTATTCCAGAACAAAGGAGGACCATGCTTCGCATTTGAGGCAAGTTTTGACAGCATTGCGAGAGAACCAGTTGTTCGCAAAGTTCTCTAAGTGTGAATTCTGGCTAGAGAGAGTAGCCTTCCTTGGGCATATAGTGTCGGCAGATGGTGTAGCGGTGGACCCCGCAAAGATAGAGGCAGTTAGCTCGTGGGCGAGACCGATGATGGTCGCCGAGATACGCAGACTTTCGGGACTAGCGAGTTATTACCTGGCGTTTCGTGAAAGACTTTTCGCTAAGGCAAAGCACCCCTAACCCGTCGACAAATAAGGGTGTTGACTTTGTTTGGGATGCTAGATGTGAGGAAAGTTTTGCCCGGCTTAAGCTCGGTTTGACGACAAAGACTGTGTTGGCGATTCGGAAGGAACAGGAGGTTTCGTAGTTTATAGTGATGCTTCCAAGTATGGTTTAGGGTGTGTGTTGATGCGGCATGGGAAGGTGATAGCTTATGCTTCCTGCATTGAAGCCTTATGAGAAGAACTATCCAACTCATGATATGGAGTTGGCTGCAGTTGTTTTTGCCCTAAAGATTTGGAGGCACTACTTATATGGTGAGAGGATTCAGTTGTTCACGGACCACCAGAGCCTCAAATATTTCTTCACTCAGAAGGAGTTGAACATGAGGCAGAGGAGGTGGCTCGAGTTAGTAAAGAACTACGACTGTGAGATCTTGTATCATCCCGGAAAAGCCAACGTTGTGGCTGATGCGCTGAGTAGGAAGACGTCGCATTCAGCAGCTTTGCTGAGCTCCCAAGTTGAGTTGCGGAAAGAGCTTGAGCGTCACCAGTATCATGATTTTGTTGGGAGAGGTTACCGCCAGTGGTAGCCCGGCCTATCAGTTCAGCCGTCGCTTAAGCAGAGGATCATCGACAGCTAGTTGAGTGATCCCAAGTTAAAGAGATTGCTCGAGAGAGTTGAGGCTGATGGCGATTTCGACTTTGTTGTGGCACCAGACGGAGACTTGAGATACAGAGGTCGGTTGTGCGTCCCAAACGACGCAGGGATTCGAGCCGAGTTGCTCATCGAGGCACATAGTTCCCCTTTCACTTGGCACCCAGGAGGTACCAAGATGTATCAGGACCTCAAGCAGGCGTTTTGGTGGATGGGCATGAAGCGGGATATAGCGGAGTTTGTTAGCCAGTGTCTCACTTGTGAGCAAGTGAAGGCTCCCAGGCAGAAGCCTGCAGGTTTATTGCAGCCATTAAGTGTTCCACAGTGGAAGTGGGACGATATTTCGATGGATTATATCTTTGGGTTGCCGAGGACAGCGAGAGGGTTTACTCAGATCTGGGTAGTAGTGGACCGGCAGACTAAGAGTGCACACTTTATTCCCGGGAGGATTAGTTATACCGTGGAACAGTGGGCACAGTTATTCCTAGAGCAGATTGTGCGGTACCATGGGGTACCCTCGAAGATAGTGTCAGATCGGGATTCTCGGTTCACATCTCGCTTCTGGAGAGCGCTCCATAAGGGTTTGGGAATTGAGTGCAGCTTCAGCACTGCCTTCCACCCTCAAACCGATGGTCAGACTGAGAGGGTGAATCAGATTCTGGAAGATATGTTGAGAGCCTGTGTTTTGGATTTTCCAAGCAGTTGGGACCAAGACTGTATTTGATGGAGTTCGCTACAACAACAACGGCTAAAGCGACTATTCGAGATGGCCCCATTCGAGGCGTTGTATGGTAAGCGTTGCAGATCCCCAGTGTTCTGGGAGGAGGTCGGTGATAGCAGGTTTTGGGACCCGAGTTGCTTCAGATGACGAACGACGCAGTGCAGAAGATCAGGGCTCGCATGTTGACAGCACAAAGTAGGTAGAAAAGTTACGCCGATGTGAGGCGTAGGGGTTTGGAGTTCGAGGTGGGTCAACATGTTTTTCTGAAGGTAACACATATGCGTGGGATGTTAAGGTTTGGAAAGCGAGGCAAGTTGAGCCGCAGGTTTGTAGGGCCTTTTGAGATCCTTGAGCGGATCGGAGCAGTGGCCTATCCGTTAGCTTTACCCCCGTCCTTAGCGACGGTGCATAATGTGTTCCACGTTTCGATGCTGAGAAAGTACGTGGCAGATCCGACGCATGTGCTAGAGCATGAGCCCTTAGAGTTGAGTAAAGATTTATCCTTCGAGGAGAAGCCCGTGCAGATTTTGGCTTATGAGCGCAAGGTATTGCGCAACCGGGAGATAAGTTTAGTAAAGGTTCTTTGGAGGCATCAGAGGGTAGAGGAAGCGACGTGGGAGCCAGAGGATGAGATGAGGACTCATTACCCGGAGCTGTTCCAGTCTTAGGACTTTCGGGGACGAAAGTCTTTTAAGGAGGGAGTATTGTAACGGCCCAATTTTCCATTCCGGTTTCCTGTGTACTCGGTTGCCGTAATTTGGGCAATCGGTTGGGCCGTTAGAGCTTTTTAACCTTTAAGGGTATTTTGGTATTTTTGCTCCCCGGTCAGAGGTTGAGGATTTTCAGGGCTTCAGGGTCATTTCGGCCTTCGTTGAGACTTGATTGATGTTGGTTGCAAGACCCAAGGAGTTTGGGTTAGTTGTTTAGAAGTTCGGAGGCATTCCGGTTAATAGCAAAATTAATTGGAAATTAGTTGGTCCATTGGGGTTTGAACCCTTGCCCTAAATGGTGAATTTGGAGTTTTAGAAAAGAGTTTTAGTTAAAAGAAAAGAATTTCTTTTTAGTGGGACCCGCAAGAGAAAGCCTTGGGAAGGGAATTTTAGGTCTCCTAACCCTTTTAAAATAGGAAAAAGAAGGAAATTAGGGAAAACCCTCTTTGTTCCCTTGGTAGCCGCACACACTCTCTCTCTCTCTCTCTCTTAAAGCCGAGCCACCCTAACCCAGCTGCACCACCCAGCCGAGCCACCCCAGCCACATCGCACCACACACGCGCTCGGCCACGGCCACTGCGCGCGCACTGCAGACCGCACCAAAGCCGCTCAGCCCTCTTGCCTCGCCCCCGCCGCCGCTCGTCTGCGATCCAGACACCCCACCGTCGCACGCCCAAAGACCGCCGACGTCGCCGCGGCCGCCAGCGCCGCAGATCGCACCGAACCTCGCCAGACCCGACACTCACTCACTCACCGGTAGCATTGTCACGGCCGAGCCCGCCGCCTCGCTCGCGCGTCACCTCCGCAGCCCGATCGCTTCACACACACGCCGCCCCGCCGCCCAGACGACGCTGTGCGCCGCGCGCGCCGCGCTGCGCGTCCGCCGCCTTGCGCGCGCGCTCCAGCAGTGTGTCCGCCGCTTTTGCGCGTGGCGCCCGCGCAGCGTCTCTGCCGCACCAAAGGCACCCAAACGCCCCTTGCTGCCGAGAGCCCGTGTCCTCTCGGTTGGTAATTCTCGAGCCTTTTCCCTTTTAGATTTTTAAGCTGCTGGCTGCCGTATATTTATTTAGGATGCTTTTATTATGCCTAGGTTGCTCGGGTTCGATATAAAGCTCGAGGGTCTTATTTGATTCGTGATAGCTATCTTCCACTTGTTTCCAGGTAAGGATTCCTTACCGTGGTTGTGTGGACCCTGCGATGCTTTCTTGATTGTGCCTTAAATGCATGTTTACTTTTATGAACATGATTAGTAGATAGGGCAGCTTGTGTTTGCAATCTTGCTAGCATGTTTGCTTGTTTGTACATGTTAGTGCCATGCTAGGATTGTTCTTCCAGCATGCTTGAGATTCCTGCTTTAAGTTCGTAGTATCGTGCTAGGTTATGTATGTTTGATGATTATTATGTACGTTAGCCAGGAATCATTTACTCTGTACTCTAGCTAGTGTAGTAGGGTTGTCATCATCTAGAGGCTGAGAGCGGACATAACGTACCTTGTCCCCACCGGTCGGGAGTTGAGTGAAGCATAACGTACATTGCTTTCCCCCGGCAGCCAATGAGGAATTAGCTACCTCATTGGCATAAGCCTAGTTTGTAGCCTGCTAGAGCGGAACCCTGCCAATGGTGCAAGCCTACCTTGGCCGGTTCTTAGCTTCAGGTCGGTGGTACAGGCTGCACAGATGAGTGTCGAGGGCCTCGCACTACTGTGTTCAGTGACACCGCTTCCGAGTCTTAGGCATGCGTACCTGGCCCGCGTAGTTTGTACTTAGGCCCCCACATTTACGTCGGTTGCAGTAGCATGCGGTGTGCGCGCACACGCTTTAGTCGCCGGTTCGGAGAGCTCCCCCAGGCTAATGTTCGTGAGTACACCAGTTCCTTCCAGTTTAGAGCGGACTTGGGTACTCTCCGATAGTCAGTTATAAGCGAGGGTAAGAGGCCCTTGAGAACACCCATTGGGATTGGCTCTTGAGCTAATCAATTGGTCGAGGGTGTCGGACATCTATGGGATCGGTTTTTGAGCTGATCAATTGGCCGAGGGAGAAAGACCCTCGGAGATGTCCCGGGATTGGTTATGAGAACCAATCATTAGGTCGGAGGTAGGAGACTTCCTAGGACTCCGAATTTGCCTTGTGAGCTCGTTGAGCTGAGATCCTTGTTGATAACTGTTTGCATGTGTACTAGGTTGCTAGATGATTGATTGCATCATATCGTACCCCGGTCGGGGATTCTTACTGAGTATGTTTATACTCACCCTTATTGTGGTTTCTTCCACAGGTAACTTGGGACAGCACCGAGGCGGCTAGCGAAGGGAGCTGGGAGATCATGGATGCTGCTGACACTCTGTCGTGTCTTATTTTACTGTTTTTGATTTCAGCATGTAGTTGGACTTGGGTCCGTAGGGAAAACTTATGAATTGAACTATTTTATGTTTTTAAGGAAAGTACTGATCAGTCACTGTTTTTAATTTGAATGGTTCGTTTTTGCCTAATGAATGTTTACTTTGTTTTTAATGTTTTCCACTCTTATATTTGAAAAGTTTTACAAACCGACCCTGGCTGGGTCCTTTTATGCTTTTCACTTGCATGCTGAGTATAGATCTAGGTTTAGTCCCGTTTTCGGGTTGGGTCTTTACAAAACCTTACTTGTATAAACAATGAACTGATAATATTATTCGCAGGTGTGTGTCACAGAGCGAAGTGAAAGAGATCATTGTGGAATGCCATGCTGGAGCATATGCGGGACATTATGGCGGAGCAAAAACAATAGCTAAGGTATTTCAAATTGGGTACTTTTGGCCCTCCATTTTTAAATATGCATATGATTTGGTTAAAACATGCGATCAATGTCAACGGCTAGGTAATATCAATAAAAGGGATGAAATGCCATTGAAATATATTCTAGAAGTAAAAAATATTTATGTTTGGGGAATAGACTTTATGGGTCCATTCCCGAATTCGGATGGAAACACATATATATTGGTTGCAGTCGATTATGTATCAAAATGGGTAGAAGAAATCGCTTGCGCGAAAAATGATTCAAAAGCTGTTATTAAATTTCTACATAAGAATATTTTCACTCGTTTTGGTACTCCATGCGCTTTAATTAGCGATCGAGGAACTCATTTTATTAATCGTGCTTTAACCTCAGTGTTGCAGAAGTATAACATTCGCCACAAGATCGCAACTGCGCATCATCCGCAAACCAATGGTCAAGCGGAAGTCGCGAATCGCGAAATTAAGTGAATTTTAGAAAAATTAGTGAGTCCCAATAGAAAGGACTGGGCAGTGAAATTAGATGATGCACTTTGGGTCTATAGAACAACACATAAAACACCACTTGGAATGTCACTATTTCGCTTGGTATTTGGAAAGGCATGTCATCTACCCTTAGAGTTGGAATACAGAGCTTATTGGGCCACTACAGAATTGAATGTGGAGTCAGCGGGAATAGGGCCTACAAGAAAACTCCAGTTGTTAGAGCTTGAAGAGCTAAGGGAGTTTGCGTATGAGAATGCCAAGCTCTACAAGGAAAAAACAAAATGATGGCACGATGAGCGCATTAAGCAAAAACAGTTTGTACCAGGACAAAGGGTTTTACTTTTTAATTCGAGATTCAAATTATTTCCGGGAAAACTGAAATCTAAATGGTGTGGCCCTTTTGTAGTGGTGCAGGTACATCAGAATGGAGCTGTGGTAGTGTGGAATGAATCAGATAACTCGGAGTTCACAGCCAATGGACATCGACTTAAACACTACTATGGTGAGGAATAGCGAACTACAGATTTCTCTCAGCTCATTGACAATTGAAACAGGAAGGTGGAATGCAGCGAACGGTATGAAAGTGTAATTGTTTTCGCGTGCATTCAAGATTTTCTTTTTGTTGTACATAAGTTAGTTGTTATTTTTACTTGGTTTTTTTTTTTTAGCATAACTCTAGTTAGCGAATGCGAATAAGAGTTACTACATCCCGAACCTAACATGTGTAAGGAAGATCGAATATCTAACGGTGAGAAACTCGGGAGAACCAGATGGCGGTTCGAATTTGGGAAGGAAAAACGAATTGGAGAGTCCTATAAAAACCCCAACCCATTTCTTTTCATTTTCTTTTACGCTTTCGAACATTTTTTATCCTCCCTTTTTTTTACTCTCGATTTTCACAGCACACCCTTAAGTAGCCATGTCGAAGTTCCCAACCCAAACTCCCAAACTTAGGCTTACCGAAATCGGCACTTCTTCAGGGAAGCAAGCAACAAAAGAAGCCAGTGGGTCCAAGCATAAATGGATCAAGTTGAGGAAGTAACCGGAAGTGCGAGAAGAACGCATAACGGAGATTCCAAGACCCACTTTGGCAGAAGGGGTGGCAGCCCAAATCATTCAGCCAACATATGAGGAGTTGGCTGCCACGGTGCGAGCCCTCGAAGAGAAACTGCAGAGGAAGAAAGAAGTCGCTATGGAGAGATCGGATCGCCGGAAGCGAAGAAAATTGATGGGGCTAGCCTCTAAGGATTCGATGGAAGCGAATCCTATTGCTGAAATCGCTGAGAAGGCGAGCGAAGGTCAGGAAAACCCTAACCGCATTGTAGAAGAATTTGAATATGATCAGCGAAGAACGCCGTCCCAGCAAGATCGACTGGTAGGAAACTCAGAAGGGTTGCTAGCAATGCTAACCCTAAGTGCGGAGGGAGGCGAACCACGAGTCCGAACGCCTCCAGCGAATGCACCGGGGGATGAATTGAACATTGCTCAGGCATTAGAACAGAGTGTGCCAGTAAACTCCCCGAGTGATTTGCACAGTTTTGGTCTGAATTCGCTGTCGGAAGAAGAATTTGTCGCGAATACACCAGAGGAAGTTCGCGTCAGCCAAGCTTCGCCGGCCGACATCGTTCAAGGGTCAGATGCGATGCTATCGCAAGACATCAAAGTCATGTTGAATGAAGATAGTCCGGAGGAACGAGGACTGGATGCATCTTGCGAATGAGGAAGAGCCTGCGGTTATGCCTTCGGCGGAGCCTGAGACCATAATCACACGCAACTCCGCGAATGAAGAACAACGTAGACAACCAACTCCTCCCCCAATGCAGCCATCTAGGACAAAGGCTGGGAAATGGAACACTCTCTGGCAAGACGAGGTGAAATTTCTTGCTGGCAATCATAACCGGATTGAAGCAAGTAAAATCCAGTTCCTAGCGAAGCGAGTGTTGTCTGAACAAGGCTTGGAGGAAGATTTAAGCAAATATCCTCCATCCGTCAAGCATAAAATTGAACAGCGAAGCTGGGAGGAGTTTTGTATCCCTTGGGAGGAAGCGAGAATCGAATGGACCATTGAATTCTTTGCAGGCATCCTCAATCGCGATTCAAGAATATCTTTCGTTCAAGGGCGAAAAATTGATTGGAGCTCAGCAGCGTGGAATAAACTCTTCGGCCTGCCAGACGAGGAGTCTGATTATGACATTCTGACCCAAACATGCACCCAAGATGATTTAGATGACTGTCTAGCGACAATCGAAAGCGAGGGAGCGAAATGGGATGTTGGGCTGAAGTTCGTGAAGTTTTTGGCCAACGATTTGAACGCAGAAGCAAAATTCTAGGCTTCTTTCATCAAATCGAGTCTCATGCCAACAACACACGATTCCACGCTGACTCAGGATCTCGCGTTGATCATTTATTCAATCATGGCTGGGCATTCAATCAATGTGGGCAAAATCATTGAAGAGGAGATTCATCTCTGGGTTGGAGGTGGAAAGAAGGCGAGCAGGATAAGTTTTCCTCACTCGATCTCCGCATTGTGTGCCCTCCAAGGGGTGAAGAGGAGATCGAGCAACAAAAATTTTCCTCGCCGCAAACCCATACCCCCCGCGAAGAACCCAAATTTTTGCCAACCTCGTCAAACAGAGCAACGTGCACATCCCACTACCACCAACTCACCGGACCTCAACGAAGTGCTACCCATCCAGAAATCCATCTTGGCCGAGCAGCAAGATGCGAAAGATAGCCAAGTTGCTTTCTACAAGTACTTTTCAGTTCGCGACAAAGCAATCTAACGTTTTTTCGACCAAATTGATGAAGGACCGCATCTTCCTGCTTTTCCAAATTGGATTCTAAAACGTAGGCCAGTAGATGGTGAGGAGAGTAGTGAGTGAAATTGTAATTACCAAATTTTCTTAGTTTTGTATATCGCGAAATTTCATTAATATAACCCATGTTTGATCAAGTTCTTCTGCAGTCCTTGTTTTGTTTTTTTTCTTGTGCAGTTGTTTCTTTCACTTTACATAAACCCATGTGAATGCACCCTCCTCTACTCTATTACCTGTTTACGGTAGCAAAGCGTCCTCGTTCTTTCCTTTCACTTTGCTTCTTTGAACTGACTTTGTTGAATCGCGAAAAGCGGAGTTGTAATATGTTAACTAACGTGCTTATGTTTCTTTTGTAACATGTTTGTATCTGATGCTGTGTTTAGTGAAATTCTGGGAGATCATGTTTTCAACTAATGGGTGATTAGCTCGATGGTTCGCTCAAGTAAGACTTGCGACTTAGTTGAGTAGTCATGTCGTGTACTTGTGCGTTTGTTTCTTTGGGACAATGAAACTTTCAAGTGTGGGAAGGGGGGGTGAGCGCAGCAGCTTGCCAACGAATTAGTTCACTACTTCCTAAAAATAGTTCATTAGCCGTTCAAGCCAAGTTAAAAAAAAAAAAAAAAAAACTTGGTTCGAGAAATATTGAGAGGCGAAGCGAGTCAAAGGGCTAGTAGCCCAAGTTTGGAGTCTTCCCGTTACAACATAATCTTCTAGGTTTGTTCCAATATTGCGTACCCATTATTATTTCTTATTCGATAGTGGAACAGACTCGCGAAGACCTTAAACAGACCAAGACTCCATGAACTATAAAAGGAGAGTACTCGTTTCGACAAAAGGGGAGAAGCATAAAAGCATACAAAAAGCTAATTCCGGGCAAAATAGCAAATGAGGATCCACGGTCACGATATCGCGAACTGAGTTCCAAGTCTAGCTTGTCAGAATTATATAGAGCTCATTCGCGAACTGGAATTCGCGATCCCTACAAAACTAACCACATGGGCAAGGACGCAAACAGGTACGAGAAAATCTTATCCATGTTGTTCATATATTATGATTTGGCCTTGAGCATTAACCATTGGCATTTTTTAGTTGAAGTTAAGTTAAGAATTGACGACAATTTGATTACTCGAGACGCGTAATAGTTCAAGTGTGGGGGTGTGATAACTCCCGAAACAATTGAGAGTTAGTGGGCAAGAGGAGTTTTGAAGAATTAGGGCAAAGGGTTGGTGATACGCGAACAAACATAAGCAAAGGCGAACAGCAAACAAAGTTCGCCAACATAACAGGTAGCCAACTGCGAACGCGAAAAGATGTTGGCAAGACATACAAATTGGAGAACACCAAGGAACCAGCCAAACCACGATTACACGTCAAGCGGAAAATACGGGCCACTGATAGATCGTGGGAACGACAGCAAGAAGTTCGGATACCGCGAGCATGCCTTTAAAAGCTGGAGAAGATCGAAGTTGAGGGAGTGGATTCTATGAGGAAAAATGAGTGCTTATACGGAGATCAAGCCGGAACGTGAGCTAGAGCTCCGAGAAGTTGAAGAATTCCATTCAGCCTTCGTATCAACCCTAGTTATCCTCAGGGGTTAACTCTTTTTAGTATTCGTATAGTTGTTTTCGTTAACTCAGCATTGTTATTACTGTTTATTTATCGTTTGTTTGAACTTTGGATCGATTTATAAAGTTATTAATTTTTTCATTGTTAGCTCTGTAGTTCGTTTTTATTTCGCTTGAAGCAAATTACAAGTTATACTTCGGGAAGTTATTAAAAGTGGTTTAGATACAAGTTAGGTTTCCGAGAAGAGCTATAGTCGAGGAATTTGAGAGAATAAATCGACATCTTGTATAACTGCCTTAAGTTTTGTCAAGTTAGCACTTGCAATTCACGCATACTTAGAGATAAGGGGCATTAAGGTGTTAAACGGGTAATTCGCTACTTCGAGAGAATTGTGTTTTACTCGTTCGCTTAGAACTAATCAGCGAAAGTGAACTGTTAGGAATCCATATTATTACATTGTTACGATTGTTAAGCATTTAATCAAAACCCCATCTTTTCTACTTGTTACCTTGACTCGTACTTAGTATTTTAATAAGTAAACTACAATTCCCTGTGGAGGCGACTTTAATTTATACTACAACTAAACTGTGTACACTTGCACGCTGTCGAGAGTAAACACACTTTGCTAACTTAGAGGTTCGCGAGAGCGAACTCAACATCTATTGACTATTGTTTCCCATTGTGTTCACTGTTTCGCAAACAATAAGTCCGCGTATACACACATAAATTTACCTTCACAAGAACTGACATAGATTAGCTTGAATGTTAAAAACTACTTCTATAAAACTAAAATGTGTAAACTATAGAAAACCCCCATCAACGGCGCCAAAAACTTGTTGTGTGCAAATTAGTGAAGTATTGTTACGCTTAATGGTTGCGTCGAAAAATAAATGAAATATAATCTTACTTTCTTCATTATTCCAAACTTCAATTGTGCAAGTGCACACAACCTCATTGTAAGAAGTTTTAAATAAGTAAATATCGTCTCCACATGGATTTTATGTGTATCCATTTTTAGGTTTTAATGTAAGAGTCAAAATGATGGTTAAAGATTTTGATAGTGCTAAACTAAGTTGTTGAAAATAATTAGTTAAAGTGAATGAGAGAATGAATGTTAATAGAATTTAACTAACATCGGAAGGAAATTAATATTTTCAAATATTTCACTGCTGCGATGAGGTATTTCGGTGAAATGCAAGTTACTATCTACTCTAACTTAGGCTTTTTTCGCACTTTTGCATTTTAGTTATCCATAGAGCGAATAACAATAGTACAACCTTATCTCTAAGTATTGTTTAAATTGTAAGTGAATACTTAACAAACCTAGTGTTATAACATGCGAGATCGCATTATTGATTTTCTCGAAAGCGAATAAAGTTAATACAAATGGTTGGTCAGATGAAATGTAATTGGATTTTAACTTAGCATGCATTTATAACTTAGCACCTCTCTACCTCATTTTCTTTAGCGACTATTCTACTTTCCTAATTCCTTTCGACAATGAAATTAGTTACTAATTATGCAATAGAATCTAGACACAACAAATGATTTAATAAAAATCTTGAATGAAATCAGAAGAAAAAAAAACTACAAAAGTTTACAAAAGTCACTGAACTGAGTGAGTAAAATAAACAAGTAAAAGACAAGTCGAGAGGTGATATCACTAAAAAATAGCACTATTTAGGCCTCTAAAATTGCGCATTATATGAAAAAGGGAAAATATGTGAATAGTATAATAAGTTATTTCAGCGCAAATAGTCACATTATCCGGTCATGTATGCCAACAACATCGCATAATGAAATCTTTGTTATAAACGACATTTGAGCTACAAAATGCACACATAAGTGCAGAAATAAGGATGTTAAGCATAAAAATGCTGATGTATCCTATGTTCGCAGGAAGCCGTTGCAAGGAAGGAACAGCTGAGTCGTCAGAACAGAAAAAGAAAGGGATGATTGGCAATCAATCACAAAATCAAAGGAACCGAGAAGGAAACAATAGGCGAGGAGAATATTCCAGCAGGACGTGGTCGACAAGAAACCTTGGACGACTATAAATAGAAGACGAATCGAAGAAGAAAGGTGTGCCAATTCAGAGAGGAAACTACCGATTGATGAGCGTCTGAGATGTCTGGGTCTTACTAGAGATCCCGGCGGGCTCTATTCATCTGTAGACCTTGAAGAGTTGCGTACCAACGCGGTGTCGTAAACGAAGACGTCATTAGCAACAATGGCGATGGATTTTGATACACCATAGATAGAGACTGTAGTAGTTTATCATTTCATTTGCATTTTGTACTTTGTTTTACTACTTCAATTGCATTCTATTTCATTGTCTTATGTATAATCATTGCTTTCTTGAAATAAATCTACAAGTTCTTTGTTCCAGAATTGATCTCATGTAACTTTTTATGCATGATTTAATTTTAAGAAGGTGAGAAAGTTAAGTAATCTGGCAATTAATTTAAAGATCAAGTTAAGGGGGGGAAAAGAATAAGAACGACGGTTGTTTTAATTACTCAAGTCAACTGACCATCCACTCGAGAGTGCTTAGCATTGATCTTGGAAAAGAGGATGCTAAGGGTTTAACCTCACCATAATCACTAGGTAATGCTTAGTCTTAAGTACTTTTTAGAGGGAAGTTAGGAATAACCATCTTACTAGCTGCATATGCAAGGCTTGTGCTTAAAAGCAAACCTTCGGGCTCTGTACTTACAGGTTGCAGTCAAGTACTCCGAGTGGGGACTTGAAGTTTAGTCCAGTATGTATTCATTTTCTCACGACAACTTAACTTACTTTGAATTAGTTGTTATTACGATTCTTCCTGTAATAGTCAGTGATATAAACTTAAGAAGAATGTTTGATTTGGGTTAGGATGTGCATAAGTGTGGGTGGTTGAATTTATAATGTTGTAAAGAAACTAAGTGTGCATCGCCTTGCTACCCACGTATGCTAGCCTCCAACTAACTCGAAAGAGGACCCTAGCGAAAGACCTAGCAAGTTACGTTAGAATTGTGCGAAGTCTCTTCGTGCTACGCAATGGGAGTTAAAGATTAACCTCACTAACGCATGCGAAACTCGGAGCCTAATCTTGTGGAACTACATCAGAAGATGAGTTTTGCATCCATAAATGCGGAAGCATTTATGCGATTGGGTAGTATGATTTCTATATCACCAAACAACACATCTATGTTCTATCGTAATTTATAATTAAACGAAGCAACTTTAGTTTAACATTAGCATCAACATCAACATCAATTTAGTGTCAGCATTGGTATCTGCGTTAGTGTTTTCTTTTATTCCTTGAAACATCTCAACCTCAACTCTCTAAAAACTCATTCGTGTCATTTATATATATTTTTTACCCTTAATCATATCATTGTGCTTCAAATTCTCTGTAGGATCGATAAATCTATATACTTATTACTTGCTACAATTTCCGACCGCGTATACTTGCACGTAAGTGATTCTGAGTACATTTAGCATAAGTCAACTTATAATTAATTACCGTTCAATATATCAGCACTGGTATGTGTAGTCAAGAGGAAATTTGAGCAAAATCACAATAAGATGGGTAAATATTTAGAACAAACAGAGCTCCAAGAAAAAACACTCCAACGTAGCTAAGTGTGGATTGTGGTACGATTAGAAAACTTTAAGCTTCAAAGAAAAAATAGTCAATCTCTCGATTCTCCAACCTCTGATCCAGTTGACAAAGGTTTGTTTTTATAGTTTATGACTAATGCCTCCGAATTTCTTGCTCATGCTCCACGATCTCGACATGCTTGCCCACGTCTAAGCTCGACAACTTACACGCAACGACTATGATTACAAGTGAGCTTTCCGTTGATCTCTGCCACAATCTCCATTTGAACGTGTAATGTTCTAGCCATCAATTTGTATCTTTATGTTCGCCTCTTGGAATGGTGCAGTGAAGAAACTGAACTTTTCAAAAACAACATAAGCAATAGACTAAACATATAGTGTCGCTAATTAACTTCTAACTTTTTGTCCCAAGTAGAAAACTATAGGATACTTTGTTTCACTTAAAAGTTATGTTTTAGCAATCTAATCTAATGATTTTTTCTCATACTGTGGCGAAATGCTCATAAAACGAGTTTGTACTTAGCCAATTAACTCTCGTTTCTTGAGAGTTATCATTGGTGCAGTTGTTGATTGGGATATTGAGAACCGTTAACGTATGGAAATCAAATTTATTGAATTGAACATGCTGAGAAATATACTGTTTTCTATTGCAGACAAACAAAATACCCCTCGTAGTGATCACTATACCAAATGTAAACACATTTCTCTTAATAAAAAGAAAATTTGTATGGTTACAATTGTCTGATGTAAGGATAACAACCACTTCCAAAAACTTGTGATAAGTGAGTAGTCAGGTAGTTTTTCTTCAATATTTGAAATGGGGAATTATATCTGAGGACCGATGTTGACATACAATTGATGAAAAATGTTGTAGTGTGAAATGACCCCACCATTATTTAAAGGCATTTGTGCTTAAACAAGAAAGCTAGATTGGTTTCAACTAAAGTGTCGATGTTTGTGTTCATTCTTCCTTTCTAAGGGCACAAAATGTTGACTTAAATTCCTTGTTTCTAACCAAAAGAGATGACTAGTTTAAACTTTCCTCCCCCATCACAACATCTGACCTAAATTCTAATCTCAAGTTGGGAGAAATTAGAAAAAGAGGGTAGATTTTAAAAAATTGTTGCAAAAAATTGGTTAATTTGGAAGTAGTTAGCAAAATGAGGAAAAAAATTTGTTTTTGACCACTGACCAGTTTGGTAAAGACACAATTCATGAATAAATTTTTTTTTATGAAGAACATTTAGATAATTTCTTAGTATGACCTAAAAAAAAAGTCCGCATACGTGATTCAATATGGGTTACATTCTATTTTTCTTTATTTAATATTTTCATCTTTTAGATTTAAAAATGTGGACGATATTAGACAAAATAAGTAGACATTACATTCTAGATGTGAGGTAAATATTTCCCTTTTTTATTTCCAAAAATTAAAGGTCATTTCAATGGGTCTCAATAAATAATTTTTAAAAATATATTTTCTCTTTATACTAATTAAAATCATCTTTCAAAAAGAATATTGAACAGACTTTTCACCGTTCTCAAAAGAAAAAAAGAAAAAAAAAAAAAATCTTTCTTGTTTTCAACCCTCTCTCTTCCCAAATTTCCTTTTCTTCAATTTCATCTTACTAAACACCGTGACATTTTCAAACTCTGCAACACAATGAATTTAAGTTACAATGGAAAGTTGAAATAGATGGTAGAAAATAAACATAAAGAAACACATAAATACAACCCAGAACCCTCTAGATTCCATCTATGTCATTTTGATTCTTTAGCTAAAAAAAAGTTTCATATATTTTCAAAATCTTCCAATTTCCTATATTTTTTCGAAATTATCTCATTTATGTTTTCACAAAATTCTTAAAAAACTATTAAACTTAATTATCTCACTGAATTTCTCACAAAATAATCAATCTCATGTATTTTCAAAATTTTCCAAAGTCTAATCTTGGAAATTACCTCAGAAAATATGTTTTAACTCTTCCACGCCATTTTAATTTAGCAAGCGATATTATGTGTACACGATCCCCTAGAGTAGAAAAACAATCCGATCCTCTATGAATAAAACGAACTTCTTTCACAAAGGATGAGGGTTAGCTCACTTGCTATTTGAGACTTGGATGGATACTAGGCAATGTGCATATCGACCTGTGGAGTATTGTTAGCAAACATTTTAAGTATCCCCGCCTAGGCAGTACGTTCAAATCCATGTAATGAACAATGATGACCCAAGTAAATATATCTCAATCCCTTATTTTAAAATAGTACGCCTCCCAAGTAAATATATCTCAATCCCTTATTTTAAAATAGTACGCCTCAAATTGTTATCGTATAGCCACTAATCTATTCTCATCCAAACAATTTCCACTAACCATTATCCCCATTCTAAATACCATGATAACTCATATAATTATTACCTACTCTTTCAAATATAGACAAATGACAATACATCTAATCATTATATATACCTCAAACGTAGGAAGTAGTAACCCATCAACAATAATAACTCACCAGCAACATTTAGCTACTCACTGTTCCAAATTCCTTTAAAGGGTGTTTGAGGTAAGTTGAATGAGAATGTTTATAAAAAATAATTATCTGAGTTTAAAATAAAGATAATGATAATTAAAAAAATAATATAGTTATGGTTATAAGAAAGAATAATTATATATATATGGAATAATAAGGATAAAATAAAAAGTAATTAATTAATTATATGGATAATAAAAAATGGTTATGAGAAAAAAAAAAAAAATTATAGGTAAATGTAATTATAAAGAGAGTTTTAATAACCTGGATAAGAGAATCATTCTATCTATAATCATTCTCATCTTTTTTGCCCCAAACACGCTATAAGTGTATCCAAAAAATGTTGCCAATAATGAGCAGTTGGTGGGTTTAACTTAATTCAATTGAAACCTTCTTTTTTTCTTTTAAAATTTATATATTAAATCATACTACCTTAAAGTGTGGCTTAAAGAGAAAATTATTTTTGGACGGTTTTACCTCCTTAAGTCATACTCTAAATTACAAACATGTCATGTATTGGAATATATATAAAATAAAAAAAAATTCAAATAACGAAGAAAATATTTACAATATCATTTAGATTTTTATCCGTAGAAGATAAGATATATCATTTAAATTTTCATCATCTTCGTAGAAAATAAGATATTTTTACCAAATCTCATAGATTTTGACATTTTATATTCTAATTAAAATAATAAATTGAATTTTCTAATCTTATAAATAGTTCTCTATATTTTGTTTAGAAGAACACTTTGTGTTTCTGTTTGCTTGGATTTACTTTTCTTTGTTTTTTTATGGATTAATACCAGACAAGTAATCAACTGCGCCACTGACCCTCGGTATTATTTTTATTGGATTATTTACTTAACTTTCATCTAACTTTTATTTTGTTGCAATAATTTTTGTAGAAATCTTTTGTTGCTTAATTGTTGACTTGGAGATGTGAATTGTTTTTTTGGAAAATGATAAAATTATCATTTGAAGTTAAAGGTAAGCTGATAGATGTATACTAATAAATATATTTAGCTTATTTATATTTATTATTATAATAATGATATAACTCTTATAAATTTTATAATTCAAAAGTAATTGGTCTATGAATAGATAAATTCAGAAAAAAATAAAGAACATCGATTTTTAAAAATCAAAGATAAAATTTAATTTTAACGCGATAAATTTTATTATTATTTTTTTTAATAATAACATCTATTATTTTTTAAGCTACATATTTTATTAAGCATATATATATATAATTTATTATTTAAAAAATTATCACGTGCAACAGTGTGTTAAAATTCTAATAGCATTATATGAGGCTATTCTTCCATAATTGAACCTAATCGCCTTATGAGGCGTATGCAAGGGAAACGGGGGACATGGATATAGGCATCTATCATTTTGCTTATGCAACCCCAAATAATTGAACTTCTAGCAACCAATCAAAAACAAATAAATCAGTAAGCTAAGTAGCTATGCAATTTTCTTAAAAGAAAATTCAAATTATAATATATAGTTTATAAATGGGCCCTATGAATTTTGATAGCAATATGTTAAAACAACATCATGTCGAACCAGGGTGGAAAGAGTAAACTAAAGTTAGGGATGGAGGACCTTATTATTAATAATACTGTGAAACCAATCGTACGCACGGTTCATTTTTAATTTTTGTTTTTTTTTAACTTTAAAATAGCCGTGAGGAAATTTCGAAAATCGAAAAGCTTCAAGCCCTAGAAAAGGTAGCGAGAAAAAAGTGGAAAAAATAAGAAAAGTTAGGTTTAGAATTTATATAATAACACAAGTGGCCCACGAAAACGAGTAGATATATTATTTTAAAACACAGACGGAATGTATAAAAAGTGGTGGGATCCATTAGAAATTAATAAGATAAATTCAAGGAACGGAAAGAAAAAATGAAAAAAGAAATAATGGGTCCTTCCTAACTTGTGCTTAACTTTTAAGAAAGTAGTCGAAGTGACCTTTCTGATGCGAGTAAAGCCCTTTTGATAAATAAGAATGTCGTAATGGTACATGTAGGAGTTAAGGATTAATGGGATTTATGAGCCTAAAGTAAAGATCGAAGAGCCAACTTCGAAAGTACAACCATAGAGAATAACCTACAGCTACAAAAAGAAGAGAAAATAGAAAAATATTAAAGGAACGGAATCGTATAAAGGACGAGCACACAGTTATCTCAAGAAAATGCCACATCCATTATTTCTTAACCAAAAAGGTAAAATAGATCTATATTATCATTATCTATATTAATGGTGCATATAAATTTTCAAATATTTTTTTACACAAGGGGAGTCTACTTATACGCGTATCTAACACACTTAAGTGCTACATAAGTTATTGTTTTTTGATTTATAAAAAATTTATGTGACATCAAATAATATCACGTACGCCTATAAGTAGAATCTCATATACATTTTAATGTGTAGGAGAGTATTTCTCCCCAAGTAATGGTGGGCTAGAAGTCGGATCACTAGATTCCTAGCTTGCCAGTTACCTAAAGTTGACGCAAGCGGCTAATGGAATGTATATTATTGATTCAAGTTAGGTACCCAAACAAGCAAACATACTTATGGAGAAATGCTATAAATAATGACAATGAGAATCGAGTTGGTGCCACATAATGGTTCTTTACTGTAGAAAAGGACGACATGGTTTTGTTTTGGTTGTTCAGGCTAGCTAAAGTCCATCAATCATTTTATACATAATGTTTCCTCATAGTAGAGAACAACATGGTTTTGGTAAACCTAAACCTGCCTTTCTGAAGTCTATCCATTGTTTCTTACAATTACTACCCCCGATTCTGGTGGTTAATTGGGGAGGGGTGGAAATCCACAAATTATTGGATCCTAAGAACTATTAGAGAATATGGAGTTCCACCTCAAAATCAATGGCAATGGGAGAAGAACTCATATCTCTTTTATATTGATGTTGGACTCTCCCACTTTCTAATGTGGGACATTCGTGAGATCCTCACATGCCCCTTCAATATGGTGCCTCTTTTGGGCTCACCAATCTTGAATCGGATCTCAATTTTATTTTTATTGGACCGATATACCCGTTTGGGCTTTATGGACTCTAATATCATATTAGAGAATATGGAGTTTCACCTCAAAACCAATTGACAATAAGGGGAGTAACCCATATTTCTTTTATATTGATGTTGGACTGTACCATTTTCCAATGTGAGACATTTGTGAGATCCTAACAAGAACAATACTTGGTTGTTCCCCGCATGTGCAAGAATTCCATATCGAATACACTTCTCCATTCCATTCTTGACCAATTAGAAAAATAAAAATACAAATTGAAGATAAAAATGTGAAAATATTTTATCTCTTCTCATTGTTAAAGATTGGATTGAATGCTATGGAGCATGGAGATTCCTGACACCAAGAATAACCAAATATTTTTCTTATCAAAAGAATAACCAAATGTTTTTCTTATCAAATTAACCATACTTGATTGTGCTTCGGTGCTAGAATCTCTATGTAAGATCTTATCATTTCTTTTAGTTTTTAATAATTTGGAGGAAGTTCGAATCCATGGCCTTTTGATTCTTAGATAATATATATTTATTTGATGTTGTTGAGTATTACTCTTGTTGGGTGTTGTACGATCCTAAAATAAAAGAAATGTGAAAAATATTTTACATTCCCTTATTATCTAGAATTGAATGAAAAATATAGAGGCGGTTTGTTTGACGTTTTTAGCTAGGAGTTAGGTTTATGATTTATTAACTCTTCCTTCAAAACCTACACCCAAACGAGTTTTTACCAACTCGTCCTCAATTTTACTTTTGAAAATAATTCTCATTTCTAGCCATTCATTTTTAATCATTCATTTATAACCGCTCAATCATTTCTAACCACTCATTTTTAATCATTTCTTTCGAATTAATCAAAATAATTTATTTTTAACTTCTCATTTTTAATCATTTCTTTTTTAACTACTAAAAATAACTACTCATTTTACATCTACATCCAAACAAGATTTTGACTATAACTCCTCTACAAAAAATTACATCAAAACGAGGTTTTGGCATAACTCTCAATTTTTAACTACTCAATATAACCCTTTAACCTAAAAATTACCTAAATATGTCAAACAAACACCCCATAAAGATTTATGCGTATTGGAGCATCAAAATACTTTTCTTATCCAACTATTTTCAAATCAAACTTAAATTTATTAGAGCTAAATATCGATTTTCGAAATCGAACCAATGACTGTGATGTTGAGCTGGTTTACAACCAAACAATAAAATATTGTGCCACCCCATTCAATTCTAGAAATTAAAAAATGGCTTCGAAAAAATAAAATTGTTTTTTTCTTTTCAAAAACAATTTCAAACAAATTTATTTCAATTCAAGTTTGCTCTCAAAAGTAAAACCACAGCTCAAAGTTTCTATGATTGAAGATTAGGGAAAAAAATCCTATTAAAATCAAAGGGAAACTATACAGCCCATAATTGATGGTCAAAGGAGAAAAAAAGGAAGAAAGTTCAATCTGTAAACTCGTGTGGAAGTGCAAGTGGGGTCGAGTGATATGATGTTTTATATAGGTTCAGATTATAGCTCTTATTCTGCCCCTACCCTGGATGCTTTTTCAACGACATGCAGAAATTAAGACAGGCTAAGAATGTTCTATTATTTGAGGTAAATCAAATCTTTTTTTTTTAAGCAAAGAAGGTCTAAAGATAAATCATATCTAAACGTACATGGTTGGTGTACATGAATGTAATCATATCGATTCAATGATGAAGAACGTCTTGAAGAATAAAAAAATTATAAATTTAATTTACTTAGATCAAGTTTTGATAACATTTAAATCATGTTTGATAACTTTTTTTTTTTTTTTTTTTTTTTACTTTTTAAAAAATAGGTTTGTTTGATAACCAATTTTGAATTTTGTTTTTAAAATTTTAAAAATATTTTTAAATTGTTAAAGAAATTTTAAAAACTAAAAAAAATAGCTTTTAATAACTAAGTTTTTGTTTTTATTAAAAAAAAAGTATGAAAAGAACAAGAATAAATAGTAAAAACTAAAAAAATCAAAATAAAATGTGATATTTAAAAACAAAGTACTGTTATCAAACATATTTTGGTTTTTTATTTTTAAAAGTATAAAACTAAAATGAGTTATCAAGTATATATGGTTTTTATTTTTTAAAATAAAAAATAAAAAACAAAAGATGAAAAACTAGAAACGAAAAAAAAAAATTTATCAAATGGGGCCTTAGTTTTTTAGTTTCGAGTTTTGAAATTTAAGCTTAAACAACTATCTTATGTTATTTCTTATTTATATATCTACATTTCACCTATATTTATATAAATCAAATCAAAATTTGAAAAAAAAGTAACTTTCAAAAATTTGTTTTTATTTTTGAATTGATTAGAATTCACATATTTTTTTTAAAAAAAAGGATGAATATATAATAAAAAAGATGAAATATATTTTAGGAAATTTGAATAAAAATATGTTTAAATTTCAAAAATAAAAAATAAAAACCTAAATTATTATTGAACAGAATCTTAGTTTATCTTAAAAAATAATTTCTTAATAATTTCATTCACAAACAAATATCTAATATTGCAATTTGTCTCATCAAAACTAATAGAAGGTAAGAAGATAAAAATAAAACTGAATGCTGTGAAGTGCAGCTAAACGGCTAGCACATCATATTTATGATTTTTTCGAACGCGTGCAAATTGGCAGAGACATCACTCATCAGGTAGTCTCAATTAAAGTCTTTTTCATACTTTTTTTTTCAAATCGAGCTCACATATAAACATAAAATTGTTAAGCAATGAATTTTAACATACCTGTAACTGAAAGATGTCTCCAGTGTCGGTGATACCTGCGACCGTGAGGGCAACATCGTCACCTGTAAAAAGCGGCATTGCTGAATCAATTACTATATTAATAAATCTTTTTCTCTTAGCAGTAAAATCGTGATGAAAATATAACAATGTCCGATGCGAATGTTAATTATAAAAAGTATATTGAATTCAATTTGGTTCGAACAAATATGTGCTGCTACTTTTGACTAATTAATAAGTTGCATGTCTATTCACATGATATACTAACCCAGTTATCTTAACCACAACAAGCTATTTATGCCTATTTTTATTATTAAAAAACTTATTCTCTTGCCTTTACATTATATTTCTCTTTTAATCGTAATAAATAAAATAAATTTATAATGTAGAATTGTAAGCGTAGACGATCTGACTAGTTGAATTACATTAAATCATCGATAAATCCATTAAATTATTTGGTTTAGAGAAAATTAATTGTATCGGCTAACATATACTATTCTTACTTGTAGCGTGTAGGTTCGAAAATTTGAGAATGTTTGTCAAGTAAGAATCAATATCACTAAGAATGAAATAACTCTACAAAGATTTAAACACAAGACCTCATACTCTAATATCATGTTAAATTATGCTAAATTATCATACAATCCAAATGTGAGTAATTAAACTTAAATATATTTAATGTATTTGGAATAATTGTTATTTGGAAAAATTAGTGAATAAAAATTAAGAAATTAATGGGTTGTCAATTTAGGACACTTATTAAAGAATTAGTAGATTCTTGATTTAGCATTTAGTGAGAAATATTTATGGAAAGAACTTGGGACCAATTATGTAGTAGACTATAAATAGAGTGTTCCTTCATTGTGAATTGTAGAGAAAAAGTGAGAGCAAGTATAGAGAGCTTTATAGAAAAAGGAAGTGAAAGTTGTAGAGAGAGTTTTTTGAGAAATAAAGTAAAGTATTTTTTAGAGAATTTGTGTTTTATTGATTTTTTATTTGAATTTAGTTTTTACAAACTGCTATCAGAGCCGATGGCAAACGTGACGAATCTAATGTCGTTGCCACGATTGACGAAGCCAAATTACGAGAATTAGAGCATCTAAATGAAAGCTCTTCTTGGATCTCATGATGCATGAAATTTTTTTTAAATAGGTTTTGTAGAACTAGAGAATAGCGCAGATTATACGGTGATTCAAACCAAAGAGTTGAAAGAGACGCGTTCGAAGGATAAAACAACATTGTACATGTTGTTCTGTGTAGTTGACGAATCAGGTTTTGAGAAGATTGCGACTACAACTACTTCAAAAGTAGCGTGGGACACTTAGAGAAAGTGTTCAAAGGAGCTGACCGAGTGAAGCAAGGGCGTCTCCAGACTCTTAGCGGCAAGTTGAAAAGCATAAAGAGAAAGGAGTCAGAAACTGTATCTGACTACATCATGGGTGTGCAGACGGTGCTGAATCAACTAAATCGCAATGGCAAAAAGCTAACGGATGCGCGAGTTGTGCAAAAGATTTTGAGATCGAGGATAATTTTGAGAATGTGGTGTGCACGATAGGGGAGTAAAAGGACCTTGCGACACTCAATGTTAACAGGCTTGTTGGTTCTCTTCAGGCACTAAAGCAACAAAAGAACAAGAAGAAAGAGGAAATGCTAGAGCAAGCGCTTCAAACCAAGGCGTCAATCATAGAAGAAGAGGTACTCTATTCTAAAAATTTTTAGAGTAGCGGTCGTGGATATGGTCGCAGTAATCAAAGCGACAGTTATGATACAGAGAAAGGACATACAAGTCAAGGGAATTGGCGAGGAAGAAACGCTGTCCAGGAAGAAGGGGTAGATCGAATCAGGAAAATATTGAATGCTACATGTAAAGACCCGACCCGAGAAACGGTCTCTAACCTAGATCCTTACTTAGCATGCATGTTTAAGAATGGAAAACATCATTCAGAGTTCCCAATTTAAAACCTTGAAATCAACAATTTAAAACAAAACATAGTTCCGATAAATAAAACCAATAATAAATAAGTGACTGATCAGTACTTTCTTAAAACAAATCAAAGGGAACAGTTCGAGAAACATAAAATAGTTTTTGAGTGCTTTTCCTAGGGACCCAAGTCCCACTACATGCTAAATCATAAAAACAATAAAAGGAACGTGCAACTCAGAGTCAGCTATCCATGATCATCCAGCAGCCTCCTCCTAGCCATCCAGCCTCTGTCCCAAGTTACTTGGTGGAAAACCACAAAAAATAAGGGTGAGCAACGAGTTACTCAGTAAGAATCCCCAACCGGGCTACAATACGAAAACATCTCATTTAGCACAAGCACATGCAACCATACAACGACTTGGAGCAAACAATTGGGTTAGACCATCCGCCCGCCTGGAGCTTGCCTATTCGAAGGCTTACAGCTATAAACTACCCTAGGTTCTACACCTGGATGCCCTTCGGGCCTTACACAACCTAGGACTCAGTGCTGCCCATCGGGGTCTTATACACCTAGGATGCCCATCGGAGTCTTACACCTCCAACTCAGTGATGCCCATCGGGGTCTTATACACCTAGGATGCCCATCGGGGTCTTACACCTCCGGATGTCCATCGGGGTCTTACCCGAGCGGGACCTAACTAGTTACCCCTACAATCCTCTACACTATACGACACCTGTCTAAACCTAACATGGATCTAACAACATTCAACGGAGAGCATGGATATGTCAGGATGGAAGAACGTGGCATGGAACTAATAGAATACAACATAAAACATGGATATGACAGGATATGAGAACCCTAGCATGGAACTAACAGAACGCGAACATAACACGAACATGAATCAAAAGCAAGCATGATGCCTATCCACTAGAAACTCATACAGTTACAATAATCAATATGCTATCAATTGTTCGTAGGGTCCACACAACCCCGGGTAAGAAATCCTTACCTGGAAACGAGTGGAAAGTAACTATCACGAACCAACTAACAACCCTCGAGCTTTAAAGCGAACCCGAGCGACCTAGGCATACAATAAAATATCCTAAATAAATAAACAGCAGCTAAAATCATGAAGTCTAAAGGGTGGAGGCTCGAAAATTTACCAACCGAGAAGACACACGTCTCGGCAGCAGAAGAAGGAGCGTGAACGGCGCGGCTGGTGCGGCAGGGCGCCGGCATCGCTCGCGCGCGGCAAGGCGCGAAGACACGCTGGAGTGGGCGCACGGCAAGGCGTCTGGATGGCGGGCGCTGCGGCGCGCGACTGGTCGCGGGGCCGGCGCGCGAACGCAGCGACACGCTGGACGACGCGCGCGAGCGAGGGGGCGACGCGGGCGGACGGACGAGCGACGCGGTGATATCTGAAGTCTGTGCGCGGGTGCGTGCTGCGGCCGGACGGAGTCAGGTGGGGGTCTTGTTGGCGGCGCGCGACGGCGGCGATGGGCGGCGATGGGGGCGCACGGCGGCAGCGACGCGGCAGCGTTGAAGCGGTGCAGCGACGGGCTGGCCGCAAGGTCGTTTCGGCGCGGCGACGGCCGGTTGGGGCACGCTGGCGCCGAGCGACGAGGGTGAGGGTGCTGGGCGTCGGCGGCGTGGGTGAGGGGGTTGGGCGTCGGCGGCGTGGGTGAGGGGAAGAGTGATGGTTTGCGAGAGAGAGTGGGGTTTTTTTTCCTTTCTTCTTTTTTTTCTTTTTCCTTCCTTCCCTAAGTTAAATAGGCTTTGGGAATCTCAAATGCCCTTCCCAAGGCTTCCCCCCTTCGAGCCCTTGCCAACGCATTTAATTTTTTTTCCCTTAATTAATTCCAAACTCCCTTCCCTCTTTTAGGCTAAGGGTTCGAGCCCTCCTATTCTTTTTTTTTTTTAACTAATTTCCATTTAACTGAAATCCGGGCTGTTACAATACAAGTGTCACAAGTATGGTCACTATGCGAGTGATTGTTATTTCAATAAATATGCTACAATTAGGGTGAAGAAAGGCATTTTGCTAGAGATTAACGTACGAATAAGAGGGTTGATGAAGTGAGAACGCTAACTCGTAGTTCCATCCAGATAAAAAATGGAACGTCTTGTTGAGCGTCTTCCATGTAAGAATACCACTGAGATCGGAGAGCGTCTCGCTCTTCCTCAGAGTATTCCTTGAAAAATCTATCTCTCTTTTCTTTGTTAGCCTTCGAAAGAAAGTCTTTCTTAAGGAGGGCTTTGTTAACAGAGAAGGAGAGGATAACGTTGATCTGGCTGTCAGCAACGGACTGGCTCTCCATATCCGATTGGGTTGGAGAAGTAGCCTGATCAGCATAATGAATCGTTGCATAGGCGTGGTCATAATCAACCGACTGAACCCGGAGGGATTCAGATCTTCCGATTGATGCTGGTGGCCTATGGGTTTCGGAGGTGCTTGGCCTAGATCTCAAAAACAGATAAGCAATTGAGTTAGCAAAGGATCCAGTAAATCATGAAAGAAGCAAGCATATTGATGTTCGTTTTCATTTTATCCGAGATCATGTGAAGAAAGGAAGCACGAAATTGAAGTATGTTGCGAGTCAAGATCAAAATTTGGATATTTTCACAAAGTCGTTACCGAAAGTATTGTTCAAGAAATTCAAGAAAATGATTGGCATGGAGGATGGCAGAAACATTTAAGTTTATGGAGGAGTTTTGTTGAATAAACTTAAATATATTTAATGTATTTGTAATAATTGTTAATTCATGAAACTAGTGGATAGACAATTAAGGAATTAATGGGTAGTCAATTTAGGAGACTAATTAAGGAATTAGTAGATTCTTGATTTAGCAATTAGTGGGAAATATTTATGGAAAGAACTTTGAGACCAAGTTTGTATAGGCTAAAAATTGAGTATTCCTTCATTGTGAATTGTAGAGACAATTGTAGAAAAAAAGTGAGAGCAAGTACAAAGAGTGATAGAGCTAAATAATAGCACTATTTAAGCCTCTAAAACAGCAAATTCTACTAAAAGGGCAAGCATGTTAACAACATAAGAAGGAAATTTAGTGCAAATAGTTGCTTTATCCGGACATGTATGCTAACAGCATCACATGACGAAATCTTTGCTAAATACGATCTTTAGGATGCAAAATGCGCGTACAAGCGCGAAAACAGGGCTACAAAGCATAAATCTGCTGACTTGTCTTATGATTCGTTGAAGATCGTTGCAAGAAAGGAAAAAATGAGTCATCAGAATAGAAAAGGAAGGAAATAATTGGCAATCAATTGTCTTATAGTCACAGGAGAACATTGTAAAGAAGAAACGACTGAGTTATCAGAACAGAAAAGACAGGAGATAATTAGCAATCAAATCACAAAATCAAGGGAACCAAGATGGAAAAAATCAACAAGGCGAATATTCTAGAAGAACGACATTAAGATTGAACGTGGTCGACAAGAAACCCTAGACGATTATAAATAGAAGACGAATAGAAGAAGAAGGTGTGCCAATTTAGAGGGAAAGCTATCGATTGATGAGCGTTTGAGACACCGGGGTCTCATTGGAGATCCTAACGGCCTCTCTTCATCTGTAGACCTTGAAGAAGTGAGTACCAACGCAGTGTCGTAGGTGAAGACTCCTTTGGCAACAATGGCGATTGACTTTATTGCTTCATAGATAGATATTGTAGTAGTTTGTCATTTCATTTGCATCTCATACTCTGTTTTATTTATAGTGTTTGCTTTCTTGAAAATAAATTTACAAGTTCTTTATTGTAGAATTGATCTCATGCAACTCTTAATGCATGATTTAACTTTAAGAAAGTAGGGAAGCTAAGTAGTATGGCTATAAAATCAAAGATCAAATTAAGAGGAAAAAAGAGTAGTAACGGTGGTTGTTTTAATTATCTCGAGTCGATCGACCATCCAATTGTGAGTGCTTAGCATTGATCTTGGGAAAGGAGATGCTAAGGGTTTAACCTCAGCGTAATCACTAGGTAATGTTTAAGTTTAAATATTTTTAGAGAGGAGTTAGGAATAACTGATGACTCTAAAATAAAGTCAGATTTTAGCCTAACTTTGGATCATTATTTATATTAAGCTTCCGCGAAGTAAAAATTACGCGCAAAAAGATGTAATTCGCTAATGTTGTGCATTAGCAGAGTTGAATGCTAAATATTGATTATCATGTTAAAAAATATATAAAAGAAGCACGTTTAGCATAAGATTTGCAAAAAATTTATGACTATTTCTATTTCACAGGATTAATGCTAGGAGAACATTGCCGAAAGGGGAATCAAGATGCGCGAGCATGAGTACTTAAGCTCTGAAGATCAAGGCCAGTAGCACTACAAGTACATAAGGAAGGAAGAATCAGCTAGCGAGAAGTTGACTAACCAGACAATTAAGAGACTGATTGCTGAAATCATGGGATTCTTGCCTTAGACGAATCAAACACATATGGCAAAGAAATTAAAAGGAGAAATCGCCATGTAGATTGATTTTGATCATTCTGGAATATTTCGAGGCACGACGACCTAGCTCTTTAAAAGGATGAGATGTATTAGAGAAATGGGAGCTGGATCTTTTCCCTGTTCTTCTTATCAGAGAAATTCAGAGACTTGATCTACGCTACAATTTTACTACTCTTCTGTTTTGTTTTGTTAATTCGTATTATTAGACTCATTTTGATTCAGTAATACAATTTTATGATGTTTCCTATATCTTGCTTTGTGTTCTCTGTTTTCATTATGAACTAATTTTCGTAAAGTGAAATTGGGCGAACGTGAGTTTTAGTAAAATGTTGTAGGAAGAAGTTTGAAAGGGTTTAATCTAGAGCATGTAAGATAGGTACTTCATTAAAATAGTAAGTGTCCACTGACCATCCACACAAGCTAATAGATTGTAAATCGGAAGAGGAAACGATCTAAGACTATCATGCATGTTTAATAGGTAGTGCTATGGCTGTGACATTTTAAATCGAAGTTTAGGAATAAACGCATAACTATTACATACTTAGCGCGACTCATAATTACATTTAGTCGCAGCGGAATCCGGACTAGGTGCCGAACGAAAGTGGAAGTAGTAGTTTGTAAGCGTAGTATGATAGATTCCCTTACTGCGTAATCCTTGTTATTGCATTGCTACTGAACTAGCAAGTATCCTAGTTTAGCCTTAATTTAGAAAAATTGTTCCTTTGTTTATTTACTTCATTTTCATACAAAACCAAAAATCCTATCAACACAGCTTTTTCATGCAATTAAAATTTCAATTCTAGACATCACCTTGAATAATTTTCCAGTCTCTGTGGAGAACGATAATTTACTTATTACTTGTTGCAGACCACGTATACTTGCGTGTAGTTTCACACTAAGAGTAACCACGTTTGTAACACAGATCATCGCAGACCCCATCAATAACCATCTCACTAGCTGCATATGCAAAGACTTGTGCTTAAAAGCAAACCTAAGGGCTTTATACCAGTGGGTTGCGGTAAAGTACTTCAGAAGGGGGCTTGAAGTTTAGTCTAGTATGTGCTAATTTTCTCATGACAACTTAACTTGCTTTGAGTTTATCTTTACTATGATTCTTCCTGCAGTAGTCATTCGTATAAACTTAAGAAGCATATTTAATTGGGATTAAGATAAGCATAATTGTGGGTGATTGATTTTATAATGTTGTAAGCAAATTAAGTATGCGTCAGCTCGCTAGCCATGTATGCTAGCCTCCAGCGTACTCGAAAGAGGAACCTGGCGGAAGACTCAGTAGGTTACGTTTAGTATTGTGCAAAGACTCTTCGTACCACTCAATGTGAGTTAAAGTTTAACCCAGCTAGCGCGTGCAAAGCCTTGAACCTAATCATGTGGAAGTGCAGCAGAAACTGAGTTCCGCAACCATGAATGCGGAAGCATTTATGCGGATGAGTAGCATGATTTCTATATGACCAAGCAACACATTTATGCTTGTTCAAAATTTCTAATTAAATTAAGCAACTTTAGTTCAGCATTAGCGTGCGTCTGCATTATCATCAACATTAGCACTTTATTTATTTAATATTTATTAACATAAAAATCCCATTCTTGTCATTTACATTTTTCGACCCTTAATCTATATCATTGCACTTCAAATTCCCTGTGAGATCAATAAATCTATATACTTATTACTTGTTGCAATTCTTTGCGTATACTTGCGCGTAAGTGATTACGAGTTACACTTAGCATAGTTAACTTTGAAATTAATTACTGTACAATATATTAGCACTGTAATTGCCCTTCAAAAAGTTTTAGAGAGAAAGGAAGTGAAAGTTGTAGAGAGAGTTTTTTGTGAAATAAAGTAAAGTGTTTTTTAGAGAATTTGTGTTTTATTAATTTGTTGTTCGAATTTAATTTTTACACCAAAAACTTAAGATCATGTTTAATAATCATTTTGGCCCCATTTGACAACCATTTGTTTTTAGTTTTTGGGTTTTAAAATTTAAGCCTATAACAACTATCTTATCTTGTGTTTTTCTTACTTGATGCCTACATCTTACCTATATTTTTAGAAACCAAACACGAATTTAGAAACAAAAAAAAAAAAAAATCTTTCAAAAGTTTGTTTTTGCTATTGAAATTTGGTAGCATTCACATACTTTCTCAAGGTAAGATAGATATATTGTAGGAAAGATAGAACACATTGTAGAAAATTTGAGTAAAAGTAAGTTTAAATTTCAAAAACCAAAAACAAAAAACCAAATAGTTATCAAATGGGGCCTTTGTTTTTTTCTTATTGTTTTTTATTTTTAGTTTTTTATTTTAAAAAATAAAAATCATGCATGTTTGATATGTTCGGTTAATTATTCGTTAGCTAGGTTGGGCCGTTAGGGCAGTTGAGCCTTTAGGGGCATTTCAGTTACTTTGTCCTCAAGGCCGGTTTTGTGCTTAACCAGGGTTTCAGGGCTGTTTCTGCCATTTACTGAGTTCGGTTATTCTTCAGTTTCAAGTTCCACGGCTAAAAGGGCATTTTGAGAAGTTTGGAGGTCCTTCGGTTAAAAGGGAAAAGAAAGGATTAATTGTGTGTTTGTCGGGACTCGAAGGAGTGATGAACAAGGCATTTGGAAGCTTGTTTTAAAAATAAGATATAAAGGTGAAAAAGTTGTTGTTTCCAGGACTCGAAGCCTGTTTGTTTTGCATTTGAGAGGCTTAGAGGTATTTTGTGAAAAATAGAAGGAAAAATGTGTCTTCGTTGGGACTCGAAGGCTGGTTGTCAAGAACACATGGCATAAGAGGAGTGTTTTGTCGATTAGAAGAGAAGGGAAAACATGTTCACGTCGATTCTGTTGCCCTAGCCGTGCCAAGAAGCTCTTCCCCAACCCTTGTTCTTGCGATTTCATCATCTCCGAAGCCCTCATCGATTCTTCTTCTTCGTCTTGTCCCCTTGCCCTTGCTCTTTGCCGAAATCACCTTGCATTTGCTAATTCCTTTTCCCCAAGCACCATTACGTTTCCTTCTTCTTTTGTCATTTTCGAGCAACAACCCCTTCATGGCATGCTTTTGTGCCCCACTTTTAGCCCTAGCCACAAGCAGCCCTCTCGCATCACCAAGCCTAGCCGAGGAGCACCCCTCCCTTCTTCTCCCTGCCGTAGTAAGCACTATCGAACACAATAATTAGCAGCCAAGCTTCAAAATTCTTCTTCTTCTTCTTGCCGTGAAAAACACCCTAGCCGAGGAGAAGCTTCCCTAGCCAAGAGCTTTGCCCTAACCGAGGGTCCTAGAAGCCAAGCATCATCTCCCTATTGCATTGTCGAGAGCTTCTACCTATTAGGTTTGGGTAACTTCTCGTTCCCAGGCTTTGTGCCTTAGTTTTTGTTACTTAGATTGTAAGAGTTTAATAGTATACTTGTTGTTTATTGCCTAGGTTTCGTGTTGATTCTGCAGCTCGAGGAGCAAATCCCTATACTGTTTATCTCTGTTTTTCAAATAAGGGTTCCTTGCTGGGGTTGTGTTGTAACGACCCAACCCATCGCTAGCCAAGATATTGTTTGCTTTGGCCCACTGGCCACACAGATTTGTTTCTATCCCATGGGGAAAATGCGTCTTGCTAGGGAAAGGTGTCCACACCTTTTTCACCTCCCCTTAGAGGTCCAGCGTCCCGATGGACTCAATGAACCCAACACACCGGTCTGATGCCTGGCTCTGATACCATCTATAACAGCCCAGTTTTCCATTCCGGTTCTTCAGGTGCTTTCGGTTCATTATTCGGTTGTTCGATTGGGTCGTTAGAGCTATTTTAACCCTTAGTAGGGGTATTTTGGTCATTCTGCTCCTTAGTGAGGGTTTGTGGATTTTTAGGGTTTCAGGGCTGTTTCTGTCCTTTGCTGAGAGCTGTGAATTTGCTGATGGCTTTTTCCCAAGAGACGAGTTGTTTGATAGGGTTTGGAGGTGTTCCAGTTAATTGTAAAATTATAAGGAAATAAGTGCTTCCATTGGGATTTGAACCCTGACCTAAAGGGATTTGGAAACATGGATTTGAATGTTTTAATAAAGAGAAAAGATTGCTTCAGTTGGGACTCGAAGGGGGAAAGCCCAGGGAAAGAATCGCTTAACCTATTTAAGAAAGAAAAAGGAGAAATCGTATTTTTTTTTGTAACCTCCTCTCTTTACCGAGTTCCCTAGCCCTTCCCATCACCTTCTTGCTGTTTCTCCAAGAACCCGAGCCAAGAATCGAGAGGTAAGATCTCTTCCTTCTTCTTCTTCTCCCCTAGCTGAAAAACCTTCTATTTGTTGCTTGGCCAAGCCCTAACCGAAAGAGATGCTTTGTGGGTGTCTTCTTTCCAGCCGTGACATTCACCTTGACACATTCTGCCCCAGGCATTCACCCCAGCAGCACTAGCGTCGCCACATCAGCATCGCCCATCTGGCCGAGGATTGCTGCAGCCGCACGCACGAAGCGCCGCAGCAGTGAAATAAGGCCGAGCCTCATCACTGCCCACTCGCCCAAAGAAGAGCAGCCTGCCGCGCCTAGCCTCCGTGGCCGCGATCGCGACCTAGCATTGGCATCACCCGCGGGCCGCACGCACGTAGGTAGCCGATTACTCGCGCCATGCCATCCGTTCGCTCGCGCCCATTGTAGCTGCAGAAGCCGCGCGACGCCTCGTTAAATCGCGATCGCACGTTCTCACAAAGATTGAAACGCCGCACGATGCCTCGCAATCGCCCGCAAGACACACTACCGCAGCAAAGATAGCCGTAGCTCGTGGTCGCCTCTCCAGCTTCCTTGCCGCCCGCGTGCTCGGGCCCGCGAGCAGTTGTGCCCTTCCTCACCGAGCTTCTCATCCGTAGCCCTCAGCCGTCGCTTCGCCTTCGCTCGTGTCTGTGCAGCTGTGCCCATTTGCCATACCTCTTCTCCCTAGCGAACCCCCGAGTAGTGGAGTTGCCTTCCCCGGTTGTTGTCTAGCTCTCGGTTTGGGTAACCTCTATTTCCCTTGCATTCTTGGTTAAGTTTGATGTTTGCAGGAGTATTGATCATCGTAATGTCGATGTTAGGTGTTGTGCTTTATTGATAGCTTGCAGCTCGAGGAGCTTTTAGTTTGTGTTAATATTCTTCAGCTTGTTCCAGGCAAAGATTTCTTACTGTGGTTGTGTGAACCCTGCGATATTATCATGATGTGCCTTTTATGCTTGTTTGCTATTATGAACATGTTAGTGGATAGGAAAGCTTGTGTTGACTTCTTGCTACCATGTTTGCCTGTTTGTACATGTTTGTGCCATGCTAGGTTTGTTCTTCCAGCATGTTTATGATTCCTGCTTAAAGTTCGTAGTATCATGCTAGGTTATGTGTTTATATTGTTAAAGCATGTATGTTTAGCCAGGAAACGTTTACTTTGTACTCTTAGTTAGAATAGTAGGGTTTGTCATCATCCAGAGGCTGAGAGCGGACATAACGTACTTTGTCCCCACCGGTCGGGGTCCAGTGCGAAGCATAACGTACTTTGCTTCCACCCCGGCAGCCAATGTGGATTTGCTCCCGCATCGGCATAAGCCTAGTTTGTAGCCTGCTAGAGCGAAACCCTGCCAACGGTGTAAGCATACCTTGGCCGATTCTTAGCTTCAGGTCTGTGGTACAGGCTGTATAGATGAGTGGCGAGGGCCTTGCATTACTGTGTTCAATGAAACCGCTTCCGATTCTTTAGGCATGCTTACCTGGCCCACGTAGTTTGTCCCTAGGCCCCCCACATCAACGCCGGTAGTAGCAACATGCGGTGTGCGCACACACGCGTTAGTATCCGGTTCAGAGTGCTCCCCTGGGCTAATGTTCATGAGTACACCACTTCTATTCCAGTTTAGAGCCAAACTTCGGGTACTCTCCCGTTAGTCAAGTTTTAGCTAGCCGAGGGTAAGAGGCCCTCGAGGACACCCATTTGGGATTGGTTTTTGAGCTGATCATACGGTCAAGGGAGAAAGACCCTCGAGGGTGTCTGACATCTATTTGGATCGGTTTTTGAGCTGATCATTTGGCCGAGGGAGAAAGACCCTCGGGGATGTCACGAGATTGGTTAGGAGAGCCAATCATTAGGCCGGAAGTAGGAGACTTCCGAGGATTCCATATTTTGCCTTGTAAGCTCGTTGAGCTAAGATCTGTGTTGGTAACTGTATGCATGTAAACTAGGGTGCTAGATGACTGATGTATCGTATTGTACCCCGGTTGGGGATTCTTACTGAGTATGTTTGTACTCACCCTTATTTCTGTGGTTTTTCCACCAGGTAACTTGGGACAGCACTAGGACGGCTAGCGGAGGGAGTTGACTGATCATGAGAGTCGAGACACTCTGTCTTTCTATTTGTCTTTATGAGCCTTTAATTCCTTGATAGCATGCAAGAGAAACTATTTTGTTGTGAAAAGTTGTTTTAATTATTGGATTTTAAATACTGGCCAGGACTTGTTTAATGATGTTTATTTGAATGGATGTTTTCCTACAAATTTAATAAATGAGCTTTCTTGTTAAGCTGTTTCAAATTTAATTTAAACGTTTTTAAATTCAAGCATGCTAGGTGAGAACCGGGTTTAGGACCACTTCTTGGGTCAAGTTCTTAGATGTGTGGACCCTGCGCTTGGCTTTGATAGCTCCTGGTTGTTTGTCCTGAATGATATTCATGCTTAGTGGATAGGTTTATTTTGCTATGCTTGATTGGAATATTTGTTAGTGGATTGGTTCGTGCAGGTTGTCTGAATATTGTGATGTTGTTGGTTATGTTCTGTTTTGAATGCCTACTGTAAAACATGTTATTGGATAGGTTTATTTTGCTATGCTTGATTGGAAAATTTTGTTAGTGGATAGATTCATGCAGGTTGTCTGAATATTGTGATGTTGTTGGTTATGTTCTGTTTTGAATGCCTACTGTAAAACATGTTAGTGGATAGGTTTATTTTGTTATGTCTGGCTGGTATATTTGTTAGTAGATAGGTTATATTTGCTATGTCTGGATGCTGCGATGCTATTGTCTATGCTCTGTTTCCTGATTGATTGATGTTAAGCATGTTAGTGGATAGGAAATGTATGTTCTGTCTGTTAGGACTTGGCATGTAGAATGTTGTACTCTATTGGTTGCACTTTCTTGTTTTGATAAACTGCTCGATATGATTGTGATAACCTGTCTTGAATGTACACTGTTAGTTGTTGAACTCTATTAGCCCTAGGATGTTCATTTTGTTAGTTCCTGTTAGGGTTGTCTCGGGTTGGCCCAATGTGTGCCGACACGATTTACTCAGGACTTGCCTAGTGTGTGTTGTCCAAGGTTGGCCTAGTGTGTGCCGACACGGTTTACTCAGGACTAGCCCATTGTGTGCTGTCCAAGGTTAGCCCAGTGTGTGTTGATCGAGTTTTCCCAGGACTAGCCCAGTTTGTGCGGTCCATGATTAGCCAAGTGTGAGCTGATCCAAGGTTAGCCCAGGGTGTGCTGCCCAAGCTTGTTCAGGACTAGCCCTGTGTGTGCAGTCCAAGATTAGCCCAGTGTGTGCTGATCTAGGGTTAGCCCAGTGTGTGCTGCCCAAGTTTACTAAGGACTAGCCCACTATGTGCGGTCTAAGATTAGCTAGGTGTGAGTTGATCCAGGGTTAACCCAGTGTGTGCTGCCCGAGTCTGTCTAGGACAAGCCTAGTTATGTGCTGTCCAGGTTAGCGCAGTTGCCTGCTAACCAAGATTGTCGTAGAGCTAGAGACTCTAGTGTTCCCTAGGTCACATAGTTGATCCTCCTGTTTAGTCATCTTAGTGTGTGCTGACCCCGCTTGAGACTTGTTGTTTGTTACTATTAAGACTACCTTACTGTATTGTTTGTTATGCTTGTATGTTAGGATAATAGATGTAAGAACCCGACCCAAATGATGGTCCTAAACCCGGTACTTACTCATCATGCATGTGTCATCAGTGAACAAAAATTCATTTTAACATAATAATAAGCATACTTTAAGCATTCAAACCCGAGGAACCTGTTTTGAAAATTCTTAAAAACAACCCCTGTTCAAATCATACAAGGTAACCCTAGCCAGAGTATAGATTTAAACATCCAGAAACAGAATATGAAATGTATCATCAGGTTCCATATGCAAAACCCTACGGACTCTGTGTCCGACTACATGCTGAATTAAGACAATAAAAGACTCAGACATAAACATAGAGTAAACGTCGGCAGTTCCCATGATCAATTAGCTCCCTCCGATAGCCGTCCCGGTGCTGTCCCAAGTTACCTGGTGGAAAACCACAGAAATAAGGGTGAGTACAAAGCACTCAGTAAGAATCCCCAACCGGGGTACAATACGATACATCAATTATCTAGCATCCTAGGATACATGAAAATAGTTACCAACAAAGATCTTTGCTCAACAAACTATCGGGGCAAGTTCGGAATCCTCAGAAGTCTCCTACTTCCAGCCTAATGATTGGCTCTCCTAACCAATCCCAAAGACATCCTCCAGGGTCTTTCTCTCTCGGCCAAAGGATCAACTCAAAATCTGATCCCAAATAGATGTCAAACACCCTCGAGGGTCTTTCTCCCTTTGCCAAATGACCAACTCAAAAGCTTATCCCAAATAGGTGTCCTCAAAGTTCTCTTACCCTCGGCTAAACAGTTACTTTGACAAATGGGAGAGTTCCCAAAGTCTGGCTCTACACTGGAACGGAAATGGTGTACTCACGAACATTAGCCCGGGGGAGCTCTCTGAACCGGCTACTAACGTGTGTGCACCCACACCGCATGCTGCTACAAACTGCGTAAATGTGGGGGCCTAGGGACAAACTACGCGGTTCATGTACGCATGCCTAAGACTCAAAAGCGGTGTCACTAATCTACAGTAGTGCGAGGCCCTCGGCACTCATCTGTAGCAGCCTGTACCACTGACCTGAAGCTAAGAACCGACCAAGGTAGGCTTACACTGTTGGCTGGGTTCTGCTCTAGCAGGCTACAAACTAGGCTTTTGTCGATGCGAGAGCTAATCCGCATCGGCTGCCGGGGTGGAAGCAAAGTACGTTATGCTTCTCACTGAATTCCGACCGGTGGGGACAAAGTACGTTATGTTCGCTTTCAGCCTCTATATGATGACAACCTAAAAATTCTATCTAAGATTTCAGAGTAAACGATTCCTGACTAATCAAACATGCCCAACAGTACAAATACATAACCTAGCATGATACTACGAACTTAAAGCAGGAATCACAGAACATGCTGGAAGGACAAACCTAGCATGACACTAACATGTAGAAATAGAGGTAAACATGCTAGCAGAAGTCAATCAACAAAGCAATCTTATCCATTAACATGCTCATAACAATCAACAGGCATACAAGGTGCAATCAAGACATATCGCAGGGTCCACACAACCCCGATAAGAAATCATTTCCTGGACAACAAGTAGTAAAACAATAACAATGTAAAGTGCTCCTTGAGCTACAGATTCACACAACCTATCAACAACAGACATAAAACATATTAACCCTAGATAGTTAGCAACCGAACTAGAAATTGGAACTAAGGGTTCGAGAAGCTACCAAACCAACAGAGACAAGTGCTCTCGGCTGCCAAGTGCTCTCGACCACACTCTTGCACAAGGTGCTCTCGGCTACTCCCAACTTTCTTGGCAACACAAACCCTCGCTACTTGCAGCAACAAGGACAGCTCGACTTAGGGCATCACAACGACAACCAACACAAACACCACAATGATTAGTTTCTTGGCAATCACAACAACTCCCACACCCTACCTCAGCCAAGGGAAGAGCAACAAGCATCCCCAAGCTACCATGAAGCTCTCGGCCAAGGGGTTGCACAACACCACCACAACACAATTAAGAACACCGCTTACCTCGGGTGGTCTTGGCAAGGGCTCCAAGCTAGGAAGGAGGGCTCGAAAACCAATGGTGTTCTCGGCTAGGATTTGACAACACAACACAAGGAACCTTGGTTAGGGTACTGTAAAGACCCGACCCGAAAGAGGTCCTAAACTAGGCCTTTACCTCAATGCATGCTTAAAAACTTAGAAAGTATTATGCAAGATCACTTTTCAGATTATGTATAAAACTAAAAAGTGGTAAACATCCATTCAAAATCAAACTTAAAATGTCCTGGAACCTGTCCCTATTTCCAAGCACCTGTTCCAAGCTAAATACAATTTAAAACTTACTCTGATCAAAGATTTATTCAAATCATTCAAGAAAACCCAAACAGTTTACAACAGTGTCAGAATCCGGAAAAACGATCAGAAAACATCCTAAGGGCTCCGTGCCCAACTACATGCATTCAGAGGACAACAAAACATAAACTTAAAACTCAGAGTTCAAACAGCAGTTATTCCATGATCCGCAGCTCCTCCTTCAGCCATCCTGTCTCGCGCCCTGGTTACCTGTGGAAAACCACAAAATAAGGGTGAGTAACGAATTACTCAGTAAGAATCCCCAACCGGGGTACAATACGATATAACTGGTTATCTAGCAGAAAGTATGCAAGCTATGAATATAAACACAGAAGAGAGCACATCACTTTAATCCATACATATACCACGGATGCCATCTTACGGTCTTACTCCGGAAAACTACAACGCTTCTCGATACTATACGAGAAACTAATCTCAGCCTCAGTTTTCATACTACTGTCGATACGAAAGGTGCACTGAACTCAAGATCTCGAGGAGCTCTCCAGTCGGCGCTGTAATGAGCGTGTGCGCGCACCGCATGCTGCTGCAAACCATGGAGGTGCTGGGTCTAGGGCATGCTGCCCTGGTCCAGTACGCATGCCTAACAAATCTCTGGATCGGTGTCACTGAACATAGTGGTGTGAGACCAGGACACTATGACTATGTCAGCCTGTACCACCGCACCTGAGGCTAATAAACCGACCGTGGTAGGCTTACACCAGGAACCGGTCCTTGCCTTATAAGGTGGCAATTAAGAGCTACTGCCGATAGGGGACAAGGCAATGCCTCGTCATTCCCCCGACCGTTGGGACATTTAACAGTCTGCCACCCTCACCCAAGATTGCACTGGGCTGCCGTTAGGGTTAGCTAAACCCTAACGACGGATCAGGGACGGAGTACTGCCTCGCACGTCCCTGCCACGGATGCAAGTTACGTTATGCATCCTCGCCTGCAAATCGAAGGGGCTGACCGTCAAGCTACGAGGCTCGGCCTTGGGGCTACTTGCGGATCCAATGCTTGCGAAGGGGCTTTGTGATGGCGATGTGGGTCTCTCGGCTGCAAGGACTGATGCTTACGGTGGTGCGGCATAAAGATCTCAGCTAGAGCTTGATATACACAACCACAAACCTTCGATCAGGGCTCAACCAACCAACAAAGAAAGATCTCGACTAGGGAAAGAAGGAGAAGAACAAGCTTACCTCGATTCTTGGCCATGATTCTTGGAGAAATTGGCTAAGTGGAGATGGAGGATGGAGAAATTGCGTGCGACAAGATGGGAAAACCAAAAAGAGGGAGAGAAATTGCGTGCGGCAAGATGGGAAAACCAAAAAGAATGTGATTCCTCTTTAGCCTTTAGTCGATTGAAAACCTGGGCTTTCCCCTTTCGAGCCCCAGTGGCAGCAACCTTTTTCTTCTAAATTAATCCATTAATTCCAAGCCTCCAAACTCCCTTACAGGTCAGGGGTTCGAAATTCACAAGCAACGCCTTATATTTTCTTTTTTAAAACTCTGTTAAACCAAGCTCTCAACTCTGAAACAACCAAGGTTCGAGTCCTAGCAACAACACCATTAAAATCCTAGTTTCCCTTTCCAATCCAAGCTTCCAAAAGCCTAGCAGGTCACAGGTTCGAATCCCAGCAGCAACATTAATTAATTCTTAATTAATCAACAACAAACCTCAACTCCTAGCCACCTGGGTTCGAATCCCAAGAGCAACACCTTTAATTTCTTATTTTATCTAAAAGCCAGACTCTGAAATCCAACACCATTTCAGCCCAACAACCACACAATTAATTCTTATTCTCCCATTTAACCAGAAAGCCACCAAACTTCTAAAAATTCATTTTAACCCTGGAAACCTGAAACCAAAGAACAACCAATCTTATCAAATGACAGAAACATCCCAAAACTCTGGTTAAACACCAAACCGGCCTTGAGGGAAAAATGACCAAAATGCCCTTAAGGACTAAGAAGCTCTAACGGCCCAACCGAACATCCGAATCATGAACTGAAAACACCTAAGAAACTAGCATGGAAAACTGGGCCGGTATAGAAAAGTAGTGTTGAAACTGCACTTGGTTCCTAAACCCTTCTAGAGCGCTCTCTAGAAGCAAGAAGTGAACCGAGAATCATGGTCTGAAACAATACTCATTGGTACCCCAAGGTACCGAACGATCTGCTCCAAAAAAAACTGTGCCCACTGTTCCACAGTATAGTTAACTCTATCGGGGATAAAGTGTGCACTCTTAGTCAGCTAATCTACAACAACCCAGATCTGACTAAACCCTCTCAGTGTCCTCGAAAACCCAAAAAATCCATCGTAATCTTATCCCATTTCCACTGTGGAACGCTCGACAGCTGCAACAGACTTGTCGGTTTCTGTCGGGAGCCTTCACTTGCTGACAAGTGAGACAGTAGCTAACAAACTCAGCTATATCTCATTTCTTACCATCCACCAGAACGTCTGCTTGAGATCCTAATACCTCTTGGTACCTCTCGGGTGCCAAGTAAACGAGGAACTATGAGCCTCGGTAAGCAACTCGGCTCGTAGTCCTGCGTCATCTAGAACGCACAAATGACCTCTATAACTCAAACCTTCATCTGGTGCTATAACAAAATCAAAGTCGCCATCTGGCTGAACTCTCTCAATCAGTCTTTTCATCTTAGGATTACTCGCCTGGCCATCAATGATCCTCTGCTTAATCAACGGCTGAACTGTTAACTGGGCTACCCTGGCGGTAACCTCTCCCAACAAAACTGCAATACTGGCTTGCTCAAACTCTTTCCGCAATAAAATCTAAGACCTCAAAACGGTTTCAAAATGCGACGTCTTCCTACTTAAGGCATCAGCCAGCGACGTCTTCCGGTTCTTCAGGTATGTTCGGTTAATTATTCAGTGGTTTGGTTGGGCCGTTAGGGCTGTTTGACCCTCTAAGGGAATTTTGGTCCATTGACTCCTGGGGATATTTTGGTAATTGTCCAGGGTTTTGGGTTATTTCTAGACTTGTGATGAGTTAGTAATTTATTTTGTTTCAGGTCTCAGGTTTGGGAGTTGTTTGGGGAAGTTTGGAGGTTGTTCGGGTTTAAACAGAAAATGTTTTTAAAAAGTATTGAAGCCAGGACTAGAAGGGGGGATTTTTCCTTTGATTTATTAATAAGAAAAAGAAAAGAAAATTCTTTTCCCTTCCATTTTGCCCTAGCCGACCACTTCTTCTTCTTCCTCCCTCCTCTTGGCCAAATCCTCTCTTCCATCTTCTCCATTTCCGAAAGCTCAAACACTCTATCAAGCCTTCTTCTTCTTCCATCCTCCTCCTGGCTGAACCACTTCCTTGTTGCCGAAAGACAAGCCCTAGCTCTCGTTTCTCTCAACTTCATTACAAGAGCTCCATCTCCAAGCTTGGCCGAGAGCCTCATTGCCAAGATGAGTGTTTCTTAGCCGAGATCCCTCATTGCTTGTTTGAATATGTTCTAACCAATATCTTTTGTGATGCATGACCCACCTAGCCGAGAGCCATTATGCTTGATTGGGAGTGTCTTAGCCGAAGTCTTTTTTCTTCCATCCTCTCCATTGCCGAGAGCTCCAAGGTAAGTAGTTGTTTGGATCTTGCCGAGAACCAACTTGGTTGGTGGGAGTGTGTTCTAACCAAAAGCTCTTCTTTTGTTGTGCAAGCCTAGCCTAGCCGAAAATCCTAGGGTGTTTGTTGGAGGTGCTAGCCGAGACCACCATTGTGCCTCCCTCATTGCCGAGACATCAAGGTGAGCTAGTTTGTGTTGGATGTGTTGTGCTATCCAAGACCCCCATGGTGGCCAAGAGCTTCATGGTTGTGTTTTTGGTTGTGTGTTGAGTTGAATTCAAGCTAACTTGTGTTGTGTGTTGTTGTGATGCCCTAGCCGAGAATGGAAGAAGGAAGAGTTTTGAAGTTTCACTTTTGTGTGGTTAAGCTTACCTTGGCCGAGACCTTCTTTGGGAGTTGGAGTTTGCTTGGGTTTTGGTAAAGCCCTAATTCATGTTGTTTTGGTTGTTCAGGGTTGTTTCTACTTTGGTTGTTAACTTTATTGGCTTGTTGTTAGGGTAGCTTGTGTGGTGATCTGTAGCTTAAGGATCATTCTCATTTGTTAGGTTCTGCTTGTTTGACAGGAAATGCAACTAATAGAACAAAGCTCCATGCAAAATGCTCCAACGTAGCTAAGTATACAATGGAATTTCACACTTGGCAAATCTTTCACTCTATCGGAAAGTCTATTTCATCCTTTATTGATAAACCTATTAAACACGGTCGAGAGTTAAAAAAACCTGAAGTAGCAAAACATGCGTAAAGAGCAAGGATTGGCTTACCGCTCTCGTATCTTTTCCCTATCTAGGCTATATCAACAAAGCCACACCCCCAACTCACTTGGACAATATATTCGATAACAGAAGACCGGATAAGATTCAAGTATGAGTGCGTTGGTTGTTTACCAACAAACAAAGGCAAGGGAAAGGGATTCTCTCATTTAGCGCGCAACAGTATACACTTACTTGTATGAGCACAGCGCAGTTAACGTCACAGCGACTTTCCTGTCTCCTACGAAATTTTCTCTTTTCATTTTAAGCGATATCACTTACGTCATTTCTTGTCTTAAGTCAATCTTCATCAAGACAGCTGACCGAGTCGAAACCTTTCTTTTCTTATGAATTTTCGAGTTTTGAATGTTTTATCAGCAACAACAAAAACTACAAATAAATGGTTGATCAAAAAATTAGAATAATGAAAGATCTCTCGATCTCTACTCTTTTTTCTCGAAGAAGAAATTGGCTATTTATAGTGCAACCGACAATCATTACTCCATGTTTTGAAATTCTCTTCTTTAGGACCTGGCATTTTTCTTCTCCATGATCCGCATCTAAGCTTTTGTCAGAGTGGTTGAGAAAGCAACAACTAGGATTGAAAGGTTTCTCTTGAATCTTCGACATGCATCCCTTCCTTAGATATTTCTCGAGAGCCATTTTCCATGGGAATTTCCTTCCCTACTGTGATGCCTTCTGCGCAACATCATGCTTTACTCCTTGGATTGCTGCAACAAACTACAATTATTAGTGCTTATAAATTGAAATGAAAGAATTCACTCATTCATCCATTTTTGTTAGAACAACCCGTTAAAATATATCATAATAAAAAAATTAAAGGATATTTTACCTTTATCCTAAAGCCTGATGCTACAACAAATATGCAAATAGATTCTTAATTAAATGTAGCGAAGTTTAAGCGAAATTTTATTGTTCTAAGCTATTTAACTCTTAATTCTTGAGAGTTATCACACACTCAAACTTGCATTATTGCTCGTCTTGAGTAATAGCTCAATGTAAATTGAGAAACTTTTCTTTTTTAACACTCTTCCTTTGCAATAGCGGCACATCGCCCATCAACCTTGCTTAAGCAATCAACATATCAATTGGAGAATTTAAATTGATTTCTAAGCTATGCTACATTATAACAAGACCATATTGGGAAATGCTTTATAATTCAGAAAATTCTATTTTGTAATTCACTCGAGCCACGCATTCCTGCAAACCCCTTTTAGCCTAGAACTTTTTCTCCGAGGATCTGACACCCTTTACTCATCAATAGGATTTAATCACTCGCTTCCAGCTTTTTCGCTCCCTTTATCATTGACACATCTCATCTTTTTCCAAAGTGAATACTCTATTTTTACAACTCCCTGGGAATCCTTCACTTAAGTTTCCTACTATCTTTTACTCCATTTTCATCGAATGTTTGATATAATAATAGATACACGATGTTTGAGCAAATGAAAGCGAAGAGACAATCCCTAAAACTTAGGCTACTAGCCCTTTGAGTCACTTTGCTCACGCATTTGCGAAAACTTTTCAAAAACATTTCCACCCTAGGGCTATGCTTTCTCGACTCCCCTTTTACTTTAGTGCAAGGTAACTAACCAATTAATTTTTCTACTATGAATCTCTCATGAAACACTTTTTTAAGCATTTTAATATTTCTATTTTTATGGAGGCTGTAGACACTTTGCTAGGTCTAGGCTGGGCCTCAACAAGCTTGGGCTCTTTTTGCTTAAATGAAATCTTCTTCATGCTGCTCGACCCAACTTCCTTTTTTACTTGTGTGTCAGCTCGGGTATATTCCCTAGAATCTAAGCCTTAGTAGCCCTGGTATACTTTTTATGATTAAACGGGGAAGTTCTCAAAATCTTGACTCGAAATGAGGGTTTAGAATGAAAAAAAGTAGGAATAGATGACGAACTCTCCAGAAAATTCAAAGAATCCCAGAATTAACGAACACTCGATGGAGAACTCAGAGGAAACTACTCGGTGGGGATTTTGGAAGGATTTCTGAGAATTCAGATACTTGAACGAGTGAAAGGATACTGACATGTTTCTAGGTGCTAATATAACTGTACAACAATTAATTCAGAGTTAAACTTATTGTGAAGTATGCCTTGGAATTGCTTACGCGCAAGTATACAAGGTCAGAATGCAACAAGTAATAAGTATGTATTTTATCGATCTCATAGAGATTGATGTCTAGAATTAATGTTTTTAAGGCAAGAGTTATACTGAAAAGTAAATGAATGGGTTGAAGATGGTTGTTTTTTATTTGTTCTGATTGCTAATAATAAAACGATACAAATGCTAACATTAATAAATATGAATGCATAGTGATGAATAGACAATTATAGAAAATATTAAGAGCGCGGAACTAGTTATTGAGTTTATCGATTCCTTCATCTAATAAGTACTTCTGCACTTAATGATATATGGCAGAACCAGCTTCCGCTGCAAACTCCATACTAACTTGGGGCAACACAAGTAATAGTGAGGTTATTCCTAACTCTCAAAATGATGCAAGGATTTACTCTCAACTTATTGTAGCGTACTGGGTCATCATGCGGTTCCTTCTTCCAAACTCACCACAAGTTATATATGTGGGTAGCTAATCGACGCATATATATAAATAAGTAAATGCAGCAGTGTAAAACTCTATAACCTACGCTTCGAATATGCTTCTACTCGTGAATATTCATTCAAATCTCCTATAATTCATTATAGAAATAAACACAAGTAATAAGTTTAAATCAGTAGATTATGTTACGAAATACTAAATGTTCATAGCTACTACTACTCCTAAGAAAAAAAATAAAAATGGAATTGGAACAATTTTGAAGTGTGTAGTCCCTTTGTCATGTTCCTATGAACACCATAAGTTGCTTCTCGTATGGATTGGCTTCTGGCCGTCCTGCCAGCTCACCGAACCTCCGTTTCTCTCTTTCTATTTATAGAGATCAATTACTTGGTTAGTAAAGCTTAGGTGAGCTGTAAAATCTTCATAGATGCAGGATCTCTTGATTTTAGTCAAGATTTATTTTATTGAAGCCAACTTAATTGCTTGATTGATTCTTCATTTGTTTACCTTGTTGGCGTGACTATTCGAATGTGTTTGCATTATGGTTTAGCACTTCCTTGCACTGCTTATCACGATTCACGCTGATTTTTCCTTCTAGAGCTTATGTAAAGACCCAACCCAAAAGAGGTCCTAAACTAGGCCTTTACCTCAATGCATGCTTTTAAAACTTAAAAGTAATATGCAAGATTGCTTTCCATATTTTGAACGAAAATAAAAACTTGCAACATTCGTGCAATAATCAATTATAAACAGCCTGGAACCTGTCCCTGTTTCCAAGCACCTGTTCCAAGGTAAAAGCAGTTTAAAACATACCCTGATCAGAGGTTTATTCAAAACATTCAAAACCCCAAATAGTTTACAACAGTGTCAGAATCCAGAAACAATCAGAAAACATCCTACTGGCTCAGTGCCCAACTACATGCATTCAGAGGACAAAACTAAAAACATAAATATAAACTCAGAGTTAAAAGACAGCAGGTTTTCCATAATCCGCAGCTCCTCCTTCAGCCATCCTATCTCGTGCCCTGATTACTTGTGGAAAACCAGAAAATAAGGGTGAGTAACGAATTACTCAGTAAGAATCCCCAACCGGGGTACAATACGATACAACAGGTCATCTAGCAGAAAGTATGCAAGCTATGAATACAACATAGAAGGGAGCACATCTCTTTAATCCATACATATATACCATGGATGCTATCTTACGGTCTTACTCCGGAAACTACAACGCATCTCGATACTCTACGAGAAACTAATCTTGGCCTCAGCTTTCCTACTACTGTCGATACGAAAGGTGCACTGAACTCAAAATCCTGAGGAGCTCTCCGATCCGGTGTTGTAATGAGCGTGCGCGCGCGCACCGTATCTTCTTTGCAAACCATGGAGGTGCTGGGTCTAGACCATACTGCCCTGGTCCAGTATGCATGCCTAAAAGAATCTCTGGATCGGTGTCACTGAACATAGTGGTGTGAGACCAGGACACTTGACTATGTCAGCCTGTACCACTGCACCTGAGGCTAAGAAACCAGCCGTGGTAGGCTTCCACCAGGAACCGGTCCTTGCCCTATCAGGTGGCAATCAAGGGCTACTGCAGACACGCTGAGGTCTTGTCGACTGTCGAGGACAAGGAAATGCCTCGTCATTCCCTCGACCGTTGGAGCATTTAACAGTCTGCCACCCTCACCCAAGATTGCACTGGGCTGCCGTTAGGGTGAGCTAAACCCTAACGACGGATCAGTGACGGAGTATTGCCTCGCACGTCCCTACCATGGATGCAAGTTATGTTATGCATCCTCGCCCGGATGATGCTACCTATTAGAACTCTAAGCTATAAATAGCTAACAGCAAACATACTAATACGTGCTCAGCAGAAACAATGAACCTAGCATGATACTATGAAGTAAGAACAGATAACGAACATGCTAGAACAGAACAACCTAGCATAGAACTAACATGAGAAATAACACGAGAATCATGCCAGTCCGAATTCAGAACAGAGCACCTATCCACTAACATGCTGATAAACATACACATATATACAATCAACAATCACAGAAAATACCGCAGGGCCCACACAACTCCGGTAAGAAATCCTTACCTGGGTCGGAAGACAAACACACACAAGAAAGATCCTAAGCTGCAACCGAACCCGAGCTAGCTATCGGGAACCTAACAAACAACAACAAACATCACAACCTATAGGCCTTAGATAAAATACAAACAGAACTCGGCTCGGTAGGAAGCAACTCACACGGCACGGGGCTGGTGCGCGGACGGACAGGCTGCAAGGCAAACAGCTTGGCGACGACATGCGGATAGGCTGCTCGCTCTGCGTGCGGCAGGGGCTGCGGCGTGCGTGCAGCTGGATGCCCATCAGGGTCTTATACTAGCTAGAACACGTGGATGCCCATCGGGGTCTTATACCAGCTAGAACACATGGATGCCCATCGGGGTCTTACACCAGCTCAACTCAAGGATGCCCATCTGGGTCTTACTCTTGTAGGATGCCCATCAGGGTCTTACACTTGATGATGCCCATCAAGATCTTACTCAATTTAGGGCGCAATGATGCCCTACGGGGTTTTACTTAGTCAGCACTCAAGGTTGCCCATCGGGGTCTTACACCTGCTTAAGCTCAAGGATGCCCATCGGGGTCTTACACCTACTCAAACACAAGGAAGCCCATCAGGGTCTTATACCAACTTAAGCACAAAGATGTTCATCGGGGACTTACTCCTGCTAGGATCACAAAGCTGCCCGACAGGGTCTTACACTCTCTAGCTGCACTATGATGCCCATCGGGGACTTACACATACTGCAACAGTGTGATGCCCATCGGGGACTTACATACACTGGCAACGCATTGGTGCCCATCGGGGTCTTACCCATGCGAGACCTAAACTAATAACTCCTAATAGTCTCATAAGTTCAGGAACACAAGTTAACAGATCGACCATACACTATTCAACAGCAACAAAATCCTAGCATGGCTCTACAGAATATGAACAGGAAACACTGATATGCCAGAGCAACAAAAATCCCTAGCATAGAGCTAACATGAACAAGACAACAAAGATGCCAGCAAATCAGAAACACGAATCCTATCCACTAGAAAGCTCATAAACAGTTACAAGGTATCAACATGCCATTAAAGTAATCGCAGGGTGCACACAACCCCAGTAAGAATTCCTTACCTGGAAAGCAAGCAGAAATAATAACAAGAGGACAATGCTCATTGAGCTGCAAATAACCCATCCTAGGTATAAGTATCCTATCACATAACCAAATGCACTATTACTAATCGAACTAGCTACACAAACTAAACAGCTAAACTGAGCTAAGGACAGAGTTTACCAGATCCCAAAAAGTGCTCGGGATAACCTCTCGGCCAAACAGGGGCTCTCGACAAGCTAAGCAAAACTCCACATCCAGCGAGGCGACACTTGGCTAGGCAAACAACCACACACAACATTAGGTCTCAGCAAGAATAACCAACAAGCACAAACACAACAGCCTAAAAAAGAAACTTACCCAAACCGAAGCTCCAACTCGGCAAGGAGCTCTCGGTAGCGTGGCTCGGCAGGACTGGCACGGATGCTCAAGGACGTGCGCTGATGGAGTGAGCGGGAGGCCGCGATACTAAGCAGCAAAGAAAAACGGGGGCTAATGCACGTGTGGCTGCTGTGCGGACAAGAGAGGCAGGGCGAGCGGGCTGTGCGAGCGGGCGAGGTGAGCCAAAGCTGGGGTTCGCTGCTGCGAACGAATCAACAGAGGCTGATTGGCTCACGGGTGCGCGAGTGCGAGGAGCTGGTTGGATGTGCGAGGAAGCTGCATCGCTGGATCAGTAAGGGCACGCATAGCTGTGCGTGCGAGTGCGAGCAGGGAGGGGGGGAAACGACGCTGCGCTGGGACTCTGATGCGGCTGGGCACGGGGTCGGTAGTGAACGGACTAGTGATAGAGGAAGCTGCGACGGTGCTACTGAGGGCGTGGGATCGTAAGAGAGGCTGATGTACGGCACGAAGCAGCGTGCACCCAGGCTGCGTGCGGTGCGACTGTTGGCGAGAGCGGCTCGGCCAAGGGGATGAACTGATCGACGATGGAGGAATGGAAAGAAGGTTTGCGATTGGAGCTTGGGAGAACAGGGAGCGGCTGCTCATCTTTTTCCTGTTGTACGAACAACAACACACAAAACCCTTTAATTCCATTTAGCTCTTAACTCCGAATAATTCCAGGACAAACAGATTATCAAACGATCAAGGGCATAACTTACAAGCTCGGCTTCAATGAAACTGCTTTCTTTTGCCAACTGCTGCAACCAGACCATCTCGGGTTCGAGTCCTGGCTTGAACACTTTTCTTTTAGAAGATCCTTTTCGAATCCAAGCCACCAAAAGCCTAATAGGTCATAGGTTCGAAACCCAACGGACACACAAACCAAACTTATTTTATCTTTTAAACCAAAAGTCCTCCGAACTACTCCAAATGCATTCGAACCCTGGAAACCTGGAACCAAAGAACAACCAATCTTAACAAATGATAAAAACAGCCCAAAACACTGGTTAAACACCAAACCGGCCCTGAGGGCAAAATGACCAAAATGCCCCTAAGGGCTAAAACTGCCCTAACGGCCCAACCAAACAACCAAAATAATAACTGATTATACCTAGGGAATCAAAACTGAAATCTGGGCCGTTACAATCTAGCCGAGAAATAAGATTCTTGGATGAGTGTATTTTAATCAAGATCTTCTCTTGTTGTTATGCTTAGCCTAGCCGAGACCACCATTGCACTGGCATCTCCTTCATTGCCGAGGTCTTCAAGGTGAGTCTTGGTTATGTTTCGACTATGTTTTGTTGCTTGGATGGTTGGGTAGTGTTTTTAATCAAGCCTTCTTCTTTGTTGTGCAAGCCAAGCCTAGCCAAAAACCCTTGGATGCATGTTGGAAGTGCTAGCCGAGACCACCATTGTGCATCCTTATTTGCCAAAACATCAAGGTGAGCTAGCTTTGTTGGTTGGGTTGAGTTACACGAAATCTTCATGGTGGCCGAGAGCCCTATGCTAGTTGTTTGGTTGTGTGTTTGAGTTATAAACGAAACTAACATGTGTTTTGTGTCATTTGTGATGCCCTCGCCGAGAGTAGAAGAAGTGAGCATTGAAGTTATTTTGGATGATGTAGATTGCCTTAATCGAGACCTCCTCTAGAAGTTAGGGTTTTCTCGGGTTTTGGTAAAGCCCTAACTCTTGCTTCTGTTTGGTTGCACAGTTTTGTTTCAGCTTCGGATATTAATTATTGTGGCCTGTTGTTAGGTTAGCTTATGTGGGATATGCAGTTCAAGGAGCAATCTCTTTTGTTAGGTTCTGCTTGTTTGACAGGTAAGGGTTCCTTACCGGGGTTGTGTGGACCCTGCGCATTGCAATGATAACTCCTGGTTGTTTGTTATATGTTGAACTGTTAGTGGATAGGTTTCTGTAGGTTACCTGGATTATAATTGCTAGTGGATAGGTTTCTGCAGGCCACCTGGATTATAATTGCTAGTGGATAGGTTTCTGCAGGTTATCTGGATTATAATTGCTAGTGGATAGGTTTCTGCAGGTTATCTGGAATATATTGCTAGTGGATAGGTTCTTGTAGGTTTCCCCTTGAGGTTGCTCTGTTGATAATCATGTCTATTCTTGTTTGTCTTTTTATAGTCGTGTTTATCTCCTGTTTGCATCTTGATCTGATCATGTATGATGTATGCCTTGATGATTATGTTGTGATCAAGCATGTTAGTGGGTAGGCTTTTCTAGATTGTTTGCTAGGGTTTGGCCTTTAGTTATTGTACCTTACTGTTGCACTCTCTTGTATATTATCTGATTAGTATGTCTGCAAATATTCTAGGGATTATAAACTAGTTGTATATATACCCTGTTAGCTCTAGGCTGCCTAAAATGTTAGAGTCTACTAGGGAGTCCCGAGTGACAGTCGAGTTGCGTGTTGGCTCAGTTATACCCACGAGTGACAGTCGAGTTGCATGCTGGCTCGTTCTGGCCCGAGTGACAGTCGAGTTGCGTGCTGGCTCATTGTGTCCCGAGTGACAATTGAGTTGTATGCTGGCTCGGTTTGCTCAAGACTAGCCTAGTGTGTTGTTGTAAAGACCCAACTCTAAATGGTCACAAATGGTCCTTATTAAATGCCAAGATTTATAATTTCAAAATATAGACAGAAAAGATTTAAGAAAACGTGCACTTCATAAAATAATTCAATAACTCAAAACACCACAGTTAAAACACATCCCTTTAAAAACCTTTAGCCTCTGGCCAGAGTATACAAAAGAATCTAAAACCCAACAGAATAAAAGTCTTTCAGAAAGTAAAGTGCAATGCAGAAAGGAAGATGCAGCGGACTCGTCCCCATGATCAACTAGCTCCTCCACTAGCCACCTCGATGTTGTGCCAAGTTACCTGGTGGAAGAAACCACAAAAAGGGTGAGTATAATTGCACTCAGTAAGAATTCCCCAACCGGGGTACATTACGCAAGACAAATCTTTTAGCATCCTAGCATACAAGCAATAACATCACATATAGGTAGTCTCAACAATAAGGGTCAACAAGTGACGAACAGGGTCAGCACACCACAGACTGACTAAACTGGAGGGAAACCTAAGGGCCTCGGTCTCTGATTGTCTATCTCAAAGACACAACTAAGTTAGCACTCAACTGGCTAACTAGGGACAACACGCTACTGGGCTTGTCCTAACTATACCGGGCAGCACACAACTGGGCTCAACCTTAACACAAACCGAGCCAGCACGCAACTCGACTGTCACTCGGGCCAAATGAGCCAGCACACAACTCGACTGTCACTCGGGCCAAACGAGCCAACACGCAACTCGACTGTCACTCGTGAGTCATCCAAGCGAGCACACAACTCGACTGACATTTGGGAAAACGAGCCAGCACGCAACTCGACTGTCACTCGTGAGACATCCAAGCCAGCAGCAACTCGACTGTCACTTGGGTAAACGAGCCAGCAAGTAACTCAACTTTCACTCGTGGGTATAACAGAGCCAGCACGCAACTCGAATGTCACTCAGGTCCCCCTAGCAAGCACTACTACTATAGGCAACCTAGAGCCAACAATGTCTAACAAATCAACGAGTCTATAGTCAACCGGACAAGTGTAGACATTCAAGACACTTATTACACAAGGGAGTGATTCAACCAATCTCAGAAACTACATGTCAAGCCCTAGCAACAGAACGTGCACCATACAGTGAACAGGAAACAAGGCATACAAGTCAGACATATAAAACAGATCAAACATTCATTCAACCTGCACAAACCTATCCACTAACAATTCATAAAATCATGCAGAACAATCAACTAGGAGTTTATCAAAGCCATGCGTAGGGTCCACACAACCCCGGCAAGGAACCCTTACCAGATCAGTAGAAATAGTCGACAAACGAGAAGTGATCTCGAACTGTAGGGACACATGAATAACCTAGCAAAACATAACACATTTAATCCTAAGCAATAATTCAAACAACAATGACAACAACCAAAGAGCCTCGGGATTAGGTGAGTTACCCAAAACCGAGAAGACAAGGCTTGGCCAGGAGTGCTCTCAGCAGCCAAGTGGACACGGCAGCAAGGCAGGCGTGTGTGGCGAACTGGCGTGTTGCTGGTGCGAGGGTGATCAGCGAGGCACACGGGTGCGAGGGCTGGGGGTGAACGTGCCTGCGGATGCGAGCGGCAGGTGTGTAGTAGGAGTCGCGAGTGATGCTGCTGCTTCGCTGGGGCGAAGCGGATCAGCAGCGAGCGTCGGTTCGGGCAGGCGAAGCTTGCGGGGGTGAGTTGTTGTGCGGGGCGACGCGAGTAAGGCAAAACTCGGCTGTTGCGTGGAAGGACGCTGACGGGTGACACGGCAACGCGATGGCTCGCGGGGTGAGCTGTTGACTATGCGGGGCTACTCAAGGATGGATGCAAGCGAGTGGGGAAGCTTTGATGGCGTGGCTGCGCTCGGTGCTGGGATGCTCTGTGGTTGGCGATGGCAAGGCAGATGCGGCAGGAATAGCAGCGCTTGAATGGGACGAAGGGCTTGGAAGTTCGGTGGTGGTGGATGGGTGTGAGCTTTTGGCCAAGGGAGAAGCGATGAAGAAGAAGAAGAATGAGGTGGGGAATTCGGCCAGGGTATTTCACAAGTAAAAGAGGAGGAAAAGGGGATTTTTTATTTGACTTTCTTATTTTAAAATGCTACAAAAATCGTCCAAGTGCCAAGTGTCCTTGGAGGTTCCCCCTTCGAGTCCTAGCGAGCTCACATTTAAATTCTAATTTCCTATAAATCCCGATAGACCTCCAAACAACTCCCAGCCCTAAAACCTGAACCAGAACACCAACAACAAATCAATTCAAGTCTAGGAAATAACCCGAAACACTGAACAATTACCAAAATGCCCTCGGAGGCCAAATGACCAAAATACCCTAAGAAGCTCAAGAAACCCTAATGGCTCAACCAAACGACCGAATAAATTGTAACAGCCCAGGTTTTCCTTTCGGTTCTCCAAGTTCGTTCCGTTGATTCTCCAGTTAGTTGTCTGGGCTGTTAGGGTTGTTTGAGCCTCTAGATGTATTTTGGTCATTTTGCCCTCCCTGTCGGTTTTACAGTTAACTAGGGTTTCAAGACTGTTTCTGTTAACGGTGGACTTCAGTTATTCTTCGATTTCAATTCAAGGGCAAATGTTGCATTTCTGAGAAGTTTGGAGGCTTTACGGTTAAAAGGAAAAAAATAAGAATATTTAGTGTTAGAGCTAGGATTCGAACCATGGTGGTTTGAGAGTTGAGTTTGAGCCAAATGTAGAGAATTTTAAAAAGGATTTAAAAAGTGCACTTGGTGGGATTTGAAGGTGGGATTTTTTGAGGTTTATTAATAAAAAATAGGGAAAAATGCTTAGGGTTTTGTCATATTCTCCTCCCCTCTTCCCTTGGCCGAACCAACACCCCTTCCTCTCTTCTCCTTTGGCCAAAATCACACTCTCCTCCATAGCTCTCGAACCTCTAAGCTCTTTAGTGCATCCCCATAGCTCATCTCATACATCCTTTTTCAAGGTAAGTTCTTGGAAATCTCTTCTCCTCTTTTCCTTGTTTGGCCGAGAGCAAGCCCTAGCTCAAGGGAGTTCCTTTCTTCTTCTCCTTGTAGATCTGAACACCCTTGCTTTGGGAGTTGAAGGTTCATTTGCCTTGTTGGAAGTAGATCCGAAAGCTCCTCTCTTTGTAGCTACAATTGCCGAGACTTCCCAACCACTTGGAATCCGAGATCTTATGCTATTTCTACTTATTGGTGGAACCCGAACTCAACCTCCTCATCCAACCTTCATTGCTGAGAGCCTTAGGTAAGTTATTGGTGTCCTTGGTGAGTTGTTGTTTGGATAGATCTAACTTGGCTCATTTTTTTGTGTAAAAAAGCCTTAGTCGAATCTACAAGCTTGTGGTTTGTGCTTGCCGAGTCACCTTGTGCTTCCCCCTTGGCCGAGACTACAAGGTGAGTGTTTGTGATGTTGAAGTTTGGTTCTTGCCCTAATTCATCTTGGTGGCCAAGAGCACCATGAAGGAAATATGGGCTGTGTGTTGTGTTGTAAGTAAAGTTAACCTTGTTCTTGTGTTGTGTGATGCCCTAGCCGAGAGTGGAAGGAAGGAATCATTGGAGTTGCATCTTTGGTAGTTGGAGAATTGCTCAGGTTTCGGTAAAGCCCTAATTATGTGTGTCTGGTTGCTTAGGGTGTTTGTGCTTCAGATTGTAATCTTATTTTTTTGTTGTTAGGGTACCTTGAGTGGTGATCTAAAGCTCAAAGGGTATTTATGTGTTTAGTTCTACTGCTCGACAGGTAAGGGTTCCTTACCGGGGTTGTGTGGACCCTGCGCACCTCATTGATAGCTTCTGGTTGTTTGATTATATAATTCTGAACTGTTAGTGGATAGGTTTCTGAAATATATTGTTAGAGGATAGGTTTCTGCAGGTTACTTGATTTATTGTTAGTGGATAGGTTCTTGCAGGTACCCTGGATGTTGCCCTAATACTGATTATGTTTACTCCTATTTATCTGTTCATCTGAACTTGTATGTTGTATGTTCTTGATCATGTGCTGTGATGTAACATGTTAATGTTCTTCTTCAATTGTTCTGATGTAAGCATGTTGTATGTTCTTGATCATGTGTTGTGATGTAGCATGTTAATGTTCTTTTTCAAGTGTTCTAATGTAAGCATGTAATGTTCTTAATCATGTGTTGTGATGTAAGCATGTAATGTTCTTAATCATGTGTTGTGATGAAAGCATGTTAATGGACAAGTTTTCTGGATTGTTGTTAGGGCTTACATGTGGAATGACCAACACTGTTTATTTCTGTTACTACTACTCTTAATAGATGATACTGATCTAGGCTAGCTCTAGGTTGTAAAGCCATAGCTGTTTCTGCTTAGGATTACCCAGGACTAGTCTAGTATGTGTTGTCCAAGGTTGGCCCAGTGTGTTGCCAATCAGGTTTGCTCAGGACTAGCCTAGTGTGTTGTTGTCCCTATTGGCCCAGTGTGCTACTGATAGGTAAGAGCCGAATTAGCCCAGTGTGTGCTGTCCTTTTGTTGGCCTAGTGTGTGCTTGACCAGATTTTGAAATTGGCCCAGCAGTGTTTGTCGATCCCTGCCAGCCTGAGTGTGTTGCTGCGCGTGTTGCTCAGGACTAACCCAGTGTGTTGCTAATCAGGTATGAGCCAGACTGCCCAGTGTGTTGTAGTCCAGAACTAGCCTAGTGTGTTGCTGTACTTAGTTAGCCCAGTGTGTTCTAACCTTGCTTGCTCTACTATTATAGCCTCTCAGATTTCTTAATTGTTTCTTTTGTTAGTTAGCCCAGTGTGTGCTAACATTGCTTGATGTACTATTATAGTATCTGAGATACTTGGTTGTTTCTCCTGCTTGTTAGCCCAGTGTGTGCTAACCTTGTCTAGCTTTGAGCTTAGACCTTGATGTTCATCTTGCCATGTATACTGTTGAGATTGCCATGTTCTTGTTTGCTGCCCGTGTGCTAGGATGCTAGAGGATGTTTTGTGCGTATTGTACCCCAGTTGGGGAATTCTTACTGAGTGCTTTTGTACTCACCCTTTCTGTGGTTTTCTCCACCAAGTAACTTGGCACAACATCGAGGTGGCTAGAGGAGGAGCTAAAGGATCATGGAAATGGTCGTTGCATGTCTTGAGTCATTTCCATTCTAGTCATGAAAGTGTCTTTAGAGAATTTGTACTGATTTTATACGAATTGTGTAACTGTTTTAAATTAACTCTAGCTAGAGGCTCATGTGGTTTTTGTTGTTTTTCGTACTATACTTGCAATGTTTTAAGCTTTGAAACTTTTAATAAAAGATGTTGAATTTCCATTCCACTGTGTAAAGACCCGACCCAAAAGGGGCTCTAAATGGGCCTTTACCCCAATGCATGTAGTGAAAATAAAAGACATTATGAAAAATACATTTCGGATTCCAAGTAAAAATGAAACATTCAACAACCAAAACATACATTTCTAAAAGCACACTCGATCGAGAGATTTATTTAAACCATTAAAACAATCCACAAGTACCAATATCTTTGGAATCCATAAAACGTAAGAAAACATCCCGGGGCTCTGTGCTGCGTCTACATGCATTCGTGGGAAATAATAAAAAGTGAAGAGTCATGATAATTAAAATAAAACAATCAGAGATGACAAAGCAGGATTCCATGATCACGGCTTCCCCTTGACCATCCTGTCTCCCGCTTGATTACGTGGAAAACCACGAGAATAAGGGTGAGTAACGAATTACCCAAAGAAGAATCCCCAACCGGGGTACAATACGATATACATGATCATCTAGAAGAATGTATGCAAGCTATGAGTACAAACACAGAGCGGAGCACATAGCTAAGTCCACACTTGGACCTCGGATGCCATCTCGTGGTCTTAGTCCGGAAAATACCACAACACTAAACGCACTATACGGGAACAAGTCCCGGCCTCGGCTCATCTCATCGTCGATCACGAAAGGTGCACCGCTCAAGATCCCGAGGAGCTCTCCGATCGGCGCCGTAATGAGCGTAAGCGCGCACCGCATGCTACCGCAAACTCGGGGGTGCCGGGTCCAGTGGCAAGCCGCCGAGTTCGACCACCATGCCTAACTAAATCTCGGATCGGTGTCACCGACATAGGGGTGTGAGACACGGACACGTGAACTATGTCACCTGTACCACCGCACTTTGAGGCTAAGGAACCGGCCGTGGTAGGCTTACACACGAAGCGGTCCTTGCCCTAACAGTGGCAATCAAGGGCTACTACGCCGAACACGCTGAGGACGTGTCGACTGCCGGGGACGAGGCAATGCCAAGTCATCATCCCGACCGTTGGGGCATTTAACAGTCTGCCACCCTCACCCAAGATTGCAGGGCCTACCGGTTGGGATAGCTAATCCCTCACGGGGTCCAAGGACGGAGAACTGTCTCGAACGTCCTTGCCATAGATGCAAGATACTTTATGCATCGGGCCCGGATGATGCTATCTACCTGAATTCTAAACCTTAACAATAATAATAATAACAATTCAATCAATGCAGTCCAATACGTGCTCAACAGATACAAGGAGCCTAGCATGATACTACGAAGCAAGAACAGATATCGAACATGCTAGAATAGAACAACCTAGCATGGGCTAACATGAGAAACAATACAAGAGTTCATGCCATCAGAATTGCACAGAGCACCTAGGCTAAACATGCTAGTAAACATACACAGCATACAAAACAACAATCACAAATATACCGCAGGTCCACACAACCCCGGTAAGAAATCCTTACCTTGGTGGAAGACTTTACACACAAATCCTAAGTCTGCGGAACAATCCCGAGCTAGCGGCGGGAACCTAGCAAACCAACAATAATCAAGCATCTAAAATATCTAAACAACAATAGAACAACAAGCTCGGCTCGGGAACTCACGCGCGCGCGCGACGACACGAGCTTGGGGCAGCGGCAGCAGGCACGGACAGCAGGCGCTGCTATTGGCGCGCAGCACGGCACGGCGAGGACGCGCGCGGCCGCGCTACCGCATGGAACAAACGGCAAGGACGCGCGCGCGCGCGCGGGCGAAAGCGTCTGGCGGCGCGCCGGCGAAAGGCTCGGGCGGCGAAGGCGCGCGGCGAAGCGTCAGTGGCTGGCTGGCGTCGCGGCGCGGGCGCGGCGGCGCGGACACGGGCGAGGCGCGTGGCGAGCGACGGCTCTGACGTAGCCTGGCGCTGGCGAGGACTCTCTCGGCGTGGCGAGCGACGGCGATTCGGCTGGCGACTGGCGAGCCGCGCGCTGGGCGATGATTGGGGCGGCGAGCGATCGGCTGATTTAACGGCGAAGCTGAGCGTCGACGATGATTCGGGCGCGGCGAGCGACGGCTGGATTTAACGGCGCGAAGCCGAACGAATGGCTGGATGATTCGGGCGCAGCGAAGCGGATCGGGCCGGCTGATGCGATGAGCTCAGTCTTTGGACCTCCCTACTGGGTTGCACAACACACACACACACCAACCCCTTTTTCTTACATTCGCCAAAGAAACACCCAAATGAGAAGATGAAGAAGACGAAGACTTACCGGAATGATGATGATCGAACCCAAGGAGATGCAAGGATGAAGAATCGGCAAGGCTATGGAGATGGAGAGCTTGGGCGGCCAAGAGGTGTTTTGGAGAAGAAGATGGAATAACCTAATTCTATTTCATTTAACCAAATGCACCAAAACTCCAAAATCCAAGGTTAACTAAGATGTGATGCAGAAAGAGCAACAAGAGCACCTAATGGCTCAATTGGCACACCTCTCTACAAGCTTCCCAGAGACCCAGGTTCAAACCCCTACTGCAAAGACAATTTCCTTTATTTTTACTTTTGCAACAAACCTTGCTCAAACCAAACCTCAAACTCCTCCAAAAACCTACATAAACCATCCAATAATTTTAGTAGTGGAAAAGACATAAACGACCATGACGGCCCGACCAAATTACCAAATTACCCCTAGGGCATACACGGAAGACCGGGAAGAAAAACACGGGTCGTTACAATATTCCTCCTTTTTATGACTTTCGTCCCTCGAAAGTCCTTAAGACAGAAAACTCGGTGTAGTGCAACCTCATCTCGTCTTCCCGCTCCCAAGTGGCTTCCTCGTAACCCCGATTCTTCCATCGAACCTTTACCAAACGAATCTCGCGATTACGCAACGCCTTGGTCTCAAAGGCAAGGATCCTCACCGGCTTCTCCTCGAAGTTCAAATCCTCATTCACCGCAAAGGCTCAAAGTCCACAATGTGCGACGGGTCCGGCACATACCGCCTCAACATCGATACATGAAAACACTATGCACCGCCGATAGTGACGGAGGTAGGGCTAGCGGTAAGCAACTCGCCAATCCTCTCTAGGATCTCAAATGGACCAACAAAGCGGGGACTCAACTTCCCACGCTTACCAAACCTCAGAACACCTCGTGACGGAGCAACCTTAAGGAACACATGCCGACCAACCTCAAACTCCAAATCTCGACGCCGAACATCGGCGTAACTCTTCGCGCGCTGCAGTTTGTCAACATACGAGCTCTAATCTTTCGTGACCGCACCATTGGTCAAGCTGCAGTAACTCGGGACCCAAAACTCTGTCTATCACCAACCTCTTCCTGAACACGGGGACCGATAACGCTTACCATACAATGCCTCGAATGGAGCCATCCAGATCGCCGATCGTAATCGTTGTTGTAGGCAAACTCCATCAAATACAGATCATGGTCCCAATCGCTCGGGAAATCCAACACACAAGCCCTCAACATATCCTCGAGAATCGATTCACTCTCTCGACCGACCATCCGCCCGAGGGTGAAAAGTCATGTTTAAATCGCACTCGTGCCCAAACCCTTACGAGCGCTCGTAAACGAGAAGTGAACCGCGAGTCACGATCGGACACAATCCTCACCGGTACACCATGATAACGGATGATCTCGCTCCAAAAATATTGCGCCCACTGTTCCACGGTATAAGTGTCTCTACCGGGAATGAAGTGTGCGCTCTTGGTCAAACGGTCGACTATCACCCAAATCCGAGAGAACTTCCTCGAGTCCTTGGCAAACCAGAGATAAAGTCCATGGAGATCTCTTCCCATTTCCACTGGGTACACTCGGTGGTTTGCAAATAAAACACGGTGGCCTCTGCACGGGTGCCTTCACTTGGCGACAAGTGAGACACCGGGTGACAAACTCGCCACATCTCTCTTCATCCCCATCCACCGTAAGGTGCGCTAAGGTCTCGATACATCTTGGTACCCCGGTGCCAAGCAAAAAGGGGAATGTGGGCCTCCGAGAGCAACTCGGCTCGCAAACTCGCAATGTCCGGAACACACAACCGGCCTCTATAAGTCAACCCCACTGTCCGGTGAATACACAAAGTCAAAGTCACCGTCAAGATCGACTCTCTGTCAACCAATCTCTTAAGTGCGGGTCACCCAACTGGCCGTCTATAATCCACGCGAATCGACGCGGTAAGCAGTCAATCGAGCTACCCTGGCGGTAACCTCTCCCAACAACATCGCAACCTCGGCCCGCTCGAAACTCTCTCGCAAATCGGCTGGGAACTCAACAACGCCGCAGAGTGCGACGTCTTTTTCGCTCAAAGCATCGGCCACTACGTTGGCTTTACCGGATGGTACAAAATCTCACAGTCATAATCCTTTACCAACTCTAACCATCTCCTCTCGCCTCATATTCAACTCCTTCGAGTAAACAGATACTTGAGGCTCGTGATCGGTAAACATCCGAATCCGCTCACCATACTGGTAATGCCTCCAAATCTTGATTGCAAACACCATCGCCGCTAACTCCATATCATGAGTCGGGTAGTCTCGCTCATACGGCCGGTGACGGAAGCATAGGCAATGACCTTCCCCGGCTTTGCATCAACACACAACCTAATCCAAACTTGGAAGCATCATCAGAGACCACGAAACCACTGTCCCCTCCGGATCGCCAACATCGTGTTGAAGTCAAATCGCGCTTGAGCACTCGCAAAGCTCTCATCACACTCTTTGTCCCAAACAAACTCGACACCCTTCCTCGCCGACGAGTGAGGCGAGGCTAAAGCGAAAAGTCTTGACGAACCGACGGTAGTAACTCGCCAAACCCGTAAAGCCGCGAATCTAAGAATCGAAGTCGGCTTGGCCCATGAACTCACGGCCTCAATCTCGCGGGGTCCACGGCTATACCATCTCTCGAAACCACGTGGCCTAGGAAGGCCACCGCTCCAACCAGAAATCACATTTGGAAAACTTCGCATAAAGCGGGTTTTCCTCAAAGCCGCCAATACTCGCCTCAAATGCTCTGCATGGTCTTCTTTAGACCTCGAATAAATCGAATATCGTCAATGAACACGATGACGAAGTCGTCCAAAAATGATTTGAACACCCTATCCATCATGTCCATGAACGCGTGGGGCATTGGTCAATCCAAACGACATAACCACAAACTCATAGTGACCATATCCGACTCGAAAAGTGTCTTAGGAATGTCGGCATCCCCGATCCGCAGAATCGATGGTAACCGGATCTCGATCTATCTTGGAGAACACGTAAGCTCCCCGAAGCCGATCGAACAAATCATCGATACGGGCAAGCGGATACTTATTCTTCATCGTCACCTTATTAAGCTCGCGGTAATCAATACACAAGCGCATAGAACCATCCTTCTTTTTCACAAACAGAATCGGTGCTCCCCCCACGGGGACACACTTGGACGGATGAACCCTCGGTCTAACATCTCCCGCAATCGAATCTTTCGCCTTTAACTCACTGGCGCCATGCGTCACGGAGCCTTCGAGATAGGGAGGGTCCCCGGCTCGAGCTCAATAATGAAGTCAACTCTCTCTTTGGGGCAACCCCAGAACTCCTCGGGAAACACATCCGCGAACTCCCGCACGACCGGCACTGATCAACAGAGCGGCGAGGGACGGCTCTTCCTGCACAACTTGGCTAGATAGCCCCAAGCTCCATGAGCTAGCAAACGACGAGCTTTCACGGTGACACCATCGGCGGGCAAACTCCACCTTGGACTCCACGAAACTTAAAGGCGGGCCAACTCGGCGGCCCGAACACTACTTCTTTCGGTGGCGGTCAATCAACGCGTGGTTAGCAACTAACCACTCCATACCAAGAATCACATCAAAATCGCTCATAGGCGTAACTATGAGCGTAGCCACAAGCAACTCTCCGGATATCTCGATCCGGCCATCCTTAATCTTATCTCTAGCCAACATACTAACTCCCGAAGGAGTTGCAACAGATAACTCAAAACCTAGAGGCTCTAGACTCAACTTAGCATGCTCAGCCAAACAACACAGATACAAATGAATGCGTAGAACCGTAATCAAACAAGACAAATGCGCAGTTGATCTAAAACAAGAAGCGCATCGCCACAGCGGCATCCGTGACGCTCGGCCTCCCGACGGTCGTAGCAAACACTCGACCGCCGCTGGCTGGCCGAGCCGCCATAGCCGGGCCGATCACAAAAACGGGCCATGTGCCCCTCTCTACCACAACGGTAGCACAATCCAGGTCCAGCCGACAAGCTCGGCGTGGACTTTCCCACAAGTAGCACAAGCGGAAATCGCACGGGTCCTCCTCGCTGTCGGGGCTGAAACGGACTGGAGCTCTCCGCGATCTCTCTGCTTCGAATCGCCCTTGGCGGCGCTGCCGCTCCCGAAAGTCAAACTTCTCTTCGCCTACACAATTTGCTGGGGGAGACGCCGAAAGCAGAGCGGCAACAACCCGCTCAGCAGGATACTTCCCATTATAGATCGTGGCTAATCGGACACCCTAGCATAAGTGTCGGGGGCCGAGCCCGACATCTCGGGAAACACCGCCTCAATCCGGATATGAACTTCCGAGATCTTCAGCCCGGGTGGCAATCAATCGAGGAGCAAAATATCCATACTCACGAGAACTTGCGCTCATATTCCTCAATGGAATCGTAACCCGCTTCGAGGTTCGGGAAGAGCTCCACCATCTTCTCCCGAGCCTCATCACCGATGAACTTTACCTTGAACTCGGCCTTGAAGAACTCCCAAGTAGCGGGTGGAGACCACCTGGTCTCTCGCTCAAGGTGGACTCCCACCACCATCTCGCTGTGCCTCCCAAAGACATGAGCCGCACATCTCGGCCTCTCACATATCGGGGCACACCATGATCGTGAAGGTGTACTCCAAATGGGCAATCCACCGGGCCGCCGCTAACGCATCACCGGTGGCATCAAACTTCTCAAAGCTTCCACTTCACAAAATCCTTCACCACCTACCCAATTCCTCGGCACCCTCGCCATATCTCGCCTCAGGGCTACTTGCTCTCGTGGAGCCGAGGTGCTATCGAGCTCTCTTTGAACCAATCGAGTCACCGCTCGACCTGGGCTCGGGACTCTTCCGCCGCCACGCCAACAAGGCTCGGGTCTCGCCCTCGGTCACTCAACATGCTGACCATAAAAGCCCTCATAGACTCAAAGCAAACTCGCTCCGGGGAGCGATCTCACGCGGCGCCTCGCGCCTCAACGCGCGCTAGCGGCGTAACGGGAGGAGCGCGGTGGAATGCCATCGATGTCGGCTTGGGGACGATGTCCCCTGCAGATCGATCCGATCTCGATACTCGACCGCTCTCGAACCTCCTCTCCCGATGCGGGTGGTGGTCGCATGTTTGGCGATCTACATCCAAACCAACAACGAATCAAAACTCGCTCTGTCACCATTCCACAACACCAAACAAGGCATACACTAGATGATAGGTATTGTAAATTCTTAACCCTTTTCCTTTCTAAAACAATAAATCTAGGCGCACTGATGACTCGTCTGAGGCCTTGATGATCATGGAAAACGACTCTACAAACAAAGGTCGGTCTACAGAATCTATGACTCGAGCTCGATACCAATCAGAAAGACCCACCCAAAAGGGGCTCTAAATGGGCCTTTACCCCAATGCATGTAGTGAAAATAAAAGACATTATGAAAAATACATTTCGGATTCCAAGTAAAAAAGCGAAACATTCAACAACCAAAACATACATTTCTAAAAGCACACTGATCAGAGATTTATTTAAACCATTAAAACAATCCACAAGTACCAATATGCTGGAATCCATAAAACGTAAGAAAACATCCCGGGGCTCGTGCCCGCCTACATGCATTCGTGGGAAATAATAAAAAGTGAAGAGTCATGATAATTAAAATAAAACAATCGAGAGATGACAAAGCAGGATTCCATGATCACAGCTTCCCCTTCACCATCCTGTCTCCGCCTTGATTACACCGTGGAAAACCACGTAATAAGGGTGAGTAACGAATTACCAGTAAGAATCCCAACCGGGGTACAATACGATATACATGATCATCTAGAAGAATGTATGCAAGCTATGAGTACAAACACAGAGCGGAGCACATAGCTAAGTCCACACTTGGACCTCGGATGCCATCTCGTGGTCTTAGTCAGGAAAATACCACAACACTAAACGCACTATACGGGAACAAGTCCCGGCCTCACCACTCTCTCATCGCCGACACGAAAGGTGCATCGCTCAAGATCCCGAGGAGCTCTCGGCCGGCGCCAGTAATGAGCGTAAGCGCGCACCGCATGCTACCGCAAACTCGGGGTGCCGGTGTCAGTGGCAAGTCGCCTGTGTTCACCACCATGCCTAACTAAATCTCCGGATCGGTGTCACCGACATAGGGTGTGAGACACGGACACGTGAACTATGTCACCTGTACCACCGCACCGAGGCTAAGGAACCGGTCGTGGTAGGCTTACACCAGAAGCGGTCCTTGCCCTAACAGTGGCAATCAAGGGCTACGTCGAACACGCCGAGGACGCGTGTCGATCGCCGGGACGCAGGCAATGCCAAGTCATCATCCCGACCGCTGGGGCATTTATGACACCGCCACCCTCACCCAAGATTGCGGGGCCTACCGGTTGGGATAGCTAATCCCTCACGGGGTCCAAGGACGGAGAATCGTCTCGAACGCCCTTGCCATAGATGCAAGATACTTTATGCATCGGCCCGGATGATGCTATCTACCCGAATTCTAAACCTTAACAATAATAATAATAACAATTCAATCAATGCAATCCAATACGTGCTCAACAGATACAAGGAGCCTAGCATGATACTACGAAGCAAGAACAGATATCGAACATGCTAGAATAGAACAACCTAGCATGGGCTAACATGAGAAACAATACAAGAGTTCATGCCATCAGAATTGAACAGAGCACCTAGGCTAAACATGCTAGTAAACATACACAGCATACAAAACAACAATCACAAATATACCGCAGGTCCACACAACCCCCCAGAAGAAATCCTTACCTTGGCGGAAGACTTTTACACACAAATCCTAAGTCATGGAACAATCCCGAGCTAGCGAGCGGGAACCTAGCAAACCAACAATAATCAAAGCATCTAAAATATCTAAACAACAATAGAACAAACAAGCTCGGCTCGGGAACTCACGCGCGCGGCGACGACACGAGCTTGGGGTCGCATGGCAAGCCGGGCACGGCAAGGACGCGCTACGTGGCCGCTGCTACAGCGGCACGCGGGGCGACGCGCTACCGGGCGCGCTACCGCACGACACGACAGCGAGGCGACGCGCGCGCGGCGAGCGCTCGGGCGTGGCGCGCGGCGAGCGGCAGGGCGGCGCGCTGGCGGCGGGCGCGCTGGCGCGCGCGCGACACGGCGAGGGCGCGCGAGCGATCGGCTGGACGAGCCTGGCGCGCTGGCGAGGACCTCTGGCGTCTGCGAGCGACGGGCGATTCGTCCGCTCATTGGCGAACGGCGAAGCCGCTGGCTGGCTGGGGATGATCGGGCGTGGCGAAGCGATCGGCCGGATTTAACGCGAAGCGCGCTGGCCGGCCGACAGATTCGGGCGTGCGAGCGATCGGCCGACGATTGGCGCGAAGCGCGCTGGCCGATGACAGATTCGGGCGTCAGCGAGCGATCGGCCGGGCCGATGCGATGAGCTCAGTCTTTGGACCTCCCTCGGTGGGCCGCACAACACACACACACCAACCCCTTTTTCTTACATTCGCCAAAGAAACACCCAAATGAGAAGATGAAGAAGACGAAGACTTACCCGGAATGATGATGATCGAACCCAAGGAGATGCAAGGATGAAGAATCGGCAAGGCTATGGAGATGGAGAGCTTGGGCGGCCAAGAGGTGTTTTGGAGAAGAAGATGGAATAACCTAATTCTATTTCATTTAACCAAATGCACCAAAACTCCAAAATCCAAGGTTAACTAAGATGTGATGCAGAAAGAGCAACAAGAGCACCTAATGGCTCAATTGGCACACCTCTCTACAAGCTTCCCAGAGACCCGGGTTCAAACCTACTGCAAAGACAATTTCCTTTATTTTTACTTTTGCAACAAACCTTGCTCAAACCAAACCTCAAACTCCTCCAAAAAACCTACATAAACCATCCAATAATTTTAGTAGCTGGAAAAGACATAAACGACCATGACGGCCCGACCAAATTACCAAATTACCCCTAGGGCATACCTGGAAGACCGGGAAGAAAAACCTGGGTCGTTACACACTGTCTGTTTGAACTTGCATCTAAAGTAAAGACTATTTAGAGCCATTTAGTGTCTGGTCTTTACAGTTGGTATCAGAGCTCAGAGTCATAGATTATGTAGACTGACCTACTGAGTTAGGTTGTTGTGTCCCATGATCATCAGCACTCGAAGAGCCGCCAGGTATGTGTTTAAGTTCATTTTAAGGGTTCAAGTTTACAATACCTGCATCTAGCATACTTGTTTCGGTTTGTTGTTGGCAGTAAGGTCCAAGTGTGGGCTAGTTCTTAGTGGTTGAGTGTAGATGGCCAGTGTGCCGATCACAAGTGGAGAAGCAGCGACGTAAAGTGTTGCCAACCAAGGAGTTGGTGCTGAGCCAGTTGTAGATGAGACGACGTCCAAGGTTGACCAGACCCATAGCGGAATCTGTAGCAACCATGAGAGTTATGGTTAGAGCGATACTGGTTGAGCAATGAGCAGAGTTTCAAGAGGACATCTCGAGAATGTCTTGTGATTGAGAGGTCAAAGACCAGATGGTTGAGTCTGAGAGTCCTTGAACGAGTTGTTGGAGTTGCTGTCACGAGGGGTAGTGACCTGGTTGGCCTGTTTGTAGCACGCCCTAGAGTTTGGTTTTAGTAGCACTGCGTGATGTGGTTGGAGAATGCTCGTTTAGCACCAAGCTTGGGTGCAGGCCTAGGTTCAGGCCCAGTTTGCCATATTGTGCAGATGATTCGTATGACTTCTTTGGGAGTTAGCTTGTTCTCCAGACGTTGCACTTATAATGCCAGTGGTTGCACCTGTTGAGGTAGCACCAGTGACCTAGTTGGTGGTAGTCAGATGGCCACGAGAGGAAAAGATGTGCGAGGAATGGCATAGAGTAACACTCCCTAAGTTTATTCAAGAGTTGGGTAAAAGCTAAAGTCAGAGTGTGTTGAGTGAACCCTCAGAGTTCATTTGTTGGTTGTGACTCGGATGGGAGTCGGATGTTGGCAGCTCTATGAGAGTCAACTAGACTTTGGTCTCTTGTGATGACTAGTCCTTGTACCTATACAAAATTGTTTCTTTGTTTATTTACTTCGTTTCCATACAAAACAAAAAATCCTATCAACACAACTTATTCATGCAATTTACATTTCAATTCTAAACATCACCTTGAATAAGTTTCCAGTCCCTATAGAGAACAATAGTTTACTTGTTACTTGTTGCAGACCATGTATACTTGCGTGTACTGGGATAAATTCACACTAATAGTAACCACATTTGTAACGCAGATCACTACGATTAAATTTTTGGCGTCGTTGTCGGGGAGCGTGCAAAATTTATTTTTGAGACAAGAGTGTTTAGAATATATATAAAAACATTTGTTAAAACAGTTTCATTTTTCAATATTTTAGACTTACTAGTGCATGAACGCTTCTCTTGTGTTTGATCCAGAACCCAAACGAACCCTTCGAAGGAGGATACGTCAGTAAAGAAGGAACACTCACAACGAGATGGATCCCATGACAAAACAACAACTTGGAATGATGAACCCACCAACAGCAGTTGCAACAGGTGTGGAACGTGGAGCAAATGAAGATCCAAATCTGCCACCAGCACATGAGGTAGATGAGAGAGACAGAGTCATGTGAACGTAACATGAAGACTTCACTTATTTGGCATATCCAGGTATGGATAGATTAAACAGTGGAGGTAGACACCCAGTATTGACAAAAACAATATGTATAACATGCTAAAAATCAATGAACCCTTTAGAGGACTTCCATCGGAAGATCTGCATCAGCATTTACAGAATGTTTTAGCTATTAGTGATGCTCACTAGGAAGTCGATGTCTCTTTAGAAGACACTCGACTGTTTCTGTTCCTATATTCCTTACGGGATAAGGCTAGATACTAGATAAATACATTACTAAGTAATTACACTTGGAGACAAATGGTCAATAGTTTCGTAGTATTACCCGAGCGCATGAAGCATGAACTCTAGGCATGAAATAACTAGATTTACTCAAGAAACCGATAAAAGTATAGGAGGAGCATGGGAGCGGTACAAGGAACTCATAGCAAAATGTCCATACCATGGTCTGTCTTATACGCTTCAAATCAAACATTTCTATAATGGGGTAATCGAAGCAGACAAAGCGATTCTTAACGCAATAGCGGGAGGATGTTTAATGGATAGAACATGCAATCAGGCTTATAAGATAATCAAAACAACCGGTAAGAATCACACCCCTAAGGTAAGCCGTGGTTGCACCCAAGAAAAAGAAGAAACTAAATTTGAGCTAAGTGAAATAACCGCCATAAAAGTTCAGTTGGATATGATGACGAATACCCTGAAGAACGTTCAGATGACCGCACCTTAGAACGCATCAGTAGTTGAGAAATCAACTCCTGAATTCTGCACACTCTGTGGATGTTATCATGTGTACGAGCTCTATAGTGAGAATACAACGTCTATCAATTACATTGGAAATTCTAACTCACCCCAGCAATACAACCCCTACTCAAATATATACAATGCCAGATGGAAGCAACACCCAAATTTCTCATGGGGAGGACAAAATAACAATGCTGATCAAGTAGGTTAGCAGCGCACACCTCTGAAGGTAGAATGTAACGGCCCAGTTTTCTATTTCGGTTACCCAGGTGATTTCGGGCATTATTGGGATATTCAGATGGGCCGTTAGAGCTGTTCTAACCCTTAGGGGTATTTTGGTCTTTTTGCCCCCGGTCAGGGTTTTGTGGATTTTCAGGATTCCAGGGTCACTTCTGCCCTTGTCGAAACTTGATTGTTGTGGTTGCAGGACCCAAGAAGTTCGGGCTAGTTGGTTGGAAGTTTGGAGGTGATTTGGTAATTAACAAAATTATTGTAATTTTTGGTGCTTCCATTGGGTTTTGAGCCCTTGCCCTAAATGGTCTTGGGGAGTTTGTAGGAAAAGAGAGTTTTATTTTAAAATAAGTTTTTTCTTAGTAGGGTTTGGAAAGAGGAAGCTTTGGGAAGGGATTTAAGACCTATTTAATTAGGGAAAAGGAAAGAAAATCAAGAAAACCCCTTTTCCCCTTGTTTTTCAAAATCCTCTCTCTCTCTTTCTCTCTCTCTCTCTCTCTCTCCTAGCCGACCTCACCAAGAAACCCTAGCCGCCCTATCCGCACCCCCGCTCACCACACAGACCAGCCAGCGCACCAGCGCACAAATGGCCCAAAGCCAAAGCGCAGCAGGCAGCCAGCCGCTCCGCACCAGGCGCCCAGACGCGCGCGCGCGCGCAGCCCAGACTCCTCCCAATCGCGCCAAGACCGACCAGATCAGTCGCCCCAGAGGCCACGCGCCGTCCCTGCACGAGCCGCCACGCACCGCATGTTGCGCGCGCACACCTCGCCGCGCGCGCGCGCCAGCCACCGCCCTCGTCTCGTGCGTGCGTGCCACTCGTCGCGTCGCCCGCCCGCCGCGCCTGCGCCGCGCTGTCGCGATCCGCGCAGCAGCCAGCGCCCATCGCCGTCCCCTCGTCGCGCCAGTGCGCCAGTAACGCCAAAGAACGCCAGCTGCCGCCCCGTACACGTCCCGCGCGCCCACGCCACTGCCGCCGAGAGCCTGCTTTTGCCAAGATTGTTGGGGCCGAGACCTAGTACCCTCTCGTTTGGTAATTCTCGAGCCTCCACTCTTTTGGACCCTAAGCTGTTGGCTGCTGTTTATTTAATTAGGTTGTTTTTATTAAAATGCTTAGGTTGCTCGGTTTCGCTTTAAAGCTCGAGGGTCATTATTTGATTGTGAAAGTTATTTTGCTCGCGTTTCGGTGTAAGGATTCCTTACCGTGGTTGTGTGGACCCTGCGATGCTTTCTTGATTGTGCCTTATATGCATGTTTACTTGTATGAACATGATTAGTGGATAGGACAGCTTGTGATTGCATTCTTGCAAGCATGTTTGCCTGTTTGTACATGTTAGTGCCATGCTTGGATTGTTCTTCCAGCATGCTTGAGATTCCTGCTTTAAGTTCGTAGTATCATGCTAGGTTATGTGTGATTGATGATGATAGGTATGTTTAGCCAGGAATCAGTTATTTTGTACTTTTAGCTAGTATAGTAGAGTTTGTCATCATCCAGAGGCTGAGAGTGAACATAACGTACTTTGTCCCCACCGGTCGGGAGTAGAGCGAAGCATAACGTACATTGCTTTCCCGGCACCGATGTGGATTTAGCTACCACATCGGCATAAGCCTAGTTTGTAGCCTGCTAGAGCGGAACCCTGCCAACGGTGCAAGCCTGCCTTGGCCGGTTCTTTGCTTCAGGTCGGTGGTACAGGCTGCACAGATGAGTGCCGAGGGCCTCGCACCACTCGTGTTCGTGACACCGCTTTCCGAGCCTTTAGGCATGCGTGTACTGGCCCGCGTAGTTTGTACCTAGGCCCCACATTTACGCCGGCTGCAAAAAGACATGCGGTGTGCGCGCAAGACATGCGTTAGTCGCCGGTTCGGAGAGCTCCCGGGCTAATGTTCGTGAGTACACCGGTTCCTTCCGATTTAGAGCCGGACTTGGGTACTCTCCGGTAGTCCAGATTTATTAGCGAGGGTAAGAGGCCCTTGAGGACACCCATTGGGATTGGTTTTTGAGCTAATCATATGGTCGAGGAGAAAGACCCTCGAGGGTGTCGGACATCTTTGGGATCGGTTTTTGAGTGATCAATTGGCCGAGGAGAAAGACCTCGGAGATGTCCCGGGATTGGTTATGAGAGCCAATCATTAGGGCGGAAGTAGGAGACTTCCGAGGATTCCAGATTCTCGCTTTGTAAGCTCGTTGAGCTATGATCCGTGTTGGTAATTGTTTGCATGTATACTAGGGTGCTAGATGATTGATGTATCGTATTGTACCCGGTTTGGGATTCTTACCGAGTATGTTTATACTCACCCTTATTTCTCGTGGTTTTCCACCGTGTAACTTCGGGGAAAGACGGGGACAGCTAGCGGAGGGAGCTCATTGATCATGGGAGCTGCCGGCACTCTGTCTTTATTGTTTGCATATTTGTTCAGCATGTAGATGGACAGGAGTCCTAGGGGAAACATTATTAAAAGTTGTTTGAACTGTTTTGAATGTTTTTAGATACTGACCAGGCTTGTTTTACTTCGTTGGTTTTTCTTAAACAAAATTGTTGATTATGTTTTAAGCATTCCCCGTTCTAAATGTTTTGGAAGGTTTTAAATATGAGCACTAAACCGCTCGGTGAAATATTTAACTTGCATGCTGAGTGAGAACCTAGGTTTAGGACCGTATTTTGGGTCGGGTTTTTACATAGAAAGCAACCATCAGCAAACTATGCAGTCAGATTTAGCATTGAAGGATTATATAGCAAAGAATGACATGGTCATGATGGAGCATCAAACTATGTTAAAATCTCAAACAACGAAAGTTGCAATGAAGTGGGAAACCCTTGGTGGACAGTGAGGAAGTCAGGAATTTCCAAGGAACAAATGTTGCAATGAAACCACCAACAGCAAAAGAGCCAGGATGTTGATGAGGTTATCACAGCCAAAAAGCTATGTTGAGAGAGCGTGGAGAAACCATTACCCATTTACCAACCACCACCACGACCGTACCCTCAAAGGCTTAAACAAAAAGGAAACGAGTCAAATTTTGAAAAATTAACGGATATTTTGAAACAAATCCACATTAAAATTCCTCTAGTCGATGCTCTTCGAAAGATGCCAAACTATATGAAATTCTTGAAGGACGCACTTAAGAATAAAGGTAAATTCGAGGAGTTCAAGGTAGAAGCTTAGAATGAGGAATGCATTGCGATTATTCAAAATAAAATTCCCAAGAAAGAAGTCGACATAGGGCAATTTACCATTCCGGTTAAAATTGGTAGTCATCACATTGGGCTAGCACTTTACGATTTACGTGTTGTCATAAATTTGATGCCCCTATCAATTTACAAAAAAATTGGAATAGGTGAAGCAAGATCGGCCAACGTCACAATTCAGCTTGGAGATAGGTTGATAACTCATCCTAATGGAAAAATTGAAGACATATTGGTCCAAGTCGACAAGTTCATCTTTCCAGCAGATTTTATCATCTTAGACTACAAAGAAGATCTTGAAGTTTAAATTATTCAGAGACGACCATTCTTGAGGACTGGATGCACATTAGTAGATGTCTACGAAGGAACGATCACCTTAAGAATGAACAACTTGCAGATTCAGTACAACATATTCTACTCGATGAAGCAGCCTGACATAGAAGATAATTTTGAAGTCATCCATCTAGAAGTACTGCTGGATGAAGCAATCATGTCCGAACAACAGTAGAAATCACTGACTATTGAGGACAATATCGAGGAAGTAGAGGATTTGTAGGATAACGTAATGGAGGACACAACAAATAGAGTGCATTATTACGAAGTGTTGAATGTGAGGACAAATTGTAGCTCTGCGCAGCAGCCCTCGATAGATGAACCCCCTACGCTAGATTTAAAACCACTCCCCAATCATTTAAAATACGCCTACCTTGGAGAGAATGAGACATTACCAGTTTTCATATCATTGCAATTAGCCACGAAGCACGAGCAGTTGCTACTGGCACTCCTCGCACAACACAAGAAGGCAATTGGATGGACTCTGGCAGATATAATGGGCATCAATCCCACATTTTGCATGCACAAAATCATTCTCGAAGACAATGCCGAGACGTCAGTAGAACATTAAGGAAGATTAAACCCTGCCATGAAGGATGTAGTAAAAAAGGAATTTCTGAAATGGCTAGATGCTGGGATCATCTATCCCATATCAAACAGTCAGTGGGTTAGTCCAATCTAGTGCATATCTAAGAAAGGAGGCACCATCGTGGTTCGTTATGAAAAAATGAGCTAATTGCCACACGAGCAGTTATAGGATTGCGAGTATGCATGGACTACCATAAGTTGAACAAGGTAACAAGGAAGGATAATTTCCCATTACCTTATATCGACCAAATGTTAGTTCGCTTAGCAGGAAATGAGTATTACTGTTTTCTGGACAGATATTTAGGATACAGTCAAATCAAGATAGATCCAAAAGACTAGGAGAAAACTATGTTCACCTGCCCCTATGGAACATTCGCCTTCAGAAGAATGTCGTTTGGATTATGATGTCCATTTTCTAGGATATGCTTGAAGATTTGACAGAAGTCTTTATGAACGATTTTATAGTGTTCAAACACACCATCCATAGTTATTTAGCAAATCTCGAGAAAGTGTTAAACCGATGCGAAGAAACGCACTTGGTGCTCAATTGGGAGAAATGCCATTTCATGGTAAAGGAAGGAATTGTTCTTGGGCACAGAATCTCCAAGAAAGGAATGAAAGTCGATCAAGAAAAAGTGGAAGCAATAGAAAGGTTGGGGCCACCGCAAAATGTGAATCTGAGAAGTTTTTTGGTCCATGCTGGGTTTTACAGGCGATTTATTAAAGTTTTTTCGAAAATAGAGAAACCTATGTGCGAGCTCCTGGAAACTGATCGAACCTTTAATTTTGATGCACGCTGTCTTCAAGCGTTTGAGCAATTAAAAAGGGCTTTGATTTCTGTGCCAATAATGATAACACCTAATTGGGAGAAACCATTCGAACTTATGTGCGACGCAAGTGACTATGCAATAGGAGCTATTCTAGGCAAGAAGGGAGAAAATTTTATCCATCCTATTTACTATGTGAACAGAACCTTGAGGGAGGCACATTAGAACTATATAACCACGAAGAAGAAGTTTCTGACAGTGGTGTACGCTCTAGAAAAATTTCGTTCCTACCTAGTCGTATCTAGGGTAACTTTGCACATTCACGTTTTGTGGTGGCTCCAACTTGACGGAGGCACAACAGAACTATACAACCACGAAGAAGGAGTAAAATTTTAGCCTAACTTCGAATCATTATTCATATTATTTAATTTATAATAAGCATCCACGAAGTCAAAATTACGCGTAAAAAGTGTAATTCGCCAATGTTGCGCATTGGCGGTGTCAAATGCTAAATATCAGTTATCATGCTAAAAAAAGATAAAGAAGCACATTTAGCATAGGTTTCGCAAAAAACTTATGAGCATATCTCTTTCACATGATTAACGCTAGGGGAGCATTGCCGCAAGGGGAATCAATGTGCGCAAGCAAGAGTACTTAAGCTCGAAAGATCAATGCTAGTAGTACTTCAAGTAGATAAGGAAGGAATAATCTGCCAGTAAGAAGTTGACTAACCAGACAGCTAAGAGACGGATTGGTAAAATCACGAGATTCATACCTTAGACGAATCAAACACATATGGCAAAGAAATAATAAGGAAAAGATAGCGCACAAATTTATTCTTACCATTCTGCGGTATTTGGAGACTCGACAACCTAGCTCTATAAAAGGATGTGATGTATTAGAAATTTGGAGACTCGATCTAAGCTACAATTTTACTGTTTATCTGTTCTATTTTGTTAATTCGTATTGTTAGACTCATTTTAATTCATTAATAAAATTCTATGATGTTTTCAATATCTTGCATTGTGTTCTCTATTTTCATTATGAACTAATTCTCTTAAGGTGAAACTGGAAAAACGTGAGTTTTAGTAGCATGTTATAGGAAGGAGTTTGGAAGGGTTTAATCTAGAGCATGTAAGATAGGTACTTCATCAAAACAGTAAGTGTCGACCGACCATCTACACAGCTAATAGACTGTAAATCAAAAGAGGAAATGATCTAGGTCTATCATGCATGTTTAATAGGTAGTGTTACAGTTGTGACACTTTAAATCAAAGTTTAGGAATAAAGCATAACTAGTACATACTTAGCGCGGTTCAAAATTGCATGTAGTCGCAGTGGAATCTGGGCTACGTGCTGAACGAAAGCAGAAGTAGTAGTTTTTAAGCGTAGTATGATAGATTCCCTTACTGCCTATTTCTTGTTGTCGCATTGCTACTAAGTTCACAAGTATCCTAGTTTAGGCTTAACTTAGCACAACTATTTCTTTTTTTATTTACTTCGTTTCCATACAAAACCAAAAATTCTATCAACACAACTTATTCATGCAATTAAAATTCCAATTCTAGACATCACCTTGAATAATTTTCCAATCTCTGTGGAGAACGATAATTTACTTATTACTTGCTGCAGACCACGTATACTTTCGTGTAATGGGATCAATTCACACTAATAGTAACCACGTTTGTAATGCAGATCACCACGGTCAGCTTTTCTCCATGTTTGCTTCTAGAGATTGTTTGTGCTCGTGATTAGGCTGATGATGTTCTAGTATTATACCATTTTCGCTCATCCAATTTTTCTGTCATGGTTGCTCTTATTCTTCTATGGTTATATCCTTAGGAGACTGCTCATGATTGTATAGTGGTCCCCTAGGTTCATGACTCCTAGCTTCTCATGTATGGCTCATGTTGCTACGATCTCCTTGTAGATTGAATTGGTGCTGAAAGTTATTGATAGCGCTAAATAATAGCACTATTTGAGCCTCTTAACCTTTGCATTTTACTCAAAATGTAAGCAAGCGAACAACATAAAAAGGGACCTAACTCGAACATTTGTGTTTATCTATACATGCTAGCAAGAAGCACATGTATAATAGAAGCTAAGTATAATGCGGTTTTTAAGATGAAAAAAGACCATATAAATGCGGAAACTAGGTTATTACTCCTAAACTTGCTAACATGTTTAAATTCGCAGCAAAAGCACTGCGGATGCAGATGAAGAATTAAGCAGACGAGTTAAAGGAATAGAAAAGGAAAGGTTGGACAACAATCTAATTATGTAATCAAAGGAACCAAGAAGGAAAGAATCATCAAACAAATATTTCAGACAAAAGATCTGCGCAAGGATTTAACGTGGTCAACAAGAAACCTTAGACTCTATAGATTGTAGAAAAATCAAAGAAGCAGGTGTGCTGGTTTAGAGAGGATACTACCATTGATGGGCATTCTAGACGCTGAGGTCTCTTGGGGGATCTCAGTAGATTCTATTCATCCATAGTCTTGGAAGAATTCAGTATCAAACGGTATTTATTAGAAGAAAACTTCATTGACAACAATGTTGGCGATTCTATCGACTCCATAGATAGTTTAACTTATCATATAGTACATTGTAGTTTGCATTTTGTATTTTCTGTTTTATCGCATTTCATAGGAGTAGATTGTAATGCTTTATTGAAATTAATTCTATGACTTCTTTAATTCAGATTTGATCTCATGTTAAGCAACGTATGATTAGATTTAATATTAAGAATCAACTTTAGGAGAAACATGTAGTATTATCATTCAATTTAAATGTCATGTATAGGGGAAAAAGTAGTAAGAACGCGGTTGAATTTATTTATTGTGGGTCAATCGACTGTCCGCTCGCGAGGGCTTACCATTTGCCTCGAAAAAGTGAATGTTAAGGGCTTAACCTCACCGTAATCACTAGGCAATACTTCATCTTAAGTATTTTAGAGGAGAGTTAGGGATAACCATCACACTAGCTGCATACGCAATGCTTGCACTTAAAAGTAAATCTACGGGTAATGTACCGGTAGGTTGCAGTCAAGTACTCCGAGAAGGGGCTTGAAGTTTAGATTAGTATGTGCTAATTTTTTCATGATAACTTAACTTGCTTTAAATTGAATTGTATGGTGAACTTCTCTTTACTAGTTAATTAGTTAGATTTAGGAATTTCGAGTTAACTTAGGTATCGAGTAAAATATAAATGCGGGTGAAAGATTTTTATAATGTTGTTTATTCATTAAGCATGCCTTTGCTAGGTGCTAACGCATGCTAGCCTCCAGCTCACTCAAAAGAGGAACCTGGCGAAGATTCAGTGGGTTACGTTAGTTTGGTGTAAAGTCTTTTGCATTACTAAATGGGATTAAGGTTAGTCCCACTAGTGCATATGAAGCCCTGAGCCTATTTGTTTTGAATTGGAGCGAAAGCTGGATTCTATAGCATCAATCGCAGAAGCATTCATTTGTAAGGGAAATATGATTTTAGTCTCACCAAGCAAAGCATGCATGCTTGTTTTTTGACCTAGTTGATTTGAAGCATTGACATTAGCATAGATTTATTTCCTTTAGAACAAAGCAGCAATCTTTCAAATCCATTCTTGTTCTTTACAATCAACCTTTAACTTTATATCGATGCGCTACAAATTCTCTTTGGGATTTAGAAATTATATACTTATGACTTACTACACTCTGACCGCGTATACTTGCATGTAAGCAATTTCGAGTCACACTTAGCATTAGGTTTGCTCCAAATTAATTATATACGAATACATTAGCACCCAGTTTGCAGACCAGATACTGCTATGACTTCCCCCAAATTGCGACTGCTGGCCCAGTTAGGATGCACTGAATAGAAGTTGGTTGTGTATGTCTCTTCCACATAGCCTTGTTTCTGAATAAAACGTGTGTGTTGTGGGTTTATAATGTTCTATTGTTGATTCGTAAAATGATTGAATGCCATCTTTGATGCTTGTGCTTGTGGTAATGCTATTGAGACTTCTTTCCATGTTGGTTGTATTGCCTTGAACCTAGGTTCCCCTAAAATGCAAGTATTCAACCTTTTTAGAAATAAAAACTACTCTCGTCCAAATAATATTAATTCTAAATAATCCATCCTAGGCAGCGGCCTAAAAAATTTGACTGAGGTGTTTCGGGTGCTAATATAATTGTACAGTAATTAATTTGGAGTTAAACTTATTGCTAAGTATGCCTCGGAATCGCTTATGCGCAAGTATACGTGGTCAGAATGCAACAAGTAATAAGTATGTATTTTATCGATCCCTCAGATATTGATGTCTAGAATTAATGTTGCTAAGGCAAGAGTTATGCTAAAAAGTAAATGAATTGGTTGAAGATGGTTGTTTGTTTTTTTTTTTTTTTTTAATGCTGATAATAAAATGATGCAAATGCTAACAGTAATAAATATGAATGCAATTAGTAGTGATGGATAGACTCACTTAATGATTTATGGCAGAACCATGCTAACTCGTTGCAACGCATGCAATAGTGAGATTATTCCTAACTCTCTAAATGATGCAAAGATTTACTTTCAACCTATTGTAGGATATTGGGTCATCATGCGGTTCCTTCTTCCGAACTCACCATAAGTTATATATGTGGATAGCTAATCGATGCATATATATAAATAAGTAAATCCAGTAGTGTAAAACTCTATAACATACGCTCCTAGTATGCTTCTAATCGTGAATATTCATTCAAAACTCTTACAATTCAGTATAGCAATAAACAAAAGTAAGAAGTTTAGCTCAGCAGATTTTTTTATGACCACTAAATGTTCATAGCTACAACTACTCCTATGAAAAACAATAAAAATGGAATTGGTACAGTTGTGAAATGTGTGGTCCCTTTGTCATCGGCTCCTATGAACACCACTAGTTCTTCCTTGTATGGATTGGTGTAACGGCCCAGGTTTTCATTCCGGTTCTCCAGGTACGTTCGGTTAATTTTTTGATCGTTTGGTAGGGTCGTTAGGGTTGTTTGACCCTGTAGGGGCATTTTGGTCATTTGGCCTTCTAGGGGTATTTTGGTAATTATCTAGGGTTCGGGATGTTTCCAGACTTATGTTGAGTTGGTGTTTCATTTTGGTTGCAGGCCCGAGAGTTGCTGTTGAGAAGTTTGGAGGTCGTCTGGGTTTAAACAGAAAATAAGAAATTAAAAGTGTTAAAGCCAAGACTCGAATGGGGGATTTTTCCATTGATTTAATAATAAGAAAAAGAAGAGAAAAATCATTTGGCATCCCAAGAAGCCCTAGCCGACTCCCTCTTTCTCTTCTCCCTTCTTCTCTTTCAAATCCTTTCTCCCTTATTGCCGAAATCTCCTTCAACTTTTTCTCTTGGCCGAAGCTCCATCTCCATCTTCAATCCCAAGTCCATCCCCTCAACACCATTGCAAGCTGTCGAGAGATCCTCTTCTCCCTTGTTCTTGTTGCCGAGATCTTCTCTTCTCCATTGTTAAGTTGCAACACAAGCTACACCCGAGCTCTCCCCCTTGGATCCGAGAGCTCCATTGCCAAGGTTCCATTTTATATCTCCTCTTCTTGTTGGTTGAATCTGAGAGCATCATTCCATAACTTCATTGTCGAGATCTCTAAGGCGAGTTTTTGTAACGGCCCAGGTTTTCATCCCGGTCTTCCAGGTATGCCCTAGGGGTATTTTGGTAAATTGGTCGGGCCGTCAGAGCCGTTTATGTCTTTTTCCAGTTGCTAAAATTATTGGATGGGTTTATGTAGGTTTTTTAGGCTTTGTGGATGGGTTTGAGCATGGGTAGATGCAAAAGTAAAAATAAAAGGAATTGTGTTGCAGCTGGGATTCGAACCCGAGTCTCTGGGAAAGCCTGTGGGGATGCGTGCCAGATGAGCTATTGGGAGCTCTTGTTACTCTTTCTGCGACATATCTTGGTTAGCCTTGGTTCCTTGGAGTTTTGGTGCATTTGATTAAATGAAAGGAAATTAGGTTTTGTTCCATCTTCTCCAAACTCATTTTGCCATCCAAGCTGCTCTCCCTCAAGCCCCAAGCCGATTTTCTTCTCCTTAGTAGCCCCGAGATCCGATTGTCATTCTGGGTAAGTTTCGTCTTCTTCTTCTCCTCCTCCGATTGGTGTGTTGTTTGGCCGAGTGAATAGAAGTGTGTGTGTGTTTGTGTTTGGTTGCAGCTAGCCGAGAGAAGCCCCAGCCAACAGCCCATTGTCGCCCGCACCAGCCAGCCAGATCACGCCCAGATCGCCGTTGCAGCCCGCCCAGATCGCCATTGTTGAACAGCAGCAGGTCCATTGCCCCTGCACTGCCGTCACAGCCCGTCGCGCGCGCATCAGCCAAGCAGCCCGCGCGCCCGCTCCTCGCCAGTGCACACGATCGCGCCCGATTCGCGCGCGCCCGCCCGGTACTGGCGTCGCGCCCAGCAGCGCTGCGCGCCGTGCCTTGCCGCTCTTCCGCGCCCACGCGCCTGCCTCAGCGCCGTACGTGCGCAGCCCGTGCCCCAGTGCCTTTCCTTGCGCTCAACCAGCGCCCCAGGGCCGTGCCATCGCTTGTCCAGCGAGCAGCCCAGCCGTACCAGCCCGCCAGCAGCGCCCAGCCCCGTGTCGCCGTGCCGTGTGAGTGCTCCCGAGCCGAGCCTGCTTGTTTTATTATATTTAGGCCTATGGATTGTGATTATTGTTGTGCTTGTTAGGTTCTCTTTAGCTAGCTCGGGATCGATCGCAGCTTAGGAATTCTTGTGTGTAGTTGCCTCCCGACCAAGGTAAGGATTTCTTACCAGAGTTGTGTGAGCCCTGCGATATTATATGTGATTGCTGTTTGTATGCTTGTTTGTGATTATCATCATGTTTAGTGATAGGTGCTCTATTCTGAATTCCCGACTAGCATGATTTCTTATGTTGTTTCTCATGTAGTCCATGCTAGGTTGTTCCGTTCTGGCATGCTCGTTATCTGTTCTTGCTTCGTAGTATCATGCTAGGTTCGTTGTATCTGTTGAGCACGTATTGGATTGTTTGCTGTATCTGTTTATAGGTTTGAGATATGGTAGGTAGCATCATCCAGGCCAGAATGCATAAAGTACCTTGCATCCACGGCAGGGACGTACGAGGTAGCACTCCGTCCCTGGACCCCGTTAGGGTTTAACTAACCCTACCGGTAGGCCCTGCAATCTTGGGTGAGGGTGGCAGACTATTAAATGCCTCAACGGTCGGGATGATGACTTGGCATTGCCTTGTCCCTGGCAGCCGGCAATTCCTCAACGTGTTCGGCAGTAGCCCTTGATTGCCACCTGATAGGGCAAGGACGGCTTCCTGGTGTAAGCCTACCACGACCGGTTCATTAGCCTCAGGTGCGGTGGTTCAGGCTGGCATAGTTCACGTGTCCAGGTCTCACACCCCTATGTCGGTGACACCGATCCGAGAGATTTAGTTAGGCATGGTGGTGGACGACGGGCGGCTTGCCACTAGACCGGCACCTCCCGAGTTTGCGTGTAGCATGCGGTGCGCCCATACGCTCATTATAGCGCCGATCGAGAGCTCATCGGGATTGTGAGCGAGTGCACCTTTCGTATCGACGATGAGCGGTGAGGCCGGGACTTGTTTCTCGTATAGGGCGTATTGTGTGGTGGATTTTCCGGACTAAGACCCTGAGTTGGCATCCGAGGTTTATATGTGGATTTAAGCTATGTGCTCTATTCTGTGTTCATATTCATAGCTTGCATACCTTTCTGCTAGATGACCATGTATATCGTATTGTACCCCGGTTAGGGATTCTTACTGATTAATTCGTTACTCACCCTTATTTTTGTGGTTTTCCACAGGTAACCAAGGTGCGAGACAGGATGGCTGAAGGAGGAGCTATGATCATGGGAACCAGCTGTTCATCTCTGATTTTATGTTATGACTCTTTGTCTTTTTTTTTCCTCTGAATGCATGTATCCGGGCACGGAGCCCTAGGTTGTTTTCTGAATGTTTTTACAGATTCGATCTTTGTAATAGCTTCTTTGAAAGTTTTGAATGCTTTAATAAATCTCTGATCAGAGTAAACTTTTGGAATCGTATTTATCTTGAAACAAGTGCTTGAAGACAGGGACAAGTTTCATGAATTTGTATTGACTTTAAATTGAAAGTTTGAAAGATTTAGTTTTTTAATTGGAATCTGAAAGCCATTTCTGCATATTGTCTTTTACTTTGAATACATGCATTGAGGTAAAGGCCCATTTCGAGCCCCTTTTTGGGTCGGGCCTTTACAGTTTTATTGTTGTTGTTTGTAATGGTGTTTAACCCTAGCCGAGAGCCAACATAGCTTGATTGGGTGTGTACAAACCGAGGTCCTTTATGTGTTGTGCATGCTAGCCTAGCCAAGATCCATTTTTGCTTGCTTGGAGTGTCCTAGCCGAGACCATCTTGCTTGCATCTCCTTCATTACTGAGATCTTCAAGGTGAGATATGTTGTTGTTGGTTGTGTTTGTGCTACCCAAGGGTTTCATGGTGGTCGAGAGCTACATGGTAGTTTGTTGGTTGTGTGTTTGAGGTGTAGCCAAGACTAACTTGTTGTTTGTGTTGCTTGTGATGCCATAGCCGAGACTTGGTAGGTGGACTTGGGAATTGCTTGGACGAGACCTTCCTTGGAGAGTTAATGCTTGTTCTGGTTTCAGTAAAGCCCTAATTCCTATTTCGATTTGGTTGCTTAGTTTATTTATGTAAGAACCCGACCCAAAATACGGTCCTAAATCTAGGTTCTCACTCAGCATGTAAGAGAAATACGTTTACAAACGGTTTAATGCTCATATTTAAAACTTTTAAAACATTAAAGAATGGGGAACATTTTAAACATCACCAACAGTTTTCATTAAGCAAAACCAATAAAGTAAAAACAAGTTTGGTCAGTATTTATAAAAACACTAAAACAGTTTAAAGAACTTTTAACAACGTTCCCCTAGGACTCCTGTCCATCTACATGCTGAATAAACAATGCGAATAAAAACGACAGAGTGCCGGCAGCTCCCATGATCATGCAGTTCCCACCGCTAGCCGTCCCAGTGCTGTCCCAAGTTACGTGGTGGAAAAACCACAGAAATAAGGGTGAGTATAAACATACTCAGTAATAATCCCCAATCGGGGTACAATACGATACATCAGTCATCTAGCACCCTAGTATACATGCAAACAGTTACTAACACAGATCTTAGCTCAACGAGCTGACAAGGCAAAATCTGGAGTCCTCGGAAGTCTCCTACTTTCGGCCTAATGATTGGTTCTCATAACCAATCCCTTGACATCTCTGAGGGTCTTTCTCCCTCAGCCAAATGATCAGCTCAAAAACCGATCCCAATAGATGTCTGACACCATCGAGGGTCTCTCTCCCTCGACCACATGATCAGCTCAAAAACCAATCCCAATGGGTGTCCTCAAGGGCCTCTTACCCTCGACTAGATAAACTGGACTAACGGGAGAGTACCCGAAGTCTGGCTCTAAACTGGAATTAAATTGGTGTACTCACGAACATTAGCCCGGGGGAGCTCTCCGTACCGGCGCCTAACGCGTGTGCACGCACACCGCATGCTGCTGCAACTGGCTTAAATGTGGGGCCAGGGACAAACTACGCGGGATAGGTACGCATGCCTGAAGACTCGAAAACGGTGTCACTGAACACAGTAGTGCGAGGCCCTCGGCACTCATCTGTAACAGCCTGTACCACCAACCTGAAGCTAAGAACTGGCCAAGGTAGGCTTGCACCGTTGGCAGGGTTCTGCTCTAGCAGGCTACAAACTAGGCTTATGCCGATGTGGTACCTAAATCCACATCGGTTGCCAGAGGGAAGCAATGTACGTTATGCTTCCCTCTAACTCCCGACCCGTGGGGACAACGTACGTTATGCCCACTCTCAGCCTCTAGATGATGACAAACCCTACTGTTCTAACTACGAGCACAGAATAATTGATTCTTGGCTAAACATACATATTCAACATCAATCACACTTAACCTAGCATGATACTACGAACTTAAAGCAGGAATCATAAGCATGTTGGAAGAACAAACCTAGCATGGCACTAACATGTACAAACAGGCAAACATGCTAGCAAGAGATCAATCATAGCTGTCCTATCACTATCATGCTCATAACAGTCAACAAGCATACAAGGCACAATCATGATACATCGCAGGGTCCACACAACCACGGTAAGAAATCCTTACCTGGAAACAAGCAGTAAATAAGTATAACGCTCCTAGAGCTGCAGAACACACAACCTAGCAAAACATACATAGTTACATCAATAACCTAGACTAGTTATATCTAAACTAAACTCAAAGAAACAAGAACCAGGAAGTTACCCGGTGAGCTACACAAGCTCTCAGCCAACTCCTTGGGAAAGTCCAAGGGAGCTCTCGGCTAGGCTAGGGCTAGGGCTTAATCTCGGCCTCCTCTTCTACAACCTCCTGGATTCAGCTAGGCTTCACCTCCAATACAACGGAATGCAAGTTAGCTTGTCAGGAAGACAAACAACACACTCTCAAACCACTTCAACATGCTCACGGCTAGGCTTGGCAATTGCTCACGGCTACTAGGGCTTGATGCAGAAACACTCTCGACATCGATCGGAGCTTGCAAAATAACAAGAACATGATTAGGGCACACCCAACCAACAAGATTAGCTCTCGGCCAAAGGAAAGAAAAGCTTACCACGCAAGATTCGGCTTCTTGAACTTCAAGACTCTCCTCGGTAAGATGAAGACTCTTTGGTTTGCGGCTAGACAAGAGGAAGAAAAGTAATGCTTGCCTCGGCTTGCAAGGCTCCTCCAAGGCTCGGCTAGGGTTTGTTTACACAAACAAGAAAACCAAGATTAGGGACACAACCAATCATCACCATGAGATCTCGGCGAAAGGGAGAGGGCTTACCACATAGGGAGCAGTTGCAAGAAACTTGAGGGAGTACGCAGCAGCAAGGACTTGCTTGCTTGATGAGTTTCGGCAACAAGAAGAGTGATCAAGAAGGAGGGCTTGACACTCACAAGGGGAAGAGCAAGGTTTCGGCCACTCCATGAAGAGGAGCAAGGGTTCTCGGCTACAAGGGTAAAAGAAGAGAACAACTTGGTTTGGTTAGGGTTTGCCCACGCAACAAGGAAAGAAAGTCTCGGCTAGGAAAAAGAAAGGAAAAGGAGATGATTACCTCAGTTCTTGATCTTGATCTTGATCTTGGAGAAACGGCAAGAAGATGGAGGGGAAAAGGGGAAGAAGATGCTCTTGGCAAGACAAGCAACCAAACAAAAGAGAGGAATCGAGAAGGATAAAGTGCTCGACAAGAGGTGAAGAATGGAGGATGAAATCGGCAAGATTAGGAAAGTAGGAGATGAAGAAATCGCAAAGTTGGAGAGCAACTTGCGGCTACGGAAGGAATTAGGAAAAAAAACGATTTCTTTCCTTATTTTTACGATTCCTACTCCTAGGCTTTCCCCCATCGAGTCCTGGCGGCAGCACAATTCTCTCTTAAATAATTCTTTTAAATCCAAGCCTCCAAACTCCCTTCCAGGTCAAAGGTTCGAATCCCATAAGCAACACTTTTTTTTTCTCTTATTTATTCTCTACAAAGCAAGCCTCCCAAAGCCTAGCTGGTCACAGGTTCGAATCCCAGCAGCAACATTAATTAATTCCTAATTAATTAGCAACAAAGTTCAACTCCAAGCCACCTGGGTTCGAGTCCTGGCTCGAGCACTTTACTTTTAAATTTTCCTTAATTTTTTTACATTCAACTGGGATACCTCCAAAACCCTAACAAACATCATAACTCCCGGGAACCGGCAACCAACAAAAATTCAGGTCTCAACGAAAGATAGAAACAGCCCTGGAACCCTAAATATCCACCAGGTCATCCCTAAGAGCAAAATGACCAAAATGCCCTTCAAGGTTAAAAAGCCCTAATGGCCCAACCGATTGTCCCAATACTGAACCGAAAGTACCTGGGATACAGGAACGGAAAATTGGGCCGTTAAAATTTAGGATTGGTTGTTAACTATTTTTTGCATAATTGGTAGGTTAGCTAGGTTGGTGATCTGCAGCTCAAGGAGCACCCTTCACTATTAGACTATCTTGTTGCTCATAGGTAAAGGTTCCTTGTCGTGGTTGTGTGGAACCTGCGCTTGATGATGATAACTTCTAGTTGTTTGATCTTGTATGTTGTATTGCTAGTGGATAGGTTTCTGCAGGTTATCTGAATATTATACTGCTAGTGGATAGGTTTCTGCATGTTGTCTGAATTATACTGTTAGTGGATAGGTTCGTGCAGGTTTCCTGGATGTTGTTCTGCTAATGATTATGTTCTTTTCTTGTATGACTGTTGATTTGATCTTGTATGTTGTATGCTCTGTTTATATGTTTACACTAGAGATTGTTGGAAAGGTTTTTGTTTCATGAAATGAATGTTTTCAATTCAGTATTTCAATCCCCTGTTTTAATAATGCATCATTTAGCGAAGGCCATTTGGTCCATTTAGTGTCGGGTCTTTATAATTGGCTTCTGGCCATCCGACCTGCTCACAGAACCTTGGCTTCCCTCTGGCTATTTATAGAGATGAATTACTTGGTTGAAAGCTTAGGTGAGCTATAAAATCCTCATTAATTCAGGATCTCTTGATTTCCGCCGGGATTTATTTGATTGATGCTAACTTAATTGCTTGATTGATTCTTCGATTGTTTCCTTGTGGCATGACTATTCGAACGTGTTTGCATTATGGTTGAGCACTTCCTTCCTCTGCTTATCACCGTTTGTGCTGATTTTTCTTTCCCGTGCTTAAGTTTCACATTTCATACATTGTGTACTGATTTACTATAGTTCATTCAATATTTAGGCTAACACCACAAATTGTGCTTTTGATGCTAATTCATTAATGCATGCGACTTCTAATAATTTTTACTCGTAATTTACATGTTATAGTCCAATTATTTCCTTTGAACCTTAGAATAATGTAGAATAGAATAGCCTAAAATGTGCTATATTTGAGAGTTATCAAAATGTGCTATAGAGAAATGAACAAGGGTTTTGACGATTTGCATTCAGAAACACAAACTGCCATTTAGTGCTGGTGAACTGGGAACCGTTGGATCTTTTCATCGCTATCAATACGTGTCGGCCTAAGAGCTATCGATCTGCCATGCGTCCAAAAGAGGAATTAACTGCAGACGACAATAATGTGTCTCATAAGATGACCTCATAAAATTTACATTTTTGCCCTCGCTCAGGCTAACACGACAACGATTAACTCCCAGCTTTAAAATAAGAACTCTTTCTTGCGAAAATAAAATAAACAAGAAAAAACTACAAACAGAAAAATAAAATTCCAAAGTAAAAGAAACAACAAGAACGTACAAGCAAATTTACTAACCTTGCCTGGAGCAATTTAAAAGACAAGCAGTTTGCTTACCGTTTTCTACAGCCAACACGTCACCTTTAGGCATTGATCAGATAGGAGAGGTTTACAGTTCGAGATTCCTTACCATGTAGTGCTTCAACCTGTGGCCATTCACTAAAAAATTTTAAGTTATTAGATTTATTCTTTATCAAACTACCGCCATGTGAGAGTACCTCAATAATCTGGAAAGGTCTTGATCATCGAGACTTAAGTTTGCTTAGAATAGCTTTAGTCTAGAGTTGTAAAGCAAAACTCTTTAGCCAACTTGAAAATCTTTAGGATTGACCGTATCATCATACCATTTCTTAGTTTTCTCTTTTTAGAGCTTGGCATTTTCCTAACCGTAGCTCGTCCAACTAAAAAAGTTAGAGCTTCCTAGTAGGCTTAATATTGTCAAACTTAAGTTTAGCTCTTTAACCGCCCAATATGCTTTGTGTTCCAACTCTAGCAGCAGGTGACACGCCTTACCGAACACCGAGCGAAATGGAGACATCACAAGAGGTGTTTTGAAAGCAGTCATGTATACCCAAAGAGCCTCATCTAATTTGTGACCAATCCTTCCTATTCAGACTCACAACTTTTTCTAAGATATTCTTAATTTTGCAGTTTGACACTTCTGCTTGGTCATTGGTTTCGGGGTGGTATGTTGTGGAAATCTTGTGGCGAATATTATAGTTTTGCAAAACTACCTCTAAAGCCTTATTGACAAAGTTGGTTCCCTCATTGCTAATTAAACCTCTAGGGGTTCCAAATCTAGTGAATATGTGTTTTTGCACAAATTTAATGACAGTTTTCGCATCATTCTTCGCGCAAGCTAGTTTCTCCACCCGTTTGGAAACATAGTTCACAGCAACCAAGATATATAAATTCCCATTAGAGTTGGGTAATGGACCCATGAAATCAATACCTCAAACATCAAATAACTCGACCTCTAGAATATACGTTAGCAGAATTTCATTGCGTTTACCAATATTGCCTAACCGCTGGCATTGATCGCATGACTTAACAAAATTATAGGTGTCTTTAAAAATAGAGGACCATTGCTCTACTTTTGCTCCATCAAAATGATCTGAATACGTTGCAGCATGGAACTCCACCAAAATCTCCTTAGCCTCTTCCTCCGAAGCTCACCTGCAGATAACATTGTTACCATATTCCTTATAAAGAAATGGTTTGTCCTAGAAGTACGCTTTAACATCATGAAAAAACCTCTTCCTTTGCTAACCATTTAAGTTTTCTAGCATTACTCTGCTTGTTAAGTAGTTGGCGAGATCTGCAAACCATTGCTCTGAATTACCCTGAGTTTGGCTAACCGGGAAGAATTGCTCATCGAGGAATGAATCTTCGATCTTCAATCGCCTAGCGAACTAGCCGCATTTCCAATTCTAGAAGTAAGTAGAGATCATCTCCACAAGGATTTTGCATATGTTTCCATCTACTTTGCTACGAGAGTCAACAGGGTGGAGAAGTTAGGGTTTTTAATGAACATAATCCACCCACGCAATTCTGGGTTAATATGTTCTATAGGGAATGTCCATCGGGTTTTCCATTTGGTTTCTTCTACTCCAATTGTCCTTACACACTCCTTCAATTGTGCCTTGGTTGGTTTCATTAGCAGCTTTTGCCCTTCTTCTCTAGGCTAATCAGGTCGATAGAAGACTTCGTTTAAAGTCGTCGATCTACAGTCAATCAGTTGCCCTTCCACTTGAGAAAATAATTTCCTTTCTCTATTTAGATTTGCATAGAATTGGCGAACCCAATCTTGCCTTGTGTCCATTCTTGGCGTGGCTAGGCTTCCCCAACCTAAGCTATCTATCTTTTGAAAGTTAGCTTTTTTGTCATGAATGCTTATGTCCAGCCTTGATCCTACCAAATCCTTTTCCTTAGTAATGCCGCATACTTGGCCTTGGCCGATTCTGCCAGACCTTGCTTTATGCTTCCTTCAACTTCCTTTCCCTGAAGAGGTAAAGTGCTGCTTGAGACCATTTGATTAAGGTATACATGGCTCTTAGTCTTTGAACACATAAATGGATTGTAGTGATCGACTCTTCCTCACACCGAGTTTATATAGATGTAGGAAATTAAGCTCGGAATCCTCATGCTAGGAAGGTAATTAATTCACAAGGAAAACATTTTTTGTTCAAATATCTGGTCCAATTCCTTCATAAAATTAAAGTCATGAAAAAGGAATTGCAAAAATAGAAAAACTTCCTATAATTACTAAATAAAAAATAAGTAAGGAAAATATAATAAATCTACCTAATTAAAAGCGGTTAAATATTTTGCACAAAGTCAGAAATACGGGATCTTTGCATTCTAGGAATGTTGCTGAATAGATCTGGGCATAACCTTTGCGCTAATTTCATCCGACATAATTCATCCATGTTTTGGTCATATAAAGATTTTTGGGGCGACGCCATCTTTCGTCGCTTTCTCTTGCCTTACTTCTCCATGCGCCTTAATGCATAAGTCTCTTATCAAACACAGTGTCGATAGGGTGTACTGCTTATTGCTCAAGCTCAATTGAATTGCCCAAGTGTCGTTGATTTGACAAATCAATTCCTACGATTTATGTTTTGTTAGAACGAGAGAAACTCAGGTACCAACACTGGTGGCCTCTTATTTCCAACGTTATCGTCTTCTTCCTGCAGAACAATTAAGTCTGCATCTCCCTTTCTACTTTGCTGAGATCTTTCATTCGTTGGGTCTGCAGGTTCATCACCTTCCATGCCCTCCTATTGACAATTTTCATCTTCAGTTATGCTCCCATCATCCGAGTTGTGCTCAATATCAACCCTAGACCTTCCTTCTTTTTCCTCCATAACACATTCTACTTCATCCACCTCTAGAGTTGCGGGGTTGGCGAACCTTGCCCATCTTCCTCCTGTTCCTTATAACATCGCTCCTACTCTCTTTCAATCTGTAGTGCTAGCTGTAGTTCCTTGGCCTCTTTCGCTCTTGCTATTATAGCCAATCGACCTCTAAATATGTGATTGCGAGATTCCACTACTAATATATTGAATAGTAATTAATTATAAGCTAACTTATTCTAAATACACTTGGAATCACTTACGTGCAAGTATACGCGGTCGGGAAATGCAGCAAGTAATAAGTATATAAATTTATTGATCCCACATAGATTGATGTCTAGAGCTAATGCCACTTAAGTCAGAGTCATGCGAAAAGTAAAAAGCAAATGTTGTTGAGTTGGATGGTTTTTGTTTTGATAAAATAATTAAAATACATAAATAAAATACTAATGAATGTAATGAGTAATGCTAACTAAATAATCCTAGAAGATGCTAAGAGTTTGGACTAGCCAGAGAATGTCTTACTTCCCTAACAATCATTACTTCCGTAACTAATGATTTATAGGCGAACCAGCTTTCGCTGCGAACTCCATACTAGCACAGGGAAACGTAAGTAGTAGTGAGGTTATTCCTAACTCCATAAATGTTGAACAGTCGTTCATGCAACCTAAAGTAGCATACTGGGTCATTATGCGATTCCTCTTTCGATTCTCCACAAGGTACATGCGTAGGTAGCTAATCGATGCATATATATATATATATATATATATATATATAAACATGCAGCAGCGTAACATTCAGTGACCTACATTTTTAACACAATTTAGTTATAAATAGTTAACATGCACTCCTATAACGCAGTCATAGCAATAAACACAATATAGAAGTTTAAACCAGCGATTTTATTACTACTATGAAATGTTTAAATACTACAACTACTCCTAATAAAAACAGGAAATGCTTTTGCCCTTAATTCCTTCATAGATTTGACTCGAATTTTGCTGAACCTCAGGTGCTATGATTCCTTTTCAATGGTTATTTCAGCATCGCTGGAAAATCCATTCTCCTCATCATCACACGGCTCGATCTCTTCCAGGTCTTCTTCTATTGATTCCTCTTTTTCTTCTTTCAACTCCATCCTTCCATGTTGAGTTTGGTTTTCCTCGTCCGTTGATTCCTCTTTTGGAGTTTCCTCATCACTATTCAGCATAATAAAGGAGGCAAAAGTATCTTTCCTCTCCCTTATTTTTCCAAAGAACTTCCCACTTCTTGTCTGCCGATAGTGCAAACTTTCTCCGATAACTGCTCCTGGCTCACCTGCTAACACTCTTCTTCTATTTCTCCGTTGTGATTGTGGTGTGTCAAGAGACTTTTGGCTCTTTCTAACCTTTTGACCAGACATCTTTCAGGTTGAAGTTATTTTAGGAGAGCACTGATTTGGAAAATACTAATGTTGAAATGAAAATTTTGTGATCGATTCTTCCTCACACCGAGTTTATATAGAGGTCGAGTATTAATTTCAGAATTATCATGCAAGGAAAGTAATCAATTCTCAAGGAAAGTATCTAAAATTATTCGGTCTAATTCCTTCCTAAATGTAAAACAATAAAAATGGAAATTGCAAAAATAGAAATACTTCCTAAACTTACAAAATCAAATATAACAAAAGCAATTAAATATTTTGGCCATATTATAATTTCTGGGGCGATGCCATCTTTTCTCGCCTTCTCCTTCCTTTCTTCTCCATGCGCCTTTATGCATAGACCTCCTATCAAACACAGTGCTGATAGGATGTAATTATTTATCCTAAAGCTCGGTTGAATTGCCCACATGTCACTGCCTCAAAAACTCAATTCCTGCGATATGTGCTCTGTTGTGAACGAGAAAAACTCAGGTACAATTATTGGTGGATTGATATTTTCAACGTTGTACTCTTCTTCCTACAGATTGGTACAGTCCACCTCTCCTCTTTCGGGTTGATGTGTACTTGCATCCCTTGAACCTACAGGTTCATCACCTTTCATGCCGTTATGTTGGCAAGTTTCACCTTCAGTTATATTCTCAATATCGACCATGGAGCTTCCTTCGTTGTTCTCCATAACACATTCTACTTCGTCCACCTCTGAAGCTGTCTGGGTGTCGAACATTGCCCAAACTTAGTCCTGTTCCTTTTATCGTCGTTCTTGCTTTCTTTCTATTTCTGCTGCAAGCTGTAGTTCCCTGACCTCCTGTGCTCTTGCTATTGTGGCTGCTCGGAATTCCTCCTATGAGAGTTCCTTCTCATAAATCAAATGCATTGTTGCTGCCTTGTTAAGTACATCGGCCTTTAGATATGATGCTTCTACTCGCTGCACAGGTTCCTACTGGTTCCTGCAGAAAATGCTGGTTCTCAAAATGGGGCTGCTAAGGTTCTGATATGATACCATTATCCCTCAACCACTGCTTTCTTCTTAGCTGCTTTTCTTCCTCTGACTTCATGTCCTTTGGAGACTGCCGAAGAGTATACATGTGATTCCTAAGTTCATGACTCCTAGCATCCCATGTATATCCCCTATTGTTGCGATCTCCTCGCGGATCGAACTGTCGTTGATAGAGGCTGCTATGGTCGTCCTAATAGTGCGACTGAAAATCTTCATTTGAACCAAGTTGTGCTATGTTAATCTCCTCTGCACAGCCTTGTTTCTGAAAGTTGTATGATGGTTGCAGAATGTAATACTGCGACCATTGTTGATTTGTAAACTGATTAGGTTCCATTAGATAATCGTGGTGATGAGTTGATATGGGAATTTGTTTCCCTTTCTGATCAAATTAGTTTGGACTTCACGTTTTCCTGAAATAAAAAAGAATTCAATCTTTAGATAATTAAGAACTGCTCTTTCCTAAGTATATTAACTTTAAATGATCAATCCCCGGCAACGGTGCTGATTGCAAGATTCCACTACTAATATATTGAACAATAATTAATTCTAAGCTAACTTATGCTAAGTACACTTGGAATCACATACGCGCAAGTATACGCGGTCGGGAATTGCAGCAAGTAATAAGTATATAAATTTATCGATCCCACAAAGATTGATATATAGAGCTAATACAACTTAAGTCGGAGTCATGTGAAAAGTAAAAGGCAAATGTTGTTGAGTTGGATGGTTTTTGTTGTGATAAAATAATTAAAATACATAAATAAAATACTAATGCATGCAATGAGTATGCTAACTAAATAATCCTAGAAGATGCTAAGAGCGCGAGCTAGCCAAAGAATGTCTTACTTCCCTAACAATTATTACTTCAGTAACTAATGATTTATGGGCGAACCAGGTTCCGCTGCAAACTCTATAATAGCACAGGGCGACGTAAGCAGTAGTGAGGTTACTCCTAACTCCCTAAATTGTGAACAGCCGTTCATGCAACCTAAAGTAGCATAGTGGCGGTTTCTCTTCCCAATCTCCACAAGGTACATGCGTGGGTAGCTAATCAACGCATATATATATGTGCATATAAATAAAAAATTAGCACTGTAACATTCAGTGACCTACGTTCTTAACACAATTTAGTTATAAATAGCTAACATGCACTCCTGTAACGCAATCATAGCAATAAACACAATATAGAAGTTTAAACCAACGATTTTATTACTACTATGAAATGTTTAAATACTACAACTACTCGTAATAAAAAAAGTAAATGGAATTGGCATGGCTGAAACTGTGTAGTCCCCTTTGTCATCAGCTCCCATGACACCATTAATTGCTCCTCTACAGTAGATTCAAGCCTTTAGCTTACAGTCACCCGATCGGCTCATGGCCAATCTACCAGCTCAACGATCTCCGCTCTTTTCTTTGGTATTTATAGAGTTGAATTTCTTGGTGTAACGGCCCAGGCTTTTTTCTGGTTCTCTAGGTACGTTCAGTTAATTATTCGATCGTTTGGTTGGGTCGTTAGGGCTGTTCCAGCTCCTAGGGGCATTTCAATGATTTGGCCTCCAAGGGTATTTTGGTAATTTATTAGGGATTTTGGTTTACTTCCCAAACTTGTGTTGAGTTTTTAATAGTGCCCTGTTTTCAGGTTCCAGTTTTGGGAGTTGTTTGGAAAGGTTTGGAGGTCGTTCAGATTTAAATAGAAAATAGAGGATCAAATGTGAGCTTGCTAGGACTCGAAGGGGAAACCTATTTGAAAAGTAGCATTTCGGAAGACTTCTAAATGGATGTAAATCAAGAAAATATAGGGACAAATCCATTTGGCTCCTTAGAAGCCTTAGCCGACTCCTTCCCCCTCCACCTCACTCTTCTTCTTTGATTTCTCCACACCCTTCACCTCCATTGCCGAACCATCCCAACTCCAAGCCCCATCGTCGAGAGTTGCCGCACACCATAGCCCCTCGAAGCCTCAAGCATAGCCGCAGCAAGCATCACACCCACAGCCAGCCGCACGCCGTCAGCCATCGCACAACCCCATCTCAACCATCGCACGCGACCCGCTCGCCCAAGCTTCACGGATCTTCGAAAGAATCTCGCCCTCAAGATCCTACGCTCACACTCGTTGTGCCGCACACTGCTGATCCCTGCCGCTCACCTAGCCTTTCTCGTGCACACCCTTGTGCACACATCCGCAAGCACATGGCCGAGCCAGCCCACAACCCTCACTCGCTTGTGCCTTGCCGCTCCTACAAATCACCTGCACGTAGCTGTCTGTCTGCACACGCTGCCGCACCGTCGCAAGATTCTTGTGCATCGCTAAGCCATCCCTAGCGCAGCCTGCCTTGCCGAGCCCTTCAGTTTTGGGTAAAACCCTAGATCCCGAGTTCTGGTTACTGGTTTGCTATTTTGGTTTCCTAGGTTATAGATTGTAACGTATTATTTCTATTGTTAGGTCTTTTTTTATTGATTCTGCAGCTCAAGGAGCAAAATTCATTGTTGTCTTTTTCCACTGTTCAGGTAAGGGTTCCTTGCCGGGGTTGTGTGGACCCTGCACATGGCTTTGATAAATTCCTAGTTGTTTGTTCTGCTCGGTTTTATAAATTGTTAGTGGATAGGTTCATGCAAGATGTCTGAATGCCATGATCTGTCTTGTATGCCCTTTTTCCTGATTAATGTGTTTGTGCTCGTTCTGTTTGCTAGGGTTTGACATGTAGTTTAATGTACTTCATTGTTGCACTCTCCTGATTAATAACTGTTCCGTACATCTGCAAATACTCTGTTGTTTATAATCTTTGTTGAATATTGGACCATGTTAGCTCTAGGTTGCCGAGAGTACTAGAGTTTATGAGGGAGTCACGAGTGACAGTTGAGTTGCGTGCTAGCTCGTTACCTGAGTGATAGTCAAGTTGCGGCTGGCTCGGTTTGGCTCAAGACTTGCCCAGTGACGTGTAGTCTATGATCTTTCAAGTTTGAGTTGATCTAGGGTTTGGCCTAGTGGCGTGCCACCGGAGCCTCTTTTCTGACTCCCCAGTTGCGTGCGGTCCCTGATCGATCCAGTTGCATTGTCGATCCAGATTGGCCCAGTGGCGTTGCCAATCCAGGGTTTGGCCCAGTTGCGTTTCCACCCGACTATGCTTAGGACTAGCCTAGTGGCGTGCTGTCCATTGACAGCCAAGTTTGAGCTGTATCAGGGTTGAGCCTAGTTGCGTGCTGCCCGACATAGTAAGGACAAACCCAGTTGCATGTTATCCAAGACAAGCCCAGTTGCATGTTGTACCAGTTAGCCCAGTTGCGTGCTAACCTAGTGTTGTCTTAGAGATAGAATTTTCAGAGACCGAGGTCACTTAGATTGCCCTCCTGCCTAGTGAGTCCAGTGGCATGCTGACCCTGCTCGACACTTGTTGTCCATTAGTGTTTGAAACTGCCTTTATGTAAATTCTTGTTTGCATGCTAGGATGCTAAATGATTTGTCTTGCATAATGTACCCCAGTGGGGGAATTCTTACTGAGTGCAATTTTACTCACCCTTTCTGTGGTTTTTCCACCAGGTAACTTGGCACAGCATCGAGGTGGCTAGAGGAGGAGGTGTTTGGTCATGGGGACGAGTCTGTTGCATCTGCTGTTCTGCATTGCATTTTATTTTCAGAAAGACTTTTACTATGTTGTATTGGATTTTTAAATACTCTGGCTAGAGGCTAATGGTTTTATTGGCATTTACTTGAGTATTTGGAGTTTGAAATGTTTTAATAAGATGCATGTTTCAAATCTTTCATGTTTAAGATTAATAACTTCTGAGTCACGACATTTAGTAAAGGCCTTTTATGACCATCTAGAGTCGGGTCTTTACACTTGGTCTGCAAGTTGAGATGAGCTGTACTAATCCTCACAAATGTAGAATTCCATTATTTTCATCGGGATTTATTTGATTGCTGCCGCCTTGATTACATGATTGATTTTTTATTATTTCCTTGTAGACATAGCCTTGTCCGAACGTGTTTCCCTTTAGCATTCTGCGCCTTTCGCGTGATTTGGTTATTGTTCGTGTTGCTGTTCTTTTCCAAGATTCTGTGCGAAGCCCTGCTAAAAGCATTAATTCGGCACAATTTCTCTACGATATATGCTAAAATGCGGATCCATGCTTCTGATGCTACTTTATGAATGCATGCTGATTTTCTAAGTTATTTCTTCACATTTCTCCTAGGAACGCATATATTCTTTACTTTAATTCTAAAAAAATTTAAACTAAAGCAGCCTAAAATATGCTTTTTTTAGAGTTATCAATATGACTCTTCCAATTGTATACTGCTTACTACACAATTTCCTATTGGTTCCCTTAGAGAGTGTTGATTCTCATAATGGGCCCATTAAGGTTCTGATATGACACCATTGTCCCTCGACTACTGTGTTTTTCTTAACTACTTTTCTTTCTCTGAAGTTGTGTCTTCATGAGACTACCCATGAGTATACATGAAGCTCCTAGGTTCATGACTCCTAGTGTCTCATGTATATCCCTTTTTGTTGCGATCTTCTTGTGGATCAAATTGATGTTGATAGAAGTTGCTATGATCTCCCCAATATTGCGACTGATAATGCTTGTCCAAACGAAGTTGTGTCATGTTGATCTCTGTCACATAGCCTTGTTGCTGAAATTCGTATGTTGGCTATAAAATATAATATTGCATCCATTGTTGATTTGTAAACTGATTAGATTCCCGTTGATGCTTGTGGATGCGGTGATGATTTGTTTTAGGACTCTGTTTCCCTTTTGATTGAATTAGTCTGAACTTCGAGTTTCCTGAAATTCAAGGATTCGACCTTTAGACAATAAAAACTACTCTTTCCTAAAGATATTAACTCTAAATAATAAATCACCGGCAATGAAGCCAAAAACTTGATGGGTTGCGATTCCAATGCTAATATATTGAACAGTAATTAATTCTAAGTTGACTTATGCTAAGTACACTCTGAATCAGTTACGTGCAAGTATACGCGGTTGGGAATTGCATCAAGTAATAAGTATATAAAATTATCGATCCCAAGAGGATTGATGTCTAGAGCTAATATAATTTAAGTTAGAGTCATGCAGAAAATAAAGAAGCATATGTTGTTTGAGTTGAGTGGTTTTTGTTTTGTGAAAATGAAATATAGAAATAAAATGCATGCAATGAGTAATGCTAACTAATTAATCCTAAAAGATGCTAAGCCCACGAACTAGCCAAGGACTGTCTTTGTAAAGATCCGACAATAAATGCTCCTAAATGGCCTTTACTACAACATGCAATTTTCAATCAAGTGTAATAAACTGGAAAATTTAAAACCTCTTTCATGAATAGTTCAATTCCAACATGCCTCAAAACAAAGAGTTAATAAAATAGTAAAACATTTTTAACATCTGGCCAGAGTACAGTAAAAAAAAGATTACAAATCCCATTGTTCAAATGTCTCAAATACATAATGTCACTGAAAATAAGAATATGCAACGGAATCCCCATGATCATCCAGCTCCTCCTGTAGCCACCTCGATGTTGTGCCAAGTTACCTGGTGGAAAAACCACAAAAAGGGTGAGTACAATTGCACTCAGTAAGAATCCCCCAACCGAGGTACAATTGTAAAGACCCAACTCCAAATGGTCATAAATGGCCTTTACTAAATACCTTGACTTAAAATTTCGTTAAAACTTAAAGATAAAAGATTTGAAACATGCATCTTATAAAAATATTTTAAATTCCAAATCCTCAAAACAAACCATTAAAACGTTTAGCCTTTGGCCAGAGTGTATAAAATCCAACATAACAACATGAAAATATTTCATAAATAAAATGCGATGCAGAACAGCAAATGCAACGAACTCATCCCCATGACCAATCAGCTCCTCCTCTATCCACCTCGATGTTGTGCCAAGTTACCTGGTGGAAGAAACCACAGAAAGGGTGAGAACAATTGCTCTCAGTAAGAATTCCCCAACCGGGGTACATTACGCAAGACAAATCATTTAGCATCCTAGCATACAAGCAAACAAGAAGTTTATATAATGGTAGTCTCAACAGTAAAGGACAACAATTGTCGAGCAGGGTCAGCATGCCACTAGGCTTACTAGACAGAAGGACAATCTAAGTGACCTCAGTCTCTAGAGAGTCAATCTCTAAGACTATACTAACTTAGCACGCAGCTGGGCTAACTAGGACAACACGCTACTGGGCTTTTCCTGGACAGCAGGCAACTGGGCTCAACCCTGATACAACTCAAACTTGGCTGTCAATGGACAGCACGCCACTGGGCTAGTCCTAAGCATAGTAGGGTGGCAACGTAAATGGGCCAAACCCTGGATTAGCAATGCGACTGGGCCAATCTAGATTGACAACGCAACTGGGTCGATCAGGGACCGCACGCAACTGGGCGAGTTTGAAAAGAGGCTTAGGTGGAAACGCAACTCGGCCAAGTCCTAAGCCTACCGAGCCAGCACGCAACTCGACTAACACTCGTGACTCCCTAATGAACTATAGAACTCAAGGCATCCTAGAGCTAACATGATCCAATATTCTACAAAATCCGTAAACAATAGAATAATTGCAGACATATGGGGCAGTACTAAGCAGGGGAGTACAACATTGATTCACAGCAAACTACATGCCAAGGCCTAACAAATAGAACGTGCATAAATATAGTAATCGGAAAACTGGGCATGCAAGACAGATCATAACATTCAGTCAACCTACACTAACTTATCCACTATTAGTTCATAAATAATAGAGAACAAGCAAGCAAGGAATTAATTAAGGCCGTTTGCAAGGTCCACACAACCCTTACCTGAAAAGTGGAAAAAATGCAGACACACGAGAAGGGCTCTCGAGCTGTAGGAACAACACCAATAACCTAATAGTAAAAGCCACACAACACATATCAATCCTAGGTAACGAACCAACAACAAATAGCAAAATATCCTCGGGATTGGGGCTTTACCCAAAATCGAGAAGAGCTAAGCTCTCCACAGCAAGTGCAGTTCGTGGGGGTGAAGGTTGTGCTGCTAGCGAGGCTGCTCACAGCTGCAAAGAGAGTGAACGAGCAAGGGATTGGCAGTGCTGGTATCAACGGGGCACGGCTGGGCGAGCTTCGCTGTTGGTGCACATCTAGCGAAGGGCTCGGCTGCGAAGGCGTAGGCGAAGGTGAATTGCGTGGTGCGGATCTACGGCTGGTGCTCGTTCGTGCAAGGACTCCGACAGCGGGCTTGGCGTCTACACGTGCGGAGTACCTGGCGATGGGCAAGGGTTGGGCGGAGCGAGCAGAACTAGTGACGAACGTGCGGACGGGACCGCATGCGATTGATGATAAGGTTTGGCAGGTGAGGCTTCGACTGCGATCTTTGTTGAGAGACGACGTCTGGTACTGGGTTGGGGCCTTCGGCGGCGAGTCCGGGCTATGCGTCGTACATTTGCTAAGCGAAGGAAAGGTAGTGACAGAGGAGCTCAGCGATGATGCTGTAATGGAGAAAGAGAGCTCGGGTGAAAGAGTTTTGGCGATGGAGATAGAGCTCGGCCAAAGGAGGAAGAAGAAGAAGAAGAAGATGGGGAATGGAGGGGGCGGCTAGGGCTTTTGGACGAGAGAGCAAAAGGAACTGATTTTTCTCTTTTAAAAATAATGCCTATTTAGTCTTCCAAAAACCAAGTGCCCAAAGGTTCCCCCTTCAAGTCCCACCAAGCTCACAATTAAATTCTAATTTTCTGTTAATTCCCGAACGATCTCCAAACAACTCTCGGTCTCGAAACCTAGAACCAGAACGCAAATAACAACTTAGCACAAGCCTGGGAAACAAACCGAAAACATTAGACAATTACCAAAATGCCCCCGAAGGCCAAATGACCAAACTACCCCTAGAGGGTTAAACAGCCCTAACGGCCCGACCAAACAACCGAATAAAGAGCCAAACATACTTGGAGGACCGGAACGAAAACCTGGGCCTTTACAACAATACGCAGGACAAATCATCTAGCATCCTATCATACAAGAATAGCATCACACACACACACACACACACATAAGCCAGTCTCAAACAATAATAGATAACAAGTGTCAAGTAGGGTCAGCACGTATCTGGGCTGACTAGATAGGAGGACAACCTAGGTGACCTTGATCTCTGAAATGTCTAACTCTAAGACAACACTAAGTTAGCACGCAACTAGGCTAACTTGGACAACAAGCTACTGGGCTTGTCCTGAACAACACGTAACTGGGCTTGTCCTAAGCTATACTCGGGTAGCACGCAATTGGGTAACCCTGATACAGCTCAAACATGGCTGTCAATGGACTGCACGCCACTAGCAAGTCTGAAGCATACTCGGGTGGCACGCCACTGGGCCAAACCCTGGATTGGCCGGCCAATGGGCCAATGGGATCGACAACGCAACTAGGTCGATCAGGGACCGCACGCAATTGGGCGAGTCTGAAAAGAGGCTCAGGTAGCACACCACAAAGCCAAACCCTAGATCAACTCAAACCTGGAAGATCATAGACTGCACACAACTGGGCAAGTCTTGGACCGTATGAAACTGGGCGAGTCATGAACCAAACCGAGTCAGCACGTAACTGGGCTATAACCCGGGACAACCCTGACAGGCTCTAATATACTAGAACAATCTAGAGCTAACAGGGTTATACAATCATCCAACCTATACATGATAAGGAAAGACAAGCATACCTAACAGTAAAGTGAACAAGAGAATACATTCATCAAACACCATAAACTACATGCCAAAAACCTAGAAAAAAGAATGGCAAAATCACAACATACAAGAAGCAGGGCATGAACAGTGAAACAACATTCAGGCAACCTGCACGAACCTTATCCACTAACATGCATTGTCCACAACATAAGAGATAGGCATACAACATATAATAACACAACAACAGGCAAACAGGATAAAACACATGGTATTTACAGAGCAGCATCCGGTAAATCTGCACGAGCCTATCCACTAACAGTTTATAATATCATTGAAAACCTACACAAACCTATCCACTAATAGTTTATAATATCATGCAGAACAAACAAACTAGGAGTTATCATTGCCATGCGCAGGGCCCACACAACCCCAGCAAGGAACCCTTACCTGAAAAGTGGAATCAGACAACCAACAGGGGAATCATCCTCAAGCTGTGGAATCAATCAAGGAAGACCTAGCAGACAAAATAATAAATCACAATTCATAACCTAAGCAAATGAAACCAAAAATCAACAAGAAAGTCTCAGAATCAGGGCTTTTACCCAAAACTGAGAAGAGCTAGGCTCTCGGCAGCTAGGGACTCGGCAACAAGGTTCAGACATGGGCTGGCTCAGTCACGCACAAGGGCGTCGGCATGCGACAAGGACACGGCAGGTGATGCGGGCGCATGCGACTGGGCTGCTAGCGGGCATGCTTGGCGAGCGGCGATGCTACTGTTGGTGTACAGGGCATGTGCAGTGCAAGCAATGAAGGTCGATGACAACACGCAAACCAACGGGTGAGGGGTTGCACGACAAGCGTGCTTGGTGAACGATCGGCTACATGCTGCTGCTCTCGGCGATGGGGCTTTGCGTGCAGTAGCTTGTGCTCGGGGATAAGGGCTCGGTGATGGCAAGGTGGTTCGACCAAGGGAGGAAGAAGAAGAAGAAGAAGAGAGGAAGAAGAAATGGGGCTCGGCCAAGGGAGAAGAAAATAAAGAAGAAGATGAGGGATGAGGGGTGTGGTCGGCTAAGGCTACAAGGAGGAGACAAAAGAGAGTTTTCTCTTATTTTTCTTATTTTTAAATGCTCCAAAAATCCTCCAAGTGTCATGTAACCAATGAGGTTCCCCGTTTAGTCCTGGCAAGCGCACATTTAATCTTTTATTTTTCTGTTTAATACGGAACGACCTCCAAACTTCTCAATAGCAACTCTCCAGCCTGAAACTTGAAACCAAAATAAAATACCAACTCAACACAAGTCTGGGAACAACCCATAACCCTGGACAATTACCAAATAACCCTTGAAGGCCAAATAACCAAAATGCCCTTGAAGGATCAAAGCCCTAACTTCCCAACCAAACGACCAAATAATTAACCGAACGTACCTGGGGAACTGGAATGAAACCCTGGGCCATTACAGTCTTACTTCCCTAACAATTATTACTTCCATAACTAATGATTTATGGTCAAACCAGCTTCCGCTACGAACTCCATACTAGGCACAGGGCAACGTAAGCATTAGTGAGGTTATCCCTAACACCCTAAATGGTGAACAGACATTCACTCAACCTAAACTAGCATACTGGGTTAACATGCGGTTCCTCTTCCGATTCACCACAAGGTACATGCGTGGGTAGCTAATCGACGAATATATATAGATATAAATACGCAACAGTGTAACATTTTGTGACCTACACTCTTAACATATTCTAATCATAAGTAACTAACATGCACTCCTATTGACTTGTAGCGTCATGTATGGACGCTGGGACCCGTGTTACAAACGTGGGTATGATTAGTGTGAACTGATCTTGTGATACGCAAGTATATGTGGTCTGTAGCAAGTAATAAGTAAATTATTGTACTCCACATGGACTAGAAAATTAATTGAGGCAATGTTTAGAATTGAAAAGTAAATTGCATGAAAAGTGTTGTTGATAGGATTTTGGGTTTTCACAAGAAAAAGAAATAACTAAATGAAATAATATTTTTGATAAGTTGAGGCTAAACTAGGATACTTGTGAGAGCAGTAGCAATGCAATAGGGAGAAACATGCGGTAAGGGAATCTATCATATTACGCTTGTAAACTAATGCTTCCGCTTTCATTCAGCAATTAACCCAGATTTTGTTGTGACTAAGTGTAATTAAACCCGAGCTACATACATAATAGTTTTGTATTTATTCCTAAACTCTGATTTAAAATGTTGAAAACGCAACGCTACCTATAAACATGCATGACAGACTTAGATAGTTCCTCTTCTGATTTACAATCTATTAGCTTGTGTGGATGGCCGATCGACACATACTGTTTTGATGAAGTTCCTATCTTACATGCTCTAGATTAACCCTTCCAATTCCTTCCTATAACATGCTACTAACACTCATGTTCCCCCTTTCACCTTACTAGAATTAGTTCATAATAACAACAGCGAACACAAAGCACAATGTAGCAAACATCATAGAATTGTATTATTAAATTGAAATAAGTCTAACAATACGGCTTAACAAAATAAAGAAAATAAAAATAGTAAAGTGTAGCGAAGATCTCGATTCTCTACAATTCTCCGAGAAGAAAAGTAGGGCAAGGATACAGCTCGCCCTTCTCAATTAGATCATGTCCCTTTTATAGAGCAAGGTCGTCGAGCCTCTAAAGGTTCCAGAATGGTGAAAATCAATTTGCACGAAGATTTCTCCTTTTATTTTCTTGCCATATCTATTTGATTTATCTAAGACAAGAATCCCGTGATTTTAGTAATCCGTCTCTTAATTGTCTAGTTAGTCAACTTCTCGCTGGCGGATTCTTCCTTCCTTATTTACTTGTAGTGCAACTGGCCTTGATCTTTCGAGCTTTAGTACTTGCGCTCTCGTGTTTTGATTTCCTTTGTGGCAAAGCTTCCTTAGCGCTGATCCTGCGAAATAGAAATAATCGTAAGTTTTTTAGAACTTAATGCTATCAATACTTCTTTTATCTTTGTTTTGCATGATACCTGATATTTAGCATTTAACTCGACTAATGCACAACATTAGTGAATTATACTTTAAAGCGTGCATTTTTGTCCTTGCGGATGCTTGATATGAATTGAATAATACGCAATATGATCCGAATTTAGGCTGAAATTTGGCTCTATTCTAGAGCCATTAAACCATCAAACTTAAATAATTGCTTGTCCCAAGCGATGCTAATGCTGGTGTAATAACCTCTAAGCTAGCGTAAATCGTAATGCTGCAATTTTTTTCTTCTGCTAAAAAATATTCTTTGAATATCATTTCCTTGGTAAATCGATCGCTTACTCATTCCAAATCATCATTCACTAGGTTCCTAACAAACCCACCTCAGATCTTCTCCATGTTCCCTTAGTCTCAAGTTCACTCTAGAGTGAAGATTTATGTTGTAGTGTAAGTCATTCTTTCTTCCTTATCAACTAATTAAGTTTGTTCAAAACATTCTGTCCATGGCTTTATTCGTTCTGGGTACCTCTGAGTAAATGTTCTGCTAGCCGCTATAAGATTATGTAGTAGTGCTAGCAGAATACATGGATCACCCATGTCTCATTCGCACATTTAGCCATTTTTTTTACCCAGAATGTTTTGAGGGTTTTTTTGTAAGTAATTCTTTCTTCCTTATCAACTAATTAGTATTCTCAGCCCCCAACTTAGGGTCATCATTGTCCTCAATCATTAGGTGATTTTATTTCCCCCAAACTTTAATGTTTCTAAGGTTGTTGAAACTTTACTTTAAGCTCAAACCATCTCCCCCCATAGAATTGATCTAGGTCCTAAGTTCACAAGTGCCCATGTAACGTCCCAGGTTTTCATTCCGATTCTCTAGGAATGTTTGGTTGATTATTTAGTTGTTTGTTTAGGCCGTTAGGGCTGTTTGAGGTTTTAGGGGCATTTCAGTCATTTTGCCCTCAGGGCCGGTTTTGTGCTTAACCAGAGTTTTAGGATTGTTTCTGCCACTTAATGAGTACGATTATTCTTCGGTTTCAGGGCTAAAGGGACATTTTGTGAAGTTCGGAGGTCGTTCGGTTAAACGAGAACTTAAGAGAAAATAAAGTATTATTGGTGGGATTCAAAAGGAGGTTTGACAAGGGATTTGGAGCTTTGCTTTTAAAGAAGAAAATAGGATTTAAAAGATGTTGTTGCCAGGACTTGAACCCTGTTGGTTTTGCATTTGAGAGGTTTGGAGATTATTTGTGAAAAATAGAAGAAAAAGGTGTTGTTGCCAGGACTCGAACCCTGTTGGTTTTGCATTTGAGAGGCTTGGAGGTATTTTGTGAAAACTAGAAGAAAATGGTGTATTCGTTGGGACTCAAAGGTGGGTGGCCAGGGACGTCGTCTCCTTCGCATAGTCGCACATCATCTCCTTCTCTCCTCTCTTTGTCGATTCCTTCTTCCCCTAAACACCATTGCCGAATCCATCAAGCATCTCCATCTCTTATCCTTGTTCTTCCCTTTTCTTTGCAGAGATTGTCATCCCCATTGTAGCTAAGAGACTTTTCTCTTCTTCTTCTCTCTTCCTCTTGGTCGAGAACACCACCTACCATCTTCCTCCATTGCCGAGCCTAGCCGAGCAAGCTTTTCTCCAAGCTTGGATCCAAGAGCTCCATTACCAAGGTTTCATTCGAGATCTCCTTCTCTTGTAGGTTGGATCCGAGAGCACCATTCTGTAGCCTCATTGTCGAGAGCACCAAGGTGAGTTTTATTGTTGTTGTTTGTGTTGGTGTTTAGCCCTAGCCGAGAACCAACATAGCTTGGTTGGGTGTGTTCTAACCGAGATCCTTTTCTTGTTGCACTATCCTGTTATTAACTGTTCCATATGTCTGCAAATACTCTTTTGTTTATAAGCTAGTTGGATGTTGGACCCTGTTAGCTCTAGGCTGCCTAGAGTGATAGAGTTTATTAGGGTGTCCCGAGTGACAGTCGAGTTGCGTCTGGCTCGATTTGTTCAGTACTAGCCTAGTGTGTTGCTGTCCACTGTTAGCCCAATGTGCTGCTAACAGGTATGAACCGAACTAGCCCAGTGTGTGTTGTCCCTTTGTTGGCCTAATGTGTGCTGACCAGTTTTTAGGATTGGCCCAGTGTGTTGCTGCCCGTGTTGCTCATGACTAGCCCAGTGTGTTGTTGTCCCCTGTTAGCCTAGTGTGCTGCTGACAGGTATGAGCAGGATTTGCTCAGTGTGTGCAGTCAGGACTAGCCCAGTGTGTTGCTAACCTTAGTTAGCCTAGTGTGTGCTAACCTTGTTTGCTATACTGATTTAGCTTCTGAGATTACTTAACTGTTTATCCTATTTGTTAGCCCAGTGTACGCTAACCATCTCTATCTTTGAGCTTAGACCCTTGATGTTGTTCATCCTGCTGTTTGTACTTGTTGAGACTGCCATGTTATTGCTTGATGCTTGTATGCCAAGATGCTAGAGGATTTTTTGTGCTTATTGTACCCCGGTTGAGGGATCCTTACTTAGTACAATTGTACTCACCCTTTCTGTGGTTTTTCCACCAGGTAACTTGGTACAACTTTGAGGTGGCTAGAGGAGGAGCTGGATGATCCTGGGAAAGGTCGCTGCATCTCCTTGAGTCATTTACATTTAAGTCACTGAAATGTGTCATTTGGAACTTGTAGTGTTTTAATGGGATTTTGTAACTGTTGTTGAACTCTGGCCAGAGGCTTATGCTATTTTACTATTTTCTTAACTTTACTTTTAAAATGTTTAAGTTTGAAATTATTTATAAAAGATGTTGAATTTCCAGTTCATTGCATTTATTTTGAAATTAAATCTTGAAGTAAAGGTCATTTAGGACCATTTAGTGTCAGGTCTTTACAGCCCGCCCCAAGGAGTTTTCGCTATTCACGTGGCAAATGACGCTTCGGGCAGAGTAAATATCAGTTTTCCTAAGGCAATGTTTTTGAAACGCATAATTGAAAAGTAGAAAAATCAAAATCGGCATTCGTCAGAACATTAACTTATCAATGAGTTAAATTAAAACATTTATTATTATTATAGAAGCATATAAAAAGAGTATGAACAACAGAGACACAGACTTCCATTATTATTCTTCATCTTCCGAATCAGAGCTGTTAGAGTCGGTGGAAGAGACAATGTCTTGGATCTCAGAGAAGACAAGTCTGCGAAGTTGTGGATCCAACTGAGTCAAGATGTCAAAACTGACTTCGTCTCAGTTTGCTGTGTAGTCCACGAGTTTCTTCATATTGTTTTCTAGCAGCCAAAGGTTGCACCGGAATTTTTCTCTCCTTGTTTTCTTCATCTTCCTTGGTGGGAGAAACGACACATGGGGATGTGTGGAAGGCCTCGCTTCATCTTGCAGCGCTACATCTTCATGACCAAACTCGGCCAAGAGGTTTTGAATTGTGCAGTGGCGATCTCCTTCTATTGGAGTCATTCAGACTCTCTAGCGCCTGACATTGCTTGCTTTGGCTTTTTCTCTGGTTCTTCGTCGGAACAGGTCCTCCAACGCATTAATACTTTTGCTTCCCATTCCACGCTCCTCAACTAATTCCCAGGGCTTTTCCTTCCCGATGTTGTCTAACTTCATCCTCTTCTACATCACCCGCTTCAACTTCCACGTTCTCCTGATGAGGTGCAGAGGTAACAGCCCTTTCTTCCTAGGGACTGTTGTAGACTCTTCTACCACTGCAATGCGTGGCTCCGTTCTTCCCGTTGGAGCAATCACTTTCCTTCTCATGGCTGGTCTAGCTTGTGACTGTCCCTCGTCACTATGTACAGATGCAGTGGCCAACGATTCGGGCTTTTGATTGGGGTCTACTTCCCCTTGTTGCTCTAGCCTCATTTGCCAAATTCTTCTGTAAGCGGTTGCAAGTCTTGGTACCATGGCGATGGTTGTAGAGGATTTGCAAGAAGAGATAGCTGAGTTTCAATGAATAGGCAAATGTCCATTTCTTGCAGAGTTTTTAACTATCAAAATGACGATCGAATTAAACAGCAACTACACAACAATTAGTTATAAGCGATCCTTATCTCTAAGTACTCACTCCTAAGGTCATGCATGTAGGTTCACTCCGTCTTAGTCTCTTGACTCAACACAGAGTTCATACGAATGGTTATTTACAAGATGTACATTAAATGATGTTCGCATGCATACAATTCTATTTCGCTATTATCTTCGCTTACGCGATTTCCTTAATTCCCTTAAACCTTCCGACAACAGATTTAGTTACTCATTTTGGCAGAAAAAAGGTTTAAATAAAAATAGAAAACAAGAAACATGCTCAAACGTAAATGAACTTCACAAAATAATAGAAGAGATGAAAGAAAACTTGAATGTTGAAATTGCTGAAGAACTAGTTACAAAGTATTGTAAGTAGAAGAAAGCTCAAAGAAAACAACAAAAGCAATAAACAACTACAACGAAGCTCGGCAAAACTGCTCCGACGGCTGAAATGTACTAAGGGAAGAACGTTGGTCAGAAAATAGATTAGAGCACTGAAAACTAGAGAGAAAACGCTGGAAATTCGACCACTTGGAAATTCATGGAACTCGCACCTTATATAGGCCACTTGAAAAATTCGCTTTATCCCCTGCTTTCCGATTTGTTCCTCCAAAAAGCTGCTCTGCGATCCTCTCTGCCAAAAGGCTGCTCTACAATCTGATTTGTCGGGTGCATCAAGGCCGACAAGATTAACGGCTGAGATGAGCTTAGAACGCACCGATTGCTGCCACGCGACCTTTTGAGAAGATATTTTCATTGATCTCGGCTACTTATTTTGCAGAGCTTCGCTAGGTTGAACCTAGGCTAGCCTCTTTTAAGTTCTGGCCGACTTCAACTTTGTTGAGGTGAAGTTTATACGCGCTCGCTTTTTCCTTGTTCCTGGAGCGACCTACAAAAAATACGAGTATCAATTCCTTTTAAAGATAACTATAATTTTGACTCGTATTTGTGTTATTTCGCTACATTTAACGTTCGATTCTTCTTTCAACAGACTTTTGCCCAGGGTTTCGCTTATGCATGGTTTAAGTCTGCTAGGGCGAACTTTCTTGCTCAAATGATTTAATTTATCATTTTTCTTTAGAAAATATCCTAATTTCAGCTACTTTAACTTTCAATTCTTGAGAGTTATCACACCCCCAAGCTTGCATTATTGGTCGTCTCGAGTAATAGCTTCATAATTAAGAATATTTTTCTTCGCTCTTTCCAACCCTGCACAACAAATTGACATTGCTCTAAAAATTCAAAGATATTTAAGAATAAAACTTTCAGTGATTGGACTATGCTAGGCGAACTCTTGAATTTTCGGAAGCTCTATTTTTTTTATTCATTTTAGCCTTTTGTTCTCAAAAAATCCTTTTGGTTTAGAACTTTGATTCTTTGGATCTTTTGGCCTTCCCTAGTCAATTGGATTTAACTTTCTTCTTTAAAAGTTTTGCAAACTTTAACTTTGTTACATTCTTATCTTTTGCCAAAGCGAATACTCTCATTTTACAGTTCGCTGGGGATTCCTCACTTACGGTATCCTACTATCGTTTGTTCAATTTTCATCTAATGTTTATATTATGATTGGTATGTAATGTTAGAGCCACCAACAGCAGAGAAATGATCCCAAGACTTAGGCTACTAGCCCTTTGATTCGCTTTGCTCAACTCATTTTTCTAATTTTAGGATGTGTTAAAGATTTTCAAATTTGTCCACCCAGGGCTGGTTTGTAAACCTCACATTTTACTTCAGCGAAATGGCAACGTTCTAATTAATTTTTCTATGTTGAATTACTCTTGAAGCATGTATCTTTTCTGCGCTTTTCGAGAGTGTTTACATATTTTTCGCTTCGACGAACTCCCACCTCCAAACTTGGACTTTTCATTGTCCCAATGAAAAACACTCAGCACCCTCAAACTTAAAGTTTGCTAAAATTTTAAGGCTTGGGTTAAATCTAATTGAGTTCGCTCAAGCTAATGATTCCGTGAAATTAAATTTCTAAGCTTAATTAATTTACTAAAACTAAGGCCTTTGTTCCTTACAAAAGCTCGCTTTGTTTAATTAAAATTTCGCTCCAACATCAAAGAGTTAAAGAATTTATTTTTTATAAATAAATAAACTTGACTATTTAGAGCAATACTCCATTAAATGCACAGAGATAAGAACAAACAAGGTAATGCACAAACAATTGTATTATTTGTGAAAGATTAAATAGATACATTATAGGGAAGCGAAGTAATAAAAAAGTTATAAAGGAAAGTAGGGCGAAAAGGGACTTCCATTTATGATTCCGACAGATCTTCGCTGGGCTAGTTATTTGGTAGCGACAGATCGAGAAATGGTGGTAGTTGGAATGCACCACTCTTCATCCTGTCGAGCACTTGTTGAAGCATTTGTTCTCACAAAAGGAAGTAGTGATGACATCTTCGATTTTCATCTCTATTTCTCTCAGCAACTAAAGTTGCTTATTGTTGTTGCTGGAAGTAGATGCTTGGGTTTTCTTCGCTGAGCGACTTCCTCTCGCTTGGGTCTTCGAAGCGAAGCTCAAACATTTCATATTTGGTAGGAATGGATCACTTGGCTTGCCCACGAGCCATTGATGTTGGCACAGCGCTGAGATGGAGTGCAGGAACAACATGTAGCTTGCCTTTTGCCCCTTCCACTCACGAATCTCCTTCACGATTATGTTACCGATGTTGATGGATATACCGGACATGATAGCACAAATCAACAATGCTCACAGAACAGTGAGTGTGGACTCGTGAGAGATTGACCGCAGCGAAGAATTCATGAAGGAAGCCCAAAATGTGCACTTCTCATTGCGATTCGCTGTGTAAAAGCAGTGAGATTGAGGGCCTTCTTCCCACTCTGCTCCTTCAATCCCAATCGCTTCAAGGAAGAGCTGGAGATCCTCCTTGGTGATCTCATTTAACAGTTGATCGTATTCGGACCCCGAGTCTTCGAGTTCGAATAACTCATTCCATTATTTTGGAGACCAGTCAATCTCGCTATCGCGAACTGTGTCCTTGAGGCTCTTGGGGTCCAACAGGCTAATGTCAGAATTCGATTACCTACTCTCATCATGCAGAACCCAACTCTGTGAAGAGCTTCACCTAACCTCGATCTTTAATTTGTTTCACAACCTTCGTAGGAAGCCCTCTAAGGTCTGGGTCGAAAGGTTGCTCAGATAGGAACTTTTTCGATTGGTATTCGATGATGTTCTTCCTGATTATCTCGCACGTCCTTTCGACCGAACGAACTGGGATAGTCCTTTGAGGCTCTTTTCCTTGTAACACAGTGCGCAGCGAATTGGTAGCCTGGAATTTTGCTCGCTCTTCTATCTCGCTGTCTGTCAAGGCACATAGTCCTTCATCTATCTCGTCATCGAGATCTTCGTCAATGCTGGCCTCTTTTTCTCTTTGGAAAAAGCCTTTACCTTTACTGCTGGCATATTTGCTGTTCGCTAGATCACCAACAACTGACCAGCCGTCAAGTGTGCGTCATCTTCCGCCAATGGCGAATCTTTGCCCAGATCGCCTACTTCTTCGCTGCCTTTCTCTGAGCTTGCAAAGCTTTCGAGTTCTTCTTCCTCCACTGTGGGGCTTTCAACTTCTTCGGCCAACTCTGAGTGCTCATTTCTTCTTTCCTTCACTGAGCCCAATGCCTGAGCATTAGCATCATTCTAGCAAAGTGCCAACGGTGCATCATCCGCCCTGTCGCTGATCTCAACCTCAAAAGTTGAGTCCTCGTTATCGGGGACTTTGCTCATCACTTGTGCTTCGGTGAGTAGCACTTCTCTGCTCGGCTCAACCTCTATTTTAATGCTCATTTCGGCCATAAAGGCCTGAGGAGTTGTTATTGCCTTGACGGTAGCCTTCTCTGCCCTTTGCTTCCTTTTCGCTACAACAACTTCCTCTTTCCTTCCTTTTCTTTTCTTTTCTTTTCTTTCTTCTCCTTTTCCTTTCTTTCCTTTTCTTCCAACAAGCGCTGATGATCAGTCCTGGCCTACTACTCTTCGCTCTCCACCAATGCGGCCGTTTCCTTTTCAACTGGCTTTCTCTGTTGTGCTTCAGTCGACTTAACTAAACTGACCTTCGCTGACTTGGAGGCTTGTCCTTGGCCCACAGAAGGTACAATAGTAACACTTGGCCCACGCTTCGCTACATTTTTCAGTACAATCCTCGCTTTTCCTCCCATAGGAGCTTTGAATACTAAAGCTGGGTGTGGCATCGCTAGAAGCTTGCTAGCAAAGTCTTGCAGCAGCAAGGACGCTCTTCTTCTTGTCCGATTTCTCAAACTTCTTTGATGAACCGACTTGGATTTGAGATATGAAGGCCATTTGTAACTTTGAGATTTAGTTAAGTGTGCTTGGAAGTGGCGAAAGTTCAACGAAACTGGTGGGGCTCGAGAGAATTATGAGAGTTTGGAAGCGTGAGAAAGAGTAAAATGGAAGGGTCGAGGGACTTTTATAAGGGTTGACTTGGGCTTGGTAAAATCCCGACTGCTCGATTGGATTTTTGACTCACACGTGTGCCTCGAGATCTGTGATGAATACATGCGTCGATTGATGAGATACAGCCGTCGGGGTTTCACGCACGTGAAACTACCTCTCAAGATGCAAAGCGATTCCCTTTTCCACTCTAAATTCGACCAAGCTCCCTTTGCTAAAATACTAACTCATTTCCTTAAGCCTATAGACTAATAAGAGTAAAAACATATACAAAATATTTACAAAATTGGACCACTTACCTGACCTGGAGATGGAATGTATAAATTACTTGAGAAAGATAAATCCACCACTCCAGTCAGTCTTGCTTCGTTCCATTTTAATCTAGTAGAGCAAAGTCTACTTTCGCAGACTCGTCACCGTAATAATGTTTCACCCTTTGGCCGTTCACAAGGAATTTCGTGTTGTTGGTGTCATTTTTCAACATGATCGTGCCATATCCGCGAACCTCTATGATCTGAAAAGGTCCTGACCATCTGGACTTCAACTTTCTTGGAAATAGTTAAGTTTGGAGTTAAACAGCAGCACCTTTTGTCTTACTTAGAATTCCTTAGACTTGATCCGCGAGTCATGCCAGTGCTTCATCTTTTCTTTGTACAACTTTTCGTTTTCATAAGAAGGCAATCTTAATTGTTCTAATTCCAAAAGTTGCAACTTTTGCGTGGGCGAAATTTTGGGCAAAGTCAGATTCAACCCTTCGATTGCCCAATACGCTTTGTGTTCCAATTCTAGCAGTAGATGGCACGCTTTATTGAATACTAAGTGGAATGGAGATATACCTAAAGGTATCTTATACGTTGTTCTGTACGCCCAAAGAGCATCATCAAGTTTGCCAGATCAATCTTTGCGATTTGGACTCACCACCTTTTCCAGTAATGTTTTGATTTTGCGATTTGATACTTCTGCTTGCCCATTTGTTTATGGGTTGTATGTTGTCGCGATCGTATGGCGAATGTTATACTTTTCAGGAACATTTTCTAGAGCTTTGTTGACAAAATGGGTACCCTCGTCGCTGATCAAGGCACCTGGAGTGCCAAACCACATGAAAATATGTTTCTGTAGAAATTTAATTACTGTTTTTGCATCATTTTTTGCACATGTGATGGCTTCTACCGATTTTGAAACGTAATCAACAGTGAGTAAAATGTATAGGTTCCCATTAGATTTTGGGAAGGGACCTATAAAGTCTATTCCCAACACGTCAAATAGCTCTACCTCTAAAATATATTTTAGTGGCATCTCATCGCGCTTCCCGATTGTTCCAAGACTCTGACAGTGGTCACACTGTTTTGCGAAGTTATAACAATCCCAGAATATCATTGGCCAGTAATATCCTGCTTGAAAGACCCTAGCGGCTGTCTTTACACCTCCGAAATGGCAAGCATAAGCTGCACCATGGCGTTCTCCCACGATTGATTTCGCCTCATCTTCTTTTATGCACCAGTGAATTATCTGGTCTGCACATTGACTGTTGAGAAAAGGTTTGTCCCAAAAGTATGTTTTAACATAATGCAAGAACTTTTTCTTCTCCTGAAAAGTGATTTCCACAGGAAATATACCACTAACCCAATAGTTCCCAATGTCCGCAAACTATGGTGGTGAAGTTTCGTTGGCCATCATTAATTGTTCATCTGGGAAGGAGTCTCTAATTTTTCTTTGTGATTGCGAGCATTCAACGTGTTCAATTCGTGACAGATGATTGGCGACAACATTCTCGCATCCTTTCTTGTCTACAATTTCCAAGTTGAACTCTTGGAGCAACAAAACCCAGCGAAGTAGCCTTGGTTTGGCATTAGGCTTCTTAAATAGATATTTAATTGTCGCAGGATTGGTGAACATCGTTAATTTGGTTCCAATCAAATAACTACAAAAATTTTCCAATGCGAATACTACTGCCAAAAATTCATTTTCGGTTGTGGTGTAGTTTTGTTGTGTCTCGCTCATCATTTTTCTCGCGTAGTAGATTGGATGAACTAACTTTTCACCTTGTTGTCCCAACATTGCTCCCACTGAATAATCGCTAGCATCACATAAAATACAAAAAGGCTTTTTCCAATCAGGTGCCTTGATGATCGGGGTTGTTATGAGTGCTCGCTTCAGTGTTTAGAATGCATTCGCACAAGCGAGATCAAAGTCGAATGGTTTGTTCAATACCAGCAGTTTGCAAAGAGGCTTCGCTATTTTGGAGAAGTCATTGATGAATCTGCGATAGAAGCCGGCGTGTCCTAAGAAGCCTCAAATTCCTCTTACATTTACTGGTTTGACCAACTTTTCCATCACTTCCACCTTCTCTTTATCGACTTCCATACCCTGCTTCGTGACGCGATGGCCCAACATAATTCCTTCCATTACCATGAAATGACATTTTTCCCAGTTAAGGACCAAGTTAGTTTCTTCGCATCTTTTAAGAACTCGCTCGAGGTTCGCTAGACAGACTTCAAAAGATGTACCAAACACTGTAAAGTCGTCCATGAACACCTCCATACGGTGCTCTATCAGGTCTGAGAAAATTGCTAACATGCATCCCTGAAATGTAGCGGGGGCATTGCAAAGTCCGAAAGACATTTTGCAGAACGCGAAGATACCGTAAGGACAAGTGAAAGTTGTTTTCTCTTAATCGCCTGGGTCAATAGTGATCTGGTTGTAACCAAAATATTAGTCCAATAAATAATAATATTCTTGTCTGGCTTCTCTGTCCAACATTTGGTCCACATAGAGCAAGGGGAAATGATCCTTCTTCGTTGCGCCGTTGAGTTTTCGGTAATCCATGAAGACTCACCAGGCCGAGACAGTTCGCGTAGGCATTAGCTCATTCTGTTCATTACATATCACGGTCGTGCCCCCTTTCTTCGAAAAACATAGGACTGGGCTGACCCATTTGCTGCCAGAAATTGGATATATTACCCCAACATCTAGCCACTTGATTATTTCCTTTTTCACCACCTCCTTCATCGCTGGGTTCAACCTTCGCTATCGATCAACTGAACAAAAACTTTTGTCTTCTAGCTGGATCTTATGCATATAGAATTGTTACGGCCCAGGTTTTCATCCCAGTCTTCCAGGTATGTTCTAGGGATATTTTGGTAATTTGGTTGGGCCGTTGAGGCTATTTGAGTCTTTGGCTGAGGTTGGGGATTTACTGTGTTTGCAGGTTCTATGCCCCGGGAGTGTTTGGAGAGGTTTGTGGCCTTGGTTTGCAAAACAGAAATTTAAAAAAAAAAGGTGTTCGAGCCAAGGATCGAACCCGAGTTGTCATGGTTGTGGCAGTCAGCAAAAAGAGATGTTTCCAGTTGAGCTGGGTTAGCAAGTTGTGCTCTCGTTTCGTTGGTGTTTTGCTTATCTAGTAGTTGCTTGGGTTTTGGAGTAAAATTAGAAGCTAAGGGTTTGGGGGTTGTCTCATTTGTTGTAGGAATTGGAGTTTGGCTTCTCTCCCTCTCCCTATTGTGCTTTGCGATTCCACATCTCCCGAGAACAGCCCCATCGCCGCTCGTCGCCTCCCAGCCGCAAGCGCCAGCCCATCGTCGTTCATATCCCGTACCGCAGCCTTGCAGCGTCCGTCGTCGATCTGTGTCGCCCGCATTGCCCACGCGAGCCGCAGCCCCTGCCCATCTTTCGCATTCCCATTCACTCGCGCCTGAACCCTGTCGCCCAGCCGATCACAGCCTCTGGCGATCACCCGCCAGCCCTGCAACGCCCCATCGCCTATGTAACGGCCCAGGTTTTCATCCCAGTCTTCCAGGTATGCCCAAGGGGTATTTTGGTAATTTGTCGGGCCGTCAGGGTCGTTTATGTCCTTTCTAGTTGCTAAAAATATTGGATGGATTTATGTAGGTTTGTGAGGCTTCGTGGAAGGGTTTGAGCAAGGTTTGATGCAAAAGTAAAAAGAAAGGGAAAATTGTCTTCTTGGTGGGGTTTGAACCCGGGTCTCTTGGAAAGCTTGTGGGGATGTGTGCCAATTGAGCCATTAGGTGCTCTTGTTGCTCTGTCCGTATCATTTTATGGTTAGCCTTGGATTTTGGAGTTTTGGTGCATTTGGTTAAATGAAAAGAAAATAGGTTTTGCCATATCTTCTTCTCCAAAAATCTTGTGGCCGCCCAAGCTTTCTCCCAAGCTCTCCTTGCCGATTTCTTCATCCCCTTTGCAGCTCGAGATTCCATCATCATTCGGGTAAGTCTTCATCCTCTTCATCTTCTCGTTTGGGTGTTCTTCTTTGTAGAAGGTAAGAAGGAGAGCTTGTGTGTGTGTGTTTGTTGCGGTGTCAGTCCGCCCACCGCCGAGCAGACGCCCCAGATCCGAAAGCAAAGGCCCGTCAGATCCGCACGAGCAGATGCCCAGGTCGCGCCAGATCTGCCGTCGCAGCCCTCCCGCGCGCCAACGATCGTCGCCGTCGCAGCCCCTGCCGCACGCCAGTCCAGTCGCCCAGCCTCTCCATCGCGTGCAGCCAGCCGAGAGAAGCCCAGCAGCCGAGCTCGTCGCATCAGCCAGCCCATCGCCCAGATCGCCATCGCGGCCAGTCGCGCCAGTCGCTCGCGACGCTGAGACGCGCGCCAATCGCGCGCGCGCGCGCCGAGCGCGTGTCGGCGGCTTCCTGCGTCGCCTCGCCGCCCAGCGCCCGCTTCGCCCGTACGCGCACGCCTTAGCTAGCGCCGCGAGCCCGTGCCGTGCCCAGCGCTGCCAGTGCAGCGCAGGCGCGCGGCGCGCCGCCCAGCGCCCGATCCGGGTGCATCGGACTGCAGAAGAGCCTCAACCCCGTGTCGTCGTGCCGTGTGAGTGCCCCGAGCCGAGCCTGCTTGTTTTATTATATTTGTAGGGCTATGATTGTGATTTCTATTGTGTTTGTTAGGTTCTCGTTAGCTAGCTCGGGATCGATCGCGGCTTAGGATTTTTGTGTAGTTGCTCTCCGGCTGTAAGGATTTCTTACCGGAGTTGTGTGGACCCTGCGATGTTCTATGTGATTGATGTTGTATGTTTGTTTGTGATTATCAGCATGTGTAGTTTAGGTGCTCTGTTCTAAATTCCTGACTCGCATGACTTCGTATGTTGTTCTTTCATGTTAGTCCATGCTAGGTTGTTCCGCTCGCATGCTCATATTCATTCTTGTTCCGTAGTACCATGCTAGGTCTGTCTTTGTATTCTTTTGAGCACGTATTGGATTGTTTTTTGATTGTTAAGGCGAGTTAGAATTCGGTAGGTAGCATCATCCGGCCGATGCATAAAGTATCTTGCATCCATGGCGGGGACGTCGAGCGATTCTCCGTCCCTCGGACCCGTTAGGGTTTTAGCTAACCCGACCGGTAGGCCCCGCAATCTTGGGTGAGGGTGGTGGTGATCGTTAAATGCCCCAACGGTCGGGATGATGACTTGGCATTGCCTCGCCCCGGCGATCGGCACCTCCTCGGCGTGTTAGGGCGTAGCCCTTGATTGCCACCGATAGGGCAAGGGCGGCTTCACGGTGTAAGCCTACCACGACCGATTCCTTAGCCTCAGTGCGGTGGTTCAGCCGACATAGTTCACGTGTCAGTCTCACACCCCTATGTCGGTGACACCGATCCGGAGATTTAGTTAGGCGTGGTGGATTGGACATGGGTAGCTTGCCACTAGACTCGGCACCCCCATAGTCTGCGGCAGAGCACGCGGTGCGCGCTTACGCTCATTACTGACGCCGACGGAGAGCTCCTCGGGATCTTGAACTAGTGCACCTTTCGTGATCGATGTGAGAGCAGTGAGGCCGAGACTTGTTTCTCGTATAGGGCGTATTGTGTGGTGTGGATTATTCCGGACTAAGACCACGAGTTGGCATCCGAGGTCAAAGTGTGGACTTAAGCTATGTGCTCTATTCGTGTTTATATTCATAGCTTGCATACACTCATCTAGATGACCATGTGCATCGTATTGTACCCGGTTGGGGATTCTTACCGAGTAATTCGTTACTCACCCTTATTTTGTGGTTTTCCACAGGTATCCAAGGTGGGAGACAGGATGGTGAAGGAGGAGGCGTGATCATGGGAACCTTTGTCATCTCGACTTTTTATTTCTATGACTCTTGTCTTTTATTTTCCCTGAATGCATGTAGCAGGCACTGAGCCCTAGGATGTTTTTCTGAATGTTTTTATGGATTCCACTTTGTTGTATTTGAGGATTGTTTCAAATGTTTTAATAAATCTCTGATCAGTATGCGTTTAGAAATGTATTTGCCTTGAAAGCAGTGCTTGAAACAGAGGATGAGTTTCAACAATCTATTTGATTTACGATTGAATCTCTTTTGTTTTGTTTTAATTGGGAATCCAAAAACTAAATTGCATATTGTTCTTTACTTTGAATGCATGCATTGGGGTAAAGACCTATTTAGAGCCCCTTTTGGGTCGGGTCTTTCTGATTGGTATCGAGCTCGAGTCATAGATTCTCGAGGACCCTTTTTTGTTGTAGGTCGTCTTTCCCATGATCACCAAAGACTCCGGCGGTCATCAGTGCACGCCTAAGTTTTCTATTTTTGAAAAGGGTTAAGAATTTACAATACCTTTCATCTAGTGTATGCCTTGTTTTGTGTTGTGGAGCGGAGCCGAGCAGGTTCTGACTTGTCGTTGGTTTTGGTTTAGAGCGCCATCATGCCAACTTCTCGTAGTGTAAGGAGTATGTTTGCAGCTTGTCAGGGTATCCAGATAGATTCAGATACCACTGGGATATAGTCCCAGAGGGAAGTAGAGATTAGACTCCCGTAGGCCCTTGTGGTGTGGCCCAGCTGTTAGTTTTCCCCTAGTGAGAGGGTGGAGGTGTTTTGCCCTGGAGTACCACTCCAGGAGAGGAGTTAGCTTTGGCTTTTGCTCATATTGATGCTTGTGGAGCAGGTCCTAGTGTGGACTAGCCTGGGTAGTTCAGGTGTGGATCTTGAACCTTAGCAGATTGTCTGTTTGCCCATTGAGTAGCTGCAGAGTTGGTAGCCTTCAAGGAGGTTGCTGAGACATCTTTGTTCTCTTATAAGTGTTGTTGTTTGCAGCCAGTAAGCCGGAACCCTGTAGTTAAGGGTGCAGCGAGCAGTGTTCCCATTGGACTTGATCCGTTGGCGGTTTCCTAAGTTGTTTTGTAGAGTTGAGCACTCTTCTTTTGGTGAGCCCTAGAGTAGGGCTAGCTGCTGCATGTTGAGAGAGCCGGCCAGAGTTTTGTTGAGCATCATGTGGAGATGCAAGAGTAGGCCGTGAGCCCCCAGTTTGATGAGATGCCATAGTCTGGTTGTTTGAGTTTTGAGCCCTTGTATGCCTAGCCATAGTTTTTGTCACTTGAGGTTGTGACCTTGCGGGCCCCATTTGTAGTAAGTTGTGGATTTGGTAATAGCGGCACTTGAGGTGCATTGGTTGGTGTGCCGCCTTGGCACTAAGTCTGGTTCAGGCTTGAGTTTGGCATGGGTATAGTAGATGGTTCTATGACCGTCCGGAGTTCAGCACACTTCTTTAGCCATTGGATTCCATTTATGGAAAATGCACTTGTTTAGGTCGTGCAAGAGGGATAGTTCAGTGGTAGTCGGAGGACTACAAGTGAAAGGATGTTCGAGAGGAGCTGGAGCCTTTTCCCAGTGTTACTGGGGGTTGAGTAAGTCAGCAGGTTGGCGGTTGGTAAGTGTTAGTGCGTGTGAGTCTCACGCTAGTGCTAAGGCCAAGAGATCTTTGTGGTTGGTAGTGCGGTCCATTACCTTCGGGTGCCTAAACCTGAGTTGAGTGAGCATTGTAGATGCGAGTTCGGTCCAGCAGAGGGGCCGTGAGTTGGATGCTTATGAGATGAGTTTGGTGCTTATGAGATGAGTTGGATGCCTTTAAGATGAGTAGGATGCCTTATGAGAGGAGTTGGACGCCTTATGTGTAAGAACACTTGGTAGGGGCTTGGTGTAAAGTAAGTTCGGTTTGGCATTGTTATACTTTAGTAGAGCAAGGTTGCCGCAGCTTCGAGTATCGTGTGGAGATGGAACTTTTGGTGTTCCTTTGGTTAATTGTATCTCTGCCAGAAGTTAGTGTTGCCTTTTGGAAAGCACTTGTTAGTCTTGGATCTCTGAAGGAAGGTTGAGAGTTGTGCACACAAGTGTGTTTCGTGTAGTTTGTTCTGGCGGCAAGAGTTCCAGAACCATGTAGGGTTTGCATTGGAGAACTGGTGCTTAGTTCTTGGAGAAGTTGGACTCCAGGTGGATGTTGTAAGGCTTTAGTTGAGGTTGTAAGGATACCGTGCTCGTAGTTGGGTTGTTGCTTAGGCAAGTTTGTTAAGTTGAACCTAAGCTTGGTTGGTGGAACCTCTTGTGGCTCTTGGTTGGAGTTCAGATGGTACTTGAACAAATGGTGGTTGTAGTGAAGCGCGTAGTTTTACGATCGCGATTGCTAAGAGTGTTGCTCGGAATCCTTACCACTGGGTGGAAGCTACATGGTGGTGATGCTTTGAGTAGGAGGATGACACATTCAAGCGTTTTGGTCTTTTTGGTGTCGAGGTTTGGAGCAGGCCAGCGTGGTTGTGATGCTGGGAAAAGGAGTTGTTTGTTCAGGCAGTTGGTTGTTAGACGGCGGTGTGTGTCGAGGGTTGTCGAAGAACCCTAGTTGTGGAGAGCCTCACCGAGCTCGGTCGAGACCTGTAGTGAGTTTAGTTGGCAAGCCGCAGTCGAGTAGTTTGTAGCCTCGGGTGAGTTCTTTGGCGATTTTGGTAGGCTAGCAAGCGTGAGTTTGTTTGGAGTAGAGTCGGATTTGGTTCCGGTGTGGTGGCAAGTTGGTGCTTGATGTTGGCCAAGGTGTGGTTTTCGAGTTGCCAAGGAGTTAGCCTTGTTCGTGGGTAAGTGGTTTGCCACTGTAGGATGTCTCTCCTATTCCCGAGTTTGAGAGTGCCCTTATTTGGTGTTTGGGGTGAGTCTTCTCTTGCCCATGGTTGGCGGTCTAGTCTGTGGTGGACCCCCTTGTTGTTGCCTCTAGGAGAGTTGGATGTCGTGCTTAGCTAAGCAAGACAATGAGCGATTGTGGAGCTCTCGTCCTTGCTTGTCCTCTTGTAAGGATCTGTTTCTCCTTGGGAGTTGTCAAGTTATTCCTTGGTCTTGGAATTGGTAGTAGTGGTGCTAGTAGGAGGAAAAGTTTGTTGGTCGCTTGGAAGCGATTGTTTGTCCAAGTTAAGCGGACTCTTGAGTGGTGTTCGGAAGTTGCAGTAAGGGTTGTTACGCCTCTTATGAGTGTTTGGCCTAGTTGGTTAAGATTTTTGTGTGTTGGCATGGAAGATGTTGCACCTTTGTAGTGGAAGAACTCCTTTGTATCGGTTGTGGGTTGAGGTTGCACCATTGTGGATGGATTAGGGTCTTGACCTTTTGAGGATCTTTCTTTGGTTAGTGTGGTTTGTGCTCTCGCCACCATTATTGTGTAACTGGTTCTGGTAGTTGGTGTTAACCGAGTAGTGGAGTTCCGTTTATGAAGTTTCGGTGGGAAGGTGCAATAAGCCTAAGCTAGAGGGTTAAGTGTAACGACCTGTGTTTTTCTTCCGGTCTTCCGGTATGCCCTAGGGGTAATTTGGTAATAATTTGGTCGGGCCGTCGTGGTCGTTTGTGTCTTTTCCATTACTAAAATTTAGTGGATGGTTTTGTAGGTTTTTGGAGGGGTTTGTGGTTTGGTTTGAGCAAGGTTTGATGCAAAAGTAAAAATAAAGGAATTTGTCTTTGCAATAGGGGTTTGAACCGGGTCTCTGGGAAGCTTGTAGAGATGTGTGCCAATTGAGCCATTAGGTGCTCTTGTTGCTCTTTCTCGCATCACATCTTACTTAACCTTGGATTTTGGAGTTTTGGTGCATTTGGTTAAATGAAATAGAATTAGGTTTATTCCATCTTCTTCTCCAAATCTCCTCTTGGCCGCACAAGCTCTCCCTCTCCATAGCCCTTGCCGATTCTTCATCCTTGCGGCTCCTTTGGATCGTTCATCATCATTAGGGTAGGTATCGATCTTCCTCTTCTTCTTCTCATCCGTTTGGTGTGCTTTTGGCCGAGTGAAAAGAGGTGTGTTGTGTGTGTTTGTGTTGTTGCAACCCGGTAGAGAGAAGCCCGGCCAGCAGACCCATCGCCGTGACGCCCACCCGGCCGATCGCGACGCCGATCGCCCTGCCGTCGCACCGATCGCCCCCGCCGTCGCACCGATCGCCCAGATCCGTTGAGCAGCCTCGCGCGACGCCATCGCTCACCGAGTCGCGATCTGGTTGAAGCGGCCTGCCGACACCGCTTTCGCAAAGTCGCGCCAGATCCACCGTCGCAGCCCTCCCGCGACGCCATCGCTGCGTCGTCGTGCGATCGCGCGCGAAGAAGAGCGCGACGCCGCGCGCGCGCGCGCCGCTGCGCTGCTCGCGCGCCGCCGACGCTCGCCCGCGCGCGCGCGCGCCCTGCTCGCTGCATCCGTCCGTCTGCCGTGCGGCAATGCAGCCAGCGCCTGGCCGTCTGCCGTGCAGTAGCGCCAGCCCGGCGCCCAGCCCTGCCGTGCGCGGCTGCGCCAAGGCTGCGCCAGCCTGCCGTGCCGGCTTCGCCAGCAGACTCCAAGCTCGTGTCGCCGTGCCGCGTGAGTTCCCTTTGAGCCGAGCTTGTCGTTCTTTTGTTGTTTAGACGTTTTAGATCTTGATTATTATTGGTTTGCTAGGTTCCCGCTCGCTAGCTCGGGATTGTTCGCAGACTTAGGATTTGTGTGTAGAAGCCTCCCACCAAGGTAAGGATTTCTTACCGGAGTTGTGTGGGCCTGCGGTATATTTGTGATTGTTGTTTTGTATGCTCGTGTATGATTATTAGCATGTTTAGCCCTAGGTGCTCTGTTCAATTCTCGATCGCATGAACTCTTGTATTGTTTCTCATGTTAGCCCATGCTAGGTTGTTCCATTCGGCATGTTCGATATCTGTTCTTGCTTCGTAGTATCATGCTAGGTTTCTTGTATCTGTTGAGCACGTATTGGACCGCATTGAATGAATTGTTATTATTGTTATGGTTTAGAGTTCAAGTAGGTAGCATCATCGGGCCGGATGCATAACGTAACTTGCATCCCCGAGCGAGGGACGTCACGAGATGGTACTCCGTCCCCCCGATCCCGTTAGGGTTTAGCTAACCCTAATGGCTGGCCCCGCAATCTTGGGTGAGGGTGGCGATCGTTAAATGCCCCAACGGTCGGGATGATGACTTGGCATTGCCTCGTCTCCGGCGATCGGCACGTCCTCAGCGTGTTCGGCCGTGAGCCCTTGATTGCCACTGTTAGGGCAAGGACCGCTCCACGGTGTAAGCCTACCACGGCCGGTTCCTTAGCTTTCAGTGCGGTGGTACAGTGACATAGTTCACACCCTATGTCGGTGACACCGATCCAGATTTAGTGGTGATCGAACACAGGCGACTTGCCACTAGACCCGCACACCCCGAGTTTGCAGTAGCATGCGGTGCGCGCTTACGCTCATTACAGCGCCGACCGGAGAGCTCCTCGGGATCTTGAGCCAGTGCACCTTTCGTATCGTCAGTAGACAGGCTGAGGCCGGGACTTGTTCCCGTATAGCGCGTATAGTGTGTTGTGGTATTTTCCGGACTAAGACCCTGAGTTGGCATCCGAGGTCCAAGTGTGGACTTAGCTATGTGCTCCGCTCTGTGTTTGTACTCATAGCTTGCATACATTCTTCTAGATGATCATGTATATCGTATTGTACCCCGGTTGGGGATTCTTACTGGGTAATTCGTTACTCACCCTTATTCTGTGGTTTTCCACAGGTAACCAAGCGCGCGAGACAGGATGGTGAAGGAGGAGGCGTGATCATGGAATCCTGCTTGTCATCTCGACCATTTTATTATATCATGACTCTTGACTTTTGTTATTTCCCCTGAATGCATGTAGACGGGCACGGAGCCCTAGGATGTTTTCTTACGTTTGATGGATTCCAGCATATTTGTACTTGTGGAATGTTTAAATGGTTTAAATAAATCTACGATCGAGTATGCTTTTAGAAATGTATGTTTTGATTATTGAATGTTTCTGTTTTTACTTGGGATCCGAAATGTATTTTTCATAATGTCTTTTATTTTCAATACATGCATTGGGGTAAAGGCCCATTTAGAGCCCCTTTTGGGTCGGGTCTTTACATTAAGCCTGTATGTGTTATCGTTTGGACTTGTGAGATGTGCTTCATATTTGAGGCAAGCTTCGTTCCGTTGCTTGCATGGAGGTAGGCTTGGTGGAGGGAGCCCGTTAGGGCTGGTTGTTGGCAGGCTGACTTGTCCAGCCAATGATTTGAGCCAAGCTAGAGTTGAGTGGATTGGCATAGCTATGTAGTTTGTAGTTGTTTGGGCTTCCGAGATCGTAGCACTCAAGTTGTTGGTTTGAAGGAGTTCGTGTGGAAGCTGGCAGTTTGTCGAGGTTGTTGTGTGAGTTCGGATTTTTGGTGGACTGGTTCTGTAGCTAGAACTCGCACCTCGCCCAGGTGGAGATGTCATTCTGTGGAGTAGTGGCATGTTAGTTTCAGGCTGGAGTTGTTGGCTCCAGAGTGTGGCAACAAAGATTTTTCTAGGTAGTGCGTGATGAACCGTGGTTCTGGAGAGCGTTGTTAAGAGGCTTATGAGCCGGGTGCAGTTTCTGTAGTGTTTTCACCCTCTGACCGATGGTCTTTTGGGAGGAGTGATCCAGAACCTTTGGAGCTTGTTGCGAGTTGGTGTTTCCCTGATTAGGCAGCGGAAGACTAGAGTGGTTATATGAGGTTGCCTTTGGTTGCAGTTCTCAGCGGTCAGTTCTTGTGGTTCCATTGAGGCATTGCAAGGTAAGTATTGCAGGATTCCAGTGTTCTGGGAAAAGGTTGGTGGCCATCAATTTTGTTTTGGGTCCTGAGTTGCTGCATTTGACCAGAGGTGATGTGCAGGAGTTTAGAGCTAGTGTTGTTAGCTCAGAGCAGGCAAAAAAGTTACGCCGATGTTCGGCGTCGAGTTTTAGAGTTTGAGGTTGGACAATGCGTAGTTTTAAAGTTGTGCCGTTGTGAGTTGTGTTGAGGTTTGGTAAGCGGGAGAAGTGGAGCCTCCTGTTGTTGGACCATTTGAGATTCTCGAAAGGATTGGCAGAGTTGCATATTGGTTAGCTCTTTCTGTCATTGTCAGTCGTGTGCAGTGTTCTCATGTATCGGTGTGAGGCAGTATGTGTCGGACCCATCGCTCATTGTGGACTTTGAGCCTTTACAGCTGAATGAGGATTTGAGCTTCGAGGAGAAGCCAGTGGGGATCCTTGCATTTGAGACAAAGACGTTGCGTAACCGCGAGATTCGGTTGGTAAAGGTTGATGGAGGAGTCGAGTTCGAGGAAGCCACTTGGGAGCGGGAAGACGAGATGAGATTGCATTATCCTGAGCTGTTCCAGTCTTAAGGACTTTCGAGGACGAAAGTCATAAAAAGGAGGGAATATTGTAACGGCCCAGGTTTTCATCCCAGTCTTCCAAGTATGCCCAAGGGGTATTTTGGTAATTTGTCGGGCCATCAGGGTCGTTTATGTCCTTTCTAGTTGCTAAAAATATTGGATGGATTTATGTAGGTTTGTGAGGCTTCGTGGAAGGGTTTGAGCAAGGTTTGATGCAAAAGTAAAAAGAAAGGAAAATTGTCTTTGCACTGGGTTTGAAACCGGGTCTCTGGAAAGCTTGTGGGGATGTGTGCCAATTGAGCCATTAGGTGCTCTTGTTGCTCTGTCCGTATCATTTTATGGTTAGCCTTGGATTTTGGAGTTTTGGTGCATTTGGTTAAATGAAAAGAAAATAGGTTTTGCCGTATCTTCTTCTCCAAAAATCTTGTGGCCGCCCAAGCATTCTCACAAGCTCTCCTTGCCGATTTCTTCATCCCCTTTGCAGCTCGAGATTCCATCATCATTCCGGGTAAGTCTCCATCCTCTTCATCTTCTCGTTTGGGTGTTCTTCTTTGGCCGAAGGTAAGAAGGAGCTTGTGTGTGTGTGTGTTTGTTGCGGTGTCAGTCGCGCGCCACCGCCGAGCCAGACGCCCAGATCCGAAAGCAAGCGGCCGTCCAGATCCGCACGACGCAGACGCGCCTGTGTCGCGCCAGATCTGCCGTCGCAGCCCTCCCGCGCGCCAACGCTCGTCGCCGTCGCAGCCCCTGCCGCACGCCAGTCCGGTCGCCCAGCCTCTCCATCGCGTGCAGCCAGTCGATTGTGTGGTGTGGATTATTCCGGACTAAGACCCTGAGTTGGCATCCGAGGTCCAAGTGTGGACTTAAGCTATGTGCTCTATTCTGTGTTTATATTCATAGCTTGCATACACTCATCTAGATGACCATGTGCATCGTATTGTACCCCGGTTGGGGATTCTTACTGAGTAATTCGTTACTCACCCTTATTTTGTGGTTTTCCACATGTATCCAAGGTGCGAGACAGGATGGCTGAAAGAGGAGCTGTGATCATGGGAACCTGCTGTCATCTCTAACTTGTTATTTCTATGACTCTTGTCTTTTATTTTCCCCTGAATGCATGTAGCCGGGCACGGAGCCCTAGGATGTTTTTCCTGAATGTTTTTATGGATTCCAGCTTTGTTGTATTTGAGGATTGTTTCAAATGTTTTAATAAATCTCTGATCAGAGTATGCGTTTAGAAATGTATTTGCCTTGAAACAGGTGCTTGGAAACAGGGACAAGTTTCAGCAATCTATTTGATTTCTGATTGAATCTCTTTTGTTTTGTTTTAATTGGGAATCCAAAAACTAAATTGCATATTGTTCTTTACTTTGAATGCATACATTGGGGTAAAGACCTATTTAGAGCCCCTTTTGGGTCGGGTCTTTACAGCCTATCACGACCCCTCGCGATCGCCCGTCAGCCCTGCAACGCCCCATCGCCGATCGCAGCCCCTCGCGATCGCCCGCACGCCCGCGTCACAGCCCCTTCGCACGCGAGCGCAGCCACCCAATCACCATGTTGTCGATCGCCCATCGCAATGCAGACGCGACGCTTGCGCAGCGGCCACGCGACGCATGCTCGCGCACGCCGCGCGGAAGAAGAAGCCGCGCCGCGACGACGCATGCGCGCTACTGCCCGACCACGCAAAGCAACCCGTCACTCGCCCCGTGCCGCACGCCCTTGTCGAGCTCTGCCGCTCACGCCTGCGAGCAGCCTGTCCGCATGCCAGCTCCCTATCGTGTGCCTTGCAGCCGAGACACCCCTGATGCTTGGCCGTGTTGTGTGAGTTGCTTCTGAGCCGAGCTTCTGTTGTATTTTATTTAGGGCCTATTGTTAGTGATGTAATTATTGTTTGTTTGTTAGGGTCTGTTAGCTAGCTCGTGTTCGTTTGCAGCTCGGGAGTCCTCTTGTGTGTTTGTTTGTCTTCCGATTCAGGTAAGGATTTCTTACCAGAGTTGTGTGGGCCCTGCGATATTTCTGTGATTGTTGTGTGTATGTTTGTTTATGATTACCAGCATGTTTAGTTGTTAGGTGCCTTGTTCTGTATTCCAACTGGCATGATTCCCGTGTTTATGCTCATGTTAGTTCCATGCTAGGTTGTTCTATTCTGGCATGTTTGTATTCTATTCTGTTCGTAGTACCATGCGAGGTTCGTTGATTCTTCTGAGCATGTGTTGGTATGTTTTGTTGTTAGCTGTTATAGCATAGTGTTCTGATAGGTAGCATCATTCGAGCGAGGATTCATAACGTAACTTGCATCCGTGGCAGGGACGTGCGAGGCAATACTCCGTCCTTGATCCGTCATTAGGGTTTAGTTAACCCTAACGGTAGCCCAGTTGTAATCTTGGGTGAGGGTGGCAGACTGTTAAATGCCCCAACAGTCGGGGAAATGACGAGGCCTTGCCTTGTCCCCGACAGTCGACACGACCTCAGCGTGTTGGCAGTAGCCCTTGATTACCACCTGATAGGGCAAGGACCAGCTCCTGGTGTAAGCCTACCATGGACGGTTCCTTAGCCTCACGTGCGGTGGTACAGGCTGACATAGTCATAGTGTCTTGGTCTCTCACCACTATGTTTAGTGACACCGATCCAAAGATTCTTTTAGGCATGCGTACTGGACCAGGGCAGCCTGTCTTAGACCCAGCACCTCCTTGGTTTGCAGCAACATGCGGTGCACGCGCACGCTCATTACAGCGCCGACTGGAGAGCTCCTCGGGATCTTGAGTTCAGTGCACCTTTCGTATCGACAGTAGTAGTAAAGCTAAGGTCGAGACTAGTTTCTCGTAGAGTACCGAGTTTCGATGTAGTTCCCGGAGTAAGACCGTAAGATGGCATCCATTGTATTTATGTATGGATTAAAGCAAAGTGCTCTCTTCAGTTGTATCGTATTGTACCCCTGTTGGGGATTCTTACTGAGTAATTCATTACTCACCCTTATTTTTGTGGTTTCCACAGTAACTGAGGCGAGAGAGAGGATGGATGGTGAAGGAGGAGGCTGCGATCATGGAAACTCTTTGCTTTACAAACTCTGAGTTTATGTTTTACGTTTTTTATCTCTGAATGCATGTAGTTGGGCACGGAGCCCTTAGCATGTTTTTGGATTGTATTTGGATTCTGTCTTTTATTGAACTGATTTGGAATTGGATGTTTTGAAATAAAATCTCTGATCAGAATATGTTTGAACTGTTTTTAGCTTGGAACAAGTGCTTGGAAACAGGGAGAGGTTTCATGATTTTTTTAATTGTTTGTTAAATGAATGGTTGCAAGTTTTACATTTTGTTCAGAATCTGGATGACAATCTTGCATAACATATTTAAGTTTTAAAACCATGCATTGAGGTAAAGGCCTAGGTTAGGACCTCTTTCGGGTCAGGTCTTTACAAGAATGAGGGACTAATTCCCTTTAAGTCAGCCGGCATCCAGCCAATTGCTTGCTTTTGTTAGCGAAGTAAATGTTTTAGAATCTCCTCACTCCGCTTTGTCAACTGCAAAGATATTATCATAGGGAAATTGTTTGTTTCCCCCAACAACGCATATTTCATGTGTGTGGGCAGTGGTTTCAATTGAGGGCTTGTAAAGACCCGACCCGAATGGGGCTCTAAATGGGCCTTTACCCCAATGCATGCATTCAAAGTAAAGGACAATATGCAAATATGATTTCGGATTCGAATAAAAACAAAACATTCAACCATTCAATTCAAGTCAAGACAATTTTGCTGAAACCTGTTCCCGTCTCCAAGCACCTGTTTCAGGACAAATACATTTCCAAAGTTTACTCTGATCAGAGATTTATTAAAATCATTCAAAACCTTCCCAGATACAACAATGCTGGAATCCACAAAACATTTAGAAAACATCCTAGGGCTCCGTGCCCGGCTACATGCATTCAGGGGAAAATAAAAGACAAGAGTCATAACACAAAATCAGAGTTTGATGGCTGGTCCCCATGATCACAGCTCCTCCTTCAGCCATCCTGTCTCGCATCTCGGTTACCTGTGGAAAACCACAAAAATAAGGGTGAGTAACGAATTACTTAGTAAGAATCCCCAACCGGGGTACAATACGATATACATGGTCATCTAGATGAGTGTATGCAAGCTATGAGTATAAACATAGAATAGAGCACATAGCTTGAGTCCATACTTGGACCTCGGATGCCAACTCAGGGTCTTAGTCCGGAATAATCCACCACACAATACGCCCTATACGAGAAACGAGTCCCGGCCTCAGCCTGTCTACTGTCGAATGAAAGGTGCACTAACTCAAGATCCCGAGGAGCTCTCCGGTCTGCATTGTAATGAGCGTAAGCGCGCACCGCGTGCTCGCTGCAGAACTATGAAGTCTTTGGGGTCTCGTGGCAAGCCGCCCATGTCCGATTACCACGCCTAACTAAATCTCTCGGATCGGTGTCACCGACATAGGGTGTGAGACTTGGACACGTGAACTATGTCGGCTGAACCACCGCACTTTGAGGCTAAAGAACAGGTCGTGGTAGGCTTACACCAGGAAGCCGTCCTTGCCCTAACAGGTGGCAATCAAAGGCTACGGTCGAACACGCTGAGGACGTGCCGACTGCCGGGGACGAGGCAATGCCAAGTCATCATCCCGACCGTTGGGGAATTTAACAGTCTGCCACCCTCACCCAGGATTGCAGGGCCAGCCGTTAGGGTTAGCTAATCCCTAATGGGATCAGGGACGGAGCACCATCTCGTACGTCCCTGTCGGGGATGCAAGGTTCGTTATGCACCCGACCCGGATGATGCTATCTACCTGCACTCTAACCTGTCATAGCAATCAGCAAACAATCCAATACATTCCAATACGTGCTCAACAAGAATACAACGAACCTAGCATGATACTACGAAGCAAGAACAGATACGAGCATGCCAGAAAGGAACAACCTAGCATGGACTAACATGAGAAACAACGTAGGAATTCATGCCAGTCGGGAATTCAGAATAGAGCACTTATCACTACACATGTCAATAAACACAAACAAGAAATCAATCAGCAATCACATAATATATCGCAGGGTCCACACAACTCCGGTAAGAAATCTTTACCTTGGTCGGGGGGCGTTTAAACACGAAATCCAAAGCTACGAACGAACTCGAGCTAGATACCCGAGAACCTAACAAGCACAACCAATTACAAACCATAATCCAAATTAAACAAAACAATTAGGATCGGCTCGGGAACACTCACACGGCTCGGCGACACGGCTCGGACGAGCGAGCTTATGATGTAAGCGGCGCAGCGGCGTACTGCGGCGCGGGTGCGCGAGCGATTCGATCGCGATCGCGGTGCTCGGCTCGGCTAGGCGATCTGGCGCGGTGGAGCTGGCTTCTGCGCGCGATCGAGGGGGCGAGCTGGGCCGGTTGCTGCGCGCGATTGAGCTGGCGAGCTCAGGCGATCGAGGCGACGATGGAACTGGCGATCCGGCGCTGGTTGTTTCTCTCCACTAGCTGCACAAGACTCACAACCAAATCGCTTCACTCTCTCGGCCAGCAATGGCTAAACCGGAAACATGGGACGAAATGAAGGAGAAGAAGAAGGAGAAGAAGGAGAAGAAGGCTTACCGGGATGACGATCAGACCTCCGGCTGCTCAAGATGAGAATTGACTTCGAATTGGGGAAGAAGAACTCGGCGAATTGGAGCTGGTCGGCGAGGGAGAAATCGCGAAGATGCTGGTCGGTCGAGGAAGAAAAATCGCGAAGAAGAAGACTCGGGGCCGATTTCTTCTTTTAAACTAAAATTCAAACTCACTTGAACCAAGGGTTAAGTACAAGGTGGTGCATACAGATTAACAAGAGCGCTCGGAAGCTCAATTGGCAATGATACCCAACTAGCCTCCCAAGCCACCAAGGTTTGAATCCCACCCAACGCACCTTTTAATTCCTTATTTAATTTTGCATTTTACCAAGCCCAAATACCTTCACAAGGCTTCCCAATCCTATTTAATCCATCCATAATTTTTTTTTGGCAATTGGAAAAGACATAACCGGCCCTGTCGGCCCGACCAAATTACCAAAATACCCCTAGGACATACCGGGAAGACCGGGATGAAAAACTCGGGCCGTTACAGGGCTTCATTGGACTAACTCGGTTATTGTAAGAACCCAACCCGAAACACGGTCCTAAACCTAGGTTCTCACTCAGCATGCAAGTAAAGATATTTTTACAACCGGTTTAGTGCTCATATTTTTAAAAACTTTTCAAACAACAAAGGGGGGAACGTTAAAACTCAACAACAATTTTTATAAAGTAAATCAATAACTTAAAACATGCCTGGCCAGTGTTTATAAAAACATTCAAATAGTTTTAAACAACAATTCAGTAAGTTCCCCTAATGGACTCCATGCCCAACTACATGCTGAAATAACAATGCATAAAGAAAGACACAACAGAGTGTCGGCATCTCCCATGATCACTCAGCTCCCTCCGCTAGCCGTCCCGATGCTGTCCCAAGTTACCTGGTGGAAAACCACAAAAATAAGGGTGAGTATAAACTTACTCAGTAAGAATCCCCAATCGGGGTACAATACGATACATCAATCATCTAGCCTAGAATACATGCAAACAGTTACCAACACAGATCTTAGCTCAACGAGCTTATAAGGCAAAATCCCAAAATCCTCCGAAGTCTCCTACTTCGGGCCTAATGATTGGTTCTCATAACCAATCATGTGACATCCCCGAGGGTCTTCTCCCTCAACCAAATGATCAGCTCAAAAACCGATCCCAATAGATGTCAGACACCCTCGAGGGTCTTTCTCCCTCGACCGTATGATCATCTAAAAAACCAATCCCAAATGGGTGTCCTCGAGGGCCTCTTACCCTCGGCTAGCAAAAACTAGACTAACGGGAGAGTACCTGAAGTCTGGCCCTAAACTGGAACAGAAGTGGTGTACTCACGAACATTAGCCCGGGGGAGCTCTCTGAACCGGCGACTAACGCGTGTACACACACACCGCATGCTGCTGCAACCGGCGTAAATGTGGGGGCCTAAGGACAAACTACGCGGGTCAGGTACGCATGCCTAAAGACTCGGAAGCGGTGTCACTGAACACAGTAGTGCGAGGCCCTCGGCACTCATATGTAACAGCCTGTACCACCGACCTGAAGCTAAGAACCGGCCAAGGTAGGCTTGCACCGTTGGCAGGGTTCCGCTCTAGCAGGCTATAAACTAGGCTTATGCCGATGCAGTAGCTAATCCATATCGGCTGCCGGGGGGAAGCAATGTACGTTATGCTTCGCTCTAACTCCCGACCGGTGGGGACAACGTACGTTATGTCCACTCTCAGCCTCTAGATGATGACAAACCCTACTGTCCTAACTACGAGTACATAATAATTGATTCCTGGATAAACACACATATTCAACATCAACTACACATAACCTAGCATGATACTACGAACTTAAAGCAGGAATCATAAGCATGTTGGAAGAACAAACCTAGCATGGCACTAACATGTACAAACCTGCAAACATGCTAGCAGGAAATCAAACACAAGTTGTCCTATCCACTAACATGCTCATAAAAGTAAACAGGCATACAAGGCACAATCATGATACATCGTAGGGTCCACACAACCCCGGTAAGAAATCCTTACCTAGAAACAAGCAGTAAATAAGTATAACGCTCCTTGAGCTGTAGAACACACAACCTAGCAAAACATACATAGTTACATCAATAACCTAAACTAGCTATCTCTAAACTAAACTCAAGGAAACAAGAACCGGGAAGTTACCCAGTGAGCTACACAAGCTCTCGGCCAAACCCTTGGGGAACTCTCGGCTAGGGCTTTGCTTTCGGCTTCCTCACAACAACCTCCTGGAACAAGCTCGGCTTCACCTTAGCAGGAGAGAACACAAGTTAGCTTGTCGGGAAAACAAACAACACACTCCCAAACCTGCAAGCATGCTTTCCGCTAGGGATAGGAGTCTCACCTCGGGAGTGTGCTCGGCTAGGCAATTGCTCGCGGTTGCTAGGGCTTGATGCGTGAACTCTCTCGGCTTCGATCGGAGCTTGCAAAAACAACAAGGAATCGATTAGGGCACAACCAACCAGACACCTTAGGCTCTTGGCCAAGGGAAAGAAAACTCATTTTATCAAAAATCGGCTCCAAGAAAAGCTTGAGGGAAGGTACGGCAACAAGAGCTTCACTTGGATGGAGTTTTCGGCAACAACAACTCCAACTAGGGTTTGCGAAAAAAACTCTCGGGCAAGCTTCTTGAACTAGGCTTGCGGCAACCCAAGGAGAAGACCAAGAAGACGACCGGCACCCTAAAGAGAAGACATCAAGGCTCGGCAATCCCAAGAAACACCAAGGGGAGATCTAGGCTACATGAGGAAATCACCCTTGCTCGGTTAGGGTTTGTCCAAACAACAAGGGAAGGTTTCGGCTAGGGAGAAGGGAAGAAAGAAGAAGACCTACCTCGGTTCTTGATCTTGATCTTGGAGAAACGGCAAGAAGGAGAGCACAACACGATGGAGGAGAAGAAGATGCTCTCGACAAGACAAGCAACCAAACAAAAGAGAGGAATCGAGGAGGGTGAAGTGCTCGGTAAGAGGAGAAGAATGGGGGATGAAATCGACAAGAAGATGGAAGGGAAGGAAAGATGGAATCGGCAAAGAGGGAGGGGAATACGTGCGACAACTTTTAGAAGAAGGGAAAAAAATACGATTCTTTTTCTCTTTTAGTCGATTGAAGTCCTAGGCTTTCCCCCTTCGAGTCCCAGCTGAAGCAAGTATTACTTTTACTTAAGTCTCATTTAATCCAAGCCTCCAAACTTCCCCCAGGTCAAGGGTTCGAAACCCACAAGCAACACCTTTTTTTTTTCTTATTAATTCTCTACAAAGCAAGCCTCTGAAAGTCTAGCTGGTCACAGGTTCGAATCCCAGCAGCAACATTAATTAATTCTTAATTAATCAACAACAAACTTCAACTCCTAGCCACCTGGGTTTGAGTTCTGGCTCGAGCACTTTACTTTTAAATTTTTCCTGATTTTTACATTTAATTGGGATACCTCCAAAACCCTGACAAACATCATAACTCCCGGGAACCGACAACCAACAAAAATTCAGGTCTCAACGAAAGACAGAAACAACCCTGGAACCCTAAATATCCACCAGGTCAGCCCTAATAGAAAAATGACCAAAATGCCCTTCAGGGTTAAAAAGCCCTAACGGCCCAACCGAACATCCGAATACTGAACCAAAAGTACCTGGGAAACTGGAACGGAAAACTAGGCCATTACAGTTATTTAGATTTATCGAATCTATCATTACATGCAACTTTTCGTTGATTTCCTTTTCCTTTTCCTCATCATCGCTGTTATTGTCGTCATCATTAATAATCTAGATTTTCGTGTTCTCTTCGCTCTTTCGAAAGTTCTTCATAACCTTCGCTGAAATCGTCTTTCAATAAAGTTATCGCAGAACATTCCTCTAGTTCAGTGGGATACTTCATCGAATTGGAGATATTAAACTTCATCTTTTAACCGTTCATCTGGAGAGTGATCGTCCCTTCATAGATATCTACCAACGTTCGCCCGGTTTTTAGAAACGGGTGTCCCAAAATGATGGGGACCTCTTTATCTACCTTATAGTCTAAAACAATGAAGTCCGATGGGTAGATCAATTTACCAAAGTGAACCAGGATTTCCTCAATTTTTCCCTCGGGCTTTGTGATAGAGATATCGACAAGTTGTATTGTAACTGTAGTGGGTTTAACTTCGCCAATGTGAACCTTCTCGTATACTGACAATGGCATCAAATTAATGATGGGCGCTAACTCACATAACGCTTTGCCAATATAGACTCCTCCAATGGAGATGGTAATGGTGAATGCTCTAAGATCCTTTTCCTTGAGTGCACTACACCCTTCGTTAAGCGAAATAACCTTGCAATCTTTAGCCTTGTTTTTGTCTTATAAAACTTCCTTTAAAAAATTCTCGTAGTTAGGCATTTGGCAAAGTGCTTCTACCAGCAGAATGTTTATCAGAATACTCTCAGGATTTCTAAGAATTTCTCGCACCCCAAACCACCATTTGTCTTTAATCGTTGTGGATACAGTGGTGGTGGTGGTACAAAGTCTATTGCTTCGCTGTGGGTAGTTGCTTCGTCTTCCTTTACCTCAGCGAACTTGTTCATCTTTTCCACAACCGCATTCTCAAGACTTTCTAACTCTGCCTTCTCATCTTGTTTTTCAGGGTTCTACTCTGGGCCTTTGTCTTGTGAGACAATCAAAGTGGGCAAAATGAGAGATTCTTTTGCTTCAACGTCAGTATGTTTGTCAATTACTACAATCACCTTGATTTTTTCCTTACCTTCTCGTTTCGCAACTCTGGTATCCGATGGAACCCACTAAGCAGGTCTAATTCGCATCTCACATGCGAGTTGCCCCATCTGTGTTTCAAGATTTTTCAAAGCTACTTGGTGATTTTGAATGGTAATTTGCTGATTATGTGCTGTCACTTCACTTTACTGATGCATTCTTTTAGCAAGCTTTCTAACGAACCATTAGCGTTCTGTTGGAAGTTCTGTTGTGTTATTTGGATTTGTTGTTGCGTAAATGAATTCCATCCTTGATTACCTTGGCCAAATTGTCCTCCGAATCCAGGGGGATTTTCTTGATATCTTTATGGGTATGGTTGATTGCTAGAACTGCTAGCATTCTCATTGTTCGACCACGAGAAATTTGGATGATTCTGCCATCTTGCATTATAGGTGTTTGAGTAGGGATTGTTGTAGCAATTCGCTTGATCAAAGTATGCAGAGGCTGTGTTTTGCGGACATTCCTCATACATATGTGCTTCGCCATAGAGACAATAAGAGTTTGTTACTAGATTCGCTGAATTGACAAACTGTAGTTCAGAATTGACATTGTTTGAGTTCTGCATGCTTAACAACATTGATTTCATTTTTTCTACTTGATGTCTCAACTCGACTTCATTAGTAGATTCTACCTTCGCTTTTGTCTTAGCGTCATTGCAAAGGTCGTCCTTCCATTGACAAGTGTTCTGGGCCACCCTTCCCACAATTTCAATTGCCTGGTTATACGTTTTGGATAATAGGGCTCCAACCGTAGAAGCGTCGAGCACTAGTTTGGTGGCTTCGCTTAATCCTCCATAAAAATATTTAGACTAGACACAACATCGAAATCCATTATGCGGGCATCTTCGCTGGATCATTTTGAAACTCTCCCATGCTTCAGCGATAGATTCGCCGGCTGCTTGTCTAAACAGGACGATTTCATCACGATGCTGCATCATTTTCTTTGGTGGAAAGTACTTTTAGAAATTTTCTTGATTGTACAACCACTCCTTCGCTTTACCTTGTAGGGAGTGCGAAAACAGACTTCATCTTAGTCCATCTCTCGTCATATCTGGAATGACGAAGGAATTGCAGATACCCATAAATTCTCGCAAATGGTTGTGTGGGTCCTCGCTAGCAATGCCATGAAATTGAGCTTTATACTGTAGCAAAGTGTTCATCATTGGTTGATTTCGAATGCCCTCACCCCATCATCAGGTATGATGCCCCTCTACAACAGTTTATGTGATGTTAGGTGTAGCATAAGCTCTTACAACCCCGTCTCTATCGTCAGCTATCATGATAGGGTTGGCCAGGAATCTGTCTGCGTGTTCATAGTTTGGAGTGATAGGTTCATCAGGCCTTACTTCAGCCTCGACATTCGCTACAGGTTCAGCCGTTCTTGCAGGTCTGTTTCGCCGCTTGTTCCTTCATCGTCTGCGGAGGGTTTGCTCAGGTTCAGGATCGAAAGGTTCTATGAAGCCTTACCTTGGCATAAATCGACACAATTTCACGTACAAACAAAGCACAAACAGATTCAGCTTGAAGTATTACTCTCAACACTACACTGAAAATTTAAACACTTAAAAATCCCCGGCAACGGCGCCAAAATCTTGTTCGCAGAATTCCAAACACACAATGTTAAGAAAATGATAATTATAGAAGAATGATGACGTGTCTTGTTCAAAGTTTTCGCCGAAGTGAAACTTCTACTTCTGTCAGTGTTGTGTGTGTGTGTGGTTCCTCCAGAATGTGCAAGTATACACAGTCTTTGTTGTAGCAAGTTTTAATTTAAGTAAAGGTCATTCTCCACAGGGATTTTGTTGTGTTTAGACTTGTTTTCATGCGAGAGTTATCGGTAACTAGTGTGATAGATAAGTAAGTAGTGTGGTGTAATGAATAATAAAAGTAACGAATTACTAACGAAATAGGTGAAGTATCGGAAGGGTTGGTTTTCAGGGCTTCGATTTGGCAAAGCGACTAGAGAATGGAGATGCTAAGAGTAAACCCTTGAGTTTTCTCAAAATTTGGCAATTGGCTTTCTCGAGCTCCCTAATTGACTCTCTCGAATTAAACAACAACTACACAACAATTCGCTCTTAGCGATCCTTATCTCTAAGTACTCGCTCCCAAGGTCATGCATGCAGGTTCACTCCGTCTTAGTCTCTCGACTCAACACAAAGTTCATACAAATGGTTATTAACAAGATGTACGTTAAATGATGTTCGTATGCATACAATTCTATTTCGCTAATCTCTTCGCTTACGCGATTTCCTTACTTCCCCTAAACCTTCCGACAACAGATTTAGTTACTCATTTTGGCGGAAAACATGTTTAAGTAAAAATAGAAAACAGGAAACATTCTTAAACGTAAATGACTTCGCAAAATAATAGAAGAGACGAAAGAAAACTTGAATGCTAAAATTGCTGAAGAACTGGTTACAAAGTGTTATGAGTAGAAGAAAGCTCAAAGAAAACAATAAAAGCAATAAACAGCTACAACGAAGCCCGGCAAAACTACTCCGACGGCTGAAATCTACTAAGGGAAGAACGTTGATTGGAAAATAGATCGGAGCACTGAAAACTAGAGAGAAAACGCTGGAAATTCGACCACTTGGAAATTGATGGAACTCGCGCCTTATATAGGCCTCTAGACAAATTCGCTTTATCCCCTGCTCTGCGACTCGATCCTGCTAAAAGTTGCTCTGCGATCCTCTCTAGCAAAAGGCTGCTCTACAATCTTATTTGTCGAGTGCATCAGGGCCGACAAGATTAACGGCTAAGATGAACTTGGAACGCACCGATTGCTGCCACGCGTCCTTTTGAGAAGATATTTTCATTGATCTCGGCTACTTATTTCGCAAAGCTTCACTAGGTTGAACATAGGCTAGCCTCTTTTAAGTTATGGCCGGCTTCAACTTCGTTGAGGCAAAGTTTCACGAGCTTGCTTCTTCCCTGTTCCTTTCGCTTGGCTGGAGCAACCTACAATAAAATACTGAGTATCAATTCCTTTTAAAGATAACTATAATTTTGACTCGTGTTCGTGTTATTTCGCTACATTTAACGTTCGATTCTTCTTTCAAGAGACTTTTGCCCTGGGTTGGCAAACTTTCTTGCTCAAATGATTTAATTTATCATTTTTCTTTTGCAAATATCCTAATTTAAGCTACTTTAACTCTCAATTCTGGAGAGTTATCAGACATCCATCTCAAAATCAATTGGTAACGAGAGAAGTAGTCCACCCTACCTTATAAAGGTTAGAAGATATCCTCACCTTTTCAATGTGGGATTCTCAACACTTGTAACAAAATAATACATGATGAAATATGAAATTGCTCATAGCTCGGTAAACAGAAAAGAAAAAAAAAATGGCATGGCTGAAGTTAAAAATGCACGTACGAGGGACCTTGTTGATATGATTCTCTGCACTCGGCAGCCTAGCTCCTATAGAGTTTTGATCTGTTACAGTCTAGTGTAATATAAAGCTCTCACATAATGTAACAATTTACTAAATTCAACCATAAAACATGTTAAATGCATAAAGGAAGCAATTTGTCAGACTATATAAATCAGAAAAAATTATGGATATCTCTCTTGCATAGTTATGACGAGTCTATCTTGCTTATATAAAAACTAAACAATACTTTTCACGCCCGACAATTGGGAACAAAGATTACTATGACTCAGAAAAGTGCTATAAAAAAATTGTGGGAATAACTTTCAAGGGCTAAAAATTAATAGAGTCCATCAAAACGGTATGGAAGTAGGGGATTTGGTGAGTTTAAGGTTCGAAATTCCATTATTTTTTAACCATATGATGAATTAAAATAAAGAGAAAAGGACTTGGACAAATTTTTTTAATAACTGGATTTGCACAAATTATCATAACATTGTATGCCACAAGGCATATAATTTTAAATATAGGGAGAAACACAGAGGGAAATCATGATAACTTGTACTTTTCCTCTCTGGGTTACTTGACAGACATTCTCTGTAGTTTAAAATTTTAAAGCTCAAACTCAATAAAAGCGCTGGCCAATTAGGATAAACTGTCTAAAGCCTCACAAGAGAGACTGGTCCAGGTTTCTGTACTTTAAATAGTTTTTCTGTGCAACCCGGGCTTTACATATACACCCGGACAACATGTTGGATTCAAGAAGTTATAAATGGCCAACGTTATATTATCAGACGACGGCAAAGACTAAGATGAACTTAAAATGAGTGCTGCAAGAATGGAAGGAGGATCCGTCGACGTCGTTGACGGTTTCTTTCGGCGGCTTTTACCGGTCAATGGCCTTCCCCAAGGGCTGCCCCCAGAAGAGGTACCTCTCTCTCTTTCTCATGTTTCATTTCTCAAGCCCACTAGTTTCTCATTGACATGGGGGTATTCTTTTCTTCTTTACTAAAAGGAAAAGAGATAGCAATGTAATAAGTTGCTGTCTTGGTTGTAAATCTTGGTGGGGACTCAAGGATGGGGAAGGAAAGTGGATAACTTTACCATTGTACTGCTAAAACATGGCCAAATAAACTTATTTTCCTATATATATATATATATTATCATCAGCTGTTGGAATCGTCTAAGATCTCTGTTTCATCGCCTCTTTCATTCCCTTATAAATCGTCCCCATAAATAAATGCCATTGCATTCAATAGTTATAAAAGAAAAGGATTTGAACCAAATCTTGAGATTATTCTTTTTGCATCTCGAGTCGAGTCTCGCACACCTTCTAGTATTTTTAAGGATAAACCATTTTACCCTACGTCATTTGTTTGTAAAAAAAATTCAAAATAAATTAATATTTCGGTACACGGTCTTTATGGATTGGATTAAACTCACAGGTGCCGTTTGTTTGTCATATTTAACTAGGATTTAGTTGAATGATTTACTAACTCCTTCTCAAAAACCGATATCCAAACGAGTTTTTATTAACTCTTCATTTTTTTTAATTTTAAAAATAATTTTTATTTTTATCCATTTATTTTTAGTCATTCTTTATTATTACTCAATTATTTCTAATCACTTATTTTTAATCATTCTTTTTAAATCAGTCAAAATAACTCATTTTTAACCACTCATTTTTAATCATTCATTTTAAATCAATCAAAATAACTCATTTTTAACCACTCATTTTTAATCATTCATTTTAAATCAATCAAAATAACTCATTTTTAACCATTTATTTTTAATAATTACTTTTTTAACTACTCAAAATAACTACTTATTCTAATTCTACATCCAAACAAGGTTTTGATTCTAATTGCTCTACACAAAAATCACATTCACACGAGTTTTTAGTTATAATTCTCATTTTTTAACTACTCATAATAACTGCTCAATAGAATTTCATAAGCTAAATCCTCTTTAAATATGACAAACAAACAACCCAGTAGAATTTTGATTTTCTCCTAGGTTCTCTTGGCCCCTAGATTACCTTAACATACCAAATCCCTCAAGGCATTTTAACACATTTTCCTAAAACAAATACTTCTTTAGGAAGTATTTAGTACATACTTCTCATCAATTGTGAGAAAGTTAATGTATCACACGAGTAATGCAAGAATATAAATAAAAAATATTCTCAAAAAAAAAATTAAAAAAAAAAAAGTTTAGAAATATATTTAATAAAATTATGATTTGATTAATAAGAGAAATGATATATTAAAAAATATTAAAGATATAACACATTATTGTCCTCCCACATGAAAGTATGTATCAAGTACTTTCTACGAAGTATCAAGTATTGCTCTTACACGCATATGTTTATCTTAAACTCAAGCATGAATATGTAATTAGATGGAGAGTAACTCCGTTTCTTTTCTTTTCTTTCTAACAGGCCTCTGAAAGTAAGTAAAAATACCTTAGTAAACATGTCAGTGACTACTGGAGAATTAATGAATGTATAGAGAAAAGAAGTACATGAAGAAACTTAGGGGCTTGAATGACAAAAAGAATAACAATATTCGTAATATTATACTTAGTAAAGAATTTCATAATAAGACCCTTGTTTGTATTTCAATTCCAAAGCAGTTTAAGGTTTAATTTGACTATGAAGCTCTTGGAAAATTCCACAATTGACAAACTGAGCAATTAGACCGGCAATCAAGTGGATGTCTTAAAACTGACGAGTGAAACTTAGAGCTCCATCCTTTTAATAATGAGCAAATTAATTTAAGATGTAAAAATGTGATGTTTGATAAGTTTGTGGCAATGGCATCCGTGCAGATGAAAGAGGAGTTAAAATCCCTGGCGAGGTTTGCAGGCCCCATAATAATGACGTCTTTTCTAATATACTCAAGGTCGGTTGTTTCAATGCTCTTCTTAGGTCATCTCGGGAAAGCAGAGCTAGCTGGTGGTTCACTGGCACTTGGGTTCGGAAACATCACAGGCATATCGATTCTGAGAGGCCTATCCACAGGGATGGATCCAATTTGCTGCCAAGCTTTTGGAGCAAAAAGATGGTCAGTTCTCAGTCAAACCTTCCTCAAAACACTCTGCCTCCTTCTACTTGTCTCCATCCCCATCTCAATCTTATGGCTAAACATGGAGCCTATCCTTCTATGGCTAGGCCAGGACCCTGCCATCACTCAAGTGGCTAAGGTATACATGGTTTTCTCCATCCCTGAATTGCTGGCTCAAGCCCACCACCTCCCACTCAGGATCTTCCTAAGAACCCAAGGCATCACCACCCCAATCACAATAGCTTCCATTTGCTCTGCTTTATTGCACCCTCCTATCAATTACTTTCTTGTGTCGTATCTGCAATTGGGTGTGGAGGGCGTTGCACTCTCTCTCGCGTGGAACACCTTGAACCTAAATGTGGGTCTCATGATTTACCTTGCCCTCTCTAGCAAGCCCTTGAAACCATGGCATGGTGTCACAATTCTGTCCACCTTCCAGGGATGGGGGCCTTTGTTGAGCTTGGCTGTGCCGAGTGCGGTGTCCGTGTGTTTGGAGTGGTGGTGGTACGAGATAATGTTGTTCCTTTGTGGGTTATTGAGTAACCCTCAGAACACCGTTGCTGCCATGGGTATTCTCATCCAAACAACCGGAATGTTGTACATAGTTCCATTTTCCTTGAGCGCAGGAGTTACGACTCGCATAGGCCACGCCCTCGGCGCAGGCCAACCCATTCGTGCCCAGTGGACTGCAGTGATAGGCCTTTCTACAGGATTAGCTTTTGGACTAACTGCCTTCATTTTCATGACATCCGTGAGATCAGTATGGGGGAAATTATACACAGAGGAGCCACAGATTCTTCAAATGATCTCCTCTGCTTTACCAGTGTTGGGTCTGTGTGAAATCAGCAACTCTCCCCAAACCGTGGCCTGCGGTGTGTTAACAGGGACTGCAAGGCCGAAACTTGGGGCAAGAATAAATCTATATGCATTCTACTTCATTGGGCTGCCCGTTGCAGTGCTTGCTACTTTCACTCTCAAAACTGGCTTTTTGGGACTGTGGTTTGGACTAATGACTGCTCAGATTTCCTGTTTGTTTATGCTGGTTCGTACATTGCTTCGAACTGACTGGAGCCAACAAAGTGCGAGGGCCGTAGAGATGGCTGCCACAGCTGGAGAAGAAGAGACTGCCAAAGAAGAGGAGGATGTGGAAAGTGGGCTACTCGATGGTAATGCAAATCTCTGAGTCTCAATGGTCCCTAATTCAGATATACTCTTGGCCTAACACCGGAAATGGAGAAAACAATGAAGGGTAGTGGTAGGATTGTCCAAGCAATTGTAATTCATTCTCTTAGAAACCAGAATCATTCTTTCTAATTCAAAGTTCCTATGTTGATACTACTTTGTAGTTTTTTGTCAAAGCGCTTCTAAACTCTGATACTTAGAGCAGAACTTTCTTAACCAACTTTTCTTCATGGTTCAACTGACATGATGTATAACTTATGATCATGAGATCAAGGTTTCGAATCTTCAACCCAAGTATTCTTGTTGACTAATTTAATTTTAAGAAATGGTTCCAATTCTCCACCCAAAATGTTGTTAGCAACTATTCAAGTACAAAGATAATATGCAATTAATGCAATTCATTAACCTTTGTTTCAATGTTGGTGTACAGGATGAAAAGAAAAAAGCAACCGAATTGAAATACAAAGTCGTACGGAAGAAAATGTAGCGTAGGCATCTTACATTCTAGATAGGCCTCACATGAGGAAAAAAGTCTTCATTGATTGCTTCGAATAATAAAAATTGTATTGAGCCAAAGAGTTGAACCAACCACTTTAGGCACCAAATTAAAAAAACTTACTCACATTTGATGGTAACAAGTGAGTCAAAATCAAAACAACTCACTCGAACTTCTCTGTTAGGTGTCGTTACGATTGATGACATAGTAGAGTGAAAACCAAGATACTTATCCTCACTACTATATGGTATTTAGAACCAAGGAATCAGCAAATTCTTGATGTGTATGTATAGATCAGTTCTTCGAGTAACAAACGTGTGGAGCGAAATCGTAGAATCTGTTCGTGCACACGTAGACTAATGTTAATCCTACAAGGTTTATATATTATATCGAAGGCAAAATCATTTCGCTAATCTATCACAATTTCCACCGTTAAATTGCCTCCAAAACGGAAATCATTGCAAATAATTAGAGTTGAATTAGACAAGACTTATCCGTCAATGTTTCATATACAAAGAAACTACTGCATCCATACACAAATGTTGAATAAACTTAAATGCGATTTTAATGTATTTTGGAATAATTGTCAATTAAGGAATTAATGGGATTTTATTTAGGGAACAAATTAAGTAATTTGTGGATCCTTGATTTAGCAATTAGTGGGAAACGATTTATGGTAAGAACTTGGAGACCAATTTTGTAATAGCCTATAAATAAAGTTCTCATTCCATAGAGCAAAGCGTGGAAATTGAAAGAGAGTGAGTGAAGAGAAAATTTTATTGAGATAAAGTGTTTGAGAAATAAAGGAAAAGTGTTTATAGAAGTTTGCGAGTGTTCTGTTTTTGTTTATTTCGTTGGTTATTCGCATTTAGTTTTTACAAATTGGCATTGGAGCCGATGGTGAACATGATGGGTCAATGTCGATGCTACGATTAACGAAGGTGAATTACAAGAATTGGAGCATTTAGATGAAAGCTCTTCTTGAATCTCATGATGCATGGGAAGTAGTCGAAGAAGGTTTCATAGAACAAGAGGATACTACAGATTACAATTTGATTCAAACCAAAGTGTTGAAAGAGACACATTCAAGGACAAAATAGAATTGTACATATGTTGTTCCGTGCAGTTGAAGAATCGAGCTTTGAGAAGATTGCGAGTGCAACTACTTCAAAAGAAGCGTGAGACACTTTAGAGAAAGTGTTCAAAGGATCCGACCGAGGCAAGCAAGTGCGTCTTTAGACTCTTCGTGGTGAGTTGGAGAGCGTAAAGATAAAAGAATAAAAAAGTGTATCTACTATATCACGCATGTGCAGAAGGTGGTGATTAAACTCAATCGAAATGGAGAAATCACGCATATGTTGTTCCCTACTCTCTTAAAGTTAAATCACGCATAAGGTAGCGACAAAAATGAAACTATATGGTATCTCAACTCAAGGGCAAGCAACCATATGTGCGGTCACAAGCATCTATTTAAATAGATGCGAAAAATTGAAGATGGACATGTATCTTTTGGCGACGCATCAAAAGTAAAGGTCAAAGGCAAAGGTACGTTCTTTTGTGCAGAAGGATGACTTGACAAGATCAATCCAAGATGTTTATTATGTACCATATCTCAAAACAAATATTTTGAGTTTAGGGCAACTCAGAAAAAAGGGTGTTAGAGCGAAATAGACACAATGTAAATAAAGTAAAATAAAATATGATGTGATGCGCTATTGTTGGCTGAAATCGTGAACACACAATAATTGAGATAATAATAATTGGAGAAGAGTGATGACATGGAAGATTCAAGATTTTGCCGAAGCGAAATCCCTACTTCTGTTTAAGCGAAAGTGTGTGATTTCCCCAAGAATGTACAAGTATACACAATCGTGTTGTAGCAAGTTTTAATGTAAGTAAAAGTCATCTCCACAGGGATTAGTGATTACCATCATGCTCCAGGGAAATTAAGAGAGTTAAGTAACGGGTGAAAGTCATTGAGATAGAATTAAGTTAGGCTAATTAAACGTAATGTAATTTAAACTAATTGAAATGCATCGGAAGGAGAACAGGGCTTTTCGGAGAGTTTCGCTCAGGTGAAACAATATAAAACTAAGAAGCAAACTACTGACTTCTTTTCTTGGGCTTTCTCAAGCAATAGAAGTTGACTCTCTTGAGCTCCTGGTTCGGTTCTCTCTAACTTAAACAACGCTTAGAACCACGCAAAAAATAGCATTAGGCGAACCTTACCTCTAAGTGTTCATTTTATATGCAAGCGAGGTAACTTAAAAAAACCTAATGTTATGACATGCAAGTTCGCTCTATTTCTATTCTCTCGAAGTGAAATAAAGGCATACACAGTATGGATCAAACATAATGTATTTAAATTTCAATGCAGCATGCATAATAAGTTGACATCTTGCTATAGCCTCGCTTAGGCCAACTGCTCCTACTTACCTACTTCCTTCCAATGACGAATTAGCTACTCGTAATTACACTTAAAACCAAAGCAATGTCAAAACAAAAATTCACCTTCATCAAAACACCAAAATATCAACGTTCAGTACAATCTAAGCTAAGCGAAAATAAACAAGAGCAATTGTTGGGTGGTTTCGACACACAATTTTAGAAAATAATAAATTCAAGAAGAATGATGACATGGCTTGTTCAAGATTTCTCCAAAGTGAAATCACTCCTTATGGTTAAGCGAAATGCATGTGTGTGATCCCCAAGGTTGTGCAAGTATACACAGTCTTTGTTGTAGCAAGTTTTAAAGTAAGTAAAGGTCATCTCCAAAGGGAATAGTGATAAATCTAAGAAGCAACAACTGCAAGCTCTCTCTCTAACTCTCTCGAGTTTCAGAAGCAGGCTCTCTCAAGATCTTGGTTTGGTCCTCTCGGACTCAAACAACACTAAGACTAAGCAAACAGCATTAGGCGAACCTTATCTGTAAGTGTTCAGTTAAGATGCAAGTAAACGTATCTCTAAGAAACCTTGGCAGACCTAATGTTAAACATGCAAGATCGCTCTATTTCCATTCTCTAAAAGTGTAAGGACCCGACACTAAGCAGCCCTAATGGCCCTTACCCAACATGTAAAATTCAGAGAAAATCATTCAAGGGCTGGAAAAGAACATCTTTATTAAAACATTGGAAACATAAAATCCATTTCAAAATACTTCAAACGAAAACAATAAACACTCTCTGGCCAGAGTTTGCAAAACATTACAAATAACAATGACATAAATCCAAGTTCAACAGTACAAATTTCCCAAAACACTTTCAAGATGCATTATAAAGACTCAGACTATGCAGCGGCCTGCCCATGATCCATCAGCTCCCTCCTCTAGCCACCTCGATGCTGTGCCAAGCTACCTGGTGGAGAAAACCACAGAAAGGGTGAGTTCAATTGCACTCAGTAAGGATTCCCCAACCGGGGTACAATACGCACAACAAATCACTTAACACCCTAGCATACAAACAATAGTTCAGAACATGGCAATCTTAACAGTATAGTAGGATAAACATCAATAAGGTCTAAGCTCACAACCAGACAAGGTTAGCACACACTGGGCTAACTAACAGGAGTGCAATTCAAATAATTCTCAAGCTATAACAACACAGTAAACAAGATTAGCACACCCTGGGCTAACTAAGGACAACAACACACTAGGCTAGTCCTGGCTACAACACACTGGGCAGCCCTGAACTGCAGCACATTGGGCAGTTCTGCTTTACCTGATTAGCAACACCCTGGGCTAACAGGGGACAGCACACACTGGCCAATCCTAGCAATCAGTCAGCACACACTGGCCAGCAACAGGGGCGGCTCACTGGGCTAGTCTCGGCTGCAACACACTGGGCGCCCTGAATCAGTAACACACTAGGCGATTTCTGCTCTACACAGTTAGCAACACAGGCTAACAGGGACAAAGACACACTAGGCTAGTCACGGATCGCAACACACCCGGGCGATCTGAGCAAACCGAAGCAAAGACGCAACTCGACTGACACTCGGGACTCCCTAATGACTCTAACACACTATTACAGTCATGGTATAATAATTACTAAGTTCAGGATATAAGAGTGTAAAGCGGACATATAAACAGTCAATAAGTAGAGTACATAAACAAGATATATTCTACATGCCAACCCTAACAATAATCCAATAAGAACCTAGCTACAATCATGCTAAAGCATACCTCACCACAAAACATATACATCATACAATTCCATTTTACACACAAGAGAGAATAAACAGAGTTAAGCATCTACAAACACAAACTCTTCCAGGGTACCTGCAAAAGCCTATCTACTAACAGTTTATATTTTCCAGACAACCTGCATAGAAGCCTAATCCACTAACAGTTTATATTTTCCAGACAACCCGCATAGAAGCCTAATCCACTAACAGTTATAAAGTCCAAACAACCTGCATAAAAGCCTATCCACTAATAGTTCAATACAAACACACAACTAGAAGTTATCAATGAGGTGTGCAGGGCCCACACAACCCTGGCAAGGAACCCTTACATGTCCACAGTAGAATCCCAAATCCTGAAATGATTCACAAGCTGAAGAACACCACACAGTTAACCTAACAACCAAACAATCAAGTCACAAACCAAACCACAACAACCAAACAACCAAACACCAGAAGTTAGGGCTTTACCGGAACCCGAGCAAGACCTCAACCTCCAAGGGTGGTCTCGGCCAAGGAAGTCCAACAACACACAAGAGAATTTCAAGCCCTTCCCTCTTCACTCTCGGCTAGGACAACAACACAACACCAAACATAGGTTAGTTTTGCCTACACACAACACACAAGCCAAACCCTTCCACATGGTGCTCTCGGCCACCAAGGGGATTTAGGGCAAAAGTCAAACATCAACATCACACCAACTCACCTTGTAGTCTAGGCCAAGGAGAGAACACAAGAAGTCTCGGCAACACACCACAAGCTTGAGATTTCGGCTAGGCTTCAACTTACACAAACAAGAAGAACACTTGAGTAAACCAACCTCCAACCATTTGGACAACAAAAACAAGAGCAAAGATAGGATCTCAGCCAAGGAAGTGTTGTAAGAGTAAGGGAGATCTCGGCTAGGCTATGCAAAAACAACAATAAGGGCTTGGTTAGAACACACACACCCAACAATGGTGTCTCTCGGCTAGATCTACTCTTCAAGCAAGCAAAACCAAACAAGCGTCTACCTTGAGGTCTCGGCAATGGAGGAGAATTGAAGATGGAGATCTTGAGCTTGGCTAAATCCAACACAATGGAGAAGATGAAGCCCTTTGGATCTACACTAGCAAGAGAAAAAGGAAGATGCAACTAGCTTGGAACAACAATGGAGTTGGAAGATTGCTTGTTCGGCCAAGAGAGGAAAAAGAAGAAGACAAAGAGAGAGGGAGGTGAGGTGGTCGGCTAGGGTTGGGGAAGGGAAGGAGAAAAGGCTGATTTTCTTATTTTAAAATCCTAAAAAATCCGTCCATTGGACAAGTGTCAAATGAGGTTCCCCCTTCGAGTCCCAACTCCAACATCTTTTTAAAACATTTTATTTTCCCTCTACACTTGCCTCCAATTCGACCACCACACACCAAGGATCAAATCCTAGCTCAACCCCAATTTATTTTAATGTACTCCTTTTACCCGGGAGACCACCAAACTTTCCTAAAATGGAACTCTTGCCCTGGAAACCAAAACCGGAGGAAACTGAAGTCCAAAACCAACACAAACATTCCTGAAACCCTGAGTAACTGTGAGAACAACCTGGAGGGCAAAAATGACCACAATACCCTTAGGGGGTAAAATGACCAAAATACCCCTGGAAGCACAAAAAGTCCTAACAGCCCAACAACTCACTGGAAGAACAACCTGTCATGCCTGGAGAGCCGGAAGGAAAACTTGGGCTGTTACAAGAAGCGAAATAAAGACATACACACAGTGGATCAAACAGAATGTATTTCGAATTAACACAGCATGCATAATAGATTGACATCTTGCTGAAGCGTCGCTTAGGCGAACCTCTCCTATTTGCCTACTTCCTTCCAATGATGAATTTAGCTACTCATAACGATAAATAAAAGCAAGGCAAAGTAAAAGCAACAATCATCTTCATTAAAAACAGCAAATAACAATGTTCGTTAAAACTATACTAAGACAGAAGTAGATGGAAGCAATAAAAGGAAATGCGGGAAAACAACTAAACTACGGCTAAACTATAACTAAGCTAAGGAATTGGTGATCGAAAATGAAGCTCAAAATTCTCTCGAAAACATGGAGGATCGATCCAAAAATGGGTGACAATTTGCTCTAAAGGATGGACGACCCTAATGGGCTACGACCGACTTTTTCTTTGAAGGAGAATGCCTCTATTTATACACCAGCTCCAAGCGACAAAGCCTACTCCATGATCCTAACAATGTTGGACTTCTTTGCTTTGACATTTCTGCTCCACGATCTGCATTGTCGGTTCTCAGAGCATCTTTAGTTTTGCTACCTTCACAGCGCCTTCTTTCGATGGTCACTTCGTTGTGGTGAAGCATTTGGTACATTCTTCAAGGTTCTGCTGCTGTGTTGGATATCTTCAAGGCATGCTTGGTTGGCTAATGTTCGTTTTGGCGAACTCCTTCTTGTGTGAATTTCGCTTCGCTCCATCGAGAATGCTGCAGACAAACTAGAAAATATCAATTTTTTTTAAAACATACAATTTTGCACACATTCAAGCATATTTCGCCGTAGCGAACTCATAAAATTCATCCTAATCAGAAAACTAAAGGATGTTCGTTAAAGCATAATTTTAGTATGATGGGGTGAAATTCAATATTAAATCAATTATATATTAGCAAATTCTTGTAAAACTATACTCTTTTAAGCTACTTTAACTCTCAATTCTTGAGAGTTATCAGCAATAAAAGGAGAAACAAAGTTAAGAAGAAGCTTGGTCGGAATCGTAAAGACAACAACTCTAACTTGGCTCTGACGAACTCTCTGCAAATCCGGCTAAACTATGACTATGATAAGCTAAACCATGAGATAGTTAGAAATGAAAACAACAGAACTAATTAAGGCTACAACTAAGGCAATACAAGAAATTTTGATCGAAATTTAGCTCGACGGGAACTCTCTAGGAATGAGTGATCGATCCACAAACGGGTGATGATATAAATGAAGGAGAAGGCAGCTATTTATACTCCAGCGACAAGGCCTGCTCCCGATCCTGACAATACTTAAAGCTGCTATATGATTGCTGCTCAACCAACAAGCTGCTTTATTTTGACTTTTCTGCTTCACGATCCGTATTGTCGGTTGTCAGAACATCCTTGGATATGCTAATTTCACGAGCCTATTTTTTCGCTTGAATCTTTGCTAACGTAAAGTCATTGGCAATTGATTCTATTTGCTTTGGTGTGAACTGCTTGGCTGGCTTTGCTTGGGGTAAGGTTGCTTGCTCAAATTCTTCATTATGTGCATTTCGCTTTGCTTCAGCACGAATGCTATAGACAAACTAGAAAATATCAATTCTTTTTAACATACATAAATTTGTGCACATTCAAGCATGTTTCACTACAGAAAACCTCTAAAAAATGCATCCTAAATAAAAAACTAAAGGATGTTTCGCTAAATCATAATAATTGGTATGATGAGGCGAAGTTCCATATTAAATCATTCAATTATAGCAAATTCTTGTTACTAGGGATTGTGCCCTAAAGGCCTAGAAGTTTTTAATTAAAGAACAAGCATTTAATATTAGACATTTAGTGTTATATTTCAGTTATTAATAAAGGTTATTATTTTCATTAATTGCGCATTTAATATACAAACGTCGTTCAACTTTATCGCATTAATTAAACTAATAGCGATATTTCCATGGTTATTTAGATGTACACTTGGACAAGTATGTGAGACATACAAGTGGATCTAGTTCCAAGTTAATAACTTAAAACGTCTACCGTATATGAACTAAGGTTGAGCGCCTAAGTCTTGGTGACACTGTTGATACGACCTGCTTTGCAAATGTGGCAAACAACCTGATCCTGGTTGTTCATGTGGAGACAGGTGAGTGGGGGTGCCTATTGACTGGTGATTTCGATTCCAATGCAAATATATTGAAAAGTAACTAATTCTAAGTAGACTCATGCTATGTACACTCGGAATCACTTACGTGCAAGTATACACGGTCGAGAATTGCAGCAAGTAATAAGTATATAAATTTTATCGATCCCACAAGGATTAATGTCTAGAGCTAATACCATTTAAGTCAGAGTCATGTAGAAAATAAAGAAGCATATGTTGTTTAAGTTGAGTGGTTTTGTTTTAATAAAATAAATGAAATATAGAAATAAAATACTAATGCATGCAATGAGTAGTGCTAACTAATTAATCCTAAATTATGCTAAACGCGCAGACTAGTTGTAAGAACCTGACCCAAAATGGTCCTAACCGAGGTTCTACTCAGCATGCATGCTTTAAAAGATAATAAAAATATTTCAACATTTATAACTTGCATAAATAAATATTCAATCTCACGGAACCTGTCTTTGAAACATTTAAAACATTCCATGTTCAAATCATTAAAAGCAACCCTGGCTAGAGTATAATTTAAAATATCCACAAAAATATATATAAAAAACAACAACATAAGGTTCCATATGCAAATCCTACGGACTTTGTGTCCGACTACATGCTGAATCAAAATAATAGAAGACATAAACAGAAGACATAGTGTCGGGAGCTCCCATGATCATGTAGCTTCCTCTGCTAGCCGTCCCGGTGCTATCCCAAGTTACCTGGTGGAAAACCACATAAATAAAGGTGAGTACAAAGGCACTTAGTATGAATCCCCAACCGGGGTACAGTACTCAAGACACTTCATCTAGCATCCTAGCATACAAGCAATCAAAACATCACAACATGCAGTCTCAACACAAGCTCAATCATTAGAATGCTCAACCATCGATAGTCTCTAACTCTCGGGTAAAGGATCCTCTGTGGATATCTGTAAAGACCCGACATTAAATGGTCCTAAATAGTCTTTACTTTAAGATGCAATTTCAAATCAGGCAGTGGAATGGAAAATTCAACATCTTTTATTAAATCATTAAAAACTTAAACATTTCAAAGTATAGTATGAAAACAGTAAAACAACGTAAGCCTCTGGCTAGAGTTAAATCAAAATAGTTAACGATCCCGATAAAACAAATACAAGTTCCAAAAGACACTTTCAAGACTAGAATGTAAATGACTCAAGGACATGCAGCGGCCTTTCCCATGATCCATCAGCTCCTCCTCTAGCCACCTCGATGCTGTGCCAAGTTACCTGGTGGAGAAAACCACAGAAAGGGTGAATACAATTGCACGCAGTAAGGATCCCCCAACTGGGGTACAATACGCACAACAAATGCTATAGCATCCTAGCAAACAAGCATCAAACAAAGACATGGCAGTCTCAACAGTACAAACAGCAGGATGTATAACATCAAGGGTCTAAGCTCAAAGCTTGACAGGGTTAGCACACACTGGGCTAACTAAGGACAGCAACACACTAGGCAAGTCCTGTTCATACCTGATCAGCAACACACTGGGCTTACAGGGGACAACAACACACTGGGCTAGTCCTGAGCAACACGGGCAGCAACACACTGGGCTAGCCCGGGATCAGCAACACACTGGGCCAATTCTAAAAACTGGTCAGCACACACTGGGCCAACAAAGGGACAACACACACTGGGCTAGTCCAGCTCATACCTGTCAGCAGCACACTAGGCCAACGAGGACAGCAACACACTGGGCTAGTCCTGAGCAAACCCGATTGGCAACACACTGGGCCAACCTTGGACAACACACTCTGGGCTAGTCCTAGGTAAACTTAAGCAGAAACAACTATGGCTACACAACCTAGAGCTAGCATAGATCAACACTATCAATAGGAATAGCAGCAACAGAAATATACAGTGTTTATCATTCTATGCAAGCCCTAACAACAATCAAGAAAACCTATCCACTAACATGCTTACATCACAACACTTGAATAAGAACATTAGCATGCTTACATCACAACACATGAACAAACATACAACATACAAGATCAGGTCAACATTCATACAGGAATAACATGTTCATTAACCAACATTCATACAAGAATATCGTGTTCATTAACCATCATTCATACATGAATAACATGTTCATCAACCATCATTCATACAGGAATAACATGTTCCTCAATAGAGAAGCATCTGAGAACCTGCAAGAATCTATCCACTAACAATATAATTCGGCATCCTGCACAAGCCTATCCACTAACAGTGTAATTCAGATAACCTACAGAAAACCTATCCACTAGCAAAGCAACATATATCAACTAGGAGATATCATTGCAATGCGTAAGGTCCACGCAACCCCGGCAAGGAACCCTTACCTAAAAAGCAAGCAGATAATACAACAGTAAAGTGCTCCTTGAGTTGCAGTGCCTCACAACCTAATAAACATACAACATACAATTAAACCTAGCCAGCTAAACACTTAACTAAGAACTACAAACTAGAAGCAAGGGATTCGAGAGACTACCCCTACTTGCACCTAGTGCTCTCGGCCAAGCACTAAAGATGAAACCCTAGAAGCTCTCGATTAGGGTTCTCTCGGCCACCACTCTTCAACACTTGATCTTGGATAGGGCAACACAACAAACACAACAAGTTAATTCTTGGCTAGGAAGTAAACAACACAACCACACAACACCACTTGGAGCTCTTGGCCAAAGGGAAGCAACATCAATCTTGCTACTAAGTAGCTCTCGGCCAAACCAACTTCACAAACAAGTCAACAGAACAAGCACAACAAGCTCATCTTGATGATTTGGAAAGGACTCTAAGGATGTGTAACGGCCCGGAAATTTCATCCCTGTCTTCCCGGGTTGCCCAGGGGCATTTTGGTAATTTGGTCAGGCCGACAAGGCCGGTTATGTCTTTGCTAATTGCCGGAAAAATTATGAGATGATTTGAATGGGATCGGGAAGCTTGGTGAAGATATTTGGGCTTGGTAGAATGCAAAAAGAAATAGGGAATTAAATAGCGCGTCGAGTGAGATTCAAGCTAGGGTCGGGTGGGAAGCTAGTCGAGTGTCATTGCCAATCGAGCCACCGAGCATTTTTGTTAACTTAAACTCGCTAGCTTGTATTTAACCCTGTCTTCGTGCGTTTGGTTTTAAAACAGCCCGCCCGAGAGTCTTCTTTTTCCTTCTCATTTCTTCCTCGACCGACCCGAGCTCCTTCGCGATGTTCTCCCTCGCCGACCACGGTTCGACCAAGCTCTTCCTCCCCCAAATTCATGGTCGATTTTCTTGTCCCGAGCAGCAGGTGCGTCTTCTCCTCCTCTTCTTCTTCTTCTTCTCCCCCAATTCCTTCCCCTTCTCCCCTGTTTCCGATTTCTTCCTTGCCGGCCTAGTTGAAGCGAGTGGCTTGTAGGTTTCGTGCGGCCAGCCAAGAGGAAGTGATCCAGCAGAAAATTTCTCGTCGAATCTTGCCAAAACACCCGAATTCGAGCTCGTTCTCCTCCATCGCGCCAGTTTGTGTTCGCCCCTATTCGCGTGCAGAAGCTGGCCCTAGACGCCTGTCGTGTGCCCTGCCGCAGCCCAGCCCGCCGAGCCACGCCGCGCCCGAGCGCCCTTGTGTCGCCCTGCAACGCTCCGCGTCCGTCCGCGCGCCCAGCCGAGCCGCGTCGCCATCGCCCTGCTCGCCGCAAGACGTAGCGCGCGCCCCCGCGCTATCGTCGCCAAGCGCTAACGCGCCAGCCCAGCCCTATTCTTTGCCCGCTCGTGCAATCGACTCGTTCGTGTGTCCGTCGCGCCTCGTGAGTTGCTCCCGAGCCGAGCCCTATTTATTTTATTGTATTTAGGCATATTGTGTGATTTTTGTTGTGATTGATAGGTTCTCGATAGCTAGTTCGGGTTCGTTCGCAGCCTAGGTTTTCGTGTAATCTTCCCCGACCAAGGTAAGGATTTCTTACCGGAGTTGTGTGGACCCTGCGATATTATATGTGATTGCTGATTGATTGCTTGTTTGTGTTTATTGACATGTGTAGCTAAGTGCTCTAATCTGAATTCCCGATTAGCATGATTTTCCCGGTTATTTCTCATGTTAATCCATGCTAGGTTGTTTCCTCTGGCATGCTCGTATCTGTTCTTGTTTCGTAGTATCAAGCTAGGCTCGTTGTATTCTTATTGAGCACGTATTGGATTTTATTGAATTGTTTGCTGATTGTTAAGGCAGGTTAGAGTGTCAGGTAGATAGCATCATCCGGGCCTGATGCATAAAATACCTTGCATCCATGGCAGGGACGTTCGAGATAGTTCTCCGTCCCTGGACCCCGTGAGGGATTAGCTAACCCTACCGGTAGGCCCTGCAATCTTGGGTGAGGGTGGCAGACTGTTAAATGCCCCAACGGTCGGGATGATGACTTGGCATTGCCTCGTCCCCGGCAGCCGACATGTCCTCAGCATGTTTGGCAGTAGCCCCTGATTGTCACCTGTTAAGGTAAGGACGACTTCCTGGTGTAAGCCTACCACGACCCGTTCCTTAGCCCCAGGTGCGGTGGTTCAGGCTGACATAGTTTACGTGTCCAGGTCTCACACCCCTATGTCAGTGACACCGATCCAGAGATTTAGTTAGGCGTGGTGACTAGACATGGGCAGCTAGCCTCTAGACCCGGCACCCCCCATAGTCTGCAGTAGCACGCGGTGCATGCTTACGCTCATTACAGCGCCGACTGGAGAGCTCCTCGAGATTGTGAGCCAGTGTACCTTTCGTCGACAGTAGACAGGATGAGGCTGGGACTTGTTTCTCGTATAGGGTGACTTGTGTGGTGATATCATTCCGGACTAAGACCCTAAGTTGGCATCCGAGGCCCAAGTGTGGGCTAAGCTATGTGCTCTATTCTGTGTTTTTACTCATAGCTTGCATACACTTATCGAGATGACCATGTATATCGTAGTGTACCCCGGTTGGGAATTCTTACTGAGTAATTCGTTACTCACCCTTATTATTGTGGTTTTCCACAGGTAACCGAGTTGCGAGACAGGATGGCTGAAGGAGGAGCTGTGATCATGGGGCCCAGTCATCAAACTCTGATTTTGTGTTATGACTCTTTATGTTTTATTTTCCCCTGAATGCATGTAGCCGGGCACGTTGTATCTGGACAGGTTGTATCTGGACAGGTTTAGAAGGATTCTAAATGTTTTGTGGATTCCAACATTGTTGTATCTGGACAGGTTTAGAAGGATTTTAATAAATCTCTGATCATAGTAAACTTTGGAAATGTATTTATCTTGGAACAGGTGCTTGGAAACAGGGACAGGTTTCAGGAAAATTGTCCGGGCTTTGAACTGAATGTTTGCATGTTTTGTTTTTAATTGGAATCCGAAATCATGTCTGTTTAATGTCCTTTACTTTGAATGCATGCATTGGGGTAAGGGCCCATTTAGTGCCCCATTCGGGTCGGGTCCTTACAGGATGTAAGGTGGTCTCGGCCAAGGAGGAAGCACAAGCAAGGGAGATTCGGCTAGGGCTTATTTTGCACAAAAATGAAGAACCATGTTAGATATACACAATCAACAACTAACCAAAACAAGAACACCACAACTTACCCAAGGGCTCTAGGCAATGGAGGTTGGAAAGGGGAAGGGTGAGCTCGGATTCCACCAACAAAGAGAAGAGCAAGAGCTTTTGGATGCAAGCAACAAGGAGAGATCTTGAGCCCAGGAGGAGAGAGCTCTCAGATCTACCATGGAGAAGAGAAGAAGAACATCCCTTGGTTAGTTCTAGGTTCGGCCATGGCAAAGAGAAGAAGAAAAGAAAGAGTTTGCAAAGACTTACCTTGGAGCAAGATGGAGAGGATAAGCTATGGAGGAGAGCTTGAAAGCTTGGCAATGGAGGTTGGAGATTAGGCCAAGGAAGGGAGAAGGAGAGAGTGTGGAGGTTGGCCAAGAGAGGGAAGGAGAGAAAGAGACAAAACCCTATTTTGATTTTCCTATTTTTAAAATATTAAAATACCTCAAAAAATCCCACCAAGAGCACTTTTGAAAACCATTTTATTTTCTCTTCATTTGGCTCGAATCCAACTTCCAAACCACCATGGTTCGAATCATAGCTCCAACACAAATTATTCTTATTTTTTTCTTTTAACCGGAAAGCCCCTAAACTTCTCAGAAATGCAACTCTTGCCCTAGAATTGAAACCGAAGAATAACTGAAGTCCACAATTAACAGAAACAGTCCTGAAACCCAGGTTAACTGTAACACCGACCCGGGGGAAAAATGACCAAAATACCCCTGAAGGCTCAAACAACCCTAACAGCCTAGACAACAAACTGGAGAATCATCCGAACAAACCTGGAAAACCGGAAGAAAAACTTGGGCTGTTACAATCTCCAAATGGGTTAACAATATAACCTCCAAAATCTTTAGAGTTTCTAACTCTCGGCTAACATAATCAACTTACTATGCTGATCCTAGACACTTGGGAGAGTACCCAAGTGTCAGGCTCTAGACGGAATGGAAAGGTGAACTGATATACTAGCCCAAGGGAGCTCTCCTCCCGACATTTAATGCACATACGCGCACACTAGATAAATGTAGACCTACACAAACTATGTAGGTCCAAGTGATCATGCCCATGACTCGGAAAGGTGTCCACTGATCCACAGCAAGCGGGAGGCCTTTGGCACCATGCTGTGGCAGCCTGTTCACACCCAATGCTTGAAGCTAAGGTCATCCCAAGGCAGGCTTACACCAAGGAAAGAACCCCACTCTAGCAGGCCATAGACAAGGCTTATGCCAGTGTGGTAGCTACTCCACACCTTGCTATCGGGGGTAAGGAATCTGTCCTCATAGCCCAACTGGTGGGGACTCATGTGTCGGTCTACTCTCAGCTTCTAGATGATGACAACCTAACAGGATCTAACTAAGATGAAGCACCCTAGGGCTAACAGAGTTCATAACCAACAACATTACAGAACAATATACAGAATGTCGACAGTCATAACGAGCAATCACAGTAAACAGAGAAGTGCAACTAGGGTACACCATTCTACATGCCTAGTCTTATCAGGCAAGCCATACAATCATATCTAATAGCGTACATAACAAACAAACATTAAATAAGCAAGGCCTATCCACTAGCAACATTTCAATTAGACAACCTGCAAGAGCCTATCCACTAGCAACATATCAATCAGACGACCTACAAGAGCCTATCCACGAGATGCGTATCAACAGGGCATAACAAGTAGAACCTATCCACTAGCATGCATTCAACAGGTGATAACAAGGAAAGCCTACTAACATGCATAACAAACAGATACACACATCCAGGAAACTTAATGTCAAGCGTAGGGTTCACACAAACCCGACAAAGAATCTTTACCTAGAAAGAAAGCAGAAAACACAACAATTATCGATGCTCCTTAAGCTGCAGAACCAATACAAATAACCTAGGCAAATAGTAAAAGAACAAGTACAAATCAATTTCCCACCACTAACTAAACGAACTAGGTAACTAAAAGCACACGGCTCGAGAAGCTACCCAACCGAGGGAGGCAGATCTTGGCAAGCAAAGGGGTTGCTCACGGCAAGGCCCAAGGCTGCTCGGCGAAGGTCGATGCTCGGCTGCTCTTAGCTGTGCGCATATGGTAAGGACAGCAACGGGCGAGTGGGGCTGCTGCATGGCGTGGGCATGTGCGGTTGGTGCGAGGCTCATTGAAGGCCTGTTGGCTTACGGTGTGGGTGAGTGTGGCTTTCGATGGGGCTGTTCGACGAGGCTTACATGTGCTGCTCGGCTAGGACTTGTTGTGATCTAGGGCTCGCGATCGGTATGGACAAATAGCAAAGAAGTTGTGCTGCGATCAAGAGGTTGTGCTCTCGGTGGTGGGGCTTTCGATGGAGATGGTGATTTTGGAAAGATCGTTTCGGCCAAGGGATAGAGAAGAGATTGAGAGAAGGAGAGGAAGAAATCACAAAAAGGGAAAATGTGGGAGAATTCACAAAATGCAAGGGAAAGAGATCGTAAAACTCAATCGATCAAATGAAGGCCTTAATGCCACGTGTCCCTGGCTACCAGCCTTCGAGTCCCAACGAAGACACCTTTTCTCTTTTCTTTTAAATAAAACCTTCAAATCCCTTGTCAACCACCCTTTTCCCAATGAAGAGACTATTTATTTCTTATTTTCTCTTTTAACCAAAAGAACCTCCAAGCTTTCCAAGATGCAACTCTAGCCCTAGAAACCTTAAATCGAAGGAATAACCGAGCTGATCAGTAAATAAAAGAAACATCCCTGAAACCCTAGATAATTACCAAATCGACCTTGAAGGAAAAATTACCAAAATGCCCCTAAATGCTCAAACTGCCTTAACGGCCCAACCGAACAATCGAATAAATAACTGAACATACCTGGGGAACCAGAATAGAAATCTAGGCCATTACAATACTCCCTCCTTTTAAGACTTTCGTCCCCGAAAGTCCTAAGACTGGAATAACTCCAGGTAATGCGTCATCGTCTCGTCTTCTAACTCCCTAGTAGCTTCTTCTACTTTCTGACTATGCCACTATACCTTGACCAAACTGATCTCCCAATTACGTTAAGTCTTGCGCTCCCGAGCTAGAGTCTGTACAGGCTTCTCCTCGAAGCTCAAATCCTTGTTCAGCTCTAACAGCTCATGATCAATAATGTGGGACGGATCTGCCACATACTGACGTAACATCGACATGTGGAAAACATTATGCACTACTGCCAAAGACGAGGGCAACACCAAACGGTAAGTGATAACTCTCAAGAATTGAGAGTATTTGCTGTAGTATTGAGTATATTTTAAGAAGAAACCCCTGATTTGACAATATAAATTGAGAAGTTGTGATTAAAGATTAGAATGAGTTAAACATTTGTGAGTTCTATAGTTTTCTGAGTAGAACAGGTTTTCTTGGAATTTTGTAGCATGTGTGCATGAATGTGTGAAATAATAGGTTGATAAGTGAAAAATCCTAATTACCTCGAATTGCTGTAACATTCAAGTTAGCAAAGTGCTATTAAACGGGAGCATTACTGGAAGATAAGATGAAGGAAATGGAAATGGCGTGACTGCTTTGAAAAAGGACACATGTCGGGCATCAATGAAAGGGCGATATTTACAATGTTGGAGCGCCTAATCTCAGTCGTTGACCAATTGAGCGGGCGCAGCAAGGATGAGTATTTAAGCTGAAGCGTATTTGAATTGAGAGAGCTTTTCCATTTTTTCCAGATTCAGAATTTTGTTTTATCGAGTTTCTTTGTTTTTGTACAATTTTACTTTCGAATGTTTTCTCAACATTCTATCAATTCTAATTTAGATCTTTAAGTTTTTCTTGTACGAGCAATCGAAGTTCCAGTAGAGTTCTTATCAGCATGAGTCAGATTTAAGTTTTTGTTGATTTAAGGAGCATTACGGAGCAAGGGAAAGGAATCGATTCTGAGCTTAATCATCGATTCGAAGATCGCAACAGGCTTTTTCTTCTCTATACGTTTTTATCTCAGTTTACTTGAGCTTTACGTTGATTAAACTTTTTTGAATTGATTTAGCATATTTGCGGTTATATGATGACTGATTTTATTGATTTTTCATTTGTTGTTGTTCTAATTGATAATATGAGCGGCTAAATTTCTAATGGGAAGGATTAGGTAAGTAGGAGTGAATTTACCGTAGCATTGAGTAGGAAGATGATGAATTATGTGTCTGTGCTGTTTTAATTTCAAGTATGTTTCGTCTGATCAACCATTCATGCTTGCTTTGTTTCGATTCCAAGAGGAACGTGATAGAGTGACCTTGCACAGGATCATATTAGGTTTGTTTAAGTTCCTTACAATTTGGAGATCTGTTAGAGATAACGATTTCACTAATGTTGTTGACTCTAATTGTAATGGAATGTTGTAACCTAGAGAGAGCAAAGTAAGAGTAGATCAGGAATTCACTTCTTACCAGTAAAACTTGATTGCCGAAGTAATGTTCCTCTGAAAATGCATAATTCATTCTGATCATTGAATTCGACTGTTTAATTCGTTTAATCGATCATAGTACTTGTTTTAATTGCATTGCCATTGAAGCATTTGATTTTATTGTTTGCTCTAGTATTTTAACTGTTAATTCACCTAAAACATCATTTCACCTTCACATATTCACAATCTAAGGAAGAAAATTGTAATTCAACACTCAATCCCTAACGAGATGACCTTGAGACAATATACAACTTGCTACAACAATGACAGTATACGCTTGCGCATAAATGCTTAAGAACTTTCACATTTTGAATTGATATATACTATAGCATATCTTAAGCATAAACCGGTCGTGTGTTTAAATATTCCGGACAAGTTTTTGGCGTCGTTGCAGGGGATTGTGTCTGCTTGTTTTTTATTTTTTTCGGAATTAGTTTGAGAATAGAGTTGAAACGTTGAAGCAAATCAACTAATTAGTTACTTGTGTAGGAGCATTCTCGTGAATGGTCAGGAAAGCAATTGATATTGAAATCGATCACGAATTGGAAAGAACATTGCATAGAAGGATCAGAGAAAATAGAAGAATGGCAGCTAGACAAGAGTAAGAGCATCACGAGAAAGATAATCTTTCTGCTGGAGCAAATCAAGTTGATGAGCGACAGGTTGATCCAATCATTCTTGCGAATGATCGAAACAGAGCCTTACGAAATTATGCTATGCCAGATGTAGCCGATTTACAAAGAGGAACCATTAGGCCAGAGATTGTAGCAAGATCATTTGAGCCTAAACAAGTTATGTTTTCAATGTTGTAGAATATAGGTCAATTTCAAGGTTTAGCAATATAAGATCCACACCAGCATTTACGAGCATTTATGAATGTGTGTGACTCATTTAAGATTCTAGATGTGACGCAAAATGACCTGAGATTAAAACTTTTTGGGTTTTCTCTAAGAGATAATGCGAAGGTATGGTTAGATAGTTTAGAAGATGAAGATTTGACAACATGTGTAACGACCCGACCCGAATGGGGTTCTAAATAGGCCATTACCTCAATGCATGCATACAAATCTACAGAAAATTTGCAAGATGGTGTTTGGATTCTAAGTAAAAACTAAAACATGAAAACATCCATTTAAAAATCAACATAAATTCCTGAAACCTGTCCCTGTTTCCAAGCACCTGTTCCAAGACAAATACATTTCCAAAACATACTCTGATCAGAGATTTATTTAAAACATACAAGCTTTGCAATAGTTACAACAATGCTAGAATCCGGAAATTCATTCAGAAAACACCCTAGGGCTCCGTGCCCAACTACATGCATTCAGAGGACACTTAAATCATAAACATAAACATAAGACTCAGAGTTGAACAACGGGTTTCCATGATCACAGCTCCTCCTCCTCCGGCCATCCCTGTCTCGCACCATGGTTACCTGTGGAAAACCACATAATAAGGGTGAGTAACGAATTACTCAGTAAGAATCCCCAACCGGGGTACAATACGATAAACATGGTCATCTAGCAGAAAGATATGCAAGCTATGAATATAAACACAGAATAGAGCACATAGCTTAGCCCACACTTGGGCCTCGGATGCCAACTCAGGGTCTTAGTCCGGAAACAAACCTCCACACAAATTGCCCTATACGAGAAACAAGTCCCGGCCTCAGCCTGTCTACTGTAGAATGAAAGGTGCACTAGCTCAAGATCCCGAGGAGCTCTCCGGTCGGCGCTGTAATGAGCGTAAGCATGCACCGCGTGCTACTGCAGACTATGGGGGGTGCCGGGTCTAGTGGCAAGCTGCCCATGTCCAGTCACCACGCCTAACTAATTCTTTGGATCGGTGTCACTGACATAGGGGTGTGAGACCTGGACATGTAAACTATGTCAGCCTGAACCACCGCACCTGGGGCCAAGGAACGGTCGTGGTAGGCTTACACCAGGAAGCCGTCCTTGCCTTAACAGGTGGCAATCAGGGGCTACGGCCGAACACGCTGAGGACGTGCCGACTGCAGGGGACGAGGCAATGCCAAGTCATCATCCCGACCGTTGGGGATATACAACTGCCACCCTCACCCAAGATTGCAGGGCCTACCGGTAGGGTTAGCTAATCCCTCACGGGGTCCAGGGACGGAGCACTGTCTCGACGTCCCTGCCATGGATGCAAGGTACTTTATGCATCAGGCCCGGATGATGCTATCTACCTGCAACTCTAAGCTGCCTTAGCAATCAGCAAACAATTCCATAAAATCCAATACGTGCTAAAAAAGAATACAACGAACCTAGGATGATACTACGAAGCAAGGAACAGATACGAGCATGCCAGAAAGGAACAACCTAGCATGGATTAACATGAGAATTAATCAGGAAAATCATGCTAATCGGGAATTCAGATTAGAGCACTTAGCCACACATGTCAATAAACACAAACAAGCAATCAATCAGCAATCACATATAATATCGCAGGGTCCACACAACTCCAGTAAGAAATCCTTACCTGGTCGGAAGGCAACAACACACAATTAAATTAACTGCGATCGAACCCGAGCAACCTATAGCGAGCCAAACAAACACATCAATAATCACACAATAGGCCTAAATACAATAAAATAAACAGGGCTCGGCTCAAGAGCAACTCACGAGGCGCGGCTGACAAGCGAACGAGCCGGCTACTCGGGCTAGGCAGCAGCCGGGCGCAAGCTGGGCGCGCTGGGGCTGCAGGTACTGGCGCTGGGGCGCTGGCACGGGCGCTGGGGCGCGCTGGGGCACAGCTGGGCGCGCGGACGAGCAAGCTGCAGGGCGAGGGCGCACGACACGGGCTGGGACGAGCGACTCGGACCTAGGCTCGGGCGATCTGGCGCGAGGACACGCGACGAGGGCGCGGGGACGCGCGATCTGGCGCTGGGACGCGCGATCTGGCTGGGACGCGCGATCTGGTTGGGCTCGGCACTGGGCGACGCGACTCAAGGCTGGGGCTGGCGAGCTGGGCGACGGCGCGACCTGGGCGAAGTTGGCCGACGCGACAACGGGCGAGGCGACGCGAGCAGGGGCTCGGGCGACGCTTGGGCTGACGACTCGACCTGGGCAATGGTGCGACCTGGCGAGGGCGAGCTCGGGCTGGCGATGGCACGGGATCGAGCTGGCTGGGGGACGCGAGCCAAGGGGCTGGGTCGGCTAGGAGGGGGCTAGGTCGGGGGAGAGAGAGAGAGAGAGAGAGAGAGAGAGAGAGAGAGAGAGAGAGAGAGAGAGAGAGAGAGAGAAAAGGGATTTTGGGAAAAAAAATAAAAGAAAAGGAAAATGGGAAAATAAAAAGGAAAATAGGGATTTTATCCATTTAATCCATCCTTATCCATTTTTTCCAATTTTCTAAAAATCCTTAAAATCCTGGGTTAGCTATTCCCTAACGGGAACAGGGACGGAGCTCCATCTCGTACGTCCCTATCGGGGATGCAAGGTTCGTTATGCACCCGACCCGGATGATGCTATCTACCTGCACTCTAACCTGTCATAGCGATAAGCAAACAATCCAATATATTCCAATACGTGCTCAATAAGAATACAACGAACCTAGCATGATACTACGAAGCAAGAACAGATACGAGCATGCCAGAAGGAACAACCTAGCATGGACTAACATGAGAAACAAAGTAGAAATTCATGCCAGTCGGGAATTCAGAATAGAGCACTTAGCTACACATGTCAATAAACACAAACAAGCAATCAATCAGCAATCACATAATATATCGCAGGGTCCACACAACTCTGGTAAGGAATCCTTACCTTGGTCGGGGAGGCGATTGAAAACCTAAGCAGCGAACGATCTCGAACTAGCTACCGGGAACCTAACAAGCACAACACAATTACACACAATATCTTAATTAAATTAAATAAAATATTTAGGCTCGACTCGGCTCTCACTCGGCTCGGCGCGGCTCGGCAGCAGAACACGCGACACGGCGCTGGGGCGCGGCTTGGTGACACGGCTCGGCGAGCAGGGCACGCGACACGGCGTTGGGGCGAGGACGCGAGCGCTGGCGCGATTCGATGCTCGGCGTGGCTCGGCGGTGTGGCACGGAGGACCCTGCATCTGCGCGAACGAAGCCGGCGAACACGGGCGAGCGAATTGGCTGGCGAATTTGGCGAATTGGCGAGCGATTTGGCGAACGATTTGTTGCTGGTTGAATTCCCCTACACTAGCTACACAAAATCCACAAGCAGATCACTTCTTCTCGGCCGGCCATGGCAACAACGAAATAGGGGAAACAGATTTGAAGGAGAAGAAGAAGAAGAACACTTACCGGCTGCTCGGGGATGGAAATCGACTTCGAAATAGAGAGGAACTCGGTCGAATTGGAGCTGGCGAGGGAGAAATCGTGAAAAAGAATCGCAGTCGGTCGAGAGAAAAATCGCGAAGGAAAAAGAAGAAATGGGGAAAAAGGCTCGGGCGAGCTCAGCCTTTAAACCAACTCATTTCAAAACAAGCTTAAGAATAAGATGGCGCGCGCAAATTAACAAGAGCGCTCGGTGGCTCAAGTGGCAAGGCCACCCAACTAGCTTCCCAAGCACACTTGGTTCGAATCCTGCCTGACGTGCTATTTAATTCCATATTTAATTTTACCTTTTACCAAGCCCAAATACCTTCACCAAGCTACCCAATCCCATTTAAATCATCTCATAATTTTTTTGGCAATTGGAAAAGACATATCCGGCCCTGTCGGCCCGACCAAATTACCAAAATGCCCCTGGGGCAAACCGGGAAGACCGGGATGAAATTCTGGGCCGTTACACTTCCTCTGAACTCTGACTCCTCCACTGAACCTTTACCAAACGGATCTCATGATTACGCAACGTCTTCGTCTCAAAGGCAAGAATCCCCACACGCTTCTCCTCGAAGCTCAAATCCTCATTCAGCTACAAAGGCTCAAATTCCACAATGTGCGACGGGTCCGGCACATACTGCCTCAACATCGATACATGAAAAACACTGTGCACAGCTGACAATGACGGAGGTAAGGCTAACCGATATGCAACTCTGCCAATCCTCTCAAGAATCTCAATAGAACCAACAAAACGGGGACTCAACTTCCCTCGCTTACCAAACCTCAACACACCTTTCATCGGTGCACCCTTTAAGAACACGTGTTGTCCAACCTCAAACTCCAAGTCTCGACGCCGTACATCGGCGTAACTTTGCTGCCTGCTCTGAGCTGTCAACATATGAGCTCTAATCTTCTGCACTGCACTATTGGTCAACTGTAGCAACTCAGGACCCAAAACCTGCCTATCACCAACCTCTTCCCAGAACACAGGAGACCGGCAACGCTTACCATACAAAGCCTCGAATGGAGCCATCTGGATCATCGACTGATAACTGTTATTATAAGCAAACTCCATTAGATACAGATACTGGTCCCAACTGCCCGGGAAGTCCAACACACAAGCTCTCAGCATATCCTCAAGGATCTGGTTCACCCTCTCAGTCTGACCATCTGTCTGAGGGTGAAAAGCTGTGCTGAAGCTGCACTCGGTGCCTAAGCCTTTCTGGAGTGCCCTCTAGAAACGAGAAGTGAACCGCGAATCACGATCCGACACAATCCTCAAAGGCACACCATGGTCACGGATGATCTGCTCCAAAAACAACTACGCCCACTATTCCACGGTATAGGTGTCTCCATCGGGAATGAAGTGTGTGCTCTTAGTTAAGCGGTCTACAATCACCCAGATCTGAGAAAACTTCCTCGGAGTCCTCGGTAAACCAGCAATAAAATCCATGGAGATGTCTTCCCATTTCCACTGAGGCACACTCAGCGGCTGCAACAAACCGGCTGGCCTCTACTTGGGTGCCTTCACTTGCTGACAAGTGAGACACCGACTAACAAACTCTGCGACTTCTCTCTTCATACCCATCCACCAGAACGTCTGCTTAAGATCCTGATACATCTTGGTACCCCCGGGGTGCCAAGCAAACGGTGAACTGTGGGCCTCTGAAAGCAACTCTACTCGCAATCCTACAACCTCCGGAACACACAACAGGCCTCTGTAAGTCATCCCACTATCTGGTGAATACACGAAGTCAAAATCTCCGTCAGCACTAACTCTGTCAATCAATCTCTTAAGGGCGGGATCACTCAGCTGGCCATCAATAATCCGCTGCCTGATCGAAGGTTGAACTGTCAACTGAGCTACTCTGGCGGAAACCTCACCCAACAACACTGTAACCTCGGCCCGCTAGAACTCTTTCCGCAATCTGGGTAGGGAACTCAACAACGCCGCGGAGTGCGACGTCTTCCTACTCAAAGCATCAGCCACAACATTGGCTTTACCCGGATGGTACAAAATCTCGCAGTCATAATCTTTTACCAACTCTAACCACCTCCTTTGCCTCATATTCAACTCCTTCTGAGTAAACAGATACCTGAGGCCCTGGTGATCAGTAAACATCTGAATCCGCTCACCGTATAGGTAATGCCTCCAGATCTTCAATGCAAACACTACTGCTGCCAACTCCATATCATGAGTCGGGTAGTTCTACTCATACGGTTTCAACTTACGAGAAGCGTAAGCAATTACCTTCCCGTGTTGCATCAACACACAACCTAACCCAAACTTGGAAGCATCGTTGTAGACTATGAAACCACCTGTCCCCTCCGGGACTGCTACCACTAGTGCTGAAGTCAAACTACGATTGAGCCTGGCAAAGCTCTCATCACACTTACTATCCCAAACAAACTCGACACCCTTCCTCGTCAGACGAGTGAGGGGCGAGGCTATGGAAAAAAAGTCCTTGACGAACCGACGGTAGTAACCTGCCAAACCCAGAAAGCTGCAAATCTCGGCAACTGAAGTTGGCTTGGCCCAAAAACTCACGGCCTCAATCTTCGCGGGGTCCACAGCTATACCATCTCTCGATACTACGTGACCTAGGAAGGCCACCTGCTCCAACCAGAAATCACACTTGGAAAACTTCGCATAAAGCTGGTTTTCCCTCAAAGCTGTCAACACTCGCCTCAAATTCTCTGCATAATCCTCCTTAGTCCTTGAATAGATCAGAATGTCGTCAATGAACACGATGACGAAGCTGTCCAAAAATGGTTTGAACACCCTATCCATCATGTCCATAAACGCTGCTGGAGCGTTAGTCAATCCGAACGACATGACCACAAACTCGTAGTGACCATATCTAGACCTGAAAGCTGTCTTAGGAATGTCGGCATCCCTGATCCACAACTGATGGAAACTGGATCTCAAATCTATCTTGGAGAACACATAAGCTCCCTGTAGCTGGTCAAACAAATCATCAATACGGGGCAACAGACACTTCTTCTTCACGGTAACCTTATTAAGCTCATGATAATCTATACACAAGCGCATCGAACCATCCTTCTTCTTTACAAACAGAATTGGTGCTCCCCACCGGGACACACTCGGACGGATGAACCCTCGATCTAACATCTCCTGCAACTGAACCTTTAGTTCCTTTAACTCTGCTGGCGTCATACGATACGGAGCCTTCGAGATAGGCAACCCCGATAACTCCTCAGGAAACACATCCGCAAACTCATGTACGACTGGTACCTGATCAACAGTCAGCGAGGGGCGGCTCTCCCTAGACAACTTGGCTAGGTAGCCCCAAGCTCCACGAGCTAACAGACGACGAGCTTTCACAGCTGAAACCATCGGTGGGCAAACTCCACCCTGGACTCCACGAAACTTAAAGCTGAGCCGACTCGACGGCCTGAACACTACTTCTTTCCGGTGGCAGTCAATCAACGCGTGGTTAGCAGCTAACCACTTCATACCAAGAATCACATCAAAGCTGCTCATAGGCAGGACTATGAGCGTAGCTACAAACAACTCTCTGGATATCTCGATCCGGCCATCCTTAACCGTATCTCTAACTAACATACTGACTCCCGAAGGAGTTGCAACAGACAACTCAAATCCTAGAGGCTCTAATCTCAAACTAGCATGCTCAGCAAACATAACGATACAAACGAATGCGTAGAACCATAATAAAAAAAAACAAATGCGCAGTGATCTAAAACAAGTAGCGTACCTGCCACAGCGGCATCTGTACGCTCGGCCTCTTGGCGGGTCGTAGCAAACACCCGACCCTGCTGCTACTGAGCTGGTTAATTACAAAAATGGGCCAGATGCCTCTTCTTACCACAGTGATAACAAATCCTGGTCCCTGCCTGACAAACTCCAGTGTGGGCTCTCCCACAAGTAGCACATACGGGAATCCGTCGAGGACCTCCCTGCTGGAGAGGCTGGAAGCGAACCGGTGCTCTACGCTGACAAACTCCTTGGCGGCGCTGGCCGCCTCCTCTGAAGTCAAACTTCTTCTTCTGCCTCGCTGTAGCTGGGACACGACGTTGAACCGGAGCGGCAACAACCTGCTCAACTGGGTACTTCGCATTATAAATGGTCGCCAACTGAACTTCCTTAGCATAAGTGTCGGGCGCCTGTGCCCTCACATCCTGGGATACACCCTGCCTCAGACCTGAAATAAACTTTCTTATCTTCAACTCAGGGGTAGCTATCAACTGCGGAGCAAAATATCCATACTCTGAGAATTTCCTCTCATACTCCTCAATCTAATCAGATCCCTGCTTTAAGTTCTGAAACAGCTCTAACATCTTTTCCTGGGCCTCATCACTGATATATTTGGCCTTGAACTCGGTCTTAAAGAAATCCCAGGTGGTAGGTGGAGACCCAGCTGGTCTCTCACTCATAGTGGACTCTCACCACCATCTAGCTGTGCCTCCTAGCACACGAGCTGCACAACGCGGCCTCTGAACATCAGGACACACCATAATCAGAAAGGTGTACTCCAGATGGCCAATCCATCTGGCTGCAGCTAATGGATCTCCCAGGGCATCAAACTTCTTTGGCTTCCACTTCACAAAGTCTTTCAGCCATCTGCCAAGCTCCTCGGCACCCTCTGCCACAACTGCCTCTGTGGCTGCTTGCTCTTGTGGAGCTGGTGGTGCTGCAGTGACCTGCTGAAACATCCGAGTCAACTACTCGATTTGGGCCCAAGACTCTTCCCGTTGCGCGGCCAACAAAGCCTGGGTCTTTGCCCTCCGGTCACTCAACAAACTGACCATCATGGCCCTCATGGTCTTTGCCCTCTCGGCGCTCGGTCGCCTTAACGCCTACTCTAGGCAAAACAGGGGGATCTACTGGTGGCACACCATCAGTCTCAGCTTGGGACGATGTCCCTACGGTATCAGAACCAATCCTGATACTCTGACCTGCTCTCGAACCTCCTCTTCCTGCTCGGGTAATTGGCATGCTGGCGATCTACACCCAAACCAACAACAAGTCAAAACCTGCTCGTCTCCGCTCCACAACACTAAACAAGGCATACATTAGATGAAAAGTATTGTAAATTCTTAACACTTTCCTAAAACAGTAAACTTAGGCGTACCTGATGACTGTCGGAGTGCTGATGATCATGGAAAAATGACCTACAACAAAAGGTCAGTCTACAGAATCTATGACTCTGAGCTCTGATACCAACTGTAAAGACCCGACCCGAAAGAGGTCATAAACTAGGCCTTTACCTCAATGCATGCTTTAAACTTAACATAGTGGTGTGAGACTAGGACACTATGACTATGTTAGCCTGTACCACCACACCTGAGGCTAAGAAACCGGCCGTGGCAGGTGGCAATCAAAGGCTACTGCCGACACGCTGAGGTCGTGTCCACTACCGGGGACAAGGCAATGCCTCGTCATTCCCCCGACCGTTGGGGCATTTAACAGTCTGCCACCCTCACCCAAAATTGCACTGGACTGTCGTTAGGGTTAGCTAAACCCTAACTACGGATCGTGGGCGAATCTCGCCGCGCGCCCCGCGCCACGGATGTAAGTTACGTTATGCATCCTCGCCCGGATGATGCTACCTATCAGAATTCTAAACTATAAATAGATAACAGCAAACAATCTAATACGTGCTCAGCAGATACAATAAACCTAGCATGATACTACGAAGCAAGAACAAATAACGAGCATGCCAGAACAGAACAACCTAGCATGGAACTAACATGAGAAACAACACGAGAATCATGCCAGTCGGAATTCATAACAGAACACTTATCCACTAACATGCTGATAAACATAAACAAGCATACAAACAACAATCACATAATATATCGTAGGGCCCACACAACTCCGATAAGAAATACTTACCTGGGTCGGAAGGCAACAACACACAAGGCTCCTATGCTGCAATCGAACCCGAGCTAGCTATCGGGAACCTAACAAACAACAACAAATATCACAACCTATAGGCCTTAAATAAAAACACAAACAGGGCTCGGCTTGGGAGCAACTCACACCGCACGGGGCTGGCACGCGGACGGACAGGCTGCACCGGCGCTGCTGGGCATGCTGGCGCGGCAAGAGCTGCGCGCGGACGGACGGTTGCACGGGCGCTGTTGGGCGTGTTGGCGCGGCAAGGGCTGCGCGCGAGGGCGGCAATGAAGTGGGCATGCTCGCGTGCGGCTAGGCGTTGCAACTCGGGGGTGAGCGATGCGCTGCTGCAAGCTACGATTGGGGTTGTGCTCTTTCTGGGGCTGGGCGACGGCGCGATGGCTTTCGGGCAATCGCGATAGAGCACTAGGCTGCGACGCGATGGACTGCGACGGGCTGGGGCGCTGCAGGCTGGGCGATTGGCTGGGGCGCTGCAGGCAGGAAGTGCGACGACCAGCGATCGGGACAAGCAGGGCTGCTCGATGATGGGCTGCTCGGCGATGGGCTGCTCGGCACTTGGGCTGCTTGGCTGGGCTGGGATGACGAACGATGGAGCTCTCGAAAGAAGGCGCACGAAAGGAAGCTTGAGAGAGATGGTGGGCAGCAATGGGGATTTGGGAAGAAAAAGATGAATAAACCTATTTCTTTTCTCTTTTAATCAAACTCCCTAAAACCCAAAAACCAAGGCAAACCAAGGCATACCGCGGAATGACCAACAAAAGCAATTGGTGGCCCAACTGGTAGGACCACACCACTGACTCCCTAGCCACTCGGGCTCGAATCCTAGCTGATGCATTTTTAATCCTGAATTTTATTTTTGCATCTCTCTACACCTAAACTCATCCAGAAAGCAACCAAACCCTACATTTGACCAACCAAGAATATTAACAGCTAAAAAAGACAGAAACGACCCTAACGGCCGGACCAAATTACCAAAATACCCTTAGGACATACCTGGAAGACCGGGATGAAAACCTGGGCCGTTACATCCAGGGAGCTTTAGTTTTCCCTAAGATTGATTTGAGGTCGGGGTATCACCAGTTGAGGATTCGAGATTCGGATATCCCTAAGACAACTTTCAGGTCGAGGTACGGACATTATGAGTTCGTAGTGATGTATTTTGGTTTGACCAATGCCCCAGCAGCTTTCATGGACATGATGAAAAGGGTGTTCAAGGCATTCTTAGACAGCTTTGTCATTGTGTTCATCAACGACATTTTGATTTACTCTAAGACCGAAGAGGACCATGCTTCGCATTTGAGACAAGTTCTGACAGCGTTGAGAGAAAACGAGCTTTATGCTAAGTTCTCGAAGTGTGAGTTTTGGTTGGAACGAGTGGCCTTCCTTGGCCATGTCGTTTCCAGAGACGGAGTTTCAGTGGATCCCCCCAAGATAGAGGCGGTCAGTTCTTGGGTTAGACCGACTTCAGTGGCTGAGGTGTGCACCTTTTTGGGTTTGGCAGGTTACTACCGACGCTTCTTTAAGGACTTTTCCACCATAGCAGCACCCCTTACTCGGTTGACGAGGAGGGGCGTGGAGTTTTCTTGGGATGCAAAGTGTGAGGACAGCTTTGCCCAGCTTAAGCACAAGCTGACGTCAGCACTTGTTTTAGTAGTTCCCTAGGGTTCAGGTGGTTTTGTGGTTTTCAGTAATGCTTCCAAGTTTGGCTTAGGTTGTGTGTTAATGTAGCACAGGAAGGTAATAGCTTACGCTTCCCTGTAGTTAAAGACTTACGAGCAGAACTACCCGACGTACGACATGGAGTTGGCAACCGTTGTGTTTGCCCTTAAAATCTTGAGGTACTACTTGTATGGAGAAAAGATATAGATTTTTACCGATCACTAGAGCCTCAACTATTTCTTTACTCAGAAGGAGTTGAATATGAGATAGCGTAGGTGGCTCGAGTTAGTAAAAGATTATGACTGCAAGATTTTGTATCACCTGTGAAAGGCCAACGTTGTGGCTAATGCGTTGAGTAGGAAGACTTCACATTCTGCTGCCTTGTTGAGTTCCCAGGTCCGTTTGTTGAAAGAGTTCGAGTGAGCCGGTATAGAGTGTTGTTACGATAGGTTACCGCCAGGGTAGCCCAGTTGACCGTTCAGCCGTCGATCAAGTAGAAGATCATCGACAGCCATCTAAGTGATCCTAAGTTAAGTAAATTGTAGAAGAGAGTTCAAGCAGACGATGATTTCGACTTCGTTGTAGCACCAGACGGTGGTTTGAGGTATAGAGGACAATTGTGTGTTCCAGAGGATGCGGGACTACGAGCCGAGTTACTCACCGAGGCCCACAATTCTCTATTCTCTTGGCACCGAGGAGGTACCAAGATGTATCAGGACCTCAAGCAAACCTTCTGGTGGATGGGCATGAAGCGGAGTATTGCCGATTTTGTTAGTGGGTGTCTCACTTGTCAGCAAGTGAAGGCTCCCAGGTAGAGACCGGTAGGGTTATTGCAACCTTTGAGTGTGCCACAGTGGAAGTGGGAAGAGCTTTCGATGGACGACATTTCTGGGTGGCCGAGGACATCGAGAGGGTTTACTCAGATCTGGGTAGTAGTGGACCGGCTGACGAAGAGTGCGCACTTTATTCCCTGTAGGATTAACTATACCTTGGAATAGTGGGCGCAGTTGTTTTTAGAGCAGATCGTTCGGTACCATGGGGTACCAGCAAAGATCATTTCAGACCGTGATTCTCGGTTCACATCTGGCTTCTAGAGAGCGCTCCAGAAGGGTATGAGGACCGAGTGTAGTTTCAGCACAACGTTTCACCCCCAGACAAATGGTCAGACGGAGAGGGTGAACCAGATTCTTGAGGACATGCTGAGAGCATGCGTGTTGGACTTTCTAGGCAGTTGGGATCAGTACCTGTATTTGATGGAGTTTGCCTATAACAACAGTTATCAGGCTACAATTCAGATGGCCCCGTTCGAGGCGTTGTATGGTAAACGTTGTAGGTCCCTAGTGTTTTTAAAAGAGGTTGGTGACATGCAAGTTTTGGGCCTCGAGTTACTTCAGTTGACCAACAGTGCAGTGCAGAAGATTAGAACTTGTATGTTGATAGCTCAGAGCAGACAGATAAGTTACGCCGATGTGCGGGGTCGAAACTTGGAGTTCGAGGTTGGACAACATGTATTCTTGAAAGTCGCACCGATGCGCGGAGTGCTGAGGTTTGGAAAGTGGGGAAAGTTGAGCCCAGGTTTATTGGTCTGTTCGAGATTTTGGAGCGGGTTGGAGCGGTAGCTTACAGGTTGGCACTACCTCTATCCCTTTCTTCTGCGCATAATGTTTTCCACGTGTCGATGCTGAGGAAGTACGTGGCAGATCCGACTCATGTTTTAGACCTAGAGCCGTTGGAGCTTAATAAGGATTTGAGTTTTGAGTAGAAGCCAATGCAGATTCTAGCTCGGGATTGCAAGACGTTGCGAAACTGCGAAATCAGTTTGGTTAAGGTTCAGTGGAGGAACCAGAGGGCAGAGGAAGCTACTTGGGAGTTGGAAGAAGATATGAGGACTCATTATCCGGATCTGTTTTAGTCTTAGGAATTTTGGGGCGAAAGTCTTAAAATGAAGGAATATTGTAACGGCCCAGCGTTCCATTACAGTTTCCCAGGTAAGTTCGGTTGTGTTTTTGGTTGTTCGGTTGAGCCGTCGGTGGCCGTGGTTTAAAAAGAGTAAATAAAAAGAAAAGGTGTTTGAGCTACGACTCGAACCTGGGTGCTCTTGTGGAAGATAGTTGCAAGGAGGAAGCTCGTTCCAGTTGAGCTGTGAGGGTAAGTTATGCCTTGTTCGGTTATTAATTCACTTGACCCTCTATCGTTGTGGAGTTAAGAGTTAAATGAAAGATTAAAGGGTCTTTGTGTTTTGCCTCATTCGTTCAGGAAGGAAATCAACCGCTTTCTCTCAAATTCCCTCTCCCAAATCGCATTCCCTTTTCTCTAGCTTCCATTAACAATCGATCTAGCTCCCGAGATAGGTACGATCTCTTTCCCCTTTCTCTTCCTCTTAATCGTTGTCCTTCCTTACCGCAACCGAGCCCTAACCATTGTTTCTTTGGCCGAGAACAGCCCCTCACAGCTGCTACAGTTGAGTGTTGAGGGCCTCACACTACTGTAGATCAGTGACATTACTTTCGAGTCTTTAGGCATGCGTACCTTGACACGCGTAGTTTGTCCTTAGGCCCCCACATTTATGCAGTTTACAGCTGAATGCGGTGTGCGCGCACACGCGTTAGTTGCAGGTTCGAAGAGCTCCCCCAGGCTAATGTTCATGAGTACACCAATACCATTCCAGTTAGAGCCAGACTTTGGGTACTCTCCCGTTTGTCATAAGAACTGTTTAGCCGAGGGTAAGAGGCCCTCGAGGACACCTATTCGGGATCAGCTTTTGAGTTGGTCATTTGGCCGAGGGAGAAAGACCCTCGAGGATATCTGACATCTATTTGGGATCAACTTTTGAGTTGATCAATTGGCCGATGGAGAAAGACTCTCGAGGATGTCATTTGGGATTGTGTAAAAACCCGACCCAAACAGTGGTCCTAAACCTGGTTCTTATTAGCATGCTTACAATTTAAAACATTTAAACAATAAAGAAAACCACTTAAAAATAAAACTTGATTAAACCAACATAAGTAACATATTCATTTCATAAATAAGTTTCCATAAATAATTCCTAGCCAGTGTTTCAAACAATAGTTTAAATAACTCTTAAGGTAAAACAGAGTTTTCCCAGCAGGCTATTACTGAATAAAGACTCAAACATAAATGAGGACAGAGTATGCCGGCAGCTCCCATGATCCCACAACTCCCTCCACTAGCCATCCCGGTGATGTCCCAAGTTACCTGAAAGATAAGTAAGGGTGAGTACGAAAACACTCAGTAAGAATCCCCGACCGAGGTACAATATGATACATCAATCACCTGGCATCCTAGTATATGTGCAACAGTTACCAGCACAGAACTTTGCTCATCAAGCTAATCAATACAAGTCCAGAAACCTCGGCAGTCTCCTACTTTCGGCTTCGTGATCAGCTGTCATATCTTATTCCAAACTAATGGGACAAAGTGCGTTATGTCCAAGCTGATGGGACAAAGTGCGTTATGTCAAAGCTTATCTATCAAGATACGTTCGGAAACTTTGAAAGTTTCCTACTTCTGGCCTACTCATTGGCTCTCCTAACCAACCCCAAATGACATTCTCGAGGGTCTTTCTCCCTCGGCCAATTGATCAACTCAAAAGCTGATCCCGAATAGATGTCAGACACCCTCGAGGGTCTTTCTCCCTAGGCCAAATGACCAACTCAAAAGCTGATCCCGAATAGGTGTCTTCGACTCAAAAGCTTCTCAAACTCGAAGTAGTGATTGACAATGTATTTTTTTTCAAAAGAAGAAATAAAGGTGAAAAAGATGTTGTTGTCAGGACTTGAAGCCTATTGGTTTTGCATTTGAGAAGCTTGGAGGTATTTTAAGAAAAATAGAAGAAAAAGGCACCTTCGTTGGGACTCGAAGGTGGGTGGCTAGGGAGTTTCAATCGAAAAATGAAAGGAGTTTTGTGATTTTTTGTTTGGAGTCTTCCCGAGTCCTGGCCGCACATAAATCCTCTCCAACAACTCCATTTGTGCCGATTCTTTCTTCCTCTTCTATTCTCCTTGTCCTTCTCTTTAGCCGAGCCACTCCCCATCTCCATCTCCATCTACATCTTCTTTTCTCTTCTTCTTGGTCAAATCTCCATCTCTTTCTCCAAGCTCCATCGCCAAGGCACACCCAAGCTACCGGTTCATCTCCATTGCAAGTTGTTGAGAGCTCTTCTTCTTCCTTGTTATTGTTGCCGCACAAAGAGCTAGTTGTAAGCTCTTCAAGCCCTTGGCCGAGATCTCCATCGCCAAAGTCATCATTCTCTCTTCTTCCTTGTTCGGCGGCTGCACAACACGAGTTGCACCCGAGAGCTCTATCTTTGTTCGAGCTTGAACAGCTTTACCTAGCCGATAGGTCCATCTCTACTTGCCCTTGTTGCCGCAACCAGCAAGTTTGCAAACCTTTCCTTGCTGAGAGAGCTCCCTTGTCGCACACACACAAATCCAAGCTTGGAGAACGAGGAGCACACTTGTCGAGAGCACTCTTCCTTGCTGCCGAGCCTTGTGCTCTCAGGTTGGGTAAACCCTAACTTCTAGAGATTGTGTTTTTGTTGTTTGTTTGTGTAGAGATTTAATTTTTATTGTTGTGTTTCTTGCTAGGTTGTGTTTGATTAGTCCTCAGCTCAAGAAACTGTTCCCTGTTGTTGTTGTCTCTTTTCAGGTAAAGGTTCCTTGCCGGGGTTGTGTGGACCCTGCGCACAACATTGATATCTTCTAGTTTGTTTGGTCTGCATGATATATATTGTTAGTGGATAGGCTTGTCCAGGTTGTCTGTTGATAGTATATTGTTAGTGGATAGGCTTGTGCAGGTTGTCTGTTGATATATATCGTTAGTGGATAAGCTTGTGCAGGTTGTCTATTGATATTATATTGTTAGTGGATATGCTTGTGCAGGTTATTTGGTTGCTATGTTTTTCTGTTTATGCCATGTTTCTTGTATGTTTGTTAATATGCATGATAGTGGATAGGGAAGGCCTGTTCTGTTTGCTAGGGCTTGGCTTGTAGAATATTTGAACACTGATCAATGCACTCTCCTATTCAGTTAACTGTTCTGTATATCTGTAATACTCTACTATGTATATGCCACTTGGATGTTGAACTGTAATGACCCAGGTTTCCATACCGGTTCCCCAGGTACTTTCAGTTTGTTATTCGGTTGTTTGGTTGGGTCGTTGGACTCTTTTAACCCTTAGGGGCATTTTGGTAATTTTTTCCTCAAGGCCGGCCTGGTGGTTAATAAGGGTTCCAAGGCTGTTTCGGCCTTTTGCTGAGATTTGTTCGGTTCTTGGTTGCAGGTTCCAAGGGTTTGCGTTGATTGTTCGAAAGTTTAGAGGTAGTCTAGTTAAGTGTAAAAAATTAAACAAATGAAAAGTGCTTTCATTGGGATTAGAACCTATAACTTGGAGGGAGTTTAGAGGCTTGACTTAAATGAGATAATTGAGAGGAAATTCATGCTGCAGCTGGGACGCGAAGGGGGAAAGCCCAGGGGAGGAATCGCCAAACCTAAAAGGAAAAATGAAAGGAAATTGTTTTATTTTCTCATTCTTCCTCTTTTCCGCACGAGTTCTTCATCTTCTCCCAATCGTTCTTGCTCCTTCTTCTTGCGGATTCTTCAAGCAGTCGAGTCAAGTTTCGTAAGGTAAGTCTTTCTCCCTAGCCGAATCCCTTCCTTTGTTACTTGGGTTGTGCCATAACCGTGATCCCTTTTCCTGTGTTGTCAACCCCCAGCCGAGACCTTCACCTTAACGCAAAATGCCCCAATCGGATCCCATTACAGTCGAGACCAACCGAGGATCGCCATAAACTTCGCCTCGCCCAGCTCAGGTTTACTTCAGCCTCGCACCGTCTCTCCCTCGCTGGCCGCACCCGAAGGCAGCCCTGTTCTCGTCGCGGCGCACCGCGACGCCCAACTCCTCGCCTCTATCGACCGCGCTTCCGCAAGACGTCATTGCAGCAGAAGAAAGTCGCGGCCATTGTCGCCTTGCCTCGCTCACGAGGAACCGCATACCCAACCCCGCAGCAGCGAGCTGCAGCCCCAGCTCGCCACGCTGTTCACGTCCACATCGCCCAGCCGCACGTTGCTTCACCGCTGCGACCAGCACAACAAATCTCACCAGCAAGTAGCCGCAGCCCCACACAGCCGCTCGCACCAACCCACATGTACCCTGCCGAGCCAGCACCTGTGCCATGTGCCTTGCCTTCACTGAGGCTTTGCTGCCGAGGATTGTTCTTGTGTTGGGTAGATTCCCGAAAACCTCTTGTCTCTTGTGACTTAGTTATTTAGCATGTTAAATTAATGTGGGTTGTCTCCATTAAATTTCCTAGGTTGTTCTAGTTGACTTTTTAGCTCGAGGGTCGTCGTTTATTGTTGTTTTTGTTTTCTGCGTATTTCCAGGTAAGGATTTCTTACCAGGGTTGTGTGGACCCTGCGATATTATCATGAGTGTACCTTGTATGCCTGTGATTGTTATGAGCATGTTAGTGGATAGGACTTCTTGTTGAATGATCTCTGCCAGCATGTTTACCTTTGTTTCTACATGTTAGTGACATGCTAGGTTTGTCCTTCTAGCATGTTCTGTGATTCCTGCTTTAAGTTCGTAGTATCATGCTAGGTTGTGTGTTTGTAATGTTGAGCTTGTTTGTTTAGCCAGAAATCGTTACTCTAAATTCTTAGAAAGAACTGTTAAGATTGTCATCATCTAAAGGCTGAGAGCGGACATAACGTACTTTATCCCCACCGATCTGGATTCAGTGTGAAGCATAACGTACTTTTCTTCCACCCTGGCAGCTGATGCGGATTAGCTCCCGCATCGGCATAAGCCTAGTTTGTAGCCTACTAGAGCGGAGCCCAGCCAATGATGTAAGCCTACCTTGGCCGGTTCTTAGCTTCAGGTCGATGGTACAGGCTACTACAGTTGAGTGTCGAGGGCATCGCACTACTGTATTCGGCGATACTACTTTCGAGTCATTAAGCATGCATACCTAAACAGCGTAATTTGTCCCTAGGCCCTAACATTTACGCCGGTTTGCAGCAGCATGCGGTGTGCGTGCACACGTGTTAGTCACTGGTTCTGAGAGCTCCCCCGGGCTAATGTTCTTGAATACACCACTTTCGTTCCAGTTTAGAGCCAGATTTCGGGTACTCTCCCGTTTGTCAAGTAATTGTTAGCCGAGGGTAAGAGACCTTCGACGACACCTATTTTGGGATCAGCTTTTGAGTTGGTCATTTGGCGACCCTCGAGGGTGTCTGACATCTATTTGGGATCAGCTTTTGAGTTGGTCATTTGGCCAAGGGAGTAAGACCCTCGAGGATGTCTTTTGGGATTGGTTCGGAGAGCCAATCATTAGGCCAGCAGTAGGAGACTTCCGAGGATTAAGGATCTTCCCTGTTAGCTCGTTGAGCAAAGATCTGTGTTGGTAGCTATTTGCATGTATACTAGGATGCTAGATGACTGATGTATCGTATTGTACACCGGTTGGGGATTCTTACTGAGTATGTTTGTACTCACATTTATTTCTGTGGTTTTTCCACCAGGTAACTTGGGACAACACCGGGACGGCTAGCGGAGGGAGCTGACTGATCATGGGAGCTGTCGCGTTACTCTGTCTTTCTATTTGTCTTTCTAAGTCATATTTTCTTGATAGCATGCTAGAGAAACTGTTTTGTTTGAGAAGTTGTTTTTAAATATTGAGTTTCAAATACTGGTCAGGACTAGTTTAATGATGTTTTATTGAATGGATGCTTTTCTACAGATATATTAAATGAGTTTTCTTGTTAAGCAGTTTCGAAGTTAATTTAAATGATTTTAAATTTTAAGCATGCTAAGTGAAAATCAGGTTTAGGACCACTGTTTGGGTCGGGTTCTTACATGAACCCTGTTAGCTCTAGATAGTTCCAGTGTGTTAGAGCCTATTAGGGTTGTCCCAAGTTACAGCCCAGTTGCGTGCTGACTCGGTTTGGCTCAGGACTCGCCCAATTGCATGCGGTCCAAGACTTTCCCAGTTGCGCAGTCTATGATCTTCCAGGATTGAGTTGATCCAGGTTTTGCCCCAGTGGCGTGTAAAGACCCGACTGTAAATGGTCATAAATGGCCTTTACTAAATGTCGTGATTCAAAAATTCATTTAAAACTTATACATAAAAGGTTTCAATATTCATCTCAATAAAACATTCAATTCCAAATACTTAAACAAAAGTAATTAAAAACATTCAGCCTCTGGCCAGAGTACATAAAATCCATTACAAACATATGTGAAATTTTTTTCAGAAATAAAGATGCAATGAAGAAAGAAGGTGCTATAGACTCATCCCCATGATCAACCAGCCCCTCCTCTAGCCACCTCGATGTTGTGCCAAGTTACCTGGTGGAAAAACCACAAATGGGTAAGTACAATTGTAGTCAGTAAGAATCCCCCAACCGGGGTACAATACACAAGACAAATCATTTAGCATCCTAGCATACAAGAAAAACATCGAATCACATAAAGGCAATCTAAAACAAAACAGACAACAAGTGTCGAGCAGGGTCAACACACCACTGGGTTGACTAATAAGAGGACAATCTAAGTGACCTCGGTCTTTGGAATATCTATCTCTAATACAACACTAGGTTAGCACGCAACTGGGCTAACTTGGACACCACGCAACTGGGCTTGTCATTACTATGTCGGGTAGCATGTAACTAAGCTCAACCCTGATACAGCTCAAACTTGGTTGTCAATGGACAACACGCCACTGGGCTAGTCCTAAAGCATAGTTTGGTGGCATGCAATTGGTCCAAACCCTATATTGGCAAAGCCATTGGGCCAATCTGGATCGACAACACAATTAGGTCGATCTGGGACCCCATGCAGCTGGGCGAGTTTGAAAAGTGGCTCGGGTGGCACACAACTGGGCCAAACCCTGGATCAACTCAAACTTGGAAGATTATAGACAACACGCAACTAGGCGAATCCTGAGCCAAACTGAATCAGCACGCAATTGGGCTGTAACCTGGGACACCCTAATAAACTCTAACACTCTAGGTAGTCTAGAGCTAACAGGTTTCACACATCTAACAAAACACATGCAAAGTAAATAATCACAGCATACAGTGGACAGAATAAGGTAGAGAAAATATAGCATTCAGACAACCTGCACAAGCCTATCCACTAACAGTATGCATTTCAGACAACCTGCACAAGCCTTCCACTAACAGTTTATACATCAAACAATACAAGTAAGCCTATCCACTAACAGTTTATATATCAAACAATACAAGCAACCAGAAGCTATCAAAGCCGTGCGCAGGGTTCACACAACCCCAGCAAGGAACTCTTACCTGAATAGTGGAAATAGACGACAAACGAAAAGTGCTCTCGAGCTGCAAGAACAACACGAATAACCTAACAATAATAGAACATCATAATTAAAACCTAAACATTTGAACCAATCAACTCAACAAACGAGCTCGAGAAGTAGGGTTGTTACCCAAACCGAGACAAGTTTGAAGCTCTCGGCAGCTAGGCAGGCTCGGCATGGCGTGTGAAGGTGAACAGGCATGCAGAATCATCGGGTGTGCTGTAGCGTGCAGACGTGTGCGGCTTGGCTCGCCCAAGGGACTTTGACGTGAGGCATCTACGCGCAGACGCAAGCTGCAGCTAGGACGTGCGGCTGTGCTGGGGACGAGCTGCACTCATGAGCGAACGGTGCGAGATCGATGCGTGATCGATGCGTGCGTTGCGACTGCGTGATCGATGCATGGTGCTGCGTGATCGATGCGTGCGTTGCGGCTGCGTGCTGCGAATGGTGGTGCTACAACGATGGCTTGGGCGTTGGCTCTCGGCGATGGGCGGTATCTTGCGGCTGGGCGTGAAGGTGATGTGCAGGCGAGTGGCAAGGTTGGCGATGCAATCAGGCTGCTTGTCTTGGTGCTACAGATGGCGTGAAGGTTGCGATGGCAAGGGCAGCGACAAGGAGCAGCGGTGAAGATTGGGCTTGTGGCTACTCGGGATGGAGTTTGGGGAGGTGAAACTACGAGGAGAATAAGATGAAGAGACAAGTGGTGGCCAGCTAGGACAAAAGAAGGGAGAAAAGGATTTTTCTCTTATTTTTCCTCTAATTAAATCAACTTAATTCCTCCAAAAGTACACTGGGGTGTACAGCTCCAACTTGATTCCTTAAGATCTAATGCCAACAAGGACTCTAACACAGGGCAACACTTGCCTCCAACAGAACCACTACTAACAAGGGAGCAACAAGAGTTCAAACCCACTCGGGGCCAACTCACCACGAAAAGCCACATTGGCCAACTCACTCTTACAAGAGCATATCCATGCCAAGCTGCCATACCTCAAGCCAATGTGCCCACTAAACGTGCTCTGATCAACCATCCAACTCATTGCTCTAACACTGGATCAGTCACGCATCCTCGATGCCAACACTACCCATACTAGGGTAACTCAAAGGGTAGTCGAATCATGCTACCATCAAGCTGGCTCACAAGCTCACAACACAGGCGCGAGAACTCGAACGCGCTAGCTCTTAACAGCCTACATCATCCTTTGGTACCCAACTCTCGGAGACCCTGAAAAGCTCCTACTTTCCCTCGAAAACCTCATACTTGTAGTCCTCTTACTACCACCGAGCTAGATCTCTTATGCAACCCAAACAGGTGCAACCTCAGGAAATGGGTACAAGACTAGTAGGGATGCTATACTCTGGGCGGCCATGGAACCACCTGCACAAAAGTGCCAACTGGCCTGAATCTAGGCCTCCTATCAAAGCTTGGTGCCAACAGGCACTACATCCTTTACAACATAAATCAGCCATAAACGAGCTTTATGCCCCTCTGAGGAAAGGGAAGGTCACACTCAAGTGAAGGGGCAATGACACTCAGCACCAGAGTCCAAACACTCGAGCAACCTAATCTCTGGCATCTCGCCTAACAGAAATGCCACGGCCTACTCCTGCATCCCACTCGATGCTCAACAAAAGCTCAGGCCAACTCCTGCATCACACTCGATGCTCAACAAAAGCTCAGGCCAACTCCTCGGGTGGCAACAACTTGTTCCACATTTGGAACATCCAAATAAAAAGAGTGCTCCACTCTACTAGCCCGCTGAAATCCACAAACGGATTAAGCCCTGACAAGCAAACTCCATACTACACCCTGGCTACGAGGGTACTAAGAGAACTGGCTGCAAAACGACAACAGGCTTGCAAGGGGGCAAAGATGTCTCTACGTCTGCCTCAAGCCACTAACCCGGCAACTTGCCAATCCATCGGGCGACTGGTGGAGACTCTGCTAGTCCACCTCTCACAAGGGACTTCCACCACCAACTACTGTACCAAACAGCACAGGAACGGCACATCTCGGCCTCTAAACAGCAGGACATCCCAACACACGGATGGTAAACTTAATCCTGCCCAACCGCTTTACTACTAGCAGTAGGACTTTCTAAAACATCAAGCTCTACAGGCTTCCACTTGCCAAACTGGGCGCTCCATCAACGCCAACAAACTCAACGGCAAAAACCTGCTGATCATGCCCTCCCGGGAACCTCTAGGGCTACAAGAGCTACTGGGGGGGGTGTTTGCTGAAAAACTCTGTCAGCTGGGCTATCTGTGCCCAGGACTCCTCACTACGCGCTACAATCTGCGCTGGGTCTCCGCTCTCTGATAGCTAAAGACCTGCCATCAAATCTCTCATGGCTGGAGCACACTCTGCTCAAGGAGTCATACTCTGAGGCGTGATAGCCTCTACCCCCTCCTCTAGGCAACTCAACTGCCAAGGCCAACTCTGGCCTACGGGAGTCTGATCTCTGCCTCCCTCTGAGTGCGATCAACATACTGGCGATCTGCACAAAGCATAAAAGCTGGCCCACACTGGGGCTCTCACTGCTCATCAAACTGCTCACACTGCGAAAAGTTGGCATGATGGCGCTCTAAGCCCAAACCAACAACGAGTCAGAACCTGCTCGTCTCCGCTCCACAACTCTACACAAGGCATAAAAGCTAGATGAAAAGTATTGTAAATTCTTAACCCTTAGCTTAATGAACTCGAGACAAAACTGGCGCCGTGGAGTCTTGATGATCATGGGAACAACAACCTACAAAGCGGGTTAGTCTACAGAATCTATGACTCGTGGCTCGATACCAAGCGTGACGAACCCGACCCAAATCACAGGTCCTAAACTGGGGTTCTCACTCAGCATGCAAGTTAAATATGATATCAAGCGGTTTAGTGCTCATATTTAAAAACCTTTCAAAACATATGAGAAAGGGGAACCCTTAAAACATAACCAACAGTTTTCATTTAAACAATCCAACGAAGTAAAACAACCTGGCCAGTATTTATAAAAATATACAATACAATTTAAACAACGTTTTCAACAATGTTCCCCTAGGACTCTTGTTCATCTACATGCTGAATAAACAATGCAATAATAAATGATAGAGTGCCGGCAGCTCCCATGATCAATCCGCTCCCTCCGCTAGCCATCCTGTGTTGTCCCAAGTTACCTGAAAGATAAATAAGGGTGAGTATAAACATACTCAATAAGAATCCCCAACCAGGGTACAATACGATACATCAGTCATCTAGCACCTCAACATGCAAGCAAACAGCTATCAACACAGATCATAGCTCAACGAGCTCATAATGCAAGATCTAGAGTCATCGAAAGTCTCCTACTTCTGGCCTAATGATTGGTTATCTTAACCAATCCTGAGACATCACCGAGGTCTCTTTCACTCGGGGGATTGTTCAGCTCAAAAACTGATCCCAAGGATGTCCTCAAAGGCCTCCTTGCCCTTGCTAATAATCTAGACTTACGGGAGAGTACCCGAAGTCTGGCTCTAAACTGGAAGGAATGGTGTACTCACGACATTAGCCCGGGGGAGCTCTCCGAACCGCAAGCAACTAATACGCAGCGCGCGCACACCGCATCTTCTTTGCAACCGGCGTAAATGCGGGGCCTAAGGGCAAACTACGCGGGCCGTGTATGCATGCCTAAGACTCGGAAGCGATGTCATCGATCACGATGAGAGCGAGGCCCTCGGCGCTCATCCAATGCAAACTGAACCACCGACGTGAAGCTAAGAACCGGCCAAGGTAGGCTTACACCGTTGGAAGGGTTCCGCTCTAGCAGGCTACAAACTAGGCTTATGCTGATGTGGGTAGCTAAATCCACATCGGCGGGTCGAGGGGGAGCAAGATACGTTATGCTGCGCACACTTTACTCCCGACCAGAGCTAAATCCACATTGGCGATCGGGGGGGAAGCAAGATACGTTATACTGCGCACACTTTACTCCCGACCAGTGGGGACAAAGTACGTTATGTCCGCTCTCAGCCTCTGGATGATGACAAACCCTACAACTCTATCTAAGAGTACAGAGAAAAATAAATGATTCCTGGCTAGCAAGCAATAACCGACATCAAAGACGCTTACCTAGCATGATACTACAAACTTAAGCAGGAATCATAAGCATGCTGGAAGAACAAACCTAGCATGGCACTAACATGTAAAATCAGGCAAACATGCTAGCAAGAGATCAATCAAAGCTGCCCTAACAATATCATGTTCATAACATCAAACAAGCATACAAGGCACAATCGTGATATATCGCAGGGTCCACACAACCACGGTAAGAAATCCTTACTTGGAACAAGCAGAAAACAATAATAATCAAAAATCAACGAAGCGACCCTCGAGCCTCTAATCGAACCCGAACAGCCTAAACATAAAATAAAACACCCCAATTAAATCCATAAACAGCAGCCAACAAATCAGGGCCCAACGAAGAAAAGTCTCGGGAAATACCATCCGAGAAGCCACAAGGCTCGGGCCAACCAGCACAACAGGGCAGGCTGGGCGCAGAAAAGAAGCTGGTTGGGCGTTGGGCGCAGGGCACGGGCGCGGGCTCAAGCTCGGCTGGGCGACGGCGTGCGGCACGGCTCGGCACAGGGGACGACACGCGGGCGCGAGCTCGACAAGCAACAGGGACGCGCGCGGGGCGACGCGACGTGGACGAGCTTTGGAGCGCTGGCGGCGGCTGGCGCACGCAGACGGCGAGCTGCTGTGTCGCGACGGGCTCGGCGCGATCGCGAGGGCACTCGGACCTGGGCGACGTGGGGCCTCGACGAGGCTGGGCGACGCGACTCGGCACAGGGCAGCAGGAGCTGGGCTCGGCGCGACACAGGGCGATCTGTCGCGGGGACGGCCTGGGCGAGCTGGGGCTCGGGCTTGGGTGACCTAGGCGGCTAGGGCTCGGGCTGGCGAGTTGGGCGGCTAGGTTGGGCGACCAGGGGGGGGTGGCTCGGGCTGTAGGAGAGAGAGAGGGAGAGAAAAGGGAAAAAAAGAAAAAAGGAAAAATGGGGGAAAATGGGAATTTTGGGGATTTTTCTTTTCTTTTTCTCTTTTATTATTTTTCCATCCTTATCCAAAAATATCCAATTTTAAATAAGCCTTAAAAACCTTAAAATCCCATTTCCCAGCTTCCTCCTTCGAGACCCGACTGAAGCAACCTTTTCCAATGAATAAAACTCACTTAAATCAACTCTGAGGGCCCGGGTTCGAATCCCAAAGAAAACACCCAAACAACCATAACTTTGCCCAAAACCCAAATCTCGGGACTCGCAGCCACCAACAAACAAGCCTCGACAAAGGCAGGAGCTGCCTCGAAGCCCTGAAAATCCACAAATCCTACCCAGGGAGCAAAAAGACCAAAATACCCCTAAGGGTCAAAACAGCTCTAACGGCCCAACCCAACCACTGAATCTGAATCGGAAGCACCTCGAGAACCGGAATAGAAAACTGGGCCGTTACACGGCCAAGCACTAAGGAGGAACCATAGGAGCTCTAGGCTACCTCTCGCAAAGTGGTCTCAGCTAAGTCATCACCACAACAACAAACAAGGTAGCTTTCGGTCAAGGAGAGAAGAACACCAAAACTAGCTCACATTTATGATTTCGACAAGGACTCTAAGAATGCAATGAGATCTCGGCCAAGGAGGAGATGCAAGCAAGATGAATTCGACTAGGCTTGTAGATCTGGGCAATGGAACAATGATAGTCTCGGCTAGGGCTAGGTTTGCACAAAAGAGAAGAGCATTGGTTAGATCTAAACACCCAACCAACAAAATATAACCAACACACCACCAAACTCACCTTGAAGATCTCGGCAATGGAGGCTAGAGGAGGAATGTGCTCTTGGATCCAAACCAACAAGAAGAAGTGCAATAGGGAATGAGCTCGGCAAGGAGATTTCGGATCCAAGCAACAAGAAGGAAGATCTTTGAACCCAAGAGCAAGGAGATCTCGGATCTACAAGGAGAAAATGGAGAGATTGTGTTGCATCAACAATGGAGTAGAAGCAACAAGGAGAAAAGGAGTAGAAGGCTCGGATCTATGCTTGCAAGGGAGAAGTAGCATGGAAAAAGAATGGAGCTTGAGAGCCTTAGGAGGATTCGACCATGGAGGATGAGGAAGAAGAAGAAGAAAAGTGGGGAGGGGGTGGTCGGCCAAGAGAGGGGGAAGGAGAAAAGGATAAAACCTTATTTGTTTTTCTTATTTTTTAAAAGATAAAAGCCACAAAAATCCTACCTTCAAATCCTAGCTTGAACACTTTTAAAATCCTTTTAATTTTCCTTCATTTGGCTTAACTCCACCCTCCAAACCACCATGGTTCGAATTCCAACACTAACACAAATAAAATTAAATTTTCTCTTTTAAACCAAACAACCACCAAACCTCACAGAAAGCAACTCTTGCCCTAGAACCTAAAACCGAAGTATAACTGAAGTCAACAAATGACAAAAATAGCCCTGAAACCCTGGTTGACTACAAAACCGGCCCTAAGGGCAAAATGACCAAAATGCCCTTAAGGGCTAAAACTGCCCTAAAGGCCCAACCAAACAACCGAATAACAAACCGAACATGCCTGGGAAACTGGAATAGAATTATGGACTATTACATCAACTGACAGCGGAGGACGGTCTCCTCCAGACAACTTTGCCAAGTATCCCCAAGCTCCTCGAGCTAACAAACGTTGGGCTTTTACTCCAGAAATCAACAGCAGACAAACTCCACTCTGGACACCGTGGAACTTAATACTTTGTTTCTTAGGTGGCCTGAAGACAACTTCTTTTGGCGGGAGTCAATTAATGTATGATGCTCAGCTAACCAATCCATCCCAAGGATCACGTCGAACCCCCTCATAGGCAGTACTATGAGGGTGGCTACTAACGACTCTCTAGATACTAGGATTCGACTGTCTCTAATCTTATCACTGGCAATCATACTAACTCCCAAAAGAGTGGCAACACACAACTCGAACCCTAGAGGTTCAAGTACCAAACAAGTTTGACTAACAAACATCGTAGAGATAAAGGAGTGGGTCGAGCCCAAATAAAAAAAAAACATAAGCATAATGATCCAGGACAAGTAAGGTACCTGCGACAGCTGCGTCAGTCTTCTCGGCCTCCTACCGAGTCGTGGCAAATATGCGACACTACTGCTGAGCCGGTCTAGCATCTGTTCCAACCTGCGGGCACACTCTGGCCATGGGTCCCTCCTTTCCACACTTAAAGCACGCTCTAGGTGATGCTCCACACAAACCAAAATGGGATTTGCCACAAGTCCTGCAATAGGGCGGCTGTCTCACTCTACCCTACTGATGACCCTAATCTTTCTGTCATAAGTGGGCCTGACAGAGCGGCTAACCTCCCTTGGCTCAAACTTTCTCTTCTGCCCTGAGCTGGCTGTTACATTCTAAACTACTGCTGGAGTTTTCACAAGAGGATACTTCTGATTATAGATCTTTGCCAAAGCTACAGTCCTGGTGTACGTCTCTAGAGCGAGTGCCCTAATATTCTAGGCAACCTCCAACCTGAGTCCTCCGATAAACTTCTTTATCTTCAACTCCTCAGTGGCAACTAACTCGACCACAAAGTAACTTTGCTCCGAAAATCTTTTCTCATAGCTAGCAATGGTGTCATCACCCTACTTTAGGTTGTTGAAGGCCTCAACATATCTTGTTCAGCCTCTTCACTAATGTACTGTGCCTTAAACTCGGTCCAGAAGAATTCCCATGTAGCTGGCGGGGATCCTTCTGGTCTGCCTCTAATGGTGGGACTAAAGGGTTAACTACGGATCTCCAAATGGGTTATCAACATAACCCCCAGAATCTCGAGAGTCTCTAACTCTCAGCTAACGTGATTAGCATACTAAGCTGATCCTGGACACTTGGGGGAGTACCCATGTGTAGGGCTCTAGCTGGAATGGAAAGCTGTACTAATGCACTATCCCGAGGGACCTCTTCTCCGGGCATCTAATCACATATGCCCGCATGCTGCTACAAACTGGATAAATGCAGGCCTATGCAAACTATCCAGTATAGGTACGCATGTCTAAGACTCAAAACTATGTCCACTGCTCCACAACAGGCAGGAGGCTCTCGGCACCATACTGTGGTAGCCTGACTCACACCAACGCCTGAAGCTAAGGTCATCCCCAAGGCAAGCTTACACTAAGGAAAGGACCACGCTCTAGGAAGCCACATACTAGGCTTATGCCGGAGTGGTAGCTACTCCACACCCGGCTGTCGAAGGTAAGGAATTTGTCCTCACAACCCGATTGGTGGGGAGTTGTAATGGCCCAGGTTTTCATTTTGGTCCTCCAGGTATGTTCAGTTATTCATTCAGTGGTTTGGTTGAGCCGTTAGGGCAGTTTTAGCCCTTTGGGGCATTTTGGTCTTTTTTCCCTCATGGGCGGTTTTATAATTAACCAGGGTTTCAAGGCTATTTTTGTCATTCATTGAGTTCATCTATTCTTTGGTTTTAGGTTTCCAGGGCAAATGTTGCTTTCTGTGAAGTTTGGAGGTTGTTCGGTTTAAAAGAGAAAATTAAGTTTTAATTGTGTCCTTGCTGGGATTCGAACCATGGTGGTTTTGAGGGTGGAGTTAAGTCAAATGAAAGAAAAAGAAAGGTTTTTAAAAAAAATGTCCAAGCTAGGATTTGTAGGTGAGATTTTTTGGCCTTTAATTAAATAAAATAAGAAAAAAGGAATTAGGGCGTCATCTTTTTCTGTCCTCCCTTCCTCTTGGCCGACCAGACTTCCATCCTTCCTCTCTTGGCCGATTCTCTTATCTCCATAGCTCATCCTTGCCGATTGCTCCAAGCTTTTTTTTGTGGTTTGCTTCAAGATTGAACCTTTGCCGAATCCTCAAGCTTTTCCTTCTTGTCGAGATCACTTCCCCTATCCATTGGCGACTTCTTCTTCTCACCTTGCTCTTGTGTGTTGCTGAGCTTGGTTCTTGCCGAGATCACCAAGGAGAGTTTTCGTTTAGCCCTAGCCGAGACTATCTTGCTTGCACTTAATTGTCGAGATCTTTTTGCTAGCTTGGAGTTCCTTACCGAGATCATCAAAGGTAAGGTGTTGTTGTTGTTGATTATGATTGCGCTAACCGAGATTTACATTGTGGTTTGTTGGTGTTGTTGTGTACTCCTTGGCCGAGAGCTACATGGTACTTGTTGGATGTGTGTTGCATACTCCTTGGTCGAGGCTAGGTGGGTGTGATTGAGGTGTTGCCGAGAAGCTAACTCGTATTGTTGTTTATTGTTTGCTTGTAATGCCATAGCCGAGACTTGTTAGGGTTGGACTTGGGAGTTTCTTAGCCAAGACCTCATTGAAGTTGCTTTTTGTGTGGACTAGCTTGCCTTGGCCGAGACCTCCCTTGGAGAGTTAGAGCTTGTTCGGGTTTCGGTAAAGCCCTAATTCTTGTCCCGAGTTGGTTGCTTAGTTTAATCAGCATGAGTTATTAACTATTTGTTGGCTTAATTTTTAGGTTAGCTAGGTTGGTGATCTGCAGCTTAAGGAGCACTCATTTACTGTTAGTTTATCTGCTTGCTTTACAGGTAAGGGTTTCTTGCCGGGGTTGTGTGGACCCTGCGCACGATGATGCTAACTCCTTGTTTTTTTGTTCTGCACGTTTTATTGTTAGTGGATAGGCTTATGCAGGTTGACTGAATTATGAATTATACTATTAGTGGATAGGTTCGTGCAGGTTTCCTGGATGCTGTTCTGTTAATAATTATGTTCTGATTTTGTATGTCTATTGTTCTGTTTTTGCCTGTTGTATGCCCTGGTTCATATGTTGTATTTAAGCATGATAGTGGATAGGGTTTCCTGGATTGTTTGTTAGGGCTTGTATGTAGAATGACGGACTCTGTTAATATCCTGTTCTTGTTGTATTCACTATTAATGTTGAACTATGCTAGCTCTAGGTTGTGTAGCAATAGGTGATTCTGCGAAGTTTACCCAAGACCAGCCCAGTGTGTGCAATACAAGGTTGACCCAGTGTGTTGCTGATCAGGTTTGCTCAGGACTAGCCCAGTGTGTTATTGTCCCCTGTTGGCCCAGTGTGTGCTGACAGGTATGAGCCGGACTAGCCCAATGTGTGTTGTCCCTTTGTTAACCTAGTGTGTGCTGACCAGATTCTCCAGGATTGGCCCAATGTGTTGCTGATCCAAGGCTAGCTCAGTGTGTGTTGCCCGAGTTGCTCAGGACTAGCCCAGTGTGTTGCTGCCCCCTGTTGGCTCAGTGTGTTCTAACCAGGTATGAGCAGGAGTTGCCCAGTGTGTGCAGTCCAGGACTAACCAGTGTGTTGTTGTCCTTTGTTAGCTCAATGTGTGCTAACCTTGTTCGTTGTTTTGATAGAGCTTCTTAGATTACTTATTGTTTCTCATGTTCATTAGCCCAGTGTGTGCTAACCCTGTCTAGCTATGAGCATCGACCTTTGATGTTGTTCATCCTGCTGTTTATACCTGTTGAGACTGCCATGTTGTTGTGTATTGCTTGTATGCTAGGATGTTAGAGGATTTGTCTTGCTTATTGTACCCCAGTTAGGGAATCCTTACAGAGTTCATTTGTACTCATCCTTTTTGTGGTTTTTTCCACCAGGTAACTTGGCACAACATCAAGGTGGCTAGAGGAGAAGCTGGATGATCATGGGAAAGGCCGTTGCATCTTCTTGTTCTTGCATATTTATGTAGTCGAGCTGTTTTACCTAGAACTTGTAATGTTTTAAATTATACTCTGGCCAGAGGCTAAACCATTTTTAATGCTTTCAGTTTGAGATGTTTCTAGAACTTGAATCTTTTATAATATGAATCTTTGAAATAATCTGTTTTAAGTGTTTTGAAATTGAATTGCATCTTTTAGTTAAGGTCGTTTTGGACCATTTAGTGTCGGGTCTTTACAAGACTCGTACATTGGTCCACTCTCAGCCCTAGATGTTGCCAACCTAATAGGATCTAGCTAAGATGAAGCACCCTAGAGCTAATAGAGTCCAACAACAACATTGCACAAAGAACATACAGAATATCAACAATCACATTTACATAGCAGTCACTGCAAACAGAAAAGTGCAATCTAGGGTACAACAATCTACATGTCAGGTCCTATCAGAAAAGTCATAGCAATCCTATCCACTAACACATGCTCACACATCAATAAACCTGTAAGAGCCTATCCACTAACTTGCTCAGTAAACAGAAACAAACAGCCAAAACCTATCCATTAACATGCTCGGTAAACAGTACGACATTCAGAAGCCTATCCACTAACATGTTCAACAAACAAAAACAACCAACCATTCAACCTATCCACTAGCAAGTTAATAAAGAAGTAACGAATAGCTAAGAAACCATCAGTGTCAAGTGCAGGGTCCACACAACCCCAGCAAAGAACCCTTAGGTGAAACCGGAAATAGACAACAACAGATAATGCTCCTAGAGCTGCAGAACCAACAATGCAAGAATATGCACCGTCGACAATTAATAGTCATAATTAACAAACAATTAGACATCTAAACAGTTACGATAAACTAGGCATCCAACTACAAGGCTCAAGAAGCAGGGTTACTGTAATGCCCATTTTTCTATTCCGGTTTCCCAGGTATTTCCAGTTCAAAATTCGGTTGTTTGATTGGGTCGTTAAAGCTATTTTAACCCTTAGGGGTATTTTGGTCTTTTTACTCCCCGGTCAGGGTTTGTGGATTTTCAGGATTCCAGGGTCATTCCTGCCCTTTATCGAGGCTTGAGTGTTGTTGGTTGCAAGACCCAAGAAGTTTGTGCTAGTTGTTTGGAAGTTTAGAGGTGATTTGGTTATTAGCAAAATTAATGTTAATTAAAGTTCTTCCATTGGGATTTGAACCCTTAACCTAATGGTGATTTGGAAGCTCGATTTAAATGAGTTTTAATAAAGAGAAAAGATTGATTCAGCTGGGACTCGAAGGAGGAAAGCCCTAGGAAGGGACTTTAGGTAAAGCCTAATTAAATTAGGAAAAAGGAAAAGAAATCAAGAAACCCTATTTTTCCTTGCTCTAGCCGAGTTCCTTCACCCCCTTGCCGAATTCACACTATCATTCACTCCCCTTGCCCAACACAATCTCTCCCTCTCTCACCCTTGCCGAATTCTTGCTCCTCCTTACCCATCTCCTTGTCGTTTCATCAAGATCAAGAAGCAAGATCAATAATCATGTAAGTTCCTCTTCTCCTTCTTCTCCTCAAAGCCGAATTGTTTCCCTTTGGTGTTTGGCCATCCCTAACTGAGGAGTTGGTGTTTTCCTTGTGGCCGAGACTCTCTTGGGTGTTTCTTGGGATTGTCGAGCCTTGTTGTCTTCTCGTTAGGGTGCCTAACATCTTCTTGGTCTTCTCCTTGTGTAGCCACGAGCCCTAGTTCAAGAGGCTTGGCCGAGAGGTGTCTTCGCAAGCCGAGTTGGATTTGTTGTCGCCAAAACACACCAAGCAAACAGCCCATTGTTGCCGCACCTTCCCGCAAGCTTTTCTTGGAGCCGAATCTTGTTAAGGTGAGTTTTCTTTCCCTTGGCCGAGAACCTAAGGTGGCTGGTTGGTTGTGCCCTAATCGATTCCTTATGTTTGCAAGCTCCGATCTAAGCCGAAAGAGAGTTTTCGCATCAAGCCCTAGTAGCCGTGAGCAATTGCCAAGCCGAGCACACTCTCGAGGTGAGTTCTCAACCCTAGCCGTGAGCATGTTGGTGTGGTTTGGGAGTGTGTTGTTTGTCTTCCCGACAAGCTAACTTGTGTTCCGTTGTGTTGGAGGTGAAGCCTAGCCGAATCCAGGAGGTTGATGAAGAGGAGGTCGAGATTAAGCCCTAGCACTAGCCTAGCCGAGAGCTTGTGTAGCTCACCGGGTAACTTCCCGGTTCTTGTTTCCTTGAGTTTAGTTTAGAGATAGCTAGTTTAGGTTATTGATGTAACTATGTATGTTTTGCTAGGTTGTGTGTTCTGCAGCTCTAGAAGCGTTATACTTATTTACTGCTTGTTTTCAGGTAAGGATTCCTTACCGTGGTTGTGTGGACCCTGCGATGCTTTCAGTATTGTGCCTTGTATGCTTGGTTGCTGTTATGAGCATGTTAGCTATAGGACAACTTGTGTTTGAATTCTTGCTAGCATGTTTGCTTGTTGTTCATGTTAGTGCCATGCTAGGTTTGTTCTTCCAGCATGCTTTTGATTCCTGCTTAAGTTCGTAGTATCATGCTAGGAATTCTTCTTATTCTGGCATACCCATGTTCCTGTTCGTAATCTGTTAGTTTCATGGTAGGGTTAGACAGGTAATGTTTATTGTCTGATTTTTAGGCTAGTTTGTGTTCCTGTACTTAGGAGACCGTTAGGGGTTACTAGTTTAGGTCTCGCTTGGGTAAGTCTCCGATGGGCACCAATGCGTTGCTAGTGTACGTAAGTCCCCGATGGGCACTACACTGTTGGCATTATGTGTAAGTCCCCGATGGGCATCATAATGTATCTAGGGAGTGTAAGACCCCGATGGGCATCTCCGTGTTCCTAGCTGGAGTAAGACCCCGATGGGCATCCTAGATGTGTAAGACCCCGATGGGCATCATTGTTTTGTGGAGTAAGACCCCGATGGGCATCCTTGTGGAGTAAGACCCCGATGGGCATCCTAGATGTGTAAGACCCCGATGGGCATCATTGTTTTGTGGAGTAAGACCCCGATGGGCATCCTTGTGGAGTAAGACCCCGATGGGCATCCTAGATGTGTAAGACCCCGATGGGCATCATTGATTTGTGGAGTAAGACCCCGATGGGCATCCTTGTGGAGTAAGACCCCGATGGGCATCCTTGTGTGTAACTCCCCGATGGGCATCACTGAGTCTAGCAGGAGTAAGACCCCGATGGGCATCCTTATGTGTAAGACCTCGATGGGCATCATCGCATCCTAGGTTGTGTAAGACCCCGATGGGCATCAAGGTGTAGAACCTAGTGTAGGTTGTGGTAGTAAGTCCTTGAATAGGCAATTTCTAGAATGGCGGTTAGCCTGAGCCAGGTTGTTGCTTCTGAGCTCGTATTTGTTTGCATGTATACTAGGGTGCTAGATGACGGATGTATCGTATTGTACCCCGGTTGGGGATTCTTACTGAGTATGTTTATACTCACCCTTATTTCTATGGTTTTTCCACCGGGTAACTTGGGACAGCACCGGGACGGCTAGCGGGGGAGCTGTTTGATCATGGGGGCTGCCGGCACTCTGTCGTTTATTATTTGCATTATTTATTCAGCATGTAGATGGACAGGAGTCCTAGGGGAACGTTGTTAAAAGATGTTTAAACTTATTTGAGTGTTTTTTTATAAATATTGGCCAGGCTTGTTTTTACTTTGCTGGTTTTGCTTAATGCAAATTGTTGGTTATGTTTTAAGTGTTCCTCGTTCTCAAATATTTTGAAAGGTTTTAAATAAGAGCACTAAACCGCTTGTTGACATATTTAACTTGCATGTTGAGTGAGAACCCAGGTTTAGGACCGTATTTCAGGTCGGGTTCTTACAGTTACCCAACCAAGAAGCACAAAACCTTGGCAAGCAAGGCTGACTCGACGAGCGTGTTTGGAGAGCAATGAAGGCAGGCGAGGCTCATCATTCAGGATGTGCGGTAGCGAGCAGCACGACACGAGACAAATTGTGCAGGCATGAGCAGATGGCTACGGCACGACGAGAGCGACGCTGAGTTGGGCTGCTATGTAGATGCAGCAAGAAGAAGTGGGCAAGGCGAGGCTCGCGGTGCTTCAGGCGTGTCTGCGTGTGTAGACAGGGTGGTAGAGTGGTTGCACTGCGGGCGAGGTGATCCTAAGCGGCTACAATGCGGGCTGGCTGGAGATGCGAGCGTGGAGTAGTGATGGTGCGGGCGAGCAGGCGCTGGTGCCGCAAGGTGGGGCTGAGCGACGGATGGGTTGTGCTGATCGGCGATGGTAATGCTCGGCGAGGTTGTAGTGATGGAAGCGGATTGGTGCGTGTGTGGGGCAGTAATGGGTGATTCACGATGAGGAGAAGGGCTTCGGTGGTGGGGTTTGCGGCAATGAGAGGATGGAGAAGAAGGGATTGCAAACTCTTGGCTCTTGAATGATCGATCAACAAAACACTCCCTTTTTCCTTCTTTAATTCATTTAATTAATTCTATTAATTCCAAAAATCCCATTTTCTCAAGAACCCCAGAGTCCTACAAAACCTAAAAACAACCCTAGTCTCAGTTAAATTGTAAGAACGGTCCTGGAACCCAATAAATTACCAAACTAGCCCTAGGGGTAAAATGACCCAAATTGTAATGGCCCAGGTTTTCGCTCCGGTCTTCCAGGTATGCCCAAGGGGTATTTGGGTAATTTGGTCGGGCCGTCAGGGCCGTTTATGTCTTTTCTAATTGCTAAAATATTGGTTGGATTTATGTAGGTTTGTGAGGCTTTGTGGAAGGGTTTGAGCAAGGTTTGGTGCAAAAAGTAAAAGAAAGGAAAATGTGTTGCAGCTGGGTTTTGAACCCGGGTCTCCAGGGAAGCTGTGGGGATGCGTGCCAGATGAGCTATTGAGAACTCTTGTTGCTCTTTCTGCGTCATATTATGTTTAACCTTGGATCTTGGAGTTTGGTGCATTTGGTTAAATGAAAAAAAAGAAGGAATTAGGTTTTTGGTTCTTCATTCTCCAAATCTCCCCTTTGTCGTCCAAGCTTGTTCCCCCTAGCCCTCTTGCCGATTTTCAACCTCCTTGCATCTCCTTGGTTCGATCATCGTCATTCCGGGTAAGTCTTCTTCCTCTTCATCTTCTCCGGTATGGATTCTTGCTGGCCGAATGTAAGAAAAAGGGGTTGTGTGTGTGTGTTGTGCAGCCAGCCGAGGGAAGCCCAGCAGCCGAGCTCGTCGCATCAGCCAGCTCCATCGACGGCAGCCCCTGTCGCGCCCAGATCGCCCCTGCCGTTCGCCCAAAGCCCGGCCCGGCTCCGTCGTCGGCAGCTCTTGTCACGCCAGATCGCCACGTCGCAAGCCCAGCAGCCGAGCCAGCCCATCGCCCAGATCGCCATCGCAGCAGGTCGCCCAGGTCGCTCGCGAGCCAGACGCCAGATCGCGCCCGCGCGCCTTCGCCCGTGTCAAGCAGCTCGCCCGCGTCCGCCTCGCACGCCCAGCGCCCGCGCGCCCTCGCTAGCTCCGTGTCGCTCGCCCGTGTCTGCATCCCACGCCCAGCGCCGCGCGCCCGTGCCGTGCCCCAGCGCCTGCCCAGCGCGCAGCCTCGTGTGAGTGCTCCCGAGCCGAGCCTGCTATTTTATTATATTTTTAGGGCTATGGTTGTGATTGTTACTATACTTGTAGGTTCTCGATAGCTAGCTCGGAAGTGTTCGCAACTTAGGAATTTGTGTGTAGAAGTCTTCCGACCAAGGTAAGGATTTCTTACCAGGGGTTGTGTGGACCTGCGATGTTCTATGTGATTGATGTTGTATGTTTGTTTGTGATTATCAGCATGTATAGTTTAGGTGCTCTGTTCTGAATTCCTGACTGGCATGACTTCGTATGTTGTTCTTTCATGTTAGTCCATGCTAGGTTGTTCCGTTCTGGCATGCTCATAATCATTCTTGTTCCGTAGTACCATGCTAGGTCTGTTGTATTCTTTTGAGCACGTATTGGATTGTTTGCTAATTGTTAAGGCAGGTTAGAATTCAGGTAGGTAGCATCATCCGGGCCTGATGCATAAAGTATCTTGCATCCATGGCAGGGACGTCGAGACAGTTCTCCGTCCCTGGACCCCGTTAGGGTTTAGCTAACCCGACCGGTAGGCCCTACAATCTCAGGTGAGGGTGGCAGACTGTTAAATGCCCCAACGGTCGGGATGATGACTTGGCATTGCCTCGTCCCCGGTAGTCGGTCGCACGCCTCAACGTGTTCGGCCGTAGCCCTTGATTGCCACTGTTAGGGCAAGGACCGCTTCTGGTGTAAGCCTACCACGACCGGTTCCTTAGCCTCGGTGCGGTGGTTCAGGTGACATAGTTCACGTGTCAGTCTCACACCCGATGTCGGTGACACCGATCCAGAGATTTAGTTAGGCATGGTGGATGGACATGGGCGGCTTGCCACTAGACCCGGCACCCCCCATAGTCTGCAGTAGCACGCGGTGCATGCTTACGCTCATTACAGCGCCGACCGGAGAGCTCCTCGGGTTCTTGAGCTAGTGTACCTTTCATTCGACGAAGAGAGCAGGTGAGGCCGGGATTTGTTTCTCGTATAGGGACGATTTGTGTGGAGGTTTGTTTTAGGACTAAGACCACGAGTTGGCATCCGAGGCCCAAGTGTGGGCTAAGCTATGTGCTCTATTCGTGTTTATATTCACGGCTTGCATACACTCATCTTGATGACCATGTGCATCGTATTGTACCCCGGTTGGGGATTCTTACTGAGTAACTCGTTACTCACCCTTATTTTGTGGTTTCCACAGGTAACCAAGGAGCGAGACAGGATGGCTGAAAGAGGAGCTATGATCATGGGCCCTGCTGTCATCTCTGACCATTTTATTATATCATGACTCTTGACTTTTGTTATTTCCCCTGAATGCATGTAGACGGGCACGGAGCCCTAGGATGTTTTCTTATGTTTTATGGATTCCAGCATAGTTGTACTTGTGGAAGGTTTGAATGGTTTAAATAAATCTCTGATCAGAGTATGCTTTTAGAAATTTATTTATCCTGAAACAGGTGCTTGGAAACAGGGACAGGTTTTAGAGTAAATTGTTTTGATTGTTGAACGTTTCTGTTTTTACTTGGAATCCGAAACCATGTTGCATATTGTCTTTTATTTTGAATACATGCATTGGGGTAAAGGCCCATTTAGAGCCCCTTTTGGGTCGTGGTCTTTCTGATTGGTATCGAGCTCGAGTCATAGATTCTGTGAGACCCGACCTTTTGTTGTAGGTCGTTTTCCCATGATCATCAGCATTCCGACAGTCATCAGGTACGCTTAAGTTTACAGTTTTAGAAAAGGGGTTAAGAATTTACAATACCTTTTATCTAGTGTATGCCTTGTTTAGTGTTGTAGAGCGGGGACGAGCAGGTTCTAACTCGTTATTGGTTTGGGTGTAGATCGCCAGCATGCCAGTTACCCGCGCCGGAAGAGAACGCCCGAGAGGAGGTCGAGGTGTCAGGATCGGATCTGATGTTGCAGGGACATCGTCCCAAGCTGAGACTGATGGCATTCCACCAGTAGCTCCCCCTGTTGCGCCTAGAGGAGGCGTTGAGGCGACTGAGCGCCGTGAGACTACTCCTGGAGCAGAATTTGCTGATTCTATGAGGGCTATGATGGTCAGCCTGTTGAGTGACCAGAGGTCAAGACCCAGGCCTTGTTGGCAGCGCAGCGGGAAGAGTCTCGAGCTCAGATTGAGCAGTTGACCCGCATGTTTCAGCAGGGCGCAGCAGCACCCCCAGCTCCACAGGAGCAAGTAGCCCCAGAGGCAGATGTTGCAGAGGGTGCCGAGGAGTTGGGTAGATGGTTGAAAGACTTCGTGAAGTGGAAGCCTGAGAAGTTTGATGCCACAAGAGATGCTTTAGCGGCAGCCAGATGGATTGCCCATTTGGAGTACACCTTCCTGATTATGGTGTGCCCCGATGTTTAGAGGCCGAGGTGTGCGGCTCATGTGCTAGGAGGCACAGCGAGATGGTGGTGGGAGTCCACCTTGAGTGAGAGACCAGCTGGGTCACCACCTGCTACTTGGGAGTTCTTCAAGTCGGAATTCAAGGTCAAGTACATCAGTATCAGAACCGAGACCAGCGAAGAGTTCTGGCCCGTTTCCAGCCTCGCTAGTAGGGCGGTCCCAGGCAAGTTCCCGCATGTGCCACTTGTGGGAAAGTCCACGCTGGAGCTTGTCAGACTGGACCCAGATTGTGCTTTCGTTGTGGTAGAGAGGGGCACATGGCCCGTTTTTGTGATCAGCCAGCTATGGCGGCTCGGCCAATAGCAGCAGTTAGTGGTCGGGTGTTTGCTACGACCGTCAGAGGCCGAGCGTACGGATGCCGCTGTGGCAGGTACGCTTCTTGTTTTAGATCACTGCGCATTTGTCTTGTTTGATTCTGGTTCTACGCATTCATTTGTATCTGTGTTGTTTGTTGAGCATGCTAAGTTAAGTTTAGAGCCTCTAGGTTTTGAGTTGTCTGTTGCAACTCCTTCGGGAGTTAATATGTTAGCTAGAGATAAGATTAAGGATGGCCGGATCGAGATATCCGGAGAGTTGCTTGTGGCTACGCTCATAGTTACGCCTATGAGCGGTTTTGATGTGATTCTTGGTATGGAGTGGTTAGTTGCTAACCACGCGTTGATTTGATCGCCACCGGAAAGAAGTAGTGTTCAGGGCGCCAGTCGTGACTTTAAGTTTCGTGGAGTCGAGGTGGAGTTTGCCCGCCGATGGTGTCATTGTGAAAGCTCGTCGTTTGCTAGCTCATGGAGCTTGGGGCTATCTAGCCAAGTTGTTATGGGGAGAGCCGCGCCCCTTGTCTCTGATTGATCAGTGCGGTCGTGCAGGAGTTTGTGGACGTGTTTCTGTGGAGTTACTGGGGTTGCCCCGAAGAGAGAGGTTGACTTCACAATTGAGCTCAGCCAGGACCCTCCCTATCTCGAAGGCTCCGTGATCGTATGGCGCCACCGAGTTGAAGGAATCAAGGTTGATTGCAAGAGATGTTAGATCGAGGGTTCATCCGTCCGAGTGTGTCCTCGTGGGGAGCACCGATCTGTTTGTGAAGAAGAAGGATGGTTCGATGCGCTTATGTATTGATTATCGCGAGCTTAATAAGGTGTGATGAAGAATAAGTATCTCATTGCCCCGTATTGATGATTTGTTCGATCGGTTTCGAGGAGCTTCCGTGTTGTCCAAGATAGATCGAGATCCGGTTACCATCGATTGCGGATCGGGGATGCCGACATTCCTAAGACGGCTTTCGTGTCTAGATATGGTCACTATGAGTTTGTGGTCATGTCGTTTGGATTGACTAATGCCCCCAGCGTTTATGGACATGATGGATAGGGTGTTCAAATCATTTTTGGACGGCGCCGTCATCGTGTTCATTGACGATATTCTAATTTATTCGAGGTCTAAGGAAGACCATGCAGAGCATTTGAGGCGAGTATTGGCGGCTTTAAGGAAAACCACTTTATGCGAAGTTTTCCAAGTGTGAGTTTTGGTTGGAGCGGTGGCCTTCCTAGGTCACGTGGTTTCGAGAGATGGTATAGCCGTGGACCCCGCGAAGATTGAGGTCGTGAGTTCGTGGGCCAAGCCGACTTGATTGCCGAGATACGCAGACTTTACGGGTTTGGCGAGTTACTATCGTTGTATCGGGACCTTAAGCGGACCTTTCGGTGGATGGGAATGAAGAGAGATGTGGCGAGTTTGTCGGTAGGTGTCTCACTTGTCGCCAAGTGAAAGCACCAGTGAGAGGCCGGTGGTTTGTTGCGGCCGTGTGAGTGTGCCTCGGTGGAAATGGGAAGAGATCTCCATGGACTTTATTCTTTGGTTTGCCAAGGACTCGAGGAAGTTCTCTCGAGATCGGGTGATAGTCGATCGGTTGACCAAGAGCGCACACTTCATTCCCGATAGAGACACTTATACCGTGGAACAGTGGGCGCGATTGTTTTTGGAGCGAGATCATTCGTTACCATGGTGTACTGTGAGGATTGTGTCGACCGTGATTCGCGGTTCACTTCTCGTTTCGGAGAGCACTCCAGAAAGGTTTAGGCATCGAGTGCGCCAAAGATGACTTTTCACCCTCGAGCGGATGGGCGGACTAAGAGGGTGAACGATTCTCGAGGATATGTTGAGGGCTTGTGTGTTGGACTTCCCGGCGATTGGGACGATATCTGATCGATGGAGTTTGCCTATAACAACAGATTATCGATCGACGATTCGAGATGGCCTCATTCGAGGCTTTGTATGGTAAGCGTTGTCGGTCCCCGTGTTCAGGAAGAGGTTGGAGATAGGCGAGTTTTGGGTCCCGAGTTCGCGCAAATGACTAATGGAGCGAAGGCAAAAGATTAGAGCTCGTATGTTGACAAATTTCAGGGAGAGAGAGAAAAGTTACTGCCGATGTTGGCGTCGAGATTTGGAGTTTGAGGTTGGCCAGCATGTGTTCCTAAAGGTTGCTCCAATGCGTGGTGTTTTGAGGTTTGGTAAGCGAGGGAAGTTGAGTCCCCGTTTTGTTGGTCCGTTTGAGATTCTGGAGAGAATTGGCAGAGTTGCTTATCGGTTAGCCCTACCCCCGTCATTGTCAGCAGTGCACAGTGTATTTCATGTATCGATGTTGAGGCAGTACGTGCCGGACACGTCACACATTGTGGACTTTGAGCCTTTGCAGCTAAATGAGGATTTGAGCTTCGAGGAGAAGCCAGTGGGGATCCTTGCATTCGAGACTAAGACGTTGCGTAATCGCGAGATTCGGTTGGTAAAAGTTCAGTGGAGGAGTCAGAGCTCCGAGGAAGCCACTTGGGAGCGGGAAGACGAGATGAGATTGCATTATCCGAAAGCTATTTCGAGTCTTAAAGACTTTCGAGGACGAAAGTCATAAAAAGGAGGGAATATTGTAACGGCCTAGGTTTTCGCTCCGGTCTTCCAGGTATGCCCAAGGGGTATTTTGGTAATTTGGTCGGGTCGTCAGGGCCGTTTATGTCTTTTCTAATTGCTAAAATATTGGTTGGATTTATGTAGGTTTGTGAGGCTTTGTGGAAGGGTTTGAGCAAGGTTTGGTGCAAAAAGTAAAAGAAAGGAAAATGTGTTGCTTGTTGGGTTTTGAACCGGGTCTCGAGGAAGCTTGTGGGGATGCGTGCCAGATGAGCTATGGAGAGCTCTTGTTGCTCTTTCTGCGTCATATTATGTTTAACCTTGGATCTTGGAGTTTGGTGCATTTGGTTAAATGAAAAAAAAGAAGGAATTAGGTTTTTGGTTCTTCATTCTCCAAATCTCCCTTTGCCAGTCCAAGCTTGTTCCCCTAGCCCTCTTGCCGATTTTCAACCTCCTTGCATCTCCTTGGTTCGATCATCGTCATTAAGGGTAAGTCTTCTTCCTCTTCATCTTTCTCGGTATGGATTCTTCTTTGGCCGAATGTAAGAAAAAGGGTTGTGTGTGTGTGTTGTGCGGCCACCGAGGGAAGCCCAGTGAATCGAGCTCGTCGCATCGGCCCAGCTCCATCGGCGGCGGCCCTGTCGCGCCCAGATCGCCCCCGCTGTTCGCCCGGCCCAGCCCGGCCCGGCTCCGTCGTCGGCGGCTCTTGTCACGCCCAGATCGCGACGTCGCAAGCCAGCAAAGAAGCGAGCCCCATCGCCGGATCGCCATCGCAGCAAGTCGCCCAGTCGCTCGCGAGCGACGCCCGATCGCGCCCGCGCGCGCCGCCGCGTGTCAGCGGCTCGCCGCGTCGCCCGCGCACGCCCAGCGCCGCCGCGCCCTCGCTAAGCTCCGTGTCGCTCGCCGTGTATCGCATCCCACGCCAGTGGCCGCGCGCGCGCGTCGTGCCGTGCCGGGCGCGCTGCCAGCAGCGCAGCCTCGTGTGAGTGCTCCCGAGTCGAGCCTGCTATTTTATTATATTTTTAGGGCTATGGTTGTGATTGTTACTATACTTGTAGGTTCTCGATAGCTAGCTCGGAAGTGTTCGCGGACTTAGGAATTTGTGTGTAGAAGTCTTCCCACCAAGGTAAGGATTTCTTACTGGGGTTGTGTGGACCTGCGATGTTCTATGTGATTGATGTTGTATGTTTGTTTGTGATTATCAGCATGTATAGTTTAGGTGCTCTGTTCTGAATTCCTGACTAGCATGACTTCGTATGTTGTTCTTTCATGTTAGTCCATGCTAGGTTGTTTAAAATCTGGCATGCTCATAATCATTCTTGTTTCAGTAGTACCATGCTAGGTCATTTGTATTCTTTTGAGCACGTATTGGATTGTTTCTTTGATTGTTAAGGAGGTTAGAATTGGTAGGTAGCATCATCAGGGCCCGATGCATAAAGTATCTTGCATCCATGGTAGGGACGTCGAGACAGTTCTCCGTCCCTGGACCCCGTTAGGGTTTAGCTAACCCGACCGGTAGGCCCTACAATCTCTGGTGAGGGTGGCAGACTGTTAAATGCCCCAACGATCGGGATGATGACTTGGCATTGCCTAGTCCGGCGATCGGCACGTCCTCGGCGTGTTCGGCCGTAGCCCTTGATTGCCACTGTTAGGGCAAGGACCGCTTCTGGTGTAAGCCTACCACGACCGGTTCCTTAGCCTCAGTGCGGTGGTTGGTGACATAGTTCACGTGTCCAGTGTCTCACACCCCTATGTCGGTGACACCGATCCGAGAGATTTAGTTAGGCGTGGTGGATGGACATGGGCGGCTTGCCACTAGACCCGGCACCCCATAGTTCTGCGGTAGCACGCGGTGCATGCTTACGCTCATTACAGCGCCGATCGGAGAGCTCCTCGGGATCTTGAGCTAGTGTACCTTTCATTCGGCAGTGAAGCAGTGAGGTCGGGATTTGTTTCTCGCATGCGGGACGATTTGTGTGGAGGTTTGTTTAGGACTAAGACCACGAGTTGGCATCCGAGGCCCAAGTGTGGGCTAAGCTATGTGCTCTATTCGTGTTTATATTCACGGCTTGCATACACTCATCTTGATGACCATGTGCATCGTATTGTAATTCCCGGTTGGGGATTCTTCTTGAGTAACTCGTTACTCACCCTTATTTTGTGGTTTCCACGGGTAACCAAGGAGCGAGGCAGGATGGGTGAAGGAGGAGCTATGATCATGGGCCCCTGCTTGTCATCTCGACCATTTTATTATATCATGACTCTTGACTTTTGTTATTTCCCTGAATGCATGTAGGCGGGCACGGAGCCCTAGGATGTTTTCTTATGTTTTATGGATTCCAAAGATAGTTGTACTTGTGGAAGGTTTGAATGGTTTAAATAAATCTCGATTAGAGTATGCTTTTAGAAATGTATTTATCTCAAAGCAGTGCTTGGAAACAGAGGACAGTTTTAGAGTAAATTGTTTTGATTGTTGAACGTTTCTGTTTTTACTTGGAATCCGAAACCATGTTGCATATTGTCTTTTATTTTGAATACATGCATTGGGGTAAAGGCCCATTTAGAGCCCCTTTTGGGTCGGGTCTTTACACAAATACACCTGAAGACTAGAATTGCCCTAACTGCCCAACGAAACAACCGAATCAAAAGAGAAACATACCTAGAGAACCGGGATGAAAACCTGGGTCGTTACACAACCTCTCTTTTTCAGGATCAAGAGAAACTCTTACAATAATTTGGAAATAAAAGATCAAGATGGACAAACTCTCTCAAAGACTTGATTTTACGAATTTAACTCTCACAAATCAATTCTCAGAATACAATAATTTCTCTCTCAAGAATAAGATAAAAATAAAGAAATTGAAAGCTTTGAGAGAGCAATAATGAAGACTTCTTTATTTTGGAGGATTCAAAAATATGAAATTTGGTGTCTTCATTTGGAGAAGGAGGTGAAGCTTTAAATAGACACAAAGATGAAAAGTTGTCGTTAGAGGCAATACATAATAATATTAAATAATCAAAGTTACAGTTAGACACAATCTATAATAATATTACAATATTCATAGTTAACATTAGAGACAATGTGTAATAATATTATAATATTAAAAAAGTTGCATTAGACAAACACATAAAGTGATATAACATTATACAACTGTTTTTCCCTTTTGAGAAAGTTACCGTTAAACACATCCTCAAATAATAATATAATAATATATACCTTTATTTTTCTTTTCTACTTTCCTTTTAGCTTAATTTTTTAAAACACAAAAAGTCTCATGTGTGAAATACCTAAGGCTCCACATGTCGCTCTTGGATTGGCCAATTTTACTATGTCATCATGTCGGGGTTTACATTCAAACTCGTTTAGGCCCTAACTTTTTCGTTTTAACTTCGATTTAAGTAATTCAAGATGCATTTGAAATTGTTATTTCAAGCTCTACATAATGAATAATTCAAAACACTAAATTTGTTAGTAAATAAATTTCAAGTTTGTTATCATTAAAAGCTAACATTTTCTTCTGCACTTTGCCTCGACACTTCTTCCGACTGTACACTCAGAGAATTTAAGTCACACTAGCAAGAGCTTTAAAGAACTAGAATTTACTTGATCATAGATAAAGTGGTAATCGAGCTCAATATACTTTGTCCTTTCATGAAAAATAGGATGCACAACCGAGTGAATAGCGGCAATTTATTGGGGTCTACAACTGTGATTATGGCTTGGCTACCATGAATTCTATTATGTACCTTTTATCTACATTTCTAACAAATTCTTTTAGGAAACATTTTTTTCATGGAGTTGGGAGTGATTGTAATGACCCAGTTTTCTATTTTGTTTCCCCAAGTATGCTCGGTTGTATATTCGGTTGTTCGGTTGGGCCGTTAGGACATTTTGAGCCTTTAGAGGCATTTTTGTAATTTTTCTTTCAGGGTCGATTTTGTGTTTAATCAGGGTTTCAGGGTTGTTTCCGTTATTTGCTAAGTTCGGATTACTCCTACGGTTTCAGGTTTCCAAGGCTAGAGTTGTATTTTGAGAAGCTTGGAGGTCATTTGGTTAAAAGAGAAAAAGAGAGGAAAAATATGGATTAAAGTTGCCTTCACTAAGACTCGAAGGCTGGATGATTAGGGCTTTGGAGGTTTTTAATTTAAAAGAGAAAAAGAGGGAAACGTTGCCTTGGCTGGGACTTGAAGGCCGGTTGACTTTGACAAGTGGCATTGAAGGATTCATTTATCGATTAAGGAAAATAGAAAAAGAGTTTTGCAATGGATTTCTCCCAGGGCTTTGCGATTTTTTTTTCTTCCTTCTCCTAGCTGCAAACTTCACGGGTTCTCCCCTTACTTTTGGCGATTCCTCTTCTCCCATCTCCTCCTACCGATCCATCATCTTCCCCATTCTCCATTGCGATTTCTTCTTCTCTTGTTATTGCCGAGAAATAGCCCCTCCATGCCAAGTTTTTGTGTCGCCGCATTTAGCCCTAGCCGAGAACAAAAGTTCCTTGGTCGTTCAGCCCACGCCGCAAGCAGCCCTCTCGCATCACCAAGCACATACACCAAGCCTAGCCGAGAGCAACAACCCCTTGACTGTCGCACGCACCAACAGCCCCTTCTAGCCGCACGCACACCCACCACCAGCCCTTGCCGAGACGTCGCACGCCCCCTCGTCGTTGCTGACCTTGCCACACACCATCGCCCAGCCACGAACACAGCCCCTTGGCCGAGACCCTTCTGGCCAAGAGTCGTCAGCCTTCTTTGGTTGGGTAACTTTTCTGAGCCTCGTTGATCTCGTAGTGTAGTCAATTAGTTAGCTGAATTTAATTGTGTGCTTGTTATTATATTTGTTAGGTTCATATTGGTACTATTGTAATGGCCCAGATTTCTGTTCTGGTTCCCTAGGTATGTTCGGTTAATATTTTGGTTGTTCGGTTGGGCCATTAGGGCTATTTTAGTCTTTCGTTGAGCTCGGAGATTTTATTCAGTTTCAGGTTCTTGGAATTGGAGTCTATTCTTGGGTTTTAGTGGCTTGGATTGAAAAAGGTAAATTTAAAAGAAAAGTGTTCGAGCCAGGACTTGAACCCACGTGGCTAGAAGTTGGAGTTGGTTGTTATTTAAATTAAGAATTAATTAGTATTGCTGCTAGGACTCGAACCAGTGACCAGCCAGACTTTGGAGGCTTGTTTTAAAAAGAAGAAATAGGAAGTTAAAAGTGCGTTTGTTGGGATTCGAACCTATGACCTGCTAGGCTTTTGGAAGCTTGTGTTGGAAAGGAAAATTAAGATTTTAAATGATGTTGTTGCTAGGATTCGATCCTGTGACCAGCTAGCCCTTGAGTTTGCTTTGGAAAATAAATAAAAGAGAAGTAATTGTGTTGCAGCTGGGGCTCGAAGGGGAGATGGCCAGGGGATGGAATCGACAAAATCAAGAAAGAAATCGTATTTTTCTTTCCTTTCCGTAGCCGCACCTTCAAGAGAGAGAAGCTTCTGTTCTTGCGATTCCTCCTCCATTCTTGTCGAATTCATCATCCTTTTCATCCCTTCCAATCGATCCTTGCCTATCCATTGCAGAATTTCCTTCCCTTGGTTGGCCGAGAGCTCCCTTTGCTGAAGATGGTTGCAGCCGAGATTTGTGAGGTAATTTCTAACCCTAGCCGAATCCTATCCTTACTGGTTGGTTGTTCCTAACCGAGACTTTTTTTGCTCTGCATGTCGTCACCCAGCCAACACGCTCACTCAGCCTCACCGTTGTCATCCGCATCGCCATCGCAAGCCACTCGCACGTCACAAGCCCTGTAACAGCAAGCACAGCCGCTTCGCCAGCAACCTTCGCTGGCCCCTTCGCAACGAACGCAGTCGCAGCATCGGGAGCATGCATGCATCTACCTCAGACTACAATGCCTAACCCCGCCCGATCGCCTTCATGATAGCGTGCCCAGCAGCAGCCGAGCCTCGCAGCTTCTTGCTGTAAGGACCCGACACTAAACAACCCTAAATGGCCCTTACTCAACATGTAAATTCAGTGAAAATCATTCAAAGGGCTGGAAAAGAACATCTTTATTAAAAGTACTGGAAACATAAAATGCATTTGAAAATGATTCAAGGGAAAACAATAAACAATCTCTGGCCAGAGTTTACAAAACATTACATATGACAGTGACATAAATCCAAGTTCTACAAAACAAGTTCCAAAACTCTTTCAATATGCATTATAAAAGACTCAGACTATGCAGCGGCCTTCCCATGATCCATCAGCTCCCTCCTCTAGCCACCTCGATGCTGGGACAAGTTACCTGGTGGAGAAAACCACAGAAAGGATCCGAACAACACTCCTAGCAATGACGAAAAGAAACTGCGCGGCTTCGCTAGCACCGCTCTTACTCAGCACCAGCAGAACTCCAACCATCGAACAACAAGGAGTCCCTCTAACCAGGTCAAGGTCCAACTAGCAAAACTTGCTTAAGCAACAACCTGGCTACGAGCACGGTATCCTTACAACCAAAGTTAGGGCACTTGAGAAGAACTAAAGCCCTAACACCTCAAGGACTGAGCACTTGTTTCTCAACACGAACCTCTCGTGGTTCCCGAGACTTACACCACAAAACGAGCTACACAAAAGTACATCGGCGTGTACAGCTCCCTCTTGTTTCCTTAACATCCATGTCCATCTAGACAACTCACACAAGGGCAACTTCTGCCTTTTAGTAGAGCCACAACTATTAGAAGAGCAACAAGATTTCAAAGCCACACAAGGTCAACTCGCAACGAGAAGCAACATTGACCAACTTACTCTACAAGAGAATAACCGCACAAAGCTAACATACCTCATACCAATGTGTCCCCTAGATGTGCTCCGCTCAAACCAACCAACTCATGGCTCCACTGCCAGAACAATCTCGCATCATCGATGTTAACTCTACTCAAACTAAGGAAACTCAAGGGCAATCGAATCACACTACCATCAAACCGGCTCACAGGCCCACAACATAGGCGCGAGAACTCGGACGCGCTAGCCCTTAACAACCTACAGCATCCTTCGTACCCAACTCTCGGTGACCCTGAAAAGCTCACGCTTTCCCTCGCACGACATCACACTTGTAGTTCTCCGACTACCACCGAGCTTGATCTCTTATGCAACCTCAGGAAACTGTTACAAAATTAGTGGGGATGCTGAACTCCGGGTGGGTCATAGAACCACCTGCACGTCTGGTGCAAATTGGCCCGAACCTTGGCCTCCTTGCAATGCTTGGTGCCAACAAGCACTACATCCTTTACAACACAAAGCAAATATTTATGAGCTCTACGTCCCACTAAGGGTAGGGAAGGTCACACTCTAGGTGATGGGAACAAGGGCACTCAAACAAGAATCCCAACACTCGAGCAGTCTAATCTCTGGCATCTCGTCTAATAGACATGCCACGGCCTACTCTTGCATCCCGCTCGATGCTCCACAAATACTCAAGCCAACTCTCGGAAGGCAGCAACTAACTCCACTGCGGGAACATGCTATCAAAAGAGTGCTCTACTCTCCTAGCCAATTGAAATCCACTAGCGAATTAAGTCCTGACAAGCAAACTTCTCACTACACCCTGGCCACGGGGTACTAACAAGACAGGCTGCAGAACAACGACAGGCTTGCAAGTGGTCCAAGATGTCTCTACATCTTCCTCTAAAGCTACTAACTCGGTAATCGTTTCTAGATATCTTGTCAATCAACCATGTGGCTGGTGGAGACTCTGCTGGTCCGCCTCTCACGATGGACTTCCACCACCAAACTGTTGTAACAACAGCTCACGAGCAGCACATCTCGGCCTCTGAACATCAGGTCATCCCAACACTCGGATGAAAAGCTCTACAGGCTTCCACTTGCCAAACTCGGCGGCTCCATCAACGCCAACTAACTCATCAACATAAACATGCTGATCTTGCCCTCCCGAGGAACCTCCAGGGCTACTGGAGCTACTGGGGGTGTCTCCTAAATAAACTTTGACTGCTGGGCTATCTGTGCCCGGAACTCCTCACTGCGCACTACAAACTGCGCATGGGTCTCCACTCTCTGTTAGCTAAAAGACCTGCCATCGACTCTCTCATGGCTGGAGCACACTCTGCTCAAGGAGTCTCACTCTGAGGCATGCTAACCTCTACCCCACTCTCTCGGCAACTCAACTGCCATGGCCAAAAGTGGCCTATGGGTCTAGACAACCCTGGACGTGGTCTCATCATCAACATGCGCAGTCCAACTCCTCGGTTGGAAATACCAAACGTCCTGCTCTTCTAAGTGTAATCAGCATACTGGCGATCCACACAAATAAACAACGAGTCAGAACCTGCTCGTCTCTGCTCTACAACGCTAAACAAGGCATACACTAGGTGTAAAAGTATTGTAAATTCTTAACCCTTTTCTAAAACAGTAAACTTAGGCGTACCTGATGACTGTCGGAGTGCTGATGATCATGGAAAATCGACCTACAACAAAAGGTCAGTCTACAGAATCTATGACTCTGAGCTCTGATACCAATTGTAAAGACCCGACCCGAAAAAGGTCCTAACCTAGGTCTTTACCTCAATGCATGCTTTTAAAACTTAAATATGTTATGCAAGATTGTCACCCAAATTCTAAATAAAATGTAAAACTTGCAACCATTCATTTAACAAACAATTATAAAACATCATGAAACCTGTCCCTGTTTCCAAGCACCTGTTCCAAGCTAAAAACAGTTCAAACATACTCTGATCAGAGATTTTATTTCAAAACATTCAGTTCCAAATCCGTTCAATAAGAGATAGAATCCAGATACAATCCAAAAACATCCTAAGGGCTCCGTGCCCAACTACATGCATTCAGAGATAAAAAAACATAAAGCATAAACTCAGAGTTTGTAAAACAACAGGATTCCATTATCAGCAGCTTCTCCTTCAGCCATCCTGTCTCGCGCCCTGGTTACCTGTGGAAACCACAAAAATAAGGGTGAGTAACGAATTACTCAGTAAGAATCCCCAACCGGGGTACAATACGATACAACTGGTCATCTAGCGGAATGTATGCAAGCTATAAATACAAACACTGAAGACAACACTTTACTTTAATCCATACATAAATACAACGGATGCCATCTTACGGTCTTACTCCGGGAACTACATCAAAACTTGGTACTCTACGAGAAACTAGTCTCGGCCTCGAAACTTTACTACTCATGCCGATACGAAAGGTGCATGAACTCAAGATCCCGAGGAGCTCTCCCATTGGCGCAGTAAGGAGAGCGTCTTGCGCGCACCGCATCTTCTTTGCAAACGAGGGAGATCTTTGGGTCTAAGGCATCTTTGCCCTCGTCCCGAAGACGCATGCCTAAAAGAATATCTGGATCGGTGTCACTAAACATAGTGGTGTGAGACCAGGACACTATGACTATGTCAGCTTGTACCACCGCACCTGAGGCTAAGGAACAGTCCATGGTAGGCTTACACCAGGAACCGGTCCTTGCCCTATCAGGTGGTAATCAAGGGCTACTGCCAACATGCTGAGGTCGTGTCGACTGCCGGGGACAAGGCAATGCCTCGTCATTCCCCCGACCGTTGGGGCATTTAACAGTCTGCCACCCTCACCCAAGATTACAACTGGGCTCCCATTAGGGTTAGCTAAGCCCTAACGACGGATCAAGGACAGAGTACTGCCTCGCACGTCCCTGGCACGGATGCAAGTTACGTTATGCATCCTAGCCTGGATGATGCTACCCATCAAAACACTATGCTATAAACAGCTAACAACAATCATACTAACACGTGCTCAGCAGAATCAACGAAGCTAGCATGGTACTACGAAACAAGAACAGAATACGAACATGCCAGAACAGAACAACCTAGCATGGAACTAACATGAGAATAAATACGAGAAATCATGCCAGTCGGAATTCAGAGCAAAGCACCTAATAACTAAACATGCTGGTAATCATAAGCAAACATACAAACAACAATCACAGAAATATCGCAGGGCCCACACAACTCCGGTAAGAAATCCTTACCTGAAAAACAAGTAGAAACATACAGCAATAATTAATTGCTCGTTGAGCTGCAGGTTACCAACCTAGCTACTAGCAACCTATCACATAAACCAAACATGAATTTACTAGCAGAACTAGCTAAACATGACTAAACAACTATATCGAGCTAAGGACAGAGTTCACCGAAACCCGAACAGGTGCTCGGGACAACCTCTTGGCCAGACAGGGCTCTTGGCAAGGCTAAGCAAACACCACTCCTAGCAAGGCTAAGCAAACACCACTCCTAGCAAGGCAGCTCTCGGCTAGACAATCAGCGAACACAAACAAAACCGCACGAATTAATCCAAGCGACGAATCAAAATTATGTAAACAGCCTACGGAAAGGACTAACCCAAATCGAAGCTCAACTCGGCAACAAGGACCCTCGGCAGGTCAAGGCAGCGACACGGCAGGGCTGAGCGCAGACGGAGCGGCAGGGCGAGCGAGGTCGTGCGCGTGTGAGGACGAACGGTTGCGATCGCATGCGGAGGGTTGTGGCACTGGATCGGAAAGGACACTCGCAGCTGAGCGTGCGAGTGCGAGCGGGGAACGACGTTGCGTTGGGGCTCGGATGCGGCTGGGTGTGTGTCCGACTCAACGTGGGCGAGACGAAGCTGCTCGCGGCTGCGAACGATGCGGCGATGAGGGCGTCCGGGCTGCGAGCGACGCAGATGACAAAGTGTGAGGTTGAGCGAGCGATTTCGCTAAGGTGACGACATGCACGGCCAAAAGGAGTCTCGATTAGGAAAAGCAACCAACAAGGAAAAGATTTGGTTAGGGTTAGAAATTTACCTCTCAGATCTCAGCAACAAGCTTCTGCGATTGAAGCCAACGGGAATTCGGCTAGGGTCCAATCTCGGCGATGATGATGGAGAGAGGAAAACAAATGAATGAAAGAAAATTGGGGAAGAGGCAGAGAGAAATCGCCTGGCAGAAGAGAAAAACGCAAAAGCCTTCTGAAGAAATCGAACCCCTCTGTCTCTTCCCGTAACCCAATTGCAAAAGCACTCCCCCTCTGGCCACGTGTCCCATGGGTTTAACGATTCCTACCCTGGCCATCTCCCCTTCGAGTCCCAGCTCCAACGTATTTATCTTCCTAATTAAACCCTTTTAAAACAAGCCTCCAACCAACAAGGGACGAGCAAATTAACAAACGAACAAGGTCATAACCTACTCACGTGGCTCAATTGGTAGTGCTTCCTTCTTCAATCCAAGCCACCAAAAGCCTAATAGGTCACAAGTTCGAAACCCAACAGACGCACAAACAAAACTTATTTTATCTTTTAAACCGAAAGTCCTCCAAACTACTCCAAATGCATTCCAACCCTGAAAACCTAAAACCAAGGAACAACCAATCTTAATGAATGACAGAAACAGCTCACAGACTCTGGTTAAATGCCAAACCGGCCCTGAGGGCAAAATGACCAAAATGCCCCTAAGGGCCAAAACTGCCCTAACGGCCCAACCGAATACTGAAAATAATAACCGAACATTCCTGAGGACCGAAATAGAAATCTGGGTCGTTACAGCAAGGCTCCCTAAAGCACCTAAGAGGTCTCGGCCAATCAAGCACAAACAAGGAGCAATTCAGCTAGGGTTTGGATTTGCACAAGGAAGAGAAAGGCAAGTTAGATCTAACCAAACCACAAGTCAAACACACAAAAAAACACAATCAATCTTACCTTGAAGCTCTCGGCAATGGAGGTTGGAGAAAGAAGATGAGTCCGGATTTCCAACAAGCAAGAGCAAAAGCAAAACTAGCACATCCCAAGGCAAGGAGCTTCTCGGATCTACAAGGAGGAGAAGAAAAATACAACTCCTCTTGGTTATAGCATATCTTAGCCATGGCAAGAAGAATAGAAAAGTTGGATTTGAAAAATGCTTACCTTGAAACAATGGAGAAGGGGAGTAGTTTGATCCAAGAAGAAACTTGAAAGCAAGGGCAAAGGAGCTTGGAACTTTGAGAGCTATGGAGGAATTGAGAGGATTTGGCCAAGAATTAGGAGAGAGGGAGAAGGTAGAATTCGGCCAAGGAGGAGATGGAGAGAAAGAGATGGAACCCTAGGTTAATTTATCCTATTTTCAATTAATTAAAATCTCCCAAAAATCCCCCCTTTGAGCCCCACCAAAAGCATTTTTTTAAAACAATTTATTTTCCTCTACACAAGCCTCAAATTTCGACAACCACACACCAAGGATCAAATCCTAGCTCAAACACAATTTATTTTAATTTTCTCCTTTTACATGGGAGACCACAAAACTTTCCTAAAATGAAACTCTTGCCCTGGAAATCAAAATCGGAGGAAAACTGAAGTCCGAAACCAACACAGACATTCCTGAAACCCTGAATAACTAAGAGAACAACCTGGAGGGCAAAATGACCACAATACCCCTCGAAGCACAAAAAGGCCCTAACAGCCCAACAACTCACTAGAGGACAACCTATCAGGCCTGGAGAACCGAAAGGAAAACTTGGGCTGTTACACTTACTCGCACCCTCACCGCAACAGACGCATCGAGGACAGCTCTGTTTGCTCACTCGCATGCCCAGCTGCGAGGGCCTTCGCCTATCTCCTTCACCAGCAGCGCTGCCAGCCCTGTTTGCCCATTGCCTTGCTACCGAGGCCTCCCGCCAACTTCGTCACCCAGCCTGCTCTCCGTCCTTGCCTCACACCAGCACGCACGTCTGCTAGTAACCGTGTCAATCCTGCCGAGCCAAGCTACCGAAAGCTCCTTGTGGAGTTGGAGCTTTCAGTTTAGGTAAGCCCATTCCCAAGGCTGTTTGTTGTTGATATTGATTCGTTGCTTGGACTAATTCGTGTGGTGTTGCTTGTGTTGTTGTTGCCTAGCTGAGAGATCACCTTGCCAGGATTGGTGTTGCTTAGCCCTTGTCGAGAGCCCTGTTTGGCCGAGAGGTTGTCCCAAGCACCTGTTTGGGATTTGGTAAACTCTATCCCTAGCTCAGTTTAGCTGTTCAATTTATTTAGTAGTTCGGTTAATAATAGTGTGTTCGGTTATGTGATAGGTTACGTGTAGCTAGGCTTGGTTTCTGTAGCTCAAGGAGCAACTTGTTATGATTATCTATTTGCTTTCAGGTAAGGATTCCTTACCGAGGGTTGTGTGGGCCATGCGTTCATCTTGACTGTTGTTTATTATATATATGATTGTTATGAGCATGTTAGTGGATAGGTTGTTTGTTTGTGATTGAGCATGTATGATTACTTTCTTGTCCTGTTTTGCTAGCATGTATTATATTCCTGTGACATGTTAGTACCATGCTAGGTTGTTCTCTGGCATGCATTCTTTTGTATCTATTGAGCATGTTTGGCCTGATAAGGCACGGGGCGGGACTCTTAAGTAGACTTCTTAGGGTTTGTCTTCATCCAGAGGCTGAGAGTGGACATAACGTAATTTGTCCCCACAGGTCGGGTTCGCGAGTTGCACCACGTATGATGCTTCTGCCCCGGTAGTCGATATGGACTAGCTCTCATATCGGTACAAGCCTAGTTTGTAGCCTGCTAGAGCGGAACCCAGTAGACGGTGTAAGCCTACCGTGGCCGGTTCTTAGTTTCAGTTGTGCGGTGGTCTTATGCTGCTTACAGTCGAGTGTCGAGGACCTCGCACTACTATTCGTTCAGTGACACTGCTCTGAGTCGTAGGCATGCGTACCTGGACGGGTGTAGCTCGTTTAGGTCCCACGTCCCTACACGGTTTGCAACAGCATACGGTGTGCGCGCACGGGCATGTAAAGACCCTACCCGAATAGGGTCCTAAACCTAGGTCTTAAACCTCTTATGCATGTAAATAGACTCGGAAACATGAATGTGGAATTATAAAAAATAACCTTAAAACAATCAGTGAAATTCAGTTATTTGGACCTGTCCCTGTTTCCAAGCACCTGTCAAAACATTTATCAAATCCAACCCTGGCCAGAGTTTCTTTTATTTGCAAGTTCAAACACCTAGAACAAATCCAACAAAACAAAACAAAACAAATACTTTAATATCCAAAAGTACATCGAAATCCACCTAAGGGCTCCGTGCCCTGACTATATGCATAAAGAGTTAAAGAGAAGACGAAACAAGACTCAGAGTCACACTGTCCATGATCATCCAGCAGCTTCCTCCTAGCCATCCAGTCTCGGTCCCAAGTTACCTGGTGGAAAACCACAGAAAAGTAAGGGTGAGCAACGAGTCGCTCAGTAAGAATCCCCAACTGGGGTACAATATGAAAACAAATCATCCAGCACACAGATACATGCAACCAATCACGAGCATAGAGAAATCAACTTAGGTTAGGCTAACCACCACCCCTAGAACTTGCCTAACAAAGACTTACCGATCTGCCCTTCGGGACTTACGACTACAACCTACATTCAGTTTCACACATGGATGCCCATCGGGGTCTTATACCAGCTAGAACACGTGGATGCCCATCGGGGTCTTATACCAGCTAGAACACGTGGATGCCCATCGGGGTCTTCCACCAGCTCAACTCAAGGATGCCCATCGGGGTCTTACTTCTGCAGGATGCCCATGGGGGTCTTATACCTGATGACGCCCATCGGTGTCTTACTCAATTTAGGGGGCGATGATTCCCTACGGGGTCTTACTCAATCAGAACTCAAGGTTGCCCATCGGGGTCTTACACCTGCTTAAGCTCAATGATGCCCATCGGGGTCTTACACCTATTCAATCACACAGAAGCCCATCGGGGTCTTATACCTGTTTAAGCACAAGGATGCCCATCGGGGACTTACTTCTGCTAGGATCACAAAGCTTCCCTACAGGGTCTTACGCTCCCTAGATGCACTATGATGCCCATCGGGGACTTGCACATACTGCAACAGTGTGATGCCCATCGGGGACGTACACACACTGGCTACGCATTGGTGCCCATCGGGGTCTTACCCATTCGAGACCTAAACTAGTAACTCCTAACAGTCTCCTAGGTACAGTAATACAAGCTAACAGATTGACCAGGAAATATTCAATAGCAACACAATCCTAGCATGGCTCTACAGAAAATGAACAGGAAATAGGGATATGCCAGAGTAAGAAAATCCATAGCATGGAGCTAACATGAACAAAACAACAGACATGCCAGCAAGTCAGAAACAAGAATCCTATCCACTAGAATGCTCATAAACAATCACAAGATATCAATGTGCTATTAAAGTAATCGTAGGGTCCACACAACCTTGGTAAGAAATTGTTACCTGGAAACAAGTAGAAAACAATCACACAAACTAAGAGCTCATCGAGCTGCAGGCTACCAACAAGGCACAACACACCCAAATCGAGAACCGAACAGCAACCAGGGGGCAACTCCACAGCCTCAGAGGTTCGCTCAGGCGAAGCGTTTCCTGGCGAAGAGGTGTTGCTGCGCGGGTTGGAGAAGTGGCTGCACACTGCGAAAGGGCACACTACTGCGGTGAAGCGGCGCGGACGTGCGGCTGCTGTGCGATGAGGCTGGGCGCGGGCACGAATAAGCAGCAGGGGCGCGGGCGAGCTGGGCTACGATCACCTCGCGAAGGGCTAGGCGAGGCTGCATGCGACTAGGGCCTGGCGACGGCTCGTTCGCTGGGGCGACAGCGTGAGGAAAATGAAGCAAGGCTTGGTGCGGACGAACGGGCGGCAGGGCGCTGGTGCAAAAGCAAGCGGATGCCATCGCTGCAGCTTCACTGAGGTGAACGGTCGAGGTTCTTGCGAAATTGTTTCTTTGGCGTGCGTGCCGCAAAGAGGCTCGCCATTGAGTTCGCTCTGGCGAAGATGGTCTGTCGCTGGGCAAACGCGCTGAGCGGAAACACACACATAACACACTTGATTCTTGGCTCGGCTTGGGGATAGGCACACACACACAACCACTGATTAGGGCTTGGCTGAACACAACAAAGGGAAGGATTCGGCTAGAGTAGAAGAAGAAGAAGACTCTCCACATGATTTTTTTATCTTGGCTTCTTGGAGAAATCGGCAAGAAGAAGATGAGAAGGGTGAAGGAATTAATGCGGCAAGGAGAGGGAGAATGAGAATAATTTAACGATTCCTTATCCTTTTCCTAAATAGGTTTTACGATTCCAACTCCTGGGCTTTCCCCCTTCGAGTTCCAGTTGCAGCAACAATTTCCCTTGATTTAAACTCATTTAATCCAAGCCTCCAAACCCTTTTAGGCCAAGGGTTCGAATCTCACAAGCATCACCTTTTATTTTTCTCTTTTTAAAACTCCTTTAAACCAAGCTCCCAACTCCAAAACGCCAAGGTTCGAGCCTTGGCAAGCGCACTTTTATTTTTTCCTACTTAACAAAACACTTGAGCCAAAAGCTTCTCAAATCCACCCAGGTTCGAATCCCAACAGATGCTCTTTAAAATCTTTAATATATAATTAACCAAACTACCTCCAACCTTCCTATCAACCAACACAACTCTTGGGACTTGCAACCAACCATCAATCAAGCCTCGACAAAAGACAGGAATAGCCCTGAAATCCTGATCATCCACAAAACCGATCCCGAGGGCAAAATGGCCAAAATGCCCCTAAGGAATAAATAGCTCTAACGGGCCAACGGAACATCCGAATCATGAACTGAAAACACCTGGGAACCCAGCATGGAAAACTGAGTCGTTACAGGGCATTAGGCACCGGGAGGAGAGCTCCACCGGGATAATGCTTACAGTACACCATTTTCTTTTTTAGTCTAGTGCCAGACACCGGGTACTCTCCCGAGTGTCCAAGACCATTTAGGAGAGTTGGTCACCAGTTGATTAGACTTATGAGTCCCAGATGATTGGACATTCGTGTCCCAACTGTTTGGACCTTTGGGTCCCAGATATTGGACATACTTGTCCTAGTTTCAGGATCAGTTGTTGAGCTGATCATTAGGCCGGTGGTAAGAAACCCCGATGATTCAGGAGTCGCTTGGTTGACTCAAGGGTTTGATCTGTGTAGGTAGCGGTTGTATGTATACTAGTATGCTATATGATTGATGTTCGTACTGTACCCCAGTTGGGGATTCTTAATGAGTATGTTTATACTCACCCTTATTTCTGTGGTTTTCCACCAGGTAACTTGGGATAGCCACTGGACGACTAGAGGAGTGGCTGCTCGATCATGGGACTCCGCCGGCAACTCTATTTTTCTTATTTTATTTATTTATTTGTTATCAGCATGCTATACTGTTTGGAACCTGTTAAATCATCGTTGGGTTTTCTGGACTTGTCTTTAAATGCTTGGAATGTTTATGTTTTCAAAGATGTTGAATTTGAAATAAACTCTGGCCAAGGTTGCTTTATGTTTTACAGGTTGAATAAATGCTTTTGAACAGGTTCCAGGTTTTTGACGGATTTATACAGGAACTGTGTGATGTTTGTTTTAAATTCTTTACTATTTTCGTATGCATGCTGAGTAAGAATCCATTTAGTACCATGTTTTAGTTCGGGTTCTTACACTACAGCTCAAGGAGCATAGTTTATCTGTGGTGTTTTCTGTTTGTTTTCCAGGTAAAGGTTCCTTACCAAGGTTGTGTGGACCCTGCGCTTGCCATTGATGGCTTCCCGGCTGTGTGTATCTGTTTGTTAGGCATGTTAGTGGATAGGCCTTACTTGTTTGTTACCTGGTGAACGCATACTAGTGGATAGGTTTTACTTGTTAATGCCTGGTTGATATACATGCTAGTGGATAGGCTCTTGCAGGTTTTCTGATTGATATGGTTGCTAGTGGATAGTTCTTTTCTTGTTTAATGCTTGTTTGTTAAGCATCTTAGTGGATAGGCTCTTGTAGATTATCGGTTGTATGATGTGTTAGTGGATAGGACTGTATGGCTTGCCTGATAGGACTTGGTATGTAGAAGGATGTACCCTGGATTGCACTTCTCTGTTTACTGTGATTGATCGATATGGCTGTTGATGTTCTGTCTTTGTTGTGCAATGTTAATGACGCTGAACTCTGCTAGCTCTAGGGTGATTCATCTTAGTTAGATCTTCTTAGGTTGTCATCATCCAGAGGCTGAGAGTGGACCAACGTATGAGTCCCCACCGGTCGAGCTGTGACGACAGATTCCTTACCCTCGGCAGCCGGGTGTGGAGTATCTACCACACCGGCATAAGCCTAGTCTGTGGCCTGCTAGAGCGGGGTTCTTTCCTTGGTGTAAGCCTGCCTTGGGACAACCTTAGCTTCAGGCATTGTGTGTGAACAGGCTGCCACAATATGGTGCCGAAGGCCTCTCGCCTACTATAGATCAGTGGACACCTTTCTGAGTCATAGGCATGCGCACCTGGACCGGCATAGTTTGTGTAGGCCTACATCTATTCGGTTTGCAGGAGCATGCGGTGTGCGATTATGTGCATTAGATGTCAGGAGGAGAGCTCCCTCGGGCTAGTGTATCAGTACACCTTCCATTCCGTCTAGAGCCCATGTAACAGCCCAAGATTTTCCTTTCGGTTCTCCAGGTTTGTCCGGTTATTCTTCGATTTCAAGTTCTAGGTCAAAGGTTGCAATTTGAGAAGTTTGGAGGCTTTCAGGTTAAAAGAGAAAAATAAGAATAAATGGTGTTGGAGCTAGGATTCGAACCATGGTGGTTTGGAAGTTGGTTTTGAGCCAAATGAAGAGAAATTAAAATGGTTTTTAAAAGTGCTCTTGGTGGGATTTGAAGGTGGGATTTTTAGAGGCATTTTAATATTAAAAAAATAGGAAAAATGCAATAGGGTTTTGTTCTTTTCTCCTTCCCTTCCCCTTGGCCGACCAACCTTCCTCTCTTTTCTTCTTCCTTGGCCGAAAACACACATCCCCATAGCTCTCCATTGCCAAGCTTTCAAGATCTCCTCCATAGCTCATCTTCTCCATCTTGCTCCAAAGTAAGTCTTTGCAAAACTCCTTTTCTTCTTGTCCTTGTCTTGGCCGAGACCTAGCTCTAACCAAGAGAAGTCCTTTTTCCCTTCTCCATTGTAGATCCGAGAACTCCTTGCCTTGGGAAGTGAAGATCTTGCTTGCTCAAACTCATTGGATCTGAAATCACTTGCTCTTCCTCTTATTTGTTGAGACCCGAGACACTCCTCTTCTTCCAACCTCCATTGTCGAGAGCCCTTGGGTAAGTTGTTGGTGTTTTTGCTTTGGTTGGTTGATGGATTGTGTAGATCTAACTTTGTTCTTCATCCTTGTGCAAGACAAGCCCTAGCTGAGCCCCCTTGCTTGTGCATCCATCTTGGCCGAGACCACCTTGCTTCATTGGAGACCTTGCTGAATCCACCTAGGTGAGTTAGGTGAGCTTGTTGTTGTTGTTGGGTTATTGTGTTGCTTTGGCCGAGAGCTTCAATGTGGTTTGAGTGTTTAAGTTGTTTGCTTCCTAGCCGAGATCTAACATGTTGTGTTTGTTGTGTTGCCCTAGCCAAGATCAAGAGGTTCAAGTGTTGTAGTCGAGCCCCTATAGCTTCTTTAGTGCTTGGCCGAAAGCACTAGGTGCAACTAGGGGTAGTCTCTTGATTCCCTTGCTTCTAGTTGTAGCTCATAGTTTAGTGTTTAGCTAGCTAGGTTTAATTGTATGTTGTATGCTTTACTAGGTTGTGAGACACTGCAGCTCAAGGAGCATTTTACTGTTGTTGTTGTCTGCTTGTTCCAGGTAAGGATCTCTTACCAGGGCTGTGTGGACCCTGCGATATGTCTTGATTGCATTCTGTTTATGGGTTATATGTTATGAGCATGTTAGTGGATAGGAGTGCTTCATTGTTTATCTCTGCTAGCATGTTTGCCCATGTTTCTACATGTTAGTGCCATGCTAGGTTTGTCCTTCCAACATGTTCTAAGATTCCTGTTTTAAATTCGTAGTATCATGCTAGGTTGAACTTGAATACGTTTTTAGCATGTTTGAACTACTAGATATTGTTTACTCTGTGATATTAGATAGTTAGTTAGAATCGTCTTCATCCAGAGGCTGAGAGCGAACATAACGTACTTTGTCCCCACAGGTCGAGATCAGTGAGTAGCATAACGTACTTTACTTCTGCCCCCGGCAGCCGGTGTGGATTAGCTCCCACATCGGTATAAGCCTAGTTTGTAGCCTGCTAGAGCGGAGCCCGTCACGAGTGCAAGCCTGCCCGGAGACAGTTCTTAGCTTCAGGTCTGTGGTACAGGCTGCTACAGCTGAGTGTCGAGGACTTCGCACTACTGTAGATCAGTGACACCGTTTTCGTTCTTGTTTTAGGGCCTGACTTCAGGTACTCTCCCGTTGTCTTAGGAATAGCTTTTTCGAGGGTAAGAGACCCTCGAGGACACCTATTCGGGATCAGCTTTTGAGTTGGTCAATTGGCCAAGGGAGAAAGACCCTCGAGGGTGTCTGACATCTATTTGGGATCATCTTTTGAGTTGATCAATTGGCCGAGGGAGAAAGACCCTCGAGGATGTCATTTGGGATTGGTTAGGATAGCTAATCATTAGGTCAGAAGTAGGAAACTTCCGAAGTTCCCGGACTTATCTTGCTAGATCAGCTTGGACATAATGCACTTTGTCCCATCAGCTTGGACATAACGCACTTTGTCCCTTCAGGTTGGACATAACGCACTTGTCCCCTCAATTTGGAATAAGATATGGCAGCTGATCACTAGGCCAGAAGTAGGAAACTTCCAAGGTTCCCAGACTTGTCTTGTTAGCTCCGTGAGCAAAGTTCTGTGCTGGTAACTGTTTGCATATATAATAGGATGTTAGGTGATTCATGTATCGTATTGTACCCCGGTTGGGGGATTCTTACTGAGTTCCTTTGTACTCACCCTTACTTTCCTTTCAGGTAACTTGGACAGCACCTGGATGGCTAGTGGAGGGAGTTGGTTGATCATGGGAGCTGCCGGCGTACTCTGTCTTTTATTGTTATTTGAGTCTTTCTTTCTGTAGTAGCATGCTGGGAAAACTGTTTCTAAGTTTTAAGGAGTTGTTTTAAATTATTAACTTTTGAAATACTGACCAGGATTTATTTATGGAAGTTATGGAATGAATGTTTTCTTCATGTTGTTGAATCAAGTTTTATTTTAAGCTGTTTTCTTTATTATTTTAAATGTTTTTAATTTGTAAGCATGCTAGTAAGAACCGGGTTTAGGACCACTTTTGGCTCCCAAGTGTCCAAGATCGGCATAGTGAGCTGATCATGTTTAGCCGAGAGTTAGAGACTCTCGAGATTCTAGCGGTTATGTTGATAGCCCATTCAGTGATCAGCAGTGGATTCTTAGCCGAGAGTTAGAGACTCTCGAGGTTTGAGCATGCAGTTGATTGTACTTGTTGAGAAACTGCCTATTGCTGTTTGGCTTGCCTGTATGCTAGGATGCTAGATGATGTGACTTGCGTACTGTACCCCGGTTGGGGATTCTTACTGAGTGCTTTTGTACTCACCCTTTCTGTGGTTTTTCCACCAAGTAACTTGGGACATCACTAGGGCGGCTAAGGAAGGAGCTGATGGATCATGGGAGTCCGCCGGCATTACTCTGATTATTTCTATTAGAGTCATTTGTTCAGCATGTTGTAGGAACTGAGTTCCTATCTTTTTTAAAAAAACTATGTTTCGAACTGGTTTTTAATAGATCTCTGGCTAGAGGCTTACTGTTAGGGTTATTGTTTAAAATGCGAAACTATTTCTGGATTGAAATCACAGGTTGTAATTATGGTTTTATTGGTTTAATTTCATGCATGCTGAGTAAGAACTACATTTAAGATTGTTTTATAGTCGGGTTCTTACAGTGATATTCTCACTGGAATAAGAATAAGAATGACGCCCCAATAGGGAATGAAATGGAAAATAGTAAGATTCAAAAGTTGTTTAGTAGTCGTTTATTATTATTTTTTAAAAAAAAATATTCAAATGGTAGGATTTACTCATAATCTCTTTATTATTAATATATACATCATGAAAATTGAGCTAAACTTTTGTTGGCAATAACGATTTAGTTTGTTAAGGATCTTTTGGTAGAATGTGTTATGAGTTGGTTGTAAAAATTAAAAATAGGAGTTGGCGGGAAAGTGATAGGATATTATTAGTTGTTGGAATCTTTGGGAGTGAGCAATAACCCTTGAAAACCATGCAAACATTAGAGGGGTGGATATGCAACATGTTAGTTAGAGAGAGGCAAATATACAATAATATAAGATTTGGAAGTGTCGTTAGGTGCATTTATTTAGAGGCACACTACTGTTGTAATTCTTAATTTCCGGAAAGAAAAAAAAAACCAACTAATCTCTCCACACACTAATGATCCAAAGTGCTGTCTGCAAAAGCAAAAGACTAATAATTCAAATGTAAACCTGGTTATAATAATTTAAACTAAACAGATATGTAAGAGGAATGATTATGTTTGGCAGTATAAAACAAGATGTCTAAGTGATCACAGTACCGATTTTTTATGTCAACCAAATAGAATGAGGTCATATGATTTTTTGGTGAAAATTAGTGGCAATATATGTGCAAGTTCACCTAGATACTTACTGATATATATGTATATATAGACATTAATTTTCACCAAAAAATCATATGACCAATTCGGTAAGTATCTAGGTGAACTTGCATATATATTAACACTAATTTTCACCCAAAAATCATATGACCTCATACTATTTGGTTGGCATAAAAAATCCGTAATGTGACTACTTAGACATCTTGTTTTATATATGTACACGTACTTTTAATTTTTATATTGTGACATAATTTTATAACTTTCAATGTAATTGATAACCATAATAATAATAGAAAAAAGACTCACCAATAGTCAAGAAGGTGTTAAGGAGTTAAGAGGTGATAAGTTCAATCTATGGTATCCACCTGCCTAAAAAATTAATTCTATATAAGGTAAGGCAGTTCTGAAGAGCCGTACGAATATCATTGCCTGCGTGGAGCTGGTAATTATTAAATTATAAATATGGTTATGGTAATGGTAATGGTATTATAGGCGGAAGCAACAAGTAACCGCCCATTCTTCTTGTACGGAAATATGTTTTCTTCGCCGATCTCAATTCTCCCATGTGCACTCAGAATTCCAGGTACATATATATACTAATAAATACTATACTCTTTACTTTAATACCTTTTGGAACTAAACTTACTTTAAAACCTTTTCTTTTTAACATCTGACCACCAGCACACCGCACTTCAAGATGTTCTTGCCTCTTGCCTCTAATTATTTAAACTAATCCTTAAGAGGGGGAAAATTACTGTTTTACAAATACAAAATTAGGTAGCCCCAAATATTATACATCCGCCTGCACTACCACCATTAATTTAACATTATCTTTTCTTTTATATATTACGTTAGACTTAAATAGTAGAGTTTTCTGTATTTAATTATAAAAAATAAAAAAAAATGCTTTGGTTTCAGAATTTGTGTACAAAGACAAGCTAAGTGCCTTTCAATTGGGTATTTCTTGAGTTTTACGAGAAAGTCTCTTGATTTGCATCCTCATGTAGGAGGGTATTTCAAATTTGGGGAATTCTCTATTAGGAGCATGAAAGTCTACCGATTATTATATTTGTTGGGGCCTTTGCACTTTTTTCCTGAATTATTTATAAATTCTAGGAAATTGTTTTAGGTGGCAATTTTTTGGTTGTCTATTTTAATTATAACATTTTTAAAAAAATATTTCTATCTATATTTGAATTTTTTGTTTTTTTTTTTTTCTTGCATATTTCAATTCTATCATTTATCACTTCTTAATTGAAGAATATATGTTGTATGGTAAATTATACTTATTGAAAATTGTCTATAGCACCTATCGAAAATTGTTAAACGATATGTATACTAATTGAAGACTATATATACACTGGATTTTAGGTGGATGTACCTTTCATCTTTTTACTAGGTTTGTCCAATTTTCTATTATACACGAATTTCATCTAAAAATTTGTTATTCATAGAAATTTTTTGATTTTTTTTATCATACCTTAAATACATTGTAACCATTTTTATTTAATGTCTATTTTTAAAATTTAAGTTTTTTTCAAAACAATACTTACAAATTTGTTTTGCTTCTATTTTTATAAACATTTGCAAAGACTATTTTATATTTTCACAAATTTTTTTTTTTTTTTAAATTTTACTATTTAATTTTATAATCATTTGCAAACTTATTTTGCCCGCTTAAAATAATTTTTATGAAAAGATACTTGCTTGATAACTCTCAAGAATTGAGAGTTAAAGTAGTCTAATTAAGATATTTATAAAAGAAATTAAATCAATTTTGTAAGAAAATTTGCCCTTTGTAGACTCAAACCATGCATAAGCGAACATATTGTCAAAAGTCTGTCAATAGCTGAAGCGAACATAAAAGTAGCAAAATAGCACGAATACGAGTAAAAATATGGTTATCTTCAAAAAGAATTGATACTTGTATTCTATTGTAGGTCATCCCAGTTAAGAGGACAGAACAAGGAAGAAGGAACCTTGCGCTTGCATCACAACAGCGAAGCTGAAGCCCGCCAGATTGTAAAAGATGCGAACCTACGTTCGACCTAGCGAAGCCCTGCAAAGCATCAAGCCAAGATCAACGAAAATATCTCCCAAAAAGGAAGCATGGCAACAATCAATGCTCTCAAGCTAATCTCAGCTGTCCATCTTGTCAGCCCTAATACACCCGACAAAACATATTTCAGAGCAGCCTTTTCGCATAGAGAATAGTAGAGCAGCTTTTGGCAAGATCGAATCGCAGAGTAGGAGATAAAGCGAACCTGTCGAGAGTTCTATATAAGGCACAAGTTCCATCAATTTCGAGGAGTCCAATTTCTTAAAACGTTTCTCTCTATTTCCAGTGCTCTGATCACATTTTCGACCAAGCATTCTTCCTTTAGCAGATTTCAGCAGTTGGAGCAGTTTTTTGGGGCTTCGTTGTAGTTGTTTATTGCTTTCTTGTTCTTGAAGTTTTCTTTGTTGCACAAAACTTTGTACCCAGTTCTTTAGCAATTTCAGTGTTCTAGTTTGTTGTTATCTCGTCAGTGTTTGCGAATCCCATTTACAATTGGAGCATGTTTTCCATCTTTTATTTATTCTTAAGCATGTTTTTCGCCAGATTGAGTAACTAAATCTGTTGTCGAAAGGTTAAGAGGAAGTAAGGAAATCGCGTAAGCGAAGGGATTAGTGAAGTAGAAATTTCTACATGCAAACATCATTCAATGTACATCTTGCTTTTAGCCATTTGTATAAACTCTATGCTAAGTCGAGAGATCGGGACAGACCAAACCTGTATGCATAACTTCATAAGCGAACACTTAGAGATAAGAGTCGCTTAGAGCTAACTGTGGTGTAATTGTTGTTGAACTCGAAAGAGTCAGCTAAGGTTCGAGAGAGTCGTTGCCAAAGTTCAAGAGAACTTAAGGGCCCACTTTTAGTTTCTGTCGCTAGTTGCTTCGCCTAAAGCGAAGCCTTGAAAACCTGATCCTTCTAATACTTAATCCAATTGTTAGCATATCGTGTCGCTTTTATTTATTGCACCATACCATTCGCTCTGTTATAATATTGATTACCTTTAACTCTCACATGAAAATAAGTTTAAAAACATCAAAAGTCCATGCGGAGAATGACCTTTACTTGAATTAAAGCTTGCTACAAAGACTGTATATACTTGCTCAACCTTTGGGGAAATACCTTCACACATTTTTCTTGAACTATAGTAAAAATTTCGCCTTGGCAAAATAGCATTTCTCATGAATAATTATTTTTCTAAATTGTATGTTGATATTTCGAACATTACTATACAAATCATGTTCATCGAGGCAAAGTAATTTATAACCATAATAGTAATAGGGAAAAGACTCATCATAAAATAATCTAATAGTCAAGAGGGTATTAAGTTAAGAGGTGATGAGTTCAATCTATGGTATCCACCTGCGTAAAAATTAATTCCATATAAGGTATAAGACAATTCCAATAATATTAAATTATAAATATGGTTATGGTAAAGGTATTATAGGCGGAAGCAACAACATTTTTGAAATTAGCAAAATATTGCATGCGTTGAGCATTTCTAATCTTCAATCCTTACCATACGTAACATTTTAGTTCTTGTAATGAATTTTTAAATTTACATTGTTGGGCTGGATGCAAACAAAACAAAATATCTCATATTGGTTAAATAAAAAGAAAACCATGGATATATAAGTGATGACAACTCATTTTAGATGAAACCAAAAGTAAAACAATGAGTGTATGCTCAAAGTAAACAATATCATACCAATGAAAAAATTCAGGTAGGGTTATAATACTTATCATGCCTAGGTATGATCTAAACTCTCACACTTTTTAAATTGACGTGCCTGTTTAAACAAATGAATGTTTAAATTTATAAATATTTTGGTAACTTTTTATGTGAGGCTAAAGATTAAAATAGAATACTAGATAATTGGAGCTAACATAAAAATATTGAAAATTTTATGAACCAAAATAGAATAAATACTAGGGGTGATTTCGGTTCGGTTTTTGTCGGTTTTGTACCAAACCGACAACCGAACCAATATCTTTGGGTTTTTTTTTGCACCCCTAATAAATACTATTTCTAATCATAGGTTTCATAATTTTGTTATCTACATTAAAACATGTCGATAAATAAGTAATGTTTTCAAAATTGTAAAAACATATTTGACTAAAAAATTCTTTATCATGATAGAGAAATTAAGGGTGGGAAAGCCTAACTTTATTTGAAAATTTTAAAAAAATAAGCTTAACTTTATTTTGAAATCAAGAAAAAAAAACTGAACTTTATTTTGAAATTAAAAAACCAAGCTAACTTAATAAAAGAAATTAAAACCTTTCGAACGAAATGGAAGTGCCAGCAATGAAGAGAAAAATAGTAATACAAACAGGGACAGAAAGTCCAAGTACTAGAGTCCAGCAATTTCTACATCCCAAAAAAAAGTCTTGGTCTAATTTACACCCCAAAAAAAGAGTAAAACTCCCCTACACATGGATGTGTAGGTGAGCTCTACAATTTGATGATGTGGCACAATTGGGTGCCACAAAAAATCATCTTATAAATAAAAAAGATAAAATATAAAGAAATTTTTGTGGCACCAATGGTGCCACATCATCAAATTGTAGAGCTCACCTACACATTCATGTGTAGGAGAGTTTTACTCCCAAAAAAACTCCCGACCTAGAAAATAAAATAATGGTCTCTACAATATTAGACTTTTTTGAGCTAGACTACCGTTTGTCCTCCAAGTTGCATACATCTTTAGCCAAAAGATATGTGCTTTCTTAACCTACCTCGACGGCTCAGGTTGTCGGTGTAGTGAAACCAATCTGATGGTTGTATTTTGTAACATTTCAAATTGAATCCTGCAAAATAATAATAAGAAGAATAATAAGCTTAATATGTAAGTTTCCATGAACTGGACATAATATAGCATACCCTTGAAAAGTAAAGCCAAAGCTATTAAGAGTAAGAAAAAGGTACAACATAAGCTAATGGGGAGAAACACCAAAGGATTTTCAATTTGAGTTTATTATGAGGTGAATATATAAGTCAAGAATACCAGTTTAGTCCCTTGTATATATAACCACCTATTGACTATTGAGATATGTAATTGGTCTCTTCTCTCTAACTCTTTCTTTCTTTGTATTTATCACTTGTTATTTTTGTGAATTTTTCACTACGTCAATGAAATTGTTTTGTTTCTTATAAAAAAAATTGTTTTGTTTCTCATAAAAAAAATATATGAGTCAAAGAAGTGTAATGACGCATTCAATTTATGATAACCACTTACTTATGAATTAATATTTTATAAAATAGGTTTCTTTGAGATCCAAAAGTGATGTGTCTCGTGACGATACTTAAGGTGCGCGCAAACTGGCACAAACAATCACAGATTTTAAAAAAAACACACACACACACACCTCTAAACTATGGTGTTTGTAACATTTATCTTTTTCAACCCCTCATTACTCTACCACACCTGCTGCTCCTAAATTCAATCATCTGCACGTTTTATTCCATAACTTCAACAAAAAAGTAAATCACAGGACTTGTTCAAGAAGCTAGTAGGTAGAATTTTTGTTTCAAAAGTTACGGAATAAGACGTTCACGTGATTGAATTTAGGAGCAAGTGTGGTAGAGGAAGAGAGGTTGAAAAAGATAACTTTCAAGGGTGTTTGTTTACCATATTATATTGAGGAGTTATTTTGAGTAGATAAAAATTCAACTTGTAGTCAAAAACTCGTTTGAATGTAGTTTTTGTGTAGAGGAGCTAGAGTCAAAACTTTATTTGGATGTAGATTTAAAATGAATAATTATTTTGAGTAGTTAAAAAAGTAATGAATAAAAATAAGTGGTTAAAATGAGTTATTTTGATTGATTGGAAATGAATGATTAAAAATGAATTATTTTGATTGATTTGAAATTAATGTTAAAAATTAGTTAGAAATGATTGAATAGTTATAAATGAATTATTAGAAATGAATGGTTATTAATGAGAGTTATTTTTAAAAGTAAAACGAGGGAGGAGTTCGTAAAAACTCGTTCGGAAGTAGGTTTTCAAGGAGGAGTTAGTAAATCCTTCAACTAAATCCTCCTTAAATATGACAAACAAACAGCCCCATAGGTAAATGACAATTTTGCCCATCTAAATTAGGTTTGAGGGAGTTGATTGCAACATCAGTTTGAAACTCTTTAAATAGGCTTTGCTTCTATCCTAGCTGTCATCCATAAAGGGAGGTAATTGATCAAATTGAAAGTTTAGGAAGGTCATTGTTACAAACATCATAGTTTAGGGGTGATATTTGCAATTTTCCCTAAAAACAAAGAGTCAAGAACACTCGTAAAAAATTAATTCGTAAGTAGTGGTAGACATCATAGATTAAACTCATTGCCTCTTATCCTTAGTTCCCTGACATAGACACAGATAGAGTTTTATTTTTTTTGAAAAAAGATAGAGTTGGTTAACCTTCCCACTCTTAGCTGCTGGAAAGCTTACCTGATTAGAATTTGGAATGACCGGACCTATTCAACTTTTGCCACTCCTACACCAGGAACGCTGCTTTCAACTACTGTTTCTCTAACAAACCTGGAATACCAACAACTTTTTTTAGGAAATCTATAAATACCCCAGTAATTTTTACTACTATTACCTCACCAAATTTATTCATACCTTGCTAATTTATCCTTCGATGATTGCAATATGTAAATTGATAGAATAAAAGATAGCGTGAGACCTGTTGCATCACACCAGTCAGGCACACTTCAAAACTAATAATCGGAGAACACCCCATATACATTGATATCTAAAACTTAATTTCTGTCTAATCTTTTTAATTTTGCTTCTGTTTTTTTAAAACGAATAGCTTTGTTTCAATTTTCCATTTCCTAGTTTTGAAAAGCACGTTTGCATACACATATATATGAAACAAAATTCAAGCACCGTGACCATTTCTGGTTATCCATTTTTGAAAGATCTCTTCTAACTTTTTTTCCCTCCAAAGATTCTCTAATTTCCCTGCAGAAACTTCCACCCTCAAACTGCGCTCCAAAATTATTTTTCCACTCTAACCTCTCTCCTTTTTTTTCCTCTTCAATATTTATAAATATTAATACGAGTCCCCCCTCAAAAACAAGCTCAACTTTTCTCAACGTGGAATATCTTTTTGAAACTCTTATGCTTTCACTCTGACATGTTCTAACTCCTATCCTTGTTTTTTTTTACTTTACCTAATTTACCTCTCCAATATTCATCCCTCTATAAATTTTCTCTACAACATCTCGCTACCTAAAATCAAACAATCTAAAGTTGGGATACTATTTCATGATGATCAGTAAAGAGAATGTTGGCTTATGTTTGAACCCTTATTAAATTCTATTAATGTTGTTCTTTAGGCCTCAGTTGCTATGTTTTTTTTTCTTGATTGGAGGACCATTAACTCAAGACATGTACGGCTCTCTTTCCAACTCTCTCCTGAAGTTTTTCCTTTTCTTTCTAAAATTTTTCTTTCCATAGATCTTTTTTACTTTTCTTAAATTCATACTTCTAAATTTTTTTTATTTTTTTGGATAGAAAACGAAAACATTTTCATCGATAAGATGAAAGTGTTACAAGGTTTCCTGAGAGCTGTTTTTTACAATACGATAACACGGTAAATACAAAACAACATTAAAGGAAGTTGTATACCCAACTTTCATTCCTAAAAAGAAGGTTGCATATTCGAAGGATTATCTCATCATCAGCTACACATTCAGAAGGCAGAACTCGCATATGGAGGAACCCACAGATCTAACACAGAAGGAAGGGGGAGAAGACACATCCCAATTCGATGTTAGATGATGGAGAGATTGTAGAAGATCCACACATCCCAATTCGATGTTAGATGATGGAGAGAGTGTAGAAGACCCACAGCTTATCTAACTATGAGTTAAATGGTTGTGAGAGGGAAATTTCGTGCGAAGTCAGATGAGGTAGGGCAGATCACAAAAGCGATGGATGGAGAAATCTATCCATCAGCCGATAGGAGGATGATGAAAGAGGAAACTCGTAAGAAAAACCTAATCATCGTCACAAAGAATCTTTCACGATTTCCCGTCCGTCTGATAACGGTCAACGATGCAGCCAACATCGATGTAGAGAAGATTCATCATGATATAACACCAATCATTCCAAGAACCAGGTTCCAATTGTTGCACCCATGACTTTCACCATATGCATGTGCATACAAACTTGGCCAACACCAAAGTTGAGGGGCAACCAATTAAGACAAGCAGAAAATGTGTATAAAAGCACTACCCTGAAAAGAAAAAGAAAAAAAAAAAACAAACTCGAGACCGGACCCAAAACCCAAAAAACTACCTGAAACCTGACCCGAACCGCCCAACAATCCCACCCCCAAATCCTATAATTAAAAAAAATCGGACCGGACTGATTCAAAAAATTAGGGGAAAACCTATACCATCTTCTTCAAACCTCTGCTGCTCGCGATTGGAAGCCCATGGCTAAAAAACGAAAGCCGATGAGGCACGAGCTCCGCCGACGAAGAATCCCCAGCATCGTCTAACAAAAAAGACGCAGGGATTTGTGGAGAGGTAGGCCTTATTAATGGAGTGTTGGTGTGTGATTCATAAGCTTTTCCATGCGAGGGTGAGCAATGGAGGAGGTTTAAGGGTAGCATCATTTCTGGCGGGATGTTCTAGCCAGGTTCCTCCTCTAACGCCGGTGAAGGGCGGTGTCGGAGGGGTAGGGAGAGGTGACTGTTTAGGGTTTTTGTTGAGAGAGTTTTAGAGAGAGAATTTTAAGAGAGATTAGATGAAAACTTAATAGTTTCATACTTCTAAATTTTTCTAACATTTAAAAAAATGTAATGAGTAAGTTTGGGAATTTGATACGTTTTGGGCCTTAGAGTATCATGGAATAATATAAGGGTATGTTAGCAATTACTTGGGGAGTAAGTTAGAAGCTAGGGTTTATAAATAAAGGTTAGGGGAGGAGAAAGGTATCAAATATATTGCAGTCATTTTGGTATAGGGCTTGATAGTGGTTCTTGTAACACAATATTGGGACTCCAAAAAGTCGTAATTTTATTATTGTAACTGTGTCTATATTTATATAAGAGGATAGCTGAAAACCCTAATTACTAGCGGGCCTTTTTTGGGCCTAACATAATAATTACAGAATAATATATATATATATATATATATATATATACACACAATTATATCGCATATAATCTTAACACTCCCTCTCAAGCTGGAGCAAATATGTCAATCATGCCCAGCTTGCTACACCGATAATTTATCCTGGTTCCATGCAGTGCCTTTGTGAAGATATCTCCCAAATGTTCCCCAGTCTTTATGTAGCTCGTTGAGATCACCCCTTGATGTATCTTTTCTCAAATGAAATGACAATCTACCTCAATGTGTTTGGTTCTCTCATGAAATACTGGATTTGATGCTATGTGAATAGATGATTGATTATCACACCATAATCTCGCAAGTATAGCACTTTCTATCCCATTCTCTATCAACAATTGAAGCAACCACACTATCTCACATGCTGCTTGAGCCATAGCTCGGTATTCAAATTTTGCACTTGAATGGAAGACCACATTCTGTTTCTTGGTCTTCCAAGATACCAAATTTCCTCCCACAAATACACAATATCCCGAGGTAGATCTTCTGTTTTCTTTTGATCCTGCCCAATCGACATCAGAATAACATTCCATCCGCATATGTCCATGTCTTCCATACAAGATTCCTTGACCCATAGTTGATTTCAAATAACTTAATATTTGTTCTACTGCCAACCAATGATCCATTGTGGGAGATGACATATATTGATTTACTACACTAACCGAGTATGCTATATCAGGTCTTATAACTGTTAGGTAGTTTAATTTCCCAACCGTTCTTCTGTGTTTCTTAGGATCTTTGAAAGTTTCTCCTTCTTTAACGAGATGTAAGTTTGGAACCATAGGAGTACTTCACACCCAACTTCCTTGCTTTTGATAAAAGATCAATAACATACTTTCGTTGAGACAAAACAATTCCTTTCTTGTTCCTCATCAGTTCGATACCTAAAAAATATTTGAGAGTTCCCAAATCTTTAGTATGAAATTCACTGTGCAGAAAATCTTTCAACGATGTTATACCGGCTATGTCATCTCTAGTGATTATGATATCATCAACGTATACTACCAACACAATAATATTATTCTTAATTTTCCTATAAAATACTGAGTGGTCAGACGAACTCTTCTTCATACCAAATTTTTCAAGGGCTTCACTAAATTTCCCAAACCAGGCTCTCGGACTCTGTTTCAGGCCATATAATGATTTGCGAAGCCGACAAACTTTATCATTCTCCCCCTGAGCAACAAAGCCAGGTGGTTACTCAAGGTACACTTCTTCCTGAAGATCTCCATGAAGGAATGCATTCTTAATATCAAGCTGGTATAATGGCCAATCTAGAGATGTCGCTATTGAGATAAACAATCTGATCGAAGTCATCTTTGCAACCAGAGAAAACGTGTCACCATAGTCTATTCCATACATTTGAGCATAGCCCTTAGCCACCAGACGGGCTTTCAACCGAGCCACAGACCGATCAGAATTGACTTTGATATCAAAGACCCATTTACACCCAATAACGTTCTTGCCTGCAAGACGAGCTACTAGTTCCCAAGTGTCATTAGCATCTAAAGCAGTCATTTCATCAATCATTGTTTGGCGCCGACCCGAATAAGACAATGCTTCATGAATAGTCTTAGGAATAGATAAAGTACCAAGAGAGGTAAGGAGAGAGTAGGTGGAAAGCAATAACTTTTGGTACGAAACACACGAAGAAATTGGATAGGTGCAAGAGCGTTTACCTTTTCGAAGAGCAATGGGTAGTCAAGATCACTATCTGCTTGCGGTTCAGATGACGAAGCATTTTCCAGTATGGGTTATGAGTCAGAGGGTTGTTGTCGTATGCGTCGAGAGTAAACTTGAGTGATCGGAGGACACGGCGACAGAGACTCCGTCTGAGATGAATTAGGAATAGAAGGTGGAACAACTTCATAATAAGCACATTATCCTCCTCTTGACAAGAATTTGATGACCCTGGAGTGAAAGGTACACCTTCAAAGAATTGAACATCGGATGATACAAGATATCTATTGGTACTAGGACAATAACACCGATAACCTTTCTAAACTCGAAATAACCCAGAAAGATACATTTCAACGATTTAGGGTTTAACTTTGTGAGACGTGGGTTAACATCTCGAACAAAACATGTGCAACCAAAGATTTTTTGGGGGATCGGAAACAATTCTTTTGTAGGAAACCAATGTTTTAAAAATCGCTCGAGGCTTACGCCTCAAGGCGAGGCGGGAGTAAAAAGTCTCGAGGCTTACGCCTTGATAGTGAAAAATGAGGCTTACGCCTCTGAGGCTTAAAGGCGTAAGCCTTTTGTTCTTTACATTCTGTGTGAATAATTTAAAGTATCTCACTTAAATGAAGAAGGTGGGCCATCTTTATGACCCACATATTGATAAAAAAAATGTATCAATTAAGTTATTTTAAAGGATAAATACCATTAGTTAATCTAAAAAACAAAAGGCTGTCACTTATATTAATGGATTGAAACCCAAGCCACCACTTATCAAAACAAGATGGAGGTGTCTCCCTTCCTTTGAGTCTTTGACAACATCACCTTTCTTTTCTTATTCACTTCTTTTTCAGTCTTTTTTTTTTACAAAATCAACAAATTTTGTCTTTCCTTTATGGTTTTGTTTTAAAAAAAATTTCTCTTCATTTATTATTATTCTGTTATTCTATTTTACCAATGATGTTCAATTCTTTCTTCTTTATTTTTTTTCCTCATTATTATTATTACTATTAGTTTTCACTTAATTCTTTTTATAATCATTTATGTTTAAAATCAGTTGTTTTCTTTTCTGGTTTTTAATTAATAGAACACCCCATTTATTATGTCTTCTCCATTTTTTTTTGTACTTTTTAAAATTTCTGTTTAATGTATTTTTTGTTTTCTTCTTCTTATTATTATTTTTACACAAATTCTTTTTTTTTTTTTTGTGTACTTTTAAGGGATATTACTATGTTATAACTTATAGAATTTAAAAAAAGTTTATGTTTTATGCTTTAAATATGTATTTTTCAATCTAAAATGAGGCTTATGCCTCATACCGCCTCGAGGCTTACGCCTCGCCTCGAGATGACAAAACTCCTCGAGGCCGCCTTAAGCCTTTTAAAACATTGTAGGAAACAAGACATGAAACGGAGTTTGACCACTGAGTACAGAAGAAGACATTTTATTAATTAGAAAACAAGCTGTAGACACAGCATCTCCCCAAAAATGTTTCAGAACATTCTGTTAAGACCCTAATATCGAAAAGATGATAAACGAAACACAAGAACACTATATTGGTAATAGATAGAGATTACAATACCGTACCCTTAGCCTTTCCAGAAGGCTAAGTCTCCCAATAGCCTTTTGAGAGGGCTACACTCTCCCAACTTGTTAAACAAGACAACAATACCAAAATATTTCCTTCTTACAAAAGACCCTAAAACTTCTATTTATACTAAAAACTCTTAATGAACTAATTACTATTCTGCCCTTATATATATTATACTAATAATCTCATCTCACCCTTGGTACTCTATCATATCCCCCATCCTAAAATATACCTTGTCCTCAAGGTATGGGCAAGGATGAAACCCAACATATCCTAAAAATGTGCAAACTTTATTTCCTTCACACCTCATTTTGAAAAAAAATTTCAGCCCATTACAACCTCATTAATGTAGCCACATTTCTTTCCCATCGACAAAACTGTCAACTTTTCTATTTCCATCAAAAAATCACTTCTCCCATTAATGCTCACACATGAGCTCCCTTTTTTCCCTCCTTTCTTTACCTAAAACCATTTTTTTTCTTTTCTTTCTTTTTTTTTTTCCAGACTTCCCTCTCTTCAAACATTTCTTCTTTCTTTTTCGAGCTTTCTTCTCTATTACTAACTGATGACTCTTCTTCTCCAACCATAAACAATGTCTACTATTTTGCTTCATCTCCGACCACCATTTCTTCACGGCTTCATTTTCAACCGCCCTTATAATCACCCAACATGGTCTCCCTCATTTTCTTCTTCTCTTTCGAACTTTTTTCTTCGGTTGTACATTCCTTTGTCGCCATTTTCTTACCCGACGCTTAAATGTCTCCTCTTCTGTTGCCAACTCTTGTTGGGTGGTATCAAACTTCTCATTTCTTCTTTCATATTTCTCGTTGCTCTTCTTCCAACCCTTTTTGTTTTTGCACACTTTGTTTATGTGCTTCTCTTGGTCTTTGTCTCAGCTGGATACTTGTTGGACAGATTTGTTGCTCATTGTTGTTCTTGTTGGTTTGACTTCTTCTTTTTCTCTATTCAGCTCCTTTATTTCCATCCTTTTCTCCTTCAGTTGGCTACAAACCTCCAACTGCTTTTGCATTTTCTCTAAATGTTCTTGGATCACCTTCACAGCTTGCTTCATTTCTTCCCACCTTTCAATTTATTTGGTCATAGACAGTGTTTTAAAAAGCCCGAAAAGGCGTGCCTCAAGCTCAAAAAAGCCTGAGGCTCAATGTTGGCGCCTCGCCTGTCCAGGCATGCGCATTTTCATAAAGCCCTCAAGCGCGCAAGTCGCACGTCTTGAGGACTTTTTTATTTATTTAAAATCTAAGTCAAACGATAATGTTTTACTCATTTTTCTCTATTTGTTTTTACAATTTCAAATTCAATCAACAATTATTTCAAAGTTTTATTTTTAAAAAAACAATTAAAACCTAATCGTCAACCCTATGGGATGACTATGTAAAAAACTCTATATTGAAAGAGATTAATATATATTTTTTGTGTATGTATACATGTATGCGTCTTTAGTAAAAAGCCCACGCCTTTTGGTGCGCCTTGCGCCTCAGGCTCTAGAGGGCCAATGCGTCTTAGTGCGCCTTGAGCTTTTTAAAACACTGGTCATAGAGGCGTGTATCTCCCACAAGACTTCCTAACGATCCATTGCTTACGGTTGCCCGAGGAAAAAACTTGCTCTAATACCAATTTGTTAAGACCCTAATAATCTTAACAAAGCTCAAGAGAACTAATATCGAAAAGATGATAAACGAACCACAAGAACACTATATTGATAATAGATAGAGATTACAATACCGTACCCTTAGCCTTTCGAGAGGGCTAAGTCTCTCCCATTAGCCTTTCAAGAGGGCTACACTCTCCCAACTTGTTGAACAAGACAACAATACCAAAATATTTCCTTCTTACAAAAGACCATAAGACTCCTACTAAAAACTCTTAAAGGACTAATTACTATTCTACCCTTATATATATTATACTAATAATCTCATCCCACCCTTGGTACTCTATCACATTCATTTGAAAGGACAATGCCCTTGCCGTTTCAAGTAAATGTCGGTTCTTCCATTTAGCCACCCCATTCTACGATGGAGTATCAGCACACGACGATTGATGAAGAATACCATGGTCATGTAAGTAAGATCCGAGAAGAGTAGAGAAATATTCTCCACCATTATCACTGCGTAAGATTTTAATGGAAACTTTGAATTGATTTCGTATTTCAGCATTGAAGGTACAAAAAATGGAAAATAACTCTGAACGATTCTTCATTAAATAAACCCAAGTCAAACGAGAATAGTCATCAACAAAAGTCACTAAATAACGAAATACTGTTTTAGACACTACAGGACTCGGACCCCAAACATCTGAATGAATTAATTCAAAGGGAGCACCAGCTCGTTTCTGAACTCTAGGACTCGAACTAAGACGATGAAATTTACAACTGACAGGTAGGGGTGATTTCGGTTCGGTTTTTGTCGGTTTTGTATCAAACCGACAACCGAACCAATATCTTCGGTTTTCAAAAAATGGATCCGATCCAATGTCCAATAAAGTATAGAACCATTGGTTCGGTTTTTCAATGTCCAAAAATGGATCCGATCCGATCCAATGTCTAATTTTTTTTAATATATCAAAAATAATATTTCTCATATAAAAACAACATTCTCGTAAACAACTATTTTTTTAAAGGTTAAAAGTATTTTTAACTTATTTAAAATTATTTAAGGATATTTTTTACTTGAAATAGGGGTGAATTAAAGAAATATTAATGGAAAGAAGATTACTCTATATGAATTATTGACTATATATATATATCGGTTTGGATCGGTTTTTTAAAATGAAAACCGGAACCGATCCAATATTTTTGGTTTTTTCAAATTACAAACCGATATGTCCAATTTTGAGGTAAAAAACCGATCCGATCCATTGGTTCGGTTCGGTTCAATTTTTTGGTTTTTTGTTGCACCCCTACTGACAGGACTTACAATTTAAAGACGAACACATTACTAAAAGCTGGATAGAGTTTCTTCAAAACTGACAAGGACGGATGAACTAACCGACAATGAACTTCGAACAAAGATTCAGTACTCGAGCATGCGAAAGCATTTTCTTGTTGTTGATCAAGTATATAAAGACCACCTGACTCATATCCTCTACCAATAATCTTGTTCGTCATATGATCCTAAAACAAGCAGTACCCAGGAAAGAAAGAGACAAAACAATTTAGGTCATGAGTAAGTTTACTGATCGAGATCAAGTTAAAAGCAAGATTTGGTAGGCATAATACTAAAGATAAAGATATTGAGGGTTTAACATTTATCTGACCGAACCCCTAAATCGGGAATGATGACCCATCTGCCAAAGTGACAGTCGAGAATGGAGCCAGAGACAATGGATTTGCAAAGAGACTATGGTTACCTGTCATATGAGTTGTAGCCCCAGAGTCGATGACCCATTTCGGAGAGGATGTAAGGAGGCAGCGATTCTTATTACTCGTCTTAGCGAATGTTGCAGTACGAGTGTTTGACGATGATGCTTGTGACACTTGAAGTTTAGCAAACTCATCAGCAGAAGCATGAATTAAGCGTTCCGAGTCATCAGTAGATGCAACATGAGCAGCTTGAAGCCTCTGATTCTGATACTGCAGCCTTCTACAATCCCTTTTCAAATGTCTCGATTTGTGGCAATAATAACACTCAATGGCTCCTCTCGAATCTGGTCTCCTCCTGTCACTGCTAGATTCTTGGCATCGGTCATAATTGACCTGAGGTGCATAAGTACTCGCACCCTTCACGGAACGCGGATCTTCTCCCCCTACAAGCGCACTATTAGAGTGTGAGGCTAACAGATCCGAAGGATGATTCTCAATGCGAAGGAGACGCTGGTAAATATCATCTAAACTTGGAACTTCTGTCCCAAAGAGAATTTGTGATCGTGCCATTTCAAGTTCAAGACCTAACCCTTGGAGGAAACTGATAACACCCATCTTCTCTCTCTGACTCTGTTGAACTTTGATACCAGTATCAAATGGCATAAGACCATTAAGCTCCGCATTGTTCCTCTTGTGTTGCATAATATGCCTTTAAAGACTGTCCCTTTCGATCAGCATGAGAGAATTTGTGACCGTGCCATTTCAAATTCAGGACCTAACCCTTGGAGGAAATTGATAACACCCATCTTCTCTCTCTGACTTTGTTGAACTTTGATACCGGTGTCAAATGGCATAAGAGCATTAAGCTCAGCTCTATTCCTCTTGTGCTGCATATAATATCCCGTTAAAGACTGTCCCTTTCGATCAGCATGAAAGTAGGATGTGCAAACATCATATATTCTCGTCATTTGTTCCTTTCCCTGAATACAAGAACTCCAGAAATGTCATAAGTAATTTGACACTATTACAGTGACTTACCAGATCAACCACCTCGTCTTCGATCGAGTTTTGAATTTGATTATATAATCGTGCATCATCTCGAAGCCTTTTTTTTTATTCATCAGCAGGTACATCATCCTTGATATGATTCTCCATCTTCGCGCTCAGTAGATGAAATCAAATGGTTTTATTCCACTCACGATAGTTTAAGCCATTTAACTTTCGCTTCGTAATTTCCGACGAGTGAGAGCAATAACATTCGTGTGCTTAGATTCAGCCATGAACACGTCTAACACGTTAAATCAATAATCCAACAAATCTGGAAATCAAAAATCAGATCCAAACCAAACAGAACGCAACAAGAAAATACCTGAAAACGACTCCAATCATCAAACTCGAGCTAAACCGATTCCAAATAACAAAAATCACCAACCCGAACTCGAAGAGAATCCCTTTGCGACAAAACCCAGCGAAAGCCACCCTGAAAACAGATCCCACCCGCCTCCGTGAGCGGCGGCGATCAGAAGCTTCAAACGGCGCATGCGGCTTCCACGACGTCCAAACGGCGGCGATTTTCGGACAGAAGGTAGATCGACAACAGCGGCATCGATTGGTGGTGTCGATCGACTCGTGGCGGCAAAGGGCGCCTCTGTGTGCCAGGAGGCTCGGGACTGAGAGCTGAGTTGTCTAAAGCACTAGGAAAGAGAACTTCATTTACTATCGGGATTCCCCTTCCTTTCTGAAAAAAGCGTGAATCTAAAACCAAAAAGCTTAGTAAGAAAGCCTCTAGGCTGATTGACCATTAATTTGAGCTTGACTAAACCGTACTCTCTATTCTTTCTACTTGAGCGACCTTGTTGTAGAGGTGAAGGTACATGGTCTCGACCGTAAAATGAAGGAAATGCTTTCCAGAGTTTACAACGGGAAGGACCAATAGGTAGCTGCGGCACCAAGATCTCACGTAAGCGTCGTTTGCCCATTGCCAATAGGTGAATAAAGAAGTAAAGGAGAGAAAGCAACTCGATAGAGGACTCTATGTTTTCTCAAGCAACTTGAAACAGTTTACGAGGTGTAGAAGGAGCGAATCATAGATTGAAGCTTAAGCAAGCCCCAACAGTGATGAGCTAGGAGAAAGGCTTTATCCACCCGATGGGGAATTCGCTGCTGATAGATCCCGCCCAATGTCCTCCTCATTCCCCCGCCGCCTTCCGACCTGCGGGGGTGAGGGATTTTTTCAATTGATCCTTCGGTGTAGAAGGTGCGGAGTTGCTCGACGGGAGAAGGAGCAAAAAACGAGCAACGTTAGGAGTTACTACTTACGCCAGCACCTGACGAGCTTACCGGTTCCAAAGCTACTTGACTCTCTGAGGTTAAGAAGGAATGAATCTTAAGAGGTTACAAAGGATCAAAACAGAGAGGGGAAGGTTAATAAAAAGGTGAAGTGCATACCCTTTGTTTCGACTCTTTCTCTCTTAAAAAAAATGCAAAAGAAAAAGAATAATATTTTAATTCTATGGACCCCTTGGACCTCCGACCAATGAGGTGATGACGCCTCTGCTTGCTTCCTTCTAGCTGTCAAGGCTGCGTATAAGGAAATGTTGCTTCGGCTGCTTTTGCGGAGGGAGGAAGCGACTGCATCTTAAATAGGTAAAAGTCAAAGCATGACCTAAGCCCGTGAGGTGAGGTCGCGTGTCAAAGCAGCACAAATAGGAACTACATCCAATACCGGGGACCAATGAGCAATATGCCCAAGGGTTGGTCAAGGTACTGTTGCAAGCCAAGTTGTAGAAGCGATCACGAGACAACCCGAGGCAGAGGGAAAATTCCAGATTTAAGCGGATTGAAGTTAAGAAAGGACTCCCTGCAGGCCAACGAAAGATGTCAGTTGTGGACATGACTACTATTTAGCTAGGGGGAACTAACTATCTAAGATAGTGGTCGTCCAAAAGAGGGAATAAAGAGATAGGAATAGGAAAGTTCCGGAGATGATTTCCTATATGTACTCTCTGATTCTCATCGACTTTATAATCGGAGAAAGGGAAGGAGAGAAGGTTGTTGCTTTCCTTTCCACCACCTTGCTTTTTTACGTCCTCTTCTTCATACGGAATTCGAAAAAGACATCGGGACTGTCATCCGATTGTTCAACCAGGAAACCGAAGGTCTTCTCTGCCACTCGCTACCCTGTTCTGGCATGCTTTCCAATTTCTCGCAGAAGTCGTTGCGGGCATCCAGCAGGCAGAAAGCTCGAACCTTATGGACCCGATCCAACAAGCAACGGCCAAGCGTGCTAGCATCTATTGAAAGAAGGAAACTCGTAAGGCTCGCATATTTCACCTTATTTCTTCACCTCGTAAACATACAACTCTTTCAAGACTTCACTCTGTCTCTTTCTTCTTTCTTTATTGGTACCGCAGAACCCTTCGGTTGTTAGAAAGTAGCCTCTCTCTATCTGAAATTTGGAAATGAATTAGACTCACTATAGTAGTCTGTCACGTGTTGGCACTCCGAACCTTATGGACCCGATCCAACAAGCAACGGCCAAGCGCGCTAGCATCTATTGAAAGAAGGAAACTCGTAAGGCTCGCATATTTCACCTTATTTCTTCACCTCGTAAACATACAACTCTTTCAAGACTTCACTCTGTCTCTTTCTTCTTTCTTTATTGGTACCGCAGAACCCTTCGGTTGTTAGAAAGTAGCCTCTCTCTGTCTGAAATTTGGAAATGAATTAGACTCATTATAGTAGTCTGTCACGTGCTGGCACTCAATTAGTCGCGCTGGCACATCACTCGACTCCTCGAAGCAGGAATCATTCTATTTGAATAGGCTCTGACCTTTGTCTCGCTCCGTGGGCTTCTATACTCCTCGGGAGAAGGAGTGTTGGGCCTTATAGGGATGCTGGTGAGCAAGGTTAAAGAAGGGACAAAGTATTAGTTGCTGCTCGAAGCACAAGAGCTAGGGTAAACTCGTCAGCTAGATAGCTATAGTACAGAGTTTCGAAGGTAAACAGGAATTAACAGCAGGCGCAATAGAAAGTTGGAGGTTGATATCGGACAGGAAGAGAGAGATGATATTTCATGTGGAGCTATGGCTACTCTGTTTCCCTGCACCAAGAACCCGACCATGAAGAATGTTTCCGGGCAAATGACGTTGGGCGTTGCTGCGATTATTCGGAAGGACAAAGCGGCTCAACCAGAGAGCCAAGAATGGAAAGCTAAAGGTAAACGCTTACGCCCCTCGACTTGTGCTGGTATTAGGCTACTAAAGCTGATCCAGTACAGTAGGTAGCAGGCGTTTTCATTTTGGCTCCCAAGCGAGAATGATCTAACAACAACAAGAATCGAATCACGCTCTGTAGGATTTGAACCTACGTTCAATGGGCTGGTGCATGTTGGTGTCAGTCCACGGCAGGAAGTAGGTTGGGTAACCCTAGATATTGGTACCGCTTTCCTCCCGCGATTGTTTTCTTTGGGTGAGTTCCGCACGTAACATAGTGGTGTAGTCTCAGCACGAGCCCCTCCTCAGGGGAATTCCTCCTTTTGCTCCTCAGCGTAGGGGTATTAGCAGCCGTTTCAGATATCTTCATTTTGAATTAGATCCAGTTGAGGCAAGTCAAGCGAGAAAGCAAGTGGATCAGACAAAGACTATAGGCTAATCACCAAACTGCTCTTCAATAGGTTAATCGTCAGAGGCTTTGCTGCTTGACCTTGTTTACTCCGGAGCTTGGCTGGTCGAGCGAGCTAGAGCGAAAGCCGTTGCGTGTTAGCTTACTAACGACAATGAATTTTGTAGCCGTAATCCCAATATGAAACCTTTTTTGGCTTTGATACCATGTAACACAATATTCGGACTCCAAAAAGTCGTAATTTTATTACTGTAACTGTGTCTATATTTATACAAGAGGATAGCTGGAAACCCTAATTGCTAACAAGCCTTTTTTGGGCCGAACATAATAATTACAGAAACCTTATCCACAAGGAAGCAAGCACGCATATCCCCACCGCAAACAGCCCTCGTCGCACATAGCCCTTGTCGTCCACAAGCCTTGCTGCACACCCTAGCAGCCGAGTTGTCGAGTTGCCCCTTGCCTTGCCGAGCCCTGCCTTGTGCCTTCTCGGTTTAGTAACTCCTTGCTTCCCGAACTTTGTGTGTTGGTCGTTCGTTGCTTAGATTATTAGAGTTTAATTGTGTGCTCATTTATTTATATTTGCCTAGGTTTCGTGTTGGTCCTGCAACTCAAGGAGCATAGCTTTTACTTTATTGTTCTTCTTGTTTTCCAAGTAAGGATTTCTTACCGGAGTTGTGTGGGCCCTACGAAACTGCATTTATTGTATTCGTGTTTGTCTGTTTACTGTTTACGAGCATGTTAGTGGATAGGATTGTATGTTGTTCTGTTCTGCTAGCATGTATTGTTCTTGATTCCACATGTTAGTGTCATGCTAGGTTGTTCTTCCGGCATGCGATGTGATTCCTGTTTTGCACTCATAGTACCATGCTAGGCTTTATATGTTGTTAAGCATGTTTGATTGATGACTTCTGATGACTGGTTTTGCACTCGAGGATATCTGTTCGAGATCAGTTATATAGAGTTGATCATTAGGTCGGGAGAAAGAAACTTCTGATGATTCAAGAGTTGTCTTAACAACGAAAAACCTGGGATTCTGTGTTGTATTTGCATGTATACTTGGATGGTAGAGGAGATGTTGTTTCGTACTATACCCCGGTTGGGGATTCTTATTGAGTGCTTTTGTACTCACCCTTATTTTCTATGGTTTTCCACCAGGTAACTTGGGACAGCACAAGGACGGCTAGCAGAGGAGCTGATTGATCATGGGAGCTGTCGGCGTCCCTCAATTTATGTCTTTCATTTGTTTATTCAGCATGTAGTGGGACACGAAGTCCTTAGGGGGGATTTTGCATTATGTTGTTTAAAACTGTTTATGAACGTTTGAATAAAAATTATTGACCAAGATCTTACTTTGTTTTTAACAGGTTTTATGTTGGATGTTTTTAATTTAAAGGAAATTTATTTTTAGAGATTGTCTTATTTGTTTAAAAGCTTTTTCACACATGCATGCTGAGTAAGAACTAGGTTTAGGACTGTATTTAGAGTCAGGTTCTTACAGAAAATAGCTCAAATTCTAGTCCCCTTCATCCAACCATTTGTATTTGCAAGACTATTTCCATAAAACTTCTTTAATGGCAAGTTCCATAAGGATAGCTTTAATAGAGGTTCATTGTGCAATTTGAACAAGTTGAATAGAACCCTGCTCCTCCAACTCATCAAGAATAGCCAATTCACCCGTGAGTTGTTCCTTCTGAGTTTTGATGCAGCCAAAAGTATAATTCCACTCCTTCAGCACAAGTTTGAAAGCCTTTAGGTTTTGGATAAAACTGTGCCTCAGCCGACTCCTTAAGGGTGTATTCAACCACCAATATTCAAGCATAGGAGCAAATTCATTAAGCAAGAGTCACATATTTTGAAACCTGAAGGGAGTGGGGCCCATTTATGTTTTTCTAAGACAAGCTTAATAGGATAATGATCGGATGTTAACCTCTCAAGCCTTCTATTCATCAGATGAAGAAAAAATGCCATGAATTCATTTCAGATGAGGAATTTGTCTAATTTGCAAAGAGTGGGAATGCGTTTAAAATCAGACCAAGTGTAAAGGCCATTAATTTGCTTTGGGTCGTTCAGGACAAAATTGTCAATGAAATTGTTGAAAAGATGCATATCAATAGTAGGACTCCTCCAAATCGACTTCTCACTAGGTCAATAAATGATGTTAAAATCACTACCAAGAACCCATGCCCCCCTACATTTATGAGTAAGCTACATCAAATCTGGCCACAACAACAGTCTTTCTTCGCTCTTGGAAGGACCATAAATACCCAACACCCAAAAAAAGGATCCATCAGCAAGTGAAAAAGATAAAGAGAACAAGAAAGTACCTTTAATAGGAGTAGATACAAAGAAGGAGGAGTCATTCCACATGATTAATATCCCACCCGAGGAATCGATAGCATCAAGAGAGCACCAGCCAACATTCCGGGGGCTCCAAAGAGATTTAATGGTCCAAATATCAACCTTTGCGAGCTTTGTCTCTTGAAGAATAATGATACGGGAGTTTTATTTCATGGTAACAGATTTGACGACTGTCCTTTTGTAAACTAAACCAAGGCATCTTACATTCCATGATATGATATTCATGTAGAATAACATGCCCCTCCCCTATTGAGTTTTGTAGTAGATTTTTCATAGTTAATATTTGTCTGTAAATTGATGATCTCCCTGGCCACTTTGCTCTTTCTCCTTTCCTCTTTGACATGTTTAGGGAGTTTGGTCGCTACTGGGAGGATACTGAGTCCAAGAGGATTAAGCCAATTAAGAATGGGTTTGAGGTATAATGAGGCATGGATGGAAGGGTCAAAAGGATGAGAAGGATTTTGTAGAGCCAAAGAATGGGATGGTGAAGGGGGCTGCTGGATTTTTAGAGAAGAAGAGGGAGTTTTGGGAGAAGGTGGGGGAGTGGAGGGGTATGGGCTAGATAGGTTATCAGGATCACTATCAGCCGGTTTGGAATGATGTTTTGTACCTGGCAAAAGAAAGGTGGGTTGGTCATTTATGGTGATAGGGAGTTTTTGGGAGAGATTAATGTTGTAAGGTTTAGGTAAATCTTGAGTAGAGGGTAAGCAATTTGCTAAAGGAATTGGTTTAGAGAGGATGGGAGTGAGTGGTAGGGATCAATGTCGTACCAGATTCAACAGGGGAGGCTTCTGCGATTACAGAACATGAGAGAAAATTGTCAATCTTCTGAAGACAAATGTCTACTTTCGGCGTGTCAGAGAGCTAATTGGAGACTTTCGAACAAGGTCCAAGGTATGGCCTAAGGATGCCTCTGCTTGTTTGAACAGTGTCAGACGTTTCCAACTAGATCGACGAGGCTATAGCTGGCGCAAACTGTCTGAATCAAACCAAACTTAGTTTTCAACACAGAAGAAAGGAAAGATGGTCACCTTGATGGGGAATGAAGATGAGGATGGGAGCCAAAACTCTTGTGGAATGAAACCCCATTGATTTGCCTTTACCTGGATACTAGCCTTTGCAATATGTTTGAAAAGAATTGTTTTATGTCCAACCTCTAAGAAACCTTTGCAAGCATCTCCAATGATTTTGTACGAGTCCATTTCCATCTGTCGAGAGGAAGTTGAAGAACTCGGATCCATCCCCCATAAGATGGGATATGTCTATCGATCATCTAGTTTTCAAGGATCCAAAACTTACATTTAATCATGATAGAGTCGAGTTTGAGACCATTCTTTGAAGCGCAGGGGAAGTTGAGAAAGGTCTCTGTTTTTATCAGTGAGAAGAGCTCTGCCTACTGAAAGAGGTTGAAGATGACAATTTATCAATGAAAGGATCTACAATCAAATAAGATGCATGCCACCAAATAACTGGATAAGTGCAACAATCAACAAAACAGGATAGAATATTATGGCAAATACAAAATAAAACGCAGTGTATTAATAATCAGAAGAATCTAGATCAACCATAATTAGTCTGCTTCAAGTAATCCATGAGATAGCTTTTCATATCCAATATTATTTGTTATTGTAAAATCTATGGGATATTAATATCTTAACCGTTCATCACAGATTTTGGTGCTAACTTGCTATGATTAATATCTTAGCAAGTTTCAAAAATTAAACCTATAATCTTCTTCATAAATATTTAAAAATGTAAATTGCCTTTTAAGCAACTAACTCAACTCATGGTAATGAAAAGCAATCTGTTGGTAAATTAATAATTTTTCATAACAGCCTATTCCCATCTTATAATTTGAAATAAAAATTAAGTTAAAATGAGGAGATTTTGTGCATGAAAAAACCTTCAGATTATACTTTTAAGTTTTAAGCAAAATCCCTAAATGTCACCTACACTCGTAGAGGTTCAAGCTTCTCCATATCTACATAGTAGGTGCAATGCAATAGATATTCAAAAACTTAGGCCCCATTTGATAACCATTTTGTTTTTAGATTTTGGTTTTTGAAATTTAAGCCTACAACAACAACCTTATCATATGTTTTTTCTTACTTGGGAATCTACATCTTACCTATATTATTAGAAACCAAACCAAACTTTGGAAACAAAAAAAAAGTAGCTTCCAAAAGCTTGTTTTGGTTTTTGAAATATGAGTAGCATTCACATAGTTTCTTTTAAGTAAAGATGAATACATTGTAGGAATGATGAAATATATTGTAGGAAATTTAAGTAGGAATAAGCTTAAATTTCAAAAACCAGAAACAAAAGGCCAAATGGTTATCAAAGGGGACCCTAGCTAAGCAAACATTACAAACTCAAAGATCATGCATTATAAAATATTGAAAAACTTTTAACTGATTTTCAAAGCTAGACAAGTGACGAGAGGAGATATTTCAAATTCTGGTATTGATTCAGCATGCTACAAATAATTTTATCATGGGACAAATATTGCAAGCTATACGATACAAATAATTTTAAATTTTCTTCACACAATATAAACTATAAGACTGTTTGAGATATGATACTAAAAAATCATCGAAAAAACACTAGAGTGGAGTAAGAACATCCTTAGCAGGTTGCTATATAGTAGATTGATTGAGCCAACTATTCTACTCTTCTCACTCTAGATGAATCAATCTTCATTATACATTTTCATTATTGTTAAAAGAATTTAAGTACAAGACAAATGCTAGGAAACGGGAGGTTCTTGGTTAGCAAATGGAGGTTATCAGATTCAGATAACTTATTATTCAGTTAATTCACAATTAAACCGTCTGTTTCAGCTTAAAATAATTCAGCAGTTCTAGAAATTGACGCAATGTAAAAGAAATGTAAGTATTATCTTCAGTACAGTACAAGATTCATACATTTTATACGGATCAGCTCCAGTGTAACCGATCGGCTTCGGTATAGGAACCAAAACCTAAAGATTAAAAAATGAAGCATTGCTTAAATTATGACAGAAAATGAAGAACAAAAGTTGAAGATAAAGACAACACATAAAAACTCAAAACTCGTGATTGACGCCAAAAATTGGACAATGTCGACCGGTCATATCGTGCCAAACTGTTTTCGACTGAAATAAAAAATGTATATATAATCGGTGAAATAGACGAAAAATACATATGAAATGAGAAGATATGAACAAGCATCAATGAAGAATTGTGTGCGACAAAAGGGAGAAGGAAAACGAACCGAGTGATACTGTCCCATCTTACTCATCGGAACGATGTCCCCAGGCCTGTAAGCAAGCGAAATCGGAATCAGACACAATAGCGAAATTAGGAGCGACCGAATTGTAGGATCCCCCAGCGTCGACGCGACGGTGATTTGTGCAATAGTTTGAAAAACTGGAGTTCTATCGATTCGCTTTACCTCTTCTTCTGAACTGGCGGGGAGTTCTGATACTCGGTCTTGGGGGCCCAGAATTAGCTCATGGGCCGATTACTTTCTAATCACACAGGTTTTTGTTTCGGCCCATCTGTACCAGGCCCATTTACAAAGTTGGTCAATTTCTAGGTAATTACCCAGCTGTTTGGGTGTGTGTTTGGGGGAAGGGAATGGTAAAGATCGTGGGGAATGAGAATTAGGGGAAGAATAAAAAGAGAATGATTATGGAGAGAATGATTATTTGTATTTGGTATAAAGAAAATGATTACGAAGGAATGATTATTTGTGTTTGAAATTAAGGGAATAATTATGGAAAAAATAAAATAATGAGTATGATGAGAGTGAAAAATAGTAATATGATGTATAAAATGTTGTTGGAGAGAGAATAAAAGTAGTCCGGAAAGAATGAAAAAATATGATTTTTGAAAAATGTCATTATGGGTGGAATGATTCTTAGTGGTCGAAACATAGGAAATTATTACATTCTCATTCTCCTCTTATTCTTGGCTCAAATACACCTTTAGCGTTCATTCTTTTACTATTGGGAAATTTTACTTTACGAATTTTTCTTACAAAATAATTACAAATATTTTTAAATTCTAAAGTATCTATATCTATAATCATTATTACATTTTTTTATTATATTATAAATACTCATTAATATCAATATTATAATAAAGTACGTGATAATACTCATAATTACATTTGTTAATTTTTGTTAAAATTGGCCGTACTTATTATTATTTTCTAGACTTGACTAGCCTTTTAAATTTCATTTTTTAATCAACAGACAATTTTAGAAATTGACCCTTAAATTAACTAGAATTTTTTAACGTGTCTTACGTGTGATATTTTTTTCCCTAAGTGTGTTGGAAGAAAGAAGAGCACACCGCAAAAGGATGTCTTCAAGGTGCACTAATCCTAAACCAATCTCAAATATTCAATCGTCTATGGAAAATGATAGTTTACGCGATGAATTTCATCCTATGGTTAAAGTAGAAAGTTGTATCAATGAAAATGAAATGCCCAGTGGTTTATTTTTAACAAAAGCATGTGAGATTAGTGAAAAATTAGATTGCATGGACTTGTTTGCTTGTAATCCCTCTAGTAGAGTAACACCTACTATTGATGATGTACATGTTGATGTGTGTGAGTTAGGGAAAAAGGCACAAAAGGCCAAAACAAAAGCATATGATTTTGTGGAAAAAGAGTCTTGTGAGAAAATGAGTGTGAGAGATAAGCATGAGATTAGTTTATGGCCTATAGAGAGAAAATGAGAGAAAAGCCAATGTTGTGAGTTTGTGTGAAAGAGCCAACGAGTTTAAATCTATTTTGTTTTCAAAGCAAAATATTTTTAGACTTTTACATAAAGGAACTTGCTATCTAACGGGCGAGCTCAAACCATGTTTCTCTAGTGTTGTCTCTATGGAATTTTTACAGGTGGCAAATGAACCTCCACATACAACATATTGAATCGAAGCTTCCTTCCAAAGTAAAGAATGACAACATAAACACAATGCCAACTTGTTTAGTAAGATGAAATACTCCAAATTTGCTTCCAGGTTCATCCATTGCAGCAATGATAAAGTTTTCAAAAAAGACATAAAGACTTTGATTTGAGGACAAATCCTTTTAAAGAAAGGGGGATGATACGAATCCGACCATCAAAGTTATTGTGTTCTCATGAAGGGGCTGTTGCAAGAAGCAAGAAGAAGAAGATTCCTAGAGTCTTAGAAATTACAATGCAGAATTTTAGATGATCAAATTTCTAGATTTCATATTTTGGAACTTTTTTAATTTCAAAGTTTGCCAACCATGCTCATAATTGCAAGGGACCTTCTAGAAGAGTTAGTTGGGTCTATTTAAAGCTTATCTACCCCTTTTGTCTAGCATTTATGCCATGCAATCGAGTTTTGGTTTCCTAGGCCTTATTTTCTACAAAATGCATTTAATAGCTTTTTGAGTCCTTTTGTATTTCAAGGCATGCACGAATTTTTGGCATTTAAAATGGCTTGTAATTCATCATTTTGGAGAGATTTATGATTGAAAAAACTTGTGTTCTCTTAGACCCCATTTGGTGTTGTCTCCTTTTCAAATCTTGCTTTAGGTTTGAAGTTAAATCAATTCAATGGATTAGTCTTGCTCAAGCTAATTCTGGAGTGAGTTGTCTTAGGATCTAAGAGTGAACATTTTAGATTTTGAGTGTGGTCTAAGTTAGCTATCATTGTGAGTTTTTACAATGATCCTAGAAGGACCTCTAGCTTTGTAAAATTCAAGCAACGTTTGGCGCGCCGATTTGGTATCGAGCATTTGGTCGACATTCTTTGGCCCACTCTAGACTTCGCTTCAACATGTCGCATATGAAGAAAAAGCAACACATGTACCAGGTTTTAGTACCGCTTAAAGATATGTTGGAAATGATGAGAGAAGATATGGAAGAAAGAAGAGCACACCGCAAAAGGATGTCTTCAAGGTACACTAATCCTAAACCAATCTCAAATATTCAATCGTCTATGGAAAATGATAGTTTCTGTGATGAATTTCATCCTATGGTTAAAGTAGAAAGTTGTATCAATGAAAATGAAATGCCCAAAGTGGTTTATTTTTAACAAAAGTATGTGAGAATAGTGAAAAATTAGATTGCTGGACATGTTTGCTTGTAAACCCTCTAGTAGAGTAACACCCACTATTGATGATGTACATGTTGATGTGTGTGAGTTAGGGAAAAAGGCACAAAAGGCCAAAACAAAAGCATATGATTTTGTGGAAAAAGAGTCTTGTGAGAAAATGAGTGTGAGAGATAAGCATGAGATTAGTTTATGGCCTATAGAGAGAAAATGAGAGAAAAGCCAATGTTGTGAGTTTGTGTGAAAGAGCCAACGAGTTTAAATCTATTTTGTTTTCAAAGCAAAATATTTTTAGACTTTTACATAAAGGAACTTGCTATCTAACAGCGAGCTCAAACCATGTTTCTCTAGTGTTGTCTCTATGGAATTTTTAGGTGGCAAATGAACCTCCACATACAACATATTGAATCGAAGCTTCCTTCCAAAGTAAAGAATGACAACCATAAACACAATGCCAACTTGTTTAGTAAGATGAAATACTCCAAATTTGCTTCGAGGTTCATCCATTGCAAAGCAATGATAAAGTTTTCAAAAAAGACATAAAGACTTTGATTTGAGGACAAATCCTTTTAAAGAAAGGGGGGATGATACGAATCCGACCATCAAAGTTATTGTGTTCTCATGAAGGGGCTGTTGCAAGAAGCAAGAAGAAGAAGATTCCTAGAGTCTTAGAAATTACAATGCAGAATTTTAGATGATCAAATTTCTAGATTTCATATTTTGGAACTTTTTAATTTCAAAGTTTGCCAACCATGCTCATAATTGCAAGGGACCTTCTAGAAGAGTTAGTTGGGTCTATTTAAAGCTTATCTACCCCTTTTGTCTAGCATTTATGCCATGCAATCGAGTTTTGGTTTTCTAGGCCTTATTTTCTACAAAATGCATTTAATAGCTTTTTGAGTCTTTTTGTATTTCAAGGCATGCACGAATTTTTGGCATTTAAAATGGCTTGTAATTCATCATTTTGGAGAGATTTATGATTGAAAAAACTTGTGTTCTCTTAGACCCCATTTGGTGTTGTCTCCTTTTCAAATCTTGCTTTAGGTTTGAAGTTAAATCAATTCAATGGATTAGTCTTGCTCAAGCTAATTCTGGAGTGAGTTGTCTTAGGATCTAAGAGTGAACATTTTAGATTTTGAGTGTGGTCTAAGTTAGCTATCATTGTGAGTTTTTACAATGATCCTAGAAGGACCTCTAGCTTTGTAAAATTCAAGCAACGTTTGGCGCTTCTGATTTGGTATCAGAGCATTTGGTCGACATTCTTTGGCCCACTCTAGACTTCGCTTCAACATGTCGCATAATGAAGAAAAAGCAACACATGTACCAGGTTTTAGTACCGCTTAAAGATATGTTGGAAATGATGAGAGAAGATATGGAAGAAAGAAGAGCACACCGCAAAAGGATGTCTTCAAGGTACACTAATCCTAAACCAATCTCAAATATTCAATCGTCTATGGAAAATGATAGTTTACGCGATGAATTTCATCCTATGGTTAAAGTAGAAAGTTGTATCAATGAAAATGAAATGCCCAGTGGTTTATTTTTAACAAAAGTATGTGAGAATAGTGAAAAATTAGATTGCCTGGACATGTTTGCTTGTAAACCCTCTAGTAGAGTAACACCCACTATTGATGATGTACATGTTGATGTGTGTGAGTTAGGGAAAAAGGCACAAAAGGCCAAAACAAAAGCATATGATTTTGTGGAAAAAGAGTCTTGTGAGAAAATGAGTGTGAGAGATAAGCATGAGATTAGTTTATGGCCTATAGAGAGAAAATGAGAGAAAAGCCAATGTTGTGAGTTTGTGTGAAAGAGCCAACGAGTTTAAATCTATTTTGTTTTCAAAGCAAAATATTTTTAGACTTTTACATAAAGGAACTTGCTATCTAACGGGCGAGCTCAAACCATGTTTCTCTAGTGTTGTCTCTATGGAATTTTTACAGGTGGCAAATGAACCTCCACATACAACATATTGAATCGAAGCTTCCTTCCAAAGTAAAGAATGACAACCATAAACACAATGCCAACTTGTTTAGTAAGATGAAATACTCCAAATTTGCTTCCAGGTTCATCCATTGCAGCAATGATAAAGTTTTCAAAAAAAGACATAAAGACTTTGATTTGAGGACAAATCCTTTTAAAGAAAGGGGGGATGATACGAATCCGACCATCAAAGTTATTGTGTTCTCATGAAGGGGCTGTTGCAAGAAGCAAGAAGAAGAAGATTCCTAGAGTCTTAGAAATTACAATGCAGAATTTTAGATGATCAAATTTCTAGATTTCATATTTTGGAACTTTTTTAATTTCAAAGTTTGCCAACCATGCTCATAATTGCAAGGGACCTTCTAGAAGAGTTAGTTGGGTCTATTTAAAGCTTATCTACCCCTTTTGTCTAGCATTTATGCCATGCAATCGAGTTTTGGTTTTCTAGGCCTTATTTTCTACAAAATGCATTTAATAGCTTTTTGAGTCCTTTTGTATTTCAAGGCATGCACGAATTTTTGGCATTTAAAATGGCTTGTAATTCATCATTTTGGAGAGATTTATGATTGAAAAAACTTGTGTTCTCTTAGACCCCATTTGGTGTTGTCTCCTTTTCAAATCTTGCTTTAGGTTTGAAGTTAAATCAATTCAATGGATTAGTCTTGCTCAAGCTAATTCTGGAGTGAGTTGTCTTAGGATCTAAGAGTGAACATTTTAGATTTTGAGTGTGGTCTAAGTTAGCTATCATTGTGAGTTTTTACAATGATCCTAGAAGGACCTCTAGCTTTGTAAAATTCAAGCAACGTTTGGCGCTTCTGATTTGGTATCAGAGCATTTGGTCGACATTCTTTGGCCCACTCTAGACTTCGCTTCAACATGTCGCATAATGAAGAAAAAGCAACACATGTACCAGGTTTTAGTACCGCTTAAAGATATGTTGGAAATGATGAGAGAAGATATGGAAGAAAGAAGAGCACACCGCAAAAGGATGTCTTCAAGGTACACTAATCCTAAACCAATCTCAAATATTCAATCGTCTATGGAAAATGATAGTTTACGCGATGAATTTCATCCTATGGTTAAAGTAGAAAGTTGTATCAATGAAAATGAAATGCCCAGTGGTTTATTTTTAACAAAAGTATGTGAGAATAGTGAAAAATTAGATTGCCTGGACATGTTTGCTTGTAAACCCTCTAGTAGAGTAACACCCACTATTGATGATGTACATGTTGATGTGTGTGAGTTAGGGAAAAAGGCACAAAAGGCCAAAACAAAAGCATATGATTTTGTGGAAAAAGAGTCTTGTGAGAAAATGAGTGTGAGAGATAAGCATGAGATTAGTTTATGGCCTATAGAGAGAAAATGAGAGAAAAGCCAATGTTGTGAGTTTGTGTGAAAGAGCCAACGAGTTTAAATCTATTTTGTTTTCAAAGCAAAATATTTTTAGACTTTTACATAAAGGAACTTGCTATCTACAGGCGAGCTCAAACCATGTTTCTCTAGTGTTGTCTCTATGGAATTTTTACAGGTGGCAAATGAACCTCCACATACAACATATTGAATCAAGCTTCCTTCCAAAGTAAAGAATGACAACCATAAACACAATGCCAACTTGTTTAGTAAGATGAAATACTCCAAATTTGCTTCCGAGTTCATCCATTGCAAAGCAATGATAAAGTTTTCAAAAAAGACATAAAGACTTTGATTTGAGGACAAATCCTTTTAAAGAAAAGGGGATGATACGAATCCGACATCATCAAAGTTATTGTGTTCTCATGAAGGGGCTGTTGCAAGAAGCAAGAAGAAGAAGATTCCTAGAGTCTTAGAAATTACAATGCAGAATTTTAGATGATCAAATTTCTAGATTTCATATTTTGGAACTTTTTAATTTCAAAGTTTGCCAACCATGCTCATAATTGCAAGGGACCTTCTAGAAGAGTTAGTTGGGTCTATTTAAAGCTTATCTACCCCTTTTGTCTAGCATTTATGCCATGCAATCGAGTTTTGGTTTTCTAGGCCTTATTTTCTACAAAATGCATTTAATAGCTTTTTGAGTCCTTTTGTATTTCAAGGCATGCACGAATTTTTGGCATTTAAAATGGCTTGTAATTCATCATTTTGGAGAGATTTATGATTGAAAAAACTTGTGTTCTCTTAGACCCCATTTGGTGTTGTCTCCTTTTCAAATCTTGCTTTAGGTTTGAAGTTAAATCAATTCAATGGATTAGTCTTGCTCAAGCTAATTGGAGTGAGTTGTCTTAGGATCTAAGAGTGAACATTTTAGATTTTGAGTGTGGTCTAAGTTAGCTATCATTGTGAGTTTTTACAATGATTCTAGAAGGACCTCTAGCTTTGTAAAATTCAAGCAACGTTTGGCGCTTCTGATTTGGTATCAGAGCATTTGGTCGACATTCTTTGGCCCACTCTAGACTTCGCTTCAACATGTCGCATAATGAAGAAAAAGCAACACATGTACCAGTTTTAGTACCGCTTAAAGATATGTTGGAAATGATGAGAGAAGATATGGAAGAAAGAAGAGCACACCGCAAAAGGATGTCTTCAAGGTACACTAATCCTAAACCAATCTCAAATATTCAATCGTCTATGGAAAATGATAGTTTACGCGATGAATTTCATCCTATGGTTAAAGTAGAAAGTTGTATCAATGAAAATGAAATGCCCGATGGTTTATTTTTAACAAAAGTATGTGAGAATAGTGAAAAATTAGATTGCTGGACATGTTTGCTTGTAAACCCTCTAGTAGAGTAACACCCACTATTGATGATGTACATGTTGATGTGTGTGAGTTAGAAAAAAAGGCACAAAAGGCCAAAACAAAAGCATATGATTTTGTGGAAAAAGAGTCTTGTGAGAAAATGAGTGTGAGAGATAAGCATGAGATTAGTTTATGGCCTATAGAGAGAAAATGAGAGAAAAGCCAATGTTGTGAGTTTGTGTGAAAGAGCCAACGAGTTTAAATCTATTTTGTTTTCAAAGCAAAATATTTTTAGACTTTTACATAAAGGAACTTGCTATCTAACGGGCGAGCTCAAACCATGTTTCTCTAGTGTTGTCTCTATGGAATTTTTACAGGTGGCAAATGAACCTCCACATACAACATATTGAATCAAGCTTCCTTCCAAAGTAAAGAATGACAACATAAACACAATGCCAACTTGTTTAGTAAGATGAAATACTCCAAATTTGCTTCGAGTTCATCCATTGCAAAGCAATGATAAAGTTTTCAAAAAAGACATAAAGACTTTGATTTGAGGACAAATCCTTTTAAAGAAAGGGGGGATGATACGAATCCGACCATCAAAGTTATTGTGTTCTCATGAAGGGGCTGTTGCAAGAAGCAAGAAGAAGAAGATTCCTAGAGTCTTAGAAATTACAATGCAGAATTTTAGATGATCAAATTTCTAGATTTCATATTTTGGAACTTTTTAATTTCAAAGTTTGCCAACCATGCTCATAATTGCAAGGGACCTTCTAGAAGAGTTAGTTGGGTCTATTTAAAGCTTATCTACCCCCTTTGTCTAGCATTTATGCCATGCAATCGAGTTTTGGTTTCCTAGGCCTTATTTTCTACAAAATGCATTTAATAGCTTTTTGAGTCCTTTTGTATTTCAAGGCATGCACGAATTTTTGGCATTTAAAATGGCTTGTAATTCATCATTTTGGAGAGATTTATGATTGAAAAAACTTGTGTTCTCTTAGACCCCATTTGGTGTTGTCTCCTTTTCAAATCTTGCTTTAGGTTTGAAGTTAAATCAATTCAATGGATTAGTCTTGCTCAAGCTAATTCTGGAGTGAGTTGTCTTAGGATCTAAGAGTGAACATTTTAGATTTTGAGTGTGGTCTAAGTTAGCTATCATTGTGAGTTTTTACAATGATCCTAGAAGGACCTCTAGCTTTGTAAAATTCAAGCAACGTTTGGCGCTTCTGATTTGGTATCAGAGCATTTGGTCGACATTCTTTGGCCCACTCTAGACTTCGCTTCAACATGTCGCATAATGAAGAAAAAGCAACACATGTACCAGGTTTTAGTACCGCTTAAAGATATGTTGGAAATGATGAGAGAAGATATGGAAGAAAGAAGAAGCACACACCGCAAAAGGATGTCTTCAAGGTACACTAATCCTAAACCAATCTCAAATATTCAATCGTCTATGGAAAATGATAGTTTACGTGATGAATTTCATCCTATGGTTAAAGTAGAAAGTTGTATCAATGAAAATGAAATGCCCAGTGGTTTATTCTTAACAAAAGCATGTGAGAATAGTGAAAAATTAGATTGCCTGGACATGTTTGCTTGTAAACCCTCTAGTAGAGTAACACCCACTATTGATGATGTACATGTGGATGTGTGTGAGTTAGGGAAAAAGGCACAAAAGGCCAAAACAAAAGCATATGATTTTGTGGAAAAAGAGTCTTGTGAGAAAATGAGTGTGAGAGATAAGCATGAGATTAGTTTATGGCCTATAGAGAGAAAATGAGAGAAAAGCCAATGTTGTGAGTTTGTGTGAAAGAGCCAACGAGTTTAAATCTATTTTGTTTTCAAAGCAAAATATTTTTAGACTTTTACATAAAGGAACTTGCTATCTAACGGGCGAGCTCAAACCATGTTTCTCTAGTGTTGTCTCTATGGAATTTTTACAGGTGGCAAATGAACCTCCACATACAACATATTGAATCGAAGCTTCCTTCCAAAGTAAAGAATGACAACATAAACACAATGCCAACTTGTTTAGTAAGATGAAATACTCCAAATTTGCTTCGAGTTCATCCATTATAAAGCAATGATAAAGTTTTCAAAAAAAGACATAAAGACTTTGATTTGAGGACAAATCCTTTTAAAGAAAAGGGGATGATACGAATCCGACCATCAAAGTTATTGTGTTCTCATGAAGGGGCTGTTGCAAGAAGCAAGAAGAAGAAGATTCCTAGAGTCTTAGAAATTACAATGCAGAATTTTAGATGATCAAATTTCTAGATTTCATATTTTGGAACTTTTTAATTTCAAAGTTTGCCAACCATGCTCATAATTGCAAGGGACCTTCTAGAAGAGTTAGTTGGGTCTATTTAAAGCTTATCTACCCCTTTTTGTCTAGCATTTATGCCATGCAATCGAGTTTTGGTTTCCTAGGCCTTATTTTCTACAAAATGCATTTAATAGCTTTTTGAGTCCTTTTGTATTTCAAGGCATGCACGAATTTTTGGCATTTAAAATGGCTTGTAATTCATCATTTTGGAGAGATTTATGATTGAAAAAACTTGTGTTCTCTTAGACCCCATTTGGTGTTGTCTCCTTTTCAAATCTTGCTTTAGGTTTGAAGTTAAATCAATTCAATGGATTAGTCTTGCTCAAGCTAATTCTGGAGTGAGTTGTCTTAGGATCTAAGAGTGAACATTTTAGATTTTGAGTGTGGTCTAAGTTAGCTATCATTGTGAGTTTTTACAATGATCCTAGAAGGACCTCTAGCTTTGTAAAATTCAAGCAACGTTTGGCGCTTCTGATTTGGTATCAGAGCATTTGGTCGACATTCTTTGGCCCACTCTAGACTTCGCTTCAACATGTCGCATAATGAAGAAAAAGCAACACATGTACCAGGTTTTAGTACCGCTTAAAGATATGTTGGAAATGATGAGAGAAGATATGGAAGAAAGAAGAGCACACCGCAAAAGGATGTCTTCAAGGTACACTAATCCTAAACCAATCTCAAATATTCAATCGTCTATGGAAAATGATAGTTTACGCGATGAATTTAATCCTATGGTTAAAGTAGAAAGTTGTATCAATGAAAATGAAATGCCCAGTGGTTTATTTTTAACAAAAGTATGTGAGAATAGTGAAAAATTAGATTGTTCTGGACATGTTTGCTTGTAAACCCTCTAGTAGAGTAACACCCACTATTGATGATGTACATGTTGATGTGTGTGAGTTAGGGAAAAAGGCACAAAAGGCCAAAACAAAAGCATATGATTTTGTGGAAAAAGAGTCTTGTGAGAAAATGAGTGTGAGAGATAAGCATGAGATTAGTTTATGGCCTATAGAGAGAAAATGAGAGAAAAGCCAATGTTGTGAGTTTGTGTGAAAGAGCCAACGAGTTTAAATCTATTTTGTTTTCAAAGCAAAATATTTTTAGACTTTTACATAAAGGAACTTGCTATCTAACGGGCGAGCTCAAACCATGTTTCTCTAGTGTTGTCTCTATGGAATTTTTACAGGTGGCAAATGAACCTCCACATACAACATATTGAATCGAAGCTTCCTTCCAAAGTAAAGAATGACAACATAAACACAATGCCAACTTGTTTAGTAAGATGAAATACTCCAAATTTGCTTTCGAGTTCATCCATTGCAGCAATGATAAAGTTTTCAAAAAAGACATAAAGACTTTGATTTGAGGACAAATCCTTTTAAAGAAAGGGGGGATGATACGAATCCGACCATCAAAGTTATTGTGTTCTCATGAAGGGGCTGTTGCAAGAAGCAAGAAGAAGAAGATTCCTAGAGTCTTAGAAATTACAATGCTGAATTTTAGATGATCAAATTTCTAGATTTCATATTTTGGAACTTTTTTAATTTCAAAGTTTGCCAACCATGCTCATAATTGCAAGGGACCTTTTAGAAGAGTTAGTTGGGTCTATTTAAAGCTTATCTACCCCTTTCGTCTAGCATTTATGCCATGCAATCGAGTTTTGGTTTCCTAGGCCTTATTTTCTACAAAATGCATTTAATAGCTTTTTGAGTCCTTTTGTATTTCAAGGCATGCACGAATTTTTGGCATTTAAAATGGCTTGTAATTCATCATTTTGGAGAGATTTATGATTGAAAAAACTTGTGTTCTCTTAGACCCCATTTGGTGTTGTCTCCTTTTCAAATCTTGCTTTAGGTTTGAAGTTAAATCAATTCAATGGATTAGTCTTGCTCAAGCTAATTCTGGAGTGAGTTGTCTTAGGATCTAAGAGTGAACATTTTAGATTTTGAGTGTGGTCTAAGTTAGCTATCATTGTGAGTTTTTACAATGATCCTAGAAGGACCTCTAGCTTTGTAAAATTCAAGCAACGTTTGGCGCTTCTGATTTGGTATCAGAGCATTTGGTCGACATTCTTTGGCCCACTCTAGACTTCGCTTCAACATGTCGCATAATGAAGAAAAAGCAACACATGTACCAGGTTTTAGTACCGCTTAAAGATATGTTGGAAATGATGAGAGAAGATATGGAAGAAAGAAGAGCACACCGCAAAAGGATGTCTTCAAGGTACACTAATCCTAAACCAATCTCAAATATTCAATCGTCTATGGAAAATGATAGTTTACGCGATGAATTTCATCCTATGGTTAAAGTAGAAAGTTGTATCAATGAAAATGAAATGCCCAGTGGTTTATTTTTAACAAAAGTATGTGAGAATAGTGAAAAATTAGATTGCCTGGACATGTTTGCTTGTAAACCCTCTAGTAGAGTAACACCCACTATTGATGATGTACATGTGGATGTGTGTGAGTTAGGGAAAAAGGCACAAAAGGCCAAAACAAAAGCATATGATTTTGTGGAAAAAGAGTCTTGTGAGAAAATGAGTGTGAGAGATAAGCATGAGATTAGTTTATGGCCTATAGAGAGAAAATGAGAGAAAAGCCAATGTTGTGAGTTTGTGTGAAAGAGCCAACGAGTTTAAATCTATTTTGTTTTCAAAGCAAAATATTTTTAGACTTTTACATAAAGGAACTTGCTATCTAACGGGCGAGCTCAAACCATGTTTCTCTAGTGTTGTCTCTATGGAATTTTTACAGGTGGCAAATGAACCTCCACATACAACATATTGAATCGAAGCTTCCTTCCAAAGTAAAGAATGACAACATAAACACAATGCCAACTTGTTTAGTAAGATGAAATACTCCAAATTTGCTTCCAGGTTCATCCATTGCAGCAATGATAAAGTTTTCAAAAAAAGACATAAAGACTTTGATTTGAGGACAAATCCTTTTAAAGAAAGGGGGGATGATACGAATCCGACCATCAAAGTTATTGTGTTCTCATGAAGGGGCTGTTGCAAGAAGCAAGAAGAAGAAGATTCCTAGAGTCTTAGAAATTACAATGCTGAATTTTAGATGATCAAATTTCTAGATTTCATATTTTGGAACTTTTTTAATTTCAAAGTTTGCCAACCATGCTCATAATTGCAAGGGACCTTTTAGAAGAGTTAGTTGGGTCTATTTAAAGCTTATCTACCCCTTTCGTCTAGCATTTATGCCATGCAATCGAGTTTTGGTTTCCTAGGCCTTATTTTCTACAAAATGCATTTAATAGCTTTTTGAGTCCTTTTGTATTTCAAGGCATGCACGAATTTTTGGCATTTAAAATGGCTTGTAATTCATCATTTTGGAGAGATTTATGATTGAAAAAACTAGTGTTCTCTTAGACCCCATTTGGTGTTGTCTCCTTTTCAAATCTTGCTTTAGGTTTGAAGTTAAATCAATTCAATGGATTAGTCTTGCTCAAGCTAATTCTGGAGTGAGTTGTCTTAGGATCTAAGAGTGAACATTTTAGATTTTGAGTGTGGTCTAAGTTAGCTATCATTGTGAGTTTTTACAATGATCCTAGAAGGACCTCTAGCTTTGTAAAATTCAAGCAACGTTTGGCGCTTCTGATTTGGTATCAGAGCATTTGGTCGACATTCTTTGGCCCACTCTAGACTTCGCTTCAACATGTCGCATAATGAAGAAAAAGCAACACATGTACCAGTTTTAGTACCGCTTAAAGATATGTTGGAAATGATGAGAGAAGATATGGAAGAAAGAAGAGCACACCGCAAAAGGATGTCTTCAAGGTACACTAATCCTAAACCAATCTCAAATATTCAATCGTCTATGGAAAATGATAGTTTACTGTGATGAATTTCATCCTATGGTTAAAGTAGAAAGTTGTATCAATGAAAATGAAATGCCCAGTGGTTTATTTTTAACAAAAGTATGTGAGAATAGTGAAAAATTAGATTGCCTGGACATGTTTGCTTGTAAACCCTCTAGTAGAGTAACACCCACTATTGATGATGTACATGTGGATGTGTGTGAGTTTAGGAAAAAAGGCACAAAAGGCCAAAACAAAAGCATATGATTTTGTGGAAAAAGAGTCTTGTGAGAAAATGAGTGTGAGAGATAAGCATGAGATTAGTTTATGGCCTATAGAGAGAAAATGAGAGAAAAGCCAATGTTGTGAGTTTGTGTGAAAGAGCCAACGAGTTTAAATCTATTTTGTTTTCAAAGCAAAATATTTTTAGACTTTTACATAAAGGAACTTGCTATCTAACGGGCGAGCTCAAACCATGTTTCTCTAGTGTTGTCTCTATGGAATTTTTACAGGTGGCAAATGAACCTCCACATACAACATATTGAATCGAAGCTTCCTTCCAAAGTAAAGAATGACAACATAAACACAATGCCAACTTGTTTAGTAAGATGAAATACTCCAAATTTGCTTCCGTGTTCATCCATTGCAAAGCAATGATAAAGTTTTCAAAAAAGACATAAAGACTTTGATTTGAGGACAAATCCTTTTAAAGAAAGGGGGATGATACGAATCCGACCATCAAAGTTATTGTGTTCTCATGAAGGGGCTGTTGCAAGAAGCAAGAAGAAGAAGATTCCTAGAGTCTTAGAAATTACAATGCAGAATTTTAGATGATCAAATTTCTAGATTTCATATTTTGAAACTTTTTTAATTTCAAAGTTTGCCAACCATGCTCATAATTGCAAGGGACCTTCTAGAAGAGTTAGTTGGGTCTATTTAAAGCTTATCTACCCCTTTTGTCTAGCATTTATGCCATGCAATCGAGTTTTGGTTTCCTAGGCCTTATTTTCTACAAAATGCATTTAATAGCTTTTTGAGTCCTTTTGTATTTCAAGGCATGCACGAATTTTTGGCCTTTAAAATGGCTTGTAATTCATCATTTTGGAGAGATTTATGACTGAAAAAACTTGTGTTCTCTTAGACCCCATTTGGTGTTGTCTCCTTTTCAAATCTTGCTTTAGGTTTGAAGTTAAATCAATTCAATGGATTAGCCTTGCTCAAGCTAATTTTGGAGTGAGTTGTCTTAGGATCTAAGAGTGAACATTTTAGATTTTGAGTGTGGTCTAAGTTAGCTATCATTGTGAGTTTTTACAATGATCCTAGAAGGACCTCTAGCTTTGTAAAATTCAAGCAACGTTTGGCGCTTCTGATTTGGTATCAGAGCATTTGGTCGACATTCTTTGGCCCACTCTAGACTTCGCTTCAACATGTCGCATAATGAAGAAAAAGCAACACATGTACCAGGTTTTAGTACCGCTTAAAGATATGTTGGAAATGATGAGAGAAGATATGGAAGAAAGAAGAGCACACCGCAAAAGGATGTCTTCAAGGTACACTAATCCTAAACCAATCTCAAATATTCAATCGTCTATGGAAAATGATAGTTTACGCGATGAATTTCATCCTATGGTTAAAGTAGAAAGTTGTATCAATGAAAATGAAATGCCCAGTGGTTTATTTTTAACAAAAGTATGTGAGAATAGTGAAAAATTAGATTGCCTGGACATGTTTGCTTGTAAACCCTCTAGTAGAGTAACACCCACTATTGATGATGTACATGTTGATGTGTGTGAGTTAGGGAAAAAGGCACAAAAGGCCAAAACAAAAGCATATGATTTTGTGGAAAAAGAGTCTTGTGAGAAAATGAGTGTGAGAGATAAGCATGAGATTAGTTTATGGCCTATAGAGAGAAAATGAGAGAAAAGCCAATGTTGTGAGTTTGTGTGAAAGAGCCAACGAGTTTAAATCTATTTTGTTTTCAAAGCAAAATATTTTTAGACTTTTACATAAAGGAACTTGCTATCTAACGGGCGAGCTCAAACCATGTTTCTCTAGTGTTGTCTCTATGGAATTTTTACAGGTGGCAAATGAACCTCCACATACAACATATTGAATCGAAGCTTCCTTCCAAAGTAAAGAATGACAACATAAACACAATCCCAACTTGTTTAGTAAGATGAAATACTCCAAATTTGCTTCCAGGTTCATCCATTGCAGCAATGATAAAGTTTTCAAAAAAAGACATAAAGACTTTGATTTGAGGACAAATCCTTTTAAAGAAAGGGGGGATGATACGAATCCGACCATCAAAGTTATTGTGTTCTCATGAAGGGGCTGTTGCAAGAAGCAAGAAGAAGAAGATTCCTAGAGTCTTAGAAATTACAATGCAGAATTTTAGATGATCAAATTTCTAGATTTCATATTTTGGAACTTTTTTAATTTCAAAGTTTGCCAACCATGCTCATAATTGCAAGGGACCTTCTAGAAGAGTTAGTTGGGTCTATTTAAAGCTTATCTACCCCTTTTGTCTAGCATTTATGCCATGCAATCGAGTTTTGGTTTTCTAGGCCTTATTTTCTACAAAATGCATTTAATAGCTTTTTGAGTCCTTTTGTATTTCAAGGCATGCACGAATTTTTGGCATTTAAAATGGCTTGTAATTCATCATTTTGGAGAGATTTATGATTGAAAAAACTTGTGTTCTCTTAGACCCCATTTGGTGTTGTCTCCTTTTCAAATCTTGCTTTAGGTTTGAAGTTAAATCAATTCAATGGATTAGTCTTGCTCAAGCTAATTCTGGAGTGAGTTGTCTTAGGATCTAAGAGTGAACATTTTAGATTTTGAGTGTGGTCTAAGTTAGCTATCATTGTGAGTTTTTACAATGATCCTAGAAGGACCTGTAACAGCCCAGAAATTTCATCCCGGTCTTCCCGGGAGGCCCAAGGGCATTTTGGTAATTTTGGTCGGGCCGACAGGGCCGGTTATGTAATTGTTAATTGCCAGAAAAATTATGAGTCAATTTGAATGGGATCGGGAATTTTGGTGAAGACATTTGGGCTTGGAAAAAGGTAAAAATAAATAGGGAATTAAATAGCGCGTCGAGTGAGATTCGAGCCAAAGACGCACTGCATGCTAGGCAAAGGTCGCTGCCAGCCGAGCCACTGGGCGGTTTTGTTATCTTAATCGCGCGATCTTGTATATAAGCGTGTTTTCCTCTGCCTTTGATATAAAGGCCGATCGCCCGAGCTTCTTCCCCATTTTTCTTCTTCTTCCTTCGCGAATTTTCCTCCGACCGACAGCGATTCTCCTTCGCGTTTTCTCCCCCGCCAGCTCCAATTCGACCGAGTTCCTTCCTCAAATCCAAAGCCAAATCTCGAGCAGCTCGTGAGTTTCTTCTTCTCTTCTTCTTCTTCACATTTCCGCCGACCCATTCCCCTGTTTTTCGAATTCCATTTTCCGGTCGTGTTGAAGTGATTTGTTGGGTGGGTTTTGTGCAGCTGGAGTAGAGAAGTTCGACCAACCATAAATCGCTCGTCGAATCCTCCCCTATCGGCCGAATTCGAGCTTCCTTTCCATCCCAAGTCGCGTGCTCTGTCGCTGCGCAGACCGCCGAGCCACGCCGCGCATCGACCGTGCTCGCGCGAGCGTCCTCGCCCAGCTCCGTGTCGCGTCGCGTCGCCAGCGCCCAGCCGAGCCTCGCCAGACGCCCAGACGCATCGCAGCGCGGCCGGCTGCCGTCGCGCGTGCCCACGCGCCATTCCTCGCGCCCAGTGCGCCGGCCAACCGTTCTTTGCCGTTCCTGCTCTGCAATCGGCTTGATCGTGCGTTCGTCGCGCCTCGTGAGTTGCTCCCGAGCTGAGCCTCGTTTATTTTATTATATTTAGGCCTATTGTGTGATTTTTGTTGTGATTGATAGGTTCTCGATAGCTAGTTCGGGTTTGTTCGCGACTTAGGATTTTCGTGTCAAATCGTCCCCGACCAAGGTAAGGATTTCTTATCGGAGTTGTGTAGACCCTGCGATATATTATGCGATTGCTGATTGATTGCTTGTTGTGTTTATTGACATATTTAGTAATAGGTGCTCGTTTCTGAATTCCCGGTTAGCATGATCTTCCTGATTAATTCTCATGTTAATCCATGCTAGGTTGTTCCTTTCTGGCATGCTCGTATCTGTTCCTTGCTTCGTAGTATCATGCTAGGCTCGTTGTATTCTTATTGAGCACGTATTGGATTTTATGGAATTGTTTGCTGATTGTTAAGGCAGGTTAGAGTGGCGGTGTAGATAGCATCATCCGGGTAGGGTGCATAAAGTACCTTGCATCCACGACGGGGACGTATGAGATGGAGCTCGCCCCGATCCCGTTAGGGGAATAGCTAACCCTAACGGTGGCCCGCAATCTTGGGGGTGAGGGTGGCGATCGTTAAATGCCCCAACCGTCGGGATGATGACTTGGCATTGCCTCGTCCCGGCGATCGGCACGACGTCCTCGGCGTGTTCGGCCGTATCCCCGATTGCCACTGTTAAGGTAAGGGCGCTTCTTTGGTGTAAGCCTACCACGACCCGTTTCCTTAGCCTCAAAGTGCGGTTGTTCAGGTGACATAGTTTACGTGTTCGAGTCTCACACCCCTATGTCGGTGACACCGATCCAAAGATTTAGTTAGGCGTGGTGGATCTGGACATGGGCAGCTTGCCTCTATACCCGGCACCCCCATGATGCGCAGTAGCACGCGGTGCATGTTTACGCTCATTACTGTTGGCGCGACAGGAGAGCTCTCGGGATCTTGAGCGGTGTACCTTTCGTCGACAGAGAGACAGCAGCCGAGGCGGGACTTGTTTCTCGTATAGGGTGACTTATGTATTGGTGTGTGGTGATATTATTAGGACTAAGACCACGAGTTGGCATCCGAGGCCCAAGTGTGGGCTAAGCTATGTGCTCTATTCGTGTTTATATTCATAGCTTGCATACGCTCATCGAGATGACCATGTATATATATATTGTACCCGGTTGGGGATTCTTACTTGAGTAATTCGTTACTCACCCTTATTATTGTGGTTTTTCCACAGTAACCAAGTTGCGAGACAGGATGGTCAAGGAGGAGCTGTGATCATGGGGCTCAGTCATCAAACTCGATTTTGTGTTATGACTCTTTATGTTTTACTTTCCCTGAATGCATGTAATTGGGCATGGAGCCCTAGGATGTTTTCGAATATTTTGTGGATTCCAAAGCATTATTGTATTTAGACATGTTTTGAATGATTTTAAGAAATCTCGATCGGAGTATACTTTGGAAATGTATTTATCTTGGAAGCAGTGCTTGGAAACAGGGGACAGTTTCGGTGGAAATTGTCTAGTTTTAAAGGGGTTATTTTGAATGTTTTGTTTTAATTGGAATCCGAAATCATGTCTGTTTAATGTTCTTTACTTTGAATGCATGCATTGGGGTAAGGGCCCATTTAGTGCCCCATTCGGGTCGGTCCCTTACAGTTGGTATCAAAGCTCAGAGTCATAAATTCTGTAGATTGACCTTTTGTTGTAGGTCGTTTTCCCATGATCACTAGCACTCCGACAGTCATCAGGTACGCCCAAGTTTACTATTTGTTGTAGAAAAAGGGTTAAGAATTTACAATACCTGTCATCTAGTGTATGCCTTGTGTAGTGTTGTGGAGCGGAGACGAAAGGAGTTCGACTCGTTATTGGTTTGGGTATAGAGCGCCATCATGCCAACTTCCCGCAGTGTGTGATGTATGTTGTGGCTTGTTGTTGTATCCAGGTAGATTCGGATGCCCTGGGACATCGTTCCAGAGGGAGGTAGAGGTTGGACTCCCATAGGCCAATTGTGGCCCAGTTGTTGGTTTTCCCCTAGTGAGAGGGTGGAGGTGATTTGCCTTGGAATGCCACTCCAAGAGAGGAGTTAGCTATGGTTGTGCTGATGTGGATGTTTGTGGAGCAGGTCCCCGTGTGGACTAGCTGGGTAGCTCAAGTGCTTTGATCTTGAGCCTTGTTAGACTATTTGGTTGCCTGCAGAGTGGTTGCAAAGTTGGTAGCCTCGAGGAGGTTGATGAGGCATCTTTGTGCTTCTTTAAAGTGTTGTTGTTTGCGACAAGCAGGCGGAACCACGTGGTTAAGGGTGCAAAGAAGCAAGTGATGTTCCTCTTGATTTGGATCCGTTGGTAGTTTCCTCAGTTGTTTGGTAGAATTGAACACTCTTCTTTTGGTAAGCCCTAGAGTAGGGCTAGCCGCTGCATGTTGAGAGAGCCGGCCAGAGTTTGTTGAGCATCATGTGGAGATGCAAGAGTAGGTTGTGAGCCTTCAGCTTGATGAGATGCCTTAGGCATGGTTGTTGGAGTTGAGCCCTTGTATGTCGAGCCAGAGTTCGTGTCACTTGAGGTTGTGACCTTGTGGCCCCGTTGGTAGTAAGATGTGGATTTGGTAGTAGTGGCACTTGAGGTGCATTGTTTGGTGTGCCGCTTTGGCACTAAATCTGGTTAAGGCCTGAGTTTGGCATGGGCATAGCAGATGGTTCTATGCCGTCCGGAGTTCAGCGTACTCCTTTAGCCTTGGATCTGTTTATGGTAGTTGCACCTGTGTAGGTCGTGAAAAAGAGCTAGTTCAGTGGTAATCGAAAGACTTCAAGCGAAAGGATGTTCGAGAGGAGCCGGAGCCTTTTCCCAGTGTTACTGAAGGTTGAGTAAGTCAAGCAGTTTGACGGTTGGTAAGTGTTAGTGCGCGTGCATCTCACGCTAGTGTTAAGGCCAAGAGATCTTTGTGGTTGGTAGTGCGGTCAACTACCTTCGAGTGCCTAAATCTCAGGAGAGTTGAGCATCGTAGAAGCAAGTTGGGTCCAGCTGAGGGACCATGAGTTGGATGCCTATGAGGTGAGTAGGATGCCTTGTGAGAGGAGTTGGATGCCTTATGGGTAAGCACCCTTGGTAGAGGCATGGTATAAAGTAAGTTCGGTTTGGCTTGGTTATGCTTTGGTAGTGCAAGGTTGCCACAGCTTCGAGCATCGTGTGGAGATGGAACTTTGGGTGTTCCGTTGATTGATTGTATCACTGCCAAGAGCTAGTGTTGCTTTTGGGAAAAGCATTTGTTAGTCTTGGATCACTAAATGAAGGTTGGGAGTTGTGCACACAAGTGTGTTTTGTGTGGTTCGTTCTGTGGCGAGAGTTTCAGATCCATGTATGGTTTGCTTTGGGGATCTGGTGCTTAGTTCTTGGAAAAGTTGGACTCCAGGTGGATGTTGTAAGGCTTTAGTGAGGTGGTAAGGATACCATGCTCGTGGTATCAGGTTGTTGCTTAGGTAAGATTTGTTAAGTGGACCTAAGCTTGGTTGGCGGATCTTCTTGTTGATCGTCATGACTAAGAGAGTTGTTCGGATCTTTCCTTGGGTAGAAGTTATGTTGTGGTTGTCGTCTGAGTAGGAGGATGACGCGTTCGGTAGCGTTTCGGGTCCTCTTGGTTCCCAAGGAGTTGGAGTTGGCCAGCATGGTTATGATGCGGGGAAAATGGAGTTGTTGTTGTTCAGGCAGTTGGTTGTTAGTCCGTTAGTTGGCAGTGGGTGTCGAGGGTTGTCGGAGAACCCTAGGTTGTGAAGAGCCTCTCTAGAGCTCAGTCAGGCCCAGGTAGGGAATTTCAGTTGGCAAGCTGGAGCCGTGTAGTTTGTAGCCTCGGGTGAGTTGTTGGCAGTCTTGGTAGCCTAGCAAGTTAGTATTTGTTTGGAATGGAGTCCGGATTGGTTCCGGTGTGGGAACAAGTTGATGCTTGGTGTTGACCAAGGTGTGGATTGGAATTTCTAGAAGTCAGTTTTGCTCGTGGGGCGAATGGTTCGTGCCCTGTTGGTTGTCTTCCTGTTTTCAGGAGGTTGAGAGTTGCCCCGTTGGTATTTGGAGGTTCAGTTCGTGGTGGACCCCTGTTGCTACCCCGTGAGATTTAGATCTTCTGGCTTTAGTGGAGCAAGACAGTGAGTGTATGTAGAGCTCTCTGTCCTTCGGTTGTCTGCTCGTGGGAGCCGTTTCTTTCTGGGTTTGGCAGTTTGCTACCGTCGGTTTGTTAAGGATTTTTTCCGCCATAGCCTCGCCCCTCACTCGTCTGACGAGGAAGGGTGTCGAGTTATTTGGGACGATAAGTGTGATGAGAGCTTTGCGTGCTCAAGCGCAGATTCGACTTGGCAGAGTGTTGGCGATCCGGAGGGGACGGGTGGTTTCGTGGTTTCTGAATGATGCTTCCAAGTTCGGGTTGGGTTGTGTGTTGATGCGGCCACGGGGAAGGTCATTGTTTATGCTTCCCGTCATTTGAAGCCATATGAGCAGAACTATCCGACTCATGATATGGAGTTGGCAAGCGGCAGTGGTGTTTGCAATCAAGATTTAGAGGCATTACGTATGGTGAGCGGATTGAGATGTTTACCAATCACCGAGCCTCAAGTATCTCTTTTTCGAAGAAGGAAGGAGTGAATATGAGGCGAGAGGAGATGGTTAGAGTTGGTGAAAGATTATGATCTGCGAGATTTTGTACCATCCGGCAAAGCAAATGTTGTAGCCGATGCTTTGAGTAGGAAGACGTCGCACTCGCGCGGTGTTGTTGAGTTCCCGGCCAGTTACGGAGAGAGTTCGAGCGGGGGTGAGATTGCGATGTTGTTGGGTGAGGTTCTTGCGAGTAGCTCATTGATGATCCACCATCGATTAGACAAATGGATTATTGATAGTCACGGTGAGTGATCCCGCACTTAAGAGATTGTTTGTGAGTTAGTGCCGATGGAGATTTTGACCTTGTATATTCACGAGACAAAGCAATACGACGTCTGAGGCCGGTTGTGTGTCCCGGATGTTGCAGGATTGCGAGCAGAGTTGCTCTCAGAGGCCCACCGTTCTCCGTTTGCTTGGCACCCCGGGGGTACCAAGATGTATCAGGATCTTAAGCAGACATTCTGGTGGATGGGTATGAAAAGAGATGTTGCGGAATTTGTCAGTCGATGTCTCACTTGTCGCCAAGTGAAGGCACCTGTGCAGAGACCACCGGCGGTTTATTCTGTGCATTGAGTATACCTCAGTGGAAATGGGAAGAGATCTCCATGGACTTTATTTCTGGTTTGCCGAGAACTCCGAGGAAGTTATCTCAGATTTAGGTGATAGTCGATCGATTGACTAAGAGCGCACACTTCATTCCCGGTAGAGACACTTATACCGTGGAACGGTGGGCGCAGTTGTTTTTGGAGCAGATCATTTGTTATCACGGTGTGCCTGTGAGGATTGTGTCTGACCGTGATTCGAGGGCTTGTGTGTTGGATTTCCCAGGCAGTTGGGACCAGTATATGTATCTGATGGAGTTTGCCTATAACAATAGTTATCAGTTGACGATTCAGATGGCTCCATTCGAGGCTTTGTATGGTAAGCGTTGCCGATCTCCTGTGTTCTGGGAAGAGGTTGGTGACAGGCAGGTTTTGGGTCCCGAGTTGCTACAGTTGACTAATGGTGCCGTGCAGAAAATTAGAGCCCGTATGTTGACAGCTCAGAGCAGACAAAAGAGTAACGCCGATGTTCGGCGTCGGGATTTAGAGTTTGAGGTTGGTCAGCCCGTGTTCCTAAAGGTTGCACCGATGCGAGGTGTTTTGAGGTTTGGCAAACGTGGAAAGCTGAGTCCCCGTTTTGTTGGTTCGTTTGAGATTCTGGAGAGGATCGGCAAGGTTGCTTATCGATTAGCCTTGCCTCCGTCATTGTCAACGGTGCACAATGTTTTTCATGTTTCGATGTTGAGACAGTACGTGCCGGATCCATCGTACATTGTTGATTTTTAGCCTTTGCAGCTGAATGAGGATTTGAGCTTCGAGGAGAAGCCAGTGGAGATTCTTGCTTTTGAGACAAAGGCACTGAGTAATCGTGAAATCCGGTTGGTAAAAGTTCAGTGGAGGAGTCAGAGTTCAGAGGAAGCCACTTGGGAGCGGGAGGATGAGATGAGATTGCAGTATCCCGAGCTGTTCCAGTCTTAAGGAACTTTCGAGGACAAAAGTCTTATAAGGGGGGAATATTGTAACGGCCCGGAAATTTCATCCCGGTCTTCCCGGGTTGCCCAGGGGCATTTTGGTAATTTGGTCGGGCCGACAGGGCCGGTGATGTATTTGCTAATTGCTGGAAAAATTATGAGACGATTTGAATGGGATCGGGAAGTTTGGTGAAGACATTTGGGCTTGGTAGAATGTGGAAATAAATAGGGAATTAAATAGCGCGTCGAGTGAGATTCGAGCCAGGGTCACGTGGGAAGCTAGGCGAGTGTCGCTGCCAATCGAGCCACTGAGCGCTCTTGTTAATCTAAACGCGCCAACTTGTATTTATGCCTGTCTTCGTGCGTTTTATTTAAAAGCCAAAAAATCGCCCGAGCCTTCTTCTTCCTCTTCTCCTTCCTTCGCGATTTCTTCTCCTTCTCCCTCGACCAACCGAGCTTTTCCTTGCAATTTCTTCCTTCTCCAGCTCCAATTCGACCGAGTTCTCCCTCCATTTAGAAGTTGAATTCCAATTCCGGCAGCAGGTAAGCTTTTCTTCTTCTCTTCTTCGATCCGAGTCCCCTGCTTCTCAGGCTTCGTTTTCCCGGCCGTGTTGAAGTGAATTTCGGATGGGTTTTGTGCAAACTTGCGTAGGAGAGTTCGACCAACAAAGAATCGGCCGTCGAATCCTCCAATCGCTCGAATTCGAGCTCGTTCTTCTCCAACGCCCGGATCGCCTCTCTGTCGCCGCCTGTTCACCGAGCTGCTTGACTTCTTCGCGCGGGCTTGGCCATTGTCGCGACCGATCGCGTGTGTCACGCATTGTATCCTCGCCAGAATCGCGCGCGCCGCAGCGCCGCGCCGCACAAGCGCCAGATCGCCAACGCCTGTTAGTCCGCGCTAGCGCGCTTCGCGCCCAGCGCCCGTCCGCGCGCAGCCACGCGCGCGCCAGCCAGCGCTCCAGCGCAGCCGCCCCTATTCTTTTGCCGCTCGTGCAATCGGCTGCGTTAAATGCGTTAAATGCGTGCCTCGTGAGTTGCTCCCGAGCTGAGCCCTGTTTATTTTATTATATTTAGGCCTATTGTGTGATTTTTGTTGTGATTGATAGGTTCTCGATAGCTAGTTCAGGTTAGTTCGCAACTTAGGATTTCGTGTCAAATCATCCCCGACCAAGGTAAGAATTTCTTACCGGAGTTGTGTGGACCCTGCGATATTATATGTGATTGCTGATTGATTGCTTGTTTGTGTTTATTGACATGTGTAGCTAGGTACTCTATTCTCGAATTCCGATTAGCATGATTTTCTGATTAATTCTCATGTTAATCCATGCTAGGTTGTTCTTTTCTCGCATGCTCGTGATTCACATTCCTTGCTTCGTAGTATCATGCTAGGCTCGTTGTATTCTTATTGAGCACGTATTGGATTTTATGGAATTGTTTGTTGATTGCTAGGGCAAAGTTAGAGTTGCGTAGTAGATAGCATCATCCGAGCCTGATGCATAAAGTACCCAGTGCTCCGTCCCTAGACCCCGTGAAGGATTAGCTAACCCTACCGGTAGGCCCTACAATCTTGGGTGAGGGTGGCAGACTGTTAAATGCCCCAACGGTCGAGATGATGACTTGGCATTGCCTCGCCCCGGCGGCCGGCATGTCTTGACATGTTTGGCAAGTAGCCCCGATTGCCACTGTTAAGGCAAGGACGGCTTCACGGTGTAAGCCTACCACGACCGTTCCTTAGCCCCAGTGCGGTGGTTCAGTGACATAGTTTACGTGTCAGTCTCACACCTCTATGTCGGTGACACCGATCCAGAGATTTAGTTAGGCGTGGTGGACCGGACATGGGCGGCTTGCCTCTAGACCCGCACACCCCATAGTTCGCGCAGAGCACGCGGTGCATGCTTACGCTCATTACAACGCTGATCGGAGAGCTCCTCGGGATTGTGAGCCGGTGTACCTTTCGTCGTCGGTGAGGCGAGCCGAGGCGGGACTTGTTTCTCGTATAGGTCGACTTGTGTGGTGATATTATTCCGGACTAAGACCCTAAGTTGGCATCCGAGGCCCAAGTGTGGGCTAAGCTATGTGCTCTATTCTCGTGTTTATACTCATAGCTTGCATACATTCATCGAGATGACCATGTATATCGTATTGTACCGGTTGGGGATTCTTCTATTGAGTAATTCGTTACTCACCCTTATTATTGTGGTTTTTCCACAGGTAACCAAGTTGCGAGACAGGATAGTGAAGGAGAGGAGCTGTGATCATGGGGGCTCGAGTCATCAAACTCGATTTTGTGTTATGACTCTTTATGTTTTATTTTCCCCCGAATGCATGTGGCAGGCACTGAGCCCTAGGATGTTTTTCAATATTTTGTGGATTCCAGCATTATTGTATCTAGACATGTTTTGAATGATTTTAAGAAATCTCGATCGGAGTATACTTTGGAAATGTATTTATCTTGGAGCAGTGCTTGGAAACAGGACAGAGTTCGTGGAAATTGTCTAGTTTTTAAAGGGGTTATTTTGAATGTTTTGTTTTAATTGGAATCCAAATTCATGTCATTTAATGTCCTTTACTTTGAATGCATGCATTGGGGTAAGGGCCCATTTAGTGCCCCATTCGGGTCGGTCCCTCACAAGGAGGCGGGCCCAAAAGGCACAGCCCGCCTCCAAACAGAAAAGGCATGGCGGGCCGGGCCTTGCCATACAAAAAGCTTTAAAGCGGGCTTGGGCCCGCCACCAAAAAAAGAAAGCGGGCCCAATTTCGCCCACCGCCAATTCCTGTGCCCGCCATCTTTCATCCGTGTTTTTAAACCTCTTCTTTTTAGCCCGCCATCTATCGGGAATTTCTACTAGTGTTTTATCCTTACTTGTGTAATTGTGCTTTAAAGAATTATACAACATTTGGTATCATAGCCTAGTTTATATTGGCCTTGACATTCACATCAAAAAAAAAAAAAAAAAAAAGTTTAACCCTCATATCTTGGTAAGCTGAAGAGATATTGATTTAGAAACTTTGATTGCTTCCCTGAGACAAGAAAAGAAGGAAATTGTGCAAAACAAAGAGGAGATGGAGTAGAGAATAAAGTATATGCAAGATCAACTTCGTGAATTATCACATGTGGTTCATAGGAATCGAGGAGATATTCTTACAGCTTACAAATATGCACATGGAGTAGAAACTGAAGAAGATGTCAATATGCCCAACAAGGGAGAGATCAATCCAAGAGCAAGAAGAAATCTAGCTCCTTATATTGCAAATGACATAAGAGTTGATATCCTAGAGTATGATGACAAACTTGCTCCCGACGAGTTTGTAGAATGGTTGAGATCTGTAGAAAGAGTGCTTGAATGCAAACGGACATCAGAAGATAAGAAAGTAAAGATTGTGGTCTTTAAGTTAAGAAAATATGCATCTATATGGTGGGCTAATGTTTGTTCCAGGAGAGTACAAATGGGAAAAGAAAAGGTTAGAACATGGTCTAAAATGAAGAAACTACTAAAAAAAAAAGGTTCATGTCTTCCTACTACATCCAAGAAAGCTTAAACCAACTTCATTCACTTAAACAAGGTTTAAAATCTATAGAGGAGTATTCTAGGAAGTTTAAATTCTTTCTTATGAAGTGTGACTTGAATGAAGATGATCCTCAAACTCTTGAATGATTCTTAAGAGGATTGGAGCCCAAGGTTGCAAACTTAGTGGTATTACATCCTTATTCCACTTGGGAAAATTTAACCATGCTAGCTTAAAAACTTAGTCGTATGTTGATAGCTCAGAGCAGACAGAAGAGTTACGCCGATGTTCGGCGTCGGGATTTGGAGTTTGAGGTTGGTTGACATGTATTCCTAAAGGTCGCACCGATGCGAGGTGTTTTGAGGTTTGGCAAGCGTGGAAAGCTGAGTCCCCGTTTTGTTGGCCCGTTTGAGATTCTGGAGAGGATCGGCAAGGTTGCTTATCGATTAGCCTTGCCTCCGTCATTGTCGGCAGTGCACAGTGTTTTTCATGTTTCGATGTTGAGGCAGTACGTGCCGGATCCGTCGCACATTGTTGATTTTGACCCTTTACAGCTGAATGAGGATTTGAGCTTCGAGGAGAAGCCAGTGGGGATTCTTGCTTTCGAGACAAAGACACTGCGTAATCGTGAAATCCGGTTGGTAAAAGTTCAGTGGAGGAGTCAGAGTTCAGAGGAAGCCACTTGGGAGCGGGAGGATGAGATGAGATTGCAGTATCCCGAGCTGTTCCAGCTTTAAGGGACTTTCGAGGACGAAAGTCTTATAAGGGGGGAATATTGTAACGGCCCGGAAATTTCATCCCGGTCTTCCCGGGAGGCCCAGGGGCATTTTGGTAATTTTGGTCGGGCCGACAGGGCCGGTTATGTAATTGTTAATTGCCGGAAAAATTATGAGTCAATTTGAATGGGATCGGGAATTTTGGTGAAGACATTTAGGCTTGGAAAAAGGTAAAAATAAATAGGGAATTAAATAGCGCGTCGAGTGAGATTCGAGCCAAGGACGCGCTGCATGCTAGGCAAGGGTCGCTGCCAGCCAAGCCACTGGGCGTGTTTGTTATCTTAATCGCGCGATCTTGTATATAAGCGTGTTTTCCTCTGCCTTTGATATAAAGGCCGATCGCCCGAGCTTCTTCTCCATTTTTCTTCTTCTTCCTTCCCGAATTTTCCTCCGACCGACAGCGATTCTCCTTCGCGTTTTCTCCCCCGCCAGCTCCAATTTGACCGAGTTCCTTCCTCAAATCCGAAGCCAAATCTCGAGCAGCTGGTGAGTTTCTTCTTCTCTTCTTCTCCTTCGCATTTCCGTCGACCCATTCCCCTGTTTTTCGAATTCCATTTTTCGGTCGTGTTGAAGTGATTTGTTGGGTGGGTTTTGTTCAGCTGGAGTAGAGGAGTTCGACCAACCATAAATCGCTCGTCGAATCCTCCCCTATCGGCCGAATTCGAGCTTCATTTCCATCGCAAGTCGCGTGCTCTGTCGCTGCGCAGACCGCCGAGCCACGCCGCGCATCGACCGTGCTCGCGCGCGCGTCCTCGCCCAGCTCCGTGTTGCGTCGTGTCGCCAGCGCCCAGCCGAGCCTCACCGCACGCCCCTGCATCGCCCGCGCGCCCGCCGCGCTCAGCCAGCGCCCTCGCGCGCGCCCAGCCAGCCCCGTTGCTGCCCCGTTCGTGCAATCAGCTCGTTCGTGCGTTCGTCGCGCCTCGTGAATTGCTCCTGAGTTGAGCCTCGTTTATTTTATTATATTTAGGCCTATTGTGTGATTTTTGTTGTGATTGATAGGTTCTCGATAGCTAGTTCGGGTTTGTTCGCGACTTAGGATTTTCGTGTCAAATCGTCCCCGACCAAGGTAAGGATTTCTTATCGGAGTTGTGTGGACCCTGCGATATATTATGCGATTGCTGATTGATTGCTTGTTGTGTTTATTGACATATTTAGTAATAGGTGCTCGTTTCTGAATTCCCGGTTAGCATGATCTTCCTGATTAATTCTCATGTTAATCCATGCTAGGTTGTTCCTTTCTGGCATGCTCGTATCTGTTCCTTGCTTCGTAGTATCATGCTAGGCTCGTTGTATTCTTATTGAGCACATATTGGATTTTATGGAATTGTTTGCTGATTGCTAAGGCAGGTTAGAGTGGCAGGTAGATAGCATCATCTGGGCCGGGTGCATAAAGTACCTTGCATCCACGACAGGGACGTATGAGATGGAGCTCCGCCCTGATCCCGTTAGGGAATAGCTAACCCTAACGGCTGGCCCCGCAATCTTGGGTGAGGGTGGCAGACTGTTAAATGCCCCAACCGTCGGGATGATGACTTGGCATTGCCTCGTCCCCGGCAGTCGGCACGTCCTCAACGTGTTCGGCCGTAGCCCCTGATTGCCACCTGTTAAGGTAAGAGCGGCTTCCTGGTGTAAGCCTACCAAGACCCGTTTCCTTAGCCTCAGGTGCGGTGGTTCAGGCTGACATAGTTTACGTGTTCAGGTCTCACACCCCTATGTCAGTGACACCGATCCAAAGATTTAGTTAGGCGTGGTGGACTGGACATGGGCGAATTTTTGCCTCTATACCCGGCACCCCATGGTTCTGCAGTAGCACGCGGTGCATGTTTACGCTCATTACAGCGACGACCGGAGAGCTCCTCGGGATCTTGAGCCAGTGTACTTTTCGTCGACAGTAGACAGGCTGAGGCCGGGACTTGTTTCTCGTATAAGGCGACTTATGTATTGGACTGAGTGGTGATATTATTCCGGACTAAGACCCTGAGTTGGCATCCGAGGCCCAAGTGTGGGCTAAGCTATGTGCTCTATTCTGTGTTTATATTCATAGCTTGCATACGCTCATCGAGATGACCATGTATATCGTATTGTACCTCGGTTGGGGATTCTTACTGAGTAATTCGTTACTCACCCTTATTATTGTGGTTTTTCCACAGGTAACCAAGTTGCGAGACAGGATGGCTGAAGGAGGAGCTGTGATCATGGGGCTCAGTCATCAAACTCTGATTTTGTGTTATGACTCTTTATGTTTTACTTTCCCCAGAATGCATGTAGCTGGGCACGGAGCCCTAGGATGTTTTCTGAATATTTTGTGGATTCCAGCATTATTGTATTTAGACATGTTTTGAATGATTTTAAGAAATCTCTGATCGGAGTATACTTTGGAAATGTATTTATCTTGGAAAAGGTGCTTGGAAACAGGGACAGGTTCCAGGGAAATTGTCTAGTTTTTAAAGAGGTTATTTTGAATGTTTTGTTTTAATTGGAATCCAAAATCATGTCTGTTTAATGTCCTTTACTATGAATGCATGCATTGGGGTAAGGGCTCATTTAGTGCCCCATTCGGGTCGGTCCCTTACAGGAACTCTAGCTTTGTAAAATTCAAGCAACGTTTGGCGCTTCTGATTTGGTATCAGAGCATTTGGTCGACATTCTTTGGCCCACTCTAGACTTCGCTTCAACATGTCGCATAATGAAGAAAAAGCAACACATGTACCAGGTTTTAGTACCGCTTAAAGATATGTTGGAAATGATGAGAGAAGATATGGAAGAAAGAAGAGCACACCGCAAAAGGATGTCTTCAAGGTACACTAATCCTAAACCAATCTCAAATATTCAATCGTCTATGGAAAATGATAGTTTACGCGATGAATTTCATCCTATGGTTAAAGTAGAAAGTTGTATCAATGAAAATGAAATGCCCAGTGGTTTATTTTTAACAAAAGCATGTGAGAATAGTGAAAAATTAGATTGCCTGGACATGTTTGCTTGTAAACCCTCTAGTAGAGTAACACCCACTATTGATGATGTACATGTTGATGTGTGTGAGTTAGGGAAAAAGGCACAAAAGGCCAAAACAAAAGCATATGATTTCGTGGAAAAAGAGTCTTGTGAGAAAATGAGTGTGAGAGATAAGCATGAGATTAGTTTATGGCCTATAGAGAGAAAATGAGAGAAAAGCCAATGTTGTGAGTTTGTGTGAAAGAGCCAACGAGTTTAAATCTATTTTGTTTTCAAAGCAAAATATTTTTAGACTTTTACATAAAGGAACTTGCTATCCAACGGGCGAGCTCAAACCATGTTTCTCTAGTGTTGTCTCTATGGAATTTTTACAGGTGGCAAATGAACCTCCACATACAACATATTGAATCGAAGCTTCCTTCCAAAGTAAAGAATGACAACATAAACACAATGCCAACTTGTTTAGTAAGATGAAATACTCCAAATTTGCTTCCAGGTTCATCCATTGCAGCAATGATAAAGTTTTCAAAAAAAGACAAAGACTTTGATTTGAGGACAAATCCTTTTAAAGAAAGGGGGGATGATACGAATCCGACCATCAAAGTTATTGTGTTCTCATGAAGGGGCTGTTGCAAGAAGCAAGAAGAAGAAGATTCCTAGAGTCTTAGAAATTACAATGCTGAATTTTAGATGATCAAATTTCTAGATTTCATATTTTGGAACTTTTTTAATTTCAAAGTTTGCCAACCATGCTCATAATTGCAAGGGACCTTCTAAAAGAATTAGTTGGGTCTATTTAAAGCTTATCTACCCCTTTTGTCTAGCATTTATGCCATGCAATCGAGTTTTGGTTTCCTAGGCCTTATTTTCTACAAAATGCATTTAATAGCTTTTTGAGTCCTTTTGTATTTCAAGGCATGCACGAATTTTTGGCCTTTAAAATGGCTTGTAATTCATCATTTTGGAGAGATTTATGATTGAAAAAACTTGTGTTCTCTTAGACCCCATTTGGTGTTGGCTCCTTTTCAAATCTTGCTTTAGGTTTGAAGTTAAATCAATTCAATGGATTAGTCTTGCTCAAGCTAATTCTGGAGTGAGTTGTCTTAAGATCTAAGAGTGAACATTTTAGATTTTGAGTGTGGTCTAAGTTAGCTATCATTGTGAGATTTTACAATGATCCTAGAAGGACCTCTAGCTTTGTAAAATTCAAGCAACGTTTGGCGCTTCTGATTTGGTATCAGAGCATTTGGTCGACATTCTTTGGCCCACTCTAGACTTCGCTTCAACATGTCGCATAATGAAGAAAAAGCAACACATGTACTAGGTTTTAGTACCGCTTAAAGATATGTTGGAAATGATGAGAGAAGATATGGAAGAAAGAAGAGCACACCGCAAAAGGATGTCTTCAAGGTACACTAATCCTAAACCAATCTCAAATATTCAATCGTCTATGGAAAATGATAGTTTACGCGATGAATTTCATCCTATGGTTAAAGTAGAAAGTTGTATCAATGAAAATGAAATGCCCAGTGGTTTATTTTTAACAAAAGCATGTGAGAATAGTGAAAAATTAGATTGCCTGGACATGTTTGCTTGTAAACCCTCTAGTAGAGTAACACCCACTATTGATGATGTACATGTTGATGTGTGTGAGTTAGGGAAAAAGGCACAAAAGGCCAAAACAAAAGCATATGATTTTGTGGAAAAAGAGTCTTGTGAGAAAATGAGTGTGAGAGATAAGCATGAGATTAGTTTATGGCCTATAGAGAGAAAATGAGAGAAAAGCCAATGTTGTGAGTTTGTGTGAAAGAGCCAACGAGTTTAAATCTATTTTGTTTTCAAAGCAAAATATTTTTAGACTTTTACATAAAGGAATTGCTATCTAACGGGCGAGCTCAAACCATGTTTCTCTAGTGTTGTCTCTATGGAATTTTTACAGGTGGCAAATGAACCTCCACATACAACATATTGAATCGAAGCTTCCTTCCAAAGTAAAGAATGACAACATAAACACAATGCCAACTTGTTTAGTAAGATGAAATACTCCAAATTTGCTTCCAGGTTCATCCATTGCAGCAATGATAAAGTTTTCAAAAAAAGACATAAAGACTTTGATTTGAGGACAAATCCTTTTAAAGAAAGGGGGGATGATACGAATCCGACCATCAAAGTTATTGTGTTCTCATGAAGGGGCTGTTGCAAGAAGCAAGAAGAAGAAGATTCCTAGAGTCTTAGAAATTACAATGCTGAATTTTAGATGATCAAATTTCTAGATTTCATATTTTGGAACTTTTTTAATTTCAATGTTTGCCAACCATGCTCATAATTGCAAGGGACCTTCTAGAAGAGTTAGTTGGGTCTATTTAAAGCTTATCTACCCCTTTTGTCTAGCATTTATGCCATGCAATCGAGTTTTGGTTTCCTAGGCCTTATTTTCTACAAAATGCATTTAATAGCTTTTTGAGTCCTTTTGTATTTCAAGGCATGCACGAATTTTTGGCCTTTAAAATGGCTTGTAATTCATCATTTTGGAGAGATTTATGACTGAAAAAACTTGTGTTCTCTTAGACCCCATTTGGTGTTGTCTCCTTTTCAAATCTTGCTTTAGGTTTGAAGTTAAATCAATTCAATGGATTAGTCTTGCTCAAGCTAATTTGGAGTGAGTTGTCTTAGGATCTAAGAGTGAACATTTTAGATTTTGAGTGTGGTCTAAGTTAGCTGTCATTGTGAGATTTTACAATGATCCTAGAAGGACCTCTAGCTTTGTAAAATTCAAGCAACGTTTGGCGCTTCTGATTTGGTATCAGAGCATTTGGTCGACATTCTTTGGCCCACTCTAGTCTTCGCTTCAACATGTCGCATAATGAAGAAAAAGCAACACATGTACCAGGTTTTAGTACCGCTTAAAGATATGTTGGAAATGATGAGAGAAGATATGGAAGAAAGAAGAGCACACCGCAAAAGGATGTCTTCAAGGTACACTAATCCTAAACCAATCTCAAATATTCAATCGTCTATGGAAAATGATAGTTTACGCGATGAATTTCATACTATAGTTAAAGTAGAAAGTTGTATCAATGAAAATGAAATGCCCAGTGGTTTATTCTTAACAAAAGCATGTGAGAATAGTGAAAAATTAGATTGCCTGGACATGTTTGCTTGTAAACCCTCTAGTAGAGTAACACCCACTATTGATGATGTACATGTTGATGTGTGTGAGTTAGGGAAAAAGGCACAAAAGGCCAAAACAAAAGCATATGATTTTGTGGAAAAAGAGTCTTGTGAGAAAATGAGTGTGAGAGATAAGCATGAGATTAGTTTATGGCCTATAGAGAGAAAATGAGAGAAAAGCCAATGTTGTGAGTTTGTGTGAAAGAGCCAACGAGTTTAAATCTATTTTGTTTTCAAAGCAAAATATTTTTAGACTTTTACATAAAGGAACTTGCTATCTAACGGGCGAGCTCAAACCATGTTTCTCTAGTGTTGTCTCTATGGAATTTTTACAGGTGGCAAATGAACCTCCACATACAACATATTGAATCGAAGCTTCCTTCCAAAGTAAAGAATGACAACATAAACACAATGCCAACTTGTTTAGTAAGATGAAATACTCCAAATTTGCTTCCAGGTTCATCTATTGCAGCAATGATAAAGTTTTCAAAAAAAGACATAAAGACTTTGATTTGAGGACAAATCCTTTTAAAGAAAGGGGGGATGATACGAATCCGACCATCAAGGTTATTGTGTTCTCATGAAGGGGCTGTTGCAAGAAGCAAGAAGAAGAAGATTCCTAGAGTCTTAGAAATTACAATGCAGAATTTTAGATGATCAAATTTCTAGATTTCATATTTTGGAACTTTTTTAATTTCAAAGTTTGCCAACCATGCTCTTAATTGCAAGGGACCTTCTAGAAGAATTAGTTGGGTTTATTTAAAGCTTATCTACCCCTTTTGTCTAGCATTTATGCATGCAATCGAGTTTTGGTTTCCTAGGCCTTATTTTCTACAAAATGCATTTAATAGCTTTTTGAGTCCTTTTGTATTTCAAGGCATGCACGAATTTTTGGCCTTTAAAATGGCTTGTAATTCATCATTTTGGAGAGATTTATGACTGAAAAAACTTATGTTCTCTTAGACCCCATTTGGTGTTGTCTCCTTTTCAAATCTTGCTTTAGGTTTGAACTTAAATCAATTCAATGGATTAGTCTTGCTCAAGCTAATTCTGGAGTGAGTTGTCTTAGGATCTAAGAGTGAACATTTTAGATTTTGAGTGTGGTCTAAGTTAGCTATCATTGTGAGTTTTTACAATGATCCTAGAAGGACCTCTAGCTTTGTAAAATTCAAGCAACGTTTGGCGCTTCTGATTTGGTATCAGAGCATTTGTTCGACATTCTTTGGCCCACTCTAGTCTTCGCTTCAACATGTCGCATAATGAAGAAAAAGCAACACATGTACCAGGTTTTAGTACCGCTTAAAGATATGTTGGAAATGATAAGAGAAGATATGGAAGAAAGAAGAGCACACCGCAAAAGGATGTCTTCAAGGTACACTAATCCTAAACCAATCTCAAATATTCAATCGTCTATGGAAAATGATAGTTTACGCGATGAATTTCATACTATAGTTAAAGTAGAAAGTTGTATCAATGAAAATGAAATGCCCAGTGGTTTATTTTTAACAAAAGCATGTGAGAATAGTGAAAAATTAGATTGCCTGGACATGTTTGCTTGTAAACCCTCTAGTAGAGTAACACCCACTATTGATGATGTACATGTTGATGTGTGTGAGTTAGGGAAAAAGGCACAAAAGGCCAAAACAAAAGCATATGATTTTGTGGAAAAAGAGTCTTGTGAGAAAATGAGTGTGAGAGATAAGCATGAGATTAGTTTATGGCCTATAGAGAGAAAATGAGAGAAAAGCCAATGTTGTGAGTTTGTGTGAAAGAGCCAACGAGTTTAAATCTATTTTGTTTTCAAAGCAAAATATTTTTAGACTTTTACATAAAGGAACTTGCTATCTAACGGGCGAGCTCAAACCATGTTTCTCTAGTGTTGTCTCTATGGAATTTTTACAGGTGGCAAATGAACCTCCACATACAACATATTGAATCGAAGCTTCCTTCCAAAGTAAAGAATGACAACATAAACACAATGCCAACTTGTTTAGTAAGATGAAATACTCCAAATTTGCTTCCAGGTTCATCCATTGCAGCAATGATAAAGTTTTCAAAAAAAGACATAAAGACTTTGATTTGAGGACAAATCCTTTTAAAGAAAGGGGGGATGATACGAATCCGACCATCAAAGTTATTGTGTTCTCATGAAGGGGCTGTTGCAAGAAGCAAGAAGAAGAAGATTCCTAGAGTCTTAGAAATTACAATGCTGAATTTTAGATGATCAAATTTCTAGATTTCATATTTTGGAACTTTTTTAATTTCAATGTTTGCCAACCATGCTCATAATTGCAAGGGACCTTCTAGAAGAGTTCGTTGGGTCTATTTAAAGCTTATCTACCCCTTTTGTCTAGCATTTATGCCATGCAATCGAGTTTTGGTTCCTAGGCCTTATTTTCTACAAAATGCATTTAATAGCTTTTTGAGTCCTTTTGTATTTCAAGGCATGCACGAATTTGTGGCCTTTAAAATGGCTTGTAATTCATCATTTTGGAGAGATTTATGATTGAAAAAACTTGTGTTCTCTTAGACCCCATTTGGTGTTGTCTCCTTTTCAAATCTTGCTTTAGGTTTGAAGTTAAATCAATTCAATGGATTAGTCTTGCTCAAGCTAATTTGGAGTGAGTTGTCTTAGGATCTAAGAGTGAACATTTTAGATTTTGAGTGTGGTCTAAGTTAGCTGTCATTGTGAGATTTTACAATGATCCTAGAAGGACCTCTAGCTTTGTAAAATTCAAGCAACGTTTGGCGCTTCTGATTTGGTATCAGAGCATTTGGTCGACATTCTTTGGCCCACTCTAGTCTTCGCTTCAACATGTCGCATAATGAAGAAAAAGCAACACATGTACCAGGTTTTAGTACCGCTTAAAGATATGTTGGAAATGATAAGAGAAGATATGGAAGAAAGAAGAGCACACCGCAAAAGGATGTCTTCAAGGTACACTAATCCTAAACCAATCTCAAATATTCAATCGTCTATGGAAAATGATAGTTTACTGTGATGAATTTCATACTATAGTTAAAGTAGAAAGTTGTATCAATAAAAATGAAATGCCCAAAGTGGGTTTATTTTAACAAAAGCATGTGAGAATAGTGAAAAATTAGATTGTCTGGACATGTTTGCTTGTAAACCCTCTAGTAGAGTAACACCCACTATTGATGATGTACATGTTGATGTGTGTGAGTTAGGGAAAAAGGCACAAAAGGCCAAAACAAAAGCATATGATTTTGTGGAAAAAGAGTCTTGTGAGAAAATGAGTGTGAGAGATAAGCATGAGATTAGTTTATGGCCTATAGAGAGAAAATGAGAGAAAAGCCAATGTTGTGAGTTTGTGTGAAAGGGCCAACGAGTTTAAATCTATTTTGTTTTCAAAGCAAAATATTTTTAGACTTTTACATAAAGGAACTTGCTATCTAACAGGCGAGCTCAAACCATGTTTCTCTAGTGTTGTCTCTATGGAATTTTTACAGTGGCAAATGAACCTCCACATACAACATATTGAATCGAAGCTTCCTTCCAAAGTAAAGAATGACAACATAAACACAATGCCAACTTGTTTAGTAAGATGAAATACTCCAAATTTGCTTCCAGGTTCATCCATTGCAGCAATGATAAAGTTTTCAAAAAAGACATAAAGACTTTGATTTGAGGACAAATCCTTTTAAAGAAAGGGGGATGATACTGAATCCGACCATCAAAGTTATTGTGTTCTCATGAAGGGGCTGTTGCAAGAAGCAAGAAGAAGAAGATTCCTAGAGTCTTAGAAATTACAATGCAGAATTTTAGATGATCAAATTTCTAGATTTCATATTTTGGAATTTTTTTAATTTCAAAGTTTGCCAACCATGCTCATAATTGCAAGGGACCTTCTAGAAGAGTTACTTGGGTCTATTTAAAGCTTATCTACCCCTTTTGTCTAGCATTTATGCCATGCAATCGAGTTTTGGTTTCCTAGGCCTTATTTTCTACAAAATGCATTTAATAGCTTTTTGAGTCCTTTTGTATTTCAAAGCATGCACGAATTTTTGGCCTTTAAAATGGCTTGTAATTCATCATTTTGGAGAGATTTATGATTGAAAAAACTTGTGTTCTCTTAGACCCCATTTGGTGTTGTCTCCTTTTCAAATCTTGCTTTAGGTTTGAAGTTAAATCAATTCAATGGATTAGTCTTGCTCAAGCTAATTCTGGAGTGAGTTGTCTTAGGATCTAAGAGTGAACATTTTAGATTTTGAGTGTGGTCTAAGTTAGCTATCATTGTGAGTTTTTACAATGATCCTAGAAGGACCTCTAGCTTTGTAAAATTCAAGCAACGTTTGGCGCTTCTGATTTGGTATCAGAGCATTTGGTCGACATTCTTTGGCCCACTCTAGACTTCGCTTCAACATGTCGCATAATGAAGAAAAAGCAACACATGTACCAGGTTTTAGTACCGCTTAAAGATATGTTGGAAATGATAAGAGAAGATATGGAAGAAAGAAGAGCACACCGCAAAAGGATGTCTTCAAGGTACACTAATCCTAAACCAATCTCAAATATTCAATCGTCTATGGAAAATGATAGTTTACGCGATGAATTTCATCCTATAGTTAAAGTAGAAAGTTGTATCAATGAAAATGAAATGCCCAGTGGTTTATTTTTAACCAAAGCATGTGAGAATAGTGAAAAATTAGATTGCCTGGACATGTTTGCTTGTAAACCCTCTAGTAGAGTAACACCCACTATTGATGATGTACATGTTGATGTGTGTGAGTTAGGGAAAAAGGCACAAAAGGCCAAAACAAAAGCATATGATTTTGTGGAAAAAGAGTCTTGTGAGAAAATGAGTGTGAGAGATAAGCATGAGATTAGTTTATGGCCTATAGAGAGAAAATGAGAGAAAAGCCAATGTTGTGAGTTTGTGTGAAAGGGCCAACGAGTTTAAATCTATTTTGTTTTCAAAGCAAAATATTTTTAGACTTTTACATAAAGGAACTTGCTATCTAACAGGCGAGCTCAAACCATGTTTCTCTAGTGTTGTCTCTATGGAATTTTTACAGTGGCAAATGAACCTCCACATACAACATATTGAATCAAGCTTCCTTCCAAAGTAAAGAATGACAACATAAACACAATGCCAACTTGTTTAGTAAGATGAAATACTCCAAATTTGCTTCCAGGTTCATCCATTGCAGCAATGATAAAGTTTTCAAAAAAAGACATAAAGACTTTGATTTGAGGACAAATCCTTTTAAAGAAAGGGGGGATGATACGAATCCGACCATCAAAGTTATTGTGTTCTCATGAAGGGGCTGTTGCAAGAAGCAAGAAGAAGAAGATTCCTAGAGTCTTAGAAATTACAATGCAGAATTTTAGATGATCAAATTTCTAGATTTCATATTTTGGAATTTTTTTAATTTCAAAGTTTGCCAACCATGCTCATAATTGCAAGGGACCTTCTAGAAGAGTTACTTGGGTCTATTTAAAGCTTATCTACCCCTTTTGTCTAGCATTTATGCCATGCAATCGAGTTTTGGTTTCCTAGGCCTTATTTTCTACAAAATGCATTTAATAGCTTTTTGAGTCCTTTTGTATTTCAAGGCATGCACGAATTTTTGGCCTTTAAAATGGCTTGTAATTCATCATTTTGGAGAGATTTATGATTGAAAAAACTTGTGTTCTCTTAGACCCCATTTGGTGTTGTCTCCTTTTCAAATCTTGCTTTAGGTTTGAAGTTAAATCAATTCAATGGATTAGTCTTGCTCAAGCTAATTCTGGAGTGAGTTGTCTTAGGATCTAAGAGTGAACATTTTAGATTTTGAGTGTGGTCTAAGTTAGCTATCATTGTGAGTTTTTACAATGATCCTAGAAGGACCTCTAGCTTTGTAAAATTCAAGCAACGTTTGCGCGCTCGATTTGGTATCAGAGCATTTGGTCGACATTCTTTGGCCCACTCTAGACTTCGCTTCAACATGTCGCATAATGAAGAAAAAGCAACACATGTACCAGGTTTTAGTACCGCTTAAAGATATGTTGGAAATGATAAGAGAAGATATGGAAGAAAGAAGAGCACACTGCAAAAGGATGTCTTCAAGGTACACTAATCCTAAACCAATCTCAAATATTCAATCGTCTATGGAAAATGATAGTTTACGCGATGAATTTCATCCTATAGTTAAAGTAGAAAGTTGTATCAATGAAAATGAAATGCCCAGTGGTTTATTTTTAACCAAAGCATGTGAGAATAGTGAAAAATTAGATTGCCTGGACATGTTTGCTTGTAAACCCTCTAGTAGAGTAACACCCACTATTGATGATGTACATGTTGATGTGTGTGAGTTAGGGAAAAAGGCACAAAAGGCCAAAACAAAAGCATATGATTTTGTGGAAAAAGAGTCTTGTGAGAAAATGAGTGTGAGAGATAAGCATGAGATTAGTTTATGGCCTATAGAGAGAAAATGAGAGAAAAGCCAATGTTGTGAGTTTGTTCGAAAGGGCCAACGAGTTTAAATCTATTTTGTTTTCAAAGCAAAATATTTTTAGACTTTTACATAAAGGAACTTGCTATCTAACGGGCGAGCTCAAACCATGTTTCTCTAGTGTTGTCTCTATGGAATTTTTACAGGTGGCAAATGAACCTCCACATACAACATATTGAATCGAAGCTTCCTTCCAAAGTAAAGAATGACAACATAAACACAATGCCAACTTGTTTAGTAAGATGAAATACACCAAATTTGCTTCCAGGTTCATCCATTGCAGCAATGATAAAGTTTTCAAAAAAAGACATAAAGACTTTGATTTGAGGACAAATCCTTTTAAAGAAAGGGGGGATGATACGAATCCGACCATCAAAGTTATTGTGTTCTCATGAAGGGGCTGTTGCAAGAAGCAAGAAGAAGAAGATTCCTAGAGTCCTAGAAATTACAATGCAGAATTTTAGATGATCAAATTTCTAGATTTCATATTTTGGAACTTTTTTAATTTCAAAGTTTGTCAACCATGCTCATAATTGCAAGGGACCTTCTAGAAGAGTTAGTTGGGTCTATTTAAAGCTTATCTACCCCTTTTGTCTAGCATTTATGCCATGCAATCGAGTTTTGGTTTCCTAGGCCTTATTTTCTACAAAATGCATTTAATAGCTTTTTTAGTCCTTTTGTATTTCAAGGCATGCACGAATTTTTGGCCTTTAAAATGGCTTGTAATTCATCATTTTGGAGAGATTTATGATTGAAAAAACTAGTGTTCTCTTAGACCCCATTTGGTGTTGTCTCCTTTTCAAATCTTGCTTTAGGTTTGAAGTTAAATCAATTCAATGGATTAGTCTTGCTCAAGCTAATTCTGGAGTGAGTTGTCTTAGGATCTAAGAGTGAACATTTTAGATTTTGAGTGTGGTCTAAGTTAGCTATCATTGTGAGTTTTTACAATGATCCTAGAAGGACCTCTAGCTTTGTAAAATTCAAGCAACGTTTGGCGCTTCTGATTTGGTATCAGAGCATTTGGTCGACATTCTTTGGCCCACTCTAGACTTCGCTTAACATGTGGCATAATGAAGAAAAAGCAACACATGTACCAGGTTTTAGTACCGCTTAAAGATATGTTGGAAATGATAAGAGAGGATATGGAAGAAAGAAGAGCACACCGCAAAAGGATGTCTTCAAGGTACACTAATCCTAAACAAATCTCAAATATTCAATCGTCTATGGAAAATGATAGTTTACGCGATGAATTTCATCCTATGGTTAAAGTAGAAAGTTGTATCAATGAAAATGAAATGCCCAGTGGTTTATTTTTAACAAAAGCATGTGAGAATAGTGAAAAATTAGATTGCCTGGACATGTTTGCTTGTAAACCCTCTAGTAGAGTAACACCCACTATTGATGATGTACATGTTGATGTGTGTGAGTTAGGGAAAAAGGCACAAAAGGCCAAAACAAAAGCATATGATTTTGTGGAAAAAGAGTCTTGTGAGAAAATGAGTGTGAGAGATAAGCATGAGATTAGTTTATGGCCTATAGAGAGAAAATGAGAGAAAAGCCAATGTTGTGAGTTTGTTCGAAAGGGCCAACGAGTTTAAATCTATTTTGTTTTCAAAGCAAAATATTTTTAGACTTTTACATAAAGGAACTTGCTATCTAACGGGCGAGCTCAAACCATGTTTCTCTAGTGTTGTCTCTATGGAATTTTTACAGGTGGCAAATGAACCTCCACATACAACATATTGAATCGAAGCTTCCTTCCAAAGTAAAGAATGACAACATAAACACAATGCCAACTTGTTTAGTAAGATGAAATACTCCAAATTTGCTTCCAGGTTCATCCATTGCAGCAATGATAAAGTTTTCAAAAAAAGACATAAAGACTTTGATTTGAGGACAAATCCTTTTAAAGAAAGGGGGGATGATACGAATCCGACCATCAAAGTTATTGTGTTCTCATGAAGGGGCTGTTGCAAGAAGCAAGAAGAAGAAGATTCCTAGAGTCTTAGAAATTACAATGCAGAATTTTAGATGATCAAATTTCTAGATTTCATATTTTGGAACTTTTTTAATTTCAAAGTTTGCCAACCATGCTCATAATTGCAAGAGACCTTCTAGAAGAGTTAGTTGGGTCTATTTAAAGCTTATCTACCCCTTTTGTCTAGCATTTATGCCATGCAATCGAGTTTTGGTTTCCTAGGCCTTATTTTCTACAAAATGCATTTAATAGCTTTTTGAGTCCTTTTGTATTTCAAGGCATGCACGAATTTTTGGCCTTTAAAATGGCTTGTAATTCATCATTTTGGAGAGATTTATGATTGAAGAAACTTGTGTTCTCTTAGACCCCATTTGGTGTTGTCTCCTTTTCAAATCTTGCTTTAGGTTTGAAGTTAAATCAATTCAATGGATTAGTCTTGCTCAAGCTAATTCTGGAGTGAGTTGTCTTAGGATCTAAGAGTGAACATTTTAGATTTTGAGTGTGGTCTAAGTTAGCTATCATTGTGAGTTTTTACAATGATCCTAGAAGGACCTCTAGCTTTGTAAAATTCAAGCAACGTTTGTCGCTTCTGATTTGGTATCAGAGCATTTGGTCGACATTCTTTGGCCCACTCTAGACTTCGCTTCAACATGTCGCATAATGAAGAAAAAGCAACACATGTACCAGGTTTTAGTTCCGCTCTTGAACCGCTTAAAGATATGTTGGAAATGATGAGAGAAGATATGGAAGAAAGAAGAGCACACCGCAAAAGGATGTCTTCAAGGTACACTAATCCTAAACCAATCTCAAATATTCAATCGTCTATGGAAAATGATAGTTTACGCGATGAATTTCATCCTATGGTTAAAGTAGAAAGTTGTATCAATGAAAATGAAATGCCCAGTGTGATAAGCGCCGATCCTTGCTTTAATTTTACAAAGCTAGAGGTCCTTCTAGGATCCTTGTAAAAACTCACAATGATAGCTAACTTAGATCACACTCAAAATCTAAAATGGTCACTCTTAGATCCTAAGACAACTCACTCCAGAATTAGTTTGATCAAGACTAATCCAATGAATTGATTTAACTTCAAACCTAAAGCAAGATTTGAAAGAAATGAAACACCAAATGGGGTTCAAGAAAACACAAGTTTTTCATTCATGAAATCTGTCCAAAATGATGTATTACAAGCCATTTTAGAGGCCAAAAATTCGTGCATGCCTTGGAATACAAAAGGACTCAAAAAGCTATTAAATGCATTTTGTAGAAAATAAGACATAAGAAGCCAAAAGTAAATTGCATGGCTTAAATGCTAGACAAAAGAGTAGATATGCTTTAAACACACTCAACCAACTCTTCTAGAATGTCCCTTGCAATAATGAGCATGGTTGGCAAGCATTGAAATCAAAAAGTCCCAAAATAAGAAATCTAGAAATTTCTTTATTTAAAATTCTGCCATTTAATTTTTTTTATAATCCTCTTGGAATCTTCTTTTCCTTCTTCTTGTAACTGCTCCTTCATGCGAATGCCATAGGTTGGTAGTTGAATTCATATCACAGTGGTTTATTTTTAACAAAAGCATGTGAGATTAGTGAAAAATTAGATTGCTTGGACTTGTTTGCTTGTAATCCCTCTTGATAAGGATCATGGAGTTCCACAAGTTGCACTTGGACCTATTACACGATCCAAAGCAAAGAAGATTCAACAAGCATTCATTCTTCACCTTCGACAGTGGATAGCTTCAATTCAAAATTCATTTCATGTGCTAGAGACCATTTCAAGGGAAGAGGAACCATTTGATGCTTTGGAAGTCAATGTATGCAAGATTGAAGTTGTCCATGGAATTAATGACATTTGACTTGATTTAAATGTCTTAATCATTCGACAAGGGGAAATACAAATGTTAGAGTTGGCAACACAAACATCAATTTTCAGATTTTAGGAGCTTTTATGCAAGTCTATGTTTAAAATCTTGTTTTTAATGTTTTAGGTTATATTTTGCAACAATGGCATTATGGTAATTATGTTGGTTTTCTTTATTTTAGGTTTAACTTTCATAGGCTATAAATAGCCATGAAGTAAGTTGTAAAACTCATATTTTGATTGAATGAAAATTAGCTCTCTACAAGAGATCATTTTCTTAGAATTTTTGGGCATGTTCTTTGTCTCTTTTTCTAAGTTTCCCTTGCAATCTTGTGATAGAATGCATTTGGGCCATTCAATCCAGCCTTGATCAAGCTTGATTGTGGAGTGACTCAATCTAGAACAAGATCTTCCATATCTTGCTTCTAGATCATTGATCTTAAGGGGTAATCAAATTCTAGCATTTTCTCTTGGTTGTTCCCAAATCTATAAGGAGGTGTTAATCTCTTAATTCAAGGGTTCTTGCTTCATCATAAGCTTGGATCTTTGGGCTGAGAATTAGGGTTCCTTATCATTTGGTATCAGAGCATAGGTTGCATCTTTGTGGCCGGCTCTAGATTTGATTTTATCTTTAACTTTCAGCGATTCGTTCATCTTCTTGTTCAGATCTTGTTTCTCTGTTTTTTTCATCATTGTTGGATCTATAAAAAAAAAAAAAAAAAAAAAGTTCATTGTTCGATCTTGAATTATTCTTGTCCAATTTTAAACTGTTGCATTGAATGCTTATATTATCGATTGTAATACCTGGATAACGATCGAATTTGACAAACTAATCTTCTGAAAATATTTAGATCAGTACGTTATCTTTAATCCTTAAGAAGTCGACTTATTCAAATTAGCATCGTAAAGCATTCGTTTGTGGGTTTCTTTTTCAGTGTGTAATTTACCCGAAAAAAAAAAAAATTGCCAGATATTTATTTTCTTTTCCATCAAATTCCTTGTGGCCTACTCTAGATTTGATTTCATTATATCCTTGTGGCCAACCCTATATTTGAATTGATTTTATCTTTTATTTTTATCCATGTGCCTACTGTTGTTTCCAGTTATAACACCTTGCTAACGATCGAATTTGTCAAATTGTCCATCTACAAAAATTTAGATCGGTGTGTTATCTATATTCTTCAAGAAGGCCATTTACTCAAATTAGTAATTTCAAACGTCCATTTGTTTGTTTCCTTCTGAGTGTTCCATATATCCGAAAAAAAAAAATCTGAACATTTATCTTTCTTTCTATTTCTTTTTGTTCTTGATTTTGTTATTTCATAATTTTTCTTGTCTTGGCTGATTTGTAAGGCTCACTATTACAAGATTTGCTTTATTCATATTAGCCTACCTTTATCAAACTTTAGCCACTTTCCCAAATAGCCTACCTTTGTGTGTGATAAACACGAGCGCCCGAGTGTAAAATTCAGTGAGTTGAGTGTGTGAGGTCCTTCATATATATTTTACTATTTTACAACCATGAATCAAGATGGGAGAGATGGAGAGGAGATTAGTGAAGCTAGGTGGAGAGAAGCTCAAAGTGGGGTCATTAATCGTTTAACTCAAGTTGTTAATTCCTTAAGCGATAGGTTGGAGCGAATGGAAGTAGCTTTAGGAAATCCTCAAGGGAGGGAGGATAACTTTAATTATGAAGGAGTTGAAAATGAAGATGGAGAAGATAATGTTAACCTCTTAGCGGGATACAATCCACGGGGAGGGAGAGTTTTAGGTCGAGGGGGACGAGGAGGAAGAAGAGGGGGTAGGGAAATTATAGCACCTAGAAGGGTCGAAAGGGAGAACCAATATGAAAGAGGAGTAGAGGGAGTAAAGCTTAAAATTCTTACTTTCTGATCCGGAGGAGTATTTGCAATATGAGAGCAAAATTGAGCATGTTTTCGATTGCAACAACTTTAGTGAAGAAAGGAAGTTGAAACTTGCCGTTCTTTGAATTTTGTGATTATGCCAATATTTGGTGGGCTTCTTTGAAATCCGAATGGAGGAGAAATTTTGAAGAACCAATTGAAACATGGGAGGAGTTGAAGACACTAATGAGAAAAAGGTACATTCCTAAACATTATTCTCGAGAACTCAAGCAAAAGCTCTATACTTTGCAAATGAGGATCCAAAAGTGTAGAGGATTATTACAAGGAAATGGAGGTCCTTATGAACAGAGCATGCATTAACGAAGATGAGGAGGATAGAATGGCTAGGTTCCTTGGCGGGTTGAACCGACAATTGGCTCATCAAGTTGATAGACAACCTTACTTTGATATGAAGGAATTGTTACACCTTGCTGTCAAAATTGAAGGACAATTAGCATGGGAGAAGGAGAATTCCAAGAGGTACTCTTCTTCTAAGTCTACTACTTTTTCTGCCAATAATTGGAAAAAGAATGCAAATAATGTTAAGGTTGATTTGAAGCCAAAAGGCAAGTATGAGTTTGACAAAAAGGACAATGCCGAAAGTTCTAAAGGCAAGGATAAAATGGAAGGATATAAGGAGGTTCAAGAGAGAAATAAAGATATCAAATGTTGGAAATGTCAAGGGAGTGGACATATTAGTCGTGATTGTCCTAACAAGAGAGTCATGATCATTAAAAATGGACAAGTTGTCACCGATGGAGAGGACAGCGACGAAGATGAGTTAATTGATGAAAAAGAAAATGAGAATGAGGAGGAATTGGAAGATGGGAGTCATTTGGCCCTTGTAACAAGAAGACTCCTTACCACTCAAATTAAGGAGAATGATGTTGATGACCAAAGAGACAACTTATTCCATACACGATGTCTCGTTAATGGGACTCCTTGTAGTCTTGTTATTGATAGTGGAAGTTGCACCAACGTCGTAAGTACATTTTTATCAAGAGGTTGCAAATTCCAATTCAACACCATCCTAAACCATACAAGCTCCAATGGCTCAATGATAGTGGGGCAATGAAGGTAGTTTCTCAAGCTTTAATTACTTTTTCTTTAGGAAAATATCAAGATGAGATTCTTTGTGATGTGTTACCTATGCTCACTGGAGATATATTGCTTGGTAGACCTTGGCAATTTGATAGGAAGGTCATGTATGATGGTTATTTGAATAGGTATTCTTTCACAAAAGATGGAAGAAAAACAACTCTTGTACCTTTAAGTTCTAATGATGTATATATTGATCAACTGAAGTTGGAGGAAAAAAAGAGAGAGTATGAAGAAAAAGAATTAAAAGAAAAAAAAGAAGTGAGTGAGAAAATAGCGAAAAATAAAAAGAGAAAAAAAGTGGTAGGGAGAGTGAAAAAGTGATGAAAATGAAAAAAGTCAAAAAAGTGAGCTGTTTTGCTAGAGTGGGAGAGGTGAGAAGGGCAATGTTTTCCCAAAAACCAATCTTTGTGCTTATGTACAAGGAAGGATATTTGGCTTCTAACGATAATACTCTTTCTTTGCCTAGTGTGTTTCAATCTCTTTTACAGGAATTTGAGGATGTGTTCCAAGATGAAGTACCTAAAGGACTACCTCCCATTCGAGGAATTGAACACAAAATAGACTTCATTCCAGGGGCTGTCATTCCCAATAGGCCAGCTTATAGAGCCAATCCAACCGAGACCAAGGAAATTCAAAGACAAGTGGAGGAGCTCATTGATAAAGGCTATGTACGAGAGAGTTTGAGTCCATGCTCAGTACCTGTCATATTGGTGCCAAAGAAAGATGGAACTTGGCGCATGTGTGTGGATTGTAGAGCCATCAACCAAATCAACTGTAAAGTATCGACATCCTATTCCTAGACTAGATGATATGTTTGATGAATTGCATGGTTCGTGCTTATTTACAAAGATTGATTTAAAATCTGGATATCATCAAATTAGAATGCATGTAGGTGATGAATGGAAAACAGCTTTCAAAACTAAGTTTGGGTTGTATGAATGGCTTGTTATGCCTTTTGGACTAACTAATGCTCCTAGCACATTTATGCGTTTAATGAACTATGTTTTGAGAGAATATTTAGGAAAGTATGTTGTTGTGTATTTTGATGATATTCTAATTTATTCAAAGACTTTGCTTGAACATGTCGAACATGTTAGGTCTGTTCTAACTACACTTAGAAATGAGGAACTTTATGCTAATTTGAATAAGTGTTGTTTTTGCATGGAAAAAGTTAACTTTCTTGGATTTATAGTTGGTAAAAATGGAGTAGAAGTGGACATTGAGAAAGTTAAGGCAATTCGCGATTGGCCAACGCCGACAAATGCAAGTGAGGTAAGGAGTTTACATGGGTTAGCTAGCTTTTATAGGCGGTTTATAAAGGACTTTAGTACCATAGCTGCACCATTGAATGATTTGGTAAAAAAAAATGTTGTGTTCCAATGGGGGAAATGCAAGATAAAGCCTTTAATGAACTTAAGGAGAAATTAACCAATGCACCATTGCTTGTCTTGCCTAACTTTGAAAAGACATTTGAAATTGAGTGTGATGCAAGTGGTTTGAGCATAGGTGCTGTTTTAATGCAAGATGGAAGGCCTTTGATGTACTTTAGTGAAAAACTAAATGGGGCAGCATTGAACTATCCTACCTATGATAAAGAATTGTTTGCTTTAGTTCGTACATTGCAGGTATGGCAACACTACTTATGGCCTAGAGAGTTCGTGATTCACACTGATCATGAGAGCTTGAAGCATCTTAAGGGTCAAAGTAAATTGAACCGCCGACATGCAAAGTGGGTAGAATTTATTGAAACATTTCCCTATGTGATCAAATATAAGCAAGGTAAAGATAATATCGTGGCTGATACATTGTCAAGAAGGTACAATCTCTTTACTTCTCTTACTGCAAAAATTCTTGGATTTGAGCACATTAAAGAGCTATATAAATCGACAAAGATTTTGGACCAATTTTGCATCTTGTCGAGTTGGAAAAGTTTTGGATGATTATTATGTCTTTCATGAATATTTGTTTAAGAAAAATAAACTTTGTGTTCCTAATTGTTCTATAAGAGATTTACTTGTGAAAGAGGCCCATGGTGGTGGCTTAATGGGACATTTTGGGATTCATAAAACTTATGATATGTTGCATGAACTTTTTTTTTGGCCTAAGATGAAACATGATGTTCATAAGGTTTGTAGTCAATGTTTTAAATGCAAAGCGGCTAAGTCTAGAACCCAACCAAATGGATTGTATACTCCTTTGAATGTACCTAATGAACCATGGACTGATATATCTATGGATTTTATCCTTGGTTTGCCATGAACCAAAAGGGGTAAAGATAGTATTTTTGTTGTGGTTGATAGATTTAGTAAAATGGCTCATTTTATAGCATGTAACAAAACGGATGTTGCAAAGCAAGTGGCTGATATTTTCTTTAGAGAAGTAGTAAGATTACATGGAATTCCTAAAACTATTGTTAGTGATAGGGATGTTAAATTTTTAAGTCACTTTTGGAAAGTATTATGGGGTAAATTAGGCACTAAACTACTGTTTTCAACCACATGTCATCCTCAAACCGATGGGCAAACCGAGGTGGTTAATGAACTTTAGGAACTTTGCTTAGAGCTATTATTTCTAAGAACATTAAGTCTTGGGAGGAATGCTTGCCATTTGTAGAGTTTGCATACAATAGAGCAATTCATAGTACCACTCATTGTTCTCCTTTTGAAGTTGTTTATGGATTTAATCCACTAACACCTCTTGATTTGCTTCCTATTCCGTCTAATGTTTTTGTGAGTGATGCAGCAACAAATAAGGCAGATTTGATCAAGAATTTGCACAAGGATGTGAAAGAGAGAATTGAGAAACAAAATTTCCAAGTTGCTTCGCGAATTAACAAAGGACGAAAGGAACTCATTTTTAAACCAGGAGATTGGGTTTGGGTTCATTTTCGAAAGGAGAGATTTCCATCTCAAAGGAAGACCAAGTTACATGCAAGAGGAGATGGTCCTTTTCAAGTTCTTGAGAGGATTAACAACAATGCCTACAAAATCGATCTTCCGGGTGACTTTTCAAAGTGAGTTCTACATTTAATGTTGCTGACTTGAGTCCTTTTGATGTAGGTGATGATTTTCCAGATCGAGAGGACGAATCTTTTCAAGAGGGGGAAGATGATAAGGATCATGGAGTTCCACAAGTTGCACTTGGACCTATTACACGATCCAAAGCAAAGAAGATTCAACAAGCATTCATTCTTCACCTTCGACAGTGGATAGCTTCAATTCAAAATTCATTTCATGTGCTAGAGACCATTTCAAGGGAAGAGGAACCATTTGATGCTTTGGAAGTCAATGTATGCAAGATTGAAGTTGTCCATGGAATTAATGACATTTGACTTGATTTAAATGTCTTAATCATTCGACAAGGGGAAATACAAATGTTAGAGTTGGCAACACAAACATCAATTTTCAGATTTTAGGAGCTTTTATGCAAGTCTATGTTTAAAATCTTGTTTTTAATGTTTTAGGTTATATTTTGCAACAATGGCATTATGGTAATTATGTTGGTTTTCTTTATTTTAGGTTTAACTTTCATAGGCTATAAATAGCCATGAAGTAAGTTGTAAAACTCAGATTTTGATTGAATGAAAATTAGCTCTCTACAAGAGATCATTTTCTTAGAATTTTTGGGCATGTTCTTTGTCTCTTTTTCTAAGTTTCCCTTGCAATCTTGTGATAGAATGCATTTGAGCCATTCAATCCAGCCTTGATCAAGCTTGATTGTGGAGTGACTCAATCTAGAACAAGATCTTCCATATCTTGCTTCTAGATCATTGATCTTAAGGGGTAATCAAATTCTAGCCTTTTCTCTTGGTTGTTCCCAAATCTATAAGGAGGTGTTAATCTCTTAATTCAAGGGTTCTTGCTTCATCATAAGCTTGGTACTTTGGGCTGAGAATTAGGGTTGCCTTATCACCTCTAGTAGAGTAACACCCACTATTGATGATGTACATGTTGATGTGTGTGAGTTAGGGAAAAAGGCACAAAAGGCCAAAACAAAAGCATATGATTTTGTGGAAAAAGAGTCTTGTGAGAAAATGAGTGTGAGAGATAAGCATGAGATTAGTTTATGGCCTATAGAGAGAAAATGAGAGAAAAGCCAATGTTGTGAGTTTGTGTGAAAGAGCCAACGAGTTTAAATCTATTTTGTTTTCAAAGCAAAATATTTTTAGACTTTTACATAAAGGAACTTGCTATCTAACGGGCGAGCTCAAACCATGTTTCTCTAGTGTTGTCTCTATGGAATTTTTACAGGTGGCAAATGAACCTCCACATACAACATATTGAATCGAAGCTTCCTTCCAAAGTAAAGAATGACAACATAAACACAATGCCAACTTGTTTAGTAAGATGAAATACTCCAAATTTGCTTCCAGGTTCATCCATTGCAGCAATGATAAAGTTTTCAAAAAAAGACATAAAGACTTTGATTTGAGGACAAATCCTTTTAAAGAAAGGGGGGATGATACGAATCCGACCATCAAAGTTATTGTGTTCTCATGAAGGGGCTGCTGCAAGAAGCAAGCAAGAAGAAGATTCCTAGAGTCTTAGATATTACAATGCTGAATTTTAGATGATCAAATTTCTAGATTTCATATTTTGGAACTTTTTTAATTTCAAAGTTTGCCAACCATGCTCATAATTGCAAGGGACCTTCTAGAAGAGTTAGCTGGGTCTATTTAAAGCTTATCTACCCCTTTTGTCTAGCATTTATGCCATGCAATCGAGTTTTGGTTTCCTAGGCCTTATTTTCTACAAAATGCATTTAATAGCTTTTTGAGTCCTTTTGTATTTCAAGGCATGCACGAATTTTTGGCCTTTAAAATGGCTTGTAATTCATCATTTTGGAGAGATTTATGATTGAAAAAACTTGTGTTCTCTTAGACCCCATTTGGTGTTGTCTCCTTTTCAAATCTTGCTTTAGGTTTGAAGTTAAATCAATTCAATGGATTAGTCTTGCTCAAGCTAATTCTGGAGTGAGTTGTGTTAGGATTTAAGAGTGAACATTTTAGATTTTGAGTGTGGTCTAAGTTAGCTATCATTGTGAGTTTTTACAATGATCCTAGAAGGACCTCTAGCTTTGTAAAATTCAAGAAACGTTTGGCGCTTCTGATTTGGTATCAGAGCATTTGGTCGACATTCTTTGGCCCACTCTAGACTACGCTTCAACATGTCGCATAATGAAGAAAAAGCAACACATGTACCAGGTTTTAGTACCGCTCTTGAACCGCTTAAAGATATGTTGGAAATGATGAGAGAAGATATGGAAGAAAGAAGAGCACACCGCAAAAGGATGTCTTCAAGGTACACTAATCCTAAACCATCTCAAATATTCAATCGTCTATGGAAAATGATAGTTTACGCGATGAATTTCATCCTATGGTTAAAGTAGAAAGTTGTATCAATGAAAATGAAATGCCCAGTTGATATGAATTCAACTACCAACTTATTGCATGCACATGAAAGAGCAATTACAAGAAGAAGGAAAAGAAGATTCCAAGAGGATTATAACAATTACATGACAGAATTTTAAATAAAGAAATTTCTAGATTTCTTATTTTTGGACTTTTTGATTTTAATGCTTGCCAACCATGCTCATTATTGCAATGGACCTTCTAGAAGAGTTGGTTGAGTGTATTTAAAGCATATCTACCCTTTTGTCTAGCATTTAAGCCATGCAATTTACTTTTGGCTTCTTATGTCTTATTTTCTACAAAATGCATTTAATAGCTTTTTGAGTCCTTTTGTATTCCAAGGCATGCACGAATTTTTGGCCTTTAAAATGACTTGTAATACATCATTTTGGACAGATTCATGAATGAAAAACTTGTGTTTTCTTAGACCCCATTTGGTGTTGTCTTTCTTTCAAATCTTGCTTTAGGTTTGAAGTTAAATCAATTCATTGGATTAGTCTTGATCAAGCTAATTCTGGAGTGAGTTGTCTTGGGATCTAAGAGTGACCATTTTAGATTTTGAGTGTGATCTAAGTTAGCCTTCATTGTGAGTTTTTGTAAGGATCCTAGAAGGACCTCTAGCTTTGTAAAATTCAAGCAACGATCGGCGCTTATCATTTGGTATCAGAGCATTTGGTCGACATTCCTTGGCCGGATCTAGAGGTAAACTATCTTTTCAACATGTCACATAATGAACACAATTCAACACATGTACCGGGTTTCAGTACCGTTCTTGAAGCTCTTAAAGATATGTTGGAAATGATGAGAGAAGATATGGAAGAACGAAGAGCACATCGCAAAATGATGTCTTCAAGGTACACTAATCCTAAACCAATTTCAAATACTCAATTGTCTTTGGAAAAAGATTATTCATGTGATCAAATTCAGCCTACGGTTCAAGTAGAAAGTGGAAAAGTTGAAAATGAAATGCTTTATGGTTTAGTTGCAACACATGCTAATGAGGTTAGTAAGGAATTAGATTGTAAGTTCTTATTTTCTTGTATCCCTTCTACTATTGTAAAACCTACTCTTAATGATGTACATATTGATGTGTGTGAGTTACGGGAAAAGGCACAAAAGGCCACGACAAAAGCAAATGAATTTATGGAAAAAACATCTTGTGAGAAAGTGAGTGTGAGAGATAAGCATGAGATTAGTTTATGGCCTATACAAAAAAATGAGAGAAAAGCCAATATTGAGAGCTTGTGTGAAAAAGCCAATGAGGTTAAATCTATTTTGTTTTCAAAGCAAAATATTTGTAGACTTTTATATAAAGGAACTTGCTATCTAACGGGCGAGCTCAAACCATGTTTCTATAGTGTTTCTTTTGAGTTTTTGCAGAAGGCAAATGAGCTTATTCAACATATTGAATTGAAGTTTCCTTCCAAAGTAATGAATGAAAACATGCACAATGCCAACTTGTTTATTATGATGAAATACTCCAAATTTGCTTCCAAATTCATCCATGGCAGCAAGCATAAAGTGTTCAAAAAAGGACATAAAGATTTTGATTTGAGGACAAATCCTTTTAAAGAAAGGGGGGATGATATGAATTCAACTACCAACTTATTGCATGCACATGAAAGAGCAATTACAAGAAGAAGGAAAAGAAGATTCCAAGAGGATTATAACAATTACATGACAGAATTTTAAATAAAGAAATTTCTAGATTTCTTATTTTTGGACTTTTTGATTTTAATGCTTGCCAACCATGCTCATTATTGCAATGGACCTTCTAGAAGAGTTGGTTGAGTGTATTTAAAGCATATCTACCCTTTTGTCTAGCATTTAAGCCATGCAATTTACTTTTGGCTTCTTATGTCTTATTTTCTACAAAATGCATTTAATAGCTTTTTGAGTCCTTTTGTAATTCAAGGCATGCACGAATTTTTGGCCTTTAAAATGGCTTGTAATACATCATTTTGGACAGATTCATGAATGAAAAACTTGTGTTTTCTTAGACCCCATTTGGTGTTGTCTTTCTTTCAAATCTTGTTTTAGGTTTGAAGTTAAATCAATTCATTGGATTAGTCTTGATCAAACTATTGCGAGTGAGTTGTCTTAGGATCTAAGAGTGACCATTTTAGATTTTGAGTGTGATCTAAGTTAGCTATCATTGTGAGTTTTTACAAGGATCCTAGAAGGACCTCTAGCTTTGTAAAATTCAAGCAAGGATCGGCGCTTATCATTTGGTATCAGAGCCGATCCTTGCTTGAATTTTACAAAGCTAGAGGTCCTTCTAGGATCCTTGTAAAAACTCACAATGATAGCTAACTTAGATCACACTCAAAATCTAAAATGGTCACTCTTAGATCCTAAGACAACTCACTCACTAGTTTGATCAAGACTAATCCAATGAATTGATTTAACTTCAAACCTAAAACAAGATTTGAAAGAAAGACAACACCAAATGGGGTCTAAGAAAACACAAGTTTTTCATTCATGAATCTGTCCAAAATGATGTATTACAAGCCATTTTAAAGGCCAAAAATTCGTGCATGCCTTGGAATACAAAAGGACTCAAAAAGCTATTAAATGCATTTTTAGGAAATTAAACATAAGAAGCCAAAAGTAAATTGCATGGCTTAAATGCTAGACAAAAGGGTGAGATATGCTTTAAATACACTCAACCAACTCTTCTAGAAGGTCCATTGCAATAATGAGCATGGTTGGCAAGCATTAAAATCAAAAAGTCCAAAAATAAGAAATCTAGAAATTTCTTTATTTAAAATTCTGTCATGTAATTGTTATAATCCTCTTGGAATCTTCTTTTCCTTCTTCTTGTAATTGCTCTTTCATGTGCATGCAATAAGTTGGTAGTTGAATTCATATCTCAAATATTCAATCGTCTATGGAAAATGATAGTTTACGCGATGAATTTCATCCTATGGTTAAAGTAGAAAGTTGTATCAATGAAAATGAAATGCCCAGTGGTTTATTTTTAACAAAAGCATGTGAGAATAGTGAAAAATTAGATTGCCTGGACATGTTTGCTTGTAAACCCTCTAGTAGAGTAACACCCACTATTGATGATGTACATGTTGATGTGTGTGAGTTAGGGAAAAAGGCACAAAAGGCCAAAACAAAAGCATATGATTTTGTGGAAAAAGAGTCTTGTGAGAAAATGAGTGTGAGAGATAAGCATGAGATTAGTTTATGGCCTATAGAGAGAAAATGAGAGAAAAGCCAATGTTGTGAGTTTGTTCGAAAGGGCCAACGAGTTTAAATCTATTTTGTTTTCAAAGCAAAATATTTTTAGACTTTTACATAAAGGAACTTGCTATCTAACGGGCGAGCTCAAACCATGTTTCTCTAGTGTTGTCTCTATGGAATTTTTACAGGTGGCAAATGAACCTCCACATACAACATATTGAATCGAAGCTTCCTTCCAAAGTAAAGAATGACAACATAAACACAATGCCAACTTGTTTAGTAAGATGAAATACTCCAAATTTGCTTCCAGGTTCATCCATTGCAGCAATGATAAAGTTTTCAAAAAAAGACATAAAGACTTTGATTTGAGGACAAATCCTTTTAAAGAAAGGGGGGATGATACGAATCCGACCATCAAAGTTATTGTGTTCTCATGAAGGGGCTGTTGCAAGAAGCAAGCAAGAAGAAGATTCCTAGAGTCTTAGAAATTACAATGCTGAATTTTAGATGATCAAATTTCTAGATTTCATATTTTGGAACTTTTTTAATTTCAAAGTTTGCCAACCATGCTCATAATTGCAAGGGACCTTCTAGAAGAGTTAGTTGGGTCTATTTAAAGCTTATCTACCCCTTTTGTCTAGCATTTATGCCATGCAATCGAGTTTTGGTTTCCTAGGCCTTATTTTCTACAAAATGCATTTAATAGCTTTTTGAGTCCTTTTGTATTTCAAGGCATGCACGAATTTTTGGCCTTTAAAATGGCTTGTAATTCATCATTTTGGAGAGATTTATGATTGAAAAAACTTGTGTTCTCTTAGACCCCATTTGGTGTTGTCTCCTTTTCAAATCTTGCTTTAGGTTTGAAGTTAAATCAATTCAATGGATTAGTCTTGCTCAAGCTAATTCGGAGTGAGTTGTGTTAGGATTTAAGAGTGAACATTTTAGATTTTGAGTGTGGTCTAAGTTAGCTATCATTGTGAGTTTTTACAATGATCCTAGAAGGACCTCTAGCTTTGTAAAATTCAAGAAACGTTTGGCGCTTCCGATTTGGTATCAGAGCATTTGGTCGACATTCTTTGGCCCACTCTAGACTACGCTTCAACATGTCGCATAATGAAGAAAAAGCAACACATGTACCAGGTTTTAGTACCGCTCTTGAACCGCTTAAAGATATGTTGGAAATGATGAGAGAAGATATGGAAGAAAGAAGAGCACACCGCAAAAGGATGTCTTCAAGGTACACTAATCCTAAACCATCTCAAATATTCAATCGTCTATGGAAAATGATAGTTTACGCGATGAATTTCATCCTATGGTTAAAGTAGAAAGTTGTATCAATGAAAATGAAATGCCCAGTGGTTTATTTTTAACAAAAGCATGTGAGAATAGTGAAAAATTAGATTGCCTGGACATGTTTGCTTGTAAACCCTCTAGTAGAGTAACACCCACTATTGATGATGTACATGTTGATGTGTGTGAGTTAGGGAAAAAGGCACAAAAGGCCAAAACAAAAGCATATGATTTTGTGGAAAAAGAGTCTTGTGAGAAAATGAGTGTGAGAGATAAGCATGAGATTAGTTTATGGCCTATAGAGAGAAAATGAGAGAAAAGCCAATGTTGTGAGTTTGTTCGAAAGGGCCAACGAGTTTAAATCTATTTTGTTTTCAAAGCAAAATATTTTTAGACTTTTACACAAAGGAACTTGCTATCTAACGGGCGAGCTCAAACCATGTTTCTCTAGTGTTGTCTCTATGAAATTTTTACAGGTGGCAAATGAACCTCCACATACAACATATTGAATCGAAGCTTCCTTCCAAAGTAAAGAATGACAACATAAACACAATGCCAACTTGTTTAGTAAGATGAAATACTCCAAATTTGCTTCCAGGTTCATCCATTGCAGCAATGATAAAGTTTTCAAAAAAAGACATAAAGACTTTGATTTGAGGACAAATCCTTTTAAAGAAAGGGGGGATGATACGAATCCGACCATCAAAGTTATTGTGTTCTCATGAAGGGGCTGTTGCAAGAAGCAAGCAAGAAGAAGATTCCTAGAGTCTTAGAAATTACAATGCTGAATTTTAGATGATCAAATTTCTAGATTTCATATTTTGGAACTTTTTTAATTTCAAAGTTTGCCAACCATGCTCATAATTGCAAGGGACCTTCTAGAAGAGTTAGTTGGGTCTATTTAAAGCTTATCTACCCCTTTTGTCTAGCATTTATGCCATGCAATCGAGTTTTGGTTTCCTAGGCCTTATTTTCTACAAAATGCATTTAATAGCTTTTTGAGTCCTTTTGTATTTCAAGGCATGCACGAATTTTTGGCCTTTAAAATGGCTTGTAATTCATCATTTTGGAGAGATTTATGATTGAAAAAACTTGTGTTCTCTTAGACCCCATTTGGTGTTGTCTCCTTTTCAAATCTTGCTTTAGGTTTGAAGTTAAATCAATTCAATGGATTAGTCTTGCTCAAGCTAATTCTGGAGTGAGTTGTGTTAGGATTTAAGAGTGAACATTTTAGATTTTGAGTGTGGTCTAAGTTAGCTATCATTGTGAGTTTTTACAATGATCCTAGAAGGACCTCTAGCTTTGTAAAATTCAAGAAACGTTTGGCGCTTCTGATTTGGTATCAGAGCATTTGGTCGACATTCTTTGGCCCACTCTAGACTACGCTTCAACATGTCGCATAATGAAGAAAAAGCAACACATGTACCAGGTTTTAGTACCGCTCTTGAACCGCTTAAAGATATGTTGGAAATGATGAGAGAAGATATGGAAGAAAGAAGAGCACACCGCAAAAGGATGTCTTCAAGGTACACTAATCCTAAACCATCTCAAATATTCAATCGTCTATGGAAAATGATAGTTTACGCGATGAATTTCATCCTATGGTTAAAGTAGAAAGTTGTATCAATGAAAATGAAATGCCCAGTGGATTATTTTTAACAAAAGCATGTGAGAATAGTGAAAAATTAGATTGCCTGGACATGTTTGCTTGTAAACCCTCTAGTAGAGTAACACCCACTATTGATGATGTACATGTTGATGTGTGTGAGTTAGGGAAAAAGGCACAAAAGGCCAAAACAAAAGCATATGATTTTGTGGAAAAAGAGTCTTGTGAGAAAATGAGTGTGAGAGATAAGCATGAGATTAGTTTATGGCCTATAGAGAGAAAATGAGAGAAAAGCCAATGTTGTGAGTTTGTGTGAAAGAGCCAACGAGTTTAATTCTATTTTGTTTTCAAAGCAAAATATTTTTAGACTTTTACATAAAGGAACATGCTATCTAACGGGCGAGCTCAAACCATGTTTCTCTAGTGTTGTCTCTATGGAATTCTTACAGGTGGCAAATGAACCTCCACATACAACATATTGTATCGAAGCTTCCTTCCAAAGTAAAGAATGACAACATAAACACAATGCCAACTTGTTTAGTAAGATGAAATACTCCAAATTTGCTTCCAGGTTCATCCATTGCAGCAATGATAAAGTTTTCAAAAAAAGACATAAAGATTTTGATTTGAGGACAAATCCTTTTAAAGAAATGGGGGATGATACGAATCCGACCATCAAAGTTATTGTGTTCTCATGAAGGGGCTGTTGCAAGAAGCAAGAAGAAGAAGATTCCTAGAGTCTTAGAAATTACAATGCTGAATTTTAGATGATCAAATTTCTAGATTTCATATTTTGGAACTTTTTTAATTTCAAAGTTTGCCAACCATGCTCATAATTGCAAGGGACCTTCTAGAAGAGTTAGTTGGGTCTATTTAAAGCTTATCTACCCCTTTTGTCTAGCATTTATGCCATGCAATCGAGTTTTGGTTTCCTAGGCCTTATTTTCTACAAAATGCATTTAATAGCTTTTTGAGTCCATTTGTATTTCAAGGCATGCACGAATTTTTGGCCTTTAAAATGGCTTGTAATTCATCATTTTGGAGAGATTTATGATTGAAAAAACTTGTGTTCTCTTAGACCCCATTTGGTGTTGTCTCCTTTTCAAATCTTGCTTTAGGTTTGAAGTTAAATCAATTCAATGGATTAGTCTTGCTCAAGCTAATTCTGGAGTTAGTCGTCTTAGGATCTAAGAGTGAACATTTTAGAATTTGAGTGTGGTCTAAGTTAGCTATCATTGTGAGTTTTTACAATGATCCTATAAGGACCTCTAGCTTTGTAAAATTCAAGCAACGTTTGGCGCTTCTGATTTGGTATCAGAGCATTTGGTCGACATTCTTTGGACCACTCTAGACTTCGCTTCAACATGTCGCATAATGAAGAAAAAGCAACACATGTACCAGGTTTTAATACCGCTTAAAGATATGTTGGAAATGATGAGAGAAGATATGGAAGAAAGAAGAGCACACCGCAAAAGGATGTCTTCAAGGTACACTAATCCTAAACCAATCTCAAATATTCAATCGTCTATGGAAAATGATAGTTTACGCGATGAATTTCATCCTATGGTTAAAGTAGAAAGTTGTATCAATGAAAAGAAATGCCCAGTGGTTTATTCTTAACAAAAGCATGTGAGAATAGTGAAAAATTAGATTGCCTGCACATGTTTGCTTGTAAACCCTCTAGTAGAGTAACACCCACTATTGATGATGTACATGTTGATGTGTGTGAGTTAGGGAAAAAGGCACAAAAGGCCCAAACAAAAGCATATGATTTTGTGGAAAAAGAGTCTTGTGAGAAAATGAGTGTGAGAGATAAGCATGAGATTAGTTTATGGCCTATAGAGAGAAAATGAGAGAAAAGCCAATGTTGTGAGTTTGTGTGAAAGAGCCAACGAGTTTAAATCTATTTTGTTTTCAATGCAAAATATTTTAGACTTTTACATAAAGGAACTTGCTATCTAACGGGCGAGCTCAAACAATGTTTCTCTAGTGTTGTCTCTATGGAATTTTTACAGGTGGCAAATGAACCTCCACATACAACATATTGAATCGAAGCTTCCTTCCAAAGTAAAGAATGACAACATAAACACAATGCCAACTTGTTTAGTAAGATGAAATACTCCAAATTTGCTTCTAGAGCAAAGCAACGCTATAAAAGAGACATGCTAAGTGGCAACAGCCACAAATGCAATGGAGGTAAGATCTTTAAATGATTTTGCTAGTTTCTACATGAGGTTGAATAGGGGTTTCAGTAGCATAGTCTCACCATCGTAAAAAGAACTCGATATTCAGGAAAGCAAAATTGCAAGAGAAAGCATTCAATGAAGTAAAAGAAATATTGACCAATGCACCATGCCTTGCTCTTTCCAACTTTTATTGGTCTTTTTTAGATTGAAAGTGATGCAGATGGAATAGGCATAAGAGCTGTTTTGATGCTAGAAAACAGGCCAATCATATATCTTCGTGAAAAGATAAATGGAGCACATCCTAACTACGCGTCATTTGGACAATAGCTACATGCACTAGTGAGAGGGCTTTGCAAGTTTCGTGACCTTAATTGTGGCCAAAAGAGTTTGTCGCCCACTAGGATCGTGAAAGCTTATAGCGTCTCGAGAGCCAAATAAAGCTCCAAAAGAGACATTCTAAGTGAGGACAACACCCACAAATTCAACCGAGGTAAGATCCTTCATGGTTAAGCTAGTTTCTATATGAGGTTTATCGAGGATTTCTTTAGCGTAGCCTCATAGTAGAATGAACTTGTTAGAAACAATGTCAAATTCTAATGGAATCAAAAGAAAGAGAATGCATTCAATGCACTAAAAGAAAAACCGACCAATGCACCTTGTCTTGCTCTACCTAACTTTGATCGATCACTTGAGATTTAACGAGATGCAAATGGAATGGGCACAAGGGATATTTCAAAAGCCACAACACAAGGCCGATCCTGTTTATTAGTAAAGCAAAACATAGGGCTACCCAAATACGTGCCATATGAGAAAGAACCACACGCACTTATGAGGGCTTTGCAAGTTTCGATGCCTTACTTGAGGCTAAAAGAGTTTGTCATCCACACAGATCATGAACGCCTGCAGAATCTTAGGAGCCAAACAAAGCTCAACAAGAGACATGCTAAGCGCCAACACCCATGAATGCAACCGAGGAAAAATCATACATTGTCTAGCAGTTTCTACAGGAGGTTTATCAAAGATTTGGTGGCATTGCCAAACCATCGAAGGAACGTGTTGAAAGAAGCGTGAAATTTGAATGAGAATGAAAGCAAATCATGGCATTCAATGTATCTAAAGAATTATTAACGACTGCACCGTCTTGCACTCCTAACTTTGTTCGATTACAATGAAAGTGATTGGGGGTATAAGAGTTGTTTCGGTACTAGAAAAGAAAAAGAAAAGAAAAAAGAAGAGGAAACACTAAATGGAGCACAACTTAAATACGCGGCACTCGAGAAAGAACTACATGCAATTGTGAGGGCTTTGGATGTTTGGAGGGCAAAGGAGTTTGGCGTCCACACGGATCGATCACGATAGCAATAGGCATCTCTAGAGCAAAGCAACGCTATAAAAGAGACATGCTAAGTGGCAACAGCCACAAATGCAATGGAGGTAAGATCTTTAAATGATTTAGCTAGTTTCTACATGAGATTGAATAGGGCTTTCAGTAGCATAGCCTCACCATCGTAAAAAGAACTCGATATTCAGGAAAGCAAAATTGCAAGAGAAAGCATTCAATGAAGTAAAAGAAATATTGACCAATGCACCATGCCTTGCTCTTTCTAACTTTTATTGGTCTTTTTTAGATTGAAAGTGATGCAGATGGAATAGGCATAAGAGCTGTTTTGATGCTAGAAAACAGGCCAATCATATATCTTCGTGAAAAGATAAATGGAGCACATCCTAACTACGCGTCATTTGGACAATAGCTACATGCACTAGTGAGAGGGCTTTGCAAGTTTCGTGACCTTAATTGTGGCCAAAAGAGTTTGTCGCCCACTAGGATCGTGAAAGCTTATAGCGTCTCGAGAGCCAAATAAAGCTCCAAAGAGACATTCTAAGTGAGGACAACACCCACAAATTCAACCGAGGTAAGATCCTTCATGGTTAAGCTAGTTTCTATATGAGGTTTATCGAGGATTTCTTTAGCGTAGCCTCATAGTAGAATGAACTTGTTAGAAACAATGTCAAATTCTAATGGAATCAAAAGAAAGAGAATGCATTCAATGCACTAAAAAAAAAAAACCGACCAATGCACCTTGTCTTGCTCTACCTAACTTTGATCGATCACTTGAGATTTAACGAGATGCAAATGGAATGGGCACAAGGGATATTTCAAAAGCCACAACACAAGGCCAGTCCTGTTTATTAGTAAAGCAAAACATAGGGCTACCCAAATACGTGCCATATGAGAAAGAACCACACGCACTTGTGAGGGCTTTGCAAGTTTCGATGCCTTACTTGAGGCTAAAAGAGTTTGTCATCCACACAGATCATGAACGCCTGCAGAATCTTAGGAGCCAAACAAAGCTCAACAAGAGACATGCTAATCGCCAACACCCATGAATGCAACCGAGGAAAAATCATACATTGTCTAGCAGTTTCTACAGGAGGTTTATCAAAGATTTCAGTGGCATTGCCAAACCATCGAAGGAACGTGTTGAAAGAAGCGTGAAATTTGAATGAGAATGAAAGCAAATCATGGCATTCAATGTATCTAAAGAATTATTAACGACTGCACCGTCTTGCACGCCTAACTTTGTTCGATTACAATGAAAGTGATTGGGGGTATAAGAGTTGTTTCGGTACTAGAAAAGAAAAAGGAAAGAAAAAAAAGAAGAGGAAACACTAAATGGAGCACAACTTAAATACGCGGCACTCGAGAAAGAACTACATGCAATTGTGAGGGCTTTGGATGTTTGGAGGGCAAAGGAGTTTGGCGTCCACACGGATCGATCACGATAGCAATAGGCATCTCTAGAGCAAAGCAACGCTATAAAAGAGACATGCTAAGTGGCAACAGCCACAAATGCAATGGAGGTAAGATCTTTAAATGATTTAGCTAGTTTCTACATGAGATTGAATAGGGCTTTCAGTAGCATAGCCTCACCATCGTAAAAAGAACTCGATATTCAGGAAAGCAAAATTGCAAGAGAAAGCATTCAATGAAGTAAAAGAAATATTGACCAATGCACCATGCCTTGCTCTTTCCAACTTTTATTGGTCTTTTTTAGATTGAAAGTGATGCAGATGGAATAGGCATAAGAGCTGTTTTGATGCTAGAAAACAGGCCAATCATATATCTTCGTGAAAAGATAAATGGAGCACATCCTAACTACGCGTCATTTGGACAATAGCTACATGCACTAGTGAGAGGGCTTTGCAAGTTTCGTGACCTTAATTGTGGCCAAAAGAGTTTGTCGCCCACTAGGATCGTGAAAGCTTATAGCGTCTCGAGAGCCAAATAAAGCTCCAAAAGAGACATTCTAAGTGAGGACAACACCCACAAATTCAACCGAGGTAAGATCCTTCATGGTTAAGCTAGTTTCTATATGAGGTTTATCGAGGATTTCTTTAGCGTAGCCTCATAGTAGAATGAACTTGTTAGAAACAATGTCAAATTCTAATGGAATCAAAAGAAAGAGAATGCATTCAATGCACTAAAAGAAAAACCGACCAATGCACCTTGTCTTGCTCTACCTAACTTTGATCGATCACTTGAGATTTAACGAGATGCAAATGGAATGGGCACAAGGGATATTTCAAAAGCCACAACACAAGGCCAGTCCTGTTTATTAGTAAAGCAAAACATAGGGCTACCCAAATACGTGCCATATGAGAAAGAACCACACGCACTTGTGAGGGCTTTGCAAGTTTCGATGCCTTACTTGAGGCTAAAAGAGTTTGTCATCCACACAGATCATGAACGCCTGCAGAATCTTAGGAGCCAAACAAAGCTCAACAAGAGACATGCTAACTGGCCAACACCCATGAATGCAACCGAGGAAAAATCATACATTGTCTAGCAGTTTCTACAGGAGGTTTATCAAAGATTTCAGTGGCATTGCCAAACCATCGAAGGAACGTGTTGAAAGAAGCGTGAAATTTGAATGAGAATGAAAGCAAATCATGGCATTCAATGTATCTAAAGAATTATTAACGACTGCACCGTCTTGCACGCCTAACTTTGTTCGATTACAATGAAAGTGATTGGGGGTATAAGAGTTGTTTCGGTACTAGAAAAGAAAAAGGAAAGAAAAAAAGAAGAGGAAACACTAAATGGAGCACAACTTAAATACGCGGCACTCGAGAAAGAACTACATGCAATTGTGAGGGCTTTGGATGTTTGGAGGGCAAAGGAGTTTGGCGTCCACACGGATCGATCACGATAGCAATAGGCATCTCTAGAGCAAAGCAACGCTATAAAAGAGACATGCTAAGTGGCAACAGCCACAAATGCAATGGAGGTAAGATCTTTAAATGATTTAGCTAGTTTCTACATGAGATTGAATAGGGCTTTCAGTAGCATAGCCTCACCATCGTAAAAAGAACTCGATATTCAGGAAAGCAAAATTGCAAGAGAAAGCATTCAATGAAGTAAAAGAAATATTGACCAATGCACCATGCCTTGCTCTTTCCAACTTTTATTGGTCTTTTTTAGATTGAAAGTGATGCAGATGGAATAGGCATAAAAATTTGTTTTGATGCTAGAAAACAGGCCAATCATATATCTTCGTGAAAAGATAAATGGAGCACATCCTAACTACGCGTCATTTGGACAATAGCTACATGCACTAGTGAGAGGGCTTTGCAAGTTTCGTGACCTTAATTGTGGCCAAAAGAGTTTGTCGCCCACTAGGATCGTGAAAGCTTATAGCGTCTCGAGAGCCAAATAAAGCTCCAAAAGAGACATTCTAAGTGAGGACAACACCCACAAATTCAACCGAGGTAAGATCCTTCATGGTTAAGCTAGTTTCTATATGAGGTTTATCGAGGATTTCTTTAGCGTAGCCTCATAGTAGAATGAACTTGTTAGAAACAATGTCAAATTCTAATGGAATCAAAAGAAAGAGAATGCATTCAATGCACTAAAAGAAAAACCGACCAATGCACCTTGTCTTGCTCTACCTAACTTTGATCGATCACTTGAGATTTAACGAGATGCAAATGGAATGGGCACAAGGGATATTTCAAAAGCCACAACACAAGGCCAGTCCTGTTTATTAGTAAAGCAAAACATAGGGCTACCCAAATACGTGCCATATGAGAAAGAACCACACGCACTTGTGAGGGCTTTGCAAGTTTCGATGCCTTACTTGAGGCTAAAAGAGTTTGTCATCCACACAGATCATGAACGCCTGCAGAATCTTAGGAGCCAAACAAAGCTCAACAAGAGACATGCTAAGCGGCCAACACCCATGAATGCAACCGAGGAAAAATCATACATTGTCTAGCAGTTTCTACAGGAGGTTTATCAAAGATTTCAGTGGCATTGCCAAACCATCGAAGGAACGTGTTGAAAGAAGCGTGAAATTTGAATGAGAATGAAAGCAAATCATGGCATTCAATGTATCTAAAGAATTATTAACGATCGCACCGTCTTGCACGCCTAACTTTGTTCGATTACAATGAAAGTGATTGGGGGTATAAGAGTTGTTTGGTACTAGAAAAGAAAAAGGAAAGAAAAAAAAGAAGAGGAAACACTAAATGGAGCACAACTTAAATACGCGGCACTCGAGAAAGAACTACATGCAATTGTGAGGGCTTTGGATGTTTGGAGGGCAAAGGAGTTTGGCGTCCACACGGATCGATCACGATAGCAATAGGCATCTCTAGAGCAAAGCAACGCTATAAAAGAGACATGCTAAGTGGCAATGACCACAAATGCAATGGAGGTAAGATCTTTAAATGATTTAGCTAGTTTCTACATGAGATTGAATAGGGCTTTCAGTAGCATAGCCTCACCATCGTAAAAAGAACTCGATATTCAGGAAAGCAAAATTGCAAGAGAAAGCATTCAATGAAGTAAAAGAAATATTGACCAATGCACCATGCCTTGCTCTTTCCAACTTTTATTGGTCTTTTTTAGATTGAAAGTGATGCAGATGGAATAGGCATAAGAGCTGTTTTGATGCTAGAAAACAGGCCAATCATATATCTTCGTGAAAAGATAAATGGAGCACATCCTAACTACGCGTCATTTGGACAATAGCTACATGCACTAGTGAGAGGGCTTTGCAAGTTTCGTGACCTTAATTGTGGCCAAAAGAGTTTGTCGCCCACTAGGATCGTGAAAGCTTATAGCGTCTCGAGAGCCAAATAAAGCTCCAAAAGAGACATTCTAAGTGAGAGGACAACACCCACAAATTCAACCGAGGTAAGATCCTTCATGGTTAAGCTAGTTTCTATATGAGGTTTATCGAGGATTTCTTTAGCGTAGCCTCATAGTAGAATGAACTTGTTAGAAACAATGTCAAATTCTAATGGAATCAAAAGAAAGAGAATGCATTCAATGCACTAAAAGAAAAACCGACCAATGCACCTTGTCTTGCTCTACCTAACTTTGATCGATCACTTGAGATTTAACGAGATGCAAATGGAATGGGCACAAGGGATATTTCAAAAGCCACAACACAAGGCCAGTCCTGTTTTTATTAGTAAAGCAAAACATAGGGCTACCCAAATACGTGCCATATGAGAAAGAACCACACGCACTTGTGAGGGCTTTGCAAGTTTCGATGCCTTACTTGAGGCTAAAAGAGTTTGTCATCCACACACAGATCATGAACGCTGCAGAATCTTAGGAGCCAAACAAAGCTCAACAAGAGACATGCTAATCGCCAACACCCATGAATGCAACCGAGGAAAAATCATACATTGTCTAGCAGTTTCTACAGGAGGTTTATCAAAGATTTCAGTGGCATTGCCAAACCATCGAAGGAACGTGTTGAAAGAAGCGTGAAATTTGAATGAGAATGAAAGCAAATCATGGCATTCAATGTATCTAAAGAATTATTAACGACTGCACCGTCTTGCACGCCTAACTTTGTTCGATTACAATGAAAGTGATTGGGGGTATAAGAGTTGTTTTGGTACTAGAAAAAAAAAAGGAAAAAAAAAAGAAGAGGAAACACTAAATGGAGCACAACTTAAATACGCGGCACTCGAGAAAGAACTACATGCAATTGTGAGGGCTTTGGATGTTTGGAGGGCAAAGGAGTTTGGCGTCCACACGGATCGATCACGATAGCAATAGGCATCTCTAGAGCAAAGCAACGCTATAAAAGAGACATGCTAAGTGGCAACAGCCACAAATGCAATGGAGGTAAGATCTTTAAATGATTTAGCTAGTTTCTACATGAGATTGAATAGGGCTTTCAGTAGCATAGCCTCACCATCGTAAAAAGAACTCGATATCGGAAAGCAAAATTGCAAGAGAAAGCATTCAATGAAGTAAAAGAAATATTGACCAATGCACCATGCCTTGCTCTTTCCAACTTTTATTGGTCTTTTTTAGATTGAAAGTGATGCAGATGGAATAGGCATAAGAGCTGTTTTGATGCTAGAAAACAGGCCAATCATATATCTTCGTGAAAAGATAAATGGAGCACATCCTAACTACGCGTCATTTGGACAATAGCTACATGCACTAGTGAGAGGGCTTTGCAAGTTTCGTGACCTTAATTGTGGCCAAAAGAGTTTGTCGCCCACTAGGATCGTGAAAGCTTATAGCGTCTCGAGAGCCAAATAAAGCTCCAAAAGAGACATTCTAAGTGAGGACAACACCCACAAATTCAACCGAGGTAAGATCCTTCATGGTTAAGCTAGTTTCTATATGAGGTTTATCGAGGATTTCTTTAGCGTAGCCTCATAGTAGAATGAACTTGTTAGAAACAATGTCAAATTCTAATGGAATCAAAAGAAAGAGAATGCATTCAATGCACTAAAAGAAAAACCGACCAATGCACCTTGTCTTGCTCTACCTAACTTTGATCGATCACTTGAGATTTAACGAGATGCAAATGGAATGGGCACAAGGGATATTTCAAAAGCCACAACACAAGGCCAGTCCTGTTTATTAGTAAAGCAAAACATAGGGCTACCCAAATACGTGCCATATGAGAAAGAACCACACGCACTTGTGAGGGCTTTGCAAGTTTCGATGCCTTACTTGAGGCTAAAAGAGTTTGTCATCCACACAGATCATGAACGCCTGCAGAATCTTAGGAGCCAAACAAAGCTCAACAAGAGACATGCTAACTGGCCAACACCCATGAATGCAACCGAGGAAAAATCATACATTGTCTAGCAGTTTCTACAGGAGGTTTATCAAAGATTTCAGTGGCATTGCCAAACCATCGAAGGAACGTGTTGAAAGAAGCGTGAAATTTGAATGAGAATGAAAGCAAATCATGGCATTCAATGTATCTAAAGAATTATTAACGACTGCACCGTCTTGCACGCCTAACTTTGTTCGATTACAATGAAAGTGATTGGGGGTATAAGAGTTGTTTCGGTACTAGAAAAGAAAAAGAAAAGAAAAAAAAGAAGAGGAAACACTAAATGGAGCACAACTTAAATACGCGGCACTCGAGAAAGAACTACATGCAATTGTGAGGGCTTTGGATGTTTGGAGGGCAAAGGAGTTTGGCGTCCACACGGATCGATCACGATAGCAATAGGCATCTCTAGAGCAAAGCAACGCTATAAAAGAGACATGCTAAGTGGCAACAGCCACAAATGCAATGGAGGTAAGATCTTTAAATGATTTAGCTAGTTTCTACATGAGATTGAATAGGGCTTTCAGTAGCATAGCCTCACCATCGTAAAAAGAACTCGATATTCAGGAAAGCAAAATTGCAAGAGAAAGCATTCAATGAAGTAAAAGAAATATTGACCAATGCACCATGCCTTGCTCTTTCCAACTTTTATTGGTCTTTTTTAGATTGAAAGTGATGCAGATGGAATAGGCATAAGAGCTGTTTTGATGCTAGAAAACAGGCCAATCATATATCTTCGTGAAAAGATAAATGGAGCACATCCTAACTACGCGTCATTTGGACAATAGCTACATGCACTAGTGAGAGGGCTTTGCAAGTTTCGTGACCTTAATTGTGGCCAAAAGAGTTTGTCGCCCACTAGGATCGTGAAAGCTTATAGCGTCTCGAGAGCCAAATAAAGCTCCAAAAGAGACATTCTAAGTGAGGACAACACCCACAAATTCAACCGAGGTAAGATCCTTCATGGTTAAGCTAGTTTCTATATGAGGTTTATCGAGGATTTCTTTAGCGTAGCCTCATAGTAGAATGAACTTGTTAGAAACAATGTCAAATTCTAATGGAATCAAAAGAAAGAGAATGCATTCAATGCACTAAAAGAAAAACCGACCAATGCACCTTGTCTTGCTCTACCTAACTTTGATCGATCACTTGAGATTTAACGAGATGCAAATGGAATGGGCACAAGGGATATTTCAAAAGCCACAACACAAGGCCAGTCCATTTTTATTAGTAAAGCAAAACATAGGGCTACCCAAATACGTGCCATATGAGAAAGAACCACACGCACTTGTGAGGGCTTTGCAAGTTTCGATGCCTTACTTGAGGCTAAAAGAGTTTGTCATCCACACAGATCATGAACGCTGCGCAGAATCTTAGGAGCCAAACAAAGCTCAACAAGAGACATGCTAACGGCCAACACCCATGAATGCAACCGAGGAAAAATCATACATTGTCTAGCAGTTTCTACAGGAGGTTTATCAAAGATTTCGTGGCATTGCCAAACCATCGAAGGAACGTGTTGAAAGAAGCGTGAAATTTGAATGAGAATGAAAGCAAATCATGGCATTCAATGTATCTAAAGAATTATTAACGATCGCACCGCCTTGCACGCCTAACTTTGTTCGATTACAATGAAAGTGATTGGGGGTATAAGAGTTGTTTCGGTACTAGAAAAAAAGAAAAAGAAAAAAAAAAGAAGAGGAAACACTAAATGGAGCACAACTTAAATACGCGGCACTCGAGAAAGAACTACATGCAATTGTGAGGGCTTTGGATGTTTGGAGGGCAAAGGAGTTTGGCGTCCACACGGATCGATCACGATAGCAATAGGCATCTCTAGAGCAAAGCAACGCTATAAAAGAGACATGCTAAGTGGCAACAACCACAAATGCAATGGAGGTAAGATCTTTAAATGATTTAGCTAGTTTCTACATGAGATTGAATAGGGCTTTCAAAGAGCATAGCCTCACCATCGTAAAAAGAACTCGATATTCAGGAAAGCAAAATTGCAAGAGAAAGCATTCAATGAAGTAAAAGAAATATTGACCAATGCACCATGCCTTGCTCTTTCCAACTTTTATTGGTCTTTTTTAGATTGAAAGTGATGCAGATGGAATAGGCATAAGAGCTGTTTTGATGCTAGAAAACAGGCCAATCATATATCTTCGTGAAAAGATAAATGGAGCACATCCTAACTACGCGTCATTTGGACAATAGCTACATGCACTAGTGAGAGGGCTTTGCAAGTTTCGTGACCTTAATTGTGGCCAAAAGAGTTTGTCGCCCACTAGGATCGTGAAAGCTTATAGCGCCTCGAGAGCCAAATAAAGCTCCAAAAGAGACATTCTAAGTGAGGACAACACCCACAAATTCAACCGAGGTAAGATCCTTCATGGTTAAGCTAGTTTCTATATGAGGTTTATCGAGGATTTCTTTAGCGTAGCCTCATAGTAGAATGAACTTGTTAGAAACAATGTCAAATTCTAATGGAATCAAAAGAAAGAGAATGCATTCAATGCACTAAAAGAAAAACCGACCAATGCACCTTGTCTTGCTCTACCTAACTTTGATCGATCACTTGAGATTTAACGAGATGCAAATGGAATGGGCACAAGGGATATTTCAAAAGCCACAACACAAGGCCAGATCCTGTTTATTAGTAAAGCAAAACATAGGGCTACCCAAATACGTGCCATATGAGAAAGAACCACACGCACTTGTGAGGGCTTTGCAAGTTTCGATGCCTTACTTGAGGCTAAAAGAGTTTGTCATCCACACGGATCATGAACGCTCGCAGAATCTTAGGAGCCAAACAAAGCTCAACAAGAGACATGCTAACTGGCCAACACCCATGAATGCAACCGAGGAAAAATCATACATTGTCTAGCAGTTTCTACAGGAGGTTTATCAAAGATTTCAGTGGCATTGCCAAACCATCGAAGGAACGTGTTGAAAGAAGCGTGAAATTTGAATGAGAATGAAAGCAAATCATGGCATTCAATGTATCTAAAGAATTATTAACGATCGCACCGTCTTGCACGCCTAACTTTGTTCGATTACAATGAAAGTGATTGGGGTATAAGAGTTGTTTCGGTACTAGAAAAGAAAAAGGAAAGAAAAAAAAGAAGAGGAAACACTAAATGGAGCACAACTTAAATACGCGGCACTCGAGAAAGAACTACATGCAATTGTGAGGGCTTTGGATGTTTGGAGGGCAAAGGAGTTTGGCGTCCACACGGATCGATCACGATAGCAATAGGCATCTCTAGAGCAAAGCAACGCTATAAAAGAGACATGCTAAGTGGCAACAACCACAAATGCAATGGAGGTAAGATCTTTAAATGATTTAGCTAGTTTCTACATGAGATTGAATAGGGCTTTCAGAGTATAGCCTCACCATCGTAAAAAGAACTCGATATTCAGGAAAGCAAAATTGCAAGAGAAAGCATTCAATGAAGTAAAAGAAATATTGACCAATGCACCATGCCTTGCTCTTTCCAACTTTTATTGGTCTTTTTAGATTGAAAGTGATCTGAGATGGAATAGGCATAAGAGCTGTTTTGATGCTAGAAAACAGGCCAATCATATATCTTCGTGAAAAGATAAATGGAGCACATCCTAACTACGCGTCATTTGGACAATAGCTACATGCACTAGTGAGAGGGCTTTGCAAGTTTCGTGACCTTAATTGTGGCCAAAAGAGTTTGTCGCCCACTAGGATCGTGAAAGCTTATAGCGTCTCGAGAGCCAAATAAAGCTCAAAAGAGACATTCTAAGTGAGGACAACACCCACAAATTCAACCGAGGTAAGATCCTTCATGGTTAAGCTAGTTTCTATATGAGGTTTATCGAGGATTTCTTTAGCGTAGCCTCATAGTAGAATGAACTTGTTAGAAACAATGTCAAATTCTAATGGAATCAAAAGAAAGAGAATGCATTCAATGCACTAAAAGAAAAACCGACCAATGCACCTTGTCTTGCTCTACCTAACTTTGATCGATCACTTGAGATTTAACGAGATGCAAATGGAATGGGCACAAGGGATATTTCAAAAGCCACAACACAAGGCGATCCTGTTTATTAGTAAAGCAAAACATAGGGCTACCCAAATACGTGCCATATGAGAAAGAACCACACGCACTTGTGAGGGCTTTGCAAGTTTCGATGCCTTACTTGAGGCTAAAAGAGTTTGTCATCCACACAGATCATGAACGCCTGCAGAATCTTAGGAGCCAAACAAAGCTCAACAAGAGACATGCTAACTGGCCAACACCCATGAATGCAACCGAGGAAAAATCATACATTGTCTAGCAGTTTCTACAGGAGGTTTATCAAAGATTTCAGTGGCATTGCCAAACCATCGAAGGAACGTGTTGAAAGAAGCGTGAAATTTGAATGAGAATGAAAGCAAATCATGGCATTCAATGTATCTAAAGAATTATTAACGACTGCACCGTCTTGCACGCCTAACTTTGTTCGATTACAATGAAAGTGATTGGGGGTATAAGAGTTGTTTCGGTACTAGAAAAGAAAAAGAAAAAAAAAAAAGAAGAGGAAACACTAAATGGAGCACAACTTAAATACGCGGCACTCGAGAAAGAACTACATGCAATTGTGAGGGCTTTGGATGTTTGGAGGGCAAAGGAGTTTGGCGTCCACACGGATCGATCACGATAGCAATAGGCATCTCTAGAGCAAAGCAACGCTATAAAAGAGACATGCTAAGTGGCAATGACCACAAATGCAATGGAGGTAAGATCTTTAAATGATTTAGCTAGTTTCTACATGAGATTGAATAGGGCTTTCAGTAGCATAGCCTCACCATCGTAAAAAGAACTCGATATTCGGAAAGCAAAATTGCAAGAGAAAGCATTCAATGAAGTAAAAGAAATATTGACCAATGCACCATGCCTTGCTCTTTCCAACTTTTATTGGTCTTTTTAGATTGAAAGTGATGCAGATGGAATAGGCATAAGAGCTGTTTTGATGCTAGAAAAGCAGGCCAATCATATATCTTCGTGAAAAGATAAATGGAGCACATCCTAACTACGCGTCATTTGGACAATAGCTACATGCACTAGTGAGAGGGCTTTGCAAGTTTCGTGACCTTAATTGTGGCCAAAAGAGTTTGTCGCCCACTAGGATCGTGAAAGCTTATAGCGTCTCGAGAGCCAAATAAAGCTCCAAAAGAGACATTCTAAGTGAGGACAACACCCACAAATTCAACCGAGGTAAGATCCTTCATGGTTAAGCTAGTTTCTATATGAGGTTTATCGAGGATTTCTTTAGCGTAGCCTCATAGTAGAATGAACTTGTTAGAAACAATGTCAAATTCTAATGGAATCAAAAGAAAGAGAATGCATTCAATGCACTAAAAGAAAAACCGACCAATGCACCTTGTCTTGCTCTACCTAACTTTGATCGATCACTTGAGATTTAACGAGATGCAAATGGAATGGGCACAAGGGATATTTCAAAAGCCACAACACAAGGCCATCCTGTTTATTAGTAAAGCAAAACATAGGGCTACCCAAATACGTGCCATATGAGAAAGAACCACACGCACTTGTGAGGGCTTTGCAAGTTTCGATGCCTTACTTGAGGCTAAAAGAGTTTGTCATCCACACAGATCATGAACGCTGCGCAGAATCTTAGGAGCCAAACAAAGCTCAACAAGAGACATGCTAATCGGCCAACACCCATGAATGCAACCGAGGAAAAATCATACATTGTCTAGCAGTTTCTACAGGAGGTTTATCAAAGATTTCAGTGGCATTGCCAAACCATCAAGGAACGTGTTGAAAGAAGCGTGAAATTTGAATGAGAATGAAAGCAAATCATGGCATTCAATGTATCTAAAGAATTATTAACGATCGCACCGCCTTGCACGCCTAACTTTGTTCGATTACAATGAAAGTGATTGGGGGTATAAGAGTTGTTTTGGTACTAGAAAAGAAAAAGAAAAAAAAAAAAGAAGAGGAAACACTAAATGGAGCACAACTTAAATACGCGGCACTCGAGAAAGAACTACATGCAATTGTGAGGGCTTTGGATGTTTGGAGGGCAAAGGAGTTTGGCGCCCACACGGATCGATCACGATAGCAATAGGCATCTCTAGAGCAAAGCAACGCTATAAAAGAGACATGCTAAGTGGCAACAGACCACAAATGCAATGGAGGTAAGATCTTTAAATGATTTAGCTAGTTTCTACATGAGATTGAATAGGGCTTTGAGTAGCATAGCCTCACCATCGTAAAAAGAACTCGATATTCAGGAAAGCAAAATTGCAAGAGAAAGCATTCAATGAAGTAAAAGAAATATTGACCAATGCACCATGCCTTGCTCTTTCCAACTTTTATTGGTCTTTTTTAGATTGAAAGTGATGCAGATGGAATAGGCATAAGAGCTGTTTTGATGCTAGAAAACAGGCCAATCATATATCTTCGTGAAAAGATAAATGGAGCACATCCTAACTACGCGTCATTTGGACAATAGCTACATGCACTAGTGAGAGGGCTTTGCAAGTTTCGTGACCTTAATTGTGGCCAAAAGAGTTTGTGTCGCCCACTAGGATCGTGAAAGCTTATAGCGTCTCGAGAGCCAAATAAAGCTCCAAAAGAGACATTCTAAGTGAGGACAACACCCACAAATTCAACCGAGGTAAGATCCTTCATGGTTAAGCTAGTTTCTATATGAGGTTTATCGAGGATTTCTTTAGCGTAGCCTCATAGTAGAATGAACTTGTTAGAAACAATGTCAAATTCTAATGGAATCAAAAGAAAGAGAATGCATTCAATGCACTAAAAGAAAAACCGACCAATGCACCTTGTCTTGCTCTACCTAACTTTGATCGATCACTTGAGATTTAACGAGATGCAAATGGAATGGGCACAAGGGATATTTCAAAAGCCACAACACAAGGCCGATCCTGTTTATTAGTAAAGCAAAACATAGGGCTACCCAAATACGTGCCATATGAGAAAGAACCACACGCACTTGTGAGGGCTTTGCAAGTTTCGATGCCTTACTTGAGGCTAAAAGAGTTTGTCATCCACACGATCATGAACGCTGCGCAGAATCTTAGGAGCCAAACAAAGCTCAACAAGAGACATGCTAACTGGCCAACACCCATGAATGCAACCGAGGAAAAATCATACATTGTCTAGCAGTTTCTACAGGAGGTTTATCAAAGATTTCAGTGGCATTGCCAAACCATCGAAGGAACGTGTTGAAAGAAGCGTGAAATTTGAATGAGAATGAAAGCAAATCATGGCATTCAATGTATCTAAAGAATTATTAACGATCGCACCGTCTTGCACGCCTAACTTTGTTCGATTACAATGAAAGTGATTGGGGTATAAGAGTTGTTTCGGTACTAGAAAAGAAAAAGAAAAGAAAAAAGAAGAGGAAACACTAAATGGAGGACAACTTAAATACGCGGCACTCGAGAAAGAACTACATGCAATTGTGAGGGCTTTGGATGTTTGGAGGGCAAAGGAGTTTGGCGCCCACACGGATCGATCACGATAGCAATAGGCATCTCTAGAGCAAAGCAACGCTATAAAAGAGACATGCTAAGTGGCAACAACCACAAATGCAATGGAGGTAAGATCTTTAAATGATTTAGCTAGTTTCTACATGAGATTGAATAGGGCTTTTCAAAGAGCATAGCCTCACCATCGTAAAAAGAACTCGATATTCGGAAAGCAAAATTGCAAGAGAAAGCATTCAATGAAGTAAAAGAAATATTGACCAATGCACCATGCCTTGCTCTTTCCAACTTTTATTGGTCTTTTTAGATTGAAAGTGATGCAGATGGAATAGGCATAAGAGCTGTTTTGATGCTAGAAAAGCAGGCCAATCATATATCTTCGTGAAAAGATAAATGGAGCACATCCTAACTACGCGTCATTTGGACAATAGCTACATGCACTAGTGAGAGGGCTTTGCAAGTTTCGTGACCTTAATTGTGGCCAAAAGAGTTTGTCGCCCACTAGGATCGTGAAAGCTTTATAGCGTCTCGAGAGCCAAATAAAGCTCCAAAAGAGACATTCTAAGTGAGGACAACACCCACAAATTCAACCGAGGTAAGATCCTTCATGGTTAAGCTAGTTTCTATATGAGGTTTATCGAGGATTTCTTTAGCGTAGCCTCATAGTAGAATGAACTTGTTAGAAACAATGTCAAATTCTAATGGAATCAAAAGAAAGAGAATGCATTCAATGCACTAAAAGAAAAACCGACCAATGCACCTTGTCTTGCTCTACCTAACTTTGATCGATCACTTGAGATTTAACGAGATGCAAATGGAATGGGCACAAGGGATATTTCAAAAGCCACAACACAAGGCCAGTCCTGTTTATTAGTAAAGCAAAACATAGGGCTACCCAAATACGTGCCATATGAGAAAGAACCACACGCACTTGTGAGGGCTTTGCAAGTTTCGATGCCTTACTTGAGGCTAAAAGAGTTTGTCATCCACACAGATCATGAACGCCTGCAGAATCTTAGGAGCCAAACAAAGCTCAACAAGAGACATGCTAACTGGCCAACACCCATGAATGCAACCGAGGAAAAATCATACATTGTCTAGCAGTTTCTACAGGAGGTTTATCAAAGATTTCAGTGGCATTGCCAAACCATCGAAGGAACGTGTTGAAAGAAGCGTGAAATTTGAATGAGAATGAAAGCAAATCATGGCATTCAATGTATCTAAAGAATTATTAACGACTGCACCGTCTTGCACGCCTAACTTTGTTCGATTACAATGAAAGTGATTGGGGGTATAAGAGTTGTTTCGGTACTAGAAAAGAAAAAGAAAAGAAAAAAGAAGAGGAAACACTAAATGGAGGACAACTTAAATACGCGGCACTCGAGAAAGAACTACATGCAATTGTGAGGGCTTTGGATGTTTGGAGGGCAAAGGAGTTTGGCGTCCACACGGATCGATCACGATAGCAATAGGCATCTCTAGAGCAAAGCAACGCTATAAAAGAGACATGCTAAGTGGCAACAGACCACAAATGCAATGGAGGTAAGATCTTTAAATGATTTAGCTAGTTTCTACATGAGATTGAATAGGGCTTTCAGTAGCATAGCCTCACCATCGTAAAAAGAACTCGATATTCAGGAAAGCAAAATTGCAAGAGAAAGCATTCAATGAAGTAAAAGAAATATTGACCAATGCACCATGCCTTGCTCTTTCCAACTTTTATTGGTCTTTTTTAGATTGAAAGTGATGCAGATGGAATAGGCATAAGAGCTGTTTTGATGCTAGAAAACAGGCCAATCATATATCTTCGTGAAAAGATAAATGGAGCACATCCTAACTACGCGTCATTTGGACAATAGCTACATGCACTAGTGAGAGGGCTTTGCAAGTTTCGTGACCTTAATTGTGGCCAAAAGAGTTTGTCGCCCACTAGGATCGTGAAAGCTTATAGCGTCTCGAGAGCCAAATAAAGCTCCAAAAGAGACATTCTAAGTGAGGACAACACCCACAAATTCAACCGAGGTAAGATCCTTCATGGTTAAGCTAGTTTCTATATGAGGTTTATCGAGGATTTCTTTAGCGTAGCCTCATAGTAGAATGAACTTGTTAGAAACAATGTCAAATTCTAATGGAATCAAAAGAAAGAGAATGCATTCAATGCACTAAAAGAAAAACCGACCAATGCACCTTGTCTTGCTCTACCTAACTTTGATCGATCACTTGAGATTTAACGAGATGCAAATGGAATGGGCACAAGGGATATTTCAAAAGCCACAACACAAGGCAGTCCTGTTTATTAGTAAAGCAAAACATAGGGCTACCCAAATACGTGCCATATGAGAAAGAACCACACGCACTTGTGAGGGCTTTGCAAGTTTCGATGCCTTACTTGAGGCTAAAAGAGTTTGTCATCCACACGGATCATGAAGCGCTGCAGAATCTTAGGAGCCAAACAAAGCTCAACAAGAGACATGCTAAGCGGCCAACACCCATGAATGCAACCGAGGAAAAATCATACATTGTCTAGCAGTTTCTACAGGAGGTTTATCAAAGATTTGGTGGCATTGCCAAACCATCGAAGGAACGTGTTGAAAGAAGCGTGAAATTTGAATGAGAATGAAAGCAAATCATGGCATTCAATGTATCTAAAGAATTATTAACGATCATCGCACCGTCTTGCACGCCTAACTTTGTTCGATTACAATGAAAGTGATTGGGGGTATAAGAGTTGTTTTGGTACTAGAAAAGAAAAAGAAAAAAAAAAAGAAGAGGAAACACTAAATGGAGCACAACTTAAATACGCGGCACTCGAGAAAGAACTACATGCAATTGTGAGGGCTTTGGATGTTTGGAGGGCAAAGGAGTTTGGCGTCCACACGGATCGATCACGATAGCAATAGGCATCTCTAGAGCAAAGCAACGCTATAAAAGAGACATGCTAAGTGGCACATGACCACAAATGCAATGGAGGTAAGATCTTTAAATGATTTAGCTAGTTTCTACATGAGATTGAATAGGGCTTTCAAGAGCATAGCCTCACCATCGTAAAAAGAACTCGATATTCGGGAAAGCAAAATTGCAAGAGAAAGCATTCAATGAAGTAAAAGAAATATTGACCAATGCACCATGCCTTGCTCTTTCCAACTTTTATTGGTCTTTTTAGATTGAAAGTGATGCGAGATGGAATAGGCATAAGAGCTGTTTTGATGCTAGAAAAGCAGGCCAATCATATATCTTCGTGAAAAGATAAATGGAGCACATCCTAACTACGCGTCATTTGGACAATAGCTACATGCACTAGTGAGAGGGCTTTGCAAGTTTCGTGACCTTAATTGTGGCCAAAAGAGTTTGTCGCCCACTAGGATCGTGTGAAAGCTTATAGCGTCTCGAGAGCCAAATAAAGCTCCAAAAGAGACATTCTAAGTGAGGACAACACCCACAAATTCAACCGAGGTAAGATCCTTCATGGTTAAGCTAGTTTCTATATGAGGTTTATCGAGGATTTCTTTAGCGTAGCCTCATAGTAGAATGAACTTGTTAGAAACAATGTCAAATTCTAATGGAATCAAAAGAAAGAGAATGCATTCAATGCACTAAAAGAAAAACCGACCAATGCACCTTGTCTTGCTCTACCTAACTTTGATCGATCACTTGAGATTTAACGAGATGCAAATGGAATGGGCACAAGGGATATTTCAAAAGCCACAACACAAGGCCAGATCCTGTTTATTAGTAAAGCAAAACATAGGGCTACCCAAATACGTGCCATATGAGAAAGAACCACACGCACTTGTGAGGGCTTTGCAAGTTTCGATGCCTTACTTGAGGCTAAAAGAGTTTGTCATCCACACAGATCATGAACGCTGCGCAGAATCTTAGGAGCCAAACAAAGCTCAACAAGAGACATGCTAAGCTGGCCAACACCCATGAATGCAACCGAGGAAAAATCATACATTGTCTAGCGGTTTCTACGGGGAGGTTTATCAAAGATTTGGTGGCATTGCCAAACCATCGAAGGAACGTGTTGAAAGAAGCGTGAAATTTGAATGAGAATGAAAGCAAATCATGGCATTCAATGTATCTAAAGAATTATTAACGATCTGCACCGTCTTGCACGCCTAACTTTGTTCGATTACAATGAAAGTGATTGGGGGTATAAGAGTTGTTTTGGTACTAGAAAAGAAAAAGAAAGAAAAAAAGAAGAGGAAACACTAAATGGAGGACAACTTAAATACGCGGCACTCGAGAAAGAACTACATGCAATTGTGAGGGCTTTGGATGTTTGGAGGGCAAAGGAGTTTGGCGTCCACACGGATCGATCACGATAGCAATAGGCATCTCTAGAGCAAAGCAACGCTATAAAGAGACATGCTAAGTGGCAACAGCCACAAATGCAATGGAGGTAAGATCTTTAAATGATTTAGCTAGTTTCTACATGAGATTGAATAGGGCTTTCAGTAGCATAGCCTCACCATCGTAAAAAGAACTCGATATTCGGGAAAGCAAAATTGCAAGAGAAAGCATTCAATGAAGTAAAAGAAATATTGACCAATGCACCATGCCTTGCTCTTTCCAACTTTTATTGGTCTTTTTAGATTGAAAGTGATGCAGATGGAATAGGCATAAAAATTTGTTTTGATGCTAGAAAAGCAGGCCAATCATATATCTTCGTGAAAAGATAAATGGAGCACATCCTAACTACGCGTCATTTGGACAATAGCTACATGCACTAGTGAGAGGGCTTTGCAAGTTTCGTGACCTTAATTGTGGCCAAAAGAGTTTGTCGCCCACTAGGATCGTGAAAGCTTATAGCGTCTCGAGAGCCAAATAAAGCTCCAAAGAGACATTCTAAGTGAGGACAACACCCACAAATTCAACCGAGGTAAGATCCTTCATGGTTAAGCTAGTTTCTATATGAGGTTTATCGAGGATTTCTTTAGCGTAGCCTCATAGTAGAATGAACTTGTTAGAAACAATGTCAAATTCTAATGGAATCAAAAGAAAGAGAATGCATTCAATGCACTAAAAGAAAAACCGACCAATGCACCTTGTCTTGCTCTACCTAACTTTGATCGATCACTTGAGATTTAACGAGATGCAAATGGAATGGGCACAAGGATATTTCAAAAGCCACACACACAAGGCCATCCTGTTTATTAGTAAAGCAAAACATAGGGCTACCCAAATACGTGCCATATGAGAAAGAACCACACGCACTTGTGAGGGCTTTGCAAGTTTCGATGCCTTACTTGAGGCTAAAAGAGTTTGTCATCCACACAGATCATGAACGCTGCGCAGAATCTTAGGAGCCAAACAAAGCTCAACAAGAGACATGCTAAGCGGCCAACACCCATGAATGCAACCGAGGAAAAATCATACATTGTCTAGCGGTTTCTACGGGGAGGTTTATCAAAGATTTGAGTGGCATTGCCAAACCATCGAAGGAACGTGTTGAAAGAAGCGTGAAATTTGAATGAGAATGAAAGCAAATCATGGCATTCAATGTATCTAAAGAATTATTAACGACTGCACCGTCTTGCACGCCTAACTTTGTTCGATTACAATGAAAGTGATTGGGGGTATAAGAGTTGTTTTGGTACTAGAAAAGAAAAAGAAAAAAAAAAAAGAAGAGGAAACACTAAATGGAGGACAACTTAAATACGCGGCACTCGAGAAAGAACTACATGCAATTGTGAGGGCTTTGGATGTTTGGAGGGCAAAGGAGTTTGGCGTCCACACGGATCGATCACGATAGCAATAGGCATCTCTAGAGCAAAGCAACGCTATAAAAGAGACATGCTAAGTGCAAATGACCACAAATGCAATGGAGGTAAGATCTTTAAATGATTTAGCTAGTTTCTACATGCGATTGAATAGGGCTTTGAGTAGCATAGCCTCACCATCGTAAAAAGAACTCGATATTCGGGAAAGCAAAATTGCAAGAGAAAGCATTCAATGAAGTAAAAGAAATATTGACCAATGCACCATGCCTTGCTCTTTCCAACTTTTATTGGTCTTTTTAGATTGAAAGTGATGCTGAGATGGAATAGGCATAAGAGAAATTTGTTTTGATGCTAGAAAAGCAGGCCAATCATATATCTTCGTGAAAAGATAAATGGAGCACATCCTAACTACGCGTCATTTGGACAATAGCTACATGCACTAGTGAGAGGGCTTTGCAAGTTTCGTGACCTTAATTGTGGCCAAAAGAGTTTGTCGCCCACTAGGATCGTGAAAGCTTATAGCGTCTCGAGAGCCAAATAAAGCTCCAAAAGAGACATTCTAAGTGAGGACAACACCCACAAATTCAACCGAGGTAAGATCCTTCATGGTTAAGCTAGTTTCTATATGAGGTTTATCGAGGATTTCTTTAGCGTAGCCTCATAGTAGAATGAACTTGTTAGAAACAATGTCAAATTCTAATGGAATCAAAAGAAAGAGAATGCATTCAATGCACTAAAAGAAAAACCGACCAATGCACCTTGTCTTGCTCTACCTAACTTTGATCGATCACTTGAGATTTAACGAGATGCAAATGGAATGGGCACAAGAGGATATTTCAAAAGCCACAACACAAGGCCAGTCAGTCCTTTATTAGTAAAGCAAAACATAGGGCTACCCAAATACGTGCCATATGAGAAAGAAACACACGCACTTGTGAGGGCTTTGCAAGTTTCGATGCCTTACTTGAGGCTAAAAGAGTTTGTCATCCACACGGATCATGAGCGCTGCGCAGAATCTTAGGAGCCAAACAAAGCTCAACAAGAGACATGCTAACTGGCCAACACCCATGAATGCAACCGAGGAAAAATCATACATTGTCTAGCAGTTTCTACAGGAGGTTTATCAAAGATTTCAGTGGCATTGCCAAACCATCGAAGGAACGTGTTGAAAGAAGCGTGAAATTTGAATGAGAATGAAAGCAAATCATGGCATTCAATGTATCTAAAGAATTATTAACGACTGCACCGTCTTGCACGCCTAACTTTGTTCGATTACAATGAAAGTGATTGGGGGTATAAGAGTTGTTTTTGGTACTAGAAAAGAAAAAGAAAAGAAAAAAGAAGAGGAAACACTAAATGGAGGACAACTTAAATACGCGGCACTCGAGAAAGAACTACATGCAATTGTGAGGGCTTTGGATGTTTGGAGGGCAAAGGAGTTTGGCGTCCACACGGATCGATCACGATAGCAATAGGCATCTCTAGAGCAAAGCAACGCTATAAAAGAGACATGCTAAGTGGCAAGCAGACCACAAATGCAATGGAGGTAAGATCTTTAAATGATTTAGCTAGTTTCTACATGCGGTTGAATAGGGCTTTCAGTAGCATAGCCTCACCATCGTAAAAAGAACTCGATATTCAGGAAAGCAAAATTGCAAGAGAAAGCATTCAATGAAGTAAAAGAAATATTGACCAATGCACCATGCCTTGCTCTTTCCAACTTTTATTGGTCTTTTTTAGATTGAAAGTGATGCAGATGGAATAGGCATAAGAATTTGTTTTGATGCTAGAAAAGCAGGCCAATCATATATCTTCGTGAAAAGATAAATGGAGCACATCCTAACTACGCGTCATTTGGACAATAGCTACATGCACTAGTGAGAGGGCTTTGCAAGTTTCGTGACCTTAATTGTGGCCAAAAGAGTTTGTCGCCCACTAGGATCGTGAAAGCTTATAGCGTCTCGAGAGCCAAATAAAGCTCCAAAAGAGACATTCTAAGTGAGGACAACACCCACAAATTCAACCGAGGTAAGATCCTTCATGGTTAAGCTAGTTTCTATATGAGGTTTATCGAGGATTTCTTTAGCGTAGCCTCATAGTAGAATGAACTTGTTAGAAACAATGTCAAATTCTAATGGAATCAAAAGAAAGAGAATGCATTCAATGCACTAAAAGAAAAAACCGACCAATGCACCTTGTCTTGCTCTACCTAACTTTGATCGATCACTTGAGATTTAACGAGATGCAAATGGAATGGGCACAAGGGATATTTCAAAAGCCACAACACAAGGCCGATCCTGTTTATTAGTAAAGCAAAACATAGGGCTACCCAAATACGTGCCATATGAGAAAGAACCACACGCACTTGTGAGGGCTTTGCAAGTTTCGATGCCTTACTTGAGGCTAAAAGAGTTTGTCATCCACACGGATCATGAAGCGCTGCAGAATCTTAGGAGCCAAACAAAGCTCAACAAGAGACATGCTAAGCGGCCAACACCCATGAATGCAAGCGAGGAAAAATCATACATTGTCTAGCGGTTTCTACGGGGAGGTTTATCAAAGATTTCAGTGGCATTGCCAAACCATCGAAGGAACGTGTTGAAAGAAGCGTGAAATTTGAATGAGAATGAAAGCAAATCATGGCATTCAATGTATCTAAAGAATTATTAACGACTGCACCGTCTTGCACGCCTAACTTTGTTCGATTACAATGAAAGTGATTGGGGGTATAAGAGTTGTTTCGGTACTAGAAAAGAAAAAGAAAAGAAAAAAGAAGAGGAAACACTAAATGGAGGACAACTTAAATACGCGGCACTCGAGAAAGAACTACATGCAATTGTGAGGGCTTTGGATGTTTGGAGGGCAAAGGAGTTTGGCGTCCACACGGATCGATCACGATAGCAATAGGCATCTCTAGAGCAAAGCAACGCTATAAAAGAGACATGCTAAGTGGCAACAGCCACAAATGCAATGGAGGTAAGATCTTTAAATGATTTAGCTAGTTTCTACATGCGGTTGAATAGGGCTTTCAGTAGCATAGCCTCACCATCGTAAAAAGAACTCGATATTCAGGAAAGCAAAATTGCAAGAGAAAGCATTCAATGAAGTAAAAGAAATATTGACCAATGCACCATGCCTTGCTCTTTCCAACTTTTATTGGTCTTTTTTAGATTGAAAGTGATGCGAGATGGAATAGGCATAAGAGCTGTTTTGATGCTAGAAAACAGGCCAATCATATATCTTCGTGAAAAGATAAATGGAGCACATCCTAACTACGCGTCATTTGGACAATAGCTACATGCACTAGTGAGAGGGCTTTGCAAGTTTCGTGACCTTAATTGTGGCCAAAAGAGTTTGTCGCCCACTAGGATCGTGAAAGCTTATAGCGTCTCGAGAGCCAAATAAAGCTCCAAAAGAGACATTCTAAGTGAGGACAACACCCACAAATTCAACCGAGGTAAGATCCTTCATGGTTAAGCTAGTTTCTATATGAGGTTTATCGAGGATTTCTTTAGCGTAGCCTCATAGTAGAATGAACTTGTTAGAAACAATGTCAAATTCTAATGGAATCAAAAGAAAGAGAATGCATTCAATGCACTAAAAGAAAAACCGACCAATGCACCTTGTCTTGCTCTACCTAACTTTGATCGATCACTTGAGATTTAACGAGATGCAAATGGAATGGGCACAAGGGATATTTCAAAAGCCACAACACAAGGCGATCCTGTTTATTAGTAAAGCAAAACATAGGGCTACCCAAATACGTGCCATATGAGAAAGAACCACACGCACTTGTGAGGGCTTTGCAAGTTTCGATGCCTTACTTGAGGCTAAAAGAGTTTGTCATCCCACACGAGATCATGAACGCTGCGAGAATCTTAGGAGCCAAACAAAGCTCAACAAGAGACATGCTAAGCGGCCAACACCCATGAATGCAACCGAGGAAAAATCATACATTGTCTAGCAGTTTCTACAGGAGGTTTATCAAAGATTTGGTGGCATTGCCAAACCATCGAAGGAACGTGTTGAAAGAAGCGTGAAATTTGAATGAGAATGAAAGCAAATCATGGCATTCAATGTATCTAAAGAATTATTAACGACTGCACCGTCTTGCACGCCTAACTTTGTTCGATTACAATGAAAGTGATTGGGGGTATAAGAGTTGTTTCGGTACTAGAAAAGAAAAGAAAAAAAAAAAAAAAGAGGAAACACTAAATGGAGGACAACTTAAATACGCGGCACTCGAGAAAGAACTACATGCAATTGTGAGGGCTTTGGATGTTTGGAGGGCAAAGGAGTTTGGCGTCCACACGGATCGATCACGATAGCAATAGGCATCTCTAGAGCAAAGCAACGCTATAAAAGAGACATGCTAAGTGGGCATGACCACAAATGCAATGGAGGTAAGATCTTTAAATGATTTAGCTAGTTTCTACATGCGGTTGAATAGGGCTTTCAGTAGCATAGCCTCACCATCGTAAAAAGAACTCGATATTCAGGAAAGCAAAATTGCAAGAGAAAGCATTCAATGAAGTAAAAGAAATATTGACCAATGCACCATGCCTTGCTCTTTCCAACTTTTATTGGTCTTTTTTAGATTGAAAGTGATGCAGATGGAATAGGCATAAGAGCTGTTTTGATGCTAGAAAAGCAGGCCAATCATATATCTTCGTGAAAAGATAAATGGAGCACATCCTAACTACGCGTCATTTGGACAATAGCTACATGCACTAGTGAGAGGGCTTTGCAAGTTTCGTGACCTTAATTGTGGCCAAAAGAGTTTGTCGCCCACTAGGATCGTGAAAGCTTATAGCGTCTCGAGAGCCAAATAAAGCTCCAAAAGAGACATTCTAAGTGAGGACAACACCCACAAATTCAACCAGGTAAGATCCTTCATGGTTAAGCTAGTTTCTATATGAGGTTTATCGAGGATTTCTTTAGCGTAGCCTCATAGTAGAATGAACTTGTTAGAAACAATGTCAAATTCTAATGGAATCAAAAGAAAGAGAATGCATTCAATGCACTAAAAGAAAAACCGACCAATGCACCTTGTCTTGCTCTACCTAACTTTGATCGATCACTTGAGATTTAACGAGATGCAAATGGAATGGGCACAAGGGATATTTCAAAAGCCACAACACAAAGGCAGTCCTGTTTATTAGTAAAGCAAAACATAGGGCTACCCAAATACGTGCCATATGAGAAAGAACCACACGCACTTGTGAGGGCTTTGCAAGTTTCGATGCCTTACTTGAGGCTAAAAGAGTTTGTCATCCACACAGATCATGAACGCCTGCAGAATCTTAGGAGCCAAACAAAGCTCAACAAGAGACATGCTGCTAAGCGGCCAACACCCATGAATGCAGCGAGGAAAAATCATACATTGTCTAGCGGTTTCTCTGGGAGGTTTATCAAAGATTTGGTGGCATTGCCAAACCATCGAAGGAACGTGTTGAAAGAAGCGTGAAATTTGAATGAGAATGAAAGCAAATCATGGCATTCAATGTATCTAAAGAATTATTAACGACTGCACCGTCTTGCACGCCTAACTTTGTTCGATTACAATGAAAGTGATTGGGGGTATAAGAGTTGTTTCGGTACTAGAAAAGAAAAAGAAAAGAAAAAAGAAGAGGAAACACTAAATGGAGGACAACTTAAATACGCGGCACTCGAGAAAGAACTACATGCAATTGTGAGGGCTTTGGATGTTTGGAGGGCAAAGGAGTTTGGCGTCCACACGGATCGATCACGATAGCAATAGGCATCTCTAGAGCAAAGCAACGCTATAAAAGAGACATGCTAAGTGGCAACAGCCACAAATGCAATGGAGGTAAGATCTTTAAATGATTTAGCTAGTTTCTACATGCGGTTGAATAGGGCTTTCAGTAGCATAGCCTCACCATCGTAAAAAGAACTCGATATTCAGGAAAGCAAAATTGCAAGAGAAAGCATTCAATGAAGTAAAAGAAATATTGACCAATGCACCATGCCTTGCTCTTTCCAACTTTTATTGGTCTTTTTTAGATTGAAAGTGATGCAGATGGAATAGGCATAAGAGCTGTTTTGATGCTAGAAAACAGGCCAATCATATATCTTCGTGAAAAGATAAATGGAGCACATCCTAACTACGCGTCATTTGGACAATAGCTACATGCACTAGTGAGAGGGCTTTGCAAGTTTCGTGACCTTAATTGTGGCCAAAAGAGTTTGTCGCCCACTAGGATCGTGAAAGCTTATAGCGTCTCGAGAGCCAAATAAAGCTCCAAAAGAGACATTCTAAGTGAGGACAACACCCACAAATTCAACCGAGGTAAGATCCTTCATGGTTAAGCTAGTTTCTATATGAGGTTTATCGAGGATTTCTTTAGCGTAGCCTCATAGTAGAATGAACTTGTTAGAAACAATGTCAAATTCTAATGGAATCAAAAGAAAGAGAATGCATTCAATGCACTAAAAGAAAAACCGACCAATGCACCTTGTCTTGCTCTACCTAACTTTGATCGATCACTTGAGATTTAACGAGATGCAAATGGAATGGGCACAAGGGATATTTCAAAAGCCACAACACAAGGCCAGTCCTGTTTATTAGTAAAGCAAAACATAGGGCTACCCAAATACGTGCCATATGAGAAAGAACCACACGCACTTGTGAGGGCTTTGCAAGTTTCGATGCCTTACTTGAGGCTAAAAGAGTTTGTCATCCACACAGATCATGAGCGCTGCAGAATCTTAGGAGCCAAACAAAGCTCAACAAGAGACATGCTAAGCGCCAACACCCATGAATGCAACCGAGGAAAAATCATACATTGTCTAGCGCTTTCTACGGGAGGTTTATCAAAGATTTCAGTGGCATTGCCAAACCATCGAAGGAACGTGTTGAAAGAAGCGTGAAATTTGAATGAGAATGAAAGCAAATCATGGCATTCAATGTATCTAAAGAATTATTAACGACTGCACCGTCTTGCACGCCTAACTTTGTTCGATTACAATGAAAGTGATTGGGGGTATAAGAGTTGTTTCGGTACTAGAAAAGAAAAAGAAAAGAAAAAAAAAGAGGAAACACTAAATGGAGGACAACTTAAATACGCGGCACTCGAGAAAGAACTACATGCAATTGTGAGGGCTTTGGATGTTTGGAGGGCAAAGGAGTTTGGCGTCCACACGGATCGATCACGATAGCAATAGGCATCTCTAGAGCAAAGCAACGCTATAAAAGAGACATGCTAAGTGGCAAGCACCACAAATGCAATGGAGGTAAGATCTTTAAATGATTTAGCTAGTTTCTACATGCGGTTGAATAGGGCTTTCAAAGTAGCATAGCCTCACCATCGTAAAAAGAACTCGATATTCGGAAAGCAAAATTGCAAGAGAAAGCATTCAATGAAGTAAAAGAAATATTGACCAATGCACCATGCCTTGCTCTTTCCAACTTTTATTGGTCTTTTTAGATTGAAAGTGATGAGATGGAATAGGCATAAAATTTGTTTTGATGCTAGAAAAGCAGGCCAATCATATATCTTCGTGAAAAGATAAATGGAGCACATCCTAACTACGCGTCATTTGGACAATAGCTACATGCACTAGTGAGAGGGCTTTGCAAGTTTCGTGACCTTAATTGTGGCCAAAAGAGTTTGTCGCCCACTAGGATCGTGAAAGCTTATAGCGTCTCGAGAGCCAAATAAAGCTCCAAAAGAGACATTCTAAGTGAGGACAACACCCACAAATTCAACCGAGGTAAGATCCTTCATGGTTAAGCTAGTTTCTATATGAGGTTTATTGAGGATTTCTTTAGCGTAGCCTCATAGTAGAATGAACTTGTTAGAAACAATGTCAAATTCTAATGGAATCAGAAGAAAGAGAATGTATTCAATGCACTAAAAGAAAAACCGACCAATGCACCTTGTCTTGCTCTACCTAACTTTGATCGATCACTTGAGATTTAACGAGATGCAAATGGAATGGGCACAAGGGATATTTCAAAAGCCACAACACAAGGCCAGTCCTGTTTATTAGTAAAGCAAAACATAGGGCTACCCAAATACGTGCCATATGAGAAAGAACCACACGCACTTGTGAGGGCTTTGCAAGTTTCGATGCCTTACTTGAGGCTAAAAGAGTTTGTCATCCACACAGATCATGAACGCCTGCAGAATCTTAGGAGCCAAACAAAGCTCAACAAGAGACATGCTACTTGGCCAACACCCATGAATGCAACCGAGGAAAAATCGTACATTGTCTAGCAGTTTGTACATGAGGTTTATCAAAGATTTTAGTGGCATTGCCAAACCATCGAAGGAAGGTGTTAAAAGAACCGTGAAATTTGAATGAGAATGAAAGCAAAACATGGCATTCAATGTATCTAAAGAATTATTAACGACTGCACCGTCTTGCACGCCTAACTTTGTTCGATTACAATGAAAGTGATTGGGGGATAAGAGTTGTTTCGGTACTAGAAAAGAAAAAGAAAAGAAAAAAAAGAGGAAACACTAAATGGAGCACAACTTAAATACGCGGCACTCGAGAAAGAACTACATGCAATTGTGAGGGCTTTGGATGTTTGGAGGGCAAAGGAGTTTGGCGTCCACACGGATCGATCACGATAGCAATAGGCATCTCTAGAGCAAAGCAACGCTATAAAAGAGACATGCTAAGTGGCAACAGCCACAAATGCAATGGAGGTAAGATCTTTAAATGATTTAGCTAGTTTCTACATGCGGTTGAATAGGGCTTTCAGTAGCATAGCCTCACCATCGTAAAAAGAACTCGATATTCAGGAAAGCAAAATTGCAAGAGAAAGCATTCAATGAAGTAAAAGAAATATTGACCAATGCACCATGCCTTGCTCTTTCCAACTTTTATTGGTCTTTTTTAGATTGAAAGTGATGCAGATGGAATAGGCATAAGAGCTGTTTTGATGCTAGAAAACAGGCCAATCATATATCTTCGTGAAAAGATAAATGGAGCACATCCTAACTACGCGTCATTTGGACAATAGCTACATGCACTAGTGAGAGGGCTTTGCAAGTTTCGTGACCTTAATTGTGGCCAAAAGAGTTTGTCGCCCACTAGGATCGTGAAAGCTTATAGCATCTCGAGAGCCAAATAAAGCTCCAAAAGAGACATTCTAAGTGAGGACAACACCCACAAATTCAACCGAGGTAAGATCCTTCATGGTTAAGCTAGTTTCTATATGAGGTTTATCGAGGATTTCTTTAGCGTAGCCTCATAGTAGAATGAACTTGTTAGAAACAATGTCAAATTCTAATGGAATCAAAAGAAAGAGAATGCATTCAATGCACTAAAAGAAAAACCGACCAATGCACCTTGTCTTGCTCTACCTAACTTTGATCGATCACTTGAGATTTAACGAGATGCAAATGGAATGGGCACAAGGGATATTTCAAAAGCCACAACACAAGGCCATCCTGTTTATTAGTAAAGCAAAACATAGGGCTACCCAAATACGTGCCATATGAGAAAGAACCACACGCACTTGTGAGGGCTTTGCAAGTTTCGATGCCTTACTTGAGGCTAAAAGAGTTTGTCATCCACACAGATCATGAACGCCTGCAGAATCTTAGGAGCCAAACAAAGCTCAACAAGAGACATGCTAACTGGCCAACACCCATGAATGCAACCGAGGAAAAATCATACATTGTCTAGCAGTTTCTACAGGAGGTTTATCAAAGATTTGGTGGCATTGCCAAACCATCGAAGGAAGGTGTTGAAAGAAGCGTGAAATTTGAATGAGAATGAAAGCAAATCATGGCATTCAATGTATCTAAAGAATTATTAACGATCGCACCGTCTTGCACGCCTAACTTTGTTTGATTACAATGAAAGTGATTGGGGGTATAAGAGTTGTTTTGGTACTAGAAAAAAAAAAAAAAAAAAAAAAGAAGAGGAAACACTAAATGGAGCACAACTTAAATACGCGGCACTCGAGAAAGAACTACATGCAATTGTGAGGGCTTTGGATGTTTGGAGGGCAAAGGAGTTTGGCGTCCACACGGATCGATCACGATAGCAATAGGCATCTCTAGAGCAAAGCAACGTTATAAAAGAGACATGCTAAGTGGCAATGACCACAAATGCAATGGAGGTAAGATCTTTAAATGATTTAGCTAGTTTCTACATGCGGTTGAATAGGGCTTTCAGTAGCATAGCCTCACCATCGTAAAAAGAACTCGATATTGAGGAAAGCAAAATTGCAAGAGAAAGCATTCAATGAAGTAAAAGAAATATTGACCAATGCACCATGCCTTGCTCTTTCCAACTTTTATTGGTCTTTTTTAGATTGAAAGTGATGCAGATGGAATAGGCATAAGAGTTTGTTTTGATGCTAGAAAAAGCAGGCCAATCATATATCTTCGTGAAAAGATAAATGGAGCACATCCTAACTACGCGTCATTTGGACAATAGCTACATGCACTAGTGAGAGGGCTTTGCAAGTTTCGTGACCTTAATTGTGGCCAAAAGAGTTTGTCGCCCACTAGGATCGTGAAAGCTTATAGCGTCTCGAGAGCCAAATAAAGCTCCAAAAGAGACATTCTAAGTGAGGACAACTCCCACAAATTCAACCGAGGTAAGATCCTTCATGGTTAAGCTAGTTTCTATATGAGGTTTATTGAGGATTTCTTTAGCGTAGCCTCATAGTAGAATGAACTTGTTAGAAACAATGTCAAATTCTAATGGAATCAAAAGAAAGAGAATGCATTCAATGCACTAAAAGAAAAACCGACCAATGCACCTTGTCTTGCTCTACCTAACTTTGATCGATCACTTGAGATTTAACGAGATGCAAATGGAATGGGCACAAGGGATATTTCAAAAGCCACAACACAAGGCCAGTCCTGTTTATTAGTAAAGCAAAACATAGGGCTACCCAAATACGTGCCATATGAGAAAGAACCACACGCACTTGTGAGGGCTTTGCAAGTTTCGATGCCTTACTTGAGGCTAAAAGAGTTTGTCATCCACACAGATCATGAACGCCTGCAGAATCTTAGGAGCCAAACAAAGCTCAACAAGAGACATGCTAACTGGCCAACACCCATGAATGCAACCGAGGAAAAATCATACATTGTCTAGCAGTTTCTACAGGAGGTTTATCAAAGATTTCAGTGGCATTGCCAAACCATCGAAGGAACGTGTTGAAAGAAGCGTGAAATTTGAATGAGAATGAAAGCAAATCATGGCATTCAATGTATCTAAAGAATTATTAACGACTGCACCGTCTTGCACGCCTAACTTTGTTCGATTACAATGAAAGTGATTGGGGGTATAAGAGTTGTTTCGGTACTAGAAAAGAAAAAAAAAAAAAAAAAAGAAGAGGAAACACTAAATGGAGCACAACTTAAATACGCGGCACTCGAGAAAGAACTACATGCAATTGTGAGGGCTTTGGATGTTTGGAGGGCAAAGGAGTTTGGCGTCCACACGGATCGATCACGATAGCAATAGGCATCTCTAGAGCAAAGCAACGCTATAAAAGAGACATGCTAAGTGGCAACAGCCACAAATGCAATGGAGGTAAGATCTTTAAATGATTTAGCTAGTTTCTACATGCGGTTGAATAGGGCTTTTGATAGCATAGCCTCACCATCGTAAAAAGAACTCGATATTGAGGAAAGCAAAATTGCAAGAGAAAGAATTCAATGAAGTAAAAGAAATATTGACCAATGCACCATGCCTTGCTCTTTCCAACTTTTATTGGTCTTTTTTAGATTGAAAGTGATGCAGATGGAATAGGCATAAGAGCTGTTTTGATGCTAGAAAAGCAGGCCAATCATATATCTTCGTGAAAAGATAAATGGAGCACATCCTAACTACGCGTCATTTGGACAATAGCTACATGCACTAGTGAGAGGGCTTTGCAAGTTTCGTGACCTTAATTGTGGCCAAAAGAGTTTGTCGCCCACTAGGATCGTGAAAGCTTATAGCGTCTCGAGAGCCAAATAAAGCTCCAAAAGAGACATTCTAAGTGAGGACAACACCCACAAATTCAACCGAGGTAAGATCCTTCATGGTTAAGCTAGTTTCTATATGAGGTTTATCGAGGATTTCTTTAGCGTAGCCTCATAGTAGAATGAACTTGTTAGAAACAATGTCAAATTCTAATGGAATCAAAAGAAAGAGAATGCATTCAATGCACTAAAAGAAAAACCGACCAATGCACCTTGTCTTGCTCTACCTAACTTTGATCGATCACTTGAGATTTAACGAGATGCAAATGGAATGGGCACAAGGGATATTTCAAAAGCCACAACACAAGGCCAGTCCTGTTTATTAGTAAAGTAAAAAACATAGGGCTACCCAAATACGTGCCATATGAGAAAGAACCACACGCACTTGTGAGGGCTTTGCAAGTTTCGATGCCTTACTTGAGGCTAAAAGAGTTTGTCATCCACACGGATCATGAACGCTGCGCAGAATCTTAGGAGCCAAACAAAGCTCAACAAGAGACATGCTAATCGCCAACACCCATGAATGCAACCGAGGAAAAATCATACATTGTCTAGCAGTTTCTACTGGGAGGTTTATTAAAGATTTGAGTGGCTTTGCCAAACCATCGAAGGAACGTGTTGAAAGAAGCGTGAAATTTGAATGAGAATGAAAGCAAATCATGGCATTCAATGTATCTAAAGAATTATTAACGATCGCACCGTCTTGCACGCCTAACTTTGTTCGATTACAATGAAAGTGATTGGGGGTATAAGAGTTGTTTCGGTACTAGAAAAGAAAAAGAAAGAAAAAAAGAAGAGGAAACACTAAATGGAGCACAACTTAAATACGCGGCACTCGAGAAAGAACTACATGCAATTGTGAGGGCTTTGGATGTTTGGAGGGCAAAGGAGTTTGGCGTCCACACGGATCGATCATGATAGCAATAGGCATCTCTAGAGCAAAGCAACGCTATAAAAGAGACATGCTAAGTGGCAATGAGCCACAAATGCAATGGAGGTAAGATCTTTAAATGATTTAGCTAGTTTCTACATGAGATTGAATTGGGCTTTCAAGAGCATAGCCTCACCATCGTAAAAAGAACTCGATATTGAGGAAAGCAAAATTGCAAGAGAAAGCATTCAATGAAGTAAAAGAAATATTGACCAATGCACCATGCCTTGCTCTTTCCAACTTTTATTGGTCTTTTTTAGATTGAAAGTGATGCAGATGGAATAGGCATAAGAGTTTGTTTTGATGCTAGAAAACAGGCCAATCATATATCTTCGTGAAAAGATAAATGGAGCACATCCTAACTACGCGTCATTTGGACAATAGCTACATGCACTAGTGAGAGGGCTTTGCAAGTTTCGTGACCTTAATTGTGGCCAAAAGAGTTTGTCGCCCACTAGGATCGTGAAAGCTTATAGCGTCTCGAGAGCCAAATAAAGCTCCAAAAGAGACATTCTAAGTGAGGACAACACCCACAAATTCAACCGAGGTAAGATCCTTCATGGTTAAGCTAGTTTCTATATGAGGTTTATCGAGGATTTCTTTAGCGTAGCCTCATAGTAGAATGAACTTGTTAGAAACAATGTCAAATTCTAATGGAATCAAAAGAAAGAGAATGCATTCAATGCACTAAAAGAAAAACCGACCAATGCACCTTGTCTTGCTCTACCTAACTTTGATCGATCACTTGAGATTTAACGAGATGCAAATGGAATGGGCACAAGGGATATTTCAAAAGCCACAACACAAGGCCAGTCCTGTTTATTAGTAAAGCAAAACATAGGGCTACCCAAATACGTGCCATATGAGAAAGAACCACACGCACTTGTGAGGGCTTTGCAAGTTTCGATGCCTTACTTGAGGCTAAAAGAGTTTGTCATCCACACGGATCATGAACGCTGCGCAGAATCTTAGGAGCCAAACAAAGCTCAACAAGAGACATGCTAACTGGCCAACACCCATGAATGCAACCGAGGAAAAATCATACATTGTCTAGCAGTTTGTACAGGAGGTTTATCAATGATTTCAGTGGCATTGCCAAACCATCGAAGGAAGGTGTTAAAAGAACCGTGAAATTTGAATGAGAATGAAAGCAAAACATGGCATTCAATGTATCTAAAGAATTATTAACGACTGCACCGTCTTGCACGCCTAACTTTGTTCGATTACAATGAAAGTGATTGGGGGATAAGAGTTGTTTCGGTACTAGAAAAGAAAAAGAAAAGAAAAAAAAGAGGAAACACTAAATGGAGCACAACTTAAATACGCGGCACTCGAGAAAGAACTACATGCAATTGTGAGGGCTTTGGATGTTTGGAGGGCAAAGGAGTTTGGCGTCCACACGGATCAATCACGATAGCTTTAGGCATCTCTAGAGCAAAGCAACGCTATAAAAGAGACATGTTAAGTGGCAATAGCCACAAATGCAATGGAGGTAAGATCTTTAAATGATTTAGCTAGTTTCTACATGCGGTTGAATAGGGCTTTCAGTAGCATAGCCTCACCATCGTAAAAAGAACTCGATATTAAGGAAAGCAAAATTGCAAGAGAAAGCATTCAATGAAGTAAAAGAAATATTGACCAATGCACCATGCCTTGCTCTTTCCAACTTTTATTGGTCTTTTTTAGATTGAAAATGATGCAGATGGAATGGGCATAAGAGCTGTTTTGATGCTAGAAAACAGGCCAATCATATATCTTCGTGAAAAGATAAATGGAGCACATCCTAACTACGCGTCATTTGGACAATAGCTACATGCACTAGTGAGAGGGCTTTGCAAGTTTCGTGACCTTAATTGTGGCCAAAAGAGTTTGTCGCCCACTAGGATCGTGAAAGCTTATAGCGTCTCGAGAGCCAAATAAAGCTCCAAACGAGACATTCTAAGTGAGGACAACACCCACAAATTCAACCGAGGTATGATCCTTCATGGTTAAGCTAGTTTCTATATGAGGTTTATCGAGGATTTCTTTAGCGTAGCCTCTTTAGCGTCGCCTGAGTCTCGCACAGTGTCGCCAGGTCTCGTCCGCGCCCTTGTCGCCCGAGCTCGCCCGTCGCATTGTGTCGCTCGCGCCCGTGCGCTGTCCCTGTGCCGAGCCGCGCCGCACGCTCGCTTTGTTGTTGCTCGTGTGCCGTCCGCGCGCAGCCAACGCCCAGCGCCCGAGCCAGCGCTAGTTAGAGCGCAGCCCAGCGCCCCCAGCGCCCATCCCTGCGTCTGTCTGCGCCCAGCTGCTGCCTAGCCCGTGCAACCGGCTCGTTCGCGTGTCAGCCGCGCCTCGTGAGTTGCTCCCGAGCCGAGCCCTGTTTATTTTATTGTATTTTGGCCTATTTTATGATTATTGATGTGTTTGTTTGGCTCGATATAGGTTGCTCTGGTTCGATCGCAGTTAATTTTATTGTGTGTTGTTGCCTTCCGACCAGGTAAGGATTTCTTACCAGAGTTGTGTGGGCCCTGCGATATTTTTCATGATATGCCTTGTATGTTTGCTGACTGTTATGAGCATGATAGTAATAGATCAGCTTTGATTGATTTCTGCTAGCATGTTTGCTTGATTTTACATGTTAGTGCCATGCTAGGTTTGTTCGCACAAAGATGCTATGATTCCGCTAAGCTCGTAGTATCATGCTAGGTAAATGTGATTGATGTCGGTCATTGTTTGCTAGCCAGAATCATTGATTTTGCTATGTACTCTTAGATAGAGTTGTAGGGTTTGTCATCATCCGCAGGTGAGCGGACATAACGTACTTTGTCCCCACCGATCGGGAGTAAAGTGTGCGCAGAGATAACGTATCTTGCTTCCCCGGTCGCCAAGGTGGATTTAGCTCAGTCGGGAGTAAAGTGTGCGCAAAGATAACGTATCTTGCTTCCCCCTCCGACCGCCGGCTAGGAATTAGCTACCCACTTCGGCATAGCCTAGTTTGTAGCCTGCTAGAGCGGAACCTTGCCATCGGTGTAAGCCTGCCCTGGCCGGTTCTTAGCTTCAGGTCTGTGGATCATGCTGCACAGATGAGCGCCGAGGGCCTCGCGCTACTGTGATCAGTGACACCCCTTCCGAGTCATAGGCATGCGTACCTTGCCCGCGTAGTTTGCCCTTAGGCCCCTGCATTTACGCCGGTTGCAGAGAGCATGCGGTGTGCGCGCACACGCGTTAGTTGCCGGTTCGGAGAGCTCCCCCGGGCTAATGTCGTGAGTACACCATTCCTTCCGTTAGAGCCTGACTTCGGGTACTCTCCCGTAAGTCCAGATTAGTGCAAGGGCAAGGAGGCCCTTGAGGACATTCTAGGGATTAGTGTATTCCCCCCGAGTGACAGATACCTCGGTGATGTCCAGGATTGGTCAGTGTATCCAATCCCTAGGCCGGAAGAAAGAGACTTCCGATGACTCCAGATCTTTCTTTGTAAGCTCGTTGAGCTATGATCTGTGTTGGTAGTTGTTTGCTTGCATGCTTTGGTACTAGATGACTGATTATATCGTATTGTACCCCGGTTGGGGATTCTTACTGAGTAATTCGTTACTCACCCTTATTTTTGTGGTTTTTCCACAGGTAACCATGGTGCGAGACAGGATGGCTGGAGGAGGAGCTGTGATCATGGAAACCCGTTGTTCAACTCTGAGTCTTATGTTTATGTTGATGTTTTAAATGTTCTCTGAATGCATGTAGTTGGGCACGGAGCCCTAGGGTGTTTTCTGAATGTATTTCCGGATTCTAGCATTGTTGTAAAGTTTGTATGTTTTAAATAAATCTTTGATCAGAGTAAGTTTTGTAAATGTATTTGTCTTGGAACAGGTGCTTGGAAACAGGGACAGGTTCCAGGAATTGATGTTGATTTTAAATGGATGTTTTATGTTTTAGTTTTTACTTAGAATCCGAACACCATCTTGCAAATTTTCTGTAGATTTGTAATGCATGCATTGAGGTAACGGCCTATTTTAGAACCCTTTCGGGTCGGGTCGTTACAATCTTTGCCCTTTTGTTGCAGGTGTGTTTACCGCGAAGTTGGAGATCTTGGTAGATTATTTCGCTGGCGCGAAGAATTTTTTTTTTTAGAAGAGCGAGGAAGATGGATAATTATCAAGGAAACTTGTATGACTCCGACTATCCTTGTCAGTATGCTGAAGAGACGTTTGGTCCATAATATCAATCATGGGACTTCAATTTCTCACCAAACCCTAGTTTCGAAGAGCAAAACTTTGCGATGCCGAACTTCGCCCAAGCGAACATTTCATGGGGACAATCAAACCCTGAATTCGCTTGGCAAGAGGAGAATTTTTCAACCTTTACCCCAATGAACTTTGAAAGCCATGATTTCTGTGGAGACAGCCACATCTACGAGAATGGCCCTAACAATCCTGATTTGAACATGTGTGAAGAGATCACGATAAATGCTATGCAATAGAGCGAACATGACTATGCTTATGAAAGCATGAACTATCCGTTTGATTGCGGCATTCAGAATGAACAAGTTTATGAACCGTATAATGTAGGTCTTGGATTCACTGATTTAGAGAATGCTGATTCAAATTTTCAAGCGAATCATCATTTCGTTCCCATTGAAGAAACACCTTTAAAAAGCTTTATTAGAGAAGCAATGGCCAAGAATGAGTCTTTATTTCAAACTCAGCAAAATGAAGATCATGAGTTCGTCAACTTTAATTATGCTTCCGCAGAGGTACCTGTGAATTGTTAATTAGAGCAGCAACCAATGTTTCAGCATAACTCAGATATTTAGCTGGAAGTTGCTTCGCTGTAAAATTGACAGATTGGACGCAGTCTGTGAAAACCAACGAACCTTTACAATCAGCCTGGAAGTAGAAGCGATTCAACTAAACACTACATGTGAGCAAAACCATATCAACGAATATATTTCAGATGAGCAAGTAGTGGATGAGTATGAAATGGAGCAAGTTCAGGCTATGCCCTTGCCAATTGATGAAAGTTTTAGCGAAGAAGAGAAAGCCAAGGATAAACAAACGATGATTCAATGTTTTGCTGGAGCGAATATAATTGAAACAAAATGTGAGCTGAATCTCGAGGACGAGCCCAAGGAAGAAAATTTCACTATAATTTGGACAGACGATGAGCATTTAAGCAAAGTTAAAAAAATGGAAGAGTCAAATGTGCCCTGCTTCGTCGATGCAAATTTCGATCAAGAACCTGGTGAAGAAGAAAAACAATCCATTATTGAAGATTTAGCTTAAAGGCCTCAAACTGAAGAAGGATCCAAGGAGAATTTGGCCACGCTTGAAATTCCTCCACCTTCGTGCCCTCAAAGATCGAATGTTCAGGGGAATGATGAAGTGAACAATGATAATGTCATGGTGGAGAAATACCAAGCGAATGGCGAAATTCAAGTTAAAGCCTTGACGATCGAAGAAGGAAATATGGTTCAATGTGCATATCTTGGAAGTTTGTTCATGATCTCTACTTTTATTAAGGGCGCTGAAACGAAATTATATGAGCCTCATCGAAGGCTCAAACAAGTCATCAAGGATGGGGCAAAGGTATTATCAACTTTGATTTCATAAAAATTGCTCCAAACCAGGTTAGTCAAGGTTATTTTGTAAATATTTTAGTCTTTACTTGTTTTATTTGCGTAGTTTTAGGTTTTGATGCTTTTGTTTTTAATTCGCTAAACCGAGGAAATCAAGTTCGAAAGTTGGCCGTTGATAAGATTTATTTTTGCAAGGGCGAATTGAAGTCTGGGTATGACATCATCGAATTGCAAACGCGTCTTAAACACATGGCATTAATCGACTAACTCAGTTTGACACGTGTCAGCCAAAAATTCAATCTAACAGCCCATGCTTCGCAGCGCGTTGAGCGTTGTTTGGCTTCTCGAGGCGTTTGTTTGCCTTAATCCTCATGAACTATAAATTTCACATTTTATTCTCATCCTCTCTTTTTCACGCTTCCGAATTCACAAAATACTCTCGAGCTTCCACATTTCGTTGAGAGTTTCGCCACTTTTAAATTCACTTAACCAAATTTCCAAATCCCAAATGGCCTCCATAACCCAAATCCCTGTCGCCTCATCAAAGAAGTTCGACCAATCAGACAAGAAGCTGATCGTTCTCGCTATCGCGAGACTTCGCCAGCAAACCTCAAGCGGAGTAGCTCCAAGCTCGGTAGTGTCGGAGACTCCCTCTGTGGGAGAAAGGTCGAAGATCGTGTTGAAGAAGGTAGCGAAGTCGGGAGCGAGCTCGGCTTCACCATTAGGGCCCTCTGTGGGCAAATGAAAGGTTTCACTGAAGAAGAGCAGCTCAGCGAAGCAGCGAGAGCTTGCTGTTGGGAAGGCCTTCGCGCTAGCGAAGGTCAGTTTAGTCAAGTCTGCTGAGCTGCAGCGGAAGAAGTCGGAAGAGGAGAAAGCAGCTGAGGCGAGGGAAAGCGAAGAGCAGATAGCCATGAAGAGGAAGATGGCAGAATTGGAGGCTGAATTGGCGAAATCCAAGGCTGAACATCAGCGAATGTTGGAGGAGAAGGAAAGACAAGAAAAAGAAAAGGAGAGGGAAGAGAAAGAGAAAATAGATAGAAAGAGAAAAGAGTAGGAGGAAAAAGAAGAAGCTGTTGCGGCGAAGAGGTAGCGAAGGGCAGAGAAGAATGCCGCAAAAGCGAGAGAAGCTTCTCATGCCTCTGTGGCCGAGAGGAGCAACACAGTAGAAGTCCAACTGGAAGAAGAAGAGCGGCTCGTTATTGCAGTTTATGAGGGCAAAGACCCAGAAGATGAATTTGAAGTGGCTGAGGGTGCTAACGCCTCAACGCTGGGTTCAACGAGAAGTAGAGAGCGAAGAGAAGAAGCCGAGGAAGTTGAGAGTCCTGCGGTAGAAGAAGAAGAGCACGAATATGTCACGAGCCCTAGAGAAAACGAAGAAAAAGCAGGCGAGCTAGGCGAGGATTTGCCATTTTTTGGAGATGATGCACACTTGACACCTGGTCAAGTTGCTGCTGATTCAGCAAGCAGCAAGCCTATAAGTGGAAAGGGAAAAGGATTCTTTCACAAAGAGATCAACAGCGATGAGGATCTCGAAGATGAATTAGATGAAGGACTCTTCGCCCTAACAAACGAAGATGAAGAACAAGCGAACAAACAAGCCGTCGGGCCCCAAGGACAAGTAAGTTCATCTGCGCCTCCACAGCCTTAGCGAAGGGTTCTTTGCAAAGGGAAAGAGCTGCAAAGGACAGTGCCAATTTGCTCGATCGAAAAGACTCGCGAGCTTATCAGCAAGAACGTCATTGAGTACCAATCAAAGAGGTTCTTATTAGAACAGTCTTTCGACCCCGACCTCAGAGGGCTTCCAACGAAGGTCGTAAACAAATCGAAGAGCGAGGCTGGGAAAAACTTTGCACAGAGTTGGGTTCGGCACGACAGGATTGGGTTATTGAATTCTACGCAAGTCTGCTGGACCCCAAGAGCTTCAAAGCCTCCCTTCGTGGCCGCGAAATTGATTGGTCTCCGAAGGCGTGGAATTCGCTGTTCGGCCTTAGCGATGAGAAGTTTGAGTTCGATATGCTCTTGGATGAAATTTTTTAGGAATACTTGCAGCTCTACCTTGAAACAATTGGCAGCAGAGTGGGATGAAGGCCCGTAATCTCGTCGATTCCATACAACGAACTTGAATGAAGAGGCAAAAATTTGGGCCGCCTTCATGAAGTCTTTGTTGCGGCCATTCTCTCAAGAGTCCACACTTACCGTGCTGCGAGCCTTGTTAATCTGCACCATCATGATGGGCCTTTCCATCAACATCGGCAACATCATCGCGAAGGAGATTCGCGATTGGAAGGGGCAAAAGGTCAGCTATTTTTTGTTTCCACATTCCATCTCCGCCTTGTGCCAACATCAAGGGCTCGTTGGCAGGCCGAACGATCTCTTCGTTTCGGCAAAGAAGAGCTTAAATTTCGCTTTGAAGGCGCAAGCGAAAAGAGCTAGAGCAGCAAAGAAGCCAACGACTTCAACCTCAAACAACGACGAGCAACTTAAATTGCTGAGGGAGACTAGGGATGAAAATCGTAGATTTCATCACTATTTCCTTCAGCGAGAGCGAGTCATCCAACAAATGCTCCGTCGATTAAAGGGTGGTCCATTCCAGCTTCCGCCGTTCCCAGAACTCTCGCCTCTTCAAGAAGATTCTAGCGAAGCTCCGCCTGATCAAGAGCCATAAATGGAAGTCCTTTGTCCGCTTTATCTCTCGCTTCTTTTAAATTTATGTATGATTGCATGTTGCATTTCGCTTAGTTGTAAATAATCTTTTGCAATCAAACATGTAAAATTGTCAATATTAATGCTATTTTATTTCGCCTCGGTGAACTTTTGTATCTATTTCTTTGCGCAATTTAGTTACCCTTCTTTCTGTACTAGTCATTTTTATTTCTCTGTAAATTAATTTTTATAACTCCTCTATTCTTGCGCGAAACCTTAACTTGGATGGAGCGAAATTTTGTGAGGAGTAGAGGTCATAGTTTTCAAAAATTCATTAAGTTTAGAAATTTAATTTCGCGAATTCTTTTAGCTTAAGTGAACCCAATTCGACCCAACCCAAGCCTTAAAATTTTAGCAAACTTTAAGTTTGGGGGTGCTGAGTGTTTTCATTGGGACAATGAAAAGTCCAAGTTTGGGGGTGGAGTTCGCCGCTCGCGAAAAGCGCATAATTGAAACATGCTTCAAGAGCGATTTAGCGTAGAAAAATTAATTGGATAGTTGCCATTTTGCTGAAGTAAAAGGTGAGATTTACAAGCCAAACCCTGGGTTGGATAAAAACATGAAAAATTTAAAAATTTCCCAAATACTCGCGAGAGTGAAGTGAATCAAAGGCCTAGTAGCCTAAGTCCTAGGATCATTTCTCCGTTGTCGCTTTCTCTAACATTGTGTATCTATCATTATATCAACCATTCGATGAATATTAAGCAAACGATAGTGGGATACCGTAAGCGAGGAATTCCAGCGAACTGTTAAAGGAGAGTATTCACTTCGATGAAAGATGAGAAGTACCAAAGTTAAAAGGAGAAAAAGAGTTTAAAGCGAAAAGTTATGTCCAATTGGCTAGCGAAAACTAAAAAAACCAAAGAATTGAACTTCTAAACTAAAAGGAGTTTTCGCGAACAAATGGCTAAAGCGATTTGCAAAATAGAGTTTCTGAAACTTTGAAGCTTTGCCTAACATTGTGCAGTTATAGAAAAGATTTACTTAGAAATACTTTTGATTTATCGGATTGATATGTTGATGACTTTAGCAAAGTCAGATGCACTGTTCCCTGTTGCAAAGGAAAATAGGAAAAATCAAATTCCCTCCTCTGGAAATAGAGTTATTACTCAAGACGAGTAATAATGCAACTTTGGGGGTGTGATAACTTAAAAGAATATATTTTTATAAGAATTTGCTAATATTTAATTAATTTAATATTGAATTTCGCACTATCATACCTAAATGTCGCTTAAACGAAGCATCATTTAGTTTTCTGATTAGGATGCATTTTATGTGTTCGATGTAGCGAAATGTGCTTAAATGTGTACGAAGTTGTATGTTTTAAAAAGAATTGATATTTTCTAGTTTGTCTGCAGTATTCATGATGGAGCGAAGCGAAATTCACACAAGAAGGAGTTTGCCAAAACGAACATCAGCCAACCAAGCGTGCCTTGAAGATTCCCAACACGACAGCAGAACTTGAAGTATTGTCGAACCTTCGCCACAACGAAGGTATCTTGTGAAAGAACTCGCTCGTGAACATAGCGAAGCCAAGATGCTCTGACAACCGACAATGTGGATCGTGGAGCAAAAATGTCAGATAAAGCAATCCTCTGTCTGAAAAGCAATTGAAGAGAAGTCCAACATTGTCAGGATCGTGAAGCAGGCTTTGTCGCTTGGCGTTGGAGTATAAATAGATGCCTTCTCCTTCAAAAGAGGGATCAACCAGTTTTGGAGTCGGCCATTTTAGGTCGCCCACTAGGGCGTCCATCCTTTAGAGCATTCCGAGCAATTTTCAATAACCATTTCCTTAGTCTTTAGCTTAGCTAGTCATAGCTTAGTCGTAGTTTAGTCGTTTTGCATTCATCTACTTCTGTCTTAGTGTAGTTTTAACAAACCTTGTTATTTCCTGTTTTTAATGAAGATAACATGTTGCTTCTACTTTATTTCACTTTTATTTATCGTTATGAGTAGCTAAATTCATCATTGGAAGGAAATAGACAAATAGGAGTACTTCGCCTAAGCGAAGCTTTAGTGAGATGATAAACCATTATGCATGTTGTGTTAAATCGAAATACATTCTGTTTAATCCACTGCGTGTCGTGTCTTTATTTCGCTTCGAGAGAATAGAAATAGAGCGATCTTGCATGTATAACATTAGATTCGCTAAGTTTGCTTAGAGATGAGTTTACTTGCATGTAAATTGAACACTTAGAGATAAGGTTCCCCTAATGCTTTGTTGCTTCCCTTTAGCAGTGTTTGAGTTCGAGAGAACCAAACCAAGCGCTCGTGAGAGCCAGACTCTAAGACTCGAGAGAGTAAAAGAGAAAGCTATCAGTTGTTGCTTCTTCGCTGTAAATAGCTTCTCCTAAGCGAAACTCTCCGAAAATGTCTTATTCCCTTCCGATGTATTTCATGAGTTCGATTTACCTTAAATTTACTTAGCTTAGATTAATTTCGCCACAACAATTTCCCCGTTACCCTGACTCTCGATTTCGCTTAAGCATGACGCTAATAACTATTCCTAGTGGAGATGACCTTTACTTACTTTAAAACTTGCTGCAACAAAGACTGTGTATACTTGCACAACCTTTGGGGATCACACACACACACATTTCGCTTAATCAGAAGTAGAGACTTCGTTTTGGCGAAGTCTTGAACTAGCCACATCATCATTCTTCTCCAATTATCATTTTCATTAAAATTGTGTGTTTGCATTTCTCTCCTGAAACATATAACAAATAACTAGGAGTTATAATTGCAATGCGTAGGGTCCACACAACTTCAACAAGGAACCCTTACCTGTCAAACAAGCAGAACCTAACAAAAGAGATTGCTCCTTGAGTTGCAGATCCGACACAAGCTAACCTAACAACAAGCCAACAAAGTTAACAACCAATGCAGAACAACTCTGTGAAACCTAAACAAAATAGGAATTAGGGCTTTACCGAAACCTGAGCAAACTCCAACTCCTCAAGGGGGGTCTCGGCGAAGGCAAGATTAACCACACAAAAGTGCAACTTCAAAACTCTTTCTTATTACACTCTCGGCTAGGGCATCACCACAACACACAACACAAGTTAGCTTTGAATACATCTCAACACACAAACAAAACACAACCATGAAGCTCTCGGCCACCATGGAAACTTAGGTAGAACAACACAACCAACAAACACTAGCTCACCTTGTTGTCTTGGCAAATGAGGATGCACAATGGTGGCCTCGGCTAGCACTTACAACAAGCATACAAGGGTGTTCGGCTAGGCTTGGCTTGCACAACAAAGAAGAAGACTTGATTAAAAACACTACCCAACCATCCAAGCACAAAAACATAGTTGAAACACAACCAAAACTCACCTTGAAGACCTCGGCAATGAAGGAGATCCAAGTGCAATGGTGGTCTCGGCTAGGCTAGGAAAAACAACAGGAGAAGACCTTGGTTAGAGTACTCTCACCCAATCCTCTTTGTTCTCGGCTAGATCTACAAATCCAAGCAACAAAATACAACATGCCCTTACCTTGGAGCTCTAGGCAATGATGGCTAATGAGGGAGTTCTCGGATCTACACGGTGAAGATGGAGAGCTTGTGCTTGCACCCAAAAATGGAGAAGAGACAACAAGAAGAGAGGAAGTAGAAGGCTCGGATCTATGCTTGCAAAGGAGAAGAAATGAGTTGGAAATGGAGATGGAGCTTGAGAGTTTGGGTCAGCCAAGGGAGGAAGAAGAGAAAAAGAAGAGAGAATGGGGAGGGGGTGTGATTCGACTAGGGCAAATGGGGAGGAGAAAATGATTTTTCTCCTTCTTTACTTATTTTAAAAAAACATGGAAAAATCCCTCCTTCGAGTCCCAACTTTAACACCTTTTTAGAACTATTTTTGTTAAAATCTGAAAGACCTCCAAACTTCTCCAAACAACTCCTGAACCTAAGACCTGAATCAAGATAAATTTCTAACTTAACATGAGCCTGGAAAATTAACAAAATACCCCCGGGAGGCCAAATGACCAAAATGCCCCTAGAGGGTCAAACAGCCCTACGGCCCAACCAGAATACTGAATAATTAACCGAGTGTACCTGAAGAACCGAAATGGAAACCTGGGCCGTTACACTAGTGGAGGGAGCTGATTGATCATGGGAGCTGCCAGCATTACTCTGTCTTTCAGTTGTTTTATTTAGTCTCATTTCTTTATTAGCATGCTGGGAAAACTGTTTTGCTTTGAGGAGTTGTTTTAAATGTTAAAATTTCAAATAATGGCTAGGAACTATTTATGGAAACTATTGAATGAATGTTTTCTGCAAGTTTGGTTTATTATGTTTTCTTGTTAAGAAATTTTCAATATCAATTTAAATGTTTTAAATTTCAAGAATGCTAAGTAAGAACCGAGTTTAGGGCCACTATTTGGGTCGGGTTCTTACAGAATGCATACATTCTTTGCCTACTTAATAAAATAATGCATCCTAAATAGCCTAAAATATGCAAAACAGTTTTCATATAAATAGTTCCTAGCCAGTTTTTGAAAGTTTAACATTTAAAACAACTCTTCAAAGTAAAACAGTTTTCCCAGCATGCTAACAAAAAAATAAGACTAAATAAAACAACAGAAAGACAGAGTAATGCAGGCAGCTCCCATGATCAATCAGCCTAAAGTTCATCCCAAGAGTGTTTGTTTGGATTCTTTGTAACAAACGTTTAATGTAAACTATTCCAATGTTACATCACCATGTTTCAGGAGGTAAAACCAAAAAACTCGAATAGATTGATCCGGTTATAACCTAAAGTTCGTCCCAAGAGTGTTTATTTGGATTCTTTGTAACAAACATTTAATGTAAACTATTCCAATGTTGCATCACCATGTTTCGGGAGGTAAAACCAAAAAACTCGGATAGATTTATGCATTTAAAACCTAAACTTCGTTGCATGAGTGTTGGTTACCATACTTTGGCACAAACATTTAATTTAACTATTCCAATGTTGCATCACCATGTTTCGGGAGGTAAAACTGAAAAACTCGGTTAGATTTAGGGTTAAAACCTAAAGTTCTTCCCAAGAGTGTTTCTTTCAATTATTTTGAACAACGTAAAATGTAAACTATTCCAATGTTGCATTACTATGTTTCGGAAGGTAAAACAAAAAAACTCAAATAGATTTATGCGTTTAAAACGTAAAGTTCGTCCTAAGAGAGCTTGTTACGATTCTTTGGCACAAATGTTTAATATAAAATAGTCCAATGTTGCATCACCATGTTAAGGGAGTTAAAACAAAAAAAACTCGGATAGATTTATTTGTTTAAAACATAAAGTTCGTCCTAAGAGTATTTGTATGCATTCTTTGTAACAAATGTTTAATGTAAACTGTTCCAATGTTGCATCACCATGTTTCGGGAGGTAAACAAAAAAACTCGAAAAACTTTTTGCGGTTAAAACTTAAAGTTCGTCCCAAGAGTGTTTGTCTGCATTCTTTGTAATAAACATTTAATGCAAACTATTTCAATGTTGCATCACCATGTTTCGGGAGGTAAAACAAAAAAACTTTAATATATTTATGAATTTAAAACCTAAAGTTCATTCCAAGAGTATTGGTTACAATGCTTTGGCACAAACATTTAATTTAAACTATTCAAATGTTGCATCACCATGTTTCAGGAGGTAAAACCAAAAAACTCGAATAGATTGATGGGGTTAAAACCTAAAGTTCGTCCCAAGAGTGTTTGTTTCAATTCTTTGGAACAAACGTTAAATGAAAACTATTTCAATGTTGCATCACTATGTTTTGGGAGGTAAAACATAAAAATTCGGATGGATTTATGCATTTAAAATGTAAAGTTCGTCCCAAGAGTGTTTGTTTCAATTCTTTGGAACAAACGTTAAATGCAAACTATTTCAATGTTGCATCACTATGTTTTGGGAGGTAAAACATAAAAATTCAGATAGATTTATGCATTTAAAATGTAAAGGTCGTCCCAAGAGAGTTTGTTACGATTCTTTTGTACAAACGTTTAATGTAAACTATTCCAATGTTGCATCACCATGTTAAGGAAGTTAAAACAAAAAAACTCGGATAGATTTATTTATTTAAAACCTAAAGTTTGTCACAAGAGTGTTTGTTTCGATTCTTTGGCACCAATATTTAATATAAACTATTCCAATGTTGCATCACCATGTTTCAGAAGGTAAAACCAAAAAACTCGAATTGATTTATACAGTTAAAACCTAAAGTCGTCCCTAAAGTGTTTGTTTGGATTCTTTGTAAGAAATGTTTAATGTAAACTATTCCAATGTTGCATCACCATGTTTCGGGAGTTAAAACAAAAAAACTCGGATAGATTGATGCGGTTAAAACCTAAATTTCGTCCCATGAATGTTTGTTTGGATTCTTTGTAACAAAAATTTAATATAAACTATTCCAATGTTGCATCACCATGTTTCGAGAGGTAAAACTAAAAAACTCGGATAGATTGATGAGGTTAAAACCTAAAGTTCATCCTAAGAGTATTTGTTTGGATTCTTCGTAACAAAAGTCTAATGTAAACTATTCCAATGTTACATTACCATGTGTCAGGATGTAAACACATAAAAACTCGGATAGATTTATTTGTTTAAAACCTCTAGTTCATCACAAAGTGTTTGTTTCGATTCTTTGGCACCAATGTTTAATATAAAATATTACAATGAAGGCAGCACCATGTTTCGAGAGGTAAAACCAAAAACTCGGATATATTTATGCAGTTAAAACGTTAAGTTCTTCCCAAGAGTGTTTGTTTGCATTCTTTGTAACAAACGTTTAAAGTAAACTATTCTAATGTTGCATCACCATGTTTCAAGAGGTAAAACAAAAAAACTCAGATAGATTTATGCATTTAAAACCTAAAGTTCGTCACAACAGTGTTTATTTCGATTCTTTGGCACCAACATTTAATTTAAACTATTCCAATATTGAATCACCATGTTTCAAGAGGTAAAACCAAAAAACTCGGTTACATGTATGGAGTTAAAACCTAAAGTTCGTCCAAAGTGTGTTTGTTTCAATTCTTTGGAACAAACGTTAAATGTAAACTATTCCAATGTTGCATTACTATGTTTTGGGAGGTAAAACCAAAAAACTCAAAACGTTTTATGCATTTAAAACATAAAGTTGGTCTCAAGAGAGTTTGTTACGATTCTTTAACACAAACGTTGAATGTAATCTATTCCAATGTTGCATCACCATGTTTCAGGACTTAAAAATAAAAAACTCTAATAGATTTATTTGTTTAAAATCTAAAGTATGACACAAGAGTGTTTGTTTCGATTCATTGGCACCAACGTTTAATGTAAACTATTCCAATGTTTTATCACCATGTTTCGGGAGGTAAAACCAAAAAATTGGATAAATATATGCGGTTAAAACTTAAAGTTCGTCACAAGAGTGTTTGTCTACATTCTTTGTAACAAACGTTTAATGTAAATTATTCCAACGTAGAATCACCATATTTTGGGAGGTAAAACAAAAAAACTCAGATAGATTTATCGGATTTAAACCTAAAGTTCATCGCAAGAGTGTTTGTTTCGATTCTTTGTAACAAACGTTTAATGTAAATTATTCCAATGTTGCATCACCATGTTTCGAGAGGTAAAACCAAAAAACTCAAATAGATCTATGCATTTAAAACCTAAAGTACGTTCCAAGAGTGTTTAGTACGGTTTGGCACAAACATTTTATGTAAGCTATTACAATGTTGCATCACCATGTGTCGAGAGGTAAAACCAAAAACGGCGGTCAACTTTATGGGGTTAAAACTAAAAGTTCGTCCTATGAGTGTTTGACTGCATTCTTTGTAACACACGTTTAATGTAAACATTTCCAATGTTGCATCACCATGTTTCAGTAGGTAAAACAAAAAAACTCGGATAAATTTATGCTATTAAAACTTAAAGTTCTCCCATGAGTGTTTGTCTGCATTCTTTGTAACAAACGTTTAATGTAAACTATTCCAAGGTTGCATCACCATGTTTTGAGAGGTAAAACCAAAAAACTCGAATAGATTTATCCATTTAAAACCCAAATATCGTTCACAGAGTGTTTGTTACGATGCTTTGGTACAAACATTAAATGTAAACCATTCCAATGTTGCATCACCATGTTTCGAGATGTAAAACAAAAAAACTTGGATAAATTTATGCGGTCAAAACTTAAAGTTCGTCCCAAGAGTGTTTGTCTGCATTTTTTGTAACAAACGTTTAATGTAAACTATTCCAATGTTGAATCACCATGTTTCGAGAGGTAATTCCAAAAAACTCGGATAGATTTATGGGTTTAAAACCTAAAGTTCGTCCCAAGAGTGTTTGTTTGGATTCTTTGTAACAAATGTTGAATGTAAACTATTCCAATGTTGCATCACCATGTTTCGAGAGGTAAAACCAAACAGCACGGTTAGATTTATAGGGTTAAAACCTAAAGTTTGTCCCAAGAGTGTTTGTTTCATTTCTTTGGAACAAACGCTAATTGTAAACTATTCCAATGTTGCATCATTATATTTTGGGAGGTAAAACAAAAAAACTCGGATAGATTTATGCGTTTAAAATGTAAAGTTTGTCCTAGAAGAGTTTGTTACGATTCTTTGGCACAAACGTTTAATGTAAACTATTCCAATGTTGCATCACCATGTTTCAAAAATTAAAACAAAAAAACTTGGATAGATTTATTTGTTTCAAACCTAAAGTTCGTCACAAGAGTGTTTGTTTCGATTCTTTGGCACCAACGTTTAATGTAAACAATTGCATTGTTACATCACCATGTTTCGAGATGTAAACCAAAAAACTTGGATAAGTTTATGAGGTTAAAACTTAAAGTTCGTCCCAAGAGTGTTTGTCTGCATTTTTTGTAACAAACGTTTAATGTAAACTATTCCAATGTTGCATCACCATGTGTTCAAGAGGTAATTCCAAAATACTCGGATAGATTTATGGGTTTAAAACCTAAAGTTTGTCCCAAGAGTGTTTGTTTAGATTCTTTGTAACAAATGTTTAACAAACTATTCCAATGTTGCATCACCATGTTTCGGGAGGTAAAACCAAAAAGCTCAGATAGATTTATGCATTGAAAACCTAAAGTTCGTACAAAGAGTGTTTGTTACGATTCTTTGGCACAAACCATTAATGTAAACTATTTCAATGTTGCATCACCATGTTTCGAGAGATAAAACAAAAAAAACTCGGATAGATTGATGTGGTTAAAACCTAAAGTTCGTCCCAAGAATGTTTGTTTGGATTCTTTGTAACAAACATTAAATATAAACTATTCCACTGTTGCATCACCATGTTTCGGGAGGTAAAACCAAAAAACTCGAATAGATTGATGAGGTTAAAAACTATAGTTCGTCCTAAAGAGTATTTGTTTTCATTCTTTGTAACAAACGTTTAATGTAAACTATTCAAATGTTGCATCACCATGTCTTCTCACTGAATCAAAGTCATAAACCAATGGGGGAAGGATCTTTACAACCGAGTATCCAAAAACTCAAAGTCAGTTTCTTTCTATCTTCAGAGTGAAGTAGAGAGCGGAAGACTTCGATGATTTTGAACTTACAAACTCGCAGTCTAACTACGGACTTGAAATGAAAATTGAAATTAGAGAACTAAAAGATAAGAAGTGGGAGGCAAGACAGGACCCTTGCACTCGAAACCACTTTTGAAAAAGCAATAAAGTTGCCTAAATTATTACAAACATACAAAATTAAAAAGCGAATAGTAAAAAGCAACAGTAACTACATTATTACAAAACGACAAACAGTAAAAGCAAATAGTAAAGGAATCTAAATTATTACAAAACGACAAAATACAAAAGTTGAGATGACAAGCCGACAGGTCGAATCTTCAAATCTGCATTATTGAGCATACCACCTTCCACTTTGGATGCATATCCGAAGTAGGCATCGAACGAATTCAAGATTTCCACGTCACTTCAGCCGTATCCTATGCCGGCGACCAATGGACTCACTGTGCACTCACTTCATCGCATATTCGCGCCTTACTACCTCTGGTACTTCTCACCGAACATGTAGTCTCAAGCCTCTGCTTTTGGAAATCTAATTCTCGGATGTTGAAAATAGCTAGTATTTTCCAAGCCATAAGTAGGCTCTAGGTGTGCTTAATTCGCAAGTTCTCGTTTCCGTCTTGAATGGCTTTTTTCTCGTTTATATACAGGAAGTTACAAAAACATTAAATTAATCATGTATATACAAAAACAAAGAACACTCTCTTTTTTTTTTGGTTGGACCATTACAACCCTTTTTTAATTGGACCTATTGTGGTCCTTTGTGATTTTTTTATAATTTAAGTAAACATAGTTTAGTGACAATTGCGGTCTTTGATAGTTTAACGACATTTCGGTCTGATGATAGTTTAATGAGTTTTCGCTCTATGAAGTATCTAGTTTAACGACTATTTCGGTCGTATGATAGTTTAATGACGATTACGGTCTATGAATAATTGTAGTTTTAGAACGATTACGGTTCATTGAGATCGTAGACTTATTCAATCTCATATTCGTCTGAGTCGGAAGGTTCGACCTCAGATTGATTTCATGAGACAGAATCATCTGCTAATGATGCTAGCTCACTTCATCTTTTCTGTAGATCAGATTCGAATGAGGTTTGAGCTAGTGCAGCAATCAACTGCGTTTTTTTGTTGAAAAACTCTTGGTTCCTCTGAGAAGAAAGGTCTTGCAGATGACCATTCTTGGCGAACCAAGCTTTCATGAATCGAAGGTCTGAGTGGGAGGTGTTGAATTTATCCCACCATTTGATGTTGGTGGTGAGAGTGGATACACAGACCTCAAAATTCCAGGATAGGATCCATGGAATTTGAAAATACATGAAGAAAGTCATTGAAATTGGAAAGCTATTTTTGAAGATATTCTTCGGAAAATAGTAGAATGATTCTTGAATGGGAACTGGGAAGATGTTGGTGGTGAGACCAAACACTGTCCACCAGCTTATGAACCACATAGGGAAAGAAACCCTCTGTGCGTTAGGACAAAAATGGATAAACCAATAATGTTTGAAGTTTTGGTAGAACAGGACGTTGTACCAAGCTCGAACATAATCTCGGTAGGAGTGAGTTGGAGGAGTAAATTTCCTCAAGAATGATTTTTCGGTATGGATGCTTTGGTTCCATTGCCGTTGGATTTAGAACTTTGAAATTTTTTAATTTGGAATATGCGATCCTGCTTCGATCTTTTTGATCTTGATGATGAATTATCTCAGCTGATTTTGTATCAACTAAGATGAATTCATAAAACCGACGGGTTTTTTGATAGACCTTTGACATGAAGAAAAAGCCGGTAGGGAATATGTTTTCGACGATTTTTTTAAATATTTTGGTCGTCGAATTCGGGTTCAATGATGAATTCTCCATGAGGAGTATTCTTTTTTAAATAACCCTTAATTTCGGGTTTAGGAATAAATCTGTCGGGAACGACAGCGTTTGCAAACGTTGTGGACGACGTATTTTGGATTGGCCACACCTAAGGTGCAGGCGAAATCTAGGTCGATGACCCAGGTTTGGATTTGCCCTTCAATCTGTTCACCAAAGTGAAATCAGAATCGTAGGCATATGAGTCAGGCGACATCTTGGCGCCTGAAGACTGCTTTGAAGAAGCAGCAGTAGGGGTGTACATGGGTTGGGTTGAGTAGGGTTAAGGGTAATTTTTGGACCAACCCAAAAATTTGGGTCGATCAACTTTTTAACCCAACCCAACCCAATTAGAGTTTCAACCCAACCCAACTCAACCCTATATTTTCGGGTTGGGTTGGGTTGGGTTCATCGGTTCTAAAGGATTAAAAGTTGAAGGCGAGATTACAAATTTGACGAAAGCACTAATTATTTCAATATTTGAAAGTCAAATACCGGTATAAAATTTGACTAAATATAAAGCTAATTTTGTAAAGAGTATGAGATTTTTTTAAAAAGATAAGAATTAATTTTAAAATTTAAAAAATATTGTATTTAACCTAATAAGAGATAAAAAGATTGGATAAATTCTTGAGGGAAAAAAGGTTTGAGAAAGATTGAAGTTTAGTTGCTCATAGAAGGGGAAAAAGAGCAAAAAAAGAAAAAGAAAACATAAAGTAAGAAAGATGTACCACCACTAGGCTATCAATGACTTTACACTACAAAGATATGTTGAAATATATATTTATATTCGGGTTCTGGGTTGAACCCAACCCAAAACCCGTGAACCCGCAAACCGACCCAAAAATCCGGGTTTACGAAAAATCTAACCAAACCCAAATTTTAAAAAACATAACCCAACCCAACCCTTACGTTTGGGTTAGGTAGTCCGGGTAGCTCGGGTTACCGGTTTTTTTGTACACCCCTATGCACCAGGAGGCTGCTTTTGGGAGGAGGCACTTTTGCCTCAGGTGCTTCTTCTTTCGCTCATTTGGAAGGAGAGAGAGAAGATCGAGAGAGGAACTCTCTTGAGAGGTAATCTGCCAGGGCATTTTCCGTCCCTTTTATAGGCAAAACCTCAAAGTTAAAACATGATAAAATTGCTTGCCATCTGGCAAAAAATTGTTTAGAAACCAGATTTTTTACATCTTTTTCTAAGATGAATTTAGATGCTCTGGAATCTATTTTGATTAAAAACCATTTATTGATTAATTCTCCTTGAAATTTTTGTACACACAGTACAATTGCAAGGATTTCTTTTTTCACCGTTGAGTAATTTCTCTATGCGTCATTCCATACGCCAGAGTGGAATCGCACTATGGATTCCTTCTTATCAATACACTGCTTGAGGATTCCTCCATATCCGATGTCGGATGCGTCAGTCTCCACTATAAGGTTTGCTTTGTCATTAAGCAAACTTAAATAGGGTATTGATTTGATTAAAGCCTTTATTTTTTGGACAGCAACAGTATGCTTGTCGGTCCAAGGCTTTGGATTCTTTTTTAGTCTTTCAAAAATAGGTTTGCAAATGGGCCTAATATCCTGAAGGAATTCGCCCACGTAATTGAGATAGCCCAAAAACCGTTGTAATTGGGTTTTGTCCGTGATTTGGTCAAAGAATTTGGAAGCAAATTCTATGGACCGATGGATGAGCTTTATGAGGACCAAATTGATATCAAATCCGAGAAACGGATTTGAGTTTGAAATAGTTTGATTTTCTTGGCTGAGACAACGAGACCATTTCTTTTGATAACATTGTAAAACGTTTGGAGATGTTTGAAATGTTGATCAATATATTGAGAGAACATCAAAACATCGTCAATATAAATAATTGAAAATTCTTGAAAACCATTGAAAATGTCATTCATGATTTTTTGAAACTCGGATGGAGCGTTTTTTAGGCCAAAGGGCATAACATTCCATTCGTATTGTCAAAATGGGACATTGAAAGCAGTTTTGTAACGATCTTTTTCTGCAATTTGGATTTGCCAAAATCCAGATTTAAGATCGAATTTTGAAAACACTTTTGCACTTGAAATGCGCTTGATTAAATCAGTTTTATTTGGAATCGGATACCGAATCCATTCTAAAACTTTGTGTAAGGGTTTATAGTTAATTACTAGCCTGGGGACACCACGTTCCATTTCGGCTTGGTTGTTGACGTAGAAAGCTGCACAAGATCATGGGCTCTTGGAAGGCCTGATCAGCTTCTTCTGCAGCAATTCATCAATTTTCTTCTTGTAGATAGCAAGAAGATTAGCATTCATTTGAATAGGTCTGGACTTTGTCGGAGTTGCTTCTTCCTTAAAGTCTTTTGCATAGTAGAGAGAAACGACATGGCGTTTTCTTTCTCAAAATGCATTTGGAAAGTCTGAACAGACATCCTGTTCTAGCTTCTTTTGGAATTGATTAATCCTAAGCTTAATTCTTGGATTAATTAGTTGTTCTTCAATCTTCTTGTAAGATATTTCTTCTTTAAGAAAATTGATTTGGTTTTCTTTGATTTGAATTGCATCAACTACGTGAGTCTTCACGGGTTGAGTGAACTAAAAAATGATTTAGAATCAAGAATACTTGATTCTAGACCCTTTTCAGTAATTTGAAATGGGTATAATTGAGTCAGGAATGGTGTTCCTAATATGATTTCCATATTAAGATCCTTGACTAGCATAAAGGAATTTACGAAGCAAATATCGTCTTTGCAGATATGCGCATTTGATAATTTGTAATCAATTTTGAGCTGCTCGCTATTAGCGCTTTTAAGCTCGACTTGTGTTTTTTCAAAGTATTTCGAAGGTATTCTACCTTCGCGAATACAGTTTTGATCCGCACCTGAATCAAGCAGGGCGACCAATGTCGTTTTGAAGTCTCCCACCTTTAGGGTAACCATAGTATACCACTTCCGGTAAGGTACCTCGGTGATTTGACTAATGAAGGATTGTTGTTCTTCGAGGACTTCATCCTCTTGATCAGCATCTCCTGTGATGGGTGCGCTTTTGAGGGTGGCGACTTCTACCCAAAGCTTTGAGACGTGGTTGACCATATCAACCTTGAGCTGTTTGACTTTTGCTTTGAGGTTTTTGATCTCGAGCTGAAGATCCTTTGTTGTGAAGGCTGCCTTTTTCTTTGGAAACCGTGCCATTACTTCCTCCAGGTCGTATGGCTTGTATGGTTCATCCGTTTTTGCCTTTTCTTGATTTTGAGCTGGTTCGACAGCATCAAGGGAGGCTTTAAGATCTGTAATGATCTTCTTTTGTAATTCTGGATCGTTAACTCTTTCAGCAATGTCGAAGAGAGCTCGTTGATCCATTGTTAGGACATTGATACAACCACCGCATGCTGGCGTGCCAATGTGGTTGATAGTTCCATCGCTGCTTGAAGAGGTGCTGTCCGAATCCCCATGGTCATCGAGGATCTGGCCTATCTCTTGATCGCTGCTATCTGATTCTTCGGATTCTGAGTCAGATAGAACAAGATTTAGGATTTAATTTTTGAGCTCTTCATCGATGTCAAGCTCATTAATTTTGCCGCGAACTGGGTACCTGTTAGCGAAGTGACCTGGCCGCTTGCATTTGAAGCAAACTTCTTTTCCCTTATGGGGAGTATATTTTCCTTTGCCCTGATATCGGTTTTGATAGCGGGGCTTTTGATAAGAACTTCTTTGGCGGTTGTCATAAGATCGTTTCTCATGATATTTTTGGTTATCATATCGAGATACCTGCGAAGAATTGAAGTGCTTCTTATGACTTCTACTTTTTGAAGTAGAGGGTTGCGGAGTTTCTTTGCAACCGTATTGATCACAGAAGGATCCTAGGATAGCTTTTCCTACCCTGGATCATCCATCTTGCGACGGAGCTTTTGCTCTCCGTAGAGTTTGATACCTTCTCAGATAATAATGGTGCTTATATAACCATAGGTCAATTGATCCCACTCAATGGTTCCTTCGCCTTCTGCGCTAAGAACTTCTTCAATCCTTTGAGAAAAGTGATTGGGAAGACCCTCAATGAACTTTTGTTTCCAGATTGGCAATGCGCAATCTGACCGTATCATGACTTTGGTCAGATACATATCTTTGTACCACTTGAAGTCTCCTAAAGATTTGCATTTCATCTTTAAGAGAATACAAGTAGATCTTTCTTGATAAACAGTTGGATCTCCAATGAAAAACTTTGTGATGGTGTACATTAGCGTATTTACAGCGTCGGGTACATCAGCATATTCTGGGAGGGATCCTACTTCCTGTTTAACAATTTTTTCAGTTTTATGAGTAAGGATAGTGTTTTTGTCTTCTTTAGACATGTATTTGTCCCACCAGTCCTTGAGGACTCCAGAGAATCCAGAGACTAGGTGATAAACGCCGATCGTTGCTTGAATTTTACAAAGCTAGAGGTCCTTCTAGAATCCTTGTAAAAACTCACAATGATAGCTAACTTAGATCACACTCAAAATCTAAAATGGTCACTCTTAGATCCTAAGACAACTCACTCCAGAATTAGTTTGATCAAGACTAATCCAATGAATTGATTTAACTTCAAACGTAAAGCAAGATTTGAAAGAAAGACAACACCAAATGGGGTCTAAGAAAACACAAGTTTTTCTTTCATCAATCTGTCCAAAATGATGTATTACAAGCCATTTTAAAGGGAAAAAATTCGTGCATGCCTTGGAATACAAAAGGACTAAAAAAGCTATTAAATGCATTTTGTAGAAAATAAGACATAAGAAGCCAAAAGTATATTGCATGGCTTAAATGCTAGATAAAAGGGTAGATATGCTTTAAATACACTCAACCAACTCTTCTAGAAGGTCATTTGCAATAATGAGCATGGTTGACAAACATTGAAATCAAAAAGTCCCAAAATAAGAAATCTAGAAATTTCTTTATTTAAAATTCTGTCATGTTGTCATCTTCCAAAATAAAATGACTATTCTTATGCCATCTTCACTTTAATCTCTTCTTCACTTGTTGTGCTAATGTTGTAAATAAATTCTGGATGAAAAAGTTTTGTCTCTTCTTGTGCATTGGCAAGCTTTTGAAGATGTAATATATATTCCTCTTGAATCTTCTTCGCCTTACTCCTTGTAATAGGTCCTTCAGGTACATGCAATGGATCAGTTGTCTGATTCGTATCATCCCCCCTTTCTTTAAAAGGATTTGACCTCAAATCAAGATCTTCAGTTCCTACATCATAAGGAGTCAAGTCAGCCACATTAAAAGTAGAACTTACATTGTTGTAACGGCCCGGAATTTCATCTCGGTCTTCCCGGTTTTCCCCAGGGGCATTTTGGTAACTTGGTCGGGCCGACAGGGCCGGTTATGTCTTTTCTCAATTGCCAAAAAAATTATGAGATGAGTTAAATGGGATTGGGTAGCTTGGTGAAGGTATTTGGGCTTGGTAAAAGGTAAAATTAAATAGGAAATTAAATAGCACGTCGGGCGAGATTCGAACCAGGGGCACTTAGGAAGCTAGTTGGGTGGCTTTGCCACTTGAGCCACCGAGCACTCTTGTTAATCTATGCGCGACAACTTGTATATAAGCCGTGCTTCAAGGGAGTTTAGTTTAAAAGCAAATCGCCCGAGCCTTCTTCCCCATTTCTTCTTCTTCTCCTTCGCGATTTTCTTCTCCGACCGACTGCGATTTCCCTCGCAATTTCTTCCCTCGCCAGCTCCAATTCGACCAAGTTTCCTCTCCCAAATTCGAAGTCGATCTCTCCTCGAGCAGCTGGTAAGTCCTTCACCTTCTTCTTCTCCTCCAATTCCTTCAATTTCGTCCCCTATTTTCGTTGTCGCCATGGCCGGCCGAGAAGAAGTGAACTGCTTGTAGGTTTTGTGCAGCTAGTGTAGGGGAATTCAACCAGCAACAAATCGCTTGCCAATTCGTCTTCTCCATCGCCAATTCAAGTTCCAAAATCTGAATCGCGCAGAGTCAGCCCAGTGGCGTGTGTCGCGTGCCCTATCGCATGACCCGACCCGCCGAGCCACCACGCCGCGCATCGCCGAGGACGACGCATCGCAGAGTCGAGTCCGGCGCGGCCCCCCAATGGCCGTGTCGCGCGTGTCCTGCTGTCGAGCCGATCCGCTGAGCCTAGCCGCCAAGCTGAGCCGCCAAGCCGAGTCGCCGAGCCGAGCCGAGCCGAGCCGAGTGAGAGCCGAGCCGAGCCTAATTATTTTATTTAATTTAATTTAGATATTGTGTGTAATTGTGTTGTGCTTGTTAGGTTCCCAGTAGCTAGTTCGAGATCGTTCGCAGCTTAGGTTTTCGTGTAATCGCCCCCGACCAAGGTAAGGATTTCTTACCGGTGTTGTGTGGACCCTGCAATATATTATGTGATTGCTGATTGATTGCATGTTTGTGTTTATTGACATGTGTAGCTAAGTGCTCTAATTCGAATTCCGATGGCATGAATTTCTACGTTGTTTCTCATGTTAGTCCATGCTAGGTTGTTCCTTCGGCATGCTCGTATACATTCTTGCTTCGTAGTATCATGTTAGGTTCGTTGTATTCTTATTGAGCACGTATTGGAATATATTGGATTGTTTCTTGATTGCTATGAGCAGGTTAGAGTGCGGGTAGATAGCATCATCCGGTCGGGTGCATAACGAACCTTGCATCCCCGCGCAGGGACGTCACGAGATGGAGCTCCGTCCCCGATCCCGTTAGGGAATAGCTAACCCTAACGGTGGCCCCGCAATCTTGGGTGAGGGTGGCGATCGTTAAATGTCCCAACGGTCGGGATGATGACTTGGCATTGCCTCGCCCCGGCGATCGGCACGTCCTCGGCGTGTTCGGCCGTAGCCCTTGATTGCCACCTATTAAGGTAAGGGCGGCTTCGGTGTAAGCCTACCACGACCCGTTCCTTAGCCCCAGTGCGGTGGAGCGGTGACATAGTTCACGTGTCGAGTCTCACACCCTATGTCGGTGACACCGATCCAAGGATTTAGTTAGGCGTGGTGACTGGACATGGGCAGCTTGCCACTAGACCCGGCACCCCCCATAGTCTGCAGTAGCACGCGGTGCATGCTTACGCTCATTACAGGGCCGACCGGAGAGCTCCTCGGGATCTTGAGCTAGTGTACCTTTCATTCGAAAGTAGACAGGCTGAGGCCGGGACTTGTTTCTCGTATAGGGCGTATTGTGTGGTGGATTGTGTGGTGGATTATTCCGGACTAAGACCCTGAGTTGGCATCCGAGGTCCAAATATGGACTCAAGCTATGTGCTCTATTCTGTGTTTATACTCATAGCTTGCATACACTCATCTAGATGACCATGTATATCGTATTGTACCCCGGTTGGGGATTCTTACTGAGTAATTCGTTACTCACCCTTATTATTGTGGTTTTTCCACAGGTAACCGAGATGCGAGACAGGATGACTGAAGGAGGAGCTGTGATCATGGGGCCCAGTCGTCAAACTCTGATTTTGTGTTATGACTCTTTATGTTTTATTTTCCCCTGAATGCATGTAGTCGGGCACGGAGCTCTAGGATGTTTTCTAAATGTTTTGTGGATTCCAGCATTGTTGTATCTGGACAGGTTTTGAATGATTTCAATAAATCTCTGACTAAAGTAAACTTTGGAAATGTATTTATCTTGGAACAGGTGCTTGGAAACAGGGACAGGTTTCAGGAAAATTGTCTAGACTTTGAACTGAATGTTTGAATGTTTTGTTTTTAATTGGAATCCGAAATCATGGTCGTATATTTTTCTTTACTTTGAATGCATGCATTGGGGTAAGGGCCCATTTAGAGCCCCATTCGGGTCGGGTCCTTACAGTTGGTATCAGAGCTCAGAGTCATAGATTCTATAGATTGACCTTTTGTTGTAGGTCATTTTTCCCATGATCACCAGCACTCCGACAGTCATCAGGTACGCCTAAGTTTACTATTTGTTGTAGAAAAGGGTTAAGAATTTACAATACCTTTCATCAAGTGTATGTCGTGTATAGTGTTGTAGAGCGGAGACGAGAAGGTTCTGACTCGTTATTGGTTTGGGTGTAGATCGCCAGCATGCCAGTCACCCGCGCCGGAAGAGGACGTCCGAGAGGAGGCCGAGTTGTCAGGATCGGATCTGACACCGCAGGGACATCGTCCCAAGCTGAGACTGATAGCATTAAGCCTATAGCTCCCCCTGTTGCGCCCAGAGTAGGCGTTGAGGCGACTAAGCGCCGTGAGACTGCTCCTGGAGTAGAATTTGCTGATTCTATGAGGGCTATGGTGGTCGACCTGTTCAACTAGCCACCATTTACAATGGAAAGTATCCTGTTGAGCGGATTGTTGCCGCTCCGGTGCAGCGCCCTGTCCCAGCTGTAGTGGGGCAGAAGAGGAGGTTTGAGTTCAGAGGAGGCGGCCAGCGCCGTCAGGGACAATTCCAGAACCGGGATCAGCGTAGAGTTCCGGCTCGTTTCCAGCCTCGCCAGCAGGGCGGTCCCAGGCAGATTCCCGTATGTTCTACATGTGGAAGAACCCACTTTGGAGCTTGTCAGATCGGGCCCAGGCTGTGTTTTCGATGTGGCCGAGAGGGGCATCTGGCCCGTTTTTGTGATCAGCCAGCTATGGCAGTTCAGCCTGTGCAGCAGTAGCGGGGTCGGGTGTTCGCTACGAACCGTCAGGAGGCCAAGCGTGCGGATGCCGCGGTGGCAGGTACGCTCCTTGTTTTGGATCATTGCGCCTTTGTCTTGTTTGATTATGGTTCTACGCATTCGTTTGTATCTGTATTGTTTGCTGAGCATGCTAGGTTGAGACTAGAGCCTCTAGGTTTTGAGTTATCTGTTGCAAATCCTTCGGGAGTTAATATGTTTGCTAGAGATAAGATTAAGGACGGCCGGATCGAGATATCCGGGGAATTGCTTGTAGCTACGCTCATAGTTCTGCCTATGAGTGGTTTCGATGTGATTCTTGGTATGAAGTGGTTAGCTGCTAACCACGCATTGATTGACTGCCACCGGAAAGAAGTAGTGTTCAGGCCGCTAGGTCGGCCCAGCTTCAAGTTTCGTGGAGTCCAGGGTGGAGGTTGCCCGCCGATAGTGTCAGCTGTGAAAGCTCGTCGTTTGCTAGCTCATGGAGCTTGGGGCTACCAGTTGTCCGGAGAGAGCCGCCCCTCACTGACTGTTGATCAAGTGCCGGTAGTGCGAGAGTTTGCGGATGTGTTTCCTGAGGAATTACCGGGGTTGCCCCCGAAGAGAGAGGTTGACTTCACAATTGAGCTCGAGCTAGGGACCCTCCATATCTCGAAGGCTCCGTATCGTATGGCGCCTTCCGAGTTGAAGGAACTGAAGGTTCAGTTGCTGGAGATGTTAGATCGAGGGTTCATCCGTCCGAGTGTGTCCCCGTGGGGAGCACCAATTCTGTTTGTGAAGAAAAAGGATGGTTCGATGCGCCTATGCATTGACTATCACGAGCTTAATAAGGTGACAGTGAAGAATAAGTACCCGTTTCCCCGTATCGATGATTTGTTCGATCAGTTCAGGGAGCTTCCGTGTTCTCCAAGATAGATTTGAGATCCGGTTATCATCAGTTGCGGATTAGGGACGCCGACATTCCTAAGACAGCTTTCAGGTCTAGATATGGACACTATGAGTTTGGGGTCATGTCGTTTGGATTGACCAATGCACCAGCAGCGTTCATGGACATGATGGATAGGGTGTTCAAAGCATTTTTGGACAGCTTCGTCATCGTGTTCATTGACGATATTCTGATCTATTCGAGGACCAGGGAGGATCATGCAGAGCATTTAAGGCAAGTGTTGGTAGCTTTGAGGGAAAACCAGCTTTATGCGAAGTTTTCCAAATGCGAGTTCTGGTTGGAACAAGTGGCCTTCCTAGGTCACGTAGTTTCGAGGGATGGTGTAGCCGTGGATCCCGCAAAGATTGAGGCCGTGAGTTCGTGGGCCAAGCCGACTTGATTCCACGAGATACGCGCGACTTTACGGGTTTGGCGAGTTACTACCGTCGGTTTGTTAAGGATTTTTCCGCCATAGCCTCCCCCTCGCGCGTCGGACGAGGAAGGGTGTCGAGTTTATTTGGGGACGATAAGTGTGATGAGAGCTTTGCGAGGCTCAAGCGCAGATTTGACTTCAAAGATCGGTGTTGGCGATCCCGGGACGGTGGTTACGTGGTCTACAATGATGTTTCCAAGTTCGGGTTAGGTTGTGTGTTGATGCAGCACGGGAAGGTCATTGCTTATGCTTCCCGCCAGCTGAAGCCATATGAGCAGAACTACCCGACTCATGATATGGAGTTGGCAGCAGTGGTGTTCGCACTGAAGATTTGGAGTCATTACCTGTATGGTGAGCGGATTCAGATGTTTACCGATCACCAGAGCCTCAAGTATCTGTTTACTCAGAAGGAGTTGAATATGAGGCAGAGGAGATGGTTAGAGTTAGTAAAAGATTATGACTGCGAGATTTTGTACCATCCGGGTAAAGCCAATGTAGCTGATGCTTTGAGTAGGAAGACGTCGCACTCCGCGGTGTTGTTGAGTTCCCAGCCCAGATTGCGGAGAGAGTTCGAGCGGGCTGAGGTTGCAGTGTTTTTGGGTGAGCTGGCTGCCAGAGTAGCTCTGTTAACAGTTCAGCCATCGATTAGGCAGCGGATTATCGATAGCAGCTGAGTGACCCCGCCTTTAAAATATTGCTTGACAGAGTTAGTGCTGACGAAGATTTTGACTTCGTTTATTCACCAGACAGTGGGCTGACTTACAGTGGCCGGTTGTGCGTTCCAGATGTGGCAGGATTGCGAGCAGAGTTGCTCTCGAGGTCCACAGTTCTCCGTTTGCTTGGCATCCCGGGGGTACCAAGATGTATCACGACCTTAAGCAGACATTCTGGTGGATGGGTATGAAAAGAGATGTTGCGAAGTTTGTCAGTCGGTGCCTCACTTGTCAGCAGGTATAGGCGCCCAGGCAGAGACCAGCCGGTTTGTTGCAGCCGCTGAGTGTGCCTCAGTGGAAATGGGAAGAGATCTCCATGGACTTTATTTCTAGTTTGCCGAGGACTCCGAGGAAGTTCTCCCAGATCTGGGTGATAGTCGACCGATTGACTAAGAGTGCACATTTCATTCCCGGTAGAGACACTTATACCGTGGAACAGTGGGCGCAGTTGTTTTTGGAACAGATCATTCGTTATCATGGTGTGGCTGTGAGGATTGTGTCTGACCGTGACTCGAGGTTCACTTCTCGTTTCTGGAGAGCACTCCAAAAAGGTTTAGGGCGAGTGCGATTTCAAAGACAACTTTTCACCCTCGGTGATGGGATGGTCGAGAGGGTGAACCAGATTCTCGAGGACATGTTGAGGGCTTGTGTGTTGGATTTCCGGGCAGTTGGGACCGATATCTCATATCGATGGAGTTTGCCTATAACAAGCGATTATCATCAACAATTCGAGATGGCTCCATTCGAGGCTTTGTATGGTAAGCGTTGTCGATCTCCTGTGTTCTGGGAAGAGGTTGGTGATAGACAGGTTTTGGGTCCCGAGTTGCCGCAGTTGACTAATGGTGATGTGCAGAAGATTAGAGCTCGCATGTTGACAGCTCAGAGCAGGCAGAAATTAAATAGGGAATTAAATAGCACGTCGGGCGAGATTCGAACCAGGGACGCTTAGGAAGCTAGTTGGGTGGCTTTGCCACTTGAGCCACCGAGCACTCTTATTAATCTATGCGCGACAACTTGTATATAAGCCGTGCTTCAAGGGAGTTTAGTTTAAAAGCAAATCGCCCGAGCCTTCTTCCCCATTTCTTCTTCATCTCCTTCGCGATTTTCTTCTCCGACCGACTGCGATTTCCCTCGCAATTTCTTCCCTCTCCAGCTCCAATTCGACCGAGTTTCCTCTCCCAAATTCGAAGTCGATCTCTCCTCGAGCAGCTGGTAAGTCCTTCTCCTTCTTCTTCTCCTCCAATTCCTTCAATTTCGTCCCCTATTTTCGTTGTCGCCATGGCCGGCCGAGAAGAAGTGAACTGCTTGTAGGTTTTGTGCAGCTAGTGTAGGGGAATTCAACCAGCAACAAATCGCTCGCCAATTCGTCTTCTCCATCGCCAATTCGAGTTAAAATCAATCGAATGCGCGAGGCGAAGGCCCGTGTGGCCGTGTCGCGTGCCCTATCGCAGCCCAGCCCGCCGAGCCACGCCGCGCATCGCCGAGCCGCATCGCACCGAGTCCGCGCGCAGCCGCGCCCCAGTGCCGTGTCGCGTGTCCTGCTGCCGAGCCGATCTGCCGAGCCGATCCGCTGAGCCGAGCCGCCAAGCTGAGCAGCCAAGCCAAGCCGCCGAGCCGAGCCGAGCCGAGTGAGAGCCGAGCCGAGCCTAATTATTTTATTTAATTTAATTTAGATATTGTGTGTAATTGTGTTGTGCTTGTTAGGTTCCCAGTAGCTAGTTCGAGATCGTTCGCAGCTTAGGTTTTCGTGTATTCGCCCCCGACCAAGGTAAGGATTTCTTACCGGTGTTGTGTGGACCCTGCAATATATTATGTGATTGCTGATTGATTGCTTGTTTGTGTTTATTGACATGTGTAGCTAAGTGCTCTATTCTGAATTCCCGACTGGCATGAATTTCTACGTTGTTTCTCATGTTAGTCCATGCTAGGTTGTTCCTTACGGCATGCTCGTATTCATTCTTGCTTCGTAGTATCATGCTAGGTTCGTTGTATTCTTATTGAGCACGTATTGGAATATATTGGATTGTTTCTTTGATTGCTATGACAAAGTTAGAGTGCGGTAGGTAGATAGCATCATCCGGTCGGGTGCATAACGAACCTTGCATCCCCGAAGCGAGGACGTCACGAGATGGAGCTCAGTCCCCGATCCCGTTAGGGGAATAGCTAACCCTAACGGTGGCCCCGCAATCTTGGGTGAGGGTGGCGGTCGTTAAATGTCCCAACGGTCGGGATGATGACTTGGCATTGCCTCGTCCCGGCGATCGGGAACGTCCTCGGCGTGTTCGGCCGTAGCCCTTGATTGCCACTGTTAAGGTAAGGGCGGCTTCTGGTGTAAGCCTACCACGACCCGTTCCTTAGCCCCAGTGCGGTGGAGCAGGTGACATAGTTCACGTGTCGAGTCTCACACCCCTATGTCGGTGACACCGATCCAAAGATTTAGTTAGGCGTGGTGGATTGGACATGGGCGACTTGCCACTAAACCCGGCACCCCATAGTCTCTGATGAGCACGCGGTGTATGCTTACGCTCATTACTGGTAGCGAGGCGGAGAGCTCCTCGGGATCTTGAGCTAGTGTACCTTTCATTCGAGAAGTAGACAGGCTGAGGCCGGGACTTGTTTCTCGTATAGGGCGTATTGTGTGGTGGATTGTGTGGTGGATTATTCCGGACTAAGACCCTGAGTAGGCATTCGAGGTCCAAATATGGACTCAAGCTATGTGCTCTATTCTGTGTTTATACTCATAGCTTGCATACACTCATCTAGATGACCATGTATATCGTATTGTACCCCGGTTGGGGATTCTTACTGAGTAATTCGTTACTCACCCTTATTATTGTGGTTTTTCCACAGGTAACCGAGATGCGAGACAGGATGACTGAAGGAGGAGCTGTGATCATGGGGCCCAGTCGTCAAACTCTGATTTTGTGTTATGACTCTTTATGTTTTATTTTCCCCTGAATGCATGTAGTCGGGCACGGAGCCCTAGGATGTTTTCTAAATGTTTTGTGGATTCCAGCATTGTTGTATCTGGACAGGTTTTGAATGATTTCAATAAATCTTTGACCAGAGTAAACTTTGGAAATGTATTTATCTTGGAACAGGTGCTTGGAAACAGGGACAGGTTTCAGGAAATTGTATGGACTTTGAACTGAATGTTTGAATGTTTTGTTTTTAATTGGAATCCGAAATCATGGTCGTATATTGTTCTTTACTTTGAATGCATGCATTGGGGTAAGGGCTCATTTAGAGCCCCATTCGGGTTGGGTCCTTACAGTTGGTATCAGAGCTCAGAGTCATAGATTTTGTAGATTGACTTTTTGTTGTAGGTCGTTTTTCCCATGATCACCAGCACTCCGACAGTCATCAGGTACGCCTAAGTTTACTATTTGTTGTAGAAAAGGGTTAAGAATTTACAATACCTTTCATCTAGTGTATGCCGTGTATAGTGTTGTAGAGCGGAGACGAGCAGGTTCTGACTCGTTATTGGTTTGGGTGTAGATCGCCAGCATGCCAGTCACACGCGCCGGAAGAGGACGTCCGAGAGGAGGCCGAGGTGTCAGGATCGGATCTGACACCGCAGGGACATCGTCCCAAGCTGAGACTGATAGCATTCCGCCTATAGCTCCCCATGTTGCGCCCAGAGTAGGCGTTGAGGCGACTAAGCGCCGTGAGACTGCTCCTGGAGTAGAATTTGCTGATTCTATGAGGGCTATGGTGGTCGACCTATTGAGTGGCCAGAGGGCAGAGACCGAGGCTTTGTTGGCCGCGCAGCGGGAAGAGTCCCGAGCCCAGATCAAGCAGTTGACTCGCTTGTTTCAGCCTGGCGCAGCTCCGTAGGAGCCAGCAGCCCTTGTGGCAGATGTGGCAGAGGATGCCGAGGAGCTTGGCAAATGGTTGAAGGATTTCGTGAAGTGGAACCCAGAGAAGTTCGATGCCACAGGTGATGCTTTAGCAGCAGCCAGATGGATTGCCCATTTGGAGTACACCTTCCTGATTATGGTGTGCCCCGATGTTCAGAGACCGAGCTGTGCAACCCATGTGCTATGAGGCACAGGTAGATGGTGGTGGGAGTCCACTCTGAGTGAGAGACCAGCTGGGTCTCCACCTGCCACCTGGGAGTTCTTCAAATCTGAGTTCAGGGTCAAGTATATTAGTGATGAGGCCCAGGAGAAGATGGTAGAGCTTTTTCAGAATCTGAAGCAGGGATCTGATTCTATAGAGGAGTATGAGAGGAAATTCTCGGAGTATGGTTATTTTGCTCCGCAGTTGATAGCCACCCCTGAGTTGAAGATTCGAAAGTTTATTTACGGTTTGAGGCAGGTGTGTCTCGGGATGTCGTGGCTCGGGCTCGACACTTATGCAGAGTATCCGGCTAGCCACCATTTGCAATGAAAGTATCTGTTGAAGCATTGTTGCCGCTCGGGCAGGCGCTGTCTGTCCCAGTAGTAGTGGGGCGTAAGAGGAGGTTTGAGTTCGAGGAGGAGGCGGCGGCGCCGTCGAGGGGACAATTCGAAGCAGGATCGGCGTAGAGTTTCGGCTCGTTTTCCGGCCTACGCCCGAGGCGGTCCCGAGCAGATTCCGTATGTGCTACATGTGGAAGAACCCACTTTGGAGCTTGTCGACCGGGCCCAGCCGTGTGTTTCGATGTGGCGAGAGGGCATCTCGCCCGTTTTTGTGATCGGCCGGCTATGGCGATTCGGCTGTCGGCAAAGCAAGAGGTCGGGTGTCGGGTGTTCGCACTGAACCGTCAGGAGGCCAAGCGTGCGGATGCCGCGGTGGCAGGTACGCTCCTTGATTTGGATCATTCCGCCTTTGTCTTGTTTGATTCTGGTTCTACGCATTCGTTTGTATCTGTATTGTTTGCTGAGCATGCTAGGTTGAGACTAGAGCCTCTAGGTTTTGAGTTATCTGTTGCAACTCCTTCGGGAGTTAATATGTTGGCTAGAGATAAGATTAAGGACGGCTGGATCGAGATATCCGGGGAATTACTTGTAGCTATGCTCATAGTTCTGCCTATGAGTGGTTTCGATGTGATTCTTGGTATGGAGTGGTTAGCTGCTAACCACGCATTGATTGACTGCCACCGGAAAGAAGTAGTGTTCAGGCCGTCGGGTCGGCCCAGCTTCAAGTTTCGTGGAGTCTAGGGTGGAGGTTGCCCGCCGATAGTGTCAGCTGTGAAAGCTCGTCGTTTGCTAGCTCATGGAGCTTGGGGCTACCTAGCCAAGTTGTCCGGAGAGAGCCGCCCCTCACTGACTGTTGATCAAGTGTCGGTAGTGCGAGAGTTTGCGGATGTGTTTCCTGAGGAATTACTGGGGTTGCCCCCAAAGAGAGAGGTTGACTTCACAATTGAGCTCGAGCCAGGGACCCTCCCTATCTCGAAGGCTCCGTATCGTATGGCGCCTGCCGAGTTGAAGGAACTGAAGGTTCAGTTGCAGGAGATGTTAGATCGAGGGTTCATCCGTCCGAGTGTGTCCCCGTGGGGAGCACCAGTTCTGTTTATGAAGAAAAAGGATGGTTTGATGCGCCTATGCATTGACTATCGCGAGCTTAATAAGGTGACAGTGAAGAATAAGTACCCGTTGCCCCGTATCGATGATTTGTTTGATCAGTTCAGGGAGCTTCCGTGTTCTCCAAGATAGATTTGAGATCCGGTTATCATCAGTTGCGGATTAGGGACGCCGACATTCCTAAGACAGCTTTCAGGTCTAGATATGGACACTATGAGTTTGGGGTCATGTCGTTTGGATTGACCAATGCACCAGCAGCGTTCATGGACATGATGGATAGGGTGTTCAAAGCATTTTTGGACAACTTCGTCATCGTGTTCATTGACGATATTCTGATCTATTCGAGAACCAGGGAGGATCATGCAGAGCATTTAAGGCAAGTGTTGGCAGCTTTGGGGGAAAACCAGCTTTATGCTAAGTTTTCCAAATGCGAGTTCTGGTTGGAACAAGTTGCCTTCCTAGGTCACGTAGTTTCGAGGGATGGTGTAGCCATGGATCCCGCAAAGATTGAGGTCGTGAGTTCGTGGGCCAAGCCGACTTCAGTTACCGAGATACGCAGCTTTCTGGGTTTGGCAGGTTACTACCGTCGGTTTGTTAAGGATTTTTCCGCCAAAGCCTCGCCCCTCACTCGTCTGACGAGGAAGGGTGTCGAGTTTATTTGGGACAGTAAGTGTGATGAGAGCTTTGCCAGGCTCAAGCGCAGTTTGACTTTAACACTAGTGTTGGAAGTCCCGGAGGGGACAGGTGGTTCCGTGGTCTACAGTGATGCTTCCAAGTACGGGTTAGGTTGTGTGTTGATGCAGCCCGGGAAGGTCATTGCTTATGCTTCCCGCCAGCTGAAGCCATATGAGCAGAACTACCCGACTCATGATATGGAGTTGGCGCAGAGTGGTGTTCGTGATTTGAAGATTTGGAGGCATTACATGTATGGTGAGCGATTCGGATGTTTACCGATCACCAGAGCCTCAAGTATCTGTTTACTCAGAAGGAGTTGAATATGAGGCAGAGGAGATGGTTAGAGTTAGTACAAGATTATGACTGCGAGATTTTGTACCATCCGGGTAAAGCCAATGTTGTAGCTGATGCTTTGAGTAGGAAGACGTCGCACTCCGCGGTGTTGTTGAGTTCCCAGCCCAGATTACGAAGAGAGTTCGAGCGGGCTGAGGTTGCATGAGTTCTTCCACTTGCCTTTGAATCTCCTTGGTTTCGGTTGGATTTGTCCTATAGGTAGCCATGTTTGGAAGAGTTACTCCGGGAATGAAGTCAATTTGGTGCTCAATTTCTCTTAGTGGGGGTAATTCCATAGGTGCATCTTCATGTGGAAACATGTAATTAAATTCCTACAAAAGAGACTTAAAAACACTTGGCAAAACATTTTCAGATTTGGGCTTATGTACCAAACACATCCTTTGCACATAAGTACAAATTTTGGTTCTTGAGCTAAAACTTTCCTCACTTCCCTTTTTTGTATAACCAAACTCACATTCTTTCTTTTTTCCTCAAAATCACTCTTTTTTCTCTCTTTATTTTCACTCACCTTTTGCCCCTCACTTTTCTCTCTTTTTTCACTCTTCTCTCTTACCTTACTTTCTTCTCTCCTCTCTTATACTATAAATTATTTTCTTTTCTTTTCTAATTTCAATTGATCACAATGTACTTCATATGGTGACAATGGAAGTAAAGTAAATTTTTTTCCACTCAAAGTAAAAGTAAGTATATTTCTCAATCCATCAAAAGTGACTTCTCTATCATATTGCCAAGGTCGGCCTAACAAAATATCCCCCGCATGCATAGGTACAACATCACAAAGAACTTCATCTTTATATCTTCCCAAAGTAAAAGGAATAAGAGCTTGAGAGTTTACCTTAAGCTCTCCTTTGTTGGTCAACCATTGAAGCTTGTATGGTTTCGAATGTGGACGAGTAGTTAGTTGGAGTCTTTTAACAAGAAAGCTACTCACCACATTTGTACAACTTCCACTATCAATTACCACACTACATGAGTTTCCTTTAACCAAGCATCTTGTATGAAACAAGTTTTCCCTTTGATCTTCAACTTTTTCTTCTTTAATTTGCACATTAAGTACCCTTCTTGTGATCAAAGAAATGAAGTTACCTTCTTCAATGTACTCATCATCATGTGCTCCATATTCTGCTTCAAGTTCTTCATCATGCTCCTCACAATCATCATCCGAATCAATTACACAATTTCTTATCACCATAACTCTTTTATTGACACATTCCTTGCTCATGTGCCCAAACCCTTTGCACTTCCAACATTGAATAGAACTAGGCTTCTCCCTTACCTCCTTTGAAACTTCATTCTTTTTAGTATTGGAGCTCTCGACCTCTACTCTTTTGGCAGCCACAAACTTTCCTTTTTGTTGCATTGATTCATTCCTATGCATAAAACTATCCTTGCTCCAAGAATTAGAATTTGAAAAAGTATGAGTTAGACGAATACCTTTTCGAATGCTCTCTTTCTTCCTTCAATTGAGCTTCAATTTTTATGGCATAATGATACATATCTTCAAGGTAAGGTGGTGGATTTCTATCAACTGGATGAGCAATTTCTCGATTTAAACCTCCAAGAAACCTAGACTTGGTGTCCTCCTCGTCTTCTCGTATTTTTGCTCTTTCCATCAATGACTCCATCTCTTGATAATATTCAGCCACACCTTTTGTTCCCTGCCTCAATGCTTGCAATTTAGTTTTCAAATCTCTTTCATAATGTTTGGGAACATACCTCTTTCTCATAGCTTCTTTAAGTTCTTCCCATGTCTCTATTGGATCCTCCTCTTTTCTTCTTCTTTCGGATTTGAGATGTTGATACCATTCGCCGGCATGGTTTGTGAATTCGGCAATAGCAAGCTTCATCTTTTTGTTCTCACTATATGAATTACAATCAAACACATGTTCTATTTTTCTTTCCCATTGCAAGTATGCCTCAGAGTCCGCCGTTCCACTAAAGGGTGGAATTTTGAGTTTAACTCCAGCTTCTCTATCTTCATGCATTCTTTCTATCCTTCTAGGTTGCATTATATTTGCATGATTATTTCTTCCTCCCCTTGCATGACCTCTTCCTCCACCTAGTCTCTCTTGTCCAACCAAGTCTAACATATCTTCATCATCTTGCAATACTCGTTCTCCTCGTCGCTGATGTGCTCTCCTTTCCTCTCTATCTTCCCTCATCATTTCCATCATACCTTGAAGGGCTTGAAGAATAGCAACAGTAACATCCGGAACCTGTGGTGCTTTTTCCTCATTATGTGATATGTTGCAAATATCAAAATGGACCTCTCCACACTTCTCACAAAGATTTCTCTCGGGACACTCGTGTTTAACACTCAAAGGTAGGCTTCTGGTACTAGGTCAAAGATGTAAGGGCTTGACTAAGAATTTGGTGCAATCTTGCTTTAAACTTGATATAAAACCAATTCAACAATCAACTTTCACAAACTAAACTAGAGTAATTCAACTTAGGATCAGCAGCTAATTAAAAACAAAACATAAACAAAAAACAAGAACTTCAATGTGCCTTGGATCCTTGATACTTTTTTTTTCAATGATTTTTTTTTGTGCTATAATTTTTTTTTTTTTTGCTACTGATTTTTTATTTATTTATTTATTTTTATGATCCAAGAGGAATACAAATGAATTCTACAAAGTACTTCTAAGAATACAAATGTGCTTGCTTAAATAGAAAATTGAAAGAGATGAAAAAAAAATAATAAATAACAAACTAACACAAAGTAAAGATAGTTCACCTCAAGAATGTCGAGGCTCTGATATCAAATGATAAGCGCCGATCGTTGCTTGAATTTTACAAAGCTAGAGGTCCTTCTAGGATCCTTGTAAAAACTCACAATGATAGCTAAATTAGATCACACTCAAAATCTAAACTGGTCACTCTTAGATCCTAAGACAACTCACTCCAGAATTAGTTTGATCAAGACTAATCCAATGAATTGATTTAACTTCAAATGTAAAGAAAGATTTGAAAGAAAGACAACACCAAATGGGGTCTAAGAAAACACAAGTTTTTCATTCGTCAATCTGTCCAAAATGATGTATTACAAGCCATTTTAAAGGGAAAAAATTCGTGCATGCCTTGGAATTCAAAAGGACTCAAAAAGCTATTAAATGCATTTTGTAGAAAATAAGACATAAGAAGCCAAAAGTAAATTGAAAGGATTAAATGCTAGACAAAAGGGTAGATATGCTTTAAATACACTCAACCAACTCTTCCAGAAGGTCCCTTGCAATAATGAGCATGGTTGGCAAGCATTGAAATAAAAAAGTCCCAAAATAAGAAATCTAGAAATTTCTTTATTTTAAATTCTACCATGTTGTCATCTTCCAAAATAAAATGACTATTCTCATGCCATCTTCACTTCAATCTCTTCTTCATTTGTTGTGCTAATGTTGTAAATAAATTTGGGATGAAAAAGTTTTGTCTCTTCTTGTGCATTGGCAAGCTTTTGAAGATGTAATATATATTCCTCTTGAATCTTCTTCGCCTTAGTCCTTGTAATAGGTCCTTCAGGTACATGCAAAGGATCGGTTGTCTGATTCGTATCACTAGGATTTGAGCAACTTCATGATCGGTATTATTCTTCATTTTGTAGGCATTTGCAGCCATCAGCATGCTATTGATGAAATTTAGAATAAGATGGTCTGAAAGGCCATCTACATTCCATTCATAAATTTGGTGTTTCATTTTTTTTCAAATCTTGCTTTAGGTTTGAAGTTAAATCAATTCATTGGATTAGTCTTGCTCAAGCTAATTCTGGAGTGAGTTGTCTTAGGATCTACGAGTGACCATTTTAGATTTTGAGTGTGATCTAAGCTAGCTATCCTTGCGAGTTTTTACGAGGATCCCAGAAGGACCTCTAGCCTTGTAAAATTAAAGCAACGTTTGGCGCTTATCATTTGGTATCAGAGCATTTGGTCGACATTCGTTGGCCGACTCTAGACTTCGTTTCAACATGGTCACGTAATGAAGAAAAAGCAACACATGTACCAGGTTTAAGTACCGTTCTTGAAGCTCTTAAAGATATGTTGGAAATAATGAGAGAAGATATGGAAGAAGAAAGAAGAGCACATCGCAAAAGGGCTGTCTTCAAGGTACGCTAATCCTAAACCAATCAAGTATTCGATGGTCTATGAAAAATGATAGTTTATGTGATGGGGTTCATCCTGTGGTTGAAGTAGAAAGTTGTATCAATGAAAATGAAATGCTCAGTGGTTTAGTTTTAACAAAAGCATGTGAGTTTAGTTGAAAAATTAGATTGCATGGACTTGTTTGCTTGTAATCCCCTCTGCAATAGTAACGCCTACTATTAACGATGTACATGTTGATGTGTGCGAGTTAGGCAAAAAGGCAAAAAAAAAAAGGCCAAAACAAAAGAATATGATTTTGTGGAAAATGAATCTTGTGAGAAAATGAGTGTGAGAGATAAGCATGAGATTAGTTTCTGGCCTGTAGAGAAAAATGAGAGAGAAGCTAATGTTTGTGAGCTTGTGCGAAAGAGCCAATGAGTTTAAATCCATTTTGTTTTCAAAGCAAAATATTCTTTGACTATTATATAATGGAACTTGCTATCTAACGGGCGAGCCCAAACCATGTTTCTCTAGTGTTTCTATATAATTTTTATTTGGCAAATGAACTTCTACAACATATTGAATCGAAGGTTCCTTCCAAAGTAAAGAATGACAACATACACAACGCCAACTTGTTTATTTATTAAGATGAAATGCTCCACATTTTCTTCCAAGTTCATCCATTGCAGCAAGCATAAAAGTTTAAAAAAAAAAAAGACATAAAGATTTGATTTGAGGACAAATCCTTTCAAAGAAAGGGGGGATGATACGAATCCAACCATCGAGTTATTGTATTCTCATGAAGGGGCTGTTGCAACAAGCAAGAAGAAGAAGATTCCTAGAGTCTTAGAAATTACAATGCAGAATTTTAAATGATAAAATTTCTATATTTCGTATTTTGGAACTTTGTTTTTATTTCAAACTTTGCCAACCGTGCTCATAGTTGCAAGGGACCTTCTAGAAGAGTTAGTTGGGTCTATTTAAAGCTTATCTACCCTTTTGTCTAGCATTTAAGCCATGCAATTGAGTTTTGGTTTCCTAGGCCTTATTTTCTACAAGGTGCATTTAATAGCTTTTTGAATCCTTTTGTATTTCAAGGCATGCACGAATTTTTGGCCTTTAAAATGGCTTGTAGTTCATCATTTGGGGAGATTTATGAATTAGAAACTTGTGTTTTCTTGAACCCCATTTGGTGTTTCATTTTTTTCAAATCTTGCTTTAGGTTTGAAGTTAAATCAATTCATTGGATTAGTCTTGCTCAAGCTAATTCTGGAGTGAGTTGTCTTAGGATCTAAGAGTAAACATTTTAGATTTTGAGTGTGATCTAAGCTAGCTATCCTTGCGAGTTTTTACGAGGATCCCAGAAGGACCTCTAGCCTTGTAAAATTAAAGCAACGTTTGGCGCTTATCTTTTGGTATCAGAGCATTTGGTCGACATTCGTTGGCCGACTCTAGACTTCGTTTCAACATGGTCACGTAATGAAGAAAAAGCAACACATGTACCAGGTTTTAGTACCGTTCTTGAAGCTCTTAAAGATATGTTGGAAATGATGAGAGAAGATATGGAAGAAGAAAGAAGAGCACATCGCAAAAGGGCTGTCTTCAAGGTACGCTAATCCTAAACCAATCTCAAGTATTCGATGGTCTATGGAAAATGATAGTTTATGTGATGAGGTTCATCCTGTGGTTGAAGTAGAAAGTTGTATCAATGAAAATGAAATGCTCAGTGGTCTAGTTTTAACAAAAGCATGTGAGTTTAGTGAAAAATTAGATTGCATGGACTTGTTTGCTTGTAATCCCCTCTGCAATAGTAACGCCTACTATTAACGATGTACATGTTGATGTGTGCGAGTTAGGCAAAAAGGCACAAAACAAAAGGCCAAAACAAAAGCATATGATTTTGTGGAAAATGAATCTTGTGAGAAAATGAGTGTGAGAGATAAGCATGAGATTAGTTTCTGGCCTGTAGAGAAAAATGAGAGAGAAGCTAATGTTTGTGAGCTTGTGCGAAAGAGCCAATGAGTTTAAATCCATTTTGTTTTCAAAGCAAAATATTCTTTGACTTTTATATAATGGAACTTGCTATCTAACGGGCGAGCCCAAACCATGTTTCTCTAGTGTTTCTATATAATTTTTACAGCTGGCAAATGAACTTCTACAACATATTGAATCGAAGGTTCCTTCCAAAGTAAAGAATGACAACATACACAACGCCAACTTGTTTATTTATTAAGATGAAATGCTCCACATTTTCTTCCAAGTTCATCCATTGCAGCAAGCATAAAAGTTTTCAAAAAAAAAGACATAAAGATTTGATTTGAGGACAAATCCTTTCAAAGAAAGGGGGGATGATACGAATCCAACCATCGAGTTATTGTATTCTCATGAAGGGGCTGTTGCAACAAGCAAGAAGAAGAAGATTCCTAGAGTCTTAGAAATTACAATGCAGAATTTTAAATGATAAAATTTCTAGATTTCGTATTTTGGAACTTTGTTTTTATTTCAAACTTTGCCAACCGTGCTCATAGTTGCAAGGGACCTTCTAGAAGAGTTAGTTGGGTCTATTTAAAGCTTATCTACCCTTTTGTCTAGCATTTAAGCCATGCAATTGAGTTTTGGTTTCCTAGGCCTTATTTTCTACAAGGTGCATTTAATAGCTTTTTGAATCCTTTTGTATTTCAAGGCATGCACGAATTTTTGCCCTTTAAAATGGCTTGTAGTTCATCATTTGGGGAGATTTATGAATTAGAAACTTGTGTTTTCTTGAACCCCATTTGGTGTTTCATTTTTTTCAAATCTTGCTTTAGGTTTGAAGTTAAATCAATTCATTGGATTAGTCTTGCTCAAGCTAATTCTGGAGTGAGTTGTCTTAGGATCTAAGAGTGACCATTTTAGATTTTGAGTGTGATCTAAGCTAGCTATCCTTGCGAGTTTTTACGAGGATCCCAGAAGGACCTCTAGCCTTGTAAAATTAAAGCAACGTTTGGCGCTTATCATTTGGTATCAGAGCATTTGGTCGACATTCGTTGGCCGACTCTAGACTTCGTTTCAACATGGTCACGTAATGAAGAAAAAGCAACACATGTACCAGGTTTTAGTACCGTTCTTGAAGCTCTTAAAGATATGTTGGAAATGATGAGAGAAGATATGGAAGAAGAAAGAAGAGCACATCGCAAAAGGGCTGTCTTCAAGGTACGCTAATCCTAAACCAATCTCAAGTATTCGATGGTCTATGGAAAATGATAGTTTATGTGATGAGGTTCATCCTGTGGTTGAAGTAGAAAGTTGTATCAATGAAAATGAAATGCTCAGTGGTCTAGTTTTAACAAAAGCATGTGAGTTTAGTGAAAAATTAGATTGCATGGACTTGTTTGCTTGTAATCCCCTCTGCAATAGTAACGCCTACTATTAACGATGTACATGTTGATGTGTGCGAGTTAGGCAAAAGGCACAAAAAAAAAGGCCAAAACAAAAGAATATGATTTTGTGGAAAATGAATCTTGTGAGAAAATGAGTGTGAGAGATAAGCATGAGATTAGTTTCGGCCTCAGAGAAAAATGAGAGAGAAGCTAATGTTTGTGAGCTTGTGCGAAAGAGCCAATGAGTTTAAATCCATTTTGTTTTCAAAGCAAAATATTCTTTGACTATTATATAATGGAACTTGCTATCTAACGGGCGAGCCCAAACCATGTTTCTCTAGTGTTTCTATATAATTTTTACAGCTGGCAAATGAACTTCTACAACATATTGAATCGAAGGTTCCTTCCAAAGTAAAGAATGACAACATACACAACGCCAACTTGTTTATTTATTAAGATGAAATGCTCCACATTTTCTTCCAAGTTCATCCATTGCAGCAAGCATAAAAGTTTTAAAAAAAAAAAGACATAAAGATTTGATTTGAGGACAAATCCTTTCAAAGAAAGGGGGGATGATACGAATCCAACCATCGAGTTATTGTATTCTCATGAAGGGGCTGTTGCAACAAGCAAGAAGAAGAAGATTCCTAGAGTCTTAGAAATTACAATGCAGAATTTTAAATGATAAAATTTCTAGATTTCGTATTTTGGAAATTTGTTTTTATTTCAAACTTTGCCAACCGTGCTCATAGTTGCAAGGGACCTTCTAGAAGAGTTAGTTGGGTCTATTTAAAGCTTATCTACCCTTTTGTCTAGCATTTAAGCCATGCAATTGAGTTTTGGTTTCCTAGGCCTTATTTTCTACAAGGTGCATTTAATAGCTTTTTGAATCCTTTTGTATTTCAAGGCATGCACGAATTTTTGGCCTTTAAAACGGCTTGTAGTTCATCATTTGGGGAGATTTATGAATTAGAAACTTGTGTTTTCTTGAACCCCATTTGGTGTTTCATTTTTTTCGAATCTTGCTTTAGGTTTGAAGTTAAATCAATTCATTGGATTAGTCTTGCTCAAGCTAATTCTGGAGTGAGTTGTCTTAGGATCTAAGAGTGACCATTTTAGATTTTGAGTGTGATCTAAGCTAGCTATCCTTGCGAGTTTTTACGAGGATCCCAGAAGGACCTCTAGCCTTGTAAAATTAAAGCAACGTTTGGCGCTTATCATTTGGTATCAGAGCATTTGGTCGACATTCGTTGGCCGACTCTAGACTTCGTTTCAACATGGTCACGTAATGAAGAAAAAGCAACACATGTACCAGGTTTTAGTACCGTTCTTGAAGCTCTTAAAGATATGTTGGAAATGATGAGAGAAGATATGGAAGAAGAAAGAAGAGCACATCGCAAAAGGGCTGTCTTCAAGGTATGCTAATCCTAAACCAATCTCAAGTACTCGATGGTCTATGGAAAATGATAGTTTATGTGATGAGGTTCATCCTGTGGTTGAAGTAGAAAGTTGTATCAATGAAAATGAAATGCTCAGTGGTCTAGTTTTAACAAAAGCATGTGAGTTTAGTGAAAAATTAGATTGCATGGACTTGTTTGCTTGTAATCCCCTCTGCAATAGTAACGCCTACTATTAACGATGTACATGTTGATGTGTGCGAGTTAGGCAAAAAGGCACAAAAAAAAAGGCCAAAACAAAAGAATATGATTTTGTGGAAAATGAATCTTGTGAGAAAATGAGTGTGAGAGATAAGCATGAGATTAGTTTCTGGCCTGTAGAGAAAAATGAGAGAGAAGCTAATGTTTGTGAGCTTGTGCGAAAGAGCCAATGATTTTAAATCCATTTTGTTTTCAAAGCAAAATATTCTTTGACTTTTATATAATGGAACTTGCTATCTAACGGGCGAGCCCAAACCATGTTTCTCTAGTGTTTCTATATAATTTTTACAGCTGGCAAATGAACTTCTACAACATATTGAATCGAAGGTTCCTTCCAAAGTAAAGAATGACAACATACACAACGCCAACTTGTTTATTTATTAAGATGAAATGCTCCACATTTTCTTCCAAGTTCATCCATTGCAGCAAGCATAAAAGTTTTCAAAAAAAAAGACATAAAGATTTGATTTGAGGACAAATCCTTTCAAAGAAAGGGGATGATACTGAATCCAACCATCGAGTTATTGTACTCTCATCATGAAGGGCTGTTGCAACAAGCAAGAAGAAGAAGATTCCTAGAGTCTTAGAAATTACAATGCAGAATTTTAAATGATAAAATTTCTAGATTTCGTATTTTGGAACTTTGTTTTTATTTCAAACTTTGCCAACCGTGCTCATAGTTGCAAGGGACCTTCTAGAAGAGTTAGTTGGGTCTATTTAAAGCTTATCTACCCTTTTGTCTAGCATTTAAGCCATGCAATTGAGTTTTGGTTTCCTAGGCCTTATTTTCTACAAGGTGCATTTAATAGCTTTTTGAATCCTTTTGTATTTCAAGGCATGCACGAATTTTTGCCCTTTAAAATGGCTTGTAGTTCATCATTTGGGGAGATTTATGAATTAGAAACTTGTGTTTTCTTGAACCCCATTTGGTGTTTCATTTTTTTCAAATCTTGCTTTAGGTTTGAAGTTAAATCAATTCATTGGATTAGTCTTGCTCAAGCTAATTCTGGAGTGAGTTGTCTTAGGATCTAAGAGTGACCATTTTAGATTTTGAGTGTGATCTAAGCTAGCTATCCTTGCGAGTTTTTACGAGGATCCCAGAAGGACCTCTAGCCTTGTAAAATTAAAGCAACGTTTGGCGCTTATCATTTGGTATCAGAGCATTTGGTCGACATTCGTTGGCCGACTCTAGACTTCGTTTCAACATGGTCACGTAATGAAGAAAAAGCAACACATGTACCAGGTTTTAGTACCGTTCTTGAAGCTCTTAAAGATATGTTGGAAATGATGAGAGAAGATATGGAAGAAGAAAGAAGAGCACATCGCAAAAATTTGTCTTCAAGGTACGCTAATCCTAAACCAATCTCAAGTACTCGATGGTCTATGGAAAATGAAAGTTTATGTGATGAGGTTCATCCCTGTGGTTGAAGTAGAAAGTTGTATCAATGAAAATGAAATGCTCAGTGGTCTAGTTTTAACAAAAGCATGTGAGTTTAGTGAAAAATTAGATTGCATGGACTTGTTTGCTTGTAATCCCCTCTGCAATAGTAACGCCTACTATTAACGATGTACATGTTGATGTGTGCGAGTTAGGCAAAAAGGCACAAAAAAAAAAGGCCAAAACAAAAGAATATGATTTTGTGGAAAATGAATCTTGTGAGAAAATGAGTGTGAGAGATAAGCATGAGATTAGTTTCTGGCCTGTAGAGAAAAATGAGAGAGAAGCTAATGTTTGTGAGCTTGTGCGAAAGAGCCAATGATTTTAAATCCATTTTGTTTTCAAAGCAAAATATTCTTTGACTTTTATATAATGGAACTTGCTATCTAACGGGCGAGCCCAAACCATGTTTCTCTAGTGTTTCTATATAATTTTTACAGCTGGCAAATGAACTTCTACAACATATTGAATCGAAGGTTCCTTCCAAAGTAAAGAATGACAACATACACAACGCCAACTTGTTTATTTATTAAGATGAAATGCTCCACATTTTCTTCCAAGTTCATCCATTGCAGCAAGCATAAAAGTTTTCAAAAAAAAAGACATAAAGATTTGATTTGAGGACAAATCCTTTCAAAGAAAGGGGGGATGATACGAATCCAACCATCGAGTTATTGTATTCTCATGAAGGGGCTGTTGCAACAAGCAAGAAGAAGAAGATTCCTAGAGTCTTAGAAATTACAATGCAGAATTTTAAATGATAAAATTTCTAGATTTCGTATTTTGGAACTTTGTTTTTATTTCAAACTTTGCCAACCGTGCTCATAGTTGCAAGGGACCTTCTAGAAGAGTTAGTTGGGTCTATTTAAAGCTTATCTACCCTTTTGTCTAGCATTTAAGCCATGCAATTGAGTTTTGGTTTCCTAGGCCTTATTTTCTACAAGGTGCATTTAATAGCTTTTTGAATCCTTTTGTATTTCAAGGCATGCACGAATTTTTGGCCTTTAAAATGGCTTGTAGTTCATCATTTGGGGAGATTTATGAATTAGAACCTTGTGTTTTCTTGAACCCCATTTGGTGTTTCATTTTTTTCAAATCTTGCTTTAGGTTTGAAGTTAAATCAATTCATTGGATTAGTCTTGCTCAAGCTAATTCTGGAGTGAGTTGTCTTAGGATCTAAGAGTGACCATTTTAGATTTTGAGTGTGATCTAAGCTAGCTATCCTTGCGAGTTTTTACGAGGATCCCAGAAGGACCTCTAGCCTTGTAAAATTAAAGCAACGTTTGGCGCTTATCATTTGGTATCAGAGCATTTGGTCGACATTCGTTGGCCGACTCTAGACTTCGTTTCAACATGGTCACGTAATGAAGAAAAAGCAACACATGTACCAGGTTTTAGTACCGTTCTTGAAGCTCTTAAAGATATGTTGGAAATGATGAGAGAAGATATGGAAGAAGAAAGAAGAGCACATCGCAAAAGGGCTGTCTTCAAGGTACGCTAATCCTAAACCAATCTCAAGTATTCGATGGTCTATGGAAAATGATAGTTTATGTGATGAGGTTCATCCTGTGGTTGAAGTAGAAAGTTGTATCAATGAAAATGAAATGCTCTCGATGGTCTAGTTTTAACAAAAGCATGTGAGTTTAGTGAAAAATTAGATTGCATGGACTTGTTTGCTTGTAATCCCCTCTGCAATAGTAACGCCTACTATTAACGATGTACATGTTGATGTGTGCGAGTTAGGCAAAAAGGCACAAAAAAAAAGGCCAAAACAAAAGAATATGATTTTGTGGAAAATGAATCTTGTGAGAAAATGAGTGTGAGAGATAAGCATGAGATTAGTTTTTACGGCTGTAGAGAAAAATGAGAGAGAAGCTAATGTTTGTGAGCTTGTGCGAAAGAGCCAATGATTTTAAATCCATTTTGTTTTCAAAGCAAAATATTCTTTGACTTTTATATAATGGAACTTGCTATCTAACGGGCGAGCCCAAACCATGTTTCTCTAGTGTTTCTATATAATTTTTACAGCTGGCAAATGAACTTCTACAACATATTGAATCGAAGGTTCCTTCCAAAGTAAAGAATGACAACATACACAACGCCAACTTGTTTATTTATTAAGATGAAATGCTCCACATTTTCTTCCAAGTTCATCCATTGCAGCAAGCATAAAAGTTTTCAAAAAAAAAGACATAAAGATTTGATTTGAGGACAAATCCTTTCAAAGAAAGGGGATGATACTGAATCCAACCATCGAGTTATTGTATTCTCATGAAGGGGCTGTTGCAACAAGCAAGAAGAAGAAGATTCCTAGAGTCTTAGAAATTACAATGCAGAATTTTAAATGATAAAATTTCTAGATTTCGTATTTTGGAAATTTGTTTTTATTTCAAACTTTGCCAACCGTGCTCATAGTTGCAAGGGACCTTCTAGAAGAGTTAGTTGGGTCTATTTAAAGCTTATCTACCCTTTTGTCTAGCATTTAAGCCATGCAATTGAGTTTTGGTTTCCTAGGCCTTATTTTCTACAAGGTGCATTTAATAGCTTTTTGAATCCTTTTGTATTTCAAGGCATGCACGAATTTTTGGCCTTTAAAATGGCTTGTAGTTCATCATTTGGGGAGATTTATGAATTAGAAACTTGTGTTTTCTTGAACCCCATTTGGTGTTTCATTTTTTTCAAATCTTGCTTTAGGTTTGAAGTTAAATCAATTCATTGGATTAGTCTTGCTCAAGCTAATTCTGGAGTGAGTTGTCTTAGGATCTAAGAGTGACCATTTTAGATTTTGAGTGTGATCTAAGCTAGCTATCCTTGCGAGTTTTTACGAGGATCCCAGAAGGACCTCTAGCCTTGTAAAATTAAAGCAACGTTTGGCGCTTATCATTTTGGTATCGAGCATTTGGTCGACATTCGTTGGCGACTCTAGACTTCGTTTCAACATGGTCACGTAATGAAGAAAAAGCAACACATGTACCAGGTTTTAGTACCGTTCTTGAAGCTCTTAAAGATATGTTGGAAATGATGAGAGAAGATATGGAAGAAGAAAGAAGAGCACATCGCAAAGGGGTGTCTTCAAGGTACGCTAATCCTAAACCAATCTCAAGTACTCGATGGTCTATGGAAAATGATAGTTTATGTGATGAGGTTCATCCTGTGGTTGAAGTAGAAAGTTGTATCAATGAAAATGAAATGCTCAGTGGTCTAGTTTTAACAAAAGCATGTGAGTTTAGTGAAAAATTAGATTGCATGGACTTGTTTGCTTGTAATCCCCTCTGCAATAGTAACGCCTACTATTAACGATGTACATGTTGATGTGTGCGAGTTAGGCAAAAGGCACAAAAAAAAGGCCAAAACAAAAGAATATGATTTTGTGGAAAATGAATCTTGTGAGAAAATGAGTGTGAGAGATAAGCATGAGATTAGTTTCTGGCCTGTAGAGAAAAATGAGAGAGAAGCTAATGTTTGTGAGCTTGTGCGAAAGAGCCAATGATTTTAAATCCATTTTGTTTTCAAAGCAAAATATTCTTTGACTTTTATATAATGGAACTTGCTATCTAACGGGCGAGCCCAAACCATGTTTCTCTAGTGTTTCTATATAATTTTTACAGCTGGCAAATGAACTTCTACAACATATTGAATCGAAGGTTCCTTCCAAAGTAAAGAATGACAACATACACAACGCCAACTTGTTTATTTATTAAGATGAAATGCTCCACATTTTCTTCCAAGTTCATCCATTGCAGCAAGCATAAAAGTTTTAAAAAAAAAAGACATAAAGATTTGATTTGAGGACAAATCCTTTCAAAGAAAGGGGGGATGATACGAATCCAACCATCGAGTTATTGTACTCTCATGAAGGGGCTGTTGCAACAAGCAAGAAGAAGAAGATTCCTAGAGTCTTAGAAATTACAATGCAGAATTTTAAATGATAAAATTTCTAGATTTCGTATTTTGGAACTTTGTTTTTATTTCAAACTTTGCCAACCGTGCTCATAGTTGCAAGGGACCTTCTAGAAGAGTTAGTTGGGTCTATTTAAAGCTTATCTACCCTTTTGTCTAGCATTTAAGCCATGCAATTGAGTTTTGGTTTCCTAGGCCTTATTTTCTACAAGGTGCATTTAATAGCTTTTTGAATCCTTTTGTATTTCAAGGCATGCACGAATTTTTGCCCTTTAAAATGGCTTGTAGTTCATCATTTGGGGAGATTTATGAATTAGAAACTTGTGTTTTCTTGAACCCCATTTGGTGTTTCATTTTTTTCAAATCTTGCTTTAGGTTTGAAGTTAAATCAATTCATTGGATTAGTCTTGCTCAAGCTAATTCTGGAGTGAGTTGTCTTAGGATCTAAGAGTGACCATTTTAGATTTTGAGTGTGATCTAAGCTAGCTATCCTTGCGAGTTTTTACGAGGATCCCAGAAGGACCTCTAGCCTTGTAAAATTAAAGCAACGTTTGGCGCTTATCATTTGGTATCAGAGCATTTGGTCGACATTCGTTGGCCGACTCTAGACTTCGTTTCAACATGGTCACGTAATGAAGAAAAAGCAACACATGTACCAGGTTTTAGTACCGTTCTTGAAGCTCTTAAAGATATGTTGGAAATGATGAGAGAAGATATGGAAGAAGAAAGAAGAGCACATCGCAAAAGGGCTGTCTTCAAGGTACGCTAATCCTAAACCAATCTCAAGTACTCGATGGTCTATGGAAAATGAAAGTTTATGTGATGAGGTTCATCCTGTGGTTGAAGTAGAAAGTTGTATCAATGAAAATGAAATGCTCAGTGGTCTAGTTTTAACAAAAGCATGTGAGTTTAGTGAAAAATTAGATTGCATGGACTTGTTTGCTTGTAATCCCCTCTGCAATAGTAACGCCTACTATTAACGATGTACATGTTGATGTGTGCGAGTTAGGCAAAAAGGCAAAAAAAAAGGCCAAAACAAAAGAATATGATTTTGTGGAAAATGAATCTTGTGAGAAAATGAGTGTGAGAGATAAGCATGAGATTAGTTTCTGGCCTGTAGAGAAAAATGAGAGAGAAGCTAATGTTTGTGAGCTTGTGCGAAAGAGCCAATGATTTTAAATCCATTTTGTTTTCAAAGCAAAATATTCTTTGACTTTTATATAATGGAACTTGCTATCTAACGGGCGAGCCCAAACCATGTTTCTCTAGTGTTTCTATATAATTTTTACAGCTGGCAAATGAACTTCTACAACATATTGAATCGAAGGTTCCTTCCAAAGTAAAGAATGACAACATACACAACGCCAACTTGTTTATTTATTAAGATGAAATGCTCCACATTTTCTTCCAAGTTCATCCATTGCAAGCAAGCATAAAAGTTTTCAAAAAAAGACATAAAGATTTGATTTGAGGACAAATCCTTTCAAAGAAAGGGGGGATGATACGAATCCAACCATCGAGTTATTGTATTCTCATGAAGGGGCTGTTGCAACAAGCAAGAAGAAGAAGATTCCTAGAGTCTTAGAAATTACAATGCAGAATTTTAAATGATAAAATTTCTAGATTTCGTATTTTGGAACTTTGTTTTTATTTCAAACTTTGCCAACCGTGCTCATAGTTGCAAGGGACCTTCTAGAAGAGTTAGTTGGGTCTATTTAAAGCTTATCTACCCTTTTGTCTAGCATTTAAGCCATGCAATTGAGTTTTGGTTTCCTAGGCCTTATTTTCTACAAGGTGCATTTAATAGCTTTTGAATCCTTTTGTATTTCAAGGCATGCACGAATTTTTGGCCTTTAAAATGGCTTGTAGTTCATCATTTGGGGAGATTTATGAATTAGAACCTTGTGTTTTCTTGAACCCCATTTGGTGTTTCATTTTTTTCAAATCTTGCTTTAGGTTTGAAGTTAAATCAATTCATTGGATTAGTCTTGCTCAAGCTAATTCAGAGTGAGTTGTCTTAGGATCTAAGAGTGACCATTTTAGATTTTGAGTGTGATCTAAGCTAGCTATCCTTGCGAGTTTTTACGAGGATCCCAGAAGGACCTCTAGCCTTGTAAAATTAAAGCAACGTTTGGCGCTTATCATTTGGTATCAGAGCATTTGGTCGACATTCGTTGGGTCGACTCTAGACTTCGTTTCAACATGGTCACGTAATGAAGAAAAAGCAACACATGTACCAGGTTTTAGTACCGTTCTTGAAGCTCTTAAAGATATGTTGGAAATGATGAGAGAAGATATGGAAGAAGAAAGAAGAGCACATCGCAAAAGGGCTGTCTTCAAGGTACGCTAATCCTAAACCAATCTCAAGTATTCGATGGTCTATGGAAAATGATAGTTTATGTGATGAGGTTCATCCTGTGGTTGAAGTAGAAAGTTGTATCAATGAAAATGAAATGCTCAGTGGTCTAGTTTTAACAAAAGCATGTGAGTTTAGTGAAAAATTAGATTGCATGGACTTGTTTGCTTGTAATCCCCTCTGCAATAGTAACGCCTACTATTAACGATGTACATGTTGATGTGTGCGAGTTAGGCAAAAAGGCACAAAAAAAAAAGGCCAAAACAAAAGAATATGATTTTGTGGAAAATGAATCTTGTGAGAAAATGAGTGTGAGAGATAAGCATGAGATTAGTTTCTGGCCTGTAGAGAAAAATGAGAGAGAAGCTAATGTTTGTGAGCTTGTGCGAAAGAGCCAATGATTTTAAATCCATTTTGTTTTCAAAGCAAAATATTCTTTGACTTTTATATAATGGAACTTGCTATCTAACGGGCGAGCCCAAACCATGTTTCTCTAGTGTTTCTATATAATTTTTACAGCTGGCAAATGAACTTCTACAACATATTGAATCGAAGGTTCCTTCCAAAGTAAAGAATGACAACATACACAACGCCAACTTGTTTATTTATTAAGATGAAATGCTCCACATTTTCTTCCAAGTTCATCCATTGCAGCAAGCATAAAAGTTTTCAAAAAAAAAGACATAAAGATTTGATTTGAGGACAAATCCTTTCAAAGAAAGGGGGGATGATACGAATCCAACCATCGAGTTATTGTATTCTCATGAAGGGGCTGTTGCAACAAGCAAGAAGAAGAAGATTCCTAGAGTCTTAGAAATTACAATGCAGAATTTTAAATGATAAAATTTCTAGATTTCGTATTTTGGAACTTTGTTTTTATTTCAAACTTTGCCAACCGTGCTCATAGTTGCAAGGGACCTTCTAGAAGAGTTAGTTGGGTCTATTTAAAGCTTATCTACCCTTTTGTCTAGCATTTAAGCCATGCAATTGAGTTTTGGTTTCCTAGGCCTTATTTTCTACAAGGTGCATTTAATAGCTTTTGAATCCTTTTTGTATTTCAAGGCATGCACGAATTTTTGGCCTTTAAAATGGCTTGTAGTTCATCATTTGGGGAGATTTATGAATTAGAACCTTGTGTTTTCTTGAACCCCATTTGGTGTTTCATTTTTTTCAAATCTTGCTTTAGGTTTGAAGTTAAATCAATTCATTGGATTAGTCTTGCTCAAGCTAATTCAGGAGTGAGTTGTCTTAGGATCTAAGAGTGACCATTTTAGATTTTGAGTGTGATCTAAGCTAGCTATCCTTGCGAGTTTTTACGAGGATCCCAGAAGGACCTCTAGCCTTGTAAAATTAAAGCAACGTTTGGCGCTTATCATTTGGTATCAGAGCATTTGGTCGACATTCGTTGGCCGACTCTAGACTTCGTTTCAACATGGTCACGTAATGAAGAAAAAGCAACACATGTACCAGGTTTTAGTACCGTTCTTAAAGCTCTTAAAGATATGTTGGAAATGATGAGAGAAGATATGGAAGAAGAAAGAAGAGCACATCGCAAAAGGGCTGTCTTCAAGGTACGCTAATCCTAAACCAATCTCAAGTATTCGATGGTCTATGGAAAATGATAGTTTATGTGATGAGGTTCATCCTGTGGTTGAAGTAGAAAGTTGTATCAATGAAAATGAAATGCTCAGTGGTCTAGTTTTAACAAAAGCATGTGAGTTTAGTGAAAAATTAGATTGCATGGACTTGTTTGCTTGTAATCCCCTCTGCAATAGTAACGCCTACTATTAACGATGTACATGTTGATGTGTGCGAGTTAGGCAAAAGGCACAAAAAAAGGCCAAAACAAAAGAATATGATTTTGTGGAAAATGAATCTTGTGAGAAAATGAGTGTGAGAGATAAGCATGAGATTAGTTTCTGGCCTGTAGAGAAAAATGAGAGAGAAGCTAATGTTTGTGAGCTTGTGCGAAAGTGCCAATGAGTTTAAATCCATTTTGTTTTCAAAGCAAAATATTCTTTGACTTTTATATAATGGAACTTGCTATCTAACGGGCGAGCCCAAACCATGTTTCTCTAGTGTTTCTATATAATTTTATACTGGCAAATGAACTTCTACAACATATTGAATCGAAGGTTCCTTCCAAAGTAAACAATGACAACATACACAACGCCAACTTGTTTATTTATTAAGATGAAATGCTCCACATTTTCTTCCAAGTTCATCCATTGCAGCAAGCATAAAAGTTTTCAAAAAAAAGACATAAAGATTTGATTTGAGGACAAATCCTTTCAAAGAAAGGGGATGATACGAATCCAACCATCGAGTTATTGTATTCTCATGAAGGGCTGTTGCAACAAGCAAGAAGAAGAAGATTCCTAGAGTCTTAGAAATTACAATGCAGAATTTTAAATGATAAAATTTCTAGATTTCGTATTTTGGAACTTTGTTTTTATTTCAAACTTTGCCAACCGTGCTCATAGTTGCAAGGGACCTTCTAGAAGAGTTAGTTGGGTCTATTTAAAGCTTATCTACCCTTTTGTCTAGCATTTAAGCCATGCAATTGAGTTTTGGTTTCCTAGGCCTTATTTTCTACAAGGTGCATTTAATAGCTTTTTGAATCCTTTTGTATTTCAAGGCATGCACGAATTTTTGGCCTTTAAAATGGCTTGTAGTTCATCATTTGGGAGATTTATGAATTAGAAACTTGTGTTTTCTTGAACCCCATTTGGTGTTTCATTTTTTTCAAATCTTGCTTTAGGTTTGAAGTTAAATCAATTCATTGGATTAGTCTTGCTCAAGCTAATTCTGGAGTGAGTTGTCTTAGGATCTAAGAGTGACCATTTTAGATTTTGAGTGTGATCTAAGCTAGCTATCCTTGCGAGTTTTTACGAGGATCCCAGAAGGACCTCTAGCCTTGTAAAATTAAAGCAACGTTTGGCGCTTATCATTTGGTATCAGAGCATTTGGTCGACATTCGTTGGCCGACTCTAGACTTCGTTTCAACATGGTCACGTAATGAAGAAAAAGCAACACATGTACCAGGTTTTAGTACCGTTCTTGAAGCTCTTAAAGATATGTTGGAAATGATGAGAGAAGATATGGAAGAAGAAAGAAGAGCACATCGCAAAAAGGGTTGTCTTCAAGGTACGCTAATCCTAAACCAATCTCAAGTATTCGATGGTCTATGGAAAATGATAGTTTATGTGATGAGGTTCATCCCTGTGGTTGAAGTAGAAAGTTGTATCAATGAAAATGAAATGCTCAAAGTGGTCTAGTTTTAACAAAAGCATGTGAGTTTAGTGAAAAATTAGATTGCATGGACTTGTTTGCTTGTAATCCCCTCTGCAATAGTAACGCCTACTATTAACGATGTACATGTTGATGTGTGCGAGTTAGGCAAAAGGCACAAAAAAAAAGGCCAAAACAAAAGAATATGATTTTGTGGAAAATGAATCTTGTGAGAAAATGAGTGTGAGAGATAAGCATGAGATTAGTTTCGCCTCTGTAGAGAAAAATGAGAGAGAAGCTAATGTTTGTGAGCTTGTGCGAAAGAGAGCAATGATTTTAAATCCATTTTGTTTTCAAAGCAAAATATTCTTTGACTTTTATATAATGGAACTTGCTATCTAAGCAGGCGAGCCCAAACCATGTTTCTCTAGTGTTTCTATATAATTTTTACAAGGTGGCAAATGAACTTCTACAACATATTGAATCGAAGGTTCCTTCCAAAGTAAAGAATGACAACATACACAACGCCAACTTGTTTATTTATTAAGATGAAATGCTCCACATTTTCTTCCAAGTTCATCCATTGCAGCAAGCATAAAAGTTTCAAAAAAAGACATAAAGATTTGATTTGAGGACAAATCCTTTCAAAGAAAGGGGATGATACGAATCCAACCATCGAGTTATTGTATTCTCATGAAGGGGCTGTTGCAACAAGCAAGAAGAAGAAGATTCCTAGAGTCTTAGAAATTACAATGCAGAATTTTAAATGATAAAATTTCTAGATTTCGTATTTTGGAACTTTGTTTTTATTTCAAACTTTGCCAACCGTGCTCATAGTTGCAAGGGACCTTCTAGAAGAGTTAGTTGGGTCTATTTATAGCTTATCTACCCTTTTGTCTAGCATTTAAGCCATGCAATTGAGTTTTGGTTTCCTAGGCCTTATTTTCTACAAGGTGCATTTAATAGCTTTTTGAATCCTTTTTGTATTTCAAGGCATGCACGAATTTTTGGCCTTTAAAATGGCTTGGAGTTCATCATTTGGGAGATTTATGAATTAGAAACTTGTGTTTTCTTGAACCCCATTTGGTGTTTCATTTTTTTCAAATCTTGCTTTAGGTTTGAAGTTAAATCAATTCATTGGATTAGTCTTGCTCAAGCTAATTCTGGAGTGAGTTGTCTTAGGATCTAAGAGTGACCATTTTAGATTTTGAGTGTGATCTAAGCTAGCTATCCTTGCGAGTTTTTACGAGGATCCCAGAAGGACCTCTAGCCTTGTAAAATTAAAGCAACGTTTGGCGCTTATCATTTGGTATCGAGCATTTGGTCGACATTCGTTGGGTCGACTCTAGACTTCGTTTCAACATGGTCACGTAATGAAGAAAAAGCAACACATGTACAGGTTTTAGTACCGTTCTTGAAGCTCTTAAAGATATGTTGGAAATGATGAGAGAAGATATGGAAGAAGAAAGAAGAGCACATCGCAAAAGGGTGTCTTCAAGGTACGCTAATCCTAAACCAATCTCAAGTATTCGATGGTCTATGGAAAATGATAGTTTATGTGATGAGGTTCATCCTGTGGTTGAAGTAGAAAGTTGTATCAATGAAAATGAAATGCTCAGTGGTCTAGTTTTAACAAAAGCATGTGAGTTTAGTGAAAAATTAGATTGCATGGACTTGTTTGCTTGTAATCCCCTCTGCAATAGTAACGCCTACTATTAACGATGTACATGTTGATGTGTGCGAGTTAGGCAAAAAGGCACAAAAAAAAAGGCCAAAACAAAAGAATATGATTTTGTGGAAAATGAATCTTGTGAGAAAATGAGTGTGAGAGATAAGCATGAGATTAGTTTACGCTGTCAGAGAGAAAAATGAGAGAGAAGCTAATGTTTGTGAGCTTGTGCAAGAGCCAATGAGTTTAAATCCATATTTTTTCAAAGCAAAATATTCTTTGACTTTTATATAATGGAACTTGCTATCTAAGCAAGCGAGCCCAAACCATGTTTCTCTAGTGTTTCTATATAATTTTTACAATTTGGCAAATGAACTTCTACAACATATTGAATCGAAGGTTCCTTCCAAAGTAAACAATGACAACATACACAACGCCAACTTGTTTATTTATTAAGATGAAATGCTCCACATTTTCTTCCAAGTTCATCCATTGCAAAGCAAGCATAAAAGTTTTCAAAAAAAAAGACATAAAGATTTGATTTGAGGACAAATCCTTTCAAAGAAAGGGGGGATGATACGAATCCAACCATCGAGTTATTGTATTCTCATGAAGGGGCTGTTGCAACAAGCAAGAAGAAGAAGATTCCTAGAGTCTTAGAAATTACAATGCAGAATTTTAAATGATAAAATTTCTAGATTTCGTATTTTGGAACTTTGTTTTTATTTCAAACTTTGCCAACCGTGCTCATAGTTGCAAGGGACCTTCTAGAAGAGTTAGTTGGGTCTATTTAAAGCTTATCTACCCTTTTGTCTAGCATTTAAGCCATGCAATTGAGTTTTGGTTTCCTAGGCCTTATTTTCTACAAGGTGCATTTAATAGCTTTTTGAATCCTTTTGTATTTCAAGGCATGCACGAATTTTTGGCCTTTAAAATGGCTTGGAGTTCATCATTTGGGGAGATTTATGAATTAGAAACTTGTGTTTTCTTGAACCCCATTTGGTGTTTCATTTTTTTCAAATCTTGCTTTAGGTTTGAAGTTAAATCAATTCATTGGATTAGTCTTGCTCAAGCTAATTAGTGGAGTGAGTTGTCTTAGGATCTAAGAGTGACCATTTTAGATTTTGAGTGTGATCTAAGCTAGCTATCCTTGCGAGTTTTTACGAGGATCCTGAAGGACCTCTAGCCTTGTAAAATTAAAGCAACGTTTGGCGCTTATCATTTGGTATCAGAGCATTTGGTCGACATTCGTTGGCCGACTCTAGACTTCGTTTCAACATGGTCACGTAATGAAGAAAAAGCAACACATGTACCAGGTTTTAGTACCGTTCTTGAAGCTCTTAAAGATATGTTGGAAATGATGAGAGAAGATATGGAAGAAGAAAGAAGAGCACATCAAAAAAGGGCTGTCTTCAAGGTACGCTAATCCTAAACCAATCTCAAGTATTCGATGGTCTATGGAAAATGATAGTTTATGTGATGAGGTTCATCCTGTGGTTGAAGTAGAAAGTTGTATCAATGAAAATGAAATGCTCAGTGGTCTAGTTTTAACAAAAGCATGTGAGTTTAGTGAAAAATTAGATTGCATGGACTTGTTTGCTTGTAATCCCCTCTGCAATAGTAACGCCTACTATTAACGATGTACATGTTGATGTGTGCGAGTTAGGCAAAAAGGCACAAAAAAAAAGGCCAAAACAAAAGCATATGGTTTTGTGGAAAATGAATCTTGTGAGAAAATGAGTGTGAGAGATAAGCATGAGATTAGTTTACGGCTGTAGAGAGAAAAATGAGAGAGAAGCTAATGTTTGTGAGCTTGTGCGAAAGAGCCAATGAGTTTAAATCCATTTTGTTTTCAAAGCAAAATATTCTTTGACTTTTATATAATGGAACTTGCTATCTAACGGGCGAGCCCAAACCATGTTTCTCTAGTGTTTCTATATAATTTTTACAGCTGGCAAATGAACTTCTACAACATATTGAATCGAAGGTTCCTTCCAAAGTAAAGAATGACAACATACACAACGCCAACTTGTTTATTTATTAAGATGAAATGCTCCACATTTTCTTCCAAGTTCATCCATTGCAAAGCAAGCATAAAAGTTTTCAAAAAAAAAAGACATAAAGATTTGATTTGAGGACAAATCCTTTCAAAGAAAAAAGGGGATGATCTGAATCCAACCATCGAGTTATTGTATTCTCATGAAGGGGCTGTTGCAACAAGCAAGAAGAAGAAGATTCCTAGAGTCTTAGAAATTACAATGCAGAATTTTAAATGATAAAATTTCTAGATTTCGTATTTTGGAACTTTGTTTTTATTTCAAACTTTGCCAACCGTGCTCATAGTTGCAAGGGACCTTCTAGAAGAGTTAGTTGGGTCTATTTAAAGCTTATCTACCCTTTTGTCTAGCATTTAAGCCATGCAATTGAGTTTTGGTTTCCTAGGCCTTATTTTCTACAAGGTGCATTTAATAGCTTTTTGAATCCTTTTGTATTTCAAGGCATGCACGAATTTTTGGCCTTTAAAATGGCTTGTACTTCATCATTTGGGGAGATTTATGAATTAGAAACTTGTGTTTTCTTGAACCCCATTTGGTGTTTCATTTTTTTCAAATCTTGCTTTAGGTTTGAAGTTAAATCAATTCATTGGATTAGTCTTGCTCAAGCTAATTCTGGAGTGAGTTGTCTTAGGATCTAAGAGTGACCATTTTAGATTTTGAGTGTGATCTAAGCTAGCTATCCTTGCGTGTTTTTACGAGGATCCCAGAAGGACCTCTAGCCTTGTAAAATTAAAGCAACGTTTGGCGCTTATCATTTGGTATCAGAGCATTTGGTCGACATTCGTTGGCCGACTCTAGACTTCGTTTCAACAACATATTGAATCGAAGGTTGAAGTAGGGAAAATGTAACAGCGCAAGATTTCCTTCCGGTTCTCCAGGTTTATTCTCTTGTTCCTCTAGTGAGTTGGTTGGGCTGTTAGGGCTTTTTGTGCTTCCAGTGGCATTTTGGTCTCTTTGTCCTCCAGGTGTATTTTGGTCATTTTGCCTTCCCGAGATAGTGTTGCAGTAAGACAGGGCTTCAATAATGTTTATGAGTTGGTGGACTTCAGATTATTCTTTAATTCCAAGTTCTCGGGCAAGACTTCCATTTATGGTAAGTTTGGAGCCCTCTCGGTTAAAAGAAGAAAAAATGAAAATAAAAGTGTTGGAGCTAGGATTCGAACCATGGTGGCTTGGGAGTTGAGTTTGAGCCATTTGTAGAGAAATTAAAATGAGTTTTTAAAAGTGCTCTTGGTTGGATTTGAATGTGAGATTTTTAGAGGTATTTTATAATTAAAAATAAGGGAAAAATACCTATGGTTTTGTCATATTCTCTTCTCCTTCCCTCTTGGCCGACCCTCACTTGCTCTCTCCCTTTCTTTGGCCGAAATCTCCATAGCTTCAAGCTCCAAGTTCCAAGCTCCATTGCCCTAGCTTTCAAGCTCCTCCTTAGATCAAATTGATCTCCTTCTCCATTGTTTTTCCAAGGTAACCTTCAAATCCATTCTCTTTTCTCTTCCTCTTGCCATGGCCGAACCAAGCTTCATCTAAGGGAGTTGTTGTGGTTTTCTTCTTCTCTTCTTGTAGATCCGAGAGGCTTGTTTGGGGTAGAGGAAATTGTGCTTGCTTCCTTTGGTTGTTGGAGATTCGAACTCATCTTCCTCCTCCAACCTCCATTGCCGAGAGCTTCAAGGTAAGATTGATTGTGTTTTTGTTGTGGTTGAGTTGTAGATGGGATAGATCTAACATGGTTCTTCATCCTTGTGCAAGATCCAAGCCCTAGCCAAGTCCATCTTGGTTGTGCCCTTCCTTGGCCGAGACCACCTTGTTCATGGGGGAAGCTTTGCCGAATCTTCATAGGTGAGTTGGTAAGTTGTGGTTTTGCTATGCTTGTGTGTTGGTTTGGCCGAGAGCCCCTAAGGGGTGTTTGGCCGAGAACTTCATGAGGATTTGTGAGTGTTTGCTTGCTTTATGATGAGATCTAACTTGTGGTTGTTGTTGTTGATGCCCTAGCCTAGACACCTTGTTGCAAGTTGTAGCCGAGAGCTTCTAGGGTTCCATCTTGGGTGCTTGGCCGAGAGCACTAGGGCAAGTAGGGGTAATCTGTTGGTTCCCTTGCTTCTAGAAGTAGTGCTTAGTTAAGTGTATAGCTAGTTAGATTGAATTTGTATGTTTATGCTTTTAGGTTGTGAGACACTGCAGCTGAATGAGCACTTTTCTATTATATTTCTGCTTGTTTCAGGTAAGGATCTCTTACCAGGGTTGTGTGGGCCCTACGATATGTTTTGATTGCATCTTAGATATATATGTTGTTTGTTATGAGCATGTAGTGGTTAAGACTGTTTCACTGTTTATCTCTGCTAGCATGTTTGCCCTGTTTCTACATGTTAGTGTCATGCTAGGCTTGTCCTTCCAGCATGTTCTGAAATCCCTGTTTACATTCGTAGTATCATGCTAGGTTGTACTTGTATCCTGATAAGCATGTTCAAATACTAGGAATGTATATTGTGTGATATTAGTTAGTTAGTTAGACTTGTCTTCTAGAGGCTGAGAGTGGACATAACGTATCTTGTCCCCACAGGTCGGGATCAGTGAGAGGCATAACGAACTTTGTCTCCGACCCCAGTAGCTGGTGCGGATTAGCTCCCGCATCGGTACAAGCCTAGTTTATAACCTGCTAGAGTGGAACCCGTCACGGGTGCAAGCCTGCCCTGTGACAGTTCTTAGCTTCAGGTTGGTGGTACATGCTGCTACAGCTTAGTGCCGAGGGCTTTGCACTACTGTAGATCAATGACACCATTCTTATTGTTAGTTAGAGCCTGACTTCGGGCACTCTCCTGTTGTCTTAGAGTTTAGCCTGGCCGGGGGTAAGAGGCCCTTGAGGACACCTATTCGGGATCAGCTTTTGAGTTGGCCAATTGGCCGAGGGAGAAAGACCCTCGAGGGTGTCTGACATCTATTTGGGATCAGCTTTTGAGTTGGTCAGTTGGCCGGGGGAGAAAGACCCTCGAGGATGTCTTTGGGATTGGTTAGGAGAACCAATCATTAGGTCAGAAGTAGGAAACTTCTGAGATCCCTAGACTTGACTTGATTAGCTTGTTGAGCAAAGTTTCTTCCAAGTTCATCCATTGCAGCAAGCATAAAGTTTTCAAAAAAAGACATAAAGATTTTGATTTGAGGACAAATTCTTTTACAGAAAGGGAGGATGATACGAATCCAACCATCGAGTTATTGTATTCTCATGAAGGGGTTGTTGCAACAAGCAAGAAGAAGAAGATTCCTAGAGTCTTAGAAATCAATGCAGAATTTTAAATGATGAAATTTCTAGATTTCATATTTTGGAACTTTTTTATTTCAAACTTTGCCAACCATGCTCATAATTGCAAGTGACCTTCTAGAAGAGTTAGTTGGGTCTATTTAAAGTTTTAGGTGTTTTCTTGAACCCCATTTGGTGTTTCATTTTTTTCAAATCTTGCTTTAGGTTTGAAGTTAAATCAATTCATTGGATTAGTCTTGATCAAGCTAATTTTGGAGTGAGTTGTCTTAGGATCTAAGAGTGACTATTTTAGATTTTGAGTGTGATCTAAGTTAGCTATCTTAGTGAGTTTTTACAAGGATCCTAGAAGGACCTCTAGCTTTGTAAATTTCAAGCAACGGTTGGCGCTTATCACCTTGCCAAGCCTTGTCGCCGCTCGCACGTGGTCCCGTCCGCACATTCGTCACTTGTTCTGCTCGCTCTGCCCAACACTTGCGCATCGCCAGGTACGCCGCACGCAGACGCCAATCCCGCTGTCGCAGCCCTTGCATAAGCGAACACCAGCCGCATATTCGTGCCTCGCAAATTCGCCGTCGCCCATGGCTTAGCAGCTGAGCCCTTCGCTAGGCATGCACCAACAGCGAAGCTCGGCCAGGCGTGCCGTGTCGATGCCAGCACTACCAATCCCTCGCTCGTTCACGCTCTTTCTAGCCGCGAGCAGGCTCGCTCGTAGCACAGCCTTCGCCCCCACGAACTGCACTTGCTGTAGAAAGCTTAGCTCGTCTCGGTTTTGGGTAAAGCCCTAATCCCGAGGCTGTTTTGATGTTTGTTTGGTTGTTCGTTACCTATGATTGATGTGTTGTGTGACTTCTACTGTTAGGTTATTGGTGTTGTTCCTGTAGCTCGAGAGCCCTTCTTGTGTGTCAGCATTTTTCCACTGTTCAGGTAAGGGTTCCTTGCCGGGGTTGTGTGGACCCTACGAACGGCGTTGATTAAATCCTAGCTTGCTTGTTGTACATGATTTATGAGTTGTTAGTGGATAGGTTAGTGCAGGTTGACTGAATGCTATGATCTATCTTGTATGCCCTATTTTTCGATTACTGTATTTATGCACGTTCTGTCTGTTAGGGCTTGGCATGTAGTTTGCTGTGAATCAATGTTGTATTCCCCTGCTTAGTACTGTCCCATATGTCTACAATTATTCTGTTGTTTATGGACTTTGTAGACTATTGGATCATGTTAGCTCTAGGCTGCCATGAGTGCTAGAGTTCAATAGTGAGTCACGAGTGTCAGTCGAGTTACGTGTTGGCTCGTTCATGAGTGTCAGTCAAGTTGCATGCTGGCTCGTTTCTCGAGTGTCAATCGAGATGCGTGTTGGCTCAGTTAGGCTCAAGACTTGCCCAATTGCGTGCAGTCCATGATATTCCAAGTTTGAGTTGATCCAGGGTATGGCCCAGTTGCGTTGCCGCCCGAGCCACTTTTCGGACTCGCCTAGTAGCGTACGGTCGCTGATCGACCCAGTTGCGTTGTCGATCTAGATTGGCCCAGTTTCGTTGCCACCCGACTATGCTTAGGACTAGCCCATGGCGTGCTATCCATTGATAGCCAAGTTTAAGCTGTATCAGGGTTGTGCCCAGTTGCGTGCTGCCCGGCATAGTAAGGACAAGCCCAGTTGCGTTCTGTCCCAGTTAGCCCAGTTGCGTGCTAACTTAGGTTGTCCTCCTGTTTAGTCAGCCTAGTGGCGTGCTGACCTTGCTCGATAGTTGATGTCTTTTATTGTGTGAGATTGCCATTGTGTTAATTGTGCTTGCTCGTATGCTAGGATGCTAAATGATTCGTCTTGCATAATGTACCCCGGTTGGGGAATTCTTACTGAGTGCAATTGTACTCACCCTTTCTGTGGTTTCTTCCACCAGGTAACTTAGCACAATATTGAGGTGGCTAGAGGAGGAGCTGATTGGTCATTGGGATTGAAATGTTTTAATAAGAAGCATGTTTTCTTAAATCTTTTTTGCTATATTTTAATGAATTTTGATATAAGGCATTTAGTAAGGGCCATTTATGACCATTTAGAGTCGGGTCTTTACAGTTGGTATCAGTGCTCAAAGTTATAGATTCTATAGACTGACCTACTGAGTTAGGTCGTAGTGTCCCATGACCATCAGCACTCCGACAGCCACCAGGTATGTTTTTAAGCTTGTTTAAGGGTTAAGTTTACATTACCTGCATCTAGCATACTAGCCTTGTTTTGTTGTTGGCAGTGTTGGTCCGAGCTTGGACTAACTTAGTGTTTTGGGTACAGATCGCCAGTATGGTGCACTAGTTAATAATTCTTGAAATACATTTAATGCCTTCTTTTGCTTTCAATTTCATTCACATTTCACAGTTCTTTAAACACGTTCCTTCGATGGTTTGGCAATGCCACTTAAATCCTTAATAAACCTCCTATAGAAACTGCATGACCATGTAAGATCTTGCTGCGGTTGCATTTGTGGGTGTCGGCACTTAGCATGTCTCTTTTATAGCTTTGATCGATCCATGTGGATGCCAAACTCCTTTGCCATAATTAAGGTTTCCAAACATCCAAAACCCTTACAATTGCATGTAGTTCTTTCTCAAATGTCGCGTATTTAAGATGTTCTCCATTCAGTGTTTACTAAAAGACATGATCGACCTTTTTTTCTAGTATCGAAACAACTCTTATACCCAATCATTTTCATTATATTTTAATCTCAATTGATCAATCAAAGTTAGGTGTAGCAAGCGGGGCACAGGTTAATAGTTCTTTAAATACATTGAATGCCTTCTTTTGCATTCATTTTCATTCAAATTTCACAGTTCTTTAAACACGTTCCTCCGATGGTTTGGCAATGCCACTTAAATCCTTAATAAATGTCCTATAGAAACTGCTAGGCCATGTAAGGTCTTGCCGCAGTTGCATTTGTGGGTGTTGGCCAATTAGCAAGTCTCTTCTTGAGCATTGTTTGGCTCTTAAGTTTCTTCAAGCTTTCATGATATGTGTGGACAAAAAACTCTTTTTGCCACAAGGTATCCAAACTTGCAAAGCCCTCACAAGTGCATGTGGTTCTTTCTCATATGGAACAAATTTGGGTAGCTCTTTGTTTCGCTTTTTACTAATAAACAGGATTGACCTTGTGATATGGCTTTGAAATAGCTCTTATGCCTATTCCATTTGCATCTCATTAAATCTCAAATGATCGATCAAAGTTAGGTAGAACAAAACAAGATGCATTGGTCGATTTTTCTTCTAGTTCTTTGAATGCATTCTCTTGCTTTTGATTCCATTAGAATTTGACAATCTTTTTAACAAGTTCATTTTATTGTGAAGCTATGCTAATGAAATCTTTGATAAACTTCGTATAGAAACTAGCTAAACTAGAAAGGATCTTACCTCGGTTTAATTTGTGGGTGTTGTCCTCCCTTAGAATGTCTCTTTTGGAGCTTTATTTGGCTCTCTAGACGCTATAAGCTTTCATGATTCTAGCAGGTGACAAACTCTTTTAGCCACACTTAAGGTCACGAAAGTTGCAAAAGCCCTCACTAGTGCATGTAGTTCTTCTTCAACTGACGCATATTTAGGACGTGATCCATTTACCTTTTCACGAAGATATATGATTGTCCTCTTTTCTAGTATCAAAACATATACCTATTCCATTTGCATTACATTCAATCTAAAAAAGATCAATAAAAGTCAGAAAGAGCAAGACATGGTGCATTGGTCAAACTTTTGTTTTAATTCATTGAATGCTTTCTCCTGCAATGCTTTTTTTAATATAAAGTTCTTTTTATGATGGTGAGGCTATACTATTGAAAGTCCTAATAAACCCCCATGTAGAAACGATCTAAATCATTTAAAGATCTTACCACCACTGCATTTGTGGCCGTTCCTACTTAGCATGTTTCTTTTATAGCTTTGTTTTGCTCTAGAGATATCTATAGCTATCATGATTGATCCGTGTGGATGCCAAAATCATTTGCCACAATTAAGGTTTCCAAACAACCAAAGCCCTTACAATTGCATGTAGTTCTTTCTTAAATGTCATTTTTTTAAGTTGTGCTTCGTTTAGTGTGATAAGGATCATGGAGTTCCATAAGTTTCACTTGAATCTATTACACGATCCAAAGCAAAGAAGATTCAGCAAGCATTCATTCTTCTCCTTCAACAATTGATAGCCTTAATTCAAAATCCATTTCATGTGCTAGAAACCATTTCAAGGGAAGAAGAACCATTTGATGCTTTGGAAGTCAATGTATGCAAGATTGAAGTTGTCCATTGAATTAATGATATTTGACATTATTTAATGTCTTGATCTTTTCACAAGAACTCCAATTACTCAAGGAGAAATACAAATGTTAGAGTTGGCAACACAAACATTAATTTTGGGAGTTTAGGATTTTTTATGCAATTTTATGTTTTAAAATCTTGTTTTTAATGTTTTAGGTTATATTTTGCAAAAGGGTCATTATGGTAATTATGTTAGTTTCTTTATTTTAGGTTTAATTTTCTTAGGCTATAAATAGCCATGAACTAAGTTGTAAAACTAAGATTTTTGAATGAATAAACGAAAATTAGTTCTCTACAAGAGATCCTTTTCTTAGAATTTTAGGGCACGTTCTTTGCAACTTTTCTAAGTTCCCCTTGCAGTTCATGTGATATAATGCATTTGAGCCATTCAATCGAGTCTTGATCAAGCTTGATTGTGGAGTGACTCAATGTAGAACAAGATCTTCTATATTTTGCTAAGATCTTTTGATACGAATCAAACAACTGATTCATTGCATGTACCTAAAGGACCTATTACAAGAAGTAAGGCAAAGAAGATTCAAGAGACATATATATTACATCTTTAAATGCTTGTCAATGCACAAGAAAAGATAAAGCTTTTTCATTCCGAATTTATTTACAACATTAGTACAACATGTGAAGAAGAGATTTAAGTGAAGATTATATGAGATTAGTCATTTATTTTGGAAGATGACAACATGGATGAATTTTAAATAAACAAATTTCAAGATTTCTTATTTTGGGACTTTTTGATTTCAATGCTTGCCAACCATGCTCATAATTGCAAGGGATCTTCTAGAAGAGTTGGTTGAGTCTAACTAAAGCATATCTATCCTTTTGCCCAGCATTTAAGTCATGCAATTGAGTTTTGGTTGCCTAGGCCTTATTTTCTACAAAATGCAATTAATAGCTTTTTGAGTTCTTTTTGTATTCCAAGGCATGCACGAATTTTTAGCCTTTAAAATGGCTTGTAATACATCATTTTGGAGAGATTTTATGATTGAACAAACTTGTGTTTTCTTGAACCCCATTTGGTGTTTCATTTCTTTCAAATCTTGCTTTAGGTTTGAAGTTAAATCAATTCATTGGATTAGTCTTGATCAAACTAATTATGGAGTGAGTTGTCTTAGGATCTAAGAGTGACCATTTTAGATTTTGAGTGTGATCTAAGTTAGCTATCATTGTGAGTTTTTACAAGGATTCTAGAAGGACCTCTAGCCTTGTATAACTTAAACAACAATCGACGCTTATCATTTGGTATCATAGCCTCGACATTCTTTGGGCGACCAATGCACCTTGTCTTGCTCTACCTAACTTTGATCCATCACTTGAGATTTGATGAGATGCAAATGGAATGGGCACACGAGCTATTTCAAAGCAACAACACAAGGCCAATCTTGTTTATTAGTAAAAAGCAAAACATAGCACCACCCAAATACGTGCCATATGAGAAAGAACCACATGCACTTGTGAGGGCTTTGCAAGTTTCGATACCATACTTGTGGCAAAGAGAGTTTGTCATCCACACAGATCATGGAGCTTGAATTATCTTAGGAGCCAAACAGAGCTCAACGAGACACATGCTAAGTGGCCAACACCCATAAATGCAACCGATACAAAATCATACATGGTCGAGCAGTTTCTACAAGAGGTTTATTAAAGATTTCAGTGGCACTGCCTGACCATCGAAGGAACGTGTTGAAAGAACCGTGAAATTTTAATGAAAATGACTGCAAAACATGGCATTCAATGTATTTAAATAATTATTAACCAGTGCACCGCCTTGCACACCTAACTTTGATCGATCTTTTGAGATTGAATATAATGAAAGTGATAGGGTATAAGAGTCGTGTCGATACTAGAAAAAAAAAATAAATGAAAAAGGAAACACTAAATGGGGCACTTAACTTAAATACGCGACATTTGAGAAAGAACTACATGCAGCTGTGAAGGCTTTGGACGTTTGGAAACCTTAATTGTGGCAAAGGAGTTTGGCATCCACACGGATCGATCACGATAGCTCAAGGCATCTCTAGAGCAAAACAATGCTATAAAAGGGACATTCTAAGTGGCAACAGCCACAAATGCAATGGAAATAAGATCTTTAAATGATTTAGCTAGTTTCTACATGAGGTTGAATAGGAATTTCAGTAGCATAGCCTCACCGTCGTAAAAAGAACTTTATATTCAGGAAAGAAAATGCAAGAGAAGTCATTCAATGACCTAAAAGAAAAATTGACCAATGCACCATGTCTTGCTCTTTCTAACTTTTATTGATTCTTTTTAGACTGAATGTGATGCAAATGGAATAGCTATAAGTGCTGTTTCGATGCTAGAAAATAGGCCAATCAGATATCTTCGTGAAAAGCTAAATGTAGCACATCCTCAATACGCGTCATTTGATCAAGAACTACATGCACTAGTGAAGGCTTTGCAGGTACCGTGACCTTAATTGTGGCCAAAAGACTTTGTCACCCACAAGGATCATGAAAGCTTATAGCGTCTCGAGAGCCAAATAAAGCTCCAAAAGAGGCATTCTAAGTGAGGACAACACCCACAAATTCAACTGAGGTAAAATCCTTTATGGTTATACTAGTTTCTATATGAGGTTTATCGAGGATTTCATTAGCATAACCTCATAGTAGAATGAACTTGTTAGAAACAATGTCAAATTCGAATGGAATCAAAAGAAAGAGAACGCCATTGGATGAACTAAAAGACAAACCCACCGATGCACCTTGTCTTGCTCTACCTAACTTTGATCGATCACTTGAGATTTAATGAGATGCAAATGGAATGGGCACACGAGCTATTTCAAAGCCACAACACAAGGCCAATCTTGTTTATTAGTAAAATGCAAAACATAGCGCCACCCAAATACGTGCCATATGAGAAAGAACCACATGCACTTGTGAGGTCTTTGCAAGTTTCGATACCATACTTGTGGCAAAGAGAGTTTGTCATCCACACAGATCATGGAGCTTGAATTATCTTAGGAGCCAAACAGAGCTCAACGAGACACATGCTAAGTGGCCAACACCCATAAATGCAACCGATACAAAATCATACATGGTCGAGCAGTTTCTACAGGAGGTTTATTAAATATTTCAGTGGCACTGCCTGACCATCGAAGGAACGTGTTGAAAGAACCGTGAAATTTGAATGAAAATGACTGCAAAACATGGCATTCAATGTATTTAAAGAATTATTAACCAGTGCACAGCCTTGCACACCTAACTTTGATCGATCTTTTGAGATTGAATATAATGAAAGTGATAAGGTATAAGAGTCGTGTCGATACTAGAAAAAAAAAATAAATGAAAAAGGAAACACTAAATGGAGCACTTAACTTAAATACGCGACATTTGGGAAAGAACTACATGCAGCTGTGAAGGCTTTGGACGTTTGGAAACCTTAATTGTGGCAAAGGAGTTTGGCATCCACACGGATCGATCACGATAGCTCAAGGCATCTCTAGAGCAAAACAATGCTATAAAAGGGACATTCTAAGTGGCAACAGCCACAAATGCAATGGAAATAAGATCTTTAAATGATTTAGCTACTTTCTACATGAGGTTGAATAGGAATTTCAGTAGCATAGCCTCACCGTCGTAAAAAGAACTTTATATTCAGGAAAGCAAATGCAAGAGAAGTCATTCAATGACCTAAAAGAAAAATTGACCAATGCACCATGTCTTGCTCTTTTTAACTTTTATTGATCCTTTTTAAACTGAATGTGATGCAAATGGAATAGATATAAGAGCTGTTTCGATGCTAGAAAACAGGCCAATCAGATATCTTCGTGAAAAGCTAAATGTATCACATCCTCAATACGCGTCATTTGATCAAGAACTACATGCACTAGTGAAGGCTTTGCAGGTACCGTGACCTTAATTGTGGCCAAAAGACTTTGTCACCCACAAGGATCATGAAAGCTTATAGCGTCTCGAGAGCCAATTAAAGCTCCAAAAGAGGCATTCTAAGTGAGGACAACACCCACAAATTCAACTGAGGTAAGATCCTTCATGGTTATACTAGTTTCTATATGAGGTTTATCGAGGATTTCATTAGCATAACCTCACAGTAGAATGAACTTGTTAGAAACAATGTCAAATTCGAATGGAATCAAAAGAAAGAGAACGCCATTGGATGAACTAAAAGACAAACCGACCGATGCACCTTGTCTTGCTCTACCTAACTTTGATCGATCACTTGAGATTTGATGAGATGCAAATGGAATGGGCACACGAGCTATTTCAAAGCCACAACACAAGGCCAATCTTGTTTATTAGTAAAATGCAAAACATAGCGCCACCCAAATACGTGCCATATGAGAAAGAACCACACGCACTTGTGAGGGCTTTGCAAGTTTCGATACCATACTTGTGGCAAAGAGAGTTTGTCATCCATACAGATCATGGAGCTTGAATTATCTTAGGAGCCAAACAGAGCTCAACGAGAGACATGCTAAGTGGCCAACACCCAAAAATGCAACTGATACAAAATCATACATGGTCGAGAAGTTTCTACATGAGGTTTATTAAAGATTTCAGTGGCACTGCCTGACCATCGAAGGAACGTGTTGAAAGAACCGTGAAATTTGAATGAAAATGACTGCAAAACATGGCATTCAATGTATTTAAAGAATTATTAACCAGTCCACAGCCTTGCACACCAAACTTTGATCGATGTTTTGAGATTGAATATAATGAAAGTGATAGGGTATAAGAGTCGTTTCGATACTAGAAAAAAAAATAAATGAAAAAAGAAACACTAAATGGAGCACTTAACTTAAATACGCGACATTTGAAAAAGAACTACATGCAGCTGTGAAGGCTTTGGACGTTTGGAAACCTTAATTGTGGCAAAGGAGTTTGGCATCCACACGGATCGATCACTATAGCTCAAGGCATCTCTAGAGCAAAACAATGCTATAAAAGGGACATTCTAAGTGGCAACAACCACAAATGCAATGGAAATAAGATCTTTAAATGATTTAGCTAGTTTCTACATGAGGTTGAATAGGAATTTCAGTAGCATAGCCTCACCGTCGTAAAAAGAACTTTATATTCAGGAAAGCAAATGCAAGAGAAGTCATTCAATGACCTAAAAGAAAAATTGACCAATGCACCATGTCTTGCTGTTTCTAACTTTTATTGATCCTTTTTAGACTGAATGTGATGCAAATGGAATAGCTATAAGAGCTGTTTCGATGCTAGAAAACATGCCAATCAGATATCTTCTTGAAAAGCTAAATGGAGCACATCCTAAATACGCGTCATTTGATCAAGAACTACATGCACTAGTGAAGGCTTTGCAGGTACCGTGACCTTAATTGTGGCCAAAGGACTTTGTCACCCACAAGGATCATGAAAGCTTATAGTGTCTCGAGAGCCAAATAAAGCTCCAAAAGAGGCATTCTAAGTGAGGACAACACCCACAAATTCAACTGAGGTAAGATCCTTCATGGTTATACTAGTTTCTATATGAGGTTTATCGAGGATTTCATTAGCATAACCTCAAAGTAGATTTGATGAGATGCAAATGGAATGGGCACACGAGCAATTTCAAAGCAACAACACAAGGCCAATCTTGTTTATTAGTAAAATGCAAAACATAGCGCCACCCAAATACGTGCCATATGAGAAAGAACCACACGCACTTGTGAGGGCTTTGCAAGTTTCGATACCATACTTGTGGCAAAGAGAGTTTGCCATCCACACAGATCATGGAGCTTGAATTATCTTAGGAGCCAAACAGAGCTCAACGAGAGACATGCTAAGTGGCCAACACCCATAAATGCCACCGATGCAAAATCATACATGGTCGAGCAGTTTCTACATGAGGTTTATTAAAGATTTCAGTGGCACTGCCTGACCATCGAAGGAACGTGTTAAAGAACCGTGAAATTTGAATGAAAATGACTGCAAAACATGGCATTCAATGTATTTAAATAATTATTAACCAGTGCACCGCCTTGCACACCTAACTTTGATCGATCTTTTGAGATTGAATATAATGAAAGTGATAGGGTATAAGAGTCGTGTCGATACTAGAAAAACAAAATGAAAAATTAACACTAAATGGAGCACTTAACTTAAATACGCGACATTTGAGAAAGAACTACATGCAGCTGTGAAGGCTTTGGACGTTTGGAAACCTTAATTGTGGCAAAGGAGTTTGGCATCCACACGGATCGATCACGATAGCTCAAGGCATCTCTAGAGCAAAACAATGCTATAAAAGGGACATTCTAAGTGGCAACAGCCACAAATGCAATGGAAATAAGATCTTTAAATGATTTAGCTAGTTTCTACATGAGGTTGAATAGGAATTTCAGTAGCATAGCCTCACCGTCGTAAAAAGTACTTTATATTCAGGAAAGCAAATGCAAGAGAAGTCATTCAATGACCTAAAAGAAAAATTGACCAATGCACCATGTCTTGCTCTTTCTAACTTTTATTGATCTTTTTTAGACTGGATGTGATGCAAATGAAATAGCTATAAGAGCTGTTTCGATGCTAGAAAACAGGCCAATCAGATATCTTCGTGAAAAGCTAAATGTAGCACATCCTAAATACGCGTCATTTGATCAAGAACTACATGCACTAGTGATATGAATTCAACTACCGACTTATTGTATTCACATGAAGGAGCAACAAGAAGCAAGAAAAGAAGATTTCAAGAGCCTTTTTAAAATTAGAATGCATAAATTTAAATAGTGGAATTTCCAGATTTTTATATTTTAGAACTTTTTTATTTCAATGCTTGTCAACCATGCTCTTAATTGTAAGGGACCTTCTAGAAGAGTTAGTTGGTCCTATTCAAAGCTTATCTACCCTTTTGTCTAGCATTTAAGCCATGCAATTGAGTTTTGGTTTCCTAGGCCTTATTTTCTACAAAATGCATTTAGTAGCTTTTTGAGTCCTTTTGTATTTCAAGGCATGCACGAATTTTTTGCCTTTAAAATGGCTTGTAATTCATCATTTTGGACAGATTTCATGAATGAAAAACTTGTGTTTTCTTGAACCCCATTTGGTGTTTCATTTCTTTCAAATCTTGCTTTAGGTTTGAAGTTAAATCAATTCATTGGATTAGTCTTGATCAAACTAATTCTGGAGTGAGTTGTCTTAGGATCTAAGAGTGACTATTTTAGATTTTAAGTGTGATCTAAGTTAGCCTTCATTGTGAGTTTTTGCAAGGATCCTAGAAGGACCTCTAGCTTTGTAAAATTCAAGCAACGATCGGCGCTTATCATTTGGTATCAGAGCCTTGACATTCTTTGGCCGAATTTTGAGCAAGGATCGGCGCTTATCATTTGGTATCAGAGCATTTGGTCGTCATTCCTTGGCCGACTCTATTGGTAAAAACATCTTTTCAACATGTCACATATTGAAGAAAAGGTAACAAATGCACCGGCTTTTAGTACCGTTCTTGAAGCTCTTAAAGATATGTTGGAAATGATGAGAGAAGATATGGAAGAAAGAAGAGCACATCGCAAAAGGATGTCTTCAAGGTACACTCATCCAAAACCGATTTCAAATATTCAATTATCTTTGGAAAATGATAGTTTATGTGATGAAATTCAGCCTAGGGTTGAAGTAGAAAGTTGTATCATTGAAAATGAAATGCATTGTGGTTTAGTTGCAATGCATGCTAGGGAACCATATTGTGAGGACGTGTTTGCTTGTAATCATTCTACTATTGTAAAACCTAATCTAAATAATGTACAAGTTGATGTGTGTGAGTTAGGGAAAAAGGAACAAAAGCCCATGAAAAAAGCATGTGAGTTTATTAATGAAGAATCATGTGAGAAAATGAATGAGAGAGAGAAGCATGAGCCTAGTTTATGGCCTATGAAGAAAAATGAGAGAAAAGCCAATGTTGTGAGCTTGTGTGAAAGAGCCAATGAGGTTAAATCCATTTTGTTTTCAAAGAAAAATATTTGTAGACTTTTATATAAAGGAACTTGCTACCTAACAGGCGAGCTCAAGCCATGTTTGTCTAGTGTTTCTTTTGAGTTCTTACAGGAAGCAAAAGATCTTATACAACATCTCGAAGCGAAGATTCCTTCTAAAGTAAAGAATGACCACAAACACAATGCCAACTGGTTTATTATGATGAAATACTCCAAATTTGCTTCTAAGTTCACCCATGGCAGCAAGCATAAAGTGTTCAAAAGAAGACATAAAGATTTTGATTTGAGGACAAATCCTTCTAAAGAAAGGGGGGATGATATGAATTCAACTACCGACTTATTGTATTCACATGAAGGAGCAACAAGAAGCAAGAAAAGAAGATTTCAAGAGCCTTTTTAAAATTAGAATGCATAAATTTAAATAGTGGAATTTCCAGATTTTTATATTTTAGAACTTTTTTATTTCAATGCTTGTCAACCATGCTCTTAATTGTAAGGGACCTTCTAGCAGAGTTAGTTGGTCCTATTCAAAGCTTATCTACCCTTTTGTCTAGCATTTAAGCCATGCAATTGAGTTTTGGTTTCCTAGGCCTTATTTTCTACAAAATGCATTTAGTAGCTTTTTGAGTCCTTTTATATTTCAAGGCATGCACGAATTTTTTGCCTTTAAAATGGCTTGTAATTCATCATTTTGGACAGATTTCATGAATGAAAAACTTGTGTTTTCTTGAACCCCATTTGGTGTTTCATTTCTTTCAAATCTTGCTTTAGATTTGAAGTTAAATCAATTCATTGGATTAGTCTTGATCAAACTAATTCTGGAGTGAGTTGTCTTAGGATCTAAGAGTGACTATTTTAGATTTTAAGTGTGATCTAAGTTAGCCTTCATTGTGAGTTTTTGCAAGGATCCTAGAAGGACCTCTAGCTTTGTAAAATTCAAGCAACGATCGGCGCTTATCAACTAGTGAAGGCTTTGCAGGTACCGTGACCTTAATTGTGGCCAAAAGACTTTGTCACCCACAAGGATCATGAAAGCTTATAGCGTCTCGATAGCCAAATAAAGCTCCAAAAGAGGCATTCTAAGTGAGGACAACACCCACAAATTCAACTTAGGTAAGATCCTTCATGGTTATACTAGTTTCTATATGAGGTTTATCGAGGATTTCATTAGCATAACCTCACAGTAGAATGAACTTGTTAGAAACAATGTCAAATTCGAATGGAATCAAAAGAAAGAGAACGCCATTGGATGAACTAAAAGACAAACCGACCGATGCACCTTGCCTTGCTCTACCTAACTTTGATCGATCACTTGAGATTTCATGAGATGCAAATGGAATGGGCACACGAGCTATTTCAAAGCCACAACACAAGGCCAATCTTGTTTATTAGTAAAATTCAAAACATAGCGCCACCCAAATACGTGCCATATGAGAAAGAACCACACGCACTTGTGAGGGCTTTGCAAGTTTCGATACCATACTTGTGGCAAAGAGAGTTTGTCATCCACACAGATCATGGAGCTTGAATTATCTTAGGAGCCAAACAGAGCTCAACGAGAGACATGCTAAGTGGCCAACACCCATAAATGCCACCGATGCAAAATCATACATGGTCGAAAGCGGTTTCTACATGAGGTTTATTAAAGATTTGAAGTGGCAATCGTCTCGACCATCGAAGGAACGTATTAAAGAACCGTGAAATTTGAATGAAAATGACTGCAAAACATGGCATTCAATGTATTTAAAGAATTATTAACCAGTGCACCGCCTTGCACACCTAACTTTGATCGATCTTTTGAGATTAAATATAATGAAAGTGATAGGGTATAAGAGTCGTGTCGATACTAGAAAAAAAAATAAATGAAAAAGGAAACACTAAATGGAGCACTTAACTTAAATACGCGACATTTGAGAAAGAACTACATGCAGCTGTGAAGGCTTTGGACGTTTGGAAACCTTAATTGCGACATAAAGGAGTTTGGCATCCACACGGATCGATCACGATAGCTCAAGGCATCTCTAGGGCAAAACAATACTATAAAAGGGACATTCTAAGTGGCAATGACCACAAATGCAATGGAAATAAGATCTTTAAATGATTTAGCTAGTTTCTACATGAGGTTGAATAGGAATTTGTAGCATAGCCTCATCGTCGTAAAAAGAACTTTATATTCAGGAAAGCAAATGCAAGAGAAGTCATTCAATGACCTAAAAGAAAAATTGACCAATGCACCATGTCTTGCTCTTTCTAACTTTTATTGATCCTTTTTAGACTGGATGTGATGCAAATGGAATAGCTATAAGAGCTGTTTCGATGCTAGAAAACAGGCCAATCAGATATCTTCGTGAAAAGCTAAATGTAGCACATCCTAAATACGCGTCATTTGATCAAGAACTACATGCACTAGTGAAGGCTTTGCAGGTACCGTGACCTTATTTGTGGCCAAAAGACTTTGTCACCCACAAGGATCATGAAAGCTTATAGCGTCTCGAGAGCCAAATAAAGCTCCAAAAGAGGCATTCTAAGTGAGGACAACACCCACAAATTCAACCGAGGTAAGATCCTTCATGGTTATACTAGTTTCTATGCGAGGATTATCGAGGATTTCATTAGCATAACCTCACAGTAGAATGAACTTGTTAGAAACAATGTCAAATTCGAATGGAATCAAAAGAAAGAGAACGCCATTGGATGAACTCAAAGACAAACCGACCGATGCACCTTGCCTTGCTCTACCTAACTTTGATCGATCACTTGAGATTTCATGAGATGCAAATGGAATGGGCACACGAGCTATTTCAAAGCCACAACACAAGGCCAATCTTGTTTATTAGTAAAATTTAAAACATAGCGCCACCCAAATACGTGCCATATGAGAAAGAACCACACGCACTTGTGAGGGCTTTGCAAGTTTCGATACCATACTTGTGGCAAAGAGAGTTTGTCATCCACACAGATCATGGAGCTTGAATTATCTTAGGAGCCAAACAGAGCTCAACGAGAGACATGCTAAGTGGCCAACACCCATAAATGCCACCGATGCAAAATCATACATGGTCGAGCAGTTTCTACATGAGGTTTATTAAAGATTTCAGTGGCACTGTCTGACCATCGAAGGAACGTATTAAAGAACCGTGAAATTTGAATGAAAATGACTGCAAAACATGGCATTCAATGTATTTAAAGAATTATTAACCAGTGCACCGCCTTGCACACCTAACTTTGATCGATCTTTTGAGATTAAATATAATGAAAGTGATAGGGTATAAGAGTCGTGTCGATACTAGAAAAAAAAAATAAATGAAAAAGGAAACACTAAATGGAGCACTTAACTTAAATACGCGACATTTGAGAAAGAACTACATGCAGCTGTGAAGGCTTTGGACGTTTGGAAACCTTAATTGCGACAAAGGAGTTTGGCATCCACACGGATCGATCACGATAGCTCAAGGCATCTCTAGGGCAAAACAATACTATAAAAGGGACATTCTAAGTGGCAACAGCCACAAATGCAATGGAAATAAGATCTTTAAATGATTTAGCTAGTTTCTACATGAGGTTGAATAGGAATTTCAGTAGCATAGCCTCATCGTCGTAAAAAGAACTTTATATTCAGGAAAGCAAATGCAAGAGAAGTCATTCAATGACCTAAAAGAAAAATTGACCAATGCACCATGTCTTGCTCTTTCTAACTTTTATTGATCCTTTTTAGACTGGATGTGATGCAAATGGAATAGCTATAAGAGCTGTTTCGATGCTAGAAAACAGGCCAATCAGATATCTTCGTGAAAAGCTAAATGTAGCACATCCTAAATACGCGTCATTTGATCAAGAACTACATGCACTAGTGAAGGCTTTGCAGGTACCGTGACCTTATTTGTGGCCAAAAGACTTTGTCACCCACAAGGATCATGAAAGCTTATAGCGTCTCGAGAGCCAAATAAAGCTCCAAAAGAGGCATTCTAAGTGAGGACAACACCCACAAATTCAACCGAGGTAAGATCCTTCATGGTTATACTAGTTTCTATGCGAGGATTATCGAGGATTTCATTAGCATAACCTCACAGTAGAATGAACTTGTTAGAAACAATGTCAAATTCGAATGGAATCAAAAAAAGAAAGAGAACGCCATTGGATGAACTCAAAGACAAACCGACCGATGCACCTTGCCTTGCTCTACCTAACTTTGATCGATCACTTGAGATTTCATGAGATGCAAATGGAATGGGCACACGAGCTATTTCAAAGCCACAACACACAAGGCCAATCTTGTTTATTAGTAAAATTTAAAACATAGCGCCACCCAAATACGTGCCATATGAGAAAGAACCACACGCACTTGTGAGGGCTTTGCAAGTTTCGATACCATACTTGTGGCAAAGAGAGTTTGTCATCCACACAGATCATGGAGCTTGAATTATCTTAGGAGCCAAACAGAGCTCAACGAGAGACATGCTAAGTGGCCAACACCCATAAATGCCACCGATGCAAAATCATACATGGTCGAGCAGTTTCTACATGAGGTTTATTAAAGATTTCAGTGGCACTGCCTGACCATCGAAGGAACGTATTAAAGAACCGTGAAATTTGAATGAAAATGACTGCAAAACATGGCATTCAATGTATTTAAAGAATTATTAACCAGTGCACCGCCTTGCACACCTAACTTTGATCGATCTTTTGAGATTAAATATAATGAAAGTGATAGGGTATAAGAGTCGTGGTCGATACTAGAAAAAAAAATAAATGAAAAAGGAAACACTAAATGGAGCACTTAACTTAAATACGCGACATTTGAGAAAGAACTACATGCAGCTGTGAAGGCTATGGACGTTTGGAAACCTTAATTGCGGCAAAGGAGTTTGGCATCCACACGGATCGATCACGATAGCTCAAGGCATCTCTAGGGCAAAACAATACTATAAAAGGGACATTCTAAGTGGCAACAGCCACAAATGCAATGGAAATAAGATCTTTAAATGATTTAGCTAGTTTCTACATGAGGTTGAATAGGAATTTCAGTAGCATAGCCTCATCGTCGTAAAAAGAACTTTATATTCAGGAAAGCAAATGCAAGAGAAGTCATTCAATGACCTAAAAGAAAAATTGACCAATGCACCATGTCTTGCTCTTTCTAACTTTTATTGAACCTTTTTAGACTGGATGTGATGCAAATGGAATAGCTATAAGAGCTGTTTCGATCCTAGAAAACAGGCCAATCAGATATCTTCGTGAAAAGCTAAATGTAGCACATCCTAAATACGCGTCATTTGATCAAGAACTACATGCACTAGTGAAGGCTTTGCAGGTACCGTGACCTTATTTGTGGCCAAAAGACTTTGTCACCCACAAGGATCATGAAAGCTTATAGCGTCTCGAGAGCCAAATAAAGCTCCAAAAGAGGCATTCTAAGTGAGGACAACACCCACAAATTCAACCGAGGTAAGATCCTTCATGGTTATACTAGTTTCTATATGAGGTTTATCGAGGATTTCATTAGCATAACCTCACAGTAGAATGAACTTGTTAGAAACAATGTCAAATTCTAATGGAATCAAAAGAAAGAGAACGCCATTGGATGAACTAAAAGACAAACCGACCGATGCACCTTGTCTTGTTCTACCTAACTTTGATCGATCACTTGAGATTTGATGAGATACAAATGGAATGGGCACACGAGCTATTTCAAAGCCACAACACAAGGCCAATCTTGTTTATTAGTAAAATGCAAAACATAGCGCCACCCAAATACGTGCCATATGAGAAAGAACCACACGCACTTGTGAAGGCTTTGCAAGTTTCGATACCATACTTGTGGCAAAGAGAGTTTGTCATCCACACAGATCATGGAGCTTGAATTATCTTAGGAGCCAAACAGAGCTCAACGAGAGACATGCTAAGTGGCCAACACCCATAAATGCCACCGATGCAAAATCATACATGGTCGAGCAGTTTCTACATGAGGTTTATTAAAGATTTCAGTGGCACTGCCTGACCATCGAAGGAACGTGTTATAGAACCGTGAAATTTGAATGAAAATGACTGCAAAACATGGCATTCAATGTATTTAAAGAATTATTAACCAGTGCACCGCCTTGCACACCTAACTTTGATCGATCTTTTGAGATTGAATATAATGAAAGTGATAGGGTATAAGAGTCGTGTCGATACTAAAAAAAAAAAAAATGAAAAAGGAAACACTAAATGGAGCACTCAACTTAAATACGCGACATTTGAGAAAGAACTACATGCAACTGTGAAGGCTTTGGACGTTTGGAAACCTTAATTGTGGCAAAGGAGTTTGGCATCCACACGGATCGATCACGATAGCTCAAGGCATCTCTAGAGCAAAACAATGCTATAAAAGGGACATTCTAAGTGGCAACAGCCACAAATGCAATGGAAATAAGATCTTTAAATGATTTAGCTAGTTTCTACATGAGGTTGAATAGGAATTTCAGTAGCATAGCCTCACCGTCGTAAAAAGAACTTTATATTCAGGAAAGCAAATGCAAGAGAAGTCATTCAATGACCTAAAAGAAAAATTGACCAATGCACCATGTCTTGCTCTTTCTAACTTTTATTGATCCTTTTTAGACTGAATGTGATGCAAATGGAATAGCTATAAGAGCTGTTTCGATGCTACAAAACAGGCCAATCAGATATCTTCGTGAAAAGCTAAATGTAGCACATCCTAAATACGCGTCATTTGATCAAGAACTACATGCACTAGTGAAGGCTTTGTACCGTGACCTTAATTGTGGCCAAAAGACTTTGTCACCCACAAGGATCATGAAAGCTTATAGTGTCTCGACAGCCAAATAAAGTTCCAAAAGAGGCATTCTAAGTAAGGACAACACCCACAAATTCAACCGAGGTAAGATCCTTCATGGTTATACTAGTTTCTATATGAGGTTTATCGAGGATTTCATTAGCATAACCTCACAGTAGAATGAACTTGTTAGAAACAATGTCAAATTCTAATGGAATCAAAAGAAAGAGAACGCCATTGGATGAACTAAAAGACAAACCGACCGATGCACCTTGTCTTGCTCTACCTAACTTTAATCGATCACTTGAGATTGGATGAGATGCAAATGGAATGGGCACACGAGCTATTTCAAAGCCACAACACAAGGCCAATCTTGTTTATTAGTAAAATGCAAAACATAGCGCCACCCAAATACGTGCCATATGAGAAAGAACCACACGCACTTGTGAGGGCTTTGCAAGTTTCGATACCATACTTGTGGCAAAGAGAGTTTGTCATCCACACAGATCATGGAGCTTGAATTATCTTAGGAGCCAAACAGAGCTCAACGAGAGACATGCTAAGTGGCCAACACCCATAAATGCCACCGATGCAAAATCATACATGGTCATGCAGTTGCTACATAAGGTTTATTAAAGATTTCAGTGGCACTGCCTGACCATCGAAGGAACGTGTTGAAAGAACCGTGAAATTTAAACGAAAATGACTGCAAAACATGGCATTCAATGTATTTAAAGAATTATTAACCAGTGCACCGCCTAGCACACCTAACTTTGTCGATCTTTTGAGATTAAATATAATGAAAGTGATAGGGTATAAGAGTCGTGTCGATACTAGAAAAAAAAAATAAATGAAAAAGGAAACACTAAATGGAGCACTTAACTTAAATACGCGACATTTGAGAAAAAACTACATGCAATTGTGAAGGCTTTGGACGTTTGGAAACCTTAATTGTGGCAAAGGAGTTTGGCATCCACACGGATCGATCACGATAGCTCAAGGCATCTCTAGAGCAAAACAATGCTATAAAAGGGACATTCTAAGTGGCAACAGCCACAAATGCAATGGAAATAAGATCTTTAAATGATTTAGCTAGTTTCTACATGAGGTTGAATAGGAATTTAAGTAGCATAGCCTCATCGTCGTAAAAAGAACTTTATATTCAGGAAAGCAAATGCAAGAGAAGTCATTCAATGACCTAAAAGAAAAATTGACCAATGCACCATGTCTTGCTCTTTCTAACTTTTATTGATCCTTTTTAGACTGGATGTGATGCAAATGGAATAGCTATAAGAGCTGTTTCGATGCTAGAAAACAGGCCAATCAGATATCTTCGTGAAAAGCTAAATGTAGCACATCCTAAATACGCGTCATTATATCAAGAACTACATGCACTAGTGAAGGCTTTGCAGGTACCGTGACCTTAATTGTGGCCAAAAGACTTTGTCACCCACAAGGATCATGAAAGCTTATATCGTCTCGAGAGCCAAATAAAGCTCCAAAAGAGGCATTCTAAGTGAGGACAACACCCACAAATTCAACCGAGGTAAGATCCTTCATGGTTATACTAGTTTCTATATGAGGTTTATCGAGGATTTCATTAGCATAACTCTCAGTAGAATGAACTTGTTAGAAACAATGTCAAATTCTAATGGAATCAAAAGAAAGAGAACGCCATTGGATGAACTAAAAGACAAATCGACCGATGCACCTTGTCTTGCTCTACCTAACTTTGATAGATCACTTGAGATTTGATGAGATGCAAATGGAATGGGCACACGAGCTATTTCAAAGCCACAAAACAAGGCCAATCTTGTTTATTAGTAAAATGCAAAACTTAGCGCCACCCAAATACGTGCCATTTGAGAAAGAACCACACGCACTTTTGAGGGCTTTGCAAGTTTCGATACCATACTTGTGGCAAAGAGAGTTTGTCATCCACACAGATCATGGAGCTTGAATTATCTTAGGAGCCAAACAGAGCTTAACGAAAGACATGCTAAGTGGCCAACACCCATAAATGCCACCGATGCAAAATCATACATGGTCGAGCAGTTTCTACATGAGGTTTATTAAAGATTTCAGTGGCACTGCCTGACCATCGAAGGAACGTGTTAAAGAACCGTGAAATTTGAATGAAAATGACTGCAAAACATGCCATTCAATGTATTTAAAGAATTATTAACCAGTGCAACGCCTTGCACACCTAACTTTGATCGATCTTTTGAGATTGAATATAATGAAAGTGATAGGGTATAAGAGTCGTGTCGATACTAAAAAAAAAATAAATGAAAAAGGAAACACTAAATGGAGCACTCAACTTAAATACGCGACATTTGAGAAAGAACTACATGCAACTGTGAAGGCTTTGGACGTTTGGAAACCTTAATTGTGGCAAAGGAGTTTGGCATCCACACGTATCGATCACGATAGCTCAAGGCATCTCTAGAGCAAAACAATGCTATAAAAGGGACTTTCTAAGTGGCAACAGCCACAAATGCAATGGAAATAAGATCTTTAAATGATTTAGCTAGTTTCTACCTGAGGTTGAATAGGAATTTCAGTAGCATAGCCTCACCGTCGTAAAAAGAACTTTATATTCAGGAAAGCAAATGCAAGAGAAGTCATTCAATGACCTAAAAGAAAAATTGACCAATGCACCATGTCTTGCTCTTTCTAACTTTTATTGATCCTTTTTAGACTGAATGTGATGCAAATGGAATAGCTATAAGAGCTGTTTCGATGCTAGAAAACAGGCCCATCAGATATCTTCGTGAAAAGCTAAATGTAGCACATCCTAAATACGCGTCATTTGATCAAGAACTACATGCACTAGTGAAGGCTTTGTACCGTGACCTTAATTGTGGCCAAAAGACTTTGTCACCCACAAGGATCATGAAAGCTTATAGCATCTCGAGAGCCAAATAAAGCTCCAAAAGAGGCATTCTAAGTGAGGACAACACCCACAAATTCAACCGAGGTAAGATCCTTCATGGTTATACTAGTTTCTATATGAGGTTTATCGAGGATTTCATTAGCATAACCTCACAGTAGAATGAACTTGTTAGAAACAATGTCAAATTCTAATGGAATCAAAAGAAAGAGAACGCCATTGGATGAACTAAAAGACAAACCGACCGATGCACCTTGTCTTGCTCTACCTAACTTTGATCGATCACTTGAGATTTGATGAGATGCAAATGGAATGGGCACACGAGCTATTTCAAAGCCACAACACAAGGCCAATCTTGTTTATTAGTAAAATGCAAAACATAGCGCCACCCAAATACGTGCCATATGAGAAAGAACCACACGCACTTGTGAGGGCTTTGCAAGTTTCGATACCATACTTGTGGCAAAGAGAGTTTGTCATCCACACAGATCATGGAGCTTGAATTATCTTAGGAGCCAAACAGAGCTCAACGAGAGACATGCTAAGTGGCCAACACCCATAAATGCCACCGATGCAAAATCATACATGGTCGAGCAGTTTCTACATGAGGTTTATTAAAGATTTCAGTGGCACTGCCTGACCATCGAAGGAACGTGTTGAAAGAACCGTGAAATTTGAATGAAAATGACTGCAAAACATGGCATTCAATGTATTTCAAGAATTATTAACCAGTGCACCGCCTTGCACACCTAACTTTGATCGATCTTTTGAGATTGAATATAATGAAAGTGATAGGGTATAAGAGTCGTGTCGATACTAGAAAAAAAAATAAATGAAAAAGGAAACACTAAATGGAGCACTCAACTTAAATACGTGACATTTGAGAAAGAACTACATGCAGCTGTAAAGGCTTTGGACGTTTGGAAACCTTAATTGTCGCAAAGGAGTTTGGCATCCACACGGATCGATCATGATAGCTCAAGGCATCACTAGAGCAAAACAATGCTATAAAAGGGACATTCTAAGTGGCAACAGCCACAAATGCAATGGAAATAAGATCTTTAAATGATTTAGCTAGTTTCTACAAGAGGTTGAATAGGAATTTCAGTAGCATAGCCTCACCGTCGTAAAAAGAACTTTATATTCAGGAAAGCAAATGCAAGAGAAGTCATTCAATGAACTAAAAGAAAAATTGACCAATGCACCATGTCTTGCTCTTTCTAACTTTTATTGATCTTTTTTAGACTGGATGTGATGCAAATGGAATAGCTATAAGAGCTGTTTCGATGCTAGAAAACAGGCCAATCAGATATCTTCGTGAAAAGCTAAATGTAGCACATCCTAAATACGCGTCATTTGATCAAGAACTACATGCACTAGTGAAGGCTTTGCAGGTACCGTGACCTTAATTGTGGCCAAAAGACTTTGTCACCCACAAGGATCATGAAAGCTTATAGCGTCTCGAGAGCCAAATAAAGCTCCAAAAGAGGCATTCTAAGTGAGGACAACACCCACAAATTCAACTGAGGTAAGATCCTTCATGGTTATACTAGTTTCTATATGAGGTTTATCGAGGATTTCATTAGCAAAACCTCACAGTAGAATGAACTTGTTAGAAACAATGTCAAATTCTAATGGAATCAAAAGAAAGAGAACGCCATTGGATGAACTAAAAGACAAACCGACCGATGCACCTTGTCTTGCTCTACCTAACTTTGATCGATCACTTGAGATTTGATGAGATGCAAATGGAATGGGCACACGAGCTATTTCAAAGCCACAACTCAAGGCCAATCTTGTTTATTAGTAAAATGCAAAACATAGCGCCACCCAAATACGTGCCATATGAGAAAGAACCACACGCACTTTTGAGGGCTTTGCAAGTTTCGATACCATACTTGTCGCAAAGAGAGTTTGTCATCCACACAGATCATGGAGCTTGAATTATCTTAGGAGCCAAACAGAGCTCAACGAGAGACATGCTAAGTGGTAAACAACCATAAATGCCACCGATGCAAAATCATACATGGTCGAGCAGTTTCTACATGAGGTTTATTAAAGATTTCAGTGGCACTGCCTGACCATCGAAGGAACGTGTTGAAAGAACCGTGAAATTTGAATGAAAATGACTGCAAAACATGGCATTCAATGTATTTAAAGAATTATTAACCAGTGCACCGCCTTGCACACCTAACTTTGATCGATCTTTTGAGATTGAATATAATGAAGTTGATAGGGTATAAGAGTCGTGTCGATACTAGAAAAAAAAATAAATGAAAAAGGAAACACTAAATGGAGCACTCAACTTAAATACGCGACATTTGAAAAAGAACTACATGCAACTGTGAAGGCTTTGGACGTTTGGAAACCTTAATTGTGGCAAAGGAGTTTGGCATCCACACGGATCGATCACGATAGCTCAAGGCATCTCTAGAGCAAAACAATGCTATAAAAGGGACATTCTAAGTGGCAACAGCCACAAATGCAATGGAAATAAGATCTTTAAATGATTTAGCTAGTTTCTACATGAGGTTGAATAGGAATTTCAGTAGCATAGCCTCACCGTCGTAAAAAGAACTTTATATTCAGGAAAGCAAATGCAAGAGAAGTCATTCAATGAACTAAAAGAAAATTGACCAATGCACCATGTCTTGCTCTTTCTAACTTTTATTGATCCTTTTTAGTGTGAATGTGATGCAAATGAAATAGCTATAAGAGCTGTTTCGATGCTAGAAAACAGGCCAATCAGATATCTTCGTGAAAAGCTAAATGTTGCACATCCTAAATACGCGTCATTTGAACAAGAACTACATGCACTAGTGAAGGCTTTGCAGGTACCGTGACCTTAATTGTGGCCAAAAGACTTTGTCACCCACAAGGATCATGAGAGCTTATAGCGTCTCGAGAGCAAAATAAAGCTCCAAATAGGCATTCTAAGTGAGGACAACACCCACAAATTCAACCGAGGTAAGATTCTTCATGGTTATACTAGTTTCTATATGAGGTTTATCGAGGATTTCATTAGCATAACCTCACAGTAGAATGAACTTGTTAGAAACAATGTCAAATTCTAATGGAATCAAAAGAAAGAGAACGCCATTGGATGAACTAAAAGACAAACCGACCGATGCACCTTGTCTTGTTCTACCTAACTTTGATCGATCACTTGAGATTTGATGAGATACAAATGGAATGGGCACACGAGCTATTTCAAAGCCACAACACAAGGCCAATCTTGTTTATTAGTAAAATGCAAAACATAGCGCCACCCAAATACGTGCCATATGAGATAGAACCACACGCACTTGTGAAGGCTTTGCAAGTTTCGATACCATACTTGTGGCAAAGAGAGTTTGTCATCCACATAGATCATGGAGCTTGAATTATCTTAGGAGCCAAACAGAGCTCAACGAGAGACATGCTAAGTGGCCAACACCCATAAATGCCACCGATGCAAAATCATACATGGTCGAGCTGATAAGGCAACCCTAATTCTCAGCCCAAAGATCCAAGCTTATGATGAAGCAAGAACCCTTGAATTAAGAGATTAACACCTCCTTATAGATTTGGGAACAACCAAGAGAAAAGGCTAGAATTTGATTACCCCTTAAGATCAATGATCTAGAAGCAAGATATGGAAGATCTTGTTCTAGATTGAGTCACTCCACAATCAAGCTTGATCAAGGCTGGATTGAATGGCTCAAATGCATTCTATCACAAGATTGCAAGGGAAACTTAGAAAAAGAGACAAAGAACATGCCCAAAAATTCTAAGAAAATGATCTCTTGTAGAGAGCTAATTTTCATTCAATCAAAATCTGAGTTTTACAACTTACTTCATGGCTATTTATAGCCTATGAAAGTTAAACCTAAAATAAAGAAAACCAACATAATTACCATAATGCCATTGTTGCAAAATATAACCTAAAACATTAAAAATAAGATTTTAAACATAGACTTGCATAAAAGCTCCTAAAATCTGAAAATTGATGTTTGTGTTGCCAACTCTAACATTTGTATTTCCCCTTGTCGAATGATTAAGACATTTAAATCAAGTCAAATGTCATTAATTCCATGGACAACTTCAATCTTGCATACATTGACTTCCAAAGCATCAAATGGTTCCTCTTCCCTTGAAATGGTCTCTAGCACTTGAAATGAATTTTGAATTGAAGCTATCCACTGTCGAAGGTGAAGAATGAATGCTTGTTGAATCTTCTTTGCTTTGGATCGTGTAATAGGTCCAAGTGCAACTTGTGGAACTCCATGATCCTTATCATCTTCCCCCTCTTCGAAAGGATTCGTCCTCGAATCTGGAAAATCATCACCTACATCAAAAGGACTCAAGTCAGCAACATTAAAAGTAGAACTCACTGAAAAGTCACCTGGAAGATCGATTTTGTAGGCATTGTTGTTAATCCTCTCAAGAACTTGAAAAGGACCATCTCCTCTTGCATGTAACTTGGTCTTCCTTTGAGATGGAAATCTCTCCTTTCGAAAATGAACCCAAACCCAATCTCCTGGTTTAAAAATGAGTTCCTTTCGTCCTTTGTTAATTCGCGAAGCAACTTGGAAATTTTGTTTCTCAATTCTCTCTTTCACATCCTTGTGCAAATTCTTGATCAAATCTGCCTTATTTGTTCTTTGCATCACTCACAAAAACATTAGACGGAATAGGAAGCAAATCAAGAGGTGTAAGTGGATTAAATCCATAAACAACTTCAAAAGGAGAACAATGAGTGGTACTATGAATTGCTCTATTGTATGCAAACTCTACAAATGGCAAGCATTCCTCCCAAGACTTAATGTTCTTAGAAATAATAGCTCTAAGCAAAGTTCCTAAAGTTCTATTAACCACCTCAGTTTGCCCATCAGTTTGAGGATGACATGTGGTTGAAAACAGTAGTTTAGTGCCTAATTTACCCCATAATACTTTCCAAAAGTGACTTAAAAATTTAACATCCCTATCACTAACAATAGTTTTAGGAATTCCATGTAATCTTACTACTTCTCTAAAGAAAATATCAGCCACTTACTTTGCATCATCCGTTTTGTTACATGCTATAAAATGAGCCATTTTACTAAATCTACCAACCACAACAAAAATACTATCTTTACCCCTTTTGGTTCGCGGCAAACCAAGGATAAAATCCATAGATATATCAGTCCATGGTTCATTAGGTACATTCAAAGGAGTATACAATCCATTTGGTTGGGTTCTAGACTTAGCCGCTTTGCATTTAAAACATTGACTACAAACCTTATGAACATCATGTTTCATCTTAGGCCAAAAAAAATGTTCATGCAACATATCATAAGTTTTATGAATCCCAAAATGTCCCATTAAGCCACCACCATGGGCCTCTTTCACAAGTAAATCTCTTATAGAACAATTAGGAACACAAAGTTTATTTTTCTTAAACAAATATTCATGAAAGACATAATAATCATCCAAAACTTTTCCAACTCGACAAGATGCAAAAATTGGTCCAAAATCTTTGTCAGATTTATATAGCTCTTTAATGTGCTCAAATCCAAGAATTTTTGCAAAGAAGAGAAGTAAAGAGATTGTACCTTCTTGACAATGCATCAGCCACGATATTATCTTTACCTTGCTTATATTTGATCACATAGGGAAATGTTTCAATAAATTCTACCCACTTTGCATGCCGGCGGTTCAATTTACTTTGACCCTTAAGATGCTTCAAGCTCTCATGATCAGTGTGAATCACGAACTCTCTAGGCCATAAGTAGTGTTGCCATACCTGCAATGTACGAACTAAAGCAAACAATTCTTTATCATAGGTAGGATAGTTCAATGCTGCCCCATTTAGTTTTTCACTAAAGTACATCAAAGGCCTTCCATCTTGCATTAAAACAGCACCTATGCCCAAACCACTTGCATCACACTCAATTTCAAATGTCTTTTCAAAGTTAGGCAAGACAAGCAATGGTGCATTGGTTAATTTCTCCTTAAGTTCATTAAAGGCTTTATCTTGCATTTCCCCATTGGAACACAACATTTTTTTACCAAATCATTCAATGGTGCAGCTATGGTACTAAAGTCCTTTATAAACCGCCTATAAAAGCTAGCTAACCCATGAAAACTCCTTACCTCACTTGCATTTGTTGGCGTTGTGCCAATCGCGAATTGCCTTAACTTTCTCAATGTCCACTTCTACTCCATTTTTACCAACTATAAATCCAAGAAAGTTAACTTTTTCCATGCAAAAACAACACTTATTCAAATTAGCATAAAGTTCCTCATTTCTAAGTGTAGTTAGAACAGACCTAACATGTTCGACATGTTCAAGCAAAGTCTTTGAATAAATTAGAATATCATCAAAATACACAACAACATACTTTCCTAAATATTCTCTCAAAACATAGTTCATTAAACGCATAAATGTGCTAGGAGCATTAGTTAGTCCAAAAGGCATAACAAGCCATTCATACAACCCAAACTTAGTTTTGAAAGCTGTTTTCCATTCATCACCTACATGCATTCTAATTTGATGATATCCAGATTTTAAATCAATCTTTGTAAATAAGCACGAACCATGCAATTCATCAAACATATCATCTAGTCTAGGAATAGGATGTCGATACTTTCTGAGTGATTTTGTTGATGGCTCTACAATCCACACACATGCGCCAAGTTCCATCTTTCTTTGGCACCAATATGACAGTAATCTTGAGCATGGACTCAAACTCTCTCGTACATAGCCTTTATCAATGAGCTCCTCCACTTGTCTTTGAATTTCCTTGGTCTCGGTTGGATTGGCTCTATAAGCTGGCCTATTGCGAATGACAGCCCCTGGAATGAAGTCTATTTTGTGTTCAATTCCTTGAATGGGAGGTAGTCCTTTAGGTACTTCATCTTGGAACACATCCTCAAATTCCTGTAAAAGAGATTGAAACACACTAGGCAAAGAAAGAGTATTATCGTTAGAAGCCAAATATCCTTCCTTGTACATAAGCACAAAGATTGGTTTTGGGAAAACATTGCCCTTCTCACCTCTCCCACTCTAGCAAAACAGCTCACTTTTTTGACTTTTTTCATTTTCATCACTTTTTCACTCTCCCTACCACTTTTTTCTCTCTTTTATTTTTCGCTATTTTCTCACTCACTTCTTTTTTTTCTTTTAATTCTTTTTCTTCATACTCTCTCTTTTTTTCCTCCAACTTCAGTTGATCAACATATACATCATTAGAACTTAAAGGTACAAGAGTTGTTTTTCTTCCATCTTTTGTGAAAGAATACCTATTCAAATAACCATCATACATGACCTTCCTATCAAATTGCCAAGGTCTACCAAGCAATATATCTCCAATGAGCATAGGTAACACATCACAAAGAATCTCATCTTGATATTTTCCTAAAGAAAAAGTAATTAAAGCTTGAGAAACTACCTTCATTGCCCCACTATCATTGAGCCATTGGAGCTTGTATGGTTTAGGATGGTGTTGAATTGGAATTTGCAACCTCTTGATCAAAAATGTACTTACGACGTTGGTGCAACTTCCACTATCAATAACAAGACTACAAGGAGTCCCATTAACGAGACATCGTGTATGGAATAAGTTGTCTCTTTGGTCATCAACATCATTCTCCTTAATTTGAGTGGTAAGGAGTCTTCTTGTTACAAGGGCCAAATGACTCCCATCTTCCAATTCCTCCGCATTCTCATTTTCTTTTTCATCAATTAACTCATCTTCGTCGCTGTCCTCTCCATCGGTGACAACTTGTCCATTTTTAATGATCATGACTCTCTTGTTAGGACAATCACGACTAATATGTCCACTCCTTGACATTTCCAACATTTGATATCTCTATTTCTCTCTCGAACCTCCTTATATCCTTCCATTTTATCCTTGCCTTTAGAACTTTCGGCATTGTCCTTTTTGTCAAACTCATACTTGCCTTTTGGCTTCAAATCAACCTTAACATTATTTGCATTCTTTTTCCAATTATTGGCAGAAAAAGTAGTAGACTTAGAAGAAGAGTACCTCTTGGAATTCTCCTTCTCCCATGCTAATTGTCCTTCAATTTTGACAGCAAGGTGTAACAATTCCTTCATATCAAAGTAAGGTTGTCTATCAACTTGATGAGCCAATTGTCGGTTCAACCCGCCAAGGAACCTAGCCATTGTATCCTCCTCATCTTCGTTAATGCATGCTCTGTTCATCAGGACCTCTATTTCCTTGTAATAATCCTCTACACTTTTGGATCCCTGTTGCAAAGTATTAAGCTTTTGCTTGAGTTCTCGAGAATAATGTTTAGGAATGTACCTTTTTCTCATTAGTGTCTTCAACTCCTCCCATGTTTCAATTGGTTCTTCAAAATTTCTCCTCCATTCGGATTTCAAAGAAGCCCACCAAATATTGGCATAATCACAAAATTCAGCAACGGCAAGTTTCAACTTCCTTTCTTCACTAAAGTTGTTGCAATCGAAAACATGCTCAATTTTGCTCTCATATTGCAAATACTCCTCCGGATCAGATTTCCCATGGAAAGTAGGAATTTTAAGCTTTACTCCCCCTACTCCTCTTTCATATTGGTTCTCCCTTTCGACCCTTCTAGGTGCTATAATTTCCCTGCCCCCTCTTCTTCCTCCTCGTCCCCCTCGACCTAAAACTCTCCCTCCCGTGGATTGTATCCCGCTAAGAGGTTAACATTATCTTCTCCATCTTCATTTTCAACTCCTTCATAATTAAAGTTATCCTCCCTCCCTTGAGGATTTCCTAAAGCTACTTCCATTCGCTCCAACCTATCGCTTAAGGAATTAACAACTTGAGTTAAACGATTAATGACCCCACTTTGAGCTTCTCTCCACCTAGCTTCACTAATCTCCTCTCCATCTCTCCCATCTTGATTCATGGTTGTAAAATAGTAAAATATATATGAAGGACCTCACACACTCAACTCACTGAATTTTACACTCGGAACGCTCGTGTTTATCACACACAAAGGTAGGCTATTTGGGAAAGTGGCTAAAGTTTGATAAAGGTAGGCAAATATGGATAAAGCAAATCTTGTAATAGTGAGCCTTACAAATCAGCCAAGACAAGAAAAATTATGAAATAACAAAATCAAGAACAAAAAGAAATAGAAAGAAAGATAAATGTTCAGATTTTTTTTTTTTTTCGGATATATGGAACACTCAGAAGGAAACAAACAAATGGACATTTGAAATTACTAATTTGAGTAAATGGCCTTCTTTAAAAATATAGATAACACACCGATCTAAATTTTTGTAGATGGATAAATTGACAAATTCGATCGTTAGCAAGGTGTTATAACTGGAAACAACAGTAGGCACATGGATAAAAATAAAAGATAAAATCAATTCAAATATAGGGTTGGCCACAAGGATATAATGAAATCAAATCTAGAGTAGGCCACAAGGAATTTGATGGAAAAGAAAGATAAATATCTGGCAATTTTTTTTTTTTTTTCGGGTAAATTACACACTGAAAAATAAACCCACAAACGAATGCTTTACGTTGCTAATTTGAATAAGTCGTCTTCTTAAGGATTAAAGATAACGTACTGATCTAAATATTTGTAGAAGAACAGTTTGTCAAATTCGATCGTTATCGAGGTATTACAATCGAAAATATAAGCATTCAATGCAACAGTTTAAAATTGGACAAGAATAATTCAAGATCGAACCATGAACTTTTTTTTTTTTTTTTTTTTTTTTTATAGATCCAACAATGATGAAAAAAACAGAGAAACAAGATTTGAACAAGAAGATGAACGAATTGCTGAAAGTTAAAGATAAAATCAAATCTAGAGCACAAAGATGCAACCTATGCTCTGATACCAAATGATAAGGCAACCCTAATTCTCAGCCCAAAGGTCCAAGCTTATGATGAAGCAAGAACCCTTGAATTAAGAGATTAACACCTCCTTATAGATTTGGGAACAACCAAGAGAAAATGCTAGAATTTGATTACCCCTTAAGATCAATGATCTAGAAGCAAGATATGGAAGATCTTGTTCTAGATTGAGTCACTCCACAATCAAGCTTGATCAAGGCTGGATTGAATGGCTCAAATGCATTCTATCACAAGATTGCAAGGGAAACTTAGAAAAAGAGACAAAGAACATGCCCAAAAATTCTAAGAAAATGATCTCTTGTAGAGAGCTAATTTTCATTCAATCAAAATCTGAGTTTTACAACTTACTTCATGGCTATTTATAGCCTATGAAAGTTAAACCTAAAATAAAGAAAACCAACATAATTACCATAATGCCATTGTTGCAAAATATAACCTAAAACATTAAAAATAAGATTTTAAACATAGACTTGCATAAAAGCTCCTAAAATCTGAAAATTGATGTTTGTGTTGCCAACTCTAACATTTGTATTTCCCCTTGTCGAATGATTAAGACATTTAAATCAAGTCAAATGTCATTAATTCCATGGACAACTTCAATCTTGCATACATTGACTTCCAAAGCATCAAATGGTTCCTCTTCCCTTGAAATGGTCTCTAGCACTTGAAATGAATTTTGAATTGAAGCTATCCACTGTCGAAGGTGAAGAATGAATGCTTGTTGAATCTTCTTTGCTTTGGATCGTGTAATAGGTCCAAGTGCAACTTGTGGAACTCCATGATCCTTATCACGAGCAGTTTCTACATAAGGTTTATTAGAGATTTCAGTGGCACTGCCTGACCATCGAAGGAACGTGTTGAAAGAACCGTGAAATTTGAACGAAAATGACTGCAAAACATGGCATTCAATGTATTTAAAGAATTATTAACCAGTGCACCGGCTTGCACACCTAACTTTGATCGATCATTTGAGATTGAATATAATGAAAGTGATAGGGTATAAGAGTCGTGTCGATACTAGAAAAAAAAAATGAAAAAGGAAACACTAAATGGAGCACTAAACTTAAATACGCGACATTTGAGAGAGAACTGCATGCAGCTGTGAAGGCTTTGGACGTTTGGAAACCTTAATTGTGGCAAAGGAGTTTGGCATCCACACGGATCGATCACGATAGCTCAAGGCATCTCTAGAGCAAAACAATGCTATAAAAGGGACATTCTAATTGGCAACAGCCACAAATGCAATGGAAATAAGATCTTTAAATGATTTAGCTAGTTTCTACATGAGGTTGAATAGGAAATTCATTAGCATAGCCTCACCGTCGTAAAAATAACTTTATATTCAGGAAAGCAAATGCAAGAGAAGTCATTCAATGAACTAAAAGAAAAATTGACCAATGCACCATGTCTTGCTCTTTCTAACTTTTATTGATCCTTTTTAGACTGGATATGATGCAAATGGAATAGCTATAAGAGTTGTTTCGACGCTAGAAAATAGGCCAATCAGATATCTTCGTGAAAAGCTAAATGTAGCACATCCTAAATACGCGTCATTTGATCAAGAACTACATGCACTAGTGAAGGCTTTGCAGGTACCGTGACCTTAATTGTGGCCAAAAGACTTTGTCACCCACAAGGATCATGAAAGCATATAGCGTCTCGAGAGCCAAATAAAGCTCCAAAAGAGGCATTCTAAGTGAGGACATCACCCACAAATTCAACCGAGGTAAGATCCTTCATGGTTATACTAGTTTCTATATGAGGTTTATCGAGGATTTCATTAGCAAAACCTCACAGTAGAATGAACTTGTTAGAAACAATGTCAAATTCTAATGGAATCAAAAGAAAGAGAACGCCATTGGATGAACTAAAAGACAAACCGACCGATGCACCTTGTCTTGCTCTACCTAACTTTGATCGATCACTTGAGATTTGATGAGATGCAAATGGAATGGGCACACGAGCTATTTCAAAGCCATAACACAAGGCCAATCTTGTTTATTAGTAAAATGCAAAACATAGCGCCACCCAAATACGTGCCATATGAGAAAGAACCACATGCACTTGTGAGGGCTTTGCAAGTTTCGATACCATACTTGTGGCAAAGAGAGTTTGTCATCCACACAGATCATGGAGCTTGAATTATCTTAGGAGCCAAACAGAGCTCAACGAGAGACATGCTAAGTGGCCAACACCCATAAATGCCACCGATGCAAAATCATACATGGTCGAGCAGTTTCTACATGAGGTTTATTAAAGATTTCTGTGGTACTGCCTGACCATCGAAGGAACGTGTTGAAAGAACCGTGAAATTTGAATGGAAATGACTGCAAAACATGGCATTCAATGTATTTAAAGAATTATTAACCAGTGCACCGCCTTGCACACCTAACTTTGATCGATCTTTTGAGATTGAATATAATGAAAGTGATAGGGTATAAGAGTCGTGTCGATACTAGAAAAAAAAAATGAAAAAGGAAACACTAAATGGAGCACTTAACTTAAATACGCGACATTTGAGAAAGAACTACATGCAACTGTGAAGGCTTTGGACGTTTGGAAACCTTAATTGTGGCAAAGGAGTTTGGCATCCACACGTATCGATCACGATAGCTCAAGGCATCTCTAGAGCAAAACAATGCTATAAAAGGGACATTCTAAGTGGCAACAGCCACAAATGCAATGGAAATAAGATCTTTAAATGATTTAGCTAGTTTCTACATGAGGTTGAATAGGAATTTCAGTAGCATAACCTCACCGTCGTAAAAAGAACTTTATATTCAGGAAAGCAAATGCAAGAGAAGTCATTCAATGAACTAAAAGAAAAATTGACCAATGCACCATGTCTTGCTCTTTCTAACTTTTATTGATCCTTTTTAGACTAGATGTGATGCAAATGGAATAGCTATAAGAGCTGTTTCGATGCTAGAAAACAGGCCAATCAGATATCTTCGTGAAAAGCTAAATGTAGCACATCCTAAATACGCGTCATTTGATCAAGAACTACATGCACTAGTGAAGGCTTTGCAGGTACCGTGACCTTAATTGTGGCCAAAAGACTTTGTCACCCACAAGGATCATGAAAGCTTATAGCGTCTCGAGAGCCAAATAAAGCTCCAAAAGAGGCATTCTAAGTGAGGACAACACCCACAAATTCAACTGAGGTAAGATCCTTCATGGTTATACTAGTTTCTATATGAGGTTTATTGAGGATTTCATTAGCATAACCTCACAATAGAATGAACTTGTTAGAAACAATGTCAAATTCTAATGGAATCAAAAGAAAGAGAACGCCATTGGATGAACTAAAAGTCAAACCGACCGATGCACCTTGTCCTGCTCTACCTAACTTTGATCGATCACTTGAGATTTGATGAGATGCAAATGGAATGGGCACACGAGCTATTTCAAAGCCACAACACAAGGCCAATCTTGTTTATTAGTAAAATGCAAAACATAGCGCCACCCAAATACGTGCCATATGAAAGAAAGACACGCACTTGATTGTGAGGGCTTTGCAAGTTTCGATACCATACTTGTGGCAAAGAGAGTTTGTCATCCACACAGATCATGGAGCTTGAATTATCTTAGGAGCCAAACAGAGTTCAACGAGAGACATGCTAAGTGGCCAACACCCATAAATGCCACCGATGCATAATCATACATGGTCGAGCAGTTTCTACATGAGGTTTATTAAAGATTTCAGTGGCACTGCCTGACCATCGAAGGAACGTTTTGAAAGAACCGTGAAATTTGAATGGAAATGACTGCAAAACATGGCATTCAATGTATTTAAAGAATTATTAACCAGTGCACCGCCTTGCACACCTAACTTTGATCGATCTTTTGAGATTGAATATAATGAAAGTGATAGGGTATAAGAGTCGTGTCGATACTAGAAAAAAAAAATAAATGAAAAAGGAAACACTAAATGGAGCACTTAACTTAAATACGCGACATTTGAGAAAGAACTACATGCAACTGTGAAGGCTTTGGACGTTTGGAAACCTTAATTGTGGCAAAGGAGTTTGGCATCCACACGGATCGATCACTATAGCTCAAGGCATCTCTAGAGCAAAACAATGCTATAAAAGGGACATTCTAAGTGGCAACAGCCACAAATGCAATGGAAATAAGATCTTTAAATGATTTAGCTAGTTTCTACATGAGGTTGAATAGGAATTTCAGTAGCATAGCCTCACCGTCGTAAAAAGAACTTTAATATTCGGAAAGCAAATGCAAGAGAAGTCATTCAATGAACTAAAAGAAAAATTGACCAATGCACCATGTCTTGCTCTTTCTAACTTTTATTGATCCTTTTTAGACTGGATGTGATGCAAATGGAATAGCTATGAGAGCTGTTTCGATGCTAGAAAACAGGCCAATCAGATATCTTCGTGAAAAGCTAAATGTAGCACATCCTAAATACGCGTCATTTGATCAAGAACTACATGCACTAGTGAAGGCTTTGCAGGTACCGTGACTGATAAGGCAACCCTAATTCTCAGCCCAAAGATCCAAGCTTATGATGAAGCAAGAACCCTTGAATTAAGAGATTAACACCTCCTTATAGATTTGGGAACAACCAAGAGAAAAGGCTAGAATTTGATTACCCCTTAAGATCAATGATCTAGAAGCAAGATATGGAAGATCTTGTTCTAGATTGAGTCACTCCACAATCAAGCTTGATCAAGGCTGGATTGAATGGCTCAAATGCATTCTATCACAAGATTGCAAGGGAAACTTAGAAAAAGAGACAAAGAACATGCCCAAATATTCTAAGAAAATGATCTCTTGTAGAGAGCTAATTTTCATACAATCAAAATCTGAGTTTTACAACTTACTTCATGGCTATTTATAGCCTATGAAAGGTAAACCTAAAATAAAGAAAACCAACATAATTACCATAATGCCATTGTTGCAAAATATAACCTAAAACATTAAAAACAAGATTTTAAACATAGACTTGCATAAAAGCTCCTAAAATCTGAAAATTGATGTTTGTGTTGCCAACTCTAACATTTGTATTTCCCCTTGTCGAATGATTAAGACATTTAAATCAAGTCAAATGTCATTAACTCCATGGACAACTTCAATCTTGCATACATTGACTTCCAAAGTATCAAATGGTTCCTCTTCCCTTGAAATGGTCTCTAGCACATGAAATGAATTTTGAATTGAAGCTATCCACTGTCGAAGGTGAAGAATGAATGCTTGTTGAATCTTCTTTGCTTTGGATCGTGTAATAGGTCCAAGTGCAACTTGTGGAACTCCATGATCCTTATCATCTTCCCCCTCTTCGAAAGGATTCGTCCTCGAATCTGGAAAATCATCACCTACATCAAAAGGACTCAAGTCAGCAACATTAAAAGTAGAACTCACTGAAAAGTCACCTGGAAGATCGATTTTGTAGGCATTGTTGTTAATCCTCTCATGAACTTGAAAAGAACCATCTCCTCTTGCATGTAACTTGGTCTTCCTTTGAGATGGAAATCTCTCCTTTCGAAAATGAACCCAAACCCAATCTCCTGGTTTAAAAATGAGTTCCTTTCGTCCTTTGTTAATTCGCGAAGCAACTTGGAAATTTTGTTTCTCAATTCTCTCTTTCACATCCTTGTGCAAATTCTTGATCAAATCTGCCTTATTTGTTGCTGCATCACTCACAAAAACATTAGACGGAATAGGAAGCAAATCAAGAGGTGTAAGTGGATTAAATCCATAAACAACTTCAAAAGGAGAACAATGAGTGGTACTATGAATTGCTCTATTGTATGCAAACTCTACAAATGGCAAGCATTCCTCCCAAGACTTAATGTTCTTAGAAATAATAGCTCTAAGCAAAGTTCCTAAAGTTCTATTAACCACCCTCGGTTTGCCCATCGGTTTGAGGATGACATGTGGTTGAAAACAGTAGTTTAGTGCCTAATTTACCCCATAATACTTTCCAAAAGTGACTTAAAAATTTAACATCCCTATCACTAACAATAGTTTTAGGAATTCCATGTAATCTTACTACTTCTCTAAAGAAAATATCAGCCACTTACTTTGCATCATCCGTTTTGTTACATGCTATAAAATGAGCCATTTTACTAAATCTACCAACCACAACAAAAATACTATCTTTACCCCTTTTGGTTCGCGGCAAACCAAGGATAAAATCCATAGATATATCAGTCCATGGTTCATTAGGTACATTCAAAGGAGTATACAATCCATTTGGTTGGGTTCTAGACTTAGCCGCTTTGCATTTAAAACATTGACTACAAACCTTATGAACATCATGTTTCATCTTAGGCCAAAAAAAATGTTCATGCAACATATCATAAGTTTTATGAATCCCAAAATGTCCCATTAAGCCACCACCATGGGCCTCTTTCACAAGTAAATCTCTTATAGAACAATTAGGAACACAAAGTTTATTTTTCTTAAACAAATATTCATGAAAGACATAATAATCATCCAAAACTTTTCCAACTCGACAAGATGCAAAAATTGGTCCAAAATCTTTGTCAGATTTATATAGCTCTTTAATGTGCTCAAATCCAAGAATTTTTGCAAAGAAGAGAAGTAAAGAGATTGTACCTTCTTGACAATGCATCAGCCACGATATTATCTTTACCTTGCTTATATTTGATCACATAGGGAAATGTTTCAATAAATTCTACCCACTTTGCATGCCGGCGGTTCAATTTACTTTGACCCTTAAGATGCTTCAAGCTCTCATGATCAGTGTGAATCACGAACTCTCTAGGCCATAAGTAGTGTTGCCATACCTGCAATGTACGAACTAAAGCAAACAATTCTTTATCATAGGTAGGATAGTTCAATGCTGCCCCATTTAGTTTTTCACTAAAGTACATCAAAGGCCTTCCATCTTGCATTAAAAACAGCACCTATGCCCAAACCACTTGCATCACACTCAATTTCAAATGTCTTTTCAAAGTTAGGCAAGACAAGCAATGGTGCATTGGTTAATTTCTCCTTAAGTTCATTAAAGGCTTTATCTTGCATTTCCCCCCATTGGAACACAACATTTTTTTTACCAAATCATTCAATGGTACAGCTATGGTACTAAAGTCCTTTATAAACCGCCTATAAAAGCTAGCTAACCCATGAAAACTCCTTACCTCACTTGCATTTGTTGGTGTTGGCCAATCGCGAATTGCCTTAACTTTCTCAATGTCCACTTCTACTCCATTTTTACCAACTATAAATCCAAGAAAGTTAACTTTTTCCATGCAAAAACAACACTTATTCAAATTAGCATAAAGTTCCTCATTTCTAAGTGTAGTTAGAACAGACCTAACATGTTCGACATGTTCAAGCAAAGTCTTTGAATAAATTAGAATATCATCAAAATACACAACAACATACTTTCCTAAATATTCTCTCAAAACATAGTTCATTAAACGCATAAATGTGCTAGGAGCATTAGTTAGTCCAAAAGGCATAACAAGCCATTCATACAACCCAAACTTAGTTTTGAAAGCTGTTTTCCATTCATCACCTACATGCATTCTAATTTGATGCTATCCAGATTTTAAATCAATCTTTGTAAATAAGCACGAACCATGCAATTCATCAAACATATCATCTAGTCTAGGAATAAGATGTCGATACTTTACAGTGATTTTGTTGATGGCTCTACAATCCACACACATGCGCCAAGTTCCATCTTTCTTTGGCACCAATATGACAGGTACTGAGCATGGACTCAAACTCTCTCGTACATAGCCTTTATCAATGAGCTCCTCCACTTGTCTTTGAATTTCCTTGGTCTCGGTTGGATTGGCTCTATAAGCTGGCCTATTGGGAATGACAGCCCCTGGAATGAAGTCTATTTTGTGTTCAATTCCTCGAATGGGAGGTAGTCCTTTAGGTACTTCATCTTGGAACACATCCTCAAATTCCTGTAAAAGAGATTGAAACACACTAGGCAAAGAAAGAGTATTATCGTTAGAAGCCAAATATCCTTCCTTGTACATAAGCACAAAGATTGGTTTTTGGGAAAGCATTGCCCTTCTCACCTCTCCCACTCTAGCAAAACAACTCACTTTTTATGACTTTTTTTCATTTTCATCACTTTTTTCACTCTCCCTACCACTTTTTTCTCTCTTTTATTTTTCGCTATTTTCTCACTCACTTCTTTTTTTTCTTTTAATTCTTTTTCTTCATACTCTCTCTTTTTTTCCTCCAACTTCAGTTGATCAATATATACATCATTAGAACTTAAAGGTACAAGAGTTTTTTTTCTTCCATCTTTTGTGAAAGAATATCTATTCAAATAACCATCATACATGACCTTCCTATCAAATTGCCAAGGTCTACCAAGCAATATATCTCCAGCGAGCATAGGTAACACATCACAAAGAATCTCATCTTGATATTTTCCTAAAGAAAAAGTAATTAAAGCTTGAGAAACTACCTTCATTGCCCCACTATCATTGAGCCATTGGAGCTTGTATGGTTTAGGATGGTGTTGAATTGGAATTTGCAACCTCTTGATAAAAAATGTACTTACGACGTTGGTGCAACTTCCACTATCAATAACAAGACTACAAGGAGTCCCATTAACGAGACATCGTGTATGGAATAAGTTGTCTCTTTGGTGATATGAATTCAACTACCAACTTATTGCATGCACATGAAGGAGCAATTACAAGAAGAAGGAAAAGAAGATTCCAAGAGGATTATAACAATTACATGGCAGAATTTTAAATAAAGAAATTTCTAGATTTCTTATCTTGGGACTTTTTGATTTCAATGCTTGCCAACCATGCTCATTATTGCAAGGGACCTTCTAGAAGAGTTGGTTGAGTGTATTTAAAGCATATCTACCCTTTTGTCTAGCATTTAAGCCATGCAATTTACTTTTGGCTTCTTATGTCTTATTTTCTACAAAATGCATTTAATAGCTTTTTTAGTCCTTTTGTATTCCAAGGCATGCACGAATTTTTGGCCTTTAAAATGGCTTGTAATACATCATTTTGGACAGATTTCATGAATGAAAAACTTGTGTTTTCTTGAACCCCATTTGGTGTTTCATTTCTTTCAAATCTTGCTTTAGGTTTGAAGTAAATCAATTCATTGGATTAGTCTTGATCAAACTAATTCTGGAGTGAGTTGTCTTAGGATCTAAGAGTGACTATTTTAGATTTTAAGTGTGATCTAAGTTAGCCTTCATTGTGAGTTTTTGCAAGGATCCTAGAAGGACCTCTAGCTTTGTAAAATTCAAGCAACGATCGGCGCTTATCATTTGGTCATCAACATCATTCTCCTTAATTTGAGTGGTAAGGAGTCTTCTTGTTACAAGGGCCAAATGACTCCCATCTTCCAATTCCTCCTCATTCTCATTTTCTTTTTCATCAATTAACTCATCTTCGTCGCTGTCCTCTCCATCGGTGACAACTTGTCCATTTTTAATGATCATGACTCTCTTGTTAGGACAATCACGACTAATATGTCCACTCCCTTGACATTTCCAACATTTGATATCTCTATTTCTCTCTCGAACCTCCTTATATCCTTCCATTTTATCCTTGCCTTTAGAACTTTCGGCATTGTCCTTTTTGTCAAACTCATACTTGCCTTTTGGCTTCAAATCAACCTTAACATTATTTGCATTCTTTTTCCAATTATTGGCAGAAAAAGTAGTAGACTTAGAAGAAGAGTACCTCTTGGAATTCTCCTTCTCCCATGCTAATTGTCCTTCAATTTTTTGACAGCAAGGTGTAACAATTCCTTCATATCAAAGTAAGGTTGTCTATCAACTTGATGAGCCAATTGTCGGTTCAACCCGCCAAGGAACCTAGCCATTGTATCCTCCTCATCTTCGTTAATGCATGCTCTGTTCATGAGGACCTCCATTTCCTTGTAATAATCCTCTACACTTTTGGATCCCTGTTGCAAAGTATAGAGCTTTTGCTTGAGTTCTCGAGAATAATGTTTAGGAATGTACCTTTTTCTCATTAGTGTCTTCAACTCCTCCCATGTTTCTATTGGTTCTTCAAAATTTCTCCTCCATTCGGATTTCAAAGAAGCCCACCAAATATTGGCATAATCACAAAATTCAGCAACGACAAGTTTCAACTTCCTTTCTTCACTAAAGTTGTTGCAATCGAAAACATGCTCAATTTTGCTCTCATATTGCAAATACTCCTCCGGATCAGATTTCCCATGGAAAGTAGGAATTTTAAGCTTTACTCCCCCTACTCCTCTTTCATATTGGTTCTCCCTTTCGACCCTTCTAGGTGCTATAATTTCCCTACCCCCTCTTCTTCCTCCTCGTCCCCTCGACCTAAAACTCTCTCTCTCCCGTGGATTGTATCCCGCTAAGAGGTTAACATTATCTTCTCCATCTTCATTTTCAACTCCTTCATAATTAAAGTTATCCTCCCTCCCTTGAGGATTTCCTAAAGCTACTTCCATTCGCTCCAACCTATCGCTTAAGGAATTAACAACTTGAGTTAAACGATTAATGACCCCACTTTGAGCTTCTCTCCACCTAGCTTCACTAATCTCCTCTCCATCTCTCCCATCTTGATTCATGGTTGTAAAATAGTAAAATATATATGAAGGACCTCACACACTCAACTCACTGAATTTTACACTCGGAACGCTCGTGTTTATCACACACAAAGGTAGGCTATTTGGGAAAGTGGCTAAAGTTTGATAAAGGTAGGCTAATATGGATAAAGCAAATCTTGTAATAGTGAGCCTTACAAATCAGCCAAGACAAGAAAAATTATGAAATAACAAAATCAAGAACAAAAAGAAATAGAAAGAAAGATAAATGTCCAGATTTTTTTTTTTTTCGGATATATGGAACACTCAGAAGGAAACAAACAAATGGACGTTTGAAATTACTAATTTGAGTAAATGGCCTTCTTGAAGAATATAGATAACACACCGATCTAAATTTTTGTAGATGGACAATTTGACAAATTCGATCGTTAGCAAGGTGTTATAACTGGAAACAACAGTAGGCACATGGATAAAATAAAAGATAAAATCAATTCAAGTATAGGGTTGGCCACAAGGATATAATGACATCAAATCTAGAGTAGGCCACAAGGAATTTGATGGAAAAGAAAGATAAATATCTGGCATTTTTTTTTTTTTTTTTTCGGGTAAATTACACACTGAAAAAGAAACCCACAAACGAATGCTTTACAATGCTAATTTGAATAAGTCGTCTTCTTAAGGATTAAAGATAACGTACTGATCTAAATATTTGCAGAACAACAGTGTGTCCAATTCGATCGTTATCGAGGTATTACAATCGAAAATATAAGCATTCAATGCAGCAGTTTAAAATTGGACAAGAATAATTCAAGATCGAACCATGAACTTTTTTTTTTTTTTTTTTTTTTTTATAGATCCAACAATGATGAAAAAAACAGAGAAACAAGATCTGAACAAGAAGATGAACGAATTGCTGAAAGTTAAAGATAAAATCAAATCTAGAGCCGGCCACAAAGATGCAACCTATGCTCTGATACCAAATGATAAGGCAACCCTAATTCTCAGCCCAAAGATCCAAGCTTATGATGAAGCAAGAACCCTTGAATTAAGAGATTAACACCTCCTTATAGATTTGGGAACAACCAAGAGAAAAGGCTAGAATTTGATTACCCCTTAAGATCAATGATCTAGAAGCAAGATATGGAAGATCTTGTTCTAGATTGAGTCACTCCACAATCAAGCTTCATCAAGGCTGGATTGAATGGCTCAAATGCATTCTATCACAAGATTGCAAGGGAAACTTAGAAAAAGAGACAAAGAACATGCCCAAATATTCTAAGAAAATGATCTCTTGTAGAGAGCTAATTTTCATTCAATCAAAATCTGAGTTTTACAACTTACTTCATGGCTATTTATAGCCTATGAAAGTTAAACCTAAAATAAAGAAAACCAACATAATTACCATAATGCCATTGTTGCAAAATATAACCTAAAACATTAAAAACAAGATTTTAAACATAGACTTGCATAAAAGCTCCTAAAATCTGAAAATTGATGTTTGTGTTGCCAACTCTAACATTTGTATTTCCCCTTGTCGAATGATTAAGACATTTAAATCAAGTCAAATGTCATTAACTCCATGGACAACTTCAATCTTGCATACATTGACTTCCAAAGCATCAAATGGTTCCTCTTCCCTTGAAATGGTCTCTAGCACATGAAATGAATTTTGAATTGAAGCTATCCACTGTCGAAGGTGAAGAATGAATGCTTGTTGAATCTTCTTTGCTTTGGATCGTGTAATAGGTCCAAGTGCAACTTGTGGAACTCCATGATCCTTATCAGTGACCTTAATTGTGGCCAAAAGACTTTGTCACCCACAAGGATCATGAAAGCTTATAGCGTCTCGAGAGCCAAATAAAGCTCCAAAAGAGGCATTCTAAGTGAGGACAACACCCACAAATTCAACTGAGGTAAGATCCTTCATGGTTATACTAGTTTCTATATGAGGTTTATCGAGGATTTCATTAGCATAACCTCACAGTAGAATGAACTTGTTAGAAACAATGTCAAATTCTAATGGAATCAAAAGAAAGAGAACGCCATTGGATGAACTAAAAGACAAACCGACCGATGCACCTTGTCTTGCTCTACCTAACTTTGATCGATCACTTGAGATTTGATGAGATGCAAATGGAATGGGCACACGAGCTATTTCAAAGCCACAACACAAGGCCAATCTTGTTTATTAGTAAAATGCAAAACATAGCGCCACCCAAATACGTGCCATATGAGAAAGAACCACATGCACTTGTGAGGGCTTTGCAAGTTTCGATACCATACTTGTGGCAAAGAGTGTTTGTCATCCACACAGATCATGGAGCTTGAATTATCTTAGGAGCCAAACAGAGCTCAACGAGAGACATGCTAAGTGGCCAACACCCATAAATGCCACCGATGCAAAATCATACATGGTCGAGCAGTTTCTACATGAGGTTTATTAAAGATTTCAGTGGCACTGCCTGACCATCGAAGGAACGTGTTGAAAGAACCGTGAAATTTGAATGGAAATGACTGCAAAACATGGCATTCAATGTATTTAAAGAATTATTAACCAGTGCACCGCCTTGCACACCTAACTTTGATCGATCTTTTGAGATTGAATATGATGAAAGTGATAGGGTATAAGAGTCGTGTCGATACTAGAAAAAAAAATAAATGAAAAAGGAAACACTAAATGGAGCACTTAACTTAAATACGCGACATTTGAGAAAGAACTACATGCAATTGTGAAGGCTTTGGACGTTTGGAAACCTTAATTGTGGCAAAGGAGTTTGGCATTCACACGGATCGATCACGATAGCTCAAGGCATCTCTAGAGCAAAACAATGCTATAAAAGGGACATTCTAAGTGGCAACAGCCACAAATGCAATGGAAATAAGATCTTTAAATGATTTAGCTAGTTTCTACATGAGGTTGAATAGGAATTTCAGTAGCATAGCCTCACCGTCAGAAAAGAACTTTATATTCGGAAAGCAAATGCAAGAGAAGTCATTCAATGAACTAAAAGAAAAATTGACCAATGCACCATGTCTTGCTCTTTCTAACTTTTATTGATCCTTTTTAGACTGGATGTGATGCAAATGGAATAGCTATAAGAGCTGTTTCGATGCTAGAAAACAGGCCAATGAGATATCTTCGTGAAAAGCTAAATGTAGCACATCCTAAATACGCGTCATTTGATCAAGAACTACATGCACTAGTGAAGGCTTTGCAGGTACCGTGACCTTAATTGTGGCCAAAAGACTTTGTCACCCACAAGGATCATGAAAGCTTATAGCGTCTCGAGAGCCAAATAAAGCTCCAAAAGAGGCATTCTAAGTGAGGACAACACCCACAAATTCAACTGAGGTAAGATCCTTCATGGTTATACTAGTTTCTATATGAGGTTTATCGAGGATTTCATTAGCATAACCTCACAGTAGAATGAACTTGTTAGAAACAATGTCAAATTCTAATGGAATCAAAAGAAAGAGAACGCCATTGGATGAACTAAAAGACAAATCGACCGATGCACCTTGTCTTGCTCTACCTAACTTTGATCGATCACTTGAGATTTGATGAGATGCAAATGGAATGGGCACACGAGCTATTTCAAAGCCACAAAACAAGGCCAATCTTGTTTATTAGTAAAATGCAAAACTTAGCGCCACCCAAATACGTGCCATATGAGAAAGAACCACACGCACTTTTGAGGGCTTTGCAAGTTTAGATACCATACTTGTGGCAAAGAGAGTTTGTCATCCACACAGATCATGGAGCTTGAATTATCTTAGGAGCCAAACAGAGCTCAACGAAAGACATGCTAAGTGGCCAACACCCATAAATGCCACCGATGCAAAATCATACATGGTCGAGCAGTTTCTACATGAGGTTTATTAAAGATTTCAGTGGCACTGCCTGACCATCGAAGGAACGTGTTGAAAGAACCGTGAAATTTGAATGGAAATGACTGCAAAACATGGCATTCAATGTATTTAAAGAATTATTAACCAGTGCACCGCCTTGCACACCTAACTTTGATCGATCTTTTGAGATTGAATATAATGAAAGTGATAGGGTATAAGAGTCGTGTCGATACTAGAAAAAAAAATAAATGAAAAAGGAAACACTAAATGGAGCACTTAACTTAAATACGCGACATTTGAGAAAGAACTACATGCAACTGTGAAGGCTTTGGACGTTTGGAAACCTTAATTGTGGCAAAGGAGTTTGGCATCCACACGGATCGATCACGATAGCTCAAGGCATCTCTAGAGCAAAACAATGCTATAAAAGGGACATTCTAAGTGGCAACAGCCACAAATGCAATGGAAATAAGATCTTTAAATGATTTAGCTAGTTTCTACATGAGGTTGAATAGGAATTTGTGAGCATAGCCTCACCGTCGTAAAAAGAACTTTATATTCAGGAAAGCAAATGCAAGAGAAGTCATTCAATGAACTAAAAGAAAAATTGACCAATGCACCATGTCTTGCTCTTTCTAACTTTTATTGATCCTTTTTAGACTGGATGTGATGCAAATGGAATAGCTATAAGAGCTGTTTCGATGCTAGAAAACAGGCCAATGAGATATCTTCGTGAAAAGCTAAATGTAGCACATCCTAAATACGCGTCATTTGATCAAGAACTACATGCACTAGTGAAGGCTTTGCAGGTACCGTGACCTTAATTGTGGCCAAAAGACTTTGTCACCCACAAGGATCATGAAAGCTTATAGCGTCTCGAGAGCCAAATAAAGCTCCAAAAGAGGCATTCTAAGTGAGGACAACACCCACAAATTCAACTGAGGTAAGATCCTTCATGGTTATACTAGTTTCTATATGAGGTTTATCGAGGATTTCATTAGCATAACCTCACAGTAGAATGAACTTGTTAGAAACAATGTCAAATTCTAATGGAATCAAAAGAAAGAGAACGCCATTGGATGAACTAAAAGACAAATCGACCGATGCACCTTGTCTTGCTCTACCTAACTTTGATCGATCACTTGAGATTTGATGAGATGCAAATGGAATGGGCACACGAGCTATTTCAAAGCCACAAAACAAGGCCAATCTTGTTTATTAGTAAAATGCAAAACTTAGCGCCACCCAAATACGTGCCATATGAGAAAGAACCACACGCACTTTTGAGGGCTTTGCAAGTTTAGATACCATACTTGTGGCAAAGAGAGTTTGTCATCCACACAGATCATGGAGCTTGAATTATCTTAGGAGCCAAACAGAGCTCAACGAAAGACATGCTAAGTGGCCAACACCCATAAATGCCACCGATGCAAAATCATACATGGTCGAGCAGTTTCTACATGAGGTTTATTAAAGATTTATGGCACCTTTCGACCATCGAAGGAACGTGTTGAAAGAACCGTGAAATTTGAATGGAAATGACTGCAAAACATGGCATTCAATGTATTTAAAGAATTATTAACCAGTGCACCGCCTTGCACACCTAACTTTGATCGATCTTTTGAGATTGAATATAATGAAAGTGATAGGGTATAAGAGTCGTGTCGATACTAGAAAAAAAAAATAAATGAAAAAGGAAACACTAAATGGAGCACTTAACTTAAATACGCGACATTTGAGAAAGAACTACATGCAAACTGTGAAGGCTTTGGACGTTTGGAAACCTTAATTGTGGCAAAGGAGTTTGGCATCCACACGGATCGATCACTATAGCTCAAGGCATCTCTAGAGCAAAACAATGCTATAAAAGGGACATTCTAAGTGGCAACAGCCACAAATGCAATGGAAATAAGATCTTTAAATGATTTAGCTAGTTTCTACATGAGGTTGAATAGGAATTTCAGTAGCATAGCCTCACCGTCGTAAAAAGAACTTTATATTCAGGAAAGCAAATGCAAGAGAAGTCATTCAATGACCTAAAAGAAAAATTGACCAATGCACCATGTCTTGCTCTTTCTAACTTTTATTGATCCTTTTTAGACTGAATGTGATGCAAATGGAATAGCTATAAGATTTTGTTTCGATGCTAGAAAACAGGCCAATCAGATATCTTCGTGAAAAGCTAAATGTAGCACATCCTAAATACGCGTCATTTGATCAAGAACTACATGCACTAGTGAAGGCTTGCAGGGTACCGTGACCTTAATTGTGGCCAAAAGACTTTGTCACCCACAAGGATCATGAGAGCTTATAGCGTCTCGAGAGCAAAATAAAGCTCCAAAAGAGGCATTCTAAGTGAGGACAACACCCACAAATTCAACCGAGGTAAGATCCTTCATGGTTATATACAGTTTCTATATGAGGTTTATCGAGGATTTCATTAGCATAACCTCACAGTAGAATGAACTTGTTAGAAACAATGTCAAATTCTAATGGAATCAAAAGAAAGAGAACGCCATTGGATGAACTAAAAGACAAACCGACCGATGCACCTTGTCTTGTTCTACCTAACTTTGATCGATCACTTGAGATTTGATGAGATACAAATGGAATGGGCACACGAGCTATTTCAAAGCCACAACACAAGGCCAATCTTGTTTATTAGTAAAATGCAAAACATAGCGCCACCCAAATACGTGCCATATGAGAAAGAACCACACGCACTTGTGAGGGCTTTGCAAGTTTCGATACCATACTTGTGGCAAAGAGAGTTTGTCATCCACACAGATCATGGAGCTTGAATTATCTTAGGAGCCAAACAGAGTTCAACGAGAGACATGCTAAGTGGCCAACACCCATAAATGCCACCGATGCAAAATCATACATGGTCGAAAGCAGTTTCTACATGAGGTTTATTAAAGATTTAGTGGCAATCGCTCGACCATCGAAGGAACGTGTTGAAAGAACCGTGAAATTTGAATGGAAATGACTGCAAAACATGGCATTCAATGTATTTAAAGAATTATTAACCAGTGCACCGCCTTGCACACCTAACTTTGATCGATCTTTTGAGATTGAATATAATGAAAGTGATAGGGTATAAGAGTCGTGTCGATACTAGAAAAAAAAAATAAATGAAAAAGGAAACACTAAATGGAGCACTTAACTTAAATACGCGACATTTGAGAAAGAACTACATGCAACTGTGAAGGCTTTGGACGTTTGGAAACCTTAATTGTGGCAAAGGAGTTTGGCATCCACACGGATCGATCACGATAGCTCAAGGCATCTCTAGAGCAAAACAATGCTATAAAAGGGACATTCTAAGTGGCAACAGCCACAAATGCAATGGAAATAAGATCTTTAAATGATTTAGCTAGTTTCTACATGAGGTTGAATAGGAATTTTGTTAGCATAGCCTCACCGTCGTAAAAAGAACTTTATATTCAGGAAAGCAAATGCAAGAGAAGTCATTCAATGACCTAAAAGAAAAATTGACCAATGCACCATGTCTTGCTCTTTCTAACTTTTATTGATCCTTTTTAGACTGAATGTGATGCAAATGGAATAGCTATAAGAGCTGTTTCGATGCTAGAAAACAGGCCAATCAGATATCTTCGTGAAAAGCTAAATGTAGCACATCCTAAATACGCGTCATTTGATCAAGAACTACATGCACTAGTGAAGGCTTTGCAGGTACCGTGACCTTAATTGTGGCCAAAAGACTTTGTCACCCACAAGGATCATGAGAGCTTATAGCGTCTCGAGAGCAAAATAAAGCTCCAAAAGAGGCATTCTAAGTGAGGACAACACCCACAAATTCAACCGAGGTAAGATCCTTCATGGTTATACTAGTTTCTATATGAGGTTTATCGAGGATTTCATTAGCATAACCTCACAGTAGAATGAACTTGTTAGAAACAATGTCAAATTCTAATGGAATCAAAAGAAAGAGAACGCCATTGGATGAACTAAAAGACAAACCGACCGATGCACCTTGTCTTGTTCTACCTAACTTTGATCGATCACTTGAGATTTGATGAGATACAAATGGAATGGGCACACGAGCTATTTCAAAGCCACAACACAAGGCCAATCTTGTTTATTAGTAAAATGCAAAACATAGCGCCACCCAAATACGTGCCATATGAGAAAGAACCACACGCACTTGTGAGGGCTTTGCAAGTTTCGATACCATACTTGTGGCAAAGAGAGTTTGTCATCCACACAGATCATGGAGCTTGAATTATCTTAGGAGCCAAACAGAGTTCAACGAGAGACATGCTAAGTGGCCAACACCCATAAATGCCACCGATGCAAAATCATACATGGTCGAGCGGTTTCTACATGAGGTTTATTAAAGATTTTAGTGGCTTTCGCTCGACCATCGAAGGAACGTGTTGAAGAACCGTGAAATTTGAATGGAAATGATCGCAAAACATGGCATTCAATGTATTTAAAGAATTATTAACCAGTGCACCGCCTTGCACACCTAACTTTGATCGATCTTTTGAGATTGAATATAATGAAAGTGATAGGGTATAAGAGTCGTGTCGATACTAGAAAAAAAAATAAATGAAAAAGGAAACACTAAATGGAGCACTTAACTTAAATACGCGACATTTGAGAAAGAACTACATGCAATCGTGTGAAGGCTTTGGACGTTTGGAAACCTTAATTGTGGCAAAGGAGTTTGGCATCCACACGGATCGATCACGATAGCTCAAGGCATCTCTAGAGCAAAACAATGCTATAAAAGGGACATTCTAAGTGGCAACAGCCACAAATGCAATGGAAATAAGATCTTTAAATGATTTAGCTAGTTTCTACATGAGGTTGAATAGGAATTTCAGTAGCATAGCCTCACCGTCGTAAAAAGAACTTTATATTCAGGAAAGCAAATGCAAGAGAAGTCATTCAATGACCTAAAAGAAAAATTGACCAATGCACCATGTCTTGCTCTTTCTAACTTTTATTGATCCTTTTTAGACTGAATGTGATGCAAATGGAATAGCTATAAGAGCTGTTTCGATGCTAGAAAACAGGCCAATCAGATATCTTCGTGAAAAGCTAAATGTAGCACATCCTAAATACGCGTCATTTGATCAAGAACTACATGCACTAGTGAAGGCTTTGCAGGTACCGTGACCTTAATTGTGGCCAAAAGACTTTGTCACCCACAAGGATCATGAGAGCTTATAGCGTCTCGAGAGCAAAATAAAGCTCCAAAAGAGGCATTCTAAGTGAGGACAACACCCACAAATTCAACCGAGGTAAGATCCTTCATGGTTATACTAGTTTCTATATGAGGTTTATCGAGGATTTCATTAGCATAACCTCACAGTAGAATGAACTTGTTAGAAACAATGTCAAATTCTAATGGAATCAAAAGAAAGAGAACGCCATTGGATGAACTAAAAGACAAACCGACCGATGCACCTTGTCTTGTTCTACCTAACTTTGATCGATCACTTGAGATTTGATGAGATACAAATGGAATGGGCACACGAGCTATTTCAAAGCCACAACACAAGGCCAATCTTGTTTATTAGTAAAATGCAAAACATAGCGCCACCCAAATACGTGCCATATGAGAAAGAACCACACGCACTTGTGAGGGCTTTGCAAGTTTCGATACCATACTTGTGGCAAAGAGAGTTTGTCATCCACACAGATCATGGAGCTTGAATTATCTTAGGAGCCAAACAGAGTTCAACGAGAGACATGCTAAGTGGCCAACACCCATAAATGCCACCGATGCAAAATCATACATGGTCGAGCAGTTTCTACATGAGGTTTATTAAAGATTTCAGTGGCACTGCCTGACCATCGAAGGAACGTGTTGAAAGAACCGTGAAATTTGAATGGAAATGACTGCAAAACATGGCATTCAATGTATTTAAAGAATTATTAACCAGAGTGCACCGCCTTGCACACCTAACTTTGATCGATCTTTTGAGATTGAATATAATGAAAGTGATAGGGTATAAGAGTCGTGTCGATACTAGAAAAAAAAAATAAATGAAAAAGGAAACACTAAATGGAGCACTTAACTTAAATACGCGACATTTGAGAAAGAACTACATGCAACTGTGAAGGCTTTGGACGTTTGGAAACCTTAATTGTGGCAAAGGAGTTTGGCATCCACACGGATCGATCACGATAGCTCAAGGCATCTCTAGAGCAAAACAATGCTATATAAAGGGACATTCTAAGTGGCAACAGACCACAAATGCAATGGAAATAAGATCTTTAAATGATTTAGCTAGTTTCTACATGAGGTTGAATAGGAATTTCAGTAGCATAGCCTCACCGTCGTAAAAAGAACTTTATATTCAGGAAAGCAAATGCAAGAGAAGTCATTCAATGACCTAAAAGAAAAATTGACCAATGCACCATGTCTTGCTCTTTCTAACTTTTATTGATCCTTTTAGACTGAATGTGATGCAAATGGAATAGCTATAAGAGCTGTTTCGATGCTAGAAAACAGGCCAATCAGATATCTTCGTGAAAAGCTAAATGTAGCACATCCTAAATACGCGTCATTTGATCAAGAACTACATGCACTAGTGAAGGCTTTGCAGTGTACTGTGACCTTAATTGTGGCCAAAAGACTTTGTCACCCACAAGGATCATGAGAGCTTATAGCGTCTCGAGAGCAAAATAAAGCTCCAAAAGAGGCATTCTAAGTGAGGACAACACCCACAAATTCAACCGAGGTAAGATCCTTCATGGTTATACTAGTTTCTATATGAGGTTTATCGAGGATTTCATTAGCATAACCTCACAGTAGAATGAACTTGTTAGAAACAATGTCAAATTCTAATGGAATCAAAAGAAAGAGAACGCCATTGGATGAACTAAAAGACAAACCGACCGATGCACCTTGTCTTGTTCTACCTAACTTTGATCGATCACTTGAGATTTGATGAGATACAAATGGAATGGGCACACGAGCTATTTCAAAGCCACAACACAAGGCCAATCTTGTTTATTAGTAAAATGCAAAACATAGCGCCACCCAAATACGTGCCATATGAGAAAGAACCACACGCACTTGTGAGGGCTTTGCAAGTTTCGATACCATACTTGTGGCAAAGAGAGTTTGTCATCCACACAGATCATGGAGCTTGAATTATCTTAGGAGCCAAACAGAGTTCAACGAGAGACATGCTAAGTGGCCAACACCCATAAATGCCACCGATGCAAAATCATACATGGTCGAGCAGTTTCTACATGAGGTTTATTAAAGATTTCAGTGGCACTGCCTGACCATCGAAGGAACGTGTTGAAAGAACCGTGAAATTTGAATGGAAATGACTGCAAAACATGGCATTCAATGTATTTAAAGAATTATTAACCAGTGCACCGCCTTGCACACCTAACTTTGATCGATCTTTTGAGATTGAATATAATGAAAGTGATAGGGTATAAGAGTCGTGTCGATACTAGAAAAAAAAAATAAATGAAAAAGGAAACACTAAATGGAGCACTTAACTTAAATACGCGACATTTGAGAAAGAACTACATGCAACTGTGAAGGCTTTGGACGTTTGGAAACCTTAATTGTGGCAAAGGAGTTTGGCATCCACACGGATCGATCACGATAGCTCAAGGCATCTCTAGAGCAAAACAATGCTATAAAGGGACATTCTAAGTGGCAACAGACCACAAATGCAATGGAAATAAGATCTTTAAATGATTTAGCTAGTTTCTACATGAGGTTGAATAGGAATTTCAGTAGCATAGCCTCACCGTCGTAAAAAGAACTTTATATTCAGGAAAGCAAATGCAAGAGAAGTCATTCAATGACCTAAAAGAAAAATTGACCAATGCACCATGTCTTGCTCTTTCTAACTTTTATTGATCCTTTTAGAGTGAATGTGATGCAAATGGAATAGCTATAAGAGCTGTTTCGATGCTAGAAAACAGGCCAATCAGATATCTTCGTGAAAAGCTAAATGTAGCACATCCTAAATACGCGTCATTTGATCAAGAACTACATGCACTAGTGAAGGCTTTGCAGGTACCGTGACCTTAATTGTGGCCAAAAGACTTTGTCACCCACAAGGATCATGAGAGCTTATAGCGTCTCGAGAGCAAAATAAAGCTCCAAAAGAGGCATTCTAAGTGAGGACAACACCCACAAATTCAACCGAGGTAAGATCCTTCATGGTTATACTAGTTTCTATATGAGGTTTATCGAGGATTTCATTAGCATAACCTCACAGTAGAATGAACTTGTTAGAAACAATGTCAAATTCTAATGGAATCAAAAGAAAGAGAACGCCATTGGATGAACTAAAAGACAAACCGACCGATGCACCTTGTCTTGTTCTACCTAACTTTGATCGATCACTTGAGATTTGATGAGATACAAATGGAATGGGCACACGAGCTATTTCAAAGCCACAACACAAGGCCAATCTTGTTTATTAGTAAAATGCAAAACATAGCGCCACCCAAATACGTGCCATATGAGAAAGAACCACACGCACTTGTGAGGGCTTTGCAAGTTTCGATACCATACTTGTGGCAAAGAGAGTTTGTCATCCACACAGATCATGGAGCTTGAATTATCTTAGGAGCCAAACAGAGTTCAACGAGAGACATGCTAAGTGGCCAACACCCATAAATGCCACCGATGCAAAATCATACATGGTCGAAAGGTTTCTACATGAGGTTTATTAAAGATTTAGTGGCATCGCTCGACCATCGAAGGAACGTGTTGAAAGAACCGTGAAATTTGAATGGAAATGATCGCAAAACATGGCATTCAATGTATTTAAAGAATTATTAACCGATTGCACCGCCTTGCACACCTAACTTTGATCGATCTTTTGAGATTGAATATAATGAAAGTGATAGGGTATAAGAGTCGGTCGATACTAGAAAAAAAAAATAAATGAAAAAGGAAACACTAAATGGAGCACTTAACTTAAATACGCGACATTTGAGAAAGAACTACATGCAACTGTGAAGGCTTTGGACGTTTGGAAACCTTAATTGTGGCAAAGGAGTTTGGCATCCACACGGATCGATCACGATAGCTCAAGGCATCTCTAGAGCAAAACAATGCTATAAAAGGGACATTCTAAGTGGCAACAGACCACAAATGCAATGGAAATAAGATCTTTAAATGATTTAGCTAGTTTCTACATGAGGTTGAATAGGAATTTCAGTAGCATAGCCTCACCGTCGTAAAAAGAACTTTATATTCAGGAAAGCAAATGCAAGAGAAGTCATTCAATGACCTAAAAGAAAAATTGACCAATGCACCATGTCTTGCTCTTTCTAACTTTTATTGATCCTTTTTAGACTGAATGTGATGCAAATGGAATAGCTATAAGAGCTGTTTCGATGCTAGAAAACAGGCCAATCAGATATCTTCGTGAAAAGCTAAATGTAGCACATCCTAAATACGCGTCATTTGATCAAGAACTACATGCACTAGTGAAGGCTTTGCAGGTACCGTGACCTTAATTGTGGCCAAAAGACTTTGTCACCCACAAGGATCATGAAAGCTTATAGCGTCTCGAGAGCCAAATAAAGCTCCAAAAGAGGCATTCTAAGTGAGGACAACACCCACAAATTCAACTGAGGTAAGATCCTTCATGGTTATACTAGTTTCTATATGAGGTTTATCGAGGATTTCATCAGCATAACTTCACAGTAGAATGAACTTGTTAGAAACAATTTCAAATTCTAATGGAATCAAAAGAAAGAGAACGCCATTGGATGAACTAAAAGACAAACCGACCGATGCACCTTGTCTTGCTCTACCTAACTTTGATCGATCACTTGAGATTTGATGAGATGCAAATGGAATGGGCACACGAGCTATTTCAAAGCCACAACACAAGGCCAATCTTGTTTATTAGTAAAATGCAAAACATAGCGCCACCCAAATACGTGCCATATGAGAAAGAACCACACGCACTTGTGACGGCTTTGCAAGTTTCGATACCATACTTGTGGCAAAGAGAGTTTGTCATCCACACAGATCATGGAGCTTGAATTATCTTAGGAGCCAAACAGAGCTCAACGAGAGACATGCTAAGTGGCCAACACCCATAAATGCCACCGATGCAAAATCATACATGGTCGAGCAGTTTCTACATGAGGTTTATTAAAGATTTCAGTGGCACTGCCTGACCATCGAAGGAACGTGTTGAAAGAACCGTGAAATTTGAATGAAAATGACTGCAAAACATGGCATTCAATGTATTTAAAGAATTATTAACCAGTGCACCGCCTTGCACACGTAACTTTGATCGATCTTTTGAGATTGAATATCATGAAAGTGATAGGGTATAAGAGTCGTGTCGATACTAGAAAAAAAAATAAATGAAAAAGGAAACACTAAATGGAGCACTCAACTTAAATACGTGACATTTGAGAAAGAACTACATGCAGCTGTGAAGGCTTTGGACGTTTGGAAACCTTAATTGTGGCAAAGGAGTTTGGCATCCACACGGATCGATCACGATAGCTCAAGGCATCTCTAGAGCAAAACAATGCTATAAAAGGGACATTCTAAGTGGCAACAGCCACAAATGCAATGGAAATAAGATCTTTAAATGATTTAGCTAGTTTCTACATGAGGTTGAATAGGAATTTCAGTAGCATAGCCTCACCGTCGTAAAAAGAACTTTATATTCAGGAAAGCAAATGCAAGAGAAGTCATTCAATGACCTAAAAGAAAAATTGACCAATGCACCATGTCTTGCTCTTTCTAACTTTTATTGATCCTTTTTAGACTGAATGTGATGCAAATGGAATAGCTATAAGAGCTGTTTCGATGCTAGAAAACAGGCCAATCAGATATCTTCGTGAAAAGCTAAATGTAGCACATCCTAAATACGCGTCATTTGATCAAGAACTACATGCACTAGTGAAGGCTTTGCAGGTACCGTGACCTTAATTGTGGCCAAAAGACTTTGTCACCCACAAGGATCATGAGAGCTTATAGCGTCTCGAGAGCAAAATAAAGCTCCAAAAGAGGCATTCTAAGTGAGGACAACACCCACAAATTCAACCGAGGTAAGATCCTTCATGGTTATACTAGTTTCTATATTAGGTTTATCGAGGATTTCATTAGCATAACCTCACAATAGAATGAACTTGTTAGAAACAATGTCAAATTCTAATGGAATCAAAAGAAAAAGAACGCCATTGGATGAACTAAAAGTCAAACCGACCGATGCACCTTGTCTTGCTCTACCTAACTTTGATCGATCACTTGAGATTTGATGAGATGCAAATGGAATGGGCACACGAGCTATTTCAAAGCCACAACACAAGGCCAATCTTGTTTATTAGTAAAATGCAAAACATAGCGCCACCCAAATACGTGCCATATGAGAAAGAACCACACGCACTTGTGAGGGCTTTGCAAGTTTCGATACCATACTTGTGGCAAAGAGAGTTTGTCATCCACACAGATCATGGAGCTTGAATTATCTTAGGAGCCAAACAGAGTTCAACGAGAGACATGCTAAGTGGCCAACACCCATAAATGCCACCGATGCAAAATCATACATGGTCGAGCAGTTTCTACATGAGGTTTATTAAAGATTTCATGGCACCGCCTTGACCATCGAAGGAACGTGTTGAAAGAACCGTGAAATTTGAATGGAAATGACTGCAAAACATGGCATTCAATGTATTTAAAGAATTATTAACCAGTGCACCGCCTTGCACACCTAACTTTGATCGATCTTTTGAGATTGAATATAATGAAAGTGATAGGGTATAAGAGTCGTGTCGATACTAGAAAAAAAAATAAATGAAAAAGGAAACACTAAATGGAGCACTTAACTTAAATACGCGACATTTGAGAAAGAACTACATGCAACTGTGAAGGCTTTGGACGTTTGGAAACCTTAATTGTGGCAAAGGAGTTTGGCATCCACACGGATCGATCACGATAGCTCAAGGCATCTCTAGAGCAAAACAATGCTATAAAAGGGACATTCTAAGTGGCAACAGCCACAAATGCAATGGAAATAAGATCTTTAAATGATTTAGCTAGTTTCTACATGAGGTTGAATAGGAATTTCAGTAGCATAGCCTCACCGTCGTAAAAAGAACTTTATATTCAGGAAAGCAAATGCAAGAGAAGTCATTCAATGAACTAAAAGAAAAATTGACCAATGCACCATGTCTTGCTCTTTCTAACTTTTATTGATCCTTTTTAGACTGGATGTGATGCAAATGGAATAGCTATAAGAGCTGTTTCGATGCTAGAAAACAGGCCAATCAGATATCTTCGTGAAAAGCTAAATGTAGCACATCCTAAATACGCGTCATTTGATCAAGAACTACATGCAGTAGTGAAGGCTTTGCAGGTACCGTGACCTTAATTGTGGCCAAAAGACTTTGTCACCCACAAGGATCATGAAAGCTTATAGCGTCTCGAGAGCCAAATAAAGCTCCAAAAGAGGCATTCTAAGTGAGGACAACACCCACAAATTCAACTGAGGTAAGATCCTTCATGGTTATACTAGTTTCTATATGAGGTTTATCGATGATTTCATCAGCATAACTTCACAGTAGAATGAACTTGTTAGAAACAATTTCAAATTCTAATGGAATCAAAAGAAAGAGAACGCCATTGGATGAACTAAAAGACAAACCGACCGATGCACCTTGTCTTGCTCTACCTAACTTTGATCGATCACTTGAGATTTGATGAGATGCAAATGGAATGGGCACACGAGCTATTTCAAAGCCACAACACAAGGCCAATCTTGTTTATTAGTAAAATGCAAAACATAGCGCCACCCAAATACGTGCCATATGAGAAAGAACCACATGCACTTGTGAGGGCTTTGCAAGTTTCTATACCATACTTGTGGCAAAGAGTGTTTGTCATCCACACAGATCATGGAGCTTGAATTATCTTAGAGCCAAACAGAGCTCAACGAGAGACATGCTAAGTGGCCAACACCCATAAATGCCACCGATGCAAAATCATACATGGTCGAAAGCGGTTTCTACATGAGGTTTATTAAAGATTTGAGTGGCAATTGCTCGACCATCGAAGGAACGTGTTGAAAGAACCGTGAAATTTGAATGGAAATGACGCAAAACATGGCATTCAATGTATTTAAAGAATTATTAACCAATTGCACCGCCTTGCACACCTAACTTTGATCGATCTTTTGAGATGGAATATGTTGAAAGTGATAGGGTATAAGAGTCGTGTCGATACTAGAAAAAAAAAATAAATGAAAAAGGAAACACTAAATGGAGCACTTAACTTAAATACGCGACATTTGAGAAAGAACTACATGCAACTGTGAAGGCTTTGGGACGTTTGGAAACCTTAATTGTGGCAAAGGAGTTTGGCATCCACACGGATCGATCACGATAGCTCAAGGCATCTCTAGAGCAAAACAATGCTATAAAAGGGACATTCTAAGTGGCAACAGCCACAAATGCAATGGAAATAAGATCTTTAAATGATTTAGCTAGTTTCTACATGAGGTTGAATAGGAATTTCAGAGAGCATAGCCTCACCGTCAGTAAAAAGAACTTTATATTCGGAAAGCAAATGCAAGAGAAGTCATTCAATGAACTAAAAGAAAAATTGACCAATGCACCATGTCTTGCTCTTTCTAACTTTTATTGATCCTTTTTAGACTGGATGTGATGCAAATGGAATAGCTATAAAAAGCTTTCGATGCTAGAAAACAGGCCAATCGGATATCTTCGTGAAAAGCTAAATGTAGCACATCCTAAATACGCGTCATTTGATCAAGAACTACATGCACTAGTGAAGGCTTTGCAGTACTGTGACCTTAATTGTGGCCAAAAGACTTTGTCACCCACAAGGATCATGAAAGCTTATAGCGTCTCGAGAGCCAAATAAAGCTCCAAAAGAGGCATTCTAAGTGAGGACAACACCCACAAATTCAACTGAGGTAAGATCCTTCATGGTTATACTAGTTTCTATATGAGGTTTATCGAGGATTTCATCAGCATAACCTCACAAAGAGAATGAACTTGTTAGAAACAATGTCAAATTCTAATGGAATCAAAAGAAAGAGAACGCCATTGGATGAACTAAAAGACAAACCGACCGATGCACCTTGTCTTGCTCTACCTAACTTTGATCGATCACTTGAGATTTGATGAGATGCAAATGGAATGGGCACACGAGCTATTTCAAAGCCACAACACAAGGCCAATCTTGTTTATTAGTAAAATGCAAAACATAGCGCCACCCAAATACGTGCCATATGAGAAAGAACCACATGCACTTGTGAGGGCTTTGCAAGTTTCGATACCATACTTGTGGCAAAGAGTGTTTGTCATCCACACAGATCATGGAGCTTGAATTATCTTAGGAGCCAAACAGAGCTCAACGAGAGACATGCTAAGTGGCCAACACCCATAAATGCCACCGATGCAAAATCATACATGGTCGAGCGGTTTCTACATGAGGTTTATTAAAGATTTAGTGGCTTCGCTCGACCATCGAAGGAACGTGTTGAAAGAACCGTGAAATTTGAATGGAAATGACTGCAAAACATGGCATTCAATGTATTTAAAGAATTATTAACCAGTGCACCGCCTTGCACACCTAACTTTGATCGATCTTTTGAGATTGAATATGTTGAAAGTGATAGGGTATAAGAGTCGTGTCGATACTAGAAAAAAAAAATAAATGAAAAAGGAAACACTAAATGGAGCACTTAACTTAAATACGCGACATTTGAGAAAGAACTACATGCAACTGTGAAGGCTTTGGACGTTTGGAAACCTTAATTGTGGCAAAGGAGTTTGGCATCCACACGGATTGATCACGATAGCTCAAGGCATCTCTAGAGCAAAACAATGCTATAAAAGGGACATTCTAAGTGGCAACAGCCACAAATGCAATGGAAATAAGATCTTTAAATGATTTAGCTAGTTTCTACATGAGGTTGAATAGGAATTTCAGTAGCATAGCCTCACCGTCGTAAAAGAACTTTATATTCGGAAAGCAAATGCAAGAGAAGTCATTCAATGAACTAAAAGAAAAATTGACCAATGCACCATGTCTTGCTCTTTCTAACTTTTATTGATCCTTTTTAGACTGGATGTGATGCAAATGGAATAGCTATAAGAGCTGTTTCGATGCTAGAAAACAGGCCAATCAGATATCTTCGTGAAAAGCTAAATGTAGCACATCCTAAATACGCGTCATTTGATCAAGAACTACATGCACTAGTGAAGGCTTTGCAGGTACCGTGACCTTAATTGTGGCCAAAAGACTTTGTCACCCACAAGGATCATGAAAGCTTATAGCGTCTCGAGAGCCAAATAAAGCTCAAAAGAGGCATTCTAAGTGAGGACAACACCCACAAATTCAACCGAGGTAAGATCCTTCATGGTTATACTAGTTTCTATATGAGGTTTATCGAGGATTTCATCAGCATAACTTCACAGTAGAATGAACTTGTTAGAAACAATTTCAAATTCTAATGGAATCAAAAGAAAGAGAACGCCATTGGATGAACTAAAAGACAAACCGACCGATGCACCTTGTCTTGCTCTACCTAACTTTGATCGATCACTTGAGATTTGATGAGATGCAAATGGAATGGGCACACGAGCTATTTCAAAGCCACAACACAAGGCCAATCTTGTTTATTAGTAAAATGCAAAACATAGCGCCACCCAAATACGTGCCATATGAGAAAGAACCACATGCACTTGTGAGGGCTTTGCAAGTTTCGATACCATACTTGTGGCAAAGAGTGTTTGTCATCCACACAGATCATGGAGCTTGAATTATCTTAGGAGCCAAACAGAGCTCAACGAGAGACATGCTAAGTGGCCAACACCCATAAATGCCACCGATGCAAAATCATACATGGTCGAGCGGTTTCTACATGAGGTTTATTAAAGATTTGAGTGGCACCGCTTTGCGACCATCGAAGGAACGTGTTGAAAGAACCGTGAAATTTGAATGGAAATGATCGCAAAACATGGCATTCAATGTATTTAAAGAATTATTAACCAAATTGCACCGCCTTGCACACCTAACTTTGATCGATCTTTTGAGATTGAATATGATGAAAGTGATAGGGTATAAGAGTCGTGTCGATACTAGAAAAAAAAAAAAAAGGAAACACTAAATGGAGCACTTAACTTAAATACGCGACATTTGAGAAAGAACTACATGCAATCGTGAAGGCTTTGGACGTTTGGAAACCTTAATTGTGGCAAAGGAGTTTGGCATCCACACGGATCGATCACGATAGCTCAAGGCATCTCTAGAGCAAAACAATGCTATAAAAGGGACATTCTAAGTGGCAACAGCCACAGATGCAATGGAAATAAGATCTTTAAATGATTTAGCTAGTTTCTACATGAGGTTGAATAGGAATTTCAGTAGCATAGCCTCACCGTCGTAAAAAGAACTTTATATTCAGGAAAGCAAATGCAAGAGAAGTCATTCAATGAACTAAAAGAAAAATTGACCAATGCACCATGTCTTGCTCTTTCTAACTTTTATTGATCCTTTTTAGACTGGATGTGATGCAAATGGAATAGCTATAAGAGCTGCTTTCGATGCTAGAAAACAAAGCCAATCGGATATCTTCGTGAAAAGCTAAATGTAGCACATCCTAAATACGCGTCATTTGATCAAGAACTACATGCACTAGTGAAGGCTTTGCAGGTACCGTGACCTTAATTGTGGCCAAAAGACTTTGTCACCCACAAGGATCATGAAAGCTTATAGCGTCTCGAGAGCCAAATAAAGCTCCAAAAGAGGCATTCTAAGTGAGGACAACACCCACAAATTCAACTGAGGTAAGATCCTTCATGGTTATACTAGTTTCTATATGAGGTTTATCGAGGATTTCATTAGCATAACCTCACAGTAGAATGAACTTGTTAGAAACAATGTCAAATTCTAATGGAATCAAAAGAAAGAGAACGCCATTGGATGAACTAAAAGACAAACCGACCGATGCACCTTGTCTTGCTCTACCTAACTTTGATCGATCACTTGAGATTTGATGAGATGCAAATGGAATGGGCACACGAGCTATTTCAAAGCCACAACACAAGGCCAATCTTGTTTATTAGTAAAATGCAAAACATAGCGCCACCCAAATACGTGCCATATGAGAAAGAACCACACGCACTTGTGAGGGCTTTGCAAGTTTCGATACCATACTTGTGGCAAAGAGAGTTTGTCATCCACACAGATCATGGAGCTTGAATTATGTTAGGAGCCAAACAGAGTTCAACGAGAGACATGCTAAGTGGCCAACACCCATAAATGCCACCGATGCAAAATCATACATGGTCGAGCAGTTTCTACATGAGGTTTATTAAAGATTTCAGTGGCACTGCCTGACCATCGAAGGAACGTGTTGAAAGAACCGTGAAATTTGAATGGAAATGACTGCAAAACATGGCATTCAATGTATTTAAAGAATTATTAACTAGTGCACCGCCTTGCACACCTAACTTTGATCGATCTTTTGAGATTGAATATAATGAAAGTGATAGGGTATAAGAGTCGTGTCGATACTAGAAAAAAAAAATAAATGAAAAAGGAAACACTAAATGGAGCCCTTAACTTAAATACGCGACATTTGAGAAAGAACTACATGCAACTGTGAAGGCTTTGGACGTTTGGAAACCTTAATTGTGGCAAAGGAGTTTGGCATCCACACGGATCGATCACGATAGCTCAAGGCATCTCTAGAGCAAAACAATGCTATAAAAAGGACATTCTAAGTGGCAACAGCCACAAATGCAATGGAAATAAGATCTTTAAATGATTTAGCTAGTTTCTACATGAGGTTGAATAGGAATTTCAAGTAGCATAGCCTCACCGTCAGAAAAGAACTTTATATTCAGGAAAGCAAATGCAAGAGAAGTCATTCAATGAACTAAAAGAAAAATTGACCAATGCACCATGTCTTGCTCTTTCTAACTTTTATTGATCCTTTTAGATTGGATGTGATGCAAATGGAATAGCTATAAGAGCGCTTTTTGATGCTAGAAAATAGGCCAATCAGATATCTTCGTGAAAAGCTAAATGTAGCACATCCTAAATACGCGTCATTTGATCAAGAACTACATGCACTAGTGAAGGCTTTGCAGGTACCGTGACCTTAATTGTGGCCAAAAGACTTTGTCACCCACAAGGATCATGAAAGCTTATAGCGTCTCGAGAGCCAAATAAAGCCCCAAAAGAGGCATTCTAAGTGAGGACAACACCCACAAATTCAACTGAGGTAAGATCCTTCATGGTTATACTAGTTTCTATATGAGGTTTATCGAGGATTTCATTAGCATAACCTCACAGTAGAATGAACTTGTTAGAAACAATGTCAAATTCTAATGGAATCAAAAGAAAGAGAACGCCATTGGATGAACTAAAAGACAAACCGACCGATGCACCTTGTCTTGCTCTACCTAACTTTGATCGATCACTTGAGATTTGATGAGATGCAAATGGAATGGGCACACGAGCTATTTCAAAGCCACAACACAAGGCCAATCTTGTTTATTAGTAAAATGCAAAACATAGCGTCACCCAAATACGTGCCATATGAGAAAGAACCACACGCACTTGTGAGGGCTTTGCAAGTTTCGATACCATACTTGTGGCAAAGAGAGTTTGTCATCCACACAGATCATGGAGCTTGAATTATCTTAGGAGCCAAACAGAGCTCAACGAGAGACATGCTAAGTGGCCAACACCCATAAATGCCACCGATGCAAAATCATACATGGTCGAGCAGTTTCTACATGAGGTTTATTAAAGATTTCGGTGGCACTGCGACCATCGAAGGAACGTGTTGAAAGAACCGTGAAATTTGAATGGAAATGACTGCAAAACATGGCATTCAATGTATTTAAAGAATTATTAACCAGTGCACCGCCTTGCACACCTAACTTTGATCGATCTTTTGAGATTGAATATGATGAAAGTGATAGGGTATAAGAGTCGTGTCGATACTAGAAAAAAAAAATAAATGAAAAAGGAAACACTAAATGTAGCACTTAACTTAAATACGCGACATTTGAGAAAGAACTACATGCAACTGTGAAGGCTTTGGACGTTTGGAAACCTTAATTGTGGCAAAGGAGTTTGGCATCCACACGGATCGATCACGATAGCTCAAGGCATCTCTAGAGCAAAACAATGCTATAAAAGGGACATTCTAAGTGGCAACAGCCACAAATGCAATGGAAATAAGATCTTTAAATGATTTAGCTAGTTTCTACATGAGGTTGAATAGGAATTTCAGTAGCATAGCCTCACCATCGTAAAAAGAACTTTATATTCAGGAAATCAAATGCAATAGAAGTCATTCAATGAACTAAAAGAAAAATTGACCAATGCACCATGTCTTGCTCTTTCTAACTTTTATTGATCCTTTTTAGACTGGATGTGATGCAAATGGAATAGCTATAAGAGCTGTTTCGATGCTAGAAAACAGGCCAATCAGATATCTTCGTGAAAAGCTAAATGTAGCACATCCTAAATACGCGTCATTTGATCAAGAACTACATGCACTAGTGAAGGCTTTGCAGGTACCGTGACCTTAATTGTGGCCAAAAGACTTTGTCACCCACAAGGATCATGAAAGCTTATAGCGTCTCGAGAGCCAAATAAAGCTCCAAAAGAGGCATTCTAAGTGAGGACAACACCCACAAATTCAACTGAGGTAAGATCCTTCATGGTTATACTAGTTTCTATATGAGGTTTATCGAGGATTTCATTAGCATAACCTCACAGTAGAATGAACTTGTTAGAAACAATGTCAAATTCTAATGGAATCAAAAGAAAGAGAACGCCATTGGATGAACTAAAAGACAAACCGACCGATGCACCTTGTCTTGCTCTACCTAACTTTGATCGATCACTTGAGATTTGATGAGATGCAAATGGAATGGGCACACGAGCTATTTCAAAGCCACAACACAAGGCCAATCTTGTTTATTAGTAAAATGCAAAACATAGCGCCACCCAAATACGTGCCATATGAGAAAGAACCACACGCACTTGTGAGGGCTTTGCAAGTTTCGATACCATACTTGTGGCAAAGAGAGTTTGTCATCCACACAGATCATGGAGCTTGAATTATCTTAGGAGCCAAACAGAGCTCAACGAGAGACATGCTAAGTGGCCAACACCCATAAATGCCACCGATGCAAAATCATACATGGTCGAGCGGTTTCTACATGAGGTTTATTAAAGATTTAGTGGCATCGCTCGACCATCGAAGGAACGTGTTGAAAGAACCGTGAAATTTGAATGGAAATGACTGCAAAACATGGCATTCAATGTATTTAAAGAATTATTAACCAGTGCACCGCCTTGCACACCTAACTTTGATCGATCTTTTGAGATTGAATATGATGAAAGTGATAGGGTATAAGAGTCGTGTCGATACTAGAAAAAAAAAATAAATGAAAAAGGAAACACTAAATGGAGCACTTAACTTAAATACGCGACATTTGAGAAAGAACTACATGCAACTGTGAAGGCTTTGGACGTTTGGAAACCTTAATTGTGGCAAAGGAGTTTGGCATCCACACGGATCGATCACGATAGCTCAAGGCATCTCTAGAGCAAAACAATGCTATAAAAGGGACATTCTAAGTGGCAACAGCCACAAATGCAATGGAAATAAGATCTTTAAATGATTTAGCTAGTTTCTACATGAGGTTGAATAGGAATTTCAGTAGCATAGCCTCACCGTCGTAAAAAGAACTTTATATTCAGGAAAGCAAATGCAAGAGAAGTCATTCAATGAACTAAAAGAAAAATTGACCAATGCACCATGTCTTGCTCTTTCTAACTTTTATTGATCCTTTTTAGACTGGATGTGATGCAAATGGAATAGCTATAAGAGCTGTTTCGATGCTAGAAAACAGGCCAATCAGATATCTTCGTGAAAAGCTAAATGTAGCACATCCTAAATACGCGTCATTTGATCAAGAACTACATGCACTAGTGAAGGCTTTGCAGGTACCGTGACCTTAATTGTGGCCAAAAGACTTTGTCACCCACAAGGATCATGAAAGCTTATAGCGTCTCGAGAGCCAAATAAAGCTCCAAAAGAGGCATTCTAAGTGAGGACAACACCCACAAATTCAACCGAGGTAAGATCCTTCATGGTTATACTAGTTTCTATATGAGGTTTATCGAGGATTTCATTAGCATAACCTCACAGTAGAATGAACTTGTTAGAAACAATGTCAAATTCTAATGGAATCAAAAGAAAGAGAACGCCATTGGATGAACTAAAAGACAAACCGACCGATGCACCTTGTCTTGCTCTACCTAACTTTGATCGATCACTTGAGATTTGATGAGATGCAAATGGAATGGGCACACGAGCTATTTCAAAGCCACAACACAAGGCCAATCTTGTTTATTAGTAAAATGCAAAACATAGCGCCACCCAAATACGTGCCATATGAGAAAGAACCACATGCACTTGTGAGGGCTTTGCAAGTTTCGATACCATACTTGTGGCAAAGAGTGTTTGTCATCCACACAGATCATGGAGCTTGAATTATCTTAGGAGCCAAACAGAGCTCAACGAGAGACATGCTAAGTGGCCAACACCCATAAATGCCACCGATGCAAAATCATACATGGTCGAGCAGTTTCTACATGAGGTTTATTAAAGATTTAGCGGTGGTAACTTGCTCGACCATCGAAGGAACGTGTTGAAAGAACCGTGAAATTTGAATGGAAATGATCGCAAAACATGGCATTCAATGTATTTAAAGAATTATTAACCAGTGCACCGCCTTGCACACCTAACTTTGATCGATCTTTTGAGATTGAATATGATGAAAGTGATAGGGTATAAGAGTCGTGTCGATACTAGAAAAAAAAAATGAAAAAGGAAACACTAAATGGAGCACTTAACTTAAATACGCGACATTTGAGAAAAGAACTACATGCAAATGTGAAGGCTTTGGACGTTTGGAAACCTTAATTGTGGCAAAGGAGTTTGGCATCCACACGGATCGATCACGATAGCTCAAGGCATCTCTAGAGCAAAACAATGCTATAAAAGGGACATTCTAAGTGGCAACAGCCACAGATGCAATGGAAATAAGATCTTTAAATGATTTAGCTAGTTTCTACATGAGGTTGAATAGGAATTTCAGTAGCATAGCCTCACCGTCGTAAAAGAACTTTATATTCGGAAAGCAAATGCAAGAGAAGTCATTCAATGAACTAAAAGAAAAATTGACCAATGCACCATGTCTTGCTCTTTCTAACTTTTATTGATCCTTTTAGACTGGATGTGATGCAAATGGAATAGCTATAAGAGCTGTTTCGATGCTAGAAAAGCAGGCCAATCAGATATCTTCGTGAAAAGCTAAATGTAGCACATCCTAAATACGCGTCATTTGATCAAGAACTACATGCACTAGTGAAGGCTTTGCAGTACTGTGACCTTAATTGTGGCCAAAAGACTTTGTCACCCACAAGGATCATGAAAGCTTATAGCGTCTCGAGAGCCAAATAAAGCTCCAAAAGAGGCATTCTAAGTGAGGACAACACCCACAAATTCAACTGAGGTAAGATCCTTCATGGTTATACTAGTTTCTATATGAGGTTTATCGAGGATTTCATCAGCATAACTTCACAGTAGAATGAACTTGTTAGAAACAATTTCAAATTCTAATGGAATCAAAAGAAAGAGAACGCCATTGGATGAACTAAAAGACAAACCGACCGATGCACCTTGTCTTGCTCTACCTAACTTTGATCGATCACTTGAGATTTGATGAGATGCAAATGGAATGGGCACACGAGCTATTTCAAAGCCACAACACAAGGCCAATCTTGTTTATTAGTAAAATGCAAAACATAGCGCCACCCAAATACGTGCCATATGAGAAAGAACCACACGCACTTGTGAGGGCTTTGCAAGTTTCGATACCATACTTGTGGCAAAGAGTGTTTGTCATCCACACAGATCATGGAGCTTGAATTATCTTAGGAGCCAAACAGAGCTCAACGAGAGACATGCTAAGTGGCCAACACCCATAAATGCCACCGATGCAAAATCATACATGGTCGAGCAGTTTCTACATGAGGTTTATTAAAGATTTCAGTGGCACTGCCTGACCATCGAAGGAACGTGTTGAAAGAACCGTGAAATTTGAATGGAAATGACTGCAAAACATGGCATTCAATGTATTTAAAGAATTATTAACCAGTGCACCGCCTTGCACACCTAACTTTGATCGATCTTTTGAGATTGAATATGATGAAAGTGATAGGGTATAAGAGTCGTGTCGATACTAGAAAAAAAAATAAATGAAAAAGGAAACACTAAATGGAGCACTTAACTTAAATACGCGACATTTGAGAAAGAACTACATGCAACTGTGAAGGCTTTGGTCGTTTGGAAACCTTAATTGTGGCAAAGGAGTTTGGCATCCACACGGATCGATCACGATAGCTCAAGGCATCTCTAGAGCAAAACAATGCTATAAAAGGGACATTCTAAGTGGCAACAGCCACAAATGCAATGGAAATAAGATCTTTAAATGATTTAGCTAGTTTCTACATGAGGTTGAATAGGAATTTCAGTAGCATAGCCTCACCGTCGTAAAGAGAACTTTATATTCAGGAAAGCAAATGCAAGAGAAGTCATTCAATGAACTAAAAGAAAAATTGACCAATGCACCATGTCTTGCTCTTTCTAACTTTTATTGATCCTTTTTAGACTGGATGTGATGCAAATGGAATAGCTATAAGAGCTGTTTCGATGCTAGAAAGCAGGCCAATCAGATATCTTCGTGAAAAGCTAAATGTAGCACATCCTAAATACGCGTCATTTGATCAAGAACTACATGCACTAGTGAAGGCTTTGCAGTACTGTGACCTTAATTGTGGCCAAAAGACTTTGTCACCCACAAGGATCATGAAAGCTTATAGCGTCTCGAGAGCCAAATAAAGCTCCAAAAGAGGCATTCTAAGTGAGGACAACACCCACAAATTCAACTGAGGTAAGATCCTTCATGGTTATACTAGTTTCTATATGAGGTTTATCGAGGATTTCATTAGCATAACCTCACGATGAGAATGAACTTGTTAGAAACAATGTCAAATTCTAATGGAATCAAAAGAAAGAGAACGCCATTGGATGAACTAAAAGACAAACCGACCGATGCACCTTGTCTTGCTCTACCTAACTTTGATCGATCACTTGAGATTTGATGAGATGCAAATGGAATGGGCACACGAGCTATTTCAAAGCCACAACACAAGGCCAATCTTGTTTATTAGTAAAATGCAAAACATAGCGCCACCCAAATACGTGCCATATGAGAAAGAACCACACGCACTTGTGAGGGCTTTGCAAGTTTCGATACCATACTTGTGGCAAAGAGAGTTTGTCATCCACACAGATCATGGAGCTTGAATTATCTTAGGAGCCAAACAGAGCTCAACGAGAGACATGCTAAGTGGCCAACACCCATAAATGCCACCGATGCAAAATCATACATGGTCGAGCAGTTTCTACATGAGGTTTATTAAAGATTTCAGTGGCACTGCCTGACCATCGAAGGAACGTGTTGAAAGAACCGTGAAATTTGAATGGAAATGACTGCAAAACATGGCATTCAATGTATTTAAAGAATTATTAACCAGTGCACCGCCTTGCACACCTAACTTTGATCGATCTTTTGAGATTGAATATGATGAAAGTGATAGGGTATAAGAGTCGTGTCGATACTAGAAAAAAAAAATAAATGATAAAGGAAACACTAAATGGAGCACTTAACTTAAATACGCGACATTTGAGAAAGAACTACATCCAACTGTGAAGGCTTTGGACGTTTGGAAACCTTAATTGTGGCAAAGGAGTTTGGCATCCACACGGATCGATCACGATAGCTCAAGGCATCTCTAGAGCAAAACAATGCTATAAAAGGGACATTCTAAGTGGCAACAGCCACAAATGCAATGGAAATAAGATCTTTAAATGATTTAGCTAGTTTCTACATGAGGTTGAATAGGAATTTCAGTAGCATAGCCTCACCGTCGTAAAAAGAACTTTATATTCAGGAAAGCAAATGCAAGAGAAGTCATTCAATGAAATAAAAGAAAAATTGACCAATGCACCATGTCTTGCTCTTTCTAACTTTTATTGACTCTTTTTAGACTGGATGTGATGCAAATGGAATAGCTATAAGAGCTGTTTCGATGCTAGAAAACAGGCCAATCAGATATCTTCGTGAAAAGCTAAATGTAGCACATCCTAAATACGCGTCATTTGATCAAGAACTACATGCACTAGTGAAGGCTTTGCAGGTACCGTGACCTTAATTGTGGCCAAAAGACTTTGTCACCCACAAGGATCATGAAAGCTTATAGCGTCTCGAGAGCCAAATAAAGCTCCAAAAGAGGCATTCTAAGTGAGGACAACACCCACAAATTCAACTGAGGTAAGATCCTTCATGGTTATACTAGTGTCTATTTGAGGTTTATCGAGGATTTCATTAGCATAACCTCACAGTAGAATGAACTTGTTAGAAACAATGTCAAATTCTAATGGAATCAAAAGAAAGAGAACGCCATTGGATGAACTAAAAGACAAACCGACCGATGCACCTTGTCTTGCTCTACCTAACTTTGATCGATCACTTGAGATTTGATGAGATGCAAATGCAATGGGCACACGAGCTATTTCAAAGCCACAACACAAGGCCAATCTTGTTTATTAGTAAAATGCAAAACATAGCGCCACCCAAATACGTGCCATATGAGAAAGAACCACATGCACTTGTGAGGGCTTTGCAAGTTTCGATACCATACTTGTGGCAAAGAGTGTTTGTCATCCACACAGATCATGGAGCTTGAATTATCTTAGGAGCCAAACAGAGCTCAACGAGAGACATGCTAAGTGGCCAACACCCATAAATGCCACCGATGCAAAATCATACATGGTCGATTTGTTTCTACATGAGGTTTATTAAAGATTTGATGGGCACTGCGCTCGACCATCGAAGGAACGTGTTGAAAGAACCGTGAAATTTGAATGGAAATACTCGCAAAACATGGCATTCAATGTATTTAAAGAATTATTAACCGATTGCACCGCCTTGCACACCTAACTTTGATCGATCTTTTGAGATTGAATATGATGAAAGTGATAGGGTATAAGAGTCGTGTCGATACTAGAAAAAAAAAATGAAAAAGGAAACACTAAATGGAGCACTTAACTTAAATACGCGACATTTGAGAAAGAACTACATGCAACTGTGAAGGCTTTGGACGTTTGGAAACCTTAATTGTGGCAAAGGAGTTTGGCATCCACACGGATCGATCACGATAGCTCAAGGCATCTCTAGAGCAAAACAATGCTATAAAGGGACATTCTAAGTGGCAACAGACCACAAATGAAATGGAAATAAGATCTTTAAATGATTTAGCTAGTTTCTACATGAGGTTGAATAGGAATTTGAGTAGCATAGCCTCACCGTCGTAAAAAGAACTTTATATTTCGGAAAGCAAATGCAAGAGAAGTCATTCAATGAACTAAAAGAAAAATTGACCAATGCACCATGTCTTGCTCTTTCTAACTTTTATTGATCCTTTTTAGACTGGATGTGATGCAAATGGAATAGCTATAAGAGCTGTTTCGATGCTAGAAAACAGGCCAATCAGATATCTTCGTGAAAAGCTAAATGTAGCACATCCTAAATACGCGTCATTTGATCAAGAACTACATGCACTAGTGAAGGCTTTGCAGGTACCGTGACCTTAATTGTGGCCAAAAGACTTTGTCACCCACAAGGATCATGAAAGCTTATAGCGTCTCGAGAGCCAAATAAAGCTCCAAAAGAGGCATTCTAAGTGAGGACAACACCCACAAATTCAACTGAGGTAAGATCCTTCATTGTTATACTAGTTTCTATATGAGGTTTATCGAGGATTTCATTAGCATAACCTCACAGTAGAATGAACTTGTTAGAAACAATGTCAAATTCTAATGGAATCAAAAGAAAGAGAACGCCATTGGATGAACTAAAAGACAAACCGACCGATGCACCTTGTCTTGCTCTACCTAACTTTGATCGATCACTTGAGATTTGATGAGATGCAAATGGAATGGGCACACGAGCTATTTCAAAGCCACAACACAAGGCCAATCTTGTTTATTAGTAAAATGCAAAACATAGCACCACCCAAATACGTGCCATATGAGAAAGAACCACACGCACTTGTGAGGGCTTTGCAAGTTTCGATACCATACTTGTGGCAAAGAGAGTTTGTCATCCACACAGATCATGGAGCTTGAATTATCTTAGGAGCCAAACAGAGTTCAACGAGAGACATGCTAAGTGGCCAACACCCATAAATGCCACCGATGCAAAATCATACATGGTCGAGCAGTTTCTACATGAGGTTTATTAAAGATTTCAGTGGCAATCGCTCGACCATCGAAGGAACGTGTTGAAAGAACCGTGAAATTTGAATGGAAATGACTGCAAAACATGGCATTCAATGTATTTAAAGAATTATTAACCAGTGCACCGCCTTGCACACCTAACTTTGATCGATCCTTTGAGATTGAATATAATGAAAGTGATAGGGAATAAGAGTCGTGTCGATACTAGAAAAAAAAAATAAATGAAAAAGGAAACACTAAATGGAGCACTTAACTTAAATACACGACATTTGAGAAAGAACTACATCCAACTGTGAAGGCTTTGGACGTTTGGAAACCTTAATTGTGGCAAAGGAGTTTGGCATCCACACGGATCGATCACGATAGCTCAAGGCATCTCTAGAGCAAAACAATGCTATAAAAGGGACATTCTAAGTGGCAACAGCCACAAATGCAATGGAAATAAGATCTTTAAATGATTTAGCTAGTTTCTACATGAGGTTGAATAGGAATTTCAGTAGCATAGCCTCACCGTCGTAAAAAGAACTTTATATTCAGGAAAGCAAATGCAAGAGAAGTCATTCAATGAAATAAAAGAAAAATTGACCAATGCACCATGTCTTGCTCTTTCTAACTTTTATTGACTCTTTTTAGACTGGATGTGATGCAAATGGAATAGCTATAAGAGCTTTTTCGATGCTAGAAAAGCAGGCCAATCGGATATCTTCGTGAAAAGCTAAATGTAGCACATCCTAAATACGCGTCATTTGATCAAGAACTACATGCACTAGTGAAGGCTTTGCAGTACCGTGACCTTAATTGTGGCCAAAAGACTTTGTCACCCACAAGGATCATGAAAGCTTATAGCGTCTCGAGAGCCAAATAAAGCTCCAAAAGAGGCATTCTAAGTGAGGACAACACCCACAAATTCAACTGAGGTAAGATCCTTCATGGTTATACTAGTTTCTATATGAGGTTTATCGAGGATTTCATTAGCATTACCTCACAGTAGAATGAACTTGTTAGAAACAATGTCAAATTCTAATGGAATCAAAAGAAAGAGAACGCCATTGGATGAACTAAAAGACAAACCGACCGATGCACCTTGTCTTGCTCTACCTAACTTTGATCGATCACTTGAGATTTGATGAGATGCAAATGGAATGGGCACACGAGCTATTTCAAAGCCACAACACAAGGCCAATCTTGTTTATTAGTAAAATGCAAAACATAGCGCCACCCAAATACGTGCCATATGAGAAAGAACCACATGCACTTGTGAGGGCTTTGCAAGTTTCGATACCATACTTGTGGCAAAGAGAGTTTGTCATCCACACAGATCATGGAGCTTGAATTATCTTAGGAGCCAAACAGAGTTCAACGAGAGACATGCTAAGTGGCCAACACCCATAAATGCCACCGATGCAAAATCATACATGGTCGAGCAGTTTCTACATGAGGTTTATTAAAGATTTCAGTGGCACTGCCTGACCATCGAAGGAACGTGTTGAAAGAACCGTGAAATTTGAATGGAAATGACTGCAAAACATGGCATTCAATGTATTTAAAGAATTATTAACCAGTGCACCGCCTTGCACACCTAACTTTGATCGATCTTTTGAGATTGAATATGATGAAAGTAATAGGGTATAAGAGTCGTGTCGATACTAGAAAAAAAAAATAAATGAAAAAGGAAACACTAAATGGAGCACTTAACTTAAATACGCGACATTTGAGAAAGAACTACATGCAATCGTGAAGGCTTTGGACGTTTGGAAACCTTAATTGTGGCAAAGGAGTTTGGCATCCACACGGATCGATCACGATAGCTCAAGGCATCTCTAGAGCAAAACAATGCTATAAAAGGGACATTCTAAGTGGCAACAGCCACAAATGCAATGGAAATAAGATCTTTAAATGATTTAGCTAGTTTCTACATGAGGTTGAATAGGAATTTCAGTAGCATAGCCTCACCGTCGTAAAAAGAACTTTATATTCGGAAAGCAAATGCAAGAGAAGTCATTCAATGAACTAAAAGAAAAATTGACCAATGCACCATGTCTTGCTCTTTCTAACTTTTATTGATCCTTTTTAGACTGGATGTGATGCAAATGGAATAGCTATAAGAGCTGTTTCGATGCTAGAAAACAAGCCAATCAGATATCTTCGTGAAAAGCTAAATGTAGCACATCCTAAATACGCGTCATTTGATCAAGAACTACATGCACTAGTGAAGGCTTTGCAGTACCGTGACCTTAATTGTGGCCAAAAGACTTTGTCACCCACAAGGATCATGAAAGCTTATAGCGTCTCGAGAGCCAAATAAAGCTCCAAAAGAGGCATTCTAAGTGAGGACAACACCCACAAATTCAACCGAGGTAAGATCCTTCATGGTTATACTAGTTTCTATATGAGGTTTATCGAGGATTTCATTAGCATAACCTCACGAGAGAATGAACTTGTTAGAAACAATGTCAAATTCTAATGGAATCAAAAGAAAGAGAACGCCATTGGATGAACTAAAAGACAAACCGACCGATGCACCTTGTCTTGCTCTACCTAACTTTGATCGATCACTTGAGATTTGATGAGATGCAAATGGAATGGGCACACGAGCTATTTCAAAGCCACAACACAAGGCCAATCTTGTTTATTAGTAAAATGCAAAACATAGCGCCACCCAAATACGTGCCATATGAGAAAGAACCACACGCACTTGTGAGGGCTTTGCAAGTTTCGATACCATACTTGTGGCAAAGAGTGTTTGTCATCCACACTGAGATCATGGAGCTTGAATTATCTTAGGAGCCAAACAGAGCTCAACGAGAGACATGCTAAGTGGCCAACACCCATAAATGCCACCGATGCAAAATCATACATGGTCGAGCAGTTTCTACATGAGGTTTATTAAAGATTTCAGTGGCACTGCCTGACCATCGAAGGAACGTGTTGAAAGAACCGTGAAATTTGAATGGAAATGATCGCAAAACATGGCATTCAATGTATTTAAAGAATTATTAACGATGCACCGCCTTGCACACCTAACTTTGATCGATCTTTTGAGATTGAATATGATGAAAGTGATAGGGTATAAGAGTCGTGTCGATACTAGAAAAAAAAATAAATGAAAAAGGAAACACTAAATGGAGCACTTAACTTAAATACGCGACATTTGAGAAAGAACTACATGCAAACTGTGAAGGCTTTGGACGTTTGGAAACCTTAATTGTGGCAAACGAGTTTGGCATCCACACGGATCGATCACGATAGCTCAAGGCATCTCTAGAGCAAAACAATGCTATAAAAGGGACATTCTAAGTGGCATGACCACAAATGCAATGGAAATAAGATCTTTAAATGATTTAGCTAGTTTCTACATGAGGTTGAATAGGAATTTCAGTAGCATAGCCTCACCGTCGTAAAAAGAACTTTATATTCAGGAAAGCAAATGCAAGAGAAGTCATTCAATGAACTAAAAGAAAAATTGACCAATGCACCATGTCTTGCTCTTTCTAACTTTTATTGATCCTTTTTAGACTGGATGTGATGCAAATGGAATAGCTATAAGAGTGCTTTCGATGCTAGAAAGCAGGCCAATCAGATATCTTCGTGAAAAGCTAAATGTAGCACATCCTAAATACGCGTCATTTGATCAAGAACTACATGCACTAGTGAAGGCTTTTTGCAGTACCGTGACCTTAATTGTGGCCAAAAGACTTTGTCACCCACAAGGATCATGAAAGCTTATAGCGTCTCAAGAGCCAAATAAAGCTCCAAAAGAGGCATTCTAAGTGAGGACAACACCCACAAATTCAAGCGAGGTAAGATCCTTCATGGTTATACTAGTTTCTATATGAGGTTTATCGAGGATTTCATTAGCATAACCTCACGAGAGAATGAACTTGTTAGAAACAATGTCAAATTCTAATGGAATCAAAAGAAAGAGAACGCCATTGGATGAACTAAAAGACAAACCGACCGATGCACCTTATCTTGCTCTACCTAACTTTGATCGATCCTTTGGAGATTTGATGAGATGCAAATGGAATGGGCACACGAGCTATTTCAAAGCCACAACACAAGGCCAATCTTGTTTATTAGTAAAATGCAAAACATAGCGCCACCCAAATACGTGCCATATGAGAAAGAACCACATGCACTTGTGAGGGCTTTGCAAGTTTCGATACCATACTTGTGGCAAAGAGAGTTTGTCATCCACACAGATCATGGAGCTTGAATTATCTTAGGAGCCAAACAGAGCTCAACGAGAGACATGCTAAGTGGCCAACACCCATAAATGCCACCGATGCAAAATCATACATGGTCGAGCGGTTTCGACATGAGGTTTATTAAAGATTTAGTGGCATCGCTCGACCATCGAAGGAACGTGTTGAAAGAACCGTGAAATTTGAATGGAAATGACCGCAAAACACGGCATTCAATGTATTTAAAGAATTATTAACCGATTGCACCGCCTTGCACACCTAACTTTGATCGATCTTTTGAGATTGAATATAATGAAAGTGATAGGGTATAAGAGTCGTGGTCGATACTAAAAAAAATGAAAAAGGAAACACTAAATGGAGCACTTAACTTAAATACGCGACATTTGAGAAAGAACTACATCCAACTGTGAAGGCTTTGGACGTTTGGAAACCTTAATTGTGGCAAAGGAGTTTGGCATCCACACGGATCGATCACGATAGCTCAAGGCATCTCTAGAGCAAAACAATGCTATAAAGGGACATTCTAAGTGGCAACAGCCACAAATGCAATGGAAATAAGATCTTTAAATGATTTAGCTAGTTTCTACATGAGGTTGAATAGGAATTTCAGTAGCATAGCCTCTCCGTCGTAAAAAGAACTTTATATTCGGAAAGCAAATGCAAGAGAAGTCATTCAATGAACTAAAAGAAAAATTGACCAATGCACCATGTCTTGCTCTTTCTAACTTTTATTGATCCTTTTAAGACTGGATGTGATGCAAATGGAATAGCTATAAGAGCTGTTTCGATGCTAGAAAAGCAGGCCAATCGGATATCTTCGTGAAAAGCTAAATGTAGCACATCCTAAATACGCGTCTTTTGATCAAGAACTACATGCACTAGTGAAGGCTTTGCAGTACTGTGACCTTAATTGTGGCCAAAAGACTTTGTCACCCACAAGGATCATGAAAGCTTATAGCGTCTCGAGAGCCAAATAAAGCTCCAAAAGAGGCATTCTAAGTGAGGACAACACCCACAAATTCAACCGAGGTAAGATCCTTCATGGTTATACTAGTTTCTATATGAGGTTTATCGAGGATTTCATTAGCATAACCTCACGATAGAATGAACTTGTTAGAAACAATGTCAAATTCTAATGGAATCAAAAGAAAGAGAACGCCATTGGATGAACTAAAAGACAAACCGACCGATGCACCTTGTCTTGCTCTACCTAACTTTGATCGATCACTTGAGATTTGATGAGATGCAAATGGAATGGGCACACGAGCTATTTCAAAGCCACAACACAAGGCCAATCTTGTTTATTAGTAAAATGCAAAACATAGCGCCACCCAAATACGTGCCATATGAGAAAGAACCACATGCACTTGTGAGGGCTTTGCAAGTTTCGATACCATACTTGTGGCAAAGAGTGTTTGTCATCCACACAGATCATGGAGCTTGAATTATCTTAGGAGCCAAACAGAGCTCAACGAGAGACATGCTAAGTGGCCAACACCCATAAATGCCACCGATGCAAAATCATACATGGTCGAGCAGTTTCTACATGAGGTTTATTAAAGATTTCAGTGGCTTCGCTCGACCATCGAAGGAACGTGTTGAAAGAACTGTGAAATTTGAATGGAAATGACTGCAAAACATGGCATTCAATGTATTTAAAGAATTATTAACCAGTGCACCGCCTTGCACACCTAACTTTGATCGATCTTTTAAGATTGAATATAATGAAAGTGATAGGGTATAAGAGTCGTGTCGATACTAGAAAAAAAAAAAAATGAAAAAGGAAACACTAAATGGAGCACTTAACTTAAATACGCGACATTTGAGAAAGAACTACATGCAACTGTGAAGGCTTTGGACGTTTGGAAACCTTAATTGTGGCAAAGGAGTTTGGCATCCAGACGGATCGATCACGATAGCTCAAGGCATCTCTAGAGCAAAACAATGCTATAAAAGGGACATTCTAAGTGGCAACAGCCACAAATGCAATGGAAATAAGATCTTTAAATGATTTAGCTAGTTTCTACATGAGGTTGAATAGGAATTTCAGTAGCATAGCCTCACCGTCGTAAAAAGAACTTTATATTCGGAAAGCAAATGCAAGAGAAGTCATTCAATGAACTAAAAGAAAAATTGACCAATGCACCATGTCTTGCTCTTTCTAACTTTTATTGATCCTTTTAAACTGGATGTGATGCAAATGGAATAGCTATAAGAGCTGTTTCGATGCTAGAAAGCAGGCCAATCAGATATCTTCGTGAAAAGCTAAATGTAGCAGCACACCTAAATACGCGTCATTTGATCAAGAACTACATGCACTAGTGAAGGCTTTGCAGTACTGTGACCTTAATTGTGGCCAAAAGACTTTGTCACCCACAAGGATCATGAAAGCTTATAGCGTCTCGAGAGCCAAATAAAGCTCCAAAAGAGGCATTCTAAGTGAGGACAACGCCCACAAATTCAACTGAGGTAAGATCCTTCATGGTTATACTAGTTTCTATATGAGGTTTATCGAGGATTTCATTAGCATAACCTCACAGTAGAATGAACTTGTTAGAAACAATGTCAAATTCTAATGGAATCAAAAGAAAGAGAACGCCATTGGATGAACTAAAAGACAAACCGACCAATGCACCTTGTCTTGCTCTACCTAACTTTGATCGATCACTTGAGATTTGATGAGATGCAAATGGAATGGGCACACGAGCTATTTCAAAGCCACAACACAAGGCCAATCTTGTTTATTAGTAAAATGCAAAACATAGCGCCACCCAAATACGTGCCATATGAGAAAGAACCACATGCACTTGTGAGGGCTTTGCAAGTTTCGATTCCATACTTGTGGCAAAGAGAGTTTGTCATCCACACAGATCATGGAGCTTGAATTATCTTAGGAGCCAAACAGAGCTCAACGAGAGACATGCTAAGTGGCCAACACCCATAAATGCCACCGATGCAAAATCATACATGGTCGAGCAGTTTCTACATGAGGTTTATTAAAGATTTGGTGCTTGGCGCCGACCATCGAAGGAACGTGTTGAAAGAACCGTGAAATTTGAATGGAAATGACTGCAAAACATGGCATTCAATGTATTTAAAGAATTATTAACCAGTGCACCGCCTTGCACACCTAACTTTGATCGATCTTTTGAGATTGAATATAATGAAAGTGATAGGGTATAAGAGTCGTGTCGATACTAGAAAAAAAAATGAAAAAGGAAACACTAAATGGAGAACTTAACTTAAATACGCGACATTTGAGAAAGAACTACATGCAACTGTGAAGGCTTTGGACGTTTGGAAACCTTAATTGTGGCAAAGGAGTTTGGCATCCAGACGGATCGATCACGATAGCTCAAGGCATCTCTAGAGCAAAACAATGCTATAAAAGGGACATTCTAAGTGGCAACAGCCACAAATGCAATGGAAATAAGATCTTTAAATGATTTAGCTAGTTTCTACATGAGGTTGAATAGGAATTTCAGTAGCATAGCCTCACCGTCGTAAAAAGAACTTTATATTCAAGAAAGCAAATGCAAGAGAAGTCATTCAATGAACTAAAAGAAAAATTGACCAATGCACCATGTCTTGCTCTTTCTAACTTTTATTGATCCTTTTTAAACTGGATGTGATGCAAATGGAATAGCTATAAGAGCTGTTTCGATGCTAGAAAACAGGCCAATCAGATATCTTCGTGAAAAGCTAAATGTAGCACATCCTAAATACGCGTCATTTGATCAAGAACTACATGCACTAGTGAAGGCTTTGCAGGTACCGTGACCTTAATTGTGGCCAAAAGACTTTGTCACCCACAAGGATCATGAAAGCTTATAGCGTCTCGAGAGCCAAATAAAGCTCCAAAAGAGGCATTCTAAGTGAGGACAACGCCCACAAATTCAACTGAGGTAAGATCCTTCATGGTTATACTAGTTTCTATATGAGGTTTATCGAGGATTTCATTAGCATAACCTCACAGTAGAATGAACTTGTTAGAAACAATGTCAAATTCTAATGGAATCAAAAGAAAGAGAACGCCATTGGATGAACTAAAAGACAAACCGACCAATGCACCTTGTCTTGCTCTACCTAACTTTGATCGATCACTTGAGATTTGATGAGATGCAAATGGAATGGGCACACGAGCTATTTCAAAGCCACAACACAAGGCCAATCTTGTTTATTAGTAAAATGCAAAACATAGCGCCACCCAAATACGTGCCATATGAGAAAGAACCACATGCACTTGTGAGGGCTTTGCAAGTTTCGATTCCATACTTGTGGCAAAGAGAGTTTGTCATCCACACAGATCATGGAGCTTGAATTATTTTAGGAGCCAAACAGAGCTCAACGAGAGACATGCTAAGTGGCCAACACCCATAAATGCCACCGATGCAAAATCATACATGGTCGAGCAGTTTCTACATGAGGTTTATTAAAGATTTCAGTGGCACTGCTTGACCATCGAAGGAACGTGTTGAAAGAACCGTGAAATTTGAATGAAAATGAAAGCAAAACATGGCATTCAATGTATTTAAAGAATTATTAACCAGTGCACCGCCTTGCACACCTAACTTTGATCGGTCTAAGAAAATGATCTCTTGTAGAGAGCTAATTTTCATTCAATCAAAATCTGGGTTTTACAACTTACTTCGTGGTAATTTATAGCCTATGAAAGTTAAACCTAAAATAAAGAAACCAACATAATTACCATAATGCCATTGTAGCAAAATATAACCTAAAACATTAAAAACAAGATTTTAAACATAGACTTGCATAAAAGCTCCTAAAATCTGAAAATTGATGTTTGTGTTGCCAACTCTAACATTTGTATTTCCCCTTGTCGAATGATTAAGACATTTAAATCAAGTCAAATGTCAATAATTCCATGAACAACTTCAATCTTGCATACATTGACTTCTAAAGCATCAAATGGTTCCTCTTCCTTGAAATGGTCTCTAGCACATGAAATGAATTTTGAATTGAAGCTATCCACTGTCGAAGGTGAAGAATGAGTGCTTGTTGAATCTTCTTTGCTTTGGATCGTGTAATAGGTCCAAGTGCAACTTGTGGAACTCCATGATCCTTATCAGAAAGTGATTGGGTACAAGAGTCGTTTCGATACTAGAAAAAAAAAAAAAAAACGGAAACACTGAATGGAACACTTAACTTAAATACGCGACATTTGAGAAAGAACTACATGCAACTGTAAGGGCTTTGGACGTTTGGAAACCGTAATTGTGGCAAAGGAGTTTGGCGTCCTTACGGATCGATCACGATAGCTCTGGGCATCTCTAGAGCAAAACAATGCTTTAAAAGAGACATTCTAAGTGGCAACAGCCACAAATGCAATGGAAATAAGATCTTTAACTGACTTAGCTAGTTTCTACATGAGGTTGAATAGGAGTTTCAGTAGCATAGCCTCACCGTCGTAATAGGAACTTTATATTCAGGAAAGCAAATGCAAGAGAAGTCATTCAATGAACTAAAAGAAAAATTGACCAGTACACCATGTATTGCTCTTTCTAACTTTCATTGATCATTTTTAGACTGAATGTGATGCAAATGGAATAGCTATAAGAGCTGTTCGATGCTCGAAAATAGGCCAATCAGATATCTTAATGAAAAGCTAAATGGAGCACATCCTAAATACGCGTCATTTGAACTAGAACTACATGCACTAGTGAAGGCTTTACAGGTTCCGTGACCTTAATTGTGGCCAAAAGAGTTTGTCACCCACAAGGATCATGAAAGCTTATAGCGTCTCGAGAGCCAAATAAAGCTCCAAAAGAGGCATTCTAAGTAAGGACAACACCCACAAATTCAACTGTGGTAAGATCCTTCATGGTTATACTAGTTTCTATATGAGGTTTATCGAGGATTTCATTAGCATAGTCTCACAGTAGAATGAACTTGTTATAAACAATGTGAAATTCTAATGGAATCAAAAGAAAGAGAACGCCATTGGATGAACTAAAAGAAAATCCGACCAATGCACCTTGTCTTGCTCTACCTAACTTTGATCGATCACTTGAGATTTGATGAGAGGCAAATGGAATGGACACACGAGCTATTTCAAAGCCACAACACAAGGCCAATCTTGTTTATTAGTAAAAAGCAAAACATAGCGCTACCCAAATACGTGCCATATGGGAAAGAACCACATGCACTTGTGAGGAATTTGCAAGTTTCGATACCATACTTGTGGCAAAGAGAGTTTGTCATCCACACAGATCATGAAAGCTTGAATTATCTTCGGAGCCAAAGAGAGCTCAACAAGAGACATGCTAAGTGGGCAACACCCATAAATGCAACCGATGCAAATTCATACATGGTCGAGCAGTTTCTACATGAGGTTTATTAAAGATTTCAGTAGCATTACCTGGGCATCGAAGGAACGTGTTGAAAGAACCGTGAAATTTGAATGAAAATGAAAGCAAAACATGGCATTCAATGTATTTACAGAATTATTAACCAGTGCACCGCCTTGCACACCTAACTTTGATCGATCTTTTGAGATTGAATTATAATGATAGTGATTGGGTATAAGAGTCGTTTCGATACTAAAAAAAATGAAAAAGGAAACACTAAATGGAGCACTTAACTTAAATACGCGACATTTGAGAAAGAACTACATCTAACTGTGAGGGCTTTGGACGTTTGGAAACCTTAATTCTGGCAAAGGAGTTTGGCGTCCACACGGATCGATCACGATAGCTCTAGGCATCACTTGAGCAAAACAACGCTTTAAAAGAGGCATTCTAAGTGGCAACAGCCACAAATGCAATGGAAATAAGATCTTTAAATGACTTAGATAGTTTCTACTTGAGGTTGAATAGGAGTTTCAGTAGCATAGCCTCACCGCAGTAATAGGAACTTTATATTCATGAAAGCAAATGCAAGAGAAGTCATTCAATGAACTAAAAGAAAAATTGACCAGTGCATCATGTCTTGCTCTTTCTAAGTTTAATTGATCATTTTTAGACTGAATGTGCTACAAATGTAATAGCTATTAGAGCTGTTTCGATTCTAGAAAACAGGCCAATCAGATATCTTCGTGAAAAGCTAAATGGAGCACATCCTAAATACGCGTCATTTGAACAAGAACTACATGCACTAGTGAAGGCTTTGCAGGTTCCCTGACCTTAATTGTGGCCAAAAGAGTTTGTCACCCACAAGGATCATGAAAGCTTATAGCGTCTCGAGAGCCAAATAAAGCTCCAAAAGAGGCATTCTAAGTGAGGACAACACCCACAAATTCAACTGAGGTAAGATTCTTCATGGTTATACTAGTTTCTTTAATGAGGTTTATGGAGGATTTCATTAGCATAGCCTCACAGTAAAATGAACTTGTTAGAGACAATGTCAAATTCTAATGGAATCAAAAGAAAGTGAATGCCATTGGATGAACTAAAAGAAAAACCGACCAATGCACCTTGTGATACGAATCAAACAACTGATCCATTGCATGTACCTGAAGGACCTATTACAAGGAGTAAGGCTAAGAAGATTCAAGAGGAATATATATTACATATTCAAAAGCTTGCCAATGCACAAGAAGAGACAAAACTTTTGCATCCCAAATTTATTTACAACATTAGCACAACAAGTGAAGAAGAGATTGAAGTGAAGATGGCATGAGAATAGTCATTTTTATTTTGGAAGATGACAACATGGATGAATTTTAAATAAAGAAATTTCTAGATTTCTTATTTTGGGACTTTTTGATTTCAATGCTTGCCAACCATGCTCATTATTGCAATGGACCTTCTAGAAGAGTTGGTTGAGTGTATTTAAAGCATATCTACCCTTTTGTCTAGCATTTAAGGCATGCAATTTACTTTTGGCTTCTTATGTCTTATTTTCTACAAAATGCATTTAATAGCTTTTTGAGTCCTTTTGTATTCCAAGGCATGCACGAATTTTTGGCCTTTAAAATGGCTTCTAATACATCATTTTGGACAGATTTTATGAATGAAAAACTTGTGTTTTCTTAGACCCCATTTGGTGTTGTCTTTCTTTCAAATCTTGTTTTAGGTTTGAAGTTAAATCAATTCATTAGATTAGTCTTGATCAAACTAATTCTGGAGTGAGTTTTCTAAGGATCTAAGAGTGACCATTTTAGATTTTGAGTGTGATCTAAGTTAGCTGTCATTGTGAGTTTTTACAAGGATCCTAGAAGGACCTCTAGCTTTGTAAAATTCAAGAAACGATCGGCGCTAATCACCTTGTCTTGCTCTACCTAACTTTGAACGATCACTTGAGATTTTATGAGATGCAAATGGAATGGGCACACGAGCTATTTCAAAGCCACAACACAAGGCCAATCTTGTTTATTAGTAAAAAGCAAAACTAGCGCTACCCAAGTAAGGTAACGAAACTTCCAAAGCCCTCACAAGTGCATGTGGTTCTTTCTCATATGGCACGTATTTGGGTAGCCCTATGTTTTGCTTTACTAATAAACAGGATTGGCCTTGTGTTGTGGCTTTGAAATAGCTCGTGTGCCCATTCCATTTGCATCTCATCAAATCTCAAGTGATCGATCAAAGTTAGGTAGAGAAAGACAATGTGCATTGGTCGGTTTTTCTTTTAGTTCATTGAATGCATTCTCTTTCTTTTGATTCCATTAGAATTTGACATTGTTTCTAACAAGTTCATTCTACTATGAGGCTACGCTAAAGAAATCCTCGATAAACCTCATATAGAAACTAGCTTAACCATGAAGGATCTTACCTCGGTTGAATTTGTGGGCGTTGTCCTCACTTAGAATGTCTCTTTTGGAGCTTTATTTGGCTCTCGATACGCTATAAGCTTTCACGATCCTCGTGGGCGACAAACTCTTTTGGCCACAATTAAGGTCACGAAACTAGCAAAGCCCTCTCACTCATGCATGTAGCTCTTGTTCGAATGACGCGTAGTTTGGATGTGCTCCATTTATCTTTTCACGAAGATATATGATTGGCCTGTTTTCTAGCATCAAAACAGCTCTTGTGCCTATTCCATCTGCATCACATTCAATCTAAAAAAGACCAATAAAAGTTAGAAAGAGCAAGACATTTGACTTGATTTAAATGTCTTAATCATTCGACAAGGGGAAATACAAATGTTAGAGTTGGCAACACAAACATCAATTTTCAGATTTTAGGAGCTTTTATGCAAGTCTATGTTTAAAATCTTGTTTTTAATGTTTTAGGTTATATTTTGCAACAATGGCATTATGGTAATTATGTTGGTTTCTTTATTTTAGGTTTAACTTTCATAGGCTATAAATAGCCATGAAGTAAGTTGTAAAACTCAGATTTTGATTGAATGAAAATTAGCTCTCTACAAGAGATCATTTTCTTAGAATTTTTGGGCATGTTCTTTGTCTCTTTTTCTAAGTTTCCCTTGCAATCTTGTGATAGAATGCATTTGAGCCATTCAATCCAGCCTTGATCAAGCTTGATTGTGGAGTGACTCAATCTAGAACAAGATCATCCATATCTTGCTTCTACATCATTGATCTTAAGAGGTAATCAAATTCTAGCCTTTTCTCTTGGTTGTTCCCAAATCTATAAGGAGGTGTCAATCTCTTAATTCAAGGGTTCTTGCTTCATCATAAGCTTGGATCTTTGGGCTGAGAATTAGGGTTGTCTTATCATTTGGTATCAGAGCATAGGTTGCATCTTTGTGGCCGGCTCTAGATTTGATTTTATCTTTAACTTTCAGCAATTCGTTCATCTTCTTGTTCAGATCTTGTTTCTCTGTTTTTTTCATCATTGTTGGATCTATAAAAAAAAAATGTTCATGGTTCGATCTTGAATTATTCTTGTCCAATTTTAAACTGCTGCATTGAATGCTTATATTTTGGATTGTAATACCTCGATAACGATCGAATTTTACAAACTATTCTTCTGCAAATATTTAGATCAGTACGTTATCTTTAATCCTTAAGAAGACGACTTATTCAAATTAGTATCGTAAAGCATTCGTTTGTGGGTTTCTTTTTCAGTGTGTAATTTACCCGAAAAAAAAAAAACAATTGCCAGATATTTATCTTTCTTTTCCATCAAATTCCTTGTGGCCTACTCTAGATTTGATTTCATTATATCCTTGTGGCCAACCCTATATTTGAATTGAATTTTATCTTTTATTTTATCCATGTGCCTACTGTTGTTTCCAGTTATAACACCTTGCTAACGATCGAATTTGTCAAATTGTTCATCTACAAAATTTTAGATAGGTGTGTTATCTATATTCTTCAAGAAGGCCATTTACTCAAATTAGTAATTTCAAACGTTCATTTGTTTGTTTCCTTCTGAGTGTTCCATATATCCGAAAAAAAAAAAAGAAAAAAAAATCTGAACATTTATCTTTCTTTCTATTTCTTTTTGTTCTTGATTTTGTTATTTCATAATTTTTCTTGTCTTGGCTGATTTGTAAGGCTCACTATTACAAGATTTGCTTTATCCATATTAGCCTACCTTTATCAAACTTTAGCCACTTTCCCAAATAGCCTACCTTTGTGTGTGATAAACACGAGCGTTCCGAGTGTAAAATTCAGTGAGTTGAATGTGTGAGGTCCTTCATATATATTTTACTATTTTACAACCATGAATCAAGATGGGAGAGATGGAGAGGAGATTAGTGAAGCTAGGTGGAGAGAAGCTCAAAGTGGGGTCATTAATCGTTTAACTCAAGTGGTTAATTCCTTAAGCGATAGGTTGGAGCGAATGGAAGTAGCTTTAGGAAATCCTCAAGGGAGGGAGGATAACTTTAATTATGAAGGAGTTGAAAATGAAGATGGAGAAGGTAATGTTAACCTCTTAGCGAGATACAATCCACGAGGAGGGAGAGTTTTAGGTCGAGGGGGACGAGGAGGAAGAAGAGGGGGTAGGGAAATTATAGCACCTAGAAGGCTCGAAAGGGAGAACCAATATGAAAGAGGAGTAGGGGGAGTAAAGCTTAAAATTCCTACTTTCCATGGGAAATCTGATCCGGAGGAGTATTTGCAATATGAGAGCAAAATTGAGCATGTTTTCGATTGCAACAACTTTAGTGAAGAAAGGAAGTTGAAACTTGCCGTTCTTTGAATTTTGTGATTATGCCAATATTTGGTGGGCTTCTTTGAAATCCGAATGGAGGAGAAATTTTGAAGAACCAATTGAAACATGGGAGGAGTTGAAGACACTAATGAGAAAAAGGTACATTCCTAAACATTATTCTCGAGAACTCAAGCAAAAGCTCTATACTTTGCAATGAGGATCCAAAAGTGTAGAGGATTATTACAAGGAAATGGAGGTCCTTATGAACAGAGCATGCATTAACGAAGATGAGGAGGATACAATGGCTAGGTTCCTTGGCGGGTTGAACTGACAATTGGCTCATCAAGTTGATAGACAACCTTACTTTGATATGAAGGAATTGTTACACCTTCTTGTCAAAATTGAAGGACAATTAGCATGGGAGAAGGAGAATTCCAAGAGGTACTCTTCTTCTAAGTCTACTACTTTTCTCGCCAATACTTGGAAAAAGAATGCAAATAATGTTAAGGTTGATTTGAAGCCAAAAGGCAAGTATGAGTTTGACAAAAAGGACAATGTCGAAAGTTCTAAAGGCAAGGATAAAATGGAAGGATATAAGGAGGTTCGAGAGAGAAATAGAGATATCAAATGTTGGAAATGTCAAGGGAGTGGACATATTAGTCGTGATTGTCCTAACAAGAGAGTCATGATCATTAAAAATGGACAAGTTGTCACCGATGGAGAGGACAGCGACGAAGATGAGTTAATTGATGAAAAAGAAAATGAGAATGAGGAGGAAGTGGAAGATGGGAGTCATTTGGCCCTTGTAACAAGAAGACTCCTTACCACTCAAATTAAGGAGAATGATGTTGATGACCAAAGAGACAACTTATTCCATACACGATGTCTCGTTAATGGGACTCCTTGTAGTCTTGTTATTGATAGTGGAAGTTGCACCAACGTCGTCAGTACATTTTTTATCAAGAGGTTGCAAATTCCAATTCAGCACCATCCTAAACCATACAAGCTCCAATGGCTCAATGATAGTGGGGCAATGAAGGTAGTTTCTCAAGCTTTAATTACTTTTTCTTTAGGAAAATATCAAGATGAGATTCTTTGTGATGTGTTACCTATGCTCGCTGGAGATATATTGCTTGGTAGACCTTGGCAATTTGATAGGAAGGTCATGTATGATGGTTATTTGAATAGGTATTCTTTCACAAAAGATGGAAGAAAAACAACTCTTGTACCTTTAAGTTCTAATGATGTATATATTGATCAACTGAAGTTGGAGGAAAAAAAGAGAGAGTATAAAGAAAAAGAATTAAAAGAAAAAAAAGAAGTGAGTGAGAAAATAGCGAAAAATAAAAGAGAGAAAAAAAGTGGTAGGGAGAGTGAAAAAGTGATGAAAATGAAAAAGTCAAAAAAGTGAGCTGTTTTGCTAGAGTGGGAGAGGTGAGAAGGGCAATGTTTTCCCAAAAACCAATCTTTGTGCTTATGTACAAGGAAGGATATTTGGCTTCTAACAATAATACTCTTTCTTTGCCTAGTGTGTTTCAATCTCTTTTACAGGAATTTGAGGATATGTTCCAAGATGAAGTACCTAAAGGACTACCTCCCATTCGAGGAATTGAACACAAAATAGACTTCATTCCAGGGGTTGTCATTCCCAATAGGCCAGCTTATAGAGCCAATCCAACCGAGACCAAGGAAATTCAAAGACAAGTGGAGGAGCTCATTGATAAAGGCTATGTACGAGAGAGTTTGAGTCCATGCTCAAAGACTGTCATATTGGTGCCAAAGAAAGATGGAACTTGGCGCATGTGTGTGGATTGTAGAGCCATCAACAAAATCACTGTAAAGTATCGACATCCTATTCCTAGACTAGATGATATGTTTGATGAATTGCATTGTTCGTGCTTATTTACAAAGATTGATTTAAAATATGGATATCATCAAATTAGAATGCATGTAGGTGATGAATGGAAAACAGCTTTCAAAACTAAGTTTGGGTTGTATGAATAGCTTGTTATGCCTTTTGGACTAACTAATGCTCCTAGCACATTTATGTGTTTAATGAACTATGTTTTGAGAGAATATTTAGGAAAGTATGTTGTTGTGTATTTTGATGATATTCTAATTTATTCAAAGACTTTGCTTGAACATGTCGAACATGTTAGGTCTGTTCTAACTACACTTAGAAATGAGGAACTTTATGCTAATATGAATAAGTGTTGTTTTTGCATGGAAAAAGTTAACTTTCTTGGATTTATAGTTGGTAAAAATGGAGTAGAAGTGGACATTGAGAAAGTTAAGGCAATTCGCGATTGGCCAACACCAACAAATGCAAGTGAGGTAAGGAGTTTTCATCGGTTAGCTAGCTTTTATAGGAGGTTTATAAAGGACTTTAGTACCATAGCTGCACCATTGAATGATTTGGTAAAAAAAAAATGTTGTGTTCCAATGGGGGGAAATGCAAGATAAAGCCTTTAATGAACTTAAGGAGAAATTAACCAATGCACCATTACTTGTCTTGCCTAACTTTGAAAAGACATTTGAAATTGAGTGTGATGCAAGTGGTTTGGGCATAGGTGCTGTTTTAATGCAAGATGGAAGGCCTTTGATGTACTTTAGTGAAAAACTAAATGGGGCAGCATTGAACTATCCTACCTATGATAAAGAATTGTTTGCTTTAGTTCGTACATTGCAGGTATGGCAACACTACTTATGGCCTAGAGAGTTCGTGATTCACACTGATCATGAGAGCTTGAAGCATCTTAAGGGTCAAAGTAAATTGAACCGCCGGCATGCAAAGTGGGTAGAATTTATTGAAACATATCCCTATGTGATCAAATATAAGCAAGGTAAAGATAATATCGTGGCTGATGCATTGTCAAGAAGGTACAATCTCTTTACTTCTCTTACTGCAAAAATTCTTGGATTTGAGCAAATTAAAGAGCTATATAAATCTGACAAAGATTTTGGACCAATTTTTGCTTCTTGTCGAGTTGGAAAAGTTTTGGATGATTATTATGTCTTTCATGAATATTTGTTTAAGAAAAATAAACTTTGTGTTCCTAATTGTTCTATAAGAGATTTACATGTGAAAGAGGCCCATGGTGGTGGCTTAATGGGGCATTTTGGGATTCATAAAACTTATGATATGTTGCATGAACATTTTTTTTGGCCTAAGATGAAACATGATGTTCATAAGGTTTGTAGTCAATGTTTTAAATGCAAAGCGGCTAAGTCTAGAACCCAACCAAATGGATTGTATACTCCTTTGAATGTACCTAATGAACCATGGACTGATATATCTATGGATTTTATCCTTGGTTTTGCCATGAACCAAAAGGGGTAAAGATAGTATTTTTGTTGTGGTTGATAGATTTAGTAAAATGGCTCATTTTATAGCATGTAACAAAACGGATGATGCAAAGCAAGTGGTTGATATTTTCTTTAGAGAAGTAGTAAGATTACATGGAATTCCTAAAACTATTGTTAGTGATAGGGATGTTAAATTTTGAAGTCACTTTTGGAAAGTATTATGGGGTAAATTGGGCACTAAACTACTGTTTTCAACCACATGTCATCCTCAAACTGATGGGCAAACTGAGGTGGTTAATAGAACTTTAGGAACTTTGCTTAGAGCTATTATTTCTAAGAACATTAAGTCTTGGGAGGAATGCTTGCCATTTGTAGAGTTTGCATACAATAGAGCAATTCATAGTACCACTCATTGTTCTCCTTTTGAAGTTGTTTATGGATTTAATCCACTTACACCTCTTGATTTGCTTCATATTCCTTCTAATGTTTTTGTGAGTGATGCAGCTACAAATAAGGCAGATTTGATCAAGAATTTGCACAAAGATGTGAAAGAGAGAATTGAGAAACAAAATTTCCAAGTTGCTTCGCGAATTAATAAAGGACGAAAGGAACTCATTTTTAAACCAGGAGATTGGGTTTGGGTTCATTTTCGAAAGGAGAGATTTCCATCTCAAAGGAAGACCAAGTTGCATCCAAGAGGAGATGGTCCTTTTCAAGTTCTTGAGAGGATTAACAACAATGCCTACAAAATCGATCTTCCAGGTGACTTTTCAGTGAGTTCTACTTTTAATGTTGCTGACTTGAGTCCTTTTGATGTAGGTGATGATTTTTCAGATTCGAGGACGAATCCTTTCGAAGAGGGGGAAGATGATAAGGATCATGGAGTTCCACAAGTTGCACTTGGACCTATTACACGATCCAAAGCAAAGAAGATTCAACAAGCATTCATTCTTCACCTTCAACAGTGGATAGCTTCAATTCAAAATTCATTTCATGTGCTAGAGACCATTTCAAGGGAAGAGAAACCATTTGATGCTTTGGAAGTCAATGTATGCAAGATTGAAGTTGTTCATGGAATTAATGACATTTGACTTGATTTAAATGTCTTAATCATTCGACAAGGGGAAATACAAATGTTAGAGTTGGCAACACAAACATCAATTTTCAGATTTTAGGAGCTTTTATGCAAGTCTATGTTTAAAATCTTGTTTTTAATGTTTTAGGTTATATTTTGCAACAATGGCATTATGGTAATTATGTTGGTTTCTTTATTTTAGGATTAACTTTCATAGGCTATAAATAGCCATGAAGTAAGTTGTAAAACTCAGATTTTGATAGAATGAAAATTAGTTCTCTACAAGAGATCATTTTCTTAGAATTTTTTGGCATGTTCTTTGTCTCTTTTTCTAAGTTTCCCTTGCAATCTTGTGATAGAATGCATTTGAGCCATTCAATCCAGCCTTGATCAAGCTTGATTGTGGAGTGACTCAATCTAGAACAAGATCATCCATATCTTGCTTCTAGATCATTGATCTTAAGAGGTAATCAAATTCTAGCCTTTTCTCTTGGTTGTTCCCAAATCTATAAGGAGGTGTTAATCTCTTAATTCAAGGGTTCTTGCTTCATCATAAGCTTGGATCTTTGGGCTGAGAATTAGGGTTGCCTTATGAGAAAGTCCTATTCAACCTCGTGTAGAAACTAGCTAAATCATTTAAAGATCTTACTTACCTCCATTGCATTTGTGGTTGTTGCCACTTAGCATGTCTCTTTTATAGCGTTGTTTTGCTCTATAGATGCCTAAAGCTATCGTGATTGATCCGTGTGGACGCCAAACTCCTTTGCCACAATTAAGGTGTCCAAATCCCTCACAATTGCATGTAGTTCTTTCTCGAGTGTCGCGTATTTAATTTGTGCTCCATTTAGTGCTTCCTTTTTTTTTTCTTTTCTTTTTCTTTTCTAGTATCGAAACAACTCTTATACCCCCAATCACTTTCATTATAATCGACCAAAGTTAGGTGTGCAAGACGGTGCACTCGTTAGTAATTCTTTAGATACATTGAATGCCATGTTTTGCTTTCATTCTCATTCAAATTTCACGGTTCTTTCAACACGTTCCTTCGATGGTTTGGCAATGCCACTGAAATCTTTGATAAACCTCCTGTAGGCTAGACCATGTATGATTTTGCCTCGGTTGCATTTATGGGTGTTGGCCACTTAGCATGTCTCTTGTTGAGCTTTGTTTGGCTGCTAAGATTCTGCAGGCGTTCATGATCTGTGTGGATGACAAACTCTTTTAGCCACAAGTAAGGTATCGAAACTTGCAAAGCCCTCACAAGTGCATGTGGTTCTTTCTCATATGGCACGTATTTGGGGTAGCCCTATGTTTTGCTTTACTAATAAACAGGATTGACCTTGTGTTGTGGCTTTTGAAATATCTCTTGTGCTCATTCCATTTGCATCTCGTTAAATCTCAAGTGATATGAATTCAACTAACACCTTATTGCATTCACATGAAGGAGCAATTACAAGAATAATGAAAAGAAGATTCCAAGAGGATTATGAAAATTACATGGCAGAATTTTAAATAAAAAAATTTCTTGATTTCTTATTTTGGGACTTTTTTATTTCAATGCTTGTCAATCATGCTCATAATTGCAAGGGACCTTCTAGAAGAGTTGGTTGAGTCTATTTAAAGCATATCTACCCTTTTGTCTATCATTTAAGCCATGCAATTGAGTTTTGGTTTCCTAGGCCTTATTTTCTACAAAATGCATTTAATAGCTTTTAGAGTCCTTTGGTATTTCAAGGCATGCACGAATTTTTTGCCTTTAAAATGGCTTGTAATTCATCATTTTGGAGAGATTTCATGAATGAAAAACTTGTGTTTTCTTAGACCCCATTTGGTGTTGTCTTTCTTTCAAATCTTGCTTTAGGTTTGAAGTTAAATCAATTCATTGGATTAGTCTTGGTCAAACTAATTCTGGAGTGAGTTGTCTTAGGATCTAAGAGTGACCATTTTAGATTTTGAGTGTGATCTAAGTTAGCTATCATTGTGAGTTTTTTACAAGGATCCTAGAAGGACCTCTAGCTTTGTAAAATTCAAGCAAGGATCAGCGCTTATCATTTGGTATCAGAGCATTTGGTCAACATTCTTTGGCTGACTCTAGACTTCTTTTTAACATGTCACATAATGAAGAAAAAGCAACACATGTACCAGGTTTTAGTACCGTTCTTGAAACTCTTAAAGATATGTTGGAAATGATGAGAGAAGATATGGAAGAAAGAAGAGCACATCGCAAAAAGATGTCTTCAAGGTACACTAATCCTAAACCAATTTCAAATACTCAATTGTCTTTGGAAAATGATAATTTATGTGATGAAGTTCAGCCTATGGTTGAAGTAGAAAGTGGAAAAATTGAAAATGAAATGCTTTATGGCTTAGTGGCAACACATGCTAATGAGGTCAGTAGGGGATTAGATTGTAAGGACTTATTTTCTTGTATCCCTTCTACTATTGTAAAACCTATGCTTAATGATGTACATATTGATGTGTGTGAGTTTGGGAAAAAGGCACAAAAGGCTAAAACAAAAGCAAATGAATTTATGGAAAAAGAATCTTGTGAGAAAATGAGTGTGAGAGATAAGCATGAGATTAGTTAATGGCCTATAGAAAAAAATGAGAGAAAAGCCAAAATTGTGAGCTCGTGTGAAAGAGTCAATGAGGTTAAATCTATTTTGTTTTCAAAGCAAAATATTTTTAGACTTTTATATAAAGGAACTTGTTATTTAACGGGTGAGCTCAAACCATGTTTGTCTAGTGTTTCTTTAGAGTTCTTACAGGAAGCAAAAGATCTTATACAACATCTCAAAGCGAAGATTCCTTCTAAAGTAGAGAATGTCCACAAACACAATGCCAACTTGTTTATTATGATGAAATACTCCAAATTTTCTTCTAAGTTCATCCATGGCAGCAAGCATAAAGTGTTCAAAAGAAGACATAAAGATTTTGATTTGAGGACAAATCCTTTTAAAGAAAGGGGGGATGATATGAATTCAACTAACACCTTATTGCATTCACATGAAGGAGAAATTACAAGAATAAAGAAAAGAAGATTCCAAGAGGATTATGAAAATTATATGGCAGAATTTTAAATAAAGAAATTTCTAGATTTCTTATTATGGGACTTTTTTATTTCAATGCTTGCCAATCATGCTCATAATTGCAAGGGACCTTCTAGAAGAGTTGGTTGAGTCTATTTAAAGCATATCTACCCTTTTTTCTATCATTTAAGCCATGCAATTGAGTTTTGGTTTCCTAGGCCTTATTTTCTACAAAATGCATTTAATAGCTTTTAGAGTCCTTTGGTATTTCAAGGCATGCACGAATTTTTTGCCTTTAAAATGGCTTGTAATTCATCATTTTGGAGAGATTTCATGAATGAAAAACTTGTGTTTTCTTAGACCCCATTTGGTGTTGTCTTTCTTTCAAATCTTGCTTTAGGTTTGAAGTTAAATCAATTCATTGGATTAGTCTTGATCAAACTAATTCTGGAGTGAGTTGTCTTAGGATCTAAGAGTGACCATTTTAGATTTTGAGTGTGATCTAAGTTAGCTATCATTGTGAGTTTTTTACAAGGATCCTAGAAGGACCTCTAGCTTTGTAAAATTCAAGCAAGGATCGGCGCTTATCATAAAGTGATCGATCAAAGTTAGGTAGAGCAAGACAAGGTGCATTGGTCGGTTTTTCTTTTAGTTCATTGAATGCATTCTCTTTCTTTTGATTCCATTAGAATTTGACATTGTTTCTAACCAGTTCATTCTACTATGAGGCTACGCTAAAGAAATCCTCGATAAACCTCATATAGAAACTAGCTTAACCATGAAGGATCTTACCTCGGTTGAATTTGTGGGCGTTGTCCTCACTTAGAATGTCTCTTTTGGAGCTTTATTTGGCTCTCGATACGCTATAAGCTTTCACGATCCTCGTGGGCGACAAACTCTTTTGGCCACAATTAAGGTCACGAAACTAGCAAAGCCCTCTCACTCATGCATGTAGCTCTTGTTCGAATGACGCGTAGTTAGGATGTGCTCCATTTATCTTTTCACGAAGATATATGATTGGCCTGTTTTCTAGCATCAAAACAGCTCTTGTGCCTATTCCATCTGCATCACATTCAATCTAAAAAAGACCAATAAAAGTTAGAAAGAGCAAGACATGGTGCATCGGTCAATATTTCTTCTACTTCATTGAATGCTTTCTCTTGCAATTTGGCTTTCCTGAATATCGAGTTCTTTTTACGATGGCGAGGTTATGGTACTGAAAGTCCTATTCAACCTCGTGTAGAAACTAGCTAAATCATTTAAAGATCTTACTTACCTCCATTGCATTTGTGGCTGTTGCCACTTAGCATGTCTCTTTTATAGCGTTGTTTTGCTCTAGAGATGCCTAAAGCTATCGTGATCAATCCGTGTGGACGCCAAACTCCTTTGCACAATTAAGGTTTCCAAAAGTCCAAAGCCCTCACAATTGCATGTAGTTCTATCTCGAGTGTCGCGTATTTAATTTGTGCTCCATTTAGTGCTTCATATTTTTTTTTTCTTTTCTTTTTCTTTTCTAGTATCGAAACAACTCTTGTACCCCCAATCACTTTCATTATAATCGAAAAAAGTTAGGTGTGCAAGACGGTGCACTCGTTAGTAATTCTTTAGATACATTGAATGCCATATTTTGCTTTCATTCTCATTCAAATTTCACGGTTCTTTCAACACGTTCCTTCGATGGCTTGGCAATGCCACTGAAATCTTTGATAAACCTCCTATAGAAACTGCTAGACCATGTATGATTTTGCCTCGGTTGCATTTATGGGTGTTGGCCACTTAGCATGTCTCTTGTTGAGCTTTGTTTGGCTCCTAAAATTCTGCAGGCATTCATGATCTGTGTGGATGACAAACTCTTTTAGCCACAAGTAAGGTATCGAAACTTGCAAAGCCCTCACAAGTGCATGTGGTTCTTTCTCATATGGCACGTATTTGGGGTACCCCTATGTTTTGCTTTACTAATAAACAGGATTGGCCTTGTGTTGTGGCTTTTGAAATATCTCTTGTGCCCATTCCATTTGCATCTCGTTAAATCTCAAGTGATCGATCAAAGTTAGGTAGAGCAAGACAAGGTGCATTGGTCGGTTTTTCTTTTAGTTCATTGAATGCATTCTCTTTATTTTGATTCCATTAGAATTTGACATTGTTTCTAACAAGTTCATTCTACTATGAGGCTACGCTAAAGATATCCTCGATAAACCTCATATAGAAACTAGCTTAACCATGAAGGATCTTACCTCGGTTGAATTTGTGGGTGTTGTCCTCACTTAGAATGTCTCTTTTGGAGCTTTATTTGGCTCTCGATATGCTATAAGTTTTCACGATCCTCGTGGGCGACAAACTCTTTTGGCCACAATTAAGGCCACGAAACTTGCAAAGCCTTCTCAATGGTGCATGTAGCTCTTGTTCGAATGACGCGTAGTTAGGATGTGCTCCATTTATCTTTTCACGAAGATATATGATTGGCCTGTTTTCTAGCATCAAAACAGCTCTTGTGCCTATTCCATCTGCATCACATTCAATCTAAAAAAGACCAATAAAAGTTAGAAAGAGCAAGACATGGTGCATTGGTCAATATTTCTTCTACTTCATTGAATGCTTTCTCTTGCAATTTGGCTTTCCTGAATATCGAGTTCTTTTTACGATGGCGAGGTTATGGTACTGAAAGTCCTATTCAACCTCGTGTAGAAACTAGCTAAATCATTTAAAGATCTTACTTACCTCCATTGCATTTGTGGCTGTTGCCACTTAGCATGTCTCTTTTATAGCATTGTTTTGCTCTAGAGATGCCTAAAGCTATCGTGATCGATCCGTGTGGACGCCAAACTCCTTTGCACAATTAAGGTTTCCAAACATCCAAAGCCCTCACAATTGCATGTAGTTCTATCTCGAGTGTCGCGTATTTAATTTGTGCTCCATTTAGTGCTTCCTATTTTTTTTTCTTTTCTTTTTCTTTTCTAGTATCGAAACAACTCTTGTACCCCCAATCACTTTCATTATAATCGAACAAAGTTAGGTGTGCAAGACGGTGCACCGTTAATAATTCTTTAGGTACATTGAATGCCATGTTTTGCTTTCATTCTCGTTCAAATTTCACGGTTCTTTCAACACGTTCCTTCGATGGTTTGGCAATGCCACTGAAATCTTTGATAAACCTCCTATTGAAACTGCTAGACCATGTATGATTTTGCCTCGGTTGCATTTATGGGTGTTGGCCACTTACATGTCTCTTGTTGAGCTTTGTTTGGCTCCTAAGATTCTGTAGGCGTTCATGATCTGTGTGGATGACAAACTCTTTTAGCCACAAGTAAGGTGATATGAATTCAACTACCAACTTATTGCATGCACATGAAGGAGCAATTACAAGAAGAAGGAAAAGAGGATTCCAAGAGGATTATAACAATTACATGGCAGAATTTTAAATAAAGAAATTTCTAGATTTCTTATCTTGGGACTTTTTGATTTCAATGCTTGCCAACCATGCTCATAATTGCAAGGGACCTTCTAGAAGAGTTGGTTGAGTCTTTTTAAAGTTTATCTACCATTTTGTCTATCATTTAAGCCATGCAATTGTGTTTTGGTTTCCTAGGCCTTATTTTCTACAAAATGCATTTAATAGCTTTTTGAGTCCTTTTGTATTTCAAGGCATGCACGAATTGTTGCCTTTAAAATGGCTTGTAATTCATCATTTTGGACAGATTTATGATTGAAAAAAACTTTTGTTTTCTTGAACCCCATTTGGTGTTTCATTTCTTTCAAATCTTGCTTTAGGTTTGAAGTTAAATCAATTCATTGGATTAGTCTTGATCAAGCTAATTTTGGAGTGAGTTGTCTTAGGATCTAAGAGTGACTATTTTAGATTTTAAGTGTGATCTAAGTTAGCCTTCATTGTGAGTTTTTGCAAGGATCCTAGAAGGACCTCTAGCTTTGTAAAATTCAAGCAACGTTTGGCGCTTATCAAGTACTTTGTAGAATTCATTTGTATTGCTCTTGGATCATAAAAAATAAAAAAATCAGTAGCACAAAAAAAAAATTATAGCACAAAAAAAAAATCATTGAAAAAAAAAGTTATCGAGGATCCAAGGCACATTGAAGTTCTTGTTTTTTGTTTATGTTTTATTCTTAAATAGCTGTTGATCCTAAGTTGAATTACTCTAGTTTAGTTTGTGAAAGTTGATTGTTGAATTGGTTTTATATCAAGTTTAAAGCAAGATTGCACCAAATTCTTAGACCAGCCCTTACATCTTTGACCTAGTACCAAAAGCCTACCTTTGAGTGTTAAACACGAGTGTCCCGAGTGAAATCTTTGTGAGAAGTGTGGAGAGGTCCATTTTGATATTTGCAACATGTCACATAACGAGGAAAAAGCACCACAGGTTCCGGATGTTAATGTTGCTATTCTTCAAGCCCTTCAAGGTATGATGGAAATGATGATGGAAGATAGAGAGGAAAGGAGAGCACATCAGCGACGAGGAGAACGAGTATTGCAAGATGATGAAGTTATGTTAGACTTGGTTGGACAAGAGAGACTAGGTGGAGGAAGAGGTCATGCAAGGGGAGGAAGAAATAATCATGCAAATATCATGCAATCTAGAAGGATAGAAAAAATGCATGAAGATAGAGAAGCTGGAGTTAAACTCAAAATTCCACCCTTTAGTAGAACGGCGGACTCTGAGGCATACTTGCAATGGGAAAGAAAAATAGAGCATGTGTTTGATTGTAATTCATATAGTGAGAACAAAAAGGATGAAGCTTGCTATTTCCGAATTCACAAACCATGTCGGCGAATGGTATCAACATCACAAATCCGAAAGAAAAAGAAAAGAGGAGGATCCAATAGAGACATGGGAAGAACTTAAAGAAGCTATGAGAAAGAGGTATGTTCCCAAACATTATGAAAGAGATTTGAAAACTAAATTGCAAGCATTGAGGCAGGGAACAAAAAGTGTGGCTGAATATTATCAAGAGATGGAGTCATTAATGGAAAGAGCAAAAATACGAGAAGACGAGGGGCACACCATGTCTAGGTTTCTTGGAGGTTTAAATCGAGAAATTGCTCATCCGGTTGATAGGAATCCACCACCTTACCTTGAAGATATATATCATTATGCCATAAAAATTGAAGCATTTATACTATAGGAGTTCTAACAAACCATCTATAAATAGAGTTCTAACAAACCATCTATAAATAGAGTTCTAATAAACTATCTAAATAGAATTCACTTAATATAGAAATAGAGAAATAAGAGGAAAATCCCAACTTCCACAACTTGACTTTTTACAGGAAGTCCCCATCATTTTGGGTCGACCATTCCTAAAGACAAGACGTACGATTGTTGATGTCTACGAAGGAACCATAACTCTGCGAATGAATAGTGAAGAGAAAAAGTTCAAGGTCTGCAATTCTATGAAATGCTCTGTTGAAAGCGAAGAATGCTCTTCTATGAATACTTTGGAGGAAATAGTAGAGCGAGGCATTGATGAGTTCGCTTCGGGGAAGAAAGAGGATGAAGCACTACTAGAGGATGAATTTGAGGTTGGTACGATTTTGAATAATGATAACGACTCATTCAATTTCATTGACAGGATTAGTGTACCAATGAGACCGTCGATAGAGGAGCCACCCATAGTGGAACTTAAGCCTTTACCTGAACATCTAAAATAAGCATATTTTGATAAGCGCCGATCGTTGTTTGAATTTTACAAAGCTAGAGGTCCTTCTAGGATCCTTGCAAAAACTCACAATGAAGGCTAACTTAGATCACACTTAAAATCTAAAATAGTCACTCTTAGATCCTAAGACAACTCAATCCAGAATTAGTTCGATCAAGACTAATCCAATGGATTGATTTAACTTCAAACCTAAAGCAAGATTTGAAAGAAATGAAACACCAAATGGGGTTCAACAAAACACAAGTTTTTTTCAATTATAAATCTGTCCAAAATGATGTATTACAAACCATTTTAAAGGCCAAAAATTCGTGCATGCCTTGGAATACAAAAGGACTCAAAAAGCTATTAAATGCATTTTGTAGAAAATAAGACATAAGAAGCCAAAAGTAAATTGCATGGCTTAAATGCTAGACAAAAGGGTAGATATGCTTTAAATACACTCAACCAACTCTTCTAGAAGGTCCCTTGCAATAATGAGCATGGTTGGCATCAAAAAGTCCCAAAATAAGAAATCTATAAATTTCTTTATTTAAAATTCTGCCATGTTGTCATCTTCCAAAATAAAATGACAATTCTCATGCCATCTTCACTTCAATCTCTTCTTCACTTGTTGTGCTAATGTTGTAAATAAATTTGGTATGAAAAAGTTTTGTCTCTTCTTGTGCATTGGCAAGCTTTTGAAGATGTAATATATATTCCTCTTGAATCTTCTTCACCTTACTCCTTGTAATAGGTCCTTCAGGTACATGCAATGGATCGATTATCTGATTCGTATCATCCCCCCTTTCTTTAAAACGATTTGACCTTAAATCAAGATCTTCAGTTCCTACATCAAAAGGAGTCAAGTCAGCCACATTAAAAGTAGAACTTACATTGTACTCACCTCGAAGATCTAGCTTGTATGCATTATCATTTATTCGTTCAAGTACTTGAAAAGGACCATCTCCCCTTGGTTGTAGTTTAGACTTCATTTGATCCAGAAACCTCTCTTTTCGTAGATGAACCCAAACCCAATCCCCCTTTTTAAAAATCAATTGCTTTCGCCCATGATTTTTGGTAGTGATTAGCTTCTGATTTTTCTTTTCAATCCTTTCTTTGATTTCTTTGTGCAATTCCTTTACGTATTCGGCATTAGAAGATGTTGCATCACTAGTAAACATATTAGGCAGCAATGGTGATAAATCTAGTGGAGTTAAAGGATTAAAGCCATACACAATCTCAAAAGGTGAATAATGAGTGGTACTATGTATCGCTCTATTGTATGCAAATTCCACAAATGGTAGAGTCTCTTCCCATGTATTTAGATTCTTTAAAATTAAGGATCTAAGTAGGGCTCCTAACGTTCTATTAACCACCTCAGTTTGTCCATCAGTTTGGGGGTGACATGTTGTAGAAAACAAAAGCTTGGTTCCCAATTTTCCCCATAAAACTTTCCAAAAATGACATAAAAATTTAACATCTCTATCACTCACAATTGTTTTGGGAATTCCATGTAATCTAACCACTTCCCTAAAGAAAAGATTAGCTATGTTAGTAGCATCATCTATTTTGTTACATGGAATGAAATGGGTCATCTTACTAAACCTATCAACAACAACAAAAATGCTATCATGATGTCTCTTAGTCTTTGGTAATCCTAGAACAAAATCCATGCTTATGTCAACCCAAGGTTCGCTAGGACATCTAAAGGTGTGTAAGACCATGTGGTTGTGTCTTAGACTTAGCCTCTTTACATTTGAAACATTGTTTGCATACTTTGTACACATCCTTCCTCATTTTCAACCAATAAAAGTGTTCACTCAACATGCTATATGTTTTAAATTCTCCAAAATGTCCCATAAGTCCTCCCCCATGAGCTTCTTTTACAAGTAACTCCCTAATTGAACACTTAGGAATACAAAGCTTCCCTTTCCTAAAAAGCATGTCATCAAATACAATATGATCATGAACATTGTTTCCTCATAAGAATTGCATATAAACATCATGAAATTCATATTTCTCAACTTTGTACAACTCAACCATATGTTTAAAACCAAGAATTTTTGCACTAAGAGAAGAAAATAATGCATACCTTCTTGATAATGCATCATCCACTACATTGTCCTTACCTTTCTTGTAATGAATGACATAAGGAAATGTCTCAATGAATTCTACCCACTTCGCATGTCTCTTATTTAGCTTTGTTTGGCTCTTGAGATGCTTCAAACTTTCATGATCCATGTGGATGACAAACTCTTTTGGCCACAAATAATGTTGTCAAACTTGCAACGCCCTAACAAGTGCATGTAGCTCTTTGTCATATGTCTGGTATTTGAGTTGTGCTCCATTTAGCTTTTCACTAAAGAACATGATTGGCCTTTTCTCTTGCATCAAAACAGCCCCTATACCTATTCCACTTGCATCACATTCAATCTCAAAAGATTTATCAAAGTTAGGTAGAGAAAGACAAGGTGCATTAGTCAATTTTTCTTTACGTTCATTGAATGCATTTTCTTGTTTTTGTTTCCATTCAAATTTCACATTCTTCTTAACAAGTTCATTCAATGGTGAGGCTATGCTACTGAAATTCTTAATAAACGTCCTATAGAAACTAGCCAAACCATGAAAAGATCTTACCTCGGTTGCATTCGTGGGTGTTGGCCATTATCGAATAGCCTTAACCTGTTCTTCATCAACTTGCGCTCCATTCTTTCCAACAATGAATCCTAAGAAATTAACTTGATCTAGACAAAAACTACACTTTTTGAAGTTCGCATAAAGTTTCTCTTCTCTAAGTTTAAGTAAAATTGTCTTAACAAGCAAAACATGATCATTCAAGCTTTTTGAGTAAACAAGGATGTCATCAAAGTATACGACAACAAATTTCCCAATGTATTCTCTCAAAACATGATTCATTATTCGCATAAAACTACTTGGTGCATTAGTAAGGCCAAATGGCATAACAAGCCACTCATAAAGCCCAAACTTTGTTTTAAAAGCAGTTTTCCACTGATCTCCTATATGCATTCTAATTTGATGATAACCACTCTTAAGATCTATTTTTGAAAACAAGTTTGCACCATGTAATTCATCTAGCATATCATCTAATCTAGGAATGGGATGTCGATACTTTACCGTTATCTTGTTGATAGCTCGACAATCAACACACATCCTCCATGTGCCATCTTTCTTTGGTACTAAAATAACCGGAACCGAACAAGGACTCATGCTTTCCCTAACATAGCCTTTATCCATGAGTTCTTCCACTTGCCTTTGAATCTCCTTGGTTTCGGTTGGATTTGTCCTATAGGCAGCCATGTTTGGAAGAGTTGCTCCGGGAATGAAGTCAATTTGGTGCTCAATTCCTCTTAGAAAGTCCTGCAAAAGAGACTTAAAAACACTTGGCAAAACATTTTCAGATTTGGGCTCATTTACCAAACACATCCCTTTGCACATAAGTACAAATTTTGGTTCTTGAGCTAAAACTTTCCTCACTTCCCTTTTTTGTATAACCAAACTCACATTCTTTCTTTTTTCCTCAAAATCACTCTTTTTTCTCTCTTTATTTTCACTCACCTTTTGCCCCTCACTTTTCTCTTTTTTTTCACTTTTCTCTCTTACCTTACTTTCTTCTCTCCTCTCTTGTTCTTCAAATTCTTTTCTTTTCTTTTCTAATTTCAATTGATCACAATGTACTTCAGATGGTGACAATGGAAGTAAAGTAAATTTTTTTCCACTCAAAGTAAAAGTATACTTATTTCTCAATCCATCAAAAGTGACCTCTCTATCATATTGCCAAGGTCGGCCTAACAAAATATCCCCCGCATGCATAGGTACAACATCACAAAGAACTTCATCTTTATATCTTCCCAAAGTAAAAGGAATAAGAGCTTGAGAGTTTACCTTAAGCTCTCCTTTGTTGGTCAACCATTGAAGCTTGTATGGTTTCGAATGTGGACGAGTAGTTAGTTGGAGTCTTTTAACAAGAAAGCTACTCACCACATTTGTACAACTTCCACTATCAATTACCACACTACATGGGTTTCCTTTAACCAAGCATCTTGTATGAAACAAGTTTTCCCTTTTATCTTCAACTTTTTCTTCTTTAATTTGCACATTAAGTACCCTTCTTGTGATCAAAGAAATGAAGTTACCTTCTTCAATGTACTCATCATCATGTGCTCCATATTCTGCCTCAAGTTCTTCATCATGCTCCTCACACATCATCCGAATCAATTACACCATTTCTTATCACCATAACTCTTTTATTGACACATTCCTTGCTCATGTGCCCAAATCCTTTGCACTTCCAACATTGAATAGAACTAGACTTCTCCCTTACCTCCTTTGAAACTTCATTCTTTTTAGTATTGGAGCACTCGGCCTCTACTCTTTTGGCAGTACAAACTTTCCTTTTTGTTGCATTGATTCATTCCTATGCATAAAACTATCCTTGCTCCAAGAATTAGAATTTGAAAAAGTATGAGTTTTAGACGAATACCTTTTCGAATGCTCCCTTTCTTCCTTCTGTTGAGACTTGTCGAGACTGCCATTATTGTATATTGCTATTTGCTTGTATGCTAGGATGCTAAATGATTTGTCTTGCGTAATGTACCCCGGTTGGGGAATTCTTACTAAGTGCAATTGTACTCACCCTTTCTGTAGTTTCTTCCACCAGGTAACTTGGCACAACATCGAGGTGGCTAGAGGAGGAGCTGATTGATCATGTGGATGAGTCTGTTGCACCTGTTGTCATTTATTGCATCTTTTATTCTAAAGACTTTTATTTATGTTGTAAAGGATTTGTTTTATATACTCTGGCCAGAGGCTAATTGTTTATGAACTTACTAGTACTTGGAGTTGGAAATATTTTAATAAGCTGCATGTGTTCCTTAAATCTTTTACGACTATGTTTTTAATGAAGTTTTGAGTAAAGGCATTTAGTAAGGACCATTTATGACCATTTAGAGTCGGGTTCTTACAAACCCTTACCTGTCAAACAGTAAAACCCAAAAATAGAGGATGCCCTTGAGCTACAGATCACCACACAAGCTAACCTAACAACACCCAACAAAGTTACAAACAAAACAGAAACACCCTGAGCAACCAAATAAAACAAGAATTAGGGCTTTACCTAAACCCGAGCAAAACTCCAACTCCCAAGGAGGGGTTTCGTCCAAGAAAGCTTAAACCACACACACAAGAGAACTTCAAGCTCCTTCTTCTTCACTCTCGGCTAGGGCATACAACAAATCAAAGACACAAGTCAAGCTTGGTTAAACTCCAACACACAAACAAAAGCACTTCCATGTAGCTCTCGGCCACCAACACAAAACCAATCAACAACAACAACAAGCTCACCCAACTCACCTAGATGGATTCACCAAGGTCTCCAAGGTTGTAATGAAGTCTCGGCCAGGATGGAAGCACAAGCAAGGGGATTCGTCTAGGGCTTGGATTTGCACAAGGAAGAAGAGTCATGTTAGATCTACACAACTACAACACTACGCAAAGTAAAAACACCATCAAGCTTACCTTAGAGCTCTCGACAGTGGAGGGTACAAAAGGAGCCCTTCGGATCTTCACCAACAAGAACAAAGGTTCACGAAGAAAAGCTTGGCAAGAAGTCTCGGATCCAAGGGGAGAGCTTTTCGGATGAAGCTTGGTGTAATTCAACAATGGAGGTCTCGGATCTACAAGGAGAAGAGAAGAAGAACCTCTCTTGGTTAGACCCATGGATTCGGCCAAGACAAGCTAAGAGAAAGGAGAAGAGGAGTTGCAAAGAACTAACCTTGGAGCAATTCCCAAAAGCTTGAAGCAAGAAGCAAGGAGCTATGGAGGAAGTGAGATTCGGCCAAGGAGAAGAGAAGAGAAGGAGATGTTGGTCGGCCAAGGGGAAAGGAAGGAGAAAGAGATGAAACCCTTTTGATTTCTCCCTATTTTTAAAAAGATAAAAGCCAAAAATTCCACCTTCAAATCCTAGCTTGAGCACTTTTAAAATCCTTTTATTTTTACTTCATTTGGCTTAACTTCACCCTCCAAACCACCGTGGTTCGAATCCTAGCTCCAACACAATTTATTCTTAATTTTTCTCTTTTAACTAGAAAGCCTCCAAACTTCACAAAAAGGCATTCTAACTGTGGGAACTTGAAACCGAAGGATAACTGAAATCCACAAATGACAGAAAAAGCCCTGAAACCCTAGTTAACTATAAAACCGAGCTGGAGAGCAAAATGACCAAAATGCCCCTAAGAGCTCAAACAACTCTAACAACCCCAAACAGCTAACTGCAAATCAACCGGACGCACTTGGAGAACTGGAAGGAAAACCTGGGCTGTTACAGTATTCCCTCCTTTTAAGACTTCCGTCCCCGAAAGTCCTAAGACTAGAATAACTTTGGGTAATGAGTCTTTATCTCAACCTCAAGTTCCCATGTTGCTTCCTCTGCTCTCTAATTTCACCACTGAACTTTGACCAAACTGATCTCACGGTTACGCAAGACCTTGCGCTCTCGTGCTAGAATCTGCACATGCTTCTCCTCGAAGCTCAAGTCCTTCTTCAGCTCTAACAGCTCATGATCAATAATGTGGGCAGATCTGTGACATACTGACGTAGCATCGACACGTGATATAAGTTATGCACAGAAGCCAAAGACGGGGGGCAACGCTAATCGGTACGCCATTGGACTGATTCGCTCAAGCATCTCAAACGATCCCACAACCCTGGGACTCAACTTGCTCTCTTACCAAACCTCAGTACTCCAAGCATCGGTGCTACCTTCAGGAAGACATGTTGTCCCACCTCAAACTCAAAATCTCTACGCCTAACATCCCCGTAACTCTTCTGCCCACTCTGGACAGTCAACATACGAGCTCGGATCTTCTGCACTGCATCGTTGGTCAACTGGAGCAACTCAAGACCCAAAACCGGCTTGTCACCAACCTCTTCTAAGAACACAGGAGACCTACAACGCTTTTCATACAAAGCCTCAAACTGTGCCATCTGAATCATCGCCTGATAACTATTGTTTTAAGCAAACTCCATCAGATACAAATATTGGTCCCAACTACCCGGGAAGTCAAGTACACATGCCCTTAACATATCCTTAAGGGTCTGATTCACCCTGTTAGTCTGTCCATCAGTCTGAGGGTGAAAAGCTGTGCTGAAACTATACTCAGCATCCAAACCTTTCTGGCATGCCTTCTAGGAACGGGAAGTGAAACAGGAGTCTCTGTCAGACACAACCTTAACTGGTACCCCATGGTACCCCACAATCTGCTCCAAGAACAATTGTGCCCACTACTCCACTAAATAAGTGATTCTACCGAGGATGAAGTGTGCAGATTTGGTCAACGATCTACAATCACCCAGATCTGAGTAAACCCTCTCGGTGTCCTCTGCAACTAAAAATGTAGTCCATGGAGATCTCTTCCCACTTCCACTGAGGCACACTTAGTGGTTGCAACAACCCTGCGGTTTCTGTCTGGGAGTTTTCACTTGCTGACAAGTGAGACATCGTCTAACAAACTCTGCAAAATCCTCCTCATGTTGTTCCACCAAATCCTGAGCAACTCGGGATCACTCAGCTGGCTACCAATGATCCTCTACCTGATGGAAGGCTGTACAGTCAACTGAACTACCATGGCGATAACCTCTCTCATCAACACTGCAAAACTAGCTCACTTGAACCCTTTCCATAAAAGAACCTGAGAACACTACAAAACTGAGAAGTGCGACATCTTGCTACTCAGAGCATCGACCACGACATTGGCATTTTCAGGATGACGCACAATCTCACTGTCAAAGCTCTTATCCAACTCCAGCCATCATCTCTACCTCATGTCTAACTCCTTCTGAGTGAAGAAGCACGTACGGCTCCAGATTCTTAAAGTAAACATCATCACCTTACCATGTTGAATCAACGCGCAACAAAACCACTTGTTCCCTTTGGAACTGCCAAACTGGTTGTTGACAAATCGTGCTGCAAACCAACAAGACCCTTAACCTAAAGACTTTCTTCTTTTACAGCTTAAAGTAACCCAAAACCATAAGCATAAAATAGAAGCATCTTAACCCAATAGTAACAAGCGGTCAAAACACCATTCTTAAATCAACGAATAACTAGGGTTAGGTGCAACACAGCAAGCAAGGCTCTCTCACCGGTCAAGACTTGGAAACGACATGCCTTAAGCATCAACGAACTTTGACTGAAACAACAGCACCACCAAAACCTCAAAAGGTCAAACAACTTTTGGCAAGGCAACAAAAGCTGTTGAGCTAACCAACCACTACCTGTTGGTAGAACAACAAACACTCGAGCTTAACAGTCGCCAACTTAAACTCTTTTAAGGACAAAAGCTTTCCAACAACTCACAACCGACTTGTGACCTTTAACCAAAAAGGGACATACCAAGGAAAGGAAATTTTACCACCTCTTAACCGTAGCGTCCAAGCAAAAGGGAAAAACAATCACTAAACTGATAAAGCAACCTCCACCTGAAGATCACAACAAAACAAACCCCACTGATGGTCTTCAACCACTACCTCCAGACCTACAATATCCTAACAGCAAACCTCAGCTACACTGAAACCCCAACTTGTGTTGTAACTCCGAAGGCAACTTGAAGTTCATCGCAAAACTAACAACAAAACCCCAACCGAGCAATTGAAAACTCACCGTCTGAGTTTGACTGAGCTCTGACACGGATCTCCATGAGCTTAAGGTCCTTTCGACAACCCTCAGACACACATTGCCGTAAATACGGTCTACCAGTCAACGAACTAAACAAGAAGAAACCTTCATCATCATAACATCTGCACTGGCTAACTCCAACTATCTAGTTACAAGGGTAAGAGACCAGACACGCTGCAGAATGTGTCGTCCTCTTACTCAAAGCACCTGCCACCTCATAGCTTTACTCCGGGTAAAGACCTCTACCATACCCTTAACAACCCAATCAACCACTGCATGGTTTCTAGTCAAGCACAACTTGCTCGGTCCCAACTGGCTCTAACGAAACGACAACAAGGATTCTTACCATCCAAGGTCATGTTCCAAACCAACAACTCTTGTCTGACGACAAGCAATCCAACGACGAGCTAAATACATCCGCAACTCAAGCTAAGGGCACTTTTCAAGGTAGAATCCTTTAACTGAAAGCCAAACTTCTCCGAAACTAAGCACATTCCCACTCCAAGCGAATCAGCTCTAACGTGTTTCCCAGTAACCACCCGCACCGAAAACAAGCTACACACAGCTACACATATGGGTACAAAGACTAATCATCATAAGAGACCAAAGTCTAGCTGACTCTCATAGAGCTGCCATCAGCCGACTCCTATCCTAGTCACAGCCAATAAACGAACCCCAAAGGTTCCACCTTACACGCTCTAACTTCAACCTTTTACCCAACTCTCGAGTGAACTTAGGGAATGATACTCTTGGTCATTCCTCGCTCATCTTTTCTCTCACGGCCATCTGACTACCACCAACTAGGTCACAGTGCTACCTCAATAGGTACAACCACTAGCACTACAAGTGCAACGTCTGGAGAACATGTTAACTTCCAAGTGAGTCATACGAAACATCTGCACCACAGTGCGAACTGAGCCTAATCCTAGGTCTACACCCAAGCTTGGTGCTAAATGGGCATTCTCCGACCACATCACGAAGTGCTACTAAAACCAAACACTAGGTCGTGCTACAAACAGGCCAACAAGGTCACTACCCCTTGTGACAGCAACACCAACACCTCGTACAAGGACTCTCAGACTCATCGACCTGGTCTTTAACATCTCCACTATCAGACATGCTCAAGATGTCCTCTTGAAATTCTGCTTGATGCCCAACGAGTATCACTCTAACCATAACCCCCATGGTTGCTGCAGACTCAGCTCTAGGAGTAGACCTCGGAGGTAGAACAGTCTCTACTCCTCCTCTCGGCAACCTAGCAACTGGGCCACTGGTGGCCTACTGGTCTGGTCAACCATGGACGTCGTCTCACCTACAACTGGCTCAGCACCAACTCCTTGGTTGGCAACACTTGACGTCGCTGCTTCTCCACCTGTGATCGGCACACTGGCGATCTACACTCAACCACAAAGAGCTAGTCCACACTTGGACCCTTACTGCCAACAACAAACCGAAACAAGTATGCTACATGCAAGTATTGTAAACTTAAACCCTTAACATAAACTTAAACACATACCTGGCGGCTGTTGGAGTGTTGATGATCATGGGATACTACGACCTAACTCAGTAGGTTAGTCTACAAAATCTATGACTCTGAGCTCTGATACCAACTGTAAAGACCCGACCCTAAATGGTCCGAAAAGGCCTTTACTAAGTGATGTGATTCAAAAACTTAAAGCACTTATAAAGAAGTCAAATCAAAACTCCATTTTATTAAAACATTCAAGTCACAACACTTATGCTAAAATCATTAAAGAAAGGTTCAACCTCTGGCCAGAGTATAATGAAAACAGTTACAAAACCCAATAAAATGAAAGTAAGTGACACAATAAGATGCAGCGGCCTTTCCCATGATCATCCAGCCCTTCCCCTAGCCACCTCGATGCTTTACCGAGTTACCTGGTGGAAAACCCACAAAAAGGGTGAGTACAATTGCACTTAGTAAGGATTCCCCAACCAGGGTACAATACGCACAACAAATCCTCTAGCATCCTAGCATACGAGCATCAAACAATAGCATGGCAGTCCCAACAGTACAAATAGCAGTACGAACAACATCAAGAGTCTGCTCAAAGCTAGACAAGGTTAGCACACACTAGGCTAACAAGTAGGAGAAACACTTAAGTAATCTCAGAAGCTATAATAGTACATCAAGCAAGGTTAGCACACACTGGGCTAACTAAGGACAGCAACACACTGGGCAGTCTGGCTCATATCTTATTAGCAACACACTAGGCTAACAGGGGACAGCAACACACTGGACTAGTCCTTGACTACAACACACTGGGCAATCTGGCTCATACCTGGTTAGCAACACATTGGGCTATCAGGGGACAGCAACACACTGGGCTAGTCTTGAGCAACACGGGCAACAACACACTGGGCTAGCCCGGGATCAGCAACACACTGGGCCAATCTTGAAAACTGGTCAACACACACTAGGCCAACAAAGGGACAACACACACTGGGCTAGTCCAGCTTTTACCTGTCAGTAGCACACTGGACCAATAGGGGACAGCAACACACTGGGTTAGTCCTAAGCAAACCCGATTGGCAACAAACTGGGCCAACCTTGGACAGCACACACTGGGCTAGTCTTGGGTAACTTAAGCAGAAACAACTATGGCTACACAACCTAAAGCTAGCATAGATCAGCACTATCAATAGGAATAGCAGCAACAGAAATAACAGTGTTTATCATTCTACAAGCAAGCCCTAACAACAATCCTGAAAAACTTATCCACTAACATGCTTACATCACAACACATGAATAAGAATATTAACATGCTTACGTCACAACACATGAACAAGACATACAGCATACAAGATCAGGTCAACATTCATACAGGAATAACATGTTCATTAACCAACATTCATAGAGGAATAACATGTTCATCAACCAACATTCATACAGGAATAACATGTTCATTAACCGACATTCATATAGGAATAACATGTTCATTAACCACCATTCATACAGGAATAACATGTTCATTAACCAACATCCATACCGGATTAACATGTTCATTAACCAACATTCATATAGGGATAACATGTTCCTTAACAGAGCAGCATCTGAAAACCTGCAAGAACCTATCCACTAACAATATAATTCAGCAACCTGCATAAGCCTATCCACTAACAATGTAATTCACAAAACCTGTAGAAAGCCTATCCACTAGTAAAGCAACGTATGAATAATCAACCAGGAGCTATCATTGAGGTGCGCAGGGTCCACACAACCCCGACAAGGAATCCTTACCTGTCAAACAGTAGAACCCAAAAACAGAGGATGCCCTTGAGCTGCAGATCACCATACAAGCTAACCTAACAACACCCAACAAAGTTACAAACAAAACAGAAACACCCTGAGCAACCAAATAAAACAAGAATTAGGGCTTTACCTAAACCCGAGCAAAACTCTAACTCCCAAGGAGGGGTCTCGGCCAAGTAAGCTTAAACCACACACACAAGAGAACTTCAAGCTCCTTCTTCTTCACTCTCAGCTAGGGCATACAACAAATCAAAGACACAAGTCAAGCTTGGTTAAACTCCAATACACAAACAAAAGCACTTCCATGTAGCTCTCGCCCACCAACACAAAACCAATCAACAACAACAACAAGCTCACCAAACTCACCTAGATGGATTCGGCAAGGTCTCCAAGGTTGTAATGAAGTCTCGGCCAAGATGGAAGCACAAGCAGGGGATTCGGCTAGGGCTTGGATTTGCACAAGGAAGAAGAGTCATGTTAGATCTACACAACTACAACACTACGCAAAGCAAAAACACCATCAAGCTTACCTTAGAGCTCTCGGCAATGGAGGCTATAAGAGGAGCCCTTCAGATCTTCACCAACAAGAACAAAGGTGCACGAAGAAAAGCTTGGCAAGGAGTCTCGGATCCAAGGGGAGAGCTTCTCGGATGAAGCTTGGTGTAATTCAACAATGGAGGTCTCGGATCTACAAGGAGAAGAGAAGAAGAACCTCTCTTGGTTAGACCCATGGATTTTGCCAAGACAAGCTAAGAGAAAGGAGAAGAGGAGTTGCAAAGAACTAACCTTGGAGCAATTCCCAAAAGCTTGAAGCAAGAAGCTATGGAGCAAGTGAGATTCGACCAAGGAGAAGAGAAGAGAAGGAGATGTTGGTCGGCCAAGGGGAAGGGAAGGAGAAAGAGATGAAACCCTTTTGATTTTTCCCTATTTTTTAAAAGATAAAAGCCAAAATCCCACCTTCAAATCCTAGCTTGAGCACTTTTAAAATCCTTTTATTTTTCCTTCATTTGGGTTAACTCCACCCTCCAAACCACCATGGTTCGAATCCTAGCTCCAACACAATTTATTCTTAATTTTTCTCTTTTAACTAGAAAGCCTCCAAACTTCACAAAAAGGCATTCTAACTGTGGGAACCTGAAACCGAAGGATAACTGAAATCCAAAAATGACATAAACATCCCTGAAACCCTAGTTAACTATAAAATCGAGCTGGAGAGCAAAATGACCAAAATGCCCTTAGGAGCTCAAACAACTCTAACAACCCCAAACAACTAACTGCAAATCAACCGAACGCACCTGGAGAACCGGAAGGAAAACCTGGGTTGTTACATTCAATAATTGCAGCCCCTATTGCTCGGCGCTCCACCGTTTCCAACTCACCTGCACGCATGTTTCTCCAGCCAGTCGTGAGCTTGATCGAGTTTTAGGTAAGGTTCTTAACCCAACCTCGTTGTTGATCGATGTTGTCTTTGGGTTGTTTCGATTATGATGTATCGTTGGATTGCCATGCTAGGAGTTTGCTCTTGTGGAGTTTCGAGGTGTGTATTGTAGGTTCAACTTGATTTTAGGGCCTTGCATAGTGTTGAACAGTCGTGTTGACTTTGGGTTTTGGGTAAGTTTTGAGCTTGAATTCTGTGGTGCTGGATTGGTTAAGTTCTAGGTTTTAATTGTCGTTAATTTTTTAGTAATTTTCTGATTATTGGATAGTAATTGTTAGGTCGAACCAACTGGGTTTTTTGTGGATCTTTTAGCTGCAACATTTTCTTGTAAATTGTTATGTATTGTTGGAAATAGGTAAGGATTCTCTACTGGGTTGTGTGGACCTTGCATAGGGTGAAACTGACTATGTTACTAATATCTATTGTTGTCTGATATGTGTGTTGGTTCTTTTCTTGTCGTGTTATGTGCATCGTACTTTGAAGTTATGAGATCCTGGGGTCCCCCTATGCACATGTTCTAACGTTGCATTAATTATTAATTTGTTATGTATGCTTAAGTACCTCAAGATTATGGGGTCTCGGGGTGCATCTTGTATGTGTTTTTATTTATTATTATTATGTTTCTTGTGAACATGCTGGGATTATGAGGTCTTAGGATACTATTTGTTTGTGTTGTGTGTTCTTGGTTCTCTTGGTGTATACTTGAGTTGGTGATGATGTGAGTTAGTATGTAGCTAGTCTTAACCATGTTTTGGGTAATGTCTTGTTAAGGTGGCTATAAAGAATATTGAGCATGTTTGGTGATCTGTTAGGACTGAGCTGATAAGCATTATAGTAAACTGTTAGTTGTCATCATCTAGAGGCTGTAGAGACACGACGTATTGTTGTCTCAATGGGTCGGTGTCGTTGAGGATTTTAATCCCGCGCCCGATAGTCGGGGATGTGATCATAGTGTACGCTTGCTATGGGAGGGTCTTAGCTTGAGGCGATAAGTGTGAACAGGCTGACTCGGATCGCTGGTGAAGGCCTCTAGGACCGTGACCCAGTGGACACATTTCTTCAAGTTGTTAGGCATGTCGACTTGGACCAGGTCAGTACTGCGTAGGGCTACACCTGACTGGTTTCCACCACCATGCGGGTACGGATAAAAACCAGCACGTATCCGAGGTAGATGGCTCACCTGGACCAGTATCATCAGTACCCCAGTAGAGAAAAGTAGTGTTTGAGCTAGATAGTCGTGTAACGAACTTCATGACCAGTCATAATATCTAGAACAAGTGAGTGTCTCAAGAGCCTCACAAGGAAGTTATGTAACGTAATTCATAACCAGTTTATTGTTAAGTTTAGGTGAATGTCTTGAGGGCCTCACAAGCGAGTCATGCAACGAACCTCATGACCAAGTAAAAGTTAAGATGAGCTGAGAGTAAGTGGATTGATTGAGAAAGACATGTAATGAAACTCATGGTCAGTTGGTAAGCTACGTTAAGCTGAGAGTAAGTGGATTGATTGAGGAAGACATGTAACGAAACTCATGGTTAGTTAGTAAGCTGTTTTGAGCTGGAAGTAGATATGTGATGCTATTATGATGAATTCTACTTTGTGCATTGTACCCTTGTCGGGGAGTTCTAAATATTCTTTTACTCACCCTTTCTATAGTTATTTTCTTTCCACAGGTAATCAGATGACACCATCGAGACGGTTAGCTGGGAGGAGCTGAAGAGATCATGGGTGGAGCCATTGCATTGCTCTCTAGGCTATTGTTAGAATAGAAGTCCTTCTTTCTCTTGATAGCATGTTATGTTTTAAACCCCTATTATGTATGTAAACTACTGGCATGGATGCCTTTGTCTATATTTTATTGTTTATTTATTTGAAACATGTTTTGTAAACACCTTGGCCAAGGGCTTGGTATTTATTCTATTATTTGAAATAAAATTCAACAGGAACAGTTATCTTTAATTTCGAATTTGAAAATTTAAAACCATGCATATTTCTAACTGAATTTGAGTCGGCATGTGCTAAGAATCGTAGTTAGAAATTACGGGTTCTTACAGCGATCGCTAATGCGTGCGGCTGCTTATGCTGGACGAAAAGGCTCGGCGATGGTGCTTAGGAGATGGATCGGAAATTGGGTTGGAGTTCTCGACCAAGGTAGAAGAGAAGAAAAAGATGAAGATGGAGATGGGGAGTGGTTCGACAACAATAGGGAAAAAGGGAGAGCAATTTTGTGCGGCTAGGGCTTGGGGAGGCCAAAATGAATTTTCTCCTTTCTTTTCTTTATTTTAATTGATTAATAATCCTCCAAAGGCCAAGTGTCCACAAGTGGTTCCCCCATCGAATCCTGGCAACAACACTTTATTTTCTTAATTTTCTGTTTTTAACCGAACGATCTCCAAACCTCTCAACAGCAATCCAGAACCTGGAACCTGAAACTGAAACACAATCTCCAACTCAGCACAAGTCAGGAAACAATCCAGGAACCCAGAATAACTACAGAATTGATCTTGAAGGCCAAAAGACCAAAATGCCCCTAAAAGCTCAAATTGCCCTAACGACCCAACCAGTCAACTAAATAAACAACCAAATGTACCTGGGCTATTACATCTCATGCCCAACGAATTAAGAAATCTGCTCTCCCCAACAAGGGTTTGCTTGGGCGAAGAAATGCGACGTAGCTAAGTTTTGTTTTTCGATATTAGGGTTAAGTGAGAAATTGAAATCCCATGGTTGATTTTGTGAACACACATATCATCGGTATATTGATTAGGATAGATGAAGTTGTAAAAATTGTCTTGGTAATTATCCATCTTCCTTAATCTTTCCAAAGGTTGTTTTTCTGCTCTAACTCAAAATAACCTGTGAATTCCAACTCTGCAATACACCTATAAAAAAGGAAAAGATCAATTGCTCTCTCTTTTAATTAAGCGCTACTCTAAAAACTATACTTAAACAAAAATTAATGACACTAATCCCCGGCAACGACGCCAAAAACTTGTTTGTGGAATAAGCCACCGCACAAATTAAGAAAATTATAATTAGAGAAGAATGATGACGTGGCTTGTTCAAGATTTTTCCAATGCGAAATCCTTACTTCTGTTCAAGCGAAATGCGTGTGTGCGAGATTCCCGAAGAATGTGGAAGTATACACAGTCCTGTTGCAGCAAGTTTTAAAGAAAGTAAAAGTCATCTCCACAGGGATTAGTTAATAATATCATGTTCAAGCGAAATTAAGAGAGTTAAATAACAAGTGAAAATTTTTGTGGTGAATTTAAACTAGGTGAAATAACGTAATGTAAGTTGAATTAAGTGAAGTACATTGGAAAGAGGACAAGACTTTTCAGAGAGTTTCTCTTAGACGAAACAACACTAAGCTAAGAAGTGAACTACTGACGACATTCTCTTTGGCTCTCTCGAGCTCCTGGTTCAGTTCTCTTGAACTCAAACAACACGAAAACTAAGCAAAACAGCATTAGGCGAACCTTATCTCGAAGTATTCATTTTATCTGCAAGCAAAGCTTAACAATCCTAATGTTATGACATGCAAGTTCACTCCATTTATATTTTCTCAAAGCGAAACAGAGTTAATACAAATGGTTTGTCAGAAGAAATGTATCTCAAGTTAACACAACATGCATAGATAGTTTGACATCTCGCTGCAGCTTCGTTTAGGCGAAATGCCCCTACTTGCCTATTCCCTTCCAATGAAGAACTTAGCTACTCATAACAACAGTTAAATTGAAAGCAATGTAAAAACGAAGATTCATCTTCATTAAAACATCAAAATAACAACGTTTGCTACAAAAGTGATGCTAAGGCGAAAATAACGGAAGTAGTAAGAGGATGAACAAAGTTAAGAAGAAGCCTGGTCGGAATCGTAAAGACAACAACTCCGATTTGACTCTAGTAGAACTCTGCGGCTCTAGCTAAAGTATGACTATGCTAAAGCTAAACTATGAAACAACTGGAAATGAGAACAACAACTAAACTACGGCTAAAAACTAAGGAACTTTGACCGGAAATAAAGCTACGACGATGGACGACCCCATAATGGACGACCTCCTTCATTGAAGGAGGATGAGGGTTATTTATACTCTCAGCTAGAGCAATAAGGCTCTAACGAATTCTGCTTATTCAAGCTCCTTTGTCCCCTTGAGACCACGTCTGGCATGCTCTGCTCTACGATCCTCGCCCATGATCTTCTGCAAAAGTGGTCTACAAACAACTGGGATTGAAAGGATGAAGCTCAGATCTTTGACACGTGTCTGTGATTTAGATGTTTTCGCGAGCACGATTCTTGCTGCTGGGATCAACTTCGCCTCAGTGGAATCATTGACCATTGCTCCCCTTTGCTTCTATGTGGACTGCTTAGCTGGCTTTACTTTAACGATTTCTTGGGCGAATGCTTGGGTTAGCTTCGCTTGCTCGAACTCTTCATTGCGTGAATTTTGCTTCGTCCCCATCAGGAATGCTGCAGACAAACTAGAAAGTATCAATTCTTTTTAACACTTATAAATTTTGCACACATTCAAGCATATTTCACTACAACGAACCTCAAAATGCATCGTAAACTGAAAACTAAGGGATGATTCTCTTAAGCACAAGTTGAGGTATGATTGGGCTAAATTCAACATTAAATCATTCAATTTTAGCAAATTCTAATAAAAAATATATTCTTTAATGCTACTTTATCTCTCAATTCTTGATAGTTATCAGTAACCTACATGATACGAATCAAACAACCGATCCATTGCATGTACCTGAAGGACCTATTACAAGGAGTAAGGCGAAGAAGATTCAAGAGGAATATATATTACATCTTCAAAAGCTTGCCAATGCACAAGAAGAGACAAAACTTTTTCATCCCGAATTTATTTACAACATTAGCACAACAAGTGAAGAAGAGATTGAAGTGAAGATGGCATGAGAATAGTCATTTTATTTTGGAAGATGACAACATGGCAGAATTTTAAATAAGAAATTTCTAGATTTCTTATTTTGGGACTCTTTGATTTCAATGCTTGCCAACCATGCTCATTATTGCAAGGGACCTTCTAGAAGAGTTGGTTGAGTGTATTTAAAGCGTATCTACCCTTTTGTTTAGCATTTAAGCCATGCAATTTACTTTTGGCTTCTTATGTCTTATTTTCTACAAAATGCATTTAATAGCTTTTTGAGTCCTTTTGTATTCCAAGGCATGCACGAATTTTTTGCCTTTAAAATGGCTTGTAATACATCATTTTGGACAGATTTCATGAATGAAAAACTTGTGTTTTCTTGAACCCCATTTGGTGTTTCTTTTCTTTCAAATCTTGCTTTAGGTTTGAAGATAAATCAATTCATTTAATTAGTCATGATCAAACTAATTCTGGAGTGAGTTGTCTTAGGATCTAAGAGTGACCATTTTAGATTTTGAGTGTGATCTAAGTTAGCTATCATTGTGAGTTTTTACAAGGATCCTAGAAGGACCTCTAGCTTTGTAAAATTCAAGCAAGGATCGGCGCTTATCATTTGGTATCAGAGCCTTGACATTCTTTGGCCGAATTTTGAGGTGAACGATCTTTACTTTGTGTTAGTTTGTTATTTTTTATTTTATTTTTTTTATCTCTTTCAATTTTCTATTCAAGCAAGTACATTTGTATTCTTTAGAAGTACTTTGTAGAATTCATTTGTATTGCTCTTGGATCATTAAAAAAAAAAAATCAGTAGCAAAAAAAAAAAAACAGTAGCAAAAAAACAATTCATTGAAGAAAAAAAAGTATCAAAGATCCAAGGCACATTGAAGTTCTTGTTTTTTGTTTATGTTTTGTTTTTAATTAGCTGCTGATCCTAAGTTGAATTACTCTAGTTTAGTTTGTGAAAGTTGATCGTTGAATTGGTTTTATATCAAGTTTAAAGCAAGATTGCACCAAATTCTTAGACCAGCCCTTACATCTTTGACCTAGTACCAAAAGCCTACCTTTGAGTGTTAAACACGAGTGTCCCGAGTGAAATCTTTGTGAGAAGTGTGGAGAGGTCCATTTTGATATTTGCAACATGTCACATAACGAGGAAAAAGCACCACAGGTTCTGGATATTAATGTTGCTATTCTTCAAGCCCTTCAAGGTATGATGGAAATGATGATGGAAGATAGAGAGGAAAGGAGAGCACATCAGCGATGAGAAGAACGAGTATTGCAAGATGATGAAGGTATGTTAGACTTGGTTGGACAAGAGAGACTAGGTGGAGGAAGAGGTCATGCAAGGGGAGGAAGAAATAATCATGCAAATATCATGAAACCTAGAAGGATAGAAAGAATGCATGAAGATAGAGAAGCTGGAGTTAAACTCAAAATTCCACCCTTTAGTGGAAGGACGGACTCTGAGGCATACTTGTAATGGGAAAGAAAAATAGAACATGTGTTTGATTGTAATTCATATAGTGAGAACAAAAAGATGAAGCTTGTTATTGCCGAATTCACAAACCATGCCGGTGAATGGTATCAACATCTCAAATCCGAAAGAAGAAGAAAAGAGGAGGATCCAATAGAGACATGGGAAGAACTTAAAGAAGCTATGAGAAAGAGGTATGTTCCCAAACATTATGAAAGAGATTTGAAAACTAAATTGCAAGCATTGAGGCAGGGAACAAAAAGTGTGGCTGAATATTATCAAGAGATGGAGTCATTGATGGAAAGAGCAAAAATACGAGAGGACGAGGAGGACACCATGTCTAGGTTTCTTGGAGGTTTAAATCGAGAAATTGCTCATTCGGTTGATAGGAATCCACCACCTTACCTTGAAGATATGTATCATTATGCCATAAAAATTGAAGCTCAATTGAAGGAAGAAAGGGAGCATTCGAAAAGGTATTCATCTAAAACTCGTACTTTGTCAAATTCTAATACTTGGATCAAGGATAGTTTTATGCATAGGAATTAATCAATGCAACAAAAAGGAAAGTTTGTGGCTGCCAAAAGAGTAGAGGCCGAGAGCTCCAATACTAAAAAGAATGAAGTTTCAAAGGAGGTAAGGGAGAAGCCTAGTTCTATTCAATGTTGGAAGTGCAAAGGATTTGGGCACATGAGCAAGGAATGTGTCAATAAAAGAGTTATGGTAATAAGAAATGGTGTAATTGATTAGGATGATGATTGTGAGGAGCATGATGAAGAACTTGAGGCAGAATATGGAGCACATGATGATGAGTGCATTGAAGAAGGTAACTTCATTTCTTTGATCACAAGAAGGGTACTTAATGTGCAAATTAAAGAAGAAAAAGTTGAAGATCAAAGGGAAAACTTGTTTCATACAAGATGCTTGGTTAAAGGAAACCCATGTAGTGTGGTAATTGATAGTGGAAGTTGTACAAATGTGGTGAGTAGCTTTCTTGTTAAAAGACTCCAACTAACTACTCGTCCACATTCGAAACCATACAAGCTTCAATGGTTGACCAACAAAGGAAAGCTTAAGGTAAACTCTCAAGCTCTTATTCCTTTTACTTTGGGAAGATATAAAGATGAAGTTCTTTGTGATGTTGTACCTATGCATGCGGGGGATATTTTGTTAGGCCGACCTTGGCAATATGATAAAGAGGTCACTTTTGATGGATTGAGAAATAAGTATACTTTTACTTTGAGTGGAAAAAAATTTACTTTACTTCCATTGTCACCATATGAAGTACATTGTGATCACAATTGAAATTAGAAAAGAAAAGAAAAGAATTTGAAGAACAAGAGAGGAGAGAAGAAAGTAAGGTAAGAGAGAAGAGTGAAAAAAGAGAGAAAAGTGAGGGGCAAAAGGTGAGTGACAATAGAGAGAGAAAAAAGAGTGATTTTGAGGAAAAAAGAAAGAATGTGAGTTTGGTTATACAAAAAAGGGAAGTGAGGAAAGTTTTAGCTCAAGAACCAAAATTTGTACTTATGTGCAAAGGGATGTGTTTGGTAAATGAGCCCAAATCTGAAAATGTTTTGCCAAGTATTTTTAAGTCTCTTTTGCAGGAATTTAATGACATGTTTCCACATGAAGATGCACCTATGGGATTACCCCCTCTAAGAGGAATTGAGCACCAAATTGACTTCATTTCCGGAGCAACTCTTCCAAACATGGCTGCCTATAGGACAAATCCAACCGAAACCAAGGAGATTCAAAGGCAAGTGGAGGAACTCATGGATAAAGGCTATGTTAGGGAAAGCATGAGTCCTTGTTCGGTTCCGGTTATTTTAGTACCAAAGAAAGATGGCACTTGGAGGATGTGTGTTGATTGTCGAGCTATCAACAAGATAACGGTAAAGTGTCGACATCCCATTCCTAGATTAGATGATATGCTAGATGAATTACATGGTGCAAACTTGTTTTCAAAAATAGATCTTAAGAGTGGTTATCATCAAATTAGAATGCATGTAGGCGATGAGTGGAAAACTTCTTTTAAAACAAAGTTTGGGCTTTATAAGTGGCTTGTTATGCCATTTGGCCTTACTAATGCACCAAGTACTTTTATGCGATTAATGAATCATGTTTTGAGAGAATACATTGGGAAATTTGTTGTCGTATACTTTGATGACATCCTTGTTTACTCAAAAAGCTTGAATGATCATGTTTTGCATGTTAAGACAATTTTACTTAAACTTAGAGAAGAGAAACTTTATGCGAACTTCAAAAAGTGTAGTTTTTGTCTAGACCAAGTTAATTTCCTAGGATTCATTGTTGGAAAGAATGGAGTGCAAGTTGATGAAGAAAAGGTTAAGGCTATTCGAGAATGGCCAACACCCACGAATGCAACCGAGGTAAGATCTTTTCATGTTTTGGCTAGTTTCTATAGGAGGTTTATTAAGGATTTTCAAGAGCATAGCCTCACCATTGAATGAACTTGTTAGGAAGAATGTGAAATTTGAATGGAAACAAAAACAAGAAAATGCATTCAATGAACTTAAAGAAAAATTGACTAATGCACCTTGTCTCTCTTTACCTAACTTTGATAAATCTTTTGAGATTGAATGTGATGCAAGTGGAATAGGTATAGGGGCTGTTTTGATGCAAGAGAAAAGGCCAATCGTGTTCTTTAGTGAAAAGCTAAATGGAGCACAACTCAAATACCCGACATATGACAAAGAGCTACATGCACTTGTTAGGGCGTTGCAAGTTTGGCAACATTATTTGTGGCCAAAAGAGTTTGTCATCCACACGGATCATGAAAGTTTGAAGCATCTCAAGAGCCAAACAAAGCTAAATAAGAGACATGCGAAGTGGGTAGAATTCATTGAGACATTTCCTTATGTCATTCATTACAAGAAAGGAACTGAAGATCTTGATTTGAGGTCAAATCCTTTACAAAAAGGGGGGATGATACGAATCAAACAACCGATCCATTGCATGTACCTGAAGGACCTATTACAAGGAGTAAGGCTAAGAAGATTCAAGAGGAATATATATTACATCTTCAAAAGCTTGCCAATGCACAAAAAGAGACAAAACATTTTCATCCCGAATTTATTTACAACATTAGCACAACAAGTGAAGAAGAGATTGAAGTGAAGATGGCATGAGAATAGTCATTTTATTTTGGAAGATGACAACATGACAGAATTTTAAATAAAGAAATTTCTAGATTTCGTATTTTGGGACTCTTTGATTTCAATGCTTGCCAACCATGCTCATTATTGCAAAGGACCTTCTAGAAGAGTTGGTTGAGTGTATTTAAAGCATATCTACCCTTTTGTCTAGCATTTAAGCCATGCAATTTAATTTTGGCTTCTTATGTCTTATTTTCTACAAAATGCATTTAATAGCTTTTTTAGTCCTTTTGTATTCCAAGGCATGCACCAATTTTTTGCCTTTAAAATGACTTGTAATACATCATTTTGGACAGATTTCATGAATGAAAAACTTGTGTTTTATTGAACCCCATTTGGTGTTTCTTTTCTTTCAAATCTTGTTTTAGGTTTGAAGATAAATCAATTCATTGGATTAGTCTTGATCAAACTAATTCTGGAGTGAGTTGTCTTAGGATCTAAGAGTGACCATTTTAGATTTTGAGTGTGATCTAAGTTAGCTATCATTGTGAGTTTTTACAAGGATCCTAGAAGGACCTCTAGCTTTGTAAAATTCAAGCAAGGATCGACGCTTATCACTATATTTCTTTTATATTGATGTTGGACTCTCCCATTTTCCAATGTGGGACATTTGTGAGATCCTAACACAAGGGAGAAAGGAATGAAAATCAGGAGGAGAATATAAAGAAAAACAAATATAGGTAGAAAGATAATTTATATTTAGGGGCTATTTGGTTTGGGGGAAGTGGAAGAGGAAAGAGGTTGTAGGAAAATCTTGTTTGAATATGGATGTTTGTAAGAAAGGTTGGAGGAAAACCTTGTTTGAATATGGATATTTGAAAGAGAGGTCGGAGGAAAACCTTGTTTGAATATGGATGTGTGTAGGAGAGGTTGGAGGAAAACCTTGTTTGAACATGAATGTTTGAAAGAGAGGTTGTAGGAAAACCTTGTTTGAATATAGATATTTGTAAGAGAGGTTGTTGAAAACCCTATTTGAATATGGTTGTTTGAAACAGATGTTAGAGTTTATTTATTTATTTTTTGTAAAATTAATATTTAAGGTTGTTGTTTTTTAATTATGGGTTTTTGCATGTATATTACAAAATGGTTAAAATATTTCATGAATAGTACAATAATGAAAATATTTGACATATAGCAAAAAATGTAAATTGATAGACTTTCATAGTGATAGATTCTATCAATAGCGGCTGATAGAATCAATTACTAATAAATAAAGTAAATTGATAGACTTCCATTAGATTATATCAATATGAGCTTATAGAATTAATTACTAATAAAATTGATAGACTTTCATCACTAGAGAATGATAGATTCTATCAAAGTCTTCGATAAAAAATGTAAATAGAGATTTTTTAAAAAATAGGCAGAATTTTCTATAAACAAATTATTTTTAAAAAGTTGCTACAATTGTAAAGTGGGGTAAAAAAGTTGCTATACAGTGCAAATTCCCTTTTAATTAATACAATAATTAATTCTTTCTCATAGAACGTATAATTTAAAAAAAAAACAATTTATATATTAATTTTATTTATAAATTATTGGTATTTATAAATAAAATTAATTAAAAACATCAATCTTAAATATTAATTTTACCTATGAGAATCCCTATAAATACATCAAATTAAATTAATAAATACCAATATTAATTTTAAGGTTGATGTTTTTTAATTAATTTCATTTATAAATATGAATAATTTATCAACCTTAATATATAAATTGTTAATACTTATAAATGTATTCATCAACCTGAAGGGACAAAGTGCGTTATTGTAACGGCCCGGAAATTTCATCCCGGTCTTCCCGGGAGGCCCAGGGGCATTTTGGTAATTTTGGGTCGGGCCGACAGGGCCGGTTATGTAATTGAAAATTGCCGGAAAAATTATGAGTCGATTTAAATGGGATCGGGAATTTTGGTGAAGACATTTGGGCTTGGAAAAAGGTAAAAATAAATAGGGAATTAAATTGCGCGTCGAGTGAGATTCAAGCCAAGGACGCGTTGCAAGCTAAGCAAGGGGCGCTGCCAGCCGAGCCACTGAGCGTCTTTGCTATTCTAAGCGCACCATTTAATATATATGCGTGTTTTCGAAGGCGGTTGGTTTAAAAGAGAATTTCTGCCCGAGTCTTCCTTCTTCTTCCCCTTTCTTCTCCTTTCTTCTTCGCAAATCTCCATCGACCGACAACGTTTTCCTTCGCGATTTTCCCCCCTCCAGCTCCATTTTCGACCGAGTTTCCTCTCCCAAATTCGAATTCGATCTTCCCCGAGCAGCAGGTTCATCTTCTTCTTCTTCTTCTCCTTCAAAATTCGATTTCTTCTCCCCTGTTTCAGGCTGTGCCATTTCCGGCCGATTCGAGGTGATTTGAGGTATGGGTTTTGTGCAGCTAATATAGGGGAGTTCGCCATCAAAGAATCGCTCGTCGAATCCTCTCGGATCGCTCGATTTGGGTTTCTCCATCGCTCTGCTTCGCGGCAGTAGAACAGAGCAGACGACGAGCTCGCTCGCAATGAGTCAGACGTCCGCGCGCAGAAAGCCGGGTCCAGCGCGCGCGCGTGCACTTCCGCCGCCGAGCCACGCCGCGCCCGAGCCCCTCTGTGTCGCACAGCTCCGCATCGCATCGCCCGAGCCCCTGCTCGCCGAGTCGTGCCGCGTCGCCCAGTGCCACTCGCGTCCGCGCGCGCGCGTCCTCGCCAGCGCCCAGCCGAGCCTCTCCGTGTCGCCCGCATCGACGCGCGCGCGCGCCTGCGCCAGCCGCGCGCCAAAGACGCCCATTCTGCGCCCGCTTAGCGCCAAGGCCAACCCGTTCTTTGCCGTTCGTCGCGTAATCGGCCCGTTCGTGCGTTCGTCGCGCCTCGTGAGTTGCTCACGAGTTGAGCCTCGTTTATTTTATTATATTTATGCCTATTGTGTGATTTTTGTTGTGATTGATAGGTTCTCGATAGCTAGTTCGAGTTCGTTCGCCATTTAGGTTTTCGTGTCAAATCGTCCCCGACCAAGGTAAGGATTTCTTACCGGAGTTGTGTGGACCCTGCGATATATTATGCGATTGCTGATTGATTGCTTGTTTGTGTTTATTGACATATTTAGTAATAGGTGCTCGTTTCTGAATTCCCGGTTAGCATGATTTTCCTGATTTAATTCTCATGTTAATCCATGCTAGGTTGTTCCTTTCTAGCATGCTCGTATCTGTTCTTTGCTTCGTAGTATCATGCTAGGCTCGTTGTATTCTTATTGAGCACGTATTGGATTTTATGGAATTGTTTGTTGTTTGCTAGGGCAGGTTAGAATTGCGGGTAGATAGTATCATCCGGCCTGATGCATAAATTACCTTGCATCCATGGCGTGGACGCCGAGCAAGTCATTCCGTCCCCGGACCCCGTGAGGGATTAGCTAACCCAAGCGGAGGCCCCGCAATCTTGGGTGAGGGTGGCAGATCGTTAAATGCCCCAACGGTCGGGATGATGATTTGGCATTGCCTCGTCCCCGACGATCGGCACTTCTCGGCGTGTTCGGCCGTAGCCCTTGATTGCCACCGATAGGGCAAGGGCGGCTTCCGGTGTAAGCCTACCACGACCGATTCCTTAGCCTCAAAGTGCGGTGGTTCAGCCGACATAGTTCACGTGTCCGTGTCTCACACCCCTATGTCAATGACACCGATCCGAGAGATTTAGTTAGCGCGTGGTGACCGGACATGGGCGCTTTGCCACTAGACCCGGCACCCCCATAGTCTGCAGAGAGCGCGGCGGCGCGCTTACGCTCATTACAGCGCCCGACCGAGAGCTCCTCGGGATCTTGAGCTAGTGCACCTTTCGATCGACGAGAGACAAAGCAGTGAGGCGGGACTCGTTTCTCGTATAGGGCGTGATTGTGTGGTGATTTATCTCGGACTAAGACCACGAGTTTGCATCCGAGGTCCAAGTGTGGACTTAAGCTATGTGCTCTATTCTCGTGTTTATATTCATAGCTTGCATACACTCATCTAGATGACCATGTGCATCGTATTGTACCCGGTTGGGGATTCTTATTGAGTAATTCGTTACTCACCCTTATTTTGTGGTTTTCCACAGGTAACCAAGGTGCGAGATGGGATGGTGAAGGAGGAGCCGTGATTATGGGAACTCGCCGCTGTCTCTCGACTTTTTATTTCTATGACTCTTGTCTTTTTATTTTCCCTGAATGCATGTAGTCGGGCACGGAGCCCTAGGATGTTTTCAGAATGTTTTCGTGGATTCTCGCTTTATTGAATTTGAGGATGTTTCAAATGTTTTAAGAAATCTCCGATCGAGTGTACGTTTTGGAAATGTATTTGCCTTGAAACAGTGCTTGGAGACAGGGATGAGTTTTGACAAACTATCTTTATTTCTCGATTGAACCTTGATTGTTTTGTTTTAATTGGGAATCGAAAAATTATTTGCATATTGTCCTTTACTTTGAATGCATGCATTGGGGTAAAGGCCTATTTAGAGACCCTTTTTGGTCGGGTCTTTCTGATTGGTATCAAAGCTCAAAGTCATAGACTTTGTAGATCGACCTTTTGTTGTAGGTCGTCTTTCCCATGATCACCAAAGACTCTCGGACACCATCATCAGTGCACGCCTAAGTTTTCTCATTTTTAGAAAAGGGTTAAGAATTTACAATACCTTTCATCTAGTGTATGCCTTGTTTTGTGTTGTGGAGCGAGACGAAGGTGTTCGACTCGTCGTTGGTTTGGGTTTAGAGCGCCATCATGCCAACTTCCCGCAGATGTGAGTTGTATGTTGTGGTTTGTTGGGATATCCAGATAGATTCGGATACATCACCGGGACATCGTCCGGATGGAGGCAGAGGTTAGACTCACGTAGGCCACGTGTGGCCCCAAATTAATTAATTCCCTAGTGAGAGGGTGGAGGTGTTTTGCCTCTGTAGTACCACCCGGGAGAGGAGTTAGCTTTGGCTTTTGCTCATGTTGATGCTTGTGGAGCAGGTCCTAGTGTGGACTAGCTTTGGGTAGTTCGGTGTTGATCTTGAACCTTAGCGGATGGTTGATTGCCCAGTGAGTAGCCGCAGAGTTGGTAGCCTTCGAGGTGGTTCTTTGAGACATCCTTGTTCTCCGTGTAAGTGTTGTTGTTTTGCGGCTAGTAAGTCGGAACCCCGTGGTTAAGGGTGCAATGAGCAAGTGTTCCCATCGGACGTGATCCGTTGGTGGTTTCCCAGCTTGTCCGGTAGAGTTGAGCACTCTTCTTATGGTGAGCCCCTAGAGTAGGGCTAGCTGCTGCATGTTGAGAGAGCCGCCGAGTTTTGTTGAGCATCATGTGGAGATGCAAGAGTAGGCAAAGTGAGACTTCGGTTTGATGAGATGCCTTAGGCATGGTTGTTTGAGTTGAGCTCTTGTATGCCTCGCCATAGTTTTTGTCACTTGAGGTTGTGGACCTTGCCTGGCCCCATTTGTAGTAAGATGTGGATTTGGTAGTAGTGGCACTTGAGGTGCAATGGTTGGTGTGCCGCTTTGGCTCTAAGTCCGGTTCGCACTGAGTGTGGCATGGGTATAAGCAGATGGTTCTATGACCCGTCCGAGTTCAAACACACTTCTTTAGCCATTGGATCCATTTATGGAAAATGCACTTGTTTAGGTCGTGCAAGAGGGCTAGTTCGGTGGTAGTCGAAGGACTACAAGTGAAAGGATGTTCGAGAGGAGCTGAGCCTCTTCCCAGTTGTTACTGGGGTTGAGTAAGTCAGCAGGTTGGCGGGTGGTAAGTGTTAGTGCGTGTGAGTCTCACGCTAGTGCTAAGGCCAAGAGATCTTTGTGGTTGGTAGTGCGGTCCACTACCTTCGGGTGCCTAAACTCGAGTTGAGTGAGCATTGTAGATGCGAGTTCGGTCCAAACAGAGGGACCGTGAGTTGGATGCTTATGAGATGAGTTTGGTGCTTATGAGATGAGTTGGATGCCTTATGAGATGAGCAGTTGTCTTATGTGTAAAGCACACTTGGTAGAGTCTTGGTATAAAGTAAGTTCGGTTTGGCATCGTTATGTTTTAGCAGAGCAAGGTTGCCACCGCTTCGAGTATCGTGTGGAGATGGAACTTTTGGTGTTCCTTGGGTTGATTGTATCTCTCGCGAAGTTAGTGTTGCCTTTTGGAACAAAGACTGTTAGTCTTGGATCTCTGAAGGAAGGTTGAGAGTTGTTCACACAAGTGTGTTTTGTGTAGTTCGCTCGAGGTGATAGTTTGAGAACCATGTAGGGTTTGCATTGGAGGACTGGTGCTCGTTCTTGGAGAAGTTGGACTCTGTGGATGTTGTAAGGCTTTAGTTGAGGTTGTAAGGATACCGTGCTCGTAGTCGGGTTGTTGCTTAGGCAAGTTTGTTAAGTTGAACCTAAGCTTGGTTGGTGGAACCTCTTGTGTTCATGGTTGGAGTTCAGATGGTACTGAACAAATGGTGGTTGTAGTGAAGCCACGTAGTTCCTGGCCGTAGTTGCTAAGGGTGTTGCTAGGAATCCTTACCCTGGGTGGAAGCTACGATGTGGCTGATGCTTTGAGTAGGAGGATAACACATTCTGAAGCGTTTCTGGTCTTTTTGGTTTCGAGGTTCGGAGCAGGCCAGCATGGTTGAGATGCTGGAAAAAGGAGTTGTTTGTTCAGGCAGTTGGCTGTTAGACCGTTTGACGACAGTGTGTGTCGAGGGTAGCTGAAGAACCCTAGTTGTGGAGAGCCTCACCAGAGCTCAGTCAGACCTAGGTAGTGAGTTTCAGTTGGAAAGACGGAGTCGAGTAGGTTGTAGGCTTCGGGTGAGTTGCTGGCAGTTTTGGTAAGCTAGCAAGTCAGAGCTTGTTTCAAGTAGAGTCCGGATTGGTTCCGGTGTGGTGGCAAGTTGGTGCTTGATGTTGACCAAGGTGTGGTTTTTGAGTTGCTAGAAGTTAGCTTTGCTCGTGGGGCAAGTGGTTTTGCCCTGGCGGACGTCTTTCCTGCTTCTAGAGTTTGAGAGTTGCCCTTATTTGGTGTTTGGGGGTGAGTCTTCTCTTGCCCGTGGTTGGCGGTCCAGTCTGTGGTGGACCCCTTGTTGTTGCCTCTGGGAGAGTTGGATGTTGTGCTTAGAATGAGCAAGACAATGAAGCGGTTGTGAAGCTCTCTCTGTCCTTCGGATGTTCGCTTGTAAGGATCTGTTTCTCCTTGGAAGTTGTCGTTATTCCTTGGTCTTGGAATTAGTGGTAGTGGTGCTAGTAGGAGGAAAAGTTTGTTGGTCGCTTGGAAGCGCTTGTTTGTCCAAGTTAAGCGGACTCTTGAGTGGTGTCTCGGAAGTTGCGAAAGGGTTGTTTCGCCTCCTATGAGTGTTTGGCCTAGTTGGTTAAGGTTTTGTGTGTTGGCATGGAAGTTGTTGCACCTTTGTAGTTGAAGAACTCATTTGTATCAGTTGTGGGTTGAGGTTGCACCATTGTGATTGGATTAGGGTCTTGACCTTTTGAGGATCCTTGTCTGGTTAGTGTGGCTTGTGCTCTGCCACCATTTTGGTAATCTGGTTCTTGGTAGTTGGTGTTAACCGAGTAGTGGAGTTCCGTTTATGAAGTTTCGGTGGGAAGGTGCAATAAGCCTAAGCTAGAGGGTTAAGCCTCGTATGTGTTATCGTTTGGACTTATGAGATGTGTTTCATTTTTAGGCAAGCTTCGTTCCGTTGCTTGCATGGAGGTAAGTTTGGTGGAGGAGCCCTCCGGGGCCTTGGGTTGTTGGCAGTGACTTGTCCACCAAAGTGATTTGAGTCAAGCTAGAGTTGTGTGGATTGGCATAGCTATGCGCTTTGTAGTTGTTTGAGCTTCCGAGGCCGTAGCACTCAAGTTGTTGGATTGTAAGTTTTTTCCGTGTGAGGAGCTGTCGTTAGTTGAGGTTGTTGTGTGAGATTAGATTCATGGAGGATTGGTTTTGAGAGTGAGAGCTCGCACCTCGTTTCGTGCGTGAGATGCCATTTCTATGAAGTAGAGGCATGTCGATTTCAGTGGAGTTGTTGTCACCAGCAGGTGTGGCAACGAAAGGTTTGTTCTAGGCAAAGGCGTTGATGAACCGTGGTTCCGAGAGCGTTGTTAAGAGGCTTATGAGCCGAGTGCGATTCTCAGAGAGTTTTGACCCTCCGACCGATGGTCTTTTGGGAAGAGTGAGAGCGGATCCTTTGAACTTGTTGTGAGTTGGTGTTTCCGTGATTAGCGCGGTGGGGACTAGTGTGGTTTTATGAGGTTGCCTTGGGTTGCGATTCTCGTGGTCAATTCTTGTTGTTCCATTGAGGCATTGCAAGGTAAGTATTGCAGATTCCAATGTTCGGGAAAAGGTTGGTGGCCATCAATTTTGTTTTGGGTCCCGAGTCTTTGATTTGACCAGAGGTGATGTGCAGGAGTTTAGAGCTAGTGTTGTCAACTCAGAGCGAGCGAGAAAAGTTACGCCGATGTTCGGCGCCGAGTTTTAGAGTTTGAGGTTGGACAGTGCGTAGTTTTAAGGTTGTGCCGTTGTGAGTTGTGTTGAGGTTTGGTAAGCGGGAAAAGTGGAGTCTCCTGTTGTTGGACCATTTGAGATTCTCGAAAGAATTGGCAGAGTTGCATATTGGTTAGCTTTTTCTGTCATTGTCAGCCGTGTGCAGTGTTCTCATGTATCGGTGTGAGGCAGTATGTGTCGGACCCATCACTCATTGTGGACTTTGAGCCTTTGCAGCTGATTGAGGATTTGAGCTTCAAGGGGAAGCCTGTGAGTATTCTGGTCTTTGAGACGAAGACGTTGCATAATCGTGGGATCCGTTTGGTAAAAGTTCAGTGGAGGAGTCAGAGTTCAGAGGAGGCCGCATGTGAGCGGGGAAGACGGGATGAGATTGCAGTATCCTGTGCTCTTTCAGTCTTAAGGACTTTCGAGGACGAAAGTCATAAAAAGGAGGGAATATTGTAACGGCCCAGGTTTTCATCCCGGTCTTCTAGGTATGCCCTGGGGGTATTTTGGTAATTTGGTCGGGCCGTCAGGGTCGTTTATGTCTTTTTCCGGTTGCTAAAATTATTGGATGGATTTATGTAAGTTTTTTAGGCTTTGTGGATGGGTTTGAGCATGGATAGATGCAAAAGTAAAAATAAAGGAAATTATGTTGCAGCTGGGATTCGAACCCGGTCTCCGGAAAGCTGTGAGGATGCGTGCGGTTGAGCTATGGAGAGCTCTTGTTGCTCTTTCTGCGTCATATTATGGTTATCCTTGGACCTTGGAGTTTGGTGCATTTGGTTAAATGAAAAGAAATTAGGTTTTGTTATGTCTTCTTCTCCAAATGCTCCATGGTCGCCCAACCCTTCCTCTCCCAAGCCCCAAGCTGATTTTCTTTCCTCATGACCCGTGGTTCGATCGTCTTTCCGGGTAAGTTTCTTCGTCTCTTCGTCTTCTCCGATTTGAGTTCTTCTTTGGCCGAATGTAAATAGAAGAGTGTGGGGTGTGTGTGTGTGTGTTTGTTTGCACCTGCCGAGAGGAGCCCCCACCAAGGCCCCACCGTCGCAGCCTCCCCACCGGCCAGATCGCACCAAAGAAGAAGCCCAGATCGCCCGGCTCCATCGCCCTCGCAGTGCCATCGAGCACTGTCGCTCAGCCAGCCGAGCGACGCCCAGAGCAGCCCCTGTCGCGCTTCAAAGAGACGCGAGCGGCCTGCGTCGCGGCCTCGAGATCTCGCCAGCAGATGCGCGCCTGTCGCCCTCTACAAGCAGCCGGACCGCGACGTCCAGACGCTCATACCGCGCGCTACGCGCGCCGCGTTGTCGTCGTCCCAGCGCGCTGCGCGTGTCCGTCTGCGTCCAGCTTGTCGCGCGCGTCGGCGCCAACGCCCGAAACCCACGCCGCCCGCCAGCGGCCTCGCCATGCCGCGCGCCTTCCGCGTCGGCCGCGCGCGCCGCGTGAGTTGCTCGAGCCAAGCCTTATTTATTTTATTATGTTTAGGCCAATGGATTGTGATTATTATTGTGTTTGTTAGGTTCTCGTTAGCTAGCTCGGGATCGATCGCAGCTTAGGATTTTTGTGTGTAGTTGCCTCCGGCTGTAAGGATTTCTTCCAGGAGTTGTGTGGACCCGCGATGTTCTATGTGATTGATGTTGTATGTTTGTTTGTGATTATCAAGCATGTATAGTTTAGGTGCTCGTTTCGATTTCTGACCGCATGACTTCGTATGTTGTTCTTTCATGTTAGTCCATGCTAGGTTGTTCCGTTCGCATGCTCATATTCATTCTTGTTCCGTAGTACCATGCTAGGTCTCTTTGTATTCTTTTGAGCACGTATTGGATTGTTGCCGATTGTTAAGGCGAGTTAGAATTGGTAGGTAGCATCATCCGGGCCCGATGCATAAAGTATCTTGCATCCATGGCGGGGACGTCGAGACGATTCTCCGCCCCTCGACCCGTTAGGGTTTAGCTAACCCGACCCTGAGGCCCCGCAATCTTGGGTGAGGTGGCAGATCGTTAAATGCCCCAACGGTCGGGATGATGATTTGGCATTGCCTCGCCCCCGGCGATCGACGCGTCCTCGGCGTGTTCGGCCGTAGCCCTTGATTGCCACCGATAGGCAAGGGCGGCTCGGTGTAAGCCTACCACGACCGATTCCTTAGCCTCAAAGTGCGGTGGTTCAGCCGACATAGTTCACGTGTCCAGTGTCTCACACCCCTATGTCGGTGACACCGATCCGGAGATTTAGTTAGGCGTGGTGGATCGGACATGGGCGGCTTGCCACTAGACCCGGCACCCCATAGTCTCGCAGAGCACGCGGTGCGCGCTTACGCTCATTACTGGCGCGCCGACCGGAGAGCTCCTCGGGATCTTGAGCTAGTGCACCTTTCGTATCGACGATGCAGACATGTGCCGAGGCCGGGACTCGTTTCTCGTATAGGGCGATTGTGTGGTGATTTATCTCCGCACTAAGACCCCGAGTTGGCATCCGAGGTCCAAGTGTGGACTTAAGCTATGTGCTCTATTCTCGTGTTTATATTCATAGCTTGCATACACTCATCTAAATGACCATGTGCATCGTATTGTACCCGGTTGGGGATTCTTCTTGAGTAATTCGTTACTCACCCTTATTTTGTGGTTTTCCACAGTAACCAAGGCAAAGAGACAGGATGGTGAAGGAGGAGAGCCGTGATTATGGGAACTCGCTGTCGTCTCTAACTTTTTATTTCTATGACTCTTGTCTTTTTATTTTCCCCTGAATGCATGTAGTCGGGCACGGAGCCCTAGGATGTTTTTTGAATGTTTTCGTGGATTCCTGCTTTATTGAATTTGAGGATGTTTCAAATGTTTTAAGAAATCTCTTATCAGAGTGTACGTTTTGGAAATGTATTTGCCTTGAAACAGTGCTTGGAGACAGGGACGGAGTTTGACAAACTATCTTTATTTCTGATTGAACCTTGATTGTTTTGTTTTAATTGGGAATCCGAAAATTATTTGCATATTGTCATTTACTTTGAATGCATGCATTGGGGTAAAGGCCTATTTAGAGCCCTTTTTGGGTCGGGTCTTTACAGTAGAATGCCTTGTGAAAGGAGTTGGATGCCTTATGGGTAAGCACCCTTGGTAGAGGCATGGTAAAGTAAGTGTGGTTTGGCATGTTTATGCTTTGGTAGAACAAGGTTGCCACAGCTTCGAGCATCGTGTGGAGATGGAACTTTGGGTGTTCCGTTGATTGGTTGTGTCTCTGCCAGGAGCTAGTGTGGCTTTTGGGAAAAGCATTTGTTAGTCTTGGATCGTAAAGTGAAGGTTGGGAGTTGTGCACACAAGTGTGTTTGGTGTGGTTCGTTCTGTGGCGAGAGTTTCAGATCCATGTAGGGTTTGCTTGGGGATCTGGTGCTCAGTTCTTGGGAAAGTTGGACTCCAGGTGGATGTTGTAAGGCTTTAGTGAGGAGGGTAAGGATACCATGCTCGTGGTATCAGGATGTTGCTTAGGTAAGATTTGTTAAGTGGACCTAAGCTTGGTTGGCGGATCTTCTTGTTGATCGTCATGACTAAGAGAGTTGTTCGTATCCTTCCTTGGGTAGAAGTTATGTTGTGATTGACGTCTGAGTAGGAGGATGACGCATTCGGTAGCGTTTCGGGTCCTCTTGGTTTCCAAGGAGTTGGAGTTGGCCAGCATGGTTGTGTTGCTGGAAAACGGGAGTTATTCTTTGCTCGAGCAGTTGGTCATTAGTCCGTTAGTTGGCAGTGGGTGTCGAGGGTTGTCGGAGAACCCTAGGTTGTGGAGAGCCTCTCTAGAGCTCAATCAGGCCCTGATAGTGAGTTCAGTTGGCAAGTTGAAGCCGTGTAGTTTGTAGCCTCGGGTGAGTTGTTGGCAGTCTTGGTAGCCTAGCAAGTTAATATTTGTTTGGAGCAGAGCCCGGATTGGTGCCGGTATGGTGACAAGTTGATGCTTGGTGTTGACCAAGGTGTGGATTGGAATTGCTAGAAGTCAGTTTGCTCGTGGGGCGAATGGTTCGTGCCCTGTTGGTTGTCTTCCTGTTTCCAGGAAAGTTGAGAGTTGCCCCGTTGGAATTTGGAGGTTCAGTCCGTGGTAGACCCCTGTTGCTACCCCGTAAGATTTTGATCTTCTTGCTTTAGTGGAGCAAGATAGTGAGTGTAAGTGGAGCTCTCTGTTCTTCGGTGGTCTGCTCGTAGGAGCCGTTTCTTTTTGGGTTTGGCAGTTTGCTGCCGTCGGTTGTTAAGGACTTTTCCGCCTTAGCCTCGCCCCTCACTCGTCTGACGAGGAAGGGTGTCGAGTTTGTTTGGGACAGTAAGTGTGATGAGAGCTTTGCGTGCTCAAGCCCGCTTTGACTTCAAGACTGATGTTGGCATCCGAGAGGGACAGGTGGTTTCGTGGTTTACTGCCGATGCTTCCAAGTTCGGGTTAGGTTGTGTGTTGATGCAGCACGAGAAGGTCATTGCTTACGCTTCCCGTCAGCTGAAGCCATATGAGCAGAACTATCCGACTCATGATATGGAGTTGGCAGGAGTGGTGTTTGCACTGAAGATTTGGAGGCACTACCTGTATGGTGAGCGGATTCGGATGGTTACCGATCACCGAGCCTCAAGTATCCGGTTACTCGAAAGGAGTGAATATGAGGCGAGAGAAGATGGTTAGAGTTGGTAAAAGATTATGTCTCATGCGAGGTTTTGTACCATCCGGCAAAGCAAATGTTGTAGCTGATGCTTTAAGTAGGAAGACGTCGTGACTCCGCGGTGTTGTTGAGTTCCCACCCAGACATTACGGAGAGAGTTCGAAAGCGGTGAGATTGCAAAGATGTTGTTGGGTGAGGTTATCGCCAGAGTGGCTCTGGGTTTGATACCCAAACCATCGATTAGACAACGGATTATTGATAGTCACCGAGTGACCCGCACTCAAGAAATTGGGTGACAGAGTTAGTGCCGATGGAGATTTTGACCTTGTGTATTCACGCACGATAAAGGCGGCGACTGACAGAGGTTTTGTGTGTGTTCCGAATGTTGCAGGATTGCGAATCGAGTTGCTCTCGTGAGGCCCACAAGAGCTCGTTTGCTTGGCACCCCGGGGGTACCAAGATGTATCAGATCTTAAGCAGACATTCTGGTGGATGGGTATGAAAAGAGATGTTGCGGAGTTTGTCAGTCGATGTCTCACTTGTCAGCAAGAGAAGGCACCCAGCGAGAGACCACCGGGTTTGTGCTGCACTACGTGAGTGTACCTCGGTGGAAGTGGGAAGAGATCTCCATGGACTTTATTTTCGGTTTGCCGAGGACTCGAGGAAGTTCTCTCGATTTGGGTGATAGTCGATCGATTGACTAAGAGCGCACACTTCATTCCTGGTAGAGACACTTATACCGTGGAACAGAGGGCGCAGTTGTTTTTGGAGCAGATCATTCGTTATCACGGTGTGCTTGTGAGGATCGTATCTAACCGTGATTCGAGGTTCACTTCCCGTTTCTCGAGAGCGCTCCAGAAGGGTTTAGGCACCGAGTGCGCCAAAGATGTTTTTCACCTCGAGACCGATGGATGGATCGAGAGGGTGAACCAGATTCTCCAAGATATGTTGAGGGCTTGTGTGTTGGATTTCGGCAGCTTGGGACCAGATTCAGATTCGATGGAGTTTGCGTGATAACAACGATTATCGATCGACGATCTGGATGGCTCCATTCTAGGCTTTGTATGGTAAGCGTTGCCGATCTCATGTGTTCTGGGAAGAGGTTGGTGATAGGCAGGTTTTGGGTCCCGAGTTGCTGCAGTTGACCAATGGTGTCGTGCGAGTAAGATTAGAGCTCGTATGTTGATTTCAGAGCGCACAGAAGATTTATGCCGATGTTCGCGCACGGATTTGGAGTTTGAGGTTGGCCAACATGTATTCCTAAAGGTCGCACCGATGCGAGGTGTTTTGAGGTTTGGCAAGCGTGGAAAGCTGAGTCCCCATTTTGTTGGTCCGTTTGAGATTCTCGGAGAGGATCGGCAGTGGTCGCTTATCGATTAGCCTTGCCTCGTCATTTTCGGCGAAGGTACGGTGTTTTTCATGTTTCGATGTTGAGGCAGTACGTGCCGGACCCGTCGCACATTGTTGATTTTGAGCCTTTGCAGTGGGGATTCTTGCTTTTAAGACAAAGACACTGCGTAATCGTGAAATCCGGTTGGTAAAGGTTCAGTGGAGGAGTCAGAGTTCAGAGGAAGCCACTTGGGAGCGGGAGGATGAGATGAGATTGCAAAGATCCGATTGAGCCAATCTTAAGTGACTTTCGAGGACGAAAGTCTTATAAGGGGGGAATATTGTAACGGCCCGGAAATTTCATCCCGGTCTTCCCGGGAGGCCCAGGGGATTTTGGTAATTTTGGGGGGCCGACAGGGCCGGTTATGTAATTGAAAATTGCCGGAACAATTATGAGTCGATTTGAATGGGATCGGGAATTTTGGTGAAGACATTTGAGCTTGGAAAAAGGTAAAAATAAATAAGGAATTAAATAGCGTGTCGAGTGAAATTCGAGCCAAGGACGCGCTGCAAGCTAGGCAGGGGGCGCTGCCAGCCGAGCCACTGAGCGTCTTTACTATTCTAAGCGCACCATCTAATACATATGCGTGTTTTCGAAGGAGTTTGGTTTAAAAGAGAATTTCTGCCCGAGCCTTCCTTCTTCTTCCCCTTTCTTCTCCTTTCTTCTTCGCAAATCTCCATCGACCGACAACGTTTTCCTTCGCAATTTTCCCCCCTCTAGCTCCATTTTTGACCGAGTATCCTCTCCCAAATTCGAAGTCGATCTTCCCCGAGCAGCAGGTTCATCTTCTTCTTCTTCATCTCCTTCAAAATTCGATTTCTTCTCCCCTGTTTCAGGCTGTGCCATTTCCGGCCGATTCGAGGTGATTTGAGGTATGGGTTTTGTGCAGCTAGTGTAGGGGAGTTCGCCATCAAAGAATCGCTCGTCGAATCCTCTCGGATCGCTCGATTTCGGGTTTTCTCCATCGCCCCTATTTCGCGCAGAAACAGAGCCAGACGCCGAGCTCGCCAAATACATTGTGTCCGTCCGCTGCAGAAAGCCGGGTTCAGCGCTGTCGCGCCGCCGCGAAGCCACGCCACGCGCCGAGCACCTCGTGTCGCCCGAGCCCCCGCGCCGCTGAAGTCTGCGTCGCCCAGTGCCACTCGCGTCCGCGCGCGCCCGTCCTCTCCAGCGCCTAGCCGAGCCACTCAGGTCGCCGCCAGATCGCGCGCGCGCGCCGCCAGCAGCGGCGCCGACCCGCGCCAAAGACGCCCATTTTCGCGCCCGGCCGCGCGCCAACACTTCGTTCTTTGCCCGTTCGTCTGTCGGCCCGTTCGTGTGTTCGTCGCGCCTCGTGAGTTGCTCCCGAGCTGAGCCTCGTTTATTTTATTATATTTAGGCCTATTGTGTGATTTTTGTTGTGATTGATAGGTTCTCGGTAGCTAGTTCGGGTTTGTTCGCCATTTAGGTTTTCGTGTCAAATCGTCCCCGACCAAGGTAAGGATTTCTTACCGGAGTTGTGTGGACCCTGCGATATATTATGCGATTGCTGATTGATTGCTTGTTTGTGTTTATTGACATATTTAGTAATAAGTGCTCGTTTCTGAATTCCCGGTTAGCATGAATTTCCTGATTTAATTCTCATGTTAATCCATGCTAGGTTGTTCCTTTCTAGCATGCTCGTATCTGTTCCTTGCTTCGTAGTATCATGCTAGGCTCGTTGTATTCTTATTGAGCACGTATTGGATTTTATGGAATTGTTTGCTGTTTGCTAAGGCAGGTTAGAATTGCAGGTAGATAGCATCATCCGGGCCTGATGCATAAAGTACCTTGCATCCATGGCAGGGATGTCGAGCAAGTCATTCCGTCCCTGGACCCCGTGAGGGATTAGCTAACCCAAGCGGTAGGCCCTGCAATCTTGGGTGAGGGTGGCTGACTGTTAAATGCCCCAACCGTCGGGATGATGACTTGGCATTGCCTCGCCCCCCGGCGATCACGCGCGTCCTCGCGTGTTTGGCCGTAGCCCCCGATTGCCACTGTTAAGGCAAGGACGGCTTCGGTGTAAGCCTACCACGACCGTTCCTTGGCCCCAGTGCGGTGGTTCAGCCGACATAGTTTACGTGTCAGGTCTCACACCCCTATGTCGGTGACACCGATCCAAAGATTTAGTTAGGCGTGGTGGGATTGGACATGGGCGGCTTGCCTCTGGACCGGCACCACTTCATGGTCTGCGCAGAGCACGCGATGCATGCTTACGCTCATTACAATACGACCGGAGAGCTCCTCGGGATCTTGAGCAGTGTACCTTTCGTCGACGATGAGAAGCAGCCGAGGCCGCGACTTGTTTATCGTATAGGCGACTTATGTATTGGATCGTGTGGTGTGTATTATTAGGACTAAGACCTTAAATTGGCATCCGTGGCCCAAGTGTGGGCTAAGCTATGTGCTCTATTCTCGTGTTTATATTCATAGCTTGCATACGCTCATCGAGATGACCATGTATATCGTATTGTACCCGGTTGGGGATTCTTATCGAGCAATTCGTTGCTCACCCTTCTTGTGGTTTTTCCACGTGTAACCAAGTTGCGAGACAGATGGTCAAGGAGGAGCCGTGATCATGGGGCCCTGATCTTCCAACTCGATTTTTGTATTATGACTCTTTATGTTTTGTTTCCCCTGAATGCATGTAGCCGGGCACGGAGCCCTAGGATGTTTTGTAAATGTTTTGTGGATTCCAACATTTTGTATCTGAACAGGTTTTGAATGGTTTTAGTAAATCTCTGATCAGAGTAAACTTTGGAAATGTATTTATCTTGGAACAGGTGCTTGGAAACAGGGACAGGTTCCAGGGAAATTGTCTAGTTTTTAAAGGGGTTATTTTGAATGTTTTGTTTTAATTGGAATCCGAAATCATGTCAGTTTAAATGTCCTTTACTTTGAATGCATGCATTGGGGTAAGGGCCCATTTAGTGCCCCATTCGGGTCAGTCCCTTACAGTTATGTCCAAGCTGAAGGGACAGAGTGCGTTATGTTTAAGCTGAGGGGCAAAGTACTTTATGCCTAAACTGATCCTGCGACAAACGGGAGAGTACCCGAAGTCTGGCTCTATACTGGAACGAAAATGGTGTACTCACGAACATTAGCCCGAGGGAGCTCTCCGAACCGGCGACTAACGCGTGTGCGCGCACACCGCATGCTGCTGCAAACCGGCGTAAATATTGGGGCCTAGGGACAAACTACGCGGTCCAGGTACACATGCCTAAAGACTCAGAAGCGGTGTCACTGATCTACAGTAGTGTGAGCCCCTCGACATTCATCTGTAGCCACCTGTACCACCAACCTGAAGCTAAGAACTGTCTCTGGGCATGCTTGCACCCGTGACGGGTTCCGTTCTAGCAGGCTACAAACTAGAATTATATCGATGCGCGAGTTAATCCGCACCGGCTGCCGGGGGCAGAAGCAAAGTACATTATGCTTCTCACTGATCCCGACCTGTAGGGACAATATACGTTATGTCCGCTCTCAGCCTCTGGATGAAGACAATCTAACTAATCTATCTAATATCACAGAGTAACAATTCCTAACAGTTCTAACATGCTCAACAAGTATACAAATATAACCTAGCATGATACTACGAACTTCTAGCAGGAATCATAGAACATACTGGAAAGACAAACCTAGCATGACATTAACATGTAGAAGCAGAGGTAAACATGCTAGCAGAAATCAATTAACAAAGCAGTCTTATCCGCTAACATGCTCATAACAATCAACAGGCATACATGGTACAATCATGATATATCGCAGGGTCCACACAACTTCGGTAAGAAATCCTTACTTGGAAATCAAAAGAACAACAACAAAATCTAAGTGCTCCTTGAGCTGTAGGATACCAACAATGCACAAAACACCTAACAATAACATTAAGATAATCAATACACCTGCAAGCATCTAACTTAACTAAGGAACACAAGGGAAACAGAGGTTACCCAAACTGAGAACCAGACAGCAACTCGAGAAGACAAATCTACTGCCTCGGGGTTCGCTGGGTCAAAGCTCTGCCTGATGAAGAAGCACACTGCGCAGGGCACGAGCGAAGGTTTCGGTTGCAAGGCTGTGCGGCACATGCATCGAGTTGCGAGGGCGAAGCTAGGCAAAGGCGAGCGAAGGCGAAGACGTAACAGCGAAGATGAGTTGCAGTCGTGCGACGTGCATCTGACTGCGCAAAGGGTGAGCGGCGAATAGCGACGAAGGTGCAGCGATGATACGTGGCAAGGCTCGGCAGCGAGCGGCAACGGTGTGTACGGATGAGACCACAGGGCTGCGGCTGCGCTTGCGATGAGACGGGACCGTTGATGCGATGTGGCTGTGATGCAGTGCGAAGGCTAGCTGCTGCGAAGTGAGCGAGACAGATCGCTATTGCGCACAGATCTGCGAGGACACTAGTGTGCGGATTCAAGGCTTGCGAAGGGCGATCTAGCCGGGCTGCACGGTGCGTGTGGCTTGTGATGGGTTTGACGTTGGCGATGAATTGAAGAGTTGTTATCGGTAGGGGCTGCTCGCGGCTGTGATGCTGCTGCTGTGAAAAGGTTTTGCGCTCGGCCAAGGGATGAAGGTCTCTGCTGCAAAGGTGGTGTTTTCGGCAAGGACCAAAAGAAAAAAGATGAAAAGAGATGGAGAGGATCAATTGGATTTTCTAGAGGGAATTTACGATTGGAGAAGAATGCGATCTCCCTTGGCCTCGGGAAGAAAAATCGCAAAAGCTACGGGAAAGAGAGGAGGAGGATGCAGCTAGGTCGAGGAAAGCGATTTCTCCTTTTGATTTTGATCCATTAAAATCATGGTCATCCCCCCTTCAAGTCCCAGCAACAACACCTTTTTCCACTTATTTTCCATCTTTTAAAACAAGCCTCCAAACTCCCTACAGGTCACATGTTTAAGTCCTAACAACAACACATTTTTCCTCTTATTTTATTCTCTTCAAAGCAAGCCTCCCAAAGCCTAATTGGTCACAAGTTCGAATCCCAGCAACACTTTTAATCTCCTATTTTATTTAAAAGTCAAACTCCCAAATCCAACACTCTTCGAGTCCCAACAAACACACATTGAATTCTTAATTTTCTCTTTTAACCGAAAAAACCTCCAAACTCCTCAAAATGCATTCCAACCTTGGACCGAACTCAACAGTTGACAGAAACAACTCTGAAACTTTGATTAATTGCAAAATCGGCCCTCAGGAAAATATGACAAAAATGCCCCTAATGGCTACAACTGCCCTAACAGCCCAACCGAACAACCGAATAATTAACCGAACATACCTAAGGAATCGGAACAGAAATCTGGGCCGCTACAATTTGATTGTTTGGTGAAAATCTAATTCAATACCATGGTTACGAATTGGATCCCTAAAATTAGTGTTTGTAAATCCTATCCCCAACTTTATACTAAAAAAAATCAAATAAAGTATAAATTGATAAAAAAAATTCACAAGTTTATTATTACAACATCATAGTTGAGATATGATTTGTGCATTACTTTTTATTCATTAAAAATATATAAAAATAATTTTTATTTTTTTGAAACTAAAATATACTAATAAATTATTCATCAACAAATGTATTTTCTTATTTATTTTTGCATCTTCCATTTCCCAATCGCTGAAATTTTCTCTCCTCTCTACACAGCTTTTTTTATTTTTTTTATCAATCTCCATCAGCAGCCAACACAACTCGAAGATCCCAAATAAAAGGAAATCCCAGAATTTGAAGCTTTTGAAAAATTTCTCTCAAACCATCTTTCAGTTTGTCGCAATTCTATACACACTGCACAAATCTGGGTTGTGATTCTAAGCTGTTGTTTTGATTTTGATTGTAATTTTGATTTTGCTTTGTGCGACTAAAAATTGAATTCTGGGAGAATGAAATTTGCAAGAGCAGTTTCTGAAATTCCAAAGCCCAGAGGGTAGAGAATAATAATTATTATCCTGATTGCTTGGGTTCCAATTCAATGGCGGTGCACAGAGACTGGTTTCTGGCATTGTTCTTGTGTTACGCAGTCGTTTCGGAGGTAACCAATGCTTCGGTTTGGGATTCAAGAAAGTTGCTAGACCCGGCTTCTAAAGTTAACTCCACCGCACCAGTGAGTAACCAACCATCTACTTTCCTTCAATTAATGGAACAATCTCATATTTCTCTGTACTATTCTTTTATGAACCTTTTGTTTTTCCCCTTTTAGGTTTCCCCTCTCATCAGTCCTGTTCCTTCCATGAATGATTCGAATTCTTCTGTACCCGTTGATGCAAACAAGAAGCAAATGGAACCACCCCTGCCTGCGGTTGCACCCAACAATTCATCTTCCAAAGTCGATTTGAAAATACTCAATAATTCGGGTTCACCTAATGTAAGCGAGACTGGCAATGAAGAAAAGCCTTTGGAGACGAAGAAGGAGAACGGGACTGAAGCCGGTCCTCAATCAAGTAATGGTGAAACTTGTGATGGGGTACCCGACAATAAGAAGTGCAGGGACCACAACAAGTTGGTTGCTTGTTTCCAAAACAATCTTATTGGTAAATATGAATTGCTCTTCGGCCTTATTACCCTTTTAAGCTTCATTTTTTTCTGGCGTGGATTCTAATTCCAATTTCTGCTATGTTAGGATTTTATGCTTCTAAATCATGCAACAACTGTCACTGATTAAATTTTTAATGGTAGGTGATTGGTATTCATTTTTTTGTGTATTTTCTTCAAAACTATTATCCGAACTAGTAAGTTATTTGGTAGTAAAGTTTCATCTTTTGCGGCCCCGAGCCGGTTGAGTATTTCTGGAAATTGCATGTGCTCTCTCAGACCATGTTTCAAAAGGCTATTGAGGCTTACGCCTTGAGGCTAGCCTCAAGGCAAGGTTCTAACTTTTTGCCTCGAATCTTACGCCTCGATAATAACACAGTGACTTGTAGGATAACTAGAAGAATAATATTAATATTTTTCATTCTTATAATATAAGAGTTTGAACCATAACAATATAGATTTCTCTTATGGATTCTTTTGTTAGAAAGACACAATTGTTTAAGAATTGTCAATTTCGATAATTTGTTGGCTTATTTTTCTCAAGCATCTCTTTTTGAAGTTTTTTGTTATTCACTATAGGTGTTTAGGGAATTTACTTATATTTCATTCATCAATGAAATTATTTATTCCAAAAAAACTCAATCCTATTAGTGGTATTATGTTTTATGTATTTTTACGTAAATATTATGTTTTACCATACATTTTCACACAAATTTAGAATTTTTATAATATTTTTAATTAAAATTGAGGCTTACGACTCATACTGCCTCGAGGCTTACGACTCATATTGCCTCGAGGCTTATGCCTTGCCTCTTTAAGAGAAAAAGTCTCGAGGCCGCCTTTAGCCTTTTAAAACATTCCTCCCAGATATCTCATGGAAGCCAAACCTTTATTATGGAATTGAAGTTTGACTTATTATCTTCAAATGCGTAAGTGTCAAATAGTTAACCTGTGCTACTACAAGTATGTCAGTAAATGCTTATATAAGCCAAACCTTTATTATGGAATTGAAGTTTGGCTTATTATCTTCAAATGCGCAAGTGTCAAATAGTTAACCTGTGCTACTACAAGTATGTCAGTAAATGTTTATATATATATATATATATATAACCGTGAATGTTCAGTTTATTGTCCGTGTACCTCTGCCAATCTCATGGGACAATCGTCTAACTTTATTACATTTGGTTGTTGAGAAACACATAGGATACTAAATCTTAGGTTGTCAACATGGATTGATTTTTAATCAATCTCTGTAAGCCCATTTATTTTTCCATGATCTTTATTTGACTACTGGGCCAATTTAAGATAGTTAGATTTTCCTCATTATTGTATGTGGTGAAATTCTCATCTCAAAAGAATATTGCCTTATAAGATGAAGGAATTTTAAGCTTTAGTCTCTAGATCATTTTGTAGGTTAATTATTTGTCCTTTACACTCTTTCGAGGATTTTTAAACCATCATGGACTCACCTAGTGGTCTCAAGAGGGCCTTGGGGAGCCAAGCGGTGATAAGTTCAATTCATACTGACCACCTACCTAGAAATTAATTTCTTACGGATTTCCTTGGCATTCCAATGTTGTAGGATTAGAGAGTATGTCCCGTGAGAATAGTCGAGGTTCGTGTAAGCTGGCCTAGACACTCACAAATATATAGAAAAAACCTTTGTCTCTATTAATGATTGCTTAAACACGGGGAATTCATCTCTCTATTTCTTGCATGATAAAGGAGCAATCGTTTATTAGTTCATTAATTTTTTCATAGGAAACAAAAATCATTTCATTGATATCTGACAGAGTTACAATGGATGATAAGATAGTAGGGGTGAAACAAGGTGGATGCTGATGATCGCCTATTGATACACTGTTCAATGTAAAAACAAATAAATGCGACAAAATAACGTAAAACCGATGATAAAAAAGGGTGTGGGGTGTTTTGATGAAAAGGATAACCTGTTGACCTGACGAATAGTTGACCCCTCGATGGAAGATGGTTGTTACTGGTGGTTGGTCCAAGTCACATTTGTTCTCAATGGAGAAAATCTCATTCTCGTGCTCAATAAGGTTAAAGAAGATCGATTATGCTAATGTTCGGAATACATTGCAGAAGGCATCGATAGAGGCTATAAGATGGGATGGTGAAAAAGAGCATTTGAGAAGACAACAACAAATTTTGAAGGAGAAAAAGGTTACTATGCCGAAAAACATACATGTTGGGTAGAAATGATGGAGAAACAAGCGAGTAAATGTAGATCAGTGGTGAGAGGACTGGTGGAGCTAGAGAGGACAAGAAGAGCAGTGTTTTAAAAAGCACAAGGCGCAGTAGGTCTCTGGGGCATGCAAAAATTTATATATATATATATATATGTGTGTGTGTGTGTGTGTAAAAACATTTCCATAGATAAAATGAATTTTTAACCAAGAATAATGTATAAAACAGACATTACATTAACTATTAACTTTCATTTCATGGATAGAAATGAAGTTTAACTAGGAATCTATACAAAATATACATAAGATTCAACTATAAACCTTTCATTTAAGCGAATGTTGTCTTTGTGAGTTGAAGAATTAAGTTATTTAAGTTATTGAAATGCCTTGCATTAGTTATGTCGCGCTTCGAATGACTATGATAGAATCTACCACACGTTTTATTAAACTACGATAATTCTCTCGAGAGGATCTCTCAAAGAGCCAGAGTACAAAGACAACAACTGAATGAATGAATCCTATAGTGACCTATCCTATCCTATATATAGTAAACCTAGAAACTGACCTAATTTAGTAATAACTCTATTAAGGCCCAAAAACCCAATACAAATAAAATAACAATTAAAGAATGATAATAATAAATATTAAATGACTAATTCCATCACTTCTTGCTCCGCCTCAAGTAAACCTTCAGAGGGCTCGGGATCGTATCAATACTTCCCCCCCAAAGAGCCACCTTGTCCTCAAGGTGGAAGTCAGGAAATTGCAGCTCTAAATCATTGGCGGACTCCCATGTAGCATCCTTTGGAGTGGAACCCTCCCACTGGATCAAAACCTGGCGCGAGCCCCCTTCAAGCGGGTCCTCCCGTATGCCCAAAACAGCCTTAGGGCAAACCACGACGCACAAATCTTCCGTCACCATGGACGGAGTGGCCAGGATGAGTACTGAAGAACCCACCGCCTTTCATAGGACAGACACATGAAAAATCGGGTGAATCTTCACAGATGGAGGCAACTCTAGCCGATACGCCACCGGCCCAACCCGTGCTAAAACACGATACATACTAATAAATCTTGGTGCTAACTTGGGATGTTTAAACTTTTCCAATGAAGATTGACGGTAAGGTCTGAGCTTAATATAAACCAAGTCATCGACAACAAATTGAACATCTCGACGATTGGCGTTCGCTCGATCCGACATAGACTGTTGTGATGCAACAAATTAGCCTTCAAAGAATCCAAAATACGATCTCGTTCTAACATCAAAGAGTCCACAACAGCCACTGGACTAGCCCTGAAATCATAACCCAAAATTGACGGTGGAGGGCGGCCGTAAACGATCGCAAAGGGTGTCATGCCCGTGGACGAGTGAAACGATGTGTTAAAGCTAAACTCGGCCCAAGACAACCATTGATACCATGCCTTGGGTTGAGTCATCACAAAACATCGGAGGTAAGATTCCAAACAGCGATTGACAACCTCGATTTGGCCATCAGTTTGGGGAAGGTTGTAGTACTGCGGCGAAGCTTCGTCCCTGAAGCCTTAAACATTTCTTCCCACAACAAGCTAGTAAAGATTTTATCTCGGTAAAAAACAATACTCTTAGGGATCCCATGCAAACGAACCACCTCCTTTATAAAAACTTTAGACACCGAGAAGGAAGTAAAGGGATGTTGCAGGGGAATGAAATGTGCGTATTTAGAAAGTCTGTCAACCACTACTAAAATAGTATCGAAGCCCTCCGAACGCGGGAGACCTTCAACAAAGTCCATGGAAATGTCCTCCCAAATTTGCTCTGGAATCGGTAACGGTTGTAACAACCCTGCTGGGGACAACGACAGGTGTTTGGCCTGCACACAAATCGAACATTCCGCCACAAACGCGCGGACACGAGCCTTCATTCCTTGCCAATAAACTTCCTTAGCAAGCCGTCGATACGTTTTTAAGACTTCGAAATGCCCTCCGACAGCCCCCCCATGGAATTCTTACAATAAGAGAGGAATTGTCAGGGATGTCGGCGGTAACACTAACCTGCCCTGGTAAAGCAACACATCGCCCACAACTGAATACCCAGGCGGACCCGCCTCACCTGCTTTCAAAGTCGTTAAAATAGGCAATAATTTCCCGTCTTCCTTAATCTGCTGTGTAAACACTGCTGTGTTAATACCTGCCACGAAGCTCAGCATGCCCAACTCACAAGACGGAGGCATCCGAGAGAGAGCGTCAGCTGCTCGATTCTCGAGACCCTTCTTGTACTCAATACTGAAATCATACCCCATAAGTTTAGCAATCCAACGCTGATAATCACCATCCACCACACGCTGCTCTAGTAAAAACTTAAGGCTTTTCTGGTCAGTTCGTACAACAAAATGGTGTCCCAACAGATAAACCCTCCAACGCTGAACGACGAACACAATTGCCATTAACTCACGCTCATAGACAGGCTTCACGCGATGAGTGACTGGCAAAGCCTTACTAAAGTATGCCAGCGGTTGTCCTTGTAGCATTAATACCGCGCCCACACCAATCCCTGACTCGTCGGTTTCCACCACAAACACCTAGTCGAAATCCGGTAACCGGAGGACTAACACTGCTCATGGCATGTTTCATTCTCTGGAAACAGTCCTCTGCAGCTGGCCCCCACTCAAATTTTCCCTTCTTCAGCAGCTGTGTCAAAGGAAAAGCTATAGACCCATAATTGGCTACAAATCGTCGATAGTATCCCGTTAGACCTAGGAATCCCCGTAAGTCTTTAATACTTCTAGGGCTCGGCCAACCAACCATTGCTTCAATCTTTGCTGGGTCAGCAGACATGCCCTCAGCAGATATGAAATGCCCAAGATACTCGATACGGTATAACCCAAATTGGCATTTCTTGGCATTGCTACAAAAGCATGTTTTAGCAAAACCTCAAAAACCTGAGCCATGTGCTCTCTATGTTTCTGAATGGTCATGCTGTAAATGAGGATATCATCAAAGAAAACCAAAACAAACTTACGCAGATACGGTCGCAAAATATCATGCATAACTGATTGGAAGGTTTCTGGGGCATTTCTCAACCCGAAGGGCATGACCACAAACTTATAATGGCCCTCATGAGTTCTGAACGCTGTTTTGTGCACATCAGACGGCTTAACACGAATCTGTGGTAACCAGCCTTCAGATCAATTTTAGAAAAAATTGTCGCTCCATGAAGTTCATCCAAAAGCTCATCCACCAGGGGAATAGGGTACTTATCTGGTACTGTAACGTGATTCAGAGCCCTGAAGTCACACAAAAACGCCAACTACCATCCTTCTTCCTTACCAGCAGCACAGAACTCGAAAAAGCGCTCGTGCTAGGGCGAATTATCCCTGCCAGTAACATCTCCCGTACCAACTTTTCAATCTCATTCTTCTGGTACTGTGGATACCGGTATGGTCGCACATTCACGGAATCCGTCCCCGCAATCAAGTCAATAGAATGGCCATAATTCCTCGGCGGTGGTAAATCTGTCAACGACTCAAACACCGGTGAACAAGATTCTATCAAGGAATGCAGTTCACGGGGTACCTGAGCTAAGTCGGGAAGAATGTTTGTTTGAACAGCATTGAAACCTGTGGCCTCAACCGTATTCAATTCCACTAAGAGTCCCTGATCCTCGAGTCGTAATGATTTCATCATGGATTTCAAAGACACTTGCGCCTTAACCAGGCGTGGGTCCCCTTGTAATTTGGCTTCCCACGAGCCCAACACAAATCGCATCTGCAAAGAGTGGAAATTAAATTCAATTTTCCCCAAAGTCTCCAGCCAGGCTACCCATAGGATTACATCGGCACTTTCGAGAGGTAACGGTAGGAAACTGTTTACTATTTTTAGCTCAGCCAGATGCAGTTCCACATTTTTTCAAATTCCAGCTGTCCTCACTGACTTTCCGGTTCCCAGCATAATACCATAATCATTCGACTGCTCCACCGGAAGCTTCAACTTAGCCACGATCACATCAGATATAAAATTATGTATGGCCCCCTGTCGATAAGAACCACTACCTTTAGACCCTGAATCAATCCTGTGACTTTCAAAGTTTTTGGTGAGCTTAACCCTGCCATCGAATTTAAAGACAGTGCTGCTAAGTCCCGTGCTTCCTCTGTGTCACTGATATTCTCATCACTGTCATTTTCAGAGGCTGCCCCGTCAGTAATCACATCCCCTACGATGAGTATCTCTAGAGCCTGGAGCTCTTTCTTTTTACAACGATGCCCTGGAACAAATTTCTCGTCACAATGGAAACACAATACCTTATCTTTGCGAACCCGGATCTCACTATCCGTCAAACGTTTATAGGGTAATGTGGATGGGCTACTTGCGGTCACTGATCTCTGGGGATTGAGGGCTATAGCTCTCAGATTGGAACTTCCTGTCGCCCTCGCGCTCATAGCCCCGGTTCCCATGCTGCTAGTGCTTGGCTTAACTACTGATGAAGACCCAGCCCCTTTCGCTTGAGCTCGGAAGGCAAGGTCATCCTCAATTACTTGAGCCATAAATTTCTTATCTTGAATTCCCATGGGTCGCAGTTTTCTCATCTCACTTTTGATTTCTTCCTTCAATCCGCTCTCCCATTTTCTCTCTAACGCACTCGCACTAATATCGCGCATTCCTTTTGCATACTTCTCAAACAGGCGCCTATATTCTTTCACAGTTCCCATCTGTTGCAAACTCATCAAATTTGCATATCTGTTGTCATTGATCGTTGTTTGGAAACGATGCAGCAACAATTCATGAAATTCTTCCCACGAAGCCATCAGAGCTCGGTCTGCCTCATCCTGCAACCACTCTAATGCCTCCCCTTCCATGCATAAGGCTGCAGCATCAACCCTTTCATTTTCCGTCAAGCGATTAACCTAGAAATACCTCTCGACTCGGCACAACCACCCGTCCGGATCCTCATTCGTCAGTCCTTTGAACACCGACATCTCTAACTTCCGTAACCTCCTATCGATTATTGGACCATCCCTACCACCTGTCCCCGGTCCCCGAGGTTCAAAATGATCCTGCCTATCTCCCCAATCCTCGCACTCCCTGTCTCGGTTAAAACTACCCCACCCGCGATCGTTCCAACCGTCATACGCTAATGGCCTTTCTTAGCCAGTGCGCACGCTCCTCTCCTCGAGAATCGTGTGTCTCCTTTTATCAAATTCCGTTCCCAACAAATTGCCCCTGTCCCAAAGCCCCTGAAACCCGTCTCTCCGGTCCAACCCGACTAGCCCAGACCGACCCGGTCCAGCCAGCCCACCCGACTCGGTCCGCCCGATCCAGACCCGCCCCAGCCTCAACCCAGACCACCCGCGCTAGGCCCACCCCGTCTAACCCGACAACACCCGACCCCCGCTCCGCTCCGCGCCCCAGCCCAGCCCGACACCTCCCGGCCCCTGCTTCGTGCCCCAGCCCAAGCCCCGCGCGCTCGCCCCATGCCCCCACGCCGACGCACCCGTCAGCACCTCTGTCCCCGCTTGACCGCGCCCTTGCAACCGCTCGCCTCGCTCCCGCCTGTTGCCTCGCCGACATAGCACCAGCCGCTGCCGCCGCGGCTTCCGACCCCTCCCCGGAAGCTTCGATTAATAACCCCTTCCCTTTGTCCGCTCGGAACGACTCCATTAACAATTCCAGATTCCGGTTGATGCTCTCGAATTTCAAATCTTGCGAATCCAATTTTTTTCCCAATCGTTCCTCCATCAATTCCATCTTCGAGTTTGTTTCCTGTAACTTCCTCGCCAAGTCGGCCGTTCTTTCCTCACACTCTTGCATCCTTGTTTCCATCTTGGTAGTAACCATCCTCGGATCGGTAAATGGCTCTGATACCAAAATGATAGAATCTACCACACTTTTTATTAAACTACGATAATTCTCTCGAGAGGATCTCTCAAAGAGCCAGAGTTCAAAGGCAACAACTGAATGAATGAATCCTATAGTGACCTATCCTATCCTATATATAGTAAACCTAGAAACTGACCTAATTTAGTAATAACTCTATTAAGGCCCAAAAGCCCAATACAAATAAAATAACAATTAAAGAATAATAATAATAAATATTAAATGACTAATTCCATCACTTCTTGCTCCGTCTCAAGTAAACCTTCAGAGGGCTCAGGATCGTATCAGACTAGTATGGGGGTCTCGTTGCCTGGTTAGTGAGTCGGGGTCCAGGGGTGAAGTGCTCGATTTTGGGGGTTCGGGGGCGCAACGTGACCCCAGACGGGGGCTCGGGGGCAATTCCCCCCAAAGCCAAAAACTTATAAGGACTCTAAAACAAAAAAAATATTAGGCATAAACCCTAAAAAACCCTAAGGAAACACAAAAGCCCACAAGGCGCGCGCCTTTTGGCGCCCAAGGCTTCATGTAAGGTGCCAAAAGGCGTGCGCCTCGCCTTTCCTAGGTGAGGCGCTAGGGGGGCGCCTTTTAAAACACTGGACAAGAGTTTGTTGCTGTCGAGGAGATCCGGTTGTTTTGGTCGCGAGATAAAGTGGTATGGTTGCAAGTTGAAAACGGAAAATAAATCTTGCGTCAAGGGAGTCATTGAGTCACCAGAGGTGTCTATGTTGGTGAGATGAAGTTGCGGTGAGTATGTTCAACCGATGGATGATGGTGAATCGCTGAAGGTTCACCACTGGTGTGTAGATCCATGATGAAGAAGCTTGGTCGTGAGATGAAGGGTATGGTGCTGCATAAAAAAACGTTGGAGGTATCAACGTATGAGATAGAGTAAGGACAAGTATATTGCTCCAGAGGACGATGATGAGTTGATAGACGAAGGTTTGACACAAGTGTGGGAGAAGATCCGCAATAAAGTTGCTTGGTAGAGGGAGAGGATCGATGCTGGTGTGGGCGTTGAAACGCGAAGAGGAAGCACGAAGAAAGGACTCACGATAATGATGTAGTATGGTTTATTGTTCCTCCTCCAGCGCCTGTGTGGCATAGCACTGGAGGAAGGGAAGAGAAAACTATTTGCACGTGCTAGGATTCGAGAGTGTTTAGATAGAGAATGATATTAGGGAGAGGGCCTGCAAGCTTCAGAGTGTTTAGTTCATTTGTAAGTTTAAAAGCTAGTGTGACCAAAGTCTTACTTATATTTACTAGTCTGTCCTTCATTGGCTGTATACTGTGATATAGACTACTACATATTTTCTTCATCAAATATAACCAAGTAGGAGTTGTTTGGTTACCTTTACAAATTAGTATCATATTGCTGAAAAAACTTTCAGGTTTTAGACTGCCCTATTACTTGGTTAGAAAGGTGTGATTATACTCATGCGTGGCTTTTTTAGTTTGATTATACTGTCATGTCTAATAACATCCTTTACCAAGATCAGGAGTTAGATTAGATTAGTGGCATAGATGGTGTTTTAGAAAAGGCCTCTGAGAATGAGGTATATATTGGTTTCTTCTTGCCTATTTTTTCTTCCATCATTTTATTTTGATTGATTGTTTCATACAAAAGGTTAGAAACTGTTTTCTGAGTTTTCTTTTTGTTCCAAAATGGCTGTGTGAAGGATGAAAGTTGAATTAACATGACTGCATTAATTCTGTCGAAAGTATCTGATGTTATGCTTAACATGGAAAAAGACTATTATTGGTTAATATCTAGTCTTGCACTTTTATATTGCACTTTGAGCAATTTCTCTGATGTTTTTCTATTCCTAGTCTTCGTTGAGGGTTTTCATTACATTGAGATATTCAAGTCCTATGGGTTGGCACCAGCCATCTCTAAGTAAGGGACATATGGTAGTTTAATGGACGAAAGTGATAGTTCCTGAGAGCATTGATGTTTTTCAATTTTCTTTCTGTGAGATTAGTGCTAGCAAAGAGTAACAAGGGTAAGCTTGGTGGAGGGAAGGTTTTGTGTACCTCGAGATAGAGGTTACCGGCACTCTCGAATGCACCGGGTAGTTCATTTTGTATCTCACCTCATCTTGTATTTCTGGTCATCTTATTATCTGAATATGTCATACGGTGCATCGAAGAACTATCAATCACTGTGTTACTTCCATATTATCGTGTTTGTTGCTATTTTCTGCGTGTTAAGCGGATCATTAGGTATTTTGATACCTAACACTCTCTTGTCAAGAGAAAGAAAAAGAAAGGTATTGAGCATTCATCCCTCTCGACTTTTTTTCCCTAATCAATCCCCCTCATTTTCCTTCCCCTTTTGTCTTTCCCTTTACCGGCATTGTTTTAGCTAAATATTGTATCATCCCAAATATTATAAGGAGTGTTGACCATACTTAAATAGTTCACGTACTACAGTTGCACAATGTGTCAGGCATCCCTCAGCCTACGTTAACTTACTTGAGATATCCATGCGAAGGTATCTGTATGACTCACAAATTGTACACTTGTAATTTTTAAACCTAAAGTGCAGCAATTTTGTCGTGATACTTTCCAGTAAAAAAATAATTGGAATTCAATTTTTTTTTTTGTTGGGATACTTTTCACTTTTATCAATGGAATATGCAAAAGAGAGGGGAGAAAAGCCAAGCGTTCCAATAGGCCAAAATACCTCTAACTACAAGGGTTTACTAGGCCTACTCCAAGAAGTTGTAACAAAAGAGGAGTTTGTTCACGTTAAAAAAAGAGTTTCTTTTTAACAATGGTCAATGGTTCAAGACAAATCCCTTAAGATTATTGGCAGAGAAGATGTTGTCAACCATTGTATTTTCCTATAAAGAGTATTAGGGCCGTTTCCACCTGGATACTTCTACACTCTAGTGGAGTGATAGAATCTACCACACTTTTTATTAACTACGATAATTTTCTCGAGAGGATCTCTCAAAGAGCCAGAGTACAAAGACGACAACTGAATGAATGCCTAAGAATGACCTAACATATCCTATTTATAGTAAACCCTAATAATCTCCTATTTAAATAATAAATAGCTTATAAACCTCAATATCCAATACAATTAAAATAACAATTAATATAATAATAATAAATATTAAATAACTAATTCCATCACTTCTTGTTCTGCCTCGAGTAGACCTTTAGAGGGCTCGGGATCGTATCAATACTTCCCCCCCAAAGAGCCACCTTGTCCTCAAGGTGAAAGTCAGGAAATTGCAGTGCTAAATCAGTAGCAGACTCCCACGTGGCATCGTCTTGAGTGGAGCCCTCCCATTGAATCAAAACCTGGCACGAGCCCCCTTCAAGCGGGTCCTCCCGTATGCCCAAGACAGCCTTAGGACAAACTAGGACGCCCAAATCTTCCGTCACCATGGACGGATTGGCCAGGACGAGTACTGAAGAGCCCACTGCTTTGCGCAAGACAGAAACATGAAAAACCGGATGAATCTTCACAGATGGATGCAACTCCAGGCGATAAGCAACCGGCCCAACCCGTGCTAGAACACAATACGGCCCAATAAATCTCGGCGCTAACTTGGGGTGTTAAATTTTGCTAAGGAAGATTGACGGTAAGGTCTGAGCTTGATATAAACCAAGTCGTCGACAGCAAACTGAACATCGCGGCAATGGGCATTTGCGCGATCCGACATAGACTGTTGCGCATGCAACAAATTAGCCTTCAAGGACTCCAATATACGATCTCGTTCTACCATCAACGAGTGCACAACAACAACTGGACTATCCCTGAAATCATACCCTAAAATCGACAGCGGAGGGCGGCCGTAAACAATCGCAAAGGGTGTCATACCCGTGGACTAGTGAAACGACGTATTAAAGCTAAACTCGGCCCAAGACAACCACTGATACCATGCCTTGGGTTGAGTCATCACAAAACATCGTAGGTAAGATTCCAAACAGTAGTTGACGACCTCGATTTGGCCATCTGTTTGGGGATGGTATGTAGTAGTGCGACGAAGCTTCGTCCTAGAGGCCTTAAACATTTCCTCCCAAAGCAAGCTAGAAAGATTTTATCACGATCAGACACAATACTCTTTGGGATCCCATTGCAGGCGGACCACCTCCTTAATAAAAACCTTAGACACCAACAACGACGTAAAGAGGTGTCTAAGGGGAATGAAGTGAGCATACTTAGGGAGTCTGTCAACCACCACTAAAATAGTGTCGTACCCCTCCGAACGCGGTAGACCTTCAACAAAGTCCATGGAAATGTCCTCCCAAATTCGCTCCGGAATCGGTAACGGCTGTAACAAACCTGCTGGGGGTAACGAGAGGTGTTTGGCCTGGACACAGATCGAACATTCCGCCACAAATGCGCGGACACGAGCCTTCATGCCTTTCCAATAAACTTCCTTAGCAAGCCGCTGATACATTTTTAAGACTCCGAAATGCCCTCCGATAGCTCCCCCATGAAATTTCTAACAATAAGAGGGGAATTGTTAGGGACGTCGGCGATAACACTAGTCGGCCCTGGTAAAGCAACACATCGCCCACCACTGAATACCCAGGCGGTTCCACCTCACCTGCTTTCAACACTGTAAAAATAGGCAATAATTTCTCGTCTTCCATAACCTGTTGTGTAAACACCGTTGTGTTAATAACGACCACGAAGCTCAACATACCAAACTCACAAGTCGGGGGCATCCTGGAAAGAGCATCAGCCGCTCGATTCTCTAGGCCCCTCTTGTACTCAATACTGAAATCATACTCCATAAGTTTGGCAATCCAACGCTGATAATCACCATCCATTACGTTGCTCTAGTAAAAACTTAAGGCTTTTTTGGTCAATTCGTACAACAAAATGGTGTCCCAAAAGATAAGCCCTCCAATGCTGAACGGCGAAAACAATCGCCATCAAATCACGCTCATAGACAGGCTTCACGCAATAAGTGATTGGCAAGGCCTTACTAAAGTATGCCAACGGTTGCCCTTATTGCCACAGCTCCCACACGGATCCCTGAAGCGTCGGTCTCCACCACAAACAATTGATCGAAATCTGGTAATCGGAGGACTGGAACACTGCTCATGGCCTGTTTCATTCTCTGGAAACAGTCTTCCGCAATTGGCCCCCACTCAAATTTTCCTTTCTTCAGCAGCTGCGTTAAAGGAAAAACCATAGAGCCATAATTGGCTACAAATCGACAGTAGTATCCTGTTAGACCTAGGAATCCCCGTAAATCCTTAATATTTCTAGGGCTCGGCCAACTAACCATTGCTTCGATTTTTGTCGGGTCAGCTGAGACGCCCTCTGCCGATATGAAATGCCCCAGATACTCGATACGGTGAACCCAAACTGGCACCTCTTGGCATTGGCTACAAAAGCATATTTGAGTAAAACCTCAAAAACCAGAGCCAGGTGCTCTCTATGCTCCTGAATGGTCATGCTGTAAATGAGGATATCATAAAAAAAAACCAAAACAAACTTACGCAGGTATGGTCGCAAAATATCATTCATCACCGATTGGAAGGTTGCTAGAGCATTTCTCAACCCGGAAGACATGACCACAAACTCATAATGGCCCTCATGAGTTCGAAACGCCGTTTTGTGCACATCGGATGGCTTAACACGGATCTGATGGTAACCAGCCTTCAGATCAATTTTAGAGAAAACTGTTGCGCCATGAAGTTCATCCAACAGCTCATCCACCAAGGTAATGGGATACTTATCCGATACTGTAGCTTGATTCAAAGCCTTGTAGTCAACACAAAAACGCCAAATTCCATCCTTCTTCCTTACCAGTAGCACGGGACTCGAAAACGAGCTCAAGCTAGGGCGAATTATCCCTGCCAATAACATTTCCCGTACCAACCTTTCAATCTCATTTTTTTGGTATTGTGGGTACCAGTACGGTCGCACATTTACTGAATCCTTCCCCGCAATCAAGTCAATAGAATGGTCACGTTCCTTTGCAGTGGTAAATCTGTCAAAGGCTCAAAAACAGGTGAACAAGATTCAATCAAAGAATGAAGCTCAAGGGGTATCTGGGATAAGTCAGGAAGAGTGTTCGTCTGCACATCATTAGAAACTGAGGCATCAATCATATTCAATTCCACTAAGAGTCCCTGATCCTTGGGTCGTAACGATTTCATCATGGACTTCAAAGAAGCCTTTACCAGACGTGGATCCCCCTGTAATTCGGCTTCCCAAGATCCCAACACAAATCGCATTTGCAACGAATGGAAGTTAAATTCAATTTTCCCCAACTTAGAATCACATCGGCACTTCCGAGAGGTAAAGGTAGGGAATCGTTTACTATTTTTAGCTCAGCCAAGGGCAGTTCTACATTCTTGCATATTCCAGCTGCCCTCACTGACTTGCCGGTACCCAACATAATGCCATAATCATTCGAAGGCTCCACCGGAAGCTTCAACTTAGCTACAATCACATCAGATATGAAATTATGCGTAGCCCCACAATCTATAAGAACCACTACCTTCAGACCCTGAATCAATCCGGTGACTTTCAAAAATTTTGGTGAGCTTAACCCTGCCATCGAATTTAAAGACAGTGCTGCTAAGTCCTGTGCTCCTTCTGTCTCACTGCTATTCTCATCACTGTCATCTTCATAGGTTGCCCCACAAGTGTTCCCATCCCCTACTACGAGTATCTCTAAAGCCTGGAGCTCCTTCTTTTTACAACGATGCCCTGGAACAAATTTCTCGTCACAACGGAAACACAAACCCTTATCTTTGTGAACCTGGATCTCACTATCCGTCAGACGTTTATAGGGTAACGTGGATGTTGTGCTTGCGATCACTGATCTCTGGGGATTTAGGGCTATAGTCCTCAAATTTGCACTTCCTATCGCCCTGGCACTCGCAACCCTGGTTCCCATGCTGCTAGTCCTTGGCTTAGCTACTGCTGAAATACCAGGCCCTTTTGCTTGATCTCGGCAAGCGAGGCCATCCTCAATTACTTGAACCATAATTTTCTTATCCTGGCACTCGTGCGCATCCCGAACGACCCACACATCCAAGTTCTGGAGCTCCTTCTTTTGACAACGATGTCCTGGGACAAATTGTTCATCGCAGCGGAAGCATAACCCTTTGTCCTTCCTAGCTCGAATTTCGCTTCGTGAGTTTTTACAAGACGTCGGGTGAACGGTTGTAGTCCTGTGGGACAAAATCTCTGTGCTTCCAGTTCCTAATACAATCGTTTCTGCTTTAGCCTTGACTGTTGCAGAAGTACTTCCCTCGTTTTGGGTAGCCTGAAAAGCAAAATCATCCTCAATCACTTGGGCCATAAACATTTTCTCTTCAATGCCCATTGGTCGTAGTTTACGCATCGCGCTCCGTATCTCCTCTTTCAGTCCACTTTCCCACTTCCCCTCCAATGCACTCATACTGATATCGCGCATTCCCTTAGCAAAGCGCTCAAAGCTCCGGCGATATTCCTTCACCGTTCCTATTTGCTTCAAACTCATGAAGTTGGCATACTTATTGGCCTCACATCAGCATCCTGGCACTCGTGCGCATCCCGAACGACCCACACATCCAAGTTCTGGAGCTCCTTCTTTTGACAACGATGTCCTGGGACAAATTGTTCATCGCAGCGGAAGCATAACCCTTTGTCCTTCCTAGCTCGAATTTCGGCTTCTGTGAGTTTTTTACAAGACGTCGGGTGAACGGTTGTAGTCCTGTGGGACAAAATCTCGCGTGCTTCCAGTTCTTGATACAATCGTTCTCGCTTTAGCCTTGATCATTGCGTGAAGTACTTCCTCGTTTTGGGTAGCACGAAAAGCAAAATCATCCTCAATCACTTGGGCCATAAACATTTTCTCTTCAATGCCCATTGGTCGTAGTTTACGCATCGCGCTCCGTATCTCCTCTTTCAGTCCACTTTCCCACTTCCCCTCCAATGCACTCATACTGATATCGCGCATTCCCTTAGCAAAGCGCTCAAAGCTCCGACGATATTCCTTCACCGTTCCTATTTGCTTCAAACTCATGAAGTTGGCATACTTATTGGCCTCACATCAGCATCCTGGCACTCGTGCGCATCCCGAACGACCCACACATCCAAGTTCTGGAGCTCCTTCTTTTGACAACGATGTCCTGGGACAAATTGTTCATCGCATCGGAAGCATAACCCTTTGTCCTTCCTAGCTCGAATTTCGACTTCTGTGAGTTTTTTACAAGACGTCGGGTGAACGGTTGTAGTCCTGTGGGACAAAATCTCTGTGCTTCCAGTTCCTGATACAATCGTTCCTGCTTTAACCTTGATCGCTGCGCGAAGTACTTCCCTCGTTTTGGGTAGCCTGAAAAGCAAAATCATCCTCAATCACTTGGCCCATAAACATTTTCTCTTCAATGCCCATTGGTCGTAGTTTACGCATCGCGCTCCGTATCTCCTCTTTCAGTCCACTTTCCCACTTCCCCTCCAATGCACTCATACTGATATCGCGCATTCCCTTAGCAAAGCGCTCAAAGCTCCGGCGATATTCCTTCACCGTTCCTATTTGCTTCAAACTCATGAAGTTGGCATACTTATTGGCCTGGGCCACCGGTTGGAAATGCTCCAACAACCCATCTTTGAATTCGTTCCACGAACGAAAAAGGAGCACGGTCCTCCTCACATGAAGCCACTCCAATGCCCCTTCTAAACATAACCCCGCTTTGCCTCAACCCCTTCATATTCGGTCAACTTGTTTACCAGAAATAACGCTCGACCCGACTCAACCATCCTACCGGATCCTCGTCAGCAAGACCCTTGAAAACCGGCATCTCCAATTTCCTGAATCTCCTGTCACATCCCAGTCCTTCCCTTCCTCCTACTCTCTGAATTCCCCGTTCAAATCTTTCTTCTCCTCCCCACCCGAAATCTCGTCCCCTATTTCGGACATTGTCACTCCACCCCCTGTCGTTCCAACCGTCATGCGCCAACGACCTATCATAGCCCACGCGCAACCTCCTCTCCTCCAGTACCCTGTTTTCTCTCCCCATGACCCTTGGATCTCTCCTTTGGCCGAACTCCGGTCCCGGTAAATCGTCAACCCAATTTCGGCCTCGATCGTTCCAACCGTCATGTGCTATCGGTCTGTCAATCCCAAAGCGCACTCTCCTCTCTTCTGACAACCCATCTCCTCCCCAATCACCCCGGGGAACTCCTCGTCGATCACAATCTGGCCTAGTGCCCATGTTTTCGTCAGAATTCCCTTGAATTTCCGTCCTTCGGTCCAACCCGACTGACACGACCCGACCCAGTCCTACCAGCCCACCCCGTCCCGGCCAGCCCGCACCCGAGCCACGCCCCTCGCTGCCTGGTTTCGAGCCCACCCCACGCCCGCCCATGTCGCCCTTGCCCACGCCCAGCCCGACACCCCCTCCGCGCCCAGCTCCGCAAGGCCCAGCACCCCAACCCTGCTCACCCTCGTCGCACTCGCCCACGCCCCCACCCGAGTCGCCACCCTCACCCCAGCCCACATGGCCTGCGCTCGCCCCCCTGCTCCTGGTCGGCCCGGTCCCCTCGCCGCCGTCCTCCTCTGCCGCCGCTGCAACCCTAACTAACTCCGGCCCGACGACGTTTCCTTCCCCTTGGTTTTCGCTCGTAGTTCCTTTCCCCTTGGCTTCTTGGTTTGATTCGATAATCGACAGCCCCAGAGTGCGTTCTAACAAAATCTGAATATTCCGATTTATTTGTTCGATTTGTGAGTTAAATTTCGCATCTTGTTGTTCGAACTTCGAGTCAATCTTTTGCCCTAATCGTTCTTCCAATGAGTCTAGCCTTGCTTCCGTTTCTCGTTGTTTCTTGGACAATTCGGCCGAGCTTTCTTCCCAACCTTGCATCCTTGTTTCCATCTTAGTCGAGACCATTCCCGGATCGGTAAATGGCTCTGATACCAAAATGATAGAATCTACCACAATATATTATTAACTACGATAATTCTCTTGAGAGGATCTCTCAAAGAGCCAAAGTACAAAGACGATAATTCAAAATGGATGATTGACAATGACCTAACAACTCCTATTTATAGCCCTAAACCCTAATTTGACCTAATTAATAGAAGACTAATAATAGGCCCAAGCCCAATACATTTAAAATATCAATTAACTAATAATTAATAAATACTAATATTCCTAAAATGCCAAGGCCGGATCGTATCATAATTGTCCTAATGCCTTCTTGTCTTACTGCATCTCCATGGATTATAGATTTTGGAGCCTCTGACCATATGACTAGCTCCTCAAAACTCTTCGAGTCATACTCTCCATTGTATTGTAATGAAAAAAAAATTAGAATAGCTAATGGTAATTTCAATTCTATTTTTGTATAAGGAACTATTAACTTGTCCCCATACCTTACATACAATATGTACTTCATGTTCCCAAATTAGCTTGCAACTTACTTTCAGTTAGCAAGATTTCTAGAGATTCTAAATGTCGTGTTATTTTCTATGAATCACATCGTGTCTTTTAGGAATAGGAGTCGGGGAAGACGATTGGACATGTTAGGATGCTTAATGGACTTTACTATTTTGAGCAGTGTTTTAAAAGGCACGTGCCTAGGCCCAAGGTGCAACCCTAGCGGGCGAGGCGCGCGCCTTTTGGCGCCTTACATGCAGCCCCGAGCGCCAAAAGGTGCGCGCCTTGTGGCCTTTTGTGTTTTCTTAGGGCTTTTTACTATTCTTTCCTAATTGTTTGTGTTTTAGAGTCCCTATAAGATTGAGATAATAGATTCAAGACATTTCAATTGTTTAAATTACTTAATTTTTCAACTCACAAAGACAACATTTGCTTAAATGAAAGGTTAATAGTTTAATCTTATGTATGTTTTATATATATTCTTAGTTAAACTTTGATTTGTTTCCATTAAATGAAGGTTAATAGGTTAATCTTATGTATGTTTTGTATATATTCTTAGTTAAACTTTCATTTGTTTCCATTAAATGAAGGTTAATAGTTAAATGTAATGTATGTTTTAGATATTATTCTTGGTTAAAATTTCATTTATGTCTATGCAAATGTTTTTATTGTGTATACACACGTATATATAATTTTTTTTGGCCTTATGTAAAAAAGTCCGTGCCTTTTGGTGCCCCTTGCACCTTAAGCCCCAGAGGCCCATTGCGCCTTGGGCTTTTTAAAACACTGATTTTGAGGATACTTCAACTAGTCATAAACAAGTTCAGGGTCTAAGTAGTGTTATCTCTACCTCTGTTAGAGAAACTTTGATGCTTTGGCATTACAGATTAGGACATCCTAGTTTTTTCTATTTAAATTATTTATTTCCATAACTCTTTAAAGGAATTGATTGTTCTATTTTTCATTGTGAACATTGTGCCTTTGCAAAAACCCATCACATCTCTTATTTACCTCAAAGTCATAAAGCTTCTGCACCTTTTTATTTAATTCATAGTGATGTCTGGGGACCATCTAGGGTAGTAACTCAGAATGGAAAACGGTGGTTCATCACCTTTATCGATGACGTGGGTGTATCTTTTAACTCAAAAATCTGATGTCAAGGTTATTTATTCGTTTCTATAAAATGATTGAAACCCAATTTAAAACCAAAATTAGTATCTTACATTTTGACAATGGCACTGAATACTTTAATACCTACCTAATTGAGTTCTTACACACAAAAGGAGTCTATCACTAATCAACCTGTTGAAGTACTCCTCAACAGAATGCCATTGCAGAACAAAGGAATAGACATTTATCGGAGGATTCTAGGGCCATTATGTTCTCTATGAATGTATCTCAGTATTTATGGGGTGATGCAATACTTACCGCTACTTACCTCATAAATCGAATGCCAACTAAGGTTTTAGGATGTACAACCTTTGTTTATGTGTCCACCTCTTCACAGTCCAAACTAGATTCTCGTGCTATAAAGTGCATATTTTTAGGCTATACCTCTCATAAAAAGGCCGAAAGTATGGATGTGTCATTTGTGGAACACCAATATTTTTTTCCGCCTCATTCCCTTCAGGGGAAGACACCTACAATAGTTCCTATGTCCCAAATATCATACACTCTGACATTGTTCCTATGCCCCATATGGAGGTTTCCTCTTCAGGGGGAGAAATACTACAAAATAATCAACCTAAACATAAGATTTATACTAGGAGAAAGTCGAGTTAAAAGAACAAGGGCAAGATGGTTGATCCGACGCATGATCTAACACTCTGACAACTGATCATGATGATCTGGGAAATTAATCTGTAACTCTTCTTTCCACTTCTTCTCCTCCTGAAAATAATACAACCAAAGTTCCGACCTTGATGTTCTCATAGCTTATAGGAAAGGAACCCATAATTGTACCAAATATCCTATTGAGAATTACTTATCCTACCAGAAATTGTCGAACACCCATAAGGCTTTCACCTCTAAGATAACTATTTATTTGTTTCAAGGAATATACAGGAGGCCCTAGATGATTTGAATTGGAATTTAGCAATCATGGAGGAGATGAATGCTCTAAATCAGAATCACACATGGGACATAGTTGAACTTCCAAGAGACAAGAAGACAATAGGATGCAAATGGGTATTCACTATAAAATATCATGCAGATGGGAGTGTTGAGAGGTACAAAGCGAGATTGTTTGCTAAGGGATTCACCCAAATCTATGGAATCGATTATCTACAAACATTTGCACCAATGGCCAAATTAACTCTATTAGGGTACTGCTAGCTATCAATGAAGATTGGCCTTTGTATCAACTCGATGTAAAAATTGCATTCATTAATGGTGATCTCGAAGAAGAGGTATTTATGGACTTACCACATGGCTTTGAAAGAAATTATGGAAGTAAAAACTTATGCAGGTTACAGAAGTCATTATATGCCCTCAAGCAGTAACCTAGAGCATGGTTTGAACGGCTTGAGAAGGTGGTTACAAGCTATGGATTTCTTCAAAGTCAAGCAGATCACACTATATTTTATAGACACACTAATGGAAAGATTGTTGTTCTGATAGTGTAAATTGATGACATAATAGTAAGTGGCAATGATGATGTGGAAATAACCACTTTGAAGAAAAAGTTAGCAAATGAGTTTCAATTCAAAGATTTGGGTGTCCTTAAATATTTTTTGGGAATGGAGTTTGCAAGATCAAAAGGTGGAATTCTAGTAAATCAAAGGAAATATATGTAATAGATCTATTAGAAGAAACAAGATTACTTGTATGTAGACTAGCAGAAACTCCTATTGAACAAAATGGGAAATTGCAAAACGCAACATGTGAAGAAGTAAAGGATAAAGAAAAATATGAGAGACTTGTTGGGAGACTCATTTATCTATCTCACACACGTTCGAACATAGCCTTTGCTGTCAGTATGGTTAGTCAATTTATACATGCTCCTAGTCTTGCTTACTTTGAAGCGATAAATAGAATTTTAAGATACTTGAAAGGAAACCCTGGAAAAGGTATACTGTTTAAAAAACAAGGTCATCTTCATGTTTTAATCTACACAGATGCTGACTGGGCAAGTAGCACGGTAGATAGAAGGTCAATTTCAGGTTATTGCGCCTTTGTTGGAGGAAACTTGGTTACTTGGCGTAGTAAAAAACAAAGTGTGGTGGCAAGAAGTAACGCTGAAACCGAATTCAAGGCACTAGCCCATGGTATTTTTTAGGGTATATGGATTAAGAGACTGTTAGGGAACTAAAGTTCGTTCAATCAACACCAATACGTGTGTAGTGTGAGGTAGCCATTTCCATTGCCCACAATCTTGTCCTTCATGATAGGACAAAACATATTGAAGTTGACAAACATTTTATATAGGAGAAAATTGAAGTTGTAACCATATGTATTCCTTATATGCCTACTTCAGAACAAGTGGTTGACATTTTACAAAAGGTCTTCCAAAGTGACAGTTCGATAAGATGATTGACAAACTGGTAATGGAAGACATCTTTAGACCAGCTTGAGGGGTAGTGTTGGTTTTTTGCCATAATTAGTCTCCTATTATTTGTTTTTATATTTATTAGATTAATACCTTGTATTGTTGATTTATAGAGGATATTATCCTCACGTATTATTTTTTCTTTATTTGTATAGTGAGGGTTTCTCTATTTAAGAAAAACCTATTACCAATTAATAATACAAAAACAAATTATTCGTCTCTTTGAATTTTACACACTATTTCTGCTTGCAAATCATGTGCTCTAAATTAATGCTTATTTCTGTTTGAACCTGAGACTGGCTCATTAACTGAGGTTTTGATTAAGTGATTAGACCTTGAATCATTGATACCTCATGTATATGATATGAGGGTTTCTTAATGCATGTTCACTTGGCGGAACCCAATCGTTTTTAGTTTTTACCTTTTACCACCGTGTAACCTTTTGGGGTTGAGCCGGAGATTCTTAAACACACCGATGTTGCGTAATTTTTTATATATTTAATATTAATACATGACGGAAATAACCTTATATTTACATTTTTTTTCCTTGTTGAAGAGTCCAGAAATTTGGCTATTCTCGTCCTGAACGAAGGAGAAGATACGCTAGAAGTGAATGTTTCTGTAGGAAACTTTTTCGAAGGGCTTAAAATTTTAAAACATCAGGCAAAAAGGGTAAAGGTTTGTAATTTCAACCCACTCTTTCCAAAATGCAGCTATGTGTATTTTTGGTTCTTATGTTATTCTACCATTGTTTCTTTTTTTCTTTTTTTCTTTTTTGATAATTTCTACCATTGTTATCACAAGTTTCTATTTCTTCATTGTTTGGGGACGTCCTAACATATTTAGGGGCTGTTTGTTTGTCATATTCAACTAGGATTTAGTTGGGGGATTTACCAACTTCTCGAAAACCCACGTCTAAACGAGTTTTTATTAATTGCTCTTCATTTTTACTTTTAAAAATAACTCTTATTTCTAACCATTCATTTCTAATCATTCATTACTAACTATTCAATCATTTATAATCACTTATTTTTAATAATTCATTTAAAATCAATCGAAATAACTCATTTTTAATTATTACTTTTTTAACTACTCATTTTAAATCTACATCAAAACAAGGTTTTGATTCGAACTCTTCTACACAAAAACCACATCCAAACAAGTTTTTGGCTACAACTCTTAGTTTTTACTACTCATAAGTTCATAATAACTCTTCAATATAACTCAATATAACTCCATAAGCTAAATCCTCCCTAAATATGACAAACAAACAGCCGCTCAAAGTTTTACTACCCTAGTTGAGTTAATGTATTCAATTAAACTTTCAGGCATCTCTTACCGTTCTTAAATATATATTTTGCATCTCTTCCCGTTCAAAGCAAAATCCCTACATCATAATGGTTTAGATTATGTATCAAAATTTTGTGGTCGAGTTCTTTTTTCGTGGTCAGGTGGTTGATTTCATCCACTTTATTTTTATATGTCATGTGAGAATATTTGGATAAGTTACATTCCATTTTTGTTCCAATTACTTTTCCATTCGGTACAGACTACAGTCCTTTATAGATCTTTTATAGATCTAACTTTTGTTTGTTTGACCAGCTTGGATCTGCCTGGACCTTTTTCCCTTTCTTTTTTTGTAAGACCACATTCTTGTTTCTGTTAATAATAAACTCACCGGAACATTTTTGAGTTACTGGTGTCAAGTTTTGGAGTCATTAGTAATCTGTAAATTTTGGGTCCCGTTGAGTAATTATTTGATTTTTGGTTTCTGAACCAATAAATACTACATCCATTCATGAATTTTCTTGTTTTGCTATCTACGTTAGATATATTAAAAAAACATGTCAAAATTGGAAAACTAAAAGTAGTTTTCATGAACTTATTATTTTTTTTTTTAAATTTGTGTAAGAATTAAAATGTTTTCTTATATAGAAAAATGATGAAACAAGAAAACCTTAATTTTGTAACTATATGCTGTGTGAACACTTGGAAATAGAATTAGAGTTTTGTGCTGTCTTCTTTTCAGATCACCATTCCATTGACAACCGAAAAAGGCATGAAACTAACATTAGATGCTGGAAATGGAGAATGTGTGCTGTACACAAGCCCTGTTGTTTCCGGAGAAGACCTGCTTCTGCATCTGCCTTCATTTGACCAGCTAGCAACACCAGTAAACGGTGCTTACTTCTTAATTCTAGCAGTCCTCATCTTTGGGGGATCCTGGGCCTGCTGCAAGTTCAGGAGGAGACAAGCAGCTGGTGGCATCCCATATCAAGAGCTTGAAATGGCACTCCCAGAATCCACCTCAGCTGCCAACGTGGAAACTGCTGAAGGTTGGGATCAGGGTTGGGATGATAACTGGGATGAAGATAATGCTGTGAAATCGCCAGGTGGCAGCCATATTGGAAGCATTTCAGCCAATGGCCTTACTGCTAGACCCAACAAAGATGGCTGGGAGAATGATTGGGATGTTTAGTCAGTCAATGAACCAACAAAACTTCTGGTCTCTCAACAATTTGATGATCAGTAGCAGGTAAATGTGAAGCACATAATTTTACCACTGAGGTTATTCAATAGTTGAAAATAAACCTTCCCCCCCTTTTCTGATTAGATTATAGAGTTTTGTAGCTTTTGCTTGTTAGGTCTACAAATTTTTGGGCTTGTTTTGGTGGGATGTAGAATGCATGTTTCTTTTGAATTGTTACTTGTTTAAGAATACAGTTCCAATTCTTTTACATGACATGATATAGCTTTACAAAATTAAAATGTTCATGCGAGCCTTAAAATTATGATGGTGTCTGCCATTGCAAAGAGAACCGTAAATAATACAATACACATGCTCATAATGTTCATGTGCATGCGATCTTTTCGAGAATGTGGAACATGTTCTCTATCTTTCTAATATGTGAAATAATTATGAACAGAGAGGCATCCTTTTTTTTTTTTTTTTTGGTATTTATGACTGGGAAGCATTATCTCTCATGAATTGTCAATGCCTGAATTTTACATTCGGCGTGGTTGTTTCTTTGAGATGCATGTCGTGATTAATTGTGCCATTGGTTTGTCTGTCACTGAAGCAAAAGAGCAAAGAAGAAGCCTGATTTCATAATTTTGTTTTCTTTTAGACCGTCTGAAAATTAAATCTATGACTATCAATAATCATGGTGACCACACGATGATTTCAATTTATAATGACAACCAAATGTTGTAGGGTCATTAGTGAAAGCCTTTTCATAATACTCATATTTATTGTTTTTTCACATCATTATCCTTTTTAAAATTATGGGTCCAATTAAAATGAGTAGAAACATGGTTAAAATATTATTTTTGTCCTTTTTAAGACATTTTATTTTAATTTGTATACTTTTAAATGGGCAGTTTTAATTCATATATTTTAATAAAATTTAATACTGGTACTTATAATAAGTTTTCTTTTACTTTTTCATATATATTAAAATTATATTCTATTAGTTTCCTTCTATAATTCTTGAAATATGTTTATATTGTGTTCTTTTTGTATTAAAATTATTTTTACTAGTGAACCAATTTTGATTAAAATTAACTTGAGATCTATTATAGAAGTCAATTTTTAAGTGTGATATAGACTACAATAACATAAATGTAATCTAACCAAAGCTATGAACTCAAAATATATTGTGACAAAGGAGTACAGTTTTGCAAATTTTGTTTTCTTTTTGTTTGTTAATTCTTGTTTTCTGCCTTGATTATTATTAATACTTTTTTTTAATTGGTGCAGTCTGCGTTAATTATTGCAGCTGCCTTCCAAATGTTTTCCAATATATCTTGTTTCTAATCATGGATATATTATTACCGTTTTCCCTCTAATTCACTTAAAACTTATGGATGATTCCTTTTATGTTACTCTTCTGCAGCACTTGGTAATTACGTCTTTCAAAGTACAATTTGGATCGAGTATTATGATACATAATAACTTGTAAAATGATTTTAGCTAAACTTTTGATTGCTCCTACATTAAGCAACCAAAATAAAGATAAAGGAAAGGGAATAAAAATGGGTCCCTAACATCATATGGAGAAGGAAAATGCATCACTATTTAAAAGGGTTGCAAGTGCTAAAGAGGACCCACATGTGAATGGGGGCATTGATTATATCAAAAGCATTTTGAATTTTGAATGGCGTTCACAGTTCACTAGGGATGTCAGGTCTATAATCATTTAATTTATCTAAAACTTGACATCTAAGTCTTAATTATTAAACATGGCTGCCGAAGCAGTGGGCTTACATTCATTGTGAGATGTGGGAAGCTGCACAATGGAGCTTTGCTTTCAAAGAGTGAGAGAATGAGTTGGTTGTATCATTAGCGTTGCAAGAATAGATGCATCTAATGCTCATCTCAATCACAAATGTACATGAATAAAGCAAAAAAGACTACTTTTGTTTGTTTCTTTTCTGTCTCATCTCTCTCCTATCATACTGCCAACAAGGGTAATAACTTGGCACCATAAGTGTGGGCTCATGGACCAAAAAGTCATAGGTTCGAACCCTGCATCCAATAATTGTGGAACTAAAAAAAAAGCAAAAACATGACATGAGGCAAATATTTTTATATGCATGAGTATTCGGGTCAATCTCATCGCCTTAAAATTCTCAAAGACCCTTTTTCACCTCTAGACTAGACAACCTACGAGGTCCTTTAAATGCATATCTCTTATATTTTTGGCAGAGTGCAAACTATTAGGTAGATTTGCCCATTGGACTCCTGACTATATCAATGACATACACTCCAAATCCTATTCCTATTGATGAAGAGAACAGCATAGGAAACAATAGTACATTTGAGCAAAAGATAGCTTCATAAGCTTGTTTTAAGGGGTATAGTTTATGGAAACACTATGTAATACTTCTCATGGTGAAATGAAGATGGTATGGTGGAACTTATAAGAAAATGAATAAAAAGAACTACAAACAAGATTACAAAAAATAAACGATGTAAATCAAACTCATTGAAATGGAAAAATGTTTCATGTTTTCTCTTTTGGTGATAACAAATCGAGTAGATTAAGCTTCACCGACGAATTGTGAGTGTCTGTTTTGGTTGTTAGTTCATTCCAAGTCCTCATCAGCTTCCGAGGGGGATTGGATCAACTCTAATATGTTCACAACTTCATTCATGTCTGGTCTATTGGATGGTACTTGAGATGCACATATCAAACCAAGTTTCATCACAGGAATGGCCTCTTCGATACGGAAATTCGACCGTAGCCTCTCATCGACGCAGTGCTCTACCGTGCCGTCATCCAAAGCTGCCCTCACCATATCACAGAGCACTATAACATCATCCTCCATGTACTCCACAGGTCTTTTTCCTGTCACCACTTCCAAAACCAAGATTCCAAAACCATATACATCACATTTTTCGGTTATAGTCACTGTTTTGCAGGCGAACTCGGGAGCCATGTATCCTAAAGCACTTTGAATTTTACTGCTTAATATGCAACGGTCCAACATTGGCAACAACCTTGCCAAGCCATAGTCCCCTACTTTTGGTTTCCCAGAACTGTCTATCAAAACATTGGTTGACTTCAAGTTGTAATGAATTATATTATTCTGATGCAAATAAGCTAGACCTTTGGCCATCCCAAGAACAATCTTGAACCTTTCCTGCCAAGACAAACAATTTTCCACAGTTCCATCATGTAGATGTTTATACAAACTTCCATTTTCGATGAATTTGTAAACGAGGAGCTGCAAGGAGGTTGTCCAGTAATAGCCTTCAAGTGCCACAAGATTGCGATGCCTGATGTCTCCCAGCTTCTTCACTTCACTCTCAAAATCTTCTCTTGATTTGATTAAGCTTGTGACGGTTAGCTTCTTGATTGCAACTAAACAGGCATCTCGAAGCACCGTTCGGTAAACAACTCCAAATCCGCCTCGACCGAGTTCACAGTCCTTGTTCAGCAATGCTTGAGCACCAACTACAAACTCTGCATCACCAGAAAACATAACCAGCTTTCCACAGTCCGGATTCGTTTTTGGAGAGCAGCTAAAATCCTCCCCAGCAGATAATGCAAGAGCAGCTGAACGTGACTGCAAGGACCGTGCACGAACGTTGAGGATCGTCACAGCTACCACACCAAGTAAGATAAAAGAAGCTGCACCAATAGCAATGATGGAAGATATGCTGAGTATGATCTCATGATGGTGCTTGTGGGAGGGGGAATTGCTGTTGGTATCTGAAGAATTCGGGTTTAGGACGATCGGTTTTGGATGGACGGAGGGGCAGGACCTATTGACAACAGCACCACAAAGAGATGGGTTATGTGATATTGACAAGGGAGATATGGTGTTGAACAAGCCCCCAACTGGGAGTTCTCCCTCAAGGTGATTGTGGGAGATGTTAAAGGAGACAAGATGGGAAAGATTAGTCAGCTCCTTCGGTAGGCTTCCGGACAGTTTGTTGAAAGATAAGTCGACATTTTCAAGGTTTGAGAGATTTGCAACAGCAACAGGAATTGAGCCTGTAAGGTTGTTGTGAGAAAGAACCCTGCATTATTCACAACACTTACGTAAACATATTGCTATAAGAATGCTAGGTAGGACTACTGATATGTAAATATATTGTTATAAGAATGCTAGGAAGCAGTACTGACAGTATCTGCAAAACACAATGCTTTTAATGCTTTAAATTTTCAAAAATTGGTACTAAGTTGAAACTAGGAAGTGTAAAATTGTGTACAAGTTTATAAACTCTGTCAACCAACTGAAAACAAGATAGTTTTATAAAAGGATAAAGAAAAGAAACTTGCAAAGATGAGAGCTAATGCTTACAAGGATGTTAACAAGGAGCATTTGTCAATGTTGATTGGAATTTCCCCAGTGAGGAAGTTCTTCTCCAGCCTCAACTCCTTAAGAGAAATGGCTCCTCCAATTTCAGCAGGAATACTTTCATTTAGCTGATTATCACTGAAGTCAAGAGCATATACTGATTTTAGATCACCAATGCTTTTTGGAATAGAACCCACAAGATGGTTTCTTGATATATTCAGTAACTGCAAGTTACCAAGTTCTCCAACATTAGATGGAATGAGACCAGAGAAAACATTTGAAGATAAATCCAAAACTTGAAGACCCTCAAAAGAGGTTGGAGATGAAAGATTTTCTCCAAGTCTGTACGAAGAAATTGGCATAGCTGCTCTAAATATCCATGAAGGGAGATAGCCATTCAAATGATTATGGCTAGCATCAACACTCAAGAGACTACTACAATCTGCCATGGATTCTGGCAAGTTCCCAGTAAGATAATTCATGGATACATTAAACTTCTTCAACAATTGGAGGTTGCCTATTGAACTAGGTACCTGACCAGAAAATTTATTGGTAGAAAGATCTAAAGTCTCAAGATTTTTAAGCTCCCCAATCCAACGAGGGACTTCGCCCATGAGCGAATTTCGTCTTAAATTCAGATAAGTGCAAGAGCTGAGCATCTGCATTGACTCTGGAAGAACCCCAGAAAGGATATTCTCACTAAAATCAATTGATTTCAAAAGCAAGCAGCCACCAATATCCTCAGGAAGCCGTCCGGAAAATCGATTCTTTTGTAAGTTAACAAGCTTCAAATCAAACAAATTTTGAATCCCAGGAGAAATCTGCCCTTCAAGCAAGTTGTCTGAGAAATCCAAAGACTGAATCCCCCTCAAATACCACAACCCAGAAGGCAATTTTCCAGATAGGTGATTTGATGAAAAGTTAAGAATCTCAAGAGAAAAGCAAGAGGTTAAGGATTGAGGGATATTTCCAGTGAGGTTGTTTCTAGCAAATGAAACAATTCTCATAGACCCACATTGCTGAAAAAGCTGTTCAGGAATAGGTCCAGATAAACTATTATCACTCAAATCAAGAACTTGCAAATTAGTAAGATGAGCAAGAGCACAGTTAATGGAGCCAGTGAAGTTGTTGTTGGCAAGTGAGAGTATTTGAAGAAACTGCAGCCTGAGGAGTCCACGGTCAATGTGGCCAGACAAAGAGAGGCCATCAAGAACAAGCTCAGAAACCCTATTGGTTTTAGGATTGCATTTGACACCATACCAATTACAGGGAGTTTCATCATCTTCATTCCATGTGATGAGTTTAGCCATTGGATCTTGAAGGCCAGCTTTGAACACAATCAACCCCAAGACATCATCGTTGAAAACAGTGTCCAAACAATAAACAGCAGCAGGAGCTAAGACAAGAATGAGGAACAGTCTGAAAAACATGTTTCTGCAATCAAAGGAAATGCCTAATTTTCCATGAAAAACAAGAGGAGGGAAATTCAGAGAGACAAAAACAAAGAAGAAGATCTAGTCAAATAGAATAATGTATCAATGGTAATGCTGGACAAAGAGAACAAAGTTCAAAAAAGAAAAGAGCAACCCCACTTTTTTTTCTTTTTTTTTTTTGCTGTTGATTGAGAATTGTAGGAGAAGGGAAAGAAAGGGATAGAATACTCACTCACGTAAACATACACGCCAAATGCCAATGCCAGTATTTGTGGGGGGTGAAGAAAAAGGAAAGAAAAAACAGGAAATGGGAAAAGATTATGAAACACAAAAATGGTGGAAGAGCATTAAATAGAGACGGTCGGTCGGAGAAAATAATAATAATATCAACTACAATGATAATGTTTGTGTTGTCTTTTTGGAGTGTCTGCCAAAGAGAGAAAAGCAAGGGCATTTAAAACCCTTTCCAATTCCAACAGAGAAAGTGAAACAGAACACAACAGAGAGTGAGTGATAGTGTTACTTGTCTGCCTTGACATACATAGCCTAAGGCTACGACGGTATGCTCGGTGATAATAGTCGAGATACGCGTAAGTGGTCTGAATACTAACTTTTGTCTCAGTTCTAAAAAGCCAAGGGAGGGGAGTTGAAAATTTTGTCTTAGTATAGAATTTGTAGTTGCAGAATTGCAGTCGGAGAAAGTTACAAGTCATTCAGAAATGAACAAAACTGTGCCTCAATTTGGACATTTTGTGGCAGACGCAAGTTGCCATCAAAATTCCTTTTGCCCACAAAACCCTAATGTTGATTTTATTAAACTAACTTTTTTTAGTTTTAGTTGGGAAGTTTCCTCACTGAACATCTCTGCTTCGAATGTTTGATTTTAAAATTAAAAGTGAAGAGCAAAGGATTTTTAGTGAGTAGCGTAAATGGCAATTTTTCACGAGCTTTGACTCCCTCGACTTCTTTTATGCTTTCCAATCCTTGCTTTCTAATTTCAATAATATATATATATATATATACACAATTTTGGAGGTAGAGCGAGTTAAGGATGAGAGTAGTTAGTTTAAATAGTTAGAAATTAAGATTTTTGTAAATATTTATTTTTATAGAGGGATTGCAGTCGAAAACTCGTTTTGATATTTTTTTTTTCTAATACAATATCACTTTTATTTCAACTATTCATAATTTATCAATCTAAATTAAAGTTTTCTGCCATAGCTATTCATAACTTATCTATCCAAATGTGTTTTTTATTATAATCATTCATAATTCTTAATCAAAACAAGATTTTATCTTTACAAAATCTTTTATAATTACTATCCCTCATTTACAAAAATTTCCATCCAAATGAAACCTAAGTTTTGAGTGAAGTTTCTATCTCAATAATGCTCAATTTTAGTTGGAATGTATTTTTTAAGTTTTGATTTAAAAAAAAAAAATAAATTCATGTCAAAACCAAAATAATCACATCATTTATCGATTAAAATTTAAAATTTTGTGTTCTTATCATCCAGTTAACATTCTATTTATGTTATTAGTGATATTGCTATCTCAAAAATTAAAATGCAATATTATTGAAAGGTTAAACCATAGAACGTTTAATTTTGAAAAATAAGAAGTAAAAATCATTTGATGACCAAAAATATAATTTTCCGATTTAAAATTAGGCGTTGGGATAAGTTTAAAGTTCAAAAAGTTAATCAAGTAATAAATAGGGGTTTTTAGGTGTATATTACAAAACTGCTAAAATATTTCATGCACATATAGCAAAAAAATGTAAATTGATTGACTTCCATATTGATAAATTATATCAATAGAGACCGATTGAATCAAACCAATAAATAAAGTAGATGGATAGACTTTCATTAGATTTTTTATCAATAAGAGCTGATAGAATCAATTATCGATAAAATTGATAGACTTCCATCATTAGAGAATGATAGATTCTATTAAGTCTTCGATAAAAAAATGGTAAATAGAGATTTTTAAGAAAAAATAGGCAAAATTCGCTATAAACGAATTATTTTTAAAATTTTTCTATAATTGTAAACGGTGGTAAAAAAAGTTATTATACAATGCAAATTTCCTAATAAATATTATAATTTTAATAAAAGAAAATTAATTAAGAATATCTTCTTTTTAAACAAAAGTCACAAATGTTTTTAGGGAAATAGTACTAAATGTCTAAAATTAGAAACTATGTTAAGAGGATGTTTACACTTTTTTTTTAGTTTAAATTTTTGTCTAAATCAAAATTAGGTGAAGAGAGATAGTATTTACGTTTCTATAGTGCCCTATTTTACATTTTTTTAATATAAAAAAATATAATAAAATAAAAATCTTTATTGTCAACCTTCTCCTTAACTTAAGGAATAAAAAAGAAAAGACATACATTCGAAACTCTCCCCTTCATTTAAGAGATATATCTAACTGCCAATTTTTTTTTTTTACTTTTTTTAATTATTTTTGCTATTTTATACCCTAAATATCAATGGTTTGAATCAAATAAATAATATTTATATCCTTCAACACTCAATCTGGGCCATTGATTTTTTTTTATCCTTTTATTCGTTTGCAACGTTGTATCTCAAACTTGCCACATTTATCGATCTCACTTCTGCTCCCACTTTCAATCGTTATGTTTTGTTTTGTAGATTGATAATACAATTGTGCACCCAAGGTTTTTCTTGAGTTTTTGTTGGATTTCATTTTTATTGAGCCAAGATATTCTCAATGTTTTTTTTTCTTTGATTCTTTGTTAATGGAAGTATCGCCGATTACAATTGCTCTTAACAAAGTTTGAGACAATGCAAATGTATATTCACATAACAATACAATATGTGTTGACATCGTCCACGGATTCAACAATATCTCAACTTTTATCCATCATCACTACATGTCTCGAATTGTACAAAAGTTCACGTGCTAGTCTTTTTCTTTCACAATGCATGGAATGAATATTTAATGATGTGTACACGATTGATGCATTATGGCTGAAACCACGACAGTATGTATTGGTACACATGGATATATAACAAGGAATAAGAGATGCAAAAAAGAGGGAACAATACATGTACATAAACCTACATAGTAGCATACACCTATATCACCAAGGAGATAGAGACGTGCAATGGATGTTTAATGGGTTTGCAAATGGGTGTGTACAGTGATTGATGTGTTCCGGCTAAAATCACGACAGTATGTATTGGTACACATGAGTATATAACCAGGAAAAGAGGAAACAATACATGTAAATAAACCTAGTCGATCGTACAAGCATATATTCAATATGGCAGATGGTGAGTTTGAAATGTTCAATTTTTTTTATCTTTAACTTTAGTCATTATCATGTTTTCATATCATTAATACTGCTATCACTAAATTTAAAAAACATAACAACAACGATTTTTTTTGTTATATTTGAAAATATTATTTAAACTTTTTATGATTTTGGTCAAAAGATTCAATTTTAAATGTGGATATTTTACATTTGATTGTTACAAAAAAATCATTATTTAAATAATTAGAAAAATAAAAAGAGATAAAATTTAGGGGTATAATTGTCAATATCATTTTTACAGATTAATAATTTATTTAAAAAAAAATAAATTAAATATCTATTTAAAATTTAAAAAGTGAAACATTCTCTTAAGTTATTTTTTAATTTTAGACATTTACCTAATTTTTCCATTTTTTAATTCAATATTATAATGTTCAAAGACTTGAATTCGTAACGTAAACCCCGTTCACCTTAAAATGGACTCAAAGTTTGGACGTAGAAATACAAAAAGAAGTTAGCTCCTGGGTCATGCACGCCACTAAAATTCTACTTCTTTCAACACAAAGAGCTTGTTATAATGATCAATTTCAAGTTTATTGCAATTTCACGAACTAAAATATCAAACATTTAAAAGTATATGAAAGTCCAAAACCATATTTCAATGCAGAAAACAAATGTAAGTCATGCAAACTAATACCAAAATATTCTAAATCAAACAACCATTTATTTCACTAACTTTAATTTTAACAACTATTTTAAATTTAAAAATAATCATTTTTCTACATTTCATATCTAGATTTTCTTTTTACAGCAATTGCTATGATAAAACTTGGTCACACCCAATGTAAACAGCCCAATCGAACAAAACACAACATTTAGACCCCGTTTGATAACCACATTTTTAGTTTTTGGTTTTTGAAATTTAAGCATACAACAATTATCATGCCATATGTTTTCTTCATTGATATCTACATCTTATCTATATTTGTAGAAGCCAAATCAAAAATTGAAAACAAAAAAATTAGGCCCCATTTGATAACCATTTCATTTTTTTGTTTTTGTTTCTATTTTTTCATTTTTTGTTTTTAGTTTTAAAAAATAAAAACCGTATATATTTGTTAACTTATTTTAGTTTTATGTTTTTAAAAACTAAAAACAAAAAAACATGTGTGATAACTATTTTTTGTTTTCAAACATCACATTTTGTCTTGATTTTTTTAGTTTTTTTATTATTTATTCTCAATTTGTTTTCATCATTTTTTAAAAATGAAAACTAAATTTGTTTTGAAAAGCTATTTTTTTTAGCTTTTAGAATTCCTTTAATATTTTAAATACATTTTTAAAATAAAAAAAATAGTTATCAAATAAACCTATTTTTAAATATTAAAAACAAAAACTAAAAACGAAATAGTTGTCAAATGAAGTTTTAGCTTTCAAAAGTTTGTTTTTGTTTTTGAAATTTGGTTAAAATTCACATACTTTCTTAAGAAAAGTTATATGCATTGTAGGAAGGATGGAGCACATTGTACGAAATATGAGTAAAAATTAGCTTAAATTTCAAAAACAAAAAATCAAATGGTTATCAAATGGGGTCTTAGTTTTTTGTTTTTGAAATTTAATTTTGTTCTTACTCAAATTTCCTACAATGCCTTCCACCTTTCCTACCATGTGTTCCACATTTTCTAAAATGTATAAATTTTTTCTTAAGAAAATATGTGAATGTTGATCAACTTTAAAAAATAAAAACATACTTTTGAAAATTACTTTTTTTTCTTCCAAATTTTAAATTAGAAAAAAAAATGATAAAGTAGTTGTTATAGGCTTAAATTTCAAAAACCAAGAACAAAAAATTAAATGGTTATCGAATAGGACTGAACTTTTAATTTATTTTCTTAGGCTATAATTATAATGACTCATATTAGGATGGTTGGTGCAATTTTTACACAAATATGCCAGCGAGCCTAAAATATTCAACTTAGACTAAGTTTTTTTTTTCTTCGAGTATATAATGGGGAAGGGGGGATCAACAAACCCTACATAGAGGGTACAACTACTCTCAAATAATATGAGAGTCAAATATCGATTTTCGGACTCGAACTCGTGACCGTGGAATTGAAATAGATTAACACCACACAAGACTCAGACCAAGTATTGGTTTATGTTATTTTTAGTAAAATCATATTTCTATCTTTTTAATTTTATTTTTCTTTTAGAATTAGATTAAATCTTATTTTATTCTTTTAGTATTAGGTATTACCAATTCCTTTTATGATTACGTCATACTTACTTTTATGGTTAGATTTTATCTTTTCCTTTTATAATTAGGTCATCCATTATACTTTATTTAAATTCATTGTTGAGTTCATTATTAAATGAAGAATTTAAAGAATTTGAATTTTCATCTTTCAACATGGTATTAGAGTCTCAATTTTTCCTTTTGATCGACTAAACTATAAACCTTTTCTCTTCTCCTCCACTTTCTTCACCATCATCTTCCTCTTTTTTTTCAACAAAAACAAAAACCCTTTTCTCAAACCACTATTTCCTTTTTCTCACCTCAAAACTTAAAAATAACATAAACCAACACCAAGCAATGGAACCAGCCAGAGTTGAACTCAACCGGCTGAATATATATAGGTCGGTTACGAGCATAACCATATATGGTTGAATTCAAAGAGAGAAAAGCAAAAAAACCAAGCAAATCAGTTACAGCTCAGCACATATCCTTATTAAGAAAGATCTCAGTCCTCGAGATTGATCCCATTGGACGCTCGAAACTGAAGCATAAATAAATGTACATTCATTTTCAAGAAGGCTCATACTTTTCCTGATCACAGGTGTTTTCAGACGAAAAATGAAACAATCAAGATCCCCAATATACACATATGGCAACAGAAACTATACTATAAAGTATAAACCTCAGAGCCAGCTTAGCTACATATAATTTACAACCTCAGACCTGGCTGCGCATCAGCATCAAAACCTAAGATGCCATCAGCTTCAAACCTCACACGTTTTATGTACAAGTCAGCACTACAAATGTCCAAAAGCTGAATCTTCCCAATGAAGTCACTATATCATATGCCCCCCACGGGCAGCTTCTCCTTGACTGTCCAAGGGCATATATTGAGCCACGATAGCCCGTATCTTCGAATCCATATACCTCTGCATTTTCAAAATGAAAATATGAATGTCAACCAAGTAAAAGATTTTGCATGAACTTGACTCATTCCTACGGCTTTTTTTAGTACAAATTGGGAGAGGGGGACCACAAACCCTACATAGAGGGTGCTTGTGCTTGTGTAACGGCCCGAAAATTTCATCCCAGTCTTCCCGGGAGGCCCAGGGGCATTTTGGTAATTTTGGTCGGGCCAGTTTTGTATTTGTTAATTGCCGGAAAAATTATGAGTCTATTTGAATGGGATCGGGAATTTTGGTGAAGACATTTGAGCTTGGAAAAAGGTAAAAATAAATAGGGAATTAAATAGCGCGTCGAGTGAGATTCAAGCCAAGGACGCGCTGCAAGCTAGGCAAGGGGCGCTGCCAGTCGAGCCACTGAGCGCTCTTGTGCTTTTAAACGCGCAATCTAATATATAACCGTGTTTTCCTCTGCCTTTGGTTTAAAGGCAGAATCGCCGAGCTTCTTCCCCATTTTCTTCTTCTTCCTTCGCGAATTTCCCTTCGACCGACCGGCGATTTCCTTGCGATTTCTTCCTTCTCCAGCTCTGTTCGACCGAGCTTCTTCTCCAATTCGAAGTCGTTTTCCATCCCCGAGCAGCAGGTAAGCTTCTTCTTCCTCCTTTCCTTCAAAAATCTGATTTCTTTCTCCCTGCTTCCGGGCTTCGTTTTCCAGGCCGTGTTGAGGTGAATTTCTGGATGGGTTTTGTGCAGCTAGTGTAGGGGAGTTCACCATCAAAGAATCGCTCGTCGAATCCCCGTGGATCGCTCGATTTTGGGTTTTCTCCATCGCCCCTATTTTCGTGCTCTGTGTTTGCTTTGCTTGATGCGCGCCGAGCCTCGCCGCGACACCGCTAGCGGCGTCTCGCCGACTGCGTGTCGCGTAGCATCGCGGCGCCAGCCGAGCGAGCCGCGTCGCCATCGCCTTGCTCGCGCGACGCAGCCAAGACGCCTCGCCGCCGCTGGCGTCGTCCCAACGCGCCCAGCCCGGCCCGTTCTTTGCCCGTTCGTGTCGCAATCGGCCCGTTCGTGCGTTCGCCGTGCCTCGTGAGTTGCTCTTTAGTGAGCCTTGTTTGTTTTATTATATTTAGGCCTATTGTGTGATTTTTGTTGTGATTGATAGGTTCTCGGTAGCTAGTTCGGGTTCGTTCGCCATTTAGGTTTTCGTGTCAAATCGTCCCCGACCAAGGTAAGGATTTCTTACAGGAGTTGTGTGGACCTCGCGATATATTATGCGATTCTTTGATTGATTGCTTGTTTGTGTTTATTGACATGTGTAGCTAGGTATTCTATTCGAATTCCCGATTAGCATGATTTTCTGATTTAATTCTCATGTTAATCCATGCTAGGTTGTTCCTTTCTAGCATGCTCGTATCATTCCTTGCTTCGTAGTATCATGCTAGGCTCGTTGTATTCTTATTGAGCACGTATTGGATTTTATGGATTTGTTTGCTTTGATTGCTAGGCGAGTTAGAGTTGCGGGTAGATAGCATCATCCGGCCCGATGCATAAAGTACCTTGCATCCATGGCGGGGACGTCGAGCAAGTCATCCGTCCCCGCAATCTTGGGTGAGGGTGGCAGATCGTTAAATGCCCCAACGGTCGGGATGATGACTTGGCATTGCCTCGTCCCCCGGCGGCCGGCATGTCCTCGGCATGTTTGGCGGTATCCCCGATTGCCACTGTTAAGGCAAGGACGGCTTCACGGTGTAAGCCTACCACGACCGTTCCTTGGCCCCGTGTGCGGTGGTTCAGGTGACATAGTTTACGTGTCCAGTCTCACACCCTATGTCGGTGACACCGATCCAAAGATTTAGTTAGGCGTGGTGATTGGACATGGGCGCTTGCCTCTAGACCGGCACCCCCATGGTTCGCAGAGCACGCGGTGCATGCTTACGCCATTACAAATACGATGGAGAGCTCCTCGGGATTGTGAGCCGTGTACCTTTAGTCGATAGTAGACAGCCGAGGCGGGACTTGTTTCTCGTATAGAGGCGACTTATGTATTGGGTGTGTGGTGATATTATTCCGGACTAAGACCTTAAATTGGCATCCGAGGCCCAAGTGTGGGCTAAGCTATGTGCTCTATTCTCGTGTTTATATTCATAGCTTGCATACGCTCATCGAGATGACCATGTATATCGTATTGTATTCCCCGGTTGGGGATTCTTACATGAGTAATTCGTTACTCACCCTCATCGTGGTTTTTCCACACGTAACCAAGTTTGCGAGACAGGATGGTGAAGAAGGAGCCGTGATCATGGGGCCCATCTTCCAACTCGATTTTTGTATTATGACTCTTTATGTTTTGTTTCCAGATGAATGCATGTAGCAGAGGCACGAGAGCCTAGGATGTTTTTTAAATGTTTTGTGGATTCCAAAGCATTTTGTATCCGAACAGTTTTGAATGGTTTTTAGTAAATCTCTTATCGAGTAAACTTTGGAAATGTATTTATCTTGGAGCAGTGCTTGGAAACAGGACAGTTCCAGGAAATTGTCTAGTTTTTAAAGGGGTTATTTTGAATGTTTTTGTTTTAATTGGAATCCGAAATCATGTCTGTTTAATATTCTTTACTTTGAATGCATGCATTGGGGTAAGGGCCCATTTAGTGCCCCATTCGGTGGTCCCTTACAGTTGGTATCAGAGCTCAGAGTCATAAATTCTGTAGTTTGACCTGTTGTTGTAGGTCGTTTTCCCATGATCACTAGCACTCCGACAGTCATCAGGTACGCCTAAATTTACAATTTGTTGTTGAGAAAAAGGGTTAAGAATTTACAATATCTGTCATCTAGTGTATGCCTTGTGTAGTGTTGTGGAGCGGAGACGAGCAGGTTCTGACTCGTTATTGGTTTGGGTTTAGAGCGCCATCATGCCAACTTCCCGCAGTGTGTGATGTATGTTGTGGCTTGTTGTGGTATCCAGACAGATTCGGATGCCCTGGGACATCGTTCCAGAGGGAGGTAGAGATTGGACTCCCATAGGCCAACTGTGGCCAAGTTGATGGTTTTCCCCTAGTGAGAGGGTGGAGGTGCTTGCCTTGGACTGCCACTCCAAGAGAGAAGTTAGCTGTGGATGTGCTGACGTGGATGTTTGTGGAGCAGGTCCCCGTGTGGACTAGCCTGGGTAGCTCAAGTGTTGATCTTGAGCCTTGATAGATTAATTGGTTGCCCAGAGAGTGGTTGCAAAGTTGGTAGCCTTCAAGGAGGTTGATGAGGCATCTTGGTGCTTCTGTAAAGTGTTGTTGTTTTCAGCCAGTAAGCCGGAACCCTGTGATTAAGGGTGCAGCAAGCAGTGTTCCCTTCGGATTGGATCCTTTGGTAGTTTCCTCAGTTGTTTGATAGAGACGAACACTCTTATTTTGGTGAATCCCTAGAGTAGGGCTAGCTGCTGCATGTTGAGAGAGCCGGCCAGAGTTTGTTGAGCATCATGTGGAGATGCAAGAGTAGGCTGTGAGCCTTCAGCTTGATGAGATACCTTAGGCATAGTTGTTGGAGTTGAGCCCTTGTATGCCGAGCAAGAGTTTGTGTCACTTGAGGTTGTGACCTTGTTGGCCGTTTGTAGTAAGATATGGATGTGGTAGTAGTGGCACTTGAGGTGCATTGGTTGGTGTGCCGCTTTGGCACTAAATCTGGTTCAGGCCTGAGTTTGGCATGGGCATAGCAGATGGTTCTATGCCGTTCGGAGTTCAGCGTACTCCTTTAGCCTTGGATCCGTTATGGTAGTTGCACCTGTGGAGGTCGTGCAAAAGGGCTAGTTCAGTGGTAATCGAAAGATTTCAAGTGAAAGGATGTTCGAGAGGAGCCGGAGCCTTTTTCCCAGTGCTACTGGAGGTTGAGTAAGTCAAGCAGGTTGTCGGTTGGTAAGTGTTAGTGCGCGTGCATCTCACGCTAGTGTTAAGGCCAAGAGATCTTTGTGGTTGGTAGTGCGGTCAACTACCTTCGAGTGCCTAAATCTCAGGAAAGTTGAGCATCGTAGAAGCAAGTTGGGTCCAGCTGAGGGACCATGAGTTGGATGCCAATGAGGTGAGTAGGCTGCCTTGTGAGAAGAGTTGGGTGCCTTATGGGTAAGCACCCTTGGTAGAGGCCTGGTATAAAGTAAGTTTGGTTTGGCATGGTTATGCTTTGGTAGAGCAAGGTTGCCACAGCTTCGAGCATCGTGTGGAGATGGAACTTTGGGTGTTCCGTTGATTGGTTGTATCTCTGCCAGGAGCTAGTGTGGCTTGTGGGAAAAGCATTTGTTAGTCTTGGATCGTTAAGTGAAGGTTGGGAGTTGTGCACACAAGTGTGTTTTGTGTGGTTCGTTTTGTGGCGAGAATTTCAGATCCATGTAGGGTTTGCTTTGGGGATCTGGTGCTCAGTTCTTGGAAAAGTTGGACTCCAGGTGGATGTTGTAAGGCTTTAGTGAGGAGGGTAAGGATACCATGCTCGTGGTATCAGGATGTTGCTTAGGTAAGATTTGTTAAGTGGACCTAAGCTTGGTTGGCGGATCTTCTGGTTGATCGTCATGACTGAGAGAGTTGTTCGGATCCTTCCTTGGGTAGAAGTTATGTTGTGATTGATGTCTGAGTAGGAGGATGACGCATTCGGTAGCGTTTCGGGTCCTCTTGGTTTTCAAGGAGTTGGAGTTGGCCAGCATGGTTGTGTTGCTGGAAATAGGAGTTGTTGTTGTCGAGAGCGGTTGGTACATTAGTCCGTTAGTTGGCAGTGGGTGTCGAGGGTTGTCGGAGAACCCTAAGTTGTGGAGAGCCTCTCTAGAACTCAATCAGGCCCTGATAGTGAGTTTCAGTTGGCAAGTTGAAGCCGTGTAGTTTGTAGCCTCGGGGGAATTGCTGGCAGTCTTGGTAGCCTAGCAAGTTAAATTTGTTTGGAGTAGAGTCCGGATTGGTTCCGGTATGGTGACAAGTTGATGCTTGGTGTTGACCAAGGTGTGGATTGAAATTGCTTGAAGTCAGTTTTGCTCGTGGGGCGAATGGTTCGAGACCTGTTGGTTGTCTTCCTGTTTTCAGGGAAGTTGAGAGTTGCCCCGTTGGTATTTGGAGGTTCAGTCCGTGGTGAACCCTTGTTGCTACCCCGTGAGATTTTGATTTTGTTGCTTCAGTGGAGCAAGACAGTGAGTGTATGTGGAGCTCTCTGTCCTTCGGTTGTCTGCTCGTAGGAGCCGTTTCTTTCTAGGTTTGGCAGGTTACTACCGTCGGTTTGTTAAGGACTTTTTCCGCCATAGCCTCGCCCCTCACTCGTCTGACGAGGAAGGGTGTCGAGTTTGTTTGGGACGGTAGGTGTGATGAGAGCTTTGCGTGCTCAAGCCAGATTTGACTCGGCACGATGTTGGCGATCCGGAGGGGACATGTGGTTTCGTGGTTTACAATTATGCTTCCAAGTTCGGGTTGGGCTGTGTGTTGATGCAGCACGGGAAGGTCACTGCTTATGCTTCCCGTCAGCTGAAGCTATATGAGCAGAACTATCCGACTCATGATATGGAGTTGGCAGCAGTGGTGTTTGCACTGAAGATTTGTAGGCATTACCGTATGGTGAGCGGATTCGGATGTTTTCCGATCACGAGCCTCAAGTATCTGTTTACTCAGAAGGAATTCAATATGAGGCAGAGGAGATGGTTAGAGTTGGTGAAGGATTATGACTGCGAGATTTTGTACCATCCGGGTAAAGCCAATGTTGTAGGTGATGCTTTGAGTAGGAAGACGTCGCACTCGCGGTATTGTTGAGTTCCCAGCCAGTTACGGAGAGAGTTCGAGCGGTGAGATTGCGATTGTTGGGTGAGGTTATTGCAGAGTAGCTCGATTGACAACGGGTTATTGATAGTCACCGAGTGACCCCGCACTTAAGAAATTGGGTGATGAGTTAGTGCTTGATGGAGATTTTGACTTTGTATATTCACGAGACAGTGGGTCGACGATGAGGCCGGCCGGTTGTGTGTTCCGGATGTTGCAGGATTGCGAACGAGTTGCTCTCGAGGCCCCTGATTCTTCGTTTGCTTGGCACCCTGTGGGTACCAAGATGTATCTGGATCTTAAGCGAGACATTCGGTGGATGGGTATGAAAAGAGATGTGGCGGAGTTTGTCGGATCGATGTCTCACTTGTCGCCAAGTGAAGGCACCCAGCAGAGAGACCGGCCAGTTTGTTGCACTACCGGAGTGTACCTCAGTGGGAATGGGAAGAGATCTCCATGGACTTTATTTCTGGTTTGCCGAGGACTCAGAGGAAGTTCTCTCAGATTTGAATGATAGTCGATCGATTGACTAAGAGCGCACACTTCATTCCCGGTAGAGACACTTATACCGTGGAACAGAGGGCGCAGTTGTTTTTGGAACAGATTGTTCGCTATCACGGTGTGCCTGTGAGGATTGTGTCTGACCGTGATTCGAGGGCTTGTGTGTTGGATTTCCCGGGCAGTTGGGACCAGTACCTGTATTTGATGGAGTTTGCAAATAACAACAGTTACCAGTCGACGATTCAGATGGCTCCATTCGAGGCCTTGTATGGCAAGCGTTGCCGATCTCCTGTGTTCTGGGAAGAGGTTGGTGATAGGCAGGTTTTGGGTCCCGAGCTGCTGCAGTTGACCAATGATGCCGTGCAGAAGATTAGAGCTCGTATGTTGACGGCTCAGCGAGCGCATGAAGAGTTACGCCGATGTTGGCGTCGGGATTTGGAGTTTGAGGTTGGTCAGCATGTATTCCTAAAGGTCGCACCGATGCGAGGTTTTTTGAGGTTTGGCAAACGTGGGAAGCTGAGTCCCCGTTTTGTTGGTCCGTTGTGATTCCGGAGAGGATCGGCAAGGTTGCTTATCGATTAGCCTTGCCTCCGTCATTGTCAGCAGTGCACAGTGTTTTTCATGTTTCGATGTTGAGACAAGACGCGTGCGGACCCGTCGCACATTGGTGATTTTGAGCCGTTGCAGCTGAATGAAGATTTGAGCTTCGAGGAAAAGCCAGTGGGGATTCTTGCTTTTGAGGCAAAGACACTGCGTACTCGTGAAATCCGGTTGGTAAAAGTTCAGTGGAGGAGTCAGAGTTCAGAGGAAGCCACTTGGGAGCGGGAGGATGAGATGAGATTGCAAAGAGGTACATTCGCTCTAAAGGACTTTCGAGGACGAAAGTCTTATAAGGGGGGAATATTGTAACGGCCCGGAAATTTCATCCCGGTCTTCCCGGGAGGCCCAAGGGCATTTTGGTAATTTTGGTCGGGCCGGTTTTGTATTTGTTAATTGCCGGGAAAATTATGAGTCGAATTGAATGGGATCGGGAATTTTGGTGAAGACATTTGGGCTTGGAAAAAGGTAAAAATAAATAGGGAATTAAATAACGCGTCGAGTGAGATTCGAGCCAAGGACGCGCTGCAAGCTAGGTAAGAGGCGCTGCCAGTCGAGCCACTGAGCGCTCTTGTGCTTCTAAACGCGCGATCTAATATATAACCGTGTTTTCCTCTGCCTTTGGTTTAAAGGCAGAATCGCCGAGCTTCTTCCCCATTTTCTTCTTCTTCCTTCGCGAATTTCCCTTCGACCGACCGACGATTTCCTTGCGATTTCTTCCTTCTGCAGCTCTGTTCGACCGAGCTTCATCTCCAATTCGAAGTCGTTTTCCATCCCCGAGCAGCAGGTAAGCTTCTTCTTCCTCCTTTCCTTCAAAAATCCGATTTCTTTCTCCCTGCTTCTGGGCTTCGTTTTCCCGGCCGTGTTGAGGTGAATTTCTGGATGGGTTTTGTGCAGCTAGTGTAGGGAAGTTCACCATCAAATAATCGCTCGTCGAATCCCCGTGGATCGCTCGATTTTGGGTTTTCTCCATCGCCCCTGTTTTCGTGCTCTGTCGCTGCGCAGTGCCGCCGAGCCTCGCCGCACACCGCGCGCGCGTCCTCGCCAGCTCCGTGTCGCGTAGCATCGCCAGCGCCCAGCCGAGCCGCGTCGCCATCGCCTTGCTCGCCCGCACGCAGCCGCACGCCCCTGCCTCGCCCGCACGCAGCCGCACGCCCCTGCTTCGCCAGCGCCCCAACGCGCCTATCCAGCCCCGTTGTTGCCCCATTCGTGCAATCGGCCCGTTCGTGCGTTCGTCGCGCCTCGTGAGTTGCTCCCGAGCTGAGCCTTGTTTGTTTTATTATATTTAGGCCTATTGTGTGATTTTTGTTGTGATTGATAGGTTCTCGGTAGCTAGTTCGGGTTCGTTCGCCATTTAGGTTTTCGTGTCAAATCGTCCCCGACCAAGGTAAGGATTTCTTACCGGAGTTGTGTGGACCCTGCGATATATTATGCGATTCTTTGATTGATTGCTTGTTTGTGTTTATTGACATGTGTAGCTAGGTATTCTATTCTCGAATCCCGATTAGCATGATTTTCCGATTTAATTCTCATGTTAATCCATGCTAGGTTGTTCCTTTCTAGCATGCTCGTATCATTCCTTGCTTCGTAGTATCATGCTAGGCTCGTTGTATTCTTATTGAGCACGTATTGGATTTTATGGATTTGTTTTGCCGATTGCTAGGGCGAGTTAGAGTTGCGGGTAGATAGCATCATCCGGGCCTGATGCATAAAGTACCTTGCATCCATGGCAGGGACGTCGAGCAAGTCATTCCGTCCCTGGACCCCGTGAGGGATTAGCTAACCCAAGCGGTAGGCCCCGCAATCTTGGGTGAGGGTGGCGATCGTTAAATGCCCCAACGGTCGGGATGATGACTTGGCATTGCCTCGCCCCGGCGCAGCCGGCATGTCCTCGGCATGTTTGGCAAGATCCCGATTGCCACTGTTAAGGCAAGGGCGGCTTCTACGGTGTAAGCCTACCACGACCGTTCCTTGGCCCCAGTGCGGTGGTTTGGCCGACATAGTTTACGTGTCCGTGTCTCACACCCTATGTCGGTGACACCGATCCAAAGATTTAGTTAGGCGTGGTGATTGGACATGGGCGGCTTGCCTCTGACCCGGCACCCCATGGTCTGCGCAGCGCACGCGGTGCATGCTTACGCTCATTACAACGCCGACCGAGAGCTCCTCGGGATTGTGAGCAGTGTACCTTTCGCCGATAGTAGACGCAGAGAGCCGGGACTTGTTTCTCGTATAGGGCGACTTATGTATTGGACTGTGTGGTGATATTATTCCGGACTAAGACCTTAAATTGGCATCCGAGGCCCAAGTGTGGGCTAAGCTATGTGCTCTATTCTGTGTTTATATTCATAGCTTGCATACGCTCATCGAGATGACCATGTATATCGTATTGTACCCCAGTTGGGGATTCTTACTGAGTAATTCGTTACTCACCCTTACTGTGGTTTTTCCACACGTAACCAAGTTGCGAGACATGATGGCTGAAGGAGGAGCTGTGATCATGGGGCCCAGTCTTCCAACTCTGATTTTTGTATTATGACTCTTTATGTTTTGTTTCCCCTGAATGCATGTAGCCGGGCACGGAGCCCTAGGATGTTTTGTAAATGTTTTGTGGATTCCAGCTGCTTGGAAACAGGGACAGGTTCCAGGGAAATTGTCTAGTTTTTAAAGGGGTTATTTTGAATGTTTTTGTTTTAATTGGAATCCGAAATCATGTCTGTTTAATATTCTTTACTTTGAATGCATGCATTGGGGTAAGGGCCCATTTAGTGCCCCATTCGGTGGTCCCTTAATATTCTTTACTTTGAATGCATGCATTGGGGTAAGGGCCCATTTAGTGCCCCATTCGGTGGTCCCTTACAGCTTGCTACTACTCTCAAATAAATGAGAGCCAAATACCGATTTCCAAGATCGAACCAGTAACCGTGGTATTGAACTGGATTACCACCAAACAACTAAACCATTATGCCACCGACCCTTTCGGTCTCATTCCTACAGTTAAGTACAGCCTTACTGTGATTTCTAACATTAGTAGATTGTAACGGTGTTTGAACTTCGAACACCTCATTCAATTCTTAATGAGAATATATAACTTAAAAGCATCTCAAATATCTGAAAAAATAATCGAATAACAGTACCCGGATTCTGTATTTGTAAATTGTGTATCCCGCAATCCCAGTGATGGCCAACACAAAGATAATAATCTTAACAACGCTCCAGCTTGTCACAGTGCTCACCATCTTACCTAGTGATTTTTTCCATGCAGAGTAAAATGAACTTATTCATCAAATGTATAAATAGAGCAACTAATGGCATCTCAAATATCAGAAATTTCTACATCCTACATGGATCTAAAGTAATGTTCTAGATCAGGAAAAACTCGACCCATTAAAATACATATGTACTCCGTGTTTAGTTTTTAAAAGCAAAACCAGATATAACTCCTTGAATAATGACCACAGTAAAATGTATTTCAATAATACCTATACATGTATCATGTTCATGCATATATAGTAAGCCATTTCTGCAACTGCACTCATAGCTGCCCCATGTATTATGACATTTGCAATCTGGGCATTGGCATGCTAGCTTCTCCTTGCATTCATCCACATCTGGCAAGCAAATAAAACAATAAAAAAAACATGTGACCTACAAGCATTCTATCATATTTTGGTCCCTGGACATACTATTGAAAACAGATACAATACCAGTTAGCTAGTATGTTGAAACACGATTAACAAATTTCACAATTATCGTGTGGAAAAAATATAAGAGGGTGGAGAACCACATATATATCCAATTAAATATTAATTGCCTCTCATTATCTTTGAGAATTCAAAGAAACTAACACAATGCCAGTTGAACATATGCTGAACCATTTCTCATACTTTAAGAATAATTAATAAATGAAGAATAAACAGCATTGAGTACCTTCGCATTTGTTGACTCCGTCGCCTTTAAATCCCGGAGGACACTCACAGCCCTTTGTATGGCCATCCTGACAAATTTGTAAGAGAAAAGAAATACAAGTACTTGTGGTTATTCCATTTCATTCTAGTTCAGAATGCTGAACATCATATGGCACTGGTACGTGAGACTAGTAAACTTACAGAACATGCAGAGTAAGTTTTTCCATTTTGAGTGCCCTTCCAACAACCCCCATTATTTATTTCACAGCGTAAAGCTCCTGAAGCTGTTAAAATTAAGCAGGCATACACTTAAGTAATTAATTAAGGAAAGAACATATCCGAAAAAGGCTTACATGATAAATTTTTCTAATTTTCCATTTGGCAAACAAATGAAGTTTTATAAGTCAATGCTACGATCCCTAGAATTTTCTCTCAAGCCATTCATTCCAAAAAAATTTAAACTATCGACTTCAAACAGAATCCATTTCTCATACCGGAGTTTTACAAAGTTGTAACTACCAATTGCTAGTTATGATAAATTAATGAAGCAAAAGAGCTTTAATAGTTTTGACCGTACCATCTTTATTTTGACTTGCATAGTTTCAAGAAAAGTTACCTTCACAATGAGTGTAGCCATCACCGACAAACTTCACACCTTGAACAGTAGGACATTCACAAACTCTTCCACGAAATGTATCCTAAATTGCAGGTGCATTAGATATATTTCTTTAAATATAAACATGTACACAGAGAAAGTTACCAGAAAATGAATACAAATAGATTATTACAAAATGCAATACCCTGCATGCCGAAACATTTGCATCCTTATCATGCCAGCAACCACCATTATTAGTCAAACACTCGTTTATTTCCACGTCTGCAAATAAAAGACAAGTAAGAAACTAACAGCCATCGCCATGACTTCATGGTTTTGAAAATGAATTGTCTTCAGAGTTGAAATAATTTGGGGGTGGATGCTCCAATGTAATTCAATTTGAGCAACACTAGTGAGAAAATCCACAAAACATTGACAGCAAGATTGTCAACTCGCGAAACGTAACCCAAAACGTAATGTAATTTTTATGTATCGTGGATCGTAACGTATGGTGAATAGTAAGTTTCAATTTTATTATTAATATTTAAATATATAAATATAATAATAAATAATAAAATCTAAAAAAATTAAATATATCAAAATTTCAAAATATATAACTATAAAAGCATAGATTAATTCTTCAAAGTTAAAAAATATAATACTTTTGAGATATTTATAATGTTGAGATGGAATACTAATACTTGTTTTTTAAAAAATATAATAGAGAATATAAAAGACTATTCCATTCATTTAAGGGCTTGTTTGGCTAGGACGGGAAGGGAAGTGAAGGGAAGGGAAGGGAAGGGAAAGGAAGGGAAGTGAGAGTAAATTGGTGTTTGGTGGGAAGGGAAGATAAAAGAAGTGATAGTAAATTGGTGTTTGGTGGGACGAGAAAAGCAGTGAAGTGATGTTTTTTTGTTAAAAAAATAGATATTTAATATTTTTAATATAATGTTTATAATATATCATTTTATATTTATTTTATTTATTATTTAAATAAAATTTAAAAATTTAATAACTTTCATTATCAAAATATATAAATTTCATAATTGTTAAAAAAAAAAAGATAAATATAATTTTTTATAATGAAATTAAGTTTAGAAATTCAAATCAAGATAGATGTAATAAAAAGATAACTATTTTAATTATTTTGAGTAATTATTTTAGGATTATTTAAATATATATTTCTATTTATTTTATAAAATGTATAAATTTAAAAAAAATTGATAAATAATAAAATTAATATATATTTGTATATAAATTTTTTTAAATGCATACATTGTCCATAAAAAGTCAAATATATAAACAATTACAAATATTGTTTAAAGAACTTGATATATCTATAAAAATAATAATAATAATAATAATTGTTGCATTTAAAAAAAAAAAAATATATAAATAGCATATAGTATAAATTTAATCAATGAAGTGGTTCTAAAAAAAAATCCATTAACTTAAATGAATGAATTAGTAAAAGTTAACAAGCTTATTATTTTATTTAAAATAAAGTTTATGATAAAATCAAATGCATCAAATTATAATTATAAAAACATCAAACTACAAATATGTTTTAAAAAATAGGATGTATTTAGAAGAAAAAAATAGATAAATATTGTATTTTAAAAAAAATTGATACTAATAAATAAATAAAGAAATAAAGGAAAGTTTGTATTTAGAAGAAAAAAAAAATTAAGAAAGAAGGAAAGTGAATTTAAAAGAAATAAATCAAAAAAAAAAAAAAAAAAGTTAACAAAGACGCTACGGGTTGGGCGGGTTCTGCGCTGGGTTAACCAGGCCGGGTAAACCCGGCGGCCCAAACGCCGGGCAGGGCCCGCCCCTTCCCTTCCCGGGCTGATATGGGCGGGCCAAACAAGCCCTAAGTAAAAAGGTACATAGAGTTTTTTTTTTTTTTTTTTGAGAGTAGGTAAGTATGAGTTGTGAATGGTAAAATCAAAGCTTTTACCTTCCCAATGTCTGTTTCCTTTTTAATTGTTATCACTCATAAATTTATTTAAAGTAAAGAATCAGTGTGAAGGTGGAAAGTTAATAGATTTTTCCAGTTTCAATTTAATTTTTATGGGAACAAAATAAAAAATGGCATTAACTTAAATAAATAATAATAATAATAATAAATGAAAATCAAAATTACATCAAGTCTAAAAGACGTGGAAAGTGGTGAAACTTTTTCCTTTTCCCTTTTAGATTTTACAAAACCCTAAAATGAAACATTTTTTAATTTTACAGCCGCACAGAGGTTAATTTTCCCTTTTCCCTTTCATCTTCTTTCATCTTCGTTTTTTACCATTTTTTCCCAGGAGTTTTCTTCGTCTTTGCGCCGGCTGAACACGTTTTTCTCTTCATCTCTTCGCCGCAAAGAGGTTAATTTTCGTTTCTTTTTTTAAAGAACGAAACGTTCCAATTTAGAATGAATCGTACGAGCTTGGAACGTACGTTTCAGTCCATTTACGATTCAAATCTACGATTTAACTCGTTTTGCCTTCGTTTCGTTTTGAATCGTACGATTCAAAATGTGAAACGTGCGATTTTAACAACTATGATTGACAACACTAGGACACTAGGTTGAAATGTTGAATGTTTTATTTGGTTATTTTTTTGGTGGGTTGGGGGTGGGGGGAGGGGCTTGCTGTATATTATATAGAGAGCGGTCAGTCCGCTAGAACCTTCAGTTAAACAAATTGCAGGCTCTGACGTCTCCTTAAATCCAGAACAACTGCCCTTCAAAACTGCTCCTTTGTCCATCTTGCCTAAATCAAGTAAACAAGATGAATAAAATATACATTGCAGAACATTTAGTCAAATTTGCAAAGACAACAGAACCGAGTTCATTCAAACCTCTATACTGCCTGTTATTTATAACCAGAGTCGGCAATATGTAACATCTCCACGGGAGCCCTTACCAATCTGAGGGCATAACAGTTATACGTGTAACGTCAGAGTCTAGGGAAAAAATACCATGGAAGAAAAATGCAAGTACAGAAAATTATGAAGGGGTTGCCATGGAGAACACCACCTGTGCATCCTGTTCAGCTTTCAGAATTGGGTTTTCTGCATCTGCCCCTGGATCTCCAATACAGTCTTTAATCTTGTTAAACTCGATTCCTTTATAGACAAGTCAACCAAAGTAAGCACATTAGAGATTGGTTCAGGTGTGGTAACATGAACCAAACACAACAACCTAGTTTTTAAAATGGATCAAAGGAATGAAGATCTAGAAAGATTTTGGTAGCTCAAAATGAATGAATTCTTTTATTGAATTCCAAACAAATATTCAATTCAACAATGAACCTACCAAAGGATTTAATAACTTCATTGGCACATTCCTCAGCGTACTTGTTTTCTTTCATAGGACAACGGATAGAAAAGTCGGTGACGTAGTCCCACCAAAGCCAAGGCTTTCCAGATTCATTAGCAACTTTAAAGAAACAAATTTGGCGTAGATTTTGAACAACTACATCCTTTCCATCATATCCTTTAGTGAAATCCTGTTCAGGATCCGGTGCACAGTATCTCCTCCATGATTGCTGCATTGAGATTTGCATTGTTTCTCAGAGTAAAAGCATCTGGGCAAAACCAAGTAGTATAATGGGGAGTAAATTGAGTATACCCTTTTTGCTCAAGGGTCTGAGCAGCTCCTTTGAAGTTCTTCACAAACTCAATCTGACTATCACACTTATGAATAATTCCTCTTCGAGTGGTTTTCCACTTCGATTGGTTGAGGAGATTGATGGTTGACTCCATCTAGGTAATAAATGGAACATCTATTTGAAGGTTTTCCATATACGAATACGATTGAGTACGAAGGTCCGTTCATTCTTCTTCAGAATAATCCGTGAAGAAGGCGTTCCTTTTGGCTAAATTCTTAATGGATAGGAAATCTTTTTTGAGAAACTCTTTGTCGATTGAATAGTCATTTGTGATGATGTTGATCTGGTTACCTTCCATGTCAGATTGAGTAGGGGAACTGGATCAATTACCATATTGTACTAAGGCAAACACCCCATAACCACGGTGCTGCATGTACTTGTACTTCTTTCCTACGATCCTACAATTTTGGGATACAAAGCACTCCCTTCCGACTTCACCTACCCAGCTCCCATTTTACTTAATTTATTTTCTTTTTTTTAGGAAAACTTTTTTGGATAATTCTATATTTCATGTATTTGACTTTATTTGATGTCACACAAATCTATATATTTTTTAACATTGTTTATATAAATAAATTTATGTTTTTTTAGTATATATTGGGGGAGGGGGAACAAATACCGATTCTCGGGCACGAACCTATGACGTTGGTGTTGAACTGGTTTACAACCAAACACTGAAACCATTGCGTCACTGACCCATTCGGTTTATAAATAAATTTATGTGATTTGTTACATAATCAAAATGTAAGACTCATTTAAGGTATGTGTATGCAACAAGAATAAGGAGGAGAATGGTAGTGGGGATCACTTTCCATGTTTGGGTTACGAATTATTCCCCCAATAATTGCGTTTTCCAAAAAATTACTTTTTCATTTTCCTCTTAACTACTTTTCATTCTCCCAATAACATTTTATACATCACATTACTATTTTTCACCCTCATCATCTTCATTGTGGGAAAAACTTGCCTTCAGACGATTCAGATACGTCTACAGAAATTTCATGTGGCGTTCTAGTATTGGGCCACGTTTTTTTTTTATATTTTTAATTTTATTTTGCATAAAAATACTCTCAAATATAGCATTATTTAGGCTAATATCTTAATATATTCTAGATGTATTTGTGCATTAATTGAATAAACTTTAGAGTTGGAATAAGCATTAAGGTGAGAAATTCATACATGTATGATTTATGAGCTTAAATATAAAAGGCTAAGGAAAGTAGTGCATTTTAGAATAAAATGTGAATGTTGAATGCTTTTTGTACTTAAATGCCAAAGATTTCATGCTGCGCTAATTTATTTCTATAACTACATGAATTGAAACATGTTAAATTAGGATCTTAATTAAATTGCAAATGTCGACCGACCGTCAACATGCGTTAATAGGTTGTAAATCGAACGAGGAATAACCTAAGGCTAGTTTACATGTTCAATAGGTTAGTATTTTGACGACTGTAGTACTTTAATTGGAGTTTAGGAATAAATGCGTAACTATCGCATATATAGCGCCAGGTTATCATTACATCGAGTTGCGACGGAAGTCGGACTTGATGCGAACGGAAGTGGAAGCGGACGTTTGTTAGGCGAAGTATGACAATTACTACTTACCGCATTTTATCCTAGGAATTATTATATGCATCCCATAACCTTAGCCCGAGCCTTACTTAGTTCATTTCGCATTTTATTTTACTTTCACATTTAGATATAAAACAAACCAAAAATCCCAACACCATTCATTTTACTTTTCTTGCACAACTCTTATATTTATTAACTAATTGACATCAATCCATGCAGAGAACGATAAAATATTAATACTTATCACTTGTTGCATACTCGACTGCGTATACTTGCGTATTAATGCGATTCAAAGTGTAGAACTTAGTTTCACTCTTAGAATTAATCATTTGTTTATTTATACCGCACCGAAATATCGCATCAAGGGGCCATTTTCATTTTCTTTTCCTTTTTTTTCTCTTTCCCTCTCAGTTCCTTCTCACTGTGTTCTCTTCCCACTTTTTCCAACTCTTCTTTTTGTCTTTTTTTGGAGCTTTTCTTAATAAATATTTCACAAACTTTCAACCGTCTCTGTGCCTTTCAGCCGCAGTCACTCGTCCATCGCCGGTCACCCATTTCCAAACATTATCTCACTATAAATGACCCAATCACACTTTTTTTCTACATAATAATTTTCTTTACCCAAACATAAAAAATCATGAACTATCATTCTCTTCAAACAAAAAAAATTATGTGTAAAGAAAAAGAAAAAAGTTTGATTCTTCCCCAAATAGAAAATTAATGATAAGAATGGGCGAAACACAACCTTCAAAGCAAGACCAAAATTTCTATATAATCGATTGCATGCAAGAACAATGGCTAGGGACAACAACCATTTTTTTAGCTTCAACCAATTTTAGTGACTTATTTATTCAATCCACCAGTTCCTTCCTTTTCCCCAATAACACCCACCTTGATGAAAGAATCGTGTCCTAAGACAGATCCCGACAATTACTAAATATAAATAGGATTTATTATGGAGATAATAATTAGTGTATTTTAGTAATTAATAATTACTTGCTAGAGAATAATTATTATAGTTAGACTAATTAGATTGGACTAACAACTAAATTATCTAATTCTTAAGAGTTCACACATAATAGCAATGGGCTGAACTAAATATAAAGCCCAAAAGATTTTATATCGGAAGGCCATTAAGAGTTCATGGGTTTTGGTTTTCTCTTCTGGCCTAACCTTAAATATATATGAGGTCGAGAGAAAGTGATACTGTAACGGCCCGGAAATTTCATCCCGGTCTTCCCGGGAGGCCCAGGGGCATTTTGGTAATTTTGGGTCGGGCCGACAAGGCCGGTTTTGTAATTGTAAATTGCCGGAAAAATTATGAGTCGATTTGAATAGGATCGGGAATTTTGGTGAAGACATTTGGGCTTGGGAAAAGGTAAAAATAAATAGGGAATTAAATAGCGCGTCGAGTGAGATTCGAGCCAAGGACGTGTCGCGTGCTAGGCGGAGGGCGCTGCCAGCCGAGCCACCGGGCGCGTTTGTTAATCTAAACGCGCGATCTAATACATATCCGTGTTTTCGTGCGTTCGGGTTAAAACAGAGCAGCCGAGCCTTCTTCCTCTTTCCTCTTCTTCTTCTCGATTCTTCACCGACCGACTGCGTAGCTCTCGCGATTTTTCCTCCCTCGCCGACCAACGTTCTCTCCCTCGCCGTTCGTCCCTCCGGTGAGCTTTCTCCTTCTTCTCTTCTTCTTCTTCTTCTCTTCTTCTTCTCCTTCCCTTTTTCCGTCGAATTTCTCCCCTATTTCTGACTTCCATTTTCCGGCCGAGTCGAGGTGAATCTTTGGGTGGTTTTTGTGCAGCTAATGTAGGGGAAGTGGTCCAGCAACAAATCGCGCGTCGAATCCTCTCCTATCGCCCGGAATCGAGCTCGTTTTCTCCGATCCCCTGTTCGCCCCTGTTCGCCGAGATCGCGTGCGCAGAAGCAGCCCAGCCGCCGAGCCTCGCCGCTCATCGTCCCGTGCCCGCGCGCGCGTCCTCGCCTCAGCGCCCAGCCGCATCGCGTCGCCCGAGCCCCTGCTCGCCGAGCCGTGCCGCATCGCCCAATGCCGCAAGGCTCGCGGCGCCGCGTTCGCGCCAGCGCCAGCCGCGCTCACGCCGCCCATCTGCGCCCAAGGCGCGCACCAGCGCGCCAAAGACGCCATTCTGCGCCCGCGCTCGCCCACGGCCAACCCGTTCTTTGCCCGTTCTGTCTGCAATCGGCTCGTTCGTGCGTTCGTCGTCCCTCGTGAGTTGCTCCCGAGTTGAGCCTCGTTTATTTTGTTATATTTAGGCCTATTGTGTGATTTTTGTTGTGATTGATAGGTTCTCAATAGCTAGTTCGGGTTCGCTCGCCACTTAGGGTTTTCGTGTCAATTCGTCCCCGACCAAGGTAAGGAGATTTCTTACCGGAGTTGTGTGGACCCTGCGATATATTATGTGATTCTTTGATTGATTGCTTGTTTGTGTTTATTGACATATTTAGTAATAGGTGCTCGCTTTTCGAATTCTGTTAGCATGATTTTCCGATTTAATTCTCATGTTAATCCATGCTAGGTTGTTCCTTTCTAGCATGCTCAGATCTGTTCCTTGCTTCGTAGTATCATGCTAGGCTCGTTGTATTCTTATTGAGCACGTATTGGATTTTATGGAATTGTTTCTTTGTTTGCTAGGCAAAGTTAGAATTGCGGGTAGATAGCATCATCGGGCCCGATGCATAAAGTACCTTGCATCCATGGCGGGGACGTCGAGCAAGTCATTCCGCCCCCGGACCGTGAGGGATTAGCTAACCCAAGCGGTAGGCCCCGCAATCTTGGGTGAGGGTGGCGATCGTTAAATGCCCCAACGGTCGGGATGATGACTTGGCATTGCCTCGCCCCGGCGGCCGGCATGTCCTCAAAGATGTTTCAAAGAGCCCCCGATTGCCACTGTTAAGGCAAGGATGACTTCGGTGTAAGCCTACCTCGACCGTTCCTTGGCCCCAAGTGCGGTGGTTCAGCCGACATAGTTTACGTGTCAGTCTCACACCCCTATGTCGGTGACACCGATCCAAAGATTTAGTTAGGCGTGGTGATGGACATGGGCGGCTTTGCCTTGGACACCGCAACCCCCATGGTCTGCAGTACCACGCGGTGCATGCTTACGCTCATTACAGCGTCGATGGGAGAGCTCCTCGGGATTGTGAGCCGGTGTACCTTTTCGTCGATGAGAGACAGCCGAGGCCGGACTTGTTTCTCGTATAGGGGACTTATGTATTGGATGTGTGGTGATATTATTCCGGACTAAGACCTTAAATTGGCATCCGAGGCCCAAGTGTGGGCTAAGCTATGTGCTCTATTCTCGTGTTTATATTCATAGCTTGCATACGCTCATCGAGATGACCATGTATATAAATATTGTACCCCGGTTGAGGATTCTTACCGAGTAATTCGTTACTCACTCTTCGTGGTTTTTCCACGTGTAACCAAGTTAAGTAGACAGATGGTCAAGGAGGAGGATTTGTGATCATGGGGCCCAGTCTTCCAACTCGATTTTTGTATTATGACTCTTTATGTTTTGTTTCCTTTGAATGCATGACAGGCACTGAGCCCTAGGATGTTTTGTAAATGTTTTGTGGATTCCAAAGATTTTGTATCCGAACAAGCTTTGAATGGTTTTTAAGAAATCTCTCGATCGAGTATACTTTGGAAATGTATTTATCTTGGAACAGGTGCTTGGAAACAGGGAAAGGTTCCAGGGAAATTGTCTAGTTTTTAAAGGGGTTATTTTGAATGTTTTGTTTTTAATTGGAATCCGAAATCATGTATGTTTAATATCCTTTACTTTGAGTGCATGCATTGGGGTAAGGGCCCATTTAGTGCTCATTCGGGTCGGTCCCTTACAGTTGGTATCAGAGCTCAGAGTCATAAATTCTGTAGTTTGACCTTTTGTTGTAGGTCGTTTTCCCATGATCACTAGCACTCCGACAGTCATCAGGTACGCCTAAGTTTACTATTTGTTGTAGAAAAAGGGTTAAGAATTTACAATACCTGTCATCTAGTGTATGCCTTGTGTAGTGTTGTGGAGCGGAGACGAGCAGTTTCTGACTCGTTATTGGTTTGGGTGTAGATCGCCAGCATGCCAGTTACCCGCGCCAGAAGAGGACGCCGAGAGGAAGGCCAGGTGTCCAGGATCGGATTCGACCGCAGGACATCGTCCCAAGCTGAGACTGATAGCATTTCGCCTGTAGCTCCCCCTATTGAGCCCAGAGTAGGCGTTGAGGCGACTGTGCGTCGTGAGACTGCTCATGGAGCAGAATTTGCTAATTCTATGAGGTCTATGGTGGTCGACCTATTGAGTCGCCAGAGGGCAGAGACCCAGGCTTTGTTGGCAGCGCAGCGGGAAGAGTCCCGAGCTCAGATCGAGCAGCTGACTCGTTTGATTCAAAGAAGAAGACCTACCCGCAGAGCCAGCCAGCCACTGTGGCGAGAGGTGGCAGAAGGTGCCGATGAGCTTGGTAAATGGTTGAAGGATTTCGTAAAATGGAACCCTGATAAGTTTGATGCCACAGGTGATGCTTTAGCAGCAGCTAGATGGATTGCCCATTTGGAGTACACCTTCCTGATTATGGTGTGCCCCGATGTACAGAGGCCGAGGTGTGCAGCCCATGTGTTAGGGGGCGTAGCTAGATGGTGGTGGGAGTCCACCTTGAGTGAGAGACCGGTGGGTCTCCACTGCTACACGGGAGTTCTTCAAGTCGAATTTAAGGCCAAGTACATTAGTGACGAGGCTCAAGAGAAGATGGTAGCGCTTTTCCGTAATCCAAGCGGGGTTCGATTCAATAGAGGAGTACGAGAGGAAGTTTTCTGAGTATGGTTATTTTGCTCTGCAGCTGATAGCAACCCATGAGTTGAAAATTCGGAAGTTCATTTCTGGTCTGAGGCAGGGTGTGTCTCAGGATGTCGAGGGCAGCCCCGACACTTATGCTAGAAGAACATTGGTGGCCACTATTTACAACGGAAAGTATCCCGTTGAGCGGATCGTCGCCGCCGGTGCAGGGCGTCTGTCCCATTGTAGTGAGGGACAGAATAGGAGGTTTGAGTACGCAGAGGAGGCGCCGGCCGCCGCCAAGAGGCGAGTTCCTAACCGGGATCGGCGTAGAGATACCGCCCGATTTCAGCCCGCCCGCAGGCGGTCCTAGGCAGATTCCCTCCTGTGCCACTTGTGGAAGAGTCCACTTCAGGGCTTGTCAGACCGGGCCCTGGCGGTGTTTTCGATGTGAAAAGGAGGGGCATATGATCCGTTCTTGTGATCAGCCAGCTATGGCAGTTCAGCCTGTGCAGCAGCAGCAGGGCCGAGTGTTCGCTACGAACCGTCAGGAGGCTGAGCGTGCAGATGCCGCAGTGGCATGTACGCTTCCTGTTTTGGATCATTGTGCATTTGTCTTGTTTGACTCTAGTTCTACGCACTCGTTTGTATCTGTATTGTTTGCTGAGCATGCTAGGTTGAGATTAGAGCCTCTAGGTTTTGAATTATCTGTTGCAACTCCTTCGGGAGTTAATATGTTAGCAAAAGATAAGGTTAAGGATGGCCGGATCGAGATATCCGGGGAGTTGTTTGTAGCTACGCTCATAGTTCTACCCATGAGTGGTTTCGATGTGATTCTTGGTATGGAGTGGTTAGCTGCTAACCACGCATTGATTGACTGCCACCGGAAGGAAGTAGTGTTCAAAGCGCGCGGTCGGCCCGACTTTAAGTTTTCGTGGAGTTTAGGGTGGAGTTTGCCCGCCGATGGTGTCACCGTGAAAGCTCGTCGTTTCCTAGCTCATGGAGCTTGGGGCTACCTAGCCAAATTGTCCGAGAGAGCCGTCCCTCACCGACTATTGATCAAGTGCCACAGCGAGAGTTTGCGGATGTGTTTCCTGAGGAATTACCGGGGTTGCCCCCGAAGAGAGAGGTTGACTTCACAATTGAGCTCGAGCCAGGGACCCTCCCTATCTCGAAGGCTCCGTATCGTATGGCGCCAGCCGAGTTAAAGGAACTGAAGGTTCAGTTGCAGGAGATGTTAGATCGAGGGTTCATCCGTCCGAGTGTGTCCCCGTGGGAGCGCCAGATGTTGTTTGTGAAGAAAAGGATGGTTCGATGCGCCTATGCATTGACTATCGTGAGCTTAATAAGGTGTGATGAAGAATAAGTATCCGTTGCCCGTGATCGATGATTTGTTCGATCAGCTTCAGGGAGCTTCCGTGTTCTCCAAGATAGATTTGAGATCCGGGTATCATCAGTTGCGGATTAGGGACGCCGACATTCCTAAGACAGCGTTCAGGTCTAGATATGGGCACTACGAGTTTGGGGTCATGTCGTTTGGATTGACGAATGCACCAGCAGCGTTCATGGACATGATGGATAGGGTGTTCAAAGCATTTTTGGACAGCTTCGTCATCGTGTTCATTGACGATATTCTGATCTATTCAAGGACCAGGAAGGATCATGCAGAGCATTTGAGGAAAGTGTTGACAGCCTTGAGGGAAAACCAGCTTTATGCGAAGTTTTCCAAATGTGAGTTCTGGTTGGAACAAGTGGCCTTCCTAGGTCACGTAGTCTCGAGAGATGGTATAGCTGTGGATCCTGCAAAGATTGAGGCCGTGAGTTCGTGGGCCAGGCCGACTTCAGTTACCGAGATACGCAGCTTCCTGGGTTTGGCAGGTTACTACCGTCGGTTTGTTAAGGACTTTTTCACACAGCCTCGCCCCTCACTCGCCCGACGAGGAAGGGTGTCGAGTTTGTTTGGGACGGTAGGTGTGATGAGAGCTTTGCCGTGCTCAAGCGCAGATTTGACTTCAAAGACTGTTGGCGATCCGGAAGGGACAGGTGGTTTCGTGGTTTACAGGGATGCTTCCAAGTTCGGGTTGGGTTGTGTGTTGATGCAGCACGAGAAGGTCATTGCTTATGCTTCCCGTCAGCTGAAGCTATATGAGCAGAACTATCCGACTCATGATATGGAGTTGGCAGCAGTGGTGTTTGCACTGAAGATTTGGAGGCATTACCGTATGGTGAGCGGATTGATTGTTTACCGATCACCGAGCCTCAAGTATCCGCTTGCTCGAAGGAGCTGAATATGAGGCAGAGGAGATGGTTAGAGTTGGTGAAAGATTATGACTGTGAGAGTTTGTACCATCCGGGTAAAGCAAATGTTGTAGCTGATGCTTTGAGTAGGAAGACGTCGCACTCCGCGGTGTTGTTGAGTCCCCAGCCCAGATTGCAGCGAGAGTTTGAGCGGGGTGAGATTTCAGTGTTGTTGGGTGAGGTTACTGCCAGAGTGGCTCAGTTGACAGTCCAACCATCGATTAGACAGCGGATTATTGATAGTCAGCTGAGTGACCCCGCACTTAAGAAATTGGGTGACAGAGTTAGTGCTGATGGAGATTTTGACTTTGTGTATTCACCAGACAGTGGGCTGATGTACAGAGGCTGGTTGTGTGTTCCGGATGTTGTAGGATTGCGAGTAGAGTTGCTCTCAGAGGCCCATTGTTCTCCGTTTGCTTGGCACCCCGGGGGTACCAAGATGTATCAGGATCTTAAGTAGACATTCTGGTGGATGGGTATGAAGAGAGATGTTGCGGAGTTTGTCAGTCGATGTCTCACTTGTCAGCAAGTGAAGGCACCCAGGCAGAGACCACCGGTTTGTTGCGATGGTGAGAGTGTGCCCCAGTGGAAAAAGAGATCTCCATGGACTTTATTTCTGGTTTGCCGAGGACTCCGAGGAAGTTCTCTCAGATTTGGGTGATAGTCGATTGATTGACTAAGAGCACACACTTCATTCCCGGTAGAGACACTTATACCGTGGAACAGTGGGCGCAGTTGTTTTTGGACCAGATTGTTCGTTATCACGGTGTGCCTGTGAGGATTGTGTCTGACCGTGATTCGAGGGCTTGTGTGTTGGATTTCCCGGGCAATTGGAACCAGTACCTGTATCTGATTGAGTTTGCAAATAACAACAGTTATCAGTCGGCGATTCATATGGCTCCATTCGAGGCTTTGTATGGTAAGCGTTGCCGTTCTCCTGTGTTCTGGGAAGAGGTTGGTGATAGGCAGGTTTTGGGTCCCGAGTTGCTACAGTTGACTAATGGTGCCGTGCAGAAGATTAGAGCTCGTATGTTGACAGCTCAGAGCAGACAGAAGAGTTACGCCGATGTTCGGCGTCGGAATTTGGAGTTTGAGGTTGGTCAACTGTATTCCTAAAGGTTGCACCGATGCGAGGTGTTTTGAGGTTTGGCAAGCGTGGAAAGATGAGTCCCCGTTTTGTTGGTCCGTTTGAGATTCTGGAGAGGATCGGCAAGGTTGCTTATCAATTAGCCTTGCCTCCGCCGTCATTGTCGCAGGTACGATGTTTTTCATGTTTCGATGTTGAGGCAAGATGCGTGCGGACCCGCACATTGTTGATTTTGAGCCGTTGCGGTGAATGAGGATTTGAACTCGAGGAGAAGCGGTGGGGATTCTTGCTTTTGAGACAAAGACACACTGCAGAATCGTGAAATCCGGTTGGTAAAAGTTCGATGGAGGAGTCGAGTTCAGAGGAAGCCACTTGGGAGCGGGAGGATGAGATGAGATTGCAGTATCCCGAGCTGTTCCAATCTTAAGTGACTTTCGGGACGAAAGTCTTATAAGGGAGGAATATTGTAACGGCCCGGAAATTTCATCCCGGTCTTCCCGGGAGGCCCAGGGGCATTTTGGTAATTTTGGGTCGGGCCGACAGGTCCGGTTTTGTAATTGTAAATTGCCGGAAAAATTATGAGTCGATTTGAATAGGATCGGGAATTTTGGTGAAGACATTTGGGCTTGGGAAAAGGTAAAAATAAATAGGGAATTAAATAGCGCGTCGAGTGAGATTCGAGCCAAGGACGTGTCGCGTGCTAGGCGGAGGGTGCTGCCAGCCGAGCCACCGGGCGCGTTTGGTAATCTAAACGCGCGATCTAATACATATCCATGTTTTCGTGCGTTCGGGTTAAAACAAAGCAGCCGAGCCTTCTTCCTCTTTCCTCTTCTTCTTCTATATTCTTCACCGACCGACTGCGTAGCTCTCGCGATTTTTCCTCCCTCGCCGACCAGCGTTCTCTCCCTCGCCGTTCGTCCCTCCGGTGAGCTTTCTCCTTCTTCTCTTCTTCTTCTTCTTCTCTTCTTCTTCTCCTTCCCTTTTTCCGTCGAATTTCTCCCCTATTTCCGACTTCCATTTTTCGGCCGAGTCGAGGTGAATCTTTGGGTGGTTTTTGTGCAGCTAATGTAGGGGAAGTGGTCCAGCAACAAATCGCGCGTCGAATCCTCTCCTATCGCCCGGAATCGAGCTCGTTTTCTTCGATCCCCTGTTCGCCCCTATTCGCCGAGATCGCGTGCGTAGAAGCAGCCCAGCCGCCGTGCCTCGCCGCTCATCATCCCGTGCCCGCGCGCGCGTTCTCGCCTCAGCGCCCAGCTGCATCGCGTCGCCCGAGCCCCTGCTCGCCGAGCCGTGCAAAGATCGCCACGATGCCGCTTCGCGTCCGCGCGCCGCGTTCGCGCCAGCGCCCAACTCGCGCCGCCCTCTGCGCCCAGCGTGCGCACCAGCGCACCAGCCGCACCCAAAGACGCCCATTTTCGCCCAGCCAGCCCGTTCTTTGCCCGTTCGTCTGCAATCGGCTCGTTCGTGCGTTCGTCGTGCCTCGTGAGTTGCTCCCGAGTTGAGCCTCATTTATTTTGTTATATTTAGGCCTATTGTGTGATTTTTGTTGTGATTGATAGGTTCTCGATAGCTAGTTCGGGTTCGCTCGCCACTTAGGGTTTTCGTGTCAATTCGTCCCCGACCAAGGTAAGGAGATTTCTTACCGGAGTTGTGTGGACCCTGCGATATATTATGCGATTGCTGATTGATTGCTTGTTTGTGTTTATTGACATATTTAGTAATAGGTGCTCGTTTCTGAATTCCCGGTTAGCATGATTTTCCTGATTTAATTCTCATGTTAATCCATGCTAGGTTGTTCCTTTCTAGCATGCTCGTATCTGTTCCTTGCTTCGTAGTATCATGCTAGGCTCGTTGTATTCTTATTGAGCACGTATTGGATTTTATGGAATTTTTTGCTGTTTGCTAGGGCAGGTTAGAATTGCAGGTAGATAGCATCATCCGGGCCTGATGCATAAAGTACCTTGCATCCATGGCGTGGACGCCGAGCAAGTCATTCCGATCCCCCGACCACGTGAGGGATTAGCTAACCCAAGCGGTAGGCCCTGCAATCTTGGGTGAGGGTGGCAGACTGTTAAATGCCCCAACGGTCGGGATGATGACTTGGCATTGCCTCGTCCCCGGCAGCCGGCATGTCCTCAACATGTTTGGCAAGAGCCCCGATTGCCACTGTTAAGGCAAGGACGGCTTCACGGTGTAAGCCTACCACGACCGTTCCTTGGCCCCAAAGTGCGGTGGTTCAGATGACATAGTTTACATGTCCGTGTCTCACACCCCTATGTCGGTGACACCGATCCAAAGATTTAGTTAGGCGTGGTGATTGGACATGGGCGGCTTGCCTTCGGACCGGCAACCCCCATGGTTGCAGAGCACGCGGTGCATGCTTAAGCTCATTCTGGCGCGATCGAGAGCTCCTCGGGATTGTGAGCCGGTGTACCTTTCGACGACGAGAGATGAAGCCGAGGCCGAGGCTTGTTTCTCGTATAGGCGACTTATGTATTGGTGTGTGGTGATATTATTCGGACTAAGACCTTAAATTGGCATCCGAGGCCCAAGTGTGGGCTAAGCTATGTGCTCTATTCTCGTGTTTATATTCATAGCTTGCATACACTCATCAAGATGACCATGTATATCGATTGTACCCGGTTGGGGATTCTTCTTGAGTAATTCGTTACTCACCCTTCATCGTGGTTTTTCCACTGTGTAACCAAGTTGCGTAGACAAGATGATCAAGGAGGAGCCGTGATCATGGGGCCTGATCTTCCAACTCTAATTTTTGTATTATGACTCTTTATGTTTTGTTTCCCTGAATGCATGTGGCAACACTGAGAGCCCTAGGATGTTTTGTAAATGTTTTGTGGATTCCAGCATTTTGTATCTGAACAGGCTTTGAATGGTTTTTAAGAAACTCTAATCAGAGTATAGTTTGGAAATGTATTTATCTTGGAACAGGTGCTTGGAAACAGGGACAGGTTCCAGGGAAATTGTCTAGTTTTTAAAGGAGTTATTTTGAATGTTTTGTTTTTAATTGGAATCCGAAATCATGTCTGTTTAATGTCCTTTACTTTGAGTGCATGCATTGGGGTAAGGGCCCATTTAGTGCCCATTCGGGTCGGTCCCTTACAGATACGACCCCAATTTCTTATTGTGCGTCGACATCCCAATAAAAGTAAGAAAGTGAAATAGTTTCCTCACAATAGAAACATTTTATGGTTTTAGTTGCTAAATTAAATTAAATCACAAATTGAGAATTTGATAATAAAATTTTAAATGAATTAATATCAAATTGGAAATTTGTTGACTTTCGGTAATTAGTTATTCATCCAAATAATTTTTTTTTCTCTTTTTTCTGAAAATTAATTAAAATTTAACGAATTTTCAGAAACTGATTAAATTAGCAAAATAGGATTTTTTTTATTATTTGGTATTATTTTCCCATAAAATCTGAAAATTTATTTTCTGATTTAGGCTAATATGAAACACTAGAATAATTTTTGTTTCCATAAAATTTAAAAAATTGTTTCCTAAAACATGTAACTGTTTACTATTTATTGTTTTGCTGGATCTTGGTGTGTTTAGCAATTTGTTGCTAGATTCGTTCAACAAACTTTTCATTAATTTAATAAAAAACCTTTAATTTAGAAAATTAATAAATAATGGAGATTATTTTCATATTAAATTGTTTAATTGAATCAATATAATGAAGTGTTTCTAATTGAAAATTGGCTTATGTGTTAAGTTTAATGATGAGGAAGGGTTTATGGAATTATTTCTTTATTGCACTTTTATAATACTAGAATTTTAACACGGCGTTGTACGTGATAATTTTTTAAATAATAAATTATATATATATTTAATAAAAATATGTCAATTGAGTGCAATAAATAGTATGTATATATATATATATATATTTATAATAATAAATTGTTTCCTACATTTTTGTACTAAATTTAAATCATCAAATAATAATTTCAATATAATATTGAATTTTATAACAATTTTTTCGCATTAATTAAATTTATTAAAATTCACATTTATGTTAAAAAACAGTTAATATTTTATTTCGAGCTTAAACAATAATAGGTGTTATTATTTAAAAAAAAAAACTTGATAAAATTTATGGCATTAAAATTAAATTTTATCTCTGATTTTTAAAAATCGATACTCTTTAGTTTTTTCCTCAATTTATCTATTAATAGACCAATTACTATTGAATTATAAGGTTTATAAGAGTTATATCATTATTATAATTATAAATATAAATAAGCTAAATATATTTATTAATATACATCTATGAACTTACCTTTAACCTCAAATGATAATTTTATCATTCTTAAAAAAAAAAATTCCACATCTCGAAGTCTAAAAAATTAATCAACAAAAGATCTCAATAAAAATTATTGCAACAAAAGAAAGGTTAGATGAATGTTAAAGTAAATAATCCAACAAAAATAAGATAACTAAATTTTTTATTATAAAACAAAAAAAAAAAAAAAACCAAGAAAGGTAACCCCAAGCAAAAAGAATGTTTCAAATTTGTTTGCAAACAAAATATAGAGAACTATATATATATTAGGAAATCATAGTTACCAAACTTTTGAAACTGAAAATTAATGCACTTTAGTTTTAGTCTTCAAACATTTTTTCCTCAAGATCTTCAAGTCTTTCTTGAAAGGCAACAATTATGCAAAAAAGATCTTACAAACAAAAAAGAAAAATTAGATGAAAGTTAAGTAAATAATTCAACAAAAATAAGATAAATTATTATTATAAACAAAAAAGAAAAGTAAATCCGTGCAAACAGAAACTGTTGTTGTAAATAAAATGTAAAGAACTATTTATAGGATTGGAAAATTTAATTTATTATTTTAATTATAATATAAAATGTCAAATAAAATCTATGAGATTTGGTAAAGATATCTTATTTTCTAGGTTATAAAGATAGATGAAAATTTAAATGATATTGAAAATATCTTCATTTGAATGTTGAAATCTCTTATCTTCTAACTTAGTCATAAATCTATGAGATTTGATAAAAATATTTTATCTTCTACTGATGAAAATCTAAATGATATTGTAAATATTTTCTACATTATTTGCATTTAATTTTTTTTATATTCCAATAAATGGCATGTTTGTAATTTAGGGTATGACTTAAGGGGTAAAATCGTCCAAAAATTATTTTCCACTAAAGCCACGCTTTAAGGTAGTATGATTTGATATTATTATGTGTGTGGTGACTAGTATGACACAATTAGGATTTTTATTAAATATGATCTGCGTATTGTTAAATATTTTTGTCATTTAAATTTCAGTTATTTAGATTTCTCTAATTTTTAAAGGGTCTTTTTCATATATAGACATATTTGAAATGTTTTTGCAAATATAGGTTACTTAAAAAGTATTAGCAAAACTAAATATTGAAAGTTAGGACAATTTTGTAATAATGAATAAATTATTTGACTATTTCTTTAGGTGGTTAGGTGGCTTTATTTGAATGTGTCTTTAGGTTGTTAGGTGGTTGAGCTTTTTAAGGAGTTTTTCTTGCTCCTGATGTGTATTTATTGAATCCTTTGATCACTCAGATCGTCGTTTCAGCGACATCGCCAGTTGTCGCCAACATCTCGCTCAATCGATCATTTTCGATCGACAGTCGCCCTATTCGCTCGTGCGAACCCTTATTGTTGTGCTACATCGATCATTTTCGATCTTCAGTCACCCTATTCGCTCGTGCGAACTGCCGCGACAATCTCCAATCGCTCTATTAGCTCATGCGAACCCTCGCTGTTCTGCTTCCAATCTCCTCACCTTCGCAACATCGATCGTCTCATTGGCTCGGGCGATCAAATTTGTTGTTGCCCTCCCATTTGCCAGTAACTTGCTGCTGCGCCAAGCGAACCCTTCTGCACACTGTCTTCGATTCAGCGAACTCTTCTGCCGCTTCTAATTTCGCTGCTGCGAAACCCTCTGAAGTTCTTCGCAAGGTACCATTTTTTTATGTGATCCATATACAGTTGTCTTGATATCTGGTTCATTACTGTACAATGGCTTCCTTGAAATCTAGTGAGCACACACTCGATTCAGCATCATCGTATATCACGGGTCATAGATTAAATGGGCACAACTACGTCCAATGGTCTCAAGCAATAAATATGTTTATTTGTGAAAAGGGTAAAGATGACTATTTGTCAAAAGATAAAACACAACTAGGATCAGAGGAACCTGAATTCAAACAGTGGAAAATAGAGAACAACATAGTTATGTCTTGGCTAATCAACTCTATGACCACCGAAATAGGTGAAAATTTCCTACTATATAATACTGTAAGGGACCGACCCGAATGGGGCACTAAATGGGCCCTTATCCCAATGCATGCATTCAAAGTAAAGGACATTTAAACAGACATGATTTCGGATTCCAATTAAAACAAAAACATTCAAAATAACCCCTTAAAAAACTAGACAATTTCCCTGGAACCTGTCCCTGTTTCCAAGCACCTGTTCCAAGATAAATACATTTCCAAAGTTTACTCTGATCAGAGATTTACTAAAAACCATTCAAAACCTGTTCAGATACAAAATGCTGGAATCCACAAATATTTACAAAACATCCTAGGGCTCGTGCGCGCTGCTACATGCATTCAGGGAAAACAAAACATAAAGAGTCATAATACAAAAATCGAGTTGGAAAGACGGGCCCCATGATCACGGCTCCTCCTTCAGCATCCTGTCGCGCACCACCGATTACTGTGGAAAACCACAGAATAAGGGTGAGTAACGAATTACTTAGTAAGAATCCCCAACCGGGGTACAATACGATATACATGGTCATCTCGATGAGCGTATGCAAGCAATGAATATAAACACGTAGCAGAGCACATAGCTTAGCCCACACTTGGGCCTCGGATGCCAATTTAAGGTCTTAGTCAGGAATAATATCACCACACGATCCACTACACAAATTGCCCTATACGAGAAACAAGTCCCGGCCACCACATCTCATCGTCGACGAAAGGTACACCGCCCAAGATCCCGATGAGCTCTCCGGTCACACAGTAATGAGCGTAAGCATGTACCGCGTGCTCACTACCGCAGACTATAGGGGTGCAGTCTAGAGGCAAGCCGCCCATGTCCGACCACCACGCCTAACTAAATCTTTGGATCGGTGTCACCGACATAGGGGTGTGAGACCTGGACACGTAAACTATGTCAGCCTGTACCACCGCACTTGGGGCCAAGGAAACGGGTCGTGGTAGGCTTACACCAGGAAGTCGTCCTTGCCTTAACAGGTGGCAATCAGGGGATACTGCCAAACATGCTGAGGACATGCCGGCTGCCGGGGACGAGGCAATGCCAAGTCATCATCCCGACCGTTGGGGCATTTAATGATCGCCACCTCACCCAAGATTGCGGGGCCTACCGCTTGGGTTAGCTAATCCTCACGGGGTCCAAGGATCGGAATGACTTGCTCGACGCCCCCGCCATGGATGCAAGGTACTTTATGCATCGGCCCGGATGATGCTATCTACCAAAGAACTCTAACCCGCCCTAGCAATCAGCAAACAAATCCATAAAATCCAATACGTGCTCAATAAGAATACAACGAGCCTAGCATGATACTACGAAGCAAGGAACAGATACGAGCATGCTAGAAAGGAACAACCTAGCATGGATTAACATGAGAATTAAATCAGAAATCATGCTAATCGGGAATCGAGAATAGAATACCTAGCTACACATGTCAATAAACACAAACAAGCAAATCAATCAAAGAATCACATATAATATCGCAGGTCCACACAACTCCGGAAGAAATCCTTACCTTGGTCGGGGACGATTACACGAAAACCTAGGCTGCGAACGAACCCGAACTAGCTATCGAGAACCTATCAATCACAACACAATTACACACAAAATTCTAAATTAAATTAAATATAATAAATAGGCTCGGCGCGGCTCGGCTCGGCTCAGCTCGGCTTGGCAGCTCGGCTCGGCGGCTCAGCTTGGCGACAGGCACACGGACACGGCGCTAGGGCGAGGACGCGCAGGCACGGTCGATGTGCGGCGTGGCTCGGCAGGCTGGGCTGCGACAGGGCACCGATTTGGCGAACTCGATCGATGGAGGAAGAACGCGAATTCGAGCGATTGGAGAAAATTCGACGAACGATTTGTTGTTGGTCGAACTCCCCTCGCTGCCGCACAAAACCACCCAAAGAACTCGCTTCAACATGGCCAGAAAATCGAAGTCGAAAACAGGGGATTCGGATTGAAGGAGAGAAGAAGAAGAAGAAAAACTTACCTGCTGCTCGGAAATGGATCGACTTCGAACTGGGGAAGACGAGCTCGGTCGAATCGGAGCTAAAGAGGGAAGAAATCGCAGAGGGAATCGTTGTCGGTTGAAGAAGGAATCGAGAAAAGAAGAAGGAGAGATGGGGAAGAAGGCTCGGCGAGCTGGCTTTTATACCAACCGCCTTCGAAAACAAGCATAAGTAATAGAACGCGCGTTTAGATTAACAAACGCGCGCGGTGGCTCTGCTGGCAGCGCCCTCCGCCTAGCATGCGACACGTCCTTGGCTCGAATCTCACTCGACGTGCTATTTAATTCCTTATTTATTTCCACATTCTTCCAAGCCCAAATGCCTTCACCAAAATTCCCGATCCCATTCAAATCGACTCATAATTTTTCTACCAGGATGAAATTTCTGGGCCGTTACAATATTCCCCCCTTATAAAACTTTCGTCCTCGAAAGTCGCTTAAGATTGGAACAGCTCGGGATACTGCAATCTCATCTCATCCTCCCGTTCCCAAGTGGCTTCCTCTGAACTCTGTTCCTCCACTGAACCTTTACCAGTCGGATTTCACGATTACGCAGTGTCTTTGTCTCAAAAGCAAGAATCCCCACTGGCTTTTCCTCGAAGCTCAACACCTCGCATCGGTGCGACCTTTAGGAATACATGTTGGCCAACCTCAAACTCCAAATCTCGTCGCCGAACATCGGCGTAACTCTTCTGCCCTGTCTGAGCTGTCAACATATGAGCTCTAATCTTCTGCACGACACCATTGGTCAACTACAGCAACTCGGGACCCAAAACCTACCTATCACCAACCTCTTCCCAGAACACAGGAGATCGGCAACGCTTACCGTACAAAGCCTCGAATGGAGCCATCTGAATCGTCGACTGATAACTGTTGTTATATGCAAACTCCATCGACATGTGCATCTGGTCCCAAGCGCCGGGAAATCCAACACACAAGCCCTCAACATATCTTCGAGAATCTGGTTCACCCTCTCGATCATCCATCGGTGAGGGTGAAAAGTCATCTTTGAAATCGCACTCGGTGCCTAAACCCTTCCGAGCGCTCTCAAGAAACGAGAAGTGAACCTCGAATCACGGCCGATACGATCCTCACAGCACACCGTGATAACGAATGATCTCGCTCCAAAAACAATCGCGCCCCTTTGTTCCACGGTATAAGTGTCTCTACCAGGGAATGAAGTGTGCGCTCTTAGTCAATCGATCGACTATCACCCAAATCTGAGAGAACTTCCTGAGTCCTCGGCAAACCGAAATAAAGTCCATGGAGATCTCTTCCCATTTCCACCGAGGTACACTCGTGTGGTGCAACAAACCAGCCGGTCTCTCGCTCGGGTGCCTTCACTTGGCGACAAGTGAGACATCGACTAACAAACTCGCTACATCTCTTTTCATACCTATCCACCGAATGTCCGCTTAAGATCTCGATACATCTTGGTACCCCGGGGTGCCAAGCAAACGGAGAACGTGGGCCTCGAGAGCAACTCGTTTCGCAATCTCGCGACATCCGGAACACACAACCGACCTCGTACACCATTGCTGCTCGTGAATACACAAAGTCAAAATCTCCATCGGCACTAACTCGGTCACCTAATTTCTTGAGTGCGGGGTCACTCACCGACTATCAATAATCCATTTGTCTAATCGATGGTCGGGTATCCAATCGAGCCACTCTGGCGAAGAACCTCACCTAACAACACTGCAATCTCAGCCCGCTCGAACTCTCTCCGTAATCTGGGTTGGGAACTCAACAACACCGCGGAGTGCGACGTCTTCCAACTCAGAGCATCGGCTACAACATTGGCTTTACCGGATGGTACAGAATCTCATGATCATAATCTTTCACTAACTCTAACCATCTCCTCTCGCCTCATATTCAACTCCTTCGAGTAAAGCAGATACTTGAGGCTCTAGTGATCGGTAAACATCTGGATTCGCTCACCATACAGGTCATGCCTCCAAATCTTCAGAGCAAACACCACTGCTGCCAACTCCATATCATGAGTCGGATAGTTCTGCTCATATGGCTTCAGTTGACGGGAAGCATAAGCAATGACCTTCAAGTCTTTGCATCAACACACGTACCCAACCCGAACTTGGAAGCATCGCGTGAAACCACGAAACCACTGTCCCCTCCGTGGATCGCCAACACTGTGTTTGAAGTCAAAGCTGCGCTGAGCGGGCAAAGCTCTCATCACACCTACCGTCCCAAACAAACTCGACACCCTTCCTCGTCCGACGAGTGAGGGGCGAGGCTATGGCGGAAAAGTCCTTAACAAACCGAGCGGTAGTAACTCGCCGAGCCCGGGAAGCTGCGTATCTCTCAGAATCAAGTCGGCTGGCCCACGAACTCACGGCCTCAATCTTTGCAGGATCCACAGCTATACCATCTCTCGAGACTACGTGACCTAGGAAGGCCACTTGTTCCAACCAGAACTCACATTTGGAAAACTTCGCATAAAGCTAGTTTTCCCTCAAGGCTGTCAACACTTGTCTCAAATGTTCTGCATGATCCTCCCTGGTCCGTGAATAGATCAGAATATCGTCAATGAACACGATGACGGTTTGTCCAAAAATGCTTTGAACACCCTATCCATCATGTCCATGAACGCTGCTGGTGCATTCGTCAACCCAAACGACATGACCCCAAACTCGTAGTGCCCATATCTAGACCTGAACGCAGTCTTAGGAATGTCGGCGTCCCTAATCCGCAACTGATGATACCAGGATCTCAAATCTATCTTGTTGAACATGGAAGCTCCCTGAAGCTGATCGAACAAATCATCGATACGGGGCAACGGATACTTATTCTTCACTGTCACCTTATTAAGCTCACGATAGTCAATGCATAGGCGCATCGAACCATCCTTTTTCTTCACAAACAACATGGCGCTCCCACGGGACACACTCGGACGGATGAACCCTCGATCTAACATCTCCCGCAATCGAACCTTCGCCTTTAACTTATTTGGCGCCATACGTTACGGAACCTTCGAGATAGGGAGGGTCCCTGGCTCGAGCTCAATTGTGAAGTCAACCTCTCTCTTCGGTGGCAACCCCGGTAACTCCTCGGAAAACACATCCGCAAACTCTCGCACAACCGGCACTTGATCAATAGTCAGTGAGGGACGGCTCTCTCCGGACAACTTGGCCAGGTAGTCCCAAGCTCCATGAGCTAGCAAACGACGAGCTTTCACAGCTGACACCATCGGCGGGCAAACTCCACCCTTAACTCCACGAAACTTGAAGTTGGGCCGACTCGGCGGCCTGAACACTACTTCCTTCCGGTGGCAGTCAATCAATGCGTGGTTAGCGGCTAACCACTCCATATCGAGAATCACATCGAAACCACTCATGGGTAGAACTATGAGCGTAGCTACCAGCAACTCTCCGAATATCTCGATCCGGCCATCCTTAATCTTATCTTTTTCTAACATATTAACTCCCGAAGGAGTTGCAACAGATAATTCAAAACCTAGAGGCTCTAATCTCAACCTAGCATGCTCAAAGAAACAATACTGAGATACAAAAGAGTGCGTGAGGAACAGAGTCAAACAAGACAAATGCACAATGATCCAAAACAAGAAGCGCACCTTGCTGCGGCATCGCGCACGCTCGGCCTCCTAACGGTTCAGTAGCGAACACCCGGCCCCTGCTGCCGCTGTGACACAGTGAATCGCCATATAGTGGTGATCACAAAAACAGATCACATGCCCCTCTTTTCCACATCAAAAACACTGCCTAGGCCCGGTCTGACAAGCTCCGAAGTGGCCTCTTCCACAAGTGGCACAGGTGGGAATTCGCCTAGACCGCCTCGCCGGGCGAGGCCGAATCGGGCGGTATCTCACGCTGGTCGGTGCTCGAACTACCCTTGGCGACGCCGCCGCCTCCTCGTATTCAAACCTCCTCTTCGTCCCACTACAGTGGGACGGACGGGACGCTGCACCGAGCGGCGGCACAATCCGCTCAACAGATACTTTCCATTGTAAATAGTGGCCACGGTGAGCAGCTCTAGCATAAGTGTCGGGGCTCGTGCCTCGACATCCTGAGACACACCCGCCTCGGACTGAAATGAACTTCCGAATTTTCAACTCGGGGTTGCTATCAATTTGCGGAGCAAAATAGCCATACTCAGAAAACTTCCTCTCGTACTCCTCTATAGAATCGTAACCTGCTGCAGATTTCGGAAAAGCGCTACCATCTTCTCTTGAGCCTCATCACTAATGTACTTGGCTTTAAATTGTCTTGAAGAACTCCCGTGTAGCGGTGGAGACCCAGTTGGTCTCTCACTCAAGGTGGACTCCCACCACCATCCAGCTACGCCCCCTAACACGTGGGCCGCACACCTCGGCCTCTGAACATCGGGGCACACCATAATCAGGAAGGTGTACTCCAAATGGGCAATCCATCTAGCTGCTGCTAAAGCCTCACTTGTGGCATCAAACTTATCAGGGTTCCATTTCACGAAATCCTTCAACCATTTACCAAGCTCATCGGCACCTTCTGCCACTTCTGCCACAAAGGCTGCTGGCTCTGCGAGTGGGGTGCTATTTGCGCCTCTTTGAATCAAACGAGTCAGCTGCTCGATCTGAGCTCGGGACTCTTCCCGCTGCGCTGCCAACAAAGCCTGGGTCTCTGCCCTCTGGCCATTCAATAGGTCGACCACCATAGACCTCATAGAATTAGCAAATTCTGCTCCAGGAGCAGTCTCACGGTGCACAGTCGCCTCAATGCCTACTCTGGGCTCAACAGGGGGAGCTACAGGCGGAATGCTATCTCGATCTCAACTTGGGACGATGTCCTGCGGTGTCGATCCGATCTCGACACCCCGGCCTCTCGGGCGTCCTCTTCGGCGTGGGTAATCGGCATCTTTGGTGATCTACACCCAAACTAATAACGAGTCAGAACCTGCTCGTCTCCGCTCCACAACACTACACAAGGCATACACTAGATGACAGGTATTGTAAATTCTTAACCCTTTTTTCAACAACAAATAATAAACTTAGGCGTACCTGATGACTGTCAGAGTGCTAGTGATCATGGGAAAACGACCTACAACAAAAGGTCAATCTACATAATCTATGACTCTGAGCTCTGATACCAACTGTAAGGGACCGACCCGAATGGGGCATTAAATGGGCCCTTATCCCAATGCATGCATTCAAAGTAAAGGACATTTAAGCAGACATGATTTGGATTCCAATTAAAACAAAAACATTCAAAATAACCCCTTTAAAAACTAGACAATTTCCTGGAACTCGCCCCTCTGTTTCCAAGCACTGCTCCAAGATAAATACATTTCCAAAGTTTACTCGATCGAGATTTACTAAAAACCATTCAAAACACTGTTCAGATACAAAATCTTTGGAATCCACAAATATTTACAAAACATCCTAGGGCTCGTGCTGCTACATGCATTCAGGGAAAACAAAACATAAAGAGTCATAATACAAAAATCGAGTTGGAAGATCGGGCCCCATGATCACAGCTCCTCCTTGAGCATCCTGTCAAGCACCACGATTACCTGTGGAAAACCACAGAATAAGGGTGAGTAAAGAATTACTCAGTAAGAATCCCCAACCGGGGTACAATACGATATAAATGGTCATCTCGATGAGCGTATGCAAGCTATGAATATAAACACAGAACATAGCACATAGCTTAGCCCACACTTGGGCCTCATATGCCAATTTAAGGTCTTAGTCCGGAATAATATCACCACACAGTCCACTACACAAATTGCCCTATACGAGAAACAAGTCCCGGCCTCAGCCTGTCTACTGTCGACGAAAGGTACACTGGCCCAAGATCCCAATGAGCTCTCCGGTCGGCGCTGTAATGAGCGTAAGCATGTACCGCGTGCTACTGCAGACTATGGGGGGTGCCAGGTCTAGAGGCAAGCTGCCCATGTCAAGTCACCACGCCTAACTAAATCTTTGGATCGGTGTCACTGACATAGGGGTGTGAGACCTGGACACGTAAACTATGTCAGCCTGTACCACCGCACCTGGGGCCAAGGAAACGGGTCGTGGAAGGCTTACACAAGGAAGCCGTCCTTGCCTTAACAGGTGGCAATCAGGGGCTACTGCCAAACATGTTGAGGACATGCCGGCTGCCGGGGACGAGGCAATGCCAAGTCATCATCCCGACCGTTGGGGCATTTAACAGACTGTCACCCTCACCCAAGATTGCAGGGCCTACCGGTAGGGTTAGCTAATCCTCACACGGGTCCGTGGACGGAATGACTTGCTCGACGTCCCCGCCATGGATGCAAGGTACTTTATGCATCGGGCCGGATGATGCTATCTACCGCAACTCTAACTTTGCCCTAGCAATCAGCAAACAAATCCATAAAATCCAATACGTGCTCAATAAGAATACAACGAGCCTAGCATGATACTACGAAGCAAGGAACAGATACGAGCATGCTAGAAAGGAACAACCTAGCATGGATTAACATGAGAATTAAATCAGGAAATCATGCTAATCGGGAATTCAGAATAGAATACCTAGATACACATGTCAATAAACACAAACAAGCAGTCAATCAACAATCACATATAATATCGCAGGGTCCACACAACTCCGGTAAGAAATCCTTACCTTGGTCGGGGACGATTACACGAAAACCTAGGCTGCGAACGATCCCGAACTAGCTATCGAGAACCTATCAATCACAACACAATTCCACACAAAATTCTAAATTAAATTAAATATAATAAATAGGCTCGGCTCGGCTCTCACTCGGCTCGGCGCGGCTCGGCTCGGCTCTGCTCAGCTCTCCTTGGCGGCTCGGCTTGGCGACAGGCGCGCGGACACGGCTCTAGGGCTTAAACGCGCGCGCGGGCACGGTCGATGTGCGGCGTGGCTCGGCAGGCTGTGCTGCGACAGGGCACCGATTTGGCGAACTCGAGCGATGGAGGAAGAACGCGAATTCGGGCGATTGGAGAAAATTCGACGAACGATTTGTTGTTGGTCGAACTCCCTCATGCGGTGCTGCAAAAACCACCCAAAGAACTCGCTTCAACATGGCCGGAAAATCGAAGTCGAAAACAGGGGATTCGGATTGAAGGAGAGAAGAAGAAGAAAAACTTACCTGCTGCTCGGAAATGGATCGTCTTCGAACTGGGGAAGACGAGCTCGGTCGAATCGGAGCTAGAGAGGGAAGAAATCGCAGAGGGAATCGCTGTCGGTTGAAGAAGGAATCGCGAAGAGAAGAAGGAGAAATGGGGAAGAAGGCTCGGCGAGCTGGCTTTTATACCAACCGCCTTCGAAAACAAGCATAAGTATTAGAACGCGCGTTTAGATTAACAAACGCGTGCGGTGGCTCGGCTGGCAGCGCCCTCCGCCTAGCATGCGACACATCCTTGGCTCGAATCTCACTCGACGCGTTATTTAATTCCTTATTTATTTCCACATTCTTCCAAGCCCAAATGCCTTCACCAAAATTCCTGATCCCATTCAAATCGACTCATAATTTTTCCGGCAATTTAAAATTTCAAAACCGGCCCTGTCGGCCCGACCCAAAATTACCAAAATGCCCCTGGGCCACCCGGGAAGACCGGGATGAAATTTCTGGGCCGTTACAAATACAACATACCAAATCTGGGAAGCAGCTAGGAAAACCTACTCAAGTAGGGAAAATACCTTGGAGTTATTTCGAATTGAGTCGATCCTGCATGATCTTCGTCAAGGAGTATAGTCAGTCACAGAGTACTTCAACAATCTCTCTCGCCATTGGCAACAGTTGGACCTGTTTGAACTCCATACATGGAAGTGTGCTGATGATACTACCCAATATGCAAAAATTGTGGAATAGAAACGAACATTTAAGTTTCTTTTTGGTCTGAACAATAACCTTGATGAGGTTCGAGGAAGACTTATGGGTGTCAAGCCGCTGGCTTCCCTTCGTGAAGCATTTTCTGAGGTACGACGCGAGGAAAGTAGGAAAATATTATGATGGGCAAGTCAAAATCAGTTCCAATCCTTGAGGCAGCCGCCGTTGTCTCTAGGAACTATAACTTTACAGGGGAAAACAAACAGAGGCGAGAAAGACCCTGGTGTGACCATTGCAAAAAACCAGGTCATACAAAGGAGACTTGCTGGAAGATTCATGGAAAACCAGTTGATTGGAAACCAAGAAATCGCAATGATCGTGATAGTAGGGCATTTGTGACTGCTGCTCCTTCAGAACACAATTCAGCTGGAGAATCATTTCCATTCAGCAAAGAACAAATCGATGCGCTATAGAAGATCATTGGTAACACGATCCAGGGAACAGGTCACACCAACTGCACTCACTGCAAAAAGAGGGAATCAATCCTGGATCGTCGATACAGGGGCGCAGATCATATGACATGGGACAAGTCTCTGTTTCAACAGTATCAAGTAGACACATCCAACTCTTCTGTGAAGATTGCAGATGGGTCACACTCAAAAGTAGTAGGGACAGGTTCCATTTGTATCACTTAAAACTTATATCTTAAATCTGTTCTCCATGTACCAGATTTGGACTGTAACTTGCTTTCAATTAGCAAGCTAACACGTGACCTAAATTGTGTGACTAAATTTTATCCAAATGAATGTGTTTTTCAGGATTTGGAATCGGGGAAAATGATTGGCAATGATGAAGTCTGCTCGGGGCTCTACTGTCTCAACATTGATTCAACTTCACTAACGATCGGAGACAAGTCTTCCCATTTATCTTCCTTTGTTTCCAGTAGTTTAGTTTCCCTTTGTAACAACCCAGTTTTCTATCCCAGTTTTCGAGGTGCCTTCGGGTCAAGTTTCGGTTGTTGGTTGGGTCGTTAGAGCGGTTTTGACCCTTGGGGGTATTTTGGTCTTTTGGCTCTTTGGGCAGGATTTGTGGTTTTCAGGGCTTCGAGGTAGCTCCTGCCTTTGTCGAGGCTTTTTTGGGTTGTACTGCGAGTCCCGAGATGTTTGGGCTAGTCGTTTGGAAGTCCGGTTGTGATTTGGGTTTTTTTGCAAGTGATGGTTGGTTGTGTGCTTCCTTTGGGATTCGAGCCCGGGCTCTTGGTGTTGATTTGGGAGTTGGATTTAGTGAGTTTATTTATTGGAAGAGGTTGCTTCGGTCGGGTCTCGAAGGAGGAAGCCGGGAAATGGGATTTTTTAAGGATAAAAGTGGATAAGGATGAATTTTGGATAAAATCCTTATTTTTCCTTTTATTTCCCATTTTCCTTTTCTTTTCCAAATTCATTTTCTTTTCTTTTATTTTTTCCCCAAATTCTCTTCTCTCTCTCTCTATCTCTCTCTCTCTCTCTCTCCCCGAGCCCCCCTCCTAGCCCAGCCCGAGCCCCTTGGCTCGCTTAGCGCCCGAGCGCCCTGCTTCGCCCAGCTCGATCCCTGCCCTGCCAGGTCGCGCCGCAGCCGAGCCCTGCCTTGCCAGGTCGCGCCGTCGCCCGAGCTCGCCTGCCCAGGTCGCGCATCGCCAGCCCCATCCCCGAGTCGCTCGTACAGTGTCGCCTAGGCCCCCGTGTCGCCGGATCCGTGACGCCCAGCCCGTGCCGTCCCTGTGCCGAGCCGCTCCGAGTCGCGCGTCCCTGAAGCGCATCGTCGCGCCTGCGCGCCCTCGCCCCCCCTGTAGCTCGCCCGCGCGTTTGCGTCCGCGCCGAAGCGCCTCGCTTGCCAGTGCGTGCCCAGCGCGCCCAGCGCCAAGCCATCAGCTTAGTCCTAGCCCGTGCTGGCTGGCCCGTCCGAGTGTCAACCGTGCCTCGTGAGTTGCTCCCGAGCTGAGCCCTATTTGTTTTATTATATTTGGGCCTTTTGATTGTAATTATTGTTGTTTTTGTTAGGTTCTCGCTAGCTAGCTCGGGTTCGATCGCAGCTTAGGTTTCTTGTGTTTAGAGGTCTTCCGGCCAGGTAAGGATTTCTTACCGGAGTTGTGTGAACCCTGCTATATTATATGTGATTGCTGATTGATTGCTTGCTTGTGTTTATTAACATATTGTAACGGCCCAGAAATATCATCCCGGTCTTCCTGGGAAGCCCAGGGGCATTTTGGTAATTTTGAGTAGGGCCGACAGGGCCGGTTTTGAAATTTTAAATTGCCAGAAAAATTATGAGTCGATTTGAATGGGATCGGGAATTTTGGTGAAGGCATTTGGGCTTGGAAGAATGTGGAAATAAATAAGGAATTAAATAGCGCGTCGAGTGAGATTCGAGCCAAGGACGTGTCGCATGCTAGGCTGAGGCGCCGCCACCGAGCCACGCGCCGCGCGTTTGTTAATCTAAAAGCGCGTTCTAATACTTATGCTTGTTTTCGAAGGCGGTTGGTATAAAAGCCAGCTCGCCGAGCCTTCTTCCCCATTTCTCCTTCTTCTCTTCGCGATTCCTGCTTCAACCGACAACGATTCCCTCTGCGATTTCTTCCCTCTCTAGCTCCGATTCGACCGAGCTCGTCTTCCCCAGTTCGAAGTCGATCCATTTCCGAGCCAAGCAGTAAGTTTTCTTCTTCTTCTCTCCTTCAATCCGAATCCCCTTTTTTCGACTTCGATTTTCCGGCCATGTTGAAGCGAGTTCTTGGGGTGGTTTTTGTGCAGTTGCAGAGGGGAGTTCGACCAACAACAAATCGTTCGTCGAATTTTCTCCAATCGCCCGAAGTCGCGTTCTTCCTCCATTGCTCGAGTTCGCCAAATCGGTGCCCCGTCGCCGCGACCTGACCGCCAAGCCCGCCGCCGCACATCGACCGTGCCCGCGCGCGCGTCCTCGCCCTAGCGCCGTGTCCGCGCGCCTGTCGCCAAGCCGAGCTGCCAACTCGAGCCGTCGAGCCGCGCCGAGCCGAGTGAGAGCCGAGCCGAGTGAGAGCCGAGCCGAGCCTATTTATTATATTTAATTTAATTTAGAATTTTGTGTGTAATTGTGTTGTGATTGATAGGTTCTCGATAGCTAGTTCGGGTTCGTTCGCAACCTAGGTTTTCGTGTAATCGTCCCCGACCAAGGTAAGGATTTCTTACCAGTGTTGTGTGGACCTGCGATATTATATGTGATTCTTTGATTGATCGCTTGTTTGTGTTTATTGACATGTGTAGCTAGGTATTCTATTCGAATTCCCGATTAGCATGATTTCCTGATTTAATTCTCATGTTAATCCATGCTAGGTTGTTCCTTTCTAGCATGCTCGTATCTGTTCCTTGCTTCGTAGTATCATGCTAGGCTCGTTGTATTCTTATTGAGCACGTATTGGATTTTATGGATTTGTTTGCTGATTGCTAGGGCAGGTTAGAGTTGCAGGTAGTAGCATCATCCGGGCCTAATGCATAAAGTACCTTGCATCCATGGTAGGGACGTCGAGCAAGTCATTCCGTCCCTGGACCCCGTGAGGGATTAGCTAACCCTACCGGTAGGCCCTGCAATCTTGGGTGAGGGTGGCAGTCTGTTAAATGCCCCAACGGTCGGGATGATGACTTGGCATTGCCTCGTCCTCGGCAGCCGGCATGTCCTCAACATGTTTGGCACTAGCCCCTGATTGCCACCTGTTAAGGCAAGGATGGCTTCCTGGTGTAAGCCTACCACGACCCGTTTCCTTGGCCCCAGGTGCGGTGGTACAAGCTGACATAGTTTACGTGTCCAGGTCTCACACCCCTATGTCAGTGACACCGATCCAAAGATTTAGTTAGGCGTGGTGACTTGACATGGGCAGCTTGCCTCTAGACACGGCACCCCATAGTCTGCAGAGCACGCGTACATGCTTACGCTCATTACTGGCGCCGGCCAGGAGAGCTCATTGGGATCTTGGGCGGTGTACCTTTCGTCGACGATGACAGTGCCGAGGCCGGACTTGTTTCTCGTATAGGGCAATTTGTGTAGTGGATCGTGTGGTGATATTATTCGGACTAAGACCTTAAAGTGGCATCCGAGGCCCAAGTGTGGGCTAAGCTATGTGCTCTGCTCGTGTTTATATTCATAGCTTGCATACGCTCATCGAGATGACCATGTATATCGTATTGTACCCGGTTGGGGATTCTTCTTGAGTAATTCGTTACTCACCCTTATTCGTGGTTTTCACAGGTAATCGTGGTGTGTGACAGGATGCCTGAAGGAGGAGCTGTGATCATGGGGCCCAGTCTTCCAACTCTGATTTTTGTATTATGACTCTTTATGTTTTGTTTTCCCCTGAATGCATGTGGCGGGCACTGAGCCCTAGGATGTTTTGTAAATATTTGTGGATTCCAAAGATTTTGTATCCGAACAGTTTTGAATGGTTTTTAGTATATCTCTGATCGAGTAAACTTTGGAAATGTATTTATCTTGGAGCAGTGCTTTGAAACAGGACGAGTTCCAGGAAATTGTCTAGTTTTTAAAGGGGTTATTTTGAATGTTTTTGTTTTAATTGGAATCCGAAATCATGTCTGTTTAAATGTCCTTTACTTTGAATGCATGCATTGGGATAAGGGCCCATTTAGTGCCCCATTCGGGTCGGTCCCTTACAGTTGGTATCAGAGCTCAGAGTCATAGATTATGTAGATTGACCTTTTGTTGTAGGTCGTTTTCCCATGATCACTAGCACTGACAAACATCATCAGCACGCCTAAGTTTACTATTTGTTGTTGAAAAAGGGTTAAGAATTTACAATACACTGTCATCTAGTGTATGCCTTGTGTAGTGTTGTGGAGCGAGAGGCAGCGGAGTTCGACTCGTTATTGGTTTGTGTGTAGATCGCCAGCATGCGAGTTACCCGCGCCGGAAGAGGACGCCCGAGAGGAGGCCGGGGTGTCAGGATCGGATCTGACACCGCAGGGACATCGTCCCAAGCTGAGACTGATAGCATTCCGCGTGTAGCTCCCCCTGTTGAGCCCAAAGTAGGCATTGAGGCGACTGTGCACCGTGAGACTGCTCCTGGAGCAGAATTTGCTAATTCTATGAGGTCTATGGTGGTCGACCTATTGAATGGCCAGAGAGCAGAGACCCAGGCTTTGTTGGCAGCGCAGCGGGAAGAGTCTCGAGCTCAGATCGAGCAGCTGACTCGTTTGATTCAGCAGGGCGCAGCAGCACCCCCAGCTCCGCAGGAGCCAGCAGCCTTTGTGGCAGAAGTGGCAGAAGGTGCCGATGAGCTTGGTAAATGGTTGAAGGATTTCGTGAAATGGAACCCTGATAAGTTTGATGCCACAGGTAAGGCTTTAGCAGCAGCTAGATGGATTGCCCATTTGGAGTACACCTTCCTGATTATGGTGTGCCCCGATGTTCAGAGGCCGAGGTGTGCGACCCACGTGTTAGGGGGCGTAGCTAGATGGTGGTGGGAGTCCACCTTGAGTGAGAGACCAGCTGGGTCTCCACCTGCTACCTGGGAGTTCTTCAAGACAGAATTTAAAGCCAAGTACATTAGTGATGAGGCTCAAGAGAAGATGGTAGCGCTTTTCCAGAATCTGCAGCAGGGTTCTGATTCTATAGAGGAGTACGAGAGGAAGTTTTTGGAGTATGGTTATTTTGCTCCGCATTTGATAGCAACCCCTGAGTTGAAAATTCGGAAGTTCATTTATGGTCTGAGGCAGGGTGTGTCTCAGGATGTCAGGGCACAGGCCCCTGACACTTATGCTAGAGCTGTTCAGCTGGCCACTATTTACAATGGAAAGTATCTGTTGAGCGGATCGTCGCCGCCCGGCAGGCGGCGTCTGTCCCCATTGTAGTGGGACGTAAGAGGAGGTTTGAGTACTGAGGAGGCGCGGCGTCGCCAAAGGCGATTCGAACCGGGACCAGCGTAGGATACCGGCCCAGTTCCAGCCTCGCCAGCAGGGCAGTCCTAGGCAGATTCCCACCTGTGCCACTTGTGGAAGAGCCCACTTCAGAGCTTGTCAGACCGGGCCTAGGCGGTGTTTTAAATGTGGAAAAGAGGGGCATGTGATCCGTTTTTGTGATCATCCAGCTATGGCAGTTCAGCCTGTGCAGCAGCAGCAGGGCCGGGTGTTCGCTACGAACCGTCAGGAGGCTGAGCGTGCAGATGCCGCATTGGCAGGTACGCTTCTTGTTTTGGATCATTGTGCATTTGTCTTGTTTGACTCTGGTTCTACGCACTCGTTTGTATCTGTATTGTTTGCTGAGCATGCTAGGTTGAGATTAGAGCCTCTAGGTTTTGAATTATCTGTTGCAACTCCTTCGATAGTTAATATGTTAGCAAAAGATAAGATTAAGGATGGCCGGATCGAGATATCCGGAGAGTTGCTGGTAGCTACGCTCATAGTTCTACCCATGAGTGGTTTCGATGTGATTCTCGGTATGGAGTGGTTAACCGCTAACCACGCATTGATTGACTGCCACCGGAAGGAAGTAGTGTTCAGGCTGCCTGGTCGGCCCAGCTTCAAGTTTCGTGGAGTTAAGGGTGGAGTTTGCCCGCCGATGGTGTCAGCTGTGAAAGCTCGTCGTTTGCTAGCTCATGGAGCTTGGGACTACCTGGCCAAGTTGTCCGGAGAGAGCCGTCCCTCACTGACTATTGATCAAGTGCCGGTTGTGCGAGAGTTTGCGGATGTGTTTCCCGAGGAGTTACCCGGGTTGCCCCTGAAGAGAGAGGTTGACTTCACAATTGAGCTCGAGCCAGGGACCCTCCCTATCTCGAAGGCTCCGTATCGTATGGCGCCAGCCGAGTTTAAGGAACTAAGGTTCAAGTTGCAGGAGATGTTAGATCGAGGGTTCATCCGTCCGAGTGTGTCCCCGTGGGGAGCGCCGATGTTGTTTGTGAAGAAAAAGGATGGTTCGATGCGCCTATGCATTGACTATCGTGAGCTTAATAAGGTGTGATGAAGAATAAGTATCCGTTGCCCGTATCGATGATTTGTTCGATCGGCCGAGGAGCTTCCGTGTTCTCCAAGATAGATTTGAGATCCTGGTATCATCAGTTGCGGATTAGGGACGCCGACATTCCTAAGACTGCGTTCAGGTCTAGATATGGGCACTACGAGTTTGGGGTCATGTCGTTTGGGTTGACGAATGCACCAACAGCGTTCATGGACATGATGGATAGGGTGTTCAAAGCATTTTTGGACGGCCGTCATCGTGTTCATTGACGATATTCGATCTATTCACGGACGGGGAGGATCATGCGAGAACATTTGAGACAAGTGTTGTGAGCCTTGAGGGAAAACCAGCTTTATGCGAAGTTTTCCAAATGTGAGTTCTGGTTGGAACAAGTGGCCTTCCTAGGTCACGTAGTCTCGAGAGATGGTATAGCCGTGGATCCTGCAAAGATTGAGGTTGTGAGTTCGTGGGCGGGCCGACTTGGGCCACGAGATACGCAGACTTCCTAGGCACAGCGAGTTACTACCGTCGGTTTGTTAAGGACTTTTCCGCCATAGCCTCTCCCCTCACTCGTCGTCGGCGAGGAAGGGTGTCGAGTTTGTTTGGGACGGTAGGTGTGATGAGAGCTTTGCGGCTCAAGCGCGCTTTGACTTCAAAGATGTGATGTTGGCGATCTCGGAGGGGACGGTGGTTTCGTGGTTTACTGCTGATGCTTCCAAGTTCGGGTTGGGGTGTGTGTTGATGCAAAGACGGGAAGGTCATTGCTTATGCTTCCGTCATTTGAAGCCATATGAGCGAGAACTATCCGACTCATGATATGGAGTTGGCGGCGAGTGGTGTTTGCTCAAGATTTGGAGGCATGACACGTATGGTGAGCGAATCCGGATGTTTCATCGATCACGAGCCTCAAGTATCTGTTTACTCGTAAGGAGTTGAATATGAGGCAGAGGAGATGGTTAGAGTTAGTGAAAGATTATGACCTGCGAGATTCTGTACCATCCGGTAAAGCCAATGTTGTGGCCGATGCTCTCGAGTAGGAAGACGTCGCACTCCGCGGTGTTGTTGAGTTCCCGGCCAGACACGGAGAGAGTTTGAGCGGCCGAGATTGCGATGTTGTTAGGTGAGGTTCTTGCCGAGTGGCTCACTTGATACCCGACCATCGGTTAGACAGCGGATTATTGATAGTCAGCTGAGTGACCCCGCACTCAAGAAATTGGGTGACCGAGTTAGTGCTGATGGAGATTTTGACTTTGTGTATTCACTGCAAGTGGTGACGTCATGAGGTTGGTTGTGTGTTCCGGATGTCGCAGGATTGCGAACAGAGTTGCTCTCAGAGGCCCACAGTTCTTCGTTTGCTTGGCACCCCGGGGGTACCAAGATGTATCAGGATCTTAAGCAGACATTCTGGTGGATGGGTATGAAAAGAGATGTAGCAGATTTGTTAGTCGATGTCTCACTTGTCAGCAAGTGAAGGCACCCAGGCAGAGACCGGCTGGTTTGTTGCAACCGCTGAGTGTACCTCAGTGGAAATGGGAAGAGATCTCCATGGACTTTATTTCTGGTTTGCCGAGGACTCCGAGGAAGTTCTCTCAGATTTGGGTGATAGTCGATCGATTGACTAAGAGCGCACACTTCATTCCCGGTAGAGACACTTATACCGTGGAACAGTGGGCACAGTTGTTTTTGGAGCAGATCATTCGTTATCACGGTGTGCCTGTGAGGATCGTATCTGACCGTGATTCGAGGTTCACTTCTCGTTTCTTGAGAGCGCTCCAGAAGGGTTTAGGCACTGAGTGCGATTTCAAAGATGACTTTTCACCCTCGCACCGATGGATGATCGAGAGGGTGAACCAGATTCTCGAAGATATGTAGAGGGCTTGTGTGTTGGATTTCCGGCATTGGGACCCGATGATCAGATATCGATGGAGTTTGCATATAACAACGATTATCGATCGACGATCGAGATGGCTCCATTCGAGGCTTTGTACGGTAAGCGTTGCCGATCTTCCGTGTTCGGGAAGAGGTTGGTGATAGGCGAGTTTTGGGTCCCGAGTTGCTGCGATTGACCAATGGTGCGTCTGCGTAAGATTAGAGCTCGTATGTTGACAGCTCAGAGCAGGCAGAAGAGTTACGCCGATGTTGGCGATTTAGATTTGGAGTTTGAGGTTGGCCAACATGTATTCCTAAAGGTCGACCGATGCGAGGTGTTTTGAGGTTTAGCAAGCGTGGGAAGCCGAGTCCCCGTTTTGTTGGTCCGTTTGAGATTACGGAGAGGATAGGCGGTGGTCGCTTATCGATTAGCCTTGCCTCCGTCATTTTCGGCAGTGCACAGTGTTTTTCATGTTTCGATGTTGAGGAAGTACGTGCCGGACCCGTTGCACATTGTTGATTTTGAGCCTTTGCAGCTGAATGAGGATTTGAGCTTCGAGGAAAAGCTAGTGGGTATTCTTTCTTTTGAGACAAAGACACTGCGTAATCGTGAAATCCGGCTGGTAAAGGTTCACTGGAGGAGTCAGAGTTCAGAGGAAGCCACTTGGGAGCGGGAGGATGAGATGAGATTGCAGTATCCCGAGCTGTTCCAATCTTAAGCGACTTTCGAGGACGAAAGTCTTATAAGGGGGGAATATTGTAACGGCCCGGAAATTTCATCCCGGTCATCCCGGGAGGCCCAGGGGCATTTTGGTAATTTTGGGTCGGGCTGACAAGTCCAGTTTTGAAATTTTAAATTGTCGGAAAAATTATGAGTCGATTTGAATGGGATCGAGAATTTTGGTGAAGGCATTTGGGCTTGGAAGAATGTGGAAATAAATAAGGAATTAAATAGCGCGTCGAGTGAGATTCGAGCCAAGGACGTGTCTCATGCTAGGCGGAGGGCGCTGCCAGCTGAGCCACCCGCGCGTTTGTTAATCTAAACGCGCGTTCTAATACTTATGCTTGTTTTCGAAGGCGGTTGGTAAAAAAGCCAGCTCGCCGAGCCTTCTTCCCCATTTCTCCTTCTTCTCTTCGCGATTCCTTCTTCAACCGACAGCGATTCCCTCTGCGATTTCTTCCCTCTCTAGCTCCGATTCTACCGAGCTCGTCTTCCCCAGTTCGAAGTCGATCCATTTCCGAACAGCAGGTAAGTTTTTCTTCTTCTTCTTCTTCTCTCCTTCAATCCGAATCCCTTATTTTCGACTTCGATTTTTCGGCCATGTTGAAGCGAGTTGCTGGGTGGTTTTTGTGCAGCTGCAGTAGGGGAGTTCGACCAACAACAAATCGTTCGTCGAATTTTCTCCAATCGCCCGAATTTGCATTCTTCCTCAATCGCTCGAGTTCGCCAAATCGGTGTGCCTGTCGCGCCCGACCGCGCCGAGCCACGCCACGCCAGACATCGACCGTGCCGCAATGCGAGTCCTCGCCCTAGCGCGTGTGTCCCGCGCTAAGCCGAGCCGCGCGCGCCGCGCCAGCCGAGTGAGAGAGAGCGTGCTTGAGCCTATTTATTATATTTAATTTAATTTAGAATTTTGTGTGTAATTGTGTTGTGATTGATAGGTTCTCGATAGCTAGTTCGGGTTCGTTCATGACCCTAGGTTTTCGTGTAATCGCCCCGACCAAGGTAAGTATTTCTTACCGAGTTGTGTGGACCTGCGATATTATATGTGATTCTTTGATTGATCGCTTGTTTGTGTTTATTGACATGTGTAGCTAGGTATTCTATTCGAATTCCGATTAGCATGATTTCTGATTTAATTCTCATGTTAATCCATGCTAGGTTGTTCCTTTCTAGCATGCTCGTGATCACATTCCATGCTTCGTAGTTTCATGCTAGGCTCGTTGTATTCTTATTGAGCACGTATTGGATTTTATGGATTTGTTTGCTGATTGCTAGAGCAGGTTAGAGTTGCAGGTAGATAGCATCATCCGGGCCTGATGCATAAAGTACCTTGCATCCATGGCGGTGGACGTCGAGCAAGTCATTAGATCCCCGGACCCGTGAGGGATTAGCTAACCCTACCGGTAGGCCCCGCAATCTTGGGTGAGGGTGGCGATCTGTTAAATGCCCCAACGGTCGGGATGATGACTTGGCATTGCCTCGCCCCCGACAAAAACCGGCATGTCCTCAGCATGTTTGGCAGTATCCCCTGATTGCCACCTGTTAAGGCAAGGACGGCTTCCTGGTGTAAGCCTACCACGACCCGTTTCCTTGGCCATAGGTGCGGTGGTACAGGCTGACATAGTTTACGTGTCGTGTCTCACACCCCTATGTCGGTGACACCGATCCAAAGATTTAGTTAGGCGTGGTGATGGACATGGGCGGCTTGCCTCTAGACTGGCACCCCATAGTCTCGCAGAGCACGCGGTACATGCTTAAGCTCATTACAGCGCACACCGGAGAGCTCATCGGGATCTTGGGCGGTGTACCTTTCGTCCAACAACGAGATGCAGCCGAGGCGGGACTTGTTTCTCGTATAGGGCAATTTGTGTAGTGGATGTGTGGTGATATTATTCGGACTAAGACCTTAAATTGGCATCCGAGGCCCAAGTGTGGGTTAAGCTATGTGCTCGCTCGTGTTTATATTCATAGCTTGCATACGCTCATCGAGATGACCATGTATATCGTATTGTACCCGGTTGGGGATTCTTATGAGTAATTCGTTACTCACCCTTATTCTGTGGTTTTCACACAGTAATCGTGGTGCGCGACAGGATGCCGAAGGAGGAGCTGTGATCATGGGGGTGATCTTCCAACTCGATTTTTGTATTATGACTCTTTATGTTTTGTTTTCCCCTGAATGCATGTAGCCGGGCACGGAGCCCAAGGATGTTTTGTAAATATTTGTGGATTCCAGCATTTTGTATCTGAATAGGTTTTGAATGGTTTTTAGTAAATCTCTTATCAGAGTAAACTTTGGAAATGTATTTATCTTGGAACAGGTGCTTGGAAACAGGGACAGGTTCCAGGGAAATTGTCTAGTTTTTAAAGGGGTTATTTTGAATGTTTTTGTTTTAATTGGAATCCGAAATCATGTCTGTTTAAATGTCCTTTACTTTGAATGCATGCATTGGGATAAGGGCCCATTTAGTGCCCCATTCGGGTCGGTCCCTTACACATATTTAGTAATAGGTGCTCGTTTCTGAATTACCGGTTAGCATGATTTTCCTGATTAATTCTCATGTTAATCCATGCTAGGTTGTTCCTTTCTGGCATGCTCGTATCTATTCCTTGCTTCGTAGTATCATGCTAGGCTCGTTGTATTCTTTTGAGCACGTATTGGATTTTATGGAATTGTTTGCTAATTGCTAGGGCAGGTTAGAGTTGCAGGTAGATAGCATAATCCGGGCCTGATGCATAAAGTACCTTGCATCCATGGCAGGGACGTCAAGACAGTGCTCCGTCCCTGGACCCCGTGAGGGATTAGCTAACCCAAGCGGTAGGCCCTGCAATCTTGGGTGAGGGTGGCAGACTGTTAAATGCCCCAACGGTCGGGATGATGACTTGGCATTGCCTCGCCCTCGGCAGATCGGCACGTCCTCGGCGTGTTCGGCCGTAGCCCTTGATTGCCACCTGTTAAGGTAAGGACGGCTTCCTGGTGTAAGCCTACCACGACCCGTTCCTTAGCCCTAGGTGCGGTGGTTCAGGCTGACATAGTTTACGTGTCCAGGTCTCACACCCCTATGTCAGTGACACAGATCCAAAGATTTAGTTAGGCGTGGTGACTGGACATGGGCAGCTTGCCTCTAGACCCAGCACCCCCCATAGTCTGCAGTAGCACGCAGTGCATGCTTACGCTCATTACAGCCACGATCGAGAGCTCCTCGGGATTGTGAGCAGTGTACCTTTCGTCGACACGATGACAAAGCCGAGGCCGGGACTTGTTTCTCGTATAGGGCGACTTGTGTGATGTGTTGTGTGGTGAGTTATTTCCGGACTAAGACCCTGAGTTGGCATCCGAGGCCCAAGTGTGGGCTAAGCTATGTGCTCTATTCTGTGTTTATATTCATAGCTTGCATCTCTTTCTGCTAGATGACCATGTATATCTTATTGTACCCTGGTTGGGGATTCTTACTAAGTAATTCGTTACTCACCCTTATTATGTGGTTTTCCACAGGTAACCATGGTGCGAGACAGGATGGCCGGAGGAGGAGCTGTGATCATGGAAACCCGTTGTTCAACTCTGAGTCTTATGTTTATGTTTATGATTTAAATGTCCTCTAAATGAATGTAGTTGGGCACGGAGCCCTAGGGTGTTTTCTGAATGTATTTCCGGATTCTAGCATTGTTGTAACTATTGCAAAGCTTGTATGTTTTAAATAAATCTCTGATCAGAGTATGTTTTGGAAATGTATTTATCTTGGAACAGGTGCTTGGAAACAGGGATAGGTTTCAGGAATTTATGTTCTCGTGAGTTGCTCCCGAGCTGAGCCTTGTTTGTTTTATTATATTAAGGCCTATTGTGTGATTTTTGTTGTGATTGATAGGTTCTCGATAGCTAGTTCGGGTTCGTTCGCCACCTAGGTTTTCGTGTCAAATCGTCCCCGACCAAGGTAAGGATTTCTTACCGGAGTTGTGTGGACCCTGCGATATATTATGCCATTGCTGATTGACTGCTTGTTTATGTTTATTGACATGTGTAGCTAGGTATTCTATTCTGAATTACCGATTAGCATGATTTTTCCTGTTTAATTCTCATGTTAATTCATGCTAGGTTGTTCCTTTCTAGCATGCTCGTATCTGTTCCTTGCTTCGTAGTATCATGCTAGGCTCATTGTATTCTTATTGAGCACGTATTGGATTTTATGGATTTGTTTGCCGATTGCTAGGGCAAAGTTAGAATTGCGGGTAGATAGCATCATCCCGCCCGATGCATAAAGTACCTTGCATCCATGGCGGGACGTCGAGCAAGTCATTCCGTCCCTGGACCCGTGAGGGGATTAGCTAACCCAAGCGGTAGGCCCCGCAATCTTGGGTGAGGGTGGCGATCGTTAAATGCCCCAACGGTCGGGATGATGACTTGGCATTGCCTCGCCCCGGCAGCCGGCATGTCCTCAACATGTTTGGTCAGAGCCCTTGATTGCCACTGTTAAGGCAAGGACGGCTTCTGGTGTAAGCCTACCACGACCGTTCCTTGGCCCTGTGCGGTGGTTCAGCCGACAAAGTTTACGTGTCCGTGTCTCACACCCCTATGTCGGTGACACCGATCCAAAGATTTAGTTAGGCGTGGTGACTCGACATGGGCGGCTTGCCTCTAGACCCGGCACCCCATGGTTCTGCGCAGAGCACGCGGTGCATGTTTACGCTCATTACTGCGCACACCGGAGAGCTCCTCGGGATTGTGAGCGGTGTACCTTTTTCGTCGGCGAGAGGCAGTGAGGCGGGACTTGTTTCTCGTATAGGGCAACTTGTGTATTGGATGTGTGGTGATATTATTCCGGACTAAGACCTTAAATTGGCATCCGAGGCCCAAGTGTGGGCTAAGCTATGTGCTCTATTCTCGTGTTTATATTCATAGCTTGCATACGCTCATCGAGATGACCATAGTATATCGTATTGTACCCGGTTGGGGATTCTTACTTGATCAATTCGTTGCTCACCCTTATTCATCGTGGTTTTTCCACAGTAACCAAGTTGCGAGACAGGATGGTGAAGGAGGAGCTGTGATCATGGGGCCCGATCTTCCAACTCGATTTTTGTATTATGACTCTTTATGTGTTGTTTCCCGAATGCATGTGACAGAGGCACGAGAGCCCTAGGATGTTTTGTAAATGTTTTGTGGATTCCAGCATTTTGTATCTGAACAGGCTTTGAATGGTTTTTAAGAAATCTCTGATCAGAGTATACTTTGAAAATGTATTTATCTTGGAACAGGTGCTTGGAAACAGGGACAGGTTCCAGAGAAATTGTCTAGTTTTTAAAGGGGTTATTTTGAATGTTTTGTTTTTAATTGGAATCCGAAATCATGTATGTTTAATGTCCTTTACTTTGAATGCATGCATTGGGGTAAGGGCCTATTTAGTGCTCATTCGGGTCGGTCCCTTACAGTTGGTATCAGAGCTCAGAGTCATAAATTTTGTAGTTTGACCTTTTGTTGTAGGTCGTTTTCCCATGATCACTAGCACTCCGACAGTCATCAGGTACGCCTAAGTTTGCTTTTTGTTGTAAGAAAAAGGGTTAAGAATTTACAATACCTGTCATCTAGTGTATGCCTTGTGTAGTGTTGTGGAGCGGAGACGAGCAGGTTCTGACTCGTTATTGGTTTGATTTTAGAGCGCCATCATGCCAACTTCCCGTAGTGTGTGATGTATATTGTGGCTTGTTGTGGTATCCAGGTAGGTTCGGATGCCCTGGGACATCGTTCCAGAGGGAGGTAGAGATTGGACTCTCATAGGCCAACTGTGGCCTAGTTGATGGTTTTCCCGTAGTGAGAGGGTGGAGGTGCTTTGCCTTGGAATGCCACTCCAAGAGAGGAATTAGCTGTGGTTGTGCTGATGTGGATGTTTGTGGAGCAGGTCCCCGTGTGGACTAGCCTGGGTAGCTCAAGTGTTGATCTTGAGCCTTGATAGATTAATTGGTTGCCCAGAGAGTGGTTGCAAAGTTGGTAGCCTTCAAGGAGGTTGATGAGGCATCTTGGTGCTTCTGTAAAGTGTTGTTGTTTGCAGCCAGTAAGCCGGAACCCTGTGATTAAGGGTGCAGCAAGCAGTGTTCCCTTCGGACTGAATCCGTTGGTAGTTTCGTCAGTTGTTTGATAGAGACGAACACTCTTATTTTGGTGAATCCCTAGAGTAGGGCTAGCTGCTGCATGTTGAGAGAGCCGGCCAGAGTTTGTTGAGCATCATGTGGAGATGCAAGAGTAGGTTGTGAGCCTTCAGCTTGATGAGATGCCTTAGGCATGGTTGTTGGAGTTGAGCCCTTGTATGCCGAGCCAGAGTTCGTGTCACTTGAGGTTGTGACCTTGTTAGCCCCGTTGGTAGTAAGAAGTGGATTTGGTAGTAGTGGCACTTGAGGTGCATTGGTTGGTGTGCCGCTTTGGCACTAAATCTGGTTAAGGCCTGAGTTTGGCATGGACATAGCAGATGGTTCTATGCCGTTCGGAGTTTAGCGTACTCCTTTAGCCTTGGATCCGTTTATGGTAGTTGCACCTGTGGAGGTCGTGCAAAAAGGGCTAGTTCAGTATTAATCGAAAGATTTCAAGCGAAGGGATGTTCGAAAGGAGCCTTTTCCCAGTGTTACTGGAGGTTGAGTAAGTCAAGCAGGTTGACGGTTGGTAAGTGTTAGTGCGCGTGCATCTCACGCTAGTGTTAAGGCCAAGAGATCTTTGTGGTTGGTAGTGCGGTCAACTACCTTCGAGTGCCTAAATCTCAGGAGAGTTGAGCATCGTAGAAGCAAGTTGGGTCCGGTGAGGACCATGAGTTGGATGCCTATGAGGTGAGTAGAATGCCTTGTGAAAGGAGTTGGATGCCTTATGGGTAAGCACCCTTGGTAGAGGCATGGTAAAGTAAGTGTGGTTTGGCATGGTTATGCTTTGGTAGAACAAGGTTGCCACAGCTTCGAGCATCGTGTGGAGATGGAACTTTGGGTGTTCCGTTGATTGGTTGTGTCTCTGCCAGGAGCTAGTGTGGCTTTTGGGAAAAGCATTTGTTAGTCTTGGATCGTTAAGTGAAGGTTGGGAGTTGTGCACACAAGTGTGTTTGGTGTGGTTCGTTCTGTGGCGAGAGTTTCAGATCCATGTAGGGTTTGCTTGGGGATCTGGTGCTCAGTTCTTGAAAAAAATTGGACTCCAGGTGGAGGTTGTAAGGCTTTAGTGAGGAGGGTAAGGATACCATGCTCGTGGTATTAGGATGTTGCTTAGGTAATATTTGTTAAGTGGACCTAAGCTTGGTTGGCGGAACTTCTTGTTGATCGTCATGACGGAGAGAGTTGTTCGGATCCTTCCTTGGGTAGAAGTTATGTTGTGGTTGATGTCTGAGTAGGAGGATGACGCATTCGGTAGCGTTTCGGGTCCTCTTGGTTCCCAAGGAGTTGGAGTTGGCCAGCATGGTTGTGTTGCTGGAAAATGGAGTTGTTGTTTGTTCAGGCAGTTGTTTGTTAGTCCGTTAGTTGGCAGTGGGTGTCGAGGGTTGTCGGAGAGCCCTAGGTTGTGGAGAGCCTCTCTAGAGCTCAGTCAGGCCAAGTAGTGAGTTGCAAGTTGGCAAGCTGGAGCCGTGTAGTTTGTAGCCTCGGGTGAGTTGCTGGCAGTCTTGGTAGCCTAGCAAGCTGGTATTTGTTTGGAGTGGAGTCCGGATTGGTTCCGGTATGGTGACAAGTTGATGCTTGGTGTTGACCAAGGTGTGGATTGGAATTGCTAGAAGTCAGTTTGCTCGTGGGGCGAATGGTTCGTGCCCTGTTGGTTGTCTTCCTGTTTCCAGGAAGTTGAGAGTTGCCCGTTGGTATTTGGAGGTTCAGTTCGTGGTGGACCCCTGTTGCTACCCCGTGAGATTTTGATCTTGTTGCTGTAGTGGAGCAAGACAGTGAGTGTAAGTGGAGCTCTCTGTTCTTCGGTGGTTTGCTCGTAGGAGCTGTTTCTTTCTGGGTTTGGCAGGTTACTACCGTCGGGTTGTTAAGGATATTTCGCCATAGCCTCGCCCCTCACTCGTCTGACGAGGAAGGGTGTCGAGTTTATTTGGAACAGTAAGTGTGATGAGAGCTTTGCCAGGCTCAAGCTCAGTTTGACTTCAACACCAGTGTTGGCAGTCTAGGAGGGGACAGGTGGTTTCGTGGTTTACAGCGATGCTTCCAAGTTTGGGTTGGGTCGTGTGTTGATGCAGCACGGGAAGGTCATTGCTTATGCTTCCCGTCAGCTGAAGCCATATGAGCAAAACTATCCGACTCATGATATGGAAATGGCAGCAGTGGTGTTCGCACTGAAGATTTGGAGGCAATACCTGTATGGTGAGCGGATTTAGATGTTTTCCGATCACCAGAGCCTCAAGTATCTGTTTACTCAGAAGGAATTCAATATGAGGCAGAGGAGATGGTTAGAGTTGGTGAAGAATTATGACTGCGAGATTTTGTACCATCCGGGTAAAGCCAATGTTGTAGCTGATGCTTTGAGTAGGAAGAAGTCGCATTCCGCGGTATTGTTGAGTTCCCAGCCCGATTACGGAGAGAGTTCGAGCGGGCTGAGATTGCAGTGTTGTTGGGTGAGGTTACTACCAGAGTAGCTCAGTTGACAACGGATTATTGATAGTCAGCTGAGTGACCCCGCACTTAAGAGATTGTTTGATGAGTTAGTCTTGTGAGATTTTGATTTCGTATATTCACCAGACAGTGGGCTGACGGACGGAGGCCGGTTGTGTGTTCCGGATGTTACAGGATTGCGAGCAGAGTTGCTCTCAGAGGCCCACAGTTCTTCGTTTGATTGGCACCCCGGGGGTACCAAGATGTATCAGGATCTTAAGCGCGACATTACGGTGGATGGGTATGAAAAGAGATGTTGCGGAGTTTGTCGATCGATGTCTCACTTGTCGCAAGTGAAGGCACCCAGCAGCGAGACCGGCCATTTTGTTGCGTGCCGTGTGAGTGTACCTCGGTGGGAATGGGAAGAGATCTCCATGGACTTTATTTCTGGTTTGCCGAGGACTCCGAGGAAGTTCTCTCAGATTTGGGTGATAGTCGATCGATTGACTAAGAGCGCACATTTCATTCCCGGTAGAGACACTTATACCGTGGAACAGTGGGCGCAGTTGTTTTTGGAACAGATTGTTCGTTATCATGGTGTGCATGTGAGGATTGTGTCTGACCGTGATTCGAGGGCTTGTGTGTTGGATTTCGAGCGATTGGGACCGAGACTGTGATTCGATGGAGTTTGCAAATAACAACAGTTATCGGTCGACGATTCAGATGGCTCCATTCGAGGCTTTGTATGGTAAGCGTTGCCGATCTCCTGTGTTATGGGAAGAGGTTGGTGATAGACAGGTTTTGGGTCCCGAATGGCTGCAGTTGACCAATGGTGCTGTGCAGAAGATTAGAGCTCGTATGTTGTGGCTCGGACAGCTCAGAGCAGACAGAAGAGTTACGCCGATGTCCAGCGTCGGGATTTAGAGTTTGAGGTTGGTCGACATGTATTCCTAAAGGTCGCACCGATGCGAGGTGTTTTGAGGTTTGGCAAGCGTGGAAAGCTGAGTCCCCGTTTTGTGGGTCCGTTTGAGATTTTGGAGAGGATTGGCAAGGTTGCTTATCGGTTAGCCCTGCCTCCGTCATTGTCAGCGGTTCACAGTGTTTTCCATGTTTCGATGTTGAGAAAGTACGTGCCGCACCCGTCGCACATTGTTGATTTTGAGCCTTTGCAGCTGAATGAGGATTTGAGCTTCGAAGAGAAGCCAGTGGGGATTCTTGCTTTTGAGACAAAGACACTGCGTAATCGTGAAATCCGGTTGGTAAAGGTTTAGTGGAGGAGTCAGAGTTCAGAGGAAGCCACTTGGGAGCGGGAGGATGAGATGAGATTGCAGATATCCGAGTGTTCCAATCTTAAGTGACTTTCGAGGACGAAAGTCTTATAAGGGGGGAATATTGTAACGGCCCGGAATTTTCATCCCGGTCTTCCCGGGAGGCCCAGGGGCATTTTGGTAATTTTGGGTCAGGCCGACAGGGCCGGTTATGTAATTGTTAATTGCCGGAAAAATTATGAGTCGATTTGAATGAGATCGGGAATTTTGGTTAAGACATTTGGGCTTGGGAAAAGGTAAAAATAAATAGGGAATTAAATAGCGCATCGAGTGAGATTCGAGCCAAAGACGTGTCGCGTGCTAGGCGGAGGGCGCTGCCAGCCGAGCCACCGGGCACGTTTGTTAATCTAAACGCGCGATCTGGTATATAAGCCCGTTTGTGCTGAGTCTTGGTATAAAGGCAGAGCTCGCCCGACTTCTTCCCCATTTCTCTTCTTCTTCTTCGCGACTCTTCTCCGACCGACCAGCAATTTCTCCCTTGTCGACCGGTCAATTCCGAGCTCCCCTTCTCCAATTCGAAGCCCATTCTTTCCCCCCGAGCAGCAGGTACTTCTTCTTCTTCTTCTTCTTCTCTTCCAAAATTCGAGCTCTTCTCCCCTGTTTCGGGCTTCGCCATTTCCAGCCGAGTCGAGGTAATTTGAGGTATGGGTTTTGTGCAACTAGTGTAGGGGAGTTCACCATCAAAGCATCGCTCATCGAATCCCCGTGGATCGCTCGATTTCGGGTTCTCCTTCGCCCCTGTTCGAGCGCAAAAACAGAGACCCTGTTCGCCGTGCTCGCGTGCGCAGAAGCAGCCCTGCCGCCGAGCCTCGCCGCACATCGCATGCGCGCCTCGCCCAGCTCCGTGTCACGCCGCGCGCCGTCCCAGCTGTGCCGCTCGCCCTCGCGCCCCAGATCGCCAAAGATCCGTCCGCGCGCCCGCCCCAGCGCACCAGCAGCGCGCGCCAAAGACGCCCATTCTGCGCTTCAGTAGCGCCCAGCCAACCCCGTTCTTTGCCCGTTCAGGCAATCGCCCGTTAAATGCGTTAAATCGCGCGCCTCGTGAGTTGCTCCCGAGCTGAGCCTTGTTTGTTTTATTATATTTAGGCCTATTGTGTGATTTTTGTTGTGATTGATAGGTTCTCGATAGCTAGTTCGGGTTCGTTCGCCACCTAGGTTTTCGTGTCAAATCGTCCCCGACCAAGGTAAGGATTTCTTACCGGAGTTGTGTGGACCCTGCGATATATTATGCCATTGCTGATTGACTGCTTGTTTGTGTTTATTGACATGTGTAGCTAGGTATTCTATTATGAATTACCGATTAGCATGATTTTTCCTGTTTAATTCTCATGTTAATCCATGCTAGGTTGTTCCTTTCTAGCATGCTCGTATCTATTCCTTGCTTCGTAGTATCATGCTAGGCTCGTTGTATTCTTATTGAGCACGTATTGGATTTTATGGATTTGTTTGTCGATTGCTAGGCAAAGTTAGAATTGCGGTGTAGATAGCATCATCGGGGCCCGATGCATAAAGTACCTTGCATCCATGGCGGGGACGCCGAGCAAGTCATTCCGTCCCCGGACCCCGTGAGGGATTAGCTAACAAGCGGTAGGCCCCGCAATCTTGGGGAGGGTGGGCGATCGTTAAATGCCCCAACGGTCGGGATGATGACTTGGCATTGCCTCCCCCGGCGGCCGGCATGTCCTCGGCATGTTTGGCAAGTAGCCCCCGATTGCCACTGTTAAGGCAAGGACGGCTTCGGTGTAAGCCTACCACGACCGCCGTTCCTTGGCCCCAGTGCGGTGGTTCAGCCGACATAGTTTACGTGTCAGTCTCACACCCCTATGTCAGTGACACCGATCCAAAGATTTAGTTAGGCGTGGTGACTGGACATGGGCAGCTTGCCTCTAGACTCGGCACCTCCCATGGTCTGCAGTAGCACGCGGTGCATGTTTACGCTCATTATAGCGCCGACCGGAGAGCTCCTCGGGATTGTGAGCGGTGTACCTTTCGTCGACAAGTGAGACAGCCGAGGCCGGGACTTGTTTCTCGTATAGGGCGACTTGTGTATTGGACTGTGTGGTAATATTATTCCGGACTAAGACCTTAAATTGGCATCCGAGGCCCAAGTGTGGGCTAAGCTATGTGCTCTATTCTGTGTTTATATTCATAGCTTGCATACGCTCATCGAGATGACCATGTATATCGTATTGTACCCCGGTTGGGGATTCTTTCTGAGCAATTCGTTGCTCACCCCCTTATTATCGTTGTTTTTCCACAAGTAACCAAGTTGCGTAGACAGGATGGTCAAGGAGGAGCCGTGATCATGGGGCCCAGATCTTCCAACTCTGATTTTTGTATTATGACTCTTTATGTTTTGTTTCCCCTGAATGCATGTAGCCGGGCACGGAGCCCTAGGATGTTTTGTAAATGTTTTGTGGATTCCAGCATTTTGTATCTGAACAGGCTTTGAATGGTTTTTACGAAACTCTGATCAGAGTATACTTTGGAAATGTATTTATCTTGGAACAGGTGCTTGGAAACAGGGACAGGTTCCAGGGAAATTGTCTAGTTTTTAAAGGGGTTATTTTGAATGTTTTGTTTTTAATTGGAATCCGAAATCATGTCTGTTTAATGTCCTTTACTTTGAATGCATGCATTGGGGTAAGGGCCCATTTAGTGCCCATTCGGGTCGGTCCCTTACAATATATATGAGGTTGGGAGAAAGTGATATGACAAAATTTTTCTATCAGATAGAAAAAACCATAACCCCAATTTTGTATTGTGCCTCCACATCCCGATAAAAGTAAGAGAGTAAAACAGTTCCCTCGCTTCCGTACTAGCATACGTGAGATAGTTCCATTGTTGGTGGACTAATTGGAGGGGTTGTAGTTGGAGCCCTAATATCTCCTTGCAACGACGTTCTTGCTTGGGAATCACACATCAAAGGTTGTAACTCTTTACTCCCTATTTAATTCATATAATTATCATGCATGTGATTCTATGATAGATGTTTGGAAATTGTTTCTTGAAATTCTGCTAGTTGCATCTATAAATTCTTACACTTGAATCCATCCAAATTGGCTTCCAATTTTAACCATACCCTTCTTTGCAAAAGAAACTATATTGAAATCGGCGACAACAAAGCCTCCTCCTCAATAGGACTTTTGGGTAATGAGATAGTGTTTCGAAATGGGTGGTCGGTGATGGGCAGGTGATGGCAGACGAAGGCAGAAAGTCGGTTGAAAGGCTGTGAAATATTTATCAAGAAAAGCTCCAAAAAAGAAAAAGAAAAAGAAGAGTTAGAAAAAGTAGGAAGAAAACACAGTGAGAAGGAAAGAGAGGGAAGAGAGAAAAAGAAAATGAAAATGGCCCCTATTTTTATGTAAAGTAAAATTTAAAATATAAAAAACGTGGCCCAATACTAGAACGCCACATGGAATTTCTGTAAATGTATCTACGGAACTGTCAAAAGGCAAGTTTTACCCATTATTTATTTTATTTTTCCACAATCTTTCCCTTCATCCCAAATACAAATAATTATTCCTCCATAATCATTATTTTCACCTCAAACACAAATAATCATTCTCCTCCATAATCATTCTCTTCCTTAATTCTCCCCCCTAATTTTCATTCCCCTTAATCATTACTATTCACCTTCCTCAAACATACTCTATAATAAGAGATCGTTTGGAGGTGTTTGGTTAAGAGGTTAGTTTGAGGAATTATTTTCAAGAAGTGTTTGGATGACAAGTTGTGAAAGGTTTAGTAGAGGAATTATAATAAAAGCTTGTTTGGATGTGTTTATTTTTAGAAGGATTATAATAAGAGTTTGTTTGGTTGTTTGTAGTGGAGTTGTAGGAGAGTTTTGTTATTTAGGTATGATTTGACATTTATGAGTTTTTTTAAATAAAATAATTTATTTTGATTATTTATTATTTCAAATCTCAAATATTATATTTATATTCATAACTTTTTTTTTTACTAATATTATTTAATTTGATATTCTCCATAATATTTTTTTATGATATGAAATTTATTTTAAATAATCATATAAAAAGCTTACATATTAACTAGTTTTATGTTTTTTAAATATTATGTGATGGACAATAAATTTCAATTAATTAACTCAAACTTAATGATTTTAAGTTTACAAAAAAATTCTAATAACAATTTTTAAGAAAAATAATTGATTAGGAAGCTATATTAAATTACAAAATTTATTTTTGAAATATGAAATTGAATATAAAGTTATAGTTGATTTTTAAATTTCAAAAAAAACTTTTTAAAAAATTCTTTATTAGATAAACGATTTTTTTTTTAATTAAGTAGTTGAAACAAAATATTAGGTAGATAAAAAATATTTAAAAAATAAAATTAATTATAAAATATATGATTACTTTAAAATTACAAAACATAACTAAAAATAAAAATGGTGAATTTTTTTAAAAAACAACAATTTTTTTTTTTTAGCTATAATAATTTATTTAGGTTGTGAATTTTACTTTATATTTTCAAGAATTACTCAAAATTTATAAAATAACTGATTTTATGATAATTAGTGAATTAATGATGAATCATTCATATTATGTTAGATAAATACAAATTAAAAAAAAGGCTTTATTCATAAATAGACTCTATTTGAAAAGTATTTGCAAATATAGATATCTACAAAAATATTAGCAAAAGTAGATTTTGTTTTAATACATTATAAAATCCGAAAATAATGAATTACAATCATACCCTTATATTGGTGGTTTTTTAATTTTGGAAGGAAAATTTCAAAAAAGGAAAATCATCCCACATTCCAAATCATAAAGCGCAAATTTAAGGTCATTAATTGTAGAAAAATATATCTTCTGAAATCACATTTATTAGAGGCGTTTCATCTTCCTTTTTAAATACCTTATAAATTTCAAAAATAACAATCAAATTATTGGTTTTTCATTTAGGAATGAAAATTTTAAAAAATGAAATTCGTCTCACATTCCAAACCAGTAACTGTCAATTTATGGTGCATTTGTTGCATGATGAAAGTGGTAACAATACATTGTTAGAAGTATTGTTGTGATTTACATACAGAATGTACATGCTACTTGATTCTAGTAGTTTTATTTATAAATAAACCGTATGAGCACGTTCAATTTCGTTGATTGAAATAATGAGAACACGTTTGATAATCACACAGTATTGAAATAACTTGGTATATATGGTACAACCATAATATATCATGTACCATACTATATTTTAAAACTTTGTATTTTCTTAAAGTGTTTAATTTGCTGATATGGATACTTTTAGTGTGATTTAAAAAATTTCGACAACGAACAAGTAATTTTGAATGTACAAACTTTTGAATGTACAATACCATATAGTAAAACATTGGGAAATAATATAGGTAATATTTTTGAATTGATAGAGACTCATACGGTTGGAAAACTTCACACAAAATTGCTATTCAAAATGAGATCAATAGTAAATAAAAGGTCTCATGAGTTACAAAATTGAAACTGAAAGCGTTCAGCATAAAAAAAGACTATAATGTAAAATCATCATTGAGTGAATGCGTTCCTCAATATTTATGCGACGCTCTTCAGCTACTTCATGATTATGGTACATCTCATTTTCATCCTACTGACCATTATGTGCAATACTGGCATACGTGTTGTATAAGGAAAAGTTGTATAATATTACAACAATGTCCAAACAATATTGCTCTATATTATAAGTCGTATAATATACATGTATAAACAATACCGTATTGTGGAATGAAAATATAATGAATAGTAATACGAGTACGAAAAATGTATTAGACATGAATAGAATAAATAATAAATCATAAATGTACCATGTAAGTTAGACAATATCTAGAATGAAATAATTAAACATATATAATTTTGTATAGTTTATACAGTAATATAACAATACATGAAAAACTACAGTAGATAATACTCAAGTATATCAGGACTTGGACATTTTAGTATGTAGATAATATTATTCTACATATGATTTTAATACATTTCTAAATAGAAATATTAACATTGTGTGCAATTTCAAATTGAATGATTGATGAGCCTATAAGAAAAAGATGTACAGTATAACTAACCTAAAAACTTAGTATGAACGTACGGTATATACTCAATTATACAATTTCTTTGACTATATAGAAAATGAGGACGTGTGAACATACGTTATATACTCAATTATACCGTTTTTGTAGATGTGCATACAATCAATTATACCACAATATGGATTAGAAAGTACGAAGATACTATTGTTTTACATATGATTTTATTGCATTTCTAAACATGATTTTTGACATTCTAAAGACTAGAGTATAAATGAATTAAATGTATAAAAATGACATACATAGGAATAAAACATACCGTACTGAACAATCTGAGACATATCAGATCACGACTATACTGAAAATGAACAGTAACTACTAATGGTGATGGATAAGAAACAAAAACGTGATACAAATACTGTGAAAAACGAAGATTATTGAAAGAAGATGATTGAACTCGTATGATTATACCGTTCGATCGGAGCTTTGTGGCCGACAAAATTTACGTTTTACGTGGTGGTCGGAATGTGAAAAGAGAGAATGAATGAAATTGAAAAAACGAAAATGGAGGAATGGAGAATTGACGAACAAAAGACAAACAAAAAAGGAAAATGAAGAAAGATGGGAGAAAAATGAGAAAGAGAATTAAAATCTTTTGCATTAAAAGAGTTGACAATTAAATATAGTATGTTTTAAAAAGATAAGAAGTATGTTTTAAGTGGGTGTTTTAATTCAAAAATTCAGTATTAAATGTGATAAAGGGCAAAATGGTATTAATGGAAAATTAATAATTACGAATTTTAATAAAAAAAATTAACTTTGCAAAAAAAAAACTTTGGCGCCTATATTTGCAAATACTTTTTGAATGTGGTCTAGTTACTACAATTTCCCTTAAAAAAAAGTTGAATAAAAAAATGAATATAAATTATTGTTATTTTCAAATTATAAAGTATATTTTGAAAATATAATACTATTTAAATGAAAAAAAAAATCTAATTAATTAATTTAAACTTAATGATAGTAAAGAAATATATAAATATTAATTAAAATTTTTAAACAAAAAAATAAAATTGATTATAAAACTATAATTAATTTTAAATAAAAAAATATAATTTAAAATACGATATTGATTATAAAATTATGAGGTTTTTTTATAAATATACCAAATAAAAAAAATATTTACAAATGTATGCTCCTAAAAAAATATTAGCAAAAATGAATTTCATTAATGATATTATTAGTTACCTTAATTACTCATTTACTACAATGCCCTCCAATTTCTAATTTTAGAATTTCGAATTATTAACAAAATAGGAAAAAATGTCCAACTTCCATAACCACTATCCCTAAAATCGTGCCACCATTATTGCGATTTGATTCAAAATAAAAACCACCACAATTTCTCCCCCATTTCCAACCTTTCATCTTTTCATCGTCTTCTTCATTTCTCTGTAAAAAAAAGTCTGGTTCAATAGCAACAATCAAAATACTTAGAACCTATGAGGTAAATAAATACAGTATGAGGTAATAAATACAGTATTATATAAATAAATATAGTATGAGGTAAATAAATACAGTATTATACATAGGAATAAATACAGAACCTATGAGCAATAATGCAAATGGAGATACTTGTAGAACCTATGAAGTAAATAAATATTGTATTATACATAGGTATACATAATATGGTATAAAACTACATTTTAATATTTTGGAAGATGGATTTTCAATGAATAGAGTATAAATACGGTATAAACACAATAAACAACCAATACGGTATCGTGAAACGAAAAAAATCGTGAGTAAATAATACTACAATTTTCTCGTATTCATGTTATAGTGGAATGCCGTAATTAATTAAATGTATAATATACACGGTACAGAACATACAACAGTAACGAGAAGTTTGGAAGATATAATCTGACATACAATATATATGGTTAGTTTAGAATTTACATCATGAGAAACAAGGCATGAGTAGTGTTATCAGTAATAAGGTATTGCAGTGTTGTTATGGATCAAATATTGTTTGTTTGGTAGATTTACAAGAGAATAAGCACGTACCAAACTATATCACTACGTTGGCAGGAAATAAAAACACTACGTTGGCAAAAAGGTGGACAGAACACGTCGAAAAATAGAGATGAGTGTGTTTTGGTTGGAAATGATGGTAAAAAACAAGTGAGTGAAAAATTTTGTGGATCAAATTGTACGGATGAGAAGACGATGGAGAAAAGGAGGGAGACAAAACAGATCTAGAAAATAAAGGGGAAGGAAGTTGTCGATCAAATTGTACGGATGAGAAGACGATGGAGAATCTAGAAAATAAAGGAGAAGGAAGAATGTCAAATATTAGTTAAGGAATCTATTTTTAGATGGAAAATGCTATTTAAGAAAATATAATCAACAAATCTTTGCATTAAATATAATTAGAGAAAATCAAGGTAAGGACAAAATTGGATTATTCAAAATTGATTTAGCTTGATTTTTCAATGAAAAATCAGTTTTGCAAAAAGAAATGTTGGAGGAATAGATTTGTAATTATTTATTAAAACAGTATTATTCAATATAATTTCCCTAAAATTATTGTTAATTTTAAATCCAAAAATATGTTTTTACAATATAAAACAATTTTCAATTATTTAATTTTAAAAAAAATATCAGATAGTTCAAAAAAATAAATAAAAAATAAAATTAATTTTGAAAATAATACTAATTTAAAATTACAAAACATATTTAATTATAAAAGTATTAAAAAATAAATCTTAAAAAAAAAGAAGAAATAGAGGTGTTATTTTAACTCCAAGGGATTATTTTAACCCCAACAAACAAACATAGGGAAGACTTAGTCTAACTTTTAACAGTTTTTTTTTTAAATTGAAGGGAAAATTTTAAACTTTTTTTTTTAAAATTTCTCAATGCCCCTCTTATTGACAAAATTTTCAATTACTATCATTTATTGAAATTAATGAATTGCATTGTTTGGACCCGAATCTAAGAATTATATGTACATTGATGCCGTTTGAGTTACTGCTCTATTGGCAATGAATTGTCTTGTTTAAATTTAATTGATGATAGTAATTGATGTAAATTTATTGATTTTAACAAGTAAATAATGATTGCCCTCTATGTTTAAGAAATTCAAACGATTTTTGGAGTCTAGCCATGATCAAATTAGGTATATTATTTAAATTCATTCACATCGATATTTTACAAATACTAATTAATTAGCCAACAATGTAAGTAGCCAAGTTATTATTCTAGTATAATAAAAACGTTTCTTAGAAATGAATGGAAACCATTTGTAATTTGCATAATACATAACAATTTGCAAAAACAATTGGGGCATCATCCATTTATTAGAATTGGGGGCCATCATCCCTTTATTAAAACTAGAATTGGGGTTGCACGTGATAATTTTTTAAATAATAAATTATATATATTAATTTATAATTATAAGTTGTTTCCTACATTTTTACACTAATTTTAAATCATTAAATAATAATTTCAATTTAATATTGAATTTATAACCGTTTTTTTACATTAGTTATATTTATTAAAATTCACATTTATGTTAAAAAACATTTAATATTTTATTTTGAACTTAAAAAATAATAGGTGTTATTATTTTATAAAAAAAACTTAATAAACTTTATCGCATTAAAATTAAATTTTATCTCTGATTTTTAAAAATTGATGCTTTTTAGTTTTTTCTCAATTTATCTATTAATAGACAAATTACTCTTGAATTATAAAATTTATGTAACGATTCGACTTTCTAAAACTCTAATGGAGTATTATGGGTGCATGCATTTTTAAAGTCCTCAAAATCAAATCAATAACCACATGCATTTTTCCAGCATAAAATGTAACGGCCCGGGTTTCCGTTCTGGTTCCCCAGGTGTATTTGGTTCAGTTTTCGGTTGCACGGTTGTGCCATTAAGGGGTTTTTAACCCTAAAGGGCATTTTGGGCATTTTGCTCTCAGGGCAGGCTTTGCGGGACCGGAGGGTTCCGAGACTGTTTCTGTCTTTTGCTAAGGTTAGGTTGGTTTTCGGTGCAAGATTCCAAGAGTAGTTGGATTTGTTAGGGGTTTTGGAGGTTTTTTGGTCAAGTGCAGAATAGGAGTTTAAAAGGTGTTCCTTGGAGGATTCGAACCCTTGGCCTCATAGAGGGTTGGAGGCTTGGATTCAATTAAGGAAAATAAGTGCGTCAGCTAGGATTCGAAGGAGGGAAGCCTTGGGAAGGGGGTTTGACGCCAAATCCTAAATGAATTAGGAAAAGAAAAAAAAAAAAAAAAAAAAAACGTAATTTGTTCCCAAGGGTTTGCCGCATGCCTCCCTCATTCTCTCCCTCTCACCTTGCCGAGTTCATCAAGATCAAGAACCGAGTCCAAGAACACGTGTAAGTCTTCCCTTATTTTTCTTCCTTCTCGGCCGAGAATAGCCCTGACCGCCGGCGTGTGTGTGTTGCAGCCCAGCCGAGACCGGTAGCCGTCGCCCCTACCGCCGCCGCGCGACGCCGCGCCCGCCCATTTGGCCGCGACCGAGCCACCTGTCTCACGACGGCCTTGCCTTGGGTCGCACCAGCGAGACGCCATCGCCCTCGTGCCCGCGAGTTCGTCTCTGCTGCACGTCCGCCCTCGCCTGCGCGCACTCACCTTGTCCAACAGTAGCGCAGTAGCTTTGCGATGCCGCGCGAAGCCTTGACTGCTCGTCTCGCACGCCCGCAGCAATGGAACTGGCACTGACGCCTCGCCCGCGCCGCACGCCCCGCCGCCCACTTGCCGCCGAGAGCCTGCTCGCCTCACCTTTGCACCCGTGCGCCCGTGCCTAGCGCTAGCGCACAGCAGCCCCGCCGTCCCCGCTGCTTGCTGCAGCCTGCCTGCCGCCCGTTGCCGCACGCAGCCTTGCCGTGAGCCCTGCCTTGCCGAGATAGCTTGGTGCCGAGACCTAATGCCTTCTCGGTTGGTTTTCCTGAGCCTTTACTCTTTCAGACCCTAAGATGTTAGCTACTGCTTGTTTAATTAGGTTGATTTTATTGATTGCTTAGGTTGCTCGGGTTCACTTAGAAGCTCGAGGGTCACTTGTTGGTTGTGGTAGTTATTTTCTGCTTGTTTCCAGGTAAGGATTTCTTACCGGGGTTGTGTGGACCCTGCGAATACTTAATAGCATATCGTATCTTGTAACTGTATGAGATTCCTAGTGAATAGGATTCATGTTTTCTCTTGATGGCATGTTTGTGTTCTGTTCGTATTCTGGTAGTTCCATGCTAGGGTTTTCTTATTCTGGCATATCCATGTTTCCTATTCGTATTCTGGTAGTTCCATGCTAGGGATTTCTTATTCTGGCATATCCATGTTTCCTGTTCGTATTCTGTTAGTTTCATGCTAGGGATAGACAGGTAATGTATAATGTCTGAAGGTTAGGCTAGTTTGTGTTCTCCACTTAGGAGACTGTAGGGGTTATTAGTTAGGTTCCGCTTGGGTAAGTCCCCGATGGGCACCAATGCGTTGCTAGTGTATGTAAGTCCCCGATGGGCACTACACTGCTGGCTTTATGTGTAAGTCCCCGATGGGCATCATAAGGTAGCTAGGGAGTGTAAGACCTCGATGGGCATCTCCGTGTTCCTAGATGGAGTAAGACCCCGATGGGCATCCTAGATGTGTAAGACCCCGTTGGGCATCATTGACTTGCGGAGTAAGACCTCGATGGGCATCCTAGATATGTAAGACCCCGATGGGCATCATTGATTTGTGGAGTAAGACCCCGATGGGCATCCGTATGTGTAAGACCTCGATGGGCATCATTGATTTGTGGAGTAAGACCCCGATGGGCATCCGTATGTGTAAGACCCCGATGGGCATCATTGGTTTGTGGAGTAAGACCCCGATGGGCATCCTTGTGTGTAAGTCCCCGATGGGCATCACTGTGTCTAGCAGGAGTAAGACCCCGATGGGCATCCTTGATGTATAAGAGCCAGATGGGCATCATCGCGTCCTAGGTTGTGTAAGACCCCGATGGGCATCATGGTGTAGAACCTAGTGTAGGGTGTAGCCGTAAGTCCTTGAATAGGCAAGCTCTAGGAGTGGCGTATAGCCTAAACCAACTGTTTTGCTCTAAGTTGTTGTATGGTTGCATGTCGGTGTGCTAGATGAGATGTTTTCGTATTGTACCCCGGTTGGGGATTCTTACTGAGTGACTCATTGCTCACCCTTATTTTCTGTGGTTTTTCCATCAAGTAACTTGGGACAGAGGCTAGATGGCTAGGAGGAGGCTGCTGGATGATCATGGATGGCCGAACTCTGAGACAAATTTTATCTTTTCTTTTACTTGGGTTTAGCATGTAGTTGGACTTGAGTCCTTAAGAAAACATACAAAAACTTGTTTAAGATTTCTCGAACCGTTTTCTTTGATTTTAAGAAAGTACTGATCAGTCACCTTACTTGTTGGTTTTACTTAATGGATTTATGGATTTGTTTTAATTGTGTTGATTGAAAAGTCTTAAATTGGTACTCTGAATGGTGATTTTATATTCTTAATCATGCATGCTAAGTAAAGATCTAGGTTAGAGACCATTTTTCGGGTCGGGTCTTTACATAAAATCTCATAAAACATGAAAAACATTACTGATAGTTCGTCGCAGCATCGCCTTGGTTGTCGATCCGTCCTCGCCCCAACGCCGCATAGCCCAGCAGCTCGCCAACGCGAGCCATCGCCCCAGCGCCGCATCGCCCAGCAGCTCGCCCACGCGAGCCATCGCCCTCACTGATCCGCTTCACCCATGCGAGGAACGCTGCAAGTAGCCCTGTCATTTGCTCTCGCTCGCGTCTACACCATCGCACTCATCCCCATGCAGACACGCAGCCGCTCGACCATCCGCACGCCCACGGCCGAGCCAGCCCGCAGCCCTCGCTCACGTGTGCCTTGCCGCTCACCCGGGCGCCCAACTGCATCCGACCGCTTGCTGCCGCACACGCCCACGCCGAGCCTGCCTTGCTACCGTGTCCACTTGGCTGCCGAGAGTACTCCTTGCCGCGCTAGTGTCTTCTCGGTTTTAGGTAAACCCTAATTCTGAGACTCGTTTATTGTTCGTTTATTGGCGTGGCTGAGCTTGTACGTGCGACTGGCAAGGGCTCGGTTGCAACGGCGATGGTGTGAGATTGGCAACGTCAAGGCAGATGCGATGGAGCTTGGGTGGTGCGGCAATGGTGATTGGGTGAAGGATGGGAATTTCGACCAAGAAGAAGATGAAGTGGAATGAGGGGCAAAGGCTTTCAAGATCAAATGAGGAAGAGGATGGGGATTTTCTTTTAATTTTCTTATTTTAAAATGCTCCAAAATCCCCCCTTTTGCCAAGTGTCCTTAAAGGTTCCCCCTTCAAATCCTGACAAGCTCAAATTAATTTCTAATTTTCTGATAAATCCCGAACAACCTCTAAGCCTCTCCAAACAACTCCTGGAACTGGAACCTGAAACCAGAACACAAGTAACATCTAAACACAAGTCTGAGAAACAACTCGAAACCCTAAACAATTACCAAAATGCCCCTAGGGCCAAATGACCAAAATACCCCTAGAAGCTCAAACAGCCCTAACAGCCCAACCAAACTACCAAAAAATCAATCGAACGTACCTGGATAATCGAAATGAAAACCTGGGCCGTTACAGGTATGAACCTTCTTCCTAAGGCAGTCAACGATTGCGTGGTTACCAACAAACCACACTATGCCACACACGACACAGAACCTGAACAAAGGTACTAATAACCGAGCAAAACCCTGGTAGTTAGTCAGATACACGTACCCGACCAACTACAACTCTCCAAGACAGCAAACAACAATATAACTAATTTGGAACCAAGAGTGCATTGCAAACATAGTGACTAATGGAGTAGTACAACCATAATAAATAGAGAACAGGTAAGACAACACAATCTTGATACAATGCTAGAGCCATAAAATCAATATGCACAAATGGAACAATGCAATCGTGATGAAAATGGACACAACAATGCATGCATGCTAACCAGGCAAAACAGTATAAACATGGCGAAACACAAGTTTAGGAATGCGATCTTGACGAACAGACAGGGCTATGCGACTATGAAAACGACAGAGCACACAATCATGGTAACCAAATAAGACAGTATGATCATGATTAGGATGACTATAATGATACGAACATGGTGAATAGGCCACGCAATGGCTCATGGAAACCAAACACGAGAACATAATCATAAGGGGCATATCGAGTGAATTCTAACAGGATAAGAATGAGTACAATAATACAAACATGATAACCTCAAAGATTCATGCGACCACAACGAACAGATAGGGTCATACAATCATGTTGAGAACAAATACCACAATACGATTGTGATGAACAAATCAGACAGAGTGATACGATAAAGCAGAATGAGTAGGGTCATATGATCATGATGGACAAGCAAGATGGAGTGAGACAATCATGCATAATGAATAAGGTCATACGATCGTGATGAAACAAAAGGGCATAAAACAATCATCATTCAACATATAGAGCAACTACGATTCCGATGAAATAGATAAAGCATTACAATCATTACCAAGTATAAGAATTTGAGACAATTTAAACAACCAACACATCAAACATAATTGATAGTGAATCAACGACCAACATATGAATGCATACAACAAAAGAACAAATCACAAACACCTTAAATAGCATGGATTAGAGATCAAGGGCACACATAACAAGCAATGGACACAAGGTCGAACAAAGGAAGAATTAACGATACGAAGAGAGCGTGGAACCTATGAACATGACAACACACCCATCGGTCTGAGAAGTAAGCTCCGCTGGAGCGACTAGCATGGGTGACCATGCGCGTGAAGACTCCCCAATGGAAAACGACATCTGGCATCGCACTGCAAAGTGGCCCTCATGGCCACACTGATAGCACACCTTCACCTTGGGTGGGCAATGCCTTTGATGAACTCTCGAGCACCTACGACACTCCGACATCGACTACGATGAACTCTGACGATGGCCTTGACGAGACCTCTGCCTCCAGTGCTGCCCGAGACCTACTCTCCTAGAACGCCTCCTCGATTGGCCAGGATCCTTTTGGTAGGACTAGTTTCTTGAACGGTCGGGATTCCCCTGACCAAAGTGGACTCTTGCACGAGGAACCCCTGGGTATGACTCGGGCTCCTGCTTATGCTCGACTACACTGCCTAAACTCCCAAAGACCACGAACTCGCTGGCAGTTTGCGTGGTCACCTGATGCGAATACTAGACAGTAGAGGTGTGAGCCGAGGGTAGTTGAGTGTACACTCCAGACTGACCCTCTGCTAAGCTTGGATCAGATGTTGAAAAGGACTAGCCTATGATCTCATGCGTGTAAGTGGTGATGGTGTAGAACTCCTGCCTCTATACGATGATGGGAGACCCTGTCTCTGGCACTGCAACTGAGGCGAAGTGGGCCTATACAAACTCTCTCCTGACTTGGTCCCACCAAACCGAGGTACCCCTGCTGGGTAACTCTTCCTCGAAAGACATATCGAAAAGAGATCACGACGCTGGAATCGAACATAAAAGGATCATAATCAGGACCTGCAATCAAGCAATACAAAAGACAACCCAAAAATAATTTCACAACTAAAACATGCTTCTTACTTTACCCTACTTCACATACCTGGTTGCTGCTGGTCTGCTGATGATCATGGACACACGGTTTACATCGGAAACTAGTCTACAGAATTTATGACTCTAAGCTCTGATACCAACTTGTAGCGACTCGACTTCCTAAAACTTTAATGGAGTGTTACGGGTGCATGCATTTTTAAAGTCCTCAAAATCAAATCAATAACCACATGCATTTTTCTAGCATAAAACCTCATAAAACATGAAAAACAGTACTGATAGTTCGGAATCATAAAAACATAGTTCGAGATCCCGATAGTTCAAAAAAAATATGGTTCAATAGAGTTTAAAACATGAAATATAAGGTTCGACGCAAGTAAACAATGCGGAAAAGAAATATCGACACCGTGTCCATGATCCATGCAGCTCCCAACCTAGTCACCTTGGAATGGATTAGTACCTGAAAATGTAAGGGGTGAGTATATCGAAATATACCCAGCAAGGAGCCCCACCATGGGGTTAAGCATGTAAACAGAAACAAGATAGAAACAAAACGACAATTGAAGCTAATTGCCTCGTCACGAGCAAACAATGTCAAACAATAACGTGCAAGCAGTGGGCAAGTTACGGCTAAATGCCTAGCAATCAGCTGACCATGATCAACGCAAAGACCCCGAGTGAAGAGAACACACAAGTTCCCTAAACCTCGGGTCGGACACATCCCATACCGTGACCTAAAAGGCAAACACCATTATCTCAAGGTAGCCTGACCTTTGTCAGAGACCCACCAAACTGCATCAGGAGAGACATACATGAATGCCACGGGTAGCCTGACCTATCAGGGACTCACAATATTGTGCTAGCAGAGACATACTCTAGTGTCTCAAGGTAGCCTGGCCCACGCTAGGGACCCACCACGCTTCCGCTGCGCAGCTTCAATTAGTGTATCAATAGACACATACCCAAATGCCCCAAGGGTAGCCTGAGTTACATTAGGGACCCGCCCGCTCCCGCTGTGCAACTCTCATAGCGTAATCGTAGGGCATACACCTATGCCAAAAGAATCACCTGACCCTGTTAGGGAGTGCCACGAGTGAGGGACTAACCACACATAATCCCAAAACCTTGAGCGAGGGATTAACCACATAGAATCCCAAATGCCACGAGTGAGAGACTAACCACACAGAATCTCAAATCCTCGAGTGAGGGACTAACAACACAGAGTCTCGAATCCTCGAGTGAAAACTAACCACACAGATTCCAAATCCTCGGGTAGAGGGATTATCCACACAAAATCCCAAGTGCCATGAGTGAGAAACTAACCACACAGAGTCTCAAATCCTCGAGTGAGGGACTAACCACACAGAGTCCCGAATCCTTGAGTGAGGGACTAACCACACAGAATCCCTAACCCTTGGGCAACCAGACGCACCGATAGGCATTCCTCCACACCATCATCTGTTCTTGTGGCCTCTTCTGGTAGATGTCGAGGTTGGGCAAGTCATGACTGCCCTCCTTCCCACGTACCAGGCCATTGTCGTAGGTGTCAAGGTCAGGCAGGTCATGTCCGGCCCCCCTGCTCACGTACACAACGGGCAAACTAGTGGAACCATGCACACAACATATGAGGTTCCACGAGAACAAACAGAGAGATAAAGCTAGCACTAGAGTCACACGAGATCTAGCCCAGCCTAGTTGAGTGCATCTGGCTCGATTATTCTATCGCCGAACACGACATATACGAACCACCCTAAGGTCACAACATAGAGAAACAGAGCATATAATCATGGCAGCACGTATATAGTCAAGCATAGATGAAGTCGAGAACATAGAATATGCCTAAACCCAAGACAATTTAGTCGATCAAAATGTTAAACAGATAAGCAGTTCATCACATATACGAGCAATAGTACAAAGTGGGGAAATGATGATACGATCACAAGATACAACGAACAAGTACTTAACAGTTACAAGGTACACACGTTTCCATGCTACAACGAGTAATAAGAGTTCAAACAATGGGTCACAACAACATACACATGCATGAAACGAGCCATCCAACATTCAATTCTCGTAAATCCTATCATGCCACTATTCACATACTTTAAACCAAAAACCCAGATCATAATGAAGCTCCTTACCTTCCCGACGACTCGACCGAAACACCACGGGGACCCACAAGCTAAACGACGAGCCGAACGATGAAACCCGAGAGCACCTAAACACAAAAAAACTTCGAGCATTTGTTAGGGACAAGCTAAACAAGCCAAAAACGGGGTTAACATCATGTGAACGAGGGGAAGCTACTGTTAGAAAACACCTCGCCGGAGCACGGCGGCACCGGTAGCGGCGCATGGTGGCCGGCGGTGGCGCGTCATCATGAAACAGAGCGGGTCATACCTCGTTGGAAAGATCTTGGTCTCAGGATCACGGAACAGGTCTTGGATTTGCGAACAGACTTCTTTAGCTCCCGATAACTACGAAGAAAGAGAGGATCTCAAAGGGAGTTTTAAGCAAAGCCGCCGGAAAACTCCATTAATGGTTGGGAGCAAGCTTGAAAACAGATCTGCGTTGAAGAAGAAACTTACCCAAGGTACTCTTTGGAAGGGGACGAACACAACGCAGAAGAGGACTCGCGTTGCAGGCGAGTCCGACCGCTGAACAAACTGCAACTTCGCCTAGGCCTTCCGAAGGCGAGAGCTGCTGCCAATCAAGCTGGCAGACGGCGGCGACTTGGCTGGGGAGGGGGAGTGGCGGCGCACACGACCCGTTTGGTTGGAACCCACGGCCACGAACGACGACACTGATCGGAGCTCATCCGCGCAGGTGAAGAAGATGAAGGCGGAGGCGCTGCGTTCGGTGTCACCGGCAGGACACATGAACGGTGGAGATGGAATGAAAAGGGTCTGGTGGTGGCTGACACGCGTACACAAGGGAGAGAGTAAAAAGAATGCTGCTGTCGGCTGGAGTTTAATGAATGAAGTATTTTAAAATGTTTTTATTTATACTGAAACACCCTTTCCTTTTGGTGTACAAAAACTCCAACCCTAAATTCACATTAAAATTTATCAATTATATAACTCAAAATAAACAAAACTCTTAAAGTGGGGTTAAAATATATAGGAAGTTAACATTTATTTAAAACTAAAACAAACTCACTCAACAATGATTTATTTTTAAACCTTTAGAAAATAATTAAAATTTTGGGAGTTTTAAGGTAATTTCAAACATCAATTTTCAATCAAACACATAATTATAATTAAAAGAACCAGGTGGTTACAATTTATAAGAGTTATATCATAATTATAATTATAAATATAAATAAGCTAAATATACTTATTAGTATACATCTTTGAACTTACCTTTAACCTCAAATCATAATTTTATCATTCTTCAAAAAAAAAAAAATTCACATCTCCAAGTCAACAATTAAGCAACAAAATATCCTTACAAAAATTATTGCAACAAAAGAAAAGTTTGATGAAAGTTAAGATAAATAATCCTAACTAAATTTTTTATTATAAAAAAAAACAAAAAAAAAACTAGAAAGATAACCCCAAGCAAAGATAAAGTTTCAAATGTGCTTGTAAACAAAATATAGAAAACTATATATGTTACCAAACTTTTGAAACTGAAGAATTCATGCACTTTAATCTCAAATGATAATCTTATCATTCTTCAAAAAAAAAATTCCATATCTCCAAGTCTATTTTTTGAAAGACAACAATTATGCAAAAATTATCCCTAAAAAAATTATTGCAACAAAAGAAAAATTAGATGAAAGTTAAGGTAAATAATCCAACAAAAATAAGATAACTTATTATGAAACAAATAAAAAAAAGAAAATTAAATCCAACCAAATAGAAAGTGTTCTTTGTAAACAAAATGTAGAGAACTGTTTATAGGATCGTAAAATTTAATTTATTATTTAAATTAGAATATAAAATGTCAAATAAAATCTATAAAATTTGATAAAAATATCTTATTTTCTTGTAAATATCTTCATTTGATTGTTGAAATCTCTTATTTTCTAACTTATTCATAAAATCTATGAGATTTGATAAAAATATATTATCTCCTATGGATGAAAATTTAAATGATATTGTAAATATCTTTTACGTTATTTGCATTTATTTATTTTTTTTATATTCCAATAGATGACATGTTTGTAATTTAGTTTTAAAAACAAAACTCTTTAGTTAACAAACAAAACTCTTTGAGCTATCGGGAATTATTCTCCCATAATCACGTTTTTAAAAAATCATTTACTTCATTCTCCCCTAATTATTTTTTATTTTAATCTTAAAAAAAACTACTTTTTATTTTCACTCCACCAATTTTTTATACATCACATCACTATTTTTCACTCGCATTATATTCATTATTTTATTTTTTTTCCATAATCATTACTTTTATCTCAAATACAAATAATTATTCTCCTCATAATCATCATTACCTTCACTCCAAACACAAATAACTATTCCTCCATAATCATTCTTCTCCCTATTCTCCTCTTCATTACCATTCCCCTTACCCCAAACAAACCCTTAAGTGAAAATTGAAATAAAGTTAAAGATGAAATTTTATTTTTATCCTCATTGCTCAATCAAGTTTAGTTTTTATTTCATTCAAATTTGTATATTTTAATGACAAACATAAAATCTGGTGAATTAAAAAAAAACTTTATATTTGGTCCTTACAACAATTAATGTTTTTTATTATATTGAGTATACATCTCTAACAGTAAAACTCAATATATTGGCTGAAACTCACTAGTCTACATAATACAAAATAAGATTCAAGTACAACGTACTGCAAACACTTTTATGAAAGAAGTTCTATAATAAGTTCAAATATAAGGCCAGCCTACAGTAGAAGGCATTCAAGAAGTCAGCATAGAAATTAGTTCCTTCCATTCCATTAAAAGAAAAAAATTGCATCATATACGCGCTTGTAGGGTGGAGGATTGAAGTTGAACCATCAAGCTCTAGGATGATAAATAATGTCTTATCCACTTAACTATGCTCATATTAGTCGTACATTAGAGTTTGAATCAGTAATTTTCTCATACGCTAACTACGATTCGGGTTCTCATACTTTTGGCCATACAAAAAGATATAAAGATATGGTATAGTTAGATTTACAAGTAAATTTAACAGAGGAAGTAAAACAAAATCAAACCAATTCTCGTTTGTCCTCCTCAATATCTTCCACATGGCCATATAAAGGCTCACCTGTAATTATAAGTCCCTTCCTTTCTTTCCTTTCCAGTTTAGGAGCTATGTCTACTCCGCTGGTCAAGCATATGCCTTCTTCTTCCAAGTCTTCGCCTGTCTCCCCTGAATATGCATACCTGCAACACCAACGCCAAGTTATATGTATTCCAACCCCACCCTTTATTTGCCTAATTATACATGAGCCACGTGGCACGACAGAATCAAACCATACCTACATACAACTTGCACAAACTTTTTTTTGGTTAAAATATCATTAGGTCCCTGTATATCGGATTTCACTTTCATTTTAGTCATTGTACTTTCAAATGTCCAAATATAGTCTTAATTTGATTTCTATTAATCTTACCTTGATAAATTTTGGAAACTTAGGCTCGAGGCGTCCTTTCTTGGATGAAAATTATCATTATTATTTAACCAATTTCTATTAAAAGAAGGGAGAAAACCCCAAACTAATAATAGATATTTGAAATAACATGGACAGAACGATGACAAAAATGATATTTTATCCAAGTTTTTTTTAAATAAGAAACAAAAATTTCCTGGATAGTATAAAGGAGATTAAATAGTACTGAAAAGAACACGAGGATCTAGCTGCAACACTTATGAAAATTTAGAAGAGTCAACTGATCAATTTAAAAGTTGGGGTTAATTTAACAAACTTAATTGTTTAATGATGGTTTGTGCAATCTTTCCTACAAAATTCATAATTATAGGCACCAAGTGGGTACTAGAATGGCCAACACGAGCGATAACTCAATGACATAAGTGTCTGCCTATGAACCAAGAGATTATAGGTTTGAATTCTTCACCCCTCAAAAAAAGATGGGTACTAGAATGAGCTCCCATATTTCCTCTCAACTTTTCTCCCTTTAACAAAAAAACGGATACTATTGACTCCTCCAAATAGTAAATATCCCAAAATTTCAAGCAAATATTCGGATTTATTGGATTTGTTGCTAAAATATCGGTATTAAATCCGAAACTCTCGGCAGATGGCAGTAACCCAAAGAAATGAAAGAATCGGTTGCATTTTTCATATGATCTCCTTTTATAGATAAAACTAATTTTCTATTTTTTCTATTTTTTTTTTTTTATTAATTTCCTATTTCGTTTCGAAATAGAGTAAAAAATATGTTGTAACAATCCTAAAAAAAAAAGTTCCATTCGACATTGAATTTCATTAAAACAGGCAGTGTTATACAAATATGTTTTGATTCCACATCCACCCAGAAAAGGGAAAGGTAAGCTTTTCCTAGTGGGTAAACTGAAAAGTTATTCCAACAAATAAAACGAAAATACAGAAACAAAAAAAAAAATTTATTCAGGGTCATTAGCCAGAAAGATGCGCACCTCGTGGGGTTACTTGATGGAGCCCAGAGTAAACAGATCACGCCCAGAAGACAAAATGACATAAAAGTCCAGAAAGCTGGAATGATCCAAGCGATGTTCCATAGCTCACTTAATGGATCAGTTGCATTAAAGTATAGCTAAGTCAAAAACAAGAGAAAAAATGTGTCGATACCTTTGCTCAATCTTTTTTACTCATTAACAAATCTAAAGATTAAAAAAAAATAGAGAAGGGATGGTAAGGGGGACTCAATAATCCAATAACCAGTAATGTCTTGTGCACCTTAAGAAAGAATTCAGTATGCTTAATTAAATCCACAAATCGTACCTCAAAGCCAATCCAAGCTATAGAAAGTAGAACAGATACAACAAGAGAATTGGTAAATTTTCTATATAACTCCAGCTTAGCCAAATTTCTTCTTATCTGCATCATTAAAACAGTATGAATAAGTCAATTCAATAAAATTTGGAATAAGGAAGATAACAAATATCAAGCTACCCTTCAGTCATTCCCAGCAATCGAATCCATAATTTGTTTGGAGGAAGGCCTATTGGTTACATACAAAGCACTCCACCAAAAAGATTCAATCAATTCGCTCAGGGAATATATGATTATAATGGTTAAATAATTGTTAAAAAAAGGACTAAAGGCAGAAGCGGCATAAATGAAGTTATGATAGCAGGGATGGTATTAGACAATCCAATGGCCCTTGGCATGGTATTGATCAATGGAAAACTTGATCTATGAGAATATTCAGATTAAGCTTGGCAATGAATCGATTGGAAGGATTTATGGAAAGGAGAAGAAGCCCTTCACTTGTCTCATCCTGAATATTCGAAGGTTGCTGCCTCTTATGCTGTAAGGATAGAGAAGATCAACTCCACCTCTTCAGTGGCACTATTGCTGATGGATTATGGAATCAACTTTCTACGATATTCAATTGGAAGTGGGTGAGACCTGGAAGCATTCATCAAGCCTATATGAGCCATCCTTTCAAACATGAAAAAATGGAATTATGGAGGCTTTTTTTAATGCATTCTGGTGGATTATTTGGATGGCTAGAAATGATAGAATTTTTCTGGAGACCACTAAGGAAGTGTTTAACTTGTTAGAAGATATTACTTTCCTTGCTATTACTTGGGCTCGTACTTTAGCACCATTTAAAGATTATAGCTTTACCACTCTTATTCATCATTGGACATCTTTTTGTAACTAGAATGACCCTATTGTAACTCTTCATTTGTCAATGGAAATTTCTTGTTTCTTATAAAAAAAAAATATATATATATAGCAGGGATGAGTGAAATAATTTATAACTTGAGCCTGTTTACCTGAAGTTTCTCTAATGTTCGTGATAAAGATGAGAAGATCCAGATAATAAAGCATGAATCCAAGAAAGCAACAGGTAGAACCAGAAAGACCCTTGCTTTTCCATAGAAGTCATTGATGTTATCAAGATGTTCCACAAGCTCAAGTGCCTCAGATGCAACAAAATACACGAAACCAAGAAAAAGCACTTTCGACGTGATAGCACCAAGGGTTGGCCTCACCACTCTATAACCCATTGAAACAACCAAAAGAAGAAGACGAGACAATGTCTTCTTCACAGATGTAAAGGTTGCTGCCCATATAGTAATTCCCATTGGTCTGCTTCCAGTTGAATTAAAATTGGCATATTCGAAGTACCATACAGCCATTTCGCACATTCCAAGAGCAATAACCGTTGTAATCTGGTAATGTAACTGTATAACATCCTTCCAATACTTCACAAACCATAGAAACCAGATAAGGCCAAGCAAAAGATGTTAAAGACATGAATTCGTACAACTTCATTAAAGGAGCCATCTTCCCTGGTAAATAGCCATCCGGATTCCTCCATACTGTCCTTCCCACAATTATTGTCCCTTGGAGCTGTGGATCGCAAAACATAAAATACAGGTAGTACATCCCAGTACTATTGATTTCAATAGTTTGAGGTGAAATGACAGCAGTTTCATCTTTCCCAACAAAGAACGTCTTGATGCGTTTAGGCCAGGCGGGATTGTCACAATTTTCATTAATAATAACCTCCCCTGACTTGCAATGTCCAGCATCATGAAGACTGCGTGTACAGCATATCATATCTGACTTGAGGAAAGAGCCTCCGATTCGTTCCCTATCTTTAACCTCGAGGATGATGGCCTCCACCAATCCAGTAAACTGCTGCATTTCATTCGTCTGACTAGCTGATTCTTTTGTCCTCATGAAAGTAATAGATTCAAACCTAACAATTCAAAATTGAGTCCTAAAACTAAATCCTGTATTTTTGTTTATATCCATGAACATCTAAGCTAAGTTACGCACATCTCAACTATTCTCACGCAACAACCACTTGATACTATTAGATTAAATTGGCAAAGTAACTCGTAGAAAATTGATTCTTTGGTAGGTAACAGCTATAGATTGAAGTCATAATTTAGAGGTCTTTATGGCCAACCCAAGTTAATTTAATCCTGTATATACAATAAACAATGGTAATATCTTGAGCAACGAACTAAGCAATAATTCAAAACACAAGGCCAGTCCATCTAGTCTACGAGATAAACATTTTTTTTTAATTTCTTGTTCATGTTTCTCAAAACAAATTAAAAGAATAATGAAACTAATATAGGTAAAGAAAACAGGAGAGTGACGATGAGAGATAATCAGAAAAAAGTTGCAACTCACAAATTACGGGATCAATAGGAAGTAGAAACCCTAGCAGTTAATCGAAGATAGAAGAGAAAGAAAAAGCGAGTGAAGAGATGAATGTTTTACCTGATGAAGGACTTGCCTTTGAGAGACTTTTCAGTGGAATTGGGAGAAGAAAAATCATGTACCTTAGAAGCGAAAAGAGCTTCGTTGCCGCCATGGAAGAAGAAAGCATTCGATTTTGGGATGAAAACTTGGTTTCGATACTCGTGAATTGAAGCATCAACCTCTGTGAATCCGTCGCAAAAGAATATCAATCCAACTACGAAACTGAAGAACCAGGCATTTCCGATCCCGATCGCTTTGTGATTCATCCCGAACTTTCTACTCTTCTCCGCCCGCACCATTTTTCATTTGGTAAAGGTCAGTCCGCTGTTCCTCAGTCACAGTAAATTAAGCTGATAATACCAAACGCCGTATTTTGGAGTGGAATCAAATATCAAAATGTCGCCGACTTTTTTGGAATAACCTTTTGGTTTTACTGTTTCAAAAATAAAAATGCTCTCAAATTAATACAAGAAATAGATACAAATATAACAACAACGGGTGATGATTCGATACCATTTTTAGGGTTATGAATATTTAGATCGATTGAACAATATCATCAAAGGTATATTTAGTTTTGAAGAAGTTGAGGAAAAGCTCGAGTGATTTGAGTGATTTGTTTGAATGAGTGAGTTAAGAAAAGATTCTTTGAATATGAATGTTTTGGGAGGGGTTAGAAAAAATTCTTCTTTACATATGCTTGTGTAAAAGAATGGCAGGAAAAATATGTTTGAAAATAGTTATTAACAAGAGGGAATGCAGTAAATCTTGTTTGAATATGAATATTTATATGTGATGTTATTTTAATTAATACAATAATGATTAAATTATTGCAATTATGGTATAATTGAAACTTCTGTAAAAATTATAATAATTCTTTTTTTTAATTTTTAAAAATATAACTTTTTTCATAGTATATACAATTTTTAGGAACAATCTATATATTGATTTCATTTCCAACTTAAAAATATTTGCACATACCAATATAAATAATACTTATATGCCCATTCATTTGAAATTTTGACAAATGGTAAAATATGATAGAATTATATATGAACCTTAAAATTACTTGATCATCAAAGTATATAATAAAATGCATGATGACTACCATTAAAAACATAATAAAGTACCGAATGTGTTAATATAATAGTTCCATTGTTTGATTGTAAACCAGTTCAACTCTATGGTCAAAGGTTCGATGTCGAGAATCGGTATTTGACTCTCATTTATTTGAGAATATTGATACCTCTATAGGGGCGAATCCAGCTAAGTGTTTGGGGGGTCGAAAATTATATTTATTGAGATCTGCTTTAAAATGGGTCCTAGGGGTCGACATATGGTGGGGGCTTTGTGTAAGAACCCGACTCTAAAACAGTCCTACAAGTGATTCTTACTCAGCATGCATGAATTTAAAAACCATTCAAGTAAATGTAAACTGGAAGGAACCTTACATTTCCAAAAGAGTAAACAGTTCAAACATGAATATTATCCAAATACAGTTAAAGCCTCTGGCCAGAGATTTATTTAAACCAAAATAGAACATAATTCTCCTAACAGGAACTCCATTCCCAACTACATGCTGAACAAAAGACCCAAATATAAATAGTAGAGTAAACACCAGCGGACTTCCATGATCCATCTGCTCCTCCTCTAGTCGTCCCGGTGCTGTCCCAAGTTACTTGGTGGAGAACCACATAAATAAGGGTGAGTACAAAGGCACTCAGTAAGAATCCCCAACCGGGGTGCAGTACGTAAACAACACATCACCTAGATCCTAACATACATGCAATACAGCTTACCAACCAGTTGCAGAAACTTGATGTATACCCATAACTCCTGATCCTCGAGAGTTTTTAACTCTCGGCTAGGTGATCAGATCTCTAACTGATCTTGGACACTTGAGAGAGTACCCAAGTGTCTGGCTCTAAACAGGAAGAGAAAGGTGTACTAACAACATTAGCCCGAGGGAGCCGCCCTCTCGGCATCTAATGCGTGTGCACGCACACTGCATGCTGCTGCAAATTGGGTAAATGTAAGCCTGCACAAACTACACCGATCCAGGTACACATGTCTAACTAGATTAGGAATGGTGTCCACTGATCCACAACCGGTGGGAGGCCTATAAAGACCCGACCCGAAAGAGGTCCTAAACTAGGCATTTACCTCAATGCATGCTTAAAAACTTAGAAAATATTATGCAAGATCACTTTTTCAGATTTTGAATAAAACTAAAAAGTGGTAAACATCCATTCAAAATCAAACTTAAAATGTCCTGGAACCTGTCTGTAACGGCCCAGGTTTTCATCCCGGTCTTCCAAGTATGCCCTAGGGGTATTTTGGTAATTTGGTCGGGCCGTCAGGGCCGTTTATGTCTTTTTCAGTTGCTAAAATTATTGGATGGTCGTATGTAGGGTTTTGATGCTTTGTGGATGTGTTTGGGCATGGAGAGATGCAAAAGTAAAATAGGGAATTAAAGGTGTGTTTGTTGGGGTTCGAACCCAGGTTGTTTAAGAGGTCAGTTGTGTGTTGTTGCCGATTGTGCCTCAAGCTGTTATTGATGCTCATTCTGCGATATGTCTTGGTTAGCTATGGGTCTTTGGGGTTTTGGTGCATTTGACTAAATGAAGGGAATTAGGGTTGTTTGTGCTTTCTTCTCCAAATCCTCCCTAGCCGCCCAAGCTCTCTCTCCCAAGCTTCAAGCCGAGCTCCATCTCCCCTAGCAGCTCCGTTGTTCGATCTTCATCCCGGGTAAGAGTCCTCGTTCTCTTCTTCTTCTTTCGATTGATGTTCTTGTGGCTGAGAGAAAAGGAGGTGAGATTGATGTTTTTGTTGCGGCTAAGAGGGGAGCACCGGTGAGCAGCAGAATCGCCCAGCGACCGTCGCACGCGCCAAAGCCGGCCATCCGATCATCGCCGCCGCCCATCGCGCGGCCGGCCGGGTCGTCGGCAAAGACTAGATGCCGTCGCCCAACAGCTTTGTCGTCGCAGCCCAGATCGCGTCTGCACGCCGCGCCCGCACTCCCACGTCTCGCCCATCCGCCCACGTCTCCTCTGTCCGCATCTGCACGCCGCGCCCCAGCGCCGTGCCAAGACGCTTCGGCCGCGTAGTGCAGCGCCGTGCGCAGACGCCCAACGCGCGACCCCCTACCCGCAGCGGCGCCAGTCTGCGTGCAACTGTCCGTCTGCTGCGTCGTCACCGTGCCGTGTGAGGTTCTCCCGAGCCGAGCCCTGGTTGTTTTATTATATTTAGGCCTATAGATTGTGATATTGTTGTGCTTGTTAGGTTCTCATTAGCTAGCTCAGGATCGATCGCAACATAGGATCTTTGTGTGTAGTTGCCTCCCTACCAAGGTAAGGATTTCTTACCGGAGTTGTGTGGGCCCTGCGATATAATTTGTGATTGTTTTTTGTATGCTTGTTTATGTTTATCAGCATGTTTTGTGATAGGTTCTCTGTTCTGAATTCCGACTGGCATGATTCTCATGTTGTTCTCATGTTAGTTCCATGCTAGGTTGTTCTGTTTTGGCATGCTCGTTATCTGTTCTTGCTTCATAGTATCATGCTAGGTTCATTGTTTCTGCTGAGCACGTATTGGAATGTTTGCTGTTATCTGTTTATAGCCTAGAATTCTGATAGGTAGCATCATCCAGGCGAGGATGCATAACGTAACTTGCATCCGTGGCAGGGACGTGCAAGGCAGTACTCCGTCCCTGATCCATCGTTAGGGTTTAGCTAACCCTAATGGCAGCCCAGTGCAATCTTGGGTGAGGGTGGCAGACTGTTAAATGCCCCAACGGTCGGGGGAATGACGAGGCATTGCCTTGTCCCAGGCAGTCGACACGACCTCAGCGTGTCGGCAGTAGCCCTTGATTGCCACCTGATAGGGCAAGGATCGGTTCCTGGTGTAAGCCTACTTCGACCGGTTTCTTAGCCTCGGTGCGGTGGTACAGGCTGACATAGTTCACGTGTCCAGGTCTCACACCCCTATGTCAGTGACACCGATCCATAGATTAGTTAGGCATGAGTACTGGACCAGGGCAGCTTGCCACTAGACTCGGCACCCTCCTGGTTTGCAGCAGCATGCGGTGCGCGCACACGCTCATTATAGCACCGACCAGAGAGCTCCTCGGGATCGTGAGTTCAGTGTACCTTTCGTATCGACAGTAGACAGGCTGAGGCCGAGACTTGTTTCTCGTATAGGATCGTATCGTGTGGTAGATTTTCCGGAGTAAGACACTGAGATGGCATCCGAGGTTTATGTGTGGATTTAAGCTATGTGCTCTCTTCTGTGTTTATATTCATAGCTTGCATACCTTTCTGCTAGATGACCATTTATATCGTATTGTACCCCGGTTGGGGATTCTTACTGAGTAATTCTTTACTCACCCTTATTTTGTGGTTTTCCACAGGTAATCATGGTGCGAGACAAGATGGCTGAAGGAGGAGCCCTTAGGATGTTTTTTTATTGTTTCTGGATTCTGACACTACTGTAAATCGTTTGAAGTTTTGAATGTTTGAATAAATCTTTGATCAGAGTATATTTTGGAAATGTATTTGGCTTGGAACAGGTGCTTGGAAACAGGGACAGGTTTCAGGAATAAAATGTTTGTCTTTTAAAACAGATGTTGTATGTTTTTGGTTTTAATTCAGAATCTAGAATACAATCCTGCATCGTGTTGTTAAATTTTAAAAGCATGCATTGAGGTAAAGGCCTAGTTTAGGACCCCATTTGGGTCTGGTTTTTACAGTTGGTATCAGAGCTCAAAGTCATAGATTCTGTAGTCTGACCTTTTGTTATAGGTCATTTTTCCATGATCATTAGCACTCTGATAGTCATCAGGTACGCCTAAGTTTACAGTTTTAGAAATGGTTAAGAATTTACAATACTTTTCATCTAGTGTATGCCTTGTTTAGTGTTGTGGAGCGGAGACGAGCAGGTTCTGACTCGTTGTTGTTTTGGGTCTAGAGCACCATCATGCCAACTATCCGCAGTGTAAGGAGTATGATAGCAGCAGTCAGGGTATCCAGATAGATTCAGATACCGCAGGGACATCGTCTTGGGGGGAGGTAGAGATTAGACTCCCGTAGGCCACTTGTGGCCCAGTGTTAGTTTTTCCCCTGAAAGAGGGTGGAGGTGATTCGCCTCGGAGTACCGCTCCAGGAGCGGAGTAGCTTTGGCTTTGCTCATGTTGTTGCTAGTGGAACAGGTCCCAGTGTGGACTAGCCTGGGTAGTTCAAGTGTTGATCTTGAACCTTAGCAGAGTGTTTGGTTGCCCAGAGATTGGCTGCAGAGTTAGTAGCCTTCTAGAAGGATGTAGAGACATCTTTGTTCTCTTGTAAATTGATGTTTTGCAGCCAGTAGGTCGGAACCCTGTGGTTAAGGGTGCAGCGAGCAGTGTACCCATCAAACTTGATCCGTTGGTGGTTTCCTCAGTTGTCTAGTAGAGTTGAGCACTCTTCTTATGGTGAGCTCCTAGAGCAGAGCTAGCTACTGCATGTTGAGAGAGCCGGTCGGAGTTTTGTTGAGCATCAAGTGGAGATGCAAGAGTAGGCCGTGAGACTTCAGTTAGATTTGATGCCATAGACAGTGTTGTTTGAGTTTTGAGCTCTTATATGCCTAGCCAGAGTTTTTGTCACTTGAGGTTGTGACCTTGCTGGACCCATTTGTAGTAAGATGTGGAATTGGTGGTAGTGGCACTTGAGGTGCGTTGGTTGGTGTGCCACTTGGCACTAAGTCTGGTTCAGGCCTGAGTTTGGCACGAGTAGAACAGATGGTTCTATAATTCGTCCGGAGTTCAGCACACTCTTTTAGCCATTGGACCCGTTTGTGGCAGTTGCACCTGCTTAGGTCGTGCAAGAGGACTAGTTCAGTGGTAGTCGTAGGACTACAAGCGAAAGGTCGTTCGAGAGGAGCAGGAGCCTCTTTCCAGTGTTACCGGGGGATGAGTGCGTCAACAGGTTGAAGGTTGATAAGTGTTAATGCGTGTGAGTCTCACGCTAGTGCTAAGGCCAAGAGATCTATGTGGTTGGTAGTGCGGTCAACTACCTTCGAGTGCCTAAATCTGAGGAGAGTTGAGCATCGTAGATGCGAGTTTGGTCCAACAGAGGGGCCATGAGTTGGATGCCTATGAGATGAGTTGGATGCCTAGGATATGAGTTGGATGCCTATGAGACGAATTGGATGCCTATGAGATGAGTAGGATGCCTTATGAGAGGAGTTGGACGCCTTATGTGTAAGCACACTTGGTAGAGACGTTGGTATGAGGTAAGTTCGGTTTGGCATTGTTATGCTTTAGTAGAGCAAGGTTGCCACAGCTTCGAGTATCGTGTGGAGATGGAACTTTTGGTGTGTCCTTTGGTTGATTGCATCCCTGCCAGAAGTTAGTTGTTGCCTTTTTAGAAAGCGCTTGTTAGTCTTGGATCTCTAAAGGAAGGTTGGGAGTTGTGCACATAAGTGTGTTTCTGTGTAGTTCGTTCTGGTGGCGAGAGTTTCGGAACCATGTAGGGTTTGCATTGGAGAACTGGTGCTCAGTTCTTGGAGAAGTTGGACTTCAGGTGGAGGTCGAAAGGCCTTAGTTGAGGTTGTAAGGATACCGTGTTCGTGGTCGGGTTGTTGCTTAGGCAAGTTTTGTTAGGTTGGACCTAAGCTTGGTTGGTGGAACCTCTTGTTGTTCATGGTTGGAGTTCAGATGGTACTGAACAAACGGTGGTTGTAGCGAAGCCACGTAGTTCCTGACCGTAGTTGCTAAGAGTGTTGCTCGGAATCCTTACCCTGGGTGTAAGCTACGATGTGGCTGATGCTTTGAGTAGGAGGATGACACATTCTGAAGCGTTTCTGGTCTTTTTGGTTTCGAGGTTCGGAGCAGGCCAACATAGTTGTAATGCTGGAAAAAGGAGTTGCTTGTTCAGGCAGTTGACTGTTAGACCGTTTGACGACAGTGTGTGTTCGAGGGTTGCTGAAGAAACCCTAGTTGTGGAGAGCCTCACTAGAGCTCAGTCAGACCCAGGTAGTGAGTTTCAGTTGGCAAGCCGGAGTCATGTAGGTAGTAGCCCTCGGGTGAGTTGCTGGCAGTTTTGGTAGGCTAGCAAGCTAGAGTTTGTCTGAAGCAGAGTTCGGATTGGTTCCGGTGTGGTGGCAAGTTGGTGCTTGGTGTTGACCAAGGTGTGGTTTCAAGTTGCTAGAAGTTAGTTTTGCTCGTGGGGCAAGTGGTTCCTTCCCTGTCGAATGTTTTTCCTGTTTCCGGAGTTGTTGGAGCTGCCCCTCCTTTGGCATTTGAGGGTGAGTCTTTGCCAGTTTGTGGTTGGCTGTTCAGTCTGTGGTGGAACCCCCTGTTGTTGCCTCCGTGAGACTTAGATGTTGTTGCTTTAGCTGAGCAAAACAGCGAGCTTGTGTGGAGCTCTCTGTTCTTCGGATGTCCGCTTGTAAGGAACTGTTTCTTCTTGGGAGTTGTTAGGTTACTCCTTTGGTCTTGGAGTTGGTGGTAGTGGTGCTAGGAAGAGGGAAAGTCTGTTGGCCGCCTGAAAGCAGTTGTTTGTCCAGTTAAGCGGACTCGTGAGTGGTGTTCTGGAAGTTACAGTAAGGGTTGTTCTGCCTCCTATGAGTGTTTGGCCTAGTCGGTTAAGGTTCTTTGTGTGTTTGGCCTGGAGTTGTTGCACCTTTGTAGTTGAGGAACCCTTTGTATCAGTTGTGGATGAGGTTGCACCATTGTGGCTGGTCTAGGGTCTTGACCTTTGGGGGATCCTTGCTGGTTAGTGTAGCTTGTGCTCTGCCAGCCATTGTTGGTATTCTTGTTCTTGGTAGTTGGTGTTAACCGAGTAGTGGCGTTCCGTTTATGAAGTTTCGGTGGGAAGGTGCAATAAGCTTAAGCTAGAAGGTAAAAGCCTATTTGTGTTGCCGTTTGGACTTGTGATTTGTGTTTCCTTTTTTAGGCGAGCTTCGTTCCGTTGCTTGCATGGAGGTAGTTTAGTGGAGGAAGCCCTCTGGGGCCCTGTTTCTAGCGGGTTGACTTTTCCAGTCAGTGATCTAGGTCGAGCTAGAGTTGAGTGGAATGGCGTGGTTATGCAGTGTGCGGTTGGTTAGGCTACCGAATTCGTAGCACTAAAGTTGTTGGTTGGTAGGATTCTGTGTGGAAGCCAGCAGCTGGTTGAGGTTGTTGTGTGAGTTCAAATTTTTGGCGGATTAGTTGTAGTAGCTAGAGCTCGCACCTCGCCCCAGGTGGAGATGTCATTACTGTGGAGTAGTGGCATGGCAGTTTCAGGCTAGAGTTGTTGGCACTAGGGTGTGGCAACAAAGGTTATTCTAGGCAGTGTGTTGAAGAACCGTGGTTCTGGAGAGCGTTCGCAGAGGCTTGTGAGCCGAGTGCAGTTCCAGTAGTGTTTTCACCCCCGTATCGATGGTCTTTTGAGAGGAGTGAGCCAGATCCTTCAGAACTTGTTGCGAGTTGGTGTTTCCGTGGTTAGGCAGCGGGGGACCAGTGTTGATTTTATGAGGCTGCCTTAGGTAGTAGTTCCCAGCTATTACTTCATATGGTTCCGTGAAGCGTTGAATGGTAAATGTTGCAGGTTTCTAGTGTTCTGGGAGAAGGTTGGTGGCCGTCAGTTTTTGGGTCCTGAGTTGCTTCAGCTGACCAGCAGTGCAGTGCAAAAGATTAGAGCTCGTATGTTGGTAGCCCAGAGCAGGCAAAAGTGTTACGCCGATGTACGACGTTGAGATTTAGAGTTTGAGGTTGGACAGTGCGTGTTTTAAGGTTGCACCGATGCGAGGTGTGTTGAGGTTTGGTAAGCGAGGGAATTGAAGTCCCTGTTTGTCAGATCATTTGAGATTCTTGAGAGGATTGGCAGAGTTGCATATCGGTTAGCTTTTCCCCGTCATTGTCAGCTGTGCACAGTGTTTTCATGTATCGATGTTGAGGCAGTATGTGTCGGACCCGTCGCTCATTGTGGACTTCACCTTTGCAGCTGAATGAGGATTTGGGCTTCGAGGGGAAGCCTGTGAGTATTCTGGTCTTTGAGATGAAAACGTTGCGTAATCGTGAGATCCGTTTGGTAAAAGTTAAGTGGAGGAGTCAGAGTTCAGAGGAAGCCGCCCGTGAGCGGGGAGGACGAGATGAGTTTGCAGTATCCTGAGCTGTTTCAGTCTTAAGGACTTTCGAGGACGAAAGTCATAAAAAGGAGGGAATATTGTAACGGCCCAGGTTTTCATCCCGGTCTTCCAGGTATGCCCTAGGGGTATTTTGGTAATTTGGTCGGGCCGTCGAGGGCGTTATGTCTTTTTTTCAGTTGTTAAAATTATTGGATGGGCTTAAGTAGGATTTTGATGCTTTGTGGATGTGTTTGGGCATGGTGAGATGCAAAAGTAAAAATGAGAAATAATTGTGTTGTTGTTGGGATTCAAACCTAGGTCTCCGGGAAGTCTATGGGGTTGTGTGCCAGTTGAGCTATTGGGAGCTCTTGTTACTCTTTTCGCGGCATATCTTGGTTAGCCTTGAGTCCTTCGGGTTTTGGTGCATTTGATAAAAGAAAAGGAATTAGGGTTGTTGTTGTTTTTCTCCAAATCAACCTTGGCCGCCCAAGCTAGTCTCTCCCAAGCTCCAAGACGAATTCCTTCTCCCTAGCAGCTCCGTTGTGTCATTCCGGTTAAGTTTTATCGTTCTCTTCTTCTTCTCCGATTGATGTTCTTGCTGGCCGAGTGAAAAAGAGGTGAGTGTGTGTTTTGTGCAGCTAGCCGAGAGGAGTCCAACCGAAGCGCCAGATTCGCCCCAGCAATTTCACACCCTCGCCGCGACGATCGTGACCCAGCCCATCGTCCATGTCGCGACGCACCAAGAAACAGCAGCCGCCGCGCAGCTGTTGCACGCACCAGACGCCATCGCCCAGCCGAGCTCGGGCCCGCACGCCCGTGTTCGTCCGTCCGCATCTGCTCCCGAGGCGCGCGCACCGCGCTTGTTCGCAAGCTCGCGCGCTCGTCGTCGCGCGTAGCAGAGCGCCCTGGCGCCCTAGCGTCGTGCCATCGCTGTTGTCGTCGCGCGCTGACCCAGCCCCAGCCGCGTGCCAGTGCCATCTCGCCCAAATAGCAAGCAACCCCGCCGCGGCAAAGACGCTGCCAGGCGCCCGGCTCCGTGTCGACCGTGCCGTGTGAGTGCTCCCGAGCCGAGCCCTATTTTTTTTACTATATTTAGGACTATGGATTGTGATTATTGTTGTGCTTGTTAGGTTCTCATTAGCTAGCTCGGGATCAATCGCAGCTTAGGATTCTTGTGTGTAGTTGCCTCCCGACCAAGGTAAGGATTTTTCACCGAGTTGTGTGTGGGCCTGCGATATTATATGTGATTGTTGTTTGTATGCTTGTTGTGTTTATCAGCATGTTTAGTGATAGGTGCTCTGTTTTTAATTCCCGACTGGCATGATTTCTTATGTTGTTTCTCATGTTAGTCCATGCTAGGTTGTTCCGTTCTGGCATGCTCGTTATCTATTCTTGCTTCGTAGTATCATGCTAGGTTCGTTGTATCCATTGAGCACGTATTGGATTGTTTCTTTGATTCGTTTATAGGTTTGAGATATGGTAGGTAGCATCATCAGGCCAGGATGCATAACGTAACTTGCATCCACGCAGCGAGGACATCCGAGGCAAGACTCAGTCTCGATCCACCGTTAGGGTTTAGCTAACCCTAACGGCAGGCCCTGCAATCTTGGGTGAGGGTGGCAGACTGTTAAATGCCCCAACGGTCAGGATGATGACATGACATTGCCTTGTCCCCGGCAGTCGGCACGTCCTCAGCTTGTTCGGCAGTAGCCCTTGATTGCCACGAGTTAGAGCAAGGACGGCTTCCTGGTGTAAGCCTACCACGATCGGTTCCTTAGCCTCAGGTGCGGTGGTTCAGGCTGACATAGTTCACGTGTCCAGTCTCACACCCCTATGTCAGTGACACTGATCCAGAGATTTAGTTAGGCATGGTGACTGGACCTGGGCAGCTTGCCACTAGACCCGGCACCCCCCATGGTTTGCAGTAGCATGCTGTGCGCGCAGACGCTCATTATAGCGCCGACCAGAGAGCTCATCGGGATCTTGAGTTCAGTGCACCTTTCGTATCGACAATAGATAGGCTAAGGCCGAGACTTGTTTCTAGTATAGGATCGTATCGTGAGGTGGATTATCCCGGAGTAAGACCATGAGTTGGCATCCGAATTTTATGTTTGGATTTAAGCTATGTGCTCTCTCTGTGTTTATATTCATAGCTTGCATACCTTTCTGCTAGATGACCATATATATCGTATTGTACCCCGGTTGGGGATTCTTACTGAGTAATTCGTTACTCACCCTTATTTTGTGGTTTTCCACAGGTAACCAAGGTGCGAGACAGGATGGCTGAAGGAGGAGCTTTGATCATGGAAACCAGCTGTCGAACTCTGAATTTTATCTATGATTCTTTATGTCTTATTTTCCTCTGAATGCATGTAGCTGGGCACGGAGCCCTAGGTTATTTTCTGACTACTTTTCGGATTCGTGCACTATTGTAACTGTTGGACGTTTTGAATGTTTTAAATAAATCTATGATCAAAGTAAGTTTTTGGAAATGTATTTGTCTTGGAATAGGTTCTTGGTAACAGGGACAGGTTTCAGGAATTTATGTTGACTTTTTAAATGGATGTTTGTATGTTTTAGTTTTCACTTAGAATCCGAAAAACCATTCTTGCATATTGACTTTAGTTTTGAATGCATGCATTGAGGTAAATACCTATTTTAGGACCCCATTTGGGTCGGGTCTTTACAGGCTGGTTGGGCGACACAGCTGCGCTCGGGCTGACGAGGAGCTGCCTTCGCTGCGCTTCGCTGGAGCGAACGGACGGGGCTGAGCAGTGGCTGTTGCTGCAAGTCTTGGCTGGGCAGCAAACACACACACACACATCGGCGGTTAGGGCTTGGCCAAGCGACAAGGATGAGGGTTTTTGGCCAAGGAAAAGAAGAAGAAAAGGAAGAAAAAGGCTCACCTTAAGGTTCTTAATCTTGGGTTCTTGAAGAAACGACAAGATGTTGGTGGGAAGATGGAGGGACGATGGTGTGTGTGTGCGGCAAAATGAAGAATAAGGAAAGTAAAAATATGATTTCTCTTTTCCTTTTCCTTTTAGGTTTTACGATTCCAATCCCCTGGGCTTTCCCCCTTCGAGTCCCAGCTGCAGCAACTATTTCCTTTGATTTAAACTCAATTAATCAAAGCCTCCAAACCCCTTCAGGTCAAGGGTTCGAATCTCACAAACATCACCTTTTATTTTTCTCTTTTTAAAACTCTTTTAAACCAAGCTCCCAACTCCAAAACGACCAAGGTTCGAGCCTTGGCAAGCGCACTTTTATTTTTTTCCTACTTAACAAAACACTTGAGCCAAAAGCTTCTCAAATCCACCCAGGTTCGAATCCCAACAGACGCTCTTTTAATTCTTTAATTTATAATTAACCAAACTACCTTCAAACTTTCGAGCAGCCAACACAAACTCTTGGAACTTGCAATCAACAATCAATCAACATCGGCTAAAGACAGGAACAACCCTGGAATCCTAATTACCCTCAAAACCCTGATTTGGGAGCAAAATGACCAAAATACCCTTAAGGGTTAAAAATAGCTCTAACGGCCCAACCAATCATCCAAATATTGAACCGGAAGCACCTGAAGAACCGAAATGGAAATTTGGGCCATTACAATACTCCCTCCTTTCAAGACTTTCGTCCTCGAAAGTCCTTAGACTAAAACAGCTCTAGGAAAACTCCACTGAACTTTAACCAACTGAGCTCCCGGTTAAAACTACACCAGTTCTCCCTCAAACTCAACCCTTTTGGGTTCCCAAAGGCTCAAAGCCACAATGCCCATGAGACTGCCACAAACTACCTCAACCAAAACTAGATATACGCTGAGCTCTAAAGAAAGAGATGCGACAGTGCTAATCGGTAAACCACAAGCTCCGACTCGCTCCAACTCTCAAACAGTCTTACAACCCTGGGGCTCACCTATCCCCGCTTACCAAACTCAGAACGCCTCACCTCAACGCTACTCTCAGCAAACTCGCAGACTGGTCACAAGCTCTAAAATACTACGCCACAGACAGACGTAACTTCCCTGAACGCTCACAGCTGTTAACAAACAACCTCAACCCTACACCATGTCGACCAAACAACTAAACCTTTCTGGTTCTAGAAACCAATCGGCCTACTCTCACTTCACAAGAGACCCGCGAACTCCAATGTTTGCCTACAAATCTCACACCAGACGGCTAAAACCACTCACATCAGCTGAAACATCAGCCACGGCCACCCTAAACAACAAGGTCAAGGCACAGGCTCCACTTAGCCAAACCATCAAACTGGACCCCTCAACGGCCGACTGCAAACACTCCAACGCAATCCTACCAGCAACTGGCCTAAGAAAGATAACACCACGCGGCTACTTGCGGACACAACAACTTGAGGATAAAAACTTAAAGGTCTAACCAACCAATGCCACGACACCATTGTGCCATCCACTCAACTTGGCTCAGCTATAACGCCAGCTACGAACGCACAACAACTAGGAACCAAGCCTGGGAAAGGCTTGCTCTGCAGAACTCAACTCAAGCTTACAACGGGCGATGCTCGCCTCCGAGGACATGCAACTCTCAAGTCCAGCTGGCTACTCAAAGGACTTCCTCCTTTTAGCTTAACTCATCTTCCAACCAGAAACCCCACCCCCGACATCGTAAGGAATGCGAATAACGACAACCACAATGGCTGACGGATAGCAAGAAACACAAACCACTAGGCTACCTCAAAGGTTAAGTGTAACGGCCCAGGTTTTCGTCCAGGTCTTCCAGGTATGTCCTAAGGGTCAGCTGATATTATTCGTGGATGGTCAAATGTAGGGTTTGGTTGCTTTGTGGATGTGTTTGAGCATGGAGAGATGCATATATAAAATAGAGGTTTAAAAGTGTTGTTGTTGGGTTTCGAACCCGGGTGGCCAGGGAGTCAGTGGTGTGGTCCTGCCAGTTGGGCCACTAGGTGCTTTTATTGCTTATTCCGCGGTATGTCTTGGTTTACTTTGGGTTTTTGGGTTTTTCGTGTGTTTGATTAAAAGAAAAGAAAATAGGTTTTCATTCTTTCCTTCCTCCATATCCCTTGTCGTCCAACCCCCATTCTCCCAAGCCTCTTGTCGTGCGCCTTCTCCCAAAGCTTCGTCGTCTCGTTCTTCCCGGATAAGTGTTCTCGATCTCTCTTTCTCTCTTTCGTTTTTGGTGTTGTTCTTACTGGCCGAGAAAAGAGAATTGAATTTTGGTGTTTGTTGCACCCAGCCGAGCAGACCAGCAGCCCCATCGCCCAGCCCCTGCAGCCCCATCGCCCAGCCCCTGCAGCCCCATCGCCCAGCCCCTGCAGCACCGTCGCACGCCCAATCGCCCAGCCCGTCGCACGCCCAACATGCAGCGCCCAGCCGAGCAGCGCCCAACGTCGCATCGCAACCATGCACCGTGCCGCAACAACCCCATCAAGTCGCGCCTCCTGCCATCGCTCGTTCCGCTTGCAGCGCCGCCCAAGAAGCTTGGTACCGTGTCGTGTCGCCCAACAGCGGCAGCGTGAGCGGCCCGATCGCGGCTGCGCAAAGCGCGCATCTCCGATGCCGTGTCGCGTCGCCCAGCTACAGCGAGAGCCCGTCGCAAGACGCGCACCTGCCGCGCGCCAAAGACGCCCCACCACGCCCCGGTGCGCCGCAAAGAGCCGTCGTCCGCACGCGGCACTTCTCGCCGCGCACAAAGATGCATGCCAGCCAGCCCCAACGCCCGTGCAGCGGCGTCTGTCGCGCGCCGACCCGTCGTGCGTGTGAGTTGCTCCGAGCCCAAAGATGTTTGTATTTTTATTTAAGACCTATAGGTTATGATATTTGTTGTTGTTTGTTAGGTTCCCGATAGCTAGCTCAGATTCGTTTGCAGCATAGGATCTTTGTGTGTTGTTGCCTTCCGACCAAGGTAAGGATTTCTTACCGGAGTTGTGTGGGCCCTGCGGTATATTCTGTGATTGTTGTTTGTATGCTTGTTTATGTTTATCAGCATGTTAGTGGATAGGTGCTTTGTTATGAATTCCGACTGGTATGATTCTCATGTTGTTTCTCATGTTAGTTCCATGCTAGGTTGTTCTATTCTGGCTTGCTCGTTATCTGTTCTTGCTTCGTAGTATCATGCTAGGTTCATTGTTTCTGCTGAGCACGTATTTGATTGTTAGCTGCTATCTATTTATAGTTTAGATTTCTGATAGGTAGCATCATCCGGGCGAGGATGCATAACATAACTTGCATCCGTGGCAGGGAAGTGCGAGGCAGTACTTCGTCCCTGATCCGTCGTTAGGGTTTAGCTAACCCTAATGGCAGCCCAGTGCAATCTTGGGTGAGGGTGGCAGACTGTTAAATGCCCCAACGGCCGGGGGAATGATGAGGCATTGCCTTGTCCCCGGCAGTCGACACGACCTTAGCGTGTAGGCAGTAGCCCTTGATTGCCACCTGATAGGGCAAGTGTAACGACCCGACCCGAATGGGGTTCTAAATAGGCCATTACCTCAATGCATGCATAGAAATCAACACTAGAATTTGCAATAGGGTTGTTTCGGATTCTAAGTAAAAACCAAAAACCGGCAAGAGTTCATTTAAAAGTCAATACAAAATTCTTGAAACTCGTCCTCATTACAAGCACTGTTCCAAGACAAATACATTTCCAAACATACTCGATCAGAGATTTATTTAAAACATACAAACTTTACAACAATGCTAGAATCAGGAAATACATTCGTAAAACACCCTAGGGCTCCGTGCCCAACTACATGCATTCAGAGAGGACATTTAAATCATAAACATAAATCTCGAGAGTTGAACAACGGGTTTCCATGATCAGCTCCTCCTCCTCCCACCATCCGCCTCGCGCCATGGTTTCTGAAAGATAAATAAGGGTGAGTAACGAATTACTCAAGAAGAATCCCCAACCGGGGTACAATACGATATACATGGTCATCTAGCAGAAAGATATGCAAGCTATGAATATAAACACAGATAGAGCACATAGCTTAGCCCACACTTGGGCCTCGGATGCCAACTCAGGGTCTTAGTCCGGAAATCAAACACCACACAACACATCACACAAGTCGCCCTATACGAGAAACAAGTCTCGGCCTCACCATCTCTCATCGTCGACGAAAGGTACAGCGGCTCAAGATCCCGAGGAGCTCTCGGTCGGCGGTTGTAATGAGCGTAAGCATGCACCGCGTGCTCTGCAGAACTATGGGGGGTTGCTGAGGTCTCAAGGCAAGTGCCCATATCCGGGCCACCACGCCTAACTAAATCTTTGGATCGGTGTCACTGACATAGGGGTGTGAGACCTGGACACGTAAACTATGTCAGCCTGAACCACCGCACCTGGGGCCAAGAAACGGTCGTGGTAGGCTTACACCAGGAAGCCGTCCTTGCCTTAACAGGTGGCAATCAGGGGCTACGGCCGAACACGCTGAGGACGTGCCGACTATCGGGGACGAGGCAATGCCAAGTCATCATCCCGACGGTTGGGGCATTTAAACACCGCCACCCTCACCCAAGATTGCGGGGCCTACCGCTCGGGTTAGCTAATCCTCACGGGGTCCAGTGGACGGAATGACTTGCTCGACGTCCCTGCCATGGATGCAAGGTACTTTATGCATCAGGCCCGGATGATGCTATCTACCTGCACTTCTAACCTGCCCTAGCAAACAGCAAACAATTCCATAAAATCCAATACGTGCTCAAAGAGAATACAACGAGCCTAGCATGATACTACGAAGCAAAGAACAGATACGAGCATGCCAGAAAGGAACAACCTAGCATGGATTAACATGAGAATTAACCAGGAAAGTCATGCTAATCGGGAATTCAGATTAGAGCACTTATCACCAAACATGTCAATAAACACAAACAAGCATACAATCAAGAATCGCATAATATATCGCAGGTCCACACAACTCCGTAAGAAATCCTTACCGCGGAAGACCTCTAAACACAAGAAACCTAAGCTGCGATCGAACCCGAGCTACCTATAACGAACCAAGCAAAACACATCAATAATCAAAGAATAGCCCTAAATACACTAAAATAAATAGGGCTCAGCTCGGGAGCAACTCACGAGGCGCGACGGACACACGAACGAGAGGGCCGCCACGAACGGGCAAGCAAAAGGGCTTCTTTGGCGCTTATTTGGGCGCGAGGGTCGGGCGCGTGGCGGCGCTCGCGCTGGCGCGGGCGCGCGGCGCGATCGCGGCTTGCGGGCTGGCGCTGGGCTGGGCCACGGCCAGGCGCGACGGGCGCTGAGCGTGCGGCTCGGACACGGCGACGACGCAGCGGCGGCGGCGGCGGCGACGCGCGCTCGGCGACACCGGGCGATCTGGCGCGACGGCTGCGCTTGCGCGACGGAGCGACGAAGGGCGGCGGATCTGGCGACGCGAAGCTCGGCTGGAGCGAGCGACGGGCTGGCGCGCGAGCGACGGGGCTGACGACGTGCGATGGCGTGGGCGTGGGCATCGGGCTCGGCAGCTGGCGCGCGACGGCGGCAAGGCCGCCCGGCGGTGGGGCTGGCCGGCAGCTCGACTGGGTGCTCGGGGAAGATAGGGAGAGAGAGAGAGAAAAGAGAAAAAGAAAAAAAGAAAAAGAAAAAGAAAAAGAAAAATAAAAAGAAAGGAAAATGGATTTGGACAAAGAAAAAGGGAAAATGGGAAAATAAATGGAAAAAGGGATTTTATCCCAAAACAATCCATCCTTAACCAAATAAAACCTCAAAAAATCCCATCTCCCGGCTTCCTCTTCCGAGACCCGACAAAAGCAATCTTTTCCAATCAATCAAACTCACTTAAATCCAACTCCCAAAGCAACACTAAGGGCCCGGGCTCGAATCCCAAAGGAAACACACAACCAACCATCACTTAGCAAAAATCCCAAATCACAACCGAACTCCCAAACGAAAAACCCAAACATCTCGGGACTCGCAGCCCACAACAAACAAGCCTCAACAAAGCGAGAGCCGCCTCAAGCCCGAAAATCCACAAATCCGCCTGAGGAGCAAAAGACCAAAAATGCCCCTAAGGGACAAAACAGCTTTAACGGCCCAACCGAACCACTGAATCTGAACCGGAAGCTCCTCGAGAACCGGGATAGAAAACTGGGCCGTTACAGCAAGGACCGGTTCCTGGTGTAAGCCTACCATGACCGGTTTCTTAGCATCAGGTGCGGTGGTACAAGCTGACATAGTCATAATGTCCTGGTCTCACACCACTATGTTCAGTGACACCGATCCAGAGATTTTGTTAGGCATGAATACTGGACCAGGGCAGGATGCCCTAGACCCAGCACCTCCCTAGTTTGCAGCAGCATGCGGTGCACGCACTCGCTCATTACAGCTCCGACTGGAGAGATTTTTGGGATCTTTAGTTCAGTGCACCTTTCGTATCGACAGTAGGAAGGCTGAGGCCGAGACTAGTTTCTCGTATAGTATCGAAAAGCGTTGTAGTTTTCCAGAGTAAGACCGTAAGATTGCATCCGAGGTTTATGTATGGATTAAAGCGATGTGCTCTCTTCTGTGTTTATACTCATAGCTTGCATACATTCTGCTAGATGACCAGTTATATTGTATTGTACCCCGGTTGGGGATTCTTACTGAGTAATTCGTTACTCACCCTTATTTTGTGATTTTCCACAGGTAACCATGGCGCGAGACAGGATGGCTGAAGGAGGAGCTGCTGATCATGGAAACCAGCTGTTTTAAACTCTGAGTCTTATGTTTATGCTTTATTTTTTGTTGTCCTCTGAATGCATGTAGTTGGGCACGGAGCCCTTAGGATGTTTTCTGATTGTTTTCTGAATTCTGACACTATTGTAAACCGTTTGGAGTTTTTGAATGATTTGAATAAATCTCTGATCAGAGTATGTTTTGGAACTGTATTTGGCTTGGAACAGGTGCTTGGAAATAGGGACAGGTTTCAGGAAAATTATATTTGACTTTTGAAATGGATGTTTACATGTTTTTAGCTTTCATACAGAATCTGACATACAATCTTGCATATTGTCTTTAAGTTTTAAAAGTATGCATTGAGGTAAAGGCCTAGTTTAGAACCCCTTTTGGGTCGGGTCTTTACAGTTGGTATCAGAGCTCAGAGTCATAGATTCTGTAGACTGACCTTTTTGTTGTAGGTCATTTTTCCATGATCATCAAGACTCAAGCGATCATCAGCACGACTAAGTTTACTGTTTTAGAAAAGGGTTAAGAATTTACAATACTTTTCATCTAGTGTATGCCTTGTTTAGTGTTTTAGAGCGGAGACGAGCAGGTTCTGACTCGTTGTTGGTTTGGGTGTAGATCGCTAGCATGCCAATTACCCGCGCAGGAAGAGGAGGTTCGAGAGCAGGTCAGGGTATCGTGATTGGTTCTGATACTGCAAGGACATCGTTCCAAGCTGAGACTGATGGTGTGCCACCAGTAGCTCCCCCTGTTTTGCCTAGAGTAGGCGTTGAGGCGACCGAGCACCGAGAGACTGCTCTTGAAGCAGAGGGTGCTGATTCTATGAGGGCCATGATGGTCAGCCTGTTGAGTGACCAGAGGGCCGAGACCCAGGCTTTGTTGGCCGCGCAGCTGGAAGAGTCCCTGGCCTAGATCGAGCAGTTGACTCGGATGTTTCAGTAGGGCACTGCAGCACCACCAGCTGCACAGGAGCAAACAGCAACAGAGGCAGTTGTGGCAGAGCGTGTCGAGGAGCTTGGCAGATGGCTGAAAGACTGCGTGAAGTGGAAGCCAGAGAAGTTTGATGCTTTGGGAGATTCATTAGCTGCAGCCAGATGGATTGCCCATCTGGAGTACACCTTTCTGATTATGGTGTGCCTCGATGTTCAGAGGCCGAGATGTGCAACTCATGTGCTAGGAGGCACAGCTAGATGGTGGTGGGAGTCCACTCTGAGTGAGAGACCAACTGGGTCTCCACCTGTTACCTGGGATTTCTTTAAGTCTGAGTTTAAGGCCAAGTATATTAGTGATGAGGCCCAGGAAAATATGGTAGAGCTGTTCCAGAACCTGAAGCGTGGATCTGATTCTATTAAGGGGTATGAGAGGAAATTCTCAGAGTATGGGTATTTTGCTCCGCAGCTGATTGCTACCCCTGAGTTGAAGATATGGAAGTTTATTTCATGTTTGAGGTAGGGTGTATCCCAGGATGTCAGGGCACAGGCCCCCGACACTTATGCTAGGGTAGTTCAGTTGGCGACCATTTATAATGGGAAGTACCCAGTTGAGCAAGTTGTCGCCGCTCCGGTTCAGCGTCTTGTCCCAACTGCAGTGGGGAAAAATAGGAAGTTTGATTTCAAAGGAGGCGGCCAGCGCCGCCAAGGGCAGTATCAGAACTAGGACCAACGTAGAGCTCCGGTTCGCTTCCAGCCTCTCCAGCAGGGCGGTCCTCGACAGATTCCCTTATGTGCTACTTGTGGGAGAGCCCACACTGGAGTTTGTCAGGTAGGGACTAGACTTCGTTATCGGTGGTAAGGAGGGGCATCTGGCCCGTTTTTGTAATCAGCCAGCTATGGCAGCTCAGCCAGCACTACAGCAGCAAGGTTGGGTGTTTGCTACGACTCGACAGGAGGCCGAGCGTACAGATGCCGTTGTGGCAGGTACGCTACTTGTTTTAGATCACTGCGCATTTTTTTTGTTTGATTCTGGTTCTACACATTCGTTTGTAACTGTTATGTTTGCTAAGCATGCAAGTTTGAGATTAGAGCCTCTAGGATTTAAGTTGTTGTTTCAACCCCTTCGGGAGTCAGTATGTTAGCTAGGGATAAGATTAAGGATGGCCGGATCGAGATATCCGAAGAGTTGCTTGTAGCTACACTCATAGTCCTGCCTATGAGCGGCTTTGATGTGATTCTTGGTATGGAGTGGTTAGCTGTTAACCACGCGTTGATTGACTGCCACCAGAAAGAAGTAGTGTTCAGGCCGCCGGTCAGCCCAACTTTAAGTTTCGTGGAGTCCAGGGTGGAGTTTGCCAGCCGATGGTGTCAGCTGTGAAAGCTCGTCGTCTGTTAGCTCGTGGAGCTTGGGGCTACCTAGCCAAGTTTTCTGGGGAGAGCCACCCCTCGATTGTTGATCAGTGCAAGGTTGCCACAGGAGTTTGCGGATGTGTTTCCTGAGGAGTTACCGGGGTTGCCCCCGAAAAGAGAGGTTGACTTCACAATCGAGCTCGAGCCAGAGACCCTCCCTATCTCGAAGGCTCCGTATCGTATGGCGCCCAGAGAGAGTTAAAGGAAGGCGAAGGTTCTGGGATTGTCGGAGATGCTAGATCGAGGGTTCATCCGTCCAAGTGTGTCCCCGTGGGGAGTACCAGTTCTGTTTGTAAAGAAGAAGGATGGTTCGATGCACTTGTGTATAGACTATCGTGAGCTTAATAAGGTTACCTTGAAGAATAAGTACCCGTTGCCCCGTATTGATGATTTGTTCGACCAGCTTTAGGGAGCTTCCATGTTCTCCAAGATAGATTTGAGATCTGGTTACCATCAGTTGCGGATCAGGGATGCCGACATTCCTAAGACAGCTTTCAGGTCTAGATATGGTCACTACGAGTTTGTGGTCATGTCGTTCGGATTGACTAACGCTTGATGGCGTTCATGGACATGATGGATAGGGTGTTCAAATCATTTTTGGACAGCTTCGTCATCGTGTTCATTGACGACATTCTGATCTATTCGAGGACTAAGGAGGATCATGCAGAGCATTTGAGGTGAGTGTTGACAGCTTTGAGGGAAAACCAGCTTTATGCGAAGTTTTCCAAGTGTGATTTCTGGTTGGAGCGGGTGGCCTTCCTAGGTCACGTAGTGTCGAGAGATGGTATAGCCGTGGACCCCTCGAAGATTGAGGCTGTGAGTTCCTGGGCCAAGCCGACTTCAGTTGCCGAGATTCGCAGCTTTCTAGGTTTGGCAGGTTACTACCGTCGGTTCGTTAAGGACTTTTCCGCCATAGCCTCGCCCCTCACTCGTCTGACGAGAAAGGGTGTCGAGTTTGTTTGGGATAGTAAGTGTGATGAGAGCTTTGTCAGGCTCAAGCGTAGTTTGACTTCAAAGAGTGTTAGCGATCCGGAGGAGGGGAGGTGGTTTCAGTAGTCTCTGATGATGCTTCCAAGTTTGGATTAGGTTGTGTGTTGATGCAGCACAGAAAGGTAATTGCTTACGCTTCTCGTCAGTTGAAACCGTATGAGCAGAACTACCTGACTCATGATATGGAGTTGGTAGCTGTAGTGTTCGCGTTGAAGATTTGGAGGCATTACCTGTATGGTGAGCGGATTAAGATGTTTACTGATCACCAGAGTCTCAAGTATCTGTTTACTCAGAAGGAGTTGAATATGAGACAAAGAAGGTGGTTAGAGTTGGTAAAAGATTATGACTGCGAGATTTTGTACCATCCGGGTAAAGCCAATGTAGTGGCTGATGCTTTGAGTAGGAAGACGTCGCACTCTGCGGCGTTGTTGAGTTCCCAGCCCAGATTGCGGAAAGAGTTCAAGCGGGCCGAGGTTGCAGTGTTGTTGGGTGAGGTTACTGCCGGAGTAGCTCAGTTGACAGTTCAACCGTCGATCAGACAGCGGATTATTGATAGCCAGCTAAATGACCCCGCACTTAAGAGATTGTTTGACAGAGTTAGTGCTAACGGAGACTTTGACTTCGTGTATTCACCAGACAGTGGGTTGACTTACAGAGGCCGGTTGTATGTTCCGGAGGTTGCAGGAATACGAGCAGAGTTGCTCTCAAAGGCCCACAGTTCTCCGTTTGATGGCACCCCGGAGGGTACCAACATGTATCAGGATCTGAAGCAAACGTACTGGTGGATGGGTATGAAGAGAGACGTTGCAGAGTTTGTTAGTCGGTGCTTCACTTGTCAGCAGGTGAAGGCACCCAAGCAGAGGTCAGCCGGTTTGTTGCAGCCGCTGAGTGTGCCTCAGTGGAAATGGGAAGAGATCTACATGGACTTTATTTCGGGTTTGCCGAGGACTCCGAGAAAGTTTTCTCAGATCTGGGTGATTGTAGACCGCTTGACTAAGAGCGCACACTTCATTCCCGGTAGGGACACTTATACCGTGGAACAGTGGGTGCAGTTGTTTTTGGAGCAGATCATCCATTACCATGGTGTGCCTGTGAGGATTGTGTTGGACCGTGATTCACGGTTCACTTCTCGTTTCTGGAGGGCACTCCAGAAAGGCTTAGGCACTGAGTGCAGCTTCAGCACAACTTTTCACCCTCAGACAGATGGTCAGACTAAGAGGGTGAACCAGATTCTTGAGGATATGTAGAGAGCTTGTGTGTTGGACTTCCCAGGCAGTTGGGACCAGTATCTGTATCTGATGGATTTCGCTTATAATAACAGTTATCAGTCGACGATCCAGATGGCTCCATTCGAGGCTTTGTATGGTAAGCGTTGCCGGTCTCATGTGTTCTGGGAAGAGGTTGGTGATAGGCAGGTTTTAGGTCTTGAGTTGCTACAGTTGACCAACGGTGCAGTGCAGAAGATTAGAGCTCGTATGTTGACAGTTCAGAGTAGGCAGAAGAGTTACGCCGATGTACGGCGTCGAGATCTAGAGTTTGAGGTAGGATAACACGTATTTTTAAAGGTTGCACCGATGCGAGGTGTGTTGAGGTTTGGTAAGCGAGGGAAGTTGAGTCCCCGTTTTGTTGGACCGTTTGAGATTCTTGAGAGGATTGGCAGAGTTGCATATCGGTTAGCCTTACCTCAGTCGTTGTCAGCTGTGCACAGTGTTTTTCATGTATCGATGTTGAGGCAGTATGTGTCGGACCCGTCGCACATTGTAGACTTTGAGCCTTTGCAGCTGAATGAGGATTTGAGCTTCGAGAAGAAGCATGTGAGGATCTTTGCCTTTGAGACGAAGACGTTGCGTAATCGTGAGATCCGTTTGGTAAAGGTTCAGTGGAGGAGTCAGAGTTTAGAGGAAGCCACTTGGGAACGGGAGGACGAGATGAGATTGCATTATCCTGAGTTGTTTCAGTCTTAAGGACTTTCGGGGATGAAAGTCATAAAAAGGAGGGAATATTGTAACGGCTCAAGTTTTCATTCCGGTCTTCCAAGTATGTCCTAAGGGTATTTTGGTAATTTGGGCCGGCCGTTAGGGTCGTTTCTGTCTTTCTAAGCTGATATTATTCATGGATGGTCAAATGTAGGGTTTGGTTGCTTTGTGGATGTGTTTGGGCATGGAGAGATGCATATATAAAATAGAGATTTAAAAGTGTTATTGTTGGGTTTCGAACCCAGGTGCCCAAGGACTCAGTGGTGTGGTCCTGCCAGTTGAGCCACCGGGTGCTTTTGTTGCTCATTCAGCGGTATGTCTTGGTTTGCTTTGGGTTTTTGGGATTTTGATGTGTTTGATTAAAAGAAAAGAAAATAGGTTTTCATTCTTTCTTTCCTCCAAATCCCTTGCCGTCCAACCCCCATTCTCCCAAGCCTCTTGCCGTGTGCCTTCTCCCAAAGCTTCGTCGTCTAGTTCTTCCCAGGTAAGTGTTCTCGATCTCTCTTTCTCTCTTTTGTTTTTGGTGTTGTTCTTGCTAGCCGAGAGAAGAGAATTGAGTTTTGGTGTTTGTTGCGCCGGCTGAGAAGCGGACCCAAATGGCCCCATCGCACAACCCCAAAGCCGTCGCATGCCCGATCGCCCGACCCGTCGCGGCCGTCGCCGCCGCGCCGACTGCGGCGCCCAGCGCCAACATTGCATTGCCACCGCACCATGCCACATCAGCCCCATCACGTCGCGCCTCCTGCCGTCGCTCGTTTCGCTTGCAGCTCCCCAGCAGTTTGCAGCCGTGTCGTGTTGCCCAACCCCAGCGTGAGCAGCCCCGATCGCAGCCTGCAGTAGCTCATCACCAGCACACCAGCAGCGCCCCCAGCGCCGTGCAGCCACCCGTCCTCGAGCGCATCCCCTGCCGCACCAGCACTCCAGCAGCGCCCGTGCAGCCTGTTTGTCCGCGCGCCAGCCCCGTGCCGTGTGAGTTGCTCCCGAGCCGAGCCCTGTTTGTATTTTTATTTAAGACCTATTGGTTGTGATATTTGTTGTTGTTTGTTAGGTTCCCGATAGCTAGCTCGGGTTCATTTGCAGCATAGGAGCTTTGTGTGTTGTTGCCTTCCGACCAAGGTAAGGATTTCTTACCGGAGTTGTGTGGGCCCTGCGGTATATTCTGTGATTGTTGTTTGTATGCTTGTTTATGTTTATCAACATGTTAGTGGATAGGTGCTCTGTTATGAATTCCGACTGGCATGATTCTCGTGTTGTTTCTCATGTTAGTTCCATGCTAGGTTGTTCTGTTCTGGCATGCTCGTTATCTGTTCTTTCTTCGTAGTATCATGCTAGGTTCATTGTTTCTGCTGAGCACGTATTGGATTGTTAGCTGCTATCTGTTTATAGTTTAAATTTCTGATAGGTAGCATCATTCGGGCTAGGATGCATAACGTAACTTGCATCCGTGGCAGGGAAGTGCGAGGCAGTACTTCGTCCCTGATCCGTCGTTAGGGTTTAGCTAACCCTAACGGCAGCCCAGTGCAATCTTGGGTGAGGGTGGCAGACTGTTAAATGCCCCAACGGCCGGGGGAATGACGAGGCATTGCCTTATCCCCGGTAGTTGACACGACCTCAGTGTGTCGGCAGTAGCTATTGATTGCCACCTGATAGGGCAAGGATCGGTTCCTGGTGTAAGCCTACCACGGGCGGTTTCTTAGCCTCAGGTGCGGTGGTACAGGCTGACATAGTCATAGTGTCCTGGTCTCACACCACTATGTTCAGTGACACCGATCTAGAGATTTTGTTAGGCATGCGTACTGGACCAGGGCAGCATGCCCTAGACCCAGCACTTCTCTTGTTTGCAGCAGCATGCGGTGCGCTCACACGCTCATTACAGCGCCGACTGGAGAGCTCCTCGGGATCTTGAGTTCAGTGCACCTTTCGTATCGACAATAGGAAAGCTGAGGCCAAGACTAGTTTCTCGTATAGTATCGAAAAGCGTTGTAGTTTTCCGGAGTAAGACCGTAAGATGGCATCCGAGGTTTATGTATGGATTAAAGCGATGTGCTCTCTTCTGTGTTTATACTCATAGCTTGCAGACATTCTGCTAGATGACCAGTTATATCGTATTGTACCCCGGTTGGGGATTCTTACTGAGTAATTCGTTACTCACCCTTATTTTGTGGTTTTCCACAGGTAACCTTGGCGCGAGACAGGATGGCTGAAGGAGGAGCTGCTGATCATGGAAACCAGCTATTTTTAACTCTGAGTCTTATGCTTTATGTTTTGTTGTCCTCTGAATGCATGTAGTTGGGCACGGATCCCTTAGGATGTTTTCTGATTGTTTTCTGGATTCTTACACTATTGTAAACCGTTTGGAGTTTTTGAATGATTTGAATAAATCTCTGATCAGAGTATGTTTTGGAACTGTATTTGGCTTGGAACAGGTGCTTGGAAACAAGGACAGGTTTCAGGAAAATTATATTTGACTTTTGAAATGGTTGTTTACATGTTTTTAGTTTTCATTCAGAATCTGGCATACCATCTTGCATATTGTCTTTAAGTTTTAAAAGCATGCATTGAGGTAAAGGCCTAGTTTAGAACCCTTTTCAGGTCGGGTCTTTACATTAAGACTCGAGGCTGGCATCCACGGTGCAACTTAACCACCACCGAAACTAGGGGTTTCTCAAACTCCAAAGATCCAACAACTTCCCAGCAACAACTCAAACTTTCGAACTGGACTAACCACTGCCCTCGCGTGGTCAAACAACTTGCCGCTTGCTAACAACACAACGCAGGGACCCTCTAGCAGGGCTGCCGCTGCGCCACTCTGACCACCTCTACAACACAGGAGCTAAGTTGACTCCTTCTAAACGGAACGATTCCCTAGCAAGCGAACTTCCAAAGGACAGCAAACTCCACGCACGTTCTCTATCTTGCTCAACAAAGGCTACAACAACCAACTCTCTCGGAAGCAACAATAGAGGGATTCCACAATTGATGGATCCACCAACTTAGAACTAGCAGTACCTACTCAAACACCGAATGAGGGGTCAACTCTCAAAACTTTTCGAAGAGGAACAAGCCCTCGGGGCAACGCCCGCTTGTTCCAACCAAGCTAGCTCTAGAAACAACATGGAAACCAAACCTTGGGCAACACCAAGCACCACCTTACGAACAATTTCGAAACCAACGCAGAGGTACTACGAACAACACTAGCTTGTCAACCGACTACAAGCTTCCAGCAGCTCAACCGAGGCACACCGCCTGGGTCTGACTGAGCTCTGATGAGGCTCTCCACAACTTAGGGTTCTTCCGACCACCCTCCGACACACACTGTCATCAAACGGTCTAACAGTCCAATGACTACACAGGCAACAACTCCTTCCAGCATCTCAACTATGCTGGCCAGCTCCAACTCCTCGAAAAACTAAAAAGACCAGAAACACTACAGAATGTGTCATCCTCCTACTCAAAGCATCAGCCACAACGTAGCTTCTACCCAGGGTAAGGATTCGAACAACACTTTTAGCGATGATGATCAGAAGCTACGCAGCTTTGCTACCACTGCTCTTATTCAGTACCGACTGAACTCCAACCATCGAACAACAAGAAGCTCCTCCAACCAAGTCAAAGTCCAACTAACGAAACTTGCTTATGCAACAACCCGGCTACTAGCACGGTATCCTTACAACCAAAGTTAGGGCACTCAACATGAACTGAAGCCCTAACACCTCAAGGACTGAGCACTGGTTTCTCAACGTGAACCACTCGTGGTTTCCAAAACTTACACCACTAAACGAGCTACATAAAAGTACATCGGCGTGTACAGCTCCAACTTGATTCCTTAAGATTCAGATCCAACAAGAACTCTCACAAAAGGCAATTTTCGCCTCCAAATAGAGCCACAACTAGCAAAGGAGCAACAAGAGTTCAAACCCACTCAGGGTCAACTTACCACGAAACGCCAAATTAGCCAACTCACTCCACAAGAGCATAACCACACCAAGCTAACATACCTCCTACCAATGTGTCCACTAAATACGCTCTACACAAACTAACAAACTCATGGCTCCACTGCCAGAACAATCTTGCATCATCGATGCTAACTCTACTCATACTAAAGAAACCCAAGGGTAGTCAAATCACACTACCAACAACTGGCTCACATGTCCACCACACAAGTTCGAGAACTCGGACGCGCTAGCCCTTAACAACCTTCAACATCCTTCATACCCAACTCTCGGCGACCCTGAAAAAGCTCCTGCTTTCCCTCGAACGACCTCGCACTTATAGTCATCTAACTACCACCGAGCTAGGTCTCTTACACAACCCAAACAGGTGCAACAACAGTAAACGGGTACAACGACTAGTGGGGATGCTGAACTCCGGGTGGGTCATAAAACCACCTGCACATCTGGTGCGAACTGGCCTGAACCTAGGCCTCCTGGAAAAGCTTGGTGCCAACTAGCACTACAACCTTTACAACACAAAACTGCTATATACAAGCTCTACGTCCCACTGAGGGTAAGGAAGGTCACACTCCAGGCGACGGGGACAATGGCGCTCCAAGCAAGAATCTCAACACTCAAGCGGTCTAATCTCTGACATCTCGTCTAACAAACAATCCACGACCCACTCTTGCATCCCACTTGATGCTCACAAATACTCAAGCCAAAGCTCGAAAGGCAGCAACTAACTCCACTTGAATCATGCTAACAAAAGAGTGCTTCTCTCTACTGGCCAACTACCTCGCTGCTACCACCGGGTTTTCTGAAACATCAAGCTCCACATGCTTCCACTCGCCAAAGACCTTGAGCCACTTGTCGTACTCGGTGACTCCATCCACATCATCTGCCTCAACAATAGGCTCCTGTTGATCCTATCCTGTAAAGACCCGACCCAAAAGGGGCTCTAAATGGGCCTTTATCCCAATGCATGTAGTGAAAATAAAAGACATTATGAAAAATACATTTCGGATCCCAAGTAAAAACAGAAACATTCAACAACCCAAACATACATTTCTAAAAGCATACTCTGATCAGAGATTTATTTAAACCATTAAAACAATCCACAAGTACAAATATCTTTGGAATCCATAAAACGTAAGAAAACATCTGGGCTCTGTGTGCGTCTACATGCATTCGTCGGGAAATAATAAAAAGTGAAGAGTCATGATAATTAAAATAAAATAATCGAGAGATGACAAAGTGAGTTCCATGATCACGGCTCCTCCTTGACCATCCTGTCTCGCGCTTGATTACACCGTGGAAAAACCACGAGAATAAGGGTGAGTAACGAATTACCCAGTAAGAATCCCCAACCCGGGTACAATACGATATACATGATCATCTAGAAGAATGTATGCAAGCTATGAGCACAAACACAGAGCGGAGCACAAAGCTAAGTCCACACTTGGACCTCGGATGCCATCTCGGGGTCTTAGTCAGGAAAAATACCACAACACACTATATCGCGCTATACGGGAACAAGTCCCGGCCTCGGCACATCTCATCGTCACGAAAGGTGCAGCGGCTCAAGATCCCGAGGAGCTCTCCGATCGGCGTTGTAATGAGCGTAAGCGCGCACCGCATGCACCGCAAACTCACGAAGGTGCCGGTCTATTGGCAAGCCGCCGAGTTGATCCACCATGCCTAACTAAATCTCCGGATCGGTGTCACCGACATAGGGTGTGAGACACGGACACGTGAACTATGTCGGCTGTACCACCGCTTTGAGGCTAAGGAACCGGTCGTGGTAGGCTTACACCCGAAGCGGTCCTTGCCCTAACAGTGGCAATCAAGGGCTACGGCCAACACGCCGAGGGCGTGTCGATCGCCTAGGGACGAGGCAATGCCAAGTCATCATCCCGACCGTTGGGGCATTTAACGATCGCCACCCTCACCCAAGATTGCGGGGCCTACCGGTTGGGATAGCTAATCCCTCACGGGGTCCAAGGACGGAGAAGCTGTCTCGAACGTCCTTGCCATAGATGCAAGATACTTTATGCATCGGGCCCGGATGATTCTATCTACCTCAATTCTAAACCTTAACAATAATAACGATTCAATCAATGCGGTCCAATACGTGCTCATCGGATACAAAGAACCTAGCATGATACTACGAAGCAAGAACAGATATCGAACATGCTAGAATAGAACAACCTAGCATGGGCTAACATGAGAAACAATACAAGAGTTCATGCCGATCGAGAATTGCAACAGAGCACCTAGGGCTAAACATGCTAGTAATCATACAGGCATACAAAACAACAATCACAAATATACCGCATGAGGTCCACAACCCCGGTAAGAAATCCTTACCTTGGTGGAAGACTTCTACACACAAATCCTAAGCTGCATGGAACAATCCCGAGCTAGCGGCGGGAACCTAGCAAACCAACAATAATCGGCATCTAAAATATCTAAACAACAATAGAACAGCAAGCTCGGCTCAAGGGGAACTCACGCGGCGCGACGACACGAGCTTGGGGGGCTGCTGCAGGCGGCACGGCAGCACGGCGCGGCGCTGCTGGCCGTAGACGCGGCACCTGGCAGCGGCAGCGGCAGCGCGGCGAAGCGTCTGGCGAAGGCGCGCTGGCGCGCGCGGCGATGCGGACACGGCGAGCGGCTTCGGCGAGGAGCGCGCGCGCGCGGCGAACGTCGGGCGGAAAAGGCGCGAAAGCAGCGATTCGGCAAGCGGACACGGCGGCGTCGCGGCGAGCGGGCGGCGACGCGACGCGCGCGGGCGCGCGATGGGCGGCGACGCGACGACGCGGCTGACGCGCGGCGCGCTGGCGAGAGACCTCTGGGCGTCGCGAGCGATCGGGCGATCTATCTTCTTTGGGCGAACGGCAGCAAGGCTGCTGGGGACAGTTCGGGCGTGCGAGCGATCGGTTTGGACATCGACGGCAGTGGGCGTCGTCTTCTTTGCTGGGCGACGGCAAAGGCTGCTAGGACAGATCCGGGAGTCGAGCGATCGGGGCGTCTGTCCGCTGGCTCGGCTACACTCGGCTGGCTGCAATCAACACAACACACACAACACACCTCTTTTCACTTGGCCAAACGCACACCAAACGGATGAGAAGAAGAAGAAGAAGATCAATACCTACCCGGAATGATGATGATCGAACCCAAGGAGATGCAAGGATGAAGAATCGGCAAGGCTATGGAGATGGAGAGCTTGGGCGGCCAAGAGGTGTTTTGGAGAAGAAGATGGAATAACCTAATTCTATTTCATTTAACCAAATGCACCAAAACTCCAAAATCCAAGGTTAACTAAGAAGTGATGCAGAAAGAGCAACAAGAGCACCTAATGGCTCAATTGGCACACCTCTCTACAAGCTTCCCAGGAGACCCGGGTTCAAACCCCGGCTGCAGCACAAATCCCTTTATTTTTACTTTTGCAACAAACCTTGCTCAAACCAAACCTCAAACTCCTCCAAAAACCTACATAAAACCATCCAATAATTTTAGTAGCTGGAAAAGACACAAACGACCATGACGGCCCGACCAAATTACCAAATTACCCCTAGGGCATACGGAAGCGGGAAGAAAAACACAGGTCGTTACAATATTCCCTCCTTTTTATGACTTTCGTCCTCGAAAGTCCTTAAGAAAAACTTACTCGAGGGTAATGCAACCTCATCTCGTCTTCCCGCTCCCAAGTGGCTTCCTCGAGAACCCGGCTCTTCCATCGAACCTTTACCAAACGAATCTCGCGATTGCGCAACGTCTTGGTCTCAAAGGCAAGGATCCTCACCGCTTCTCCTCGAAGTTCAAATCCTCATTCGTTTGCAAAGGCTCAAAGTCCACAATGTGCGACGGGTCGGCATCTTTGCCTCAACATCGATACATGAAAAACACTATGCACCCGATAGTGACGGAGGTAGGGCTAACCGGTAAGCAACAACTCGCCAATCCTCTCTAGGATCTCAAACGGACCAACAAAAGCGGGGACTCAACTTCCCACGCTTGCAAACCTCGAACACCTCGCATCGGAGCAACCTTAAGGAACACATGCCGACCAACCTCAAACTCCAAATCTCGACGCCGAACATCGGCGTAACTCTTCTGCTCGCTCTGCAATTTTGTCAACATACGAGCCCTAATCTTACGTGCTGCACCATTGGTCAAGCTCGCAGTAACTTCGGGACCCAAAACTGTCTATCGCCAACCTCTTCCCGAACACGGGGACCGATAACGCTTACCATACAATGCCTCGAATGGAGCCATCTCAATCGTCGATTGGTAACTATTGTTATAGGCAAACTCCATCAGAAATCTGAATCATGGGTCCCAATCGCTCGGGAAATCCAACACACAAGCCCTCAACATATCCTCGAGAATCGATTCACTCTCTCGATCGACCATCCGTCCGAGGGTGAAAAGTCATCTTTGGCGCACTCTGTGCCCAAACCCTTACGGGCGCTCTCGAAACGAGAAGTGAACCGCGAGTCACGATCGGACACAATCCTCACCGGTACACCATGATAACGGATGATCTCGCTCAAAAAGCAGTGCGCCACTGTTCCCACGGTATAAGTGTCTCTACAGGGAATGAAGTGTGCGCTCTTGGTCAAACGGTCGACTATCACCCAAATCGAGAGAACTTCCTGAGTCCTTGGCAAACCAGAGATAAAGTCCATGGAGATCTCTTCCCATTTCCACTCGGGTACACTCGATGGTTGCAACAAACCGGTGGCCTCTCTGCTGGGTGCCTTCACTTGGCGACAAGTGAGACACGGTGACAAACTCTGCCACATCTCTCTTCATCCCCATCCACCGAGAAAGTCCGCTTAAGGTCTGATACATCTTGGTACCCCGGGGTGCCAAGCAAAAGGGGAACAGTGGGCCTCAGAGAGCAACTCGGCTCGCAAACTGCAATGTCCGGAACACACAACCGGCCTCTATAAGTCAACCCAGCATCTGGGAAAATACAAAGTCAAAGTCACCGTCGCAATAACTCTATCAACCAATCTCTTAAGTGCGGGGTCACCCAACCTGGTCGTCTATAATCCATTTGCCTAATCGACGCGGTGAGCAGTCCAATCGAGCTACCTGGCGGTAACCTCTCCCAACAACATGCAACCTCGGCCCGCTCGAACTCTCTCGCAAAGCTGGGGTGGGAACTCAACAACGCCGCAGAGTGCGACGTCTTTCTCGCTCAAAGCATCGGCCACTACATTGGCTTTACCGGATGGTACAAAATCTCATGATCATAATCCTTTACCGGCTCTAACCATCTCCTCGCCTCATATTCAACTCCTTACGAGTAAGCAGATACTTGAGGCTCGGTGATCGGTAAACATCTCGAATCCGCTCACCATACGGTAATGCCTCCAAATCTTGATTGCAAACACCACTGCGCCAACTCCATATCATGAGTCGGGTAGTTTCGCTCATACGGCTTGGTGACGGGAAGCATAGGCAATGACCTTCCGTCTTTGCATCAACACACAACCTAATCCAAACTTGGAAGCATCATTTGTAGACCACGAAACCACTGTCCCCTCCGGATTGCCAACAACAGTCTTGAAGTCAAAGCTGCGCTTGAGCACGCAAAGCTCTCATCACACTCTTTGTCCCAAACAAACTCGACACCCTTCCTCGCCGGACGAGTGAGGGGCGAGGCTAAAGCCGAAAAGTCCTTGACGAACCGACGGTAGTAACACTGCCAAACCCAGAAAGTGCGAATCTCGGCAGAATCTGAAGTCGGCTTGGCCCATGAACTCACGGCCTCAATCTTCGCGGGGTCCACGGCTATACCATCTCTCGAAACCACGTGGCCTAGGAAGGCCACCGCTCCAACCAGAAATCACATTTGGAAAACTTCGCATAAAGTGGTTTTCCTCAAAGCCGCCAATACTCGCCTCAAATGCTCTGCATGGTCTTCTTTAGACCTCGAATAAATCAGAATATCGTCAATGAACACAATGACGAAACTCGTCCAAAAATGATTTGAACACCCTATCCATCATGTCCATGAACGCGGTGGGGCATTGGTCAATCCAAACGACATAACCACAAACTCATAGTGACCATATCGGACACGAAAAGTTTGTCTTAGGAATGTCGGCATCCACGATCCGCAGAATCGATGGTACCGGATCTCGGATCTATCTTGGAGAACACGAAGCTCCCTGGCGATCGAACAAATCATCGATCACGGGGCAAGCGGATACTTATTCTCTTCTTTGTCACCTTATTAAGCTCGCGGTAATCAATACATAAGCGCATAGAACCATCCTTCTTTTTCACAAACAGAATCGGTGCTCCCCACGGGGACACACTTGGACGGATGAACCCTCGGTCTAACATCTCCCGCAAATGAATCTTGATTCCTTTAACTCCGCTGGAGCCATACGATCTGAGCCTTCGAGATAGGGAGGGTCCCACGGCTCGAGCTCAATTGTGAAGTCAACCTCTCTCTTTGGGGCAACCCGGTAACTCCTCAGAAACACGTCCGCAAACTCCCCGCACGGCCGGTACTGATCAACAGCAGAGCGAGGGGCGGCTCTTCCCGCACAACTTGGCTAGATAGCCCCAAGCTCCATGAGCTAGCAAACGACGAGCTTTCACGGTGACAATGACGGCGGGCAAACTCCACCTTGGACTCCACGAAACTTAAAGTTGAGCCGACACTGGCGGCTGAACACTACTTCTTTCCGGTGGCGGTCAATCAACGCGTGGTTAGCGACTAACCACTCCATACCAAGAATCACATCAAAACCGCTCATAGGCGGAACTATGAGCATGGCCACAAGCAACTCTCCGGATATCTCGATCCGGCCATCCTTAATCTTATCTCTAGCCAACATACTAACTCCAGAAGAAGTTGCAACAGATAACTCAAAACCTAGAGGCTCTAGTCTCAACTTAGCATGCTCGACCAAACAACACGAGATACAAATGAATGCGTGAGAACAGAATCAAACAAGACAAATGCGCAGATGATCTAAACAAGAAGCGTGCACCGCCACGGGCGGCATCCCACGCTCGGCCTCTGACGGTCGTAGCAAACACTCGACCCGCTGCTGCATGGCCGAGCCGCCATAGTGGTGATCACAAAAACGGGCCATGTGACCCTCTCTACCACAACGGAAGCACAATCTAGGTCCAGGTGACAAGCTCGGCGTGGACTTTCCCACAAGTAGCACAAGCGGAAGCGCTCGGGTCCTCCTGCTTTGTCGGGCCGGAAACGGATGGAGCTCTCTGCGATCTCTGTTCTGAATCGCCCTTGGCGCGGCGCCGCCGCCCCGAAAGTCAAACTTCCTCTTCGCCCCACACTGCTGGGACGGGATGCCTGAGCAGAGCGGCAACAACCCGCTCAGCAGGATACTTCCCATTATAGATCGTGGCTAATCTGGATGACCCTAGCATAAGTGTCGGGGCCCGAGCCACGACATCTCGGGAAACACCCCGCCTCAATCCGGATATGAACTTCCGAATCTTCACTCTGGGGTGGCAATCAAGCGAGGAGCAAAATATCCATACTCGAGAACTTGCGCTCATATTCCTCAATGGAATCGAACCACGCCGAGGTTCGGAAGAGCTCCACCATCTTCTCCTGAGCCTCATCAGCGATGAACTTTACCTTGAACTCGGCCTTGAAGAACTCCCAAGTAGCGGGTGGAGACCCGGTGGTCTCTCGCTCAAGGTGGACTCCCACCACCATCTCGTTGTGCCTCCTAGCACATGAGCCGCACATCTCGGCCTCTCGAATATCGGGGCACACCATGATCGGGAAGGTGTACTCCAAATGGGCAATCCACAGGCCGCCGCTAACGCATCACCGGTGGCATCAAACTTCTCGAGCTTCCACTTCACACAAAATCCTTGACCACCTACCCAATTCCTCGGCACCCTCTGCCATATCCGCCTCTGGGGCTACTTGCTCTGAGGAGCTGGAGGTGCTACCGAGCTCTCTTTGAACCAATCGAGTCATTTGCTCGATCTGGGCTCGGGACTCTTCCATTGCTTGGCGCGCCAACAAGGCACGGGTCTCGCCCTCTGGTCACTCAACATGCGACCATAAAAGCCCTCATAGACTCAAAGCAAACTCTGCTCCGGGAGCGATCTCACGGCGCTTCGATCGCCTCAACGCCCGCTCTAGGCGTAGCGAGGAGGAGGAGGCTTTGGTGGAATGCCATCGATGTCGGCTTGGGGACGATGTCCCTGCGAGATCGGATCCGATCCACGATACCTCGACCGCTCTCGAACCTCCTCTCCCGATGACGGGTGGATAGCATCTTTGGCGATCTACATCCAAACCAACAACGAATCAAAACACACTGTCACCATTCCACAACACCAAACAAGGCATACACTAGATGATAGGTATTGTAAATTCTTAACCCTTTTCCTTTCTAAAACAATAAATCTAGGCGTACACTGATGGTCGTCTGAGTCTTTGGTGATCATGGAAAAACGACCTACAACAAAAGGTCGGTCTCACAGAATCTATGACTCGAGCTCGATACCAATCAGTAAAGACCACCCCAAAAGGGGCTCTAAATGGGCCTTTACCCCAATGCATGTAGTGAAAATAAAAGACATTATGAAAAATACATTTCGGATCCCAAGTAAAAAGCAGAAACATTCAACAACCCAAACATACATTTCTAAAAGCATACTACGATCAGAGATTTATTTAAACCATTAAAACAATCCACAAGTACAAATATCTTTGGAATCCATAAAACGTAAGAAAACATCCACGGGGGCTCTGTGCCCGTCTACATGCATTCAGGAAATAATAAAAAGTGAAGAGTCATGATAATTAAAATAAAATAATCGAGAGATGATGAAGAGGTTCCATGATCACGGCTCCTCCTTCACCATCCTGTCTCCCGCCTTGATTACCGTGGAAAAACCACGAGAATAAGGGTGAGTAACGAATTACCCCAGTAAGAATCCCCAACCGGGGTACAATACGATATACATGATCATCTAGAAGAATGTATGCAAGCTATGAGCACAAACACAGAGCGGAGCACAAAGCTAAGTCCACACTTGGACCTCGGATGCCATCTCGTGGTCTTAGTCAGGAAAAATACCACAACACACTATACGCGCTATACGGGAACAAGTCCCGGCCTCGGCTGTCTCTCGTCGATCACGAAAGGTGCACTGGCTCAAGATCCCGAGGAGCTCTCGATCGGGCGTATTTGTAATGAGCGTAAGCGCGCACCGCATGCTACCGCAAACTCGGGGGGTGCCGGGTCTAGTGGCAAGTCGCCCGAGTTGATCACCATGCCTAACTAAATCTACGGATCGGTGTCACCGACATAGGGGTGTGAGACACGGACACGTGAACTATGTCACCGCACCACCGCACTTTGAGGCTAAAGAACCGGTCGTGGTAGGCTTACACCAGAAGCGGTCCTTGCCCTAACAGTGGCAATCAAGGGCTACGGCCGAACACGCCGAGGGCGTGTCATCGCCGGGGGCGAGGCAATGCCAAGTCATCATCCCGACCGTTGGGGCATTTAACGATCCGCCACCCTCACCCAAGATTGCGGGGCCTACAGGTTGGGATAGCTAATCCCTCACGGGGTCCAAGGGCGAGAAGCGTCTCGAACGCCCTTGCCATAGATGCAAGATACTTTATGCATCGGGCCGGATGATTCTATCTACCTCAATTCTAAACCTTAACAATAATAACGATTCAATCAATGCGATCCAATACGTGCTCATCGGATACAAAGAACCTAGCATGATACTACGAAGCAAGAACGGATATCGAACATGCTAGAATAGAACAACCTAGCATGGGCTAACATGAGAAACAATACAAGAGTTCATGCCGATCAGAATTGAAGCAGAGCACCTAGGGCTAAACATGCTAGTAATCATACGGGCATACAAAACAACAATCACAAATATACTGCATGAGGTCCACACAACCCGGTAAGAAATCCTTACCTTGGTGGAAGACTTCTACACACAAATCCTAAGGCTGCGGAACAATCCCGAGCTAGCGGCGGGAACCTAGCAAACCAACAATAATCAGCATCTAAAATATCTAAACAACAATAGAAACAGCAAGCTCGGCTCAAGGGAACTCACGCGGCGCGCGACGACACGAGCTTGGGGCTGGCTTAGCAAGCCGGCACGGCAGGCGGCAGAGGCCTTGCTGCTGCTACTGACGGTGACGGACGCGCTGGCTTGCGCTGGCTGGCATCGTGACGGCAGTGGACGCGAGCGAGCGCGCGGCAGCGTCTGCGCTGGCGCGCTGGCGCTGGGCGCGGCGATGCGACACGGCAGCGGCTTCGGCGAGGACGCGCGCGCGCGAACGCGAACGCGTCTGGCGCGCGCGCGAGCAGCGATTCGACAAGCGACACGGCGCAGGGCGTGCGATGGGCGAGCGCGACGCGCGAGGGGCGCGCGATAGGCGCGACGCGGACCGGCTGGACGACGCGCGGCGGCGGCGAGGACCTCTGGCGTCGCGGCGAGCGGCGATCGATCTTCTTTGTTGGCGGGCGAGCAAAAAGGCTGGGGGACAGTGCAGGCGTCGCAGCGATCGGTGGACGCGGCGGCAACGAGGCGTCTGTCTTCTTTGGGCGCGCAACGGCAAGGTGCTAGGACAGATCTGGCGTCGGCGAGCGATCGAGCGTCTGTCTTCTTGGCTCGGCTACACTCGGGGTTTGCAATCAACACAACACACACAACACACCTCTTTTCACTTGGCCAAACGCACACCAAAGCGGATGAGAAGAAGAAGAAGAAGATCAATACCTACCCGGAATGATGATGATCGAACCCAAGGAGATGCAAGGATGAAGAATCGGCAAGGCTATGGAGATGGAGAGCTTGGGCGGCCAAGAGGTGTTTTGGAGAAGAAGATGGAATAACCTAATTCTATTTCATTTAACCAAATGCACCAAAACTCCAAAATCCAAGGTTAACTAAGAAGTGATGCAGAAAGAGCAACAAGAGCACCTAATGGCTCAATTGGCACACCTCTCTACAAGCTTCCCGGGAGACCGGGTTCAAACCCACTGCAAAGCACAAATCCCTTTATTTTTACTTTTGCAACAAACCTTGCTCAAACCAAACCTCAAACTCCTCCAAAAACCTACATAAAACCATCCAATAATTTTAGTAGCTGGAAAAGACACAAACGACCATGACGGCCCGACCAAATTACCAAATTACCCCTAGGGCATACCTGGAAGACCGGGAAGAAAAACCTGGGTCGTTACATATCCTCCCCGGGAACCTCTAGGGCAACTGAAGCTACTGGGGGCTACCTGTTGAACAAGCTGGATCAGCTAGGCTATCTGTGCCCAAGACTCCCTTCTCTGCGCTGCTAACCGCGCCTCGGTTTCTGCTATCTGGCCAGCTAGAAGACCTGCCATCCACTCTCATGGCTGGAGCAAACTCGGCCAAGGGGGAAGAGGAAGGGAAAGAGATGAAACCCTACTATTTTCCTTATTTTTTAATCATAAAATGCCTAAAAAAATCCCACCTTCAAATCCCACCAAGAGCACTTTTTAAAACTATTTTATTTTCCTCTACACAAGGCTCAAACTCAACTCCCAAGCAACCATGGTTCAAATCCTAGCTCCAACACTTTTATTTTCATTTTTCTTCTTTTAACCGGGAGGGCTCCAAACTTACCATAAATGGAACTCTTGACCTAAAACTTGAAACTGAAGAATAAACTTAAGTCCACCAACTCATAAACATTCTAGAAGCTCTATCTTACTGCAACACTGTCTCGGGAAGGAAAAATGACCAAAATACCCCTGGAGGACAAAATGACCAAAATGCCCCTAGAAGCACAAAAGGCCCTAACAGCCCAACCAACTCATTGGAGGAACAACCAAATAAACCTGGAGAACCGGAAGGAAATCTTGGGCTGTTACAGTCATACTCCACAAGGATGCCCATCGGGGTCTTACTCCACAAGGATGCCCATCGGGGTCTTACTCCACAAGAATGCCCATTGGGGTCTTACCCATGCGAGACCTAAACTAGCAACTCCTAACAGTCTCCTAAGTGCAGGATCACAAGCCAACAAATCGATCAGGCAATATTCAACAACAATACAATCCTAGCATGGCTCTACAGAATATGAACAGGAAACACGGATATGCCAGAGTAAGAAATTCCCTAGCATGGAGCTAACATGAACAAGACAACAAACATGCCAGCAAGTCAGAAACAAGAATCCTGTCCACTAGAATGCTCATAAAGAATTACAAGATATCAACGTGCCATTAAAGTAATTGTAGGGTCCACACAACCCTGGTAAGAAATCCTTACCTGCAAGCAGAAAACAATCACACAATAACAAACTCCTTAAGCTGCAAGGACCAACTCAACCTAGCCAATAAACAAACATAAATGGTGCATAAACAAACTTGCCAGCTAAAGATATCCCGGGAATAAAACACAAGGCTCAAGAGGCTACCAAACCAAGAAGAAAGCTCTCGACACTAGGCTGGCTCGGCAAGGGCTTGCGGCAGCAACAAGCGAGTTGTAGGCAGGCGCGCGGATGCGAGCAGCTGGGGAAGACAAATCTGCTTCCTCGAGGGTTCGTTGGGCGAAGCCCTGTCTGGCGAAGAGACGCGATGCGCGCGCGATCGCGATCAATGGGCAACGCAGTGGCTACGGCTTTCTGCTGCTGCGCAGAAGCCTTGGCGGCGACCTGCGAGATGTCGGTAGAGAAGGTCGTCTCGATCTTTGTGGGAATGCATGGTTGTGCACGGGCACTAGGGCTGCGATCTAAACGCTGACAAAGGAGACACGGCGGGGGCAGCAGGACACAGCGGGGCTTAGCTGCACGTGCACATGGAACGAGATCGTGGATGCGATTGGGCGAAGCTTGGCGAGGTGAAGCGATTTGCCCTGCAAGTGACGGTGCGGATGAGATCGCTGCGCGAGGAGACTGACGATGGCCTGCGGAGTTCGTGCGAGTGCGATCAGTGAGCGCAGCTGCGCTCGGGCTGACGAGGAGCTGCATTTCGCTGGAGCGAACGAACGGGGCTGAGCAGTGGCTGTTGCTGCTGGTCTTGACTTGGCAGCAAACACACACACACACACACGGACGGTTAGGGCTTGGCCAAGCGACAAGGATGAGGGTTTTCGGCCAAGGAAAAGAAGAAAAAAGGAAGAAGAAAGCTCAACTTAAGGTTCTTGATCTTGGGTTCTTGAAGAAACGACAAGATGTTGGTGGGAAGATGGAGGGACGATGGTGTGCGTGTGCTCCAAGAAGAAGAATAAGGAAAATAAAAATACGATTTCTCTTTTCCTTTTTCTTTTAGGTTTTACGATTCCAATCCCCTGGGCTTTCCCCCTTCGAGTCCCAGCGGCAGCAACTATTTCCCTTGATTTAAACTCAATTAATCCAAGCCTCCAAACCCCTTCAGGTCAAGGGTTCGAATCTTATAAACCTCACCTTTTATTTTTCTCTTTTTAAAACTCTTTTAAACCAAGCTCCCAACTCCAAAACGACCAAGGTTCGAGCCTTGGCAAGCGCAATGTTTTTCCTACTTAACAAAACACTTGAGCCAAAAGCTTCTCAAATCCACCCAGGTTCGAATCCCAACAGGCGCTCTTTTAATTCTTTAATTTATAATTAACTAAACTACCTTCAAACTTTCGAGCAGCCAACACAAACTCTTGGAACTTGCAACCAACAATCAATCAACATCGGTTAAAGACAGGAACAACCCTGGAATCCTGATTACCCTCAAAACCCTGATCGGGGAGCAAAATGTCAAAAATACCCTTAAGGGTTAAAAATAGCTCAACGGCCCAACCAATCATCCAAATACTGAACCGGAAGCACCTGAAGAACCGGAAAGGAAATTTGGGCCGTTACAGGATAATGCAAAGCAAGTGGCTGATATTTTCTTTAGAGAAGTAGTAAAATTACATGAGTTCCTAAAACTATTGTTAGTGATAGGGATGTTAAATTTTTACGTCACTTTTGGAAAGTATTATGGGGTAAATTGGGCACTAAACTACTGTTTTCAACCACATGTCATCCTCAAACTTATGGGCAAACTGAGGTGGTTAATAGAACTTTAGGAATTTTCTTAGAGCTATTATTTCTAAGAACATTAAGTCTTGGGAGGAATGCTTGCCATTTGTAGAGTTTCCATACAATAGAGAAATTCATAGTACCACTCATTGTTCTCCTTTTGAAGTTGTTTATGGATTTAATCCACTTACACCTCTTGATTTGCTTCCTATTCCTTCTAATGTTTTTGTGAGTGATGCAAATGACTACAAATAAAGCAGATTTGATCAAGAATTTGCACAAGGATGAGAAAGAGAGAATTGAGAAACAAAATTTCCAAGTTGTTTCGCGAATTAACAAAGGACGTAAGGAACTCATTTTTAAACCATGTCTCTTGGGTTTGGGTGCATTTTCGAAAGGAGCGATTTCCATCTCAAAGGAAGACCAAGTTACATCCAAGAGGGGATAGTCCTTTTCAAGTTCTTGAGAGGATTAACAATAATGCCTACAAAATCGATCTTCCAGGTGACTTCTCAGTGAGTTCTACTTTTAATGTTGCTGACTTGAGTCCTTTTGATGTAGGTGATGATTTTCCAGATTCGAGGACAAATCCATTCGAAGAGGGGGAAGATGATAAGGATCATGGAGTTCCACAAGTTTCACTTAGACCTATTACACGATCCAAAGCAAAGAAGATTCAACAAGCATTCATTCTTCACCTTCAACAGTGGATAGCCTCAATTCAAAATCCATTTTATGTGCTAGAGACCATTTCAAGGGAAGAGGAACCATTTGATGCTTTGGAAGTCAATGTATGCAAGATTGAAGTTGTCCATGGAATTAATGATATTTGACATGATTTAAATGTCTTAATCATTCCACAAGGAGAAATATAAAATGGTAGAGTTGCAACACAAACATCAATTTTTGGATTTTAGGAGCTTTTATGCAATTCTAAGTTTAAAATCTTGTTTTTTTTAATGTTTTAGGTTATATTTTGCAACAATGGCATTATGGTAATTATGTTAGTTTCTTTATTTTAGGTTTAACTTTCCTAGGCTATAAATAGCCATGAAGTAAGTTGTAAAACTCAGATTTTGAATGAATGAACATTAGCTCTCTACAAGAGATCATTTTCTTAGAATTTTAGGGCATGTTCTTTTTCTCTTTTTCTAAATTTCCCTTGCAATCTTGTGATAGAATGCATTTGAGCTATTCAATCTAGCCTTGATCAAGCTTGATTGTGGAGTGACTCAATCTAGAACAAGATCTTCTATATCTTGCTTCTAGATCATTGATCTTAAGAGGTAATCAAATTCTAGCCTTTTCTCTTGGTTGTTCCCAAATCTATAAGGAGGTGTTAATCTCTTAATTCAAGGGTTCTTGCTTCATCATAAGCTTAGATCTTTGGGCTGAGAATTAAGGTTGCCTTATCAGCAGGCATGGGCGAGCGTCTGCAGCGAGGTTAGAGGCTGTGATGCTGCTGCGAAGGCGAAGCTGCTCACGTGTGGAGAGGCATGTCGCTGCAGAGAGGTTGGGCGAAGGAGGGACAGGCGATGCAGGTTGGCTGCGCTGTGGGCGTGTGCAGAGCTGCACGACTGCACGGACGTAAGGCCAGGCGAGACTACGTGTAGAGACGAGACGACAGCGTGGACTGGGGCTACAATCGCGAAGCAGGGCTATGCGAGCGGCAACGAGGGTGTAACGGCCCAGATTTCGGTTGTTCAGTTGGGCCGTTAGGGCAATTTGGGCCTTTAGGGGCATTTTGGTAATAGTGACTTCAGGGTCGATTTTGTAATTAATAAGATTCCAGGGTTGTTTCTATTATTTGCAGAGTTTGGTTATTCCTTTGGTTTCAGGTTTCCAGGGCTAGAGTTGCTTCTGGGAAAGCTTGGAGGTCCCTTTAGTTAAAAGGGAAAATAAGAAAAAATAGTGACTGCATTGAGACTCGAATATGTGGTTGACAAGGGATTTGGAGGTTTTATTTAAAAGAAGAAAAAAAGGGGAAAATGTGTCTTCGCTGGGACTCGAAGGCTAGTTGCCAGGGACACATGGTGTAACGGCCCGAAAATTTCATCCCGGGAGGCCCAGGGGCATTTTGGTAATTTGGTCCGGCCGACAGGGCCGGTTATGTATTTGTTAATTGCCGGAAAAATTATGAGTCGATTTGAATGGGATCGGGAATTTTGGTGAAGTCATTTGGGCTTGGAAGAATGTTAAAATAAATAGGGAATTAAATAGCGCGTCGAGTGAGATTCGAGCCAAGGTCGCATTGGAAGCTAGGCAAGGGTCGCTGCCAATCGAGCCACTGAGCGCTCTTGTGATTCTAAACGCGCCAACATCTATATGCGCCTGTTCGATGCAAGTTTTGGTTTAAAAGGAAAATTTTCGCCCGAAGCTTCTTCCTTCTTCTTCTCCCTCGCGATTTTCCTTCTCCATTTCTCCCCGACCGACCGAGCTTCGTCTTCGCGATTTCTCCCTTCTCCAACGTGTTCGACCGAGTTCCTTCCTCAAATCCGAAGCCAAATCTCGAGCAGCTGGTGAGTTTCTTCTTCTCTTCTTCTCTTTCGCGTTTCTGTCGACCCTTTCCCCTATTTTTCGAATTCCATTTTCCGGCCGAGTCGAGGTGAATCGCTGGGTGGGTTTTGTGCAACTGGAGTAGGGGAGTTCGACCAACCACAAATCGCCCGTCGAATCCTCTCCAATCGCTCGAATTCGAGCTCGTTCTTCTCCAATGCCCTGTTCGCCCCTGTTCGTCGAGCTCGCCAGATCGCCCTCGCCCAGATCCGCGTCTGCGCCCAGCCGAGCCACATCGACAATGCCCTGTTCTTCCGCGTGCAGCTCGCGCCCAGCACCCGTCCGCGCGCCCAGCTAGCCCCATTGCTGCCCCGTTCGTGCAATCGGCTCGTTAGTGCGTTCGTCGCGCCTCGTGAGTTGCTCCCGAGCTGAGCCTTGTTTATTTTATTATATTTAGGCCTATTGTGTGATTTTTTTTGTGATTGATAGGTTCTCGGTAGCTACTTTGGGTTAGTTCGCCGCTTAGGTTTTCGTGTCAAATCGTCCCCGACCAAGGTAAGGATTTCTTACCGGAGTTGTGTGGACCCTGCGATATTATATGTGATTGCTGATTGATTGCTTGTTTGTGTTTATTGACATATTTAGCAATAGGTGCTCGTTTCTAAATTCCCGGTTAGCATGATTGTCCCGATTAATTCTCATGTTAATCCATGCTAGGTTGTTCCTTTCTGGCATGCTCATATCTGTTCCTTGCTTCATAGTATCATGCTAGGCTCGTTGTATTCTTATTGAGCACGTATTGGATTTTATGGAATTGTTTGCTGATTGCTAAGGCAGGTTAGAATGGCGGTAGATAGCATCATCGGGCCGGGTGCATAACGAACCTTGCATCCACGAGCGGGGACGTATGAGATGGAGCTCATACGATCCCGTTAGGGAATAGCTAACCCTAACGGTGGCCCCGCAATCTTGGGTGAGGGTGGCGATCGTTAAATGCCCCAACGGTCGGGATGATGACTTGGCATTGCCTCGTCCCCGGCAGTCGGCACGTCTTCGGCGTGTTCGGCCGTAGCCCCTGATTGCCACCTGTTAAGGTAAGGGCGACTTCCTGGTGTAAGCCTACCACGACCCGTTTCCTTAGCCTCAAAGTGCGGTGGTTGGTGACATAGTTTACGTGTTCAGTCTCACACCCCTATGTCGGTGACACCGATCCAAAGATTTAGTTTGGCGTGATGACTGGACATGGGCAGCTTGCCTCTAGACCCGGCACCCCCCATGGTCTGCAGTAGCACGCGGTGCATGCTTACGCTCATTACAACACGGCCAGGAGAGCTCCTCGGGATCTTGAACGGTGTACCTTTCGTCGACGAGATGAGCCGTGGCCGGGACTTGTTTCTCGTATAGGCGACTTATGTATTGGGTGTGTGGTGATATTATTCGGACTAAGACCACGAGTTGGCATCCGAGGCCCAAGTGTGGGCTAAGCTATGTGCTCTATTCGTGTTTATACTCATAGCTTGCATACGCTCATCGAGATGACCATGTATATCGTATTGTACCCGGTTGGGGATTCTTCTTGAGTAATTCGTTACTCACCCTTATTATTGTGGTTTTTCCACAGGTAACCAAGTTGCGAGGCAGGATGGTGAAGGAGGAGAATTTGTGATCATGGGGCTCGATCATCAAACTCGATTTTGTGTTATGACTCTTTATGTTTTATTTCCCCTGAATGCATGTAGCCAAGACACGAGCCCTAGGATGTTTTTCGAATATTTTGTGGATTCAGCATTATTGTATCTAGACATGTTTTGAATGATTTAAAGAAATCTCTGATCAGAGTATACTTTGGAAATGTATTTATCTTGGAACAGGTGCTTGGAAACAGGGACAGGTTCCAGGGAATTTGTCTAGTTTTTAAAGGGGTTATTTTGAATGTTTTGTTTTAATTGGAATCTGAAATCATGTCTGTTTAATGTCCTTTACTTTGAATGCATGCATTGGGGTAAGGGCCCATTTAGTGCCCCATTCGGGTCGGTCCCTTACAGTTGGTATCAGAGCCTAGAGTCATAAATTCTGTAGATTGACCTTTTGTTGTAGGTTGTTTTCCCATGATCACTAGCACTCCGACAGTCATCAGGTACGCCTAAGTTTGCTATTTGTTGTAAGAAAAAGGGTTAAGAATTTACAATACCTGTCATCTAGTGTATGCCTTGTGTAGTGTTGTGGAGCAGGTCCCCGTGTGGACTAGCCTGGGTAGCTCAAGTATTGATCTTGAGCCTTGTTAGATTATTTGGTTGCCCAGAGAGTGGTTGCAAAGTTGGTAGCCTTCGAGGAGGTTGATGAGGCAACTTTGTGCTTCTGTAAAGTGTTGTTGTTGCAGCCAGTAAGCCGGAACCCTGTGGTTAAGGGTGTAGCAAGCAGTGTTCCCTTCGGACTGGATCCGTTGGTGGTTTCCTCAGTTGTTGGTAGAATTGAACACTCTTCTTTTGGTGAGCCCCTAGACTAGGGCTAGCTGCTGCATGTTGAGAGAGCCGGCCAGAGTTGTTGAGCATCATGTGGAGATGCAAGAGTAGGTTGTGAGCCTTCAGCTTGATGAGATGCCTTAGGCATGGTTGTTGAAGATGAGCCCTTGTATGCCTAGCCAGAGTTTGTGTCACTTGAGGTTGTGACCTTGTTGGCTCCGTTTGTAGTAAGATGTGGATTTGGTAGTAATGGCACTTGAGGTGCATTGGTTGGTGTGCCGCTTTGGCACTAAGTCTGGTTCAGGCCTGAGTTTGGCATGGGCATAGCAGATGGTTCTATGCCGTTCGGAGTTTAGCGCACTCCTTTAGCCTTGGATCCGTTTATGGTAGTTGCACCTGTGTAGGTCGTGCAAAAGGGCTAGTTCAGTGGTAATCGAAGGACTTCAAGCGAAAGGAGGTTCGAGAGGAGCCGCAGCCTTTTCCCAGTGTTACTGGAGGTTGAGTAAGTCAAGCAGGTTGTTGGTTGGTAAGTGTTAGTGCTCGTGCATCTCACGCTAGTGTTAAGGCCAAGAGATCTTTGTGGTTGGTAGTGCGGTCAACTACCTTCGAGTGCCTAAATCTCAGGAGAGTTGAGCATCGTAGAAGCAAGTTGGGTCCAGCTGAGGGACCATGAGTTGGATGCCTATGAGGTGAGTAGGATGCCTTGTGAGAGGAGTTGGATGCCTTATGGGTAAGCACCCTAGGTAGAGGCATGGTATAAAGTAAGTTCAGTTTGGCTTGGTTATGCTTGGGTAGAGCAAGGTTGCCACAGCTTCGAGCATCGTGTGGAGATGGAACGTTGGGTGTTCCGTTGATTGGTTGTATCTCTGCCAGGAGCTAGTGTGGCTTTTGGGAAAAGCATTTGTTAGTCTTGGATCTCTAAAGGAAGGTTGGGAGTTGTGCACACAAGTGTGTTTTGTGTGGTTCATTTTGTGGCAGGAGTTTCAGATCCATACAGGGTTTGCTTTGGGAATCTGGTGCTCCGTTCTTGGAAAAGTTGGACTCCAGGTGGATGTTGTAAGGCTTTAGTGAGGTGGTAAGGGTACCATGCTCGTGGTATCAGGTTGTTGCTTAGGTAAGATTTGTTAAGTTGGACCTAAGCTTGGTTGGCAGATCTTCTTGTTGATCGTCATGACTAAGAGAGTTGTTCGGATCTTTCCTTGGGTAGAAGTTATGTTGTGGTTGTCGTCTGAGTAGGAGGATGACGCGTTCGGTAGCGTTTCGGGTCCTTTTGGTTCCCAAGGAGTTGGAGTTGGCCAGCATGGTTGTGTTGCTGGAAAAAGGAGTTGTTGTTGTTCAGGCAGTTGGCTGTAGGCCGTTAGTTGGCAGTGGGTGTCGAGGGTTGTCGGAGAACCCTAGGTTGTGAAGAGCCTCTCTAGAGCTCAGTCAGGCCCAGGTAGGGAATTTCAGTTGGCAGTCTTGGTAGCCTAACAAGTTAGTATTTGTTTGGAGTGGAGTTCGGATTGGTTCCGGTGTGGTGGCAATTTGATGCTTGGTGTTGACCAAGGTGTGGATTGGAATTGCTAGAAGTCAGTTTGCTCGTGGGGCGAATGGTTCGTGCCCTGTTGGTTGTCTTCCTGTTTCCAGGAAAGTTGAGAGTTGCCCCGTTGGTATTTGGAGGTTCAGTTCGTGGTGGACCCCTGTTGCTACCCCGCGAGATTTAAATCTTGTTGCCTTAGTGGAGCAAGACAGTGAGTGTATGTGGAGCTCTCTGTTCTTCGGTTGTCTGCTCGTAGGAGCCGTTTCTTTCTGGGTTTGGCAGGATACTACCGTCGGTTTGTTAAGGACTTTTCCGCCATAGCCTCGCCCCTCACTCGTCTGACGAAGAAGGGTGTCGAGTTTATTTGGGACAGTAAGTGTGATGAGAGCTTTGCCAGGCTCAAGCGTAGTTTGACTTCAAAGACTGTTGGCGATCCGGAGGGAAGTGGTTTCGTGGTTTACATGATGCTTCCAAGTTTGGGTTAGGTTGTGTGTTGATGCAGCACGGGAAGGTCATTGTTTATACTTCCCGCCAGCTGAAGCCATATGAGCATAACTATCCGACTCATGATATGGAGTTGGCAGCAGTGGTGTTTGCACTGAAGATTTGGAGGCATTACCTGTATGGTGAGCGGATTCAGATGTTTACCGATCACCAGAGCCTCAAGTATCTGTTTACTCAGAAGGAATTGAATATGAGGCAGAGGAGATGGTTAGAGTTGGTAAAAGATTATGACTGCGAGATTTTGTACCATCCGTGTAAAGCCAATGTTGTAGCTGATGCTCTGAGTAGAAAGACGTCGCACTCCGCGGTGTTGTTGAGTTCCCAGCCAGTTGCGGCGGGAGTTCGAGCGGCCGAGGTTGCGATGTTGTTGGGTGAGGTTCTTGCCGAGTAGCTCAATTGTGATCCGACCATCGATTAGACAAATGGATTATTGATAGTCGGTGAGTGACCCCGCTCTTAAGAGATTGTTTGTGAGTTAGTCTTGTGAGGATTTTGACTTTGTATATTCACCTGACAGTGGGCTGACGTACAGAGGCCGGTCGTGTATTCCGGATGTTGCAGGATTGCGAGTATAGCTGCTCTCAGAGGCCCACAGTCTCCGTTTGCTTGGCACCCTGGGGGTACCAAGATGTATCAGGATCTTAAGTAGACATTCTAGTGGATGGGTATGAAGAGAGATGTTGCGGAGTTTGTCAGTCGATGTCTCACTTGTCAGCAAGTGAAGGCACCCAGGCAGAGACCAGCCAGTTTGTTGCAGCCGCTGAGTGTACCTCAGTGGAAATGGGAAGAGATCTCCATGGACTTTATTTCTGGTTTTCCGAGGACTCCGAGGAAGTTCTCTCAGATTTGGGTGATAGTCGATCGGTTGACTAAGAGCGCACACTTCATTCCCGGTAGAGACACTTATACCGTGGAACAGTGGGCGCAGTTGTTTTTGGAGCAGATCATTTGTTATCACGGTGTGCCTGTGAGGATTGTGTCTGACCGTGATTTGAGGGCTTAGTGTTGGATTTCCCGGGCAGTTGGGACCAGTACCTGTATCTAATGGAGTTTGCATATAACAACAGTTATCAGTCGACGATTCAGATGGCTCCATTCGAGGCTTTGTATGGTAAGCGTTGCCGATCTCCTGTGTTCTGGGAAGAGGTTGGTGTGGCGAGTTTTGGGTCCCGAGTTGCTCATAGATTGACCAATGGTGCCGTGCATAAGATTAGAGCTCGTATGTTGACACTCGGAGCGAGCAGAAGAGTTATGCCGATGTTCGGCGTCGGGATTTGGAGTTTGAGGTTGGTCAGCATGTATTCCTAAAGGTTGCACCGATGCGAGGTGTTTTGAGGTTTGGCAAGCGTGGAAAGCTGAGTCCCCGTTTTGTTGGTCCGTTGTGATTCTGGAGAGGGTCGGCAAGGTTGCTTATCAGTTAGCCCTGCCTCCGTCATTGTCAGCAGTGCATAGTGTTTTTCATGTTTCGATGTTGAGACAGTAGGTGCCGGATCCGTCGCACATTGTTGACTTTGAGCCGTTGCAGCTGAATGAGGATTTGAGCTTCGAGGAGAAGCCAGTGGGGATTCTTGCTTTTGAGACAAAGACACTGCGTAATCGTGAAATCCGGTTGGTAAAAGTTCAGTGGAGGAGTCAGAGTTCAGAGGAAGCCACTTGGGAGCGGGAGGATGAGATGAGATTGCAGTATCTCGAGCTGTTCCAGTCTAAAGGGACTTTCGAGGACGAAAGTCTTATAAGGGGGGAATATTGTAACGGCCCAGAAATTTCATGTCGGTCTTCCCGGGAGGCCCAGGGGCATTTTGGTAATTTGGTCGGGCCCACAGGGCCGGTTATGTATTTGTTAATTGCCGGAAAAATTATGAGTCGATTTGAATGGGATCAGGAATTTTGGTGAAGTCATTTGGGCTTGGAAGAATGTTAAAATAAATAGGGAATTAAATAGCGCGTCGAATGAGATTCGAGCCAAGGTCGCATTGGAAGCTAGACAAGGGTCGCTGCCAATCGAGCCACTGAGCGCTCTTGTGATTCTAAACGCGCCAACATCTATATGCGCCTGTTCGATGCAAGTTTTGGTTTAAAAGGAAAATTTTCGCCCGAAGCTTCTTCCTTCTTCTTCTCCCTCGCGATTTTCCTTCTCCATTTCTCCCCGACCGACCGAGCTTCGTCTTCGCGATTTCTCCCTTCTCCAACGTGTTCGACCGAGTTCCTTCCTCAAATCCGAAGCCAAATCTCGAGCAGCTGGTGAGTTTCTTCTTCTCTTCTTCTCCTTCGCGTTTCTGTCGACCCTTTCCCCTGTTTTTTGAATTCCATTTTCCGGCCGAGTCGAGGTGAATCGCTGGGTGGGTTTTGTTCAACTAGAGTAGGGGAGTTCGACCAACCACAAATCGCTCGTCGAATCCTCTCCAATCGCTCGAATTCGAGCTCGTTCTTCTCCAATGCCCTGTTCGCCCCTGTTCGTCGAGCTCGAAAGATCGCCCTCGCCAGATCGCACGCGCGGCCGCGTCGTGCCCCTCGCTCGCGTGCGCAGTCGCAGCCCAGCCACCGAGCCACGCCGCGCATCCTCGCCCAGATCCGCGTCTGCGCCCGTGCGCCCCCGCGCGCCCAGCCTAGCCACATCGACAATGCTCTGTTCGTCCGCGCGCAGCTCGCGCCCCAGCGCCCGTCCGCGCGCCCAGCTATCCCTATTGCTGCCCCGTTCGTGCAATCGGCTCGTTCGTGCGTTCGTCGCACCTCGTGAGTTGCTCCCGAGCTGAGCCTTGTTTATTTTATTATATTTAGGCCTATTGTGTGATTTTTGTTGTGATTGATAGGTTCTCGGTAGCTAGTTCGGGTTCGTTCGCCGCTTAGGTTTTCGTGTCAAATCGTTCCCGACCAAGGTAAGGATTTCTTACCGGAGTTGTGTGGACCCTGCGATATTATATGTGATTGTTGATTGATTGCTTGTTTGTGTTTATTGACATATTTAGCAATAGGTGCTCGTTTCTAAATTCCCGGTTAGCATGATTGTCCCGATTAATTCTCATGTTAATCCATGCTAGGTTGTTCCTTTCTGGCATGCTCGTATCTTTTCCTTGCTTCGTAGTATCATGCTAGGCTCGTTGTATTCTTATTGAGCACGTATTGGATTTTATGGAATTGTTTCTTTGATTGCTAAGGCGAGTTAGAGTGGCGGTAGATAGCATCATCCGGGGTAGGGTGCATAACGAACCTTGCATCCACGCGAGGACGTATGAGATGGAGCTCGCCCGATCCCGTTAGGGAATAGCTAACCCTAACGGTGGCCCCGCAATCTTGGGTGAGGGTGGCGGATCGTTAAATGCCCCAACGGTCGGGATGATGACTTGGCATTGCCTCGCCCCGGCGATCGGCATGTCTTCGGCGTGTTCGGCCGTAGCCCCCGATTGCCACTGTTAAGGTAAGGGCGGCTTCTGGTGTAAGCCTACCACGACCCGTTTCCTTAGCCTCAGTGCGGTGGTTCAGTGACATAGTTTACGTGTTCAGTCTCACACCCTATGTCGGTGACACCGATCCAAAGATTTAGTTAGGCGTGATGATGGACATGGGCGGCTTGCCTCTAGACCCGGCACCCCCATGGTGTGCGATGTAGAGCACGCGGTGCATGCTTACGCTCATTACAGCGCCGGCCGGAGAGCTCCTCGGGATCTTGAACCGGTGTACCTTTCGTCGACGATGAGACAGTGAGGCCGGGACTTGTTTCTCGTATAGGGCGACTTATGTATTGGGTGTGTGGTGATATTATTCGGACTAAGACCGAGTTGGCATCCGAGGCCCAAGTGTGGGCTAAGCTATGTGCTCTATTCTCTGTGTTTATACTCATAGCTTGCATACGCTCATCGAGATGACCATGTATATCGTATTGTACCCGGTTGGGGATTCTTACTTGAGTAATTCGTTACTCACCCTTATTATTGTGGTTTTTCCACAGTAACCAAGTTGCGAGACAGGATGGTGAAGGAGGAGCTGTGATCATGGGGCTCGATCCACCAAACTCGATTTTGTGTTATGACTCTTTATGTTTTATTTCCCATGAATGCATGTAGGCAGCACTGAGCCCTAGGATGTTTTCTCGAATATTTTGTGGATTCCAACATTATTGTATCTAGACATGTTTTGAATGATTTTAAGAAATCTCTGGATCGGAGTATACTTTGGAAATGTATTTATCTTGGAACAGGTGCTTGGAAACAGGACGGAGTTCGTGGAATTTGTCTAGTTTTTAAAGGGGTTATTTTGAATGTTTTGTTTTAATTGGAATCCGAAATCATGTCTGTTTAATGTCCTTTACTTTGAATGCATGCATTGGGGTAAGGGCCCATTTAGTGCCCCATTCGGGTCGGTCCCTTACACGTGGCAAGAGGGGGATTTGTTTGTCGATTAAAGAAGAGGGAAAAAGTGTTTGTGATCAGATCTCTTCTCCCTGGGTGCATCTTCATGAGGGAACAACCCTAGCCTTGCTATTCCTTTTCTTCTTCTCCCTTGGTTGCCGATTTCTTCTTCATCTCCATCACCTTGTCGAGAAGCTCTTCCTCTCCTATTGTTCTTGTCGAATTCTCCAAGCCATCCTCACCAAGTCGAAAACCCTAGCCAAGGGTTTTGGTTCTTGCCGCAAATCACCCCCTAGAAGAGAGATTCTCCTTCTCCATCTCCATTGCCAATCCTTCATCTTCTCCTTCCCTTTGTTTTTGCCGCAACACCATCTCCATCGCCGAGGCCATCTTTATCATCGAGCGCCCCATTATAGCCACAAGCAACCCTAGCCGAGCATTCCCCATCATCAAGCCGCAAGCCCTAGCAGTTGAGACACTTGGTTGGCCAGAGCTTTGTGCCCATCTTCGACTTGGGTAATTCCTTGTTCCTAGGCTTGTGTTTTGGTCATTCGTTGCTTAGTGTATTAGAGTCTAATTTTGTGCTCGTTTATTTTTTAATTGCTAGGTTTGTGTTGGTTATGCAACTCAAGGAGCACTTTATTATTGTTGTGATTTCTGCTTGTTTTCAAGGTAAGGATTTCTTATCGGGGTTTTGTGGTCCCTGCGTCACATCTTTGATTTCATCTTTGTTTACCTATTAACTGATTGTGAGCATGCTCAGTGGATAGTTTGATATGTAAGTTTGTTGCAAGCATGTTTAGTGGTGGATATGTTTTCTGCTTCCTTGTTATGTTTCCGGCTAGCATGTATGTTTCCTGTTGACATGTTGGTATCATGCTAGGTTGATCTTTCAGCATGCATCCCGATGTTTATGTTGAGATGTTAGTATCCTGCTAGGCTGTATGTATTGAGCATGTTTAATCTGGAACGAGATGCGTATTCTTAGATAGAACCTGTTAGGTTGTCATTATCCAGAGGCTGAGAGCGGACATAACGTATCTTTTCCCCACATGTCGGAATCAGTGAGGACTTGTTCCCGCTCCCGGTAGTCGAGCGTGGTTTAGCTCACCACACTGGCATAAACCTAGTTTGTAGCCTGCTAGTGGAACCCATCACGGGTGTAAGCCTGCCCGAGACAATTCTTAGCTTCAGGTTGATAGTATTCAGGTTGCTACAGTTGAGTGCCGAGGTGTAACGACCCAGGTTTTTCTTCCCGGTCTTCCAGGTATGCCCTAGGGGTAATTTGGTAATTTGATCCCGTTAGGGTCGTTTGTGTCTTTTCCAGTTACTAAAATTATTGGATGGTTTTTTGTAGGTTTTTGGAGGGGTTTGTGGTTTGGTTTGAGCAAGGTTTGTTGCAAAAGTAAAAATAAAGGAATTGTCTTTCGCAGTGGGGTTTGAACCCGGGTCTCCTGGGAAGCTTGTGGAGATGTGTGCCAATTGAGCCATTAGGTGCTCTTGTTGCTCTTTCTGCATCACATCTTTGTTAACCTTGGATTTTGGAGTTTTGGTGCATTTGGTTAAATGAAATAGAAATTAGGTTTATTCCATCTTCTTCTCCAAATCTCCTCTTGGCCGCACAAGCTCTCCCTCTCCATAGCCCTTGCCGATTCTTCATCCTTGCGGCTCCCTTGGATCGTTCATCATCATTAGGGTAGGTATCGATCTTCCTCTTCTTCTTCTCATCCGTTTGGTGTGCTTTTGGCCAAGTGAAAAGAGGTGTGTTGTGTGTGTTTGTGTTGATTGCGGCCCGGTAGAGAGAAGCCAGCCCGGCCGACCATCGTCGCGACGCCCGGTGGGCGGCGGATCGTTGGATCGGATCGCGCCAAGAAGAAGGCCTGAGATCGCCCGCTGCCGTCGCACCAGATCGCCCCTGCGATCGCACGGATCGCCCAGATCTGTTGAGCGCCCCTGCGCGCGACGCCATCGCTCACCGGTCGCCCAGATCCGTTGGCGCCCCGCCGACGCCATCGCTCACTGTGTCGCGGATCTGTTGAAGCGCCTTGCCGCGACGCCATCGCTCGCCAGATCGTGCGGATCGCGCTGCAGCGATAGACGACGCCGACGCCGCAGCGCCCGCGCGCGCCGCCGCCCATGGCCCGCCGCGTCGCGTCGCTGTCGCGACGCCAAACACCCGCCGCGCGCTTCGCCGCGCTGCTCGCCGCACGCCCGACGCCTTCGCCGCGCGCGCGCTGCGTCCTGCCGTGAGTCCGTGCCGTGCCGGTAGCGCGGCCGCGCCAGCCCTGCCTGTGCCGGCGCGCTGCTGCGCCCGACCCTGCCGTGTGCGGCTTGCCAGCGGCTCCAAGCTCGTGTCACCCGCCGCGTGAGTTCCCGAGCCGAGCTTGTTGTTCTATTGTTTTTAGACTTTTTAGGTATTGACTATTATTGGTTTGTTAGGTTCCCTCGCTAGCTCGGGATTGTTCCATGACTTAGGATTTGTGTGTAGAAGCCTCCCGACCAAGGTAAGGATTTCTTACCAGGAGTTGTGTGGGCCTGCGGTATATTTGTGATTGTTGTTTTGTATGCTGTGTATGATTACTAGCATGTTTAGCCCTAGGTGCTCTGCTCAATTCTGGTGGCATGAACTCTTGTATTGTTTCTCATGTTAGCCCATGCTAGGTTGTTCCATTCGGCATGTTCGATATCTATTCTTGCTTCGTAGTATCATGCTAGGTTCCTTGTATCTCATTGAGCACGTATTGGATTTGTATTGATTGAATTGTTATTATTGCTATGGTTTAGAGTTGGGTAGGTAGCATCATCGGGCCGGATGCATAACGTAACTTGCATCCCCGAGCGAGGACGCACGAGATGGTACTCGTCGTCCTCGATCCCGTTAGGGTTTAGCTAACCCTAACGGTGGCCCCGCAATCTTGGGTGAGGGTGGCGGATCGTTAAATGCCCCAACGGTCGGGATGATGACTTGGCATTGCCTCGTCCCCCGGCGATCGGCACGTCCTCGGCGTGTTCGGCCGTAGCCCTTGATTGCCACTGTTAGGGCAAGGACCGCTTCTGGTGTAAGCCTACCACGACCGGTTCCTTAGCCTCAAAGTGCGGTGGTACAGTGACATAGTTCACGTGTCGTGTCTCACACCCCTATGTCGGTGACACCGATCCGGAGATTTAGTTAGGCATGGTGGATCGAACACAGGCGGCTTGCCACTAGACCCGGCACCCCGAGTTTGCGGTAGCATGCGGTGCGCGCTTACGCTCATTACGGCGCCGATGGAGAGCTCCTCGGGATCTTGAGCGAGTGCACCTTTCGATCGGCAGAGAGACAGGTGAGGCCGGGACTTGTTCCGTATAGAGCGTATAGTGTGTTGTGGTATTTTCGGACTAAGACCACGAGTTGGCATCAGAAGTCCAAGTGTGGACTTAGCTATGTGCTCCGCTCTGTGTTTGTACTCATAGCTTGCATACATTCTTCTAGATGATCATGTATATCGTATTGTACCCGGTTGGGGATTCTTACTGGGTAATTCGTTACTCACCCTTATTCTCGTGGTTTTCCACGGGTAATCAAGGCGGGAGACAGGATGGTGAAGGAGGAGCTGTGATCATGGAATCCTCTTTGTCATCTCGACCATTTTATTTTATCATGACTCTTGACTTTTGTTATTTCCCCTGAATGCATGTAGGCGCACACGGGCCCAGGATGTTTTCTTACGTTTTATGGATTCCAGCATATTTGTACTTGTGGATTGTTTAAATGTTTTAAATAAACCTCTGATCAGAGTATGCTTTTAGAAATGTATGTTTTGGTTGTTGAATGTTTCTGTTTTTACTTGGGATCCGAAATATATTTTTCATAATGTCTTTTATTTTCAATACATGCATTGGGGTAAAGGCCCATTTAGAGCCCTTTTGGGTCGGGTCTTTACACGAGGGCCTGACACTATTGTAGATCAGTGACACTACTTCTGAGTCTTTAGACATGCGTACCTAGATCACTGTAGTTTCTCCTTAGGCCCCCACATTTACGCAGTTTATAGCAGCATGTGGTGTGCGCGCACACGCGTTACGCGCCGGGAGGAGAGCTCCCTCGGGCTAATGTTTGTGAGTACACCACTTCCGTTCCAGTTTAGAGCCAGACATCGGGTACTCTCCAATTTTTCATAGGAACATCTTGGTTGAGGGTAAGAGGCCCTCGAGGACATCTAGTTGGGATCAGCTTTTGAGTTGGTCATTTGGCCGAGGGAGAAAGATCTGTGTTGGTAACTGTTTGCATGTATACTGAGATGCTAGATGATTTGATGATTCGTATTGTACTCCAGTTGGGGATTCTTACTGAGTGCTTTTGTACTCATCTTTATTTTATGTGGTTTTCAGGTAACTTGGGACAGCACCTGGATGACTAGCGGGGAGAGCTGCTGGCGTACTCTATTTAGTTCTTTGTGTTATTCATCATGTAGTTGGACACGGAGTCCTTATGGGGATTTTGCATTATGGTGTTTTAATAAATGTAACGGCCCAGGTTTTCATCTCGGTCTTCCAAGTATGCCCTAGGGGTATTTTGGTAATTTGGTCGGGCCGTTAGGGCCGTTTATGTCTTTTTCAGTTGTTAAAATTATTGGATGGACTTAAGTAGGATTTTGATGCTTTGTGGATGTGTTTGGGCATGGTGAGATGCAAAAGAAAAATTGAGGAATAAAGGTGTGTTTGTTGGGATTCGAACCCGAGATGCTAGGAAGTCAAGTGGGTGGAGTGGCCAGTTGAGCCACATGAGGTTCTTGTTGCTCTTTCCGCGACATATTTTGGTTAGCCTTGAGTCCTTGGGGTTTTGGTGCATTTGATTAAAAAGAAGGAAAAATAGGGTTGATGAGTTTCTTCTCCAAAACACCCATTGCCGCCCAAGCCTTCTCTCCCAAGCCCCCTTGCCGAGCTCCATCTCCTAAGCAGCCCTGTCGTTCGTTCGTCATCCCGGGTAAGAGTATCGTCTTCCTCTTCTTCTTCCGATTGGGTTCTTGTTGGCCGAGAGAAAAAAATGGCTGAGTTGTGTGTTTTGTAGCAGTAGTGCAGAGCCCGATCAGCAGCGGCGCAGCGGCCAAGCCAAGAGCATTGCCAGCGCTCGACGCCTTGACTGGCGTGCCCAGACGCCCATCGCGTCGCCTGCCCAGCCCCAGCGCGCCCATGCCTCGTCGCGTCACCCGTCTGCGTAAGCGTGCCCGCACGCCCGTGCCCCAGCCAGACCGTCTGCGCGCGCGCAGCCCCTGCCGCCCAGCAGCGCCCATCAGCTCCCATCAGCGCCCAGCAGTGCCCGATCTGCGTCGGCGGCTGTATGTCCGCGCCGCGCCGCCGTCCGTGTGTGAGTTGCTCCCGAGCCGAGCCCTGTTTGTTTTATTATATTTAGGCCTTTAGATTGTGATATTGTTGTGCTTGATAGGTTATCATTAGCTAGCTCCGGATCGATCGCAGCTTAGGATTCTTGTGTGTAGTTGCCTTCCGACCAGGTAAGGATTTCTTACCGGAGTTGTGTGGGCCCTGCGATATATTATGTGATTGCTGTTTGTATGCTTGTTTGTGTTTATCAGCATGTTTAGTGATAGGTGCTCTACTCTGAATTCCCGACTGGCATGATTTCTTATGTTGTTTCTCATGTTAGTCCATGCTAGGTTGTTCCGTTCTGGCATGCTCGTTATCTGTTCTTGCTTCGTAGTATCATGCTAGGTTCGTTGTATCTGTTGAGCACGTATTGGATTGTTTGCTGTATCTGTTTATAGGTTTGAGATATGATAGGTAGCATCATCCGGGCCAGGATGCATAAAGTACCTTGCATCCACACGCGAGGGGCGTGCGAGGCGATGACTCGCCACGATCCCCGTTAGGGTTTAGCTAACCCTAACGGCAGGCCCTGTAATCTTGGGTGAGGGTGGCAGACTGTTAAATGCCCCAACGCTCGGGATGATGACATGGCATTGCCTTGTCCCCGACAGTCTGCACCTCCTCAGCGTGTTCGGTAGTAGCCCTTGATTGGCACCTGTTAGGGCAAGGACGGCTTCCTGGTGTAAGCCTACCACGACCGGTTCCTTAGCCTCAGGTGCGGTGGTTCAGGCTGACTTAGTTCACGTGCCCAGGTCTCACACCCCTATGTCAGTGACACCGATCCAGAGATTTAGTTAGGCATGGTGACTAGACTTGGGCAGCTTGCCACTGGACCCGACACCCCCCCATCGTTTGTAGTAGCATGCGGTGCGCGCATACGCTCATTATAGCGCCGACTGGAGAGCTCCTCGGGATTGTGAGCCAGTGCACCTTTCGTATCGACAGTAGACAGGCTGAGGCCGAGACTTGTTTCTCGTATAGGATCATATCGTGTGGTGGATTTTCCGGTGTAAGACCCTGAGATGGCATCCGAAGTTTATGTGTGGATTTAAGCTATGTGCTCTCTTCTGTGTCTATATTCATAGCTTGCATACCTTTCTGCTAGATGACCATGTATATCGTATTGTACCCCGGTTGGGGATTCTTACTGAGTAATTCGTTACTCACCCTTATTTTGTGGTTTCCCACAGGTAACCATGGTGCGAGACAGAATGGCTGAAGGAGGAGCTGTGATCATGGAAACCCGTTGTTCGAACTCTGAGTTTATGTCTATGATTCTTTGTGTTTTATTTTCCTCTGAATGCATGTAGTTGGGCACGGAGCCCTAGGTTGTTCTCTGACTGCTTTTCCGGATTCTAGCACTGTTGTAACTATTGGAAAGTTTTGAATGTTTTAAATAAATCTCTGATCAGAGTGAGTTTTGGAAATGTATTTGTCTTGGAGCAGTGCTTGGAAAACAGGGATGAGTTTGAGAATTTTGTATTGACTTTTTAAATGGATGTTGTATGTTTTAGTTTTCACTTAGTATCCGAAAACCATTCTTGCATATTGTCTTTAACTTTTGAATGCATGCATTGAGGTAAAGGCCCATTTTAGGACCCCATTCGGGTCGGGTCTTTACAATAAATTATTGGCCAGGATATGTTTTCTCTTTTAACAGGTTTTTATCTATGAATGTTTACTTGAATTAAAGAAGTTTAATTGTCTCTGATGCATAGTTGTCTTTAATGTTTTAAACAGGGATTTGAAATGATTGTTTTTATTTACATGCATGCTGAGTAAGAACCTAGGCTAGGACCATTTTGGGTCATTTACTTACAGAGGGTGATGCGGGCGTGGCTGCTCGGTGCGGCACGGCGAGGCAGTGTGGCTGCTCGATGGGCGAATTGGGAGAGGAGACCGGCGATGGGGTTGATGCTTGCTCTCGGCGGCGATGGAGATGAGAAGGAGAAGATGCGAAATTCTCTGCTTTTCTCTCAGGTTTTTGAACGATGTAAACTCATTGAATGTCAAACTAGCCTCTACGCTGAAATTACCAAGATGTCCCTCAAGCCTAAAATTACTCTAACAGCCCAACGAAACAACCGAACCAACTAGGAAACATAACTAGGGAACCGGGACGAAAACCTTGGCTGTTACACTTTGGGACAACCCCAAAACTTAGACGAAAATTTTAAACTTTCACCTTCTAGTTAATAAATTTTCAATTTCTTAAAAAATATTAAATAAATCAAATATATAATATCAAAGGTTGTTATATAATAAAATACTAAAACGAATTTATTTAAAATTTTTGATAAGTTGTAAGGGCGTGTTTGGTGCAGGGATTAGGATTAAGTTAGTCGGTATTAAGTTAAGCTGAGTATTTAGTTAAGCTGAAGGATTAAGTTAATCTGTGTTTGGTGAACAAATTAAGTTAAGTTGGATTTTGTTAATCTGACTATTGTTTGGAGTAGGGATTAAGTTAAGGAGTGTTAAGTTGTATTTTTTGAGTATTCAGTTGTCTTTGATACGTATGTTAAGCTCAATTTTTATTTATCAAATTTCATACTCTTTTGTAATGAGATCAATATATATTTTATTATTTATTTAAATTTTAATTTAAAATCAATATAAACGAGTTTTATATCTATTCTACCGTTTTAGGAAGACTTGTAGAATTTATACAAATCATTTTAATTTATTTACTTAATTATAAGGGTGGTATAAGTTTAATATTAAAAAAATTTAATTTAATTTATTTAATACATACTAATTTACAATATAACAATTCTTTTTATTTTTTTATTTTTTTATAATTATTAAGATTTATACTTGGAGTTTAGATTGTCATTTAATTCAAAACAAAATTAACTACCGGAACAAAAACATATAATAATAAATCAATTTTTTTTTATTGGTGATCAAACTAGATCTTTAACAATCAAATATATATATATATAATGTTTATAAATTATTAAATTTATTAATTTTTTTAAATATTGTTAATAAACTATATCTTTTAAAACAAATTCTTGATATATCTCAATGATTTTTTCAAAAATTATTTGAGATATAAAATAGATATATCTTTTTGATGTAGAAATATCAATATATAAAAAAACAAATATAAAGATTTCAAAAAAAAAAAAAAGCAAATATAAATTTTTTTAGATCGTAAATTTAAGTCGTTGAAGATACATGGATTTAATAAAAAGAATACAAAAGAAAAAAAAAAAAGAATACAGAGAATTTAAAACTTAAAGCAAAAATCACAAATTTACATACTTTAGTTTGGCCTAACCATCTCACAAACCCTCTTGCTCAACATCACTCTCTAATTGAGATTTTGATTTAATAAAATATATTCTCCTATTCAAACAATAAATCTCTCAAAACTCTTTTTCTCAAGCTCATCCTACAAACATAATGATCTTAAGCTATAAAATCTTGCAAACCCAGATGCCAACCGCGACGAGCAGAGCCACATCAACACAAATTCCAGTAAAAAAAATTCCAAATAGAGAAGAAAATCATCTCTAAAACTTTCATCTCAATTACAAGAAGAAATTTTGACATAGTATTAAAAAAGAAATATGCAACTTTGAGCAGTTTTTTTATTCCTTAATTTCAATACCCAAAACTCGAAATGATAATTGGACTCAGAAAATTTGATCTTAAAATCGATGAAACAAAATTAGAATTGAAACTCAAAATACTTGAAATCAACATACAATTGAAAAAAAATCCAAAAAACTTTAGAAGAGGAGCGAAGAAGACAGATGATAGAAAACCACATAAAAAAAATTAGGAAAGAGAAAAAAGGGAGCAATAGAATGAGGTTTAGAGAAAAAAATAAGTTGAAATGGTTTGGATTTGGAACAGTCGCTTGGATTTGAATAGTAGCACTTTTACAAATCCCAGTTAAATTAAAACTGTTTTTCAACTTTAGTCCAAACCATGCACCAAACAGGATTTTAGGGGTTAAGATAATACGGGTTAATTTAACCCCCCGACCAAACAGCCCCTAAATATTTTGATATAAGTTTGGTTAAAATTATACATAAAACATGGTAAAATAAATATAGTTTATTGTTTATATTAGTATAAAAAGAATGTAGATAAAAAATATATTTAAACAGTTTCCATATACTTTATAAAAAAAAAAAAAAAGTTTCTATATAATGCCTGCCATACTTAAATAAATATCTACTTTAAATTTTTTAAAAATAAATTATTAAGGTCTCGTTTGATAACTATTTTGTTTTTTGTTTGTTTTTTGTTTATGAAATTTAAGCCTACAACAACTATCTTCAAAAGCTATAAAATACGTTTTTTTGTATAACAATATATGAAAAAAAAAATCCTCATATCTAAAATTGGGAAAAAAAATCTTAGGAGATCTTTTGACTTAACTAATAACAAATTCAAATATACTTAAAAGATAATAAACAAAAAATCTAAAAAACAATCCTAGGAGATCTTTTGACTTAAAAATTGTAAATGACGGTTACTATAAATCTCCCACAAATGAATAATATTAAATCTAGTGACTAAAAAAATTAAATGCATTTAACTCACCTGACGCTCACTTGAATTAGGTTGAATTTTGTGTTGGGATGTGTGAAAGATATTATCCACCATATAAATTGAAAATTATGAACTTGAAGGATCGATAAAAAATATAACCTTAAAATATATTATCTCCGTTGTGTATCCAAGAGAACGACAAAAACACCATACATAAACTGTACACACTCCAATATTCACAAATTCATTCTACATAAACTGAAAACACGATACACACTCCAATAATCACAAATTCATTCTACATAAACGGTAGACATGATACATACTCCAATATTCACAAATTCATTCTACATAAACTGTTGACATGGTACATTCATCTTCGATTAGGGCTATACTCTTCTGCCGCTTATTTAAAGGGATAAAAGTTATAATTTGAAGTAGAAAACACCACAACCTCATTTTACACAAATGGTATACACTCCATTCATAAATTCATTCTATCTTAACTGTATGCTTGATACGTTCATCTTCGGTTAGAGCTATACCCTTATTCGTAAAGATAAAGACTAAATATTTTAGAGTTTTTGTTCAATTCAAGTCGCACACCAATAAAAGTTAGAATACACGGTTCCATTATCTCATACTCACTGTGATAAACGCAAGTAACTTCCATTAACGGAGTGCTCCTCTATATCCCTTGGAAAAAATATTGTGCGATGCTTCAATGCTTTGTAGAATGAATCATGTGCCTTTGCTCACAAGAATTGAAGAATGTTTCGTCAACTAAGAAAGAGACTGTTATTCTCTTTTGGCCTTTTTCTCGACTTTAACCAACATTATGCAAAGAATTGTTGTCGAAAAGTTTATATAAAAAGATCTGAGACCTTGTCTTTAAATAATAATAATTAGATACTCAATATTTCCAACTAGCCTAGAATATGAGATGTGTAATCTAACGGAAACGGAAGCAATACTAAAATTTAGATATTTAAGTTTTTTTGTTTAAATATTTGAAAACAAGATATTTTGAAATTAAAAAAAATATCATTCATAAAGACGGAGGGGTAGTTATTTATTCCTTAAATTAAGGATTTGAGATTATACCAACAATTGTTTTAAAAAAAAAAGGTACGAAAAATGTTTTTTATTTTTAGAAAACAACAATTTGAAAATCTAGAACCAGGACACTTTGAAAATAAATTTATCACCTCTCATCCTTGATTCTTTATTTAGACAATGATTTAAAGTAAAAAAATAGAGTAGACAATATCTAAATAAGTATGTGAGAAATAGACCATTACTACTATTTCTCTAAAATAAATGCCACCAATGTTTTAATAAAGCGCTGCCAAATTAAAATAAAACGTCCCAAGGTTTTAACAAAGACAAAATGAGAAGGAAAAAAAAATGTTACGAGAAGAACTACCATTTTCACTGTCTTTGTTGTGGGTTTTGTGATGGATGGATATCGCTGGTAGACTCCTCGGATGATTTGAAAATCTCATAATAAACAGCTTCATAACAACACTTGCACTTCACTTTCTTCCTTTTCTTTTCTTTTTTTCGAATTTCTCTACTTTTGAAGGCTGGACTAAATTTAATAAAAACAAAAAGGAGAAGAAGGGTTGCACAAACAAACAATTTTTTTCCTTTTTGAAAAAAAAGGTTGCAGAAGGTTTGATTGTTTTTTTTTAACGACTTTTATAATTTTAAAATTGCTTGGTTCCATTTTGAAAGGGAAAAATTGCTTGGTTTACATTTTGGAAGAGAAACATGAAATGAAAGATCATTAAAAGAGGAATGACAATTTAAAACAAAGAAAGGGTGGAGAAGAAGCCACCATGGCTTGTATGTGTCAGCTTATAGAATATTACAAGGAAACAAATAGGAAATTTTGTTTATTAGTTTCACTATAAAATAATATATTCATTAAAAGCTAAGATTAATGGAGTTTTTTTCATAATTTGTTAATTTAAGATTAAAATAATCATTTTTAAATTTAGGAATAAGTTCTAAAATGGAGGAGAGATAATGGACAAGTGGTTGATAATTAACGAGAAAAATGACCACTCTAATTAGAAAAGGATAAATTGGTACTTAATGAAAATAATCTTTAATTAAAAAAAAATATTTTCTAATACTTTCAAAGTTGGACACGCTTGTAAATATGTTTTTAAAACTGAACACTAGCTACAATTTCCCTTTAAGTATTTATTTTAATTTTTTATCATATTTATGGGTTATAAGTTGAGTTTAATTTAGAAAGGAAAAATATATATTAAAGTAAATCGAGAGCCAAAACCCAACCAAATACAACTTAAAATTTATAGGTTGAGTTAGGTTGCTTAATATGAAGGATCGGACGAATTATAGAGTATCTAACTCGAATATTTGGATTAATCTAAAAAACTTTTTTTTAACTTAATTCAATCCAAACCATAGACACCTCTAATTTAGATTCGGTTAAAAAATTGGAATCTGATACCAAAATAGCCAACTTAAAGAGATTGATGTTCATGAACTTTACCAACTAAATAAACCCGCATTGTAGAGAAATATTGGTTAAAATGAACCTGGACTCTCATTCCCCTGCCACATAAAAAGTGTAAATGAACTTTATCAACTAAACTAAAGCCCAATGGGATTTGATGCAACGAGCAACTACTAATCAAACTTTATTGAATTGAAGACAGCCAATGATAATAAAATTGGGTTAAGAGCAATTACATTTGTTTAATTTATATATCAGCAGTGGAAACAGGGGTTGCTTCAACTGAATCCTATTTTAATGGCTACATGGCTAATTGCAACCACAAATCCAATTTTTGTGCTTCATAACAATATTACGAATCATGAACCAATGTTGAAAGGAATAAGTTTTTCATTTAAAAAAAAAAAGGAATAAGTTTTTTTTAAAATTTTTATTTTTTTATTTATTTTTAATTATTTTGTTAATCTTTAATATTAATGAAAGGCTCATGCATCTCCTCTGCATTAGTCAAAATAAATAAGTCAATTGAAATTGATGTGCCCATTTTTGAAATTGAAACCGTGACCCTACTGTTTGAACTATGTTTCCACTTTTCCACCAAACAATGAAATTATCAAGATATAAACTCTTCCCATAAATAATTTCTATGGTAAATATTTATTAATGAATTAAGTGACTATTAGGCATTAATATGCCAATGGAGTAATTTGTTTTTTGGTAAAAATAAATAATTGAGTATATAATTTATCATTTTTATTTTTCATTGTTTTAGTATAAATCAAGGGAGAACCACAAACCATACATAAAATACTGATTTTTATGATCGAATCCTACTGTGATATTGAATTGGATTACCATCAAACAATGAAACAAACGTGCCACCAACACTTTTGGTCAGTAAAATACATAAAAACACCTTATTAACACATTAGTAACTAGTCATCATGTACTTAATGGATTGACGATTGTGAATGGTAGAGACTATTTACAGTTTTATCAATTTATATATTGTAACTCTTTTTTTAAATGACTAAATTGTAGGAGATTTTGATGCATAATAAAAAAAAAATCGATGAATAACAAATTTTTAGAAGAAACTCAAGTTTAATATAAAATAAAGCAGGCTTGGTAAAAAGACAAAAAATCCATGCAACTTATGACTTCAATCAATCCAATAATTTTGGATCAATGATACAAATAGTTCTCAGTGCAACACATAATTTTTAATTTAGAATTAGTGACATATATAATTGGTATATGTAAAAAAAGCCAAAAATTCTATTATGAGTGAAATATTTATTAAAAAAATGTTAGAATTAAAATAGATGACAAACAAAAGTTTGAAGTAAACTCTCTAAATGGTATCTACTAACATTATATGAGTTAAATTATTCAAATTTGTAATTAAAAAAAGGAAAAAAAGAAAGAAGAAGAACAAGGTCATTTACATTGAAACGACCACAGTGCAATAGAAATTAGAACTCCAATGACAGAGAAAATGGTCGAACTAATTTGATGACTAAGAAATGCACCATCATCAGCAGCATAATATAAACTATTTCATAAACACACACACAATTGCGTCAACGAAATCCGGCTGGTTGATTTACATATAAAACAAGAGAGTTGGTTTATCTTTGGACTCCATTTCAGTTCCAATTTCATAGTTGAAATGGAAGAGTTTTGCTTAGATGCCATATTCATCAGCCTCAGTGTGTTGCTTGTGATGGGATATCACGCCTATCTATGGCTACGCTGGAAGAAGAAACCAGAGAAGACAACCATGGGAGTTCAATGGGAGCATCGGCGAACGTGGCTCGAGAAGACGCTGCTGGGCCATGACAGCATGCAGGTTCCTAAAGTGTTTGATATTGTCAAATTTATCTTAGTCTATCCGTTTAAGCCTTCTAAGTTAATGGGTGATCTAACATGTGTTTAGAGAAGGAAGTCATATGTTCAAACTTAAATGAAATCGTTTCCTCTTTAATTAATATCAATTTATGCTGGTTGGGTTCCGGTGAAAATTTAACATTGAAAAGTGAAATCTCCTAATAATGTATAAGATAGGTGAGTTAATACTCTCGTTACCAATTAATTGATGCATACAATATCTTATAAGTTAAAATTTTCCTAGGACGATTCTTTGTTCCACAATCTAGATTTACTTACAACTAGTTAATTAAGAATGCATTTTTATGCTTGTTATCGGTTCTCTTGTAAGGGGGTAAATTGTGAAACTTAGTCCTTTTCAAAAACTTTTTGTGAAAATGTGTCTAGGGAAGAGATTTTCTAAAAATGGGTTGTGGCGCCTTTGGTAAAGACGCCACATCCATTGATTACAGTCAATTCTTTTTGTTTTATGTGTGTAGAGACGCCACATGCCTTCCAAAATCTTTCCGTTACAATATTTCTAAGTTTCCTTTTATTTACTTTTTCTTATAGATATTTTTTCTTTTCAATATCTTTCAATTTGTTATATGAAATTGTATTTCAACTAAAATCCCACAAATCAAGAATATTCAATTTGCATTTTTTTAAAAACATGACATTTCATGGTTTTATTATTATCCTAAAATATTATTAATTTAAATAAAAGAAAATTTATATAGATATTTTTATGATAATGTAATTTATCCTAGATGAGTATAATTTTAAAAAAATGCAAATGAAAACTTCTCCATTTGTGTTATTTTGGTTGAAATAATATTTTATATATCAATTAATTTAATAAAATCTTATTTAAATTTGTTAGAAAACTTATTAGATTTAAGGAGAAAATACCAATCTTTTTCAAAAAAAAAAAAAATCACCAAATTTTAAAATCTTATTAAATTGTATGGGCATTATCATGATAATGTTAATATAAAAATAGAGATCAAATTTATTATTAGGTTAGAGTTGTAGTGTTATCCTTTTTTAATTAAATTTATAAAATAATTTTTTATATTAAAATTAAATACATCTTCCTCCCCACTTTCAAATATATATATATATAAAAGATTTTCTTTATAGAAAAATATATCTTTTCCCTCTCCTTTCTCTATTGAGATTTTTTTTTAAATTTTGTTATAATCTTTTATTATAAAAGAGAACTTTTAAATTTTCCAAAATCTTTGTTGGAAAATAAAAAGATAAATCTCAATTTAACAAGGAATTAAAAAAAAATGTCAATTTGAATTTCAAAATTCTACCGAGATTGAGGTAGTTATTATTTTTCAATTTATATGGATGGGATTTTTTTATTTTATTTTTTATTTTTATTTAGGTAGTTTAAGTTTTCATAAACAATATTCATATAAAGTCTCTTTTATTTAAACTAATAATAATAAATTCGTGTGATCATGATTTTAAAAAAATTAAAATTAAAGTTTTTTAATCGGTTGAATTTTAGTTGAAATTATATTTTATATCTCACTTTAATTTAGTAAAATTTAGTAAACAACTAATAAGAAAATGTCATTTTAAAATAAACTTAAATTTAAAATCTTATCTTTTCAAAAAAATATATATATATATATATTAAAATATCTAAGCACTACTATAATAACGTTTTTTTTTTGAAATCTTTACTATAATATCGTTAATTTAAGAATACATGTCAATTAATTATTAGGTTATAATTTTAATGATACTTTTTCATAAAAAGTATGGTAGAATATTTTTTACTGTAAAATAATTTTTTTATTAAAGTTAAATAATTTAGATTTTACTATTTTTAATTATTTTGAAGAATTTTTGTTTAAGAAACAAAATATTCTTATAAAAATAAAATGATTAATTAATCATATTTAGTTTTAATATTGAAATTTAGAAAGAGAAAAAAATCTTCAAAAGAAGAAGAAAAAGAAAAAATAAAAGAGCATTGTAACATAAAGATTTTAGACTTCATGTGGCGTCTCTTGTAGAGACGCCACCACATAAGACAAAAATAGTTGACTGCTTTGAAAGGGTGTGACATCTCTACTAAAGATGCCAAAACCCATTTTCACAAATTCTTTTTCATTACATCCATTTTCATAGAAAGTTTTTTAAAACGACCCATTTTTACAATTTACCCCCTACAAGGCCACAGCTAATGGGAAGAAAACTTTTTTTTATATGAGAAACTTACGAGATTAGTCAAATCTATAATATATAGTCATTTTAAAAAATTAGCAAAAATAATTATTAGTATTAATGAATATTGTAACATTCTTTCTTATAATATTGTATTGATAAATATTTATAATACAATATATTGATATTAATCAATATTTATAATATAGTATTAAAATGTATTAATGATTATGAATATAAATATTTTAAAATTTCATTATATTTATAATAACTTTATGAAAATATTTTTAGTAATATTTGTATTTGCTCTTCTATTCCATCCAAACTAACAACTCTGAGGAAGAATTACTAGGTAAAACAAAAACAAAACACGCTTATTCAGTTTAGATGTATACTACGGAATTTAACCTTTAAGCCTATAACTAAAGGAGAGTGTTAAAATTTTCATATATTTAAATTTTTCGTTTGAATTAATTAATGATTTAATGTGATGATTTAATAAAGGTAGTACAGACCTTAAGAAACAATCTCATGATCATAATTCTGAGAGCTTCAATATCAATCGCGGTATCCACTTCTGTAGCAGCCCTCACAAACAACGCATACAAAGCTGCAAATAAATATCAAGGACTGTTACTTGGAACTCAATCTAGCACTGGGATGTTGTTTGTTGTGAAATTTGCTGTTGCATTTGCAGTGTCGATGTCGAGCTTCATCTGTAGCTCGTTTGGGGTTGGGTTTCTGATCGACGCCTGCGTGTTGGTCAGCAGTGCGGCAAGCAGTAGCGGCCATGTTCAGAGGCTGGCAGACACAGGATTCACCTTGGCTTTTATAGGGAACCGCCTGATGTGGCTCAGTTTTGTTGTGTTGTTATGGTCACTTGGTCCTATTGTTGTGGTCCTCTGTTCCTTGGCTCTAGTTTGTGGGTTTTCTACCATGGACTTTTGCAGCCAAATCAGTAAGATTAATAATTCACACTGAAATTGTCATTATACAGTTGTTTTGGGATGTAAAACATATTGGATGCCGAACTCAAATATTTTTACCACTTCTTGCTTATTACTCATATTGGATGCCGAACTCAAATATTTTTACCACTTCTTGCTTATTACTTCTTTTGTAAGAAGTTATGCATTAGTTGAACTTCAGATTGTTAGTTTTTAGTTGCTTGTTCATGTAACGGCCCAGGTTTTCATTCTGGTCTTTTGTGCTTGTTCATGTAACGGCCCAGGTTTTCATTCTGGTCTTTTGCCGGATTAAAAATGCAGCAGCTGGGATTCGAGCCTAGGTGGCTAGGGAGATAGAATTAAGGTTCTGCCAGTTAAGATTTAGGTAGTCATTGATACTCATTTCGCAGGTTATCTTGGTTTGCCTTGGTTTTCGAGATTTAAGTGAGTTTGATTAAAAAATAGGTTTATTCCCTTTTCTCATTCCCCAAATCACTTTGCCGCAAATCACTTCTCCAAGCTCCCTCTTGCCGTGCGTTTTCCTCCCGAGAGCATCGATCGATCGTTCCGGGTAAGTGTTTCGTTGTGCCTAGATTTCTTCTTCTTGCTGTTGTCGCCGATCCTTTGGCTAAGGGGTTGTGTTTGTCTTTTGGTTGCTGGTTGTGTGTTGGTTGCAGCCGAGAGCAGCCTTGCTGCCGCACACCATCGCCCAGCCTGCAGCAGAGCCCCAGCGCCTGATCGCAGCCCCTGTCGCGATCGCCCGCCAGCCCTGCAGCGCCCCATCGCCGATCGTAGCTACTCGCGATCGCCGCGCTGCGGCCGCGTCGCAGCCGCCCGCGCGAGCGAGCGTACTGATCGCCGTCGCGCTCCTACCCAGCCTCTATCGAAGCAAGTGCATGCCCTGTCGCCCGAGCAGCCCGTTCGCACGCCCAGCCTCGCCTCTCGCTCGCGCCTGCTCCATGGCACACGCTGCCCGATCGCCGCCAGAAGAAGACCTGACGCACGCCCAGCCGCCGCTTTGCCGGCCGTGCCGCACACCCCCGCCGAAGCTCGCGCGCTCTCGCCCAGCCGCACGTCGCTCAGCCGTGAGCCTTGTAGCTTGTCCGTCCTCGCGCGCATCCCCGTGCCGTGTGAGTTGCTTTCGACCGAGCCGAGTTCTATTTGTATTTTACCTAAGTCCTATAGATTGTGATGTTTTTTGTTTGTCTGTTAGGTTCCCGATATCTAGCTCGGGTTCGGTTGCACCTTAAGATCTTTCTTATGTGTGGTTTGTCTCCCGACCCAGGTAAGGATTTTTTACCGGAGTTGTGTGGGCCCTGCGATATTTTTTGTGATTGTTGATTGTATGTATGTTTATGTTTATCAGCATGTTAGTGGATAGGTGCTCTGTTCTGAATTTCGACTGGCGTGATAATCGTGTTATTTCTCATGTTAGTTCCATGCTAGGTTGTTCCGTTCTGGCATGTTCGTTATCTGTTCTTGCTTAGTAGTATCATGTTAGGTTCATTGTTTCTGCTGAGCATGTGTTGGTATGTTTGCTGTTAGCTTTTTATAGCTTAGAGTTCTGATAGGTAGCATCATCCGGGCGAGGATGCATAACGTAACTTGCATCCGTGGCAGGGATGTGCGAGGCGATACTCTCGCCCACGATCCGTTGTTAGGTTTAGCTAACCTAACTTAAATTGGCGGCCAGTGCAATCTTGGGTGAGGGTGGCAGACTATTAAATGCCCCAACAGTCGGGGGAATGACGAGGCATTGCCTTGTCCCCGGCAGTCGACACGACCTCAGCGTGTCGGCAGTAGCCCTTGATTGCCACCTGAAAGGGCAAGGACCGGTTCCTGGTGTAAGCTTACCACGGCCGGTTTCTTACCCTCAGGTGCTGTGGTACAGGCTGACATAGTCATAGTGTCTTGGTCTCACACCACTATGTTCAGTGACACCGATCCAGAGATTCTTTTAGGCATGTGTACTGGACTAGGGCAGCATGCCCTAGACCCAGCACCTCCCTGGTTTGCAGCAGCATGCGGTGCGCGCACACGCTCATTACAGGGGCCGACTGGAGAGCTCTTCGGGATCTTGAGTTCAGTGCACCTTTCGTATCGACAGTAGTAGGAAAGCTGAGGCCGAGATTAGTTTCTCGTAGAGTATCGAGATGCGTTGTAGTTTTCCGGAGTAAGACCGTCAGATGGCTTCCGTGGTATTTATGTATGGATAAAAGTGATGTGCTATCTTCTGTGTTGTATTCATAGCTTGCATACTTTTTGCTAGATGACCAGTTATATCGTATTGTACCCCGGTTGGGGATTCTTACTGGGTAATTCGTTACTCACCCTTATTTTGTGGTTTTCCACAGGTAATCAGGGCGCGAGACAGGATGGCTGAAGGAGGAGCTGCGGATCATGGAAACCTACTGTCTTTTAACTCTAAGTTTATGTTTATGTTTATGTTTTTGTTTTTGTCCTCTGAAGGCATGTAGTTGGGCACGGATCCCTTAGGATGTTTTCTGATTGTTTCTGGATTCTGGCAATGTTGTAAACTGTTTGGGTTTTGAATGTTTTGAATAAATCTCTGATCAGAGTATGTTTTAAACTGCTTTTAGCTTGGAACAGGAGCTTGGAAACAAGGACAGGTTTCGGGACATTTTATAATTGATTATTTCATGAATGTTTACAAGTTTTTATTTTCATTCAGAATCTGGAAAGCAATCTTGCATATTACTTTTAAGTTTTAAAAGCATGCATTGAGGTAAAGGCCTAGTTTAAGACCTCTTTCAGGTCGGGTCTTTGCAGTTGGTATCAGAGCTTAGAGTCATAGATTTTGTAGACTGACCTTTTGTTGTAGGTCATTTTTCCATGATCATCAGCACTCCGACAGTCATCAGGTACGCCTAAGTTTACTGTTTTAGAAATGGGTTAAGAATTTACAATACTTTTCATCTAGTGTATGCCTTGTTTAGTGGTGTAGAGCCGAGACGAGCAGGTTCTGACTCGTTGTTGGTTTGGGTGTAGATCGCCAGCATGCCAATTACCCGCGCAGGAAGAGGAGGTTCGAGAGCTGCAGGTCAGAGTATCAAGATTGGTTCTGACATCGCAGGGACATCGTCCCAAGCTGAGACAGATGGTGTGCCACCAGTAGCTCCTCCTATTTTGCCTAGAGAAGGCGTTGAGGCTACCGAGCCCCGAGAGACTGCTCATGGAGCAGAGTTTGCAGATTACATGAGGGCCATGATGGTCAGTTTGTTGAGTGACCAGAGGGCAGAGACACAGGCTTTGTTGGCCGCGTAGCGGGAAGAGTCCCGGCCCAAATAGAGCAGTTGACTCGGATGTTCCAGCAGGGCACTGCATCACCACCAACTCCATAGGAGCAAGCAGCCACAGAGGCAGTTGGGGCAGAGGGTGCTGAGGAACTTGGCAGATGGCTGAAAGACTTTGTGAAGTGGAAGCCAGAGAAGTTCGACGCCCTAGAAGATCCATTAGCAGCAGCCAGATGGATTGCCCGTATGGAGTACACATTTTTTATTATGGTGTGTCCTGATGTCCAGAGGCCGCGTTGTGCAGCTCATGTGTTAGGAGGCACAGCTTGTAAGAACCCGACCCAAAATACGGTCCTAAACCTAGGTTCTCACTCAGCATGCAAGTTAAATACTCCATCAAGCGGTTTAGTGCTCATATTTAAAACTTTTCAAAACATTTAAAAGCGGGGAACACTTAAAACATAAACAACAACCTTCATTTAAGCAAAACCAACAAAGTAAAACAAGCTCGCGGTGTTTATAAAAACATCTTTAATTGACCAGGTTTTTCTTCCAGTCTTCGGGTATGCCCTAGGGGTAATTTGGTTTTGTCTTTGCAGTAGGGGTTTGAACCGGGTCTCTGGGAAGCTTGTAGAGATGTGTGCCAATTGAGCCATTAGGTGCTCTTGTTACTCTTTCTGCATCACATCTTAGTTAACCTTGGATTTTGGAGTTTTGGTGCATTTGGTTAAATGAAATAGAATTAGGTTTATTCCATCTTCTTCTCCAAATCTCCTCTTGGCCGCACAAGCTCTCACTCTCCATAGCCTTGCCCATTCTTCTTCCCTTGCATCTCCTTGGGTTCGATCATCATCATTAGGGTAAGTCTTCATCCTCTTCATCTCCTCATTTGGTTTTTGATCTTTGGCGAAGGTAAGATGTAGAGTGTTGTGTGTGTTTGTGTTGATTGCAGCCACCGAGTGAAGCGACCATCATCGCCGTCCGGCTCGCCCGATCTGTGAAGGCGGCCCACCGCCACGCCCGGCGGATAGCGGCTTCGCCGAGATCCGTCGCGAACCTCCGCACGCGCCATCGCCGCGCGATCGTGCGGATCGCGCCAGCAGCAGAGCGCGCGCGACGCAGCGCGCGCGCGCGCCGCCTTAAGCGCCGCCGCGCGCGCGCCAGCCGCGTCGCGCGTCGCTCGTCGCCGCGCCGGCGCCGCGCGCGCGCGCATGACGCTCGCCGCCGCGCGCGCGTTCTGCCGTGTGCCGTGCTAGCGCGCGGCCGGCGCCCGCCCCTACCGTGCCGTGCGTAGCGCGGCCGCGCGCCTGCCCTGCGTGCGGCTTGCGGCAGCTCCAAGCTCGTGTCGTCGCCGTGCGCGTGAGTTCCGAGCCGAGCTTGCTCGCATTCTATTGTTTTTAGACTTTTTAGGTATTGACTATTATTGGTTTGTTAGGTTCCCGCTCGCTAGCTCGGGATTGTTCGCATGACTTAGGATTTGTGTGTAGAAGCCTCCGGAGACCAAGGTAAGGATTTCTTACAGGGGTTGTGTGGACCTGCGATGTTCTATGTGATTGATGTTGTATGTTTGTTTGTGATTATCAGCATGTATAGTTTAGGTGCTCTGCTCGAAGATTCTGGTGGCATGACTTCGTATGTTGTTCTTTCATGTTAGTCCATGCTAGGTTGTTCCGTTTTGGCATGCTCATATTCATTCTTGTTCTGTAGTACCATGCTAGGTCTCTTTGTATTCTTTCGAGCACGTATTGGATTGTTTCTTTGATTGTTAAGCGAGTTAGAATTCGGGTAGATAGCATCATCCGGGCCCGATGCATAAAGTATCTTGCATCTATGGCAAGGGCGTTCGAGACGATTCTCTCGTCCTTGGACCCCGTGAGGGATTAGCTATCCCAACCGGTAGGCCCCGCAATCTTGGGTGAGGTGGTAGTCTAAGCGATACCCCAGCGGTCGGGATGATGACTTGGAAATGCGTAGTCCCCGCAGCCGCACGTCCTCGGCGTGTTCGGCAAGAGCCCTTGATTGCCACTGTTAAGGTAAGGGCGCTTCTGGTGTAAGCCTACCATGACCCGTTCCTTAGCCTCAAAGTGCGGTGGTACTGGTGACATAGTTCACGTGTCGAGTCTCACACCCCTATGTCGGTGACACCGATCCAGAGATTTAGTTAGGCGTGGTATCCGGATATGGGCGGCTTGCCACTAGACCCGGCACCCCCCATAGTCGTAGAAGCACGCGGTGCATGCTTACGCTCATTACTGGCGTCGGCCGGAGAGCTCCTCGGGATCTTGAGCTAGTGCACCTTTCGTATCGTCGATGAAGCGGTGAGGCCGGGACTTGTTCCGTATAAGCGCGTATAGTGTGTTGTGGTATTTCCGGACTAAGACCACGAGTTGGCATCCGAGGTCCAAGTGTGGACTTAGCTATGTGCTCCGCTCTGTGTTTGTACTCATAGCTTGCATACATTCTTCTAGATGATCATGTATATCGTATTGTACCCGGTTGGGGATTCTTCTTTGGGTAATTCGTTACTCACCCTTATTACGTGGTTTTCCACGGGTAATCAAGCGGGAGCAGGATGGTGAAGGGAAAGCCGTGATCATGGAATCCATTGTCATCTCGACTATTTTATTTTATCATGACTCTTGACTTTTATTATTTCCCCGAATGCATGTAGGCGGGCACAGAGCCCCGGGATGTTTTCTTACGTTTTATGGATTCCAGCATATTTGTACTTGTGGATTGTTTTAATGGTTTAAATAAATCTCGATCGAGTATGCTTTTAGAAATGTATGTTTTGGTTGTTGAATGTTTACATTTTTACTTGGAATCCGAAATGTGTTTTTCATAATGTCTTCTAATTTCAATACATGCATTGGGGTAAAGGCCATTTAGCCCCCCTTTTAGGTCGGGTCTTCTGATTGGTATCGAGCTCGAGTCATAGATTCGTGAGATCGACCTTTGTTGTAGGTCATCTTTCCATGATCACCAAGCACTCAAGCTGATCATCAGTGCGCCTAGATTTATTGTTTTAGAAAGGAAAAGGGTTAAGAATTTACAATACCTATCATCTAGTGTATGCCTTGTTTGGTGTTGTGGAATGGTGTGAGCGAGTTACGATTCGTTGTTGGTTTGGATGTAGATCGCCCGACATGCGATCCACCCGCATCGGGAGAGGAGGTTCGAGAGCGAGTCGAGGATCGGGGATCGGATCGACATCTGCGAGGACATCGTCCCCAAGCCGAGGCGATGGCATTCCACCGCGGCAGCTCCTCCCTGTTACGCCTAGAGCGGGCGTTGAGGCGATCGAGCGCCGTGAGCGCTCCCGGAGCGAGTTTGCCGAGTCTATGAGGGCTTTTATGGTCAGCATGTTGAGTGACAGAGAGCGAGAGACCGAGCCTTGTTAGCGCAGCAGGCGGAAGAGTCCCGAGCCCAGATCGAGCGGTGACTCGATTGGTTCAAAGAGAGCTCAAGTAGCACCTCGGCTCCACAGAGCAAGTAGCCCAGAGGCGGATATGGCGAGAGGGTGCCGAGGAATTGGGTAGGTGGTGAAGGATTTTGTGAAGTGGAAGCCCGAGAAGTTTGATGCCACCGGTGATGCGTTAGCGGCGGCCGGTGGATTGCCCATTTGGAGTACACCTTCACGATCATGGTGTGCCCCGATATTCAGAGGCCGAGGTGTGCGGCTCATGTGCTAGGAGGCACAGCGAGATGGTGGTGGGAGTCCACCTTAGCGAGAGACCAGGTGGGTCTCCACCCGCTACTTGGGAGTTCTTCAAGGTGAGTTCAAGGTAAAGTTCATCGGTGATGAGGCTCAAGAGAAGATGGTGGAGCTCTTCCGAAACTGGCGAGGTTACGATTCCATTGAGGATTATGGCGCAAGTTCTCGAGTATGGATATTTTGCTCCTCGGTTGATTGCCACCCCGGGTGAAGATTCGGAAGTTCATATCTCGGATTGAGGCGGTGTTTCCCGAGGATGTCGGGGCTCGGGCCCACGACACTTATGCTAAGAAACATCGATTGGCCACGATCTATAATGGGAAGTATCTCTGCTGGCGGGTGGTTGCCGCTCTGTTCAGCGTCTGTTCGGTGCGGTGCAGGGGCGTAAGAAGAAAGTTTGAGTTTAGGGGTGGCGGCGGCGTCGCGCAAGGGCGATTCCAAAACCGGGATCGGCATAGGGCCCCGATCCGTTTCGGCCTCGCCAAGCGAGGCGGTCGAGCGAGTTCTGCTTGTGCTTCTTGCGGGAGGACCCCCTGCTGGAGCTTGCGGGCGGGGCCCAGTGTGTTTCGTTGTGGTAAAGAGGACATATGATCCGTTTACATCCTCGGCCGGTAGCATGGCGGCAGGTCGGGTGTTTGCTACGACCGTCGGAGGCGAGCGTCACGGATGCGGGCTGTATGGCGGTCTGTTATAACGACCCAGTTTTTCATCCGGTCTTCGAGGTATGCCCTAGGGGTAATTTGGTAATTTGGTCGGGCCGTCGTGGCCGTTTGTGTCTTTTCGATTACTAAAATTATTGGATGGATTTATGTAGGTTTTGGAAGGAAATTGTCTTTTGGTGGGGTTTGAACCCGGGTCTCTGGAAAGCTTGTGGGGATGTGTGCCAATTGAGCCATTAGGTGCTCTTGTTGCTCTTCTGCATCATTTATGGTTAGCCTTGGATTTTGGGAGTTTTGGTGCATTTGGTTAAATGAAATAGAAATTAGGTTTGTTCCATCTTCTTCTCCAAAGTGTGTGGCCGTCCAAGCTATTCTCTCCCTTGCCTTGCCGAGTTCTTCATCCTTGCGGCTCCTTGGATCGATCATCATCATTAGGGTAGGTATCGATCTTCCTCTTCTTCTTCTCATCCGTTTGGTGTCTTTGTTTGGCCAAGTGAATAGAAGAGTGTTGTGTGTGTTTGTGTTGATTGCGCGCGGCCGAGAGAAGCCCCACCAAGACCATCGTCGCCACGTCGGTAGCCGGCTCTCGGCCGGATCGCGCCAAGCAGCGGCCAGATCGCCCTCGCCTGCCGCGTCGCACGGATCGCCCTTGCCGTCACATCCCCTGTCGCGCCCGAGATCGCGCCACGGCAACGGCCCGGCCCTGCTCGGCCATCGCCGCCCGCCCGGCGTCCACGCCGATCGCGCGCAGCAGCAGAGCGCGCGACGCCGTGCGCTTCGCCGTGTCGCTTGCCGAGCGCGCCCGCGACGCGCCAGAGCGTTCGCGCGCGCGCGCGTCCTGCCGCCGAGCTTCGCCGCCGTATCGTGATCGCCACGCAGCGCCGTCTTGCCCGTCGCGTCTGCCGCTCGCCTCACCGAGTCCGTCTGTCGTCGCGCTTGCGCCGCGCGCCAGCGCCCCATCCACAAGCAGCACGCGCGCCGCCGTGCAGTACAGCAGCAAGAACAGCGCCAACCCGGCCGTGCGGCTGCGCCAGCAACTCCAAGTTCGTGTCGCGCGCCGCGTGAGTGTGCCGAGAGTTGATCTTCTTTGTTCTATTGTTTTTTAGACGTTTTAGATGTTGATTATTATTGGTTTGCTAGGTTCCCGCTCGCTAGCTCGGGATTGTTCATGACTTAGGATTTGTGTGTAGAAGCCTCCCAGACCAAGGTAAGGATTTCTTACAGGAGTTGTGTGGGCCTGCGGTATATTTGTGATTGTTGTTTTGTATGCTGTGTATGATTATTAGCATGTTTAGCCCTAGGTGCTGCATTACAATTCTGGTGGCATGAACTCTTGTATTGTTTCTCATGTTAGCCCATGCTAGGTTGTTCCATTCGGCATGTTCGATATCTGTTCTTGCTTCGTAGTATCATGCTAGGTTCCTTGTATCTGTTGAGCACGTATTGGGTGCATTGAATGAATTGTTATTATTGCTATGGTTTAGAGTTCGGGTAGGTAGCATCATCCGGCCGGATGCATAACGTAACTTGCATCGAAGCGGGGGCGTCACGAGATGGTACTCGTCCCGATCCCGTTAGGATTTAGATAACCCTAACGGTGGGCCCGCAATCTTGGGTGAGGGTGGCGGATCGTTAAATGCCCCAACGGTCGGGATGATGACTTGGCATTGCCTCGCCCCCGGCGATCGGCGCGTCCTCAGCGTGTTCGGCCGTAGCCCTTGATTGCCACTGTTAGGGCAAGGACCGCTTCTGGTGTAAGCCTACCACGGCCGGTTCCTTAGCCTCAGTGCGGTGGTACAGGTGACATAGTTCACGTGTCGAGTCTCACACCCTATGTCGGTGACATCGATCCGAGAGATTTAGTTAGGCATGGTGATGAACACGGGCGGCTTGCCACTAGGGCCGGCACTTCCCCGAGTTTGCGGTAGCATGCGGTGCGCTCTTACGCTCATTACTGGCGTCGGCCGGAGAGCTCCTCGGGATCTTGAGCAGTGCACCTTTCGTATCGGCGATGAGAGCGGAGAGCCGGGACTTGTTTCCGGTATAGGGCGTATAGTGTGTTGTGGTATTTCGGACTAAGACCACGAGTTGGCATCCGAGGTCCAAGTGTGGACTTAGCTATGTGCTTCGCTCTGTGTTTATATTCATAGCTTGCACACATTCTTCTAGATGATCATGTATATCGTATTGTACCCCGGTTGGGGATTCTTCTTGAGTAATTCGTTACTCACCCTTATTTTGTGGTTTTCCACGAGGTAACCAAGGCGCGAGGACAGGATGGTGAAGGAGGAGGCTGTGATCATGGAATCTGCTTTGTCATCTCGACGTTTCTTATGTTATGACTCTTATCGTTATTTTTCCCTGAATGCATGTGGCAAGACACGAGAGCCTAGGATGTTTTCTGAATGAATTGTGGATTCAGCTTTGTTGAATTTGAGGATGTTTTAAATGTTTTTAATAAAATCTACGATCAGAGTAAAGCTGTTGGAAATGTATTTATCTGTGAAACAGTGCTTGGAGACAGGGACGAGGTTTGATGAGACTTTATCGTTCTGAATGAATCTTGAATGTTTTGTTTTTAATGGGAATCAGAAAATTTTATTTGCATTTTGTCTTTTACTTTGAATACATGCATTGGGGTAAAGGCCTATTTAGAGCCCCTTTTTGGGTCGGGTCTTTCTGATTGGTATCAAGAGCTCGAGTCATAGATTCTCGTAGACCGACCTTTGTTGTAGGTCGTTTTTCCATGATCATCAAGACTCGCGGTCATCAGCACGCCTAAGTTTACCGCTTTAAAAGAAAAGGGTTAAGAATTTACAATACTTTTCATCTAGTTATGCCTTGTGTAGTGTTGTGTAGCGGAGACGAAGCGGAGTTCGACTCGTTGTTGGTTTGGGCTTAGTGAGCCATCATGCCAACTTTCGCATGATCGAGCGATTTGTTTAGCGGCTTGTTGAGGTATCCAGATAGATTCGGATGCCCCTGGGACGTCGTTCGAGAGGGAGGCGAGCTTAGACTCCGTTGGCCATTTTGTGGCCCGATTCTTCGCTTTTCCCTAGTGAGAGGGTGGAGGTGCTTCGTGCGATCGCGGTATGTTGATCGCACCCGCAGGAGCAGCGGGGCGTTTGGCATGACCGACCGAGGAGTTGGACCGATCGTGTTGATGTTGAGGCCGCGTCGTGGTTGTTAGGCCCGCATGCCAGATTTGGCCCCGGCAGTTGAGTTGCCTAGAGGAGGGGGTAGAGGCTAGCAGCGCCTCAGAGTGAGTCTCCTTGAGCAGAGTGTGCTCCAGCCATGAGAGATTTGATGGCAGGTCTTTAGCTATTAGAGAGCGGAGACCCAGGCGCAGTTTGTAGCGCGTAGTGAGGAGTCCCGGGCACAGATAGCCCAGCTGTCAGAGTTTGTTTCAGCATTTTTCCCCCAGTAGCTCTTGTAGCCCCAGAGGTTCCCGGGAGGGCATGATCAGCAGGTTTATTCAGATGAGTTTGTTGGCGTTGATGGAGATGCCCAGTTTGGCAAATGGATGCCTGTAGAGCTCGATGTTTTAGTAAGTCCTACTGCTAGTAGTAAAGTAGTTGGCCAGGTTTGAGTTTAGCATCCGTGTGTGGGATGCCCCATTGCTCGAGGCCGAGGTGTGCTGCGTTCTGTCTTTATTTGGTTCATCGGATGGTGGTGGAAGTCCCTTGTGAGAGGTGGACTAGCGAGTCTCCACCACGCCTTGATTGTTTGGCAAGTTACCGTGTTAGTGGCTTGAGGCGGATGAAGGGTCATCTTTGCCCCCTGCGAGCTTCTTTGTTGTTTAATGACCCAGCCTTCCTCGGATGTGGATTTGGTAGTAGTAGCACTTGAGGTGCATTGGTTGGTGTGCCACTTTGGCGCTAAGTCTGGTTCAGGCTTGAGTTTGGCTTGGGCATAGCAGATGGTTTTATGCCGTTCGGAGTTCAGCGTACTCCTTTAGCCTTGGATCTGTTTATGGCAGTTGCACCCGTTTAGGTCGTGCCAGAGGGCTAGTTCAGTGGTAGTCGATGGACTACAAGCGAAAGGATGCTCGAGAGGGCCGGGCGGAGCCTTTTCCCAGTGTTATTGGAGGTTGAGTAAGTCAGCAGGTTGGCGGTTGGTAATTATTTGTGGGCGTGATTCTCGCGCTAGTGTTAAGGCCAAGAGATTTTCTTTGTGGTTGGTAGTGCGGTCAACTACCTTCGAGTGTCTTAATCTGAGGAGAGTTGAGCATTGTAGATGCGAGTTTGGTCAGTGAGAGGACCCTAAGTTGGATGCTCATGAGATGATTTGGATGCCTATGAGGCGAGTTGGATGCCATGAGGCGAGTTGAATGCTTTTGAGGCGAGATGAGCTGATGCCTTGCGAGAGGATTTGGATGCCTTATGGGTAAGCACCCTTGGTAGAGGCTTGGTATAAGTGAGTTCGGTTTGGCATGGTTATGCCTTGATAAAGCAAGGTTGCCTCAGCTTTGAGCATCGTGTGGAGTTGGAACTTTTGGTGTTCCTTGGTTGGAGTTCATTGGAACCGAACAAGAGCGATGGTAGCAAAGCGCGCAGATTTTTGTTCGCCTTGGCTAAGAGAGTTGTTTGGATCCTTTCCTTGGGTAGAAGCCTAGTTGAGAGGCTGATGTTTGAGTAGGAGGACGACGCATTCGGTAGCGTTTCGGGTCCTCTTGGTTTCCAAGGTATTGGAGTTGGCTTTGCATGGTTGAGATGCTGGAGAGAGTTGTGCCTGTTCAGGCAGTTGGCTGTTAGCTCGTTTGTCGGCAGTGTGTGTCGAGGGTTGCCGAAGAACCCTAGGTTGTGGAGAGCCTCTCCAGAGCTCAGTCAGGCCCAAGTAGTGAGTTTCAGTTGGCAAGCTGGAGCCGTGTGGTTCGTAGCCTCGGTTGAGTTGCTAGCGATCTTGGTAGGCTAGCAGGCCAGTGGTTGTTTGGAGTAGAGTCCGGATTGGTTCCGGTGTGGTGGCAAGTTGATGCTTGGTGTTGACCAAGGTGTGGATTGGAGTTGCTAGAGATTAGTTTTGCTCGTGGGGCGAGTGGTTTGTGCCCTGTTGGTTGTTTTCCTGTTTCCAGGATGTTGAGTTGCCCTTGTTGTTGCCCCGTGAGATTTAGATGTTGTTGCTTTAGTGGAGCAAAGACGGTGAGCATTTGTGGAGCTCTTTGTCCTTGATTTATGCGCTTGTAAGAGCCGTTTCCTTACGGGAGTTGTCGATTCCTCCCGTAGCCATGAGTTAATGGTAGAGGTGTTGGCTTGAAGGAAAAGTTTGTTGGTGCTTAGAAGCGCTTGTTTGTCGATTAAGCGAGACTCTTGGATGGTGTTCTAGAGGCTGCAGCGAAGGGTTGTTCTACCTCTTGTGAGTGTTTGGCTAAGATTGGGTTCTCTTGTTGTTTGAGTGCTAGTTCGGTTCTAGCTGGAAGGCGTTGCCACGAGGTCGTGTTCTTAGTCGAGTAAGTTGTGGGAGTTGACCCCTCCCTCAGCGATTGAGCAAGTCTTTGTTTGTTTTGGATTGGAGATCCGATGGGTTGAGATATCCCTTGGGTGTTGCTTCCAAGAGAGTTGGTTCTTTGTTGCCTTGGGTTTGAGCAAGTCGTGAGCTTGTGTGAAGTCCGTTGCCCTTGAGTTTGCTTCTTTGGGAATTCGTTTCTGTTATTGTAGGAGTCACTTAGCTCCGAGTTGTGTTTTTGATCGAGTAAGCGAAATGTCACCAATGTGTGAGAGGGTCCTCGCTTTGTGTTGTTAGCAAGCAAGAGTTGTTTGTCCCGCAAAGCGTGTGGCTGCGCCAAGAAGAGTTGTTTACGGCAAGTTGTTGGTTCTTGGGGATTGAAGATTTCCCTTTCCTCTAGTCTCTGTGGTGGTTGAGTTGCTCCCTGGATGTCAGCCTCGAGAGTTAGCTTTGAGGTTGTCGTTATCCGTTTTCCTCGTGAGGTTTCGGGAGTGGAGCTTCTGGTTGGAAGTTGAGTTATTCTTAAGCTTAAAGGAGAAGTCCTTTGAGTAGTCGAGTTGGATTTTAAGAGTTGAGGGTTGCTTGGAGGCGAGTGTCGCTCGTTATAAGTTTGGGTTGAGTTCTGCTTTGAGCAAGCCCTTCTCGGGCTTTGATCCTTGTTGTGCGCTCGCAGATTGGAGTAGTGAGAGCGTTTGAGTGGGTTGGCACGGAGGTGCCATGGCTTTGGTTGGTAAAGCCATTGAGCTATTTTCCTCAAGGTGTTGTGCCAAGAGAGAGCTGCGTGATGGTTTAGTCCTTGCGGCCCGAGTTTTCCTTGAGAGGAATTTTGGTGGTTTCCTTGCCTAGTAGTGTTTTCTTTGGCGATTGCTAGTAGATTTGCATGGAAAAGTTTGCTTTAGCCGTTTGTTTTGGAATCTGGAAGGTTCAGTTGTTTGCTTGATTTGTTGAAGGGCTAAGTTTGTTTGTTGTCATTTGTGAGCTTCAGAGGAGTTTAGCAGAGCGTGGTGTAAAGTTTGAGCTTTTGGCGATCCTCGAGTTTCTGTGAGTAGCACCGTTTTAGAGTTGGTGCGAGTTGAGGACGTGGTTTGCCGTCTGTTCCCTTGTAGTTCGATGTATGCCCGATCTGGATGGCATTGTGGCCTTGAGTTTTGAGAACCCAAGAGAGTTTTGGTTCTCGAAGAGGGCTTGTGTGTTGGATTTCGCAGCGGTTGGGACCCGAGATTCTGTACTTGATGGAGTTTGCCTATAACAACGATTATCGATCGGCGATTCAGATGGCTCCATTCGAGGCTTTGTATGGTAAGCGTTGTCGGTCCCCTGTGTTATGGGAAGAGGTTGGTGATAGACGAGTTTTGGGTCGAGTTCTGTAGATTGACCAATGGTGCGGTGCAAAGAGAAGATTAGAGCTCGTATGTTTGTGACTCGGAGCGAGCGAGAAGAGTTACGCCGATGTTGGCGTCGGGATTTGGAGTTTGAGGTTGGTCGGCATGTGTTCCTTAAAGTTGCTCCGATGCGAGGTGTTTTGAGGTTTGTAAGCGTGGGAAGTTGAGTCCCCGTTTTGTTGGTCCATTTGAGATCCTAGAGAGGATTGCAGAGTTGCTTACCGGTTAGCCCTACCTCCGTCACTATCGGTGCATAGTGTTTTTCATGTATCGATGTTGAGGCGGTATGTGCCGGACCCGTCGCACATTGTGGACTTTGAGCCTTTGCAATCGAATGAGGATTTGAGCTTCGAGGAGAAGCCGGTGAGGATCCTTGCCTTTGAGACCAAGGCGTTGCGTAATCGCGAGATTCGTTTGGTAAAGGTTGATGGAAGAGTCGTGGTTCGAGGAAGCCACTTGGGAGCGGGAAGACGAGATGAGATTGCATTACCACGAGTACATGTTTGATCTTAAGGACTTTCGAGGACGAAAGTCATAAAAAGAGAGGAATATTGTAACGACCCGGGTTTTCATCCCGGTCTTCGAGGTATGCCCTAGGGGTAATTTGGTAATTTGGTCGGGCCGTCAGGGCCGTTTGTGTCTTTTTCGATTACTAAAATTATTGGATGGATTTATGTAGGTTTTGGAAGGAAATTGTCTTTGCTTGGTGGGGTTTGAACCGGGTCTCTGGAAAGCTTGTGGGGATGTGTGCCAATTGAGCCATTAGGTGCTCTTGTTGCTCTTCTGCATCATTTTATGGTTAGCCTTGGATTTTGGGAGTTTTGGTGCATTTGGTTAAATGAAATAGAAATTAGGTTTGTTCCATCTTCTTCTCCAAAGTGTGTGGCCGTCCAAGCTATTCTCTCCTTGCCTTGCCGAGTTCTTCATCCTTGCGGCTCCCTTGGATCGATCATCATCATTCGGGTAGGTATCGATCTTCCTCTTCTTCTTCTCATCCGTTTGGTGTCTTTGTTTGGCCAAGTGAATAGAAGAGTGTTGTGTGTGTTTGTGTTGATTGCGGCCACCGAGAGAAGCCCGGCCAGCTGAGCCATCGTCGCGACGTCCCACCGCCGGCTCAGGCGGATCGCGCGCCAGAAGCGGCCAGATCGCCCTGCCGTCGCACCAGATCGCCCTTGCCGTCACATCCTGTCGCGCCCAGATCTCGCCGCGACAGCAACCGCCCGGCCCCTGCCTCGGCCATCGCCCGGCCAGCGTCACGCGCGATCGCGCGCGCAGCAGAGACGCCGACGCCCGTGGCGCCTTCGCCGTGTCGCTTATCGAAAGCGCTCGCGCCGACGCCCAGAGCGTTCGCCGCGCGCGCGCGCGTCCTGCTGAAAGCGGCTTCGCGCCGTGTCCGCATCGCACGCCAGCGCGCCGTGGCGCCCGCGTGCGTGTCGCCGCTTACCGAAGTCCCGTCTGTCCGTCGCACGCCGCGCCCAGCGCGCCCATCCGCCGCGCAGCGCGCGCGCATTGCGTGCGTGCGGCAGCGCAGCGCGCCGGCCGGTGCGTGTTACACCGCCAAGCAACTCCAAGTTCGTGTCGCCGCCGCCGCGTGAGTGCCCGAGTTGATCTTGTTGTTCTATTGTTTTTTAGACGTTTTAGATGTTGATTATTATTGGTTTGCTAGGTTCCCGCCGCTAGCTCGGGAATGTTCCGCGACTTAGGATTTGTGTGTAGAAGCCTCCCAACCAAGGTAAGGATTTCTTCTAGGAGTTGTGTGGGCCCTGCGGTATATTTGTGATTGTTGTTTTGTATGCTGTGTATGATTATTAGCATGTTTAGCCCTAGGTGCTCTGCATTCAATTCGATGGCATGAACTCTTGTATTGTTTCTCATGTTAGCCCATGCTAGGTTGTTCCATTCTCGCATGTTCGATATCTGTTCTTGCTTCGTAGTATCATGCTAGGTTCCTTGTATCTGTTGAGCACGTATTGGACCGCATTGAATGAATTGTTATTATTGCTATGGTTTAGAGTTCGGGTAGGTAGCATCATCCGGCCGGATGCATAACGTAACTTGCATCCCCGAGCGAGGGCGCACGAGATGGTACTCGTCCTCGATCCCCGTTAGGGTTTAGCTAACCCTAACGGTGGCCCCGCAATCTTGGGTGAGGGTGGCGGATCGTTAAATGCCCCAACGGTCGGGATGATGACTTGGCATTGCCTCGTCCCCGGCGATCGGCACGTCCTCGGCGTGTTCGGCCGTAGCCTTGATTGCCACTGTTAGGGCAAGGACCGCTTCTGGTGTAAGCCTACCACGGCCGGTTCCTTAGCCTCAGTGCGGTGGTACAGGTGACATAGTTCACGTGTCCAGTCTCACACCCCTATGTCGGTGACACCGATCCAGAGATTTAGTTAGGCATGGTGGTGAACACGGCGGCTTGCCACTAGACCCGGCACTTCCCCGAGTTTGCGAGAGCATGCGGTGCGCGCTTACGCTCATTACAAAGGCCGCCGGACAGCTCATCGGGATCTTGAGCAGTGCACCTTTCGTATCGGCGATGACAGCCGAGGCCGGGACTTGTTTCCGTATAGGGCGTATAGTGTGTTGTGGTATTTCCGGACTAAGACCACGAGTTGGCATCCGAGGTCCAAGTGTGGACTTAGCTATGTGCTCCGCTCTGTGTTTATATTCATAGCTTGCACACATTCTTCTAGATGATCATGTATATCGTATTGTACCCGGTTGGGGATTCTTCTTGAGTAATTCGTTACTCACCCTTATTTTGTGGTTTTCCACAGTAACCAAAGCGCGAGCAGGATGATGGTGAAGGAGGAGCTGTGATCATGGAATCTGCTTTGTCATCTCGACGTTTCTTATGTTATGACTCTTATCGTTATTTTTCCCCGAATGCATGTAGCGCGCACGGAGCCCTAGGATGTTTTCGAATGAATTGTGGATTCGGCTTTGTTGAATTTGAGGATGTTTTAAATGTTTTTAATAAAATCTACGATCGTGAGTAATCTGTTGGAAATGTATTTGTGCCGTGAAACAGTGCTTGGAGACAGGGACAGGAGTTTGATGAGACTTTATCGCTGAATGAATCTTGAATGTTTTGTTTTTAATGGGAATCCGAAAATTTTATTTGCATTTTGTCTTTTACTTTGAATACATGCATTGGGGTAAAGGCCTATTTAGAGCCCCTTTTTGGGTCGGGTCTTTACATACGCTTCTTGTTTTAGATCACTGCGCATTTGTCTTGTTTGATTCTGGTTCTACGCATTCATTTGTATCTGTGTTGTTTGCTGAGCATGCTAAGTTGAGACTAGAGCCTCTAGGTTTTGAGTTATCTGTTGCAACTCCTTCGGGAGTTAGTATGTTAGCTAGAGATAAGATTAAGGATGGCCGGATCGAGATATCCGGAGAGTTGCTTGTAGCCACACTCATAGTTCTGCCTATGAGTGGTTTTGATGTGATTCTTGGTATGGAGTGGTTAGCTGCTAGCCACGCGTTGATTGACTGCCACCGAAAAGAAGTGGTGTTCAGGCCACCTGGTCGGCCTAGTTTTAAGTTTCGTGGAGTCCAAGGTGGAGTCTGCCCGCCAATGGTGTCAGCTGTGAAAGCTCGTCATTTGCTAGCTCATGGAGCTTGGGGTTACCTAGCCAAGTTGTATCGTGGAGAGCCGTCCCCCTTGTTGATCGATCGATCGGTGCCGGTCGTGCGGGGAGTTCGCGGATGTGTTTCTCGAGGAGATTCTGGGGTTGCCCCCAAAGAGAGAGGTTGACTTCATTATTGAGCTCGAGCCGAGGACCTCCCTATCTCGAAGGCTCCGTATCGCATGGCGCCAGTGAGTTAAAGGCCAAGATTCGATTTGCAGGAGATGTTAGATCGAGGGTTCATCCGTCCGAGTGTGTCCCCGTGGGGAGCACCGATTCTGTTTGTGAAAAAGAAGGATGGTTCTATGCGCTTATGTATTGATTATCGCAAGCTTAATAAGGTGACGAGTGAAGAATAAGTATCCGTTGCCCCCGTATCGATGATTTGTTCGATCGGCTTCGAGGAGCTTCGTGTTCTCCAAGATAGATCTCGAGATCCGGTTACCATCGATTTGCGGATCGGGGATGCCGACATTCCTAAGGCGACTTTCGTGTCTAGATATGGTCACTATGAGTTTGTGGTCATGTCGTTTGGATTGACCAATGCCCCAGTGCGTTCATGGACATGATGGATAGGGTGTTCAAATCATTTTTGGACGGCGGCCGTCATCGTGTTCATTGACGATATTCTCGATTTATTCGAGGTCTAAAGAAGACCATGCGAGCATTTGAGGCGAGTATTGGCGGCTTTGAGGAAAACCGGCTTTATGCGAAGTTTTCCAAATGTGATTCTGGTTGGAGCGGTGGCCTTCCTAGGCCACGTGGTTTCGAGAGGTGGTATAGCCGTGGACCCCGCGAAGATTGAGGCCGTGAGTTCATGGGCCAAGCCGACTTGATTGCCGAGATTCGCAACTTTCTCGGGTTTGACAGTTACTACCGTCGGTTCGTCTGGAGGACTTCTTGCTATAGCCTCGCCCCTCACTCGTCGACGAGGAAGGGTGTCGAGTTTGTTTGGGACAAGCAGTGTGATGAGAGCTTTGCGAGCTCAAGCGCGATTTGACTTCAAAGCACTGATGTTGGCGATCCGGAGGGGACAGTGGTTTCGTGGTCTCTGATGATGCTTCCAAGTTTGGATTAGGTTGTGTGTTGATGCGGCATGGGAAGGTCATTGCCTATGCTTCCCGTCATTTGAAGCCGTATGAGCGAGAACTACCCGACTCATGATATGGAGTTGGCGTGAGTGGTGTTTGCAATCAAGATTTGGAGGCATTACTGTATGGTGAGCGGATTCGGATGTTTACCGATCACCACGAGCCTCAAGTATATCTGTTTACTCGGAAGGAGTTGAATATGAGGCGAGAGGAGATGGTTAGAGTTGGTAAAGGATTATGGCTGCGAGATTTTGTACCATCCGGTAAAGCCAATGTAGTGGCCGATGCTTTGAGTAGAAAGACGTCGCACTCTGCGGCGTTGTTGAGTTCCTCAGCCCGTTTACGGAGAGAGTTCGAGCGGGCCGAGGTTGCAGTGTTGTTGGGGAGGTTACCGCTGTGGTAGCTCGATTGGTATTCGCTCACCGTCGATTAGCGCAAATGGATTATAGACGGCCAGTTGGGTGACCCCGCACTTAAGAGATTGGTTAGTGAGTTAGTGCTTGACGGTGACTTTGACTTTGTATATTCACTGCATGTGGTTTGACTTATAGAGGCCGGTTGTGTGTTCCGGACATTGCGAGTTTGCGGAGCAGAGTTGCTCTGAGGCCCTGATTCCCCTTTGCTTGGCACCCGGGGGTACCAAGATGTATCAGACCTTAAGCGGACCTTCCGGTGGATGGGAATGAAGAGAGATGTGGCAGAGTTTGTCGGCCGGTGTCTCACTTGTCGGCAAGTGAAGGCACCAGTGCAGAGGCCACCGGTGGTTTGTTGCGATGCACCGAGTGTGCCCTGAGTGGAAATGGGAAGAGATCTCCATGGACTTTATCTCTGGTTTGCCAAGGATTCCGAGGAAGTTCTCTCAGATTTGGGTGATAGTCGACCGTTTGACCAAGAGCGCACACTTCATGGTGTGCCGGTGAGGATTGTGTCCGATCGTGACTCATGGTTCACTTCTCGTTTCGGAGAGCGCCCCAGCGGGGGTTTGGGCACAGAGCGAGTTCAGCCAAGACTTTTCACCCTCGGACGGATGGTCGACCGAGAGAGTGAATCGATTCTCGAGGATATGTTGAGGGCTTGTGTGTTGGATTTCCCGAGCGATTGGGGACGATGCTCTGTACTTGATGGAGTTTGCCTATAACAACGATTACGATCGGCGATTCGAGATGGCTCCATTCGAGGCTTTGTATGGTAAGCGTTGTCGGTCCCCCGTGTTTCGGGAAGAGGTTGGTGATAGACGAGTTTTGGGTCCCGAATTCTGCAGATTGACCAATGGTGCGGTCTGAGAAGATTAGAGCTCGTATGTTGACACTCAGAGCGAGAGCAGAAGAGTTACGCCGATGTTCGGCGTCGAGATTTGGAGTTTGAGGTTGGTCAAGCATGTGTTCCTTAAGGTTGCTCCGGTCGCGAGGTGTTACGAGGTTTGTAAGCGTGGGAAGTTGAGTCCCCGTTTTGTTGGTCCATTTGAGATCCTAGAGAGGATTGGCAGAGTTGCTTACCAAGTTAGCCCTACCTCCGTCACTACTCGGTGCATAGTGTTTTTCATGTATCGATGTTGAGGCGGTATGTGCCGGACCCGTCGCACATTGTGGACTTTGAGCCTTTGCGGTGAATGAGGATTTGAACTTCGAGGAGAAGCGGTGAGGATCCTTGCCTTTGAGACCAAGACGTTGCGTAATCGCGAGATTCGTTTGGTAAAGGTTGATGGAAGAATCGGGGTTCTGAGGAAGCCACTTGGGAGCGGGAAGACGAGATGAGATTGCATTACCCCGAGCTATTTCTGTCTTAAGGACTTTCGAGGACGAAAGTCATAAAAAGGAGGGAATATTGTAACGACCCAGGTTTTTCTTTCCGGTGTTCAGGTATGCCCTAGGGGTAATTTGGTAATGTGGTCGGGCCGTCGTCGAGTCGTTTGTGTCTTTTCCGATTACTAAAATTATTGGATGGTTTTATGTAGGTTTTGGAGGGTTTTGTGGTTTGGTTTGAGCAAGGTTTGATGCAAAAGTAAAAATAAAGGAATTTGTCTTTTGCAGTAGGGGTTTGAACTCGGGTCTCTGGGAAGCTTGTAGAGATGTGTGCCAATTGAGCCATTAGGTGCTCTTGTTACTCTTTTCTGCATCACATCTTAGTTAACCTTGGATTTTGGAGTTTTGGTGCATTTGGTTAAATGAAATAGAATTAGGTTTATTCCATCTTCTTCTCCAAATCTCCTCTTGGCCGCACAAGCTCTCCCTCTCCATAGCCTTGCCGATTCTTCTTCCCTTGCATCTCCTTGGGTTCGATCATCATCATTCCGGTAAGTCTTCATCCTCTTCATCTCCTCATTTGGTTTTGATCTTTGGCCGAAGGTAAGATGTAGAGTGTTGTGTGTGTTTGTGTTGATTGCGGCCACCGTAGTGAGTGAAGCGACCATCATCGCCGCCCGGCTCGCCCAGATCTGTTGAAGCAGCCCGCCGCGACGCCAAAGGCGGACAAAGCGGCCGCCAGATCCACCGTCGCGAACCTCCCGCAGACGCCATCGCTTTCGCGATCGTGCGATCGCGCCAAGAAGAGACGAGACGCCAGCGCCGCGCGCGCGCCGCCGCCGCCGCTGCGCGCCGCGCGCCGCCGCGCCCGCGTCGCGCTCGTCGCGACGCCGCGCCAGCGCCGCGCGCCGCTCGCCGCTGCGCTCGCGCGCGCTTCATTCTGCTGTATCCATCCGTGCGTGCGCGTGCAGTATGCGGGCAGCGCCAGCCCTGCCGTGCCGGCCAGCGCGGCCGCGCCCAGCCCTGCCGTGTGCGGCTGCCAGCAGCTCCAAGCTCGTGTCGCCGTGCCGCGTGAGTTCCCTTTGAGCCGAGCTTGTCGTTTCTATTGTTTTTAGACTTTTTAGGTATTGACTATTATTGGTTTGTTAGGTTCCCGCCGCTAGCTCGGGATTGTTCCGCAGCCTTAGGATTTGTGTGTAGAAGCCTCCGACCAAGGTAAGGATTTCTTACAGGGGTTGTGTGGACCCTACGATGTTCTATGTGATTGATGTTGTATGTTTGTTTGTGATTATCGCATGTATAGTTTAGGTGCTCTCATTGCTGAATTCTGATGGCATGACTTCGTATGTTGTTCTTTCATGTTAGTCCATGCTAGGTTGTTCCGTTCGCATGCTCATATTCATTCTTGTTCAGTAGTACCATGCTAGGTCTCATTGTATTCTTTCGAGCACGTATTGGATTGTTTCTTTGATTGTTATGGCAGTTAGAATTCGGGTAGATAGCATCATCCGGGCCCGATGCATAAAGTATCTTGCATCTATGGCAAGGACGTTCGAGACAGCTTCTCCGTCCTTGGACCCCGTGAGGGATTAGCTATCCCAACCGGTAGGCCCTGCAATCTTGGGTGAGGGTGGTAGTCTAAGCGATACCCCAACGGTCGGGATGATGACTTGGCAATGCCTAGTCCCCGGCATCCGGCACGTCCTCAGCGTGTTCGACAAGAGCCCTTGATTGCCACTGTTAAGGTAAGGACGGCTTCGGTGTAAGCCTACCATGACCCGTTCCTTAGCCTCGGTGCGGTGGTACAGCCGACATAGTTCACGTGTCCGTGTCTCACACCCCTATGTCGGTGACACCGATCCGAGAGATTTAGTTAGGCGTGGTATCCGGATATGGGCGGCTTGCCACTAGACCCGGCACCCCCATAGTTCTGTAGAAGCACGCGGTGCATGCTTACGCTCATTACTGGCGTCGGCCGGAGAGCTCCTCGGGATCTTGAGCTAGTGCACCTTTCGTATCGTCGTGAGAGCCGAGGCGGGACTTGTTCCCGTATAGCGCGTATAGTGTGTTGTGGTATTTCCGGACTAAGACCACGAGTTGGCATCCGAGGTCCAAGTGTGGACTTAGCTATGTGCTCCGCTCGTGTTTGTACTCATAGCTTGCATACATTCTTCTAGATGATCATGTATATCGTATTGTACCCGGTTGGGGATTCTTCTTTGGGTAATTCGTTACTCACCCTTATTACGTGGTTTTCCACGGGTAATCAAGCGGGAGACAGGATGGTGAAGGGGAAGCCGTGATCATGGAATCCATTGTCATCTCTCGACTATTTTATTTTATCATGACTCTTGACTTTTATTATTTCCCTGAATGCATGTAGACGGGCACAGAGCCAGGATGTTTTCTTACGTTTTATGGATTCCAAAGCATATTTGTACTTGTGGATTGTTTTAATGGTTTAAATAAATCTACGATCAGTATGCTTTTAGAAATGTATGTTTTGGTTGTTGAATGTTTCTGTTTTTACTTGGAATCAGAAATGTGTTTTTCATAATGTCTTCTAATTTCAATACATGCATTGGGGTAAAGGCCATTTAGAGCCCCTTTTGGGTCGGGTCTTTACACATACAATACAATTTAAATAACTTTTAGAAACATCCCCCTAGGACTCCTGTCCATCTACATGCTGAACAAATTATGCAAACAATAAAAGACAGAGTGCAGTAGCTCCCATGATCAATCGGCTCCTCCGCTTAGCCGTCCGGTGTTGTCCCAAGTTACCGTGGAAAACCACAGAAATAAGGGTGAGTATAAACATACTCAAGAAGAATCCCAACCGGTACAATACGATACATCAATCATCTGGCACCCTAGTATACATGTTAACAATTACCAACACAGATCATAGCTCAACGAGCTTACAAGGCGAGAATCTGGAATCCTCGTAAGTCTCCTACTTAGGCCTAATGATTGGTTCTCATAACCAATCCGGGACATCTCCGAGGGTCTTTCTCCTCGGCCAATTGATCGGCTCAAAACCGATCCCAAAGATGTCAGACACACCTCGAGGGTCTTCCTCCTCGACCATATGATCGACTCAAAAGCCAATCCCAATGGGTGTCCTCAAGGGCCTCTTACCTCGCCAACAAACCGGACTATCGGGAGAGTACCAAGTCCGGCTCTAAATCGAAGGAACCGGTGTACTCACGAACATTAGCCGGGAGCTCTCCGAGCCGGGCGACTAACGCGGCGTGTGCGTGCACACCGCATGCACGCAACCGGCGTAAATGTGGGGGCCTAAGTACACAAACTACGCGGGCGTGCACGCATGCCTAAAGACTCGTAAAGCGGTGTCACCGAACACAATAGTGCGAGGCCCTCGGCACTCATATGTGCACTGTACCACCGACACGAAGCTAAGAACCGGGCAAGGCGGACTTGCACCGCTATTGGTGGTTCCGCTCTAGCAGCTACAAACTAGGCTTATGCCGATGTGGTAGCTAATTCCACATCGGTGCCGGGGAAGCAATGTACGTTATGCTTCGCTCTACTCCTGACCGGTGGGAACAAAGTACGTTATGTCCGCTCTCAGCCTCTAGATGATGACAAACTCTACTATACTAGCTAAAAGTACAAAATAACTGATTCCTGGCTAGACATACATATCAGCATCAATCACACATAACCTAGCATGATACTACGAACTTAAAGCAGGAATCTCAAGCATCTTTGGAAGAACAATCCTAGCATGGCACTAACATGTACAAACGGCAAACATGCTAGCAAGAATGCAATCACAAGCTGTCCTATCCACTAATCATGTTCATAGAAGTAAACATGCATATAAGGCACAATCAAGAAAGCATCGCAGGGTCCACACAACCACTGTAAGAAATCCTTACCTGGAAACAAGTGGAAAATAACTATCGCGAATCAGATAACGACCCTCGAGCTTAAAGTGAACCCGAGCAACCTAGGCATATGATAAAAGCATCATAAATAAATAAACAGCAGCCAGCAGCTTAAAATCTAAAAGGGGAAGGGCTTGGGAATTACCAACCGAGAAGACATGCGGTTTCGGCATCAAAAGGGCAGGAATGGGCGCTGCTGGTGCGGCAAGGGCGCTGGAGTTGGCGCTGGCTCGGGCGCGCGCGGCAAGCGAGCGCAGACGCTACGGAGCGGCGCGCGCGGCGACGTCGGTTCGCGAGGCGGCGCGCGCGGCGGCGCGTCGGGCTGCGGCGTCTGCGACGCGTCTGGGCGCGCGGCGTCGCGCGGCGGGGACGACGACGCGACGGAGCGCGCTATCTGGGCGGTTGGGTCGACGCGACGGCGACGCTGGCAGGCGGCGGCGGCTGGCGCTGCGTCTGGGCAGCCTGGGCAGAGCGGCTGGGCGGACTGGGCTGGGTGGTGCGGCTGGCCATGGGCTGAGCGATCTGGGCGTGGGCTGTGCAGGGCTGAGCGGCCTGGTGCGGGGGTGCGGCTAGGGTGTGGTGGCTTGGCTGGGGTTGGTGCGGCAAGGGCTGGGCATGGTGCGGCTAGGGTTTAGAGAGAGAGAGAGAGAGAGAATCTTGCAAAACAAGGGGGAAAGGGATTTTTCTTGATTTCTTTCCTTTTTCTTAATTTAAATGGGTCTAAAATCCCTTCCCAAAGCTTCCTCTTTCAAAACCCGGCCCAAGAAAACTTTTCTTTTTTAAAAAAAACTCTTTTTCCTACAAACTCCCAAAACCATTTAGGGCAAGGGTTCAAATCCCAAAGGAAGCACTAAAAAACCCATTAATTTTGCCAATAACTAAAATACCTCCAAACTCCCAAACAACTTGCCCAAACCTCTTGGGTCCTGCAACCAACAACAATCAAGCCTCGACAAAGGCAGGAGTGACCCTGGAATCCTGAAAATCCACAAAACCCTGACTGGGGCAAAAAGACCAAAATACCCCTAAGGGTTAAAATAGCTCTAACGACCGATCCGAACATCCGAATAATGTCCCGAAAACACCTGGGAAACCAAAATAGAAAACTGGCCCGTTACACAGCTAGATGGTGGTGGGAGTCCACTATGAGTGATAGACCAGCTGGGTCTCCACCTGCCACCTGTGATTTCTTTAAGATGGAGTTTAAGGCCAAATATATCAGCGATGAGGCCCAGGAGAAGATGGTAGAGCTGTTCCAGAACCTGAAGCAGGGATCTGATTCGATAGAGGAGTATGAGAGGAAATTCTCGGAGTATGGATACTTTGCTCCGCAGTTGATAGCTACTCCTGAGATTAAGATAAGGAAGTTTATTTCTGGTATGAGGCAGAGTGTATGCCAGGATGTCAGGGCACATGCCCCTGATACTTATGCTAAGGCAGTGCAGTTGGCGACTATTTATAATGGAAAGTACCCAGTCGAGCAGGTTGCCGCCGCTCTGGTTCAGCGTCCTATCCCTGCCACATCGGAGAAGAAGAGGAAGTTTGACTTTAGAGGTGGTGGCCAGTGCTGCCAAGAGTAGTATCAGAACCGAGATCAGCGTAGAGCTTCGGTTCGCTTCCAGCCTCGCCAGAAGGGCGGTCCTAGACAGATTCCCTCATGTGCTACTTGTGGGAGAGCCCACACTAGAGTTTTTCAGGCAGGGACCAGACTTTGTAACCACTGTGGTAAGGAGGGGCACCTGGCCCATTTTTGTAATCAGCCAGCTATGGCAACTCAGCCAGTGCAACAGCAGCAGAGTCGGGTGTTCGCTATGACCCGACAGGAGGCCGAGCGTACAGATGCAGTTGTGGCAGGTACACTACTTGTTTTAGATCACTACGCATTGGTTTTGTTTGATTCTGGTTCTACGCATTCATTTGTATCTGTTATGTTTGCTGAGCATGCTAGTTTGAGATTAGAGCCTTTAGGATTTGAGTTGTCAGTTGCGACTCCTTCGGGAGTCAGTATGTTAGCTAGAGATAATGTTAAGGATGGTCGGATCGAGATATCCGGAGAGTTGCTTGTAGCTACTCTCAAAGTCTTGCCTATGAGCAGCTTTGATGTGATACTTGGTATGGAGTGGTTAGCTGCTAACCACGTGTTGATCGACTGCCACCGAAAAGAAGTAGTGTTCAGGCCGCCAGGTCGGCCCATCTTTAAGTTTCGTGGAGTCTAGGGTGGAGTTTGCCCGCCGATAGTTTCAGCTGTGAAAGCTCGTCGTCTGTTAGCTCGTGGAACTTGAGGCTACCAAGCCAAGTTGTCTGGGGAGAGCCGCCCCTCGCTGACTATTGATCAGGTACCGGTTGTACATAAGTTTGCGGATGTGTTTCCTGAAGAGTTACCAGGGTTGCCCCCGAAGAGAGAGGTTGACTTCACAATCGAGCTCGAGCCAGGGACCCTCCCTATCTCGAAGGCTTCGTATCGTATGGCGCCAGCAGAGCTTAAGGAACTTAAGGTTCAGTTGCAGGAGATGTTAGATCGAGGGTTCATCCGACCGAGTGTGTCCCCGTGGGGAGCACCAGTTCTGTTTGTAAAGAAGAAGGATTGCGCTTGTGTATAGATTACCGTGAGCTTAATAAGGTTATCGTGAAGAATAAGTACCCGTTGCCTCGTATTGATGATTTGTTTGACCAGCTTCAGGGAGCTTCAGTGTTCTCCAAGATAGATTTGAGATTCGGTTACCATCAGTTGCGGATCAGGGATGCCGACATTCCTAAGACAGCTTTCAGGTCTAGATATGGTCACTACGAGTTTGTGGTCATGTCGTTCGGATTGACTAACGCCCCAGCAGCGTTCATGGACATGATGGATAGGGTGTTCAAATCATTTTTGGACAGCTTCGTCATCGTGTTCATTGACGACATTCTAGTCTATTCGAGGACTAAGGAGGATCATGCAGAGCATTTGAGGCGAGTGTTGACAGCTTTGAGGGAAAACAAGATTTATGCGAAGTTTTCCAAGTGTGATTTCTGGCTGGAGCAGGTGGCCTTCCTATGTCACGTAGTATCAAGAGATGGTATAGCCGTGGATCCTGCGAAGATTGAGGCCAAGCCGTGAGTTAGTGGTCCAAGCCGACTTCAGTTGCCGAGATTCACAGCTTTCTGGGTTTGGCAGGTTACTACCGTCGGTTCGTCAAGGACTTTTCCGCCATAGCCTCGCCCCTCACTCGTCTGATGAGGAAGGGTGTCGCGTTTGTTTGGGATAGTAAGTGTGATGAGAGCTTTGCCAGGCTCAAGCGCAGTTTGACTTTAGCACCAGTGTTAGCAGTCCCGGAGGGGACAGGTGGTTTCCTAGTCTACAGCGATGCTTCCAAGTTTGGGTTAGGATATGTGTTGATGCAGCACGGGAAGGTAATTGTAAAGACCCGACCCAAAAGGGGCTCTAAATGGGCCTTTACCCCAATGCATGTAGTGAAAATAAAAGACATTATGAAAAATACATTTCGGATTCCAAGTAAAAACAGAAACATTCAACAACCAAAACATACATTTCTAAAAGCACACTCTGATCAGAGATTTATTTAAACCATTAAAACAATCCACAAGTACCAATATGCTGGAATCCATAAAACGTAAGAAAACATCCTGGGGCTCTGTGCCCGTCTACATGCATTCAGGGGAAATAACAAAAAGTCAAGAGTCATGATAAATAAATAAAATAATCAGAGATGACAGCAGGATTCCATGATCACAGCTCCTCCTTCAGTCATCCTGCCTCGCGCCATGGTTACCTGAAAGATAAGTAAGGGTGAGTAACGAATTACTCAGTAAGAATCCCCAACCGGGTACAATACGATATACATGATCATCTAGAAGATTGTATGCAAGCTATGAGTACAAACACGTAAGCGAGCACATAGCTTAAGTCCACACTTGGACCTCGGATGCCATCTCGTGGTCTTAGTCCGGAAATAAATCCACCACACAATACGCCCTATACGAGAAACGAGTCCCGGCCTCGGCATCTCTTCATCGACACGAAAGGTGCACTAGCTCAAGATCCCGAGGAGCTCTCTCCGGCGTTGTAATGAGCGTAATCGCGCCACTGCGTGCTACTGCGCAGACTATGGGGGTGCCGGGTCTAGTGGCAAGTCGCCCATGTCCGATCCACCACGCCTAACTAAATCTCCGGATCGGTGTCACCGACATAGGGTGTGAGACACGGACACGTGAACTATGTCACCTGAACCACCGCACTTTGAGGCTAGGGAACCGGTCGTGGTAGGCTTACACCAAGAAGCGGTCCTTGCCCTAACAGTGGCAATCAAGGGCTACGGCCGAACACGCCGAGGACGTGCCGATCGTCGGGACGAGGCAATGCCAAGTCATCATCCCGACCGTTGGGGCATTTAATGACCGCCACCCTCACCCAAGATTGCAGGGCCTACCGGTTGGGATAGCTAATCCCTCACGGGGTCCAAGGACGGAGAACTGTCTCGAACGTCCTTGCCATAGATGCAAGATACTTTATGCATCGGGCCCGGATGATGCTACCTACCTGAACTCTAAACCATAGCAATAATAATAAATCAATCAATGCAGTCCAATACGTGCTCAACAGATACAAGGAACCTAGCATGATACTACGAAGCAGAGAACAGGATAACGAACATGCCGAATGGGACAACCTAGCATGGGCTAACATGAGAAACAATACAAGAGTTCATGCCATCAGAATTGTAACAGAGCACCTAGGGCTAAACATGCTAATAATCATACACAGGCATACAAAACAACAATCACAAATATACCGCAGGGCCCACACAACTCCGGTAAGAAATCCTTACCTGGCCGGGAGGCAACTACACACAAAATCCTAAGTCTGCGATCGATCCCGAGCTAGCTAACGGGAACCTAACAAACACAATAGAAATCACCATCATAGCCCTAAAATATAATAAAACAAGCAGAGGCTCGGCTCTGGGGCACTCACACACGGCACGACGACACGGGCCGAGTGTCCGCTGCAGCTGGTGCGGCTGGGCTGGCGCTGGCAAAGCGCTGGGCGCGTGCGCGCGCGCGACACGGCAGCAGACGGCAGCACGGCAGGACGCAGCGCGCGGCGAAGCGCTGGGCGAAGGCGCGCGGCGCTGCGCGCGGCGGCAGCGGCAAGCACGCGACGCGCGGCTGGGCGCGCAGGCGAGCAGGCTTTGGGCATGGCGCGCTGGCGCTGGCGATCGCTGCTGCGCGCGCGAATCGGCGCGACTGCTGAAGCGAAGCGCGCGCGAATCGGGCGGCGGCGATGGGTCTCGGGCGGCGGCTGTGTGTGCGACGCGCGTGGGCGACCGACGCGCTCGGGCGAATGCCGGGCAGATCCGATCGCTGGCGCTGGCGCGCGATCGCCATTGGTGAGATCTGGCGCTTTGCCTCGGTCGATGCCGGTGGTGGTGGGCGATCTCGCGCTGGGCGGACACGCAACAACACATACACACACATGGGCACCTCCTCTTACCTTCGGCCAGCAAAACAACCTATCGAGAAGATGAAGAAGAGGAATACCTACCGGAATGATGATGATCGAACCCAAGGAGATGCAAGGATGAAGAATCAAAGCAAGGCTATGGAGATGGAGAGCTTGGGCGGCCAAGAGGTGTTTTGGAGAAGAAGATGGAATAACCTAATTCTATTTCATTTAACCAAATGCACCAAAACTCCAAAATCCAAGGTTAACTAAGATGTGATGCAGAAAGAGCAACAAGAGCTCTCAATAGCTCAACTGGCCACACCACCCACCTGACTTCTCGGACCACAGGTTGAAACCCACCAAACACACTTTAACACACAATTTTCCTTTTGCATCTCCCCATGCCCAAACACACCCACAAAGCCTCAAAACTTACATAAATCCATCCAATAATTTTAGCAACCGAAAAAGACATAAGCGGTCCCCGTGGCCCGACCAAATTACTAAAATACCCCTAGGGCATACCTGGAAGACCGGGATGAAAACCTGGGTCGTTACAGTAATTGCTTACGCTTCTCGTCAGTTGAAACCGTATGAGCAGAACTACCCGACTCATGATATGGATTTGGCAGCAGTAGTGTTTGCGTTGAAGATTTGGAGGCATTACTTGTACGGAGAGCAGATTCAGATGTTTACTGATCACCAAAGTCTCAAGTATCTGTTTACTCAGAAAGAGTTGACTATGAGACAAAGAAAATGGTTAGAGTTGGTGAAAGATTATGACTGCGAGATTTTGTACCATCCGGGTAAAGCCAATGTAGTGGCTGATGCTTTGAGTAGGAAGACGTCGCACTCTGCGGCGTTGTTGAGTTCCCAGCATAGATTGCGGAAAGAGTTCGAGCGGGCCGAGGTTGCAGTGTTGTTGGGTGAGGTTTCCGCTAGAGTAGCCCAGTTGACAGTTCAGCCTTCGATCAGACAGCGGATTATTGATAGCCAGCTGAGTGATCCCGCACTTAAGAGGTTGATTGACAGAGTTAGTGCTGACGGAGACTTTGACTTCGTGTATTCACCAGATAGTGGGTTGACTTACAATGGCCGATTGTGTGTTCTGGAGGTTGCAGGATTACGAGCAGAGGTTCTTTTGGAGGCCCACAGTTCACCGTTTGCTTGGCACCCCGGGGGTACCAAGATGTATCAGGATCTTAAGCAGACGTTCTGGTGGATGGGCATGAAGAGAGACGTTGTAGAGTTTGTTAGTCGGTGCTTCACTTGTCAGCAAGTGAAGGCACCCAGGCAGAGGCCAGCTGGTTTGTTGCAGGCGTTGAGTGTGCCTCAGTGGAAATGGGAAGAGATCTCCATGGACTTTATTTCTTGTTTACCGAGGACTCCGAGGAAGTTTTCTCAGATCTGGGTGATTGTAGACCGCATGACTAGAGCGCACACTTCATCCCCGGTAGAGACACTTATACCGTGGAACAGTGGGCACAGTTGTTCTTGGATCAGATTATCCGTTACCATGGTGTGCCGGTGAGGATTGTGTCAGACTGAGATTCGCGGTTCACTTCTAGTTTCTGGAGAGCGCTCCAGAAAGGCTTAGGCACCGAGTGCAATTTTAGCACAGCTTTTCACCCTCAAATAGATGGACAGACTGAAAGGGTGAACCAGATTCTTGAGGACATGCTGAGATCCTCTGTGTTAGACTTCCCGGGCAGTTGAGACCAGTATCTGTATCTGATGGAGTTCGCTTATAATAACAGTTATCAGTCGACGATCCAGATGGCTCCATTCGAGGCTTTGTATGGTAAGCGTTGTCGATCTCTTGTGTTCTGGGAAGAGGTTGGTGATAGACCGGTTTTGGGTCCTGAGTTGCTACAGATGACCAACAGTGCAGTGCAGAGGATTAGAGCTCGTATGTTGACAGTTCAGAGCAGGAAGAAAAGTTACGGCGATGTGCGGCGTCGAGACTTGGAGTTTGAGGTTGGACAGCACGTGTTCCTGAAAGTGGCACCGATGCGAGGTGTGTTAAGGTTTGGTAAGTGAGGGAAGTTGAGTCCCCGTTTTGTTGGTCCGTTTGATATTCTTGAGAGGATCGGCAGAGTTGCATATCGGTTAGCCTTACCCCCGTCGTTGTCAGCGGTGCACAGTGTTTTTCACTTATCGATGTTGAGGCAGTATGTGTCGGACCCGTCGCACATTGTAGACTTTGAGCCTTTGCACCTGAATGAGGATTTGAGCTTCGAGGAGAAGCCTGTGAGGATTCAAGCTTTTGAGACTAAGACGTTGCGTAATCGAGAGATCCGTGTAAGAACCCGACCCAAAACACGGTCCTAAACCTAGGTTCTCACTCAGCATGCAAGTTAAATACTTCATCAAGCGGTTTAGTGCTCATATTTAAAACCTTTCAAAACATTTAAAAGCGGGGACACTTAAAACATAAACATCAACCTTCATTTAAGAAAAAGCCAACGAAGTAAAACAAGCTCGCCGAGATATAAAAACATTCAAAAGCAGTTCAAACAACTTATAATAATGTTTCTAGGACTCATGTCCATCTACATGCTTGAACAAATATGCAAACAATAAAGACAGAGTGCCTGGGCGGCTCCCATGATCAATCGGCTCCTCCGCTTAGCCGTCCGGTCTTTGTCCCAAGTTACACGGTGGAAAACCACAGAAATAAGGGTGAGTATAAACATACTCGGTGAAGAATCCCCAACCGGGTACAATACGATACATCAATCATCGGCACCCTAGTATACATGCAAACGATTACCAACACGGATCATAGCTCAACGAGCTTACAAGGCGAGAATCTGGAATCCTCGAAGTCTCCTACTTAGGCCTAATGATTGGCTCTCATAACCAATCCGGGACATCTCCGAGGGTCTTTCTCCTCGGCCAATTGATCACTCAAAAGCCGATCCAAAAGATGTCCGACACCCTCGAGGGTCTTTCTCCTCGACCATATGATCAGCTCAAAAGCCAATCCCAATGGGTGTCCTCAAGGGCCTCTTACCCTCGCTTATAATCTGGACTATCGGGAGAGTACCCAAGTCCGGCTCTAAACAGGAAGGAACTGGTGTACTCACGAACATTAGCCCGGGGGACTCTCCGAACCAGCGACTAACGCGTGTGCGCGCACACCGCATGCTACTGCAACCGGCGTAAATGTGGGGGCCTAAGTACAAACTACGCGGGCCAAGTACGCATGCCTAAAGACTCGGAGGGTGGTGTCACCGAACACGATGAGTGCGAGGCCCTCGGCACTCATCTGCGTGCGGCTTGTACCACCGACACGAAGCTAAGAACCAGCCAAGACAGCTTGCACCGTTGGCAGGGTTCCGCTCTAGCAGGCTACAAACTAGGCTTATGTCGATGTGGTAGGTAAATCCACATCGGCTGCCTGGGGGAAGCAATGTACGTTATGCTTCGCTCTACTCCCGACCGGTGGGGACAAGGTACGTTATGTCCGCTCTCAGCCTCTAGATGATGACAACCCTAACACACTAGCTAGAGTATAGAGTAAACGATTCCTGGCTAAACATACATAATCATCATCAATCATACATAACCTAGCATGATGCTACGAACTTAAAGCAGAATCTCAAGCATCTTTGGAAGAACAATCCTAGCATGGCACTAACATGTACAAACAAGCAAACATGCTAGCAGGAATGCAATCACAAGTCGCCCTATCCACTAATCATGTTCATAAAAGTAAACATGCATATAAGGCACAATCAAGAAAGCATCGCAGGGTCCACACAACCACGGTAAGAAATCCTTACCTGGAAACGAGCAGAAAATAACTTTCACAATCAAATAATGACCCTCGAGCTTTAAAGCGAACTCGAGCAACCTAGGCATATTAAAAGCATCCTAAATAAATATACAGCTGACCAGCCAAGCTTAAAAATCTAAAAGGGAAAAGGCTCGAGAATTATCAACCGAGAGGACACGGGCTCGCAGTTAAAGGGAGGGATGAGTTTGGCGCCGCTGAGTGCGGCAGGGCGCTGAGCTGGCGCTGGCTCGCGCGCGGCAAGGCAAAGCGCGGACGCGCAGAGTGGGCGTGGCACGACGCTCGACGGCGGGGCGGCGCGCGGGCGATCGGCTGCAGAGGCGACGCGCGGCGAGCGAGCGGCTCGCTGGTTGGCGCGCGGCGAAGCGCTCGATCGGCTGGGCGAAAGCCGCAGCCGCAGCGACGAGATCGGGCGTCGCAGCGACGCCGACGCGGCGGTCTGCCGGGCGTGAGACGGTGGGGCTTCGGATCGCGCAGGCGGCGGCGGGCGGGCGAGCGGCAGGCCGAGCAGGCTGGGCGGCTGGCAGGCGGTGCGTGTTTAGTGCGAAGCGACCTTTGTGTCGGGGTGGTGTGGGTGGGGGTGGCTCACTTGTGTGTGGTGCGGCTGGGTGGCTCGGTTAGGGTGCTTGGCTCGACTTTTTGGAGAGAGAGAGAGAGAGAGAGAGAGAGAGAGAGAGAGAGAGAGAGAGAGAGAGAATGCGGCTATGAGGGGAAAAATAGGGGTTTTCTTGATTTTCCTTCTTTTCCTTATTTTTAAATAGGTTAGGAGACCTAAATTCCCTTCCCAAGGCTTCCTCTTGCGGGTCCCGGCTAAAGCAACCTTTTTTCTTCTTTTTAATTAAGACTCTTTTCTAAAACTCCAATTTCACCATTAGGGCAAGGGTTCAAATCTCAATGGGACCAATTAAATTCCAATTAATTTTGCTATCAACCGGAATGTCTCCGAACTTCTAATCAACTAACCCAAACTCCTTGGGTCTTGCAACCTACATTAATCAAGTCTCAACGAAGGCCGAAATGACCCTGAAGCCCTGAAAATCCTCAACCTCTGACCGGGGAGCAAAAGACCAAAATACCCTTAAAGGTTAAAAAGCTCTAACGGCCCAACCGATTGCCCCAAAACTGAACCGAGAGATCCTGGGAAACTGGAATGGAAAACTGGGCCGTTACAATACTCCCTCCTTTTAAGACTTTCGTCCTCGAAAGTCCTAAGACGAAAACAACTCTAGGAAATCTCCACTGATCCTTAACCAACCAAACTCCCGGTCAAGACAACACTAAGTCTTCTTCGAAATCCAAACCCCCTTGGGTTCCCAAAGGCTCAAAGCCACAAGCCATCCAGTCTGCCACAAACTATCTCAACCAAGACTGGGCATACACCGAACTTCGAAGAAATAGATGTGATAGTGCTAACGGTAATACACATCCTCAAACTCGCACTAGCTCTCAAACGGTCTTAAAATCTTAGGGCTCACTTAACCCTGCTAGCCCAACTCGGAACGCCTCTCTACGGCGCTACTCTCAGCAAACTCGTGGACGGGTCACAAGCTCTAAAACTCTACGCCACGCTCCGGCGTAACTTCTCTGAATGCTCATAGCTGTTATCAAACAGCCTCGACCCTTCACCATGCTGACCAAACAACTGAACCTCTCAGGTTTCAGAAACTAAACGGCCTACTCTTACTTCGCAAGAGATCTGCGAACCCCACTGGTTGCCTATAATCCTTAACGAAATCCAATTCGAACCACCAACTGGTGACTGATCCCAAGGCAACCTTCTCCAACTAGCATCCGTCCACAACACTAAAGCAACCATCTTACGAGAAATCGAAGCACCAAAGCCAAGGGGCACTTTTCTGGTTCACCAAGCGGCTACCACCACTCACACTAGCTGATACTTCCGGCCCGGCCACCCCGAACGACAAGGTCCAGAGCATGGCTCCACTCGGCCAAACTAATAAGCCGGAGCCCCTCATCGGCCGACAACAAACTTTCCAATGCAATCCGATCAGCCACTGGCCTAGGTGAACATCGCCAGACAGGAAAACAAACAACATTCCTCTCACGGGAACCTCGAGCAGCAAGGAATAAAACAACACGCGGCTACTAGCAACATAATAACTTGAGGATAGCAACTCTAAGGTTTCCAACCAAAGCCACGGCACCTCTGTGCCAACTCACTCAACTGTGGCTCAGCTAAAATGCCAACTGCGAATGCACAACAACTAAAAGCAAAGCCCGAGAAAGGCTTGCTCTGCAGAAACTCAACCCAAGCTTATAACGAGCAAGGCTCGCCTCCAAGCTGCCACTCAACTCTTAAGCCCATCTGGCTGCTCCAAGGACTTCCTCCTTATAGCTTAGACCTAACTCTTCTTCCAATCAAGAAACTCCACCCACGAAACATCGCGAGGAATAAGGATAGCGACGACCACAAGCTTGCGGATCCTGAACAACACGAGTCGGCAAGACTACCTCAAGAGTTAAAACTCGAGGCCGACATCCACGGTGCAACTCATCTACCCAAGAACTAAGGGGTTCTACAAACTCCAAAGATCCAACAACTTTCCAGCAACAACTCAAGCCCTTGAACTGGCAGGCCTCCGCCCTTGCGGGAACAAACATCTTTCCACTTGCTAACAAACAAACGCAGGGACACTCTCGCTGTGCTGACCGCTGCGCTACTCTGATCAACTACACAACTCAGGAGCTTAGCTGGCTCCTCCTCAACAGGAACGATTTACCAGCAAGCGGACATCCGAAGGACAACGAACTTCACACACGCTCGCTGTCTTGCCCAAACCCAAGGGCAACAACAACCAACTCTCTCGGAAGCAACATCCGAGGATCCTCAATCGCTTGAACCCCCAACTTGGAACTAGCAGTGCCTACCCAATTGCCGAGGGAGGGGTCAACTCCCAAAACTTCCTGACTAGGAACAAGTCCTCAGGGCAACGCCCGCTTGCTCGAACCGAGCTAGCTCACGAAACAACATGGGAACCAAACCTTGGTCAACACCAAGCACCACCTCGCTAAGAATTCCGAAAATCAACGTGGAGGTTACCAAGAATAACTCTAGCTTGTTAACCGACAACAAGCATCCAACAACTCAACCGAGGAACACTTGCTGGAGTCGGTGAGCTCTGGTGAGGCTCTCCACAACTTAGGGTTCCTCCGATCGCCCTCCGACACACACGGTCGTCAAACGGTCTAACTAACAACTGGCTACACGAGCACATCTCCCTACAACATCTCAACTGTGCTGGCCAAAAGCTCTTCCTTGCCACATCTGTAGCAAGCACGGGCGATGCTCCACACAATCCGAAAAGTGCCTTACCAGAGTTGATGCAATGAGTCGGCGGCCTGGCCCCGCCCGGCGACGATCTCGAGCTCTAACTCGCGGTGGCGCCGATCCCGACCCTAGATCGGCCGCGTCGGCGAGTTCGCTATCCACTGAGCGGGAACTACCGGAAGACCCAAACTTCCTCTTGCTCAAAGCATCACCACATCGTAGCTTCTACCCGGTAAGGATCGAACAACACTCTTAGCCATGGCGGCCGAAACTCCGCGATTTTACTACCATCGCCTGGATCGAGTTCAATCGAACTCCAACCATCGATCAACAAGAAATGCCTCTACCTGTGTCAAGGGCCAACTAGCATAACTTGCCTACGCAACAACCAAGCACAAGCACGACAACCTCTCAACCAAAGTTAGGGCACTTGCCAAGAACTAAAGTCCTAACTCCTCAAAACTGAGCACTGGTTTCACATCCCGAAACCCCTCGTGGTTCTTGAAAAGTACACCACGGAACGAGCTACACAAAAGTACACCGGCGTGTACAGCTCCAACTTGGTTCGTTAAGATCCAAACCAACAAGTATTCTCACACAAGGCAACTTTTGCCTCCCAATAGAGACACATCCAGCAAATGAGCAACAAGAGTTCAACCCACTCAGGGTCAACTCACCACGGAATGCCACATTGGTCGACTCACTCTTACAAGAGCATAGCCACACCAAGCTAACTTACCTCATACCAATGGTCCACTAAACGTGCTCCGATCAACCATCCAACTCATGGCTCTAACACTGGATCAACCACGCATCATCGATGCCAACCCTACTCATATTAGGGTAACTCCAGGGTAGTCGAATCACACTACCATCCAACTGGCTCACAAGCCCACAACACAGGCGTGAGAACTCGGACGCGCTAGCCCTCACCAACCTACAACATCCTTTGCACCCATCTCTCGGTGACCCTGAAAAACTCCTACTTTTCCCTCGAAAGACCTCACACTTGTAGTTCTCTGACTACCACCGAGCTAGATTTCTTAAGCAATCCAACAGATGCAACTTCAGAAAAACGGGTACAAGGCTGGTGGGGGTGCTATACTCCGGGCGGGCATGGAACCATCTGCACCAAAAGTGCCAACTGGCCCGAATCTAGTCCTCTCAAAGCTTGGTGCCAATAGGCACAACATCCTTTACAACACAAATCAGCCCAAAACAAGCTTTATGCCCCTTTGAGGATAGGGAAGGTCACACTCCAAGTGACGGGCAAAGGAACTCAACACAAGAGTCGAAACACTCGAGCAGCCTAAACTCTGGCATCTCGTCTAACAGACATGCCATGGCCTACTCTTGCATCCCACTCGATGCTCAACGAATACTCAGGCCAACCCTCGGGTGGCAGCACCTAGCTCCACACCTGGAACATGCTAACAGAAGGTGCTTCTCTCTAATAGCCAGCTGAAATCCACGGACGGATTAAGTCGACAAGCAAACTCCACACTACCCCCGCTCACGAGGGTACTAAAAGAAGCGGCCAAAAACGATCAGAGGCTTGCAAGAGGACAAGATGTCTCTACATCTTCCTCAAAAGCTACTAACTTGGCAAATTTTGCCAATCGACCGGGTGGTGGTGGAGACTCTGCTGGTCCGCCTCTCACTGAGGACTTCCACCACCACACTTCTTTGCATCAAACAACACACGGAAGGGCGCGCCTCGACCTCTACACATCCGGTCATCGGCCTCACGAACACGAGTCATCCCAAAGACTTGGATGATAAACTCGATCTGGCCAACCACTTTCTTCGCTAGCGATGAGGTCTAAAAACATCCAAATCTCTGAGGCTTCCACTTGCCAAACTAGGCGACTCGATCAACGCCAACTACTTATCAGCATAAACCTGCTGATCAAGCCCTCCTGGGAACCTCCGGGGCTACTGGAGCTACAAGGAGGGGTGTCTCCTAAATAAACTCTGCCAGCTGGGCTATCTGTGCCCAAGACTCCTCACTACGCGCTACAAGCCGCGCACAGGTCTCCGCTCTCTGTTAGCTAAAAGACTGCCATCAACTCCCTCATGGCTGGAGCACACTCTGCTCAAGGAGTCTCACTCTGAGGCGTGCTAGCCTCAACCCCCCCTACTCTTGGCAACTCATCTGCCAGGGCCAAAGGTGGCCTACGGGTCTAGACAACCCTGAACGCGGTCTCATCATCAACATGAACAGCCCAACTCCTCGGTTGGAAATACCAAACGTCCCTGCTTCTCTAAGTGCAATCAACCTACTAGCGATCCACACAAAGCATAAAAGCTAGCCCACGCTGGGGCTCTCACTGCCAAACAAGGGTAACACATGTATACTAGATACAGTATTGTAAAATAAAACCCTTAGCTTAATGAACTCAGACAAACCTGACGGCCGCGGAGTGCTGATGATAATGGGGGCAACAACCTACAAAGCAGGTTAGTCTACAAAATCTATGACTCTGTGCTCTGATACCAACTGTAAGAACCCGACCCAAAACACGGTCCTAAACCTAGGTTCTCACTCAGCATGCAAGTTAAATACTTCATCAAGCGGTTTAGTGCTCATATTTAAAACCTTTCAAAACATTTAAAAGCGGGGACACTTAAAACATAAACATCAACCTTCATTTAAGAAAAAGCCAACGAAGTAAAACAAGCCTGGCCAGTATATAAAAACATTCAAAACAGTTCAAACAACTTATAATAATGTTTCCCCTAGGACTCATGTCCATCTACATCTTTGAACAAATATGCAAACAATAAAGACAGTGTGCCGCGGCGGCCCATGATCAATCGGCTCCTCCGCTAGCCGTCCGGTCTTTGTCCCAAGTTACCAGTGGAAAACCACGAGAAATAAGGGTGAGTATAAACATACTCAAGTAAGAATCCCCAACCAGGGTACAATACGATACATCAATCATCGGCACCCTAGTATACATGCAAACGATTACCAACACGGATCATAGCTCAACAAGCTTACAAAGCGAGAATCTGGAATCCTCGGAAGTCTCCTACTTCCGGCCTAATGATTGGCTCTCATAACCAATCCGGGACATCTCCAGGGTCTTTTCTCTCGGCCAATTGATCGGCTCTAAAACCGATCCCAAAGATGTCCAACACCCTCGAGGGTCTTTCTCCTCGACCATATGATCACTCAAAAGCCAATCCCAATGGGTGTCCTCAAGGGCCTCTTACCCTCGCTATAAACCGGACTATCGGGAGAGTACCCAAGTCCGGCTCTAAACAGGAAGGAACTGGTGTACTCACGAACATTAGCCCGGGAGCTCTCCGAACCGGCGACTAACGCATGTCTTGCGCGCACGCATCATTCTTTGCAACCGGCGTAAATGTGGGGGCCTAAGTACAAACTATGCGGGCGTGCACGCATGCCTAAGACTCAAAGCGGCGTCATCGAACACGATGAGTGCGAGGCCCTCGGCACTCATCGTGCGGCTTGTACCACCGACTTGAAGCTAAAGCAGGCCAAGGCGGTGCTTGCACCGTTGGCGTGGTTCCGCTCTAGCGAGCTAAAAACTAGGCTTATGCCGATGTGGTAGCTAAATCCACATCGGTGCTTGGGGAAGCAATGTACGTTATGCTTCGCTATACTCCCGACCGGTGGGGACAAGGTACGTTATGTCCGCTCTCAGCCTCTAGATGATGACAGCCCTAACACACTAGCTAGAGTATAGAGTAAACGATTCCTGGCTAAACATACATAATCATCATCAATCATACATAACCTAGCATGATGCTACGAACTTAAAGCAGGAATCTCAAGCATGCTGGAAGAATAATCCTAGTATGGCACTAACATGTACAAACAAGCAAACATGCTAGCAGGAATGCAATCACAAGCTGTCCTATCCACTAATCATGTTCATAAAAGTAAACATGCATATAAGGCACAATCAAGAAAGCATCGCAGGGTCCACACAACCACGGTAAGAAATCCTTACCTGGAAACGAGCAGAAAATAACTTTCACAATCAAATAATGACCCTCGAGCTTTAAAGCGAACTCGAGCAACCTAGGCATATTAAAAGCATCCTAAATAAATATACAGCAGCCAGCAGCTTAAAAAATCTAAAAGGGAAAAGGCTCGAGAATTACCAACCGGGAGGACACGGGCTCGGCGGCAAAGGGAGCGAGTTTGGCGCTGGCGCTGGCTCGAAGCGCTGTGGCAGCAAGCAAAGGAGGACGCGAGAGAGCGGGCGTCGCGACCACGACGTCTGGGCTCGGACGGTGGGGTAGCGCGCGGGCGATCGGCTGCGTAGGCGACGCGCGAGCGAGCGGGCTCGCTGGGTTGGCGCGCGGGCAAGCGTCTGGACTACTGGGCGTGTCGCGCTGCAGGCGACGGGACTGGGTGTCAGCGGCGACGTCGGGCGGTCTTTGGGCGTCGCGGCGGTGGGGCCACGGACTCTGAGGCGGCGGCGGCGGGCGAGGCGGTGAGCGGCTGGCGGTGCGAGGGTTGGGCGGTGTAGTCGTGCGCGTGCGGCGCTGGTGTGCGGGCCGGGGTGGCTCACTGTGTGGTGCGGCTGGGTGGCTCGGTTAGGGTGCTTGGCTCGACTTTTTGGAGAGAGAGAGAGAGAGAATGCGGCTATGAGGGGAAAAATAGGGGTTTTCTTGATTTTCCTTCTTTTCCTTATTTTTAAATAGGTTAGGAGACCTAAATTCCCTTCCCAAGGCTTCCTCTTGCTGGTCCCGGCTAAAGCAACCTTTTTTCTTCTTTTTAATTAAGACTCTTTTCTAAAACTCCAATTTCACCATTAGGGCAAGGGTTCAAATCTCAATGGGACCAAGTAAATTCCAATTAATTTTGCTATCAACCGGAATGTCTCCGAACTTCTAATCAACTAACCCAAACTCCTTGGGTCTTGCAACCAACATTAATCAAGTCTCAACGAAGGCCGAAATGACCCTGAAGCCTTGAAAATCCTCAACCCCTGACCAGGGAGCAAAAGACCAAAATACCCTTAAAGGTTAAAAAGCTCTAACGGCCCAACCGATTGCCCCAAAACTGAACCGAGAGTTCCTGGGAAACTGGAATGGAAAACTGGGCCGTTACAATCCGTTTGGTAAAGGTTCAGTGGAGGAGTCACAGTTCTGAGGAAGCTACTTGGGAGCGGGAGGATGAGATGAGATTGCACTATCCTCAACTGTTTCAGTCTTAAGGACTTTCGGGGACGAAAGTCATAAAAAGGAGGGAATACTGTAACGGCCCAGGTTTTCATCTCGATCTTCCAAGTATGTCCTAAGGGTATTTTGGTAATTTGGTCGGGTTGTTTCTGTCTTTCTCAACTGTTTATATTCTTGGATGTTCAAATATAGGGTTTGGTTGCATTTTGGTTGAGTTTGGGTGTTGAGAGTTGCAAAAAAAAAAAATTAGGGGTTTTGCCGGATTAAAAATGCAGCAGATGGGATTCAAGCCTAGGTGGCTAGGAAGATAGCGGTGAGGTTCTACCAGTCAAGCTTCAAGTAGTTATTGATACTCATTCCGCAGGTTATCTTGGTTTGTCTTCGTTTTCGAGATTTAAGTGAGTTTGATTAAAAAAATAGGTGTTTATCTTTTCTCCTTCCCAAATCACTTTGCTGCAAACCACTTCTCCAAGCTCCTTCTTGCCATGCGTTTTCCTCTCGAGAGCATTGTTCGATCGACCTGGGTAAGTGTTTCGTCGTTCCTCGATTTCTCCTTCATGTTGTTGGTTGTCGATCCTTTGGCTAAGGGGTTGTTGTTTGTCTTTTTGGTTGCGTTGTGTAAAGACCCGACCCAAGAGAAATGGTCTCTAACCTAGATACTTACTTAGCATGCATGTCTAGGAATGTAAAACACCATCCAACGTACCAATTTAAAACTTTGCAATCAACAGAATTTTAAACAACCCACAAAAAACGAATATAAAAATCAAAGAGTAATTGACTGATCAGTGCTTTTCTTAAAACAAAACAAGAGTACGGTACGAGAACCATAAAATAGTTTGAGTGCTTCCCTAGGGACTCAAGTCCCACTACAAGCTAAATCATAAAGAAAACAATAAAAGAACATGCATCCCAGAGTCAGCTATCCATGATCATCCAGCCGCCTCCTCCTAGCCATCCTGCCTATGTCCCAAGTTACCTGGTGGAAAACCACAGAAAATAAGGGTGAGCAACGAGTTACTCAGTAAGAATCCCCAACCGGGGTACAATACGAAAACATATCATTTAGCACACGGACATGCAACCATGCAATGACTCAGAGCAAACAGATGGGGCAACTGAACGCCACTCTTGGGGCTTGCCTATTCGAGGCTTACAACTACCAACTACCCTAGGTTCCACACCTGGGTGTCCTTCGAGCCTTACACAACCTAGGACAAGGTGTTGCCCGTCAGGGACTTATACACCTAGGATGCCCATCAGGGTCTTACACCTCCAACTCAGTGATGCCCATCGGGGACTTATACACCTAGGATGCCCATCAGGGTCTTACACCTCCAACTCAGTGATGCCCATCGGGGGCTTATACACCTAGGATGCCCATCAGGGTCTTACACCTCCAACTCAGTGATGCCCATCGGGGGCTTATACACCTAGGATGCCCATCAGGGTCTTAAACCTCCAACTCAGTGATGCCCATCGGGGACTTATACACCTAGGATGCCCATCAGGGTCTTACACCTCCAACTCAGCGATGCCCATCGGGGACTTATACACCTAGGATGCCCATCAGGGTCTTACACCTCCAACTCAGTGATGCCCATCGGGGACTTACACACCTAGGATGCCCATCAGGGTCTTACACCTCCAACTCAGTGATGCCCATCGGGGACTTACACACCTAGGATGCCCATCGGGGACTTACACCTCCAGGTGTCCATCGGGGTCTTACCCGAGCGGGACGCACTAGTTACCCCTACAATCTCTTACACTATACATCACCGGCCAATTCCTAGCATGGCACTAACAGGATAACATGGTCACGGTTATGCCGAGACAATTTAACCCCTAGCATGAAACTAACAGGATATATCAGGAATCACAAGCACAAAAACCATCTGAAAACAAGAAAGAACAAGCAACCTATCCACTAGCAGTTTCATACAAACACAACATATAGCATGCTATCAAGTATTCGCAGGGTCCACACAACCCCGGTAAGAAATCCATACCTGGAAGTGAATAGAACCAATAATCGACGGATGAATCTCGAGCTTCTAAGAGAACCCGACAACCTAAGCAAGTAATAAATTCAACCTAATTAACCAACAGCAGCTAAAAAGAACATAAAGTCCAAAGGGTGGAGGCTCGGGAATTTACCAACCGAGAAGGCACGAGCTCGCAAGGAGGCGTGCGGCGAGCGGCGTGCGGAGCGGCGGGTCTGTGTGCTGCTGGTCAGCCCGAAAAAGCTGCGCTGCCGCTGGCTGTTTGATGCAGCAGCCAGAAGCGCTGGGCGCGAGCGCGTGGCCCTCGGCAACACGGCGCAGCGGGGCGGCGGCCGGCAGGCGGCGAAGCGTCAGACGCGGTCAGCGTCTTTGGTCTGTGCGCGGACGCGAAAGTGTTAAGTCCGAAAGCGGGCGCGCGCGTGTGGGCGAAGAACCGCGCGGCGAGCGGGCTCGGCTGGAAGCGAGCGTCGCGGCGCTGTGTGTGTGCGGACGGACGACACACGGTGGGTGCTCTGGGACGCGGTCTCGCGGATGCGGTCGGTCGGAGCGACGCTGAGGTGCGCTGTGCAGGCGACGGACGGCGCCGTGGCTCTGCTGGTAGTGGCCGCAAGGTCGCTGCTCGGGCGGCGTGGTGTGTCGACCGCGCGCCGGGGTGGGGCGATGGACGGCGACGGGCGGCGGCGGCGAGGGTGTGGGGAGAGGGTGAGGGTTTTTGCGAGTGAAGCTTTCTTTTTTCCCTTTTTTTTTCCTTCCTCAAATTAAATAAGTCTTGGGAATCCCAAATTCCCTTCCCAAGGCTTCCCCCCTTCGAGCCCCGGCGGACGTACTTATTTTCTTTATTTAATTCCAAGCTTCCCACCCCTTTTAGGCCAAGGGTTCGAGTCCTCCCAACAACACCTTTCAAAATAAAATATATACAAACCTAATTTTGCGTTCAACTGTAAACCGGGCTGTTACAATACTCCCTCCTTAGAAGACTTCCGTCCCTGGAAGTCGCTGTACTTTAAAACAACTCTAGGTAATTCCTCCTCATCTCCCCCTCCAACTCCCAAGTAGCTTCGTCAACTCCCTGGTTCCGCCACTGCACTTTCACTAACTTGATAGCTCGGTTTCTCAAGACTTTCTTTTCAAATGCTAAAATCTTTATGGGTTTTTCCTCAAGCTCAGTCATGGTTTATTTGCAAAGGCTCGAAGTCAATGACATGCGAAAAGTGCCGCCACATCTTGGCGGAGCATCAAACGTGAAACACACTATGCAATCGCGACCAAGGATGGCGGCAATGCTAATCGCTAAGCTCTGACCCCAATCCTCTCGAGGATCTCAATGGTCCCACAAACACGGGGCTCAGTTTCCCCTTCCTACCAAACCTCAGAACTCCACGCATCGGAGCTACTTTAAGGAACACGTGCTGGCCAACCTCAAACTCCAACTCTCTACGTCTGACATCGGCGTAGCTCTTCTCGCTGCTCTGGGCGGTCAACATCTGAGCTCGATTTTACGGACTGCCTCATTGGTCAATCGAAGCAACTCTGGACCCAATACCTGCCTGTCTCCAACCTCTTCCCAGAATATTGGGGATCTGCAGCATTTACCATACAACGCTTCAAACGGTGCCATCTGAATGGTCGACTGAAAACTATTGTTGTAGGAAAACTCCATCAAATACAAGTACTGGTCCCAACTGCCCGGGAAATCCAACACACGGGCTCGCAACATATCCTCTAAGATCGATTTACCGCTCGGTCGGCCATCGATGCCGTGGGTGGAAGGTCAGATCTTTGTAAGCCGCACTCTGTGCCCAAACCTGCCTGAAGGGCTTTCCAAAACCGTGATGTAAAACGGGAATCCCGGTCGGAGATAATTTTAACTAGCACTCCGTGGTACCTTACTATCTGCTCAAGGAACAACTGTGCCACCTGCTCCACGGTGTAGTTTATCCTGCCCGGAATGAAGTGTGCACACTTAGTCAACCTATCAACGATCACCCAAATCTGTGCATATCCTCTAGGGGTTCTAGGCAAACCTGAAATAAAATCCATGGTAATTTCCTCCCACTTCCTTTGTGGCACCCTGAGCGATCAGTAGCAAACCCTTTGGTTTACGCCTAGGCGCCTTCACTTGCCGACAAGTGAGACACCGAGCCCGACAAACCGGGCAATCACTCTCTTCATCCCCATCCACCAAAAAGTCGCTTAAGATCTTGGTACATCTTGTTACCCCCGGTGCCATGCAAAAGGCGAGGTGTGAGCCTCGGTCAACAACTCCGAACGAATACAGGCATCGCAATTTTGGACACATAGCCGACCCTTATATCTCAAGCCACCATCCGCAAATATCTCAAAATCAAAGTCACCATCGGCTGGACCTCTCATACAAACTTTTCAACTTAGGATCATTCAAGCGGCCGTCAATAACCCTTTGCCTTACCACAGGCTGGATGGTCAACTAAGCTACCCTGGCGGTAACATCCCCTAACAACACTACTATTTCCGCTCTCGAGGTCTTTCCTTATGATACTCTTGGGATTTGCCAACGTTGCTAGATGCGAGGTCTTTCTACTTAGTGCATCCGCCACAACATTTGCCTTTCGGGGTGATACAGATCTCACAGTCGTAATCTTTTACAAGCTCCAACCACCTTCTCTGCCTCATGTTCAGGTCCTTCTGAGTGAAGAAGTACTTGAGGCTTTGGTGGTCCGAGAAAATCTGAATCTTTTCCCCATACAAGTAGTGCCTCCGGATCTTAAGCGCAAAGGCGACGCATCACGCCAACTCCATATCATGAGTCGGATAGTTACGCTCTCGTCTTTGTTTCAACTACCTCGAGGCATACGCTATCACTTTACCGTGTTGCATCGTAACGCATCCCAAACCAAACTTCTTTGGCATCATTTGTACACCACGAAACCCCGGTTCCCCCGAAGCGCCAACATCTGGCGCACGAGCGTCAAGCTTCGCTCTTGACTTAGCAAAACTCTCGTCGCACTTCTTATCCCAAACGAAATCGACACCCTTCCTCGCCAATCGAGTAAGCGGGGTGGCTATAGCGCAGAAGTTACGAGCGAGGCGGTGGTAATATCGGCCGGACCAGGAAGCTACGAATCTCGACACGATCGTTGGTCTCGCCCACGAGCTAACGGCCTCTACCTTGGAAGGGTCCATGACCACTCCCTCCTTAGACACAACGTGTCCTAGGAAAGCTACCTCCTCAAGCCAAAGTCACACTTTGAGAACTTCGCATAGAGCTTGTTCTCGCGCAAAAGTGCCAAAATCGCCTTAGGTGCGAGGCATGGTCCTCCTTAGACTTAGAGTACACAAGAATGTCATCTATGAACACGATGACAAAGCGGTCCAAGAACGCCTTGAACACTCTGTCCATCATGTCCATGAATGCAGCTGGGGCGTTCGTCAGTCCGAAAGACATGACTACGAACTCATAATGTCCATACCTCGACCTGAACGCTGTCTTGGGGATATCTGCATCCCAAATCCTCAACTGGTGGTAGCCCGACCTCAAGTCAATCTTCGAAAACACACAAGCTCCCTGGAGCTGGTCAAACAGGTCATCGATACGAGGCAGCGGATACTTGTTCTTAATGGTTACCTTGTTCAGTTCCCTGTAATCGATGCATAGACACATCGAGCCATCCTTTTTCTTAACAAACAGCACGGGTGCTTGTAACGGCCCAGAAATTTCATTCCGGTCTTCCCGGGTCGCCTATGGGCATTTTGGTAATTTTGGGTCGGGCCGACAGGGCCGGTTATGAAATTGTTAATTGCCGGAAAAATTATGAGTCGATTTGAATAGGATCAGGAATTTTGGTGAAGACAATTGGGCTTGGGAAAAAGTAAAAATAAATAGGGAATTAAATAGCGCGTCGAGTGAGATTCGAGCCAAGGACGTGCCGCATGCTAGGCAGAGGGCACTGCCAGCCGAGCCACTGGGCGCGTTTGTTATCTTCATCGCACGATCTAATACATATGCCTATTTGATGCGCGTTTTGGTTTAAAAGGCCAGCTCGCCCGAGCTTCTCCTTCTTCTTCCCCATTTCCTTCGCGATTTTCTTCTCCAACCGACTGCGTTCCCGCGATTTTCTCCCTTGCCGACCAGCCAATTCCGAGCTCCTCCTCTCCAATTCGAAGCCCATTCTCCCTCCGAGCAGCTGGTAAGTTCTTCCTCTTCTTCCTTTCCTTTGAAAAATCCGATTTCTTTCCCCCTGGTTCCGATTTCGTTCTGCCGGCCGTGGGAGTGAGGAGATTCATGTGGTTTTTGTGCAGCTAGTGTAGGGGAAGTGGTCCAGCTTCAAATCGCGCGTCGAATCTTCTCTAATCGCCCAGAATTGAGCTCGTTTTCTCTGATCCCCTGTTCGCCCCTGTTCGCCGAGTGCGCCTGCGCAGAAGCAGCCCAGCCGCCGAGCCTCGCCGCACACCGCGCCTCGCCCAGCTTCTTGTCACGCCGCGCGCCATCGCCATTGTATGCTGCGCGCCGCGCCGCGCTCTCTCTCACCTGCATCGCCCGGCATCCGTCCCGCGCTGCGTCAGCGCTCCAGCGCGCGCCAAAGACGCCCATTTCTGCGCCCAGCTCGCCCGGCCAGCCCGTTGTTGCCCGTTCGTGCAATCGGCTCGTTAAATGCGTTAAATCGCGCGCCTCGTGAGTTCCTCCCGAGCTGAGCCTCGTTTATTTTATTATATTTAGGCCTATTGTGTGATTTTTGTTATGATTGTTAGGTTCTCGATAGCTAGTTCGGGTTCGTTCGCCGCTTAGGTTTTCGTGTCAAATCGTCCCCGACCAAGGTAAGGATTTCTTACAGGAGTTGTGTGGACCCGCGATATTATATGTGATTGCTTTGATTGATTGCTTGTTTGTGTTTATTGACATGTATAGCTAGGTACTCAAGTCAATTCCCGATTAGCATGTTTTTCCGACTAATTCTCATGTTAATCCATGCTAGGTTGTTTCTTTCTAGCATGCTCGTATACATTCCTTGCTTCGTAGTATCATGCTAGGCTCGTTGTATTCTTATTGAGCACGTATTGGATTTTATGGAATTGTTTTTCTTTGTTTGCTAGGCGAGTTAGAATTGCGGGTAGATAGCATCATCCGGCCCGATGCATAAAGTACCTTGCATCCATGGCGGGGACGTCGAGCAAGTCATTAGATCCCTGGACCCCGTGAGGGATTAGCTAACCCAAGCGGTAGGCCCCGCAATCTTGGGTGAGGGGTGGCGGTCGTTAAATGCCCCAACGGTCGGGATGATGACTTGGCATTGCCTCGCCCCCGGCGGCGGCATGTCCTCGGCATGTTTGGCGATTGCCCACGATTGCCACTGTTAAGGCAAGGGCGGCTTCTGGTGTAAGCCTACCACACGGCCGTTCCTTGGCCCCAGTGCGGTGGTTCAGGTGACATAGTTTACGTGTCAGTCTCACACCCTATGTCGGTGACACCGATCCAAAGATTTAGTTAGGCGTGGTGGATCGACATGGGCGGCTTGCCTTGGACCCGGCACCCCCCATGGTGCGCAGAGCACGCGGTGCATGCTTACGCTCATTACGGCGCCGATCGAGAGCTCCTCGGGATTGTGAGCAGTGTACCTTTCGTCGGCCGATGATGATGCAGAGGCCGGGACTTGTTTCTCGTATAGGGCGACTTATGTATTGGGTGTGTGGTGATATTATTCCGGACTAAGACCTTAAATTGGCATCCGAGGCCCAAGTGTGGGCTAAGCTATGTGCTCTATTATGTGTTTATATTCATAGCTTGCATACGCTCATCGAGATGACCATGTATATCGTATTGTACCCCGGTTGGGGATTCTTACTGAGTAATTCGTTACTCACCCTTATTATTGTGGTTTTTCCACAGGTAACCAAGTTGCGAGACAGGATGGCTGAAGGAGGAGCTGTGATCATGGGGCCCAGTCTTCCAACTCTGATTTTTGTATTATGACTCTTTATGTTTTGTTTCCCCTGAATGCATGTAGCCGGGCACGGAGCCCTAGGATGTTTTGTAAATGTTTTGTGGATTCCAGCATTTTGTATCTGAACAGGTTTTGAATGGTTTTTAGTAAATTTCTGATCAGAGTAAACATTGGGAATATATTTATCTTGGAACAGGTGCTTGGAAACAGGGACAGGTTCCAGGGAAATTGTCTAGTTTTTAAAGGGGTTATTTTGAATGTTTTGTTTTAATTGGAATCCGAAATCATGTCTGTTTAAATGTCCTTTACTTTGATTGCATGAATTGGGGTAAGGGCCCATTTAGTGCCCCATTCGGGTCGGTCCCTTACAGTTGGTATCAGAGCTCAGAGTCATAAATCCTGTAGTTTGACCTTTTGTTGTAGGTCGTTTTCCCATGATCACTAGCACTCCGACAGTCATCAGGTACGCCTAAGTTTACTATTTGTTGTAGAAAAAAAGGGTTAAGAACTTACAATACCTGTCATCTAGTGTATGCCTTGTGTAGTGTTGTGGAGCGGAGACGAGCAGGTTCTGACTCGTTATTGGTTTGGGTATAGAGCGCCATCATGCCAACTTCCCGCAGTGTGTGATGTATGTTGTGGCTTGTTGTGGTATCGGGTAGGTTCGGATCCCCTAGGACATCGTTCCAGAGGGAGGTAGAGATTGGACTCCCATAGGCCAACTTTGGCCCAGTTGTTGGTTTTCCCCTAGTGAGAGGGTGGAGGTGCTTTGCCTTGGAATGCCACTCCAAGAGAGGAGTTAGCTGTGGTTGTGCTGAAGTGGATGTTGGTGGAGCAGGTCCCCGTGTGGACTAGCCTTAGTAGCTCAAGTATTGCAAAGTTGGTAGCCTTCGAGGAGGTTGATGAGGCATCTTTGTGCTTCTGTGAAGTGTGGTTGTTTGTAGCCGATGGCGAAAACCTCAGTAGTTAAGGGTGCAAAGAAGCGATGTTCCCTACTGATTTGGATCCGTTGGTGGTTTCCTCAGTTGTTTGGTAGAATTGAACACTCTTCTTTTGGTAAGCCCTAGAGTAGGGCTAGTTGTTGCATGTTGAGAGAGCCGGCCAGAGTTTGTTGAGCATCATGTGGAGATGCAAGAGTAGGCTGTGAGCCTTCAGCTTGAGGAGATGCCTTAGGCATGGTTGTTGGAGTTGAGCCCTTGGATGCCGAGCCAGAGTTCGTGTCACTTGAGGTTGTGACCTTGTTGGCCCCGTTTGTAGTAAGATGTGGATTTGGTAGTAGTGGCTTGAGGTGCATTGGTTGGTGTGCCACTTTGGCACTAAATCAGGTTTAGGCCTGAGTTTGGCATGGGCATAGCAGATGGTTCTATGCCGTTCGGAGTTTAGCGTACTCCTTTAGCCTTGGATCCGTTTATGGTAGTTGCACCTGTGTAGGTCGTGCAAAAAGGGCTAGTTCAGTGGTAATCGAAGGACTTCAAGCAAAAGGATGTTCGAGAGGAGCCGGAGCCTTTTCCCAGTGTTACTGGAGGTTGAGTAAGTCAAGCAGGTTGACGGTTGGTAAATGTTAGTGCGCGTGCATCTCACGCTAGTGTTAAGGCCAAGAGATCCTTGTGGTAGGTAGTGCGGTCAACTACCTTCGAGTGCCTAAATCTCAGGAGAGTTGAGCATCGTAGAAGCAAGTTGGGTCCAGCTGAGGGACCATGAGTTGGATGCCTATGAGGTGAGTAGGATGCCTTGTGAGAGGAGTTGGATGCCTTATGGGTAAGCACCCTTGGTAGAGGCTTGGTATAAAGTAAGTGTGGTTTGGCATGGTTATGCTTTGGTAGAACAAGGTTGCCACAACTTCGAGCATCGTGTGGAGATGGAACTTTGGGTGTTCTGTTGATTGGTTGTATCTCTGCCAGGAGCTAGTGTGGCTTTTGGGGAAAGCATTTGTTAGTCTTGGATCGCTAAATGAAGGTTGGGAGTTGTGCACACAAGTGTGTTTGTGTGGTTCGTTCTGTGGCGAGAATTTCAGATCCATGTAGGGTTTGCTTTGGGGATCTGGTGCTCAGTTCTTGGAAAAGTTGGACTCCAGGTGGATGTTGTAAGGCTTTAGTGAGATGGTAAGGATACCAAGCTCGTGGTATCAGGTTGTTGCTTAGGTAAGATTTGTTAAGTGGACCTAAGCTTGGTTGGCGGATCTTCTTGTTGATCGTCATGACTGAGAAAGTTGTTCGGATCCTTCCTTGGGTAGGAGTTATGTTGTGGTTGATGTCCGAGTAGGAGAATGAGCGCATTCGGTAGCGTGCCGGGTCCTCTTGGTTTCCAAGGAGTTGGAGTTGGCCAAAGCATGGTTGTGTTCTTTGGAAAATGGAGTTGTTGTTTGTTGAGTGATTGGTGTGAGGCCGTTAGTTGGCAGTGGGTGTCGAGGGTTGTCGGAGAACCCTAGGTTGTGGAGAGCCTCTCTAGAGCTCAGTCAAGCCCAGATAGTGAGTTTCAGTTGGCAAGCTGAAGCGGTGTAGGTTGTAGCCTCGGGTGAGTTGCTGGCAGTCTTGGAAGCCTAGCAAGCTAGTATTTGTTGGAGTAGATTCCGGATTGGTTCCGGTATGGTGACAAGTTGATGCTTGGTGTTGACCAAGGTGTGGATTGAAATTGCTAGAAGTCAGTTTGCTCGTGGGGCGAATGGTTCGTGCCCTGTTGGTTGTCTTCCTGTTTCCAGGAAAGTTGAGAGTTGCCCCGTAGGTATTTGGAGGTTCAGTTCGTGGTGGACCCCTGTTGCTACCCCGTAGGATTTTGATCTTCTGGCTTTAGTGGAGCAAGACAGTGAGTGCAAGTGGAGCTCTCTGTTCTTCGGTGGTCTGCTCGTAGGAGCCGTTTCTTTATGGGTTTGGCAGGTTACTACCGTCGGTTTGTTAAGGATTTTTCCGCCATAGCCTCGCCCCTCACTCGTCTAACGAGGAAGGGTGTCGAGTTTGTTTGGGACGGTAGGTGTGATGAGAGCTTTGCCAGGCTCAAGCGCAGTTTGACTTGGCACTGATGTTGGCGATCCGGAGGGGACAGTGGTTTCGTGGTTTCTGACAATGCTTCCAAGTTTGGGTTGGGTTGTGTGTTGATGCAGCACGAGAAGGTCATTGCTTATGCTTCCCGTCAGCTGAAGCCATATGAGCAGAACTTTCCGACTCATGTTATGGAGTTGCAAAGCAGATGGTGTTTGCAATTGAAGATTTGGAGGCATTACTTGTATGGTGAGCGGATTCGGACTTTTACCGATCACGGATCCTCAAGTATCTGTTTACTCGAAGGAGTGAATATGAGGCGAGAGGAGATGGTTAGAGTTGGTAAAAGATTATGACTGCGAGATGTTGTATCATCCGGGTAAAGAAAATGTTGTAGTGATGCTTTGAGTAGGAAAGGCGTCGCACTCCTCGGTGTTGTTGAGTTCCCAGCCAGATTGCGCGAGTTTGAGCGAAATGGTGAGGATTCTGATGTTGTTGGGTGAGGTTCTTTGCGAGTAGCCGAGTGAGATGATTCGACCATCGATTAGGCAATGGATTATTGATAGTCGGTGGTGACCGCACTTAAGAAATTGGGTATGAGTTAGTCTTGATGGAGATTTTGACTTTGTATATTCACGCATGAAATGGCACGTCTGAGGCGGTTGTGTGTTCCGGATGTTGTAGGATTGCGAACGAGTTGCTCTCGAGGCCCACTGATTCTCCGTTTGCTTGGCACCGGGGTACCAAGATGTATCGAGATCTTAAGCGGACATTACGGTGGATGGGTATGAAAAGAAATGTTGCGGAGTTTGTCGATCGATGTCTCACTTGTCGCCAAGTGAAGGCACCCAGCGAGAACCAGTAGGTTTGTTGCGGCCACGTGAGTGTACCTCGGTGGAAATGGGAAGAGATCTCCATGGACATTATTTACGGTTTGCCGAGGACTCGAGGAAGTTCTCTCGATTTGGGTGATAGTCGCCCGATTGGCTAAGAGCGCACACTTCATCCCCGGTAGAGACACTTATACCGTGTGGAGCGATGAAGCGCGATTGTTTTTGAAGCGGATCATTTGTTATCACGGTGTGCTGTGAGGATTGTGTCCGACCGTGATTCGAGGGCTTGTGTGTTGGATTTCGGCGGTTGGGACCGATACACATATCGATGGAGTTTGCATATAACAACGATTATCGATCGGCGGTCGAGATGGCTCCATTCGAGGCTTTGTATGGTAAGCGTTGCCGATCTCCCGTGTTGCAGGAAGAGGTTGGTGATAGGCAGGTTTTGGGTCCCGAGTTGCTGCAGTTGATCAATGGTGCCGTTGTAAAGACCCAACCCGAATGGGGTTCTAAAATGGGCCGTTAACTTAATGCATGCAAAAGGAAAACATAAAAAGACCCAACCTAGGGTCGGATTGAAACTATTCAACATAAGAGTGGAAAACATTAAAGCAAACTAAACATTCATTTACAAAATAGTGAGTGATCAGTACTTTTCTTAAAATCATCAAAGCAGTTCAAACCATAAGTTTTCCATACAGACCAAAATCCATTTACATCTTTGTATTCAAAATAAAACAAAATAAGACACGGCAGAGTGTCAAGAAGCATCCATGATCTCCCGGCTACCTCCGCTAGCCACCTCGGTCTTTGTCTGAGTTACGAAAGATAAATAAGGGTGAGTATAAAAATACTCGGTAAGAATCCCCAACCGGAGTGCGATACGATGCAATCAATCATCTAGCAACCTAGTACACGTGCAAGCAGATATCAACACGGATCTTAGCTCAACGAGCTTATTAAAGCAAAAGCGGAGTCCTCGGAAGTCTCCTACTTCCGCCCTAATGATTGGTTATCCTAACCAATCCCGGGACATCTCTCGAGGGTCTTTCTCCTCGGCCGGTTGATCGACTCAAAACCGATCCCAAGGATGTCCTCAAGGGCCTCTTACCCTTGCTAATAAATCTGGACTATCGGGAGAGTACCAAGTCGGCTTTAAGCTGGAAGGAATGGTGTACTCACGAACATTAGCCCTGGGAGCACTCCGAACGGCGGCGACTAACGCGTGTGCGCACACCGCATGCTCTTCTCGCAACCGGCGTAAATGCGGGGCCTAAGGGCAAACTACGCGGGCGGTAAGCATGCCTAAAACTTGGAGGCGGTGTCATCGATCACACGATGGCGCGAGGCCCTCGGCGCTTTTCTCGTGCGACTGATCCACCGACCTGAAGCTAAGAACCGGCCAAGGTAGGCTTACACCGTTGGCAGGGTTCCGCTCTAGCAGGCTACAAACTAGGCTTATGCCGATGAGGTAGCTAATTCTCATTGGCTGCCGGGGGGGGAAGCAATATACGTTATGCCTCGCTCTACCCCCGACCGGTGGGGACAAAGTACGTTGTGTCCACTCTCGGCCTACGGATGATGACAAACCCTATAACACTAGCTAAGAGTCAGAGTGAGAGATTCTGGCTAACATATACATTAGACATCAATCATACATATCCTATCATGATACTACGAACTTAAAGCGGGAATCTCAGAGCATCTTTGGAAGAACAAACCTAGCATGGCACTAACATGTACAATGAGCAAACATGCTAGCAATAATTCAATCACAAGCTATCCTATCCACTAACATGCTCATAAAAGTAAACATGCATACAAGACACAATCAAGAAAGCATCGCAGGGTCCACACAACCACGGTAAGAGATCCTTACCTGGAAACAAGCAGAAAATAATAATTATCACGACCAACGATTAATGACCCTCGAGCTTTAATCGAATCTCGAACAACCTAAGCATTTCAATAAAACACCCAATTTAATTACAAATCAGCGACCAACAACTCGAGTCCAAAGAGGGAAAAGACTGGGAATTACCAACCGAGAAGCACAAGGCTCACCAAAACAACACTGGTGGGGCGGGTGGTCGGCGACTAGATGGTCGATCGGCGCGCAGCGCGCGCAGAAGGCTCGTTTGGGCGCTGGCTCGCGAGGAAGCTCGGCCGGGCGCGCGGTGCGAAGCGAGCTCTGAGGACGCGCGATGGTGCACGGGCGAGCTACTGAACGCGATGATGCGCGCGCGCGAGGCTCGGCTAAGCGAAGGCACGCGAGTGGGGGCGCGACGCTCTGAGACGCGATGGCGCTCGGGCAAGGTTTGGACGACACACACGGGCGACGGGGAAGCGCGCGCGCTCTGCACTGCAGTGCGGGTGAAATTTGGGCGAGCTAGGGATCGACTTGGGCGGTCTTGACACGGGGGTGGCTCGCCTGCAGTCTGGTGGCTAGGTGGTGGGGGCGAGCAAGGGGCTCGGGTGAGGGCTAGAGGTCGGGTGAGGGTGAGAGAGAGAGAGAGAGAAGGAAATAAAACACATGGGAAAAATGGGGGATTTTCTTATTTTAATAATTTCCTTTTTCCTTTTTTCCTTTTTTTTTTCTTTTTCTTTTCATCCTTATCCTTTTAAAATACAACAAAATCCCATTTTGGCTTCCTCTCGAGACCATTTGAAGCAAATCTTTCCAATAATAAAACTCACTTATAAATCACTAAGGCAAAGGTTCAAATCCCAAATCCTGACTGGAGAGCAAAAAGACCAAAATACCCCTAAGGGTTAAAAAGCTCTAACGGCCCAACCGATTGCCCTAATACTGAACCGAGAGTACCTGGAAAACCAGAATGGAAATCGGGCCATACTGTGCGTGCGAGAAGATTAGAGCTCGTATGTTATGTTGTGACTCGGAGCAGACAGAGAAGATTCTGCCGATGCTCGGCGTCGGGATTTGGAGTTTGAGGTTGGTCAACATGTATTCCTAAAGGTCGCACCGATGCGAGGTGTTTTGAGGTTTGTCAAGCGTGGAAAGCTGAGTCCCCGTTTTGTTGGTCCGTTTGAGATTCTTGAGAGGATCGGCAAGGTTGCTTATCGTTTAGCCTTGCCTCCGTCATTGTGAGCAGTGCACAGTGTTTTTCATGTTTCGATGATGAGACAGTACGTGCCGGACCCGTCGCACATTAATGATTTTGAGGCTTTGCAGCTGAATGAGGTTTTGAGCTTCGTGGAGAAGCCAGTGGGGATTCTTGCTTTTGAGACAAAGACATTGCGTATTCGTGAAATCCGGTTGGTAAAAGTTCAGTAGGGAAGTCAGAGTTCAGAGGAAGCCACTTGGGAGTGGGAGGATGAGATGAGATTGCAGTATCCCGAGCTGTTCCAATCTTAAGTGACTTTCGAGGACGAAAGTCTTATAAGGGGGGAATATTGTAACAGCCCGGAAATTTCATCTCGGTCTTCTCGGGTCACCCAGGGGCATTTTGGTAATTTTGGGTCGGGCCGACAGGGCCGGTTATGAAATTGTTAATTGCCAGAAAAATTATGAGTCGATTTGAATAGGATCGGGAATTTTGGTGAAGACAATTGGGCTTGGGAAAAAGTAAAAATAAATAGGGAATTAAATAGTGCGTCGAGTGAGATTCGAGCCAAGGACGTGCCACATGCTAGGCGTAGGGCGGCGCCAGTGAGCCATCGGGCACGTTTGTTATTTTCATCGCACGATCTAATACATATGCCTGTTTGATGCGCGTTTTGGTTTAAAAGGCCTGCTCGCCCGAGCTTCTCCTTCTTCTTCCCCATTTCCTTCGCGATTTTCTTCTCCAACCGACTGCGTTCCTTCGCGATTTTCTCCCTCGCCGACCAGTATTCCGAGCTCCTCCTCTCCAATTGGAAGCCCATTCTCCTCCGAGCGGTGGTAAGTTCTTCCTCTTCTTCCTTTCCTTGAAAAATCCGATTTCTTTCCCCCGGTTCCGATTTCGTTATGCGGCCGTGGGAGTGAGGAGATTCGTGTGGTTTTGTGCGGCTAGTGTAGGGAAGTGGTCCGACTTCAAATCGCGCGTCGAATCTTCTCCAATCGCCGGAATCGAGCTCGTTTTCTCCGATCCTCTGTTTGCCTGTTCGCGAGAGCTCGCGCGCTTGTGAGCGGCCAACCGCCGAGCCTCGCCGCACACGCGCGCGCGCCGCGCCAGACTCCTTGTCGCGCGCGCGCTCCGGTATGTTGCTTCGCCGCGCATGCGCGCCTCTCTCGCCTGACGCATCGCCCGGCATCATCGTCACGCGCGCGCATCCAGCAGCAGCGCCCGCCCGGCCCGTTCTTTGCCCGTTCGTCTGTCGGCTCGTTAAATGCGTTCGTCGCGCCTCGTGAGTTGCTCCCAGCCGAGCCTCGTTTATTTTATTATATTTTGGCCTATTGTGTGATTTTTGTTATGATTGATAGGTTCTCGATAGCTAGTTCGGGTTCGTTCGCGCTTAGGTTTTCGTGTCAATCAAATCGTCCCCGACCAAGGTAAGGATTTCTTACCGGAGTTGTGTGGACCCTGCGATATTATATGTGATTGCTGATTGATTGCTTGTTTGTGTTTATTGACATGTATAGCTAGGTACTCAATTTTGAATTCCCGATTAGCATGTTTTTCCTGACTAATTCTCATGTTAATCCATGCTAGGTTGTTTCTTTCTAGCATGCTCGTGATCATTCCTTGCTTCGTAGTATCATGCTAGGCTCGTTGTATTCTTATTGAGCACGTATTGGATTTTATGGAATTGTTTCTTTGTTTGCTAGAGGCGAGTTAGAATTGCGGTAGATAGCATCATCGGGCCCGATGCATAAAGTACCTTGCATCCATGGCAGGGACGTCGAGCAAGTCATTCCGTCCCTGGACCCCGTGAGGGATTAGCTAACCCAAGCGGTAGGCCCTGCAATCTTGGGTGAGGGTGGCAGACTGTTAAATGCCCCAACGGTCGGGATGATGACTTGGCATTGCCTCGCCCCCGGCGGCCGGCATGTCCTCGGCATGTTTGGCGCTTGCCCCGATTGCCACTGTTAAGGCAGGGCGGCTTCACTGGTGTAAGCCTACCACGACCGTTCCTTGGCCCCAGTGCGGTGGTTCAGGTGACATAGTTTACGTGTCGAGTCTCACACCCCTATGTCGGTGACACCGATCCAAAGATTTAGTTAGGCGTGGGATGGACATGGGCGCTTGCCTTCGAGACCCGGCAACCCCATGGTTCTGCGTGAGCACGCGGTGCATGCTTACGCTCATTCAGCAGCGCCGACTAGAGAGCTCCTCGGGATTGTGAGCGGTGTACCTTTCGTCGATAGTAGAGGCAGCCGAGGCGGGACTTGTTTCTCGTATAGGCGACTTATGTATTGGACTATGTGGTGATATTATTTCGGACTAAGACCTTAAATTTGCATCCGAGGCCCACGTGTGGGCTAAGCTATGTGCTCTATTCTGTGTTTATATTCATAGCTTGCATACGCTCATCGAGATGACCATGTATATCGTATTGTACCCCGGTTGGGGATTCTTCTTGAGTAATTCGTTACTCACCCTTATTATTGTGGTTTTTCCACAGGTAACCAAGTTCTGCGAGACAGGATGGTGAAGGAGGAGCTGTGATCATGGGGCTGATCTTCCAACTCGATTTTTGTATTATGACTCTTTATGTTTTGTTTCCCCTGAATGCATGGCAGACACTGAGCCCTAGGATGTTTTGTAAATGTTTTGTGGATTCAAGCATTTTGTATCTGAACAGGTTTTGAATGGTTTTTAGTAAATCTCTGATCAGAGTAAACTTTGGGAATGTATTTATCTTGGAACAGGTGTTTGGAAATAGGGACAGGTTCCAGGGAAATTGTCTAGTTTTTAAAGGGGTTATTTTGAATGTTTTGTTTTAATTGGAATCCGAAATCATGTCTGTTTAAATGTCCTTTACTTTGAATGCATGCATTGGGGTAAGGGCCCATTTAGTGCCCCATTCGGGTAGGTCCCTTACAGTGCTCCCCACGAGGACACACTCGGCCTAATAAATCCTCTGTCAAGCAACTCCTGCAGCTGTTCCTTTAACTCTTTCAGCTCTGCTGGCGCCATACGATAAGGAGCTTTCGAGATAGGGCGAGCCCGGCTCAAGCTCTATTGAGAAATCCACCTCCCTCTTCTGGTGGCGCACTGAGCAACGCCGGGAAAAACATCTCGCAAACTCTTGCACTATGGGCACTGCTCGATGAGATAATCGGTCACGGTTCTCCCGGTCAACTTAGCTAAGAAACCCCAAGCTCCTCGAGCTAACAAGCGGTGAGCTTTAATCGCCGAAATCACCGGCGGACACACCCCACACTGGGTGCCCCGAAATTTAAAGCTAGGCCTACTGCGAGGCACGAACACCACCTCCTTACAACGACAGTCAATCATAGCGTGGTTATCGCCTAACCAATCCATGCCGAGGATCACATCAAAACCACTCATAGCTAACACTATGAGGGTAACTCTGTAGAGTCTCGTCGGACACTGTATCCGACCATCCTTTACCTTCTCAGCTAGCCAAACATACTAGTTCCCGAGGGAGTAGCGACGGATAACTCAAAAGCTAGAGGCTCTAAATTCATGCAAGCATCCTCAAGCAAAAGCAAGAGAAACAAAAGAATGGGTGGAACCCGAATCAAACAACACAAAGGCGAGGTGATCAAGAACTAGGAGCGCACATTCGCCATGCGGGTCCGGCTTTCTCGCCCTCTGGCGAGTCGTAGCATATACTCTCCTCTCTTTCTTGAGCTATTTGCCTACCACCGCCTTCCTGTTGCAATGCCGGGCCCGATGCCCTCCTTACCACGATTATAGCAAGCTCTAGGGTTACCACCACAAGGCCCCCAATGTTGTTTACCATAGGGTCTACAATACGGTGGCGGCCTCCCTACGCCTGTTGGCGAGGTGATCACGACACGATCCGGTCTTTGGTCTCGGCCATGATAAGTACCCTGACGACGTTGACCGCCTCCATGTCCATTACCTCCTGCGTCAAACTTACGCTTCTGACCCGAGTACACTTGGGCCTTCTGCACCACAACACTAACAACCTGCTCTGGAGGATACTTTCCATCATAAATAGTTGCCAAGCGCTTTCGCCTTGGCAAAAGTCTCTGCGGGCACTGTGCCCTATCATCTGAGACACTCCCTGCCTCAGACCCGCAATAAACTTCCTGATCTTCAGCTCAGGAGTAGCAATCAACTGCGGCGCGAAGTACCCATACTCCGAAAACTTCCTCTCATACACCTCGATTGGGTTAGATCCTTGCTTAAGGTTTGAAAACAGCTCAATCATCTTTTCTTGGGCTTCTTCACTGATAAATTTTGCCTTGAACTCAGCCTTGAAGAATTCCCAGGTGGCAGGTGGAGACCCAGCCGGTCTCTCACTCAAGGTGGAATCCCACCACCACTTAGTTATTCCGGCTAACGCATGAGCCGCACATCGAGCTCATTGCACCTCAGAGACAAGCCATCACCATAAAAGTATACTCTAGCTCGGCCAATCCACATTTTGCTACGGTGGTTCTCCGGGGCACTAAACTTCTCCGGCTTCCATTTGACGAAATCTTTTAGCCACTTGCCCAAATCCTCAGCACCTTCCGCCACATCGGCCTCGTTCACAATTGGCTCCTCTTTGAGCCAAGCAGATCTGGTGGCACTGCGATCCTCTCTTTGAACCAACTCGGTCACCGCTGCTCTATCTCGAACTCGGGACTCCTCCTCTCTGTGCGCTAACATGAGCTCGTGTCTCGGCCCTTTGCTCGGCCCTGCGGTGGGGACAAACAACCCAACCATAAGAGCCCTCATGGACTCCACAAAAGCAACTCCGGTGCAGCCTCCCGAGGGCCGAGTTGCCTCCACGCCCTCACCGGCAACATGCAGTGAGAAGGGCTCGTGAGGCGGCCTAACATCGGCATCGCTTGGGACGACGTCCCTCCCGTGTCAGAATCAATACGAATGCCCTGGCTGGTCGGCCTCGAGCCTCCCTGCCCTCTACGAGTGACTGGCATACTGACAATCTACATCCAAACCAACAATGAGTCAGAACCTATTTTCCCTGCTCCTCAACAACAAGTCATATACATGCAAGGTGCAAACGGTATTGTAATTCTTAACCCTTAACCTTAAACTTTCGGACGCACTGATGATGGCGTGGGCGCCGATGATCATGGAAAACAACCTACAACTGCAGGTCAGTCTACAAAACCTATAACTCTGGGCTCTGATACCAACTGTAAAGACCCGACCCAAGAGAAACGGTCTCTAACCTAGATCCTTACTTAGCATGCATGTCTAGGAATGTAAAACACCATCCAACGTACCAATTTAAAACTTTGCAATCAACAGAATTTTAAACAACCCACAAAAAACCAATATAAAAATCAAAGAGTAATTGACTGATCAGTGCTTTTCTTAAAACAAAACAAGAGTACGGTACGAGAACCATAAAATAGTTTGAGTGCTTCCCTAGGGACTCAAGTCCCACTACATGCTAAATCATAAAGAAAACAATAAAAGAACATGCATCCCAGAGTCAGCTATCCATGGTCATCCAGCCGCCTCCTCCTAGCCATCCTGCCTATGTCCCAAGTTACCTGGTGGAAAACCACAGAAAATAAGGGTGAGCAACGAGTTACTCAGTAAGAATCCCCAACCGGGGTACAATACGAAAACATATCATTTAGCACACGGACATGCAACCATGCAATGACTAAAAGCAAACAGATGGGTCAACTGAACGCCACTCTTTGGGCTTGCCTATTCGAGGCTTACAGCTACAAACTACCCTAGGTTCCACACCTGGGTGTCCTTCGAGCCTTACACAACCTAGGACTCAGTGTTGCCCGTCAGGGACTTATACACCTAGGATGCCCATCAGGGTCTTACACCTCCAACTCAGTGATGCCCATCGGGGACTTATACACCTACGATGCCCATCAGGGTCTTACACCTCCAACTCAGTGATGCCCATCGGGGACTTATACACCTAGGATGCCCATCAGGGTCTTACACCTCCAACTAAGTGATGCCCATCGGGGACTTACACACCTAGGATGCCCATCAGGGTCTTACACCTCCAACTCAGTGATGCCCATCGGGGACTTATACACCTAGGATGCCCATCAGGGTCTTACACCTCCGGGTGTCCATCGGGGTCTTACCCGAGCGGGACGCACTAGTTACCCCTACAATCTCTTACACTATACATCACCCGCCAATTCCTAGGATGGCACTAACAGGATAACATGGTCACGGTTATGCCGAGACAATTTAACCCCTAGCATGAAACTAACAGGATATATCAGGAATCACAAGCACAAAAACCATCTGAAAACAAGAAAGAACAAGCAACCTATCCACTAGCAATTTCATACAAACACAACACATAGCATGCTATCAAGTATTCGCAGGGTCCACACAACCCCGGTAAGAAATCCTTACCTGGAAGTGAATAGAACCAACAATCGACGGATGACTCTCGAGCTTCTAAGCGAACCCGACAACCTAAGCAAGTAATAAATTCAACCTAATTAACCAACAACAGCTAAAAAGAACATAAAGTCCAAAGGGTGGAGGCTCGGGAATTTACCAACCGAGAAGGCACCAGGCTCGGCAAGGGTTCGAGCCCCAGCAGAAGTACTTATTTTCTTTATTTAATTCCAAGCTTCCCACACCTTTTAGGCCAAGGGTTCGAGTCCTCCCAACAACACGTTTCAAAATAAAATATATACAAACCTAATTTTGCGTTCAACTGTAAACCGGGATGTTACACGTTGTCATGGTGTAGTGCAGCCGAGAGCAGCCCCTTTGCAGCACCGTTGCTGCCCAGCCGAGCGGGCCGTCGCGTCGTAGTCCAGCGCTGATTGCCAGCCCTGCCTTTTGCACATCGCCCGCACGCGCGCGAGCACAACCCTTATGGCCCGAGCAGCCCTGCATGCCATGCCCGAGCCGAGCGCCGCCGACGCGCTGTGCGCGTCCCGCCCTCTGACTCCCGATCGCGGCCCCGCCGCGACACCAGCCTCGCCGCTCGCTTGAGCCTGCTCCGTGCCGCATGCTGCCTAGCCGCGCAGCAGCGCAGACGCACGCCCCAGGGCCGATCGCCTGCCAGCCGTGCCGCACGCCCATGCCGCAATCCTTATCGAGCCCTACCGCTCACGCCGAGTCGTACGTCGCCGAGCCGTGAGCCTTGCAACTTATCCGTGGGCGCGCCAGCCCTGTGCCGTGTGAGTTGCTTCCGACCGAGCCGAGTTCTGTTTGTATTTTACCTAAGTCCTATAGATTGTGATGTTTGTTTTTAGACTGTTAGGTTTCCTATAGCTAGCTCGGGTTCGGTTGCAGCTTAAGATCTTTCTTGTGTGTTGTTTGCCTTCCAACCCAGGTAAGGATTTCTTATCGGAGTTGTGTGGACCCTGCGATATTTTCTGTGATTGTTGATTGTATGTATGTTTATGTTTATCAGCATGTTAGTGGATAAGTGCTCTATTCTGAATTTCGACTGGCATGATTCTCGTGTTATTTCTCATGTTAGTTCCATGCTAGGTTGTTCTGTTATAGCATGCTCGTTATTTGCTCTTGCTTCGTAGTACCATGCTAGGTTCATTGATTCTGCTGAGCATGTGATAATGTTTGCTGTTAGCTGTTTATAGCTTAGAGTTCAGATAGGTAGCATCATCCGGGCGAGGATGCATAACATAACTTGCATCCGTGGTAGGGACGTGCGAGGCAGTACTCCGTCCCTGATCCGTCGTTAGGGTTTAGCTAAGCTTAATGGCAGCCCAGTGCAATCTAGGGTGAGGGTGGCAGACTGTTAAATGCTCCAACGGTCGGGGGAATGACGAGGCATTGCCTTGTCCCCGGCAGTCGACACGACCTCAGCGTGTCGGCAGTAGCCCTTGATTGCCACCTGATAGGCAAGGACCGGTTCCTGGTGTAAGCCTACCACGACCAGTTTCTTACCCTCAGGTGCGGTGGTACAGGCTGACATAGTCATAGTGACCTGGTCTCACACCACTATGTTCAGTGACACCGATCTAGAGATTCTTTTAGTCATGTGTACTGGACTAGGGCAGCATGCCCTAGACCCAGCACCTCCCTAGTTTGCAGCAGCATGCGGTGCGTGCACACGCTCATTACAGGGGCCGACTAGAGAGCTCTTCGAGATCTTGAGTTCAGTGCACCTTTCGTATCAACAGTAGTAGGAAAGCTGAGGCCGAGATATGTTTCTCGTAGAGTATCGAGATGCGTTGTAGTTTTCCGGAGTAAGACCGTAAGATGGCATCCGTGGTATTTATATATGGATTAAAGTGATGTGCTATCTTCTGTGTTGTATTCATAGCTTGCATACTTTCTGCTAGATGACCAGTTATATCATATTGTACCCCGGTTGGGGATCCTTACTAGATAATTCGTTACTCACCCTTATTTTGTGGTTTTCCACAGGTAATCAGGGCGCGAGACAGGATGGATGAAGGAGGAGCTGCGCATCATGGAAACCTGCTGTCTTTTAACTCTGAGTTTCTGTTTATGTTTTTGGTTTTGTCCTCTGAATGCATGTAGTTGGGCATTGTAAAGACCCGACCCGAATGGGGTTCTAAAGTAGGCCTTTACTTCAATGCATGCAAATGGAAATACATAAAATGACCCAACCAGGGGTCGGATTAAAAAACTATTCAAACATAAGAGTGGAAAACATTAAAACAAACTTAACATTCATTTATAAAACAGTGACTGATCAATACTTTTCTTAAAACATAAAAATAGTACAAAACATAAGTTTTCCCTACATACCAAAATCCATGTACATGCTGAATTCAAAACAAAACAAAGTAAGACACGACAGAGTGTCAGCAACATCCATGATCTCCTAGCCACCTCCGCTAGCTGCCTCGGTGCTGTTCCAAGTTACCTGTGGAAAAACCACAAAATAAGGGTGAGTAACGAATTACTCAGTAAGAATCCCCAACCGGGGTACGATACGATGCAATCAATCATCTAGCAACCTAGTACACATGCAAACAGTTATCAACACGGATCTTAGGTCAACGAGCTTATAAGGAAAATCCGGAGTCTTCGGAAGTCTCCTACTTCCGGCCTAATGATTGGTTCTCATAACCAATCTCGGGACATCACCGAGGTCTCTTTCACTCGGGGCATTGATCAGCTCAAAAACCGATCCCAAGGATGTCCTCAAGGGCCTCTTGCCCTTGCTGCAAATCTGGACTTACGGGAGAGTACTCGAAGTCTGGCTCTAAACTGGAAGGAATGGTGTACTCACGACATTAGCCCGGGGGAGCTCTCCAAACCGGTAACTAACGCGTGTGCGCGCACACCGCGATGTCAGAATCGGCGTAAATGTGGGGCCTAAGGACAAACTACACGGGCGGGCCGTATGCATGCCTAAGACTCGGAAGCGGTGTCGCGATCACGAGAGCGCGAGGCCCTCGCGCTCATCGTGCGGCTGAACCACCGACTGAAGCTAAGAACCGGCCAAGGTAGGCTTACACCGTTGGAAGGGTTCCGCTCTAGCAGGTTACAAACTAGGCTTATGCCGATGTGGGTAGCTAAATCCACATCGGCGGTCGGGGGGGGGGGGGGGAAGCAATGTACGTTATGCTGCGCGCACTTTACTCCCGACCAGGGGGACAATGTACGTTATGTCCACTCTCAGCCTCTGGATGATGACAAACCCTACTTTAATAACTAAGAGTACGGAGAGAAAGATTCCTGGCTAACATACATAATAGACATCAATCATACATATCCTAGCATGGTACTATGAACTTAAAGCAGGAATCTCGAGCATGCTGGAAGAACAAACCTAGTATGGCACTAACATGTACAAAGCGACCAAACATGCTAGCAAGAATTCAATTACAAGTTGTCCTATCCACTAACATGCTCATAAAAGTAACAGGCATACAAGTCACAATCACGAAAGCATCGCAGGGTCCACACAACCCCGATAAGGAATCCTTACCTGGAAATAAGCAGAGAATAATAACTATCACGACCAACAAACAACCTTTGAGCCTCAATCAAATCCCGAACAACCTAAGCATTTCAATAAAACACCCAATTTAATTACAAATCAGCAGCCAATCAACTCAGGACCCAAAGAAGGAAAAGGCTCGGGAATTACCAATCGAGAAAACACTCGGCGCTGGCTCGGTAGGGGGGCTCGCTCGCCGCAGGCCGGGCGCTGGGGCGTGGAGCCGTGGCGCGGCGAGCTCTGTGGGTGCAGGGCGCGAGCGCGGCTCGCCAGCGGCGGCGAAGCGGCGCTACAATAACGCGAGGGCGCAGGCTCGGCCAGGCGAAGGCGACAAGACGCACCTGGGCTACAGGGGACGCGCGCGGGGACACGACAAGCTGCAGGGCTGGTCGGCCTGGCGCTGGCGTGGGTCGACACGGCGCGAGCTGAGGCTGGGCGAGCTGGGGCGGCCTGGGACGACGTTGGCACGGGGTGGCTCGGCGTGGTGGCGGTGGGGCTAGGCGAGTCAAGCGAGCAGGGGGCTCGGGGGCTAGGCTCGGTGGAGAGAGAGAGAGAGAGAGAGAGAGAGAGAGAGAGAGAGAGAGAGAGAGAGAGAGAGAGAGAGAGAAATGAAAATTAAAAACACATGGGGAAATTTGGGGATTTTTTCTTATTTATTTAATATTTCAAACTTATCCCATTTAAATGCCTTAAAAACCATTTAAATAAATCCCTAAAAATCCCATTTTGGCTCCCTCTTCGAGACCCGGCTGAAGCGATCTTTTCCTATAATAAAACTCACTTAATAAATCACAAAGGAAAAGGTTCAAATCCCAAATCTTGACTGGGGAGCAAAAAGACCAAAATACCCCTAAGGGTTAAAATGCTCTAACGGCCCAACCGATTTCCCTATTACTGAACCGAGAGTACCTGGAAAACCGGAATGGAAATCTGGGCCGTTATAGGCATGGAGCCCTTAGGATGTTTTCTGATTGTTTCTAGATTCTGGCACTATTGTAAACTGTTTGGGTTTTGAATGTTTTGAATAAATCTCTGATCAGAGTATGTTTTAAACTACTTTTAGCTTGGAACAGGAGCTTGGAAACAAGGACAGGTTTCAGGACATTTTATAATTGATTATTTCATGAATGTTTACAAGTTTTTATTTTCATTCAAAATCTAGAAAGCAATCTTGCATATTACTTTTAAGTTTTAAAAGCATGCATTGAGGTAAATGCCTAGTTTAGGACCTCTTTCGGGTCGGGTCTTTACAGAACGAGCAGGTATAGCAGTGATGTTGGGACAGGTTACCGTCAAGGTAGCCCAGTTGACTGTTCAACCTTCCATCAGGCAGAGGATCATTGATAGCCAGCTGATTGATCCTGAGTTGAGCCGACTGATTGTCAGGGTTCAGGCAGACGGGGACTTTGATTTTGTTGTGGCACCAGATGGTGGTTTGAGGTATAGAGGATGCCTGCGTGCGTGAATGACGATTTGAATCGCTAATTGAGTTGCTTTCTGAGGCTCACAGTTCCCCATTCACTTGGTACCCAGGGGGCAACAATAAGTACCAGGACCTCAAGCAAAAAATTTGGTGGAGTAATATGAAGACGGACATAGCAGGGTTTGTTAGTCGGTGTCTGACTTGTTAGGAAGTGAAGGTTCCCAGATAGAAGCCTGCAGGGCTGTTGCAGCCACTGAGCGTGGCTTAGTGGAAGTGGGAAGAGATTTCCATGGATTATATTTCTGGTTTGCCGAGGACGCCGAGAGGGTTTACTTAGATCTGGGTGATTGTCGACCGTTTGACCAAGTGTGCACACTTTGTTCCCAGTAGAATTAATTATACCGTGGAACAGTGGGCGTATTTGTTCTTGGAGCAGATTGTGCGGTACCACGGGGTACCAGTTATGATTGTGTCTGACAGAGACTCTCATTTCACTTACCGTTTCTAGAGGGCACTCCAGAAAGGTTTGAGTTTTAGTACAGTTTCAGTACATCGTTTCACCCTTAGACTAATGGGCAGACTGAGAGGATGAATCAGATCCTTGAGGATATGTTGAGAGCATGTGTACTTGTAAGAACCCGACCCGAAATACGGTCCTAAACCTAAGTTCTCACTCAGCATGCAAGTAAAATATGTTTATAAACTGTCTAGTGCTCATATTAAAACTTTTCAAACATCAAGAGCGGGGAACATTTAAACTCAAACAACAAACTTTCATAAGGTAAAACAATAACATAAAACATGCCTGGCCAGTATTTATTAAAAACATTCAAATAGTTTTAAACAACCTAAATCACCAAGTTCCCCTAAGGACTCCATGTCCAACTACATGCTGAATAATAATGCAATGATAAAGACACAACAAAGTGCCGATAACTCCCATGATCATGCAGCTCCCTCCGCTAGCTGTCCCAGTGCTGTCCCAAGTTACCTGGTGGATTGTAACGACCCGACCCGAATGGGGTTCTAAATAGGCCATTACCTCAATGCATGCATAGAAATCAACACTAGAATTTGCAATAGGGTTGTTTCGGATTCTAAGTAAAAAACCAAAAACCGGCAAGAGTTCATTTAAAAAGTCCATACAAAATTCTTGAAACCTGTCCCTGTTTCCAAGCACCTGTTCCAAGACAAATACATTTCCAAACATACTCTGATCAGAGATTTATTTAAAACATACAAACTTTACAACAATGCTAGAATCCGGAAATACATTCAGAAAACACCCTAGGGCTCCGTGCCCAACTACATGCATTCAGAGGACATTTAAATCATAAACATAAACATAAGACTCAGAGTTGAACAACGGGTTCCATGATCACAGCTCCTCCTCCAGCCATCTTGTCTCGCACCATGGTTACCTGTGGAAAACCACATAATAAGGGTGAGTAACGAATTACTCAGTAAGAATCCCCAACCGGGGTACAATACGAAATACATGGTCATCTAGCCGAAAAATAAGCAAGCTATGAATATAAACACAGATAGAGCACATAGCTTAGCCCACACTTGGGCCTCGGATGCCAACTCAGGGTCTTAGTCCGGAAATCAAATCACCACACAACACATCACACAAGTCGCCCTATACGAGAAATAAGTCTCTACCCTCGCACTATCTCTCATCGGCGAAAGGTACACTAGCTCAAGATCCCGAGGAGCTCTCCGGTCGTGTTGTAATGAGCGTAAGCATGCACCGCGTGCTCTGCGCAGACTATGGGGGGGGTTGCCGGTCCAAGGCAAGCCGCCCATATCCGTCCACCACGCCTAACTAAATCTTTGGATCGGTGTCACCGACATAGGGGTGTGAGACACGGACACGTAAACTATGTCACCTGAACCACCGCTTTGAGGCTAAGGAAACGGGTCGTGGTAGGCTTACACCAGAAAACCGCCCTTACCATAACGGTGGCAATCGGGGCTACGGCCGAACACGCCGAGGCGTGCCGACTATCGAGGGCGAGGCAATGCCAAGTCATCATCCCGACGGTTGGGGCATTTAACGACCGCCACCCTCACCCAAGATTGCGGGGCCTACCGCCGGGTTAGCTAATCCCTCACACGGTCCAGGGGCGGAATGACTTGCTCGGACGTCCCCCGCCATGGATGCAAGGTACTTTATGCATCAGGCCCGGATGATGCTATCTACCTGCACTTCTAACCTGCCCTAGCAAACAGCAAACAATTCCATAAAATCCAATACGTGCTCAAAGAGAATACAACGAGCCTAGCATGATACTACGAAGCAAGGAGGCAGATACGAGCATGCCAGAAAGGAACAACCTAGCATGGATTAACATGAGAATTAACCAGGAAAGTCATGCTAATCGGGAATTCAGATTAGAGCATTTATCACCAAACATGTCAATAAACACAAACAAGCATACAATCAGCAATCGCATAATATATCGCAGGGTTCACACAACTCCGGTAAGAAATCCTTACCTGGCCGGAAGACCTCTAAACACAAGAAACCTAAGCTGCGATCGAACCCGAGCTACCTATAACGAACCAAGCAAAACACATCAATAATCAAAGAATAGCCCTAAATACACTAAAATAAATAAGGCTCAGCTCGGGAGCAACTCACGAGGCGCGACGGACACACGAACGAGCCGGCCAGACGAACGGGCAAAGCAAAAAAAGGCTTCTTTGGCGCGCTGGGCGCGAGGTCGGGCGCGTGGGCTGGCTCGGCGTGGCGCGCTGGGCTGGGCACGCGCGGACGGGCGCTGAAGCGCGCGGTTTCGGACCGCGGCGACGACGCGCGCGGGCAGCGGAGCGACGGCGACGGCGCGCTCGACAACTGGCAACCGGCGCGCGGCGGCCAGCGCGCGCGACGAGCGACGGCGGGCGGCGGCGGATCTGGCGACGCGAAGCTCGGTTGGAGCGAGCGACGGGCTGGCGCGCGAGCGACGGGGCTGACGACGGATCTGGGTGCGCGAGGGGCTGGGCTCGGCGACGCGGCTCGGCAGGGATGGCACGGCGCGGACAGATCTGGGCGCGCGAGAGGGAGCGACGGCGAGCGACGGCGATGAGGGCTGACCGGCGGGCTCGGCGACGGCGCGAAGGGGGCAGCTCGGGCTGGGGTGCTGGGGGAGAGAGAGAGAGAGAGAGAGAAGGAGAGAGAAAGTTGATTTTGGGGAAAAAAATAAAAGAAAAAGAAAATGGATTTGGAAAAGAAAAAGGAAAAATGGGAAATAAAAAGGAAATGGGGATTTTATCCCAAAAATCCAACCTTATCCAAAACAAACCTTAAAATCCCACTTCCCGGCTTCCTCCTTCGAAACCCGACTGAAGCAACCTCCTCCAATAAATCAAACTCACTTAAATCCAACTCCCAAAGCAACACTAAAGGCCCGGGCTCGAATCCCAAAGGAAGCACACAACCAACCATCACTTTGCAAAAATCCCAAATCACAACCGAACTTCCAAACAACTAGCCCAAACATCTCGGGACTCGCAGCCCACAACAACAAGCCTCAACAAAGCGGGAGCGCCTCGAAGCCACGAAAATCCACAAATCCCGCCTGAGGAGCAAAAGACCAAAAATGCCCCTAAGGGACAAAACAGCTTTAACGGCCCAACCGAACCACTGAAACTGAAACGGAAGCTCCTCGAGAACCGGGATAGAAAACTGGGCCGTTACAATACTCCCTCCTTATAAGACTTTCGTCCTCGAAAGTCCTAAGACGAAACGGCTCTAGGAATACTCCACTGATTCCTAGCCAACTGAACTTCTCGGCTAATACAACACTAGCCCATCTTCGAGAACCAAACCCTCTTGGGTTCTCAAAGGCTCAAAGCCACAAAGCTAACCATTCTGCCCAAGACTAGCTCAACAAAGACTGGACAAAGCTCCAAAACTCAACGCCACGCACTGGCGTAACTTCTAAGGAAACTCACAGCTGACAACAAACAACCGAACCTTCTAGATTCCAGAAAACCAAACGGCCTACTCTTACTTCACAAGAGGCCAGCGAACCACAAAGCTTGCCTAAAGCCTCAACGAAAAGCAAACAAATCACCCACTGGCGATTGATCCAAAAAGGCAAACTTTTCCAAAACAAGCACAAGCTGAAACTTCAGCTACGGCCAACCCTAAATGGCCAAAACCAGGCACAGGCTCCACTCGGCTTAGCCAACAAACAGGAGCCTCTCAACGGCCGAACACAAACTTTTCCATGAAAACCTACTAGCAAGCGGCCAAAGAGAACATTGCCGTGCAAGGAAACAACCAACGCTCCTCTCATGGAAATCTCAACAAAGAAGGACCAAACCCTCATAGGCTACTACAACAACACAACGGCTTGAGGAGAAACGGCCCAAAGGCTAACCAACCAATGCCACGGCACCTCTGTGCCAACTCTCTCAATCGAGGATCAGCTAACGCCAACTGCGAAAGCACAACAACAAGAAGCAAAGCCCGAGAAGGAATTGCTCGTGAGAACTCAACTCAAGCTCATCGCGAGCAAAGCTCGACTCCAAGCTACCACTCAACTCTTAAGTCCAATGGCTACTCAAAGGACTTCCTCCTTTTAGCCAAAGCCTAACTCATCTTGCGACTAGAAACTCCATACACGAAACATCGCAAAGGAAAACGGACCGACGACAACCTCCAAGCTTACGGATCACGAGCCACACGAATCCGCAAGACTACCTCAAGAGCTAACACTCGAGAGGCGGCATCCAAGGAGCAACTCAACCACCACAGAGGCTAGGGGAAACGAAGACTTCAATCCCCAAAGAACCAACAACTTGCCAGAACAACTCAACTCCCATTGGTGGCCTCCGCTCTTGCGGGAACAAACAACTCTCTTTGGCTAACAACACAAAGCAGGACCCTCACGCTGGGTGACCGCTGCGCTACTCGATCAACTCCGCAACTCAGGAGCTAAGCTGACTCCTGCCAAACGGGAAACGACTTCCCAACCAGCAAACTTCAGAAGGGCAGCGAACTCCACACACGCTCGCTAACTTGCTCAAACCCAAGGCAACGACAACCAACTCTCTTGGAAGCAACAACCAAGGAAAGCTCAACCAATCGGATCACCAATCCGAAACTAACAGCACTTGCTCAACTGCCGAGGGAGGGGTCAACTCCCAAAACTTACTGACTAGGAACAAGACCTCAGGGCAACGCCCTCCAGCTAGAACCAAACTAGCTCTCGAAACAACAAAAAGAACCAATTCTTGGCCAAACACTCACAAGGGGCAGAACAACCTTTACTGCAGCCTCTAGAACACCATCCAAGAATCCGCTTAACTGGACAAACGACTACTTCCAAGCAGCCAACAAACTTTTCCTTCTTGCTAACACCTCTGCCATCAACTCCAAAACCAGGGGAGTAACCTGACAACTCCCCGAAGAAAACGGCTCTTACAAGCAGACAACCAAAGGACAGAGAGCTCCACATACGCTCACTGTCTTGCTCCACTAGAGCAACAACATCTAATCTCGCGGGGCAACAACAGGGGTCCACCACAGACTGGACCGCCGACCACGAACAAGCAAAGACTCGCCCTCCAACACCAAATGAGGGCACTCTCAAACTCTGGGAACATGAGAGACAACCTACAGGGCAAACCACTTACCCACGAACAAGGCTAACTCCTTGGCAACTCGAAAACCACACCTTGGCCAACATCAAACACCAACTTGCCACCACCCAGGAACCAAATTCGGACTTTACCCCAAACAAACTCTGGCTTGCTAGCCCACCAAAACTGCCAGCAACTCACCCGAGGCTACAAACTACTCGACTCTGGCTTGCCAACTAAACTTACTACCTGGGTCTGACTGAGCTCTGGTGAGGCTCTCCACAACTAGGGTTCTCCGACAACCCTCGACGCACACACTGCCGGCAAACGATCCAACAGACCACTGCCTGAACAAACAACTCCAATTCCAGCATCCCAACCATGCTGGCCAACTCCAACACCTTGGGAACCTAGAGGACCCGAAACGCTACAGAATGCGTCATCCTCCTACTCAAGGCATCGGCCACAACATAACTACTACCCAAGGAAGGATCCGAACAACTCTCTTAGCCATGACGATCAGAAACCACGCGGCTTAGCTACCACCGCTCTTGTTCAGTTTCCAACTGAACTCCAACCAACAATCAACAAGAAGATCAGCCAACCAAGCTTAGGTCCAACCTAACAAATCTTGCCTAAGCAATAACTTGATACCACGAGCACGGTATCCTTACCACCTCAACCAAAGCCTTACAACAACCACCTGGAATCCAACTTCTCCAGGAACTGAGCACTAGATCTCCAAAGCAACCCTACATGGATCTGAAACTCTCGCCACGGAACGAACCACACAAAACACACTTGTGTGCACAACTCTCAACCTTCCTTTAGAGATCCAAGACTAACAAGCGCTTTTCCAAAAACAACGCTAACTCCTGGCAGAGATACAAACAATCCAAGGAACACCAAAAGTTCCATCTCCACACGATACTCGAAGCTGAGGCAACCTTGCTCTACCAAAGCATAACCATGCCAAACCAAACTCACTTTATACCAAGCCTCTACCAAGGGTGCTTACCCCTAAGGCATCCAAAACCTCTCGCAAGGCATCAGCTCACCTCATAGGCATCCAACTCATCTCATGAGCATCCAACTCAGGATCCCTCTGCTGGACCAAACTCGCATCTACGATGCTCAACTCTTCTCAGATTAGGGCACTCGAAGGTAGTTGACCGCACTACCAACCACAAAGAAATCTCTTGGCCTTAACACTAGCGTGAGGCTCACGCCCACCAACACTTACCAACCGACAACCTGCTGGCTTACTCAACCTCTAGAAACACTGGGAAAAGGCTCCGGCTCCTCTCGAGCATCCTTTCGCTTGTAGTCCATCGACTACCACTGAACTAGTCCTCTGGCACGACCTATACAGGTGTCACTGCCATAAACCGGATCCAAGCTAAAAAGATGGCCCTAAACTCGAACGGCATAGAACCATCTGCTATGCCCAAGCCAAACTCAAGCCTCAACCAGACTTAGCGCCAAAGCGGCACACCAACCAATGCACCTCAAGTGCCACTACTACCAAAACCACATCTTACTACCAATGGGGCCAACAAGGTCACAACCTCAAGTGACAAGAACTCTGGCTAGGCATACAAGGGCTCCAACTCAAAAATCATGCCTATGGCATCTCATCAAACCGAAGGCTCACCGCCTACCCTTGCACCTCCACATGATGCTCAACAAAACTCTGGCCGGCTCTCTCAACATGCAGCAGCTAGCTCCACTCTACCAAACATCTGAGGAAAACACCAACGGATCCAATCCGAAGGGAACATCGCGCCACTGCACCCTTAACCACTGTGGTTAAAACTACTGGCTGCAAACAACAACACTTTACAGGAGCACAAAAATGCCTCAACAATCTCCTCGAAGGCTGCCAACTCTGCAGCTACTCACTGGGCAATCAAACAATCTGCTAAAACTCAAGATCAACACTTGAGCTACCCAGGCTAGTCCACACGGGGACCTGCTCCACAAACATCCACATAAGCATAGCCATAGCTAACTCCTCTCTTGGAGTGACACTCCAAGGCAAAACACCTCCACCCTCTCACTAGGGGAAAACCAACAACAGGGCCACAATTGGCCTAAGGGAGTCCAAGCTCTGCCTCCCACGGGGACGATGTCCCAGGGCATCCGAATCAATCTGGATACCTCAACAAGCCACAACATACATCACACACTGCGGGAAGTTGGCATGATGGCGCTCTAAGCCCAAACCAACAACGAGTCAGAACCTGCTCGTCTCCGCTCCACAACACTACACAAGACATACACAAGATGACAGGTATTGTAAATTCTTAACCCTTTTTCAACAACAAATAGTAAACTTAGGCGTACCTGATGACTGTCGGAGTGCTGATGATCATGGAAAAACGACCTACAACAAAAGGTCAGTCTACAGAATCTATGACTCTGAGCTCTGATACCAACTGTAACGACCCGACCCGAATGGGGTTCTAAATAGGCCATTACCTCAATGCATGCATAGAAATCAACACTAGAATTTGCAATAGGGTTGTTTCGGATTCTAAGTAAAAACCAAAAACCGGCAAGAGTTCATTTAAAAAGTCAATACAAAATTCTTGAAACCTGTCCCTGTTTCCAAGCACCTGTTCCAAGACAAATACATTTCCAAACATACTCTGATCAGAGATTTATTTAAAACATACAAACTTTACAACAATGCTAGAATCCGGAAATACATTCAGAAAACACCCTAGGGCTCCGTGCCCAACTACATGCATTCAGAGGACATTTAAATCATAAACATAAACATAAGACTCAGAGTTGAACAACGGGTTCCATGATCACGACTCCTCCTCCTCCGACCATCTTGTCTCGCACCATGGTTACTGTGGAAAACCACATAATAAGGGTGAGTAACGAATTACTCAAGAAGAATCCCCAACCGGGGTACAATACGAAATACATGGTCATCTAGCCGAAAAATAAGCAAGCTATGAATATAAACACGGATAGAGCACATAGCTTAGCCCACACTTGGGCCTCGGATGCCAACTCGTGGTCTTAGTCCGAAATCAAATCACCACACAACACATCACACAAGTCGCCCTATACGAGAAACAAGTCTCGGCCTCAGCCTGTCTACTGTCGACGAAAGGTACACTAGCTCAAGATCCCGAGGAGCTCTCCGGTCGGCGTTGTAATGAGCGTAAGCATGCACGCGTGCTCACTCGCAGACTATGGGGGTTGCTGAGTCCAAGGCAAGCTGCCCATATCCGATCACCACGCCTAACTAAATCTTTGGATCGGTGTCACTAACATAGGGTGTGAGACCGGACACGTAAACTATGTCGGCTGAACCACCGCTTTGAGGCTAAGGAAACGGGTCGTGGTAGGCTTACACCGAAAACCTTACCTTACCATAACAGTGGCAATCGGGGCTACGACCGAACACGCCGAGGACGTGCCGACTATCGGGCGAGGCAATGCCAAGTCATCATCCCGACGGTTGGGGCATTTAACGATCGACCACCCTCACCCAAGATTGTAGGGCCTACCGCTCGGGTTAGCTAATCCCTCACACGGGTCCGGGGACGGAATGACTTGCTCGACGTCCCTGCCATGGATGCAAGGTACTTTATGCATCAGGCCCGGATGATGCTATCTACCTGCACTTCTAACCTGCCCTAGCAAACAGCAAACAATTCCATAAAATCCAATACGTGCTCAAAAAGAATACAACGAGCCTAGCATGATACTACGAAGCAAGGAAGCAGATCTGAGCATGCCGTAAAGGAACAACCTAGCATGGATTAACATGAGAATTAACCAGAAAGTCATGCTAATCGGGAATTCAGATTAGAGCACTTATCACCAAACATGTCAATAAACACAAACAAGCATACAATCAGCAATCGCATAATATATCGCAGGGTCCACACAACTCCGGTAAGAAATCCTTACCTGGCCGGAAGACCTCTAAACACAAGAAACCTAAGCTGCGATCGAACCCGAGCTACCTATAACGAACCAAGCAAAACACATCAATAATCAAAGAATAGCCCTAAATACACTAAAATAAATAGGGCTCAGCTCGGGAGCAACTCACGAGGCGCGACGGACACACGAACGAGCCGGCTGCACGAACGGGCAAAGAAAAGGGCTTCTTTGGGCGCGCTGGCGCGAGGTCGGGCGCGTGGCGGCGCTCAGCTGGCGGGCGCTGGTGGGCCACGGCCTGCGCACGCGCGGCGGCGAGCGCGGCTCGGACACAGCGGCGACGACGCAGCGCGGCAGCACGACGGCGACGGCGCTCGATACGGGCGAAGCTGGCGCGCGGCGCGCTGCTGCGCGCGACGGAGCGACGAAGGGCGGCGGATCTGGCGACGCGAAGCTCGGTTGGAGCGAGCGACGGGCTGGCGCGCGAGCGACGGGGCTGACGACGGATCTGGGCGCGCGAGGGGCTGGGCTCGGCGACGCGGCTCGGCAGGGATGGCACGGCGCGGACAGATCTGGGCGCGCGAGGGGGAGCGACGGTGATGAGGGCTGACCGGCGGCTCGCGCCACGCAAGGAAGGGCGCTCTGGTGGGGTGCTCGGGGAGAGAGAGAGAGAGAGAGAGAAGGAGAGAGAAAGTTGATTTTGGGGAAAAAAAATAAAAGAAAAAGAAAATGGATTTGGAAAAGAAAAAGGAAAAATGGGAAATAAAAAGGAAATGGGGATTTTATCCCAAAAATCCAACCTTATCCAAAACAAACCTTAAAATCCCACTTCCAGCTTCCTCCTTGAAACCCAGTGAAGCAACCTCCTCCAATAAATCAAACTCACTTAAATCCAACTCCCAAAGCAACACTAAAGGCCCGGGCTCGAATCCCAAAGGTAGCACACAACCAACCATCACTTTGCAAAAATCCCAAATCACAAACGAACTTCCAAACAACTAGCCCAAACATCTCGGGACTCGCAGCCCACAACAACAAGCCTCAACAAAGGCAGGAGCTGCCTCGAAGCCCTGAAAATCCACAAATCCTGCCCAGGGAGCAAAAAGACCAAAAATGCCCCTAAGGGACAAAACAGCTTTAACGGCCCAACCGAACCACTGAAACTGAAACGGAAGCTCCTCGAGAACCGGGATAGAAAACTGGGCCGTTACATGGATCAACCACAGAAATAAAGGTGAGTACAAACATACTGGGCCGTTAAATATGATAACAAGCGGTTTAGAGCTTATATTTAAAAACCTTTCAAAACATATGAGAAGGGGGAGCCCTTAAAACATAACCAACAATTTTCAGTTTAAACAATCCAACATAGTAAAACAACCTGGCCAGTGTTTAATAAAATGTACAATACAATTTAAGCAACGTTTTAAACAATGTTTCCCTAGGACTCTGTCCATCTACATCTTTGAATAAACAATGCAATAATAAAAGACAGAGTCTGGCGGTTCCCCATGATCAATCGGCTCCCTCCGCTAGCCCTCCCGGTGTTGTCCCAAGTTACCCGAAAGATAAATAAGGGTGAGTATAAACATACTCAGTAAGAATCCCCAACCGGGTACAATACGATACATCAGTCATCTAGCACCTCTCAACATGCAAGCAAGCGACTAACAACACGGATCATAGCTCAACGAGCTCATAAAACAAGATCTGGAAACATCGGAAGCCTCTTACTTCCGGAACCATCGGAAGTCTCCTACTTAGGCCTAATGATTGGTTCTCATAACCAATCCCGGGACATCTCTCGAGGGTCTTTCTCCTCGGCCAATTGATCAGCTCAAAACCGATCCCAAGATGTCCGACACCCTCGAGGGTCTTTCTACCTCGACCAATTAATTAGCTCAAAAGCCAATCCCAATGGGTGTCCTCAAGGGCCTCTTACCCTCGCTAACAACGGACTATCGGGAGAGTACCCGCACCGCTCTAAGCTGGAAGGAACGGTGTACTCACGAACATTAGCCAGGGGAGCTCTCGAACCGGCGACTAACGCGTGTGTGCAGACACCGCATGCTCATCTCGCAACCGGCGTAAATGCGGGGCCTAAGGGCAAACTACGCGGGTCGGTACACATGCCTAAAGACTCGGAAGCGGTGTCACCGAACACACGAGTGCGAGGCCCTCGGCACTCATCTGCGTGCAGACTGTACCACCGACTGAAGCTAAGAACCGGCCAAGGCGGCTTGCACCGCTGGGTGGTTCCGCTCTAGCGAGCTACAAACTAGGCTTATGCCGATGTGGTAGCTAAATCCACATCGGCTGCCGGGGAAGCAATGTGCGTTATGCTTCGCTCTACTCCCGACCGGTGGGGACAAAGTACGTTATGTCCGCTCGGCCTCCTGGATGATGACAAACCCTACTACGCTATCTAAGAATACCGAGTAAATCAATGATTCCTGGCTAGCAAGCAATGACCGACATCAATCACGTTTACCTAGCATGATACTACAACTTAAACAGAATCACAAGCATCTTTGGAAGAACAAACCTAGCATGGCACTAACATGTAAAATCAACAAACATGCTAGCAAGAGATCAAACAAAGTCGCCTATCGCTATCATGCTCATAACAATCAAAGCAAACATACAAGGCACAATCGAGATATATCGCAGGTCCACACAACCACGGTAAGAAATCTTTACAGGACAAGCGAGAAAATAATCACAAATCAACCAAGCAATCCTCGAGCCTCTAATCGAACCCAAACAACCTAAACATAAAATAAAGCGACCCAAATCAAATACATAAAACAGCCCAAATAAATCCCTAAACAGCAGACCAACAAATCGGGGCCCAACGAAGAAAAGACTGGGAAATACCATCCGAGAAGCCACAAGGCTCGGGCCAACAAAGACACACAGAGCGGTGCCGGGCGCAGAAGAGCGGTGGGTGGGCGCTGGCAGTGGGCGCTGGGCACCGGGCGCAGGCGTGGCGCGCGCGCGCAGCACGGGCGTGGCTGGGCGAGGCAAGGGTGCACGGGCGCGGGCTCGAGCTCGGGCCGGCGGCGACACACATTGCGGCTTAGCGCAGAGGGCGGCGCACGGCGCGCGGCGAGGCGCAGCGCGACGCGATGGGCTCGGGGCACTCGGGAAGGCACGACGACCTACAGGGGCGAGCGACTCGGTGCGGCCAGGGCTCGGGCGACTCGACACGGACCTGGGCGACACGGAGACGGCCTGGGCGATGCAGATCTGGGCTCGGCGCGACTAGGGCGAGGGCGATGCAGATCTGGACTCGGCGCGACCAAGGCGACACGACGAAGGCGGCAGGCGATCGCAGATCTGGGCTCGGCGCGACTAGGGCAAGGGCGATGCAGATCTGGCGCGCTGGGTGGCTCGGCACGGCGCGGCATGGGTTTGGACATGGGCGACTAAAATTTGGGCATGGTGCGCCAAGGGGCTGCTCGGCTGGGAGGAGAGAGAGAAAGGGAGAGAAAAAGGAATTTTGGGGATTTTGGAAGATAAAAGGGAAAAATAAAAGGAAAAAGGGAATTAAAAGGAAAAATGGGATTTTATCCTCCTTTCCATCCTTAACCAATTTAAATAAGCCTTAAAGTCCTTAAATCCCACTTCCGGCTTCCTCCTTCGAGACCCTACTGAAGCAACCTTTTCCGATCAACAAATCTCACTTAAAAAATAAACTCCCAAATCATCTCTAAGGGCACAGGCTCGAATCCCAAAGGAAACACCCAAACAACGATCACTTTGCCCAAAACCCAAATCACAACCGAACTCCCAAACGAATAGCCCAAACATCTCGGGACTCATGACCACCAACAAACAAGCCTCAACAAAGCGGAGCTGCCTCGAAGCCCTGAAAAACCACAAATCCCGCCCCGGGAGCAAAAGACCAAAATACCCTTAAGGGTCAAAGCAGCTCTAACGGCCCAACCGAACCATCGAATCGAACCGGAAGCACCTCGAGAGGCTGGAATAGAAAATCGGGCCGTTATAGGTGCTTGCCTTAGCGGAAAAGTCTTTCACGAAACGCCGGTAATAACTCGCCGATCCCCGAGAAAGCTGCGTATCTCGCGGCCGTCGTCGTCGGTCTCGCCCACGAGCTAATCGCCTCTATCTTTCTTTGGGTCCACCGCTACACCATCTCCGACACTATATGCCCAAGGAAGGCTACTCTCTCTAGCCGTGAATTCACACTTAGAGAACTTTGCGAACAAGCTGGTTCTCTCGCAATCTTTGTCAAAACATGCCTCAAATGCGAAGCATGGTCCTCCTTTGTCTGGAATAAATCAAAATGTCGTCTATGAATACGATGACAAAGTTGTCCAAGAATGCCTTGAACACTCTGTCCATCATGTCCATAAACGCTGCGGGGCGTTCGTTAGTCCAAAAGACATGACCACGAACTCATAATGACCATACCTCGATCGAACGCGGTCTCGGGATATATCGCATCTCGGATCCTCAGTTGATGGTACCCTGACCTCAAATCAATCTTAGAAAACACTGAGGCTCCCTGAAGCTGATCGAACAGATCATCAATACGCGGCAGGGGATACTTATTCTTCACCGTGACTTTATTCAGCTCTCTGTAGTCTATACACAAACGCATGGATCCATCCTTTTTCTTAACAAACAGGACAGGTGCTCCGCACGGGGACACACTTGGTCGGATGAAACCTCGATCCAACAACTCTTGCAACTGCACTTTGAGCTCTTTTAACTCAGCTGGCGCCATACGATACGGGGCTTTAGAAATGGGAAGAGTCCCTGGCTCCAGCTTGATGGTGAAGTCTAACTCCCGCTTCGGGGGTAAACCCGGCAACTCTTCAGGGAAAACATCTGCAAACTCTTGCACCACAGGGACCATGTCAACAGTCAACACAGTACTACTATCTCCTGACAGCTTTGCCTAGAAGCCCCAAGCTCCTCGAGCTAACAATCTATGGGCTTTCACTGCTGAGATCAATGGCTGGCAAGTTCTGCCCTGGACACCGCGAAACTTGAAGCTCGGCTTCTGAGGCGGCCTAAACACCACTTCTTTCCGGCGGCAGTCTATCAATGCGTGGTTCTCTGCCAACAAATCCATACTGAGGATCACATCGAAACCGCTCATAAACAGAACTATGAGGGTAGCCTCTAAAATCTCATCAGATATCTGTATCTAGCCATGCTTAACTCTACTGCTAGCTAACATACTCACACCCGAGGGAGTGGCAACACACAGCTCAAACCCTAGAGGTTCGAGTTCCACACAAGCTTGTCTAACGAATGCATCAGAAATAAAGGAATGGGTCGAACCCGAATCAAACAATACAAATGCATAATGCTGTAAGACAAGCAGCGTACCTACAACTGCATCATTAGTACGCTCCGCCTCCTGGCGAGTGGTGGCAAACACCCGGCCCTGCTGTTGGGCCAGTCCTGCTGCTGCTAAATCCTGAGTGCAGAATCTGGCCAAATTCCCTTCCTTGCCACATCTGTAGCAAGCACGGGGCGATGCTCCACACAAACCAAAGTGTGCCTTTCCGCACTTGTTGCACTGAGCTGGCTGCCTGGCCCCGCCCTGCTGGCGATCCTAGGCTCTACCCTGTGGTCGGCACTGATCTCGACCTCTAGACTGGCCCTGGCGACGAGTATGCTGACCACCTGAGCGGAAACCACTAGAAGTCCCAGACTTCCTCTTCTCGCCGGAATACTGCTGAGCATCTTTGAATCGGGCCGAGCTGGAGCAATGAATCCTGCTGGCGGATACTTCGGATTATAAATCGTGGCCAACTCCACTGCTCGGTCATAACTCTCAGGAGCGAGTGCTCGAACATCCTGAGCAACCTCCTTTCTCGACCCACAAATAAACTTCTTAGTCTTAAGCTCCTCAGTGGCAATGAGCTCGGGGCAAAGTAGTTGTACTCGAGAGAACTTCTTTTTAAGTAGCGGCAATACTATCTCGATCCTGTTTGATTCGAGAAGGCCTCTGCCATCTCCTGCTGAGCCTCGTCATTAACATACTTAGCTCACGAACTTCGTTCTAAAGAACTCCCAAGTGGTGGAGAAGACCCGGTGGTCTAGCTCTATCTGTGGACTCCCACCACCACTCACCGTGTCGAGAGAACATGGGCCGCACATCTCGGCCTCTGTACATCTGGGCATCCCATAACTCTAAAGATGTACTCCATTCTTGCCAACCACTGATCGCCACAAGTGGGTTCTCTCAAGCATCAAATTCCCTCGGCTTCCACTTGGTGAAATCTTTCAACCACTTGCCAAACTCAGCAGACTCCTCTGCACTATCAAGTGAGTCCGGCCTGGTCTCGATGACCCTGCCCCTCCGGTTGAGCTACCGGAGCTACTGGGCTCTTTGGAGCCGCTGGGGTCTGGAGCTGTTGGGGTGCTCGCTGCATGAGCTGTGTCAACCGGGCTATCTCGTGCCCTAGACTCCTCTCTCTCTGCTAGCTGCTAGCTGCGCTGAGTCTCAGCTCTGCTCGGCCATTAGGCCCATCATCATATCTCTCATAGCAGCGAAATATCTCCTCCTCGAGCTGTCCTTGAGGCATAGCGGCCTCCACCCCTTCTCTGGGCAAGTTAGCCTCTCGTGCCACAGGCGCCTACGAGCTTGATGATATACTCAGGCTGCGGCTCTGCGGCATCTCTATTTGCGTTCAGCGAACTGCTCCACTGCGTGTAACCGACATCTTGGCGATCTACACGGAAACCACAACGGGTTAGTCCACGCTCGGACTTTCTCTCGCCAACAAAGATAACACATGTGTCTCGCATATAGTATCGTAAACAAAACCCTTAGCTTATTGAACTTAGACAAACTGGCGGTGTGGAGTCTTTGGATATCATGGGAACACAACCTACAAACAAAGTTAGTCTACAAAATCTATGACTCTCTGCTCTCGATACCAGCTGTAAAGACCCAACCGAAAATGGGACTAAACCTAGATCTTTACTCAAAGCATGCAAGTGAAAAGCATAAAAGGACCCAAAATGTGGTCGGTTTGTAAAACTTTTCAAATATAAGAGTGGAAAACATTAAAAACAAAGTAAACATTCATTAGGCAAAACGAACCATTCAAATTAAAAAAAGTGAGTGATCAAGATACTTTCCTTAAAAACATAAAATTGTTCAATTCATAAGTTTTCCCCTACGGACCCAAGTCCAACTACATCTTTGAAATAAAAAGCAGTAAAATAAGACACGACAGTGTCAAGAAGCATCCATGATCTCCCGGATCCCTCCATTGGCGCCTCATAACTGACCGATTTTCTATCCGGTTCTCGAGGAGCTTAGGTTCGATTCGATGGTTGGTTGGGCCGTTAAAGTCATTTTGTCCCTTAGGGGCATTTTGGTCTTTTGCTCCTCAGGCGGGATTTGAGGTTTTTCGGGGCTTCGAGGGCTCCGCCTTTGTTGAGGCTTGTTTGTTGTGGGTCATGCGAGTCCCGAGATGTTTGGGTTATTCGTTTGGGAGTTCGGTTGTGATTTGGGTTTTGGGCAAAATGATGGTTGTTTGGGTGTTTCCTTGGGATTCGAGTAGGGCCTTGGTATTGGTTTGGGAGGTTGATTTGAGTGAGTTTTGTTGTTTGGAAAGGTTGCTTGATCGGGTCTCGAAGGAGGAAGCGGGAAATGAGATTTAAGGATTTTAAGGATTTTTTGGAAAAATTGGAAAATGGATAAATTGGATTTATTTGGATAAGGTTGGAATTTAAATAAAGAAAAAGAAAAGAAAAAAGGAAAAATCCATTTTTCCCCATTTTTTCCCCTTTCTCTCTCCTCCAAAGACGAGCCCCCTTGGCCCTCTCTCCGCCCGAGCGCCCGGCTCGCCCCCCCTGGCCGCCCAGCCCGAGCCCCTGGCCACCCGAGCTCGCCCCCATCTCGCCCAAGCCCGCGTCACCCAGGCCCCTGCGTCGCCCAGATCTGCCTCGCCCAGGCCGTCACCGAGCCAGCTCGCCCTAATCCGAGTCGCCCAGCCCCGTGCCGTGTGCCCTGTAGCTCGCCGTCCCCGCCGCCGATGCCGTGCGATCGAGCGCCCGAGCTCCGTCGCGTTGCGTTGCCTCGCGCGCCCCGTGCTTGCCGAAAGCGCGCGCCCGCGCGCCCGTCCATGTCTTGAGCGCCGCCGCGCGCGCCGCGCGCCCTTGCCTCGTCCCTGCTCGCCCTGCGCCCGTGCCCTGCGCCCCAGCGTGCCTCTGCGCTCGTGTCCGAGCCCCCAGCGCGCGCCGATGCACTGCGCCCGGCCAGCCTGCCTGCCCGAGCTGGCCTGACACTTGTGTGTGTTGGTTTGGCCCGAGCCTTGTGGCTTCTCGGATGGTATTTCCGAGTCTTTTCTTCGTTGGGCCCCGATTTTATTGTGGTTATGGATTTATTGGGCTATTTATGTATGTGATTTGGGTGCTTTGTTTGATGTTCAGGCTGTTCGGGAATCGATTAGAGGCTCGAGGATTCGCTCGTAGATTTATTATAATTATTGTTTTCGCTTGTCCCGGTAAGGATTTCTTACCGTGGTTGTGTGGACCTCGCGATATATCTCGATATGCCTTGCTTGTTTCTTTGATTGTTATGAGCATGTTAGAGATAGAGCGATTGATTGAATTCTTGCTAGCATGTTTTCCTGATTTTACATGTTAGTGCCTTGCTAGGTTTGTTATGCCAGCATGCTTGTGATTCCTGCTTAAGTTGTAGTATCATGCTAGGTAATGTGATTTATGTCAGTCATTGCTTGCTAGCCAGAATCATTGATTTTTGCTCTGTACTCTTAGATAGAGTTGTAGGGCTTGTCATCATCCAGAGGTGAGCGGACAAAACGTACTTTGTCCCTAGTAGCTCAGTCGGGAGTAAAGTGTGCGTAACATAACGTATCTTGCTACCCCCGACCCGCCGGTTGTGGACTTAGCTACCCACTCCGGCCAAAGCCTAGTTTGTAGCTGCTAGAGCGGAACCCCGCCAGCGGTGTAAGCCTACCTTGGCGGTTCTTAGCTTCCAGTCGGTGGATCGGTTTGCCGCACAGATGAGCGCCGAGGGCCTCGCGCCATCGTGATCGGTGACACCGCTCCGAGTCATAGGCATGCGCACACTGGCTGCGTAGTTTGCCCTTAGGCCCCGCATTTACGCCCGTGCCAGAGAGCATGCGGTGTGCGCGCGCACACGCGCGTAATTGCGGTTCGGAGAGCTCCCGGGCTAATGTTAATGAGTACACCATTCTTTCGATTTAGAGCCGGACTTGGGTACTCTCCGATAGTCGGATGTATAGCGAGGGTAAGAGGCCCTTGAAAACACCCATTGGGATTGGCTTTTGAGCTAATCAATTGGTCGAGGGAGAAAGACCCTCGAGGGTGTCCGACATCTTGGGATCGGTTTTTGAGCTGATCAATTGGCCGAGGGAGAAAGACCATCGGAGATGTCCCGGGATTGGTTATGAGAACCAATCATTAGGCGGAAGTAGGAGACTTAGATGATTCCAGTAGGAGACTTCGATGGTTCCAGATCTTTTCTTATGAGCTCGTTGAGCTATAATCTGTGTTGATGGTTGTTTGCTTGCTTGTTGAGGTGCTAGATGACGGATGTATCGTATTGTACCCCGGTTGGGGATTCTTATTGAGTATCTTTATACTCACCCTTATTTATCTTCGGGTAACTTGGGACAACACCAGGATGGCTAGCGGAGGGAGCTGATTGATCATGGGGAGCCGCCGGCACTCTGTCTTTTATTGTTGCATTGTTTATTCAACATGTAGATGGACAGGAGTCCTAGGGAACATTGTTTAAAAAGTTGTTTAAATTGTATTGTATGATTTTATAAACATGGCTGGCGGTGGTTTTACCGTTGGATGGTTTAAATGAAAAGCGTGGTTTATGTTTTAAGGGTTCCCCCTTCTCATATGTTTTGAATGGTTTTTAAATATGAGCACTAAACCGCTTGTTATCATATTTAACTTGCATGCTGAGTGAGAACCCCGGTTTAGGACCATGTTTTGGGTCGGGTTCGTCACACGGTGCTGTCCCAAGTTACCTGTGGAAGAAACCACAATAAGAGTGAGTATAAACATACTCAGTAAGAATCCCCGACCGGGGTACGATACGATGCAATCAATCATCTAGCAACCTAGTACACATGCAAACAGTTATCAACAAGGATCTCAGCTCAACGAGCTCACAAGGCAAATCCGGAGTCCTCGGAAGTCTCCTACCTCCGACCTAATGATTGGTTCTCATAACCAATCCCGGGACATCTCCAAGGGTCTTTCTCCCTCGGCCAATTGATCAGCTCAAAACCGATCCCAAAGATGTCCGACACCCTCGAGGGTCTTTCTCCCTCGACCAATTGATTAGCTCAAGAGCCAATCCCAATGGTTGTCCTCAAGGGCCTCTTACCCTCGCTATAAATCTGGACTATCGGGAGAGTACCTGAAGTCTGGCTCGAAACTTGAAGGAACTGGTGTACTCACGAACATTAGCCCGGGGGAGCTATCCAAACCGGCGACTAAAGCGTGTGCGCGCACACCGCATGCTACTGCAACCGGCGTAAATGTGGGGGCCTAAGTACAAACTACGCGGGCCAGGTACGCATGCCTAAGACTCGGAAGCGGTGTCACTGAACACAGTAGTGCAAGGCCCTCGGCACTCATCTGTGCAGCCTGTACCACCGACCTGAAGCTAAGAACCTGCCAAGGTAGGCTTGCACCGTTGGCAGGGTTCCGCTCTAGCAGGCTACAAACTAGGCTTATGCCAATGAGGTAGTTAATTCCTCATTGGCTGCCGGGGGAAAGCAATGTACGTTATGCTTCGCTCAACTCCCGACCGGTGGGGAGAAGGTACGTTATGTCCGCTCTCAGCCTCTAGATGATGACAACCCTACTACACTAGCTAGAGTACAGAGTAAATGATTCCTGGCTAACGTACATAATAATCATCAAACATACATAACCTAGCACGATACTACGAACTTAAAGCAGGAATCTCAAGCATGCTGGAAGAACAATCCTAGCATGGCACTAACATGTACAAACAAGCAAACATGCTAGCAAGATTGCAAACACAAGCTGCCTTATCTACTAATCATGTTCATAAAAGTAAACATGCATTTAAGGCACAATCAAGAAAGCATCGCAGGGTCCACACAACCACGGTAAGGAATCCTTACCTAGAAACAAGTGGAAGATAGTTATCACGAATCAAATAAGACCCTCGAGCTTTATAACGAACCCGAGCAACCTAGGCATAATAAAAGCATCCTAAATAAATATATCACAGCGGCAGCAGACTTAACAATCTAAAAGGGAAAAGGCTCGAGAATTACCAACCGAGAGGACACGGGCTCTCGGTAGCAAGGAAGGCGAGTTTGAGTCTGCTTTGAGTGCAGCGAGGGACGCTGCGCTGGTGTCTTGGGTCTTGGGCGCTGGGCGCACGGCGCCGCGGCAAAAAGCGGACACTGCTCGAGCGGGCGCGCGGCAAGCAAAGCAGCGACGCGAAGCGAAGCGCGTAACGCAGCGTCTGGGCGGCGTGGCGATGTCTTGGCGGCGTCGGGTCTGGCTGGCGAGGCTCGGTGCGATGTGGCGCAGGGCGGCAGCGAGCGACGTCGGGCGGTGTTGGGCGTGCGACGGCTGGGTGTCTGAACTGCAGACGAGCGGCGGCTGGTCTAGGCAAGGGGCTGAGCGGCCTGGTGCGGTCTGGTGCGGCGCAGTGGCTGGCTGAGCGGGCAGGTGTGGTGCGGTGTGGCTGAGGTGGCTCGGCTGGGTGGTGCGGCTGGGTTATGGTGGCTCGGTTGGGTGGCTCGGTTTTAGGAGAGAGAGAGAGAGAGAGAGAGAGAGAGAGAGAGTGAGTGCGGCTACCAAGGGAACAAAGAGGGTTTTCCCTAATTTCCTTCTTTTTCCTATTTTAAAAGGGTTAGGAGGCCTAAAATTCCCTTCCCAAGACTTTCTCTTGCGGGTCCCGGCTAAAGAAATTTTTTTTTCTTTTTAACTAAAACTCTTTTCTAAAACTCCAAATTCACCATTTAGGGCAAGGGTTCAAACCCCAATGGACCAACTAATTTCCAATTAATTTTGCTATTAACCGGAATGCCTCCGAACTTCTAAACCTCTAACCCAAACTCCTTGGGTCTTGCAACCAACATCAATCAAGTCTCAACGAAAACCGAAATGACCCTGAAGCCCTGAAAATCCTCAACCTCTGACCGGGGAGCAAAAAGACCAAAATACCCTTAAAGGTTAAAAAGCTCTAACGGCCCAACCGATTGCCCCAATTCTGAACCGAGAGTACCTGGGAAACCGGAATGGAAAACTGGGCCGTTACAGTTGGAGGCCTTATGAGATGAGTTGGATGCCTTATGAGATGAGTTAGATGCCTCATGAGATGAGTTGGATGCCTTATGTGTAAGCACACTTGGTAGAGACTTGGTATAAGGTAAGTTCGGTTTGGCATTGTTATGGTTTAGTAGAGCAAGGTTGCCACAGCTTCGAGTATCGTGTGGAGATGGAACTTTTGGTGTTCTTTTGGTCGATTGCATCCCTGCCGGAAGTTAGTTGTTGCCTTTTTAGAAAGCGCCTGTTAGTCTTGGATCTCTAAAGGAAGGTTGAGAGTTGTGCAAACAAGTGCATTTTGTGTGGTTCGTTCTGGTGGCGAGAGTTTCAGAACCATGTAGGGTTTGCATTGGAGAACTGGTGCTCAGTTCTTGGAGAAGTTGGACTCCAAGTGGATGTTGTAAGGCTTTGGTTGAGGTTGTAAGGGAACCGTGCTCGTAGTCGGGTTGTTGCTTAGGCAAGTTTTGTTAGGTTGGACCTAAGCTTGGTTGGTGGAACCTCTTGTTGTTCATGGTTGGAGTTCAGATGGTACTGAACAAATGGTGGTTGTAGCGAAGCCACGTAGTCCTGACCGTAGTTGCTAAGAGTGTTGCTCGGAATCCTTACCCTGGGTGGAAGCTACGATGTGGATGATGCTTTGAGTAGGAGGATGACACATTCTTAAGCGTTTCTGGTCTTTTTGGTTTCGAGGTTCGAAGCAGGCCAGCATGGTTGTGATCCTGGAAAAAGGAGTTGTTTGTTCAGGCAGTTGGCTGTTAGACCGTTTGACGACAGTGTGTGTCGAGGGTTGCCGAAGAACCCTAGTTGTGGAGAGCCTCACCAGAGCTCAGCCAGACCCAGGCAGTGAGTTTCAGTTGGCAAGTCGGAGTCGTGTAGTTTGTAGCCTCGGGTGAGTTGCTGGCAGTTTTTGTAGGCTAGCAAGCTAGAGTTGTTTGAAGTAGAGTCCGGATTGGTTCCGGTGTGGTGGCAAGTTGGTGCTTGGTGTTGACCAAGGTGTGGATTGGAGTTGCTAGAAGTTAGTTTTGCTCGTGCGGCGATTGGTTCGTGCCCTGTCGGTTGTTTTTCCTGTTTCCAAGATGTTGAGAGTTGCCCCGTTTGACATTTGGAGGTTCAGTCTGTGGTGGACCCCCTTGTTATTGCCCCGTGAGATTTAGATGTTGTTGCTTTAGCGGAGCAAGACAGTGAGCGTGTGTGGAGCTCTCTGTCCTTCGGTTGTTTGCTTGTAAGAACCGTTCCTTCTAGGAGTTGTCAAGTTACTCCCTTGGTCTTGAAGTTGATGGTGGTGGTGCTAGCAAGAGGGAAAAGTTTGTTGGCTGCTTGGAAGCAGTTGTTTGTCTAGTTAAGCGGACTCTTGAGTGGTGTTCAGGAAGTTGCAGTAGGGTTGTTCTGCCTCTTGTGAGTGTTGGGCCTAGTCAGCTAAGGTGTAACGGCCTAGTTTTCCATTCCAGTTTACCAGGTACTCTCGGTTCAGTATTGGGGAAATCGGTTGGGCCGTTAGAGCTTTTTAACCTTTAAGGGTATTTTTGGCCTTCGTTGAGACTTGATTAATGTTGGTTGCAAGACCCAAGGAGTTTGGGTTAGTTGATTAGAAGTTCGGAGACATTCCGGTTGATAGCAAAATTAATTAGAATTTAATTGGTCCCATTGAGATTTGAACCCTTGCCCTAATGGTGAAATTGGAGTTTTTAGAAAAAGAGATTTAGTTAAAAGAAAAGAATTTCTTTAGCTTGACCCGCAAGAGAAAGCCTTGGGAAGGGATTTTAGACCCATTTAAATTAGGAAAAGGGAAGAAAATCAAGAAAGTCCCTTTCCCCTTGTTTTGCAATCTCTCTCTCTCTCTCTCTCTCTCTCTCTCTCTCCTTGCCGACCTCACCAAGAAAACCCAAACCTAGCCGCACCAGCCCTAGCAGCACCAACCCGAGCCATAGCCCTGCCCAGCCGCCTCGCACCAGCCCTGCTCAGCCCATGCCCAGCCGCTCTGCACCAGGCCGCCCTACACCGCGCCGCTCGTTGCCGTCCGCACGTGTCGCCCAGCGCCGCTCCGTGCCGCTTCGGCCGTGCGCCCGCGCGCGCGCGCGCGCCGTTCGCGCCGAGCCACCGAACCATCCAGACGCGCTGCGCGCTCCGCCGCCCAGCGTGTCGCCCGCGCTGCATCTCTCGCGAACCGACGTCTCGGCTGCGCGCCCGACCCAGCGTGTTCGCTCGCCTGCGACAGCCCGCGTCTGCACATCCCCTGCCTCGCTAGCGCCAGCGCCGAGCACCCAGTGCCAGCGCCAGTGCCCAGCCCCCAGTGCCAACGCCAAGTGTCAGCGCCCAGCGCCAGCACGCCCTGCTTGTCCTTGCAGACGGACAGCCTGCCCTGCCGTGCGAGTTGGGGCGTGACCTTGTGTCTTCTCGGTCGGTAATTCCCAAGTCTTTTCTCCTTTGGGCACTAGGCAGTTGGCTGCTGTTTATTTAATTAGGTTGTTTTTACTAAAATGCTTAGGTTGCTCGGTTTCGCTTTAAAGCTCGAGGGTCATTATTTGATTGTGAAAGATATTTCTGCTCGTTTCCAGGTAAGGATTCCTTACCGTGGTTGTGTAGACCCTACGATGCTTTCTTGATCGTGCCTTATATGCATGTTTACTTGTATGAACATGATTAGTGGATAGGACAGCTTGTGACTGCACTCTTGGTAGCATGTTTGCCTGTTTGTACATGTTAGTGCCACGCTAGGATTGTTCTTCCAGCATGCTTGAGATTCCTGCTTTAAGTTCGTAGTATCATGCTAGGTTGTGTGTGATTGATGTTGATATGTATGTTTAGCCAGGAATCAGTTATTTTGTACTCCTAGCTAGTATAGTAGGGTTTGTCATCATCCGCAGGCCGAGCGGACATAACGTACTTTGTCCCCACCGGTCGGGTGTAGAGCGAAGCATAACGTACATTGCTTCCCCGCGGCCGATGTGGATTTAGCTACCACATCGGCATAAGCCTAGTTTGTAGCTGCTAGAGCGGAACCACCGCCAGCGGTGCAAGCAAGCTGCCTTGGCGGTTCTTAGCCAGTGTCGGTGGTACAGCCGCACAGATAAGTGCCGAGGGCCTCGCACCTCGTGTTGATGGACGCCGTTACGAGTCTTAGGCATGCGCACCGCCCGCGTAGTTTGTACTTAGGCCCCCACATTTACGCGGTTGCGGCGGCATGCGGTGTGCGCGCACATGCGTTAGTCGCCGGTTCGGAGAGCTCCCCGGGCTAATGTTCGTGAGTACACGGTTCCTTCTGTTTAGAGCCGGACTTGGGTACTCTCGATAGTCCAGATTTGTTAGCGAGGGTAAGAGGCCCTTGAGGACACCCATTGGGATTGGTTTTTGAGCTGATCATATGGTCGAGGGAGAAAGACCCTCAAGGGTGTCGGACATCTTTGGGATCGGTTTTTGAGCTGATCAATTGGCCGAGGGAGAAAGACCCTCAGAGATGTCCCGGGATTGGTTATGAGAGCCAATCATTAGGCCGGAAGTAGGATACTTCTGAGGATTCCAGATTCTGCCTTGTAAGCTCGTTGAGCTATGATCTGTGTTGGTAACTGTTTGCATGTATACTAGGGTGCCAGATGATTGATGTATCGTATTGTACCCCGGTTGGGGATTCTTACTGAGTATGTTTATACTCACCCTTATTTCTGTGGTTTTTCCCCCCAGGTAACTTGGGACAGCACCCGGACGGCTAGCGGAGGGAGCTGATTGATCATGGGAGGCGCCGGCACTCTGTCTATTATTTTTTGCATAATTTGTTCAACATGTAGTAGGACAGGAGTCCTAGGGGAATGTTTTTAACAGTTATTTAAATTGTATTGTTTGATTTCATAAACACTGGCCAGGCTCGTTTTACTTTGTTGGTTTGCTTAAATGAAGGTTGTTGTTTATGTTTTAAATGTCCCCGCTTTTAAATGTTTTGAAAGGTTTTAAATATGAGCACTAAACCGCTTGATGAAGTATTTAACTTGCATGCTGAGTGAGAACCTAGGTTTAGGACCGTATTTTGGGTCGAGTTTTTACATAAGGTACTTTGTGTGTTTGGCCTGGGAGCTGTTGCACCTTTGTAGTTGAGGAACCCCTTTGTATCCGTTGTGGGTTGAGGTTGCACCATTGTGGCTGGATTAGGGTCTTGGCCTATTGAGGGATCCTTTCTGGTTAGTGTAGCTTGTGCTCTGCCAGTCATTGTTGGTATTCTTGTTCTTGGTAGTTGGTGTTAACCGAGTAGTGGAGTTCCATTTATGAACTTTCGGTGGGAAGGTGCAATAAGCCTAAGCTAGAAAGTTAAGCCTGTATATGTTATCGTTTGGTCTTGTGAGATGTGTTTCATATTTGAGGCAAGCTTTGTTCCGTTGCTTGCGTGGAGGTAAGTTTGATCATGGGGGTGCCGGCACTCTGTCGTTTATTGTTTGCATTTATTTATTCAGCATGTAGATGGACAGGAGTCCTAGGGGAATGATGTTAAAGTTGTTTAAACTGTTTTGAATGTTCTTTTATAAATCACCGGCCGAGCTTATTTTACCTTGTTGGATTTGCTTTATGAAAATTGTTGGTTATGTTTTAAGTGTTCCCCGTTTCCAAATGTTTTGAAAAAGTTTTAAATATGAGCACTAAACCGCTTATTGAAATATTTAACTTGCATGCTGAGTGAGGACCTAGGTTAAAGACCGTATTTCAGGTCGGGTTCTTACAGTTGGTATCAGAGCACAGAGTCATAGATTCTGTAGACTAACCTGCTTTGTAGGTTGTTGTCCCCATGATCATCAGCACTCCGCGGCCGTCAGGTTTGTCTGAGTTCATTAAGCCAAGGGTTTTATTTTACAATACTGCACCTAGAATACATATGTTCCCCTTGTGGGGTAGTGAGAGTCCCGGTGTGGACTAGCTTTTTGTTTAGTGTAGATCGCTTATGCTAATTACACATAGAGGAGCAGGGACGTTGGGTATTTCCAGCCAAGGAGTTGGACTGCGCATGTTGATGATGAGACCACGTCTAGGGTTGTCTAGACCCGTAGCCCACATTTGGCCCTGGCAGTTGAGTTGGCAAGAGAAGAGGGTAGAGGCTAGCATGCCTCAGAGTGAGACTCCTTGAGTAGAGTGTGCTCTAGCCATGAGAGAATTGATGGTAGGTCTTTTAGCTATCAGAGAGCGGAGACCCAAGCGCAGTTGTAGGGCGTAGTGAGGAGTCTCGGGCACAGATAGCCCAGCTGACAGAGTTTATTTAGAAGACACCCCCAGTAGCTCCAGTAGTCCCTGAGGTTCCCGGGAGGGCTTGATCAGTAGGTTTATGCTGATTAGTTAGTTGGCGTGATGGAGCCGTCGAGTTTGGCAAGCAGAAGCGAGGTGGTTGGCTAGGATCGAGTTTATCATCCGAGTGTGGGGATGACCTGATGTTTAGAGGAAGGCGTGCCGTTCTGGTGCTGTTTGAGACAGCAGTTTGGTGGTGGAAGTCCCTTGAGAGAGGTGGACTAGCAGAGTCTCCACGAGTCACCCGGTCTATTGGCAAGTGCCGTGTTAGTAGCTTTTGAGGAAGATGTAGAGACATCTTGACCCCTTGCAAGCCTGCTGTCGTTTTGCAGCCAACTCTTTTAGTATCCTCGTGGCCAGGGTGAAGTGTGAAGTTTGCTTGTCAGGACTTAATCCATCCTTGGTTTTTAGTTGGCTAGTAGAAGTGGAGCACTCTTTTTGTTAGCATGTTCCAAAGGTGGAACTAGTTGCTGCCACTTGAGTGTTGGCCTGAGTAGTTGTTGAGCATCGAGTGGGATGCAGGAGTAGGCCGTGGCATGTCTGCTAGACGAGTTGCCAGAGAGTAGACTATTCGAGTGTTGAGACACTTGTGTTAAGTGCCATTGCCCAGTCCTCTGGAGTGTGACCTTCCTTACCCTCAGAGGGGCTTAAAGCACGTAAAGGGATGTTTGTGTTGTAAAGGATGTAGTGCCTGTTGGCACCAAGCTTTGAGAGGAGGCCTAGGTTTAGGCCAGCTCGCACCAGATGTGCAGGTAGTTCTATGACCCACGCGGAGTTTAGCATCCCCACTAGCCTTGTACCCATTTTCTGAGGTTGCACCTGTTTGGGTTGCATAAGAGATCTAGCTCGGTGGTAGTCGGAGGACTACAAGTGTGAGGTCGTTCGAGGGAAAGCAAGAGCTTTCAAGGTCACCAAGAGTTGGGTACAAAAGATGTTGTAGGTTGTTAAGGGCTAGCGCGTTCGAGTTCTCGCACTTGTGTTGTGGCCTTGTGAGCCAGTTTGTTGGTAGAGTGATTCGACTACCCTTGAGTTTCCTTGGTACGAGTAGAGTTGGCATCGATGATGCGTGGTTGGTCCAGCGTGGGAGCCATGTGTTGGATGGATTGTGCGGAGCACATTTGGTGGACACATTGGTATGAGGTTGTTAGCTTGGTGTGGTTATGCTCTTGTAGAGTGAGTTGGCCATTGTGGCATTTCGTGGTGAGTTGATGTAACGGCCCAGTTTTCTATTTCGGTTACCCAGGTGTTTTCGGATCATTATTCGGATGTTCGGATGGGCCGTTAGAGCTGTTTTAACCCTTAGGGGTATTTTGGTCTTTTTGCCCCCGATCAGGGTTTTGAGGATTTTCAAGATTTCAGGGCCTTTCCTGCCTTCATCGAAGTTTGGTGGTTGTTGGTTGCAAGACCCAAGAGGTTTGGGCAAGTTGTTTGGGAGTTTGGAGGTGATTTGGTAATTAACAAAATTATTGTTAATTTAAGTGCTTCCATTGGGATTTGAACCCTTGCCCTTGATGGTGATTTGGGAGCTTGGTTTAAATGAGTTTTAATAAGGAGAAAAGGTTGCTTCAGCCGGGACTCGAAGGAGGAAGCCCGGGGAAGAGATTTAGGTCACCAAGACCTATTTAAATTAGGAAAAGGAAAGAAAATCTCATTCCCCTTGTTTTACCTCTCTCTCTCATCCTCTCTCTCTCTTTCTCTCTCTCTCTCCTTGCCGACCTCACCAAGAAACCCAACCGAGCCGCACCGAGCCGCCCCGAGCCACCAGCCCCAGCAGAAGCCCCTGCCTGCCATTAGCCCTGTGTAAGGACCCGACCTAGAATACGGTCCTAAACCTAGGTCCTCACTCAGCATGCAAGTTAAATTTTTCAACAAGCGGTTTAGTGCTCATATTTAAAACTTTTTCAAAACATTTGGAAACGGGGAACACTTAAAACGTAACCAACAATTTTCATAAGCAAATCCAATCAAGGTAAAATAAGCCTGGCCAGTATTTATAAAAGAACATTCAAAACAGTTTACACAACTTAAACATCATTCCCTAGGACTCTGTCCAACTACATCTTTGAATAAATGATTGCAAACAATAAGCAGCAGAGTCGGTGACCCCCATGATCAAACGGCTCCCTCCGCTAGCCATCACGGTGTTGTCCCAAGTTACGGTGGATAAACCACGAGAAATAAGGGTGAGTATAAACATACTCGGTAAGAATCTCAACCGGGTACAATACGATACATCAGTCATCTAGCACCCTAGTATACATGCAAATAAAACAATGATTTAGAGCAAAACGGTTGAATTAGGCTATGAGCTACTTCTAGAGCGAGCCTATTCAAGGGCTTTCATCTACTGCCTATCCTAGGTTCTACACTTGGATGCCCTTCGGGCCTTACACAACCTAGGACTCAGTGATGCCCAGTGGGGCCTTACACACCTACGACTCAGTGATGCCCAGTGGGGCCTTACACACCTAGGATGCCCATCGGGCCTTACACCTCTCGAGAATCGGTGATGCCCGGTGGGGGCCTTACACAGCTAGGATGCCCATCGGGGCCTTACACCTCCAGAATCAGTGATGCCCAGTGGGGCCTTACACAGCTAGGATGCCCATCGGGGCCTTACACCTTCAGAATCAGTGATGCCCAGTGGGGCCTTACACAGCTAGGATGCCCATCGGGGCCTTACACCTCCAGAATCAGTGATGCCCAATGGGGCCTTACACAGCTAGGATGCCCATCGAGGCCTTACACCTTCAGAATCAGTGATGCCCAGTGGGGCCTTACACAGCTAGGATGCCCATCGGGGCCTTACACCTCCAGAATCAGTGATGCCCGGTGGGGCCTTACAGCTAGGATGCCCATCGGGGCCTTACACCTTCGAGAATCGGTGATGCCCGGTGGGGCCTTACATGCTAGGATGCCCATCGGTCTTACACCTCCAACTCGGTGATGCCCATCGGGGACTTACACACCTAGGATGCCCATCAGGGTCTTACACCTCCAGATGTCCATTGGGGTCTTGCCCGAGCGGGACCTAAACTAGTTACCCCTACAGTCTTCTACACTATACATCATCCGCCTATGCCTGGCACGGAACTAACAGGATAAAATAGAACAAGGTATGCCAAGATAATTAAACCCCTTGCATGGAACTAACAGAATATATCAGGGGACACAAGAGCAACACGATATGGAAGCAAGAGAAAACATGTAACCTACCCACTGGAAATTTCATACAATCACAAGACATGGCATCTTTGGAAGAACAAACCTAGCATGGCACTAACATGAACAACAAGCAACATGCTAGCAAGATTTCAAACACAAGTCTGTTCAATAGCTAACATACTCATAACAACAACCAAGCATACAAGGCACAATCATGATAGCATCGCAGGGTCCACACAACCACGGTAAGAAATCCATACCTAGAAACGAGTAGAAATAACTTTCACAATCAAATAGTGACCCTCGAGCTTTAAAGCGAAACCGAGCAACCTAAGCATTTTAAAAGCATCCTAAATAAATATCTGACAGCCAGCAGACTTAAAAATCTAAAAGGGATAGGTTCGGGAATTACCAACCGAGAAGGCACGGGGTCGGCGCGGCAAGGGGCGATTTTGGCGCTGGCAGTGCTGGTAGTGTTTGCGGCTGGCGCTGAGCGCTAACGGCGCCGGCTCTTTGGCGCTTCGCTGTGAGGGCAGGGGCTGGCGCTGGGCGCTGGCTATGGCTGCTGCGCAGACGCGCGATGGCGGCGCAGCGCGGGCGCGCGACGCGCGTGAGGTACGTGACGCAGACGCGGGACGATCTTTGGCGCGCGCGCTTAGCGGCGGCGCGTGTGCGCGGCGGTGCGCGGCGGCTTAGTGCGCGGGACGGCGCGGCGCATCGGGCGACCCGATCTGGTCGGTGCGGCGCTTGCGGGCGCACTGGTGCGGAGCGTCTGGGCAGCTGGTGCGAGCGGCTGAAATTTGTCTCAGTGCGCTGGGCGGGCCAATTTGGTGGTGCGCTGGTGCGCTGAATTTTTGCTGTGCTAAAGCAGAAATTTGTGGCTGAGCGGGTGCGGCTAGGGTTTCTTGGTGAGGTCGGAGAGAGAGAGAGAGAGAGAGAGAGATTGCAAAACAATGGGAAAAGGGATTTTCTTGTTTTTCTTTCCTTTTCCCTAATTAAATAGGTCTAAAATCCCTTCCCAAAGCTTCCTCTTTCCAAACCCTACGAAGCAAACTTATTTTAAAAATAAAACTCTCTTTTCCTACGAACTCCCCAAGACCATTTAGGGCAAGGGCTCAAAACCCAATGGAAGCACCAAAATTACAATTAATTTTGCCATTTTCTAAAACACCTCCAAACTTCCAAACAACTTGCCCAAACCTCTCGGGTCTTGCAACCAACAACCATTAAGCTTCGACAAAGGTAGGAATGGCCCTGAAATCTTGAAAATCCTCAAAACCCTGACCGGGGGCAAAAAGACCAAAATACCCCTAAGGGTTAAAATAGCTCTAACGGCCCATCCGAACATCCGAATAATGACCCGAAATCACCTGGGTAACCGAAATAGAAAATTGGGCCATTACAATACTCCCTCCTTTTAAGACTTTCGTCCTCGAAAGTCCTAAGACGAAAACAACTCTAGGAAAACTCATTACTGTAATTATATGAGTTTCTAGTGATAGTTTTCATGTTTTCTTTTGATTCATGTTCGTGACATGTTTACATCCCGTTAGTTCCATGTTAGGCTTTCCTATCTTGATAGAACCATCTTTGCCTATTGTATCTTTGCTAGATCCAAGTTACGGTTAGATGTGTAATGTATAGTATAGAGGGCCGTAGAGGTAACTAGTTTGGGGTCCCGCTCGGACAAGACTCGATGGACATCTGGAGGTGTAAGGCCCTACGGGCATCCTAGGTGTGTAAGGCCCACTAGGCATCACTGAGTCTGGAGGTGTAAGGCCCTACGGGCATCCTAGGTGTGTAAGGCCCACTGGGCATCACTGAGTCTGGAGGTGTAAGGCCCTACGGGCATCCTAGGTGTGTAAGGCCCACTGGGCATCACTGAGTCTGGAGGTGTAAGGCCCTACGGGCATCCCAGGTGTGTAAGGCCCTTTGGGCATCCTTTGGAGTGCGGAGGTGTAAGGCCCTACGGGCATCCTAGGTGTGTAAGGCCCTTTGGGCATCACCGAGTCTGCAGGTGTAAGGCCCTACGGGCATCCTAGGTGTGTAAGGCCCACTGGGCATCACTGAGTCCTAGATTGTGTAAGGCCCGAAGGGCATCCAAGCGTAGGACCTAAGAGAGGCTGTTGATGGAAGCCCTTGAATAGGCTCTCTCTAGAAGTAGCTCATAGCCTAAGCCAGCCGTTCGTGCTCTAAGTCTTTGTATGGTTGCCTGTCCGTTGCTAAATGAGATGATTTCGTATTGTACCCCGATTGGGGATTCTTACTGAGTAACTTGTTGCTCACCCTTATTTTCTGTGGCTTTCCACACGGGTAACTTGGGACAGGAGGTGGATGGCTAGGAGGAGGCGGCTCGATGATCATGGATAGCTGACTCTGAGTTGCACGTTCTTTTAATGTTTTCTTTGATGATTTAGCATGTAGTGGGACTTGGGTCCCTAGGAAAAGCACTCAAAAATCTATTTTATGTTTCTCGTACCGTTTCCCTTGATTTGTTTTTAAGAAAGAACTGATCAGTTATCTACCTGTTTATTTTAAATGGAACTATATTTTCCTTGTTTTAAATGTGCTTACTTCAAAGATTTAAAATTTCAAACTCTGAACGACGTTTTACATTCCTAATCATGCATGCTAAGTAAGGACTTTAGGATAGCGACCGTTTCTTGGGTCGGGTCTTTACAACTGATTCTTAACCAACCAAGCTCCCGGTTAAGACAACACAAATCCTTCTTCGAAACCGAACCCTCTTGGTTTCCCAAAGTCTCCAAGCCCAAAAGACACCGAGTCTGCCACAAACTATCTCAACCAAAACTGAACTAACACTGAGCTGTGAAGAAATCATGCGATAGCTAGTCGGTGAGTCACACCCTCTGACTCGCACCAACTCTCAAACGGTCTCACGACTCTAGGGCTCACTTATCCCTGCTAACCCAACTCGGAACGCCTCTCTATGGCGCTACTCTCAGCAAACTCGTGGTCGGGTCACAGGCTCTAAAACTCTACGCCACGCTCCGGCGTAACTTCTCTGAATGCTCATAGCATTTGTTATCAAATGACCTCGACCCTTCACCATCTTGACCAAACAAGCTGAACCTCCCGGGTTTGAAACAAAACGGTCTACTCTTACTTCGCAAGTGACTGCGAACCCCATCAGTTGCCTACAATCCTTAACGAAATCCAATTGAACCACCAGCTGGTGGTCGATCCCTAGGCAACCTTCTCCAACTAGCATGCGTCCACAACACTAAAGCAACCATCTTACGAGAAATCGAAGCACCAAAGCCAAGGGGCACTTTTCTGGTTCACCAAACGGCTACCACCAACACACCAGCTGAAACTTCAGCTACGGCCACCTTTAGAAGACAAGGTCCAGGCACAGGCTCCACTCGGCCAAACTAACAAACTGAAGCCCCTCAACGGCCGAAAACAAACTTTCCAATGCAATCCGATCAGCCACTTGACTAGGTGAACATCGCCAGATAGGAAAACAAACAACATTCCTCTCACGAGAACCTCGAGCAGCAAGGAATAAAACAACACGCGGCTACTAGCAACACAAAAGCTGGAGGATAACAACTCTAAGGTTTCCAACCAATGGCACGACATCTCTGTGCCAACCCACTCAACTGTGGCTCAGCTATAACGCCAACTGCGAACGCACATCAACTAGGAACAAAGCCCGAGAAGGCTTGCTCCGCAGAAACTCAACCCAAGCTTATAACGAGCAAGGCTCGCATCCAAGCTGCCACTCAACTCTTAAGTCCAACTGGCTACTCAAAGGACTTCCTCCTTTAGCTTAGACCTAACTCTTCTTCCAATCCAGAAACTCCACCCACGAAGCATCGTGAGGAATAAGGATAGCGGCGATGTAACGACCCAGGTTTTTCTTTCCGGTCTTCCAGGTATGCCCTAGGGGTAATTTGGTAATGTGGTCGGGCCGTCAGGGTCGTTTGTGTCTTTTCCAGTTACTAAAATTATTGGATGGTTTTATGTAGGTTTTTGGAGGGGTTTGTGGTTTGGTTTGAGCAAGGTTTGATGCAAAAGTAAAAATAAAGGAATTTGTCGCAGTAGGGGTTTGAACCCGGGTCTCTGGGAAGCTTGTAGAGATGTGTGCCAATTGAGCCATTAGGTGCTCTTGTTACTCTTCTCGCATCACATCTTAGTTAACCTTGGATTTTGGAGTTTTGGTGCATTTGGTTAAATGAAATAGAATTAGGTTTATTCCATCTTCTTCTCCAAATCTCCTCTTGGCCGCACAAGCTCTCCCTCTCCATAGCCTTGCCGATTCTTCTTCCCTTGCATCTCCTTGGGTTCGATCATCATCATTAGGGTAAGTCTTCATCCTCTTCATCTCCTCATTTGGTTTTGATCTTTGGCGAAGGTAAGATGTAGAGTGTTGTGTGTGTTTGTGTTGATTGCGGCCACCGAGTGAAGCGACCATCATCATCGCCCGTCGGCTCGCCAGATCTATTGAAGCAGCCCCACCGCACGCCAGGCGGACAAAGCGGCTTCACGAGATCCACCGTCGCGAACCTCCCGCGACGCCATCGCTCTCAGTCGCCCGATCCGTTGAGCGGCCCTGCCGTCGCACGGATCGCCCGATCTGTTGAAGCAGCTCTCCATGACGCCATCGCTCGCGGATCGTGCGTGATCGCGCCAGCGAGCGACGCGCGACGCCGATGCGCGCGCTTCGCGCATGGCCCGCTCGCCGCCGCGCGCCCGGCCGCGTCGCGTCGCTGCTCTCGCCGCCACGCCGCGGACGCTGCCGCGCGCGCTTGAGACGCTCGTCGCGCGCGCGCGCGCTTCTGCCGTGCATCCGTGCCGTGCCGTGCAGTGCAGTAGCGCGGCGCGCCAGCCACGTGCCGTGCGGCGCGCCACCGCACCCGACCTGCCGTGCGGCTTTCCAGCGACTCTAAGCTCGTATCGCCGTGCGCTTGAGTTCCCGAGCCGAGCTTGGCTGTTTCTATTGTTTTTAGACTTTTTAGGTATTGACTATTATTGGTTTGTTAGGTTCCCGCCGCTAGCTCGGGATTGTTCATGACTTAGGATTTGTGTGTAGAAGCCTCCAGACCAAGGTAAGGATTTCTTACACAGGGGTTGTGTGGACCCCGCGATGTTCTATGTGATTGATGTTGTATGTTTGTTTGTGATTATCGGCATGTATAGTTTAGGTGCTCGTTCAATTCTGATGGCATGACTTCGTATGTTGTTCTTTCATGTTAGTCCATGCTAGGTTGTTCCGTTACGGCATGCTCATATTCATTCTTGTTCGTAGTACCATGCTAGGTCTGCTGTATTCTTTCGAGCACGTATTGGATTGTTTGTTGATTGTTAAGGCGGAGTTAGAATTGGGTAGATAGCATCATCGGGCCCGATGCATAAAGTATCTTGCATCTATGGCAAGGGACGTTCGAGACAGTTCTCCGTCCTTGGACCCCGTGAGGGATTAGCTATCCCAACCGGTAGGCCCCGCAATCTTGGGTGAGGGTGGTAGTCTAAGCGATACCCCAGCGGTCGGGATGATGACTTGGCAATGCCTAGTCCGGCGGCACCGGCACGTCCTCGGCGTGTTCGGCAAGAGCCCTTGATTGCCACTGTTAAGGTAAGGGCGGCTTCGGTGTAAGCCTACCATGACCCGTTCCTTAGCCTCAAAGTGCGGTGGTACTGGTGACATAGTTCACGTGTCGAGTCTCACACCCCTATGTCGGTGACACCGATCCGTAGAGATTTAGTTAGGCGTGGTATCCGGATATGGGCGGCTTGCCACTAGACCCGGCACCCCATAGTCACGTAGAAGCACGCGGTGCATGCTTACGCTCATTACAACGTCGACCGGAGAGCTCCTCGGGATCTTGAGCTAGTGCACCTTTTCGTATCGTCGATGAGACAGCCGAGGCGGGACTTGTTCCGTATAGCGCGTATAGTGTGTTGTGGTATTCCGGACTAAGACCACGAGTTGGCATCCGAGGTCCAAGTGTGGACTTAGCTATGTGCTCGCTCGTGTTTGTACTCATAGCTTGCATACATTCTTCTAGATGATCATGTATATCGTATTGTACCCGGTTGGGGATTCTTCTACTTGGGTAATTCGTTACTCACCCTTATTCCGTGGTTTTCCACAGTAATCAAGGCGGGAGACAGGATGGTGAAGGAAAGCTGTGATCATGGAATCATTTGTCATCTCGACTATTTTATTTTATCATGACTCTTGACTTTTATTATTTCCCTGAATGCATGTAGGCGCACAGAGCCCCAGGATGTTTTCTTACGTTTTATGGATTCCAGCATATTTGTACTTGTGGATTGTTTTAATGGTTTAAATAAATCTCGATCGAGTATGCTTTTAGAAATGTATGTTTTGGTTGTTGAATGTTTTCGCTTTTTACTTGGAATCCGAAATGTGTTTTTCATAATGTCTTCTAATTTCAATACATGCATTGGGGTAAAGGCCATTTAGAGCCCCTTTTGGGTCGGGGTCTTTCTGATTGGTATCGAGCTCGAGTCATAGATTCTCAGAGACCGACCTTTGTTGTAGGTCATCTTTCCATGATCACCAAGACTCAAGCGGTCATCATCAGTACGCCTAGATTTATTGTTTTAGAAAGGAAAAGGGTTAAGAATTTACAATACCTATCATCTAGTGTATGCCTTGTTTGGTGTTGTGGAATGGTGTGAGCGAGTTCGATTCGTTGTTGGTTTGGATGTAGATCGCCAAAGATGCGATCCACCGTGCATCGGGAGAGGAGGTTCGAGAGCGGAGTCGAGGATCGGGATCGGATCGACATCTGCAGGACATCGTCCCAAGCCGAGATCGATGGCATTCCACCAAGAGCTCCTCTTGTTACGCCTAGAGCGGGCGTTGAGCCGATCGAGCGCCGTGAGGCGCTCCGGAGCAGAGTTTCTTTGAGTCTATGAGGGCTTTTATGGTCAGCATGTTGAGTGACCAGAGGGCGAGAGACCTGTGCCTTGTTGGCAGCGTAGCGGGAAGAGTCCCGAGCCCGGTCGAGCGGTGACTCGATTGGTTCAAAGAGAGCTCAAGAGCACCTCCACTCCACAGGAGCAAGTAGCCCTGAGAGGCGGATATGGCGAGAGGGTGCCGAGGAATTGGGTAGGTGGTGAAGGATTTTGTGAAGTGGAAGCTCGAGAAGTTTGATGCCACCGGTGATGCGTTAGCGGCGGCCAGTGGATTGCCCATTTGGAGTACACCTTTCCGATCATGGTGTGCCCCGATATTCAGAGGCCGAGGTGTGCGGCTCATGTGCTAGGGAGGCACGGCGAGATGGTGGTGGGAGTCCACCTTGAGCGAGAGACCAGTGGTCTCCACCCGCTACTTGGGAGTTCTTCAAGGTGAGTTCAAGGTAAAGTTCATCGGTGATGAGGCTCAAGAGAAGATGGTGGAGCTCTTCCGAACTCAAGCGGTGGTTACGATTCCATTGAGGATTATGAGCGCAAGTTCTCGGAGTATGGATATTTTGCTCCTCGGTTGATTGCCACCGGAGTGAAGATTCGGAAGTTCATATCCGGATTGAGGCAGGTGTGTTTCCGAGATGTCAGGCTCGTGCCCCCGACACTTATGCTAGGGTCAGCATCGCTTGGCCACGATCTATAATGGGAAGTATCTCGCTGGCGGGTGGTTGCCGCGCTCTGTTCAGCGTCTGTTCAGTGCGCAGGGGGCGTAAGAGAAAGTTTGAGTTTAGGGGTGGCGGCGGCGTCGCCAAGGGCGATTCCAAAACCGGGATCGGCATAGGGCCGATCCGTTTCGGCCTCGCCGGCGAGGCGGTCCCGAGCGAGTTCTCGCTTGTGCTTCTTGCGGGAGGACCCCCACACTGGAGCTTGCGAGGCGGGGCCCCCAGTGTGTTTTCGTTGTGGTAAAGAGGGACATATGATCCGTTTACATCCTCGGCCCGGTAGCAGCAGCAGGTCGGGTGTTTGCTACGACCGTCAGAGGCCGAGCGCACGGATGCCGCGTGGGCGTGCACGCTTCTTGTTTTAGATCACTGCGCATTTGTCTTGTTTGATTACGGTTCTACGCATTCATTTGTATCTGTGTTGTTTTTCTTGAGCATGCTAAGTTGAGACTAGAGCCTCTAGGTTTTGAGTTATCTGTTGCAAATTCCTTCTTGGGAGTTAGTATGTTAGCTAGAGATAAGATTAAGGATGGCGGATCGAGATATCAGGAGAGTTGCTTGTAGCCACACTCATAGTTACGCCTATGAGTGGTTTTGATGTGATTCTTGGTATGGAGTGGTTAGTCGCTAGCCACGCGTTGATTGACCGCCACCGGAAAGAAGTGGTGTTCGAGGCCACTGGTCGGCCTAGTTTTAAGTTTCGTGGAGTCCAAGGTGGAGTCCGCCCGCCAATGGTGTCATTTGTGAAAGCTCGTCGTTTGCTAGCTCATGGAGCTTGGGGTTACCTAGCCAAGTTGTTCGTGGAGAGAGCCCCCTCGCCGATCGTCGATCAGTGCCGGTCGTGCAGGAGTTCGCGGATGTGTTTCGAGGAGTTCTGGGGTTGCCCCCAAAGAGAGAGGTTGACTTCATTATTGAGCTCGAGCAGGACCCTCCCTATCTCGAAGGCTCCGTATCGCATGGCGCCGCGTGAGTTAAAGGCCAAGATTCAGATTGCAAGAGATGTTAGATCGAGGGTTCATCCGTCCGAGTGTGTCCCCGTGGGGAGCACCGATTCTGTTTGTGAAAAAGAAGGATGGTTCTATGCGCTTATGTATTGATTATCGCGAGCTTAATAAGGTGGTGATGAAGAATAAGTATCCGTTGCCCCGTATCGATGATTTGTTCGATCGGCTTCAGGAGCTTCGTGTTCTCCAAGATAGATCTCGAGATCCGGTTACCATCGATTCATGCGGATCGGGGATGCCGACATTCCTAAGGCGACTTTTAGGTCTAGATATGGTCACTATGAGTTTGTGGTCATGTCGTTTGGATTGACCAATGCCCACATGCGTTCATGGATTTGATGGATAGGGTGTTCAAATCATTTTTGGGACGACTTCATCATCGTGTTCATTGACGATATTCGATTTATTCGAGGTCTAAAGAAGACCATGCAGAGAATTTGAGGTGAGTATTGGCGGCTTTGAGGAAAACCGGCTTTATGCGAAGTTTTCCAAATGTGATTCTGGTTGGAGCGGTGGCCTTCCTAGGCCAAGTGGTTTCGAGAGGTGGTATAGCCGTGGACCCCGCGAAGATTGAGGCCTTGAGTTCATGGGCCAAGCCGACTTGATTGCCGAGATTCGCAGCTTTACGGGTTTGGCGAGTTACTACCGTCGGTTCGTCAAGGACTTCTCTGCTATAGCCTCGCCCCTCACTCGTCGACGAGGAAGGGTGTCGAGTTTGTTTGGGACAAAGAGTGTGATGAGAGCTTTGCTGTGCTCAAGCGATTTGACTTGGCACGGTGTTGGCGATCCCGGAGGGGACAGTGGTTTCGTGGTCTCTGATGATGCTTCCAAGTTTGGATTAGGTTGTGTGTTGATGCAAAGACGGAAGGTCATTGCCTATGCTTCCCGTCACCAAGCCGTATGAGCAGAACTACCCGACTCATGATATGGAGTTGGCAAAGATGGTGTTTGCAATCGAAGATTTGGAGGCATTACTGTATGGTGAGCGGATTCAGATGTTTACCGATCACGAGCCTCAAGTATCTGTTTACTCGAAGGAGTTGAATATGAGGCGAGGAGATGGTTAGAGTTGGTAAAGGATTATGATCTGCGAGATTTTGTACCATCGGGTAAAGCCAATGTAGTGGCCGATGCTTTGAGTAGAAAGACGTCGCACTCTGCGGCGTTGTTGAGTTCCAGCCAGTTTGCGGAGAGAGTTCGAGCGGGCCGAGGTTGCGATGTTGTTGGGGAGGTTACCGCCGTAGTAGCTCGATTGACTATTCACCGTCGATTAGGCAATGGATTATAGACGGCCCCGGTTGGGTGACCCGCACTTAAGAGATTGTTGTTGACAGAGTTAGTCTTGACGGTGACTTTGACTTTGTATATTCACGGACGAGTGGTTTGACTTATAGAGGCGGTTGTGTGTTCCGGACATTGCGAGTTTGCGAGCGAGTTGCTCTGAGGCCCATTCCCCTTTTGCTTGGCACCCCGGGGGTACCAAGATGTATCGAGACCTTAAGCGGCACCTTACGGTGGATGGGAATGAAGAGAGATGTGGCGAGTTTGTCGGTGGGTGTCTCACTTGTCGACAAGTGAAGGCACCCAGCAGAGGCCAGTGGTTTGTTGCAACCACCGAGAGTGTGCCCAGTGGAAATGGGAAGAGATCTCCATGGACTTTATCTCGGTTTGCCAAGGACTCCGAGGAAGTTCTCTCGATTTGGGTGATAGTCGACCGTTTGACCAAGAGCGCACACTTCATTCCCGGAAGAGACACTTATACCGTGGGAACAGCGAGGCGCAGCGATTGTTTTTGGAGCGATCATCCGTTATCATGGTGTCTTGGTGAGGATTGTGTCCGATCGTGACTCATGGTTCACTTCTCGTTTTCGAGAGCGCTCGGCAGGTTTGGGCACAGAGTGCGCGATTCAAAGATGACTTTTCACCCTCGGACGGATGGTCGACCGAGAGAGTGAATCGATTCTCGAGGATATGTTGAGGGCTTGTGTGTTGGATTTCCAGCGATTGGGACCAAAGATCTCAGACTTGATGGAGTTTGCCTATAACAACAGATTATTACGATCGGCGATTCGAGATGGCTCCATTCGAGGCTTTGTATGGTAAGCGTTATCGGTCCCCCCGTGTTTCGGGAAGAGGTTGGTGATAGACGAGTTTTGGGTCCCGAGTTCTCGTAGCTTGACCAATGGTGCAGTCTGCACGAGAAGATTAGAGCTCGTATGTTGACAAGCTCAAAGCAGAGAGAGAGTTACGCCGATGTTGGCGTCGAGATTTGGAGTTTGAGGTGGGTCGGCATGTGTTCCTTAAGGTTGCTCCGATGCGAGGTGTTACGAGGTTTGTAAGCGTGGGAAGTTGAGTCCCCGTTTTGTTGGTCCATTTGAGATCCTAGAGAGGATTGGCAGAGTTGCTTACCGGTTAGCCCTACCTCCGTCACTATCGGCGGTGCATAGTGTTTTTCATGTATCGATGTTGAGGCAAGTATGTGCCGGACCCGTCGCACATTGTGGACTTTGAGCCTTTGCGGTGAATGAGGATTTGAACTTCGAGGAGAAGCCGGTGAGGATCCTTGCCTTTGAGACCAAGACGTTGCGTAATCGCGAGATTCGTTTGGTAAAGGTTCGATGGAAGAATCGGGGTTACGAGGAAGCCACTTGGGAGCGGGAAGACGAGATGAGATTGCATTACCCGAGCTATTTCTGTCTTAAGGACTTTTGAGGACGAAAGTCATAAAAAGGAGGGAATATTGTAACGACCAGTTTTTCTTTCCGGTCTTCCGGTATGCCCTAGGGTAATTTGGTAATGTGGTCGGGCCGTCTGTGGTCGTTTGTGTCTTTTCTAGTTACTAAAATTATTGGATGGTTTTATGTAGGTTTTTGGAGGGGTTTGTGGTTTGGTTTGAGCAAGGTTTGATGCAAAAGTAAAAATAAAGGAATTTGTCTTTGCAGTAGGGGGTTTGAACCGGGTCTCTGGGAAGCTTGTAGAGATGTGTGCCAATTGAGCCATTAGGTGCTCTTGTTACTCTTTCGCATCACATCTTAGTTAACCTTGGATTTTGGAGTTTTGGTGCATTTGGTTAAATGAAATAGAATTAGGTTTATTCCATCTTCTTCTCCAAATCTCCTCTTGGCCGCACAAGCTCTCCTCTCCATAGCCTTGCCGATTCTTCTTCCCTTGCATCTCCTTGGGTTCGATCATCATCATTCCGGGTAAGTCTTCATCCTCTTCATCTCCTCATTTGGTTTTTGATTTGGCCGAAGGTAAGATGTAGAGTGTTGTGTGTGTTTGTGTTGATTGCACCGGTAGAGTGAAGCGACCATCATCGCCGTCCGGCTTCGCCTAGATCTCTGTGAAGCAGCCCCGCACGCGCCAAAGCCGGACAAGTAGCTTCGCCAGATCCACCGTCGCAGAACCTCCCGTGACGCCATCGCTCTCCAGTCGCCCAGATCCGTTGAGCGGCCCCTACCGTCGCACGGATCGCCCAGATCTGTTGAAGCGCTCTCCCGCGACGCCATCGCCGCCGCGATCGTCGTGCGATCGCGCCAGCGAGCAGACGCCGACGCCGCGCCGCGCCCGCGCCTCGCCGCCGCCGCGCGCCCGCGCCGCGCGTCGCGTCGCCGTCGACGCACGCCCGCGCCGCGCGCCGCCGCCGACGCTTCGCGCGCGCGCGCGCTGCGCCGTGCATCCGTGCATCCGTGCGGCAGCGGCCAGCGCCCAGCCCTGCGGTGCGGTAGCGCGGCCAGCGCCCGCCACTGCCGTGCGGCTTGCAGCGGCTCCAAGCTCGTATCGTCGTGCCGCGTGAGTTCCCGAGCCGAGCTTGTCGTTTCTATTGTTTTTAGACTTTTTAGGTATTGACTATTATTGGTTTGTTAGGTTCCCGCCGCTAGCTCGGGATTGTTCCATGACTTAGGATTTGTGTGTAGAAGCCTCCCGACCAAGGTAAGGATTTCTTCACGGGGTTGTGTGGACCTGCGATGTTCTATGTGATTGATGTTGTATGTTTGTTTGTGATTATCGCATGTATAGTTTAGGTGCTCGCTCAATTCTCGATGGCATGACTTCGTATGTTGTTCTTTCATGTTAGTCCATGCTAGGTTGTTCCGATTCGCATGCTCATATTCATTCTTGTTCTCGTAGTACCATGCTAGGTCTGCTTTGTATTCTTTCGAGCACGTATTGGATTGTTTGCTTTGATTGTTAAGGCGGAGTTAGAATTCGGTAGATAGCATCATCCGGGCCCGATGCATAAAGTATCTTGCATCTATGGCAAGGACGTTCGAGACGATTCTCGTCCTTGGACCCGTGAGGGATTAGCTATCCCAACCGGTAGGCCCCCTCAATCTTGGGTGAGGGTGGTAGTCTAAGCGATACCCCAGCGGTCGGGATGATGACTTGGCAATGCCTAGTCCCGGCATCCGCACGCGTCCTCGGCGTGTTCGGCAAAGAGCCCTTGATTGCCACTGTTAAGGTAAGGGCGGCTTCACGGTGTAAGCCTACCATGACCCGTTCCTTAGCCTCAGTGCGGTGGTACAGCCGACATAGTTCACGTGTCCGTGTCTCACACCCCTATGTCGGTGACACCGATCCGGAGATTTAGTTAGGTGTGGTATCCGGATATGGGCAGCTTGCCACTAGACCGGCACCCCATAGTCTCGTAGAAGCACGCGGTGCATGCTTACGCTCATTACTGGCGTCGACCGGAGAGCTCCTCGGGATCTTGAACTAGTGCACCTTTCGTATCGTCATGAGACAGCCGAGGCCGGACTTGTTCCCGTATAGCGCGTATAGTGTGTTGTGGTATTTCCGGACTAAGACCACGAGTTGGCATCCGAGGTCCAAGTGTGGACTTAGCTATGTGCTCCGCTCGTGTTTGTACTCATAGCTTGCATACATTCTTCTAGATGATCATGTATATCGTATTGTACCCGGTTGGAGATTCTTACTGGGTAATTCGTTACTCACCCTTATTACGTGGTTTTCCACGTGTAATCAAGGCGGGAGACAGGATGGTGAAGGGGAAGGCGTGATCATGGAATCGGTCATCATCTCGACTATTTTATTTTATCATGACTCTTGACTTTTATTATTTCCCCGAATGCATGTAGACGGCACAGAGCCCCAGGATGTTTTCTTACGTTTTATGGATTCCAGCATATTTGTACTTGTGGATTGTTTTAATGGTTTAAATAAATCTCTAATCAGAGTATGCTTTTAGAAATGTATGTTTTGGTTGTTGAATGTTTCTGTTTTTACTTGGAATCCGAAATGTGTTTTTCATAATGTCTTCTAATTTCAATACATGCATTGGGGTAAAGGCCATTTAGAGCCCCTTTTGGGTCGGGTCTTTACAGGCGACCACAAGCTTGCGGATCATGAACAACACGAGTCAGCAAGACTACCATAAAAGTTAAAACTCGAGGCCGGCATCCACGGTGCAACTCAACTACAAAAGAACTAAGGGGTTCTACAAACTCCAAAGATCCAACAACAACTCAAGCCCTTGAACTGGCAGGCCTCCGCCGTTGCGGGAACAAACAACTTTCCGCTTGCTAACAAAAAATGCGAGGACACTCTCGGCTGGCTGGGCTGCGCTACTCTGATCAACTACACAACTCAGGAGCTAAGCTGACTCCTCCTCAACAGGAACGATTTACCAGCAAGCGGACATCCGAAGGACAGCGAACTTCACACACGCTCGCTGTCTTGCCCAAACCCAAGGGCAACAACAACAAACTCTCTCGGAAGCCACATCCGAGGATCCTTACAACCAAGGTTAGGGCGCTTGCTAAGAACTAAAGCCCTAACACCTCAAGAACTGAGCACTTGCTGCTCAACACGATCCTCTAGTGGTTCCTGAAACATAACCACGAAACGAGCTACACAAAAGTACACCGGCGTGCACAGCTCCAACTTGGTTCCTTAAGATCCAAACTCAACAAGTACTCTCACACAAGGCAACTTTTGCCTCCCAATAGAGCCACATCTAGCAAAGGAGAAACAAGAGTTCAACCCACTCACGGTCAACTCACCATGGAATGCCACATTGGTCGACTCACTCTTACAAGAGCATAGCCACACCAAGCTAACTTACCTCATACCGATGGTCCACTAAGCGTGCTCTCGATCAACCATCCAACTCATGGCTCTAACGGTGGATCAACCATGCATCATCGATGCCAACCCTACTCATATTAGGGTGACTCTGTGGTAGTCGAATCACACTACCATCCAACGGCTCACAAGCCCACACACAAGCGCGAGAACTCGGGACGCGCTAGCCCTCACCAACCTACAAACATCCTTTGTACCCAACTCCGGTGACCCGAGAAAAGCTCCTACTTTTCCCTCAAACGGCCTCACACTTGTAGTTCTCGACTACCACCGAGCTAGATCTCTTAAGCAATCCAAAGCAGATGCAACTTCGTAAAAACGGGTACAAGGCTAGTGGGGATGCTATACTCGGCGGGCATGGAACCACTGCACCAAAAGTGGCAGCGGCCCGAAACTAGGCCTCCTTCCAAAGCTTGGTGCCAACAGCACTACATCCTTTACAACACAAACATCCCTTTACGGGCTTTAAGCCCCTCTCAGGGGGTAGGGAAGGTCACACTCTAGGTGACAGGCAATGGCGCTCAACACAAGAGTCTCAACACTCGAGTAGGGCTCTCGACATCACGTCTAACAGACAAGCCAAGGACCACTCCCGCATCCCACTCGATGCTCAACGAATACTCAGGCCAACCCTCGGGTGGCAGCACCCACTCACACACGGAACATGCTAATGAAGGTGCTTCTCACTAATAGGCACTGGAAACCACGGACGGATTAGGTCACGACAAGCAAACTCCACACTACCCCCAGCTACGAGGGTACTAAAAGAACTGGCTGCAAACGCATCTGCAGACTTGCGGGAGGACAAGATGTCTCTACATCTTCCTCAAAAGCTACTAACTTGGCGGTGGCCAATTCACCGGGTGGTGGTGGAGACTCTCTTTGGTCCGCCTCTCAGGACTTCCACCACCACACTTCTTTGCATCAAACAAACACGAGCAGCACGCCTCGACCTCTAAACATCGGTCATCGGTCTCGAACACCAATTCATCCCAACACTTGGATGATAAACTCGAACTGGTCAACCACCTTGTCGCTACCAAGCAAGTTCTCTAAAGCATCAAGCTCCTCGGGCTTCCACTTGCCAAACTCGGCGGCTCCATCAATGCTAACTAACTCATCAAAGATAAACTGCTGATCCGCCTTTCGGAAACCTCGGGGCTACTTGAGCTACTAGGAGGGGTGTCTCCTAAATAAACTCTACCATTTGGGCTAATCGTGCCCAAGACTCCTCACTACGCGCTACAAAGCGCGCCGGGTCTCCTCTCTGTTAGCTAAAAGACCGCCATCAACTCCCTCATGGTGGAGCACACTCGCTCAAGGAGTCTCACTCACTGAGGCGTGCTAGCCTCAACCCCTACTCTTGGCAACTCATCTGCCAGGGCCAAAGGTGGCCTACGGGTCTAGACAACCCTAGACGTGGTCTCATGATCAACATGAACAGTCCAACTCCTCGTTGAAAATACCAAACGTCCCTGCTGCTCTAAGTGCAATCAACCTACTAGCGATCCACACAAAGCATAAAAGCTAGCCCACGCTGGGGCTCTCACTGCCAAACAAGGGTAACACATGTATACTAGATGCAGTATTGTAAAATAAAACCCTTAGCTTAATGAACTCAGACAAACTTGACGGCCGCGGAGTGCTGATGATCATGGGGGCAACAACCTGCAAAGCAGGTTAGTCTACAGAATCTATGACTCTGTGCTCTGATACCAACTGTAAGGACCCGACCTAGAATACGGTCCTAAACCTAGGTCCTCACTCAGCATGCAAGTTAAATTTTTCAACAAGCGGTTTAGTGCTCATATTTAAAACTTTTTCAAAACATTTGGAAACGGGGAACACTTAAAACGTAACCAACAATTTCAATAAGCAAATCCAATCAAGGTAAAATAAGCCTGGCCAGTATTTATAAAAGAACATTCAAAACATTTTACACAATTTAAACATCATTCCCCTAGGACTCCTGTCCAACTACATGCTGAATAAATGATTGCAAACAATAAACGACAGAGTGCCGGCAGCCCCCCATGATCAAACAGCTCCCTCCGCTAGCCATCCTGGTGTTGTCCCAAGTTACCTGGTGGATAAACCACAGAAATAAGGGTGAGTATAAACATACTCAGTAAGAATCCCCAACCGGGGTACAATACGATACATCAGTCATCTAGCACCCTAGTATACATGCAAATAAAACAATGACTTAGAGCAAAACGGTTGAATTAGGCTATGAGCTACTTCTAGAGCGAGCCTATTCAAGGGCTTTCATCTACTGCCTATCCTAGGTTCTACACTTGGATGCCCTTCGGGCCTTACACAACCTAGGACTCAGTGATGCCCAGTGGGGCCTTACACACCTACGACTCAGTGATGCCCAGTGGGGCCTTACACACCTAGGATGCCCATCGGGGCCTTACACCTCCAGAATCAGTGATGCCCAGTGGGGCCTTACACAGCTAGGATGCCCATCGGGGCCTTACACCTCCAGAATCAGTGATGCCCAGTGGGGCCTTACACAGCTAGGATGCCCATCGGGGCCTTACACCTCGTAATCGGTGATGCCCAATGGGGCCTTACAGCTAGGATGCCCATCGGGGCCTTACACCTTGAGAATCAGTGATGCCCAGTGGGGCCTTACACAGCTAGGATGCCCATCGGGGCCTTACACCTCCAGAATCAGTGATGCCCAGTGGGGCCTTACATAGCTAGGATGCCCATCGGGACCTTACACCTTCAGAATCAGTGATGCCTAGTGGGGCCTTACACAGCTAGGATGCCCATCAGGGTCTTACACCTCCAACTCAGTGATGCCCATCGGGGACTTACACGCCTAGGATGCCCATCAGGGTCTTACACCTCCAGATGTCCATCGGGGTCTTGCCCGAGCGAGACCTAAACTAGTTACCCCTACAGTCTTCTACACTATACATCACCCGCCTATGCCTGGCACGGAACAAACAGGATAAAATAGAACAAGGTATGCCAAGATAATTAAACCCCTTGCATGGAACTAACAGAATATATCAGGGGACACAAGAGCAACACGATATGGAAGCAAGAGAAAACATGTAACCTACCCACTGGAAATTTCATACAATCACAAGACATGGCATGCTGGAAGAACAAACCTAGCATGGCACTAACATGAACAACAAGCAACATGCTAGCAAGATTTCAAACACAAGCTGTTCAATAGCTAACATACTCATAACAACAACCAAGCATACAAGGCACAATCATGATAGCATCGCAGGGTCCACACAACCACGGTAAGAAATCCTTACCTGGAAACGAGTAGAAATAACTTTCACAATCAAATAGTGACCCTCGAGCTTTAAAGCGAAACCGAGCAACCTAAGCATTTTAAAAGCATCCTAAATAAATATACAGCAGCCAGCAGCTTAAAAATCTAAAAGGGATAGGTTCGGGAATTACCAACCGAGAAGGCACGGGGTCTCGGCAGCAAGGGGGCAGTTTTGGGCGCTGCTGGTGCGATTGGGGCGCCGGGCGCTGGCGCTAACGCTTGCTGGGTATTGGCGGGCGCGGGGAGGGAGCGGCGCTGGCGCTGGCTTCATGTGGCAGATCGCGACAGGCGCGCGCCGTGGCGGTGCGCGACGCGGACGAAGCGCAGATCTGAGCACGCAGACGCAGTCGACGGTGGCGTGGCGCGGGTAGGCGGCTGGGCGACAGCGGCGCGCGCGCGGTGGGTGGCGGTGCGGGTGCGGACGACGCGGCGCATCTGGGTGACCCGATGCAGTCGGTCGGGCGTCCGCGTCTGGCGACTGATGCATGTCGGTGCTGCAGCGTCTGGGCAGCTGGTGGGGAGCGGGTTGGTTGCATCGTGCGCGCTGGAATGGGCCAATTGGCCACTGGTGCGCTGGCCGAGCAGTGAGTGAGGGGGTGCGGCTAGGCAGCTAGGGTTTCTTGGTGAGGTCGGCTAGAGAGAGAGAGAGAGAGAGAGAGAGAGAGAGATTGCAAAACAAGGGAAAAGGATTTTCTTGATTTTCTTTCCTTTTTCCCTAATTAAATAGGTCTAAAATCCTTCCCAAAGCTTCCTCTTTCAAACCCTACCAAGCAAACTTATTTTAAAAATAAAACTCTCTTTTCCTACGAACTCCCCAAGACCATTTAGGCAAGGGCTCAAAACCCAATGGAAGCACCAAAATTACAATTAATTTTGCCATTTTCTAAAACACCTCCAAACTTCAAACAACTTGCCCAAACCTCTCGGGTCTTGCAACCAACAACCATTAAGCTTCAACAAAGGTAGGAATGGCCCTGAAATCTTGAAAATCCTCAAAACCCTGACCAGGGGCAAAAAGACCAAAATACCCTTAAGGGTTAAAATAGCTCTAACGGCCCATCCGAACATCCGAATAATAACCCGAAATCACCTGGGTACCCGAAATAGAAAACTGGGCCGTTACACCTGCCTGTCACCGAGCAAGAAGCGACGCCGACGCATGCCGGGGCAAGGCTGCCGCTCGACGCGCGACGCCAGCGATCGCGTCCGCGACACCGTGCCGCCGAAGCGACATCGCGCCCGCGTCGGGCGTCTCCGTCGTCATGCGCTTAGCGCACTCCGCGCCATGCGCCTGCCGTCGCGCTTGCACGCCGTGTCACAGCGCCGTCGTCACTTGCGTCCCCTCGCCGCGCCAGCGCGTGCCAAAGAGCGTCTAGTCCGCTTGTGTAACGGCCTGTGTTTCTATTTCGGTTACCTGGTGATTTTGGTCATCATTCGGATGTTCGGATGGGCCGTTAGAGTTGTTTTAACCCTTTGGGGTATTTTGGTCTTTTTGCCCCCGGTCAGGGTTTTGAGGATTTTCAAGATTTCAGGGCCTCTCCTGCCTTCGTCGAGGTTTGGTGGTTGTTGGTTGCAAGACCCAAGAGGTTTGGGCAAGTTGTTTGGGAGTTTGGAGGTATTTTAGTTATTGGCAAAATTAATGGGTTTTTGGTGCTTCCTTTGGGATTTGAACCCTTGCCCTAAATGGTTTTGGGAGTTTGTAGGAAAAAGAGTTTTATTAGAAAGGAAAGTTTGTTGGGCCGGGTTTTGAAAGAGGAAGCTTTGGGAAGGGATTTTAGACCCATTTAAATTAGGAAAAGGGAAGAAAATCAAGAAAGTCCCTTCCCCCTTGTTTTGCAATCTCTCTCTCTCTCTCTCTCTCTCTCTCTCTCTATCTCTCTCTTTCTCCTAGCCGACCTCACCAAGAAAACCCAACCCTAGCCGCCCAGCCATGCCCTAGCCGCCTAGCCATGCCCTAGCCACCCAGCCATGCCCTAGCCGCACCACACCCTGGCCGCATCAGACCGCTCGGCAAAGCCACCAGCCACGCCCGCCCACGCGCACGGATGCCCGCCGCCCACCCCAGTGCGCGCCAGACGCGCGCACAGATCGTCGAGTCCAGTGCGCCCAGACGCGTTACGCATCGCCCGGCCAAAGGCGCCAGACGCGCGCGCCGTTCCGCACGAGCGCCCGAACTTCGCCGCGCCTCTCCGCTCGCTGCCGCCCTGACACGTCGCCCAGCGCCGCTCGCTGCCGCCCAGACGCGTCACCCGCGCGCTGTCCTCGCAACCCGACGTCTCGCCAGCGTGCCCGACCTAGCGTGTTTGCTCGCCTGCGACAACCCGCGTCTGCACATCCCCTGCCTCGCTAGCGCCAGCGCCCAGCGCCCAGTGCCAACGCCCGGTGCAGCGTCAGCGCCACAAGACGCCACGCTTGTCCTGCAGACGGACAGCCTGCCCTACCGTGCGAGTTGGGGCGTGACCTTGTGTCTTCTCGGTCGGTAATTCCCGAGTCTTTTCTCCTTTGGGCACTAGGCTGTTGGCTGCTGTTTATTTAATTAGGTTGCTTTTGCTAAAATGCTTAGGTTGCTCGGTTTTGCTTTAAAGCTCGAGGGTCGTTATTTGATTGTGAAAGTTATTTCTGCTTGCTTCCAGGTAAGGATTTCTTACCGTGGTTGTGTGGACCCTGCGATGCTTTCTTGATTGTGCCTTATATGCATGTTTACTTGTATGAACATGATTAGTGGATAGGACAGTTTGTGATTGCATTCTTGCTAGCATGTTTGCCTGTTTGTACATGTTAGTGCCATGCTAGGATTGTTCTTCCAGCATGCTTGAGATTCCTGCTTTAAGTTCGTAGTATCATGCTAGGTTATGTGTGATTGATGTTGATATGTATGTTTAGCCAGGAATAAGTTATTTTGTACTCCTAGCTAGTATAGTAAGGTTTGTCATCATCCAGAGGCTGAGAGCGGACATAACGTACTTTGTCCCCACCGGTCGGGTGTAGAGCGAAGCATAACGTACATTGCTTCCCCCCGGCAGCTGATGTGGATTTAGCTACCACATCGGCATAAGCCTAGTTTGTAGCCTACTAGAGCGGAACCCTGCCAATGGTGCAAGCCTGCCTTGGCCGGTTCTTAGCTTCGTGTCGGTGGTACAGCCGTGCTGCATGATGAGTGCCGAGGCCTCGCGACCTCGTGTGTTCGGTGACACCGCTCCGAGTCTTAGGCATGCGTACCTGGCCCGCGTAGTTTGTACTTAGGCCCCCACATTTACGCCGGTTGCAGCATCATGCGGTGTGCGCGCACACGCGTTAGTCGCCGGTTCGGAGAGCTCCCCCGGGCTAATGTTCGTGAGTACACCCGTTCTTTCCAGTTTAGAGCCAGACTTCGGGTACTCTCCCGATAGTCCAGATTTGTTAGCGAGGGTAAGAGGCCCTTGAGGACACACATTGGGATTGGCTTTTGAGTGATCATATGGTCGAGGAGAAAGACCCTCGAGGGTGTCGAACATCTTTGGGATCGGTTTTTAGGTGATCAATTGGCCGAGGAGAAAGACCCTCGGAGATGTCCCGGATTGGTTATGAGAGCCAATCATTAGGCGGAAGTAGGAGACATCCGAGGATTCCAGCCGCCTTGTAAGCTCGCTCACTATGATCCGTGTTGGTAATTGTTTGCATGTATACTAGGGTGCCGGATGATTGATGTATCGTATTGTACCCTTAGGGATTCTTACCGAGTATGTTTATACTCACCCTTATTCTCGTGGTTTTCCACTGGTAACTTGGGGGCAAGACCGGACGGCTAAGCGGAGGAGGCGATTGATCATGGAGCCGCCAGGCACTCTGTCTTTATTGTTTGCATATTTGTTGGCATGTAGATGGACAGAGTCCTAGGGGAAACATTATTAAAAGTTGTTTGAACTGTTTTGAATGTTTTTAGATATCTTGCTGAGCTTGTTTTACTTCGTTGGTTTTTCTTAAACAAAATTGTTGATTATGTTTTAAGCATTCCCCGTTCTAAATGTTTTGGAAGGTTTTAAATATGAGCACTAAACCGCTCGCTGAAATATTTAACTTGCATGCAGAGTGAGAACCTAGGTTTAGGACCGTATTTTGGGTCGGGTTCTTACAGTTGGTATCGGAGCACAGAGTCATAGATTCTGTAGACTAACCTGCTTTGTAGGTTGTTGCCCCCATGATCATCATCGCACTCGCGGCCGTCGAGTTTGTGCGAGTTCATTAAGCTAAGGGTTTTATTTTACAATACTGCATCTAGTATACATGTGTTACCCTTGTTTGGCAGTGAGAGCCCCAGCGTGGGCTAGCTTTTATGCTTTGCGTGGATCGCTAGTAGGTTGATTGCATTTAGAGAAGCAGGGACGTTTGGTATTTCCAACCGAGGAGTTGGACTGTTCATGTTGATCGTGAGACCACGTCTAGGGTTGTCTAGACCCGTAGGCCACCTTTGGCCCTGGCAGATGAGTTGCCAAGAGTTGGGGGGGTTGAGGCTAGCACGCCTCAGAGTGAGACTCCTTGAGTAGAGTGTGCTCTCCAGCCATGAGGGGAGTTGATGGCAGGTCTTTTAGCTAACAGAGAGCGGAGACCCAGGCCCAATTTGTAGCGCGTAGTGAGGAGTCTTGGGCACAGATAGCCCAGCTGGCAGAGTTTATTTAGAAGACACCCCTCCTTGTAGCTCTAGTAGCCCTAGAGGTTCCCGGGAGGGCTTGATCAGTAGGTTTATGCTGATAAGTAGTTGGCGTTGATCGAGCCGCCGAGTTTGGCAAGTGGGCTTTGTAGAGATTTGGATGTTTTGAGACCTACTGCTAGCAGCAAGGTGGTTGCCAAGGATCGAGTTTATCATCCAAGTGTTGGGATGACCTGGTGTTCAGAGGCCGATGACCAGATGTTTAGAGGTCGAGGCGCGCCATTCTGGTGTTGTTTGATGCAGCAGTGTGGTGGTGGTAGTCCCCTGTGAGAGGCGGACCAGCAGAGTCTCCACCAGCCACCCGGTCGATTGGCAAGCTTCCAAGCTAGTAGCTTTTGAGGAAGATGTAGAGACATCTTGTCCTCCTGCAAGCCTGCAGTCGTTTTGCAGCCAGTTCTTTTAGTACCCTCGTAGCCAGGGGGTAGTGTGGAGTTTGCTTGTCAGGACTTAATCCGTCCGTGGTTTTCGGTGGCTAGTAGAGAGAAGCACCTTCATTAGCATGTTTCGGTGTGGAGCTAGGTGCTGCCACCCGAGGGTTGGCCTGAGTATTCGTTGAGCATCGAGTGGGATGCGGGAGTGGGCCTTGGCTTGTCTGTTGGACGTGATGTCAGAGAGTAGTCTACTTGAGTGTTGAGACTCTTGTGTTGAGTGCCATTAACCTGTCACCCGGAGTGTGACCTTCCCTACCCTCAGAGGGGCTTAAATCCCGTAAAGGGATGTTTGTGTTGTAAAGGAAGTAGTGCCTGTTGGCACCAAGCTTTGAGAGGAGGCCTAGATTCAGGCCAGTTGGCACTTTTCGTGCAGGTGGTTCCAGGACCGGCCCGGTGTTTAGCATCCCCACTAGTCTTGTATCCATTCCTGAGACTGCACCTGTTTGGGCTGCATAATAGATCTAGCTCGGTGGTAGTCAGAGAACTACAAGTGTGAGACCGTTCGAGGGATAAGTAGGAGCCTTTCAGGGTCACCGAGAGTTGGGTACAAAGGATGCTATTGGTTGTTAAGGGCTAGCGCGTCCGAGTTCTCGCGCCTGTGTTGTGGGCTTGTGAGGCAGTTGGATGGTAGTGTGATTCGACTACCCTGGAGTTACCCTAATATGAGTAGGGTTGGCATCGATGATGCGTGGTTGATCCACTGTTATAGCCATGAGTTGGATGGTTGATCAGAGCACGTTTAGTGGACCATTGGTATGAGGTAAGTTAGCTTGGTGTGGCTATGCTCTTGTAAGAGTGAGTCGACCAATGTGGCATTCCGTGGTGAGTTGACCCCGAGTGGGTTGAACTCTTGTTGCTCCTTTGCTAGATGTGGCTCTATTGGGAGGCAAAAGTTGCCTTGTTTGAGAGTACTTATTGGTTTGGATCTTAAGAAACCAAGTTGAGCCGTACACGCCTTGGTGTACTTTTTGTGTAGCTCGTCCGTGGTGTATTTTTCAAGAACCACGAGGGGTTTCGGGTTGTGAAACCAAAGTGCTCGATTACGAGGAGTTAGGACTTTAGTTCTTGGCAAGTGCCCTAACTTGGGTTGAGAGGTTTACCGTGCAGTAGCTCTGGTTGTTGCGTAGGCAAGTTATGCTAGTTGGCCCTTGACACAGGTAGTGGCATTTCTTGTTGATCGATGGTTGGAGTTGATTGGAACCGATCCGAGGCGATGGTAGTAAAATCGCGAGTTTTTCGCCGCCATGGTTAAGAGAGTTGTTCGGATCCTTACCCAGGTAGAAGCTACGATGTGGCTGATGCTTTGAGCAAGAGGAAGTTTGGGTCTTACGGTTGTTCCCGCTCGGATGGGCGGCGAGAATCGCCGATAGGGCGATCTAGGGGTCGCGATCGCGCCGACCATGAGTTAGAGCTCGAGATCGCCGCAGGCGGCGGGGCGAGCGGCCGGTTCATTGCATCTAGTGTGTAAGGCGCCCGGATTGTGTGGAGCATCGCCGTGCTTGCTGCTGAGATGTGGCAAGGAAGAGCTTTTGGCCAAGACCAGTTGAGATCTTTGGAGGGAGATGTGCTCGTGTAGCGATTGTATGCATTAGACCGTTTGACGATAGTGTGTGTCGGATGGCGATCGGAGGAACCCTAAGTTGTGGAGAGCCTCACCAGTGCTCAGTCAGACCCAGGCAGTGTTCCTCGGTTGGGTTGCTGGATGCTTGTTGTCGGTTGACATGCTAGAGTTGTTCTTAGTAACCTCCGCGTTGGTTTTCAGAATTCTTAACAAGTTGGTGCTTGGTGTTGAGCAAGGTTTGGATCCCATTTTGTTTCGTGAGCTAGCTCGGTTCGAGCAAGCGGGCGTTGCCCTGAGGACTTGTTCCTAGTCAGGAAGTTTTGGGAGTTGACCCCTCCCTCGGCAATTGAGTAGGCACTGCTAGTTTCAAGTTGGGGGTTCAAGCGATTGAGGATCCTCGGATGTTGCGTTCGAGAGAGTTGGTTGTTGTTGCCCTTGGGTTTGAGCAAGGCAGCGAGCGTGTGTGAAGTTCGCTGTCCTTCGGAAGTTCGCTTGCTGGGAAATCATTCCTGTTGAGGAGGAGTCACTTAGCTCCCGAGTTGTGTAGTTGATCGAGTAGCGCAATGGTCAGCCAATGAGAGTGTCCCCTGCGTTTGTTTGTTAGCAAGCGGAAAGTTGTTTGTTCGCAAAGCGGAGGCTGCCAGTTCAAGGGCTTGAGTTGTTGCCCCGCAATGGCGGGAGGCGGCCGATTTAAGTGTTGAGTTTTTGCTGGAAAGTTGTTGGTTCTTTGGGGTTTAAGGAACCCCTAGTTTCCTTGGTGGTTGAGTTGCACCATGGATGCCAGCCGCAAGTATTATCTTTGGAGATAGCCTCGTCAGTTCGTATTCCTTCGATGTTCTGAGTGTGAAGTTTCTAGTCACAAGATGAGATAGGCCTAGGCTAAAGGAGGAAGTCCTTTGAGTAGCCAGTTGGACTTAAAAGTTGAGTGGTAGCTTGGAGGGGAGCTTAGCTCGTTATGAGCGTGGTTTGAGTTTCTGCTAAGCAAGCCTTTCTCGGGCTTTTCTTTTAGTTGTTGTGCATTCGCAGTTGGCATGTTAGCTGAGCCACAGTTGAGTGAGTTGGCACAGAGGTGCCGTGGCATTGGTTGGAAACCTTAGAGTTGCTATCCTCCAGCTATTGTGTTGCTAGTAGCCACGTAATGTTTTATTCCTCGCTGCTCGAGATTTCCGTAAGAGGAATGTTGTTTGTTTTTCTGTCTGGCGATGTTCTCTTAGGCTAGTGGCTGATCGGATTGCATTGGAAAGTTTGTTGTCGGCCGTTGAGGGGCTCCAGTTTATTAGTTTGGCTGAGTGGAGCCTGTTCCTGGACCTTGTCGTTGAGGGGTGACCAAAGCTGAAGTATCAGCTAGTGTGATTGGTGGTAGCCGCTTGGTGAACCAGAAAAGTGCCCCTTGGCTTTGGTGCTTCGATTTCTCGTAAGATGGTTGCTTTAGTGTTGTGGACGCATGCTAGTTGGAGAAGGTTGCCTTGGGTTGATCCACGGTTGGTGGTTCGAATTGGATTTCGTTAAGGATTGTAGGCAACGAGTGGGGTTCGCAAGTCTCTTGCGAAGTAAGAGTAGGCCGTTTTGTTTACGAAACACAGGAGGTTCGGTTGTTTGGTCGACATGGTGAAGGGTCGAATTTGTTTGATAACAGCTATGAGCATTCAGAGAAGTTACGCCGGAGCGTGGCGTAGAGTTTTAGAGCTTATGACCCGTCCACGAGTTTGCTGAGAGTAGCGCCGTAGAGAGGCGTTCCGAGTTGGGTTAGTAGGGATAAGTGAGCCCTAGAGTCGTACATCGTGCCCGCGTCAGGCGTCTCCGTCTGCTTCTGCGCGCTAGCGCACCGCGCCAATGGCCGTCTGCTGCTGCACGGCCGTGTCACTGGCCGTTTGTCGCGCGCGCTGTATCCCTGCCGCGCCAGCGTGCCCAGCAGCGTCTAGTCTGCTTGTGTAACGGCCCAGGTTTCTATTTCGGTTACCCAGGTGATTTCGGGTCATCATTCGGATGTTCGGATGGGCCGTTAGAGTTGTTTTAACCCTTTGGGGTATTTTGGTCTTTTTGCCCCCAGTCAGGGTTTTGAGGATTTTCAAGATTTCAGGGCCTCTCCTGCCTTCGTCGAGGTTTGGTGGTTGTTGGTTGCAAGACCCAAGAGGTTTGGGCAAGTTGTTTGGGAGTTTGGAGGTATTTTAGTTATTGGCAAAATTAATGGGTTTTTGGTGCTTCCTTTGGGATTTGAACCCTTGCCCTAAATGGTTTTGGGAGTTTGTAGGCAAAAGAGTTTTATTAGAAAGGAAAGTTTGTTGGGCCGGGTTTTGAAAGAGGAAGCTTTGGGAAGGGATTTTAGACCCATTTAAATTAGGAAAAGGGAAGAAAATCAAGAAAGTCCCTTTCCCCTTGTTTTGCAATCTCTCTCTCTCTCTCTCTCTCTCTCTCTCTCTCTCTCTCTCTCTCTCTCTCTCCTAGCCGACCTCACCAAGAAAACCCAACCCTAGCCGCCCAGCCATGCCCTAGCCGCTTGACCATGCCCTAGCCGCGCAGCCATGCCCTAGCCGCACCACACCGGCCGCATCGGACCGTTCGGCCAAAGCCTGGCCGCCTGCCCATGCCGCACCGCACGAGCGCCACACGCCCGCCCGGCCAGTGCGCCCAGACGCTTATTGCAGATCGCCCGCCCAAGTGCGCGCCAGCGCGTTGCATCGTCGGCCAGTGTGGGCCCAGACGCAGCGCCGCCGTTCCGCTTTGGCCGCCCAGACGCTAGTGGGGATCGCTAGTATGTTGATTGCACTTAGAGGAGCAGGGACATTTGGTATTTCCAACCGAGGAGTTGGACTGTTCATGTTGATCATGAGACCACGTCTAGGGTTGTCTAGACCCGTAGGCCACCTTTGGCCCTGGCAGATGAGTTGCCAAGAGAAGGGGGTAGAGGCTAGTCTGCCTCAAAGTGAGACTCCTTGAGCAGAGTGTGCTCCAGCCATGAGGGAGTTGATGGCAGGTCTTTTAGCTAATAGAGAGTGGAGACCCAGGCGCAGTTTGTAGCGCGTAGTGAGGAGTCTTGGGCACAGATAGCCCAGCTGGAAGAGTTTATCTAGGAGACACCCCTTCTTGTAGCTCCAGTAGCCCCGGAGGTACCCGGGAGGGCTCGATCAGCAGGTTATGATGATAAGTTAGTTGGCGTTGATCGAGCCGCCGAGTTTGGCAAGTGCAAGCCTGGAGAGCTGGATGTTTTTTAGACCTACTGCTGGCAGCGAGGTGGTTGGCCAGGATCGAGTTTATCATCCAAGTGTTGGGATGACCTGGTGTTCAGAGGCCGATGACCTGATGTTCTGAGGTCGAGGCGTGCCGTTCTGGTGTTGTTTGATGCAGCAGTGTGGTGGTGGAAGTCCCTTGTGAGAGGCGGACCAACAGAGTCTCCACCAGCCACTCGGTCGATTGGCAAGCTGCCAAGTTAGTAGCTTTTGAGGAAGATGTAGAGACATCTTGTCCTCCCGCAAGCTCTTGATCGTTTTGCGGCCAGTTCTTTTAGTACCCTCGTAGCTGTGGGGTAGTGTGGAGTTTGCTTGTCGAGGACTTAATCCGTCCGTGGTTTTGGTGGCTATTAGAGAGAAGCACCTTCTGTTAGCATGTTCGGTGTGGAGCTAGGTCTTTGCCACGAGGGTTGGCCTGAGTATTCGTTGAGCATTGAGTGGGATGCGGGAGTGGGCCTTGGCTTGTGCGTTAGGCGTGATGTCGAGAGTAGTCTACTCGAGTGTTGAGACTCTTGTGTTGAGTGCCATTCTTGTCTGTCACCGGAGTGTGACCTTCCCTACCCTCGAGAGGGCTTAAAGCCCGTAAAGGGATGTTTGTGTTGTAAAGGAAGTAGTGCCTGTTGGCACCAAGCTTTGAGAGGAGGCCTAGATTCAGGCCAGTTGGCACTTTTCGTACAGGTGGTTCCAGAACCCGCCCGGAGTTTAGCATCCCCACTAGTCTTGTACCCATTCATGAGATTTCACCTATTTGGGCTGCATAAGAGATCTAGCTCGGTGGTAGCCAGAGAACTACAATTTTGAGGTCGTTCGAGGGATAAGTAGGAGCCTTTCAAGGTCACCGAGAGTTGGGTACAAAGGATGCTGTTGGTTGTTAAGAACTAGCGAGTCTGAGTTCTCGAGCCTATGTTGTGGGCTTGTGAGCCAGTTGGATTGTAGTGTGATTCGACTACCCTGGAGTTACCCTAATATGAGTAGGGTTGGCATCGATGATGCGTGGTTGATCCACTGTTAGAGCCATGATTGGATGGTTGATCGGAGCACGTTTAGTGGACCATTGGTATGAGGTAAGTTAGCTTGGTGTGGCTATGCTCTTGTAAGAGTGAGTCGACCAATGTGGCATTCCGTGGTGAGTTGACCCCGAGTGGGTTGAACTCTTGTTGCTCCTTTGCTAGATGTGGCGCTATTGGGAGGCAAAAGTTGCCTTGTGTGAGAATACTTGTTGGTTTGGATCTTAAGGAACGAAGTTGGAGCTGTACACGCCAGTGTACTTTTGTGTAGCTCGTTCCGTGGTGTATTTTTCAAGAACCACGAGGGGTTTGGGTTGTGAAACCGGTGCTCGATCCGAGGAGTTAGGACTTTAGTTCTTGGCAAGTGCCCTAACTTGGGTTGAGAGGTTACCGTGCAGAGGCGGGTTGTTGCGTGAGGCAAGTTATGCTAGTTGGCCCTTGACACAGGTAGAGGCATTTCTTGTTGATCGATGGTTGGAGTTCAGTTGGAACTGATCCAGGGCGATGGTAGTAAAATCGCGGAGTTTCTGGGCGCCATGGCTAAGAGAGTTGTTCGGATCCTTACCCTGGGTAGAAGCTACGATGTGGTTGATGCTTTGAGCAAGAGGAAGTTTGGGTCTTCTAGTTGTTCCCCTTTCAGTGGATAGCAGACTTCGCCGAGCGGGGCGATCTAGGGGTCGCGATCAGCGCCGACCGCAAGTTAGAGCTCAGGATCGTCAGTAGGGCGGGGCCAGGCAGCCGGCTCATTGCATCAAGTGTGGTAAGGCACTTTTCGGATTGTGTGGACCATCGCCCGTGCTTGCTACAGATGTGGCAAGGAAGAGCTTTTGGCGGCCACAGTTGAGATCTTTGGAGAGGGAGATGTGCTCGTGTAGCCGGTTATGCTGTTAGACCGTTTGACGGCAGTGCAGTGTGTCGGAGGGCGTCGGAGGAACCCTAAGTTGTGGAGATGCTCTCACGAGCTCGATTAGACCCAGGCGGTGTTCCTCGGTTGAGTTCTTTGGATGCTTGTTGTCGGTTAACAAGCTAGAGTTGTTCTTGGTAACCTCCACGTTGATTTTTGAAATTCTTAGAGAGGTGGTGCTTGGTGTTGACCAAGGTTTGGTTCCCATGTTGTTTCGTGAGCTAGCTCGGTTCGAGCAAGCGGGCGTTGCCCTGAGGACTTGTTCCTAGTCGGGAAGTTTTGGGAGTTGACCCCTCCTCGGCAATTGAGTAGGCCTTCGCTAGTTCCAAGTTGGGGTTCAAGCGATTGAGGATCCTCGGATGTTGCTTCCGAGAGAGTTGGTTGTTGTTGCCCTTGGGTTTGAGCAAGGCGGCGTGTGTGTGTGCGATTCAACGTCCGCCGGAAGTTCGCTTGGCCGGGAAATCGTTCTGTTGAGGAGGAGTCACTAGCTTCCACGAGTTGTGTTGTTGATCGAGTAAGCGCGTGATCCAGCCCAATGAGAGTGTCCCTGCGTTTGTTTGTTAGAGAGCGGAAAGTTGTTTGTTCCCGCAAGGGGGGAGGCCTGCCAGTTCAATGGCTTGAGTTGTTGCTGGAAGGTTGTTGGATCTTTGGAGTTTGTAGAACCCCTTAGTTCTTTGGTAGTTGATTTGCACCATGGATGCCGGCCTCGAGTTTTAACTTTTGAGGTAGTCTTGCCGACTCGTGTTGTTCAGGATCCGCAAGCTTGTGGTCGTCGCTATCCTTATTCCTCGCGATGTTTCGTGGGTGGAGTTTCTGGATTGGAAGAAGAGTTAGGTCTAAGCTATAAGGAGGAAGTCCTTAGAGAACCGAGATGGGCTTAAGAGTTGAGTGGCAGCTTGGAGGCGAGCCTTGCTCGTTATAAGCTTGGGTTGAGTTTCTGCAGAGCAAGCCTTCTCGGGCTTTGTTCCTAGTTGATGTGCGTTCGCAGTTGGCGTTATAGCTGAGCCACAGTTGAGTGGGTTGGCACAGAGATGTCGTGGCATTGGTTGGAAACCTTAGAGTTGTGTTATCCTCCAGCTATCGTGTTGCTAGTAGCCACGTAATGTTTTATTCCTTGCTGCTCGAGATTTCCGTGAGAGGAATGTTGTTTGTTTTCCTGTCTGGCGATGTTCACCTAGGCCAGTGGCTGATCGGATTGCATTGGAAAGTTTGTTGTCGGCCGTTGAGGGGCTCCAGTTTGTTAGTTTGGCCGAGTGGAGCCTGTGCCTGGACCTTGTCTTCTAAAGGTGGCGTGAAGTGAAGTTTGGTGGTGTGTTGGTGGTAGCCGTTTGGTGAACCAGAAAAGTGTCCCTTGGCTTTGGTGCTTCGATTTCTCGTAAGATGGTTGCTTAAGTGTTGTGGACGCATGCTAGTTGGAGGAGTTTGCCTTGGGATCAGTCACCAGTTGGTGGTTCGATTTGGATTTCGTTAAGGATTGTAGGCAACCATTGGGGCTCGCAGATCTCTTGCGAAGTAAGAGTAGGCCGTTTAGTTTTCGAAACACAGGAGGTTCGATTGTTTGGTCGACATGGTGAAGGGTCGAGGTTTGTTTGATAACAACTATGAGCATTCAGAGAAGTTCTGCCGGAGCGTGGCGTAGAGTTTTAGAGCTTGTGACCCGTCCACGAGTTTGCGGAGAGTAGCGCCGTAGAGAGGCGTTCCGAGTTGGGCTAGCAGGGTTAAGTGAGCCCTAAGATTTTAAGACCGTTTGAGAGCTAGTGCGAGTTTGAGGATGTGTATTACCGTTAGCACTATCACATCTATTTCTTCGGAGTTCGGTGTATGCCCAGTCTTGTTGTGGCAGACTGGATGGCTTGTGGCTTTGAGCCTTTGGGAACCCAAGGGGGTTTGGATTTCGAAGAAGATTTAGTGTTGTCTTGACCGGGAGTTTGGTTGGTTAAGAATCAGTGGAGTTTTCCTAGAGTTGTTTTCGTCTTAGGACTTTCGAGGACGAAAGTCTTAAAAGGAGGGAGTATTGTAACGACCCAGTTTTCTATTTCGGTTACCCAGGTGTTTTCGGATCATTATTCGGATGTTCGGATGGGCCGTTAGAGCTGTTTTAACCCTTAGGGGTATTTTGGTCTTTTTGCCCCCGGTCAGGGTTTTGAGGATTTTCAAGATTTCAGGAGCTTTCCTGCCTTCATCGAAGTTTGGTGGTTGTTGGTTGCAAAACCCAAGAGGTTTGGGCAAGTTGTTTGGGAGTTTGGAGGTGATTTGGTAATTAACAAAATTATTGTTAATTTAAGTGCTTCCATTGGGATTTGAACCCTTGCACTTGATGGTGATTTGGGAGCTTGGTTTAAATGAGTTTTAATAAGGAGAAAAGGTTGCTTCAGCCAGGACTCGAAGGAGAAAGCCCGGGGAAGAGATTTAGGTCACCAAGACCTATTTAAATTAGGAAAAGGAAAGAAAATCTCATTCCCCTTATTTTACCTCTCTCTCTCATCCTCTCTCTCTCTTTCTCTCTCTCTCTCCTTGCCGACCTCACCAAGAAACCCAACCGAGCCGCACCGAGCCACCCCGAGCCACCGGCCCAGCGGCCCCCACGCCATCAACCCTATCGCCCGACCATCGGCCCGATCGCCCGACCATCAGCCCACCGCGCCCAACCGAGCAGCCCAGACGCCTGTCGCAGCCGACAGCCCGTCGCCTAGACGCCAAACGCCCAGTAGCGCGTCGCACAACCCGTCTCCCAGTGCCAGCGCGCCCGCGTCGGGCGTCTCCGTCTGCTTCTACGCGCCCGGTGCGCCGCGCCCGCGCCCCGGCCGTCGCACTGCGACCGTGCAGACGATGCTCGCGGCGCGCTCGTCCGCTCGCTTTGTCCCTGCGCGCCCAGCGCCAGTATCGCCGTGCAGGCGCCGGTCCCTGCTGCCGCGCCAGCGTACCAATGGCGCCCGCCAGCGTGCCAGCCAGCGCCCTAGTGCGCTCGCCCGGTACCGCACGTCCCGCTGCCCACTTGCCGCCGACAGCCTATTTTGCCAAAATTGTTGGGGTCGAGACCTTGTACCTTCTCGGTTGGTAATTCCCGAGCCTCCACTCCTTTGGACTTTAAGTTGATTGGCTGTTGTTATTTAATTAGGATATTTTTATTAAATGCTTAGGTTGCTCGGGTTCACTTAAAAGCTCGGGAGTCGCTTGGTTGGCTTATGGTAGTTATTTTCTGCTTGTTTCCAGGTAAGGATTTCTTACCGTGGTTGTGTGGACCCTGCGATGCTTTCTTGATTGTGCCTTATATGCATATTTACTTCTATGAACATGATTAGTGGATAGGATGACTTGTGATTGCATTCTTGCTAGCATGTTTGCTGTTTGTACATGTTAGTTCCATGCTAGGATTGTTCTTCCAAAGCATGCTTGAGATTCTCGCTTTAAGTTCGTAGTATCATGCTAGGTTATGTGTGATTGATGTTGATATGTATGTCTAGTCAGAATCGAGTTATTTTGTACTCTTAGCTAGTATAGTAGAGTTTGTCATCATCCCAGGTCGAGAGCGGACATAACGTACTTTGTCCCCCACCGGTAGGGAGTAGAGCGAAGCATAACGTACATTGCTTCCCCCAAAGCCGATGTAGATTTAGCTACCACATCGGCATAAGCCTAGTTTGTAGCTGCTAGAGCGAGAACCCCGCCAAAGGTGCAAGCTGCCTTGGCACGGTTCTTAGCTTCGTGTCGGTGGTATAGGGCGCGCACAGATGAGTGCAGGGGCCTCGCACTCGTGTTCGGTGACTTTATTTCCGAGTCTTTAGGCATGCGCACCTGGCCCGCGTAGTTTGTACTTAGGCCTCCACATTTCGCCGGTTGCAGCATGCATGCGGTGTGCGCGCACTGCAGCGTTAGTCCCCGGTTGCAGAGCTCCCGGGCTAATGTTCGTGAGTACACGTTCCTTCCGCTTTAGAGCCGGACTTGGGTACTCTCCGATAGTCAGATTTGTTAGCGAGGGTAAGAGGCCCTTGAGGACACCCATTGGGATTGGCTTTTGAGTGATGATATGGTCGAGGAGAAAGAACCTCGAGGGTGTCGGACATCCTTGGGATCGGTTTTTGAGCTGATCAATTGGCCGAGGGAGAAAGACCCTCGGAGATGTCCCAGGATTGGTTATGAGAGCCAATCATTAGGCCGGAAGTAGGAGACTTCGAGGATTACGGATTTCTGCCTTGTAAGCTCGTTGAGCTATGATCCGTGTTGGTAGCTGTTTGCATGTATACTAGGGTGCGGATGATTGATGTATCGTATTGTACCGGTTGGGGATTCTTACCGAGTATGTTTATACTCACCCTTATTTCGTGGTTTTACACGGGTAACTTGGGACAAGAGGGACGGCTAGCGGAGGAGGCGATTGATCATGGGAGCGCGCCGGCACTCTGTCTTTTATTGTTTGCATAATTTGTTCAGCATGTAGACGGACAGGAGTCCTAGGGGGACATTTTTAAAAGTTGTTTAAAGTGTATTGTATGATTTTATAAACACTGGCCAGGCTTGTTTTACTTTGTTGGCTTTGCTTCAATGAAGGTTGTTGTTTATGTTTTAAGTGTCCCCGCTTTTAAATGTTTTGAAAGGTTTTTAATATGAGCACTAAACCTCTTGATTAAGTATTTAACTTGCATGCTGAGTGAGAACCTAATTTTAGGACCGTGTTTTGGGTCGGGTTCTTACAGTTGACCCCGAGTGGGTGGAACTCTTGTTGCTCCTTTGCTAGTTGTGGCTCTATTGGGAGGCAAAAGTTGCCTTGTGTGAGAGTACTTGTTGGTTTGGATCTTAGGGAATCAAGTTGGAGCTGTACACGTCGGTGTACTTTTGTGTAGCTCGTTCCGTGGTGTATGTTTTGGGAACCACTAAAGGTTCGTGTTGAGGAACCAGTGCTCAGTCCTTGTGGTGTTAGGGCTTTAGTTCTTGGCAAGTGCCCTAACTTTGGTCGTAAGGATACCGTGCTTGTAGCCGGGTTGTTGTTTAGGCAAGTTATGCTAGTTGGCCTTTGACCTGGGTAGAGGAATTTCTTGTTGATCGATGGTTGGAACTGAACAAGGGCGGTGGTAGCAAAGCAGCGTAGTTTTTTACCGTCCTTGCTAAGAGTGTTGATCGAATCCCTACCCTGGGTAGAAGCTACGATGTGGTCGATGCTTGAGTTGGAGGCTAACACATTCTGTAGTATTTCTGGTCTTCTCGGTTTTTCGAGGAGTTGGAGCGCGCCAGCATAGTTGAGATGCTGGAGAGAGAGAGTTGTGCCCGTGTAGCCAGTTGTCTGTTAGACTGCTTGACGGCTGTGTGTGTCAGAGGGTGATCGGAGGAACCCTAGGTTGTGGAGAGCCTCACCAGAGCTCAGCCAGACCCAGGCAGTGTTCCTCGGTTGAGTTGCTAGAAGCTTGTAGTCGGTTGACGAGCTAGTGTTGTTTTAGTACCTCCGCGTTGGGCTCGAAACTGTTATCTGTTGGTGCTTGTAGTTAGCCAAGGTTTGGTTCCCATGTTGTTGTAAGAGCTAGCTTGGTTGGAGCAAGCCCGCGTGGCCCTGAGGACTTGCTATTGTTTGGAAGGTTTCAGGAGTTGGCACCTCCTTCGGTGTTTGGATAGATACTGCTAGTTCTAAGTTGGTGGTTCAATCGATTTTGGAGTTTCTGGATTGGAAGAAGAGTTAGGTCTAAGCTATAAGGAGGAAGTCCTTAGAGCAGCCAGATGGACTTAAGGGTTGAGTGGCAGCTTGGAGGCGAGCTTCGCTCGTTGTAAGACTTGGGTTGAGTTTCTGCAGAACAAGCCCTTCTCGGGCTCTGTTCCTAGTTGGTGTGCGTTCGCAGTTGGCGTTATAGCTAAGCCACAGTTGAGTGGGTTGGCACAGAGGTGCCGTGGCAATGGTTGGTAAAACCTTTGAGATGTTATCCTCGAGGTGTTGTGTTGCAAGTAGCCGCGTGTTATTTTATTCCTTGGTGCTAGAGATTTCTGAGAGAGGTATGTTGTTTGTTTTCTTGTCTAGCGATATTCTCTTAAGCCAGTGGCTGATCGGATTGCATTGGAAAGTTGTTGTCAGCCGATGAGGGGCTCCAGTTTATTAGTTTGGCTGAGTGGAGCCTGTTCCTGGACCTTGTCGTTCAGGGGTGGCCGTAGTGAAGTTTCAGCTAGTGTGAGTGGCGTTAGCCGTCTGGTGAACTAGGTATGTGCCCCTGGCTTGAGTGCGTCGGTGCTCTTCAAGATGGTTGCTTAAGTGTTGTGGACGCGTTCTAGTTGGACAAGTTTGCCTATGGGATTGGCTGCCAGGTGGTGGTTCGATTGGATTTCGTTAAGGCTTATAGGCAACCATTGGAGTTCGTTGGTCTTTTGTGAAGTAAGAGTAGGCTGACTGGTTTCTGGAACCCGAGAGGTTCAGTTGGTTGGCCAGCATGGTGTAGGGTTGCGATTGTTCGTTAACAGCTGTGAGTATTAAGAGGAGTTACGCCGGTGCGTGGCGTAGAGTTTTAGAGTCTGTGACCCGTCCACAAGTTTGTTGAGAGTAGCGTCGTGGAGAGGCGTTCTGAGTTGGGTCAGCAGGGATAAGTGAGCCCTAGGGTCATGAGACCGTTTGAGAGTGGGTGCGAGTTTGAGGATGTGGCCTACCGACTAGCACTATCGCATCTTTTTCTTCTAAGCTCAGTGTATGTTCAGTTTTGGTTGAGATAGTTTGTGGCAGACTCGATGTCTTTATGGCTTGAGCCTTTGGAAACCCAAGAGGGTTGGGATTTCGAAGAAGGACTAGTGTTGGCTTGACAAGGAGTTTGGTCGGTTAAGGATCAGTGGAGTTTTCCTAGAGTTGTTTTCGTCTTAGGACTTTCGAGGATGAAAGTCTTAAAAGGAGGGAGTATTGTAACGTCGATTTTCTATTTGATTTCCTGTGTGTTTAGGTTCATTATTCGGATGTTCGGATGGGTCGTTAGTGCTATTTTAACCCTTAGGGGCATTTTGGTCGTTTTGCCCCCGGTCAGGGTTTTGTGGATTTTGAGAACTCTAGGGTCACTCCTGCCTTTGTCGAGGCTTGATTGTTGTTGGTTGCAGGACCCAAGAAGTTCGGGCTAGTTGTTTGGAAGTTTGGAGGTGTTTTGGTAATTAGCAAAATTATTGTTAATTAGAGTGCTTCCTTTGGGAATTGAACCCTTGACCTAACGGTGATTAGGAAGCTTGATTTAAATGGGTTTTATTAAATGGAAAAGAATGCGTCAGCTAGGACTCGAAGGAGGAAAGCCTTGGGAAGGGATTTTGGACCACCCAAAGCCTATTTAATTTAGGAAAAAGGAAAAGAAAAGAGAAAACCCTTATTCTTTCCCCTTCTCTCTCTCTCTCTCTCTCTCTCTCCTTGCCGACCTCACCAAGAAACCCAACCGAGCCCACCGAGCCACCAGCACCAGCACCAGCAGCCCTGCCTGTCGCACAGCCAGCTGAACAGCCCAAACACCCCGCCAACCTGCTCGTGTCGCCCCCAGTCCTTGCCGCGCCCGCGCACCCAGCCGTATCGCCATGCCGCGCCCGCGTCGGGCGTCTTCGTCTGCATCTGCGAGCCAGCGCGCCCGCGCTCCAGTGCCGTCAGCGTCTGTGTGCCCATGTCACCGTGCCAACGCCGATCCCCTGTCGCGCAGCGCCCAGTCTGCTCGCCCCAGCTGCACGTCCTGCCTGCCCACCTGCCGCCGAGAGCCTGTTTTGCAGAGATAGATGGGACCGAGACCTAGTGCCTTCTCGATTGGTAATTCTTGAGCCTCCACTCTTTTGGACCTTAAGATGTTAGTTATTGGTTGCTTAATTAGGATGATTTTTATTGTTTGCTTAGGTTGCTCAGGTTCATTTAGAAGCTCGAGGGTTGCCTGTTGGTTGAGGTAGTTAGTTCTACTTGTTTCCAGGTAAGGATTTTTTACCGTGGTTGTGTGAACCCTGCGATGCTATCATGATTGTGCCTTGTATGCTTGGTTGTTGTTATGAGTATGTTAGCTATTGAACAGCTTGTGTTTGAAATCTTGCTAGCATGTTGCTTGTTGTTCATGTTAGTGCCATGCTAGGTTTGTTCTTCCAGCATGCCATGTCTTGTGATTGTATGAAATTTCCAGTGGGTAGGTTACATGTTTTCTCTTGCTTCCAGATCGTGTTGTTCTTGTATCCCTGATATATTCTGTTAGTTCCATGCTAGGGGTTTAATTATCTTGGCATACCTTGTCCTATTTTATCCTGTTAGTTCCATGCTAGGCATAGGCGGGTGATGTAAAGTGTAGAAGGCGTAGAGGGGTAACTAGTTTAGGTCCCGCTCGGGTAAGACCCCGATGGACATCCGGAGGTGTAAGACACGATGGGCATCCTAGGTGTGTAAGGCCCTCTTGGGCATCACCGAGTTGGAGGTGTAAGACTCGATGGGCATCCTAGGTGTGTAAGTCCCGATGGGCATCACCGAGTTGAAGGTGTAAGACCCGATGGGAATCCTAGGTGTGTAAGTCACGATGGGCATCACCGAGTTGGAGGTGTAAGACCCGATGGGCATCCTAGGTGTGTAAGTCCCGATGGGCATCACCGAGTTGGAGGTGTAAGACCCGATGGGCATCCTAGGTGTGTAAGTCCCGATGGGCATCACCGAGTTGGAGGTGTATGACCCGATGGGCATTCTAGGTGTGTAAGTCCCCGATGGGCATCACTGAGTTGGAGGTGTAAGACCCCGATGGGCATCCTAGGTGTGTAAGTCCCCGATGGGCATCATTGAGTTGGAGGTGTATGTCCCCGATGGGCATTCTAGGTGTGTAAGTCCCCGATGGGCATCACTGAGTTGGAGGTGTAAGACCCTGATGGGCATCCTAGGTGTGTAAGTCCCCGATGGGCATCACTGAGTCTGGAGGTGTAAGACCATGATAGGCATCCTAGGTGTGTAAGTCCCCGATGGGCATCACTGAGTCCTAGGTTGTGTAAGACCCCGAAGGGCATCCAGGTGTAGAACCTAGGATAGGCTGTAGATGTAAGCCTTGAATAGGCAATTTCTAGTTCGGCAGTTAGTCTGAGCCAACCTGAGGTTTCTGAGCTCGTATTTGTTGCATGTATACTAGGGTGCTAGATGACTGAAGTATCGTATTGTACCCCGGTTGGGGATTCTTACTGAGTATGTTTATACTCACCCTTATTTATGTGGTTTTTCCACCAGGTAACTTGGGACAAACACCGGGATGGCTAGCGGAGGAGCTGTTTGATCATGAAATGCTGCAGGCACTCTCATCGTTTATTGTTTGCATTTATTTATTCAGCATGTAGATGTACATGAGTCCTAGGGGAATGATGTTAAAGTTTGTTTAAACTATTTTGAATGTTCTTTTATAAATACTGGCCAGGCTTATTTTACCTTGTTGGAGTTGATTTATGAAAATTGTTGGTTATGTTTTAAGTGTTCCCCGTTTCCAAATGTTTTGAAAAAGTTTTAAATATGAGCACTAAACCACTTGTTGAAATATTTAACTTGCATGCTGAGTGAGGACCTAGGTTTAGGACCGTATTTCAGGTCGGGTTCTTACAGTTGGTGTGCCGCTTTGGCACTAAGTCTGGTTCAGGCCTGAGTTTGGCATGGGTATAGCAGATGGTTCTATGCCGTCCGGAGTTCAGCGCACTTCTTTAGCCTTGGATCCGTTTATGGCAGTTGCACCTGTTTAGGCCGTGCAAGAGGGCTAGTTCAGTAGTAGTCGGAGGACTACAAGCGGAAGGATGTTCGAGAGGAGCCGGAGCCTCTTCCCAGTGTTACTGGGGGTTGCGTAAGTCAGCAGGTTGTCGGTTGGTAAGTGTTGGTGCGCGTGAACCTCACGCTAGTGTTAAAGCCTAAATCTGAGGAGGTTGTCGGTTTGTGGTTGGTAGTGCGGTCAACTACCTTCGAGTGCCTAAATCTGAGGAGAGTTGAGCATCGTAGATGCTAGTTTGGTCCAGCAGAGGGGCCATGAGTTGGATGCCTATGAGATGAGTTGGATGCCTTATGAGAGGAGTTGGACGTCTTATGGGTATGCTCCCTTGGTAGAGGCTTGGTATAAAGTAAGTTCAGTTTGGCATGGTTATGCTTTGGTAGAGCAAGGTTGCCACAACTTCGAGTATCGTGTGGAGATGGAACTTTTGGTGTTCCTTGGGTTGGTTGTATCTCTGTCTGAAGTTAGTGTTGCTTTTTGGAAAAGCGCCTGTTAGTCTTGGATCTCTAAAGGAAGGTTGGGAGTTGTGCACACAAGTGTGTTTTGTGTGGCTCGTTCTGTGGCGAGAGTTTCAGATCCATGCAGGGTTTGCATTGGAGAACTGGTGCTCAGTTCTTGGAGAAGTTGGACTCCAGGTGGATGTTGTAAGGCTTAGTTGAGGTGGTAAGGATACCGTGCTCGTGGTCGGGTTGTTGCTTAGGCAAGTTGGTTTTGTTGGACCTAAGCTTGGTTGGTGGTACTTCTTGTTGATCGTTGGTTAGAGTTAAGTAGGAAACTGAACAAGAGCGGTGGTAGCAAAGCCGCGCATTTCTGATCGTTATGGCTAAGGGAGTTGTTCGGATCTTTCCTTGGGTAGAAGCTATGTTGTGGTTGGTGCTTTGAGTAGGAGGATGATTCATTCTATAGCGTTTCGGGTCCTCTTGGTTTCCAAAGAGTTGGTGTTGGCCAGCATAGTTGAGATGCTGGAGAGAGTTGTGCCCGTGTAGGCAGTTGGCTGTTAGATAGTTTGTCGACCGTGAGTGTTGGAGGGTTGCCGAAGAACCCTAGGTTGTGGAGAGCCTCTCCAGAGCTCAGTCAGACCCAGGTAGTGAGTTTCAATTGGCAAGCTGGAGTCATGTAGTTTGTAGCCTCGGGTGAGTTGCTGGCAGTCTTGGTAGGCTAGCAAGCTAGAGTTTGTTGGAGTAGAGTCCGAATTGGTTCCGGTGTGGTGGCAAGTTGGTGCTTGGTGTTGACTAAGGTGTGGATTGGAGTTGCTAGAAGTTAGTTTTGCTCGTGGGGTGAGTGGTTCGTGCCCTGTTGGTTGTTTTCTCCTGTTTCCAGGATGTTGAGAGTTGCCCCGTTTGGCATTTGGAGGTTCAGTCTGTGGTGGACCCCCTGTTGTTGCCCCGTGAGATTTTGATGTTGTTGCTTTAGCGGAGCAAGACAGTGAGCGTGTGTGGAGCTCTCTGTCCTTCGGTTGTTTGCTTGTAAGAGTCATTTCCTTCTGGGAGTTGTCAGATTACTCCCTTAGTCTTGGAGTTGATGGTAGTGGTGCTAACAAGAGGGAAACGTTTGTTGGCTGCTTGGAAGCAGTTGTTTGTCCAGTTAGGCGGACTCTTGAGTGGTGTTCTGGAGGTTGCAGTAAGGGTTTCTCTGCCTCTTGTGAGTGTTTGACCAAGATTTGGTTCTCATGTTGTTTCAAGAGCTAGTTCGGGTCTAGTAGGAGGGCGTTGCCCTGAGGTCTTGTTTCTAGTCAGGAAGTTTTGGGAGTTGACCCCTCCCTCGTCAGTTGAGTAAGTTTTGTTAGTTCTGGGTTGGTGGTCCAATCAGTTGAGTTTTCCCTTGGGTGTCGCTTCCAAGAGAGTTGGTTGTTGTTGCCTTGGGTTTGAGCAAGTCAGCGAGCGTGTGTGAAGTTCGCTGCCCTTCAGAAGTTCGCTTGCAAGGGAAATCGTTTCCCGTTTAGAAGAAGTCAGCTTAGCTCCTGAGTTGTGTAGTTGTTCTGAGTAGCGCAGCGGTCCGCCTAGCGAGAGGGTCCCTGCATTGTGTTGTTAGTAAGCGAGAAGTTGTTTGTCCCCGCAAGGGCGGAGGCCAGCCAGTATAAGAGTTGAGTTGTTTCTGGAAAGTTGTTGGTTCTTTGGGGATTGATGATTTCCCTTCCCCCTAGTCTCCGTGGTGGTTGAGTTGCTCCATGGATGTCAGCCTCGAGTATTAGCTTCTGAGGTAGTCTTGCTGATTCGTGTGGCTCATGATCCGTAAGCTTTGAGGTTGTCGTTATCCGTTTTCCTTGCGAGGTTTCGGGAGTGGAGCTTCTGGTTGGAAGATGAGTTAGGCCTAAGCTAAAAGCAGGAAGTCCATTGAGTAGCCAATTGGACTTAAGAGTTGAGTGGTAGTTTGGAGGAGAGCGTTGCTCTTTATAAGCTTGAGTTGAGTTCTGCTGAGCAAGCCCTTCTCGGGCTTTGTTCCTAGTTGTTGTGCGTTCGCAGTTGGCGTTATAGCGGAGCCACGTTTGAGTGAGTTGGCACAGAGGTGCCGTGGCATTGGTTGATAAATATGTTGAGTTGTTATTCTCAAGGTGTTGTGTCGAAGATAGCTGCATGATGGTTTAGTCCTTGCTTCCCGAGATTTCCAAGAGAGGAATGTTGGTTGTTTCCTTGCCTGGCAGTGTCCTCTTAGGCCAGTTGCTGGTAGGTTTGCTTCGAAAAGTTTGCGTTCGGCCGTTGTAAGAACCCGACCCAAAATACGGTCCTAAACCTAGGTTCTCACTCAGCATGCAAGTTAAATACTTCATCAAGCGGTTTAGTGCTCATATTTAAAACCTTTCAAAACATTTGAGAACGGGGAACACTCAAAACATAAACAACAATCTTCATTTCAGCAAAACCAACAAAGTAAAACAAGCCTGGCCAGTATTTATTAAAACATATAAAACAGTTTAAACAAATTTTAAAAACGTCCCCCTAGGACTCATGTCCGTCTACATGCTGAACAAATTATGCAAACAATAAAAGACAGAGTGTCGGCGCCTCCCATGATCAATCAGCTCCATCCGCTAGCCGTCCCGGTGTTGTCCCAAGTTACCTGGTGGAAGAACCCCAGAAATAAGGGTGAGTATAAACATACTCAGTAAGAATCCCCAACCGGGGTACAATACGATACATAAGTCATCTAGCACCCTAGCATACATGCAAACAGTTACCAACACAGATCATAGCTCAACGAGCTTACAAGGTAGAATCTGGAATCCTCGGAAGTCTCCTACTTCCAGCCTAATGATTGGTTCTCATAACCAATCCCGGGACATCTCCAGGGTCTTTCTCCTCGGCCAATTGATCACTCAAAACCGATCCCAAAGATGTCCGACACCCACGAGGGTCTCTCTCCCTCAACCATATGATCAGCTCAAAAGCCAATCCAAATGGGTGTCCTCAAGGGCCTCTTACCCTCGCTAACAAATCTGGACTATCGGGAGAGTACCCGAAGTCTGGCTCTAAATTGGAAGGAACTGGTGTACTCACGAACATTAGCCCGGGGGAGCTCTCCGAACCGGCGACTAACGCGTGTGCGCACACACCGCATCATCTCCGCCGCGGCGTAAATGTGGGGGCCTAAGTACAAACTACGCGGGCAGTACGCATGCCTAAAGACACGGAAAGCGGTGTCACCGAACACGATGAGTGCGAGGCCCTCGGCACTCATCCGTGCGACTGTACCACCGACCTGAAGCTAAGAACCGGCCAAGGCAGGCTTGCACCGTTGGCACGGTTCCGCTCTAGAAGGCTACAAACTAGGCTTATGCCGATGTGGTAGCTAAATCCACATCGGCTACCGGGGGGGAAGCAATATACGTTATGCTTCGCTCTACTCCCGACCGGTGAGGACAAAGTACGTTATGTCCGCTCTCAGCCTCTAGTTGATGACAAACCCTACTATACTAGCTAAGAGTACAAAGTAACTGATTCCTGACTAAACATACATATCAACATCAATCACACATAACCTAGCATGATACAACGAACTTAAAGCAGGAATCATAAGCATGCTGGAAGAACAAACCTAGCATGGCACGAACATGTACAATCAGGCAAACATGCTAGCAAGAAATTCAAACATAGCTGTCCTATCACTATCATGATCATAACAGTCAACAAGCATACAAAGCACATCATGATAATATCGCAGGGTCCACACAATCACGGTAAGAAATACTTACCTGGAAACAAGCAGAAAATAACTACCATAAGCCAACCAAGCGACTCCCGAGCTTCTAAGTGAACCCGAGCAACCTAAGCATTTAATAAAAATATCCTAATTAAATAACAATAGCCAATCAACTTAGGGTCCAAAAGAGTGGAGGCTCGGGAATTACCAACCGAGAAGGTACAAGGTCTCGGCCCCAACAATTTTGGCAAAACAGGGTCTCGGCGGCAAGTGGGCAGGCAAGACGTGCAGCTGGGGTGAGCAGACTCGGGGCTGGGCGGCGCCGAGAGGCAGCAGCAGGGGACCGCAGGCGCTGCACGGCGCTGACACGGGCCTGGCGCGGCAGGGGCAGAGCGACAGCGCGACGGGCGGGCGTTGGCGACACGGTCGTGCAGGCGCAGAAGGCGATGAGGCGCGGGCACGCTGGCGCACAGAAGCAGACGAAGACGCCCGACGCGGGCGCGCTGGAGCTTGGCGACGGGCTGTGCGACGCGCTTTGGCGCGTCGCGCGTGGCGACGGGCTGCAGTGCGCAGCAGCGCTGGGTGCGCTTCGGTGGGGCTGGTGATGATGGTGGGCGACAGGTGATGGTCGGTAGAGGAGGCTGCTGCATGGTGGTGGTTCGAGGCGGCTCGGTGCGGCTCGGTTGGGTTTCTTGGTGAGGTCAGCAAGGAGAGAAAGAGAGAAAGAGAGAGAGAGAGGTAAAACAAGGGGAATGGGATTTTTTTTTATTTTCTTTCCTTTTCCTAATTTAAATAGGTCTTGGTGACCTAAATCTCTTCCCTGGGCTTCCTCCATCGAGTCCCGACTGAAGCAACCTTTTCTCCTTATTAAAACTCATTTAAACCAAGCTTCCAAATCACCATCAAGGGCAAGGGTTCAAATCCCAATGGAAGCACTGAAATTAACAATAATTTTGTTAATAACCAAATCACCTCCAAACTTCCAACCAACTAGCCCGAACTTCTTGGGTCCTGCAACCAACAACAATCAAGCCTCGACAAGGGCAGAGTGACCACGGAATCCTGAAAATCCACAAAACCCTGATCGGGGGCAAAAAGACCAAAATACCCCTAAGGGTTAAAATAGCTCTAACGGCCCATCCGAACATCCGAATAATGAACCGAAAACACTTGGGAAACTGAAATAGAAAACTGGGCCATTACAATACTCCCTCCTTTTAAGACTTTCGTCCTCGAAAGTCCTAAGACGAAAACAACTCTAGGTAATCTCCACTGATCCTTAACCAACAAAACTCCCGGTTAAGACAACACTAAACCTTCTTCGAAAACCAAACCCCCTTGGGTTCCCAAAGGCTCAAAGCCACAAGCCATCCAGTCTGCCACAAACTATCTCAACCAAGACTGGGCATACACTGAACTCCGAAGAAATAGATGCGATAGTGCTAACGGTAATCCACATCCTCAAACTCGCACTAGCTCTCAAACGGTCTTAAAATCTTAAGGCTCACTTAACCCTGCTAACCCAACTCGGAACACCTCTCTACGGCGCTACTCTCAGCAAACTCGTAGACTGGTCACAAGCTCTAAACTCTCCGCCACGCACCGGCGAAACTTCTCTGGGCTCACAGCTGTTACCAAACAGCCTCAACTCTACACCATGTTGACCAATCAACTGAACCTCCCGGGTTCATGAAACTAATCAGCCTACTCCTACTTCACGAGAGACCTGCGAACCCCAATGGTTGCCTATAAGTCTTAACGAAATCCAATCGAACCACCACCTGGCGGCCGATCCTAAAGGCAAACTTCTCCAACTAGTACGCGTCCACAAAACTTAAGCAACCATCTTGAAGAGCATCGACGCACTCAAGCCCGGGGGCACATACCTGGTTCACCAGACGGCTAACACCACTCACACTAGCTGAAACTTCAGCTTCGGCCACCCCTAAACGACAAGGTCCAGGAACAGGCTCCACTCAGCCAAACTAATAAACTGGAGCCCCTCATCGGCCGACAACAAACTTTCCAATGCAATCCGATCAGCCACTGGCCTAGGTGAACATCGCCAGACAGGAAAACTGTAAAGACCCAACCCGAAAATGGGACTAAACCTAGATCTTTACTTAGCATGCAAGTGAAAAGAATAAAAGAACCCAGCCAGGGTCGGTTTGTAAAACTTTTCAAATATAAGAGTGGAAAACATTAAAAACAAAGTAAACATTCATTAGGCAAAAACGAACCATTCAAATTAAAAACAGTGACTGATCAGTACTTTCCTTAAAAACATAAAATAGTTCAATTCATAAGTTTTCCCTACGGAACCAAGTCCAACTACATGCTGAAATCAAAAACAATAAAATAAGACACGACAGAGTGTCAGCAGCATCCATGATCTCCCAGCTCCCTCCGCTAGCCGCCTCGGTTCTGTCCCAAGTTACCTGTGGAAGAAACCACAATAAGGGTGAGTATAAACATACTCAGTAAGAATCCCCGACCGGGGTACGATACGATGCAATCAATCATCTAGCAACCTAGTACACATGCAAACAGCTATCAACAAGGATCTCTGCTCAAAGAGCTCACAAGGCAAATCCGGAGTCCTCGGAAGTCTCCTACCTCCGACCTAATGATTGGTTCTCATAACCAATCCCGGGACATCTCCGAGGGTCTTTCTCCCTCGGCCAATTGATCAGCTCAAAAACCGATCCCAAGGATGTTCGACACCCTCGAGGGTCTTTCTCCCTCGACCAATTGATTAGCTCAGGAGCCAATCCCAATGGGTGTCCTCAAGGGCCTCTTACCCTCGTTATAAATCTGGACTATCGGGAGAGTACCCGAAGTCTGGCTCTAAACTGGAAGGAACTGGTGTACTCACGAACATTAGCCCCAGGGGAGCTCTCCGAACCAGCGACTAAAGCGTGTGCGCGCACACCGCATGCTACTGCAACCGGCGTAAATGTGGGGGCCTAAGTACAAACTACGCGGGCCAGGTACGCATGCCTAAGACTCGGAAGCGGTGTCACTGAACACAGTAGTGCGAGGCCCTTGGCACTCATCTGTGCAGCCTGTACCACCGACCTGAAGCTAAGAACCGGCCAAGGTAGGCTTGCACCGTTGGCAGGGTTCCGCTCTAGCAGGCTACAAACTAGGCTTATGCCAATGAGGTAGCTAATTCCTCATTGGCTGCTGGGGGGAAGCAATGTACGTTATGCTTCGCTCAACTCTCGACCGGTGGGCACAAGGTACGTTATGTCCGCTCTCAGCCTCTAGATGATGACAACCCTACTACACTAGCTAGAGTACAGAGTAAATGATTCCTGGCTAACGTACATAATAATCATCAAACATACATAACCTAGCACGATACTACGAACTTAAAGCAGGAATCTCAAGCATCTTTGGAAGAACAATCCTAGCATGGCACTAACATGTACAAACAAGCAAACATGCTAGCAAGAATGCAAACACAAGTTGCCTATCTACTAATCATGTTCATAAAAGTAAACATGCATTTAAGGCACAATCAAGAAAGCATCGCAGGTCCACACAACCACGGTAAGGAATCCTTGCACCGGAAACAAGTGGAAGATAGCTATCACGAATCAAATAAGACCCTCGAGCTTTATAACGAACCCGAGCAACCTAGGCATAATAAAAGCATCCTAAATAAATATCGGCAGCAGCCGAGCTTAAAAATCTAAAAGGGAAAAGGCTCGAGAATTACCAACCGAGAGGACACGGGGTCAAGTTTGGGCGCTGCTAGTGCGGCAGGGACGCTGGCACTTGGCGCTGGGCGCTGGGCGCAAGGCAAGGCAGGCGAACACACTGGAGCGGGCGCTCGACAAGGCGAGCGGACGCGCATAAGCTGGCCTTGCGGCACCGCGTCGGACAGCGGAGGCGATGTGTGCGCGGCGATCGGGCTGCGGAGGCTACGCGCGCAGCAGCAGGCTCGGCTGGGGCAGCGCGTGGCGCGGCGAGCGCCGGTCTGCTGGGCGAGGTTTTCGGTGCGATGCCGCATGGCTGGCGCGCGAGCGGCGACGTCAGGCGATCTTGGGGCGTCGCGGCGCGGGATGTCTGGATGCGCAGACGAGCGGCGGCGGTGGTGAGGCAAGGGCCGAGCGGCACAGTGCGGTGCAGTCTTGTGTGATGGGTGGTGGCGAGCGGTGTGGTTCGGTGTGGCTGGGGTGGCTCGGCTGGGTGGTGCGGCTGGGTTAGGGTGGCTCGGCTGGGTGGCTCGGTTTTTAGGAGAGAGAGAGAGAGAGAGAGAGAGAGAGAGAGAGTGCGGCTACCAAGGGAACAAAGAGGGTTTTCCCTAATTTCCTTCTTTTTCCTATTTTAAAAGGGTTAGGAGACCTAAAATTCCCTTCCCAAGGCTTTCTCTTGCGGGTCCCGGCTAAAGAAATTCTTTACTTTTTAACTAAAACTCCTTTTCTAAAAACTCTAATTTCACCATTAGGGCAAGGGTTCAAATCTCAATGGGCCAACTAATTTCCAATTAATTTTGCTATTAACCGGAATGTCTCCGAACTTCTAATCAACTAACCCAAACTCCTTGGGTCTTGCAACCAACATCAATCAAGTCTTAACGAAGGCCGAAATGACCCTGAAGCCTTGAAAATCCTCAACCTCTGACCGGGGAGCAAAAAGACCAAAATACCCTTAAAGGTTAAAAAGCTCTAACGGCCCAACCGATTGCCCTAATTCTGAACCGAGAGTACCTGGGAAACCGGAATGGAAAACTGGGTCGTTACAAAAACAAACAACATTCCTCTCACGGAAACCTCGAGCAGCAAGGAATAAAACAACATGCGGCTACTAGCAACAGATTAGCTTGAGGATAACAACTCTAAGGTTTCCAACCAATGCCACGGCACCTCTGTGCCAACCCACTCAACTGTGGCTCAACTATAACGCCAACTGCGAACGCACATCAACTAGGAACAAAGCCCGAGAAGGCTTGCTCTGTAAAAACTCAACCCAAGTTTACAACGGCGAAGCTCGCCTCCAAACTACCAGTCAACTCTTCAGTCCACCTGGCTGCTCCAAGGACTTCCTCCTAATAGCTTAGACCTAACTCTTCTTCCAATCCAGAAATTCCACCCACGAAATATCGTGAGGAATAAGGATAGCGATGACCACAAGCTTGCAATCATGAACAACACGAGTCAGCAAGACTACCTCAAAAGTTAAAACTCGAGGCCGGCATCCACGGTGCAACTCAACTGTAACGGCCCAATTTTCTATTTCGGTTACCCAGGTGATTTCGGGTCATTACGGATGTTCGGATGGGCCGTTAGAGCTGTTTTAACCCTTAGGGGCATTTTGGTCTTTTGCCCCCGGTCAGGGTTTTGTGGATTTTCAGGATTCTAGGGTCATTCCTGCCTTTGTCGAAGCTTAATGGTTGTTGGTTGCAAGCCCCGAGAGGTTTGGGCAAGTTGTTTGGAAGTTTGGAGGTGTTTTAGAAAATGGTAAAATTAATTGTAATTTTGATGCTTCCATTGGGTTTTGAGCCCTTGCCCTAAATGGTCTTGGGGAGTTTGTAGGAAAAGAGAGTTTTATTTTAAAATAAGTTTTCTTCGGCCGGGTTTGGAAAGAGGAAGCTTTGGGAAGGGATTTTAGACCTATTTAATTAGGGAAAAGGAAAGAAAATCAAGAAAACCCCTTTTCCCCCTTGTTTTGCAAAATCCTCTCTCTCTTTCTCTCTCTCTCTCTCTCTCTCCTAGCCAACCTCACCAAGAAACCCTAGCCGCCCAGCCATGCCCAGCAGCACCCGCCAGCCCAGACCGCCCTAGCCGGACCCCGCTCGCCCCACCACAGCCAGCGCACGAGCAGCCAGTACCACAGCCAGCGCACGAGCAGCCAGCCGCCCGGCCAGGCGCACGAACAACCAACCGCTCCGCACCACAGCGCGAGCACGCGCGCGCGGCCACGTGCTCTCGCCCTATCGCGCAGACCGACCTACATCAGTCGCCCGAGAGCGCCACGCCGTCCCGCACGACCAGCGCGCGCGCGCGCGCGCGCCGCGCGTCACCACCTGCGCGCGCGCTCTCAGCACCGCCCGCATCTGCGTGTCCGTGCCGCTCGTCCTCGTCCGCCCGCCAGCGCGCGCTGCTCGCGCTGTCGCGATCGCGCAGCCCGCGCGCCAGCGCTTGCGCCCCTCCAGGCCCTGGCGCCGCCAGCCAATGAGCGCCCGATAGCGCCCAGCTGCGCCTAGCAGCGCCCAGCCTGCTCGCCCCAGCTGCACGTCCTGCCTGCCCACTTGCCGCCGAGAGCCTGTTTTGCCATGATTGTTGGGGCCGAGACCTAGTACCCTCTCGTTTGGTAATTCCCGAGCCTCCACTCTTTTGGACCCTAAGCTGTTGGCTGCTGTTTATTTAATTAGGTTGTTTTTATTAAAATGCTTAGGTTGCTCGATTTCGCTTTAAAGCTCGAGGGTCATTATTTGATTGTGAAAGTTATTTCTGCTCGTTTCCAGGTAAGGATTCCTTACCGTGATTGTGCCTTATATGCATGTTTACTTTTTTGAACATGATTAGTGGATAGGACAGCTTGTGATTGCATTCTTGCTAGCATGTTTTCTTGTTTGTACATGTAACGACCCAGGTTTTTCTTTCCGGTCTTCCAGGTATGCCCTAGGGGTAATTTGGTAATGTGGTCGGGCCGTCAGGGTCGTTTATGTCTTTTCCAGTTACTAAAATTATTGGATGGTTTTATGTAGGTTTTTGGAGGGGTTTGTGGTTTGGTTTGAGCAAGGTTTGATGCAAAAGTAAAAATAAAGGAATTTGTTTTTGCCGCAGTGGGGTTTGAACCCGAGTCTCTGGGAAGCTTGTAGAGATGTGTGCCAATTGAGCCATTAGGTGCTCTTGTTACTCTTCTGCATCACATCTTAGTTAACCTTGGATTTTGGAGTTTTGGTGCATTTGGTTAAATGAAATAGAATTAGGTTTATTCCATCTTCTTCTCCAAATCTCCTCTTGGCCGCACAAGCTCTCCCTCTCCATAGCCTTGCCGATTCTTCTTCCCTTGCATCTCCTTGGGTTCGATCATCATCATTAAGGTAAGTCTTCATCCTCTTCATCTCCTCATTTGGTTTTTGATCTTTGGCCGAAGGTAAGATGTAGAGTGTTGTGTGTGTTTGTGTTGATTGCAGCCCGGCCGAGTGAAGCGGCCATCATCGCCGCGTCCGGCTCGCCAGATCTGTTGAAGCAGCCCTGCGACGCCAAAGCCGGGCGGGCGGTAACCGCCAGATCCACCGTCGCCGAACCTCCCGCACGCCATCGCTCTCCAGGTCGCCCAGATTCGTTGAGAAGCCCCTGCCGTCGCACCAGATCGCCCAGATCTGTTGAAGCAGCTCTCCCGCACGCCATCGCTCGCCAGATCGTGCGATCGCGCCAAAGCGAGCGCCCGATCGCGTCGCTTCGTCGCCGACGCCAGCGCCCGCGCGCCGCGCCGACGCGCGCGCGCGCGCTGCCGCGCGTTCTGCCGTGCATCCGTGCCGCGTGCGCGTGCGGCGCGCAGCCAGCGCCCGGCCCTGCCGTGCCGGCGCAGCGCGGCCAGCGCCCACCTGCTGCGTGCGGCTTGCGGCGGCAGCCTCCAAGCTCGTGTCGCGCCGTGCGCGTGAGTTCCCGAGCCGAGCTTGTCGTTCTATTGTTTTTAGACTTTTAGGTATTGACTATTATTGGTTTGTTAGGTTCCCGCTCGCTAGCTCGGGATTGTTCCATGACTTAGGATTTGTGTGTAGAAGCCTCCGACCAAGGTAAGGATTTCTTACCAGGGGTTGTGTGGACCTGCGATGTTCTATGTGATTGATGTTGTATGTTTGTTTGTGATTATCGCATGTATAGTTTAGGTGCTCATTCGAATTCTGGTGGCATGACTTCGTATGTTGTTCTTTCATGTTAGTCCATGCTAGGTTGTTCCGTTCTCGCATGCTCATATTCATTCTTGTTCGTAGTACCATGCTAGGTCTGCTGTATTCTTTCGAGCACGTATTGGATTGTTTTGTTGATTGTTAAGGCGGGTTAGAATTCGGGTAGATAGCATCATCCGCCCGATGCATAAAGTATCTTGCATCTATGGCAAGGACGTTCGAGACGATTCTCCGTCCTTGGACCCCGTGAGGGATTAGCTATCCCAACCGGTAGGCCCCGCAATCTTGGGTGAGGTGGTAGTCTAAGCGATACCCCAAGCGGTCGGGATGATGACTTGGCAATGCCTAGTCCCCGACGGTAAAGCACGTCCTCAGCGTGTTCGGCAGTAGCCCTTGATTGCCACCTGTTAAGGTAAGGACGGCTTCCTGGTGTAAGCCTACCATGACCCGTTCCTTAGCCTCAGGTGCGGTGGTACAAGCTTACATAGTTCACGTGTCCAGGTCTCACACCCCTATGTCAGTGACACCGATCCAGAGATTTAGTTAGGCGTGGTATCCGGATATGGGCAGCTTGCCACTAGACCCGGCACCACCCATAGTCTGTAGAAGCACGCGGTGCATGCTTACGCTTATTGCAGCGTCGACCGGAGAGCTCCTCGGGATCTTGAGCTAGTGCACCTTTGGTATCGTCAGTAGACAGGCTGAGGCCGGGACTTGTTCCCGTATAGCGCGTATAGTGTGTTGTGGTATTTCCGGACTAAGACCCTGAGTTGGCATCCGAGGTCCAAGTGTGGACTTAGCTATGTGCTCCGCTCTGTGTTTGTACTCATAGCTTGCATACATTCTTCTAGATGATCATGTATATCGTATTGTACCCCGGTTGGGGATTCTTACTGGGTAATTCGTTACTCACCCTTATTCTGTGGTTTTCCACAGGTAATCAAGCGGGAGACAGGATGGTGAAGGGGAAAGCTGTGATCATGGAATCCATTTGTCATCTCTCGACTATTTTATTTTATCATGACTCTTGACTTTTATTATTTCCCCGAATGCATGTAGGCGGGCACAGAGCCCCGGGATGTTTTCTTACGTTTTATGGATTCCAGCATATTTGTACTTGTGGATTGTTTTAATGGTTTAAATAAATCTCGATCGTAGTATGCTTTTAGAAATGTATGTTTTGGTTGTTGAATGTTTCATTTTTACTTGGAATCGAAATGTGTTTTTCATAATGTCTTCTAATTTCAATACATGCATTGGGGTAAAGGCCATTTAGAGCCCCTTTTGGGTCGGGTTTTTCTGATTGGTATCGAGCTCGAGTCATAGATTACGTGAGACCGACCTTTGTTGTAGGTCATCTTTCCATGATCACCAAGACTCAAGCGAGTCATCAGTACGCCTAGATTTATTGTTTTAGAAAGGAAAAGGGTTAAGAATTTACAATACCTATCATCTAGTGTATGCCTTGTTTGGTGTTGTGGAATGGTGACAAAGTGTGTTACGATTCGTTGTTGGTTTGGATGTAGATCGCCAAACATGCGATCACGTCATCGGAGAGGAGGTTCGAGAGCGAGTCGAGGATCGGGATCGGATCTCGATGCTCGCAGGACATCGTCCCAAGCCGAGACCGATGGCATTCCACCAAAGCAGCTCCTCCCGTTACGCCTAGAGCGGGCGTTGAGGCGATCGAGCGCCGTGAGGCGCTCCCGAGCGAGTTTCTTTGAGTCTATGAGGGCTTTTATGGTCAGCATGTTGAGTGACCAGAGGGCGAGACCTGTGCCTTGTTAGCGTGCAGCGGGAAGAGTCCCGAGCCCGGTCGAGCGGTGACTCGATTGGTTCAGTGAGAGCTCGTAGCACCTCCGGCTCCACAGAGCAAGTAGCCCAGAGGCGGATATGGCGCAGAGGTGCCGAGGAATTGGGTAGGTGGTGAAGGATTTTGTGAAGTGGAAGCTCGAGAAGTTTGATGCCACCGGTGATGCGTTAGCGGCGGCCAGTGGATTGCCCATTTGGAGTACACCTTCCCGATCATGGTGTGCCCCGATATTCAGAGGCCGAGGTGTGCGGCTCATGTGCTAAGAGGCACAGCGAGATGGTGGTGGGAGTCCACCTTGAGCGAGAGACCACTGGGTCTCCACCCGCTACTTGGGAGTTCTTCAAGGTGAGTTCAAGGTAAAGTTCATCGGTGATGAGGCTCAAGAGAAGATGGTGGAGCTCTTCAGAACACAAGCGAGGTTACGATTCCATTGAGGATTATGAGCGCAAGTTCTCGAGTATGGATATTTTGCTCCTCGGTTGATTGCCACCCGAGTGAAGATTCGGAAGTTCATATCTGGATTGAGGCAGGTGTTTCCACTGGATGTCGGGCTCGTGCCCATGACACTTATGCTAGGGTCGCCCGGTTGGCCACGATCTATAATGGGAAGTATCTGCTTTGGCGGGTGGTTGCCGCTCTGTTCAGCGTCTGTTCGGTGTAGTAGGGGCGTAAGAGAAAGTTTGAGTTTAGGGGTGGCGGCGGCGTCGCCAAGGGCGATTCCAAAACCGGGATCAAGCATAGGGCCCCGATCCGTTTCGGCCTCGCGGCGAGGCGGTCCCGAGCGAGTTCTCGCTTGTGCTTCTTGCGGGAGGACCCACTTTGGAGCTTGCGAGACAGGCCCAGAGTGTGTTTTCGTTGTGGTAAAGAGGGACATATGATCCGTTTGTCCTCGGCCAATAAGTAGCAGCAGCAGGTCGGGTGTTTGCTACGACCGTCAGAGGCCGAGCGTCACGGATGATGCCTGTGGCGGTGTACGCTTCTTGTTTTAGATCACTGCGCATTTGTCTTGTTTGATTCTAGTTCTACGCATTCATTTGTATCTGTGTTGTTTCTTTGAGCATGCTAAGTTGAGACTAGAGCCTCTAGGTTTTGAGTTATCTGTTGCAACTCCTTCGGGAGTTAGTATGTTAGCTAGAGATAAGATTAAGGATGGCCGGATCGAGATATCCAGGAGAGTTGCTTGTAGCCACACTTATAGTTACGCCTATGAGTGGTTTTGATGTGATTCTTGGTATGGAGTGGTTAGTCGCTAGCCACGCGTTGATTGGATGACTGCCACCGGAAAGAAGTGGTGTTCGGGCCACCGGTCGGCCTAGTTTTAAGTTTCGTGGAGTCCAAGGTGGAGTCGCCCGCCAATGGTGTCATGTGAAAGCTCGTCGTTTGCTAGCTCATGGAGCTTGGGGTTACCTAGCCAAGTTGTTCGTGGAGAGCCGTCCCTGCTTGCATGATCGATCGAGTGCGGTGCGTCGTGCGGGAGTTCGCGGATGTGTTTCTCGAGGAGTTACTGGGGTTGCCCCAAAGAGAGAGGTTGACTTCATTATTGAGCTCGAGCCGGGGACCCTCCCTATCTCGAAGGCTCCGTATCGCATGGCGCCAGTGAGTTAAAGGGCGAAGATTCGATTTGCAGGAGATGTTAGATCGAGGGTTCATCCGTCCGAGTGTGTCCCCGTGGGAGACACGATTCTGTTTGTGAAAAAGAAGGATGGTTCTATGCGCTTATGTATTGATTATCGCGAGCTTAATAAGGTGTGATGAAGAATAAGTATCCGTTGCCCCCCGATCGATGATTTGTTCGATCGGCCGGGGAGGTTCTGTGTTCTCCAAGATAGATCCGAGATCCGGTTACCATCGATTGCGGATCGGGGATGCCGACATTCCTAAGACGACTTTCAGTCTAGATATGGTCACTATGAGTTTGTGGTCATGTCGTTTGGATTGACCAATGCCCCAGTGCGTTCATGGACATGATGGATAGGGTGTTCAAATCATTTTTGGACGGCCGTCATCGTGTTCATTGACGATATTCTCGATTTATTCGAGGTCTAAAGAAGACCATGCAGAGCATTTGAGGCGAGTATTGGCGGCTTTGAGGGAAAACCGACTTTATGCGAAGTTTTCCAAATGTAATTCTGGTTGGAGCGGTGGCCTTCCTAGGCCACGTGGTTTCGAGAGGTGGTATAGCCGTGGACCCCGCGAAGATTGAGGTCGTGAGTTCATGGGCCAAGCCGACTTCAAATGCCGAGATTCGCGACTTTACAGGTTTGGCGAGTTACTACCGTCGGTTCGTCAAGGACTTCTCTGCTATAGCCTCGCCCCTCACTCGTCCGTCGACGAGGAAGGGTGTCGAGTTTGTTTGGGACAGCGAGTGTGATGAGAGCTTTGCCGAGCTCAAGCGCGATTTGACTTCAGCACAGTGTTGGCGATCCGGAGGGGCGTGGTGGTTTCGTGGTCTCTGATGATGCTTCCAAGTTTGGATTAGGTTGTGTGTTGATGCAAAGACGGGAAGGTCATTGCCTATGCTTCCCGTCACCAAGCCGTATGATCAGAACTACCCGACTCATGATATGGAGTTGGCGCAGGTGGTGTTTGCTTGAAGATTTGGAGGCATTACTGTATGGTGAGCGGATTTGAGATGTTTACCGATCACGAGCCTCAAGTATCTGTTTACTCGAAGGAGTTGAATATGAGGCGAGAGGAGATGGTTAGAGTTGGTAAAGGATTATGATCTGCGAGATTTTGTACCATCCGGGTAAAGCCAATGTAGTGGCCGATGCTTTGAGTAGAAAGACGTCGCACTCTGCGGCGTTGTTGAGTTTCAGCCCGGTTTGCGGAGAGAGTTCGAGTGGCCGAGGTTGCGATGTTGTTGGGGAGGTTACCGCGCGGGGTAGCTCGATTGGACTATTCACCGTCGATTAGGCGGCGTGGATTATAGACGACCAGTTGGGTGACCCCGCACTTAAGAGATTGGTTGTGAGTTAGTCTTGACGGTGACTTTGACTTTGTATATTCACGAGACAGTGGTTTGACTTATAGAGCGGTTGTGTGTTCCGGACATTGCGAGTTTGGGAGCAGAGTTGCTCTCGGAGGCCCTGATTCCCCTTTTGCTTGGCACCCCGGGGTACCAAGATGTATCGAGACCTTAAGCGGACCTTACGGTGGATGGGAATGAAGAGAGATGTGGCAGAGTTTGTCGGTAGGTGTCTCACTTGTCGGCAAGTGAAGGCACCAGCAGAGAGGCCACTGGTTTGTTGCCACCGAGTGTGCCCCAGTGGAAATGGGAAGAGATCTCCATGGACTTTATCTCTGGTTTGCCAAGGACTCGAGGAAGTTCTCTCAGATTTGGGTGATAGTCGACCGTTTGACCAAGAGCGCACACTTCATTCCGGAAGAGACACTTATACCGTGGGAAGTGGGCGCGATTGTTTTTGGAGCGAGATCATCCGTTATCATGGTGTGCCGGTGAGGATTGTGTCCGATCGTGACTCATGTTCACTTCTCGTTTACGAGAGCGCTCCAAAGAAGGTTTGGGCACAGAGTGCGATTTCAAAGATGACTTTTCACCCTCGGACGGATGGTCGGACCGAGAGAGTGAATCGATTCTCGAGGATATGTTGAGGGCTTTGTGTTGGATTTCCCGTGCGATTGGGACCGAGATCTCATACTTGATGGAGTTTGCCTATAACAACGATTACTACGGTCGATTTATCAGATGGCTCCATTCGAGGCTTTGTATGGTAAGCGTTGTCGGTCCCCCGTGTTTTGAGAAGAGGTTGGTGATAGACAGTTTTGGGTCCCGAGTTCTGCAGATTGACCAATGGTGCGGTCTGAGAAGATTAGAGCTCGTATGTTGACACTCAGGCGAGAGCAGAAGAGTTACGCCGATGTTCGGCGTCGAGATTTGGAGTTTGAGGTTGGTCAGCATGTGTTCCTTAAGGTTGCTCCGATGCGAGGTGTTCTGAGGTTTGGTAAGCGTGGGAAGTTGAGTCCCCGTTTTGTTGGTCCATTTGAGATCCTAGAGAGGATTGGCAGAGTTGCTTACCGGTTAGCCCTACCTCCGTCACTATCAGCGGTGCATAGTGTTTTTCATGTATCGATGTTGAGGCAGTATGTGCCGGACCCGTCGCACATTGTGGACTTTGAGCCTTTGCAGCTGAATGAGGATTTGAACTTCGAGGAGAAGCCAGTGAGGATCCTTGCCTTTGAGACCAAGACGTTGCGTAATCGCGAGATTCGTTTGGTAAAGGTTCAGTGGAAGAATCGGGGTTCTGAGGAAGCCACTTGGGAGCGGGAAGACGAGATGAGATTGCATTACCCCGAGCTATTTCTGTCTTAAGGACTTTCGAGGACGAAAGTCATAAAAAGGAGGGAATATTGTAACGACCCAGGTTTTTCTTTCCGGTCTTCCAGGTATGCCCTAGGGGTAATTTGGTAATGTGGTCGGGCCGTCAGGGTCGTTTGTGTCTTTTCCAGTTACTAAAATTATTGGATGGTTTTATGTAGGTTTTTGGAGGGGTTTGTGGTTTGGTTTGAGCAAGGTTTGATGCAAAAGTAAAAATAAAGGAATTTGTCTTTGCAGTAGGGGTTTGAACCGGGTCTCCGGGAAGCTTGTAGAGATGTGTGCCAATTGAGCCATTAGGTGCTCTTGTTACTCTTTCTGCATCACATCTTAGTTAACCTTGGATTTTGGAGTTTTGGTGCATTTGGTTAAATGAAATAGAATTAGGTTTATTCCATCTTCTTCTCCAAATCTCCTCTTGGCCGCACAAGCTCTCCCTCTCCATAGCCTTGCCGATTCTTCTTCCCTTGCATCTCCTTGGGTTCGATCATCATCATTCCGGGTAAGTCTTCATCCTCTTCATCTCCTCATTTGGTTTTGATCTTTGGCCGAAGATAAGATGTAGAGTGTTGTGTGTGTTTGTGTTGATTGCGGCCCACCGAGTGAAGCGACCATCATCGCCGCCCGGCTCGCCCAGATCTGTTGAAGCGACCCCTGCCGCGACGCCGGCCGGACAAAGCGGCCGCGCGAGATCCACCGTCGCGAACCTCCCGCACGCCATCGCTCTCCAGTCGCCCGATCCGTTGGCGGCCCTGCCGTCGCACCGATCGCCCAGATCTGTTGAAGCGGCTCTCCCGCGACGCCATCGCTCGCCAGATCGTGCGATCGCGCCAAAGAAGAGACGCGCGAGACGCCGGCGCCGCGCCGCCATTGCCAAGCTGCTCGCCCCGCGCGCCCAGCCGCGTCGCGTCGCGCGTCGCACGCGCGCCGCGCCCGCGCGCGCTTCGCCCGAGCGCGCGCGCTGCGCGCGCGGCGTTCTGCCGTGCATCCGTGCCGCGTGCCGTGCGGCGCGCAGCCGGCGCCAGCCTGCCGTGCGTAGCGCGGCCCGCGCCAGCCCTGCCGTGCGGCTTGCGGCAGCTCCAAGCTCGTGTCGCCGTGCGCGTGAGTTCCCGAGCCAAGCTCACGGCGCTCGATCGCCTCAACGCCCGCTCTAGGCGTAACGGGAGGAGCTTTGGTGGAATGCCATCGATCTCGGCTTGGGGCGATGTCCTGCGATATCGATCCGATCCCGATCCTCGACCGCTCTCGAACCTCCTCTCCGATGCGGCGGGTGGTAGCATCTTTGGCGATCTACATCCAAACCAACAACGAATCAGAACACGCCTGTCACCATTCCACAACACCAAACAAGGCATACACTAGATGATAGGTATTGTAAATTCTTAACCCTTTTCCTTTCTAAAACAATAAATCTAGGCGTGCACTGATGGATCGCGAGAGTCTTTGGTGATCATGGAAAGATGACCTACAACAAAGGTCAGTCTCTGAGAATCTATGACTCGAGCTCGATACCAATCAGTAAAGGCAGACCCAAAAGGGGCTCTAAATGGCCTTTACCCCAATGCATGTATTGAAATTAGAAGACATTATGAAAAACACATTTCGGATTCCAAGTAAAAGCAGAAACATTCAACAACCAAAACATACATTTCTAAAAGCATACTACGATCGGAGATTTATTTAAACAATTAAAACAATCCACAAGTACAAATATGCTGGAATCCATAAAACGTAAGAAAACATCCGGGGCTCTGTGCCCGTCTACATGCATTCGGGGAAATAATAAAAGTCAAGAGTCATGATAAAATAAAATAGTCGAGATGATGGTAGGATTCCATGATCACAGCTTCCCTTCACCATCCTGTCTCTCGCCTTGATTACTGTGGAAAACCACGAGAATAAGGGTGAGTAACGAATTACCAGTAAGAATCCCCAACCGGGTACAATACGATATACATGATCATCTAGAAGAATGTATGCAAGCTATGAGTACAAACACAGAGCGGAGCACATAGCTAAGTCCACACTTGGACCTCGGATGCCAACTCGGGGTCTTAGTCCGAAATACCACAACACACTATACGCGCTATACGGGAACAAGTCCGGCCTCGGCCTGTCTCATCGGCGATACGAAAGGTGCACTAGCTCAAGATCCCGAGGAGCTCTCCGGTCGACGTTGTAATGAGCGTAAGCATGCACCGCGTGCTTCTACTGGACTATGAAGTGCCGGGTCCAGTGGCAAGTCGCCCATATCCGGATACCACGCCTAACTAAATCTACCGGATCGGTGTCGCGACATAGGGGTGTGAGACTGGACACGTGAACTATGTCGGCTGTACCACCGCACACGAGGCTAAGGAACGGGTCATGGTAGGCTTACACCGAGAAGCCGTCCTTACATTAACGGTGGCAATCAGAGGCTCTTGCCGAACACGCCGAGGGCGTCTGCGTTTGCCGGGGACTAGGCATTGCCAAGTCATCATCCCGACCGTTGGGGTATCGCTTAGACTACCACCCTCACCCAAGATTGCGGGGCCTACCGGTTGGGATAGCTAATCCCTCACGGGGTCCAAGGACGGAGAACTGTCTCGAACGTCCTTGCCATAGATGCAAGATACTTTATGCATCGGGCCGGATGATGCTATCTACCAATTCTAACTCGCCTTAACAATCGGCAAACAATCCAATACGTGCTCGAAAGAATCTGCAGACCTAGCATGGTACTCTGAGAACAAGAATGAATATGAGCATGCGAGCGGAACAACCTAGCATGGACTAACATGAAAGAACAACATACGAAGTCATGCGATCGAGGAATTGAAGCGAGCACCTAAACTATACATGCCGATAATCACAAACAAACATACAACATCAATCACATAGAACATCGCAGGTCCACACAACCCGGTAAGAAATCCTTACCTTGGTGGGAGGCTTCTACACACAAATCTAAGCTGCGGAACAATCCGAGCTAGCGGCGGGAACCTAACAAACCAATAATAGTCAATACCTAAAAAGTCTAAAAACAATAGAACAGCAAGCTCGGCTCGGGAACTCACGCGCACGGCGACACGAGCTTGAGAGGCTGGCAAGCAAGCTAACGCAGCGGCGGGCGCGGCGCGCTGGCGCGGCAGTGGCAGGCGCCGGCGCGCGCTGGCACTGGCGGCACGGATGCACGGCAGGAACGCGCAGCGAGCGAAGCAGCGCTTGCTGGCGTCTGGCGCGCGCGGCGCGCTGGCGCGGCGGCAGGCGCGACGCGAGGCGGCTGGGCTGGCGCGGCAGCGGCAGCTTGGGCGGCGCGCGCGGCTGGCGTCTGGCGTCTGCTTCGCTGGGCGGCACGCCCGACGACGCTTCGCCGCGCGCGCGCTGCGCCGTCCCGCTGCGTGCATCCGTGTCGTCGTCGTGCGTGCGGCAGCGTGCGCCAGCGCCGCGCCCTGCGTGCCTACCGCCGGCAACTCCAAGTTCGTGTCGGCGTGCGCGTGAGTGCTTTGAGCCGAGCTTGCACATTCTATTGTTTTTAGACGTTTTAGATGCTGATTATTATTGGTTTGCTAGGTTCCCGCCGCTAGCTCGGGATTGTTCCGCAGCCTTAGATTTGTGTGTAGAAGCCTCCCACCAAGGTAAGGATTTCTTACCGGAGTTGTGTGGGCCTGCGATATATTTGTGATTGTTGTTTTGTATGCTGTGTATGATTATTAGCATGTTTAGCCCTAGGTGCTCTGCATTCAATTCTGATCGCATGAACTCTTGTATTGTTTCTCATGTTAGCCCATGCTAGGTTGTTCTATTCTCGCATGTTCGATATCTGTTCTTGCTTTGTAGTATCATGCTAGGTTCCTTGTATCTGTTGAGCACGTATTGGACCGCATTGAATGAATTGTTATTATTGCTATGGTTTAGAGTTGGTAGGTAGCATCATCCGGCCGTGCATAACGTAACTTGCATCCGGATGAGGACGTCATTTAGATGGTACTCCGTCCACGATCCCGTTAGGGTTTAGCTAACCCTAACGGTGGCCCCGCAATCTTGGGTGAGGGTGGCGGATCGTTAAATGCCCCAACGGTCGGGATGATGACTTGGCATTGCCTCTCGCCCCGGCGATCGGCACGCGTCCTCGGCGTGTTCGGCCAGTAGCCCTTGATTGCCACTGTTAGGGCAAGGACCGCTTCACGGTGTAAGCCTACCACGGCCGGTTCCTTAGCCTCAAAGTGCGGTGGTACAGTGACATAGTTCACGTGTCTGTGTCTCAGTCTCACACCTATGTCGGTGACACCGATCCAGAGATTTAGTTAGGCATGGTGATCGAACACGGGCGCTTGCCACTAGACCGGCACCCCAGAGTTTGCGTAGCATGCGGTGCGCGCGCTACGCTCATTCTGGCGCCGATCGAGAGCTCCTCGGGATCTTGAGCGAGTGCACCTTTCGTATCGTCGATGAGACAGCCGAGGCCGGGACTTGTTCCCGTATAGAGCGTATAGTGTGTTGTGGTATTTCCGGACTAATACCTTGAGTTGGCATCCGAGGTCCAAGTGTGGACTTAGCTATGTGCTCCGCTCTGTGTTTATATTCATAGCTTGCATACATTCTTCTAGATGATCATGTATATCGTATTGTACCCCGGTTGGGATTCTTCTTGAGTAATTCGTTACTCACCCTTATTCTGTGGTTTTCCACAGGTAACAACCAAGCGCGAGAGACAGATGGTCAAGGAGGAGCCGTGATCATGGAATCCTTTGTCATCTCGACCATTTTATTATATCATGACTCTTGACTTTTGTTATTCCCCTGAATGCATGTAGACGGGCACGGAGCCCTAGGATGTTTTCTCACGTTTTATGGATTCCAGCATATTTATACTTGTGGAATGTTTAAATGGTTTAAATAAATCTCTGATCAGAGTATGCTTTTAGAAATGTATGTTTTGATTGTTGAATGTTTCTGTTTTTACTTGGGATCCGAAACTTACTCTTTCATAATGTCTTTTACTTTGAATACATGCATTGGGGTAAAGGCCCATTTAGAGCCCCTTTTGGGTCTGGTCTTTCTGATTGGTATCGAGAGCTCAGAGTCATAGATTCTCGTAGAGATCGACCTTTTGTTGTAGGTCGTCCTTCCATGATCACCAAAGACTCCGGCGGTCATCAGTGCGCCTAGGTTTATTGTTTTAGAAAGAAAAAAAGGGTTAAGAATTTACAATACCTTTCATCTAGTGTATGCCTTGTTTGGTGTTGTGGAGTGGTGACAGGCAGGTTTTGATTCATTGTTGGTTTGGATGTAGATCGCCAAAGATGCTATCACCCGTCATCGGAGAGGAGGTTCGAGAGGCGGTCGAGGTATCGAGGATCGGATCGTCATGCGCAGGACATCGTCCCAAGGCGAGATCGATGGCATTCCACCAGCAGCTCCTCTGTTACGCCTAGAGCGGGCATTGAGGCGCTGAGCGCCGTGAGATCGCTCTGGAGTAGATTTTCTTTGAGTCTATGAGGGCTTTTATGTTCGGCATGTTGAGTGACCAGAGGCGAGACCTGTGCCTTATTGGCGCCAAGCAGGCGGGAAGAGTCGAGCCCAGATTGAGCGGTGACTCGATTGGTTCAAGAGAGCTCGGTAGCACCTCCAGCTCCACAGAGCAAGTAGCCCCAGAGCGAGATATGCAGAGGGTGCCGAGGAGTTGTGTAGGTGGTGAAGGATTTTGTGAAGTGGAAGCTCGAGAAGTTTGATGCCACCGGTGATGCGTTAGCGGCGGCCGTGTGGATTGCCCATTTGGAGTACACCTTCCCGATCATGGTGTGCCCCGATATTCAGAGGCCGAGGTGTGCGGCTCATGTGCTAGGAGAGGCACGCCGAGATGGTGGTGGGAGTCCACCTTGAGCGAGAGAGAGACCAGTGGGTCTCCACCCGCTACTTGGGAGTTCTTCAAGGGGTGAGTTCAAGGTAAAGTTCATCGGTGATGAGGCTCAAGAGAAGATGGTGGAGCTCTTCCGAGAACTCCAAGCGAGGTTACGATTCCATTGAGGAATATGAGAGGAAGTTCTCGGAGTATGGATATTTTGCTCCTCGGTTGATAGCCACCCCAGAGTGAAGATTCGGAAGTTCATATCCGGATTGAGGCGAGGTGTTTCTCAGATGTCGTGGCTCGTGCCCCGACACTTATGCTAGGGCATGTCCGATTAGCCACGATCTATAATGGGAAGTATCTGCTTGAGCGGGTTGTTGCCGCTCTGTTCGGCGTCGTCCCCAGCAGTGTGGGGCGTAAGAGGAAGTTTGATTTTCGGGGCGGCGGCGCGCGCAAAGGCGATTACGAACAGAGATCGGAGAGCTCGGTCCGTTCCGGCCGACAGCAGGGAGGACCCAGCGAGTTCCCGCTTGTGCTACTTGTGGGAAAGTCCACGCTGGAGCTTGTCGACTGGACCTAGATTGTGCTTCCGTTGTGGTAGAGAGGGGCACATGGCCCGTTTTTGTGATCGGCCGGCTATGGCGGCTCGGCCAAGCAGCAAATGGCGAGGTCGAGTGTTTGCTACGACCGTCAGAGGCCGAGCGTGCGGATGCCACTGTGGCGTGTACGCTTCTTGTTTTTAGATCACTGCGCATTTGTCTTGTTTGATTCAGTTTCTACGCATTCATTTGTATCCGAGTTGTTTGTCGAGCATGCTAAGTTAAGGCTAGAGCCTCTAGGTTTCGAGTTATCTATTGCAACTCCTTCGGGAGTTAATATGTTGGCTAGAGATAAGATTAGGGATGGCCGGATCGAGATATCTGGAGAGTTGCTTGTGGCTACGCTCATAGTTCTGCCTATGAGCGGTTTTGATGTGATTCTTGGTATGGAGTGGTTAGCTGCCAACCACGCGTTGATTGATCGCCACCAAAAGAAGTAGTGTTCAGCGCCAGTCGTGACTTTAAGTTTCGTGGAGTCAGGTGGAGTTTCCCCGCCGATGATGTCAGCTGTGAAAGCTCGTCGTTTGCTAGCTCATGGAGCTTGGGGCTACCTGGCCAAGTTGTCTGCGGAGAGCCGTCCCCTGCTGACTGTTAATCAGGTGCCGGTCGTGCAGGAGTTCGCGGATGTGTTTCATGAGGAGTTACCGGGGTTGCGCCCGAAGAGAGAGGTTGACTTCACTATTGAGCTCGAGCTAGGGACCCTCCCTATCTCGAAGGCTCCGTATCGCATGGCGCCAGTGAGTTAAAGGCGAAGATTCGATTGCAGGAGATGTTAGATCGAGGGTTCATCCGTCGAGTGTGTCCCCGTGGGAGCACCGATTCTGTTGTGAAAAGAAGGATGGTTCTATGCGCTTATGTATTGATTATCGCTAGCTTAATAAGGTGTGAGTGAAGAATAAGTATACGTCGCCCCGTATTGACGATTTGTTCGATCACCAGGGGAGCTTCGTGTTCTCCAAGATAGATCCGAGATCTGGTTACCATCGATTCATGCGGATCGGGGATGCCGACATTCCTAAGACGACTTTTAGGTCTAGGTATGGTCACTATGAGTTTGTGGTCATGTCGTTTGGATTGACCAATGCCCCAGTGCGTTCATGGACATGATGGATAGGGTGTTCAAATCATTTTTGGACGGCTTTCGTCATCGTGTTCATTGACGATATCTTGATTTATTCGAGGTCTAAAGAAGACCATGCAGAGCATTTGAGGCGAGTAGTATTGGCGGCTTTGAGGAAAACCCACTTTATGCGAAGTTTTCCAAATGTGATTTCTGGTTGGAGCGGTGGCCTTCCTAGGCCACGTGGTTTCGAGAGATGGTATAGCCGTGGACCCCGCGAAGATTGAGGCCGTGAGTTCATGGGCCAAGCCGACTTCGATTGCCGAGATTCGCAGCTTTACGGGTTTGGCGAGTTACTACCGTCGGTTCGTTAGAGACTTTTCGCCATAGCCTCGCCCCTCACTCGCGTCGGACGAGGAAGGGTGTCGAGTTTGTTTGGGACAGCGAGTGTGATGAGAGCTTTGCTGAGCTCAAGCGCGATTTGACTTCAAGCACCGTGTTGGCGATCTGGAGGGGACAGTGGTTTCATAGTTTACAATGATGCTTCCAAGTTTGGATTAGGTTGTGTGTTGATGCAAAGACGGGAAGGTCATCGCCTATGCTTCCCGTCAGAAATTTGAAATCAGTATGAGAGAACTACCCGACTCACGATATGGAGTTGGCGGCAGTGGTGTTTGCAATCAAGATTTGGAGGCATTACTGTATGGTGAGCGGATTCGGATGTTTACCGATCACCGAGCCTCAAGTATCTGTTTACTCAAAAGGAGTTGAATATGAGGCAGAGGAGATGGTTGGAGTTAGTAAAGGATTATGATCTGCGAGATTTTGTACCATCAGGTAAAGCCAATGTAGTGGGCGATGCTTTGAGTAGAAAGACGTCGCACTCCGCGGCGTTGTTGAGTTCCAGCCCGATTTGCGGAGAGAGTTCGAGTGGCCGAGGTTGCGATATTGTTGGGTGAGGTTACCGCCGAGGTAGCTCGATTGATTATTCACCGTCGATTAGGCAAATGGATTATAGACGGCCAGTTGGGTGACCCGCACTTAAGAGATTGGTTGTGAGTTAGTCTTGACGGAGACTTTGACTTTTTATATTCACGCAGATGGTGGGTTGACTTATAGAGGCCGGTTGTGTGTTTGAACATTGCAGATTGCGAGCGAGTTGCTCTCAGAGGCCCGAGTTCCCCATTTGCTTGGCACCCCGGGGTACCAAGATGTATCAGACCTTAGCGGACCTTACGGTGGATGGGAATGAAGAGAGATGTGGCAGAGTTTGTCGTAGGTGTCTCACTTGTCGGCAAGTGAAGGCACCCAGCAGAGGCCAGTGGTTTGTTGCGACCACCGAGTGTGCCCCAGTGGAAATGGGAAGAAATCTCCATGGACTTTATCTCTGGTTTGCCAAGGACTCGAGGAAGTTCTCTCAGATTTGGGTGATAGTCGACCGTTTGACCAAGAGCGCACACTTCATTCCGGTAGAGACACTTATACCGTGGAACGATGGGCGCAGATTGTTTTTGGAACAGATCATCCGATATCATGGTGTGCCGGTGAGGATTGTGTCCGATCGTGACTCGCGGTTCACTTCTCGTTTCGAGAGCGCTCCAGAAGGGTTTGGGCACGAGTGTGCGTTTCAACACTGACCTTTCACCCTCGGACGGATGGTCGACCGAGAGAGTGAATCGATTCTTGAGGATATGTTGAGGGCTTGTGTGTTGGATTTCCCAGCGATTGGGACCGAGATTCTGTACTTGATGGAGTTTGCCTATAACAACGATTATTACGATCGACGATTGAGATGGCTCCATTCGAGGCATTGTATGGTAAGCGTTGTCGGTCCCCCGTGTTCGGGAAGAGGTTGGTGATAGACGAGTTTTGGGTCCCGAAAGTTCTGCGATTGACCAATGGTGCGGTCAGCGTAAGATTAGAGCCCGTATGTTGACAAATTTCGAGGCGAGAGCAGAAGAGTTACGCCGATGTTCGGCGTCGGATTTGGAGTTTGAGGTTGGTCGGCATGTGTTCCTTAAGGTTGCTCCGATGCGAGGTGTTTTGAGGTTTGGTAAGCGTGGGAAGTTGAGTCCCCGTTTTGTTGGTCCATTTGAGATCCTAGAGAGGATTGGCAGAGTTGCTTACCGGTTAGCCCTACCTCCGTCACTATCGGCGGTGCATAGTGTTTTTCATGTATCGATGTTGAGGCAAGATGTGCCGGACCCGTCGCACATTGTGGACTTTGAGCCTTTGCGGTGAATGAGGATTTGAACTTGAAGAGAAGCGGTGAGGATCCTTGCCTTTGAGACCAAGACGTTGCGTAATCGCGAGATTCATTTGGTAAAGGTTCAAAGTGGAAGAATCGTGGTTCGAGGAAGCCACTTGGGAGCGGGAAGACGAGATGAGATTGCATTATCTGAAAGTTGTTTTGATCTTAAGGACTTTCGAGGACGAAAGTCATAAAAAGGAGGAATATTGTAACGACCTGAGTTTTTCATCCCGGTCTTCCGGTATGCCCTAGGGGTAATTTGGTAATTTGGTGGGCCGTCGGGGCGTTTGTATCTTTCCAGATTACTAAAATTATTGGATGGATTTATGTAGGTTTTTGGAGGATTTGTGGTTTGGTTTTAGCAAGGTTTGATGCAAAAGTAAAAATAAAGGAATTTGTCTTTGCACTGGGTTTGAACCGGGTCTCTGGGAAGCTTGTGGGGATGTGTGCCAATTGAGCCATTAGGTGCTCTTGTTGCTCTTCTGCATCATCTTATGGTTAGCCTTGGATTTTGGAGTTTTGGTGCATTTGGTTAAATGAAATAGAAATTAGGTTTATTCCATCTTCTTCTCCAAATCACCTCTTGGCCGCACAAGCTTTCCTCTCCATAGCCTTTGCCGATTCTTCTTTCCCTTGCATCTCCTTGGGTTCGATCATCATCATTCCGGTAAGTCTTCATCCTCTTCATCTCCTCATTTGGTTATTGATCTTTGGCCGAAGGTAAGAAGTAGAGTGTTGTGTGTGTTGTGTGGTTTGCGACCCGGCCCGAGAGAAGCCGGCCAGCGACCCATCGTCACCGCCCAGCCCGGCGGCCCCTCGCCAGATCTGTTGAGGCGGCCCTGCCGCCGACGCCGGGCGGACAGCTTTGCGGTCGCGCCAGACGCTTATCGCCGCTGCGAGATCGCCCGCGACGCCATCGCTCGCAGTCGCGCCGGATCCACCGTCGCAGCCCCTCCCGCACGCCATCGCTCGTCGTCGTCGTGCGATCGCGCATGCGGCAGCAGACGCCAGACGCCAGCGCGCGCGCGCTTCGAAGCCGCCGCTCGCGCACGCCCAGACGCTCGTCGCGCGCGCGTGCGTCCTGCCGTGCATCCGTGCCGTGCGTGCGTGCGCAGCGCAGCGGCGCGCCAGCCTGCCGTGCAGCAGCGGCCAGCGCCCAGCCTGCGCGTGCTACCGCCAAAGAACTCCAAGTTCGTGTCGCCTTGCCGCGTGAGTGCCCCGAGCCGAGCTTGCTGTTTCTATTTTTTTAGACGTTTTAGATGCTGATTATTATTGGTTTGCTAGGTTCCCGCTCGCTAGCTCGGGATTGTTCGCATGACTTAGGATTTGTGTGTAGAAGCCTCCCACCAAGGTAAGGATTTCTTACCGGAGTTGTGTGGGCCTGCGGTATATTTGTGATTGTTGTTTTGTATGCTGTGTATGATTATTAGCATGTTTAGCCCTAGGTGCTCGCATTCAATTCTGATCGCATGAACTCTTGTATTGTTTCTCATGTTAGCCCATGCTAGGTTGTTCTATTCGGCATGTTCGATATCTCATTCTTGCTTTGTAGTATCATGCTAGGTTCCTTGTATCTCATTGAGCACGTATTGGGTGCATTGAATGAATTGTTATTATTGCTATGGTTTAGAGTTCGTAGGTAGCATCATCCGGCCGGGTGCATAACGTAACTTGCATCCCCGAGCGAGGACGTCACGAGATGGTACTCGAGTCACTCGATCCCGTTAGGGTTTAGCTAACCCTAACGGTGGCCCCGCAATCTTGGGTGAGGGTGGCGATCGTTAAATGCCCCAACGGTCGGGATGATGACTTGGCATTGCCTCGCCCACGGCGATCGGCACGTCATCGGCGTGTTGGTCGTAGCCCTTGATTGCCACTGTTAGGGCAAGGACCGCTTCACGGTGTAAGCCTACCACGGCCGGTTCCTTAGCCTCAAAAAGTGCGGTGGTACAGCCGACATAGTTCACGTGTCGAGTCTCACACCTATGTCGGTGACACCGATCCGTAGATTTAGTTAGGCATGGTGGATCGAACACGGGCGGCTTGCCACTAGACCCGGCACCCCGAGTTTTGCAGTAGCATGCGGTGCGCGCTTACGCTCATTACTGGCGCCGTCGAGAGCTCCTCGGGATCTTGAGCGAGTGCACCTTTCGTATCGATCGTCGATGACGGCGGTGAGGCGGGACTTATTCTCGTATAGAGCGTATAGTGTGTTGTGGTATTTCCGGACTAAGACCCTGAGTTGGCATCCGAGGTCCAAGTGTGGACTTAGCTATGTGCTCCGCTCTGTGTTTATATTCATAGCTTGCATACATTCTTCTAGATGATCATGTATATCGTATTGTACCCCGGTTGGGGATTCTTACTGAGTAATTCGTTACTCACCCTTATTCTGTGGTTTTCCACAGGTAACCAAGGCGCGAGACAGGATGGCTGAAGGAGGAGCTGTGATCATGGAATCCTACTGTCATCTCTGACCATTTTATTATATCATGACTCTTGACTTTTGTTATTCCCCTGAATGCATGTAGACGGGCACGGAGCCCTAGGATGTTTTCTCACGTTTTATGGATTCCAGCATATTTATACTTGTGGAATGTTTAAATGGTTTAAATAAATCTCTGATCAGAGTATGCTTTTAGAAATGTATGTTTTGATTGTTGAATGTTTCTGTTTTTACTTGGGATCCGAAACTTACTCTTTCATAATGTCTTTTACTTTGAATACATGCATTGGGGTAAAGGCCCATTTAGAGCCCCTTTTGGGTCGGGTCTTTACAGGAGTTCAGCGCACTCCTTTAGCCTTGGATCCGTTTATGGCAGTTGCACCTGTTTAGGTCATGCCAGAGGGCTAGTTTAGTGGTAGTCGATGGACTACAAGTGAAAGGATGCTCGAGAGGAGCCGGAGCCTCTTCCCAGTGTTTCTGGAGGTTGAGTAAGTCAGCAGGTTGTCGGTTGGCAAGTGTTGGTGGGCGTGAGTCTCGCGCTAGTGTTAAGGCCAAGAGATTTCTTGTGGTTGGTAGTGCGGTCAACTACCTTCGAGTGCCTTAATCTGAGGAGAGTTGAGCATCGTAGATGCGAGTTTGGTCCAGCAGAGGGACCATGAGTTGGATGCTCATGCGATGAGCTGGATGCTTTTGAGGCGAGATGAGCTGATGCCTTGCGAGAGGTTTTGGATGCCTTATGGGTAAGCACCCTTGGTAGAGGCTTGGTATAAAGTAAGTTCGGTGTGGCATGGTTATGCCTTGGTAAAGCAAGGTTGCCTCAGCTTTGAGCATCGTGTGGAGTTGGAACTTTTGATGTTCCTTTGGTTGGAGTTCAGTTGGAAACTGAACAAGTGCGGTGGTAGCAAAGCCGCGCAGTTTCTGATCGCCTTGGCTAAGAGAGTTGTTTGGATCCTTTCCTTGGGTAGAAGCCTTGTTGTGGCTCATGTTTGAGTAGGAGGACGATGCATTCAGTAGCGTTTCGGGTCCTCTTGGTCCCCAAGGAGTTGGAGTTGGCCAGCATGGTTGAGATGCTGGAGAGAGTTGTTCCTATTCAGGCAGTGGCTGTTAGCTCGTTTGTCGACAGTGTGTGTCAAGGGTTGCTGAAGAACCCTAGGTTGTGGAGAGCCTCTCCAGAGCTCAGTCAGGCCCAGCTAGTGAGTTTCAGTTGGCTAGCTGGAGGCGTGCAGTTTGTAGCCTCGGTTGAGTTGCTAGCGATCTTGGTAGACTAGCAAGCCAGTGTTTGTTTGGAGCAGAGTCAGGATTGGTTCCGGTGCGGTGGCAAGTTGATGCTTGGTGTTGACCAAGGTGTGGATTGAAACTGCTAGAGATTAGTTTTGCTCGTGGGGCGAGTGGTTAGTGCCCAGTTGGTTGTTTTTCCTGTTTCCAGGATGTTGAGTTGCCCCGTTTGGCATTTGGAGGTTCAGTCTGTGGTGGACCCCTATTGTTGCCCCTTGAGATTTAGATGTTGTTGCTCTAGTGGAGCAAGACAGTGAGCATATGTGGAGCTCTCTGTCCTTCGGTTGTCTGCTTGTAAGAGCCGTTTCCTTCTGGGAGTTGTCAGATTTCTCCATTAGCCATGAGTTGATGGTAGAGGTGCTAGCTTGAAGGAAACGTTTGTTGGCTGCTTGGAAGCAGTTGTTTGTCCAGTTAGGTGGACTCTTGGATAGTGTTCTAGAGGCTGCAGTAAGGGTTGTTTAGCCTCTTGTGAGTGTTGGGCCAAGGTTTGGTCCTCTTGTTGTTTTGAGAGCTAGTTCGGTTCTAGCTGGAGGGCGTTGCCCTAAGGTCTTGTTCCTAGTCAGGAAGTTTTGGGAGTTGACCCCTCCCTCGGCAGTTGAGCAAGTGCTGTTAGTTTCGGATTGGTGATCTGATTGGTTGAGTATTCCCTTGGGTTTGAGCAAGTCAGCGAGCTTGTGTGAAGTTCGCTGCCCTTCAGAGTTTGCTTGCTGGGAAATCGTTTCCCGTTTAGCGTGAGTCGCCTTAGCTCCCGAGTTGTGTAGTGGATCGAGTAAGCGCAGTTGGTCACCAATGAGAGGGTCCCTGCTTTGTGTTGTTAGCAAGCAAGAGTTGTTTGTCCCCGCAAGGGCGGAGGCCAGCCAGTAAGAGTTGTTTCTGGCAAGTTGTTGGTTCTTTGGGGATTGAAGATTTCCCTTCCCCCTAGTCTCAGTGGTGGTTGAGTTGCTCCCTGGATGTCAGCCTCGAGTGTTAGTTTCTGAGGTAGTCTTGCAGATTCGTGTGGTTCAGGATCCGTAAGCTTTGAGGTTGTCGTTATCCGTTTTCCTTGCGAGGTTTTGGGAGTGGAGCTTCTAGTTGGAAGTTGAGTTAGGCCTAAGCTTAAAGGAGAAGTCCTTTGAGTAGCCAGTTGGATTTTTTTTTTAGAGTCGAGTAGTAGCTTGGAGGCGAGCGTTGCTCGTTATAAGTTGGGTTGTGTTCTGCTGAGCAAGCCTTTCTCGGGCTTTGTTCCTAGTTGTTGTGCGCTCGCAGTTGGCGTAGCGGAGCCTCGTTTGAGTGAGTTGGCACAGAGGTGTCGTGGCTTTGTTTGGTAAGCTGTTGAGCTGTTTTCCTCAAGTGTTGTGCCGCAAAGAGCTGCGTGATGGTTTAGTCCTTGCAGCCCGAGATTCTTTGAGAGGAATGTTGGTGGTTTCCTTGCCTGGAAATTTTCTCTTTGGCCAGTTGCTGGTAGTTTTGCTCCAAAAAGTTTGCTTTCAGCCGTTGAGAGGCTGCAGTTTGTTGGCTTGGCCGAGTGGAGCCTGTGCCTGGTTTTGGCCATTTAGGGTTGGCCGTAGCTGAAGTTTCAGCTTGTGCTAGTGGGAAAAGTTTGCCTTTTGGATCAATTGCCAATTGGTGGTTCGATTGTTTTCGTTAAGGCTGTAGGCAAGGTTTGAGGTTCTTTGGCCTCTTGTGAAGTAAAAGTAGGCCGTTTGGTTTTCTGGAACCTGAGAGGTTCAGTTGTTTGGCCAGCTTGTGTAGGGTTGAGGCTGCTTGTTAGCAGCTGTGAGCTCCCAGAGGAGTTTCGCCAGTGTGTGGTGTAGAGTTTTAGAGCTTGTGGCCAGTCCTCGAGTTTGCTGAGAGTAGCACCCTTTGAGAGTTGGTGCGAGTTGAGGACGTGGTTTGCCGTCTATTTCCTTTGGAGTTCAGCGTATGCCCAGTCTGGATGGCATTGTGGCCTTGAGCTTTTGAGAACCCAAGAGGGTTTGGTTCTCGAAGAGGGCTAGTGTTGTCTTGGCCGAGAAGTTCAGTTGGCTGGATCAGTGGAGTTTTCCTGGAGCTGTTTCGTCTTAGGACTTTCGAGGACGAAAGTCTTAAAAGGAGGGAGTATTTGTAACGGCCCAGAAATTTCATCCCGGGAGGCCCAGGGGCATTTTGGTAATTTTGGTCGGGCCGACAGGGCCGGTTTTGTATTTGTTAATTGCCGGAAAAATTATGAGTCGATTAGAATGGGATCGGGAATTTTGGTGAAGACTTTTGGGCTTGGGAAAGAGTAAAAATAAATAGGGAATTAAATAGCGCGTCGAGTGAGTTTCGAGCCAAGGACGTGTCGCATGCTAGGCGGAGGGCGCTGCCAACCGAGCCACCGGGCGCGTTTGTTAATCTAAACGCGCGTTCTAATGCTTATGCTTGTTTTCGTAGGCGGTTGGTATAAAAGCAGCGCTCGCCCGAGCTTTCTTCTCCATTTTCTTCTTCTTCTTCTTCGCGGATTCTCTCCGACCGACCGAGCTCTCCTCTGCGATTTCTCCCCCGCCAGCTTCAATTCGACCGCGTTTCTTCTTCAAATCCGAAGCCAAACCCCGATCAGCTGGTAAGTTTCTCCTTCTCTTCTTCTCCTTCGCGTTTCCGTCGACCCTTCCCCTGTTTTTCGAATTTCATTTTCCGGTCATGTTAAAGCGATTTGTGGGGTGGGTTTTGTAAAGCTGGAGTAGAGGAGTTCGACCATCCATAAATCGCTCGTCGAATCCTCCCCTATCGGCCGAATTCGAGCTTTCTTTCCATCGCGAGTCGCGTGCTCTGTCATGCGCGTGACCGGGCGAGCCACGCCGCGCAGATCGCCTCGCGCCCGCGCGCCACGCCTCACCCGACTCCGTGTCACGCCGCGCGCGCTCGCGCCGCCCGCATCCGTCGGCGCGCGTCGCGCGCGCGCCCCGTTTCTTCGCCCGTTTCGTGCGTTCGTCGCGCCTCGTGAGTTGCTCCCGAGCTGAGCCTCATTTATTTTATTATATTTAGGCCTATTGTGTGATTTTTGTTGTGATTGATAGGTTCTCGGTAGCTAGTTCGGGTTCGCTCGCCACTTAGGTTTTCGTGTCAATTGCGTCCCAGACCAAGGTAAGGATTTCTTACAGGAGTTGTGTGGACCTGCGATATTATATGTGATTCTTTGATTGATTGCTTATTTGTGTTTATTGACATGTATAGCTAGGTACTCAATTCTGAATTCCCGATTAGCATGTTGTTCCTGATTATTTCTCATGTTAATCCATGCTAGGTTGTTTCTTTCTAGCATGCTCGTATCTATTCCTTGCTTCGTAGTATCATGCTAGGCTCGTTGTATTCTTATTGAGCACGTATTGGATTTTATGGAATTTGTTCTTTGTTTGCTAGGGCGAGTTAGAGTTGCGGGTAGATAGCATCATCAGGGCCCGATGCATAAAGTACCTTGCATCCATGGCGGGGACGTCGAGGCAGTGCTCTCGTCCCTGGACCCCGTGAGGGATTAGCTAACCCTACGGTAGGCCCCGCAATCTTGGGTGAGGGTGGCGGATCGTTAAATGCCCAAACGGTCGGGATGATGACTTGGCATTGCCTCGCCCCGGCGGGCGGCATGTCCTCGGCATGTTTGGCAAGAGCCCATGATTGCCACTGTTAAGGCAAGGGCGGCTTCACGGTGTAAGCCTACCACGGCCGTTCCTTGGCCCAGTGCGGTGGTTCAGGTGACATAGTTTACGTGTCCATGTCTCACACCCCTATGTCGGTGACACCGATCCAAAGATTTAGTTAGGCGTGGTGGATTGGACATGGGCGACTTGCCTCTAGACCCAGCACCCCATAGTATGCGAGCACGCGGTACATGCTTAAGCTCATTCTGGCGCCGACCGGAGAGCTCATCGGGATCTTGAGCGAGTGTACCTTTCGTCGACGATGAAGCGGTGCCGAGGCGGGACTTGTTTCTCGTATAGGGCGACTTGTGTATTGGGTGTGTGGTGATATTATTCCGGACTAAGACCTTAAATTGGCATCCGAGGCCCAAGTGTGGGCTAAGCTATGTGCTCTATTCTGTGTTTATATTCATAGCTTGCATACGCTCATCGAGATGACCATGTATATCGTATTGTACCCCGGTTGGGGATTCTTACTGAGTAATTCGTTACTCACCCTTACTGTGGTTTTTCCACATGTAACCAAGTTGCGAGACAGAATGGCTGAAGGAGGAGCTGTGATCATGGGGCCCAGTCTTCCAACTCTGGTTTTTGTATTATGACTCTTTATGTTTTGTTTCCCCGAATGCATGTGGAGACACTGAGCCCTAGGATGTTTTGTAAATGTTTTGTGGATTCCAGCATTTTGTATCTGAACAGGTTTTGAATGGTATTTAGTAAATCTCTGATCAGAGTAAACCTTGGAAATGTTTTTATCTTGGAACAGGTGCTTGGAAACAGGGACATGTTCCAGGGAAATTGTCTAGTTTTTTTAAAGGGGTTATTTTGAATGTTTTGTTTTTAATTGGAATCCGAAATCATGTATGTTTAATGTCCTTTACTTTGAATGCATGCATTGGGGTAAGGGCCCATTTAGTGCCCCATTCGGGTCGGTCCCTTACAGTTGGTATCAGAGCTCAGAGTCATAAATTTTGTAGATTGACCTTTTGTTGTAGGTCATTTTCCCATGATCACTAGCACTCCGACAGTCATCAGGTACGCCTAAGTTTACTATTTGTTGTTGAAAAAGGGTTAAGAATTTACAATACCTATCATCTAGTGTATGCCTTGTGTAGTGTTGTGGAGCGGAGACGAGCAGGTTCTGACTCGTTATTGGTTTGGGTTTAGAGCGCCATCATGCCAACTTCCCGCAGTGTGTAATGTATGTTGTGGCTTGTTGTGGTATCCAGGTAGGTTCGGATGCCCTGGGACATCGTCCAGAGGGAGGTAGAGATTGGACTCCCATAGGCCAAGCGTGGCCCGCTTGTTGGTTTTCCCCTAGTGATGGGGTGGAGGTGCTTTGCCTTGGAATGCCACTCCAAGAGAGGAGTTAGCTATGATTGTCTTTGATGTGGATGTTTGTGGAGCGAGTCCCCGTGTGGACTACTTTGGGTAGCTCAAGTGTTGATCTTGAGCCTTGATAGATTATTTGGTTGCCCAGAGAGTGGTTGCAAGTTGGTAGCCTCGAGGAGGTTGATGAGGCATCTTTGTGCTTCTTTAAAGTGTTGTTGTTTGCAGCCCGATGGCGGAACCTGTGGGTAAGGGTGCGACAAGCGATGTTCTCTGGATTTGGATCCGTTGGTGGTTTCCTCAGTTGTTTGGTAAAAATGAACACTCTTCTTTTGGTAGGCCCTAGAGTAGGGCTAGCTGCTGCATGTTGAGAGAGCCGGCCAGAGTTTGTTGAGCATCATGTGGAGATGCAAGAGTAGGCTGTGAGCCTTTAGCTTGATGAGATGCCTTAGGCATGGTTGTTGGAGTTGAGCCCTTGTATGTCGAGCCAGAGTTCGTGTCACTTGAGGTTGTGACCTTGTTGGCCTCGTTGTAGTAAGATGTGGATTTGGTAGTAGTGGCACTTGAGGTGCATTGGTTGGTGTGCCGCTTTGGCACTAAATCTGGTTCAGGCCTGAGTTTGGCATGGGCATAGCAGATGGTTCTATGCCGTTCGGAGTTTAGCGTACTCCTTTAGCCTTGGATCTATTTATGGTAGTTGCACATGTGTAGGTCTTGCAAAAAGGGCTAGTTCAGTGGTAATCGAAAGATTTCAAGCGAAAGGATGTTCGAGAGGAGCCGGAGCCTTTTCCCAGTGTTACTGGAGGTTGAGTAAGTCAAGAAGGTTGACGGTTGGTAAGTGTTAATGCGCGTGCATCTCACGCTAGTGTTAAGGCCAAGAGATCTTTGTGGTTGGTAGTGCGGTCAACTACCTTCGAGTGCCTAAATCTCAGGAGAGTTGAGCATCGTAGAAGCAAGTTTGGGTCCAGCTGAGGGGCCATGAGTTGGATGCCTATAAGGTGAGTTGGATGCCTTGTGAGAGGAGTTGGATGCCTTTTGGGTAAGCACCCTTGGTAGAGGCTTGGTGTAAAGTAAATTTGGTTTGGCATGGTTATGCCTTGGTAGAGCAAGGTTGCCACAGCTTCGAGCATCGTGTGGAGATGGAACTTTGGGTGTTCCGTTGATTGGTTGTATCTCTGCCGGGAGCTAGTGTTGCTTTTTGGGAAAAGCATTTGTTAGTCTTGGATCGCTAAATGAAGGTTGGGAGTTGTGCACACAAGTGTGTTTTGTGTGGTTCGTTCTGTGGCGAGAGTTTCAGATCCATGTAGGGTTTGCTTTGGGGATCTGGTGCTCAGTTCTTGGAAAAACATTGGACTCCAGGTGAATGTTGTAAGGCTTTAGTGAAGAGGGTAAGGATACCATGCTCGTGGTATCAGGATGTTGCTTAGGTAAGATTTGTTAAGTGGACCTAAGTTTGGTTGGCGGATCTTCTTGTTGATCGTCATGACTAAGAGAGTTGTTCGGATCCTTCCTTGGATAGGAGTTATGTTGTGGTTGATGTCTGAATAGGAGGATGACGCATTCGGTAGCGTTTTGGGTCCTCTTGGTTCCCAAGGAGTTGGAGTTGGCCAGCATGGTTGTGTTGCTGGAAAAAGGAGTTGTTGTTGTGCAGGCAGTTGGCTGTAGGCAGTTAGTTGGCAGTGGGTGTCGAGGGTTGTCGAAGAACCCTAGGTTGTGGAGAGCCTCTCTAGAGCTCAGTCAGGCCAAGTAGTGAGTTGCAGTTGGCAAGCTAGAGCCGTGTAGTTCGTAGCCTCGGGGGAATTGTTGGCAGTCTTGGTAGCCTAGCAAGTTAATATTTGTTTGGAGTAGAGTCCGGATTGGTTCCGGTATGGTGACAAGTTGATGCTTGGTGTTGACCAAGGTGTGGATTGGAATTGCTAGAAGTCAGTTTGCTCGTGGGGTGAATGGTTCGTGCCCTGTTGGTTGTCTTCCTGTTTCCAGGAAGTTGAGAGTTTCCCGTTGGTATTTGGAGGTTCAGTTCGTGGTGGACCCCTGTTGCTACCCCGTGAGATTTTGATTTTGTTGCTTCAGTGGAGCAAGACAGTGAGTGTATGTCGAGCTCTCTGTCCTTCGGTTATCTGCTCGTGGGAGCCGTTTCTTTCTGGGTTTGGCAGGTTACTACCGTCGGTTTGTTAAGGACTTTTTCCGCCATAGCCTCGCCCCTCACTCGTCTGACGAGGAAGGGTGTCGAGTTTGTTTGGGACGGTAGGTGTGATGAGAGCTTTGCCAGGCTCAAGCGCAATTTGACTCGGCACGGTGTTGGCGATCCGGAGGGGACAGGTGGTTTCGTGGTTTACAATTATGCTTCCAAGTTTGGGTTGGGTTGTGTGTTGGTACAGCACGGGAAGGTCATTGCTTATGCTTCTCGTCAGCTGAAGCCATATGAGCAGAACTATCCGACTCATGTTATGGAGTTGGCAGCAGTGATGTTTGCACTGAAGATCTGGAGGCATTACCTGTATGGTGAGCGGATTCAGATGTTTTCCGATCACCAGAGCCTCAAGTATCTGTTTACTCAGAAGGAATTCAATATGAGGCAGAGGAGATGGTTAGAGTTGGTGAAGGATTATGACTGCGAGATTTTGTACCATCCGGGTAAAGCCAATGTTGTAGCTGATGCTTTGAGTAGGAAGACGTCGCGCTCCGCGGCGTTGTTGAGTTCCCAGCCCAGATTACGGAGAGAGTTCGAGCGGGCTGAGATTGCAGTGTTCTTGGGTGAGGTTATAGCCAGAGTGGCTCCGTTGATGATCCGACCATCGATTAGACAAATGGATTATTGATAGTCAGCTGAGTGACCCCGCACTTAAGAAATTGGGTGACAGAGTTAGTGCTGATGGAGATTTTGACTTTGTGTATTCACCAGACAGTGGGATGACGGACGGAGGCCGGTTGTGTGTTCCGGATGTTGCAGGATTGCGAGCAGAGTTGTTATCAGAGGGCCACAGTTCTCTGTTTGATTGGCACCCCGGGGGTACCAAGACGTATCAGGATCTTAAGCAGACATTCTGGTGGATGGGTATGAAAAGAGATGTTGCGGAGTTTGTCAGTTGATGTCTCACTTGTCAGCAAGTGAAGGCACCCAGCAGCAGACCACCCGATTTTTGTTGCGATCGCCACGAGTATACCTCAGTGGAAATGGGAAGAGATCTCCATGGACTTTATTTTTGGTTTGCCGAGGACTCCGAGGAAGTTCTCTCAGATTTGGGTGATAGTCGATCGATTGACTAAGAGCGCACACTTCATTCCCGGTAGAGACACTTATACCGTGGAACAGTGGGCGCAGTTGTTTTTGGAACAGATTGTTCGCTATCACGGTGTGCCTGTGAGGATTGTGTCTGACCGTGATTCGAGGGCTTGTGTGTTGGATTTCCCGAGCGATTGGGACCCGATACAGTATCTGATGGAGTTTGCATATAACAACAGTTATCAGTCGACGATTCAGATGGCTCCATTCGAAGCTCTGTATGGTAAGCGTTGCCGTTCTCCTGTGTTCTGGGAAGATGTTGGTGATAGGCAGGTTTTGGGTCCCGAGTTGCTGCAGTTGACTAATGGTGCCGTGCAGAAGATTAGAGCTCGTATGTTGACAGCTCAGAGCAGACATAAGAGTTACGCCGATGTCCGGCGTCGGGATTTGGAGTTTGAGGTTGGCCAACATGTATTCCTAAAGGTCGCACCAATGCGAGGTGTTTTGAGGTTTGGCAAGCATGGAAAGCTGAGTCCCCGTTTTGTTGGTCCGTTTGAGATTCTGGAGAGGATCGGCAGGGTCGCTTATCGATTAGCCTTGCCTCCGTCATTTTCGGCAGTGCACAGTGTTTTTCATGTTTCGATGTTGAGGCAGTTCGTGCCGGATCCGTCGCACATTGTTGACTTTGAGCCTTTGCAGCTGAATGAGGATTTGAGCTTCGAGGAGAAGCCAGTGGGGATTCTTGCTTTTGAGACAAAGACATTGCGTAATCGTGAAATCCGGTTGGTAAAGGTTCATTGGAGGAGTCAGAGTTCAGAGGAAGCCACTTGGGAGCGGGAGGATGAGATGAGATTGCAGTATCCCGAGCTGTTCCAATCTTAAGTGACTTTCGAGGACGAAAGTCTTATAAGGGGGGAATATTGTAACGGCCCAAAAATTTCATCCCGGTCTTCCCGGGAGGCCCAGGGGCATTTTGGTAATTTTGGTCGGGCCGGCAGGGCCGGTTTTGTATTTGTTAATTGCCGGAAAAATTATGAGTCGATTAGAATGGGATCGGGAATTTTGGTGAAGACTTTTGGGCTTGGGAAAGAGTAAAAATAAATAGGGAATTAAATAGCGCGTCGAGTGAGATTCGAGCCAAGGACGTGTCGCATGCTAGGCGGAGGGCGCTGCCAGCCGAGCAATCGGGCGCGTTTGTTTATCTAAACGCGCGTTCTAATGCTTATGCTTGTTTTCGTAGGCGGTTGGTATAAAAGTAGAGCTCGCCCGAGCTTTCTTCTCCGTTTTCTTCTTCTTCTTCTTCGCGGATTCTCTCCGACCGACCGAGCTCTCCTCCGTGATTTCTCCCCCGCCAGCTTCAATTCAACCGCATTTCTTCTTCAAATCCGAAGCCAAACCCCGATCAGCTGGTAAGTTTCTCATTCTCTTCTTCTCCTTCGCGTTTCCGTCGACCCTTCCCCTATTTTTCGAATTTCATTTTCCGGTCATGTTAAAGCGATTTGTGGGGTGGGTTTTGTTCAGCTGGAGTAGAGGAGTTCGACCATCCATAAATCTCTCGTCGAATCCTCCCCTATCGGCCGAATTCGAGCTTTCTTTCCATCGCGAGTCGCGTGCTCTGTCGCTGCGCAGACCGCCGAGCCACGACGCGCATCGCCTCGCGCCCGCGCGCACGCCTCGCCCAGCTCCGTGTCACGCCTCGAGCCCTGCTTCGCCCCGCATCCGTCCGCGCGCGCACCCAGCGCGCCCAGCCAGCCCCGTTGCTGCCCCGTTCGTGCAATCGGCTCGTTCGTGCGTTCGTCGCGCCTCGTGAGTTGCTCCCGAGCTGAGCCTCATTTATTTTATTATATTTAGGCCTATTGTGAGATTTTTGTTGTGATTGATAGGTTCTCAGTAGCTAGTTCGGGTTCGCTCGCCACTTAGGTTTTCGTGTCAATTCGTCCCCGACCAAGGTAAGGATTTCTTACCGGAGTTGTGTGGACCCTGCGATATTATATGTGATTGCTGATTGATTGCTTGTTTGTGTTTATTGACATGTATAGCTAGGTACTCAATTCTGAATTCCCGATTAGCATGTTGTTCCTGATTAATTCTCATGTTAATCCATGCTTGGTTGTTCCTTTCTAGCATGCTCGTATATGTTCCTTGCTTCGTAGTATCATGCTAGGCTCGTTGTATTCTTATTGAGCACGTATTGGATTTTATGGAAGTGTTTGCTGTTTGCTAGGGCAGGTTAGAGTTGTAAGTAGATAGCATCATCCGGGCCTGATGCATAAAGTACCTTGCATCCATGGCAGGGACGTCGAGACAGTGCTCCGTCCCTAGACCCCGTGAGGGATTAGCTAACCCTACCGGTAGGCCCTGCAATCTTGGGTGAGGGTGGCGATCGTTAAATGCCCCAACGGTCGGGATGATGACTTGGCATTGCCTCGCCCCGGCGTGAGCCGACATGTCCTCGGCATGTTTGGCAAGAGCCCACGATTGCCACTGTTAAGGCAAGGACGGCTTCCTGGTGTAAGCCTACCACGACCGTTCCTTGGCCCCAGGTGCGGTGGTCCAGGCTAACATAGTTTACGTGTCCAGGTCTCACACCCCTATGTCAGTGACACCGATTCAAAGATTTAGTTAGGCGTGGTGACTGGACATGGGCAACTTGCCTCTAGACCCGGCACCCCCCATAGTCTGCAGTAGCACGCGGTACATGCTTACGCTCATTACTGGCGCCGGCCGGAGAGCTCATCGGGATCTTGAGCGGTGTACCTTTCGTCGACGATGAGCAGCCGAGGCCGGGACTTGTTTCTCGTATAGGCGACTTGTGTATTGGACTGTGTGGTGATATTATTCCGGACTAAGACCTTAAATTGGCATCCGATTCCCAAGTGTGGGCTAAGCTATGTGCTCTATTCTGTGTTTATATTCATAGCTTGCATACGCTCATCGAGATGACCATGTATATCGTATTGTACCTTGGTTGGGGATTCTTACTTGAGTAATTCGTTACTCACCCCCATCGTGGTTTTTCCACAGTAACCAAGTTGCGAGACAGGATGGTGAAGGAGGAGCCGTGATCATGGGGCCCGATCTTCCAACTCGTTTTTGTATTATGACTCTTTATGTTTTGTTTCCCCTGAATGCATGTAGCCGGGCACGGAGCCCTAGGATGTTTTGTAAATGTTTTGTGGATTCTAGCATTTTGTATCTGAACAGGTTTTGAATGGTTTTTAGTAAATCTCTGATTAGAGTAAACCTTGGAAATGTTTTTATCTTGGAACAGGTGCTTGGAAACAGGGACAGGTTCCAGGGAAATTGTCTAGTTTTTTTAAAGGGGTTATTTTGACTGTTTTGTTTTTAATTGGAATCCGAAATCATGTCTGTTTAATGTCCTTTACTTTGAATGCATGCATTGGGGTAAGGGCCCATTTAGTGCCCCATTCGGGTCGGTCCCTTACAGTATTGTAACAGCCCAGTTTCCTATTCCAGTTTTCGAGGTGCCTTCGGGTCAAGATTCGGTTGTTTGGTTGGGTCATTAGAGCGGTTTTGACCCTTGGGGGTATTTTGGTCTTTTGGCTCCCCGGGCAGGATTTGTGGTTTTCAGGGCTTCGAGGTAGCTCCTGCCTTTCTCGAGGCTTGTTTGTTGTTGGCTGCGAGTCCCGAGGTGTTTGGGCTAGTCGGTTGGAAGCTCGGTTGTGGTTTGGGTTTTGGCAAAGTGATGTTTGGTTGTGTGCTTCCTTTGGGATTCGAGCCCGGGCCCTTAGTGTTGCTTTGGGAGTTGGATTTAAGTGAGTTTTATTTATTGGAAAAAATTGCTTCGGTCGGGTCTTGAAGGAGGAAGCTGGGAAATGGGATTTTAAGGTTTTGATTTGGATAAAAGTGGATAAGGATGGAAAATGGAATTAAAAATCCCATTTATTCCTTTTTTTTCCCATTTTCCTTTTATTTCCCATTTTCTTTTATTTTTTATCCCAAAATCTCTTTCTCTTCTCTCTCTCTCTCTCTCTCTCTCTCTCTCTCTCTCTCCCCGAGCCCCCCACCTAGCCGAGCAGCCCCTTTTGGTCGCCCAACCCAGCCGCCGGCCGCCGCGCGCTTCGCGCCTGCCAGTCGCGCGTGTCGCCCATCCCAGCTCACCGAGCCCAGTCCCCGCGCGCCCAGGTCTTCAGTCCGAGCCCCATGCTCGCCCGAGTGTCGCCCAGCCCGTCGCCCTTGCCACTCGCCGGTCGCGTCGCCCAGTACTGCGCCAAGATGCGGCGCGCCGCAAGATCATGCCGCTTTAGCGTAGCCCGTTTCGTCCGCGCCCATGTCGGCCAGATTGCGCGTCGTGTAGCCCGACGCGTCGTGTCCCTCGCGCGTCGCGTCGTCCCTGTGTGTTGCCACGCCGCGACGCGGCGCCAACCGAGAAGCTAGCGCCGCGTTTGCGCAGCCAGCGCCCTGACCCCGAGCCCAAAGACGCGGCGCCCATCCTGCGCATCTGCGCCCAAATACGCTTTGCCTAGCCCGTCTGCTGGCCGGCTCGTTCGCGTGTCAGCCGTGCCTCCTGAGTTGCTTCTAAGCTGAGCCCTATTTAGTTTAGTGTATTTAGGGCTATTTTATGATTATTGATGTGTTTTCTTGGCTCTTTATAGGTTTCTCGGGTTCGATCGCAGTTAGGTTTGTTGTGTGTAGTTGCCTTCCGACCAGGTAAGGATTTCTTACCGAAGTTGTGTGGGCCCTGCGATACAATATGTGATTGCTGATTGTATGCTTGTTGTGTTTATTGACATGTGTGATGATAAGTGCTCTATTCTGAATTCCCGACTGGCATGATTTCCTATATGTTGTTTCTCATGTTAGTCCATGCTAGGTTGTTCCTTTCTGGCATGCTCGTATCTGTTCTTGCTCCGTAGTATCATGCTAGGTTCGTTATATTCTTATTGAGCACGTATTGGATTGATTTGATTGTTTGCCGATTGCTATGACAGGTTAGAGTTCAGGTAGATAGCATCATCCGGGCCGGGTGCATAAAGTACCTTGGATCCCCGACAGGGACGTACGAGATTGAGCTCCGTCCCTGATCCCGTTAGGGACTAGCTAACCCTAAAGGCGGGCCCCACAATCTGGGGTGAGGGTGGCAGACTGTTAAATGCCCCAACGGTCGGGATGATGACTTGGTATTGTCTTGTCCCCGACAGCCGGCACGTCCTCAGCGTGTTTTGGCGGTAGCCCTTGAGTTGCCACCTGATAGGGCAAGGACGGTTTCCTGGTGTAAGCCTACCACGACCCGTGCCTTAGCCTCAGGTGCGGTGGTTCAGGCTGACATAGTTCACGTGTCCAGGTCTCACACCCCTATGTCAGTGACACCGATCCAGATATTTAGTTAGGCGTGGTGACTAGACATGGGCAGCTTGCCACTAGACCCGGCACTCCCCATAGTCTGCAGTAGCACGCGGTGCGCGCACACGCTCATTATAGCACCGACCGGAGAGCTCCTCGGGTTCTTGAGCCAGTGCACCTTTCGTCGACAATAGACAGGCTGAGGCCGAGACTTGTTTCTCGTATAGGGCGTATTGTGAGATGAGTTATTTCTGGACTAAGACCCTGAGTTGGCATCCGAGGCCCCAGTGTGGGCTAAACTATGTGCTCTATTCTGTGTTTATATTCATAGCTTGCATACCTTTCTGCTAGATGACCATGTGTATCGTATTGTACCCCGGTTGGGGATTCTTACTGAGTAATTCGTTACTCACCCTTATTATGTGGTTTTTCCACAAGTAGCCATGGTGCGAGACAGGATGGATGGAGGAGGAGTTGTGATCATGGAAACCCGTTATTCAACTCTTAGTTTTATGTTTATGATTTAAATGTTCTCTGAATGCATGTAGTTGGGCACGGAGCCCTAGGGTGTTTTCTGAATGTATTTCCAGATTCTAGCATTGTTGTAAAGTTTGTATGTTTTAAATGAATCTCTGATCAGAGTAAGTTTTGTAAATGTATTTGACTTGGAACTGGTGCTTGGAAACAGGGACAGGTTCCAGGAATTGATGTTGATTTTAAATGGATGTTTTATGTTTTAGTTTTTTACTTAGAATCCGAACAACATCTTGCAAATTTTCTGTAGAATTGTAATGCATGCATTGAGGTAACGGCCTATTTTAGAACCCTTCCGGGTCGGGTCGTTACATGCTTTGAAACAGGGATAGGTTTCAAGAACTTTGTATTGACTTTTTAAATAGATGTTTGAATGTTTTAGTTTTCACTTAGAATCCGAAAACCATTCTTGCATATTGTCTTTAAGTTTTGAACACATGCATTGAGATAAAGGCCTATTTTGGACCCCATTCGGGTCGGGTCTTTACAGCCCTGCAATCTTGGGTGAGGGTGGCCGACTGTTAAATGCCCCAACGGTCGGGATGATGACTTAGCATTGCCTTGTCCCCGGCAGCCGGTACTTCCTCAGCGTGTTCGGCAGTAGCCCTTGATTGCCACCTGATAGGGCAAGGATGACTTCCTAGTGTAAGCCTACCACGACCGGTTCCTTAGACTCAGGTTCGGTGGTTCAGGCTGACATAGTTCACGTGTCCAGGTCTCACACCCCTATGTTAGTGACACTGATTCAGAGATTTAGTTAGGCATGGTGACTGGACATGGGCAGCTTGCCACTAGACCCGGCACCCCCTAGAGTCTGTAGTAGCATGCGGTGGCGCTTACGCTCATTACAGCGCCGACTGGAGAGCTCCTCGGGATTGTGAGTGGCGCTTAAACTTCGGATGCCATCTCAGGGTCTTACTCATGAATAATCCACCTCAAGATACGCCCTATACGAGAAACAAGTCTCGGCCTTAGCCTGTCTACTGTCGATACGAAAGGTGCACTGGATCACGATCCCGAGGAGCTCTCCAGTCAACGCTATAATGAGCGTATGCGCGCACCGCATGCTACTGCAAACCATGGGGGGGTGCCTGGTCTAGTGGCAAGCTGCCCAGGTTCAGTCACCATGCATAACTAAATCTCGGATCGGTGTCACCGACATAGGGGTGTGAGACTGGACACGTGAACTATGTCGGCTGAACCACCGCTTTGAGGCTAAGGAACCGGTCGTGGTAGGCTTACACCAGGAAGCCGTCCTTGCCCTATCAGGTGGCAATCAAGGGCTACTGTCGAACACGCTGAGGACGTGCCGGCTGCCGGGGACAAGGCAATGCCATGACATCATCCCGACCGTTGGGGCATTTAATAGTCTGCCACCCTCACCCAAGATTTCAGGGCCTACCGGTAGGGTTAGCTAAACCCTAACGGGGTCCATGGACGGAGTACATGCCTCGTCTGTCCCTGCCGTGGATGCAATGTACTTTATGCATCCTGGCCCGGATGATGCTACCTATCTGAACTCTAAACTATAACATCAACAGCAAACAATCCAATACGTGCTCAACAGATACAACGAACCTAGCATGATACTACGAAGCAAGAATAGATACGAGCATGCCAGAACGGAACAACCTAGCATGGACTAACATGAGAAACAATATAAGAAATCATGCTAGTCAGGAATTCAGAACAGAGCACCTAACACTAAACATGCTGATAAACACAAACAAGCATACAAACAGCATCTCATAATATATCGCAAGGCCCACACAACTCCGATAATCAATCCTTACCTTGGACGGGAGGCAACTAAACACAAAATCCTAAGCTGCGATCGATCCCGAGCTAGCTAACGAGAACCTAGCAAACACAATAATAATCACAATCCATAGGCCTAAGTATAATAAAATAAACAAGGCTCAGCTCGGGAGCAACTCACGCGGGCCCTACCGACACGCGGACGGGCGCCGCAGACGGCGAGGTCGGCTGGCTTGGCGCTGATGGCGGCAGGCCGTGACGCTGCACGACGACGGGGCACACGGCGAGCCGGGCATGGACGGCGGACACGCGGCGAGCGCGGCGGCGCGAAAGCGAGTGCGCGGGCTGCGCTTCGGTTGGTGCGTCGGCGGCCGCGAAGCGGACCTACTAGGCGATCTGGCCGTGCGACAGGGTGACGGGCTCGGCGATCTGGCTGGCCCGACCGGGCTCTGTTGGTGCTTCTTCTTTGCATGCGGCGTGGGGACGATGGGTTTGGGCGTCCGGAACGCTAGTTGGGCGACGGTGGAAATTTCTTTGGGTGGGGCTTCTCTCAGCTAGCTGCAACCAAACACAAACACCCGCACACTTCTAACCACTCGGCCAACCTGCATATCAATCGAAGAAGGCGAAGAAGAAGAAGACGAAGAACCTTACTGGAAAAACGATCTGACCTCGGGGCTGCAAGAGATCAAGGATTCGGCTTGGGGGAGCTAGGGAGAAATGCTTGGGTGGCCAAGGAGATTTTGAAGAAGAAGACCCAAAACCCTACATTTCTTTTCTTTTAATCAAATGCACCAAAACTCCAAAGATCCAAGGTTAACTAAGTTATGTCGCGGAAAGAGTAACAAGAACTCCCACTTGCTCAACTGGCAAGGACACACAACAAACCTCCCAGACCACCTGGGTTCAGCAGTGCAGTGCAAAAGATTAGAGCTCGTATGTTGGTAGCCCAGAGCAGGCAGAAGTGTTACGCGGATGTACGGCGTCGAGATTTAGAGTTTGAGGTTGGACAGTGCGTGTTTTAAGGTTGCACCGATGTGAGGTGTGTTGCGGTTTGGTAAGCGAGGGAAGTAGAGTCCCTGTTTATCGGATCATTTGAGATTCTTGAGAGCATTGGTAGAGTTGCATATCGGTTAGCTTTTCCCCGTCATTGTCAGTTGTGCACAGTGTTTTCATGTATCGATGTTGAGGCAATATGTGTCGGACCCGTCGCTCATTGTGGACTTTGAGCCTTTGCAGCTGAATGAGGATTTGGGCTTCGAGGGGAAGCCTGTGAGTATTATGGTCTTTGAGACGAAAACGTTGCGTAATCGTGAGATCCGTTTGGTAAGAGTTCAGTGGAGGAGTCAGAGTTCAGAGGAAGCCGCTCGTGAGCGGGGAGGACGAGATGAGGTTGCAGTATCCTGAGCTGTTTCAGTCTTAAGGACTTTAGAGGACGAAAGTCATAAAAAGGAGGGAATATTGTAACGGCCCAGGTTTTCATCCCGATCTTCCAAGTATGCCCTAAGGGTATTTTTGGTAATTTGGTCGGGCCGTCAGGGCCGTTTATGTCTTTTTCAGTTGCTAAAATTATTGGATGGTCGTATGTACGGTTTTGATGCTTTGTGGATGTGTTTGGGCATGGAGAGATGCAAAAGTAAAATAGGAAAATAAAAGTGTAGTAGTGTGCGGTTGGTTAGGCTACCGAATTCGTAGCACTCAAGTTGTTGGTTGGTAGGATTCCGTGTGGAAGCTTGTAAAGACCCGACCCGAATGGGGTCCTAAAATGGGCCTTTACCTCAATGCATGCATTCAAAAGTTAAAGACAATATGCAAGAATGGTTTTCGGATTCTAAGTGAAAACTAAAACATACAACATCCATTTAAAAAGTCAATACAAAATTCTGAAACTCGTCCCTCTGTTTCCAAGCACTGTTCCAAGACAAATACATTTCCAAAACTCACTCGATCAGAGATTTATTTAAAACATTCAAAACTTTCCAATAGTTACAACAATTGCTAGAATCCGAAAAAAAGCAGAGAAAACAACCTAGGGCTCCGTGCCCAACTACATGCATTCAGAGGAAAATAAAACACAAAGAATCATAGACATAAACTCAGAGTTCGAACAACGAGTTTCCATGATCACAGCTCCTCCTCCAGCCATCCTGTCTCGCACCATGGTTACCTGTGGGAAACCACAAAATAAGGGTGAGTAACGAATTACTCAGTAAGAATCCCCAACCGGGGTACAATACGATATACATGGTCATCTAGCAGAAAGGTATGCAAGCTATGAATAGAAACACAAAAGAGAGCACATAGCTTAAATCCACACATAAACTTCGGATGCCATTTCAGGATCTTACACCGGAAAATCCACCACACGATACGATCCTATACGAGAAACAAGTCTTGGCCTCAGCCTGTCTACTGTCGATACGAAAGGTGCACTGGCTCACAATCTCGAGGAGCTCTCCAGTCGGCGCTATAATGAGCGTATGCGCGCACCGCATGCTACTGCAAACCATGGGGGGTGTCGGGTCTAGTGGCAAGCTGCCTAGGTCTAGTCACCATGCCTAACTAAATCTCTGGATCGGTGTCACTGACATAGGGGTGTGAGACCTGGACACGTGAACTATGTCAGCCTGAACCACCGCACCTGAGGCTAAGGAACCGGTCGTGGTAGGCTTACACCAGGAAGTCGTCCTTGCCCTAACAGGTGGCAATCAAGGGCTACTACCGAACACGCTGAGGACGTGCCGACTGCCGGGGATAAGGCAATGCCATGTCATCATCCCGACCGTTGGGGCATTTAACAGTCTGCCACCCTCACCCAAGATTGCAGGGTCTGCCGTTAGGGTTAGCTAAACCCTAACGGGGATCGAGGACGAATCTTGCCTCGCACGTCCCTCGCCAGTGGATGCAAGGTACTTTATGCATCCTGGCCCAGATGATGCTACCTACCATATCTCAAACCTATAAACAGATACATCAAACAATCCAATGCGTGCTCAATTGATACAACGAACCTAGCATGATTGTAACGACCCAGGTTTTTCTTTCCGGTCTTCCAGGTATGCCCTAGGGGTAATTTGGTAATGTGGTCGGGCCGTCAGGGTCGTTTGTGTCTTTTCCAGTTACTAAAATTATTGGATGGTTTTATGTAGGTTTTTGGAGGGGTTTGTGGTTTGGTTTGAGCAAGGTTTGATGCAAAAGTAAAAATAAAGGAATTTGTGCTGCAGCCGGGGTTTGAACCCGGGTCTCCTGGGAAGCTTGTAGAGATGTGTGCCAATTGAGCCATTAGGTGCTCTTGTTACTCTTTCTGCATCACATCTTAGTTAACCTTGGATTTTGGAGTTTTGGTGCATTTGGTTAAATGAAATAGAATTAGGTTTATTCCATCTTCTTCTCCAAATCTCCTCTTGGCCGCACAAGCTCTCCCTCTCCATAGCCTTGCCGATTCTTCTTCCCTTGCATCTCCTTGGGTTCGATCATCATCATTCCGGGTAAGTCTTCATCCTCTTCATCTCCTCATTTGGTTTTTGATGCTGGCCGAAGGTAAGATGTAGAGTGTTGTGTGTGTTTGTGTTGATTGCAGCCAGCCGAGTGAAGCAGCCATCATCGCCGTCCAGCTCGCCCAGATCTGTTGAAGCAGCCCCGCCGCGACGCCAAAGCGGACAAAGCGGCCGCGCCAGATCCACCGTCGCGAACCTCCCGCACGCCATCGCTCTCCGTGTCGCCCAGATCCGTTGAGCGGCCCCTGCCGTCGCACGGATCGCCAGATCTGTTGAAGCGGCTCTCCGCAGACGCCATCGCCGCGCGATCGCGCGCGATCGCGCCAAAGAGACGCCGAGACGCCGATGCCCGCGCGCCGCGCCGCGCTGCTGCTCGCGCGCGCGCGCCAGCCGCGTCCGCGTCGCGCGCGCACGCCAGCGCCAGCGCGCGCGCCCGCCGAGACGCTCGCTGCTGCGCTGGCGTTCTGCCGTGCATCCGTGCCGTCGCCGTGCCAGCAGCAGCGGCGCGCCAGCCCTGCCGTGCCGGTAGCGCGATCGCGCCGACCCTGCCGTGCCGGCTTGCAGCGGCTCCAAGCTCGTGTCGCCGCGTGCGCGTGAGTTCCCCGAGCCGAGCTTGCTCGTTCTATTGTTTTTAGACTTTTTAGGTATTGACTATTATTGGTTTGTTAGGTTCCCGCCGCTAGCTCGGGATTGTTCGCAGACTTAGGATTTGTGTGTAGAAGCCTCCCGACCAAGGTAAGGATTTCTTACAGGGGTTGTGTGGACCCCTGCGATGTTCTATGTGATTGATGTTGTATGTTTGTTTGTGATTATCGCATGTATAGTTTAGGTGCTCTCATTCAATTCTGATGGCATGACTTCGTATGTTGTTCTTTCATGTTAGTCCATGCTAGGTTGTTCCGATTCGGCATGCTCATATTCATTCTTGTTTCGTAGTACCATGCTAGGTCCTTTGTATTCTTTCGAGCACGTATTGGATTGTTTCTTTGATTGTTAAAGCGAGTTAGAATTCGGGTAGATAACATCATCCGCCCGATGCATAAAGTATCTTGCATCTATGGCAAGGGCGTTCGAGAGCAGTTCTCCGTCCTTGGACCCGTGAGGATTAGCTATCCCAACCGGTAGGCCCCGCAATCTTGGGTGAGGGTGGTAGTCTGCGATACCCCAAGCGGTCGGGATGATGACTTGGCAATGCCTAGTCCCGGCGGCCCGCACGTCCTCGGCGTGTTAGCAAAGAGCCCTTGATTGCCACTGTTAAGGTAAGGGCGGCTTCTGGTGTAAGCCTACCATGACCCGTTCCTTAGCCTCAAAGTGCGGTGGTACAGGTGACATAGTTCACACGTGTCAGTCTCACACCCCTATGTCGGTGACACCGATCCGAGATTTAGTTAGGCATGGTATCCGGATATGGGCGACTTGCCACTAGACCCGGCACCCCATAGTGCGTAGAAGCACGCGGTGCATGCTTACGCTCATTACAGCGTCGACCGGAGAGCTCCTCGGGATCTTGAGCTAGTGCACCTTTCGTATCGTCAGTAGACAGGCTGAGGCCGGGACTTGTTCCCGTATAGCGCGTATAGTGTGTTGTGGTATTTCGGACTAAGACCACGAGTTGGCATCCGAGGTCCAAGTGTGGACTTAGCTATGTGCTCCGCTCTACGTGTTTGTACTCATAGCTTGCATACATTCTTCTAGATGATCATGTATATCGTATTGTACCCGGTTGGGGATTCTTCTTTGGGTAATTCGTTACTCACCCTTATTACGTGGTTTTCCACGAGTAATCAGCGCGGAGACAGGATGGTGAAGGGGAAAGCGTGATCATGGAATCTATTTGTCATCTCGACTATTTTATTTTATCATGACTCTTGACTTTTATTATTTCCCCTGAATGCATGTAGACGGGCACAGAGCCCCAGGATGTTTTCTTACGTTTTATGGATTCCAGCATATTTGTACTTGTGGATTGTTTTAATGGTTTAAATAAATCTCGATCGAGTATGCTTTTAGAAATGTATGTTTTGGTTGTTGAATGTTTCATTTTTACTTGGAATCCGAAATGTGTTTTTCATAATGTCTTCTAATTTCAATACATGCATTGGGGTAAAGGCCATTTAGAGCCCCTTTTGGGTGGGTCTTCTGATTTGGTATCGAGCTAGGTTCATAGATTCTCATGAGACCGACCTTTGTTGTAGGTCATCTTTCCATGATCACCGACACTCTGGCGGTCATCAGTACGCCTAGATTTATTGTTTTAGAAAGGAAAAGGGTTAAGAATTTACAATACCTATCATCTAGTGTATGCCTTGTTTGGTGTTGTGGAATGGTGACAGTGTGTTCGATTCGTTGTTGGTTTGGATGTAGATCGCCAAAGATGCGACCACCGTGCATCGGGAGAGGAGGTTCGAGAGCGTGTCGAGGATCGGGATCGGATCGATCACTGCGCAGGACATCGTCCCAAGCCGAGGATCGATGGCATTCCACCCAGCGGCTCCTCCGTTACGCCTAGAGCGGGCGTTGAGGCGATTGAGCGCCGTGAGATCGCTCCCGAGCGAGTTTCTTTGAGTCTATGAGGGCTTTTATGGTCAGCATGTTGAGTGACCAAAGGGCAGAGACCTGTGCCTTGTTGGCGTAGCAGCCGGGAAGAGTCCCGAGCAGATCGAGCGGTGACTCGATTGGTTCAAGAGAGCTCGGTTGTAAAGACCCGACCCAAAAGGGGCTCTAAATGGCCTTTACCCCAATGCATGTATTGAAATTAGAAGACATTATGAAAAACACATTTCGGATTCCAAGTAAAAGCAGAAACATTCAACAACCAAAACATACATTTCTAAAAGCATACTCACGATCAGAGATTTATTTAAACCATTAAAACAATCCACAAGTACAAATATCTTTGGAATCCATAAAACGTAAGAAAACATCCCGGGGCTCTGTGCCCGTCTACATGCATTCAGGGAAATAATAAAAGTCAAGAGTCATGATAAAATAAAATAGTCGAGATGACAATGGATTCCATGATCACGCCTTCCCCTTCACCATCCTGTCTCCCGCCTTGATTACCCGTGGAAAACCACAGAATAAGGGTGAGTAACGAATTACCCAAGAAGAATCCCCAACCGGGTACAATACGATATACATGATCATCTAGAAGAATGTATGCAAGCTATGAGTACAAACACGAGCGGAGCACATAGCTAAGTCCACACTTGGACCTCGGATGCCAACTCGTGGTCTTAGTCGGAAATACCACAACACACTATACGCGCTATACGGGAACAAGTCCGGCCTCACTGCTTCATCGACGATACGAAAGGTGCACTAGCTCAAGATCCCGAGGAGCTCTCCGGCCGACGTTGTAATGAGCGTAAGCATGCACCGCGTGCTTCTACTGCACTATGGGGGTGCCGGGTCAGTGGCAAGTCGCCCATATTCGGATACCACGCCTAACTAAATCTCCGGATCGGTGTCACCGACATAGGGGTGTGAGACACGGACACGTGAACTATGTCACTGTACCACCGCACCGAGGCTAAGGAACGGGTCATGGTAGGCTTACACCAGAAGCCGCCCTTACCTTAACAGTGGCAATCAAGGGCTACTGCCGAACACGCCGAGGACGTGCGGCCGCCGGACTAGGCATTGCCAAGTCATCATCCCGACCGCTGGGGTATCGCTTAGACTACCACCCTCACACAAGATTGCGGGGCCTACCGGTTGGGATAGCTAATCCCTCACGGGGTCCAAGGACGGAGAATCGTCTCGAACGTCCTTGCCATAGATGCAAGATACTTTATGCATCGGGCCGGATGATGCTATCTACCCAATTCTAACCCGCCTTAACAATCAACCAAACAATCCAATACGTGCTCGAAAGAATACAGCAGACCTAGCATGGTACTACTGAGAACAAGAATGAATATGAGCTTGCCGAACGGAACAACCTAGCATGGACTAACATGAAAGAACAACATACGAAGTCATGCCATCAGAATTGAACAGAGCACCTAAACTATACATGCCGATAATCACAAACAAACATACAACATCAATCACATAGAACATCGCAGGGTCCACACAACCCCGTGAAGAAATCCTTACCTTGGTGGGAGGCTTCTACACACAAATCCTAAGTTTCTTTGAACACTCCCGAGCTAGCGAGCGGGAACCTAACAAACCAATAATAGTCAATACCTAAAAAGTCTAAAAACAATAGAGCAAGCAAGCTCGGCTCGGGAACTCAAGCGGCACGGCGATACGAGCTTGAGCCGCCTGCAAGCCGGGCACGGCTGGCTGGCGCTGGGCGCTGCTGCTTGGCGGGCGGCTGGCGCTGGGCGCGCTGCACGGCACGGCACGCGGACGGATGCACGACAGATGCGCGCGCTGGCGAAGCTTGTCGGGCGAAGGCGCTGGCGCTGGCGCGCGCGCGGCGACGCGACGGCGACGCGGCTGGCGCTGGCGCGGCGAGCAGCTTAAGCGGCAGCGCGCGGGCGCTGGCGCGCTGGCGTCTCGCTGGGCGCGATGGCGCGATCGCACAATCTGCGCGAGCGATGGCGTGCGGGAGAGTGCGACGGTGGATCTCGCGGCGGCTGCTTTGTCGGCTTTGGCGTGCGGCAGGGCCGCTTCAACAGATCTGGGCGAGTGGACGGCGAGGATGGCGCTTGCTTCACTCGGTGGCCGCAATCAACACAAACACACACAACACTCTACATCTTACCTTCGGCCCGGCATCAAAACCAAATGAGGAGATGAAGAGGATGAAGACTTACCCGGAATGATGATGATCGAACCCAAGGAGATGCAAGGGAAGAAGAATCGGCAAGGCTATGGAGAGGGAGAGCTTGTGCGGCCAAGAGGAGATTTGGAGAAGAAGATGGAATAAACCTAATTCTATTTCATTTAACCAAATGCACCAAAACTCCAAAATCCAAGGTTAACTAAGATGTGATGCAGAAAGAGTAACAAGAGCACCTAATGGCTCAATTGGCACACATCTCTACAAGCTTCCCAGAGACACAGGTTCAAACCCCACTATGGCACAAATTCCTTTATTTTTACTTTTGCATCAAACCTTGCTCAAACCAAACCACAAACCCTCCAAAACCTACATAAAACCATCCAATAATTTTAGTAACTGGAAAAGACACAAACGACCCTGACGGCCCGACCACATTACCAAATTACCCCTAGGGCATACCTGGAAGACCGGAAAGAAAAACCTGGGTCGTTACAATATTCCCTCCTTTTTATGACTTTCGTCCTCGAAAGTCCTTAAGACAGAAATAGCTCGGGGTAATGCAATCTCATCTCGTCTTCCCGCTCCCAAGTGGCTTCCTCGTAGACCCCGATTCTTCCATCGAACCTTTACCAAACGAATCTCGCGATTACGCAACGTCTTGGTCTCAAAGGCAAGGATCCTCACTTGGCTTCTCCTCGAAGTTCAAATCCTCATTCATTTGCAAAGGCTCAAAGTCCACAATGTGCGACGGGTCCGGCACATCTTGCCTCAACATCGATACATGAAAAACACTATGCACCGATAGTGACGGAGGTAGGGCTAACTGGTGGCAGCAACTCGCCAATCCTCTCTAGGATCTCAAATGGACCAACAAAACGTTGACTCAACTTCCCACGCTTGCAAACCTCGGAACACCTCGCATCGGAGCAACCTTAAGGAACACATGTTGACCAACCTCAAACTCCAAATCTCGACGCCGAACATCGGCGTAACTCTTCTGCTCTCGCTCTGAGCGGTCAACATACGAGCTCTAATCTTCTCGCCTTTGCACCATTGGTCAAGCTGCAGTAACTCGGGACCCAAAACACTGTCTATCACCAACCTCTTCCCGCAACACAGGGGACCGACAACGCTTACCATACAAAGCCTCGAATGGAGCCATCCGATAAATCGATCGTAATCTGTTGTTATAGGCAAACTCCATCAAATCTGAATCTGGTCCCAACTCGCGGGAAATCCAACACACAAGCCCTCAACATATCCTCGAGAATCGATTCACTCTCTCGGTCGACCATCCGTCCGAGGGTGAAAAGTCATGTCTTGGCGCACTCTGTGCCCAAACCCTTTGGGCGCTCTCAGAAACGAGAAGTGAACCGCGAGTCACGATCGGACACAATCCTCACCGGCACACCATGATAACGGATGATCTCGCTCCAAAAACAAGCGCGCCTTTGTTCCACGGTATAAGTGTCTCTTAGGGAATGAAGTGTGCGCTCTTGGTCAAAGCGGTCGACTATCACCCAAATCTGAGAGAACTTCCTCGAGTCCTTGGCAAACCAGAGATAAAGTCCATGGAGATCTCTTCCCATTTCCTTTGGGGCACACTCGGTGGTTGCAACAAACCGGTGGCCTCTGCACAGGTGCCTTCACTTGGCGACAAGTGAGACACCGGGTGACAAACTCTGCCACATCTCTCTTCATTCCCATCCACGGAAGGTCCGCTTAAGGTCTGATACATCTTGGTACCCTGGGGTGCCAAGCAAAAGGGGGCTGTGGGCCTCAGGAGAGCAACTCGCTCGCAAACCCGCAATGTCAGGAACACACAACCGGCCTCTATAAGTCAAACCCATGCGGTGAATATACAAAGTCAAAGTCACCGTCAAGACTAACTCTGTCAACCAATCTCTTAAGTGCGGGGTCACCCAAGCTGGCCGTCTATAATCCATTTTTGCCTAATCGATGGTGACAATACCAATGAGCTACTACAGCGGTAACCTCCCCCAACAACATCGCAACCTCGGCCCGCTCGAACTCTCTCCGCAAACCGGGCTAGGAACTCAACAACGCCGCAGAGTGCGGCGTCTTTCTACTCAAAGCATCGGCCACTACATTGGCTTTACCGGATGGTACAAAATCTCATGATCATAATCCTTTACCAACTCTAACCATCTCCTCTCGCCTCATATTCAACTCCTTACGAGTAAAGCAGATACTTGAGGCTCGGTGATCGGTAAACATCGAATCCGCTCACCATACGGTAATGCCTCCAAATCTTGATTGCAACACACTGCGCCGCCAACTCCATATCATGAGTCGGGTAGTTACTGCTCATACGGCTTGGTGGACGGGAAGCATAGGCAATGACCTTCCGGCCGCATCAACACACAACCTAATCCAAACTTGGAAGCATCATCAGACCACGAAACCACTGTCCCCTCCGGATCGCCAACAGTCTTTGAAGTCAGCTGCGCTTGAGCACGGCAAAGCTCTCATCACACACGATGTCCCAAACAAACTCGACACCCTTCCTCGCCGGACGAGTGAGGGGCGAGGCTATAGCGAGAGAAGTCCTTGACGAACCGACGGTAGTAACTCGCCAAACCAGAAGAAAGCTGCGAATCTCGCAATCTGAAGTCGGCTTGGCCCATGAACTCACGGCCTCAATCTTCGCGGGGTCCACGGCTATACCACCTCTCGAAACCACGTGGCCTAGGAAGGCCACCGCTCCAACCAGAAATCACATTTGGAAAACTTCGCATAAAGTGGTTTTCCTCAAAGCCGCCAATACTCGCCTCAAATGCTCTGCATGGTCTTCTTTAGACCTCGAATAAATCGAATATCGTCAATGAACACGATGACGGCCGCCCAAAAATGATTTGAACACCCTATCCATCATGTCCATGAGCCTTGGTGGGGCATTGGTCAATCCAAACGACATGACCACAAACTCATAGTGACCATATCTAGACACGAAAAGTTGTCTTAGGAATGTCGGCATCCGATCGATCCGCAATCGATGGTAACCGGATCTCGAGATCTATCTTGGAGAACACGAAGCTCCTGAAGGTGATCGAACAAATCATCGTCACGGGGCAGCGGATACTTATTCTTTCTTTGTCACCTTATTAAGCTCGCGATAATCAATACATAAGCGCATAGAACCATCCTTCTTTTCACAAAAGAGGCCCGGTGCTCCCCACGGGGACACACTCGGACGGATGAACCCTCGATCTAACATCTCCTCGCAATCTGAATCTTGATTCCTTTAACTCACTGGCGCCATGCGTCACTGGAGCCTTCGAGATAGGAGGGTCCACGGCTCGAGCTCAATAATGAAGTCAACCTCTCTCTTTGGGGCAACCCGTAACTCCTCAGAAACACATCCGCGAACTCTCGCTGGCAGGCTTTGATCGACGATCAGAAGGGACGGCTCTCCACAGACAACTTGGCTAGGTAACCCCAAGCTCCATGAGCTAGCAAGCGACGAGCTTTCCACGGTGACACCATTGGCGGGCGGACTCCACCTTGGACTCCACGAAACTTAAAACTAGGCCGACCGGTGGCACGAACACCACTTCTTCCGGTGGCGGTCAATCAACGCGTGGCTAGCGACTAACCACTCCATACCAAGAATCACATCAAAACCACTCATAGGCGAGAACTATGAGTGTGGCTCCTAAGCAACTCTCCGGATATCTCGATCCGGCCATCCTTAATCTTATCTCTAGCTAACATACTAACTCCGAAGGAGTTGCAACAGATAACTCAAAACCTAGAGGCTCTAGTCTCAACTTAGCATGCTCGACCAAACAACACGAGATACAAATGAATGCGTAGAACGAGAATCAAACAAGACAAATGCGCGGTGATCTAAAACAAGAAGCGCATCGCTTGCAGCCGGCATCCGTGCGCTCGGCCTCTGACGGTCGTAGCAAACACCCGACCTGCCGCTGCTGGCTGTTGAGGACAGAAACGGATCATATGTCCCTCTTTACCACAACGAAAACACACTCGGGCCCCGCATCCGCAAGCTCCGGTGTGGGTCCTCCGCAAGAAGCACAAGCAGGAACTCGCTGGGACCGCCGCCGCGCGAGGTTTGAAAACGAATCGGGGCCCTATCGCCGATCCGGTTTTGGAAGCGCCCTTGGCGCGCTGGCCGCCACCCCTAAACTCAAACTTTCTCTTACGCCCCACTGCGGTGGAGCAGGGCGAGCAGGAGAGCGGCAACCACCGCGCCGCAGGATACTTCCCATTATAGATCGTGGCCAACCCGGGATGGCCCTAGCATAAGTGTCGGGGGCACGAGCCACGACATCTGGGAAACACACCGCCTCAATCCGGATATGAACTTCCGAATCTTCTCGGGGTGGCAATCAAGCGAGGAGCAAAATATCCATACTCTCGAGAACTTGCGCTCATAATCCTCAATGGAATCAGAACCCCGCTTGGAGTTCCGGAAGAGCTCCACCATCTTCTCTTGAGCCTCATCACCGATGAACTTTACCTTGAACTCGGCCTTGAAGAACTCCCAAGTAGCGGGTGGAGACCCGGTGGTCTCTCGCTCAAGGTGGACTCCCACCACCATCTCATTGTGCCTCCTAGCACATGAGCCGCACACCTCGGCCTCTGAATATCGGGGCACACCATGATCGGAAGGTGTACTCCAAATGGGCAATCCACTGGGCTGCCGCTAACGCATCACCGGTGGCATCAAACTTCTCGAAGCTTCCACTTCACAAAATCCTTGACCACCTACCCAATTCCTCGGCACCCTCTCGCCATATACGCCTCTGGGGCTACTTGCTCTGTGGAGTGGAGGTGCTCTTGAGCTCTCTTTGAACCAATCGAGTCACCGCTCGATCTGGGCTCGGGACTCTTCGGTGCTTGGCGCCAACAAGGCACAGGTCTCGCCCTCCGGTCACTCAACATGTCGACCATAAAAGCCCTCATAGACTCGGCAAACTGCGCTCGGGGAGCGATCTCACGGCGCTTCGATCGCCTCAACGCCCGCTCTAGGCGTAACGGGAGGAGCTGCTTTGGTGGAATGCCATCGATCTCGGCTTGGGACGATGTCCCTGCGATGATCGAGATCCGATCCACGATCCCTCGACACGCTCTCGAACCTCCTCTCCCGATGCGGGTGGTAGCATCTTTGGCGATCTACATCCAAACCAACAACGAATCGAACACCGCTGTCACCATTCCACAACACCAAACAAGGCATACACTAGATGATAGGTATTGTAAATTCTTAACCCTTTTCCTTTCTAAAACAATAAATCTAGGCGCGCACTGATGGTAGCCTGAGTCTTTGGTGATCATGGAAAGATGACCTACAACAAAGGTCGGTCTCTGAATTTATGACTCTAAGCTCGATACCAATGTAAAGACCCAGACCCAAAAGGGGCTCTAAATGGCCTTTACCCCAATGCATGTATTGAAATTAGAAGACATTATGAAAAACACATTTCGGATTCCAAGTAAAAGCGAAACATTCAACAACCAAAACATACATTTCTAAAAGCATACTACGATGAGAGATTTATTTAAACCATTAAAACAATCCACAAGTACAAATATCTTTGGAATCCATAAAGCGTAAGAAAACATCCCGGGGCTCTGTGCCCGTCTACATGCATTCAGGGAAATAATAAAAGTCAAGAGTCATGATAAAATAAAATAGTCGAGAGATGACACCGGATTCCATGATCACGACTTCCCCTTGACCATCTGTCTCGCCTTGATTACCCGTGGAAAACCACGAGAATAAGGGTGAGTAACGAATTACCCAGTAAGAATCCCCAACCGGGGTACAATACGATATACATGATCATCTAGAAGAATGTATGCAAGCTATGAGTACAAACACAGAGCGGAGCACATAGCTAAGTCCACACTTGGACCTCGGATGCCAACTCGGGGTCTTAGTCGGAAATACCACAACACACTATACGCGCTATACGGGAACAAGTCCGGCCTCGGCTGTCTCACGCGATACGAAAGGTGCACTAGCTCAAGATCGAGGAGCTCTCGGTCGTATTTGTAATGAGCGTAAGCATGCACCGCGTGCTTCTACTGAACTATGGAAGTGCCGGGTCCAGTGGCAAGTCGCCCATATCGGATACCACGCCTAACTAAATCTACGGATCGGTGTCACTAACATAGGGGTGTGAGACACGGACACGTGAACTATGTCGGCTGTACCACCGCTTTGAGGCTAAGGGCGGGTCATGGTAGGCTTACACCAGAAGCCGCCCTTACCTTAACAGTGGCAATCAGAGGCTCTTTGCCGAACACGCCGAGGGCGTGCGCATTTGCAGGGACTAGGCATTGCCAAGTCATCATCCCGAGTTTGGGGTATCGCTTAGACTACCACCCTCACCCAAGATTGCGGGGCCCTACCGGTTGGGATAGCTAATCCTCCCTCACGGGGTCCAAGGGCGGAGCTTGTCTCGAACGTCCTTGCCATAGATGCAAGATACTTTATGCATCGGGCCCGGATGATGCTATCTACCACGAATTCTAACACGCCTTAACAATCGGCAAACAATCCAATACGTGCTCGAAAGAATACAGTGAGACCTAGCATGGTACTACAGAACAAGAATGAATATGAGCTTGCGAGCGGAACAACCTAGCATGGACTAACATGAAAGAACAACATACGAAGTCATGCGATCGAGAATTTGAGCAGAGCACCTAAACTATACATGCGATAATCACAAACAAACATACAACATCAATCACATAGAACATCGCGGGGTCCACACAACCCCGGTAAGAAATCCTTACCTTGGTGGGAGGCTTCTACACACAAATCCTAAGTGCGGAACAATCCGAGCTAGCGGCGGGAACCTAACAAACCAATAATAGTCAATACCTAAAAAGTCTAAAAACAATAGAACAGCAAGCTCGTTTGGGAACTCACGCGCGCGCGGCGTCACGAGCTTGGAGCTGCTGGCAAGCCGGCGCGGCTGGCTGGCGCGGGCTACGTGCTGCACTGCAGCAGCTGGCGCTGGCTGCGGCTGCACGGTGCAACGCGGCACGGATGCACGAGCAGAACGCAGCGCGCGCGGCAGCGTCTCGGGCGAAAGCCTTGGTAGCGCTGGGCGGCGCGGCGACGCGGCGACGCGGCCCAGGCATGGCGGCGAGCGGCGGCGGCGGCGGCGCGCGGCGCGGGCGTCTCGCGTCTCGCTTGCGCTGGCGCGATCTCGCACAATCTGGCGGCGATGGCGTGCGGGAGAGTGCGACGGTGGATCTCGCGGCCGCTTTGTCCGGCTTTGGCGTGCGTGCGGCTGCTTCAACAGATCTGGGCGAGTGGGGGCGGCGAGGATGGTCGCTTCACTCGGTTGTTGCAATCAACACAAACACACACAACACTCTACATCTTACCTTCGGCCAGCATCAAAAACCAAATGAGGAGATGAAGAGGATGAAGACTTACCCGGAATGATGATGATCGAACCCAAGGAGATGCAAAGGAAGAAGAATCGGCAAGGCTATGGAGAGGGAGAGCTTGTGCGGCCAAGAGGAGATTTGGAGAAGAAGATGGAATAAACCTAATTCTATTTCATTTAACCAAATGCACCAAAACTCCAAAATCCAAGGTTAACTAAGATGTGATGAGAAAGAGTAACAAGAGCACCTAATGGCTCAATTGGCACACATCTCTACAAGCTTCGGAGACACAGGTTCAAACCCCATGCATGACACAAATTCCTTTATTTTTACTTTTGCATCAAACCTTGCTCAAACCAAACCACAAACCCCTCCAAAACCTACATAAAACCATCCAATAATTTTAGTAATGGAAAAGACACAAACGACCACACGACGGCCCGACCACATTACCAAATTACCCCTAGGGCATACGGAAGACCGGAAAGAAAAACACGGGTCGTTACAATATTCCCTCCTTTTTATGACTTTCGTCCTCGAAAGTCCTTAAAACAGAAATAGCTCGGGGTAATGCAATCTCATCTCGTCTTCCCGCTCCCAAGTGGCTTCCTCGAGAACCCGATTCTTCCATCGAACCTTTACCAAACGAATCTCGCGACACGCAGCGTCTTGGTCTCAAAGGCAAGGATCCTCACCGGCTTCTCCTCGAAGTTCAAATCCTCATTCATTTTGCAAAGGCTCAAAGTCCACAATGTGCGACGGGTCCGGCACATCTTGCCTCAACATCGATACATGAAAAACACTATGCACCGTGATAGTGACGGAGGTAGGGCTAGCAGGTAAGCAACTCTGCCAATCCTCTCTAGGATCTCAAATGGACCAACAAAACGTTGACTCAACTTCCCACGCTTACCAAACCTCGGAACACCTCGCATCGGAGCAACCTTAAGGAACACATGCTTGACCAACCTCAAACTCCAAATCTCGACGCCGAACATCGGCGTAACTCTTCTGCCGCTCCGAAAGCGGTCAACATACGAGCTCTAATCTTACGCCTTTGCACCATTGGTCAAGCTGCGATAATTTCGGGACCCAAAACTGTCTATCACCAACCTCTTCCCGAACACGGGGACCGACAACGCTTACCATACAAAGCCTCGAATGGAGCCATCAGATCGTCATTGGTAATCGTTGTTATAGGCAAACTCCATCAAATCTGAATCTGGTCCCAGCGCTGCAGGAAATCCACACACAAGCCCTCAACATATCCTCGAGAATCGATTCACTCTCTCGGTCGACCATCCGTCGAGGGTGAAAAGTCATCTTTGGCGCACTCTGTGCCCAAACCTCTTTGAGCGCTCTCGAAGCGAGAAGTGAACCGCGAGTCACGATCGGACACAATCCTCACCGGCACACCATGATAACGGATGATCTGCTCCAAAAACAATCTGCTAGCCTTTGTTCCACGGTATAAGTGTCTCTTAGGGAATGAAGTGTGCGCTCTTGGTCAAGCGGTCGACTATCACCCAAATCGAGAGAACTTCCTCGGAGTCCTTGGCAAACCAGAGATAAAGTCCATGGAGATCTCTTCCCATTTCCTTTGGGGCACACTCGGTGGTTTGCAACAAAACCGGTGGCCTCTGCTGGGTGCCTTCACTTGGCGACAAGTGAGACACAGGTGACAAACTCTGCCACATCTCTCTTCATTCCCATCCACGGAAGGTGCGCTTAAGGTCTGATACATCTTGGTACCCCGGGGTGCCAAGCAAAAGGGGCTGTGGGCCTCGAGAGCAACTCGCTCGCAGAAACTCGCAATGTCCGGAACACACAACCGGCCTCTATAAGTCAAACCAGCATCTGGTGAATATACAAAGTCAAAGTCACCGTCGGCACTAACTCTGTCAACCAATCTCTTAAGTGCGGGGTCACCCAGCTGGTTTGTCTATAATCCATTTGCCTAATCGACGGTGAGCAGTCCAATTGAGCTACCTGGCGGTAACCTCCCCAACAACACTGCAACCTCGGCCCGCTCGAACTCTCTCCGCAAACTGGGTGAGGAACTCAACAACGCCGCAGAGTGCGGCGTCTTTCTACTCAAAGCATCGGCCACTACATTGGCTTTACCGGATGGTACAAAATCTCATGATCATAATCCTTTACCAACTCTAACCATCTCCTCTGCCTCATATTCAACTCCTTACGAGTAAGCAGATACTTGAGGCTCACGGTGATCGGTAAACATCGAATCCGCTCACCATACGGTGTAATGCCTCCAAATCTTGATTGCAAACACCACTGCCGCCAACTCCATATCATGAGTCGGGTAGTTACTGCTCATACGGCCTTGGTGACGGGAAGCATAGGCAATGACCTTCCGTCTTTGCATCAACACACAACCTAATCCAAACTTGGAAGCATCATTTGTAGACCACGAAACCACTGTCCCTCTCCGGATTGCCAACACTCAGTCTTTGAAGTCAAAGCTGCGCTGCAGCACAGCAAAGCTCTCATCACACTCTTTGTCCCAAACAAACTCGACACCCTTCCTCGTCGGGCGAGAGTGAGGCGAGGCTATATGAAGAAGTCCTTGACGAACCAAGCGGTAGTAACACGCCAAACCCAGAAAGCTGCGAATCTCGGCAAGAATCGAAGTCGGCTTGGCCCATGAACTCACGGCCTCAATCTTCGCGGGGTCCACGGCTATACCACCTCTCGAAACCACGTGGCCTAGGAAGGCCACTGCTCCAACCAGAAATCACATTTGGAAAACCGCGCATAAAGTGGTTTTCCTCAAAGTGCCAATACTCGCCTCAAATGCTCTGCATGGTCTTCTTTAGACCTCGAATAAATCAGAATATCGTCAATGAACACGATGCGACGGCGGTGTCCAAAAATGATTTGAACACCCTATCCATCATGTCCATGAACGCGGTGGGGCATTGGTCAATCCAAACGACATGACCACAAACTCATAGTGACCATATCTAGACACGAAAATTTGTCTTAGGAATGTCGGCATCACGATCCATGGAATCGATGGTAACCGGATCTCGAGATCTATCTTGGAGAACACGAAGCTCCACAAGCCGATCGAACAAATCATCGATACGGGGCAGCGGATACTTATTCTTCTTTGTCACCTTATTAAGCTCGCGATAATCAATACATAAGCGCATAGAACCATCCTTCTTTTTCACAAACAGAAGCGTGGTGCTCCCACGGGGACACACTCGGACGGATGAACCCTCGATCTAACATCTCTCCGCAATGAATCTTGGTTCCTTTAACTCGGCTGGCGCCATGCGTCACGGAGCCTTCGAGATAGGGAGGGTCCACGGCTCGAGCTCAATAATGAAGTCAACCTCTCTCTTGGGGGCAACCCGGTAACTCCTCAGAAACACATCCGCGAACTCACGCACGGCCGCACTTTGATCGACGATCGGCCAAGGGACGACTCTCCACAGACAACTTGGCTAGGTAACCCCAAGCTCCATGAGCTAGCAAACGAGCGAGCTTTCATAGGCGACACCATTGGCGGGCGGACTCCACCTTGGACTCCACGAAACTTAAAACTAGGCCGACCGGTGGCACGAACACCACTTCTTTCCGGTGGCGGTCAATCAGCGCGTGGCTAGCGACTAACCACTCCATACCAAGAATCACATCAAAACCACTCATAGGCGAGAACTATGAGTGTGGCCTAAGCAACTCTCCGGATATCTCGATCCGGCCATCCTTAATCTTATCTCTAGCTAACATACTAACTCCCGAAGGAGTTGCAACAGATAACTCAAAACCTAGAGGCTCTAGTCTCAACTTAGCATGCTCGACCAAACAACACAGATACAAATGAATCGTAGAACCAGAATCAAACAAGACAAATGCGCGGTGATCTAAAACAAGAAGCGTACTGCCACAGCGGCATCCAAATGCGCTCGGCCTCTGACAGTCGTCGCAGCAAACACCCGACCTGCTGCTGCTGCTATTTGGTGAGGACGAAACGGATCATATGTCCCTCTTTACCACAACGAAAACACACTCTGGGCCCTATCTGGCAAGCTCCAGTGTGGGTCCTTGTAACGACCCAGGTTTTTCTTCCCGGTCTTCCAGGTATGCCCTAGGGGTAATTTGGTAATTTGGTCGGGCCGTCGTGGTCGTTTGTGTCTTTTCGATTACTAAAATTATTGGATGGTTTTTGTAGGTTTTGGAGGGTTTGTGGTTTGGTTTGAGCAAGGTTTGTTGCAAAAGTAAAAATAAAGGGATTTGTCTTTGCAGTAGGGGTTTGAACCGGGTCTCTGGGAAGCTTGTAGAGAGGTGTGCCATTTGAGCCATTAGGTGCTCTTGTTACTCTTTCGCATCACATCTTAGTTAACCTTGGATTTTTGGAGTTTTGGTGCATTTGGTTAAATGAAATAGAAATAGGTTATTTCATCTCCTTCTCCAAAACATCTCTTGGCCGCCCAAGCTCTCCATCTCCATAACCTTGCCGAGTTCTTCATCCTTGCATCTCCTTGGGTTCGATCATCATCATTCCGGGTAAGTCTTCGTCTTCTTCATCTTCTCATTTGGGTGTTTGTTGGCGAAGTAAGAAAAAGGGGTTGTGTGTGTGTGTGTGTTGTGCGACCACCGAGAGGAGGCGACCATCATCCTCACCCGGCTCGCACGCCCGGATCGGTCGGCCGAGCTACATCGCTGACGCCCAGATCGGTCGAGCCAGCCCTGCCGCACGCCCAGACTTGTTCCGCAGCTTAGGATTTGTGTGTAAAAGTCTTCCGACCAAGGTAAGGATTTCTTACCGGGGTTGTGTGGACCCTGCGGTATATTTGTGATTGTTGTTTTGTATGCCTGTGTATGATTACTAGCATGTTTATCTCTAGGTGCTCATTCGAATTCTGGTGGCATGATCTCTTGTATTGTTTCTCATGTTAGCCCATGCTAGGTTGTTCTGTTCTAGCATGTTCGATATCTGTTCTTGCTTCGTAGTATCATGCTAGGTTCTTTGTATCTGATGAGCACGTATTGGACTGCATTGATTGAATCGTTATTATTGTTAAGGTTAGAATTCGGGTAGATAGCATCATCAGGGCCCGATGCATAAAGTATCTTGCATCTATGGCAAGGACGATTGAGAGCGATTCTCCGTCCTTGGACCCCGTGAGGGATTAGCTATCCCAACCGGTAGGGCCCCGCAATCTTGGGTGAGGGTGGTAGTCTAAGCGATGCCCCAATGGTCGGGATGATGACTTGGCAATGCCTAGTCCCCGGCGGCCGGCGACGTCCTCGGCGTGTTCGGCAAGTAGCCCTTGATTGCCACACGATAAGGTAAGGGCGGCTTCTGGTGTAAGCCTACCATGACCCGTTCCTTAGCCTCAAGTGCGGTGGTCTGGTGACATAGTTCACGTGTCGAGTCTCACACCCCTATGTCGGTGACACCGATCCGGAGAGATTTAGTTAGGCGTGGTATCCGGATATGGGCGAGCTTGCCACTAGACCCGGCACCCCATAGTGCTGTAGAAGCACGCGGTGCATCCTTACGCTCATTACTGGCGCGATGTGGAGAGCTCCTCGGGATCTTGAGCGTGCACCTTTCGTGATCGGCGATGAAGCAGTGAGGCGGGACTTGTTCCGTATAGTGCGTTTAGTGTGTTGTGGTATTTTCCGGACTAAGACCACGAGATGGCATCCGAGGTCCAAGTGTGGACTTAGCTATGTGCTCCGCTCTGTGTTTGTTCTCATAGCTTGCATACATTCTTCTAGATGATCATGTATATCGTATTGTACCCCGGTTGGGGATTCTTACTGGGTAATTCGTTACTCACCCTTATTACGTGGTTTTCCACGGGTAATCAAAGCGGGAGACAGGATGGGTGAAGGAGGAGCTATGATCATGGAACCTCTTTGTCACCTCACGATTGTTTTATTTTAATTATCATGACTCTTCACTTTTTGTTATTTCCCGAATGCATGTAGGCGGGCACAGAGCCCCAGGATGTTTTCTTACGTTTTATGGATTCCAGCATATTGGTACTTGTGGATTGTTTTAATGGTTTAAATAAATCTCGATCGATCAGTGTGCTTTTAGAAATGTATGTTTTGGTTGTTGAATGTTTCATTTTTACTTGGAATCGAAATGTATTTTTCATAATGTCTTTTATTTTCTTTGCATGCATTGGGGTAAAGGCCCATTTAGAGAGCCCCTTTTGGGTCGGGTCTTTCTGATTGGTATCGAGCTCGAGTCATAGATTCTCGTAGATCGACCTTTTTTGTTGTAGGTCGTTTTCCATGATCATCAAGCACTCGGCGGTCATCAGTACGCCTAGATTTATTGTTTTAGAAAGGAAAAGGGTTAAGAATTTACAATACCTATCATCTAGTGTATGCCTTGTTTGGTGTTGTGGAATGGTGATGCGAGTTTTGATTCGTTGTTGGTTTGGATGTAGATCGCCGGCATGCGATCACCCCCGCATCGGGAGAGGAGGTTCGAGAGCGGTCGAGGTATCGGGGATCGGATCGACATCGCAGGACATCGTCCCAAGCCGACATCGATGGCATTCCACCAGCAGCTCCTCTGTTACGCCTAGAGCGGGCGTTGAGGCGATCGAAGCGCCGTGAGGCTGCTCCGGAGGCGAGTTTCTTTGAGTCTATGAGGGCTTTTATGGTCAGCATGTTGAGTGACCAGAGGCGAGAGACCCGAGCCTTGTTAGCGCGGCGAGCGGGAAGAGTCCCGAGCCCAGATCGAGCGGTGACTCGATTGGTTCAAAGAGAGCTCAAGTAGCACCTCCGGCTCCACAGGAGCAAGTAGCCCCAGAGGCGGATATGGCGAGGGTGCCGAGGAATTGGGTAGGTGGTGAAGGATTTTGTGAAGTGGAAGCTCGAGAAGTTTGATGCCACCGGTGATGCGTTATCGGCGGCCCGGTGGATTGCCCATTTGGAGTACACCTTCACGATCATGGTGTGCCCCGATATTGAGAGGCCGAGATGTGCGGCTCATGTGCTAGGAGGCACTGGCGAGATGGTGGTGGGAGTCCACCTTGAGCGAGAGACCGGTGGGTCTCCACCCGCTACTTGGGAGTTCTTCAAGGTGAGTTCAAGGTAAAGTTCATCGGTGATGAGGCTCAGGAGAAGATGGTGGAGCTCTTCCGGAACACAAGCGAGGTTACGATTCCATTGAGAATATGAGCGCAAGTTCTCGAGAGTATGGATATTTTGCTCCTCGATTGATTGCCACCCCAGAGTGAAGATTCGGAAGTTCATATATCCGGATTGAGGCGGGGTGTTTCCCGAGATGTCGGGCTCGAGCCCCGACACTTATGCTAGAAATTTGCCCGATTAGCCACGATCTATAATGGGAAGTATCTGCTTGGCGGTTGTTGTTGCGCTCTGTTCGGCGTCCGTCCCGGTGTGTTGTGGGGCGTAAGAGAAAGTTTGACTTTCGGGGTGGCGGCAGCGTCGCCAAGGGCGATTCCAAAGCCGGGATCGGCATAGGGCCCCGATCCGTTTCGGCCTCGCGCGCCGAGGCGGTCCCGAGCGAGTTCTCGCGCTTGTGCTTCTTGCGGGAGGACCCACACCGGAGCTTGCGAGCGGGGCCCAGTGTGTTTTCGTTGTGGTAAAGAGGACATATGATCCGTTTCATCCTCGGCCGGCTATGGCGGCTCGGCCAAGCAGCCAGGCAGGTCGAGTGTTTGCTACGACCGTCAGAGGCCGAGCGTCACGGATGCCGTATGGCGTGTACGCTTCTTGTTTTAGATCACTGCGCATTTGTCTTGTTTGATTCAGTTCTACGCATTCATTTTGTATACGTGTTGTTTCTTTGAGCATGCTAAGTTAAGACTAGAGCCTCTAGGTTTTGAGTTATCTGTTGCAACTCCTTGGGAGTTAGTATGTTGGCTAGAGATAAGATTAAGGATGGCCGGATCGAGATATCCAGGAGAGTTGCTAGTGGCTACGCTCATAGTTACGCCTATGAGCGGTTTTGATGTGATTCTTGGTATGGAGTGGTTAGTCGCTAACCACGCGTTGATTGACCGCCACCGGAAAGAAGTAGTGTTCAGGCGCCGCGAGTCATTGACTTTAAGTTTCGTGGAGTCAGGTGGTGGTTTGCCCGCCGATGGTGTCACCGTGAAAGCTCGTCGTTTGCTAGCTCATGGAGCTTGGGGCTATTTAGCCAAGTTGTGCGGGAAGAGCGCCCCTCATTTGTCTGTTGATCGCAGTGCCGGTCGTGCGAGGAGTTTGCGGGACGTGTTTCTGAGGAGTTCTGGGGTTGCCCCCAAAGAGAGAGGTTGACTTCATTATTGAGCTCGAGCCGGGGACCCTCCCTATCTCGAAGGCTCCGTATCGCATGGCGCCAGTGAGTTAAAGGCGAAGATTCGATTCTGCGGGAGATGTTAGACCGAGGGTTCATCCGTCCAAGTGTGTCCCCGTGGGGAGCACCGATTCATTTGTGAAAAAGAAGGATGGTTCTATGCGCTTATGTATTGATTACCGCGAGCTTAATAAGGTGTGAGTGAAGAATAAGTATCCGTTGCCCGTATCGATGATTTGTTCGATCGGCTTGAGGAGCTTGGTGTTCTCCAAGATAGATCTCGAGATCGGTTACCATCGATTGCGGATCGGGGATGCCGACATTCCTAAGACGACTTTCGAGTCCGGATATGGTCACTATGAGTTTGTGGTTATGTCGTTTGGATTGACCAATGCCCCACCGCGTTCATGGACATGATGGATAGGGTGTTCAAATCATTTTTGGGCGGCCGTCATCGTGTTCATGGCGATATTCTCGATTTATTCGAGGTCTAAAGAAGACCATGCGAGCATTTGAGGCGAGTATTGGCGGCTTTGAGGAAAACGGCTTTATGCGAAGTTTTCCAAATGTGATTTGGATGGAGCGGTGGCCTTCCTAGGCCACGTGGTTTCGAGAGATGGTATAGCCGTGGACCCGCGAAGATTGAGGCCGTGAGTTCATGGGCCAAGCCGACTTCGATTGCCGAGATTCGCGCTTTACGGGTTTGGCGAGTTACTACCGTCGGTTCGTCAAGGACTTTTTCGCTTTAGCCTCGCCCCTCACTCGTCGACGAGGAAGGGTGTCGAGTTTGTTTGGGACAGCGAGTGTGATGAGAGCTTTGCCGAGCTCAAGCGTAGTTTGACTTCAAAGACTGTGTTGGCGATCCGGAGGGGACAGTGGTTTCGTGGTCTCTGATGATGCTTCCAAGTTTGGATTAGGTTGTGTGTTGATGCAAAGACGGAAGGTCATTGCCTATGCTTCCGTCACCAAGCCGTATGAGCGAGAACTACCCGACTCATGATATGGAGTTGGCGTTAGTGGTGTTTGTAATCAAGATTTGGAGGCATTACGTATGGTGAGCGGATTTGAGATGTTTACCGATCACGAGCCTCAAGTATCTGTTTACTCGAAGGAGTTGAATATGAGGCGAGAGGAGATGGTTAGAGTTGGTAAAGGATTATGACTGCGAGATTTTGTACCATCGGGTAAAGCCAATGTAGTGGCCGATGCTTTGAGAGAAAAGACGTCGCACTCTGCGGCGTTGTTGAGTTTCACCCGGTTTGCAGAGAGAGAGTTCGAGCGGGCCGAGGTTGCGATGTTGTTGGGAGAGGTTACCGCGAGTGGTAGCTCGATTGACTATTCGTGTCGATTCGGCGGCGGATTATAGACGGCCAGTTGGGTGACCCCGCACTTAAGAGATTGGTTGACAGAGTTAGTCTTGACGGTGACTTTGACTTTGTGTATTCCCGGACAATGGGTTGACTTATAGAGGCGGTTGTGTGTTCGGACATTGCGAGTTTTTGCGAGCGAGTTGCTCTCTGAGGCCACTGTTCCCCTTTTGCTTGGCACCCCGGGGTACCAAGATGTATCGAGACCTTAAGCGAGACTTTACGGTGGATGGGAATGAAGAGAGATGTGGCAGAGTTTGTCACGGTAGGTGTCTCACTTGTCGCAAGTGAAGGCACCAGTGCAGAGGCAGTGGTGGTTTGTTGCGACCATCGAGTGTACCCGAGTGGAAATGGGAAGAGATCTCTATGGACTTTATATCTGGTTTGCCAAGGACTCGAGGAAGTTCTCAGATTTGGGTGATTGTCGCCGTTTGACCAAGAGCGCACACTTCATTCCGGTAGAGACACTTATACTGTGGAGCAGTGGGCGCACTGCTTTTTGGAGCGAGATCATCCGTTATCATGGTGTACCGGTGAGGATTGTGTCCGATCGTGACTCATGGTTCACTTCTCGTTTCGGAGAGCGCTCGAGAAGGGTTTGAGCACAGAGTGCGATTTCAAAGATGACTTTTCACCCTCGAGACGGATGGTCGGTCGAGAGAGTGAATCGATTCTCGAGGATATGTTGAGGGCTTGTGTGTTGGATTTCGAGCGATTGGGACCGATGATCTCGCACTTGATGGAGTTTGCCTATAACAACGACAGCGATCGGCGATTCGGATGGCTCCATTCGAGGCATTGTATGGTAAGCGTTATCGGTCCCCCGTGTTTCGGGAAGAGGTCGGTGATAGACGAGTTTTGGGTCCCGGAGTTCTGCAGATTGACCAATGGTGCAAGGAAGAAGATTAGAGCTCGTATGTTGACAAAAGGCGAGCAGCGAGAAGAGTTACGCCGATGTTGGCGTCGAGATTTGGAGTTTGAGGTTGGTCGGCATGTGTTCCTTAAGGTTGCTCCGATGCGAGGTGTTACGAGGTTTTGGTAAGCGTGGGAAGTTGAGTCCCGATTTGTTGGTCCGTTTGAGATCCTAGAGAGGATTGGCAGAGTTGCTTACCGGTTAGCCCTACCTCCGTCACTACATCGGTGCATAGTGTTTTTCATGTATCGATGTTGAGGCGGTATGTGCCGGACCCGTCGCACATTGTGGACTTTGAGCCTTTGCGGTGAATGAGGATTTGAACTTCGAGGAAAAGCCGGTGAGGATCCTTGCCTTTGAGACCAAGGCGTTGCGTAATCGCGAGATTCGTTTGGTAAAGGTTGATGGGAGAGTCGGGATTCGAGGAGGCCACTTGGGAGCGGGAAGACGAGATGAGGCTGCATTACCACGAATTTGTTTTTGTTCTTAAGGACTTTCGAGGACGAAAGTCATAAAAAGGAGGGAATATTGTAACGACCAGGTTTTTCTTCCGGTCTTCCGGTATGCCCTAGGGGTAATTTGGTCGGGCCGTCGAGAGTCGTTTGTGTCTTTTCGATTACTAAAATTATTGGATGGTTTTTGTAGGTTTTGGAGGGGTTTGTGGTTTGGTTTGAGCAAGGTTTGTTGCAAAAGTAAAAATAAAGGGATTTGTCTTTGCAATGGTTTGAACCGGGTCTCTGGGAAGCTTGTAGAGAGGTGTGCCATTTGAGCCATTAGGTGCTCTTGTTACTCTTTCTGCATCACATCTTAGTTAACCTTGGATTTTTGGAGTTTTGGTGCATTTGGTTAAATGAAATAGAAATAGGTTATTTCATCTCCTTCTCCAAAACATCTCTTGGCCGCCCAAGCTCTCCATCTCCATAACCTTGCCGAGTTCTTCATCCTTGCATCTCCTTGGGTTCGATCATCATCATTCCGGGTAAGTCTTCGTCTTCTTCATCTTCTCATTTGGGTGTTTGTTGGCCGAAGTAAGAAAAAGGGGTTGTGTGTGTGTGTGTGTTGTGCAGCCAGCCGAGAGGAGCAGCCATCATCCCCAGCCCAGCTCGCACGCCCAGATCGGTCGAGCCAGCCCTGTCGCACGCCCAGATCGGTCGAGCCAGCCCTGCCGCACGCCCAGACTTGTTCCGCAGCTTAGGATTTGTGTGTAAAAGTCTTCCGACCAAGGTAAGGATTTCTTACCGGGGTTGTGTGGACCCTGCGGTATATTTGTGATTGTTGTTTTGTATGCCTGTGTATGATTACTAGCATGTTTATCTCTAGGTGCTCTGCTCGAATTCTGATGGCATGATCTCTTGTATTGTTTCTCATGTTAGCCCATGCTAGGTTGTTCATTCTAGCATGTTCGATATCTGTTCTTGCTTCGTAGTATCATGCTAGGTTCTTTGTATCCGATGAGCACGTATTGGGTGCATTGATTGAATCGTTATTATTGTTAAGGTTAGAATTCGGGTAGATAGCATCATCCGGCCCGATGCATAAAGTATCTTGCATCTATGGCAAGGGCGATTGAGACAGATTCTCCGTCCTTGGACCCCGTGAGGGATTAGCTATCCCAACCGGTAGGCCCCGCAATCTTGGGTGAGGGTGGTAGTCTAAGCGATGCCCCAATGGTCGGGATGATGACTTGGCAATGCCTAGTCCGGCGGCGACGACGCGTCCTCGGCGTGTTGGCGGTAGCCCTTGATTGCCACACGATAAGGGTAAGGCGGCTTCTGGTGTAAGCCTACCATGACCCGTTCCTTAGCCTCAAAGTGCGGTGGTACAGTGACATAGTTCACGTGTCGAGTCTCACACCCCTATGTCGCTGTGACCGATCCGGAGATTTAGTTAGGCGTGGTATCCGGATATGGGCGGCTTGCCACCAGACCCGGCACCCCATAGTCTGTAGAGAAGCACGCGGTGCATCCTTACGCTCATTCTGGTAGCCGATCGGAGAGCTCCTCGGGATCTTGAGCGATTGCACCTTTCGTATCGGCGATGAGAGCAGCCGAGGCCGGGACTTGTTCCCGTATAGTGCGTTTAGTGTGTTGTGGTATTTTAGGACTAAGACCACGAGATGGCATCCGAGGTCCAAGTGTGGACTTAGCTATGTGCTCCGCTCTGTGTTTGTTCTCATAGCTTGCATACATTCTTCTAGATGATCATGTATATCGTATTGTACCCGGTTGGGGATTCTTACTGGGTAATTCGTTACTCACCCTTATTACGTGGTTTTCCACGGGTAATCAAGCGGGAGACAGGATGGTGAAGGAGGAGCTATGATCATGGAACCTTTGTCACCTCACGATTGTTTTATTTTAATTATCATGACTCTTCACTTTTTGTTATTTCCCTGAATGCATGTAGACGGGCACGCAGCCCCGGGATGTTTTCTTACGTTTTATGGATTCCAGCATATTGGTACTTGTGGATTGTTTTAATGGTTTAAATAAATCTCGATCAGTGTGCTTTTAGAAATGTATGTTTTGGTTGTTGAATGTTTCGCATTTTTACTTGGAATCGAAATGTATTTTTCATAATGTCTTTTATTTTCACTTTGCATGCATTGGGGTAAAGGCCCATTTAGAGCCCCTTTGGGGGTGGTCTTTCTGATCCTCCCGCAAGAAGCACAAGCGAGAACTGCTCAGGACCGCCTCCTGGCGAGGGTGAAAGCGGATCGGGGCCCTATGCCGATCCCGGTTTTGGAGGCGCGCCTTGCGCGGCGCGGCGCTACCCCTAAACTCAAACTTTCTCTTACGCCCATCGCACTGGAGAGCAGACGCTGAGCAGAGCGGCAACCACCCTCAAGCGGGATACTTCCCATTATAGATCGTGGCCAGCTCGATGGCCCTAGCATAAGTGTCGGGGCACGAGCCACGACATCACGGGAAACACCGCCTCAATCCGGATATGAACTTCCGAATCTTGACTCGGGGTGGCAATCAGCGAGGAGCAAAATATCCATACTCACGAGAACTTGCGCTCATAATCCTCAATGGAATCGTAACCGCTTGAGGTTACGGAAGAGCTCCACCATCTTCTCTTGAGCCTCATCACCGATGAACTTTACCTTGAACTCGGCCTTGAAGAACTCCCAAGTAGCGGGTGGAGACCCGGTGGTCTCTCGCTCAAGGTGGACTCCCACCACCATCTCATTGTGCCTCCTAGCACATGAGCCGCACACCTCGGCCTCTCGAATATCGGGGCACACCATGATCGGGAAGGTGTACTCCAAATGGGCAATCCACACTGGTGTCGCTAACGCATCACCGGTGGCATCAAACTTCTCGGGCTTCCACTTCACAAAATCCTTGACCACCTACCCAATTCCTCGGCACCCTCGCCATATCGCCTCTGGGGCTACTTGCTCTGTGGAGTGGAGGTGCTCTTGAGCTCTTTGAACCAATCGAGTCAGTTTGCTCGTCTCGGGGCTCGGGACTCTTCGGTGCAGCGCCAACAAGGCACAGGTCTCTACCCCCTCTGGTCACTCAACATGCTGACCATAAAAGCCCTCATAGACTCAAAGCAAACTCGCCCGGGAGCGATCTCACGGCGCTTCGATCGCCGCCTCAACGCCCGCTCTAGGCGTAACAGAGGAGCTCTTTGGTGGAATGCCATCGAGTCTCGGCTTGGGACGATGTCCTGCGATGATCGATCCGATCCACGATCCCTCGACACGCTCTCGAACCTCCTCTCCGATGCAGGTGGTAGCATCATTTGGCGATCTACATCCAAACCAACAACGAATCGTAAACACATCTGTCACCATTCCACAACACCAAACAAGGCATACACTAGATGATAGGTATTGTAAATTCTTAACCCTTTTCCTTTCTAAAACAATAAATCTAGGCGTGCACTGATGGAGCCAGAGTTTGGTGATCATGGAAAGATGACCTACAACAAAGGTCGAGTCTACTGAATTTATGACTCTAAGCTCGATACCAAGCAGTAAAGGCAGACCCAAAAGGGGCTCTAAATGGCCTTTACCCCAATGCATGTATTGAAATTAGAAGACATTATGAAAAACACATTTGATTCCAAGTAAAAAGCAGAAACATTCAACAACCAAAACATACATTTCTAAAAGCATACTCGATCGTGAGATTTATTTAAACCATTAAAACAATCCACAAGTACAAATATGCTTGGAATCCATAAAGCGTAAGAAAACATCCACGGGGCTCTGTGCCCGTCTACATGCATTCGGGGAAATAATAAAAGTCAAGAGTCATGATAAAATAAAATAGTCGGAGATGACGGTGGATTCCATGATCACGGCTTCCCTTGACCATCCTGTCTCGCCTTGATTACGTGGAAAACCACGAGAATAAGGGTGAGTAACGAATTACCCAAGAAGAATCCCCAACCGGGTACAATACGATATACATGATCATCTAGAAGAATGTATGCAAGCTATGAGTACAAACACAGAGCGGAGCACATAGCTAAGTCCACACTTGGACCTCGGATGCCAACTCGTGGTCTTTAGTCGGAAATACCACAACACACTATACGCGCTATACGGGAACAAGTCCCGGCCTCGGCTGTCTCTCGACGCGATACGAAAGGTGCACTAGCTCAAGATCCCGAGGAGCTCTCCGGTCGACGCCAGAATGTAATGGCGTAAGCATGCACCGCGTGCTTCTACAGACTATGGGGGTGCGGGTCTAGTGGCAAGCCGCCCATATCCGGATACCACGCCCAACTAAATCTACGGATCGGTGTCAGCGACATAGGGGTGTGAGACACGGACACGTGAACTATGTCACCTGTACCACCGCTTTGAGGCTAAGGGCGGGTCATGGTAGGCTTACACCAGGAAGCCGTCCTTACCTTAACGGTGGCAATCAGGGCTCACCGCGAACACGCCGAGGGCGCGCGTTGCGGGGACTAGGCATTGCCAAGTCATCATCCCGACCGTTGGGGTATCGCTTAGACTACCACCCTCACCCAAGATTGCGGGGGCCTACAGGTTGGGATAGCTAATCCCTCACGGGGTCCAAGGGCGGAGAATCTGTCTCGAACGTCCTTGCCATAGATGCAAGATACTTTATGCATCGGGCCCGGATGATGCTATCTACGAATTCTAACCCGCCTTAACAATCGGCAAACAATCCAATACGTGCTCGAAAGAATACAAAGCAGACCTAGCATGGTACTACGAACAAGAATGAATATGAGCATGCGAGCGGAACAACCTAGCATGGACTAACATGAAAGAACAACATACGAAGTCATGCGATCGAGAATTGAGCGAGCACCTAAACTATACATGCGATAATCACAAACAAACATACAACATCAATCACATAGAACATCGCAGAGGTCCACACAACCCCGTAAGAAATCCTTACCTTGGTCGGGAGGCTTCTACACACAAATCCTAAGGCTGCGGAACAATCCCGAGCTAGCGGCGGGAACCTAACAAACCAATAATAGTCAATACCTAAAAAGTCTAAAAACAATAGAACGACAAGCTCGGCTCAAAGGGGAACTCACGCGGCACGGCGATACGAGCTTGGAGGCGCTGGCAAGCCGGGCACGCAGCAGGGTGGGCGCTGCGCGGCGACGCGCACGGATGCACGGCGAGAACGCGCACGCGCAGCGCAGCGCGGCGGGAAAGCGCGCGCGGCGGCGCTCGCTGCCCGACGCGACAGCGACGAGACGCGGTTGGTTGCGCGGCGCAAGCAGCTTGGGCGAAGGCGCGCGGGCGATGGCGTCGGCGTCTCGCTGCTGGCACGATCCGCACGATCGCGGCGATGGCGTCGCGGGAGGTGCGGCGGTGGATCTCGAAATTTCTTTGTCCGGCTTTGGCGTCGCGGCGGGGCCGCTTCAACAGATCTGGGCGGTGGGCCGGCGATGATGGTACGCTTCACTCGGTGGTTGCAATCAACACAAACACACACAACACTCTACATCTTACCTTGGCCCGGCATCAAAAACCAAATGAGGAGATGAAGAGGATGAAGACTTACCGGAATGATGATGATCGAACCCAAGGAGATGCAAGGGAAGAAGAATCGGCAAGGCTATGGAGAGGAGAGCTTGTGCGGCCAAGAGGAGATTTGGAGAAGAAGATGGAATAAACCTAATTCTATTTCATTTAACCAAATGCACCAAAAATCCAAAATCCAAGGTTAACTAAGATGTGATGCGAGAAAGAGTAACAAGAGCACCTAATGGCTCAATTGGCACACATCTCTACAAGCTTCCCAGAGACCGGGTTCAAACCCTACTGCAAAGACAAATTCCTTTATTTTTACTTTTGCATCAAACCTTGCTCAAACCAAACCACAAACCCCTCCAAAAACCTACATAAAACCATCCAATAATTTTAGTAATGGAAAAGACACAAACGACCGACGGCCCGACGACATTACCAAATTACCCCTAGGGCATACGGAAGGCGGAAAGAAAAAACTGGTCGTTATTCTGCAGTGGGGTCCACACAACCACGGTAAGGAATCCTTACCGAAACGAGCGAAATAACCTTCACAATCAAATAATGACCCTCGAGCTTTAAAGCAAAACCGAGCAACCTAAGCATTTTAAAAGCATCCTAAATAAATATACTGCAGCTGACCAGACTTAAAAATCTAAAAGGGATAGGTTCGGGAATTACCAACCGAGAAGGCACGGTGTCTCAGCAAAGAAGCGATTGGGCGCCGCTGTGTGCGGCTGGGCGCTGAGGAGGCTGGGCGCTAACGGCGCGCTGGCTGGGCGTATATTGCGGTAGGGGAGGGCAGGCTGGCGCTGGCTGCCGCGGACTCTGACACAGGCGCAGCGCTTGCTGCTGCCGGGCGGACGCGAGAGCAGCGCGGCACGCAGACGCTTGACGCAGTCTTTGGCGCGGCGCTTGGAAGCGGAAGAAGGGCGACGCGCGCTGTGGGAGGTCTGAGGAAGTGGCGGGGCTCGGCGGCGGGCGCGGGCGTCGGGCGACCGATCTGGTCGGTCTGTGCGCTGCGCGCGGCTGGTCGTGCGGAGCGCTGGCTGAAAATTTGTCTCCAGTGCGCTGGAGCGGACTGGTGAATTTTGCTGGTGCGCGCTGGCTGGTCTGTGCGCTGGCCGAGCAGGGCTAAGCGGAAGTGCGGGTAGGGCGGCTAGGGTTTCTTGGTGAGGGGCTCGGCAAGAGAGAGAGAGAGAGAGAGAGAGAGAGAGAGAGAGAGATAGATTTTTCCAAAACAAGGGAATAGGATTTTCTTTTCCTTTTCCTAATTTAAATGAGTCTAAAATCCCTTCCCAAGGCTTTCTCTTGCGGGTCCCGGCTAAAGAAATTCTTTTCTTTTTAACTAAATCTTCTTTTTCTAAAAACTCCAATTTCACCATTAGGGCAAGGGTTCAAATCTCAATGGGACCAATTAAATTCCAATTAATTTTGCTATCAACCGGAATGTCTCCGAACTTCTAATCAACTAACCCAAACTCCTTGGGTCTTGCAACCAACATTAATCAAGTCTCAACAAAGGCCGAAATGACCTGAAGCCACGAAAATCCTCAACCTCGACCGGGAGCAAAATACCAAAATACCCTTAATGGTTAAAAAGCTCTAACGGCCCATCCGAACATCGCATAATGTCCGAAAACTCTGAGGAAACCGAAATAGAAAAGCGGGTCGTTACATCTCGATCGAGTAAACTTTGGAAATGTATTTGTCACAAAGCAGTGCTTGGAGACAGAGCAGAGTTCAACAAAATTGTCTTGACTTGAATTGAATGGTTGAATGTTTTGTTTTTTATTGGAATCCGAAATCATATTTGCATATTGTCCTTTACTTTGAATGCATGCATTGGGGTAAAGTCCCATTTAGAGCCCCATTCGGGTCGGGTCTTTATAGTTGGTATCAGAGCTCAGATTCATAGATTCTGTAGATTGACCTTTTGTTGTAGGTCATTTTCCCATGATCACCAGCACTCCGACAGTCATCAGGTACGCCTAAGTTTACTATTTGTTGTAGAAAAGGGTTAAGAATTTACAATACCTTTCGTCTATTGTATGCCTTGTATAGTGTTGTAGAGCAGAGACGAGCAGGTTCTGACTCGTTGTTGGTTTGAGCGTAGATCGCTAGCATGCCAATCCCCCGCGCTGGAAGAGGAGGTGCGAGAGTAGGTCGAGGTATCAGAATCGGATCGATCTCTGCGCAGGACATCGGTCCAAGCCGAGCCCGATAGCATTCGCTGTAGCACCCTGCGCGCCAGTAGGCGTTGAGGCGCCCGAGCGTTGTGTGAGATCGCTCTGGAGCGAATTTGCTGATTCTATGAGGGCTATGGTGGTCGACACTGTTCGGTGACCGAGGCGAGAGACCGAGCTTTGTTGGCGCGCGAGCAGAAGAGTCGAGCCCAGATCTAGTAGTTGAATCGCTTGTTTCAGCAAGGCGCAACTCCGCAGGAGCCAGCAGCCCTTGCGGCAGATGTGGCAGAGGGTGCCGAGGAGCTGGGCAGATGGTTGAAGGACTTCGTGAAGTGGAAGCGGAGAAGTTCGATGCCTCGGGTGATGCTTTAGCGGCGGCGGATGGATTGCCTATTTGGAGTACACCTTCCTGATTATGGTGTGCCTCGATGTTCAGAGACCGAGGTGTGCAGCCCATGTGCTAGGAGGCACAGCTAGATGGTGGTGGGAGTCCACTCTAAGTGAGAGACCAGCTAGGTCTCCACCTGCCACCTGGGAGTTCTTCAAGTCTGAGTTCAGGGTCAAGTATATTAGTGATGAGGCCCGGGAGAAGATGGTAGAGCTTTTCCGAGAACTGAAGCGTGGTTAGATTCCATAGAGGAGTATGCGAGAAAGTTCTCGGAGTATGGTTATTTTGCTCCGCAGTTGATAGCCACCCCTGAGTTGAAGATTCGAAAGTTCATTTCTGGTTTGAGGCAGGGTGTGTCTCAGGATGTAAGGCTCAGGCTCCTGACACTTATACTAGAGCTGTTCAGCTAGCCACAATTTACAACGGAAAGTATCCAGTTGAGCAGATTGTTGCCGCTCCTGTTCAGCGTCCTGTCCCAACTGTATGGGGCAGAAGAGGAAGTTTGATTTCTGAGGAGGCGGCCAGCGTCGTCAGGGGCAATTTCAGAACCGGGATCAGCGTAGAGTTCTGGCTCGTTTCCAGCCTCGCCAACAAGGCGGTCCCAGGCAGATTCCTGCATGTGCTACTTGTGGAAGTGCCCACTTTGGAGCTTGTCAGACCGGGCCTAGGCTGTGTTTTCGATGTGGTAGAGAGGGGCATCTGGCCCGTTTCTGTGATCATCCAGCTATGGCGATTCGGCGATCAAGGTGGCAGCAGCAGTGGTGTGTTTGCTACGAACCGTCGAGGCCGAGCGCGGCGGATGCGGCGTGGCGAGTACGCTTCTTGTTATGGATCATTGCGCATTTGTCTTGTTTGATTCTGGTTCTACGCATTCGTTTGTATCTGTATTGTTTGCTGAGCATGCTAGGTTGAGATTAGAGCCTCTAGGTTTTGAGTTATCTGTTGCAACTCCTTCGGGGGTTAATATGTTAGCTAGAAATAAGATTAAGGATGGCCGGATCGAGATATCCGGGGAATTGCTTGTAGCTTCACTCATAGTTCTGCCTATGAGCGGTTTCGATGTGATTCTTGGCATGGAGTGGTTAGCTGCTAACCACGCATTAATTGACTGCCACCGGAAGGAAGTAGTGTTCAGGCCGCCGGGTCGGCCCAGCTTCAAGTTTCTTGGAGTCCAGGGTGGAGTTTGCTCGCCAATGGTGTCAGCTGTGAAAGCTCGTCGTTTGCTAGCTCATGGAACTTGGGGCTACCTAGCCAAGTTGTCAGGGGAGAGTCGCCCCTCACTGACTGTTGATCAAGTGCCGGTCGTGCGGGAGTTTGCGGATGTGTTTCCTGAGGAATTGTCGGGGTTGCCCCCGAGCAGAGAGGTTGACTTCACAATTGAACTCGAGCCAGGGACCCTCCCTATCTCGAAGGCTCTGTATCGTATAGCACCAGCCGAGTTAAAGGAACTGAAGGTTCAGTTGCAAGAGATGTTGGATCGAGGGTTCATCCGTCCGAGTGTGTCCCCGTGGGGAGCACCAGTTCTATTTGTAAAGAAAAAGGATGGTTCGATGCGCTTATGTATTGATTATCGTGAGCTTAATAAGGTGACTGTGAAGAATAAGTATCCGTTGCCCCGTATTGACGATTTGTTCGACCAGCTTCAGGGAGCTTCCGTGTTCTCCAAGATAGATTTGAGATTCGGTTATCATCAGTTGCGGATTAGGGACGCCGACATTCCTAAGACAGCATTCAGGTCTAGATATGGACACTATGAGTTTGGGGTCATGTCGTTTGGATTGACTAATGCCCCAACAGCATTCATGGACATGATGAATAGGGTGTTCAAAGCATTTTTGGACAGCTTCGTCATCGTGTTCATTGACGATATTCTGATCTATTCGAGGTCCAAGGAGGATCATGCAGAGCATTTGAGGCAAGTGTTGGCGACTTTGAGGAAAACCCGACTTTATGCGAAGTTTTCCAAATGCGATTTCTGGTTGGAGCAAGTGGCCTTCCTAGGTCACGTAGTTTCGAGGGATGGTATAGCTGTGGATCCCGCGAAGAGTAAGGCCGTGAGTTCGTGGGCCAAGCTGACTTTAGTTACCGAGATACGCAACTTTCTGGGTTTGGCAGGTTACTACCGTCGGTTCGTTAAGGACTTTTCCGCCATAGCCTCGCCCCTCACTCGTCGGCGAGGAAGGGTGTCGAGTTTATTTGGGACGATAAGTGTGATGAGAGCTTTGCGAGCTCAATCGCGATTTGACTTCACAAGATGTGTTGGCGATCCGGAGGGGACAGTGGTTTCGTGGTCTACAACGATGTTTCCAAGTTTGGGTTAGGTTGTGTGTTGATGCAAAGACGGAAGGTCATTGCTTATGCTTCCCGCCACCAAGCCATATGAGCGTAACTTCCCGACTCATGATATGGAGTTGGCAAAGATGGTGTTTTGCATCAAGATTTGCAGCATTACACGTATGGCGAGCGGATTCGGATGTTTACCGATCACGAGCCTCAAGTATCTGTTTACTCGAAGGAGTTGAATATGAGGCGAGAGGAGATGGTTAGAGTTGGTAAAAGATTATGATCATGCGAGATTTTGTACCATCCGGGTAAAGCCAATGTTGTAGCTGATGCTTTGAGTAGGAAGACGTCGCACTCCGCGGTGTTGTTGAGTTCCCAGCCCAGATTGCGGAGAGAGTTCGAGCGGCGGTGAGGTTTGCGATGTTGTTGGGTGAGGTTCTTTGCCGAGTAGCTCGATTGTGATTCGACCATCGATTAGGCAATGGATTATCGATAGCCGGTGAGTGACCCCGCCTTTAAGAGATTGTTTGTGAGTTAGTCTTGACGGAGATTTTGACTTCGTATATTCACCGCATATGGGTGACTTACAGAGGTCGGTTGTGCGTTCGGATGTGGCGAGGATTGCGAGCAAAGTTGCTCTCTGAGGCCCACAGTTCTCCATTTGCTTGGCATCTCGGGGGTACCAAGATGTATCAGGACCTTACGCAGACATTCTGGTGGATGGGTATGAAAAGAGATGTTGCGGAGTTTGTCAGTCGGTGTCTCACTTGTCGGCAAGTGAAGGCACCCAGCAAGCAGACCCACCGGTTTGTTGCTACCGTGAGTGTGCCTCGGTGGAAATGGGAAGAGATCTCCATGGACTTTATTTTCGGTTTGCCGAGGACTCAGGAAGTTCTCTCGATTTGGGTGATAGTCGACCGATTGACTAAGAGCGCACACTTCATTCCGGTAGAGAGACACTTATACCGTGTGGAGCAGTGGGCGCAGATTGTTTTTGGAGCAGATCATTCGTTATCATGGTGTGCTGTGAGGATTGTGTCGATCGTGATTCGAGGTTCACTTCTCGTTTATGGAGAGCGCTCGAAAGGTTTAGGCAGCGAGTGCGATTTCAACACTGACTTTTCACCCCGCATGGATGGGACGGTCGAGAGGGTGAACCGCATTCTCGAGGACATGTTGAGGGCTTGTGTGTTGGATTTCCGGCGATTGGGACGATATCATGCTCGATGGAGTTTGCCTATAACAACGATTATCGATTGGCGATTCGAGATGGCTCCATTCGAGGCTTTGTATGGTAAGCGTTGCCGATTTCCGTGTTCAGGAAGAGGTTGGTGATAGACGAGTTTTTGGTCCCGAGTTGCTGCAGATTGACTAATGGTGCCGTCGCGAGAAGATTAGAGCTCGCATGTTGTGTGACTCAAGCGGGAAGAAGAGTTACGCCGATGTGCGGCGTCGAGACTTGGAATTTGAGGTTGACAAAGCATGTGTTCCTAAAGGTTGCACCGATGCGAGGTGTTTTGAGGTTTGCAAGCGTGGAAAGTTGAGTCCCCGTTTTGTTGGTCCGTTTGAGATTACGGAGAGGATTGGCAAAGTTGCTTATCGGTTAGCCCCCGCCTCGCGTCATTGTCGGCGGTACACGGTGTTTTTCATGTTTCGATGTTGAGGCAAGATGCGTCTTAATTCGGACCCGTCGCACATTGTTGACTTTGAACCTTTGCAATTTGAATGAGGATTTGAGCTTCGAGGAGAAGCGGTGGGGATTCTTGCCTTTGAGACAAAGACGTTGCGTAACCGTGAGATCCGTTTGGTAAAAGTTCAGTGGAGAAGTCAGAATTCAGAGGAAGCCACTTGGGAGCGGGAAGATGAGATGAGTTTGCATTATCCCGAGCTGTTACAGTCTTAGGGACTTTCGAGGACGAAAGTCATAAAAAGGAGGGAATATTGTGACGGCCCGAAATTTCATCCCGGTCTTCCCGGTGTGCCCTAAGGGCATTTTGGTAATTTGGTCAGGCCGACAGGGCCGGTTATGTCTTTTTCAATTGCCAAAAAATTATGAGATGGATTAAATAGGATTGTGAAGCTTTGTGAAGGTATTTGGGCTTGGTAAAATGCAAAATTAAATAGGAAATTAAATAGTGCGTCGGGTGGGTTTCAAACCTTGGGGGATTGGGAGGCTAGTTGGGTGTCATTGCCAATTGAGCTTCCAGGTGTTCTTGTTAATCTGTATGCACCATCTAAGTAATAAGCCTTGGATCAAAGAAGTTTTGAATTTTAGTTTAAAAGAGGAATTTCGCCCGAGCCTTCTTCTTCCTCATTTTTTCTCCGATTTTCCCTTCGACCGACCGAGCTCCTCTAGAGATTTTCTCCCTCGCCGACCCCAATTCGACCGAGCTTTCCTCTCCTAATTCGAAGCCGAAACTCATCTTGAGCAGCCGGTAAGCTTTCTTCTCCTCCTTCTTCTCCTTCGAACTTCTCCCATGTTTCCGGTTTGGCCATTGATGGCCGAGAGAGTGATGAAAGTTGTTGGTGTGTGTGTGTGAAGTTCTTGTGCAGCTAGCCGAGAGGAACCAGCAGCAATTCGCCTGCTCCAACGTCGCCTCAATCGCCCGAGCTCGCCCGACTCAATCGCGTGTGCAGTCGGCTCCGCGCGGATCGCCCGATTCGCCTAGCTCGGCAGCTGGCTGCTGCTACTGATCGCTCAGTAGCAGCCGTCCCCAGCGCCGTGCCCTTTTGTCTGCGCCCAGCCCGTGCCCCCAGCGCCGTGTCGCGTGTCCTGTCGTAGCCCAGCGCGCAGAGCCGTGTCGCTGAGCCGTGTGAGTGCTCCCGAGCCGAGCCTAATTGTTTTGTTTAATTTGGATTATGGTTTGTAATTGGTTGTGCTTGTTAGGTTCTTGGTAGCTAGCTCGAGTTCGTTTGCAGCTTAGGATTTCGTGTTTAATTGCCCCCCGACCAAGGTAAGGATTTCTTATCGGAGTTGTGTGGACCCTGCGATATATTATGTGATTGCTGATTGATTGCTTGTTTGTGTTTATTGACATGTGTAGTGATAAGTGCTCTATTCTGAATTCCCGACTGGCATGAATTCCTACGTTGTTTCTCATGTTAGTCCATGCTAGGTTGTTCCTTTCTGGCATGCTCGTATCTGTTCTTGCTTCGTAGTATCATGCTAGGTTCGTTGTATTCTTGTTGAGCACGTATTGGAATGTATTGGATTGTTTTTCGATTGCTATGACAAAGTTAGAGTGCGGGTAGATAGCATCAATCGGGCCGGGTGCATAACGAACCTTGCATCCTCGACGAGGGCGACGCACGAGATGGTGCTCGTCCCCCGATCCCGTTAGGGAATAGCTAACCCTAACGGTGGCCCCGCAATCACGGGTGAGGGTGGCGATCGTTAAATGCCCCAACGGTCGGGATGATGACTTGGCATTGCCTCGTCCCCGGCGATCGGCACGTCCTCAACGTGTTTGGCCGTAGCCCTTGATTGCCACTGTTAGGGCAAGGGCGGCTTCACGGTGTAAGCCTACCATGACCGGTTCCTTAGCCTCAGTGCGGTGGTTTGGTGACATAGTTCACGCGTGTCGTGTCTCACACACCCTATGTCGGTGACACCGATCCAAAGATTTAGTTAGGCGTGGATTGGACATGGGCGGCTTGCCACTAGACCCGACACACCCCATATAGTGTGCGAGAGCACGCGGTGCGCGCGCTACGCTCATTACATCATCGGCCAGGAGAGCTCCTCGGGATCTTGAGTTAGTGCACCTTTCATTCGACGATGAGCAGTGAGGCCGGGACTCGTTTCTCGTATAGGGCATATTGTGTGGTGGATTATTCTGACTAACACCTCGAGTTGGCATCCGAGGTCAATTATGGCTCAAGCTATGTGCTCTATTCTCGTGTTTATACTCATAGCTTGCATACACTCATCTAGATGACCATGTATATCGTATTGTACCGGTTGGGGATTCTTCTTGAGTAATTCGTTACTCACCCTTATTTTTGTGGTTTTCCACACAGTGGCAGAGATGCGAGACAGGATGGTGAAGGAGGAGCTGTGATCATGGGGACCGACCATCAAACTACGATTTTGTGTTATGACTCTTGTCTTTTATTTTCCCACTGAATGCATGCGCAGACTGAGCCCTTGGATGTTTTCTAAATGTTTTGTGGATTTGACATTGTTGTATGCGGGAAGGTTTTGAATGATTTTAATAAATCTCGATCGAGTAAACTTTGGAAATGTATTTGTCGTGAAACAGGTGCTTGGAGACAGGAACAGGTTTCAGCAAAATTGTCTTGACTTGAATTGAATGGTTGAATGTTTTGTTTTTTATTGGAATCCGAAATCATATTTGCATATTGTTCTTTACTTTGAATGCATGCATTGGGGTAAAGGCCCATTTAGAGCCCCATTCGGGTCGGGTCTTTACAGGATCATTTGAGATTCTCGAGAGGATTGGCAGAGTTGCATATCGGTTAGCTTTTCCCTGTCATTGTCAGCTGTGCACAGTGTTTTTATGTATCGAAGTTGAGGCAGTATGTGTCGGACCCGTCGCTCATTGTGGACTTTGAGCCTTTGCAGCTGAATGAGGATTTAGGCCTCGAGGGGAAGCCTGTGAGTATTCTGGTCTTTGAGACGAAAACGTTGCGTAATCGTGAGATCCGTTTGGTAAAAGTTCAGTGGAGGAGTCAGAGTTCAGAGGAAGCCGCTCGTGAGCGGGGAGGACGAGATGAGGTTGCAGTATCCTTAGGTGTTTCAGTATTAAGGACTTTCGAGGACGAAAGTCATAAAAAGGAGGGAATATTTTAACGGCCCAGGTTTTCATCCCGGTCTTCCAGGTATGCCCTAGGGGTATTTTGGTAATTTGGTCAGGCCATCATGGCCGTTTATGTCTTTTTCAGTTGCTAAAATTATTGGATGGTCGTATGTAGGGTTTTGATGCTTTGTGGATGTGTTTGGGCATGGAGAGATGCAAAAGTAAAATAAGGAATTAAAAGTGTAGTAGTTAGGGTTCAAACCCAGGTTGTTTGGGAGGTCAGTTGTGTGTTGTTGCCGTTGTGCCTCGAGCTGTTATTGATGCTCATTCTGCGGTATGTCTTGGTTAGCTATGGGTCTTTGGGGTTTTGGTGCATTTGACTAAATGAAGGGAATTAGGGTTGTTTGTGCTTTCTTTTCCAAATCTTTCCTAGCCGCCCAAGCTCTCTTTCCCAAGCTTCAAGCCGAGCTCCATCTCCCCTAGCAGCCCCGTTGTTCGATCGTCATCCCGGGTAAGAGTCCTCGTTCTCTTCTTCTTCCGATTGGTGTTCTTGCTGGCCGAGAGAAAAGGAGGTGAGATTGGTGTTTTTGTTGCAGCTAGCCGAGAGGAGCACCAGCCGAGCAGCAGATCTACCCAAAGAGCGACCACCGATAGCGTCGCTTGCCCATCGCGCCCGGCAAAGAAATGGTCTGCCGCGACCAAACGCCGTCGCCGCCCGGCTCGTCGAAGCAGCCCATATCGCGTCTGCACGCCCACGTCTTGCCGGTCCGCCCGCGTCTCGTCCGTCAGCATCTACACGCCACGCCCGCGTCTCGCCTGCATCTCTTCCGCTTGTCCGCGCACAGCTTTGCGCCCCAGCGCCGTGCCAGCACGGTCAGTCACGCAGCCCAGCCCCTCAGCGCCCGTGCCAGCACGCCCAGCGCGCAGCACCTTGCCGCCCAGCAGAGCCCAGTGTCGTGCAGCCTGTCCGTCCGCGCCTCAGCCGTGCCGTGTGAGTTGCTCCCAAGCCGAGCCCTGGTTGTTTTATTATATTTAGGCCTATAGATTGTGACATTGCTGTGCTTGTTAGGTTCTCATTAGCTAGCTCGGGATCAATCGCAGCATAGGATCTTTGTGTGTAGTTGCCTCCTGACCAAGGTAAGGATTTCTTACCGGAGTTGTGTGGGCCTTGCGATATAATATGTGATTGCTGTTTGTATGCTTGTTTATGTTTATCAGCATGTTAAGTGATAGGTGTTCTGTTCTGAATTCCGACTGACATGATTCTCTTGTTGTTCTCATGTTAGTTCCATGCTAGGTTGTTCTGTTCTGGCATGCTCGTTATCTGTTCTTGCTTCGTAGTATCATGCTAGGTTCATTGCTTCTGCTGAGCACGTATTGGAATGTTTGTTGTACCTGTTATAGTTAGAATTATGATAGGTAGCATCATCCGGGCGAGGGTGCATAACGTAACTTGCATCCGTGGCAGGGACGTACGAGGCAGTACTCCGTCCCTGATCCTTCGTTAGGGTTTAGCTAACCCTAACGACAGCCCTTTGCAATCTTTGGTGAGGGTGGCAGACTGTTAAATGCCCCAACAGTCAGAATGATGACAAGGCATTGCCTTGTCCTCGAAAGTCGGCACGTGCTCAGCGTGTTCGGCAGTAGCCCTTGATTGCCACCTGTTAGGGCAAGGACCGCTTCCTGGTGTAAGCCTACATCGACCAGTTTCTTAGCCTCAGGTGAGGTGGTACAGGCTGACATGTCCAAGTCTCACACCCCTGTGTCAGTGACACCGATCCAGATATTAGTTAGGCATGAGTACTGGACGAGGGCAGCTTGCCAATAGACCCAGCACCCCCCTGGTTTGCAGCAGCATACGGTGCGCGCACACGCTCATTATAGGGCTGACCGGAGGGCTCCTCGGGATCGTGAGTTCAGTGCACCTTTCGTATCGACAGTAGACAGGCTGAGGCCGAGACTTGTTTCTTGTATAGGATCGTATCGTGTGGTAGATTTTCTGGAGTAAGACCCTAAGATGGCATCCGAGGTTTATGTGTGGATTTAAGCTATGTGCTCTCTTCTGTGTTTATATTCATAGCTTGCATACCTTTCTGCTAGATGACCATTTATATCGTATTGTACCCCGGTTGGGGATTCTTACTGAGTAATTCGTTACTCACCCTTATTTTGTGGTTTTCCACAGGTAATCATGGTGCCAGACAGGATGGCTGAAGGAGGAGCTGTGATCATGGAAACCATCTGATTAAACTCTGAGTCTTTAATGTTTTATATTTTATTGTCCTCTGAATGCATGTAGTCGGGCACGGAGCCCTTAGGATGTTTTCGATTGTTTTCGGATTCGACATCTTTGTAAATCATTTGAAGTTTTGAATGTTTGAATAAATCTCTGATCAGAGTATATTTTGGAAATGTATTTGGCTTGGAGCAGTGCTTGGAAACAGGGACGAGTTTTTCTGGGAATTAAATGTTTGTCTTTTAAAGCAGATGTTGTATGTTTTTGTTTTAATTCAGAATCTAGAATACAATCCTGCATCGTGTTGTTAAATTTTAAAAGCATGCATTGAGGTAAAGGCCTAGTTTAGGACCCCATTCGGGTCTAGTTTTTACACTGTCCCTGTTTCCAAGCACCTGTTCTAAGCTAAATACAATTTAAAACTTACTCTGATCAGAGATTTATTCAAATCATTCAAGAAAACCCAAACGATTTACAACGATGTCGAATCCGAGAAAAAACGAACAGAAAACATCCTAAGGGCTCCGTGCCCAACTACATGCATTCAGAGGACAAAAAAACATAAACTTAAAACTCAGAGTTCAAACAGCAGTTATTCCATGATCCGTAGCTCCCCTTCACCCATCTGTCTGCATACTGGTTACTGTGGAAAACCACAAAATAAGGGTGAGTAACGAATTACTCAGTAAGAATCCCCAACCAGGGTACAATACGATATAACTGGTCATCTAGCAGAAAGTATGCAAGCTATGAATATAAACACAGAAAGAGAGCACATCACTTTAATCCATACATATACCACGGATGCCATCTTATGGTCTTACTCCGGAAAACTACAACGCGTCTCGATACTATACGAGAAACTAATCTCGGCCTAAGCTTTCATACTACTGTCGATACGAAAGGTGCACTAAACTCAAGATCCCGAGGAGCTCTCGATCGGCATTTGTAATGGCGTATGCGCGCGCACCGCATGCCCTTGCAAACTAGGGAGGTCTTTGGGTCTAGGCATCTTGCCCCGGGTCGAAGACGCATGCCTAACAAATCTCTGGATCGGTGTCACTGAACATAGTGGTGTGAGACTAGGACACTATGACTATGTCAACCTGTACCACCGCACCTGAGGCTAAGAAATTGGTCGTGGTAGGCTTACACCAAGAACCGATCCTTGCCCTATCAGGTGGCAATCAAGGGCTACTGCCGACACGCTGAGGTCGTGTCGACTGCCGGGGACAAGGCAATGCCTCGTCATTCTCCCTACTGTTGGGGCATTTAACGACCGCCGCCACCCTCACCCAAGATTGCCTTTGGGCTGCCGTTGGGGTTAGCTAAACCCTAACGACGGATCGAGGGCGAATCTTGCATCGCCGCACGTCCCTGCCACGGATGCAAGTTACGTTATGCATCCTCGCCTGGATGATACTACCTATAAGAATTCTAGGCTATAAACAGATAACAGCAAACAGTCCAATATGTGCTCAGCAGAAACAATGAACCTAGCATGATACTACAAAGCAAGAATAGATAACGAGCATGCTAGAACATAGCAACCTAGCATGGAACTAACATGAGAAACAACATGAGAATCATGTCAGTCGGAATTCAGAACAGAGCACCTATCTACTAACATGCTGATAAACATAAACTTACATACAATCAACAATCACAGAATATATCGCAGGGCCCACACAACTCCTGTAAGAAATCCTTACCTGGGTCGGAAGGCAACAACATACAAGGATCCTATGCAGCAATCGAACCTGAGCTAGCTATCGAGAACCTAACAAACAACAACAAATATCACAACCTATAGGCCTTAAATAAACATACAAACAGCACCCGGCTCGGTCGGGAGCAACTCACACGCGGCATGTGGTTGCGCGCGGACGGACAGCAGTGCACGGTGTTGAAAGCGGCTTTGGCGTCTTTGGCGCGCAGCGCTGTGCTGCGCGGACGGATAGTAATTTGACGGGCGCTAGGCGCTGCTAAGCGTCTTTGGCGCGGCAAGAGCTGCATGCACGGGCGATGCGAGCGTGCTCGCGTGCGGCTGGGCGTACAGTCGTGATAGGGCGCTGGCCTGCGCGTGGATGGTGATGCGACGTGGGAGATCGGGCTGCTCGCGTGCGGCTGGCCTGAGCGTTGCGGCTCGGTGTTGGGTGAAGCATCGCCGAGGCCGGGCGGGGTCAAGCGGACAGGCGGGAGGTGCGCGATCCGGCCGGCGACGTGATGGCGAGGTGTGTGTGCGGTGGGCGATCTTGCTGCTGCTGCGTGCGATCCATTGGGGAGCCGCAGCCGGGCGGCGCTTGAAGGACAAGGCTGCTCGGCTGGCTGCATCAACACAAAACTACAATCAAACCCAAACCCTTCTCTCGGCCAGCAAGAACAACACCAAAAGATGAGAAGGAGAGATCGAGGAGCGCTTACCCGGGACGAACGAATGATGGAGCTCTCATAAGAAGGCGCACGCAAAGAAGCTTGGGAGAAAGGTGGCTGGACGGCAAAGGGGATTGAGAAGAAAAAGATGAATAAACCTATTTCTTTTCTCTTTTAATCAAACTCCCTAAATCCCAAAAACCAAGGGAAACCAAGGTATACTGCGGAATGAGCCACAAAAACAACCGGTGGCCCAACTGGCAGGACCACACCTCTGACTCCCTGGCCACCCGGGCTCGAATCCTAGCTGATGCACTTTTAATCCTGAATTTTATTTTTGCATCTCTCTATACCCAAACTCATCCAGAAAGCAACCAAACTCTACATTTGACCAACAAAGAATATTAACAGCTGAAAAAGACAGAAACGGCCCTAACGACCCTACCAAATTACCAAAATACCCTTAGGACATACCTGGAAGACCGGGATGAAAACCTGGGTCGTTACAAGGCCCTCGACACCCAACTGTGGCAGCCTATTTACACCAACGCCTGAAGCTGAGGATCGTCTCGAGGTAGGCTTACACCAAGGAAAGGATCCTGCTCTAGTAGGCTACAGACGAGGCTTATGTCGGGGTGGTAGCTACTATTGGGGGTGGGAAATTGTCCTCGCTGGTCCCTACCCGGTGGGAACAACATACGTCATGTCTACTCTCAGCCTCTAGATGATGAAAACATAACTGAAACTATGCTAAGAGTTTAACTCGGTCAGCTTATAACAGATCACAACATGTTTAACAATAAATACGAGAAACCCTAGCATGGTACTAACAAACATGTCACAAGAAGTCAATGCTTGCTCTCAAATAGTCAGGATATCATAATAACCTGTGCACTAAGACATGCTTGTAAAATAGTAAAACAGGCAGCATACAATACTATCAATGCATATTCCCGCAGGGTCTACATAACCACGACAAAAGATCTTTACTTGAAAAGTAATATCGAACAGACAATAAATGCTCATTGAGCTACAGATACCAACACGTACAAAAAACAACCTAAACAGTAATATTAAATAATTAATTAACGTCTAAATAGCCAACTAAAACAACCAAAGAACACAAGGGAAACGAAGGTTACCCAAGCTCGAATGGAAGGCTCGGCACGCGAGGCCAAGGTGCGGCAAGGACACGACACGAGTGTGCGTGCGGCAGCAAGGGCAGGTGATAAAGATCATGGAGTTCCACAAGTTTCACTTGGACCTATTACACGATCCAAAGCAAAGAAGATTCAACAAGCATTTCATTCTTCACCTTCAACAGTGGATAGCCTCAATTCAAAATCCATTTCATGTGCTAGAGACCATTTCAAGGGAAGAGGAACTATTTGATGCTTTGGAAGTCAATGTATGCAAGATTGAAGTTGTCCATGAAATTAATGATATTTGACATGATTTAAATGTCTTAATCATTCCACAAGGAGAAATATAAAATGTTAGAGTTGGCAACACAAACATCAATTTTCGGATTTTAGAAGCTTTTATGCAATTCTAAGTTTAAAATCTTGTTTTTTTTTAATGTTTTAGGTTATATTTTGCAACAATGGCATTATGGTAATTATGTTTGTTTCTTTATTTTAGGTTTAAGTTTCCTAAGCTATAAATAGTCATGAAGTAAGTTGTAAAACTCACATTTTGAATGAATGAAAATTAGCTCTCTACAAGAGATCATTTTCTTAGAATTTTAGGGCATGTTCTTTGTCTCTTTTTCTAAGTTTCCCTTGCAATATTGTGATAGAATTCATTTGAGCCATTCAATCTAGCCTTGATTAAGCTTGATTGTGGAGTGACTCAATCTAGAACAAGATCTTCCATATCTTGCTTCTAGATCATTGATCTTAAGAGGTAATCAAATTCTAGCCTTTTCTCTTGGTTGTTCCCAAATCTATAAGAAGGTGTTAATCTCTTAATTCAAGGGTTCTTGCTTCATCATAAGCTTGGATCTTTGGGCTGAGAATTAGGGTTGCCTTATCATTTGGTATAAGAGCATAGGTTGCATCTTTGTGGCCTGCTCTAGATTTGATTTTATCTTTAACTTTTAGCAATTCGTTCAACTTTTTGTTCAGATCTTGTTTCTCTGTTATTCATCATTGTTGGATCTAAAAAGAAAAAAGAAAAAAAAAGGTTCATGGTTCGATATTGAATTATTCTTGACCAATTTGAAACTGCTGCATTGAGTGCTTATGTTTTCGATTGTAACACCTCGATAACGACCGAATTGAACCAATTGTCCTTCTACAAAAATTTAGATCTGTGCGTTATCTTTAATCCTTGAGAAGACGACTTATTCAAATTAGTATCATAAACCATTTGTTTGTTGGTTTCCTTTTCAGTGTGTAATTTACCCCAAAATGTTTTTTTGTAAGATATTTATCTTTCTTTTCCATCAAATTCCTTGTGGCCTACTCTAGATTTGATTTGATTTTATCCTTGTGGCCAACCCTTTATTTGATTTGATTTTATCTTTTATTTTATCCTTGTGGCCTACTTTTGTTTCTAGTTGTAACACCTTGCTAACGACCGGATTTGATAAATTGTCCTTCTACAAAAATTTAGATCGGTGCGTTATCTATATTCTTTAAGAAGGCCATTTACTCAAATTAGTAATTTCAAACGTTCATTTGTTTGTTTCTTTTTAAGTGTTCGATATATCTGAAGAAAAAAAATCTGAACATTTATCTTTCTTTCTATTTCTTTTTGTTCTTGATTTTGTTAATTCATAATTTTTCTTGTCTTGGCTTATTTGTAAGGCTCACTATTACAAGATTTGCTTTATCCAAATTAGCCTACCTTTATCAAAATTTAGCCACTTTCCACAATAGCCTACCTTTGTGTGTGATAAACACGAGCGTTCCGAGTGTAAAATTCAGTTAGTTGAGTGTGTGAGGTTCTTCATATATATTTTACTATCAGTTAGAAAAGAAAATAGGTTTTCATTCTTTCCTTCCTCCAAATCCCTTGCCGTCCAACCCCCATTCTCCCAAGCCTCTTGCCTTGCGCCTTCTCCCAAAGCTTCGCCGTCTCGTTCTTCCCAGGTAAGTGTTCTCGATCTCTCTTTATATCTTTCGTTTTTGGTGTTGTTCTTACTGGCCGAGAGAAGAGAATTGAGTTTTGGTGTTTGTTGCGCCCGGTAGAGTAGACCAAAGACCCCATCGCCCGGCCCCTCTGGTAGCGTCGCCGACGCCCAAAGAGCCCACCGTCGCGCGGCCGTCGACGCGCCAGAAAGGCAGCGCCAGCGTCGCATCGCAGCCCTGCACCGTGCCGCAGCAGCCCCATCGCGTCGCGCCTCATGTCGTAACTCGTTCCGCTTGCAGCGCCCCAGCAGTTTGCAGCCGTGTCGTGTCGCCCAACCCCAGCGTGAGCAGCCTCGATCGCAGCCTGCAATAGCGCATCGCCAGCCCCCGTGTCGCGTGGACCAGCTCCAGCGAGTGCCCGTCCACACACGCAGCCTCCTACAGCGCCAGCAAGCCCAGCAGTGCCCCCAGTGCCATGCAGTAGCCCGTCCGCGCACGCAGCTCCTGCCCCACTAGCACGCTAGTAGCACCCCAACGCCCGTGCAGCCCGTCTGTCCGCGCGCCAGCCCTGTGCCGTGTGAGTTGCTCTCAAGCCGAGCACTATTTGTATTTTTATTTAAGACCTATAGGTTGTGATATTTGTTGTTGTTTGTTAGGTTCCCGATAGCTAGCTCAGGTTCGTTTGCAGCATAGGATCTTTGTGTGTTGTTGCCTTCCGACCAAGGTAAGGATTTCTTACCGGAGTTGTGTTGGCCCTGCGGTATATTCTGTGATTGTTGTTTGTATGCTTGTTTATGTTTATCAACATGTTAGTGGATAGGTGCTCTGTTATAAATTCCGACTGGCATGATTCTCGTGTTGTTTCTCATATTAGTTCCATGCTAGGTTGTTCTGTTCTGGCATGCTCGTTATCTGTTCTTGCTTCGTAGTATCATGCTAGGTTCATTGTTTCTGCTGAGCACCTATTGGATTGTTAGCTGCTATCTGTTTATAGTTTAGATTTCTGATAGGTAGCATCATCCGGGCGAGGATGCATAACGTAACTTGCATCCGTGGCAGGGACGTGCAAGGCAAGCTCGTCTCGATCTCGTCGTTAGGGTTTAGCTAACCCTAACGACAGCCCAGTGCAATCTTGGGTGAGGGTGGAAGACTGTTAAATGCCCCAACGGCCGGGGGAATGACGAGGCATTGCCTTATCCTCGGCAGTCGACACGACCTCAGCGTGTAGGCAGTAGCCCTTGATTGCCACCTGATAGGGCAAGGACCGGTTCCTGGTGTAAGCCTACCATGACCGGTTTCTTAGCCTCAGGTGCGGTGGTACAGGCTGACACAATCATAGTGTCCTGGTCTCACACCACTATGTTCAGTGACACCGATCCAGAGATTTTGTTATTCATGCGTACTGGACCAGAGCAGCATGCCCTAGACCCAGCAGCTCCCTAGTTTGCAGCAGCATGTGGTGCACGCACTCGCTCATTACAGCGCCGACTGGAGAGATTTTTGGGATCTTTAGTTCAGTGCACCTTTCGTATGACAGTAGGAAGGCTGAGGCCGAGACTAGTTTCTTGTATAGTATCGAAAAGCATTGTAGTTTTCTGGAGTAAGACCGTAAGATTGCATCCGAGGTTTATGTATGGATTAAAGCGATGTGCTCTCTTCTGTGTTTATACTCATAGCTTGCATACATTCTGCTAGATGACCAGTTATATTGTATTGTACCCCAGTTGGGGATTCTTACTGAGTAATTCGTTACTCAGCCTTATTTTGTGGTTTTCCACAGGTAACCATGGCCCGAGACAGGATGACTGAAGGAGGAGCTGCTGATCATGGAAACCATCTGTTTTAAACTCTGAGTCTTATGTATATGCTTTATGTTTTGTTGTCCTCTGAATGCATGTAGTTGGGCACGGAGCCCTTAGGATGTTTTCTGATTGTTTTCTGGATTCTGACACTATTGTAAACCGTTTGGAGTTTTTGAATGATTTGAATAAATCTACGATCGAGTATGTTTTGGAGCTCAGATTTGGCTGGAGCAGTGCTTGGAAATAGGGACAGGTTTCAGGAAAATTATATTTGACTTTTGAAATGGATGTTTACATGTTTTTAGTTTTCATTCAGAATCTGACATACAATCTTGCATAATGTCTTTAAGTTTTTAAAGCAAGCATTGAGGTAAAGGCCTAGTTTAGAACCCCTTTTTGGGTCGGGTCTTTACAGTTGGTATCAGAGCTCAGAGTCATAGATTCTATAGACTGACCTTTTTGTTGTAGGTCATTTTTCCATGATCATCAGCACTTCGATAGTCATCAGGTACGACTAAGTTTACTGTTTTAGAAAAGGGTTAAGAATTTACAATACTTTTCATTTAGTGTATGCCTTGTTTAGTGTTATAGAGCGGAGACGAGCAGGTTCTGCCTCGTTGTTGGTTTGGGTGTAGATCGCCAGCATGCCAATTACCCGCGCATGAAGAGGAGGTTCGAGAGCAGGTCAGGGTATCGTGATTGGTTCTGATACCGCAGGGACATCGTCCCAAGCTGAGACTGATGGTGTACCACCAGTAGCTCCCCCTGTTTTACCTAGAGTAGATGTTGAGGCGACCGAGCACCGAGAGACTGCTCCTGAAGCAGAGGGTGCTGATTCTATGAGAGCCATGATGGTCAGCCTGTTGAGTAACTAGAGGGCAGAGACCCAGAATTTGTTGGCCGCGTAGCGGGAAGAGTCCCAAGCCCAAATCGAGCAGTTGACTCGGATGTTTCAGCAGGGCAGTGCAGCACCACCAGCTCCACAAGAGCAAGCAGCAACAGAGGCAGTTGTGGCAGAGGGTGCCGAGGAGCTTGGCAGATGGCTGAAAGACTGCGTGAAGTGGAAGCCAGAGAAGTTTGATGCTTTGGGAGATTCATTAGCTGCAGCCAGATGGATTGCCCATCTGGAGTACCCCTTTCTGATTATGGTGTGCCCCGATGTTAAGAGGCCGAGATGTGCTGTAAGAACCCGACCCAAAATACGGTCCTAAACCTAGGTTCTCACTCAGCATGCAAGTTAAATATTTCACCGAGCGGTTTAGTGCTCATATTTAAAATCTTCCAAAACATTTAGAACGGGGAAGGCTTAAAACATAATCAACAATTTTGTTTAAGAAAAACCAACGAAGTAAAACAAGCCTGGCCAGTATCTAAAAACATTCAAAACAGTTCAAACAACTTTTAATAATGTTTCCCCTAGGACTCCTGTCCATCTACATGCTGAACAAATATGCAAACAATAAAGGCAGTGCTTGGCAGCTAACATGATCAATCGGCTCCCTCCGCTAGCCGTCCGGTCTTTGTCAGAGTTACAGTGGAAAACCATAGAAATAAGGGTGAGTATAAACATACTAAGTAAGAATCCCCAACCGGGGTACAATACGATACATCAATCATCTAGCAACCTAGTATACATGCAAACAGTTACCAACACAGCTCATAGCTCAACGAGCTTACAAGGCAGAATCTGGAATCCTCGGAAGTCTCCTACTTCCGGCCTAATGATTGGCTCTCATAACCAATCCCAGGACATCTCCGAGGGTCTTTCTCCCTCGGCAAATTGATCAGCTCAAAAACCGATCCCAAAGATGTCCGACACCCTCGAGGGTCTTTCTCCCTCAACCATATGATCAGCTCAAAAGCCAATCCCAATGGGTGTCCTCAAGGGCATCTTACCTTCGCTAACAAATCTGGACTATCGGGAGAGTACCCAAAGTCTGGCTCTAAACGGGGAAGGGCTGGTGTACTCACGAACATTATCCGGGAGCTCTCGGCTGGCGACTAACGCTTGGCGTGTGCGCGCACACCGCATCTTTGCTGCTGCAGCCGGCGTAAATGTGGGGGCCTAAGTACAAACTCACGCGGGCGGTGCACGCATGCCTAAAGACTCGAGGCGGTGTCTTTGAACACAGTAGTGCGAGGCCCTCGGCACTCATCTGTGCAACTGTACCACCGACACGAAGCTAAGAACCGGCGAGGCGAGCTTGCACCATTGGCGTGGTTCCGCTCTAACGGGCTACAAACTAGGGCTTATGCCGATGTGGTAGCTAAATCCACATCGGGTGCGGGGAAGCAATGTACGTTATGCTTCGCTCTACACCCGACCGGTGGGGACAAAGTACGTTATGTCCGCTCTCGGCCTGCGGATGATGACAAACCCTGCTATACTAGCTAGGAGTACAAAATAAGCGATTCTGGCTAAACATACATATCAACATCAATCACACATAACCTAGCATGATACTACGAACTTAAAGCGGGAATCTCAAGCATCTTTGGAAGAACAATCCTAGCATGGCACTAACATGTACAAGCAGCAAACATGATAGCAAGAATGCAATCACAAGCTGTCTTATCCACTAATCATGTTCATACAAGTAAACATGCATATAAGGCACAATCAAGAAAGCATCGCAGGGTCCACACAACCACGGTAAGGAATCCTTACCTGGAAACGAGCAGAAATAACTTTCACAATCAAATAATGACCCTCGAGCTTTAAAAAGCGAAACCGAGCAACCTAAGCATTTTAATAAAAACAACCTAATTAAATAAACAAAGACCAACGACTTAGGGTCCAAAGAGTGGAGGCTCGGGAATTACCAAACGAGAGGGTACTAGGTCTCGGCCCCAACAATCTTGGCAAAATAGGCTATCGGCGGCAAGTGGGCGGCAGAGTAACGTGCTGGGGGCAGCAGCAGCTGGCGCCTAAGCTAGGCGCTCTATGCGCGCAGTGCGCAGAAGGACGGGCGCTGGCGCTGGGCTGCGGGCGGACTGCGACAAGTCGCAGGCGCGCTGGCAGGCGGATGCGGATGCTGACGAGCGAGCACGCAGCACGCTGACGACGGTGGTCTTTGGGCGCGCAAAGGCGGCGCGTCTGGCGGAGGCAGTCTGCAGGCGGCTCTGGTGCGGGGACGGCGGCGGCGCGTCTGGGCGACTGATCTGGTCGGTGCTTGATTGATTAGGCAATCTGAAATCTGGCTGTGGCGCGCGCGCACTGGGGCACCGTGCGGAGCGGAGTGGTAGTGCTGGAGGTTGCTGGCTGTCTCGTGCGCTGGGGTGGGCCGGTGGGCTTCTGGTGCGCCTTGGGTGTGTGGTGAGAGGAGGTGCGGCTAGGCGGGGCGGTCTGGGTTTGGTGGTCTTGGTGGGCATGGCTGGGCGGCTAGGGTTTCTTGGTGAGGTCGGCTAAGAGAGAGAGAGAGAGAGAGAAAGATAGAGAGGATTTTGCAAAACAAGGGGAAAATGGGTTTTCTTGATTTTCTTTCCTTTTCCCTAATTAAATAGGTCTAAAATCCCTTCCCAAAGCTTCCTCTTTCCAAACCCGGCCGAAGCAAACTTGTTTTAAAATAAAACTCTCTTTTCCTACAAACTCCCCAAGACCATTTAGGGCAAGGGCTCAAAACCCAATGGAAGCACCAAAATTACAATTAATTTTGCCATTTTCTAAAACACCTCCAAACTTCCAAACAACTTGTCCAAACCTCTCGGGTCTTTCAACCAACAACCATTAAGCTTCGACAAAGGCAGGAATGACCCTGGAATCCTGAAAATCCACAAAACCCTGACCGGGGGCAAAAGACCAAAATGCCTCTAAGGGTTAAAACAGTTCTAACGGCCCATCCGAACATCCGAATAATGACCCGAAATCACACAGGTAGCAGGAAATAGAAAATCGGGCGTTACAATACTCCCTCCTTTTAAGACTTTCGTCCTCGAAAGTCCTAAGAATGAAAAAACAACTCTAGGAAAACTCCACCGATTCTTAACCAACCAAGCTCCCGGTTAAGACAACACAAATCCTTCTTCGAAACCGAACCCTCTTGGTTTCCCAAAGGCTCCAAGCCCAAAAGACACCGAGTCTGCCACAAACTACCTCAACCAAAACTGAACTAACACTGAGCTTCGAAGAAATCGTGCGATAGCTAGTCGGTGAGTCACACCCTCTGACTCGCACCAACTCTCAAACGGTCTTACGACTCTAGGGCTCACTTATCCTTGCTAACCCAACTCGGAACGCCTCTCTACGGCGCTACTCACAGCAAGCTCGAGGACTGGTCACAAGCTCTAAACTCTTCGCCGAGCACTGGCATAACTTCTCTGGCTCGCAACTGTTAACAAACAGCCTTAACTCTACACCATGCTGACCAAACAACTAAACCTCTCGGGTTCCCGAAACTATTCTACCTACTCCTACTTCACAAGAGACCTGCGAACCCCAATGTTTGCCTACAATCCTTAACGAGATCCAAATCGAACCACAACTGGTGGATGATCCTAAGGCAAACCTTTCCAACTGGTACGCGCCCACAACACTAAGCGACCATCTTGAGGAGCATCAACGCACTCAAGCCAGGGGCACATACCTGGTTCACCAGACGGCTAACCCACTCACACTAGCTGAACTTCACACGGCCACCTCTCCGAATGACAAGGTCCAGGAGCAAGTTCCACTCAATCAAAAAAATAAACTGGAGCCCCTCATCGTCCGACAACAAACTTTCTAATGCAATCTGATTAGCCACTAATCTAAGGGAACATCGCCAAACAGGAAAACAACAACATTCCTCTCACGGAAACCTCGAGCAGCAAAGAATAAAACATCACGCGGCTACTAGCAACACAATAGCTGGAGGATAACAACTCAAAGGTTTTACCAACCAATGCCACGGCACCACTGTGCCAACCCACTCAAGCGTGACTCGGCTATAACGCTAAGCTGCGAACGCACATCAACTAGGGACAAAGCCCAAGAAGGGCTTGCTCATGGAAACTCAACTCAAGTCTTACAACGAGCGAACCTCGTCTCCAAACTGCCACTCAACTCTTAAGTCCATCTGGCTGCTCTATGGACTTCCTCCTTTTAAGCTTAGACCCATCTCAACTTCCAGCTAGGAACTTCACACACGAAACAGCGCAAGGGATAAGGATAGCGTCGACCTCAAGCTGGCGGATCAAGAACAATACGAGTCAGCAAGACTACCTTAAAAGTTAAAACTCGAGACCGGCATCCACGGTGCAGCTCAACCACCAAAGAACTGTCTACAAGCTCCAAAGATCCAACAACCATCCGCCAACAACTCAAGCCCTTGAATTGGCTGGCTTTCGCCCTCACGGGAACAAACAACTTTCCGCTTGCTAACAAACAGACGCAGGGACACTCTCGCTAGGGTGGCCACGCGCTACTCGATCAACTACACAACTCGGGAGCTAAGTCGACTCCTCCTCTGAGAACGATTTCCTAGCAAGCGGACTTCCGAAGGACAGCGAATTTCACACACGCTCGCTGTTTTGCTCAAACTCAACGGTAACAACCACCAACTCTTCTCGGAAGAAACATCCAAGGGTTCCTCAATCGCTTGAACCACCAACTAAGCACTAGCGGTACTTACTCAACCGCTGAGGGGGAGGCCAACTCCAAAACTACTACGACTAGGAACAAGTCCTCGAGGCGACGCAAGCTTGGTCGAACCAAGCTAGCCCTAGAAAGCAAACAAAGGAACCAAACCTTGGCCAACGCCAAGCACCACCTTGCTAAGAATTCTAAAAACCAACGCGGAGGTTACTAAGAACAACTCTAGCTTGTCAACCGTCTACAAGCATCCAGCAACTCAACCGAGGAACACTGCCTGGGTCTGACCGAGCTCTCGTGCGGCTCTCCACAACTTAGGGTTCCTCCGATCACCCTCCAACACATACGGCGACAAGCGGTCTAATGGACATCCGGTTACACGAGCACAACTCCTTCAAACATCTCAACTATGCTAGCCAAAAGCTCTTCCTTGCACACACAGGCGAGCATGGGGCGTTGCTCCACAAAATTCGAATGCGCCTTACCACACTTGATGCAATGAGCACTCTTTGCTCGCCCCGCCTGCTTGAAGATCCAGAGCTCGACTGCTGCGGTCGTGCGCCGATCTCGACCCTAGACTCGCGCCACGTCGGCGAGTGCGCTATCCACCTGAGCGGGGAACCACCGGAAGACCCAATCTCCCTCTTGCTCAAAGCATCAGCCACAACGTAGCATCCACCCAGGGTAAGGATCCGAACAACACTCTCTTAGCCATGACGGCCAGCAACTACGCGATTATGCTACCATCGCCCTTGTTCAATTCCAACTGAACTCCAACCATCGATCAACAAGAAATGCCTCCACCCAGGTCAAGGGCCAACTAGCATAACTTGCCTAAGCAATAACACGGCTACAGGCACGGTATCCTCACAACCAAGGTTAGGGCGCTTGCCAAGAACTAAAGCCCTAACACCTCAAGAACTGAGCACTTGCTACTCAACACGATCCTCTAGTGGTTCCTGCAAAATACACCACGGAACGAGCTACACAAAAGTACACCGGCGTGTACAGCTCCAACTTGGTTCCTTAAGATCCAAACCAACACGTACTCTCACACGAGGCAACTTTTGCCTCCCAAAAGATCCACAACTAGCAAAGGAGCAACAAGAGTTCAAACCACTTGGGGTCAACTCACCACGAAAAGCTACATTGGTCAACTCACTCTTACAAGAGCGTAACCACACCAAGCTGACATCCCTCATACCAATGTGCCCACTAAATGCTCCGCTCAACCATCCAACTCATGGCTCTAACACTGGACCAACCACGCATCCTCGAAGCCAACTCTACCCTTATTAGGGTAACTCCAAGGGTAGTCGAAACACACTACCGCCAAGCTGGCTCACAAGCTCACACACAAGCGCGAGAACTCAGACGCGCTAGCCCTCACCAACCTACAACATCCTTTTTACCCAACTCTCGGTGACCCAAAAAAGCTCCTACTTTTCCCTCAAACGACCTCACACTTGTAGTTCTCTGACTACCACCGAGCTAGATCTCTTAAGCAATCCAAACAGATGCAACTTCAGAAAAAATGGGTACAAGGCTAGTGGGGATGCTATACTCCAGGCGGGCATGGAACCACCTGCACCAAAAGTGCCAACTGGCCCGAAACTAGGCCTCCTCTCCAACTTGGTGCCAATAGGCACTACATCCTTTACAACACAAATCATCCCATTACGAGCCTAATGCCCCTCTAAGGGTAGGGAAGGTCACACTCCAAGTGACGGGGCTTTGGCACTTAACACAAGAGTCTCAACACTCGAGCAGTCTAATCTCTGGCATCTTGTCTAACAGACATGCCACGACCTACTCTTGCATCCCACTCGATGCTCAACAAATACTCAGGTCGACCCTCTAGTGGAAATAACTTGTTCCACACTAGGGACATGCAATTAAAAGAGTGCCCCACTCTACTAGCGAACTGAAATCCATGACGGATTAAGTCCTGGCAAACAAACCTCGCACCGCTCTCTGGCCACAGGGTACTAGTAGGACTGGCTGCAAAACAACCGCAGGCTTGCAGGAGGACAAGATGTCTCTGCATCTTTCTCAAAAGCTACTAACCTGGCTACTTGCCAATCGATCGGGTGGCTGGTGGAGACTCTGCTGGTTCGCCTCTCTCAGGGGACTTCCACAACCAAACTGTTGTATCAAACAGCACAAGAACGGCACGCCTCGGCCTCTGAACATCAGATCATCCCAACACTCGGATGATAAACTCGAACCTGGTCAACCACCTTGCCGCTACCAGCAGGTTCTCTAAAGCATCAAGCTCCACAGGCTTCCACTTGCCAAACTCGGTGGCTCCATCAATGCTAACTAACTCATCAGCATAAACTTGCTGATCCTGCCCTTCCAGAAACCTCCGGGGCTACTGGAGCTACTAGGGGGGCCTCCTAAATAAACTCTGTCAGCTAGGCTATCTGTGCCCGGGACTCCTCACTACGCGCTACTGATCTGCACTGGGTCTCCGCTCTCGATAGGTGAAAGAGACGCCATCAACTCTCTCATGGTTGGAGCACACTCTGCTCAAGGAGTCTCACTCTGAGGCGTGCTAGCCTCTACCCCCTACTCTTGGCAACTCATCTGCCAGGGCCAAAGGTGGCCTACGGGTCTAAACAACCCTGGACGAGGTCTCATCATCAACATGAACGGTCCAACTCCTCGGTTGGAGATACCAAACGTCCCTGCTACTCTATGTGAAAACAACATACTGGCAATCTGTAAGAACCCGACCCAAAATACGGTCCTAAACCTAGCTTCTCACTCAGCATGCAAGTTAAATACTTCACTAAGCGGTTTAGTGCTCATATTTAAAACCTTTCAAAACATTTAAAAGCGGGGAACACTTAAAGCATAAACAACAACCTTTATTTAAGCAAAACCAACAAAGTAAAACAAGTCTGGCAAGTGTTTATAAAAACTTACAATACAATTTAAACAACTTTTAAAAACGTCCCCCTAGGACTCCTGTCCGTTTACATGCTTAACAAATTATGCAAACAATGAAAGACAGAGTGCCGGCGGCTCCCATGATCAATCGCTCCCTCGCTAGCCGTCCGGTCTTTGTCCCCCAAGTTACCGTGGAAAACCACAGAAATAAGGGTGAGTATAAACATACTTAGTAAGAATCCCAAGCAGGGGTACAATACGATACATCAATCATCTAGCACCCTAGTATACATGCAAGCGATTACCAACACGGATCATAGCTCAACGAGCTTACAAGCGAGAATCTGGAATCCTCGGAAGTCTCCTACTTAGGCCAAATGATTGGCTCTCATGACCAATCCGGGACATCTCCGAGGGTCTTTCTCCCTCGGCCAATTGATCGGCTCAAAAACCGATCCCAAAGATGTCCAACACCCTCGAGGGTCTTTCTCCCTTGACCATATGATCAGCTCAAAAGCCAATCCCAATGGGTGTCCTCAAGGGCCTCTTACCCTCGCTATAAATCTGGACTATCTGGAGAGTACCCAAGTCCGGCTCTAAACAGGAAGGAAGGCTGGTGTACTCACAAACATTAGCCCGGGAGCTCTCCGAACCGGCGACTAACGCGTGTCTTGCGCGCGCACACCGCATCTTCCGCAACCGGCTTAAATGTGGGGCCTAAGTACAAACTACGCGGGCAGTGCACGCATGCCTAAAGACTCGAAGCGGTGTCATCGAACACGATGAGTGCGAGGCCCTCGGCACTCATCATCATGCGCTGCGACTGTACCACCGACTGAAGCTAAGAACCGCCAAGCGGAGCTTGCACCGTTGGCGTGGTTCCGCTCTATCTGGCTAGAAACTAGGCTTATGCCGATGTGGTAGCTAAATCCACATCGGCTGCCGGGGGGAAGCAATGTACATTATGCTTCGCTCTACTCCCGACCGGTGGGGACAAGGTACGTTATGTCCACTCTCAGCCTCTAGATGATGACAGCCCTAACACACTAGCTAGAGTATAGAGTAAACGATTCCTGGCTAAACATACATAATCATCATCAATCATACATAACCTAGCATGATGCTACGAACTTAAAGCAGGAATCTCAAGCATGCTGGAAGAACAATCCTAGCATGGCACTAACATGTACAAACAAGCAAACATGCTAGCAGGAATGCAATCACAAGCTGTCCTATCCACTAATCATGTTCATAAATGTAAACATGCATATAAGGCACAATCAAGAAAGCATCGCAGGGTCCACACAACCACAGTAAGAAATCCTTACCTGGAAACGAGCAGAAAATAACTTTCACAATCAAATAATGACCCTCGAGCTTTAAAGCGAAACCGAGCAACCTAAGCATTTAGTAAAAACAACCTAATTAAATAAACAGCAGCCAACAGCTGTAAAGACCCGACCCAAAAAGGGGTTCTAAATGGCCTTTACCCCAATGCATGTATTGAAAATAGAAGACATTATGAAAAACACATTTCGGATTCCAAGTAAAAACAGAAAACATTCAACAACCAAAAGAAACATTTCTAAAAGCACACTCTGATCAGAGATTTATTTAAACCATTAAAACAATCCACAAGTACCAATATGCTGGAATCCATAAAACGTAAGAAAACATCCTGGGGCTCTGTGCCCGTCTACATGCATTCAGGGGAAACAACAAAAGTCAAGAGTCATAATAAATAAAATGAAATAATCGAGAGATGACAGAGAGATTCCATGATCACGCTCCTCCTTCAGTCATCCTGCCTCGCGCCATGGTTACCTGAAAGATAAGTAAGGGTGAGTAACGAATTACTCAGTAAGAATCCCCAACCGGGGTACAATACGATATACATGATCATCTAGAAGATTGTATGCAAGCTATGAGTACAAACACAGAACAGAGCACATAGCTTAAGTCCACACTTGGACCTCGGATGCCATCTCAGGGTCTTAGTCCGGAAAATACCACAACACACTAAACGCACTATACGGGAACAAGTCCGGCCTCACTGTCTCATCGTCGACACGAAGGTGCACTAGCTCAAGATCCCGAGGAGCTCTCGGTGTATTTGTAATGAGCGTAAGGATGCACGCGCGCTTCTACTGAACTATGGGAAGTGCCGGGTCTAGTGGCAAGTCGCCCATATCCGGATACCACGCCTAACTAAATCTCTCCGGATCGGTGTCACCGACATAGGGGTGTGAGACACGGACACGTGAACTATGTCGGCTGTACCACCGCACTTTTTGAGGCTAAGGGCGGGTCATGGTAGGCTTACACCAGGAAGCCGTCCTTACCTTATCGGTGGCAATCAAGGGGCTCTTTGCCGAACACGGCGAGGGCGCGTGCGTTTGCTGCCGGGGACTAGGCATTGCCAAGTCATCATCCCGACCATTGGGGCATCGCAGACTACCACCCTCACCCAAGATTGCGGGGCCTACCGGTTGGGATAGCTAATCCCTCACGGGGTCAAGGGCGGAGCTGTCTCGATCGTCCTTGCCATAGATGCAAGATACTTTATGCATCGGGCCCGGATGATGCTATCTACGAATTCTAAACCTTAACAATAATAACGATTCAATCAATGCGGTCCAATACGTGCTCATCGGATACAAAGAACCTAGCATGATACTACGAAGCAAGAGCAGATATCGAACATGCTAGAACAGAACAACCTAGCATGGGCTAACATGAGAAACAATACAAGAGATCATGCGATCCAGAATTGAGCAGAGCACCTAGAGATAAACATGCTAGTAATCATACACAGGCATACAAAACAACAATCACAAATATACCGCAGTAGGTCCACACAACCCGGTAAGAAATCCTTACCTTGGTCGGAAGACTTTTACACACAAATCCTAAGGCTGCGGAACAATCCCGAGCTAGCGGCGGGAACCTAGCAAACCAACAATAATCGAGTATCTAAAATACCTAAACAACAATAGAATGACAAGCTCGGCTCAAAGGGGAACTCACGCGGCGCGACGACACGAGCTTGGGGCTGCTGGCAAGCCGGCTCGGCAAAGGCAAGGCAAGCTGGTGGCGTGCTTGTGGGGCACGGCAGGACACGCGGCCTGGTTGCTTGTGTTGGCACGGAGAGACGGACCTGCGCTGCTTGTATTGCGCGGCAGGACACGAGGACGCGCTGTGTGCGAGCAGCGTCGACGACGAAAGCTTGGCGCCGGCGTCTGGCGGCGCGCGGCGCTGGCGCGTCAGCGTCGGGAAGGCGCGCGCGCGAACGCTCGAGCGAAGCAGCGCAGCTTGGCGCGAGCGGCTCGGCAAGCGGACACGGCGGTGTGTGCGAGCGATCGGTTTGGACGTCTTGGCGCTGGCGAGGACCTCTGGCGTCGCGCGCGATCGGGCGATCTTCTTTGCTTTGGGCGAACGGCGAGGCTCGCTGCGAGCAGTGTCAGGGGCGTCGGGTGGGGTGGCTCGACCGATCTGGGCGTCGCGGCGGTGGCTCGACCGATCTGGGCGCGCTGGCCGGGTGAGGATGATCATTTGCTCCTCTCATTGTGTTGCACAACACACACACACACACACACCCCTTTTTCTTACATTCGGCCAACAAACACCCAAATGAGAAGATGAAGAAGACGAAGACTTACCGGAATGATGATGATCGAACCCAAGGAGATGCAAGGATGAAGAACTCGGCAAGGCTATGGAGATGGAGAGCTTGGGCGGCCAAGAGATGTTTTGGAGAAGGAGATGAAATAACCTATTTCTATTTCATTTAACCAAATGCACCAAAACTCCAAAAATCCAAGGTTAACTAAGATGTGATGCGAGAAAGAGCAACAAGAGCTCTCAATAGCTCAACTGGCCACACCACCCACGACTTCTCGGACACACAGGTTGAAACCCACCAAACACACTTTAACACACCATTTTCCTTTTGCATCTTCCCATGCCCAAACACATCCACAAAGCCTAAAAACTTACATAAATCCATCCAATAATTTTAGCAAATGGGAAAAAGACATAAGCGGTCTGACGGCCCGACCAAATTACTAAAATACCCTAGGGCATATACGGAAGACCGGGATGAAAACACAGGTCGTTACAATATTCCCTCCTCCTTTTATGACTTTCGTCCTCGAAAGTCCTTAAGACTGAAACAACACAGGATATCGCAATCTTATCCGTCCTTCCCGCTCACGGCGGCCTCCTCGAACTCCGACTCCTTCACTAAACTTTTACCAACGGATCTCACTTCTACGCATAGCGTCTTCGACTCAAGACCGAGAATACTCATAGGCTTCTCCACGAAGCCCTAACCCTCAATCAGTGCAAGGACTCAAAGTCCACAATGAGCAATGGGTCCGGCACATCTTTGCCCCAACATCGATACATAAAAACACGTGTGCACGGTTTTGTCAACAAACAAACTCAACCCTACAACAAGCGGCCAAACAACTGAACCTTCCAGATTCCAAAACTAAACGGCCTACTCTTACTTCACAAAAGACCAACAAACCTCAAACCTTGACTACTGACCTTAACGAGATACAAACGAACCACCAATGGCGGATCGATCCAAAAGACAAACTTCTCCAACTAGAACACGACCACAACACTTAAGCAACCATCTTAAGGAGAAAATCGCGGGCAAGGAACATCCAACATTCCTCTCAAGGAAAACTCGGGAAGCAAGGACTAAACCATCACGCAGCTATCTGCGACACAACACCTCGAGGAAAACAGCTCAACAGCTTACCAACCAATGCCACGGCACCTCTGTGCCAACTCAATCAAACGCGGCTCTACTAACGCCAACTGGGAACTCACAACAACTAGGAACAAAGCCGAGAAGGGCTTGCTCGTGAGAACTCAACCCAAACTTATAACGAGCAACGCCGCCTCAAGCTACTACTCAACTCTTAAAATCCAGCTGGCTACTCAAAGGACTTCCCCTTTAAGCCTAAGCCTAACTCATCTTCCAATCAAGCTCCACTCCCAAAACCTCACAAGGAAAGCGGATAACGACAACCTCAAAGCTTACGGATCCGGGCCACACGAATCCGCAAGACTACCTCGCAAGCTATCACTCGAGGCTGGCATCCAAGGAGCAACTCAACCACCACAGAGGCTAGAGGGAAAGGAAATCTTCAATCCCCAAAAGAACCAACAACTTGCCAGAACAACTCAACTCTTACTGGGTGGCCTCTGCCCTTGCGGGAACAAACAACTCTTGTTTGCTAACAACACAAAGCGAGGACCCTCTCATTGGGTGACCATTGCGCGCGCTACTCGATCGACTACACAACTCGGGAGCTAAGGCGACTCACGCCAAGCGGGAAACGACTCCCGGCAAGCAAACTCGGAAGGGCGGCGAACTCCACACACGCTCATTGACTTGCTCAAACCCAAGGCAACGACAACCAACTCTCTTGGAAGCAACACCCAAGAGAAAACTCAACCAATCGGACCACCAAACCGAAACAAAAGCAAAGACTTGCTCAATCTGCTGAGGGAGGGGTCAACTCCCAAAACTGCTCGACTAGGAACAAGACCTTAGGGCAACGCCCCCGGCTAGAACCGAACTAGCTCTCAAAACAACAAACGAACCAAATCTTGGCCAAACACTCACAAGAGGCGAGAACAACCTTTACTGCGGCCTCTAGAACACCATCCAAGAATCCGCTTAAGCTGGACAAACGACTACTTCCAAGCGGCCAACAAACTTTTCCTTCAAGCTAGCGCTTCCACCATTAACTCCAAGACCAAGGAGTAAACGACAACTCCCGAAGGAAGCGGCTCTTACAAGCGGACAACCAACGGACGAGAGAACTCCACATACGCTCCACTGTCTTGCTCCACCAGAGCAACAACATCTAATCTCACGGGGCACAACAAGGGTCCAACTCGATGAACCTCCAAATGCCAAGCGGGGCAACTCAACATCCCGAAACAGGAAAAACAACCAACATGGCACAAACCACTCGCCCCCCACGAGCAAAACTAAACTCTAGCAACTTCAATCCACACTTGGTCAACACCAAGCATCAACTTGCCACCACACCGAAACCACTCCGGACTTTACTCCAAATAAACACTAGCTTGCTAGTCTACCAAGATCGCTAGCAACTCCACCGAGGCTACAAACTACACGCCTCGGCTAGCCAACTGGAACTCACTAGTGGGCTCGACGTGAGCTCTCGAGAGGCTCTCCACAACCTAGGGCTCTTCGACAACCCTCGACACACACCGTCGTCTAACGGTCTAACAACCAACTACAATTTCAAAGCATCCCAACCATGCTTTGGCCAACTCCAACTCCTTGGGAACCTAGAGGACCCGGCGCTACTGAGAATCGTCATCCTCCTACTCAAAGCATCGGCCACAACATAACTTCTACCCAAGGAAGGATCCGAACAACTCTCTTAGCCATGCCGATCAGAAACCACGCGGCTTAGCTACCACCGCTCTTGTTCAGTTTCCAACCGAACTCCAACCAACGATCAACAAGAAGATCCGCCAACCAAGCTTAGGCCCAACTTAACAAATCTTGCCTAAGCAACAACTTAATACCACGAGCATTTGTATCCTTACAACCTCAACTAAAGCCTTACAACATCCACGGAGCCCAACTTCTCCGAGGCGAGCACCAGTTCTCCAATGCAATCCCTACATGGTTCGGAACTCTCGCCACGAGCGAACTACACGAACACACTTGTGTGCACAACTCTCAACCTTCCTTGAGAGATCCAAGACTAACAGTGCTTTCCAAAAGGCAACACTAACTTCTCGGCAGAGATACAATCAACCAAAGGAACACCAAAAGTTCCATCTCCCACGATACTCAAGCAAAGTGGCAACCTTGCTCTGCTAAAACATAACGATGCCAAACCGAACTTACTTTATACCAAGACTCTACCAAGTGCGCTTACACATAAGGCGCCCTACTCATCTCATAGGCATCCAACTCATCTCATAAGCATCCAACTCATCTCGAGAGCATCCAACTCATCTCACGGGCATCCAACTCATGGTTCCCCTCTTTGGACCGAACTCGCATCTACAATGCTCACTCAACTCAGTTTAGGCACCCGAAGGTAGTGGACCGCACTACCAACCACAAAGATCTCTTGGCCTTAGCACTAGCGTGAGACTCACACGCACTAACACTTACCAACTCCCAAGCAACTGTGACTTACTCAACCTCCGAAACACGGGAAGAGGCTCGGCTCCTCTCGAGCATCCTTTCGCTCGTAGTCCATTGACTACCACCGAACTAGCCCTGCGGCACGACCTAAGCGGTTGCAATCGCCATAAACAGATCCAAGGCTAAAGGAGTACGCTGAACTCCGAACGGCATAGAACCATCCGCTATGCCCAAGCCGGACTCAAGCTCGAACTGGACTTAGTGCCAAAGTGGCACACCAACCAATGCACCTCAAGTGCTATTACTACCAAATCCACATCCGAGGAAGCGGGGTGATAAACAACAACAAAGCTCGCAAGGGGGCAAAGATGACCCTTCATCCGCCTCAAGCCACTAACACGGCAACTTGCCAAACAATCGGGGCGTGGTGGAGACTCGCTAGACCACCTCTCACAAGGGATTTCCACCACCATCGATGAACCAAACAAAGACAGAACGGCACACCTCGGCCTTTGAGCAATGGGGCATCCCACACACGGATGCTAAACTCAAACTGGCCAACTACTTTACTACTAGCGAGTAGGACTTACTAAAACATCGAGCTCTACAGGCATCCATTTGCCAACACGGGCGTCTCCATCAACGCCAACAAACTCATCCGAATAAACTCGCTTTGATCATGCCCTCCCGGGAACCTCCGTGACTACAAGAGCTCTTGGGGAAAAATGCTGAAACAAACTCTGTCATTTGGGCTATCGGTGCCGGGACTCCTCACTACGCGCTACAACTGCGCGCTGGGTCTCGCTCTCCGATAGCTAAAGACACGCCATCAAATCTCTCATGGGTGGAGCACACTCTGCTCAAGGAGTCTCACTGCGAGGCGCCGCTAGCCTCTCCCCCTCCTCTAGGCAACTCAAGCTGCCGGGGCCAAACGGCATGCGGGCCTAACAACCCGGACGCGGCCTCAACATCAACACGATCGGTCCAACTCCTCGGTCGGACATGCCAAGCGTCCCCGCTTCTGCAGGTGCGATCAACATACTAGCGATGCGCACAAAGCACCTCCACCCTCTCACTAGGGGAAAAAGCAATTGGGCCACAAATGGCCAATGGGAGACTAAGCTCGCCTCCCTCGGGGACGATGTCCCGGGGGCATCCGAATCTATCTCGGATACCTCAACAAGCCGCTAAACAAACCGCCAGAGACTGCATGAAAGTTGGCATGATGGCTCACTAAGCCCAAACCAACAACGAGTCGAACACGCTCGTCTCCGCTCCACAACACTACACAAGGCATACACAAGATGGCAGGTATTGTAAATTCTTAACCCTTTTTCAACAACAAATAGTAAACCTAGGCGTACACATGATGGTAGCCGAGTCTTGATGATCATGGAAAAACGACCTACAACAAAGGTCGAGTCTACAGAATCTATGACTCGAGCTTTGATACCAAGCAGTAAAGACCAGACCCAAAAAGGGGTTCTAAATGGCCTTTACCCCAATGCATGTATTGAAAATAGAAGACATTATGAAAAACACATTTGGATTCCAAGTAAAAAGCAGAAAACATTCAACAACCAAAAGAAACATTTCTAAAAGCACACTCGATCAGAGATTTATTTAAACCATTAAAACAATCCACAAGTACCAATATCTTTGGAATCCATAAAACGTAAGAAAACATCCGGGCTCTGTGCCCGTCTACATGCATTCGGGGAAACAACAAAAGTCAAGAGTCATAATAAATAAAATGAAATAATCGAGAGATGACAAATGAGATTCCATGATCACGCTCCTCCTTGATCATCCGCCTCGCGCCATGGTTACTGAAAGATAAGTAAGGGTGAGTAACGAATTACTCGAGTAAGAATCCCCAAGCGGAAGGGGTACAATACGATATACATGATCATCTAGAAGATTGTATGCAAGCTATGAGTACAAACACGTAAGCAGAGCACATAGCTTAAGTCCACACTTGGACCTCGGATGCCATCTCGTGGTCTTAGTCGGAAAATACCACAACACACTAAACGCACTATACGGGAACAAGTCCCGGCCTCTCACTGCTCTCATCGTCGTCACGAAAGGTGCACTAGCTCAAGATCCCGAGGAGCTCTCCGGTCGGCGTTGTAATGAGCGTAAGGATGCACGCGCGTGCTTCTACAGACTATGGGGTGCCGGGTCTAGTGGCAAGTCGCCCATATCCGGATACCACGCCTAACTAAATCTCCGGATCGGTGTCAGCGACATAGGGGTGTGAGACTGGACACGTGAACTATGTCACCTGTACCACCGCACTGAGGCTAAGGGAGCGGGTCATGGTAGGCTTACACCCGGAAGCCGTCCTTACCTTATCGGTGGCAATCAGGGCTCTTTGCCGAACACGCCGAGGGCGTGCGGCTGCCGGGACTAGGCATTGCCAAGTCATCATCCCGACCATTGGGGCATCAGCAGACTACCACCCTCACCCAAGATTGCGGGGCCTACCGGTTGGGATAGCTAATCCCTCACGGGGTCCAAGGACGGAGACTGTCTCGATCGTCCTTGCCATAGATGCAAGATACTTTATGCATCGGGCCCGGATGATGCTATCTACGAATTCTAAACCTTAACAATAATAACGATTCAATCAATGCGGTCCAATACGTGCTCATCGGATACAAAGAACCTAGCATGATACTACGAAGCAAGAACAGATATCGAACATGCTAGAACAGAACAACCTAGCATGGGCTAACATGAGAAACAATACAAGAGATCATGCGATCGAGAATTGTAAGCAGAGCACCTAGAGATAAACATGCTAGTAATCATACAGGCATACAAAACAACAATCACAAATATACCGCAGGTCCACACAACCCCGTGAAGAAATCCTTACCTTGGTGGAAGACTTTTACACACAAATCCTAAGTGCGGAACAATCCCGAGCTAGCGGCGGGAACCTAGCAAACCAACAATAATCGAGTATCTAAAATACCTAAACAACAATAGAACGACAAGCTCGGCTGGGGAACTCACGCGGCGCGCGACGACACGAGCTGGGGAAGTCGGGCCGCAAGCCGCTCAAGGCAAGGGCGGGCTGCTTGCGCTACCGGCACAGCAGGACACGCTGGCGTTGCGCTATTGCACGGACGGACACGCTACCGCTGCTGTGCTACCGCACGGCAGCGAGGACACGCGCGCGCGGGCGAGCGTCTCGACGGCGCGCTGGCGCTGGGCGTCGGGCGGCGGCGGCGCGCGGGCGTCGGGCGAAGGCGCGCGGGCGAACGCTCGAGCGAAGGCGCGCGGCGGGCGAGCAGCTTCGGCAAGCGGACACGGCGAGGGTGTGCGAGCGATCGGTTTGGACGCGGCCGGCGCTGGCGAGGACCTCTGGCGCGCGCGCGATCGCGGCGATCGCGGCCTGGGCGAACGGCGAGGCCGCTGCGAACAGTGCAGGCGCGCGGCGCAGGCTCGCTCGACCGATCTGGGCGTCGCGGCAGGAGTCGCTCGACCGATCCGGGCGCGTCGAGGTGGGTGAGGATGATGGTCTGCTCCTCTCCGGGTTGCACAACACACACACACACACAACCCCTTTTTCTTACATTCGGCCAACAAACACCCAAATGAGAAGATGAAGAAGACGAAGACTTACCCGGAATGATGATGATCGAACCCAAGGAGATGCAAGGATGAAGAACTCGGCAAGGCTATGGAGATGGAGAGCTTGGGCGGCCAAGAGATGTTTTGGAGAAGGAGATGAAATAACCTATTTCTATTTCATTTAACCAAATGCACCAAAACTCCAAAAATCCAAGGTTAACTAAGATGTGATGCAGAAAGAGCAACAAGAGCTCTCAATAGCTCAACTGGCCACACCACCCACCTGACTTCTCAGACCACCTGGGTTCGAAACCCACCAAACACACTTTAACACACCATTTTCCTTTTGCATCTTCCCATGCCCAAACACATCCACAAAGCCTCAAAAACTTACATAAATCCATCCAATAATTTTAGCAACTGGGAAAAAGACATAAACGGTCCTGATGGCCCGACCAAATTACTAAAATACCCCTAGGGCATACCTGGAAGACCGGGATGAAAACCTGGGTCGTTACAACAGCCTAGTGCCCAAAGGAGAAAAGGCTCGGGAATTACCGACCGAGAAGACACAATGTCACACCCCAACTCGCACGGCAGGCGGTGTCGTCCGTCGTAGGGACAAGCAGTGGCGCTCGCATCGGCACTAGGCGCCGGGCGCTAGCGAGGCAGCGACGTGCTGAGACACGCTGGCCGTCGCAGCAGCGAACACGCTGGGTCGGGCGCGCGGGCGAGACGTCGGGTCTGCGAGGATAGCGAGCGGAGCGGCGCGGCGCGTTTGGGCAGCCTGGTGCGGAACGGCGCGGTGCGTCTGGGCGCACCTGGGCTGTGCGGCACGGGGCGGCGCTGGGCGACGCGTCTGCGCGACATCGAGCGACCTTGCATGAGGCGGCGCTGGTGGGGTGTCTGGACTGCAGACGATCGGCGGCTGGGCGAGGCAACGGGCTGAGCGGCCTGGTGCGGTCTGGTGCGGCGTAGTTGCTGGCTGAGCGGGCAAGAGTGGTACGGTGTGGCTGGGGTGGCTTGGCTGAGTGGTGCGGCTAGGTTAGGGTGGCTCGGTTGTAGGAGAGAGAGAGAGAGACTACCAAAGGAACAAAGAGGGTTTTCCCTAATTTCCATCTTTTTCCTATTTTAAAAGGGTTAGGAGACCAAAAATTCCCTTCCCAAGGCTTTCTCTTGGGCTAAAGAAATTCTTTTCTTTTTTTAACTAAATCTCTTTTTCTAAAAACTCCAATTCCACCATTAGGGCAAGGGTTCAAATCTCAATGGGACCAATTAAATTCCAATTAATTTAGCTATCAACCGGAATGTCTCCGAACTTCTAACCAACTAACCCAAACTCCCTGGGTCTTGCAACCAACATTAATCAAGTCTCAACGAAGGCCGAAATGACCCTGAAGCCCTGAAAATCCTCAACCTCTGACCGGGGAGCAAAAGACCAAAATACCCTTAAAGGTTAAAAGCTCTAACGGCCCATCCGTACATCAGCATAATGTCCCGAAAACACCTGGGAAACCGAAATAGAAAACTGGGCCGTTACAATACTCCCTCCTTTTAAGACTTTCGTCCTCGAAAGTCCTACGACGAAAACAACTCTATGAAACTCCACTGATTCTAAACCAACCAAGCTCCTGATTAAGACAACACAAATCTTTCTTTGAAACCGAACCCTCTTGGGTTTCCAAAGGCTCCAAGCCCAACAGACACCGAGTCTGCCACGAACTATCTCAACCAAAACTGAACTAACACTGAGCTTCGAAGAAAACATGCGATAACTAGTCGGTGAGCCACATCCTCTGATTCGCACCAACTCTCAAACGGTCTTACGACTCTAGGGCTCACTTATCCTCGCTAACCCAACTCGGAACGCGCTCTCTCTCGGTGCTGCTACTCGGCAAACTAGTGGACGGGTCACAAGCTCTAAAACTCAACGCCACGCTCGGCGTAACTTCTCTCGAATGCTCATATTTGTTATCAAACAAACCTCGACCCTTCACCATCTTGACCAAACAACTGAACCTCCGGGTTTGAAACTAAACGGCCTACTCATACTTCGCAAGAGACCTGCGAACCCCACTGGTTGCCTACAATCCTTAACGAAATCTAATTCGAACCACCAACTGGTGACTGATCCCAAGGCAACCTTCTCCAACTAGCATGCGTCCTCAACACTAAAGCAACCATCTTACGAGAAATCGAAGCACCAAAGCCAAGGGCACTTTTCTAGTTCACCAAACGGCTACCACCACTCACACTAGCTGATACTTCAGCTTCGGCCACCCCTGAACGACAAGGTCCAGGAACAGGCTCCACTCAGCCAAACTAATAAGCCAGAGCCCCTCATCGGCCGACAACATACTTTCCAATGCAATCCGATCAGCCACTGGCCTAGGTGAACATCGCCAGACAGGAAAACAAACAACATTCCTCTCACGGAAATCTCAAGCAGCAAGGAATAAAACAACACGCGGCTACTAGCAACACAAAAGCTTGAGGATCGCAACTCAAGGGCTTTACCAACCAATGCCACGGCACCTCTGTGCCAACTCACTCAACTGTGGCTCAGCTAAAATGCCAACTGCGAATGTACAACGACTAAAAGCAAAGCCCGAGAAAGGCTTGCTCTGCAGAAACTCAACCCAAGCTTATAACGAGCAGGGCTCGCCTCCAAGCTGCCACTCAACTCTTAAGCCCATCTGGCTGCTCCAAGGACTTCCTCCTTATAGCTTAGACCTAACTCTTCTTCCAATCCAGAAACTCCACCCACGAAACATCGCGAGGAATAAGGATAGCGACGACCACAAGCTTGCGGATCCGAACAACACGAGGTCAGCAAGACTACCTCAAAAGTTAAAACTCGAGGCCGACATCCACGGTGCAACTCAACTACCAAAGAACTAAGGGGTTCTACAAACTCCAAAGATCCAACAACTTTCCAGCAACAACTCAAGTCCTTGAACTGGCAGGCCTCCGCCCTTGCGGGAACAAACAACTTTCCGCTTGCTAACAAACAAAGGGCAACAACTCAACTTCCGAAGGACAGCGAACTTCACACACGCTCGCTGCCTTGCTCAAACCCAAGGGCAACAACAACCAACTCTCTCGGAAGCAACATCCGAGGATCCTCAATCGCTTGAACCCCCAACTTGGAACTAGCAGAACTTACTCAACCACCGAGGGAGGGGTCAACTCCCGAAACCTCCTGACTAGGAACAAGTCCTCAGGGCAACGCCCTCTTGCTCGAACCGAGCTAGCTCACGAAACAACATGGGAACCAAACCTTGGTCGACACCAAGCACCACCTCGCTAAGAATTCTGAAAATCAACGTGGAGGTTACCAAGAACAACTCTAGCTTGTTAACCGACAACAAGCATCCAAACAACTCAACCGAGGAACACTGCTGGGTGCGAGTGAGCTCGTGAGGCTCTCCACAACTTAGGGTTCCTCCGATCGCCCTCCACACACACACTTGCCGTCAAACGGTCTAATGGACAAGCGGCTACACGAGCACATCTCCCTCCAAAGATCTCAACTGTCTTTGGCCAAAAGCTCTTCCTTGCCACATCTGTAGCAAGCACGGGCGATGCTCCACACAATCCGAAAAGCGCCTTACCACACTTGATGCAATGAGCCGGCTGCTTGGCCCCGCCCTATTGACAATTCTGTGCTCTAACCTGCGGTCGGCGCTGATCCCGACCCCTAGACTGGTCCTGTCGGCGAGTCTGCTGTCCACCTTAGCGGGAACCACCGGAAGACCCAAACTTCCTCTTGCTCAAAGCATCAGCCACATTGTAGCTTCTACCCAAGGTAAGGATCCGAACAACTCTCTTAGCCATGGCGGCCAGAAACTCCGCGATTTTACTACCATCGCCCTGGATCAGTTCCAACTGAACTCTAACCATCGATCAACAAGAAATGCCTCTACCCTGGTCAAGGGCCAACTGGCATAACTTGCCTACGCAACAACCAGGCTACCGACACGGTAACCTCTCAACCCAAGTTAGGGCACTTGCCAAGAACTAAAGTCCTAACTCCTCAGAACTGAGCACTGGTTTCACAACTCGAAACCACTTGTGGTTCTTGAAAAATACACCACGGAACGAGCTACACAGAAGTACACCGGCGTGTACAGCTCCAACTTGGTTCCTTAAGATCCAAACCAACAAGTACTCTCACACAAGGCAACTTTTGCCTCCCAATAGAGCCACATCTAGCAAAGGAGCAACAAGAGTTCAACCCACTCAGGGTCAACTCACCACGAAATGCCACATTGGTCGACTCACTCTTACAAGAGCATAGCCACACCAAGCTAACTTACCTCATACCGATGGTCCACTAAATGCTCCACTCAACCATCCAACTCATGGCTCTAACACTGGATCAACCACGCATCATCGATGCCAACCCTACTCATATTAGGGTAACTCCAAGGGTAGTCGAAACACACTACCATCAAGCTGGCTCACAAGCCCACACACAAGCGTGAGAACTCGGACGCGCTAGCCCTCACCAACCTACAACATCCTTTGCACCCATCTCTCGGTGACCCTGAAAAGCTCCTACTTTTCCCTCGAACGACCTCACACTTGTAGTTCTCTGACTACCACCGAGCTAGATCTCTTAAGCAATCCAATAGATGCAACTTCAGAAAAACGGGACAAGGCTGGTGGGGGTGCTATGCTCCGGGTGGGGGTGCTATGCTCCGGGCGGGCATGGAACCATCTGCACCAAAAGTGCCAACTGGCCCGAATCTAGGCCTCCTCTCAAAGCTTGGTGCCAACAGGCACAACATCCTTTACAACACAAATCAGCCCAAAACAAGCTTTATGCCCCTTCGAGGATAGGGAAGGTCACACTCCAAGTGACGGGCAAAGGAACTCAACACAAGAGTCCAAACACTCGAGCGGCCTAAACTCGGCATCTCGCCTAATGAGACATGCCACGGCCTACTCCTCGCATCCCACTCGATGCTCAACGAATACTCAGGCCAACCCTCGGGTGGCGGCACCTAGCTCCACACGGAACATGCTAATGAAGGTGCTTCTCTCTACTACTTGACTAAAAACCACGGACGAATTAAGTCACGACAAGCAAACTCCACACTACCCACGGCTACGAGGGTACTACAAGAACTGGTTGCAGAAACGCATTGCAGCTTGCGGGGAGGACAAGATGTCTCTACATCTTCCTCAAAAGCTACTAACTTGGAAGCTTGCCAATCGACCGGGTGGCTGGTGGAGACTCTGCTGGTCTGCCTCTCACAGGGGACTTCCACCACCACACTGCTGCATCAAACAACACCATATTGGCGCGCCTCGACCTCTAAACATCTGGTCATCGGCCTCAGAACACCAGGTCATCCCAACACTTGGATGATAAACTCGAACCTGGCCAACCACCTTGCTGCTAGCAGTAGGTCTAAAAAACAACCAGCTCTACAGGCTTCCACTTGCCAAACTTGGCGGCTCGATCAACGCCAACTTACTCATCAGCATAAACCTGCTAATGAAGCCCTTTCGGAAACCTCCGGGGCTACTGGAGCTACTAGGGGGTGTCTCCTAAATAAACTCTGCCAGCTGGGCTATCTGTGCCCAAGACTCCTCACTACCCGCTACAAATTATGCCTGGGTCTCCGCTCTCTGTTAGCTAAAAGACCTGCCATCAACTCTCTCATGGTTGGAGCACACTCTGCTCAAGGAGTCTCACTCTGAGGCGTGCTAGCCTCACCCCCCCTACTCTTGGCAACTCATCTGCCAGAGCCAAAGGTGGCCTACGGGTCTAGACAACCCTGGACGCGGTCTCATCATCAACATGAACAGTCCAACTCCTCGGTTGGAAATACCAACATACTAGCGATCTACACAGAGCATAAAAGCTAGCCCACGCTGGGGCTCTCACTGCCAAACAAGGGTAACACATGTATCCTAGATGCAGTATTGTAAAATAAAACCCTTAGCTTAATGAACTCAGACAAACCTGACGGCCGCGGAGTGCTGATGATCATGGGGGCAACAACCTGCGCAGCGAGTTAGTCTGAGAATCTATGACTCTGTGCTCTGATACCAACTGTAAGAACCCGACCCAAAATACGGTCCTAAACCTAGGTTCTCACTCAGCATGCAAGTTAAATACTTCACTAAGCGGTTTAGTGCTCATATTTAAAACCTTTCAAAACATTTAAAAGCGGGGAACACTTAAAGCATAAACAACAACCTTTATTTAAGCAAAACCAACAAAGTAAAACAAGTCTGGCCAGTGTTTATAAAAACTTACAATACAATTTAAAAAACTTTTAAAAACGTCCCCCTAGGACTCCTGTCCGTTTACATGCTGAACAAATTATGCAAACAATGAAAGACGGAGTGCCAGCGGCTCCCATGATCAATCAGCTCCCTCCGCTAGCCGTCCCGGTGCTGTCCCAAGTTACCTGGTGGAAAACCACAGAAATAAGAGTGAGTATAAACATACTCAGTAAGAATCCCCAACCGGGGTACAATACGATACATCAATCATCTAGCACCCTAGTATACATGCAAACAGTTACCAACACAGATCATAGCTCAACGAGCTTACAAGGCAGAATCTGGAATCCTCGGAAGTCTCCTACTTCCGGCCTAATGATTGGCTCTCATGACCAATCCGGGGACATCTCCGAGGATCTTTCTCCCTCGGCCAATTGATCAGCTCAAAAACCGATCCCAAAGATGTCCAACACCCTCGAGGGTCTTTCTCCCTCGACCATATGATCAGCTCAAAAGCCAATCCCAATGGGTGTCCTCAAGGGCCTCTTACCCTCGCTTATAAAACTGGACTATCCGAGAGTACCCGAAGTCCGGCTCTAAACAGGATGGAACTGGTGTACTCACGAACATTAGCCCGGGAGCTCTCAAGCCGGCGACTAACGCGTGTCAGGCGCGCACACCGCATGCCGCGCAAACCGGGCGTAAATGTGGGGGCCTAAGTACAAACTCACGCGGGCCGTGTACGCATGCCTAAAGACTCGAAGCGGTGTCACCGAACACATGAGTGCGAGAGGCCTCGGCACTCATGCATGCGCACTGTACCACCGACACGGAAGCTAAGAACCGCCAAGGTAGGCTTGCACCGTTGGCGTGGTTCCGCTCTAGCAGAGCTACAAACTAGGCTTATGCCGATGTGGTAGCTAAATCCACATCGGCCGCCGGGGAAGCAATGTACGTTATGCTTCGCTCTACTCCCGACCGGTGGGGACAAGGTACGTTATGTCCGCTCTCACCACTAGATGATGACAACCTAACACACTAGCTAGAGTATAGAGTAAGCGATTCTGGCTAAACACACATAATCATCATCAATCATACATAACCTAGCATGATGCTACGAACTTAAAGCGGGAATCTCAAGCATTTGGAAGAACAATCCTAGCATGGCACTAACATGTACAAACAAGCAAACATGCTAGCGGGAATGCAATCACAAGTTTGTCCTATCCACTAATCATGTTCATAAAAGTAAACATGCATATAAGGCACAATCAAGAAAGCATCGCGCAGGTCCACACAACCACGGTAAGAAATCCTTACCGAAACGAAAGCGAAAATAACATTCACAATCAAATAATGACCCTCGAGCTTTAAAGTTTAAACCGAGCAACCTAAGCATTTGTAAAAACAACCTAATTAAATAAGCAGACAAATGACCTAGTGCCCAAAGGAGAAAAGGCTGGGAATTACCGACCGAGAAGACACAATGTCACACCCCAACTCGCACGCGGCGAGGCGGTGTTGTCCGTCGGTAGGGGACAAGCAACGCGCTGCGGCTGGCTGGCCCAACGGCGCTGCATCGGGCAGCGGGCGCTACCGGCGCGGGGACGTGGCAGACGCGGTTGCCGCAGCGGGCGAACACGCTGGGTCAGGCTCGCGGGCGTGACGTCGGGTCTGCGAGGATAGCGCGCAGCGAGACTGCGTCTCGCGGCGGCAAGCGGCGTTAGGCGGCGACGTCTCGCGTCTCAGTGCGGAGCGGCACGGGCGGCGGCGCTGGCGGCGGCAGCGCGACGGGCAACGAGCGGCGTGTGCGTGTGGCGGCTGGTGGGGTGTCGATCTGCAGACGATCGGGCTGGGCGGGCGAGGCAGGCCGTGAGCGACTGGTGTGATGCAGTGCGCGCGTAGTGGGTGGTGGCCCGAGCGGGAGTGGTGTGGTGTGTGGGCTGGGGTGGCTTGGTGAGTGGTGCGGTGGGTGAGGGTGGCTCGGTTTTAGGAGAGAGAGAGGGAGAGAGAGAGAGAGAGAGACTACCAAGGGAACAAAGAGGGTTTTCCCTAATTTCCTACTTTCTCCTATTTTAAAAGGGTTAGGAGACCTAAAATTCCCTTCCCAAGGCTTTCTCTTGCGGGTCCCGGCTAAAGAAATTCTTTTCTTTTTTTAACTAAATCTCTTTTTCTAAAAACTCCAATTCCACCATTAGGGCAAGGGTTCAAATCTCAATGGGACCAATTAAATTCCAATTAATTTTGCTATCAACCGGAATGTCTCCGAACTTCTAACCAACTAACCCAAACTCCCTGGGTCTTGCAACCAACATTAATCAAGTCTCAACGAAGGCTGAAATGACCCTGAAGCCCTGAAAATCCTCAACCTCTGATCGGGGAGCAAAAGACCAAAATACCCTTAAAGGTTAAAAGCTCTAACGGCCCATCCGAACATCCGCATAATGTCCCGAAAAACACCTGGGAAACCGAAATAGAAAACTGGGCCGTTACACAATCTACACAAAGCATAGAAGCTAGCCCACGCTGGGCTCTCACTGCCAAACAAGGGTAACACATGTATACTAGATGCAGTATTGTAAAATAAAACCCTTAGCTTAATGAACGCAGACAAACCTGACGGCCGAGGAGTGCTGATGATCATGGGGGCAACAACCTACAAAGCAGGTTAGTCTACAGAATCTATGACTCTGTGCTCTGATACCAACTGTAAGAACCTGACCCAAAATACGGTCCTAAACCTAGGTTCTCACTCAGCATGCAAGTTAAATATTTCACCGAGCGGTTTAGTGCTCATATTTAAAACCTTCCAAAAACATTTAGAACGGGAATGCTTAAAACATAATCAACAATTTTGTTTAAGAAAAACCAACGAAGTAAAACAAGCCTGACTAGTATCTAAAAACATTCAAAACAGTTCAAACAACTTTTAATAATGTTTCCCCTACGACTCCTGTCCATCTACATGCTGAACAAATATGCAAACAATAAAGACAGACTACCGGCAGCTCCCATGATCAATCAGCTCCCTCCGCTAGCCGTCCCGGTGCTGTCCTGAGTTACCTGGTGGAAAACCACATAAATAAGGGTGAGTATAAACATACTCAGTAAGAATCCCCAACCGGGGTACAATACGATACATCAATCATCTAGCACCCTAGTATACATGCAAGCGATTACCAACACGGATCATAGCTCAACGAGCTTACAAGGCAGAATCTGGAATCCTCGGAAGTCTCCTACTTAGGCCTAATGATTGGCTCTCATAACCAATCCGGGACATCTCCGAGGGTCTTTCTCCTCGGCCAATTGATCACTCAAAAACCGATCCCAAAGATGTCCGACACCCTCGAGGGTCTTTCTCCTCGACCATATGATCAGCTCAAAAGCCAATCCCAATGGGTGTCCTCAAGGGCCTCTTACCCTCGCTAACAAACTGGACTATCGGGAGAGTACCCAAGTCCGGCTCTAAACAGAAGGAACTGGTGTACTCACGAACATTAGCCGGGAGCTCCGAACCGGCGACTAACGCGTGTGTGCGCGCACACCGCATCGCCGCAACCGGCGTAAATGTGGGGGCCTAAGTACAAACTACGCGGGCGTGCACGCATGCCTAAAGACTCGGAAGCGGTGTCACCGAACACGATGAGTGCGAGCCCTCGGCACTCATGCGTGCGGCACTGTACCACCGACACGAAGCTAAGAACCGCCAAGGCAAAGCTTGCACCATTGGCGTGGTTCCGCTCTAGTAGGCTACAAACTAGGCTTATGCCGATGTGGTAGCTAAATCCACATCGGTGCGCCGGGGAAGCAATGTACGTTATGCTTCGCTCTACACCCGACCGGTGGGGACAAAGTACGTTATGTCCGCTCTCAGCCTCTGGATGATTACAAACCCTACTATACTAGCTAGTAGTACAAAATAACTGATTCCTGGCTAAACATACATATCAACATCAATCACACATAACCTAGCATGATACTACGAAATTAAAGCAGGAATCTCAAGCATGCTAGAAGAACAATCCTAGCATGGCACTAACATGTACAAACAAGCAAACATGCTAGCAAGAATGCAATCACAAGCTGTCCTATCCACTAATCATGTTCATACAAGTAAACATGCATATAAGGCACAATCAAGAAAGCATCGCAGGTCCACACAACCACGCGTAAGGAATCCTTGCACGGAAACGAGCAGAAATAACTTTCACAATCAAATAATGACCCTCGAGCTTTAAAGCGAAACCGAGCAACCTAAGCATTTTAATAAAAACAACCTAATTAAATAAACAGCAGCCAAAAGCTTAGGGTCCAAAAGAGTGGAGGCTCGGGAATTACCAAACGAGAGGGTACTAGGTCTCGGCCCCAACAATCTTGGCAAAAGCAGGCTCTGGCGGCAAGTGGGCAGCGGGACGTACTGGGGCGAGCAGTGCTGGCGCTATCGGCGCTCTTGGCTTATTAGCGCGGGCAGGGACGGGCGCTGGCGCTGGCTGCGGGGCGATCGCGACAAGGCGCAGCGCGCCGTGGCGGGTGACGCAGACGAGCGAAGGCACGCACGCAGACGCGCGGCAGTCTTGGGCGCGCGTAGCAAAGGGCGGCGCGCGTCGGAGCGGTCTGGCGGCTCGGTGCGGGACGGCGCGCGCGTCTGGGCGACTGATCTGGTCGGTCTGTGCGGCGCGATTGGGCTGAGAAAGCTCGCGTGGCGGCGCGTCTGGGAGGGCTCGTGCGCTGGGTGGGACGGGAAATTTGCACTGGTGCGCTTGGCTGGCTGGGTGGCGAGCGTGGTGCGGCTAGGGCGGTCTGGGCTGGCTGGTGCGGCTGGGCATGGCTGGGCGGCTAGGGTTTCTTGGTGAGGTCGGCTAGAGAGAGAGAGAGAGAGAGAGAGAGAGAGAGAGAGAGAAAGAGAGAGAGGATTTTGCAAAACAAGGGGAAAAGGGGTTTTCTTGATTTTCTTTCCTTTTCCCTAATTAAATAGGTCTAAAATCCCTTCCCAAAGCTTCCTCTTTCCAAACCCGGCCGAAGCAAACTTGTTTTAAAATAAAACTCTCTTTTCCTACAAACTCCCCAAGACCATTTAGGGCAAGGGCTCCAAACCCAATGGAAGCACCAAAATTACAATTAATTTTGCCATTTTCTAAAACACCTCCAAACTTCCAAACAACTTGCCCAAACCTCTCGGGTCTTGCAACCAACAACCATTAAGCTTCGACAAAGGCAGGAATGACCCTGGAATCCTGAAAATCCACAAAACCCTGACCGGGGGCAAAAGACCAAAATGCCCCTAAGGGTTAAAACAGCTCTAACGGCCCATCCGAACATCCGAATAATGACCCGAAATCACCTGGGTAACCGAAATAGAAAACTGGGCAGTTACAATACTCCCTCCTTTTAAGACTTTCGTCCTCGAAAGTCCTAAGACGAAAACAACTCTAGGAAAACTCCACTGATTCTTAACCAACCAAGCTCCCGGTTAAGACAACACAAATCCTTCTTCGAAACCGAACCCTCTTGGTTTCCCAAAGGCTCCAAGCCCAAAAGACACCGAGTCTGCCACAAACTATCTCAACCAAAACTGAACTAACATTGAGCTTCGACTAAATCGTGCGATAGCTAGTCGATGAGTCACACCCTCTGACTCGCACCAACTCTCAAACGGTCTTACGACTCTAGTGCTCACTTATCCCTGCTAACCCAACTCGGAACGCCTCTCTACGGCGCTACTCACAGCAAGCTTAAGGACTGGTCACAAGCTCTAAACTCTTCACCGAGCATTGGCATAACTTCTCTGGCTCGCAACTGTTAACAAACAGCCTTAACTCTACACCATGCTGACCAAACAACTGAACCTCTCGAGTTTCCGAAACTATTCTACCTACTCCTACTTCACAAGAGACCTGCGAACCCCAATGTTTGCCTACAATCCTTAACGAGATCCAAATCGAACCACAACTGGTGGCTGATCCTAATGCAAACCTTTCCAACTGGTACGCGCCCACAACACTAAGTGACCATCTTGAGGAGCATCGACGCACTCAAGCCAGGGGCACATACCTGGTTCACCAGACGGCTAACCCACTAACACTAGCTGAACTTCAGCTACGGCCACCTCTGAATGACAAGGTCCAGGAGCAAGTTCCACTCAATCAAAAAAATAAACTGGTGCCCCTCATCGGCCTACAACAAACTTTCTAATGCAATCTGATCAGCCACTAATTTAAGGGAACATCGCCAAACAGGAAAACAACAACATTCCTCTCACGGAAACCTCGAGCAGCAAAGAATAAAACATCACGCGGCTACTAGCAACACAATAGCTGGAGGATAACAACTCAAAGGTTTTACCAACCAATGCCACGACACCACTGTGCCAACCCACTCAACTGTGACTCAGCTATAACGCCAACTGCGAACGCACATCAACTAGGGACAAAGCCCAAGATGGGCTTGCTCTGCGGAAACTCAACTCAAGTCTTACAACGAGCGAACCTCGTCTCCAAAGCGCCACTCAACTCTTAAGTCCATCCGTCGCTCTATGGACTTCCTCCTTTTAAGCTTAGACCCATCTCAACTTCCAGCTAGGAACTTCACACACGAAACAGCGCGAGGGATAAGGATAGGGTCGACCTCAAGCTGGCGGATCAAGAACAATACGAGTCAGCAAGACTACCTCAAAAGTTAAAACTCGAGACCGACATCCACGGTGCAGCTCAACCACCAAACAACTATGGGGGGTCAACAAGCTCCAAAGATCCAACAACCATCCGCCAACAACTCAAGCCCTTGAACTGGCTGGCTTTCGCCCTCGCGGGAACAAACAACTTTCCGCTTGCTAACAAACAGACGCAGGACACTCTCGCTAGGTGACCGCGCTACTCGATCAACTACACAACTCAGGAGCTAAGCTGACTCCTCCTCTACAGGAACGATTTCCTAGCAAGCGGACTTTCGAAGAACAGCGAATTTCACACACGCTCGCTGTCTTGCTCAAACTCAACGGTAACAACCACCAACTCTTCTCGGAAGAAACATCCAAGGGTTCCTCAATCGCTTGAACCACCAACTAAGCACTAGCGGTACTTACTCAACCGCTGAGGGGGAGGCCAACTCCCAAAACTACGACTAGGAACAAGTCCTCGAGCGACGCCGCCACTTGGTCGAACCAAGCTAGCCCTAGAAAACAGCAAAGGAACCAAACCTTGGCCAACGCCAAGCACCACCTTGCTAAGAATTCTAAAAACCAACGCGGAGGTTACTAAGAACAACTCTAGTTTGTCAACCGTCTACAAGCATCCAGCAACTCAACCGAGGAACACTACCTGGGTCTGACCGAGCTATGGTGCGGCTCTCCACAACTTAGGGTTCCTCCGATCACCCTCCAACACATACTGACGACAAACAGTCTAATGGACATCCGGGCACGAGCACAACTCCTTCAAACATCTCAACTATGCTAGCCAAAAGCTCTTCCTTGCCACACCTGAAGCGAGCATGGGGCATTGCTCCACAAAATTCAGAATGCGCCTTACCACACTTGATGCAATGAGCCTGCTGCCTGGCCCCGCCCTGCTGACGATCCAGAGCTCTGACCTGCGGTCGGCGCTGATCCCGACCCCTAGACTGGCCCTGTCGGCGAGTCTGCTATCCACCTGAGCGGGGAACCACCGGAAGACCCAATCTCCCTCTTGCTCAAAGCATCAGCCACAACGTAGCATCCACCCAGGGTAAGGATCCGAACAACACTCTCTTAGCCATGACGGCCAGCAACTACGCGATTATGCTACCATCGCCCTTGTTCAGTTCCAACTGAACTCCAACCATCGATCAACAAGAAATGCCTCCACCCAGGTCAAGGGCCAACTAGCATAACTTGCCTAAGCAATAACACGGCTACAGGCACGGTATCCTCACAACCAAGGTTAGGGCGCTTGCCAAGAACTAAAGCCCTAACACCTCAAGAACTGAGCACTTGCTACTCAACACGATCCTCTAGTGGTTCCTGCAAAATACACCACGGAACTAGCTACACAAAAGTACACCGGCGTGTACAGCTCCAACTTGGTTCCTTAAGATCCAAACCAACACGTACTCTCACACGAGGCAACTTTTGCCTCCCAAAAAAGCCACAACTAGCAAATGAGCAACAAGAGTTCAAACCACTCGGGGCCAACTCACCACGAAAAGCTACGTTGGTCAACTCACTCTTACAAGAGCGTAACCACACCAAGCTGACATCCCTCATACCAATGTGCCCACTAAATGCTCCGCTCAACCATCCAACTCATGGCTCTAACACTGGACCAACCACGCATCCTCGAAGCCAACTCTACCCTTATTAGGGTAACTCCATGTAACGACCCAGGTTTTGCATCCCGGTCTTCCAGGTATGCCCTAGGGGTAATTTGGTAATTTGGTCGGGCCGTCAGGGCCGTTTGTGTCTTTTCCAGTTACTAAAATTATTGGATGGATTTATGTAGGTTTTTGGAAGGAAATTGTGCTGCAGCTGGGGTTTGAACCCGAGTCTCCTGGAAAGCTTGTGGGGATGTGTGCCAATTGAGCCATTAGGTGCTCTTGTTGCTCTTCCTGCATCATTTTATGGTTAGCCTTGGATTTTGGGAGTTTTGGTGCATTTGGTTAAATGAAATAGAAATTAGGTTTGTTCCATCTTCTTCTCCAAAGTGTGTGGCCGTCCAAGCTATTCTCTCCCTTGCCTTGCCGAGTTCTTCATCCTTGCAGCTCCCTTGGATCGATCATCATCATTCCGGGTAGGTATCGATCTTCCTCTTCTTCTTCTCATCCTTTTGGTGTGCTGTTTGGCCAAGTGAATAGAAGAGTGTTGTGTGTGTTTGTGTTGATTGCGGCCACCGAGAGAAGCCCCACCAGCAGCCCATCGTCGACGCGTCCACCGGCCAAAGACTCATGCCGGATCGCGCAAGAAGGCAGCCAGATCGCCCTGCCGTCGCACACAGATCGCCCTTGCCGTCCACATCATCCCGTCGCGCGCCCAGATCTCGCGACAAAGAACCGCCCACCCGCTCGCCATCGCCAGCCGACGTCATGCTGTGATCGCGCGCAGCAAAGAAGAGACGCCGACGCCCGTGCGCGCTTCGCGTCGTGTCGCTTGCCGAGCGCCGCCGCGCGACGCCCAGACGTTCGCCCGCTCGCGCGTCCTCGCCGAGCGGCTTGCCCGGTCCGTGATCGCACACCAGCGCCCGTCTCGCGGCGCTGCGCGCTGCCGCCGCCGCCTACCGAGTCCGTCTCGTCGTGCGCAAAACCGCTCCCAGCGCCCATCCGCGCTCGCAGACGCGCCTGCCAGCGCGCGTGCCGGCTGCGCACAGCAACCAGCGCCGGCCCATTGTGCAGCAACCGCCAAAGCAACTCCAAGTTCGTGTCGCCGTGCCGCGTGAGTGCCCCCGAGTTGATCTTCTTTGTTCTATTGTTTTTTAGACGTTTTAGATGTTGATTATTATTGGTTTGCTAGGTTCCCGCCGCTAGCTCGGGATTGTTTCGCGACTTAGGATTTGTGTGTAGAAGCCTCCCACCAAGGTAAGGATTTCTTATCGGAGTTGTGTGGGCCTGCGGTATATTTGTGATTGTTGTTTTGTATGCCCGTGTATGATTATTAGCATGTTTTGCCCTAGGTGCTGCATTCAATTCTCGATGGCATGAACTCTTGTATTGTTTCTCATGTTAGCCCATGCTAGGTTGTTCCATTCGGCATGTTCGATATCTGTTCTTGCTTCGTAGTATCATGCTAGGTTCCTTGTATCTGTTGAGCACGTATTGGACCGCATTGAATGAATTGTTATTATTGCTATGGTTTAGAGTTCGTAGGTAGCATCATCCGGGCCGGATGCATAACGTAACTTGCATCCGCCGCGAGGGGACGCACGAGATGGTACTCGTCTTCTCGATCCCGTTAGGGTTTAGCTAACCCTAACGGTGGCCCCGCAATCTTGGGTGAGGGTGGCGATCGTTAAATGCCCCAACGGTCGGGATGATGACTTGGCATTGCCTCGCCCCCGGCAATCGGCACGTCCTCGGCGTGTTCGGCCGTAGCCCTTGATTGCCACTGTTAGGGCAAGGACCGCTTCTGGTGTAAGCCTACCACGACCGGTTCCTTAGCCTCGGTGTGGTGGTACAGCCGACATAGTTCACGTGTCCGAGTCTCACACCCTATGTCGGTGACACCGATCCAGAGATTTAGTTAGGCATGGTGGATCGAACACGAGAAAGCGGCTTGCCACTAGACCCCGGCACCCCGAGTTTGAAGAGCATGCGGTGCGTGCTTACGCTCATTACAAACGCCGACCGGACAGCTCATCGGGATCTTGAGCGAGTGCACCTTTCGTATCGGCAGAGAGGCAGCCGAGGCCGGGACTTGTTTTCCCGTATAGGGCGTATAGTGTGTTGTGGTATTTTCGGACTAAGACCCTGAGTTGGCATCCGAGGTCCAAGTGTGGACTTAGCTATGTGCTTCGCTCTGTGTTTATATTCATAGCTTGCACACATTCTTCTAGATGATCATGTATATCGTATTGTACCCCGGTTGGGGATTCTTACTGAGTAATTCGTTACTCACCCTTATTTTGTGGTTTTCCACAGGTAACCAAGGCGCGAGACAGGATGGCTGAAGGAGGAGCTGTGATCATGGAATCCTGCTGTCATCTCTGACGTTTCTTATGTTATGACTCTTATCGTTATTTTTCCCTGAATGCATGTGACGCACACGAGCCCTAGGATGTTTTTCTGAATGAATTGTGGATTCCAGCTTTGTTGAATTTGAGGATGTTTTAAATGTTTTTAATAAAATCTCCGATCGAGTAAATCGTTGGAAATGTATTTGTCTGTGAAACAGTGCTTGGAGACAGGGACAGTTTGATAGACTTTATCGCTGAATGAATCTTGAATGTTTTGTTTTTAATGGGAATCCGAAAATTTTATTTGCATTTTGTCTTTTACTTTGAATACATGCATTGGGGTAAAGGCCTATTTAGAGCCCCTTTTTGGGTCGGGTCTTTACACTCCAAGGGTAGTCGAAACACACTACCGCCAAGCTGGCTCACAAGCTCACACACAAGCGCGAGAACTCAGACGCGCTAGCCCTCACCAACCTACAACATCCTTTGTACCCAACTCTCGGTGACCCAGAAAAGCTCCTACTTTTCCCTCAAACGACCTCACACTTGTAGTTCTCTGACTACCACCGAGCTAGATCTCTTAAGCAATCCAAACAGATGCAACTTCAGAAAAACGGGTACAAGGCTTGTGGGGATGCTATACTCCGGGCGGGCATGGAACCACCTGCACCAAAAGTGCCAACTGGCCCGAAACTAGGCCTCCTCTCCAACTTGGTGCCAAGAGGCACTACATCCTTTACAACACAAATCAGCCCATTACGAGCCTAATGCCCCTTCTGAGGGTAGGGAAGGTCACACTCCAAGTGACGGGGCTTTGGCACTTAACACAAGAGTCTCAACACTCGAGCAGTCTAATCTCTGGCATCTTGTCTAATAGACATGCCACGACCTACTCTTGCATCCCACTCGATGCTCAACAAATACTCAGGCCGACCCTCTAGTGGCAACAACTTGTTCCACAATAGGGACATGCAAATAAAAGAGTGCCCCACTCTACTAGCGAACTGAAATCCATGACGGATTAAGTCCTGGCAAACAAACCTCGCACCGCTCTCTGGCCACATGGTACTAGCAGGACTGGCTGCAAAACAACCGCATGCTTGCAGGAGGACAAGATGTCTCTGCATCTTTCTCAAAAGCTACTAACCTGGCTACTTGCCAATCGATCGGGTGGCTGGTGGAGAATCTGCTGGTCCGCCTCTCTCGGGGGACTTCCACCACTAAACTGCTGTATCAAACAGCACAAGAACGGCACGCCTCGGCCTCTGAACATCAGATCATCCCAACACTCGGATGAGAAACTCGAACCTGGTCAACCACCTTGCCGCTACCAGCAGGTTCTCTAAAGCATCAAGCTCCACAGGCTTCCACTTGCCAAACTCGGCGGCTCCATCAAAGCTAACTAACTCATCAGCATAAACTTGCTGATCCTGCCCTTCCGGAAACCTCCGGGGCTACTGAAGCTACTAGGGGGGCCTCCTAAATAAACTCTGTCAGCTAGGCTATCTGTGCCCGGGACTCCTCACTACGCGCTACAGTCTGCGCCTGGGTCTCCGCTCTCTGATATCTGAAAGACCTACCATCAACTCTCTCATGGCTGGAGCACACTCTGCTCAAGGAGTCTCACTCTGAGGCGTGCTAGCCTCTACCCCCTACTCTTGGAAACTCATCTGCCAGGGCCAAAAGTGGCCTACGGGTCTAAACAACCATGGACGAGGTCTCATCATCAACATGAACGGTCCAACTCCTCGGTTGGAGATACCAAACGTCCCTGCTACTCTATGTGAAAACAACATACTGGCAATCTACACAAAGCATAGAAGTTAGCCCACGCTGGGGCTCTCACTGCCAAACAAGGGTAACACATGTATACTAGATGCAGTATTGTAAAATAAAACCCTTAGCTTAATGAACTCAGACAAACCTGACGGCCGTGGAGTGCTGATGATCATGGGGGCAACAACCTACAAAGCAGGTTATTTTACAGAATCTATGACTCTGTGCTCTGATACCAACTGTAAGAACCCGACCCAAAATACGGTCCTAAACCTAGGTTCTCACTCAGCATGCAAGTTAAATATTTCACCGAGCGGTTTAGTGCTCATATTTAAAACCTTCCAAAACATTTAGAACGGGGAATGCTTAAAACATAATCAACAATTTTGTTTAAGAAAAACCAACGAAGTAAAACAAGCCTGGCCAGTATCTAAAAACATTCAAAAGCAGTTCAAACAACTTTTAATAATGTTTCCCTAGGACTCTGTCCATCTACATCTTTGAACAAATATGCAAACAATAAAGACAGAGTGCTTGGCAGCTCCCATGATCAATCGGCTCCCTCCGCTAGCCGTCCGGTCTTTGTCCCGAAGTTACGGTGGAAAACCACGAGAAATAAGGGTGAGTATAAACATACTCAAGAAGAATCCCCAACCGGGTACAATACGATACATCAATCATCTAGCACCCTAGTATACATGCAAGCGATTACCAACACGGATCATAGCTCAACGAGCTTACAAGGCGAATGTGGAATCCTCGGAAGTCTCCTACTTCTGGCCTAATGATTGGCTCTCATAACCAATCCGGGACATCTCCGAGGGTCTTTCTCCCTCGGCCAATTGATCAGCTCAAAAACCGATCCCAAAGATGTCCGACACCCTCGAGGGTCTTTCTCCCTCGACCATATGATCAGCTCAAAAGCCAATCCCAATGGGTGTCCTCAAGGGCCTCTTACCCTCGCTAACAAATCTGGACTATCGGGAGAGTACCCGAAGTCTGGCTCTAAACAAGAAGGAACTGGTGTACTCACGAACATTAGCCCGGGGGAGCTCTCCGAACCGGCGACTAACGCGTGTGCGCGCACACCGCATGCTGCTGCAACCGGCGTAAATGTGGGGGCCTAAGTACAAACTACGCGGGCCAGGTACGCATGCCTAAAGACTCGGAAGCGGTGTCACTGAACACAGTAGTGCGAGGCCTTCGGCACTCATCTGTGCAGCCTGTACCACCGACCTGAAGCTAAGAACCGGCCAAGGCAGGCTTGCACCATTGGCAGGGTTCCGCTCTAGCAGGCTACAAACTAGGCTTATGTCGATGTGGTAGCTAAATCCACATCGGCTGCCGGGGGGAAGCAATGTACGTTATGCTTCGCTCTACACCCGACCGGTGGGGACAAAGTACGTTATGTCCGCTCTCAGCCTCTAGATGATGACAAAGCCTACTATACTAGCTAGGAGTACAAAATAACTGATTCCTGGCTAAACATACATATCAACATCAATCACACATAACCTAGCATGATACTACGAACTTAAAGCAGGAATCTCAAGCATGCTGGAAGAACAATCCTAGCATGGCACTAACATGTACAAACAGGCAAACATGCTAGCAAGAATGCAATCACAAGCTGTCCTATCCACTAATCATGTTCATACAAGTAAACATGCATATAAGGCACAATCAAGAAAGCATCGCAGGGTCCACACAACCACGGTAAGGAATCCTTACCTGGAAACGAGCAGAAATAACTTTCACTATCAAATAATGACCCTCGAGCTTTAAAGCGAAACCGAGGACCCTAAGCATTTTAATAGAAACAACCTAATTAAATAAACAGCAGCCAACAGCTTAGGGTCCAAAAGAGTGGAGGCTCGAGAATTACCAAACGAGAGGGTACTAGGTCTCGTCCCCAACAATCTTGGCAAAACAGGCTCTCGGCGGCAAGTGGGCAGGCAGGACGTGCAGCTAGGGCGAGCAGGCTGGGCGCGCTGGCGCGGCAGGGGACGGGCGCTGGCGCTAAGCTGTGCGCGGACTGCGACAGAGCGCAGGCGCGCTGGCGGGCGAACGCGGACGAAGCGGCACGACGGCACGCAGCGCGCGGGCGCGGCAGCGGCGGCGATGCGCGCGCGCGTGCAGGCGATGCAGTGCGGGATGCGCGCGCGGCGCGTCTGGGCGACTGATGCGGTCGGTCGGTGCGCGATTGGGCGGAATCTGGTCTGCTGGCTGCGCGCATCGTGGCGACTGGTGCGGAGCGGCTTGAGCATTGAGGGTCTGCTCTGTGCGCTGGGTGGACCAATTTGAAATTTGCTGGTGCGCTGAAATGTGGTGGTGAGCTGGCGGTACTGGCTAGGGCGGTCTGGGTGGTTTGGTGCTTGGTGGCGGCTAGGGTTTCTTGGTGAGGTCTAGAGAGAGAGAGAGAGAGAGAGAGAGAAAGATAGATAGGATTTTGCAAAACAAGGGGAAAAGGGGTTTTCTTGATTTTCTTTCCTTTTCCCTAATTAAATAGGTCTAAAATCCCTTCCCAAAGCTTCCTCTTTCCAAACCCGGCCGAAGAAAACTTGTTTTAAAATAAAACTCTCTTTTCCTACAAACTCCCCAAGACCATTTAGGGCAAGGGCTCAAAACCCATTGGAAGCACCAAAATTACAATTAATTTTGCCATTTTCTAAAACACCTCCAAACTTCCAAACAACTTGCCCAAACCTCTCGGGTCTTGCAACCAACAACCATTAAGCTTCGACAAAGCGGGAATGACCTGGAATCGAAAATCCACAAAACCCTGACCGGGGGAAAAAGACCAAAATGCCCCTAAGGGTTAAAACAGCTCTAACGGCCCATCCGAACATCCGAATTATGACCCGAAATCACCTGGGTAACCGAAATAGAAAATTGGGCCGTTACATGTGCAGCTCATGTGCTAGGAGGCATAGCTAGATGGTGGTGGGAGTCCACTCTGAGTGAGAGACCAACTGGGTCTCCACCTGTCACCTAGGATTTCTTTAAGTCTGAGTTTAAGGCCAAGTATATTAGTGATGAGGCAAAGGAAAAGATGGTAGAGCTGTTCTAGAACCTGAAGCAGGGATCTGATTCTATTAAGGGGTATGAGAGGAAATTCTCAGAGTATGGGTATTTTGCTCTACAGCTGATTGCTACCCCTGAGTTGAAGATATGGAAGTTTATTTCAGGTCTGAGGTAGGGTGAATCCCAGGATGTCAGGGCACAGGCCCCCGACACTTATGCTAGGGCAGTTCAGTTGGCGACCATTTATAATGGGAAGTACCCAGTTGACCAGGTTGTCGCCGCTTTGGTTCAGCGTCCTGTCCCAACTGCAGTGGGGAAAAAGAGAAAGTTTGATTTCAGAGGTGGAGGCCAGCTGTAACGACCCAGGTTTTTCTTCCCGGTCTTCCAGGTATGCCCTAGGGGTAATTTGGTAATTTGGTCGGGCCGTCATGGTCGTTTGTGTCTTTTCCAGCTACTAAAATTATTGGATGGTTTTATGTAGGGTTTTGGAGGAGTTTGAGGTTTGGTTTGAGCAAGGTTTGTTGCAAAAGTAAAAATAAAGGAAATTGTCTTTGCAGTAGGGGTTTGAACCAGGTCTCTTGGGAAGCTTGTAGAGATGTGTGCCAATTGAGCCATTAGGTGCTCTTGTTGCTCTTTTCTCGCATCACATCTTAGTTAACCTTGGATTTTGGAGTTTTGGTGCATTTGGTTAAATGGAATAGAATTAGGTTTATTCCATCTTCTTCTCCAAATCCCCTCTTGGCCGCCCAAGCTCTCCCTCTCCATAGCCTTGCCGATTCTTCATCCTTGCATCTCCTTGGGTTCGATCATCATCTTAGGGTAGGTATTGATCTTCTTCTTCTTCTTCTCATCCGTTTGGTGTGCGTTTGGCCAAGTGAAAAGAGGTATGTTGTGTGTGTTGTGTTGTTTGCGGCCGGTAGAGTGAAGCCGGCCAAGAAGCCAGATCGCCCGATCGTCGCGCGACGTCCGCCGATCGTCAGACGCGCCAGATCTGTCCTAGCAGCCTTGCCGTTCAAAGAAGACAGACAGATCGCCCGATCGCTCGCGCGCGCCAGAGGCCTTCACCCGAAGCTGCTCGCCGCGCGCGCCCGCCAGACGTTCGCCGCGCGCGCGTCCTCGCTGAAGCCGCTCGCCGTGTCCGCATCCACGCCGGCGCCCGCGCGCCTTCGCCAGACGACGCCGCGCGCGTGTCGTGTCCACTGCCGTGCGTGCGTAGTAGCGCCGGTAGCGTGTCCAGCCTTGCTGTGCGTGTGCAGCGCACCGGCGCCGACCTTTGCCGTGCCGTGCTTGTGCGCTGACCCCAAGCTCGTGTCGTCGTGCGCGTGAGTTCCCGAGACGAGCTTGTCTGTTCTATTGTTGTTTAGACATTTTAGATGCTGATTATTGTTGGTTTGCTAGGTTCCCGCTCGCTAGCTCGGGATTGTTCCGCAGACTTAGGATTTGTGTGTAGAAGTCTTCCGACCAAGGTAAGGATTTCTTTACAGGGGTTGTGTGGACTTCATGGTATATTTGTGATTGTTGTTTTGTATGCTGTGTATGATTACTTGCATGTTAGCCCTAGGTGCTCTGTGCTCAAATTCGATGGCATGAACTCTTGTATTGTTTCTCATGTTAGCCCATGCTAGGTTGTTCTATTCTAGCATGTTCGATATCTCTTCTTGCTTCGTAGTATCATGCTAGGTTCCTTGTATCTGTTGAGCACGTATTGGGGTGCATTGATTGAATTGTTATTATTATTATTGCTAAGGTTTAGAATTCGGGTAGATAGCATCATCGGGCCCGATGCATAAAGTATCTTGCATCTATGGCAAGGACGTTCGAGACAGTTCTCCGTCCTTGACCCCGTGAGGGATTAGCTATCCCAACCGGTGAGGCCCCGCAATCTTGGGTGAGGGTGGCGATCGTTAAATGCCCCAACGGTCGGGATGATGACTTGGCATTGCCTCGCCCCCGGCGGATCGGCGCGTCCTCGGCGTGTTCGGCCGTAGCCCTTGATTGCCACTGTTAGGGCAAGGACCGCTTCGGTGTAAGCCTACCACGGCCGGTTCCTTAGCCTCAGTGCGGTGGTTCAGTGACATAGTTCACGTGTCCGAGTCTCACACCCCTATGTCGGTGACACCGATCCGAGAGATTTAGTTAGGCATGGTGGATCGAACTCAGGCGGCTTGCCACTAGACCCGGCACCCCCTAGAGTTTGCAAGAGCATGCGGTGCGCGCTTACGCTCATTACTGACGCCGATCGGAGAGCTCCTCGGGATCTTGAGCAGTGCACCTTTCGTATCGGCGATGAGCAGCCGAGGCCGAGACTTGTTCCCGTATAGTGCGTTTAGTGTGTTGTGGTATTTCCGGACTAAGACCCTGAGTTGGCATCCGAGGTCCAAGTGTGGACTTAGCTATGTGCTCCGCTCTATGTTTGTGCTCATGGCTTGCATACATTCTTCTAGATGATCATGTATATCGTATTGTACCCCGGTTGGGGATTCTTACTGGGTAATTCGTTACTCACCCTTATTACGTGGTTTTCCACGGGTAATCAAGGCGAGAGACAGGATGGTCGATGGAGGAGCCGTGATCATGGAATCTGCTTTGTCATCTCTCGATTATTTTATTTTATTTATCATGACTCTTCACTTTTTGTTATTTCCCCGAATGCATGTAGAGGCGCACAGAGCCTGTGTTGTTTTCTTACGTTTTATGGATTCCAGCATAATTGTACTTGTGGATTGTTTTTAATTGTTTCAAATAAATCTCTGATCAGAGTATGCTTTTAGAAATGTATGTTTTGGTTGCTGAATGTTTCTGTTTTTACTTGGGATCCGAAATGTATTTTTCATAATGTCTTTTATTTTCACTACATGCATTGGGGTAAAGGCCCATTTAGAGCCCCTTTTGGGTCGGGTCTTTACACCAGCGCCGCCAAGGGCAGTATCAGAACTGGGACCAACGTAGAGGTCCGGTTCGCTTCCAGCCTCGCCAATAGGGCGGTCCTCGACAGAGTCCGTTATGTGCTACTTGTGGGAGAGCCCACACTGGAGTTTGCCAGGCAGGGACCAGACTTTGTTATCGTTGTGGTAAGGAGGGGCATCTGGCCCATTTTTGTAATCAGCCAGCTATGGCAGCACAGCACCAGCAAGGTTGGGTGTTCTCTACGACCCGACAAGAGGCCGAGCTTACAGATGCCATTGTGGCAGGTACGCTACTTGTTTTAGATCACTGCGCATTTGTTTTGTTTGATTTTGGTTCTACGCATTCGTTTGTATCTGTTATGTTTGCTGAGCATGCTAGATTGAGATTAGAGCCTCTAGGATTTGAGTTGTTGTTGCAACCCCTTCGGGAGTCGGTATGTTAGCTAGGGATAAGATTAAGGATGGCTGGATCGAGATATTCGGAGAGTTTCTTGTAGCTACACTCATAGTCCTGCCTATAAGCGGCTTTGATGTGATTCTTGGTATGGAGTGGTTAGCTGCTAACCACGCGTTGATTGACTGCCACCAGAAAGAAGTAGTGTTGGCCGCGGTCGCCGTGACTTTAAGTTTCGTGGAGTCCAGGGTGGAGTTTGCCCGCCGATGGTGTCAGCTGTGAAAGCTCGTCTTCTGTTAGCTCGTGGAGCTTGGGGCTACCTAGCCAAGTTGTCTGGGGAGAGCCACCCCTCGCTGACTGTTGATCAGGTACCGGTTGTACAGGAGTTTGCGGATGTGTTTCCTGAGGAGTTACCGGGGTTGCCCCCGAAGAGAGAGCTTGACTTCACAATCGAGCTCTAGTCAGGGACCCTCGCTATCTCGAAGGCTCTGTATCGTATGGCGCCAGCAGAGTTAAAGGAATTGAAGGTTCTGTTGAAGGAGATGCTAGATCGAGGGTTCATCCGTCCAAGTGTGTCCCCGTGGGGAGCACCAGTTCTGTTTGTAAAGAAGAAGGATGGTTCGATGCACTTGTGTATAGACTATCGTGAGCTTAATAAGGTTACCGTGAAGAATAAGTACCTGTTGGCCCGTATTGATGATTTGTTCGACCAGCTTCAAGGAGCTTCCATGTTCTCCAAGATAGATTTGAGATCTGGTTACCATCAGTTGCGGATCAGGGATGCCGACATTCCTAAGACAGCTTTCTGGTCTAGATATGGTCACTACGAGTTTGTGGTCATGTCGTTCGGATTGACTAACGCCCCAGCAGCGTTCATGGACATGATAGATAGTGTTCAAATCATTTCTGGACAGCTTCGTCATCGTGTTCATTGACGACATTCTGATCTATTCGAGGACTAAGGAGGATCATGCAGAGCATTTGAGGTGAGTGTTGACAGCTTTGAGGGAAAACCAGCTTTATGCGAAGTTTTCCAAGTGTGATTTCTGGTTGGAGAGGGTGGCCTTCCTAGGTCACGTAGTGTCGAGAGATGGTATAGCCGTGGACCCCGCGATGATTGAGGCTGTGAGTTCGTGGGGCAAGGCGACTTCAGTTGTCGAGATTCGTAGCTTCCTAGGTTTGGCAGGTTACTACCGTCAGTTCGTTAAGGACTTTTCCGCCATAGCCTCGCCCCTCACTCGTCTGACGAGGAAGGGTGTCGAGTTTGTTTGGGATAGTAAGTGTGATGAGAGCTTTGCCAGGCTCATGCGTAGTTTGACTTCAGCACTAGTGTTAGCAGTCCCGGAGGGGACAGCTGGTTTCGTAGTCTACAGCGATGCTTCCAAGTTTGGATTAGGTTGTGTGTTGATGCAGCACGGAAAGGTAATTGCTTACGCTTCTCGTCAGTTGAAACCGTATGAGCAGAACTACCTGACTCATGATATGGAGTTGGTAGCTGTAGTGTTCGCGTTGAAGATTTGGAGGCATTACCTGTATGGTGAGCGAATTAAGATGTTTACTGATCACCAGAGTCTCAAGTATCTGTTTACTCAGAAGGACTGGAATATGAGACAAAAGGAGGTGGTTAGAGTTGGTAAAAGATTATGACTGCGAGATTTTGTACCATCCGGGTAAAGCCAATGTAGTGGCTGATGCTTAGAGTTGGAGTTGAGTAGATTGGCGTGGTTATGCAGTGTGCGGTTGGTTAGGCTACCGAGTTCGTAGCACTCAAGTTGTTGGTTTGTAGGAGTCCGTGTGGAAGCTGGCAGCTGGTGAGGTTGTTGTGTGAGTTCGGATGTTTGGCGGATTAGTTGTAGTAGCTAGAGCTCGCACCTCGCCAGGTGGAGATGTCATTACTGTGGAGTAGTGGCATGGCAGTTTCAGGTCGGAGTTGTTGTCACCAGGGTGTGGCAACAAAGGTTTATTCTAGGCAGCGCGTTGATGAACTGTGGTTCTGGAGAGCGTTGTTAAGAGGCTTATGAGCTGTGTGCAGTCCTGTAGTGTTTTCACCCTCTGACCGATGGTCTTTTGGGAGAAGTGAGCCAGATCCTTCAGAGCTTGTTGCGAGTTGGTGTTTCCGTGGTTAGGCAGCGGGAGACCAGTGTTGGTTTTGTGAGGTTGCTTTGGGTAGCAATTCCCAGCTGTTAGTTCTTATGGTTCCGTTGAGGCGTTGTATGATAAATGTTGCAGGTTTCTAGTGCTCTGGGAAAAGATTGGTGGCCGTCAGTTTTTGGGTCTTGAGTTGCTGCTTGGTGACCCGTGATCAGCAAATGCAAAAGTTTAGAGCTCGTATGTTGGTAGCCTAGAGCAGGCAGAAGTGTTACGCCGATGTACGGCGTCGAGTTTAGAGTTTGAGGTTGGACAGTGGGTGTTTTTAAGGTTGCACCGATGTGAGTTGTGTTGAGGTTTGGTAAGCGAGGGAAGTGGAGTCCCCGTTTTGTTGGACCATTTGAGATTCTCGAGAGGATTGGCAGAGTTGCGTATCGGTTAGTTCTTTCCCGTCATTGTCAGCCGTATAGTGCTTTTCATGTATCGATGTTGAGGCAGTATGTGCTGGGCCCGTCGCTCATTGTGGACTTTGAGCCTTTGCAGCTGGATGAGGATTTGAGCTTCGAGGGTAAGCCTGTGAGTATTCTGGTCTTTGAGACGAAGACGTTGCGTATTCGTGATATCCGTTTGGTAAAAGTTTAGTGGAGGAGTTGGAGTTATGAAGAAGCCGCTCGTGAGCGGGGAGGACGGGATGAGATTGCAGTATCCTGAGTTGTTTCAGTCTTAAGGACTTTCGAGGACGAAAGTCATAAAAAGTAGGGAATACTGTAACGGCCCAGGTTTTCATCCCGGTCTTCCAGGTATGCCCTAGGGGTATTTTGGTAATTTGGTCGGGCTGTCAGGGCCGTTTATGTCCTTTTTCAGTTGCTAAAATTATTGGATGGTCTTAAGTAGGATTTTGATGCTTTTGTGGATGTATTTGAGCATGGAGAGGTGCAAAAGTAAAATAGGGACTTAAAAGTGTGAGTGTTGGGATTCGAACCCGGGGTGCGAGGAAGTCAGGTGGATGGAGTGGCCAGTTGAGCCACAGGAGGATCTTGTTGTTCTTTCCGCAGCATATCTTGGTTAGCCTTGAGTCCTTTGGGTTTTGGTGCATTTGATTAAATGAAAGTAAATAGGGTTTTTGGTGTTTTCTTCTCCCAAATCACCATGGCCGCCCAAGCCAATCTCTCCCAAGCCCCAAGCCGTTTTTCATCTCCTTAGCAGCTCTATGGTTCGATCGTCATTCCGGGTAAGTCTTCATCCTCTTCATCTTCTCCATTTGGTGTCCTTGCTGGCCGAGTGTAAAAGAAGAGGTGGTGTGTGTGTGTGTTTTGTTGCAGGCCGCCCAACACCCCAGATCTCGCCATAGATTGAGCGATCGCCTAACACGCGCGAGATCGCCCAGTGGCCGGGCGAGACCACCCAAAGACGCCCGGATCGCGGTATTGCCGCGACGCCCGGCCACTCGTCGCGACGCGCTGCGGTTTATGCATCGCGAGCACGCACCCGTCGTAGCCGCCCAAATTGCCCAGCCGATCTCGCGCCTGCACACCTGCGTCGCGGCAACGCCCGCCATCGTCGCGTCCGCGTCGTCGCGCGCGCTGCGCGCGCCGTTGTCGCCGTAGTAGCGTCCGCGTCTCCAGTAGCGCGCGCGCGCTGTCGCTGCCGTTCAAAGACGCCCATGCCTTGCCGCTTGCCCGCCCGCGTCCAGCTTGTCCGCGCCCGTGCGCTTGCGCCCAACCAGCTCGCGCTCGAGCCCGTGCGAGCAGCTCTGCTCACGCCCATCTCGCGACCAAGCTGAATTTCCGCGCGCGACTGTCCGTCCGTAGCGTCGGCCGTGCCGCGTGAGTTGCTCCCCAGCCGAGTCCTGTTTAATTTATTATATTTAGGCCTGCGGATTGTGATTATTATTGTGCTTGGTAGGTTCTCATTAGCTAGCTCGGGATCGTTCACAGCTTAGGATTCTTGCGTGTAGTTGCCTTCCTACCAGGTAAGGATTTCTTACCGGAGTTGTGTGGGCCCTGCGATACATTATGTGATGCTGTTTGTATGCTTGTTTGTGTTTATCAGCATGTTTAGTGTTAGGTGCTCTGTTCTGAATTCCTGACTGGCATGATTTCTCATATTGTTTCTCATGTTAGTCCATGCTAGGTTGTTCCGTTCTGGCATGCTCGTATCTGTTCTTGCTTCGTAGTATCATGCTAGGTTCGTTGTATCTGTTGAGCACGTATTGGATTGTTTGCTGTTGATGTTCTAGTTTAGAGTTTAGATAGGTAACATCATCCGGGCCAGGATGCATAAAGTACCTTGCATCCACGGCAGGGACGTACGAGGCATGTACTCCGTACTTAGACCCCGTTAGGGTCTAGCTAACCCTACCGGTAGGCCCTGCAATCTTGGGTAAGGGTGGCAGACTGTTAAATGCCCCAACGGTCGGGATGATGACTTGGCATTGCCTTGTCCCTGCGCGGCCGCAGACGCCCCGGCGTGTTCGGCAAGAGCCCCTGATTGCCACCGATAGGGCAAGGACGGCTTCCTGGTGTAAGCCTACCACGACCGGTTCCTTAGCCTCAGGTGCCGTGGTTCAGGCTGACATAGTTCACGTGTCCAGGTCTCACACCCCTATGTCAGTGACACCGATCATGAGATTTAGTTAGGCATGGTGACTAGACCAGACCCGGCACCCACTAGAGTCTGCAGTAGCATGCGGTGTGCGCTTACGCTCATTACAACGCCGACTGGAGAGCTCCTTGGGATTGTGAGCCAGTCCACCTTTCGTATCGACAGTAGTGTAACAACCCAATTTTATATTCCAGTTTTCGAGGTGCCTTCGGTTAAAGATTCGGTTGTTTGGTTGGGTCGTTAGGGCTGTGTGAACCCTTAGGGGGAATTTTGGTCTTTTGGCTCCCCGGGCAAGATTTGTTGATTTTCAGGACTTCAAGGTCGCTCCTGCCTTTCTCGAGGCTTGATTGTTGTTGGTTTCAAGACCCAAGTTTTTTGGGCTAGTCGTTTGGAAGTTCGGATGTGGTTTGGGTTTTGGCAAAATTATTGTTGTTTGAGTGCTTCCTTTTGGGATTCGAGCCCTGACCCTTATTATTGATTTGGAAGTTCGATTTTAGTGAGTTTTATTTATTGGAAAAGATTGCTTCGGTCGGGTCTCGAAGGAGGAAGTCGGGGAATGGGATTTTAGGGATTTTAGGTTTGTTTAAATTGGATAAGGATGGAGAAAAAAAGAGAAAAATCCCATTTTCCCTTTTTGTTTCTCTCTCTCTCTCTCTCTTCCTCTCAGCCTAGCCCCAGCCCCAGCCCGATCCTAGCCCCCTGCTCGCCCAGGTCGACCAGCCCAGGCCGCCCAGCTCGCCCCAGCCCAGCCGCGCAAAGTGCTAGGCCGCCCAGCCTCTAGTCATCCTGCCCTGTGCCGCGTCGCTCGTCCCCGCCCCAGGCCATCCGTACCAGATCGCCCAGATCCGAGCCACCCCGTGCCAGATCATGCATCCATGTAGCTCGATGCGTTGCCCTGCGATGTTCCCTGTGCCGAGCCGCGCCGCACGCCTTCGCCCAGCCGAGCTCGCGCCCGCGTTCGCCCTTTTGTGCCTGCGCCCGCGCGCCCTCGTCTCCCTGCAGCTCGTTCGCGCGTAGCTCCGCGCCCCAACGCCCTTCAGCGCCCAGCAGCAGCCTCGCTGTGCAGCCTGCCCGTCCGAGTGTCAGCCGCGCCTCGTGAGTTGCTCCCGAGCCGAGCCCTGTTTATTTTATTATATTTAGGCCTATGGATTGTGATTTTGATGTGTTTGTTAGGTTCGCTTTAGGTTGCTCGGGTTCGATCGCAGCTTAGGTTTCTTGTGTGTTGTTGCCTTCCGACCAGGTAAGGATTTCTTATCGGAGTTGTGTGGGCCCTGCGATATTATATGTGATTGCTGATTGTATGCTTGTTTGTGTTTATTAACATGTGTAGTGATAAGTGCTCTATTCTGAATTCCCGACTGGCATGAATTCCTACGTTGTTTCTCATGTTAGTCCATGCTAGGTTGTTCCTTTCTGGCATGCTCGTATCTGTTCTTGCTTCATAGGATCATGCTAGGTTCGTTGTATTCTAATTGAGCACGTATTGGATTGTCTGCTGATTGAAATTATAGGTTTACAGTGCAGGTAGGTAGCATCATCCGGGCCAGGTGCATAACGAAACTTGCATCCACGATAGGGACGTACGAGACGTGCTCCGTCCGTGATCCCGTTAGGGTCTAGCTAACCCTAACGACTGGCCCTGCAATCTTGGGTGAGGGTGGCAGTGTAAGGGACCGACCCGAATGGGGCACTAAATGGGCCCTTACCCCAATGCATGCATTCAAAGTAAAGGACATTAAACAGACATGATTTCGGATTCCAATTAAAACAAAACATTCAAAATAACTACTTTAAAAACTAGACAATTTCCCTGGAACCTGTCCCTGTTTCCAAGCACCTGTTCCAAGATAAATACATTTCCAAAGTATACTCCGATCAGAGATTTCTTAAAATCATTCAAAACATGTCTAAATACCATAATTTCGGAATCACAAAATATTGAGAAAACATCCTAGGGCTCGTGCGTGCTACATGCATTCGGGGAAAATCAAACATAAAGAATCATAACACAAAATCGAGTTTGATGGTGAGCCCCATGATCACAGCTCCTCCCTCGACCATCCTGTCTACTTAACTTGGTTACTGTGGAAAAACCACAATAATAAGGGTGAGTAACGAATTACTCAAGTAAGAATCCCCAACCGGGGTACAATACGATATACATGGTCATCTCGATGAGCCTATGCAAGCTATGAATATAAACACAGAATAGAGCACATAACTTAGCCCACACTTGCGCCTCGGATGCTAGCTTAGGGTCTTAGTGCGGAATAATATCACCACACACGATCCAATACACAAGTCGCCCTATACGAGAAACAAGTCCCGGCCTCACTGCTCATCGTCGACGAAAGGTACACCGGCTCAAGATCCCGAGGAGCTCTCGGTCGGCGCTGTAATGAGCGTAAACATGCACCGCGTGCTCTGCGAACCATGGGGGTGCCGGGTCTAGAGGCAAGTTGCCCATGTCCGATCCACCACGCCTAACTAATTCTTTGGATCGGTGTCACCGACATAGGGGTGTGAGACACGGACACGTAAACTATGTCGGCTGAACCACCGCACTTTGAGGCTAAGGAAACGGGTCGTGGTAGGCTTACACCGAGAAGCCGCCCTTACCTTAACAGTGGCAATCGGGGGCTACGGCCGAACACGCCGAGGACGTGCCGATCGCCGGGGACGAGACAATGCCAAGTCATCATCCCGACGGTTGGGGCATTTAACGACCGCCTCCCTCACCCAAGATTGCGGGGGCGGCCGTTAGGGTTAGCTATTCCCTAACGGGATCGAGTATGAGCTCCATCTCATACGTCCCCATGCGTGGATGCAAGGTACTTTATGCACCCGCCCGGATGATGTTATCTACCGCCACTCTAACTCGCCTTAGCAATCGGCAAACAATTCCATAAAATCCAATACGTGCTCAATAAGAATACAACGAGCCTAGCATGATACTACTAAGCAAGGAGGCAGATACGAGCATGCGAGAAAGGAACAACCTAGCATGGATTAACATGAGAATAAATCAGGAAGATCATGCTAACCGGGAATTCAGAAACGATCACCTATTACTAAATATGTCAATAAACACAAACAAGCAATCAATCAGCAATCACATATAATATCGCAGGGTCCACACAACTCCGATAAGAAATCCTTACCTTGGTCGGGGACGATTTGACACGAAAACCTAAATGGCGAACGAACCCGAACTAGCTATCGAGAACCTATCAATCACAACAAAAATCACACAATAGCCTAAATATAATAAAATAAACAAGGCTCAGCTCGGGAGCAACTCACGAGGCGCGATTTAACGCGACGAACGAGCCGACAGACGCAGGGGGCAAAGAAGTGGTGGGCGCGACCGAGGCGCAGGAATGGGTGCGTGGGCGAGCTGACGGGCGCTGGGCGTGAACGCGGGCTCGCTGACAATGCAGGGGCGTGCGGTGAGGCTCGGCTGGGCGCTGGTGATACGACGCGACACGGAGGTGGGCGAGAGCGCGCGCGTTGGCTTGGCGAACAGGGGCTCTGTTTCTGCGCGCGAACAGGGGCGATGGAGATGAACCAAAAACGAGCGATCCGAGAGGTTTCGACGGGCAATTTGTTGATGGCGAACTCCCCTACACTAGCTGCACAAAACCCATACCTCAAATCACCTCGACTCGGCCTGAAATGGCACAGCCCGGAACAGAGGTAAAAATGAAGAAGAAGAAGAAGAAGAAGGGAGAAGAAGAGAGAAGGACTCACCAGATGTTCGAGCATCAGCTTCGATTTGGAGAAGGAAAATCGGTGAATTGAAGTCGGTGAGGGAGGAATTCGCAGTCGGTCGGAGGGAATTCGCGAAGAAGAAGAAGAAGAAATGGGGAAGGAATCGGGCGATTTTCTGCTTATAAATAAAACGCACGAAGACACGGTCATATACAAGATCGCGCGCGAAGATTAACAAACACGCCCAGTGGCTCGATTGGCAGCGACCCTTGCCTAGCTAGCCACGCGACCCTGGCTCGAATCTCACTCGACGCGCTATTTAATTCCCTATTTATTTTTACCTTTTTCCAAGCCCAAATGTCTTCACCAAAATTCCTGATCCCACTCAAATCGACTCATAATTTTTCTGGCAATTAACAAATACATAACCGGCCCTGCCGGCCCGACCAAAATTACCAAAATGCCCCTGGGCCTACCGGGAAGACCGGGATGAAATTTTCGGGCCGTTACAAGCAGACTGCTAAATGCCCCAACGGTCAGGATGATGACTTGACATTGCCTCATCCCCGGCAGTCGGCACGTCCTCAGCGTGTTCGGCCGTAGCCCCTGATTGCCACCTGATAGGGCAAGGACGGCTTTCTGGTGTAAGCCTATCACGACCGGTTCCTTTGCCTCAGGTGCGGTGGTTCAGGCTGACATTGTTCACGTGTCCAGGTCTCACACCCTTATGTCAGTGACACCGATCCAGAGATTTAGTTAGGCGTGGTGACTGGACATGGGCAGCTTGCCACTAGACCCGGCACCCCCCATGGTCTGCAGTAGCACGCGGTGCGCGCTTACGCTCATTACAGCGCCGATCGGAGAGCTCTTCGGGATCTTGAGCTAGTGCACCTTTCATTCGACAGTAGACAGGCTGAGGCCGAGACTTGTTTCTCGTATAGGGCGTATTGTGTGGTGGTTTATTCCGGACTAAGACCCTGAGTTGGCATCCGATGATTATGTGTGGATTTAAGCTATGTGCTCTATTTTGTGTTTATATTCATAGCTTGCATACCTTTTTGCTAGATGACCATGTATATCGTATTGTACCCCGGTTGGGGATTCTTACTAAGTAATTCGTTACTCACCCTTATTTTGTGGTTTTCCACAGGTAACCATGGTGCGAGACAGGATGGCTGGAGGAGGAGCTGTGATCCTGGAAACCCGTTGTTTTAAACTCTGAGTCTTGTATTTATGTTTTTAAGTTTTAAATATCCTCTGAATGCATGTAGTTGGGCACGGAGCCCTAGGTTGTTTTCTGAATGTATTTTCGGATTCTAGCACTGTTGTAACTATTGGAAAGCTTGAATGTTTTAAATAAATCTCTGATCAGAGTGAGTTTTGGAAATTTATTTGTCTTGGAACAGGTGCTTGGAAACAGGGACAGGTTTCAGGAATTTTATGTTGACTTTTAAATGGATGTTTATGTTTTAGTTTTTACTTAGAATCCGAAACACCATTTTGCAATTTTATTTTAGTTTTGAATGCATGCATTGAGGTAAAGGCCTATTTTAGAACCCCATTCGGGTCGGGTCTTTATAGTTGGTATCAGAGCTTAGAGTCATAGATTCTGTAGACTGACCTTTTGTTGTAGGTCGTTTTTCCATGATCATCAGCACTCCGACAGTCATCAGGTACCCCTAAGTTTACTGTTTTAAAGAAAGGGTTAAGAATTTACAATACTTTTCATCTAGGTATGCCTTGTGTAGTGTTGTGGAGCGGAGACGAGCAGGTTCTGACTCGTTGTTGGTTTAGGTTTAGAGCGCCATCATGCCAACTTCCCGTAGTGTGTGATGTATGTTGTGGCTTGTTGAGGTATCCAGATAGATTCGGATGCCGCTGGGACATCGTTCCAGAGGGAGGCAGAGGTTAGACTCCCGTAGGCCACTTGTGGCCCAGTTGTTGGTTTTCCCCTAGAGAGAGGGTGGAGGTGATTTGCCTTGGAGTACCACTCCAAGAGAGGTGTTAGCTATGGCTTTGCTTATGTGGATGCTTGTGGAGCAGGTCCTAGTGTGGACTAGCCTGAGTAGCTCACGTGTTGATCTTGAGCCTTAGCAGATGGTTTGATTGCCCAGAGAGTGGCTGCAGAGTTGGTAGCCTTCGAGGAGGTTGATGAGGCATCTTTGTGCTCTTGTAAAGTGTTGTTGTTTTGCAGCCAGTAAGCCGGAACCCTGTGGTTAAGGGTGCAGCGAGCAGTGTTCCCATCGAACTTGATCCGTTGGTGGTTTCCTCAGTTGTCTGGTTGAGTTGAACACTCTTCTTTGGTGAGCCCTAGAGTAGGGCTAGCTGCTGCATGTTGAGAGAGCCGGCCAGAGTTTTGTTGAGCATCATGTGGAGATGCAATAGTAGGCCGTGAGACTTCGGTTTGATGAGATGCCATAGGCATGGTTGTTTGAGTCGAGCCCTTGTATGCCTAGCCAGAGTTTTTGTCACTTGAGGTTGTGACCTTGCTGACCCCATTTGTAGTAAGTTGTGGATTTGGTAGTAGTGGCACTTGAGGTGCATTGGTTGGTGTGCCACTTTGGCACTAAGTCTGGTTAAGGCCTGAGTTTGGCATGGGTATAACAGATGGTTCTATGCCATCCGGAGTTCAGCGCACTCCTTTAGCCTTGGATCCGTTTATGGCAGTTGCACCTGTTTAGGTCGTGCAAGAGGGCTAGTTCAGTAGTAGTCAGAGGACTACAAGCGGAAGGATGTTCGAGAGGAGCCGGAGCCTCTTCCTAGTGTTACTGGGGGTTGAGTAAGTCAGCAGGTTGTCGGTTGGTAAGTGTTGGTGTTCGTGAGCCTCACGCTAGTGTTAAGGCCAAGAGATCTTTGTGGTTGGTAGTGCGGTCAACTACCTTGGAGTGCCTAAATCTGAGGAGGGTTGAGCATCGTAGATGCGAGTTTGGTCTAGCAGAGGGGCCATGAGTTGGATGCCTATGAGATGAGTTGGACATCTTATGGGTATACTCCCTTGGTAGAGGCTTGGTATAAAGTATGTTCGGTTTGGCATGGTTATGCTTTGGTAGAGCAAGGTTGCCACAACTTCGAGTATCGTGTGGAGATGGAACTTTTGGTGTTCCTTGGGTTGGTTGTATCTCTGTCTGAAGTTAGTGTTGCTTTTTTGAAAAGCGCCTGTTAGTCTTGGATCTCTAAAGGAAGGTTGGGAGTTGTGCACACAAGTGTGTTTTGTGTGGTTCGTTTTGTGGCCAGAGTTTCAGATCCATGCAGGGTTTGCATTGGAGAACTGGTGCTCAGTTCTTGGAGTAGTTGGACTCCAGGTGGATGTTGTAAGTCTTAGTTGAGGTGGTAAGGATACCATGCTCGTGTTCGGGTTGTTGCTTAGGCAAGTTGGTTTTGTTGGACCTAAGCTTGGTTGGTGGTACTTCTTGTTGATCGTTGGTTAGAGTTCAGTTGGAAACTGAACAAGAGCGATGGTAGCAAAGCCTCGCAGTTCTGATAGTTATGGCTAAGAGAGTTGTTCGGATCTTTCCTTGGGTAGAAGCTATGTTGTGGCTGGTAATTTGAGTAGGAGGATGACGCATTCTGTAGCGTTTCGGGTCCTCTTGGTTTCCAAGGAGTTGGTGTTGGCCAGCATAGTTGAGATGCTGGAGAGAGTTGTGCCCGTGTAGGCAGTTGGCTGTTAGATCGTTTGTCGACAGTGAGTGTCGGAGGGTTGCCGAAGAACCCTAGGTTGTGGAGAGCCTCTCGAGAGCTCAGTCAAACCCATTTAGTGAGTTTTAGTTGGCAAGCTGGAGTCGTGTAGTTTGTAGCCTCGGGTGAGTTGCTCGCAGTCTTGGTAGGCTAGCAAGCTAGAGTTTGTTGGAGTAGAGTCCGGATTGGTTCCGGTGTGGTGGCAAGTTGGTGCTTGGTGTTGACCAAGGTGTTGATTGGAGTTGCTAGAAGATAGTTTTTCTCGTGGGGCTAGTGGTTCGTGCCCTGTTGGTTGTTTTCTCCTGTTTCCAGGATGTTGAGAGTTGCCTCGTTTAGCATTTGGAGGTTCAGTCTGTGGTGGACCCCCCCCCCCTGTTGTTGCCCCGTGAGATTTTGATGTTGTTGCTTTAGCGGAGCAAGACAGTGAGCGTGTGTGGAGCTCTTTGTCCTTCGGTTGTCTGCTTGTAAGAGCCGTTTCCTTCTGGGAGTTGTCAGATTACTCCCTTAGTCTTGGAGTTGATGGTAGTGGTGCTAGCAAGAGTGAAAAGTTTGTTGGCTGCTTGGAAGTAGCTGTTTGTCCAGTTAGGCAGACTCTTGAGTGGTGTTCTGGAGGTTGCAGTAAGGGTTGTTCTGCCTCTTGTGAGTGTTTGACCAAGATTTGGTCTCATGTTGTTTCAAGAGCTAGTTCGGGTCTAGTAGGAGGGCGTTGCCCTGAGGTCTTGTTCCTAGTCAGGAAGTTTTGGGAGTTGACCCCTCCCTCGGCAGTTGAGTAAGTTCTGTTAGTTCTGGGTTGGTGGTCCAATCGGTTGAGTTTTCCCTTGGGTGTCGCTTCCAAGAGAGTTGGTTGTTGTTGCCTTGGGTTTGAGCAAGTCAGCGAGCGTGTGTGAAGTTCGCTGCCCTTCAGAAGTTCGCTTGCTGGGGAAATCATTTCCCGTTTGGAAGAAGTCATCTTAGCTCCAGAGTTGTGTAGTTGATCTGAGTAGCGCAGTGGTCCGCCTAGCGAGAGGGTCCCTGCATTGTGTTGTTAGTAAGCGAGAAGTTGTTTGTCCCCGCAAGGGCGGAGGCCAGCCAGTATAAGAGTTGAGTTGTTTCTGGAAAGTTGTTGGTTCTTTGGGGATTGAAGATTTCCCTTCCCCCTAGTCTCCGTGGCGGTTGAGTTGCTCCATGGATGCCAGCCTCGAGTATTAGCTTCTGAGGTAGTCTTGCTGATTCGTGTGGCTCATGATCCGTAAGCTTTGAGGTTGTCGTTATCCGTTTTCCTTGCGAGGTTTCGGGAGTGGAGCTTCTGGTTGGAAGATGAGTTAGGCCTAAGCTAAAAAGAGGAAGTCCTTTGAGTAGCCAGTTGGACTTAAGAGTTGAGTGGTAGTTTGGAGGCGAGCGTTGCTCGTTATAAGCTTGAGTTGAGTTCTGCTGAGCAAGCCCTTCTCGGGCTTTGTTCCTAGTTGTTGTGCGTTCGCAGTTGGCGTTATAGCGGAGCCACGTTTGAGTGAGTTGGCACAGAGGTGCCATGGCATTGGTTGGTAAATCTGTTGAGCTGTTATCCTCAAGGTGTTGTGTCGAAGATAGCTGCATGATGGTTTAGTCCTTGCTTCCCGAGATTTCCATGAGAGGAATGTTGGTTGTTTCCTTGCCTGGCAGTGTCCTCTTAGGCCAGTTGCTGGTAGGTTTGCTTCGAAAAGTTTGCGTTCGGCCGTTGAGGGGCTCTAGTTTGTTGGTTTGGCCGAGTGGAGCCTATGTCTGGTCCTTGTCTTTTAGAGGTGGCCGTAGCTGAAGTTTCAGCTGGTGTGAGTGTTGTTAGCCGTCTGGTGTACCAGGATTGTGCCCTTGCCTTTGGTTCGACGATTTCTCTTTAAGATGGTTGCTTAAGTGTTGTGGACGCGTTCTAGTTGGAGGAGTTTGCCTTTAGGATCAGTCGCCAGTTGGTGATTCTGTTGTATTTCGTTAAGGCTGTAGGCAAGATTTGAGGTTCGTTGGTCTCTTGTGAAGTGAGAGTAGGCCGTTTAGTTTTCCGAAACCTGGGAGGTTCAGTTGTTTGGCCAGCTTGGTGTAGGGTTGAGGCTGTTTGTTAACAGCTGGGAGCTTCCAAAGGAGTTTGACAGTGCGTGGTGTAGAGTTTCAGAGCTTGTGGCCAGTCCTCGAGTTTGCTGAGAGTAGCACCGTTTGAGAGTTGGTGCGAGTTGAGGATGTGGTTTGCCGTCTAGCTTTATCGCATCTATTTTCCTTCGGAGTTCAGTGTATGCTCAGTCTTGGTTGAGATAGTTTGTGGCAGTCTGGATGGCATTGTGGCTTTGAGTTTTGAGAACCCAAGCGGGTTTGGTTTTCGAAGAAGGTTAGTGTTGTCTTAGCCGAGAAGTTCAGTTGGTTAGAAATCAGTGGAGTTTTCCTAGAGCTGTTTCGTCTTAGGACTTTCGAGGACGAAAGTCTTAAAAGGAGAGAGTATTGTAACAGCCCAGTTTTCTATTCCAGTTTTCGAGGTGCCTTAGGTTCAAGATTCGGTTGTTTGGTTGGGTCGTTAGGGCTGTTTTAACCCTTAGGGGGTATTTTGGTCTTTTGGCTCCCCGAGCAGTATTTGTGGATTTTCAAGACTTCAAGGTCGCTCCTGCCTTTGTCGAGGCTTGATTGTTGTTGGTTTCAAGACCCAAGTTGTTTGGGCTAGTCGTTTGGAAGTTCGGATGTGGTTGGGTTTTGGCAAAATTATTGTTGTTTGAGTGCTTCCTTTGGGATTCGAGCCCTGGCCCTTATTATTGTTATGGAAGTTCGATTTTAGTGAATTTTATTTATTGGAAAAGATTGCTTCGGTCGGGTCTCGAAGGAGGAAGCCGGGGAATGGGATTTTAGGGATTTTAGGCTTGTTTAAATTGGATAAGGATGGAGAAAAAAAGAGAAAAATCCCATTTTCCCTTTTTGTTTTTTTTTCTCTCTCTCTCTCTCTCTCTCTCTCTCTCTCTTCCTCTCAGCCAAGCCCGAGCCCGAGCCCGAGCCTAGCCCCCTGCTCGCCCAGGTCGCCAAGCCCAGGCCGCCCAGCTCGCCCCAGCCCAGCCGCGCACAGTGCCATGCCACCCAGCCTCGAGTCGCCCTGCCTTGTGCCGCGTCGCTCGTCCCCACGCCAGATCGCCCAGATTCGAGCCGCCCCGTGCAAGATCACGCATCCCTATAGCTCGTCACGTCGCCCCGCGTAGTTCTCTGTGCCGAGCCGCGCCGCACGCCTTGGCCCAGCCGAGCTCTCGCCCGCGTTCACCCATTCGCGTCCGCGCCCGCACGCCCTCGTCTCTCTGCAGCTCGTCCGCACGCAGCTCCGCGCCCAGCAGCAGTCTCGCTGTGCAGCCTGCCCGTCCGCGTGTCAGCCGGGCCTCGTGAGTTACTCCCGAGCCGAGCCCTGTTTATTTTATTATATTTAGCCCTATGGATTGTGATTTTGATGTGTTTGTTAGGTTCGCTTTAGGTTGCTCGGGTTCGATCGCAGCTTAGGTTTCTTGTGTGTTGTTGCCTTCCGACCAAGTAAGGATTTCTTACCGGAGTTGTGTGTGCCATGCGATATTATATGTGATTGCTGATTGTATGCTTGTTTGTGTTTATTAACATGTTTGGTGATAGGTGCTCAATTCTGAATTCCCGACTGGCATGATTTCTTATGTTGTTTCTCATGTTAGTCCATGCTAGGTTGTTTCTTTCTGGCATGCTCGTATCTGTTCTTGCTTCATAGTATCATGCTAGGTACGTTGAATTCTAATTGAGAACGTATCGGATTGTTTGCTGATTGATATTATAGGTTTAGAGTGCAGGTAGGTAGCATCATCCAGGCTGGGTGCATAACGAAACTTGCATCCACGACAGGGACGTACGAGACGTGCTCCGTCCCTGATCCCGTTAGGGTCTAGGTAACCCTAACGGCTGGCCCTGCAATCTTGGGTGAGGGTGGCAGACTGTTAAATGCCCCAACGGTAGGGATGATGACTTGGCATTGCCTCGTTCCCGGCAGTCGGCACGTCCTCAGCGTGTTCGGCCGTAGCCCCTGATTGCCACCTGATAGGGCAAGGACGACTTCCTGGTGTAAGCCTACCACGACCGGTTCCTTAGCCTCAGGTGCGGTGGTTCAGGCTGACATAGTTCACGTGTCCAGGTTTCACACCCCTATGTTAGTGACACCGATCCAGAGATTTAGTTAGGCGTGGTGACTGGACATGGGTAGCTTGCCACTAGACACGGCACCCCCCATGGTCTGCAGTAGCACGAGGTGCGCGCTTACGCTCATTACAGCGCCGACCAGAGAGCTCCTCGAGAACATGAGCTAGTGCACCTTTCATTCGACAGTAGACAGGCTGAGGTCGGGACTTGTTTCTCGTATAAGGCGTATTTTGTGGTGGTTTATTCCGGACTAAGACCCTGAGTTGGCATCCGATGATTATGTGTGGATTTAAGCTATGTGCTCAATTCTGTGTTTTTATTCATAGCTTGCATACCTTTCTGCTAGATGACCATGTATATCGTATTGTACCCCGGTTGGGGATTCTTACTAAGTAATTCGTTACTCACCCTTATTTTGTGGTTTTCCACAGGTAACCATGGTGCGAGACAGGATGGCTGGAGGAGGAGCTATGATCATGGAAACCCGTTGTTTTAAACTCTAAGTCTTGTATTTATGTTTTTATGTTTTAAATGTCCTCTGAATGCATGTAGTTGGGCATGGAGCCCTAGGTTGTTTTCTGAATGTATTTCCGGATTCTAGCACTGTTGTAACTATTGGAAAGCTTGAATGTTTTAAATAAATCTCTGATCAGAGTGAGTTTTGGAAATGTATTTGTCTTGGAACAGGTGCTTGGAAACAGGGACTGGTTTCAGGAATTTTATGTTGACTTTTAAATGGATGTTTATGTTTTAGTTTTTACTTAGAATCCGAAACATCATTTTGCATTTTGATTTTAGTTTTGAATTCATGCATTGAGGTAAAGGCCTATTTTAGAAACCCATTCGGGTCGGGTCTTTTCAAGTAGACAGGCTGAGGCCGAGACTTGTTTCTCGTAGAGGGCGTATTGTGTGGTGGATTTTTCTGGAGTAAGACCCTGAGTTGGCATCCGAGGTTTATATGTGGATTTAAGCTATGTGCTCTATTCTGTGTTTATATTCATAGCTTGCATACCTTTCTGCTAGATGACCATGTATATCGTATGGTACTTCGGTTGGGGATTCTTACTGAGTAATTCGTTACTCACCCTTATTTTTGTGGTTTTCCACAGGTAACCATGGTGCGAGACAGGATGGCTGGAGGAGGAGCTGTGATCATGGAAACCTGTTGTTGAACTCTGAGTTTATGTCTATGATTCTTTATGTCTTATTTTTCCTCTGAATGCATGTAGTTGGGCACGGAGCCCTAGGTTGTTTTCTGACTGTTTTTCCGGATTCTAGCCCTGTTGTAACTATTGAAAAGCTTTGAATGTTTTAAATAAATCTCTGATCAGAGTGAGTTTTGGAAATGTATTTGCCTTGGAACAGGTGCTTGGAAATAGGGACAGGTTTCAGGAACTTTGTACTGACTTTTTAAATAGATGTTTGAATGTTTTAGTTTTCACATAGAATCCGAAAACCATTCTTGCATATTGTCTTTAAGTTTTGAACACATGCATTGAGGTAAAGGCCTATTTTGGACCCCATTTGGGTCGGGTCTTTACAGCCCTGCAATCTTGGGTGAGGGTGGCAGACTGTTAAATGCCCCAACGGTCAGGATGATGACTTGGCATTGCCTTGTCCCGGCGATCGGCACGTCCTCAGCGTGTTCGGCAGTAGCCCTTGATTGCCACCTGATAGGGCAAGGACGGCTTCCTGGTGTAAGCCTACCACGACCGGTTCCTTAGCCTCAGGTGCGGTGGTTCACGTGTCCAAGTCTCACACCCCTATGTCAGTGACACCGATCCAGAGATTTAGTTAGGCATGGTGACTGGACCTGGGCAGCTTGCCACTAGACCCGGCACCCCTCAGAGTCTGCAGTAGCATGCGCTGCGCGCTTACGTTCATTACAGCGCCGACTGGAGAGCTCCTCAGGATTGTGAGTCCGTGCACCTTTTTCGTATCGGCGATGGAGGTGAAGTGAGACTTGTTTCTTGTATAGGGCGTATCTTGAGGTGGATTATTCTGGAGTAAGACCCTGAGATGGCATCCAAAGTTTATGTGTGGATTTAAGCTATGTGCTCTCTTCTGTGTTTATATTCATAGCTTGCATACCTTTCTGCTAGATGACCATGTATATCGTATTGTACCCCGGTTGGGGATTCTTACTGAGTAATTCGTTACTCACCCTTATTTTGTGGTTTTCCACAGGTAACCATGGTGCGAGACAGGATGGCTGAAGGAAAAGCTGTGATCATGGAAACCCGTTGTTGAACTCTGAGTTTATGTCTATTTTCCTCTGAATGCATGTAGTTGGGCACGGAGCCCTAGGTTGTTTTCTGACTGATTTTCTGGATTCTAGCACAGCTGTAACTATTGGAAAGTTTTAAATGTTTTAAATAAATCTCTAATCAGAGTGAGTTTTGGAAATGCATTTGTCTTGGAACAGGTGCTTGGAAACAGGGACAGGTTTCAGGAATTTTATGTTGACTTTTCAAATGGTTGTTTGTATGTTTTAGTTTTCACTTAGAATCCGAAAACCATTCCTGCATATTGATTTTAGTTTTGATTGCATGCATTGAGGTAAAGGCCTATTTTAGAACCCCATTCGGGTCGGATCTTTACATGATACAATCCTATACGAGAAATAAGTCTCGGCCTCAGCCTGTCTACTGTCGATACGAAAGGTGCACTGGCTCAAGATCCCGAGGAGCTCTCTAGTCGATGCTATAATGAGCGTATGAGCGCACCGCATGCTACTGCAAACCATGGGGGGTGCCGGGTCTAGTGGCAAGCTGCCCAGGTTCAGACACCATGCATAGCTAAATCTCTGGATCGGTGTCACTGACATAGGGGTGTGAGACCTGGACACGTGAACTATGTCAGCTTGAACCACCGCACCTGAGGCTAAGGAACCGGTCGTGGTAGGCTTACACCAGGAAACCGTCCTTGCCCTATCAGGTGGCAATCAAGGGCTACTGCCAAACACGCTGAGGACGTGCCGGCTGTCGGGGACAAGGCAATGCCATGTCATCACCCCGACCATTGGGGCATTTAAGAGTCTGCCACCCTCACCCAAGATTGCAGGGCCTATCGGTAGGGTTAACTAAACCCTAACGGGGTCCAGGGACGGAGTACATGCCTCGTACGTCCCTGCCGTGGATGGAAGGTACTTTATGCATCCTGGCCCGGATGATGCTACCTATCTGAACTCTAAACTATAACATCAACAGCAAACAATCCAATACGTGCTCAACAGATACAACGAACCTAGCATGATACTACGAAGCAAGAACAGATACGATGTGACGAACCCGACCCAAAACATGGCCCTAAACCGGGGTTCTCACTCAGCATGCAAGTTAAATATGATAACAAGCGGTTTAGTGCTCATATTTAAAAACCATTCAAAACATATGAGAAGGGGAAACCCTTAAAACATAATCAACAGTTTTCATTTAAACATACCAACAGTTGTAAAACATCCTGGCCAGTATTTATCAAAATATACTATACAATTTAAACAACGTTTTAAACAATGTTCCTGTAACGACCCAGGTTTTTCTTCCCGGTCTTCCAGGTATGCCCTAGGGGTAATTTGGTAATTTGGTCGGGCCGTCATGGTCGTTTATGTCTTTTCCAGCTACTAAAATTATTGGATGGTTTATGTAGGTTTTTTGGAGGAGTTTGAGGTTTGGTTTGAGCAAGGTTTGATGCAAAAGTAAAAATAAAGGAAATTGTCTTTGCAAAGGGGTTTGAACCGGGTCTCCTGGGAAGCTTGTAGAGAGGTGTGCCAATTGAGCCATTAGGTGCTCTTGTTGCTCTTTCTGCATCACATCTTAGTTAACCTTGGATTTTGGAGTTTTGGTGCATTTGGTTAAATGAAATAGAATTAGGTTATTCCATCTTCTTCTCCAAAACACCTCTTGGCCGCCCAAGCTCTCCATCTCCATAGCCTTGCCGATTCTTCATCCTTGCATCTCCTTGGGTTCGATCATCATCATTCGGGTAAGTCTTCGTCTTCTTCATCTTCTCATTTGGGTGTTTCTTTGGCGAATGTAAGAAAAAGGGTTTGTGTGTGTGTGTGTTGTGCGGCACCGTAGAGAGGTCCGGCACCGAGCTCATCGCATCGCCCAGCTCCGTCAGCGGCAGCCTCTGCCGTCGTCGACGCCCGAGATCTCGTCAGCAGCGCGGCTCGCGTTCGTCGCCAAAGAAGATCGCCCGATCGCCTCGACGCCAGAGGTCCTCGCGGCGCCCGGCTCGTCAGCCGATCGCTCGCACGCCCGCTCGCCGTGTCCGCTTGCCGAAGCTGCTTCGCCGCGCGCCTTCGCCAGACGTTCGCGCGCGCGCGCGTCCTCGCCGAGCCGCTCGCCGTGTCGCGCATCGCACGCCAGCGCCGCGCGCCTTCGCCATGACGCTTCGCGCGCCGCGCCCGCGCGCCGCGCGCGCGCGCGCCGCGCCAGACGCTCGCGCTCAAGCGCGCGTGCGTTGCGTCTGCGTGTGCGGCAGCGACGCGGCAGCGCGCGTCCTTGCTGCGTGCCCGCTTGTTGCAGCAGCCCCAAGCTCGTGTCGTCGCGCGCGTGAGTTCCCGAGCCGAGCTTGTTGTTCTATTGTTGTTTAGATATTTTAGATCTTTGATTATTGTTGGTTTGCTAGGTTCCCGCTCGCTAGTTCGGGATTGTTCGCATGACTTAGGATTTGTGTGTAAAGTCTTCCGACCAAGGTAAGGATTTCTTACAGGGGTTGTGTGGACCTGCGGTATATTTGTGATTGTTGTTTTGTATGCTGTGTATGTTTACTAGCATGTTTAGCCTAGGTGCTCTTTCAATTCTGGTGGCATGAACTCTTGTATTGTTTCTCATGTTAGCCCATGCTAGGTTGTTCTATTCTAGCATGTTCGATATCATTCTTGCTTCGTAGTATCATGCTAGGCTCCTTGTATCCATTGAGCACGTATTGGACCGCATTGATTGAATTGTTATTATTATTATTGTTAAGGTTTAGAATTCGGTGTAGATAGCATCATCGGGCCCGATGCATAAAGTATCTTGCATCTATGGCAAGGACGTTCGAGACAGTTCTCCGTCCTTGGACCCCGTGAGGGATTAGCTATCCCAACCGGTAGGCCCCGCAATCTTGGGTGAGGGTGGCGGTGTTAAATGCCCCAAGCGGTCGGGATGATGACTTGGCATTGCCTCGTCCCGGCGATCGACACGTCCTCGGCGTGTTCGGCCGTAGCCCTTGATTGCCACTGTTAGGGCAAGGACCGCTTCACGGTGTAAGCCTACCACGGCCGGTTCCTTAGCCTCTCAGTGCGGTGGTACAGGTGACATAGTTCACGTGTCGAGTCTCACACCCCTATGTCGGTGACACCGATCCGAGAGATTTAGTTAGGCATGGTGATCGAACACGGGCGGCTTGCCACTAGACCCGGCACCCCGAGTTTGCGGTAGCATGCGGTGCGCGCTTACGCTCATTACAGCGCCGGATGGAGAGCTCCTCGGGATCTTGAGCGAGTGCACCTTTTCGTATCGGCGATGACAGCTGAGAGGCGGGACTTGTTCCCGTATAGTGCGTTTAGTGTGTTGTGGTATTTTCCGGACTAAGACCACGAGATGGCATCCGAGGTCCAAGTGTGGACTTAGCTGTGTGCTCCGCTCTGTGTTTGTACTCATAGCTTGCATACATTCTTCTAGATGATCTTGTATATCGTATTGTACCCCGGTTGGGGATTCTTCTGTTTGGGTAATTCGTTACTCACCCTTATATTCGTGGTTTTCCACGGGTAATCAAGGCGGGAGACAGGATGGTGGGTGAAGGGAAGGCGTGATCATGGAATCCTGCTTTGTCATCTCACGATTGTTTTATTTTAATTATCATGACTCTTCACTTTTTATTATTTCCCTGAATGCATGTAGGCAGGCACAGAGCCCCGGGATGTTTTCTTACGTTTTATGGATTCCAGCATATTGGTACTTGTGGATTGTTTTAATGGTTTAAATAAATCTCTCGATCAGTGTGCTTTTAGAAATGTATGTTTTGGTTGTTGAATGTTTCTGTTTTTACTTGGAATCCGAAATGTATTTTTCATAATGTCTTTTATTTTCACTACATGCATTGGGGTAAAGGCCCATTTAGAGCCCCTTTTGGGTCGGGTCTTTACAGTTCCCCTAGGACTCCTGTCCATCTACATGCTAAATAACAATGCAATAATAAATGATAGAGTGCCGGCGGCTCCCCATTATCAATCAGCTCCCCCCGCTAGCCATCCTGGTGTTGTCCCAAGCTACCTGAAAGATAAATAAGGGTGAGTATAAAGATACTCAGTAAGAATCCCCAACCGGGGTACAATACGATACATCAGTCATCTAGCACCTCAACATGCAAGCAAACAGCTATCAACACAGATCATAGCTCAACGAGCTCATAAAACAAGATCTGGAGCCATCGGAAGTCTCTTACTTTCGGCCTAACTGGGATTGGATACACTGACCAATCTTGGGACATCACCGAGGTATCTGTCACTCGGGGGGAATACACTGATCCCTAGAATGTCCTTAAGGGCCTCCTTGCCCTTGCACTAATCTGGACTTACGGGAGAGTATCCGAAGTCAGGCTCTAACGGAAAGAATGGTGTACTCACGACATTAGCCCGGGGGAGCTCTCCGAACCGGCAACTAACGCGTGTGCCCGCACACTGCATGCTCTCTACAACCGGCGTAAATGCGGGGGCCTAAGGGCAAACTACGCGAGCCTGGTGCACATGCCTATGACTCGGAAGCGGTGTCATCGATCACGATGAGCGCGAGGCCTCGGCGCTCATCCGTGCGGCTGATCCACCGACACGAAGCTAAGAAGCTGGCCAAGGTAGGCTTACACCGCTAAGGGTTCCGCTCTAGCAGGCTACAAACTAGGCTATTGCCGAAGTGGGTAGCTAAGTCCACAACCGGCGGGTCGGGGGGGTAGCAAGATACGTTATGCTGCGCACACTTTACTCCCGACCTGTAAAGACCCGACCCGAATGGGGCTCTAAATGGGCCCTTACCTCAATGTATGCATACAAATCAACACTAGAATTTGCAATAGGGTTGTTTCGGATTCTAAGTAAAAACAAAAACCGGCAAGAGTTCATTTAAAAGTCAATACAAAATTCTTGAAACTGTCCCTGTTTCCAAGCACTGTTCCAAGACAAATACATTTCCAAAACTTACTCTGATCAGAGATTTATTAAAAACATACAAATTTACAACATTTACAACAATGCTAGAATCCAGAAATACATTCATAAAACAACCTAGGGCTCCGTGCCCAACTACATGCATTCAGAGGACATTTAAAACATAAATACAAGACTCAGAGTTGAACAACGGGTTTTCCATGATCACAACTCCTCCTCCAACCATCCTGCCTCGCGCCATGGTTTCCTGAAAGATAAGTAAGGGTGAGTAACGAATTACTCAAGAAGAATCCCAACCAGGGGTACAATACGATATAATCGGTCATCTAGTACCAAAGCATGCAAGCAAACAGCTACCAACACAGATCATAGCTCAACGAGCTTTCAAAGAAAGATCTGGAGTCATCGGAAGTCTCCTACTTCCGGCCTAATGATTGGTTATCCTAACCAATCCTGGGACATCTCTGAGGGTCTTTCTCCCTCAGCCAGTTGATCAGCTCAAAAACCGATCCCAAGGATGTCCTCAAGGGCCTCTTACCCTTGCTAATAGATCTGGACTATCGGGAGAGTACCCGAAGTCAGGCTCTAACGGAAGGAATGGTGTACTCACGAACATTAGCCCGGGGGAGCTCTCAGAACCGGTAACTAACGCGTGTGCGCGCACACCACATGCTCTTCTGCAACCGGCGTAAATGCGGGGGCCTAAGGGCAAACTACGCTGGCCAGGTACGCATGCCTAAGACTCGGAAGCGGTGTCACTGATCACAGTAGCGCGACTCGGCGCTCATCTGTGCAGCCTGGTCCACCGACCTGAAGATAAGAACCGGCCAAGGCAGGCTTACACCGTTGGCAGGGTTCCTCTCTAGCAGGCTACAAACTAGGCTATGCCGAAGTGGGTAGCTAATTCCACAACCTATTTGGGGGTGGTAGCAAGATACGTTATCTTTGCGCACACTTTGTTCCCGACACGAGCTAAATCCACCTTAGTGACCGAGGGGGGAAGCAAGATACGTTATGCTTCGCACACTACTCCCGATCAGTGGGGACAAAGTACGTTATGTCCGCTCAGCCTCTGGATGATGACAAACCCTACAACTCTATCTAAGAGTACTGAGCAAAAAGCAATGATTCTGGCTAGCAAGCAAAGACCGACATCAATCACACTACCTAGCATGATACTACGAGCTTAAGCAGGAATCACAAGCATGCTGGCAGAACAAACCTAGCATGGCACTAACATGTAATATCAAGCAAACATGCTAGCAAGAAATCAATCAAAGCTGCTCTATTATTATCAGGCTCATAACAGTCAGCAAACAAGCAAGGCAACAACACACAATAAAATTAACTGCGATCGAACCCGAGCAACCTATAACGAGCCAAGCAAACACATCAATAATCATAAAATAGCCCTAAATATAATAAAATAAATAGAACTCGGCTCGGGAGCAACTCACGAGGCACGGCGCACGCTGTGAACGAGCCACATTTGACGAGCTAGGCGACCAAAAAGGCCGGTGGCGCGAGCTGCGCGCGGACGACACGCGAGCGACACAGGGGCGCGCGAGCGCGGGCGCTGGCTCGACTGGGCGACGGCGCGCGGCGCGGCTCGGCACAGGGGACGGCGCGCGGGCGATCTGGCGCAGGGACGCGCGACTCGAGCGCGGACGACACGCGATCTGGGCGCCGAGCTTCGGCAGATCGCGGCGACGCGACTGGCGCGACTGCGGCGGCGAGGGCTCGCGACACAAGCTGGGCGACGCGAACCAGGGCAGGGCTAGCTCGAGCTGGCGACGCGACGACCTGGGCGAGCTGGGCGACACTGTGTGAGGCAAGGACTCGGGCTGGGCAAGGCAGGGGCGCGCGGGCGCTGGGCGACCTGGGAGAGCTGGGGCTCGGCCGGGCGAGTGGTGACGCGCGACGGGCACAGTGCTCGGCCGGGGAGTCAAGGCGAGCCATGGGCTGCTCGGGCTAGAGTTGGGCGAGCCAAGGGGCTGGTCTAGGGGGCTAGGTCGGGGAGAGAGAGAGAGAGAGAGAGAGGGAGAGAGAGAGAAAATTGATTTTGGGAAAAAAAAAATTTGAAATAAAAAGGGAAAATGGGAAAAAGGGAAAAATGGGATTTTAATTCCATTTTTCCATCCTTATCCACTTTTAAAACCTCAAAAATCCCATTTCCCGGCTTCCTCCTTTGAGACCCGACCGAAGCAATCTTTTCCAATAAATAAAACTCACTTAAATCCAACTCCCAAAGCAACACTAAGGGCTCGGGCTCGAATCCCAAAAGAAGCACTCAACCAACCATCACTTTGCCAAAGCCCAAACCACAACCGAGCATCCAACCGACTAGCCCAAACACCTCGGGACTCGCAGCCACCAACAAACAAGCCTTGACAAAGGCAGGAGCTACCTCGAAGCCCTGAAAACCACAAATCCTGCCCGGAGAGCCAAAAGACCAAAATACCCCCAAGGGTCAAAACCGCTCTAATGACCCAACCAACAACCGATCTTTGACCGAAGGCACCTGAAAAGCTGGAATAGGAAGCAACATTACAATACTCCCTCCTTATAAGACTTTCGTCCTCGAAAGTCCTAAGACGAAACAGCTCCAGAAAAACTCCACTGAAACCAAACCAACAGAACTTCTCGGCTAAAACAGCACCAACCTTCTCCGAAAACTAAACCCTCTTGGGTTCTCAAAAACTCAAGGCCACAATGCCATCCAGACTGGGCATACGCTGAACTCCAAAGGAAATAGACGGCAAACCACGTCCTCAACTCGCACCAACTCTCAAAGGGTGCTACCCTCAGCAAACTCAAGGACTGACCACAAGCTCTGAAACTCTACACCACGCACTGGCAAAACTCCTCTGGAAGCTCACAGCTGACAACAAACAAACTCAACCCTTCAACAAACTGGCCAAACAACTGAACCTTCCAGATTCCAGAAAACCAAACGGCCAACAAACAACAGCCTCTCAATGGCCAAAAGCAAACTTTTCCATGCAAACCTACTAGCAACTGGCCAAAGAAAACACTGCCAGGCAAGGAAACCACCAAAATTCCTCTCAAGGAAAACTCGGGCTGTAAGGACTAAACCATCACGCAGCTCTCTGCGGCACAACAACTTGAGGAAAACAGCACAACGGCTTACCAACCAATGCCACGGCACCTCTTTGCCAACTCACTCAAACGCGGCTCTGCTAACGCCAACTGCGAACGCACAACAACTAGGAACAAAGCCCGAGAAGGGCTTGCTCAGCAGAACTCAACCCAAACTTATATCGAGCAACGCTCGCCTCCAAGCTACTACTCAACTCTTCAAATCCAACTGGCTACTCAAAGGACTTCCCCTTTAAGCCTAAGCCTAACTCATCTTCCAACCAAAAGCTCCACTCCCAAAACCTCACAAGGAAAACGGATAACGACAACCTCAAAGCTTACGGATCCTGAGCCACACGAATCCGCAAGACTACCACGCAAGCTAACACTCGAGGTTGGCACCCAAGGAGCAACTCAACCACCACAGAGGCTAGGGGGAAAGGAAATCTTCAATCCCCAAAGAACCAACAACTTGCCAGAACAACTCAACTCTTACTGGCTGGCCACCGCCCTTGCGGGGACAAACAACTCTTGCTTGCTAACAACACAAAGCAGGGACCCTCTCGCTAGGCTGACCGCTGCGCTACTCTGACCAACTACACAACTCAGGAGCTAAGCTGACTCCTGCCAAACAGGAAACGACTTTCCCAGCAAGCAAACTCTGAAGGGCAGCGAACTTCACACAAGCTCGCTGACTAGCTCAAACCCAAGGCAACAGCAACCAACTCTCTCTTGGAAGCAACACCCAAGGGAAAACTCAACCAATCGGAACACAAATCCGGAACTAACAGAACTTACACAACTGCCGAGGGAGGGGTTAACTCCCAAAACTTCCTGACTAGGAACAAGACCTCAGGGCAACGCCCTCCAGCTAGAACTGAACTAGCTCTCGAAACAACAAGAGAACCAAATCTTGGCCAAACACTCACAAGAGGCAGAACAACCTTTACTGCAGCCTCTAGAACACCATCCAAGAATCCGCTTAACTGAACAAACGACTACTTCCAAGTAGCCAACAAATTTTTCCCTCTTGCTAGCACCACTACCATCAATTCCAAGACCAAAGGAGTAACGACAAATCCCGAAGGAAGCGGCTCTTACAAGCAGACAACCAAAGGACAGAGAGCTCCACAAACGCTCACTGTCTTGCTCCACTAAAGCAACAACATCTAAATCTCACGGGGCAACAACAGGGGTCCACCTCAGACTGAACCTCCAAATGCCAAACGGGGCAACTCGACATCCTGGAAACAGGAAAACAACCAACTGGACACGAACCATTCGTCCCACGAGCAAAGCAAATCTCTAGCAGCTCCAAACCACACCTTGGTCAACACCAAGCATCAACTTGCCACCGCACCGGAACCAATCCAGACTTTACTCCAAACAAACACTAGCTAGCTAGTCTACCAAGACTGCTAGCAACTCAACCGAGGCTACAAACTACACGGCTCCAGCTTGCCAACTGAAACTCACTACCTCGGCCTGACTGAGCCCTGGAGAGGCTCTCCACAACCTAGGGTTCTTCGGCAACCCTCTACACACACTGCCGACAAACGAGCTAACAGCCAATTGCCTGAACAGGCACAACTCTCTCCAACATCTCAACCATGCAGGCCAACTCCAATTCCTTGGGAACCAAGAGGACCCGAAACGCTACCGAATGCGTCGTCCTCCTACTCAAACATCAGCCTCTCAACAAGGCTTCTACCCAAGGAAAGGATCCAAACAACTTTCTTAGCCAAGGCGATCAGAAACTGCGCGGCTTTGCTACCACCGCTCTTGTTCAGTTTCCAATTGAACTCCAACCGAAGGAACACCAAAAGTTCCAACTCCACACGATGCTCAAAGCTGAGGCAACCTTGCTTTACAAAGCATAACCATGCCAAACCGAACTTAGTTTATACCAAGCCTCTACCAAGTGTGCTTACCCATAAAGCATCCAAATCCTCTCGCAAGGCATCAGCTCATCTCGCATCAAAGGCATCCAACTCAGGGTCCCTCTGCTGGACCAAACTCGCATCTACGATGCTCAACTCTCCTTAGATAAAGGCACTCGAAGGTAGTTGACCGCACTACCAACCACAAGGAAACTCTTGGCCTTAACACTAGCGCGAGACTCAAGCTCACCAACACTTACCAACCAATCTGCTGACTTACTCAACCTCCAGAAACACTGGGAAGAGGCTCCGGCTTCTCTCGAGCATCCTTTCGCTTGTAGTCCATCGACTACCACTGAACTAGCCCTCTAGCACGACCTAAACGGGTGCAACTGCCATAAACAGATCCAAGGCTAAAGGAGTACGCTGAACTCCGAACGGCATAGAACCATCTGCTATGCCCAAGCCAAACTCAAGCCTGAACCAGACTTAGTGCCAAAGTGGCACACCAACCAATGCACCTCAAGTGCTATTACTACCAAATCCACATCTGAGGAAGCTGGGATGTTAAACAACAGCAGGCTCGCAAGGGGGCAAAGATGTCCTTACATCTTCCTCAAGCCACTAACACGGCAACATGCCAATCAATCGGGCGACTGGTGGAGACTCTGCTAGTCCACCTCTCACAAGGGACTTCCACCACCATCTGATGAACCAAACAAAGACAGGAGCGGCACACCTCGGCCTCGAGCAGCGGGGCATCCCACACACGGATGCTAAACTCAAACACGCCAACTACTTTACTACTAGCGGCGGGACTTACTAAAACATCGATCTCTGGGCATCCATTTGCCAAATCGGGCCGCTCCATCAACGCCAACAAACTCATCCGAATAAACCTGCTTGATCATGCCCTCCAGGGAACCTCAGGGGCTACAAGAGCTACTGGGGAAAAATCTTTGAAACAAACTCTGTCATTTGGGCTATCTGTGTCGGGACTCCTCACTACTGGCGCTACAAAGCTGCGCTGGTCTCTCTGCTCTCTAATAGCTAAAGACACGCCATCAAATCTCTCATGGGTGGAGCACACTCTGCTCAAGGAGTCTCACTGAGGTTTGTAATGACCAGTTTTTCTTCCCGGTCTTCGGGTATGCCCTAGGGGTAATTTGGTAATTTGGTCGGGCCGTCAGGTCGTTTGTGTCTTTTTCGATTACTAAAATTATTGGACGGTTTTTGTAGGTTTTTGGAGGGGTTTGTGGTTTGGTTTGAGCAAGGTTTGATGCAAAAGTAAAAATAAAAGGAATTGTCTTTTGAGTTGGGGTTTGAACCAGGTCTCTGGGGAAGCTTGTGGAGATGTGTACCAATTGAGCCATTAGTTGCTCTTGTTGCTCTTTCTGCATCACATCTTAGTTAACCTTGGATCTTTGGTGTTTGGTGCATTTGATTAAATGAAAAGGAATTAGGTTTGTTGTGTTTTCTTCTCCAAAAGAGTTGTGGCCGCCCAAGCTTTCTCCCAAGCTCTCCTTACCGATTTATTCATCCCCTTTGCAGCTCGAGACTCCATCATCATTCCGGGTAAGTTTTCATCCTCTTCATCTTCTCGTTTGGGTGTTTTTGCTGGCCGAAGGTAAGAAGGAGAGCTTGTGTGTGTGTGTGTTGTTGTTGGTGTCCAGCCGCCCACCGCCGAGGCAGACGCTTTCGATTCGAGCAAAGACGCCCAACCCGCACTGTAAAGCGGCTGTCGCGACCCGCCTTGCCGCGCAGACGCCCTCGACCAGCAGCTGCACCAGATCCGGCCGAGGATCAGCAGATCGCCCATCGCACGCCCTCGCCGTGTCCGCTTACCGAACCGCTCGCCCGCACGCCAAGACGTTCGCCCGCGTGCGCGTCCCTGCCGAGCAACTTGCCGTGTCCGCATCGCACACCAGCGCCCGTGCGCCCGTGCCGTGCTGCTTCGCTACCGCCGAGTCCCGTCGTCGTCCGCGGCGCAAAGCCGCTCCCAGCGCCCATCGCGCGCGCGTGCGTGCCCAGCGCCGTGCAGTGGCAGCGGCCAAGTGCCAGCTTCGGCCGTGCGGTAGCGCGACAGCGCCCGGCTTCGGCCGTGCGGCTACGCAGCCAGCGCCCCTTGCCGTGTCGCGGTGCCGTGTGAGTGCTCCCGTGAGCCGAGCCTCTTTGTTTTATTATATTTTTAGGGATATGGTTATGATTGTTACCATGTTTGTAGGTTCTCGATAGCTAGCTCGGAAGTGTTCGCGACCTAGGAATTTGTGTGTAGAAGTCTTCCGACCAAGGTAAGGATTTCTTCACAGGGGTTGTGTGGACCTGCGATGTTCTATGTGATTGATGTTGTATGTCCATTTGTGATTATCGGCATGTATAGTTTAGGTGCTCTGCATTGCGAATTCTGATGGCATGACTTCGTATGTTGTTCTTTCATGTTAGTCCATGCTAGGTTGTTCCGTTACGGCATGCTCATATTCATTCTTGTTCTCTGTAGTACCATGCTAGGTCTCTTTGTATTCTTTCGAGCACGTATTGGATTGTTTCTTTGATTGTTAAGGCGAGTTAGAATTCGGGTAGATAGCATCATCCGCCCGATGCATAAAGTATCTTGCATCTATGGCAAGGGACGTTCGAGCATTCTCCGTCCTTGGACCCCGTGAGGGATTAGCTATCCCAACCCGGTAGGCCCTGCAATCTTGGGTGAGGTGGTAGTCTAAGCGATACCCCAGCGGTCGGGATGATGACTTGGCAATGCCTAGTCCCGGCGGTAAGCGCGTCCTCGGCGTGTTCGGCGGTAGCCCTGATTGCCACTGTTAAGGTAAGGGCGGCTTCTTGGTGTAAGCCTACCATGACCCGTTCCTTAGCCTCGGTGCGGTGGTACAGGTGACATAGTTCACGTGTCGAGTCTCACACCCTATGTCGGTGACACCGATCCGAGAGATTTAGTTAGGCGTGGTATCCGGATATGGGCGACTTGCCACTAGACCGGCACCCCCATAGTGCAGTAGAAGCACGCGGTGCATGCTTACGCTCAATACTACGTCGGCCAGGAGAGCTCCTCGGGATCTTGAGCTAGTGCACCTTTCGTATCGGCGATGAGCAGCCGAGGCCGGGACTTGTTCCGTATAGCGCGTATAGTGTGTTGTGGTATTTCCGGACTAAGACCACGAGTTGGCATCCGAGGTCCAAGTGTGGACTTAGCTATGTGCTCCGCTCTGTGTTTGTACTCATAGCTTGCATACATTCTTCTAGATGATCATGTATATCGTATTGTACCCCGGTTGGGGATTCTTCTTTGGTAATTCGTTACTCACCCTTATTCTCGTGGTTTTCCACGAGGTAACCAAGCGCGCGAGACAGGATGGTGAAGGAGGAGCTGTGATCATGGAATCTGCTTGTCATCTCGACCATTTTATTATATCATGACTCTTGACTTTTGTTATTTCCCCTGAATGCATGTAGGCGCACACGGAGCCCTAGGATGTTTTCTTACGTTTGATGGATTCCAAGCATATTTGTACTTGTGGAATGTTTAAATGGTTTAAATAAATCTCTGATCGAGTATGCTTTTAGAAATGTATGTTTTGATTATTGAATGTTTTGTTTTTACTTGGGATCCGAAATGTATTTTTCATAATGTCTTTTATTTTCAATACATGCATTGGGGTAAAGGCCCATTTAGAGCCCCTTTTGGGTCGGGTCTTCTGATTGGTATCGAGCTCAAAGTCATAGATTCAGTAGTGGTGACCTTTTGTTGTAGGTCGTTTTTCCATGATCATCACACTCAGAGCGGAGATCATCAGTACGCCTAAGTTTACTATTTGTTGTTGAAAAAGGGTTAAGAATTTACAATACCTATCATCTAGTGTATGCCTTGTTTGGTGTTGTGGAGTGGTGGTGACAGGAGGTTTTGATTCGTTGTTGGTTTGGATGTAGATCGCCGACTGCCCGATCACCCGTCGGGAGAGGAGGTTCGAGAGCGGTCGAGGTATCGGGATCGGATCGATCTGCGCAGGACATCGTCCCAAGCCGAGATCGATGGCATTCCACAGCTGAGCTCCTCCTCTGTTACGCCTAGAGCGGGCGTTGAGGCGACCGAGCGCCGTGAGATCGCTCCCGGAGCAGAGTTCTTTGAGTCTATGAGGGCTTTTATGGTCAGCATGTTGAGTGACCGGAGGGCGAGAGACCCGAGCCTTGTTGGCGTATGGCGGGAAGAGTCGAGCCCGATCGAGCGGTGACTCGATTGGTTGTGAGCTCAGTAGCACCTCCGGCTCCACAGAGCAAGTAGCCCTGAGGAGGAGATATGGCGAGGGTGCCGAGGAATTGGGTAGGTGGTGAAGGATTTTGTGAAGTGGAAGCTTCGAGAAGTTTGATGCCACCGGTGATGCGTTAGCGGCGGCCGGTGGATTGCCCATTTGGAGTACACCTTCACGATCATGGTGTGCCCCGATATTCGAGAGGCCGAGGTGTGCGGCTCATGTCTTTGGGAGGCACAATGAGATGGTGGTGGGAGTCCACCTTGAGCGAGAGACCGGTGGTCTCCACCCGCTACTTGGGAGTTCTTCAAGGTGAGTTCAAGGTAAAGTTCATCGGTGATGAGGCTCAAGAGAAGATGGTGGAGCTCTTCCGAACTGAAGCAAGGTTACGATTCCATTGAGGAATATGAGCGCAAGTTCTCGGAGTATGGATATTTTGCTCCTCGGTTGATTGCCACCCCGGGTGAAGATTCGGAAGTTCATATCCGGATTGAGGCGAGGTGTTTCCGAGATGTCGTGGCTCGGGCCCACGACACTTATGCTAGCTAATTTGTCGGTTGGCCACGATCTATAATGGGAAGTATCTGCTGGCGGGTGGTTTGCCGCTCTGTTCGGCGTCCTATTCCAGTGCGATGGGGCGAAGAGAAAGTTTGAGTTTAGGGGTGGCGGCGGCGTCGCCAAGGGCGATTCAAAACCGGGATCGGCATAGGGCCCCAATCCGTTTCGGCCTACGCGCGAGGCGGTCCCGAGCGAGTTCCCGCTTGTGCTTCTTGCGGGAGGACCCACACCGGAGCACGCGAGGCGGGCCCCCAGTGTGTTTTCGTTGTGGTAAAGAGGACATATGATCCGTTTACGTCCTCGGCCAGTAGCAGCAGGCAGGTCGGGTGTTTGCTACGACCGTCAGAGGCCGAGCGTCACGGATGCGGCTGTGGCGAGTACGCTTCTTGTTTTAGATCACTGCGCATTTGTCTTGTTTGATTCGGTTCTACGCATTCATTTGTATCTGTGTTGTTTCTTTGAGCATGCTAAGTTGAGACTAGAGCCTCTAGGTTTTGAGTTATCTGTTGCAACTCCTTCGGGAGTTAGCATGTTAGCTAGAGATAAGATTAAGGGTGGCCGGATCGAGATATCCAGGAGAGTTGCTTGTAGCCACACTCATAGTTACGCCTATGAGTGGTTTTGATGTGATTCTTGGTATGGAGTGGTTAGTTTGCTAACCACGCGTTGATTGACCGCCAGGAAAGAAGTGGTGTTCGGGCCACACCGGTCGGCCTAGTTTTAAGTTTCGTGGAGTCCAAGGTGGAGTCTACCCGCCAATGGTGTCATTTGTGAAAGCTCGTCGTTTGCTAGCTCATGGAGCTTGGGGTTACCTAGCCAAGTTATCGTGGAGAGCCGTCCCTTCTTGATTGTCGATCAGTGCCGGTCGTGCAGGAGTTCGCGGATGTGTTTCTGAGGAGTTCTGGGGTTGCCCCAAAAAGAGAGGTTGACTTCATTATTGAGCTTGAGCCGAGGACCCTCCCTATCTCGAAGGCTCCGTATCGCATGGCGCCAAGCAGAGTTAAAGGAACCAAGATTCGATTGCGGGAGATGTTAGACCGAGGGTTCATCCGTCCGAGTGTGTCCTCGTGGGAGCACCCGATTCATTTGTGAAAAGAAGGATGGTTCTATGCGCTTATGTATTGATTATCGCGAGCTTAATAAGGTGACGGTGAAGAATAAGTACCCGTTGCCCCGTATTGATGACTTGTTTGATCGGCTTCAGGGAGCTTAGTGTTCTCCAAGATAGATTTGAGATCCGGTTACCATCGATTCTGCGGATCGGGGATGCCGACATTCCTAAGACGACTTTCGAGTCGGATATGGTCACTATGAGTTTGTGGTTATGTCGTTTGGATTGACCAATGCCCGGTAGCGTTCATGGACATGATGGATAGGGTGTTCAAATCATTTTTGGACGGCTTCGTCATTGTGTTCATTGACGATATTCGATTTATTCGAGGTCTAAAGAAGACCATGCAGAGCATCCGAGGCGAGTATTGGCGGCTTTGAGGAAAACCGGCTTTATGCGAAGTTTTCCAAATGTGATTTCTGGTTGGAGCGGTGGCCTTCCTAGGCCACGTGGTTTCGAGAGATGGTATAGCCGTGGACCCCTCAAAGATTGAGGCCGTGAGTTCATGGGCCAAGCCGACCGATTCTGCCGAGATTCGCGACTTTACAGGTTTGGCGAGTTATTACCGTCGGTTCGTCAGGACTTTTCGGCTTTAGCCTCGCCCCTCACTCGTCGGCGAGGAAGGGTGTCGAGTTTGTTTGGGACACGGCGAGTGTGATGAGAGCTTCGCCGGGCTCAAGCGTAGTTTGACCGGCACGATGTTGGCGATCCGGAGGGACAGTGGTTTCGTGGTCTCTGATGATGCTTCCAAGTTTGGATTAGGTTGTGTGTTGATGCGACGGGAAGGTCATTGCCTATGCTTCCCGTCGGTTGAAGCCGTATGAGAAGAACTACGACTCATGATATGGAGTTAGCGGTGATGGTGTTTGCTTTGAAGATTTGGAGGCATTACTGTATGGTGAGCGGATTGAGATGTTTACCGATCACGAGCCTCAAGTATCTGTTTACTCGAAGGAGTTGAATATGAGGCGAGAGGAGATGGTTAGAGTTGGTAAAGGATTATGGCTGCGAGATTTTGTACCATCCGGTAAAGCCAATGTAGTGGCCGATGCTTTGAGTAGAAAGACGTCGCACTCTGCGGCGTTGTTGAGTTCCCAGCCGGTTTGCGGAGAGAGTTCGAGCGGGCGAGGTTTGCGATGTTGTTGGGTGAGGTTTACCGGGGTAGCTCGATTGATTTATTCACCGTCGATTAGGCGTGGATTATAGACGGCCAGTTGGATGACCCCGCACTCAAGAGATTGGTTTGTGAGTTAGTCTTGCGGTGACTTTGACTTTGTATATTCACGAGACGAAAGGTTGACTTATAGAGGCGGTTGTGCGTTCGGATATTGCGGAGTTTGCGAGCGAGTTGCTCTCGGAGGCCCTGATTCCCCTTTTGCTTGGCACCACAGGGGGTACCAAGATGTATCGAGACCTTAAGCGGACCTTACGGTGGATGGGAATGAAGAGATATGTGGCGAGTTTGTCGGTAGGTGTCTCACTTGTCGGCAAGTGAAGGCACCCAGGCAGAGGCCACTGGTTTATTTTGCGACCACCGAGTGCCCCAGTGGAAATGGGAAGAGATCTCCATGGACTTTATCTCTGGTTTGCCAAGGACTCAGGAAGTTCTCTCGATTTGGGTGATAGTCGGCCGTTTGACAAGAGCGCACACTTCATTCCCAGTAGAGACACTTATACCGTGGAGCGGTGGCGCGATTGTTTTTGGAGCAGATCATCCGTTATCATGGTGTGCCGGTGAGGATTGTGTCCGATCGTGACTCATGGTTCACTTCGTTTTCGAGAGCGCTCCGAGAAGGGTTTGGGCACAGAGTGCGATTTCAAAGCCTGACTTTTCACCCTCGGGACGGATGGTCGGACTAAGAGAGTGAATTAGATTCTCGAGGATATGTTGAGGGCTTGTGTGTTTGGATTTCAGCGATTGGGACGAGATCGTACTTGATGGAGTTTGCCTATAACAACGATTACGATCGGCGGTCGAGATGGCTCCATTCGAGGCTTTGTATGGTAAGCGTTTGCCGGTCCCACGTGTTCGGGAAGAGGTTGGTGATAGACGAGTTTTGGGTCCCGAGTTACTCTGATTGACCAATGGTGCGATCTGAGAAGATTAGAGCTCGTATGTTGACATTTCGGAGAGAGCGAGCGAGAAGAGTTACGCCGATGTTGTCGAGATTTGGAGTTTGAGGTTGGTCGGCATGTGTTCCTTAAGGTTGCTCCGATGCGAGGTGTTACGAGGTTTGGTAAGCGTGGGAAGTTGAGTCCCCGTTTTGTTGGTCCGTTTGAGATCCTAGAGAAGATTGGCGAGTTGCTTACCGGTTAGCCCTACCTCCGTCACTCTCGGTGCATAGTGTTTTCCATGTATCGATGTTGAGGCAATAGGTGCCGGACCCGTCGCACATTGTGGACTTTGAGCCTTTGCGGTGAATGAGGATTTGAACTTCGAGGAGAAGCGGTGAGGATCCTTGCGTTTGAGACCAAGGCGTTGCGTAATCGCGAGATTAGTTTGGTAAAGGTTCGGTGGAAGAATCGGGGTTACGAGGAAGCCACTTGGGAGCGGGAAGAGGCGAGATGAGATTGCATTACCACGAAATAGTTTTTCTGTCTTAAGGACTTTCGAGGACGAAAGTCATAAAAAGGAGGAATATTGTAACGACCGAGTTTTTCTTCCGGTCTTCCGGTATGCCCTAAAGGTAATTTGGTAATTTGGTGGGACGTCGAGTCGTTTATGTCTTTTTCGATTACTAAAATTATCGGATGGTTTTTGTAGGTTTTGGAGGGGTTTGTGGTTTGGTTTGAGCAAGGTTTGATGCAAAAGTAAAAATAAAAGGGAATTGTGCTGCAGTTGGGGTTTGAACCCGGGTCTCCTGGGAAGCTTGTGGAGATGTGTACCAATTGAGCCATTAGTTGCTCTTGTTGCTCTTTCTGCATCACATCTTAGTTAACCTTGGATCTTTGGTGTTTGGTGCATTTGATTAAATGAAAAGGAATTAGGTTTGTTGTGTTTTCTTCTCCAAAAGAGTTGTGGCCGCCCAAGCTTTCTCCCAAGCTCTCCTTGCCGATTTCTTCATCCCCTTTGCAGCTCGAGACTCCATCATCATTCCGGGTAAGTTTTCATCCTCTTCATCTTCTCGTTTGGGTGTTTTTGCTGGCCGAAGGTAAGAAGGAGAGCTTGTGTGTGTGTGTGTTGTTGCAGGTGTGTCAGTGCGCTTGTACCGCCGAGGCGACTTTCGATTCGAGCAAAGACACCCAACCCGCACTGAGCGGCTGTCGCGAGCCCCGCCTGCCGCGCATGAGCGCCCTCGACCAGCAGCTGCACCAGATCCGGCCGAGGATCAGCAGATCGCCCATCGCACGCCCTCGCCGTGTCCGCTTGCCGAACCGCTAGCCCGCACGCCAAGACGTTCGCCCGCGTGCGCGTCCCTGCCGAGCAACTCGCCGTGTCCGCATCGCACACCAGCACCCGTCGCGCCGCAAGCCGTCGCGGCTCGCTCGCCGAAGTCCGTCTGTCGTCGCGCGCAGGCGCGCCCAGCGCCCATCCGCATGCAGCGAGCGTGCCAGCGGCAAGTGCCGGTAGCGCGGCCAGCGCCAGCTCGGCCGTGCCGGCTGCCAGTAGCGCCCTTGCTTCGTGTCGCGGTGTGCCGTGTGAGTGCTCCGAGTCGAGCCTCTTTGTTTTATTATATTTTTAGGGATATGGTTATGATTGTTACCATGTTTGTAGGTTCTCGATAGCTAGCTCGGAAGTGTTCGCGACCTAGGAATTTGTGTGTAGAAGTCTTCCGACCAAGGTAAGGATTTCTTACAGGGGTTGTGTGGACCTGCGATGTTCTATGTGATTGATGTTGTATGTCCATTTGTGATTATCGGCATGTATAGTTTAGGTGCTCGTTGCTGAATTCTGGTGGCATGACTTCGTATGTTGTTCTTTCATGTTAGTCCATGCTAGGTTGTTCCGTTACGGCATGCTCATATTCATTCTTGTTCAGTAGTACCATGCTAGGTCTGCTTTGTATTCTTTCGAGCACGTATTGGATTGTTTCTTTGATTGTTAAGGCGAGTTAGAATTGGTAGATAGCATCATCGGGCCCGATGCATAAAGTATCTTGCATCTATGGCAAGGACGTCGAGAGACGATTCTCGTCCTTGGACCCGTGAGGGATTAGCTATCCCAACCGGTAGGCCCCCGCAATCTTGGGTGAGGGTGGTAGTCTAAGCGATACCCCAGCGGTCGGGATGATGACTTGGCAATGCCTAGTCCCGGCGGCCGGCACGTCCTCGGCGTGTTCGGCAAGAGCCCTTGATTGCCACTGTTAAGGTAAGGGCGGCTTCACGGTGTAAGCCTACCATGACCCGTTCCTTAGCCTCAAAGTGCGGGTACAGTGACATAGTTCACGTGTCCGTGTCTCACACCCCTATGTCGGTGACACCGATCCAGATTTAGTTAGGCGTGTTATTCGGATATGGGCGACTTGCCACCAGACCCGGCACCCCATAGTTCAGTAGAAGCACGCGGTGCATGCTTACGCTCAATACGGCGTCGACCGGAGAGCTCCTCGGGATCTTGAGCTAGTGCACCTTTCGTATCGGCGATGATGACAGCCGAGGCCGGGACTTGTTCCCGTATAGCGCGTATAGTGTGTTGTGGTATTTCCGGACTAAGACCCTGAGTTGGCATCCGAGGTCCAAGTGTGGACTTAGCTATGTGCTCCGCTCTGTGTTTGTACTCATAGCTTGCATACATTCTTCTAGATGATCATGTATATCGTATTGTACCCCAGTTGGGGATTCTTACTTTGGGTAATTCGTTACTCACCCTTATTCGTGGTTTTCCACAGGTAACCAAGGCGCGAGACGGGATGGTGAAGGAGGAGCCGTGATCATGGAATCTGCTTGTCATCTCTGACCATTTTATTATATCATGACTCTTGACTTTTGTTATTTCCCCTGAATGCATGTAGACGGGCACGGAGCCCTAGGATGTTTTCTTACGTTTGATGGATTCCAGCATATTTGTACTTGTGGAATGTTTAAATGGTTTAAATAAATCTCTGATCAGAGTATGCTTTTAGAAATGTATGTTTTGATTATTGAATGTTTCTGTTTTTACTTGGGATCCGAAATGTATTTTTTCATAATGTCTTTTATTTTCAATACATGCATTGGGGTAAAGGCCCATTTAGAGCCCCTTTTGGGTCTGGTCTTTACAGAGGCGCTGCTAGCCTCTACCCCCTCCACTAGGTGTGACGAACCCGACCCAAAACATGGTCCTAAACCGGGGTTCTCACTCAGCATGCAAGTTAAATATGATAACAAGCGGTTTAGTGCTCATATTTAAAAACCATTCAAAACATATGAGAAGGGGGAACCCTTAAAACATAAACCACAGTTTTCATTTAAACCATCCAACGAAGTAAAACCACCTGACCAGTATTTATAAATTCATACAATACAATTTAAACAACTTTTTAAACAATGTTCCCCTAGGACTCCTGTCCATCTACATGCTGAATAAACAATGCAACAATAAAAGACAGAGTGTCGGCGGCTCCCCATGATCAATCAGCTCCCTCCGCTAGCCATCCTGGTGTTGTCCCAAGTTACCTGAAAGATAAATAAGGGTGAGTATAAAGATACTCAGTAAGAATCCCAACAGGGGGTACAATACGATACATCCGTCATCTAGCACCTCAACAAGCAAGCAAACAGCCATCAACACAGATTATAGCTCAACGAGCTCATAAGGAAAGATCTGGAACCATCGGAAGTCTCCTACTTCCGGAATCATCAGAAGTCTCCTACTTCCGGCCTAATGATTGGTTCTCATAACCAATCCCGGGACATCTCCGAAGGTCTTTCTCCCTCGACCATTTGATCAGCTCAAAAACTGATCCCAAGATGTCCGACACCCTCGAGGGTCTTTCTCCCTCGACCAATTGATTAGCTCAAAAGCCAATCCCAATGGGTGTCCTCAAGGGCCTCTTACCCTCGCTATACATCCGGACTATCGGAGAGTACCGAAGTCCGGCTCTAAAGCGGAAGGAATGGTGTACTCACGAACATTAGCCCGGGGGAGCTCTCCGAACCGGCAACTAACGCGTGTGCGCGCACACCGCATGCTCTCTGAAACCGGCATAAATGCGGGGGCCTAAGGGCAAACTACGCGGGCCAGGTACGCATGCCTATGACTCGGAAGCGGTGTCACTGATCACAGTAGCGCGAGGCCCTAGGCGCTCATCTGTAACAACCCGACCCGAATGGGGTTCTAAATAGGCCATTACCTCAATGCATGCATACAAATCAACACTAGAATTTGCAATAGGGTTGTTTCGGATTCTAAGTAAAAACCAAAAACCGGCAAGAGTTCATTTAAAAGTCAATACAAAATTCTTGAAACTCCCCCCTGTTTCCAAGCACTGTTCCAAGACAAATACATTTCCAAAACTTACTCGATCAGAGATTTATTAAAACATACAACTTTACAACATTTACAACAATGCTAGAATCCGGAAATACATTCATAAAACAACCTAGGGCTCCGTGCCCAACTACATGCATTCAGAGGACATTTAAAACATAAATACAAGACTCAGAGTTGAACAACGGGTTTTCCATGATCACAGCTCCTCCTCCATCCATCCTGCCTCGCGCCATGGTTTCCTGAAAGATAAGTAAGGGTGAGTAACGAATTACTCAAGAAGAATCCCCAACCGGTACAATACGATATACATGGTCATCTAGCAGAAAGATATGCAAGCTATGAATATAAACACAGAATAGAGCACGTAGCTTAGCCCACACTTGGGCCTCGGATGCCAACTCAGGGTCTTAGTCCGGAAATAAATCACCACACAACACATCACACAAGTCGCCCTATACGAGAAACAAGTCCCGGCCTCACTGTCTCATCGTGGGACGAAAGGTACACTAGCTCAAGATCCCGAGGAGCTCTCGGTCGGTCTTTGTAATGAGCGTAAACATGCACCGCGTGCTCACTGCAGACCATGGGGGTGCCGGTCTAGAGGCAAGCCGCCCATGTCCGATCCACCACGCCTAACTAATTCTTTGGATCGGTGTCACCGACATAGGGGTGTGAGACACGGACACGTAAACTATGTCGGCTGAACCACCGCTTTGGGGCTAAAGGCGGGTCGTGGTAGGCTTACACCGAAGCCGTCCTTACCTTAACAGTGGCAATCGGGGATACCGCCAAACATGCCGAGGACATGCCGCCTGCAGGGGACGAGGCAATGCCAAGTCATCATCCCGACCGTTGGGGCATTTAACGATCTGCCACCCTCACCCAAGATTGGAGGGCCGGTAGTTAGGGTTAGCTATTCCCTATCGGGATCGGGGCGGAGCTTCATCTCATACGTCCACGCCGGGGTGCAAGATACGTTATGCACCGGCGGATGATGCTATCTACCGCAACTCTAACTGTCTTAGCAATCGGCAAACAAGCAATATCATCCAATACGTGCTCAATAAGAATACAACGAACCTAGCATGATTCTACGAAGCAAGGGCCAGATCACGAGCATGCGAGAAAGAAACAACCTAGCATGGACTAACATGAGAAACAACATAGGAAATCATGCGATCGGGAATTGAGAATAGAGCACTTATCATGAAACATGTCAATAAACACAAACAAGCATACAATCGGCAATCGCATAATATATCGCAGGGTCCACACAACTCTCGTGAAGAAATCCTTACCGCGGGAAGACCTCTAAACACAAGAAACCTAAGATGCGATCGAACCCGAGAGCTACCTAGCGAGAACCTAACAAAACAACAATAATTACAATCAAAAGGCCCAAATATAATAAAACAAATAGGGTTCGGCTCAGGAGCAACTCACGAGGCGCGACGGACACACGAACGAGCATTTGCCACGGGCTAGGCGGTGATGGGCGCAGACAGCGCTGCTTGGGCGCAGGGTGTGGCGCTGGGCGCTGGCCGGGCGCTGGGCGCGGCGGCTGGGCGCGAAGCCGCGAGCGGAGGGGGGGCTGGGCTGCTGCGCAGCGGCACGCGAGCGACACGAGGCGCGCGGGCGCGGCGCTAGCTCTGCGGCGGCGGCGCGCGCGCCGCTCGGCAGAGAGAGGCGGCAGCTTGGCGAGCGCGGCGACGCGAGGGCGCGTGATCTGGGCGGGCCGACGCGCGACTCAAGCGCGGACGACACACGCGACGGCACGGGCGACACGGACAGGCAGAGCAGGCGGCGGCATCAGGCTTGTCGCGAGGCGAGCTTCAGGCGACACGAGTGGGTGAAGCGGCCCAGGCTCGGTGGCGATGGCGCTCGGCCTTTCGGTGAAGCGACGACTGGCTGGCGAGGCAAGCGTGGCGCTGGGGTGGCTAGCTAGCTCGGGCGAGCAAGGGCTCGGCCGGGCGCGGCGGCTCGAGTGAGTGGGTCAAGCGAGCCAAGGGGTTGGGCTTAGTGGGGGCTCGAGGAGAGAGAGAGAGAGAGAGAGAAAATTGATTTTGGGAAAAAAATAAAAAGAAAAAAAGGAAATAAAAAGGAAAATGGGAAATAAAAGGAAAAATGGGATTTTAATTCCATTTTCCATCATATCCACTTAAAACCTCAAAATCCCATTTCTCGGCTTCCTCCTCCGAGACCCGATCAAAGAAATCTTTTCCAATCAATCAAACTCACTTAAATCCAACTCCCAAAGCAACACTAAAGGCTCGGGCTCGAATCCCAAAAGAATCACACAACCAACCATCACTTTGCCAAAGCCCAAACCACAACCGAGCATCCAACCGACTAGCCCAAACACCTCGGGACTCATGACCACCAACAAACAAGCCTCGACAAAGGCAGGAGCTACCTCGAAGCCCTGAAGACCACAAATCCTGCCCGGAGAGCCAAAAGACCAAAATACCCCCAAGGGTCCAAACGGCTCTAAAACCCAACCAAACAACCGAATCTTGACCCGAAGGCACCTCGAAAACTTGAATAGGAAACTGGGCTGTTACAATACTCCCTCCTTATAAGACTTTCGTCCTCGAAAGTCCTAAGACGAAACAGCTCCAGAAAAAAAACTCCACTGAAACCAAACCAACTGAACTTCTCGGCTAAAACAGCACCAACCTTCTCCGAAAACCAAACCCTCTTGGGTTCTCAAAAACTCAAGGCCACAATGCCATCCAGGTGGGCATATATTGAACTACAAAGGGGAACAGACGGCAAACCACGTCCTCAACTCGCACCAACTCTAAAAGCGGTGCTACTCTCAAAGAAACTCGAGGGTGGCCAAAAGCTACGAAACTTTACACCACGCTCCGCAAAACTCCTCTAGGAGCTCACAGCTGTTAACAAACAGCCTCAACCCTACACAAACTGGCCAAACAACTGAACCTTCCAGGTTCCAGAAACCAAACGGCCGGAAGCAAACTTTTCCATGCAAATCTACTAGCAATCGCCAAAGAAAACAACTTGCAAGGAAACCACCAAAATTCCTCTCAAGGAAAACTCGGGCTGCAAGGACTAAACCATCACGCTTGACTCTCTACGGCACAACACCTTGAGGAAAAGCAGCTCAACGGCTTTACCAACCAAAGCCATGGAACCTCTGTGCCAACCCACTCAAACGGCTCTGCTACTCAAGCTGCGGCGCACAACAAGGAGCAAAGCCGAGAAGGGCTTGCTCGCAGAACTCAACCCAAACTTATAACGAGCGACACTCGCCTCCAAGCTACCTCTCAACTCTTAAAATCCAAGCGGCTACTCAAAAGACTTCTCCTTTTCGCTTAGGCCAAACTTATCTTCCAACGTAAGCTCCACTCCCGAAACCTTACAAGGAAAACGGATGACGACAACCTCAAAGCTTACGGATCCTAAGCCACACAATTCCGCAAGACTACCTCAGAAGCTAACACTCGAGGCTGACATCCAGGGAGCAACTCAACCACCACAGAGGCTAGGGGGAAAGGAAATCCTCACTCCCCAAAGGACCAACAACTTGCCCGAACAACTCAACTCTGACTGGCTAGCCTCCGCCCTTGCGGGAACAAACAACCTTGCTTGCTAACAACACAAAGCAGGGACCCTCACGCTGGGCTGACGGCTGCGCTACTCTGATCAACTACACAACTCAGAAGCTAAGCTGACTCCTACCAAACGGGAAACGACTTCCCAGCAAGCAAACTCTGAAGGGCAGCGAACATCACACACGCTCGCTGACTTGCTCAAACCCAAGGCAATAGCAACCAACTCTCTTGGAAGCAACACCCAAGGGAAATCTCAACCAATCGGATCACCAATCTGAAACTAACAGCACTTGCTCAACTACCGAGGGAGGGGTCAACTCCCAAAACTTACTGACTAGAAACAAGACCTTAGGGCAACACCCTCCAGCTAGAACCGAACTAGCTCTTGAAACAACGAGAGAACCAAATCTTGGCCAACACTCACAAGAGGCAAAACAACCCTTATTGCAGCCTCTAGAACACCATCCAAGAGTCCACCTATCTGGACAAACAACTGCTTCCAAGCAGCCAACAAACTTTTCCTTCTTGCTAGCACCTATACCATCGACTCATGGCTACGGGAGAAACCTGACAACTCCCAGAAGGAAAGCGGCTCTTACAAAGCAGACATTCGAAGGACAGAGAGCTCCACATACGCTCACTGTCTTGCTCCACTAGAGCAACAACATCTACATCTCACGGGGCAACAACAGGGGTCCATCTTAGACTGAACCTCCAAAAGCCAAACGGGGCAACTCGACATCCTGAAAATAGGAAAACAACCAACTGGGCACGAACCATTCGTCCCACGAGCAAAGCAAATCACTAGCAGCTCCAAACCACACCTTGGTCAACACCAAGCATCAACTTGCCACCTCACCGGAACCAATCCGGACTTTACTCCAAACAAACACTAGCTAGCTAGTCTACCAAGATTGCTAGCAACTCAACCGAGGCTACAAACTACACGGCTCCAGCTTGCCAACTGAAACTCACTACCTGGGCCTGACTGAGCTTTGGAGAGGCTCTCCAAAACCTAGGGATCCTCCGATCACCCTCCGACACATACGGCCGACAAACGAGCTAACAGCCAAATGCCTGAACAGGCACAACTCTCTCCAGCATCTCAACCATGCAGGCCAACTCCAATTCCTTGGGAACCAAGAGGATCCGAAACGCTACTGAATGCGTCGTCCTCCTACTCAAACATCAGCCTCTCAACAAGGCTTCTACCCAAGGAAAGGATCCAAACAACATTCTTAGCCAAGGAGATCGGAAGCTATGGCGGCTTTGCTACCACCGCTCTTGTTCAGTTTCCAACTGAACTCCAACCGAAGAAACACCAAAAGTTCCAACTCCACACGATGCTCAAAGCTGAGGCAACCTTGCTTTACCAAAAGTATAACCATGCCACACCGAACTTACTTTATACCAAGCCTCTACCAAGGGTGCTTACCCATAAGGCATCCAAATCCTCTCGCAAGGCATCAGCTCATCTCGCCTCAAAAGCATCCTACTCGAATCATGGCATCCAACTCGCCTCATAGGCATCCAGCTCATCTCATGAGCATCCAACTCAGAGTCCCTCTGCTGGACCAAACTCGCATCTACGATGCTCAACTCTCCTCAGATAAAGGCACTCGAAGGTAGTTGACCGTACTACCAACCACAAGAAAACTCTTGGCCTTAACACTAGCGCGAGGCTCAAGCGCACCAACACTTACCAACCAATCTGCTGACTTACTCAACCTCCAGAAACACTGGGAAGAGGCTCCGGCTCCTCTCGAGCATCCTTTCGCTTGTAGTCCATCGACTACCACTGAACTAGCCCTCTGGCACGACCTAAACGGGTGCAACTGCCATAAACAGATCCAAGGCTAAAGGAGTACGCTGAACTCCGAACGACATAGAATCATCTGCTATGCCCAAGCCAAACTCAAGCCTGAACCAGACTTAGTGCCAAAGTGGCACACCAACCAATGCACCTCAAGTGCTACTACTACCAAAATCACATCTGAGGAAGTGGGGTGTTAAACAACAAAGAGGCTCGCAAAGGGGCAAAGATGACCCTTCATCTGCCTCAAGCCACTAACACGGCAACATGCCAATCAATCGGGCGATTGGTGGAGACTCTGCTAGTCCACCTCTTACAAGGGACTTCCACCACCATCTGATGAACCAAACAAAGACAGAGCGACACACCTCGCCTCTCGACCAGCGGGGCATCCCCACACACGGATGCTAAACTCAAACTGGCCAACTACTTTACTACTAGCGAAGAGGGACTTACTAAAACATCGAGCTCTCTGAGGCATCCATTTGCCAAAGTGGCGGCTCCATCAACGCCAACAAACTCATCCGAATAAACTCTTTGATCATGCCCTCCGGGAACCTCTCCGGGCTACAAGAGCTACTGGGAAAAATCTTTGAAACAAACTCGATACAATTTGGGCTATCGTGCCGGGACTCCTCACTACGCACTACAAATGCGCTACTGGTCTCGCTCTCGATAGCTAAAGACACGCCATCAAATCTCTCATGGTTTGGAGCACACTCTTCTCAAGGAGTCTCACTGAGGCGCCGCTAGCCTCTACCCCCTCCTCTAGGCAACTCAAGCTGCGGGGCCAAATCGGCATGCGGGCCTAACAACCCTGGGACGCGGCCTCAACATCAACACGATCGGTCCAACTCCTCGATCGGACATGCCAAGCGCCCCGCTCCTGCGGGTGCGATCAACATCTTGGCGATCCGCACGAAGCACCTCCACCCTCACACTAGGGAAAAGCGACAAGCCCGGGCCACAAATGGCCAACGGGAGTCTAAGCTCGCGCTCCCTCCGAACGATGTCCCGGGGCATCCGAATCTATCTGGATACCTCAACAAGCCGCTAAACAAAGCTGCTGCGACTTTGTGGGAAAGTTGGCATGATGGCTCACTAAGCCCAAACCAACAACGAGTCAGAACCTGCTCGTCTCCGCTATACAACACTACACAAGGCATACACTAGATGACAGGTATTGTAAATTCTTAACCCTTTTTCCACAACAAATAGTAAACTTAGCGTGCACTGATGACCGTTGAGTCTTGATGATCATGGAAAAACGACCTACAACGAAAGGTCGGGTCTACTGAGAATCTATGACTCTGAGCTATGATACCAACTGTAACAACCCGACCCGAATGGGGTTCTAAATAGGCCATTACCTCAATGCATGCATACAAATCAACACTAGAATTTGCAATAGGGTTGTTTCGGATTCTAAGTAAAAACCAAAAACCGGCAAGAGTTCATTTAAAAAGTCAATACAAAATTCTTGAAACACGTCCCTGTTTCCAAGCACTGTTCCAAGACAAATACATTTCCAAAACTTACTCGATCGAGATTTATTAAAAACATACAACTTTACAACATTTACAACAATGCTAGAATCCGGAAATACATTCATAAAACAACCTAGGGCTCCGTGCCCAACTACATGCATTCAGAGGACATTTAAAACATAAATACAAGACTCAGAGTTGAACAACGGGTTTTCCATGATCACAGCTCCTCCTCCGGCCATCCGCCTCGCGCCATGGTTTCTGAAAGATAAGTAAGGGTGAGTAACGAATTACTCAAGAAGAATCCCAACCAGGGGTACAATACGATATACATGGTCATCTAGCGAGAAAGATATGCAAGCTATGAATATAAAACGAGAATAGAGCACATAGCTTAGCCCACACTTGGGCCTCGGATGCCAACTCGTGGTCTTAGTCCGGAAATAAATCACCACACAACACATCACACAAGTCGCCCTATACGAGAAACAAGTCCCGGCCTCACCATCTCATCTGTCGACGAAAGGTACACTAGCTAAAGATCCCGAGGAGCTCTCGGTGGGCGGTGTTGTAATGAGCGTAAACATGCACCGCGTGCTCTGCACCATGGGGGTGCCGGGTCTAGAGGCAAGCTGCCCATGTCCGATCCACCACGCCTAACTAATTCTTTGGATCGGTGTCAGCGACATAGGGGTGTGAGACTGCACACGTAAACTATGTCGGCTGAACCACCGCACTGGGCTAAGGGCGGGTCGTGGTAGGCTTACACCAGGAAGCCGTCCTTACCTTAACAGGTGGCAATCAGGGGCTACTGCCAAACATGCTGAGGACATGCCGGCTGCCGGGGACGAGGCAATGCCAAGTCATCATCTAGACCGTTGGGGCATTTAACAGTCTGCCACCCTCACCCAAGATTGCAGGGCCAGCCGTTAGGGTTAGCTATTCCCTAACGGGATCGTATGAGCTCCATCTCATACGTCCCCCGTCCGGGTGCAAGGTACGTTATGCACCCGGCCGGATGATGCTATCTACACCGCAACTCTAACCTGCCTTAGGAATCAGCAAACAAGCAATATCATCCAATACGTGCTCAATAAGAATACAACGAACCTAGCATGATTCTACGAAGCAAGGATAGATACGAGCATGCCAGAAAGAAACAACCTAGCATGGACTAACATGAGAAACAACATAGGAAATCATGCCAGTCGGGAATTCAGAATAGAGCACTTATCATGAAACATGTCAATAAACACAAACAAGCATACAATCAGCAATCGCATAATATATCGCAGGGTCCACACAACTCCGATAAGAAATCCTTACCTGGCCGGAAGACCTCTAAACACAAGAACCTAAGCTGCGATCGAACCCGAGCTACCTAGCGAGAACCTAACAAAAACAACAATAATTACAATCAAAAGGCTCAAATATAATAAAACAAACAGGGCTCAGCTCGGGAGCAACTCACGAGGCGCGACGAACACACGAACGAGCGGTGCGCACAGGCTAGGCGATGATATGGGCGCTTTGCTGGCGAGCGCGAGGAAGCGCGGAGGGGCGCAAGGCTGCGCGCGGACGGCACGCGAGCGACATAGGGGCGCGCGGCCGCGGGCGCTAGCTCGGCTGGGCGAAGGCGCGCGACGCGGCTCGGCACAGGAGACGGCGCGCGGGCGCGAGCGACACGACGTGAGGGCGCTCGATCTGGCGCTGGGACGCGCGACTCAAGCGCGGACGACACGCGACGGCCTGGGCGACACGGACCAGGGCAGAGCAGGGCGACGGCACTGTGCGGGAGAGCTCGGGCGACACGAGCTGGGCGAAGCAGGGACTGGGCTCGGGCTGGCGATGGCGCTCGACGCTCGGGCTGAAGCGACCTGGGCTGGGCGAGGGCGAGCGTGCGCGGGGCTGGGCTAGCTCGGGCGAGCAGGGGCTCGGGCTGGGCGAGGCTGGCTCGGGTTGAGGGGCTGGGCGAGCCAAGGGGCTGGGCTAGGTGGGGGCTCGGGGAGAGAGAGAGAGAGAGAGAGAGAAAATTGATTTTGGGGAAAAAAATAAAAGAAAAAAAAGGAAATAAAAAGGAAAATGGGAAATAAAAGGGAAAAATGGGATTTTAATTCCATTTTCCATCCTTATCCACTTAAAACCTCAAAATCCCATTTCCCGGCTTCCTCCTCCGAGACCCGATCAAAGAAATCTTTTCCAATCAATCAAACTCACTTAAATCCAACTCCCAAAGCAACACTAAAGGCTCGGGCTTGAATCCCAAAAGAATCACACAACCAACCATCACTTTGCCAAAGCCCAAACCACAACCGAGCAACCAACCGACTAGCCCAAACACCTCGGGACTCGCAGCCACCAACAAACAAGCCTCGACAAAGGCAGGAGCTACCTCGAAGCCCTGAAGACCACAAATCCTGCCCGGAGAGCCAAAAGACCAAAATACCTCCAAGGGTCCAAACGGCTCTAAAACCCAACCAAACAACCGAATCTTGACCCGAAGGCACCTCAAAAACTTGAATAGGAAACTGGGCTGTTACATCATCTGTGCAGCCTGATCCACCGACCTGAAGCTAAGAACCGGCCAAGGTAGGCTTACACCGTTGGCAGGGTTCCGCTCTAGCAGGCTACAAACTAGACTTTGGCCGGAGTGGGTAGCTAAGTCCACAACCGGCGGGTCGGGATGGGGGGGTAGCAAGATACGTTATGTTACGCACACTTTACTCCCGACCTGAGCTACTAGGGACAAAGTACGTTTTGTCCGCTCAGCCTCTGGATGATGACAAACCCTACAACTCTATCTATGAGTACAGAGCAAAAATCAATGATTCCTGGCTAGCAAGCAATGACTGACATAAATCACATTACCTAGCATGATACTACAACTTAAGCAGGAATCACAAGCATGCTGGCAGAACAAACCTCGCATAGCACTAACATGTAAAATCAGGCAAACATGCTAGCAAGAATTCAATCAACTACTCTATCTCTAACATGCTCATAACAATCAGCAAACAAGCAAGGCATATCGAGATATATCGCAGGGTCCACACAACCACGGTAAGAAATCCTTACTTGGGACAAGCAGAAAACAATAATTATAATAAATCTACGAGCGAATCCTCGAGCCTCTAATCGATCCCGAACAGCCTAAACATCAAACAAAGCACCCAAATCACATACATAAACAGCCCAATAAATCCATAACCAGCAGCCAATAAATCCGGGCCCAACGAAGAAAAGACTCGGGAAATACCATCCGAGAAGCCACAAGGCTCGGGCCAAACCAACACACACAAGCGGTGCCGGCAGGCGAGAGGCTGGCCGGGCGCAGCATCGGGCGCTGGGCCGGGGGCTCGGACACGGGCGCAGAGGCACGCTGGGGCGCTAGAGCGCAGAAGCGCGGAGCTGCGCGCGGGCGAGCTGGGACGAGGCAAGGGGCGCGGGCTTGGCGAGAGGCTCGGCACGATGGGCGGCGCGACGGCGCGCGGCGACACGAGGCGCTACAGGGACACGACGGGCTCGGGGCACTCGACCGCACGCCTTTGCGTGCGAGGTCGGGCGACACGAACTCGAGCGAGGCGGATCTCGGGCGACGCGGACTTTGGGCGAGGTGGTGGGCTCGACAGCAAGACGGCGAAGTGGGGCGAGCTCGAGCGGCCAAGGGCTCGGGCTTAGCGGCCGAGGGGGTAGCTGGCGCTCGGGCGAGGAGGAGAGGGCCAAGGGGAAAGCTCGGGCCGAGGAGAGAGAAGGGGGAAAAATGGGAAAAATGGATTTTTTTCCTTTTTTTTTTCTTTTCTTTTCTCTTTTATTTAAATTCCAACCTTATCCAAATAAATCCAATTTATCCATTTTCCAATTTTTCCAAAAATCCTTAAAATCCTTAAATCTCATTTCGGCTTCCTCCTTGAGACCCGATCAAGCAACCTTTCCAAACAACAAAACTCATCAAATCAACCTCCCAAACCAATACTGAAGGCCCGGCTCGAATCCCGAAGGAAACACCCAAACAACCATCATTTTGCCCAAAACCCAAATCACAACCGAACTCCTAAACGAATAACCCAAACATCTCGGGTCTCGCAGCCCACAACAAACAAGCCTCAACAAAGGCGGGAGGCGCCTCGAAGCCCTGAAAAATCACAAATCCTTGAGGAGCAAAAGACCAAAATGCCCCTAAGGGACAAAAGCACTTTAACGGCCCAACCGAACCACTGAATCTGAACCGAAAGCTCCTCAAAAACCGGGATAGAAAACTGGGCCGTTACAATACTCCCTCCTTATAAGACTTTCGTCCTCGAAAGTCCTAAGACGAAACTCTAACGGCCCAATTTTCTATCCCGGTTCTCGAGGAGCTTAGGTTGATTTGATGGTTGGTTGGGCCGTTAAAGTCGCTGTTTTGTCCCTTAGGGGCATTTTGGTCTTTTGCTCCCCGGCAGGATTTGTGGATTTTCAGGGCTTCGAGGCGCTCCCGCTTTGCCGTGGCTTGTTTGGGTTGACTGCGAGTCCCGAGATGTTTGGGCTAGTCGTTTGGGAGTTCGGTTGTGATTTGGGATTTTTGCTAAGTGATGGTTGGTTGTGTGCTTCCTTTGGGGTTCGAGCCCGGGCCTTTAGTGTTGCTTTGGGAGTTGGATTTAAGTGAGTTTGATTTATTGGAAAAGATTGCTTCTGGTCGGGTCTCGAAGGAGGAAGCTGGAAATGGGATTTTGAGGTTTTAAGTGGATATGATGGAAAATGGAATTAAAAATCCCATTTTTCCCTTTTTTCCCATTTTCCTTTTTATTTCTCTTTTTCTTTTCTTCTTTTTCCCCAAAATGCATTTTCTCTCTCTCTCTCTCTCTCTCTCTCTCCCGAGAGCCCCACCTTGCCGACCTAGCCTGCTCGCTTGGCCGCCGAGCCCCTACCTCGCGCTGTCGCCCACGCCCAACCGGCCGAGCCAGCGTCGCGAGAGAGCGGCCCGAAGCTCGCCCAGCGTCCGCGCGCCCTGGCACGCCCAGCCCGAGCGTCGCGCGCCCTCGCCAGCGTCGCCCGCCCGCGCGCCTCGCCCTGTCTGGTAAAGTGTCACCCGCGCTCGCGCGCGCCGTCTGCCGAGCCGCTCGAAGTCGTGCCTCAGTAGCGCCGTGTCGAGGCGCGCGCGCCCTCGTGCCGAAGCTCGCGCGCGCGCGCGCCGCCTCCTGCTGCTGCTGCGCTGCGCGTTCGCGCGCGCCTGCCGAGCAGCAGCGCAGCCTGCACGTGTCAGTAGCCCCGTAGCGAGAGCAGTAGCGCCTTGACGCCAGCCCCGCGCCCGGCGCGCTATCTGCGCCAGTGCTTTGCCGCCTAGCGCCCGTGCCGCCCGCCCGTTCGCGTGTCACCGTGCCTCGTGAGTTGCTCCAGTGAGCCGAGCCCTGCTTGTTTTATTATATTTGGGCCTTTTGATTGTAATTATTGTTTTTTTGTTAGGTTCTCGCTAGCTAGCTCGGGTTCGATCGCAGCTTAGGTTTCTTGTGTTTAGAGGTCTTAGGCGGTAAGGATTTCTTACCGGAGTTGTGTGGACCTGCGATATTATATGTGATTCTTGATTGTATGCTTGTTTGTGTTTATTGACATGTTTGGTGATAAGTGCTCTAATCTGAATTCCGATTAGCATGACTTTCTGGTTAATTCTCATGTTAATCCATGCTAGGTTGTTCCTTCTCGGCATGCTCGTATCTTCTCTTTGCTTCGTAGTATCATGCTAGGCTCGTTGTATTCTCTTTGAGCACGTATTGGATTTTATGGAATTGTTTGTTGTTTGCTAGAGGCGGAGTTAGAAGTGCGGTAGATAGCATCATCCGGGCACGATGCATAAAGTACCTTGCATCCATGGCGGGGGACGTCGAGCAAGTCATTCCGTCCCTGGACCCCGTGAGGGATTAGCTAACCCGAGCGGTAGGCCCCGCAATCTTGGGTGAGGGTGGCGATCGTTAAATGCCCCAACCGTCGGGATGATGACTTGGCATTGCCTCGCCCCCGATAGTCGGCACGTCCTCGGCGTGTTCGGCCGTAGCCCCGATTGCCACTGTTATGGTAAGGGCGGTTTCACGTGTGTAAGCCTACACGACCCGTTTCCTTAGCCTCAGTGCGGTGGTTCAGGTGACATAGTTTACGTGTCCAGTGTCTCACACCCCTATGTCGGTGACACCGATCCAAAGATTTAGTTAGGCGTGGTGATTGGATATGGGCGACTTGCCTTGACCACCTGGCAACCCCCATAGTCTGCAGAGCACGCGGTGCATGCTTACGCTCATTACTGGCGCCGACCGGAGAGCTCCTCGGGATCTTGAGCTAGTGTACCTTTCGTCGACATGAGCAGCCGAGGCCGGGACTTGTTTCTCGTATAGGCGACTTGTGTGATGTGTTGTGTGGTGATTGATTTCCGGACTAAGACCCCGAGTTGGCATCCGAGGCCCAAGTGTGGGCTAAGCTATGTGCTCTATTCTCGTGTTTATATTCATAGCTTGCATATCTTTCTCGAGATGACCATGTATATCGTATTGTACCCGGTTGGGGATTCTTACTTGAGTAATTCGTTACTCGGCCTTACTTATCTTTCAGAAACCATGGCGCGAGGCGAGATGGGATGGTGGAGGAGGAGGCGTGATCATGGAAACCCGTTGTTCAACTCACGAGATTTATATTTATGATTTAAATGTCCTCTGAATGCATGTAGTTGGGCACGGAGCCCTAGGGTGTTTTTTCGAATGTATTTCCGGATTCTAGCATTGTTGTAAAGTTTGTATGTTTTAAACAAATCTACGATCGAGTATGTTTGAAAATGTATTTGTCTTGGAGCAGTGCTTGGAAACAGGGATGAGTTTCAAGAATTTTGTATTGACTTTTTAAATGAACTCTTGCGGTTTTTGGTTTTACTTAGAATCGAAACAACCCTATTGCAAATTCTAGTGTTGATTTCTATGCATGCATTGAGGTAATGGCCTATTTAGAACCCCATTCGGGTCGGGTCATTCTGATTGGTATCGAGCTTAGAGTCATAGATTACGTAAGTGACGACTTTTGTTGTAGGTCGTTTTTCCATGATCATCAAGACTGATACGATCATCAGTGCGCCTAAGTTTACTACTTGTTGTTGAAAAAGGGTTAAGAATTTACAATACTGTCATCTAGTGTATGTCTTGTGTAGTGTTGTGGAGCGGAGACGAAGCGAGTTCGACTCGTTGTTGGTTTGGGTTTAGAGCGCCATCATGCCAACTTCCCGCAGTGTGTGATGTATGTTGTGGCTTGTTGAGGTATCCAGATTGATTCGGATGCCCTGGGACGTTGTCCCCGTGGGAGGCAGAGCTTGGACTCCCGTAGGCCATTTGTGGCCCAGTTGTTGGTTTTCCCCTAGTGAGAGGGTGGAGGTGCTTTGCCTTGGAGTGCTACTCCAAGAGAGGAGTTGGCTATGGCTGTGCTTATGTGGATGTTGTGGAGCAGGTCCCCGTGTGGACTAGCCTGGGTAGCTCAAGTGTTGATCTTGAGCCTTAGCAGTTGTTTGATTGCCCAGTGAGTAGCTGCAGAGTTGGCAGCCTTCGAGGAGATTGTTGAGGCATCTTTGTGCTCCTTTAAAGTGTTGTTGTTTGCAGCCAGTAAGCCGGAACCCTGTGGTTAAGGGTGCAGTGAGCTGTGTTCCCTTCGGATTGGATCCGTTGGTGTTTTCCTCAGATGTTTGGTAGAGTTGAGCACTCTTCTTTTGGTGAGCTTCTGGAGTGGAGCTAGCTGCTGCATGTTGAGAGAGCCGGCCAGAGTTTTGTTGAGCATCATGTGGAGATGCTAGTGTAGGCCGTGAGCCTTCGGTTTGATGAGATGCCATAGGCATGGTTTTTGAGTTGAGCCCTCGTATGCCTAGCCAGAGTTGTTGTCACTTGAGGTTGTGACCTTGTTGGCCCCATTGGTAGTAAGATGTGGTTTTGGTAGTAGTGGCACTTGAGGTGCATTGGTTGGTGTGCCACTTTGGCACTAAGTCTGGTTCAGGCTTGTGTTTGGCTTGGGCATAGCAGATGGTTCTATGCCATTCGGAGTTCAGCGTACTCCTTTAGCCTTGGATCCGTTTATGGTAGTTGCACCTGTGTAGGTCGTGCAAAAAGGGCTAGTTCAGTGGTAGTCGATGGACTACAAGCGAAAGGATGTTCGAGAGGAGCCGGAGCCTTTTCCCAGTGGTACTGGAGGTTGAGTAAGTCAGCAGTTGGCGGTTGGTTAGTGTTGGTGCGCGTGAGTCTCGCGCTAGTGTTAAGGCCAAGAGTTCCTTGTGGTTGGTAGTGCGGTCAACTACCTTCGAGTGCCTAAATCTGAGGAGAGTTGAGCATTGTAGATGCGAGTTTGGTCCAATGAGAGGATCTGAGTTGGATGCTCATGAGATGAGCTGGATGCCTATGAGGCGAGATGAGCTGATGCTTTGTGAGAGGTTTCGGATGCCTTTTTGGGAAAGCACCCTTGGTAGAGGCTTGATATAAAGTAAGTTCGGTTTGGCATTGTTATGCTTTGGTAGAGCAAGGTTGCCTCAGCTTCGAGTATCGTGTGGAGATGGAACTTTTGGTGTTCCTTGGATTGTTTGTGTCGCTGCTAGGAGTTATGTTGTGGTTGATGTTTGAGTAGGAGGATGACGCATTCTGTAGCGTTTCGAGTCCTCTAGGTTCCCAAGGAGTTGGAGTTGGCCAGCATGGTTGGGATGCTGGAATTTGGAGTTGTTTGTTCAGGCAGTTGTCTTTTAGATCGTTTGCCGGCAGTGTGTGTGTCGAGGGTTGTCGAAGAACCCTAGGTTGTGGAGAGCCTCTCCAGAGCTCAGTCAGGCCCAGCTAGTGAGTTTTAGTTGGCAAGCCAGAGTCGAGTAGTTTGTAGCCTCGGGTGAGTTGCTGGCAGTTTTGGTGGCTAGCAAGCCAGAGTTTGTTTGGAGTAAAGTCCGAATTTGGTTCCTGGGTGGTGGCAAGTTGGTGTTTGATGTTGGCCAAGGTGTGGTTTTCGAGTTGCCAAGGAGTTAGCCTTGTTCGTGGGTAAGTGGTTTGCCCTGTAGGTTGTCTCTCATGTTCCCAGAGTTTGAGAGTGCCCTCATTTGGTGTTGGAGGGCGAGTCTTTGCTTGTTCGTGGTCGGCGGTCCAGTCTGTGGTGGACCCCTGTTGTTGCCCCGCGAGATTAGATGTTGTTGCTCTAGTGGAGCAAGACAGTGAGCGTACGTGGAGCTCTCTGTCCTTTGGTTGTCTGCTTGTAAGAGCCGTTTTCTTCGGGGAGTTGTCAGGTTACTCCCCTGGTTTTGGAGTTGATGGCAGAGGTGTTAGCAAGAAGGAAAAGTTTGTTGGCTGCTTGGAAGTAGTCGTTTGTCCAGTTAAGCGGATTCTTGGATGGTGTTCTAGAGGCTGCAGTAAAGGTTGTTCTGCCTCTTGTGAGTGTTTGGCCAAGATTTGGTTCTTTTGTTGTTTCGAGAGCTAGTTCGGTTCTATTTGGAGCGGCGTTATACGAGGTCTTGTTCCTAGTCAAGTAAGTTTTGGGAGTTGACCCCTCCCTCGGCAGTTGAGTAAGTTCTGTTAGTTTTGGGTTGGTGATCCGATTGGTTGAGTTTTCCTTGGGTGTTGCTTCCAAGAGAGTTGGTTGCTGTTGCCTTGGGTTTGAGCAAGTCAGCGAGCGTGTGAGGAGTTCGCTGCCCTTCTGGAGTTTGCTTGCTGGGAAGTCGTTTCCCGTTTGGCAGGAGTCAGCTTAGCTCCCGAGTTGTGTAGTTGATCAGAGTAGCGCAGCGGTCAGCCCAGCGAGAGGGTCCCTACTTCGTGTTGTTAGCAAGCAAGAGTTGTTTGTTCCCGCAAGGGCGGAGGCCAGCCAGTAAGAGTTGAGTTGTTCTGGCAAGTCGTTGGTTTTTCTTTGGGGATTGAAGATTTCCTTTCCCCCTAGCCTCTGTGGTGGTTGAGTTGCTCCTTGGATGCCAGCCTCGAGGGTTAGCTCCTGAGGTAGTCTTGCGGATTCGTGTGGCTCAGGATCCGTAAGCTTAAAGGTTGTCGTCATCCGTTTTCCTTGTGAGGTTTCGGGAGTGGAGCTTCTGGTTGGAAGTTGAGTTAGGCCTAAGCTTAAAGGAGAAGTCCTTTAAGTAGCCAGTTGGATTTTAAGAGTTGAGTGGTAGCTTGGAGGCGAGCTTTGCTCGCGATGAGCTTGAGTTGAGTTCTGCTGAGCAATTCCTTCTCGGGCTTTGCTTCTTGTTGTTGTGCTTTCGCAGTTGGCGTTAGCTGACCCTCAGTTGAGAGAGTTGGCACAGAGGTGCCGTGGCTTTGGTTGGTAAAGCCTTTGAGCTGTTTTCCTCAAGGTGTTGTGTCGCAGAGGGCTGCGTGTTGGTTTAGTCCTTGCTTCCTGAGATTTTGAGAGGAAGGTTGGTTGTTCCTTGCCTGGCAGTGTTCTCTTTGGCCAGTTGCTGGTGGGTTTGCTTCAGAAATGTTGCGTTCGGCCGATGAGGAGTTCTAGTTTGTTGGCTTGGCCGAGTGGAGTCTGTGCTTGGCCCTTGCCTTTTTAAGGTGGTCGTAGCTGAAGTTTCAGCTGGTGTGAGTGTTGTTAGCCGTCGGGTGTACCAAGATGGTGCCCCTTGCCTTTGGTTCGGCGATTTCTCCTTAAGATGGTTGCTTAAGCGTTGTGGTCGTGTTCTAGTTGGAAAAGTTTGCCTTTTTGGATCAATCGCCAGTTGGTGATTCGTTTGGATCTCGTTAAGGTTGTAGTCAAGTGTTGAGGTTCGCTGGTCTCTTGTGAAGTAAGAGTAGGCCGTTTGGTTTTCTGGAATCTAGAAGGTTCTGTTGTGGGCATTCAGAAAAGTTACGCCAGTACGTGGCGTTGAGTTTTGGAGCTTGTGCCCAGTCTTTGTTAAGCTAGTCTTTGGCAGAATGGTTAGCTTTGTGGCCTTGAGTTTTTGAGAACCCAAGAGGGTTTGGTTTTCGAAGAAGGTTGGTGTTGTTGGCCGAGAAGTTCAGTTGGCTAGGAATCAGTGGAGTATTCCTAGAGCCGTTTCGTCTTAGGACTTTCGAGGACGAAAGTCTTATAAGGAGGGAGTATTGTAACGGCCCAGTTTTCTATCCGGTTCTCGAGGAGCTTAGGTTGATTTGAGTGGTTCGGTTGGGCCGTTAAAGCATTTTCCCTTAGGGGCATTTTGGTCTTTTTGCTCCCTGGGCAGGATTTGTGGATTTTCAGGGCTTCGAGGCAGCTCCTGCCTTTGCCGTGGCTTGTTTGGGTTGGACTGCGAGTCCCGAGATGTTTGGGCTAGTCGTTTGGGAGTTCGGTTGTGATTTGGGATTTTTGCTAAGTGATGGTTGGTTGTGTGCTTCCTTTGGGGTTCGAGCCCGGGCCTTTAGTGTTGCTTTGGGAGTTGGATTTAAGTGAGTTTGATTTATTGGAAAAGATTGCTTCGGTCGGGTCTCGAAGGAGGAAGCCGGGAAATGGGATTTTGAGGTTTTAAGTGGATAAGGATGGAAAATGGAATTAAAAATCCCATTTTTTCCTTTTTTCCCATTTTCCTTTTTATTTCTCTTTTTCTTTTCTTCTTTTCCCCAAAATGCATTTTCTCTCTCTCTCTCTCTCTCTCTCTCCCCGAGCCCCCACCTTGCCGACCTAGCCCTGCTCGCCCAGCGCCCGAGCCCCTACCTCGCGCCGTCGCCCACGCCCAGCCAGCCCGAGCCCAGCGTCGCGAGCGGCCGAAGCTCGCCCAGCCGTCCGCGCGCGCTCGGCACGCCCGACCCCAGCGTCGCGCGCCCTCGCCCAGCGTCGCCCAGCCCGCGCGCCCTCGCCCTGTCTGGTCCGTGTCACCCCCGCGCTCGCGCGTCGCCCCTGTGCCGAGCCGCTCCGAGTCGTGCCCCTGTAGCGCCGTGTCGAGGCGCGCCGTCCCTGTGCCGAGCTCGCGCCCGCGCGCCTTCGCCTCCCTGCTGCTCGCCGCGCGTTCGCGCGCCAGCTGAAGCAGCGCGCCAGCGTAGCCACACTGTCAGTAGCGCTGGCCCAGCAGCTGCGCCAGCGCTTGCGCGCGCCCCAGCGCGCTGTCTGCGCCCTTCTTTGCCTAGCCCGTGCCGCGCCCGCCCGTTCAGCGTGTCGGCCGTGCCTCGTGAGTTGCTCCCGAGTGAGCCCATTTGTTTTATTATATTTGGGCCTTTTGATTGTAATTATTGTTGTTTTTGTTAGGTTCTCGCTAGCTAGCTCGGGTTCGATCGCAGCTTAGGTTTCTTGTGTTTAGAGGTCTTAGGCGGTAAGGATTTCTTACGGAGTTGTGTGGACCTGCGATATTATATGTGATTGCTTGATTGTATGCTTGTTTGTGTTTATTGACATGTTTGGTGATAAGTGCTCTAATCTGAATTCCCGATTAGCATGACTTTCTGGTTAATTCTCATGTTAATCCATGCTAGGTTGTTCCTTTACGGCATGCTCGTATTTGTTCTTTGCTTCGTAGTATCATGCTAGGCTCGTTGTATTCTCTTTGAGCACGTATTGGATTTTATGGAATTGTTTGTCTTTGCTAGGCGAGTTAGAAGTGCGGTAGATAGCATCATCCGGGCACGATGCATAAAGTACCTTGCATCCATGGCGGGGACGTCGAGCAAGTCATTCCGATCCTGGACCCCGTGAGGATTAGCTAACCCGAGCGGTAGGCCCCGCAATCTTGGGTGAGGGTGGCGATCGTTAAATGCCCCAACCGTCGGGATGATGACTTGGCATTGCCTCGCCCTCGATAGTCGGCAGCGCGTCCTCGGCGTGTTCGGCCGTAGCCCCCGATTGCCACTGTTATGGTAAGGGCGGTTTCTGGTGTAAGCCTACCACGACCCGCTTCCTTAGCCTCAGTGCGGTGGTTCAGTGACATAGTTTACGTGTCAGTCTCACACCCTATGTCGGTGACACCGATCCAAAGATTTAGTTAGGCGTGGTGGATTGGATATGGGCAGCTTGCCTTGAGACCACAGCAACCCCATAGTCTGCGCAGAGAGCACGCGGTGCATGCTTACGCTCATTACAGCGCCGACCGGAGAGCTCCTCGGGATCTTGAGCTAGTGTACCTTTCGTCGATAGTAGACAGGCTGAGGCCGGGACTTGTTTCTCGTATAGGGCGACTTGTGTGATGTGTTGTGTGGTGATTGATTTCCGGACTAAGACCCTGAGTTGGCATCCGAGGCCCAAGTGTGGGCTAAGCTATGTGCTCTATTCTGTGTTTATATTCATAGCTTGCATATCTTTCTCGAGATGACCATGTATATCGTATTGTACCCCGGTTGGGGATTCTTACTGAGTAATTCGTTACTCAGCCTTACTTATCTTTCAGGAAACCATGGCGCGAGGCAGGATGGCTGGAGGAGGAGCTGTGATCATGGAAACCCGTTGTTCAACTCTGAGATTTATATTTATGATTTAAATGTCCTCTGAATGCATGTAGTTGGGCACGGAGCCCTAGGGTGTTTTTCAATGTATTTCCGGATTCTAGCATTGTTGTAAAGTTTGTATGTTTTAAACAAATCTACGATCGAGTATGTTTGAAAATGTATTTGTCTTGGAGCAGTGCTTGGAAACAGGATGAGTTTCAAGAATTTTGTATTGACTTTTAAATGAACTCTTGCGGTTTTTGGTTTTTACTTAGAATCAGAAACAACCCTATTGCAAATTCTAGTGTTGATTTCTATGCATGCATTGAGGTAATGGCCTATTTAGAACCCCATTCGGGTCGGGTCGTTACAGAAACGGCTCTAGGAATACTTCACTGATTCCTAGCCAACTGAACTTCTCGGCTAATACAACACTAGCCCTCTACGAAAACCAAACCCTCTTGGGTTCTCAAAGGCTCAAAGCCACAAAGCTAACCGATCCGCTACAAACTAGCTCAACAAAGACTGGGCAAAGCTAACCAAAAGGCCTTTGCTCCGATCCGCTCAAGGATCTCAAAAGGCCTACAAACCGGGGCTCAATCTAAACCCCTGCTAATCCAACACGGAACACCTCTCTACGGTGTTACTCTCAAGCAAACTCGCATGATTGGGCACAAGCTCCAAAACTCAACGCCACGTGACCGGCGTACTTTTCTACGAATGCCCTGGCTGTTAACAAACAACCTCAACTCTACACCATGTTTGGCCAAACAATGAACCTCTCGGGTTCCGAAACCAAAAACGACCTACTCCTCGCTTCCCAATAGACCGGTGAACCACAAAGCTTGCCTAAAGCCTTAACGAAAAGCAAACAAATCACCAATCGGCGATTGATCCAAAAGGGAAACTTTTCCAACAAGCACAAGTGGAACTTCACTACACGGCCAACCCTAAATGGCCAAAACCAGCCTGAGCTCCACTCGGCCTAGCCAACAAACTAGAGCCTCTCAACGGTGAACACAAAATTTTCCATGAAAATCTACTAGCAAGCGGCCAAAGGGAACTTTTTGCCAGCAAGGAAACAACCAACGCTCCTCTCATGGAAATCTCGGCGAAGAAGGACCAAACCCTCACGGGGCTACCAAAGAACACAACGACTTGAGGAGAAACGGCCCAAAGGCTAACCAACCAATGCCACGGCACCTCTGTGCCAACTAACTCCACTGAGGCTCAGCTAACGTCAACTGCGAAAGCACAACAACAAGAAGCAAAGCCCGAGAAGGACTTGCTCAGCAGAACTCAACTCAAGCTCATCGCGAGCAAGGCTCGCCTCCAAGCTACCACTCAACTCTTAAGATCCAACTGGCTACTCAAAGGACTTCCTCCTTTTAGCCAAGGCCAAAATCATCTTGCGACTAGAACCTCCACACTCGGAACATCGCAAGGAAAACGGACCGACGAGGCTATCTCCAAAGATAACACTCGAGGCTGGCATCCATGGTGCAACTCAACCACCATAGAAACTAGGGGTTCCTCAAACCCCAAAGAACCAACAACTTACCAGCAAAAACTCAACTCTTAAACTGGCTGGCTTCTGCCCTTACGGGGACAAACAACTTTGCTTGCTAACAACACCATGCAGGGACCCTCTCGCTGGGCTAACCACTGCGCTACTCTAATCAACTACACAGCTCATAAGCTGCGCTGACTCCACAACGGGAACGATTTTCCAGCAAGCAAACTCTGAAGGGCAGCGAACATCACACATGCTCGCTGTCTATCTCAAACCCAAGGGCAAACAACAACCAACTCTCTTTGAAGCAACACCCAATGGGAAACCCAACTGATTGGACCACCAACCAGAACAAGCAGAACTTACTCAACTGCCGAGGGAGGGGTCAACTCCCAAAACAACCTGACTAGGAACAAATCCTTAGGGCAACGCCCTCTGGCTCGAACCGAGCTAGCTCTTGAAACATCAAGAGAACCAAAACTTGGTCAACACCAAGCACCAACTAGCCTCCATAAACCTTCTGCCCAAGGCAAGGATCCGCACAGCTCTCTCAACCATAACAATCAGAAACTACGCTGCTACTACCACCGCTCTTGATCAGATCCAACTAAACTCTGACCAGGCTAAGGACCAACAAGCAAAACTTGCTTAAACAACAACCCGACAATGAGAACGGCATCCTTACAACCAAAGCTGGGGCACTTGCCAAGAACCAAAGCCTTGACAACCCAAAGACTGAGCACTGGCTCCTCAACACGAACCCTTCGTGGTTCTCCAAACATAAACCACGGAACGAGCTACACAAAAGTACACCGGCGTGTACAGCTCCAACTAGATCCAATGCCATCAGGGGCTCTAACACAGGGCAACTTTTGCCTCCAAACAGAGCCACTACTAACCAGGGAGCAACAAGAGTCCAAACCCTCTCGGGGCCAACTCACCACGAAAAGCCACATTGGCCAACTTACTCTACAAGAGAAAATCCATACCAAGCAATCAAACCTCAAGCCAATGTGCTCACTAAACAAGCTCCGAACAGCCATCCAACTCATGGCTCTAACACTGGATCCATCAAGCATCCATCGATGCCAACACTACCCATACTAGGGTAACTCAAAGGGTAGTCGAAACATGCAACCACCAAACTGGCTCAGAAGCTCACAACACAGGCGCGAGAACTCAAACGCGCTAGCTCTAAATAGCCTACAACATCCTTTGCACCCAACTCTCGGTGACCAAGGAAAGCTCCTACTTTCCCTCGAAAACCTCATACTTGTAGTCCTCTGACTACCACCGAGCTAGATCTCTTATGCAACCAAACAGGTGCAACCTCAGGAAATGGGTACAAGACTAGCGGGGATGCTATACTGGGCGCTCACGGAACCACACCGCACAACAGAGCCAACTGGCCTCAATCTAGGCCTCCTCTCAAAGCCTGGTGCCAATAGGCACAACATCCTTTACAACACAAATCAGCCTCAACGAGCTTATGCCCCACAGAGGAAAGGTCACACTCCAAGTGACGGGGCAATGGCACTCAACACAAGAGTCCAAGAACTCGAGCAGCTTAATCTCTGGCATCTCGACCAACAGACATGCCAAGGCCTACTCCTGCATCCCACTCGATGCTCAACAAAAGCTCAGGCTAACTCCTGCATCTCACTCGATGCTCAACAAAGCTCAGGCCAACTCTTGCATCTCACACGATGCTCAACAGAAGCTCAGGCCAACTCCTCGGGTGGCAACAACTAGTTCCACACTGGGAACATCCAATCAAAAGAGTGCTCCACTCTACTAGCCCGCTGAAATCCACAAATGGATAAAACCCTAGCAAGCAAACTCTGAACTGCACCCTGGCCACGAGGGCACTAAAAGAACTGGCTGCACAACGACAGCAGGCTTGTAAGGGGGGCAAAGATGTCTCTACATCTGGCTCAAGCCACTAACACGGCAACTTGCCAATCAATCCGCGATGGTGGAAACTCGGCTAGTCCACCTCTCTCGAGGACTACCACCATCAATCTTTGTACCAAAGCGGCAAAGACAGAACGGAACATCTCGGCCTCTGAACAGCAGGGCATCCCAACTCACGGATGCTAAACTCAAAACTGGCCAACTGCTTTACTACTAGCAGCTGGACTTTCTCAAACAACGAGCTCTACAGGCATCCACTTGCCAACCTGGGCGGCTTCATCAACGCCAACAAACTCGACTGCATAAACCTGCTGATCATGCCCTCCATGGAACCTCCGGGGCTACAAGAGCTACTGGGGGAAAAAAATGCTGAAACAAACTCTGCCAGTTGGGCTATCTATGCCCGGGACTCCTCACTTTGCCCTACAAACTGCGCCTGGGTCTCCGCTCTTGATAGCTGAAGACCTACCATCAAATCTCTCATGGCTGGAGCACACTCTGCTCAAGGAGTCTCACTCTGATGCGTGCTAGCCTCTACCCCCTCCTCTAGGCAACTCAACTACCAGGGCCAACTCTGGCCAACGGGCCTAACAACCCTGGGACGCGGCCTCAACATCAATACAATCAATCCAACTCCTCGGTCGGACATGCCAAGCGTCCTGCTCCTCTGAGTGCGATCAACACACTGGCGATCTGCACGAGCACCTCCACCCTCTCACTAGGGGAAAAGCAACAACTGGGCTACAAATGGCCTCACGGAGTCGAGAGCTCGCCTCCGGGTGCGATCGACACACCGGCGATCCGCACAAAGCATAAATCTTTGGCCCACATGGGGCTCTCTCACGCTCAACAAACTGCTCGCACTGCGGAAAGTTGACATGATGGCTCTCTAAGCCCAAACCAACAATGAGTTAGAACCTGCTCGTCTCCGCTCCACAACTCTACACAAGGCATAAAAGCTAGATGAAAAGTATTGTAAATTCTTACCCCTTAGCTTAATTGAACTCAGACAAACCTGGCGGCCGTGGAGTGCTGATGATCATGGGAGCAAACAACCTACAAAGCGAGTTAGTCTCACAGAATCTATGACTCTGTGCTCTGATACCAACTGTGAAGAACCCGACCCAAAACATGGTCCTAAACCGGGTTCTCACTCAAAGATGCAAGTTAAATATGATAACAAGCGGTTTAGTGCTCATATTTAAAAACCATTCAAAACATATGAGAAGGGGAACCCTTAAAACATAAACCACGTTTTCATTTAAACCATCCAACGAAGTAAAACCACCGCCGTATTTATAAATTCATACAATACAATTTAAACAACTTTTTAAACAATGTTCCCCTAGGACTCCTGTCCATCTACATGCTGAATAAACAATGCAACAATAAAAGACAGAGTGCCGGCGGCTCCCATGATCAATCGGCTCCTCCGCTAGCCATCCTGGGTGTTGTGCCAAGTTACTGAAAGATAAATAAGGGTGAGTATAAAGATACTCAAGAAGAATCCCCAACCAGGGGTACAACACGATACATCCGTCATCTAGCACCTCAACAAGCAAGCAAACAGCCATCAACACAGATTATAGCTCAACGAGCTCATAATGAAAGATCTGGAACCATCGGAAGTCTCCTACTTCCAGAATCATCGGAAGTCTCCTACTTCCGGCCTAATGATTGGTTCTCATAACCAATCCCGGGACATCTCCGAGGGTCTTTCTCCCTCGGCCATTTGATCAGCTCAAAAACCGATCCCAAGATGTTCGACACCCTTGAGGGTCTTTCTCCCTCGACCAATTGATTAGCTCAAAAGCCAATCCCAATGGGTGTCCTCAAGGGCCTCTTACCCTCGCTATACATCTGGACTATCGGGAGAGTACCCGAAGTCTGGCTCTAAACTGGAAGGAATGGTGTACTCACGAACATTAGCCCGGGAGCTCTCGAACGGCAAGCAACTAACGCGTGTGCGCGCACACCGCATGCTCTCTGAAACCGGCGTAAATGCGGGGGCCTAAGGGCAAACTACGCGGGCCAGGTACGCATGCCTATGACTCGGAAGCGGTGTCACTGATCATAGTAGCGCGAGGCCCTCGGCGCTCATCATGCGGCGGCTGATCCACCGACACTGAAGCTAAGAACCGGCCAAGGTAGGCTTACACCGTTGGCAGGGTTCCGCTCTAGCAGGCTACAAACTAGGCTTTGGCGGAGTGGGTAGCTAAGTCCACAACCGGGCGGGTCGGGGGGTAGCAAGATACGTTATGTTACGCACACTTTACTCCCGACACGAGCTACTAGGGACAAAGTACGTTTTGTCCGCTCGCCTCACCTGGATGATGACAAACCCTACAACTCTATCTAAGAGTACAGAGCAAAAATCAATGATTCTGGCTAGCAAGCAATGACTGACATAAATCACATTACCTAGCATGATACTACAACTTAAGCAGGAATCACAAGCATCTTTGTGCGAACAAACCTAGCATGGCACTAACATGTAAAATCAGCAAACATGCTAGCAAGAATTCAATCAACTGCTCTATCTCTAACATGCTCATAACAATCAGCAAACAAGCAAGGCATATCGAGATATATCGCAGGGTCCACACAACCACGGTAAGAAATCCTTACTTGGGACAAGCAGAAAACAATAATTATAATAAATCTACGAGCGAATCCTCGAGCCTCTAATCGATCCCGAAACGCCTGAACATCAAACAAAGCACCCAAATCACATACATAAACAGCCCAATAAATCCATAAAAAGAGCCAATAAATCTGGGCCCAACGAAGAAAAGACGGGAAATACCATCCGAGAAGCCACAAGGCTCGGGCCAAACCAACACACACAAGCGGGTTGTTGCTAGGCGGAGGCGTAGGTGGCCGGGCGCAGCATTGGGCGCGCTGGGGCTCGGACACGCGCAGAGGCACGCTGGGGCGCTAGGGCGCAGGGCAGGGGCGCAGAGGCGCAGAGCGAAGGCGCGTGGCGAGCTGGGACGAGGCGAGGGCGCACGGCGGCGGCGATGAGTGGACGCGCGCGGCGCGCGAGCGGCTTCGGCAAGCCGAGGCAGCGCGCGCCGCGGCGCGAGCGACACGGCGCTCTGAGGGGACGCGGCGGGCTCGGGCGCTCGATCCGCAGCGCGCCTTTGTCGCGGGCGGGCGGCGACGCGAAGATCGTCTGTGGCGCTCGGCACAAGACGGCGACACGGACCGGGCGAGGCGGATCTCTGGCGAGCGAGGTTGGGCTCGACGCAGCGCGCAGCGAGGTGAGGCTGGGGCGAGCTCGAGGCGGCGGGGGTGGGCGGGCGCTCGAGAAGGAGGAGAGGGCCAAGGCGGGCTCGGGAGTGGGAGAGAGAAAGGGAAAAAATGGGGAAAAATGGATTTTTTTTTCTTTTTTTCTTTTCTTTTTCTCTTTATTTAAATTCCAACCTTATCCAAATAAATCCAATTTATCCATTTTCCAATTTTTCCAAAAATTCTTAAAATCCTTAAATCTCATTTCCGGCTTCCTCCTTCGAGACAGATGAAGCAACCTTTCCAAACAACAAAACTCACTGAAATCAACCTCCCAAACCAATCATCAAGGCTCGAATGATCCCAAGGAAACACCCAAATAACCATCATTTTGCCCAAAACCCAAATCACAACCGAACTCCCAAACGAATAACCCAAACGTCTCGGGACTCGCATGACCCACAACAAACAAGCCTCAACAAAGCGGGAGGCGCCTCGAAGCCCCGAAAAACAACAAATCCCGCCCGAGGAGCAAAAAGACCAAAATACCCCTAAGGGACAAAAGCGGCTTTAACGGCCCAACCGAACCATCGAACCGAGCGGAAGCTCCTCGAAAACCGGGATAGAAAACTGGGTCGTTACACTAGGCAACTCAACTGCCGGGGCCAAATCTGGCATGCGGGCCTAACAACCCTGGACGCGGCCTCAACATCAACACGATCGGTCCAACTCCTCGGTCGAACATGCCAGCGCGTCTGCTCCTGCAGGTGCGATCAACATCTTGGCGATCTGCACGAAGCACCTCCACCCTCTCACTAGGGAAAAGCGCAAAGAATCGGGCCACAAATGGCCAATGGGAGACTAAGCTCTGCCTCCCTCGGGGACGACGTCCCAGGGCATCCGCATCTATCTGGATACCTCAACAAGCTGCTAAACAATGCTCGCACTGAGGAAAGTTGGCATGATGGCGCTCTAAACCCAAACCAACAACGAGTCAGAACCTGCTCGTCTCCGCTACACAACACTACACAAGGCATACACTAGATGAAAAGTATTGTAAATTCTTAACCCTTTTCTTTTAAAGCGGTAAACTTAGGCGTACTGATGGTCGCCGAGATCATCGATGATCATGGAAAAACGACCTACAACAAAAAGGTCGGTCTCTGAGAATCTATGACTCTGAGCTCTGATACCAAGTTGTAAAAACCCGACCCGAATGGGGCTCTAAATGGGCCCTTACCTCAATGCATGCATACAAATCAACACTAGAATTTGCAATAGGGTTGTTTCGGATTCTAAGTAAAAACCAAAAACCGGCAAGAGTTCATTTTAAAAGTCAATACAAAATTCTTGAAACACATCCCTGTTTTTTCAAGCACATTCCAAGACAAATACATTTCCAAAACTTACTCACGATCAGAGATTTATTAAAAACATACAACTTTACAACATTTACAACAATGCTAGAATCCGAAAATACATTCATAAAACAACCTAGGGCTCCGTGCCCAACTACATGCATTCAGAGGACATTTAAAACATAAATACAAGACTCAGAGTTGAACAACGGTTTTCCATGATCACAGCTCCTCCTCCAGCCATCCCGCCTCGCGCCATGGTTTCTGAAAGATAAGTAAGGGTGAGTAACGAATTACTCAAGTAAGAATCCCCAACCAGGGGTACAATACGATATAATCGGTCATCTACTACCAAAGCATGCAAGCAAAATGACTACCAACACGGATCATAGCTCATAGAGCTTACAAAGAAAGATGCTGGAGTCATCGGAAGTCTCCTACTTAGGCCTAATGATTGGTTATCCTAACCAATCTGGGACATCTCTCGAGGGTCTTTCTCCCTCACCTGTTGATCACTCAAAAACCGATCCCAAGGATGTCCTCAAGGGCCTCTTACCCTTGCTAATAGATCGGACTATCGGAGAGTACGAAGTCGAGCTCTAACGGAAGGAATGGTGTACTCACGAACATTAGCCCGGGGGAGCTCTCTGAACCTACAACTAACGCGTGTGCGCGCACACCGCATGCTCTTCTCGCAACCGGAGTAAATGCGGGGCCTAAGGGCAAACTCACGCGGGCAGTACGCATGCCTAAGACTCGGAAGCGGTGTCGCGATCACGATGGCGCGAGGGCCCTCGGCCATCATCGTGCGGCTGGTCCACCGACGAGGCTCAGAACTCGCCAAGGCGAGGCTTACACCGTTGGGAGGGTTCCGCTCTAGCAGGGCTACAAACTAGGCTATGCCGAAGTGGGTAGCTAATTCCACAACCGGCTGGTCGGGGGTAGCAAGATACGTTATCTTTGCGCGCACACTTTGTTCCCGACCTGAGCTAAATCCACCTTCGTGACCGAGGGGGGAAGCAAGATACGTTATGCTTCTCACACTACTCCCGATCAGTGGGGACAAAGTACGTTATGTCCGCTCAGCCTCTGGATGATGACAAACCCTAGAACTCTATCTAAGAGTACAGAACAAAAAGCAATGATTCCTTGCTAGCAAGCAAAGACCGACATCAATCACACTACCTAGCATGATACTACGAGCTTAGCAGAATCACAAGCATTTGTGAGAACAAACCTAGCATGGCACTAACATGTAATATCTAGCAAACATGCTAGCAAGAAATCAATCAAAGCTGCTCTATTATTATCATGCTCATAACAGTCAGCAAACAAGCAAGGCAAAATCAAGACAATATCGTAGGGCCCACACAACTCCGGTAAGAAATCCTTACCTGGTCGGAAGGCAACAACACACAATAAAATTAACTGCGATCGAACCCGAGCAACCTATAACGAGCCAAGCAAACACATCAATAATCATAAAATAGCCCTAAATATAATAAAATAACGAGGCTCGGCTCGGGAGCAACTCACGAGGCGCGTACGACACGCGAACGAGCATTGGCACAGCATGAGCTAGGCGACCAAAAGAAATGGCTGGGCGTTGGCGCGCTGGCGGCGCTCGCTGGCTGGGCTCGGGCGCTGGGCGCGCGCGCGCTGTGAGGGGCGAGGCTGGGGCTGGCTGCGGCGACGGCACGCGAGCGACACAACAGGCGCTGGCGCGTCGGCCGGGCGCTCGCATTGGCGGCGGCGCGCGGCGTGGCTCGGCACAGGGGACGGCACGCGAGCGACACGACGCGAGGGCGCGCGATCTGGCGCTGGGACACGCGACTCGAGCGCGGACGACACGCGATCTGGCGCTGAGCTCGGCACTGTGCGACGTGACCTGGGCGACACTGTGCAAGGCAGGGGCTCGGGCGACACGAGCTGGGCGACGCGAACCAGGGCAGGGCGAGCTCGGGCTGGCGACGCAACGACCTGGGCGACACTGTGCGAGGCAAGGACTCGGGCTGGGCGAGACAGGGGCGCGGTCTTCGGGCGACTGGGAAAGCTGGGCTCGGGGCGGGCGAGGGCGACACTGCACACTGGCCGGGCTCGAGTGGAGCTTGGCGAGCTAGCAATTTTGCTCGGGCTAGGGCTGGGCGAGCCAAGGGGCTGGGCTAGGGGGCTAGGTCGGGGAGAGAGAGAGAGAGAGAGAGAGAGAAAATTGATTTTGGGAAAAAAAATAAAAGAAATGGGAAATAAAAAGGGAAAATGGGAAAAAGGGAAAAATGGGATTTTAATTCCATTTTTTCATCCTTATCTACTTTTAAAACCTCAAAAATCGCATTTCCCGGCTTCCTCCTTCGAGACCCGACCGAAGCAATCTTTTCCAATAAATAAAACTCATTTAAATCCAACTCCCAAAGCAACACTAAGGGCTCGGGCTCGAATCCCAAAAGAAGCACACAACCAACCATCACTTTGCCAAAGCCCAAACCACAACCGAGCATCCAACCGAATAGCCCAAACACCTCGGGACTCGCAGCCACCAACAAACAAGCCTCGACAAAGGCAGGAGCTACCTCGAAGCCCTGAAAACCACAAATCCTGCCCGGAGAGCCAAAAGACCAAAATACCCCCAAGGGTCAAAACCGCTCTAATGACCCAACCAACAACCGAATCTTGACCCGAAGGCACCTCGAAAACTGGAATAGGAAACTGGGCTGTTACACGACCTGAGCTAAATCCACCTTAGCGACCGGGGGGGAAGCAAGATATGTTATGCTGCGTACACTTTACTCCAGATTAGTGGGGACAAAGTACGTTATGTCCGCTCAGCCTCTGGATGATGACAAACCCTACAACTCTATCTAAGAGTACAGAGCAAAATCAATGATTCCTGGCTAGCAAGGAATGACCGACATAAATCACATTACCTAGCATGATACTACAACTTAAGCAGGAATCATAAGCATGCTGGCAGAACAAACCTAGCATGGCACTAACATGTAAAATCAGGCAAACATGCTAGCAAGATATCAAACAACTGCTTTATCTCTAACATGCTCATAACAATAAACAAGCATACAAAGCGCAATCGAGATATATCGCAGGGTCCACACAACCACGGTAAGAAATCCTTACCTGGAACAAGCAGGAAAACAATAATAATAATCCCAAATCAACGAACGATCCTCGAGCCTCGAATCGATCCCGAACAGCCTATACATCAATTAAAGCACCCAAATCAAATACATAAAATAGCCCAAATAAATCCATAACCAACAGCCAACAAATCCGGGCCCAACGAAGAAAAGACTCGGGAAATACCATTCGAGAAGCCACAAGGCTCGGGCCAACCAAAGACTCTGAGGCAGCCGGGCGCAGGGGGGGCTGGCCGGGCGCAGCATCGGGCGCTGGGCGACGCTGGCGCGAGAGCCGCACGCGGCGCGGGGCCGGGCGAGACGAGGCGCGCGGGCGCAGGAGAGCAGCTGGCTCGGCGCTGGCGCGCGGCGCGGCTCGACACAGGGAACGGCGCGCGGGGGCGAGCTCGGTAAGCACAGGGGACGGCGCGCACGGGCGCGAACGACACGAAGCGCTACAGGGACGCGCGCGCGGGGCGACGCGACGCAATGGCTCTTGGCGCTCGAGCTAGCAGGGCACGACTAGCTACAAGGCGCACGGACCAGGGCGAGGGTGAGCTGGGCGACACGGTCGGGCGGCCTGGGAGCTAGGTGACGCGATCGGCCTAGGCGAGCTGGGGCTAGGCGCCATGGCTTTGTCTTGTGGCGCGCCGGCCGGGTCGGGCGAGGGGCTCAGCGTGGGCGAAGCCGGGCGCTGCGGTGGGCGAGCTGGAGGGCTGTCTCGGGCGACCAAGGGGGGCTGGGAGGGGCTGCTCGGGTTGGAGGAGAGAGAAAGGGAAAAAATGGGGGAAAAAAGGAATTTTGGGAAAAATAAAAGGAAAATGGGATTTTAAATAAAAAAAAGAAATTTCCTTTTTCTTTTTATCCTTATCCAAAACCATTTTATCCAAATTTTCCAATTTTCCAAAAATCCTTAAAATCCTTAAATCCCATTTCCCGGCTTCCTCCTTCGAGACCAGACTGAAGCAACCTTTCCAAACAACAAATCTCACTGAAAACAACCTCCCAAATCAACACTGAGGGCCCGGCTCGAATCCCGAAGGAAACACCCAAACAACCATCACTTTGCCCAAAACCCAAATCACAACCGAACTCCAAAACGAATAGCCCAAACATCTCGGAACTTGCAGCCACCAACAAACAAGCCTCAACAAAGGCAGAAGCTGGCTCGAAGCCCTGAAAAACCACTAATCTTGCCCGGGGAGCAAAAAGACCAAAATACCCCTAAGGGTCAAAATAGCTCTAACGGCCCAACCGAACCACTGAATCTGAACCGGAAGCTCCTCGAGAACCGGGATAGAAAACTGGGCAGTTACAATACTCCCTCCTTATAAGACTTTCGTCCTCGAAAGTCCTAAGACGAAACGGCTCTAGGAATACTCCACTGATTCCTAGCCAACTGAACTTCTCGGCTAAAACAACACTAGCCCTCTTTGAGAACCAAACCCTCTTGGGTTCTCAAAGGCTCAAAGCCACAAAGCTAACCAGTCTGCCATAGACCGTCTCAACAACGAGACGAGGAACACAAAACTTGCACTGCTACCAAAGACGGGGCAAGGCTAACCGAAAGGACACTGCTCCGATCCGCTCAAGGATCTCAGAAGGCCTTACAAACCAGGGGCTCAATCAAAACCCTGCTAATCCAACACGGAACACCTCTCTACGGTGTTACTCTCAGCAAACTCGCAGACTGGGCACAAGCTCCAAAACTCAATGCCACTCACTGGCGTAACTTCTCTGAATGCCCACAGCTGTTATCAAACAGCCTCAACTCTACACCATCTTGTCAAGCAAATTTGAACCTCTCGAGTTCCGAAACTAAACGGCCTACTCTTACTTTACATGAGACCAGCGAACCACAAAGCTTGCCTAAAGCCTTAACGAACAACAAATCGAACCACCAACTGGCGATTGATCCAAAAAGGCAAACTTTTCCAACAAGCACGAGCTGAACTTCAGCTACGGCCAACCCTAAATGGCCAAAACCTGGCACAGGCTCCACTCGGCCTAGCCAACAACCTGGAGCCTCTCAACGGCCGAACACAAACTTTCCATGCAAATCTACTAGCAACTGGCCAAAGAAAATATTGCCAGGCAAGGAAAACAACCAATTTTCCTCTCATGGAAAATCTCGGGCAGCAAGGACCAAACCATCACGCAGCCACTAGCAACACAACAGCTTGAGGAGAACAGCCCAAAGGCTAACCAACCAGAGCCACGACACCACTGTGCCAACTCACTCAACTGAGGCTCTGCTAACGCCAACTGCGAAAGCACAACAACTAGAAGAAAAGCCCGAGAAAGGCTTGCTCATTAGAACTCAACTCACGCTCATCACGAGCAAAGCTCGCCTCCAAGCTACCACTCAACTCTTAAGTCCAACAGGCTACTCAAAGGACTTCCTCCTTTAAGCCAAGCCTAACTCATCTTGCGACTAGAAACTCCACACTCGGAACATCGCAAGGAAAACAAACTGGCAAGGCTATCTCCAAAGATAACACTCGAGGCTGGCATCCATGGTGCAACTCAACCACCATAGAAACTAGGGGTTCCTCAAACCCCAAAAAACCAACAACTTTCCAGCAAAAGCTCAACTCTAAAACTGGCTGGCCTCCGCTCTTGCGGGGACAAACAACTTTTCGCTTTCTAAAAAACACCATGCAGGGACCCTCTCTCTGGGCTAACCACTGCGCTACTCTGATCCACTACACAACTTAGGAGCTAAGCTGACTCCTCCTCAACGGGGAACGATTCCCCAGCAAGCGAACTTCTGAAGGGCAGCGAACATCACACATGCTCGCTGACTAGCTCAAACCCAAGGGCAAACAACAACCAACTCTCTTGGAAGCAACACCCAAGGGAAACCCAACTGATTGGACCACCAATCCAGAACTAGCAGAACTCACTCAACCACCGAGGGAGGGGTCAACTCCCAAAACCTCCTGACTAAAAACAAGTCCTCAGGGCAACGCCCTCTGGCTCGAACCGAGCTAGCTCTTGAAACAATCAAGAGAACCAAATCTTGGTCAACACCAAGCACCAACTAGCCTCCAAACCGGAACCAATCCGGACTCTGCTCCAAACAAGCACTAGCTTGCTAGACTGCCAAATCTGCAAGTAACTCACCCAAGGAACACTGTCTGGGTCTGACTGAGCTCTGGAGAGGCTCTCCACAACCTAGGGATCCTCCGATCACCCTCCGACACTCACGGTCGTCAAACGATCTAACAGACAACCGGCTACACGGGCACAATCCTCTCCAGCATCTCAACTAAGCTGGCAAACTCCAACTTGAAAACCAAGAGGACCGAAAATGCTACAAATGCGTCATCCTCCAACTCAAAGCTCAACCACAACAAACCTTCTGCCCAAGGCAAGGATCCGAACAGCTCTCTTAGCCATAACGATCAGAAACTACGCGGCTGCTACCACCGCTCTTGCTCAGATCCAACTGAACTCTGATCAGGCTAAGGACCAACAAGCAAAACTTGCTTAAACAACAACCCGGCAACGAGCACGGCATCCTTACAACCAAAGCTGGGGCACTTGCCAAGAACCAAAGCCTTGACAACTCAAAGACTGAGCACTGGCTCCTCAACACGAACCCTTCTTGGTTTTCCAAACATAAACCACGGAACGAGCAACCCAAAAGTACACCGGGGTGTACAGCTCCAACTTGATCCAAAGCCGACAAAGGCTCTCACACAGGGCAACTTTTGCCTCCAACAGAGCCACTACTAAACAGGGAGCAACAAGAGTCCAAACCCTCTCGGGGTCGACTCACCACAGAAAGCCACATTGGCCAACTCACTCTACAAGAGCGCATCCATACCAAGCAATCATACCTCAAGCCAATGTGCTCACTAAACGCTCCGAACAACCATCCAACTCATGGCACTAACACTGGATCAATCACGCATCCTCGATGCCAACACTACCCATACTAGGGTAACTCAAAGGGTAGCCGAATCATGCTACCAACAAACTGGCTCAGAAGCTCACAACATAGGCGCGAGAACTCGAACGCGCTAGCTCTTAACAGCCTACAACATCCTTTGGTACCCAACTCTCGGTGACACTGGAAAGCTCCTACTTTCCCTCTAAAACCTCATACTTGTAGTCCTCTGACTACCACCGAGCTAGATCTCTTATGCAACCCAAACAGGTGCAACCTCAGGAAAAGGGGTACAAGACTAGCGGGGATGCTGTACTCTGGGCGGCTATGGAACCACCTGCACCAAAGTGCCAACTGGCCTCAATCTAGGCCTCCTCTCAAAGCCTGGTGCCAACAGGCACTACATCCTTTACAACACAAATCAGCCTTAAACGAGCTTATGCCCCTCTGAGGAAAGGTCACACTCCAAGTGACGGGGCAATGGCACTCAACACAAGAGTCCAACCACTTGAGCAGCCTAATCTCTGGCATCTCGCCTAACAGACATGCCAAGGCCTACTCCTGCATCCCACTCGATGCTCAACAAAAGCTCAGGCTAACTCCTGCATCCCACTCGATGCTCAATAGAAGCTCAGGCCAACTCCTCGGGTGGCAACAACTAGTTCCACACTGGGAACATCCAAATAAAAAGAGTGCTTCACTCTACTAGCCCGCTGAAATCCACAAATGGATAAAACCCTGGCAAGCAAACTCCATACAACACCCTGGCTACGAGGGTACTAAAAGAACTGGTTGTACAACGATAGCAGGCTTGCAAGGGGGCCAAGATGTCTCTACATCTGCCTCAGGCCACTAACACGGCAACTTGCCAATCAATCGGGCGACTGGTGGAGACTCTCCTTGTCCACCTCTCTCAAGGGACTACAACCATCAACTGTTGTAACAAACAGCACAGGAACGGCACAACTCGGCCTCTGAACAGCAGGGCATCCCAACACACGGATGCTAAACTCAAACCTGGCCAACTGCTTTACTACTAGTAGTAGGACTTTCCAAAAACAGCGAGCTCTACAGGCATCCACTTGCCAAACTGGGCGGCTCCATCAACGCCAATAAACTCAATGGCAAAAACCTGCTGATCATGCCCTCCCGGGAACCTCCGGGGCTACAAGAGCTACTGGGGGGAAATGTTGAAACAAACTCTGTCAGCTGGGCTATCTGTGCCCGGGACTCCTCACTACGCGCTACAATCTGCGCCTGGGTCTCCGCTCTCTGATAGCTGAAGACCTGCCATAAAATCTCACATGGCTGGAGCACACTCTGCTCAAGGAGTCTCACTCTTAGGCGTGCTAACCTCTACCCCTCCACTTGGCAACTCAACTGCCAGGGCCAACTCTGGCATACGGGTCTAACAACCCTGGACGCAGCCTCATCATCAATACAATAAGTCCAACTCCTCGGTCGGACATTCCAAGCGTCCTGCTCCTCTAAGTGCGATCAACACACTGGCGATCTGCACGAGCACCTCCACCCTCTCACTAGGGGAAAAGCAACAACTGGGCCACAAATGGCCTACGGGAGTCTAAGTTCTGCCTCCCTCTGGGTGCGATCGACACACTGACGATCTGCACAAAGCATAAATGTTGGCCCACACTAGGGCTCTCACTGCTCATCAAACTGCTCGCACTGCGGAAAGTTGGCATGATGGCTCTCTAAGCCCAAACCAACAACGAGTCAGAACCTGCTCGTCTCCGCTCCACAACTCTACACAAGGCATAAAAGCTAGATGAAAAGTATTGTAAATTCTTACCCCTTAGCTTAATTGAACTCAGACAAACCTGGCGGCCGTGGAGTGCTGATGATCATGGGAGCAACAACCTACAAAGCAGGTTAGTCTACAGAATCTATGACTCTGTGCTCTGATACCAACTGTGATGAACCCGACCCAAAACATGGCCCTAAATTGGGGTTCTCACTCAGCATGCAAGTTAAATATGATAATGTAACGACCCAGGTTTTCATCCCGGTCTTCCAGGTATGCCCTAGGGGTATTTTGGTAATTTGGTCGGGCCGTCAGGGTCGTTTGTGTCTTTTCCAGTTACTAAAATTATTGGATGGTTTTTGTAGGTTTTTGGAGGGGTTTGTGGTTTGGTTTGAGCAAGGTTTGATGCAAAAGTAAAAATAAAGGAAATTGTCTTTGCAGTAGGGGTTTGAACCGGGGTCTCTGGGAAGCTTGTAGAGATGTGTGCCAATTGAGCCATTAGGTGCTCTTGTTGCTCTTTTCTGCATCACATCTTAGTTAACCTTGGATCTTTGGTGTTTGGTGCATTTGGTTAAATGAAATAGAAATTAGGTTTGTTGTGTTTTCTTCTCCAAAAGAGTTGTGGCCGCCCAAGCTTTCTCCCAAGCTCTCCTTGCCGATTCTTCATCCTTGCAGCTCCCTTGGATCGTTCATCATCATTCCGGGTAAGTCTTCATCCTCTTCATCTTCTCGATTGGGTGTTCTTGTTGGCCGAAGGTAAGGAGAAGAGCTTGTGTGTGTGTGTGTTTGTAGCAGTCGCCCAAACATGCCCAGATCTCGCCAAAGAAGAAGCCCAGCCGCCCAGATCGCCTAGCAAAGCAAGCCCAGTTGCCAGATCAGCGCAAAGAAGCGAGCACGAGCCGCCCGGACCGCCCGGCCCGTCGTCGCGCAGCTGGTCGTCGCGCGCACCGGTGGCGGCAGCAGCGCGCGCCCGCTCCTCGCCGCCTCGCACTGGGCGCGGCTGTCTCGTCGTCTTCGCTTGCCCGCGCCGTGCGCGCTGCGCCCGGCCGTCGCCGCCGCGCGCTACACGCGCGCAGCCTGCCGCCTCCTGCCGCCGTCGGCGCCCGGTGTGCGGTCCTCGCCGCCATCGCCCCCTTCGCGCCCGTCGCGCCGCCAAGCAGCAGCCCGCCGTCTTGCTGCCCGTCGCGTGTCAGTCGCCCGAGCGCGTGAGTTGCTCCGAGCCGAGCCTTGTTTATTTTATTACATTTAGGCTTATGGATTATGATTATCATTGTTTTGTTAGGTTCTCGGTAGCTAGCTCGGGTTTGTTCCATGACTTAGGATTTGTGTGTAGAAGCCTCCCGACCAAGGTAAGGATTTCTTACCAGGGGTTGTGTGGACCCTGCGATGTTCTATGTGATTGATGTTGTATCCGCATTTGTGATTATCAAGATGTATAGTTTAGGTGCTCTCGCTCGAATTCTCGATGGCATGACTTCGTATGTTGTTCTTTCATGTTAGTCCATGCTAGGTTGTTCCGCTCGGCATGCTCATATTCATTCTTGTTCTCGTAGTACCATGCTAGGTCTCTTTGTATTCTTTCGAGCACGTATTGGATTGTTTGTCGATTGTTAAGGCAAAGTTAGAATTCGTGTAGATAGCATCATCCGGGCCCGATGCATAAAGTATCTTGCATCTATGGCAAGGACGTTAGAGACGCTTCTCCATCCTTGGACCCCGTGAGGGATTAGCTATCCCAACCGGTAGGCCCCGCAATCTTGGGTGAGGGTGGTAGTCTAAGCGATACCCCAGCGGTCGGGATGATGACTTGGCAATGCCTAGTCCGGCGGCAGCGCACGTCCACGGCGTGTTCGGCAAAGAGCCCTTGATTGCCACTGTTAAGGTAAGGGCGGCTTTCGGTGTAAGCCTACCATGACCCGTTCCTTAGCCTCGGTGCGGTGGTACAGCCGACATAGTTCACGCGTCCGTGTCTCACACCCTATGTCGGTGACACCGATCCAGAGATTTAGTTAGGCGTGGTATCCGGATATGGGCGCTTGCCACTAGACCGGCACCCCATAGTTCTGTAGAAGCACGCGGTGCATGCTTACGCTCATTACGGCGTCGACCGGAGAGCTCCTCGGGATCTTGAGCTAGTGCACCTTTCGTATCGACGGTGAGCAGCCGAGGCGGGACTTGTTCCCGTATAGCGCGTATAGTGTGTTGTGGTATTTCCGGACTAAGACCACGAGTTGGCATCCGAGGTCCAAGTGTGGACTTAAGCTATGTGCTCTATTCTCGTGTTTGTACTCATAGCTTGCATACATTCTTCTAGATGATCATGTATATCGTATTGTACCCCGGTTGGGGATTCTTCTTGAGTAATTCGTTACTCACCCTTATTCTCGTGGTTTTCCACGGGTAACCAAGGCGCGAGACAGGATGGTGAAGGAGGAGCTGTGATCATGGAATCCTGCTGTCATCTCTGACCATTTTATTATATCATGACTCTTGACTTTTGTTATTTCCCCTGAATGCATGTAGACGGGCACGGAGCCCTAGGATGTTTTCTTACGTTTTATGGATTCCAGCATATTTGTACTTGTGGATTGTTTAAATGGTTTAAATAAATCTCTGATCAGAGTATGCTTTTAGAAATGTATGTTTTGGTTGTTGAATGTTTCTGTTTTTACTTGGGATCCGAAATATATTTTTCATAATGTCTTTTATTTTCAACACATGCATTGGGGTAAAGGCCCATTTAGAGCCCCTTTTGGGTCGGGTCTTTACAGATAACAAGCAGTTTAGTGCTCATATTTAAAAACCATTCAAAACATATGAAAAGGGGAAACCCTTAAAACATAAACAACAGTTTTCATTTAAACATACCAACAGTAGTAAAACATCCTGGCCAGTATTTATCAAAATATACAATACAATTTAAACAACGTTTTAAACAATGTTCCCCTAGGACTCCTGTCCATCTACATGCTGAATAACAATGCAATAATAAATGACAGAGTGCCGGCAGCTCCCCATGATCAATCAGCTCCCCCCGCTAGCCATAGTGGTGTTGTCCCAAGCTACCTGAAAGATAAATAAGGGTGAGTATAAATATACTCAGTAAGAATCCCCAACCGGGGTACAATACGATACATCAGTCATCTAGCACCTCAACATGCAAGCAAAGCTGACTATCAACACGGATCATAGCTCAACGAGCTCATAAAATAAGATCGAAGCCATCGGAAGTCTCTTACTTAGGCCTAAGCGGGATTGGATACATCGACCAATCACGGGACATCACCGAGGTATCTGTCACTCGGGGAATACACCGATCCCTAGAATGTCCTCAAGGGCCTCCTTGCCCTTGCACTAATCTGGACTTACGGAGAGTACAGAAGTCGAGCTCTAACGGAAAGAATGGTGTACTCACGACATTAGCGTGGGGAGCTCTCGAACCCGCGGCAAGTAACGCGTGTGCGCGCACATCGCATGCTCTCTGCAACCGGCGTAAATGCGGGGGCCTAATGGCAAACGACGCGGGCCAGGTGCACATGCCTATGACTCGGAAGAGGTGTCACTGATCACAGTAGCGCGAGGCCCTCGGCGCTCATCTGTGCAGCCTGATCCACCGACCTGAAGCTAAGAGTAGGCTACAAACTAGGCTTACACCGTTGGCAGGGTTCCTAAGTCCACAACCGGCGGGTCGGGGGGGTAGCAAGATACGTTATGATGCGCACACTTTACTCCCGACCTGAGCTAAATCCACCTTAGCCTCTGGATGATGACAAACCCTACAACTCTATCTAAGAGTACAGAGCAAAATCAATGATTCCTGGCTAGCAAGCAATGACCGACATAAATCACATTACCTAGCATGATACTACAACTTAAGCAGGAATCATAAGCATCTTTGTGAGAACAAACCTAGCATGGCACTAACATGTAAAATCAGGCAAACAGGCTAGCAAGAGATCAAACAACTTCTTTATCTCTAACATGCTCATAACAGTAACCAAGCATACAAAGCGCAATCGAGATATATCGCAGGGTCCACACAACCACTCAGAAGAAATCCTTACGGAACAAGCAGAAAACAATAATAATAATCCCAAATCAACGAACGATCCTCGAGCCTCTAATCGATCCCGAACAGCCTATACATCAATTAAAGCACCCAAATCAAATACATAAAATTGCCCAAATAAATCCATAACTAGCAGCCAACAAATTCGGGAGCAACGAAGAAAAGACTCGGGAAATACCATCCGAGAAGCCACAAGGCTCGGGCAAACCAGTACACAACAGGCCAGGCTGGGCGCAGGCACTGGGCGCTAGGGCGACGCTGGGGAGCGGAGCTGCACGCGGACGAGGGCTGGGGCGAGGCGAGGGCGCGTATGGCGCAGGAGAGCAAGCGGCCGGCTGGCGCGCGCGCGCGCGCTCGACACTTCGGAACGAGCAGCGAGAGCGAGCGAGCGGCAAGCACAGAGGACGGCGCGCACGGGCGCGAGCGACACGAGGCGCTACAGGGACGCGAGCGAGGGGCGCTAGGGCTAGCACGGCACGGCGAGCTACAGGGAGCACGGACCAGGGCGAGGGCGAGCTGGGCGACACGGTCGGGCGGCCTGGGAGCTGGGCGACGCGATCGGCCTAGGCGAGCTGGGGCTGGGCGCTTGGGCACAGTGCGCGGCCGGGCTGGGCTGGGCGAGCTGGGCGGCCAGGGTGGGCGAGCTGGGGGGCTGGCTCGGGCAACCAAGGGGGGTTGGGAGGGGCTGCTCGGGTTGGAGTAGAGAGAAAGGGAAAAAATGGGGGAAAAAAGGAATTTTGGGAAAAATAAAAGGAAAATGGGATTTAAATAAAAAAAAAAGAAATTTCCTTTTTCTTTTTATCCTTATCCAAAACCATTTTATCCAAATTTTCCAATTTTCCAAAAATCCTTAAAATCCTTAAATCCCATTTCCCGGCTTCCTCCTTCGAGACCCGACTGAAACAACCTTTCCAAACAACAAATCTCACTGAAAACAACCTCCCAAATCAAAATTGAGGGCCCAGCTCGAATCCCGAAGGAAACACCCAAACAACCATCACTTTGCCCAAAACCCAAATCACAACCGAACTCCCAAACGAATAGCCCAAACATCTCGAAACTCGCAGCAACCAACAAACAAGCCTCAACAAAGGCAGGAGCTGCCTCGAAGCCCTACAAAACCACAAATCCTGCCCGGGGAGCAAAAAGACCAAAATACCCCTAAGGGTCAAAATAGCTCTAACGGCCCAACCGAACCACTGAATCTGAACCGGAAGCTCCTCGAGAACCGGGATAGAAAATTGGGCCATTACATACGAGCATGCCAGAACGGAACAACCTAGCATGGACTAACATGAGAAACAATATAAGAAATCATGCCAGTCAGGAATTCAGAACAGAGCACCTAACACTAAACATGCTGATAAACACAAACAAGCATACAAACAGCATCACATAATATATCGCAAGGCCCACACAACTCCGATAAGAAATCCTTACCTTGGTCGGGAGGCAACTAAACACAAAATCCTAAGCTGCGATCGATCCCGAGCTAGCTAACGAGAACCTAGCAAACACAATAATAATCACAATCCATAGGCCTAAATATAATAAAATAAACAAGGCTCGGCTCTGGAGCAACTCACGGGGCGCGGCTGACACGCGGACGGGTAGGTTGCACGGCGAGGCTGCTGCGGCGTTGATGGGCGGCAGGGCTGCACGCTGGCACGGCGCTGGGGCGCGGGCGAGCTGGCACAGACAAACACGCACGGGCGAGCAACGCGGAGCGGCTGGGCTCGCGCGGGTGATCTGGGCGCGATGCGTGCCCCGCAAAGAGCGCGCGCGGGTTGGTTGCTCTCGGTGGCGCGGCGACGGCCGCAGAACGGGACCTCTTTGGGTGATCTGGCCATGCGACAGGGCGACGGGCTGGGCGATCTGGCTGGCGCGATCTGGGCCTGCTGGTGCCTGCTGCTGCGCGCGATAGGGGGACGATGGGGCTGGGCGATCTGGGCTGCTGGCTGGGCGACGGTGGGGCTGTTGGCTGGGGGCTTCTCTCGGCTAGCTGCAACCAAACACAAACACCCGCACACTTCTAACCACTCGGCCAACCAGCATATCAATCGGAGAAGGAGAAGAAGAAGAAGAAGATGAAGAACCTTACTGGAAAGACGATCAGACCTCGGGGTTGCAAGAGAGCAAGGATTTGGCTTGGGGGAGCTAGGGAGAAATGCTTGGGCGGCCAAGGAGATTTTGGAGAAGAAGACCCAAAACCCTACATTTCTTTTCTTTTAATCAAATGCACCAAAACTCCAAAGAACCAAGGTTAACTAAGATATGTCGCGGAAAGAGTACAAGAACTCCCACTAGCTCAACTGGCAAGGACACACAACTAACCTCCCAGATAACCTGGGTTCAAAACACAAATGCTACACTTTAAATCTCAATTTTTCTTTTGCATCTCACCAAGCCCAAATACATCCACAAAGCATCAAAATCCTACTTAAGACCATCCAATAATTTTAGCAACTGAAAAAGACATAAACGGTTCTGACGGCCCGACCAAATTACCAAAATACCCCTAGGGCATACCTTGAAGATCGGGATGAAAACTTGGGCCCTTACAGTTGACCAGCAGTGCAGTGCAAAAGATTAGAACTCGTATGTTGGTAGCCCAGAGCAGGCAGAAGTGTTACGCCGATGTACGACGTCGAGATTTAGAGTTTGAGGTTGGACAGTGCGTGTTTTAAGGTTGCACCGATGCGAGGTGTGTTGAGGTTTGGTAAGCAAGGGAAGTGGAGTCCCTGTTTGTCGGATCATTTGAGATTCTTGAGAGGATTGGCAGAGTTGCATATCGGTTAGCTTTTTCCCGTCATTGTCAGCTGTGCACAGTGTTTTCAGGTATCGATGTTGAGGCAGTGGTGTGTCGGACCCGCCGCTCATTGTGGACTTTGAGCCTTTGCAGCTGAATGAGGATTTGGGCTTCGAGGGGAAGCCTGAGAGTATTATGGTCTTTGAGACGAAAACGTTGAGTAATCGTGAGATCCGTTTGGTAAGAGTTCAGTGGAGGAGTCAGAGTTCAGAGGAAGCCGCTCGTGAGCGGGGAGGACGAGATGAGGTTGCAGTATCCTGAGCTGTTTCAATCTTAAAGACTTTCGAGGACAAAAATCATAAAAAGGAGGGAATATTGTAACGGCCCAGGTTTTCATCCCTGTCTTCCAGGTATGCCCTAGGGGTATTTTTGGTAATTTGGTCGGGCCGTCAGGGCCGTTTATGTCTTTTTCAGTTGCTAAAATTATTGGATGGACACTATTTTCATGTATCGATGTTGAGGCAGTATGTGTCGGACCCGTCGCTCATTGTAGACTTTGAGCCTTTGCAGCTGAATGAGGATTTGGGCTTCGAGGGGAAGCCTGTGAGTATTCTGGTCTTTGAGGCGAAAACGTTGCGTAATCGTGAGATCTGTTTGGTAAGAGTTCAGTGGAGGAGTCAGAGTTCAGAGAGAAGCGCGTCGTGAGCGGGAGGACGAGATGAGGTTGCGATATCCCGAAGTATTTGATCTTAAGGACTTTCGAGGACGAAAGTCATAAAAAAGAGGGAATATTGTAACGGCCCAGGTTTTCATCTCGGTCTTCCAGGTATGCCCTAGGGGTATTTTTGTTAATTTGGTCGGGCCGTTTATGTCTTTTTCAGTTGCTAAAATTATTGGATGGTCGTATGTAGGGTTTTGATGCTTTGTGGATGTGTTTGGGCATGGAGAGATGCAAAAGTAAAATAGGAAAATAAAAGTGTAGTAGTGTGCGGTTGGTTAGGCTACCGAATTCGTAGCACTCAAGTTGTTGGTTGGTAGGATTCCGTGTGGAAGCCTGTAAAGACCCGACCCGAATGGGGTCCTAAAATGGGCCTTTACCTCAATGATGGTGCATAACGTAACTTGCATCCGTGGCAGGGACGTACGAGGCAGTACTCCGTCCCGTCGTTAGGGTTTAGGTAACCCTAACGGCATCCCTTTGAAATCTTGGGTGAGGGTGGCAGACTGTTAAATGCCCCAACGGTCGGGATGATGACAAGGCATTGCCTTGTCCCCGATAGTCGGCACGTCCTCAGCGTGTTCGGCTGTAACAACCCAGTTTCCTATTCCAGTTTTCGAGGTGCCTTCGGGTCAAGATTCGGTTGTTTGGTTGGGTTTTAGAGCAGTTTGGACCCTTGGGGGTATTTTGGTCTTTTGGCTCTCCGGGCAGGATTTGTGGTTTTCAGGGCTTCAAGGTAGCTCCTGCCTTTGTCGAGGCTTGTTTGTTGGTGGCTGCTAGTCCCGAGGTGTTTGGGCTAGTCGGTTGGATGCTCGGTTGTGGTTTGGGCTTTGGCAAAGTGATGGTTGGTTGTGTGATTCTTTTGGGATTCGAGCCCGAGCCTTTAGTGTTGCTTTGGGAGTTGGATTTAAGTGAGTTTGATTGATTGGAAAAGATTTCTTTGATCGGGTCTCGGAGGAGGAAGCCGGGAAATGGGATTTTGAGGTTTTAAGTGGATAATGATGGAAAATGGAATTAAAATCCCATTTTTCCCTTTTATTTCCCATTTTCCTTTTTATTTCCTTTTTTTCTTTTATTTTTTTCCCCAAAATCAATTTTCTCTCTCTCTCTCTCTCTCTCTCTCTCTCTCTCCCCGAGCCCCCCCTAGCCCGAGCCAGCCTCGCCCAGCCCGAGCCCCTGCTCGCTCGAGCTAGCCTAGCCTCGCTGCGGCCGCTCGCCTCGCCAGCCAGTCGCCTCGGCCCGGCGTCGAGCGCCATCGCCACCGAGCCCGATCCCCCGCTTTGCCCGGCTCGTGTGTCGCCGAGCTCGCCCGCCTGATGTCGTCGCCGCCGCTGCTCGCGCCTGGTCCGTGTCGCCCAAGCCGTCGCGTGTCATCCGCACTCGAGTCGCGCGTCCCAGCGCCAGATCGCGCGCCCTCGCGTCTTGTCGCTCGCGCCCGCGCGTCGTGTAACGACCCAGGTTTTTCATCCCAGTCTTCCTGGTATGCCCTAGGGGTAATTTGGTAATTTGGTCGGGCCGTCAGGGCCGTTTGTGTCTTTTCCAGTTACTAAAATTATTGGATGGATTTATGTAGGTTTTTGGAAGGATTTGTGGTTTGGTTTGAGCAAGGTTTGATGCAAAAGTAAAAATAAAGGAAATTGTGCTGCAGTTGGGGTTTGAACCCGGGTCTCCTGGAAAGCTTGTGGGGATGTGTGCCAATTGAGCCATTAGGTGCTCTTGTTGCTCTTCCTGCATCATTTTATGGTTAGCCTTGGATTTTGGGAGTTTTGGTGCATTTGGTTAAATGAAATAGAAATTAGGTTTGTTCCATCTTCTTCTCCAAAGTGTGTGGCCGCCCAAGCTATTCTCTCCATTGCCTTGCCGAGTTCTTCATCCTTGCAGCTCCCTTGGATCGATCATCATCATTCCGGGTAGGTATCGATCTTCCTCTTCTTCTTCTCATCCGTTTGGTGTGCTGTTTGGCCAAGTGAATAGAAGAGTGTTGTGTGTGTTTGTGTTGATTGCAGCCAGCCGAGAGAAGCCCCAACCAGCAGCCATCGTCGCACGTCCACCGGCGGCCGGCCTCGCCGCCGCCGGATCGCGCGCCAAAGCAATGAGCCCGATCGCCGAAGTCGCCCGCCTCCGTCCGTCCGTCGCGACAATGAAGCTGAGCCCAGATCGCCCAAGGTCGCTCGCGGTCGCAGCCATCGACTCGGATCGCCGGTCGTCCTCGCCGATCGCTCGCGACGCCAGAGAGGCTCGCCGCCGCGCGCCGCGCGCCGCCGCTCGAAGCTTATCGCCTCGCGCGCCGCTCGCTGATCGCCGCGCGACGCCAGACGCTTCGACGCGCGCGCGTGCGCTCCTCCTCGCGTGGCGTCCGTGTCGTGCCTTCGCTGCCGTGCGCTGCAGCACGCGCCAAAGACGTGCGGTAGCGCACGGCGCGGCCGACCCGCCGTGCGGCTACCGCCAAGAACTCCAAGTTCGTGTCGCGTGCCGCGTGAGTGCCCCGAGCCGAGCTTGCATTCTATGGTTTTTTTAGACGTTTTAGATGTTGATTATTATTGGTTTGCTAGGTTCCCGCTCGCTAGCTCGGGATTGTTCTGCAGCCTTAGGATTTGTGTGTAGAAGCCTCCCACCAAGGTAAGGATTTCTTACAGGAGTTGTGTGGGCCTGCGGTATATTTGTGATTGTTGTTTTGTATGCCTGTGTATGATTATTAGCATGTTTAGCCCTAGGTGCTCGTTTCAATTCTCGATGGCATGAACTCTTGTATTGTTTCTCATGTTAGCCCATGCTAGGTTGTTCCATTCGCATGTTCGATATCTGTTCTTGCTTCGTAGTATCATGCTAGGTTCCTTGTATCTCATTGAGCACGTATTGGACCGCATTGAATGAATTGTTATTATTGCTATGGTTTAGAGTTCGGTGTAGGTAGCATCATCCGGCCGGATGCATAACGTAACTTGCATCCCCGACGGTGGACGTGCGAGATGGTACTCGTCCCCGATCCGTTAGGGTTTAGCTAACCCTAACGATCGCCCCGCAATCTTGGGTGAGGGTGGCGGTATTAAATGCCCGGCCGGTCGGGATGATGACTTGGCATTGCCTCGTCCCGGCGATCGGCACGCGTCCTCAGCGTGTTCGGCCGTAGCCCTTGATTGCCACTGTTAGGGCAAGGACCGCTTCTCGGTGTAAGCCTACCACGACGGTTCCTTAGCCTCAAGTGCGGTGGTACAGCCGACATAGTTCATGTGTCCGTGTCTCACACCCCTAAGTCGGTGACACCGATCCAGAGATTTAGTTAGGCATGGTGGATCGGACGGGCAGGCGGCTTGCCACTAGACTCGCACCCCCGAGTTTGCGAGAGCATGCGGTGCGCGCTTACGCTCATTACTGGCGCCGACCGGAGAGCTCCTCGGGATCTTGAGCAGTGCACCTTTCGTATCGGCGATGAGACAGCCGAGGCCGGGACTTGTTTCCCGTATAGGCGTATAGTGTGTTGTGGTATTTCCGGACTAAGACCCCGAGTTGGCATCCGAGGTCCAAGTGTGGACTTAGCTATGTGCTCCGCCTGTGTTTATATTCATAGCTTGCATACATTCTTCTAGATGATCATGTATATCGTATTGTACCCGGTTGGGGATTCTTAATCGAGTAATTCGTTACTCACCCTTATTTTGTGGTTTTCCACAGTAACCAAGGCGCGAGATAGGATGGTGAAGGAGGAGCCGTGATCATGGAATCTGCTTTGTCATCTCGACGTTTCTTATGTTATGACTCTTATCGTTATTTTTCCCCGAATGCATGTGACAGGCACTGAGCCCTAGGATGTTTTTCAATAAATTGTGGATTCAAACTTTGTTGAATTTGAGGAAGTTTTAAATGTTTTTAATAAAATCTCTCGATCAGAGTAAATCGTTGGAAATGTATTTGTCTCTGTGAAGCAGTGCTTGGAGACAAGGACAGTTTTGAGAGACTTTATCTTTCTGAATGAATCTTGAATGTTTGTTTTTAATGGGAATCCGAAAACTTTATTTGCATTTTGTCTTTTACTTTGAATACATGCATTGGGGTAAAGGCCTATTTAGAGCCGCTTTTTGGGTTTGGTCTTTACACGCGTCTCTCTCAGGCCGAAGCCGCGCCGCGCTGTCGCCGCCAGCCGAGCTAGCGCCGCGCTACTGTGTCGCTCGCCGCGCGCGCCGTCCGCGGCGCAACCCATCGCCCCTCCGCGCAGTCGCTCGCGACCCCGCGCCTCAACGCACTGTCTGCGCCCATCACCGCCTAGCTCAGGCGTGCTGCCCGCCCGTCCGAGTGTCAGCCGTGCCTCGTGAGTTGCTCCTGAGCTGAGCCCTGTTTATTTTAGAGTATTTAGGGCTATTTTATGATTATTGATGTGTTTTCTTGGCTCGTTATAGGTTGCTCGGGTTCGATCGCAGTTAATTTTATTGTGTGTTGTTGCCTTCCGACCAGGTAAGGATTTCTTACCGGAGTTGTGTGGGCCCTGCGATATTGTCATGATTTTTCCTTACTTGTTTGCTGACTGTTATGAGCATGATAATAATAGAGCGACTTTGATTGATTTCTCGCTAGCATGTTTGCTTGATATTACATGTTAGTGCCATGCTAGGTTTGTTCACAAAGATGCTTGTGATTCCTGCTTAAGCTCGTAGTATCATGCTAGGTAGTGTGATTGATGTCGGTCTTTGTTTGCTAGCCAGGAATCATTGCTTTTTGCTCTGTACTCTTAGATAGAGTTGTAGGGTTTGTCATCATCTAGATGCTGAGCGGACATAACGTACTTTGTCCCCACTGATCGGGAGTAGTGTGCGAAGCATAACGTATCTTGCTTCCCCCCCGGTCACTAAGGTGGATTTAGCTCAGGTCGGGAATAAAGTGTGCGCAGCATAACGTATCTTGCTACCCCCTCCCCCCCCGACCAGCCGGTTGTGGAATTAGCTACCCACTTCGGCATAGCCTAGTTTGTAGCCTGCTAGAGCGGAACCCTGCCATCGGTGTAAGCCTGCCCTGGCCGGTTCTTAGCTTCAGGTCGGTGGACCATGCTGCACAGATGAGCGCCGAGGGCCTCGCGCTACTGTGATCAGTGACACCGCTTCCGAGTGTTAGGCATGCGTACCTGGCCCGCGTAGTTTGCCCTTAGGCCCCCGCATTTACGTCGGTTGCAGAAGAGCATGCGGTGTGCGCGCACACGCGTTAGTTGCCTGTTCGGAGAGCTCCCCCGGGCTAATGTTCGTGAGTACACCATTCCTTCCAGTTTAGAGCCAGACTTCGGGTACTCTCCCGATAGTCCAGATCTATTAGCAAGGGTAAGAGGCCCTTGAGGACATCCTTGGGATCGGTTTTGAGTGATCAACCGGCCGAGGGAGAAAGACCCTCGAGATGTCCTGTGATTGGTTAGGATAACCAATCATTAGGCCGGAAGTAGGAGACTTCCGATGACTCGAGATCTTTCTTTGTAAGCTCGTTGAGCTATGATCCGTGTTGGTAGTTGTTTGCTTGCATGCTTTGGTACTAGATGATTGATTATATCGTATTGTACCCTGGGCTTGGGGATTATTCTTGAGTAATTCGTTACTCACCCTTACTTATCTTTCAGAAACCATGGCGCGAGAGCGGGATGGTGTAGGAGGAGCCGTGATCATGGAAAACCCGTTGTTCAACTCTGAGTCTTGTATTTATGTTTAAAATGTCCTCTGAATGCATGTAGTTGGGCACGGAGCCCTAGGTTGTTTTATGAATGTATTTCCGGATTCTAGCATTGTTGTAAATGTTGTAAAGTTGTATGTTTTTAATAAATCTCTGATCAGAGTAAGTTTTGGAAATGTATTTGTCTTGGAACAGGTGCTTGGAAACAGGGACAGGTTTCAAGAATTTTGTATTGACTTTTTAAATGAACTCTTGCCGATTTTGGTTTTTACTTAGAATCCGAAACAACCCTATTGCAAATTCTAGTGATTGATTTGTATGCATGCATTGAGGTAAGGGCCCATTTAGAGCCCCATTCGGGTCGGGTCCTTACATCGGCAGTAGCCCTTGATTGCCACCTGTTACGGCAAGGATTGCTTCCTGGTGTAAGCCTACCGCGACCGGTTTCTTAGCCTCAGGTGCGGTGGTACAGGCTGACATAGTTCACGTGTCCAGGTCTCACACCCCTATGTCAGTGACACCGATCCAAAGATTAGTTAGGCATGAGTACTGGACCAGGGCAGCTTGCCAATAGACTCGACACCCCCTGGTTTGCAGCAGCATTCGGTGCGCGCACACGCTCATTATAGCGCCGACCGGAGAGCTCCTCGGGATCATGAGTTCAGTGCACCTTTCGTATCGACAGTAGACAGGCTGAGGCCGAGACTTGTTTCTCTTATAGGATCGTATCATGTGGTAGATTTTCCGGAGTAAGACCCGGAGATGGCATCCGAGGTTTATGTGTGGATTTAAGCTATGTGCTCTCTTCTGTGTTTATATTCAAAGCTTGCATACCTTTCTGCTAGATGACCATTTATATCGTATTGTACCCCAGTTGGGGATTCTTACTGAGTAATTCGTTACTCACCCTTATTTTTTGGTTTCCACAGGTAATCATGGTGCGAGATAGAATGGCTGAAGGAGGAGCTGTGATCATGAAAACCATCTGATTAAACTCTGAGTCTTTAATGTTTTATATTTTATTGTCCTCTGAATGCATGTAGTCGGGCACGGAGCCCTTAGGATGTTTTCTGATTGTTTCTGGATTCTGACACTGCTATAAATCGTTTGAAGTTTTGAATGTTTGAATAAATCTCTGATCAGAGTATATTTTGGAAATGTATTTGGCTTGGAATAGGTGCTTGGAAACAAGGACAGGTTTCAGGAATTAAATGTTTGTCTTTTAAAACAGATGTTGTATGTTTTTTATTTTAATTCAGAATCTAGAATACAATCCTGCATCGTGTTGTTAAATTTTAAAAGCATGCATTGAGGTAAAGGCCTAGTTTAGGACCCCATTCGGGTCTAGTTTTTACACTGTCCCTGTTTCCAAGCACCTGTTCCAAGCTAAATAAAATTTAAAACTTACTCTGATAAGAGATTTATTCAAATCATTCAAGAAAACCCAAACAGTTTACAACAGTGTCAGAATCTAGAAAAACGATCAGAAAACATCCTAAGGGCTCCGTGCCCAACTACATGCATTTAGAGGACAACAAAACATAAACTTAAAACTCAGAGTTCAAACAACAGTTATTCCATGATCCGCAGCTCCTCCTTGACCATCCTGCCTCTCGCGCTACAGTTACTCGTGGAAAACCACAAAATAAGGGTGAGTAACGAATTACTCAGTAAGAATCCCCAACCAGGGTACAATACGATATAACTGGTCATCTAGTAGAAAGTATGGAAGATATGAATATAAACACAGAAAGAGAGCACATCACTTTAATCCATACATATACCACGGATGCCATCTTACGGTCTTACTCCGGAAAACTACAACACGTCTCGATACTATACGAGAAACTAGTCCCAGCCTCAGCCTTCCTACTGTCGATACGAAAGGTGCACTGATGTAACAGCCCGGATTTTAGTTAAATATAAAATAAGGTTTAAAAGATGTTATTTGGAGGACTCGAACCCTCGGCCTCAAAGAGAGATGGGAGTTTGGAATTAATTAAGGAAAATAAATGCGTCAACTAGGGTTTGAAGGAGGAAAGCCTTGGGAAGGGAATTTTAGATTTCCAAAGCTTATTTAATTTGAGAAAGAAAGAAAAAAAAAGAAAAAGGAAAACTCTTCTCTCGCAAAACCCTCTCCCCACACCCTCGCCGCCGCCGCCGCCCACGTCGCCGTCGCACCAAGTCGCACCTACCTGACCTTTCCGCCTCGACCGATCAGCTAGCCAAGAGAGCGACCAACCTGTCGCCGCAGATCAGGCGCCTCAACAGACCCGCCCGCACCGCTCCGTCCGGCCGCATCCGCGACGATCGCACAGCGCGCAACAAGACAGCCGCGTCGCTCGTTCGTCCGCCCGCCGTCGCCCCCCGCTTCGCCGCGCGCGTCCCAACGTGTGTCGTTTCGCGCCGGCCCGCAGCCTGTGTCGCCCAGACACCGCGCTGGCCGCCCGCACGCCTTGACCTTGTTCCCGAGAGTGCGCGCGCCGGCGTCTCCCTCCGCACCGCAGCCAGGCGTCGTTCTTGCTCCTCGCCGCGAGACGTGTGTCTTTCGGTTGGTAAATTCCCGAGGTGCCCCTTTGGACTTTATGTTCTTTTTAGCTGCTTTGTTGGTTAATTAGGTTGATTTTATTACTTGCTTAGGTTGTCGAGTTCGCGTAGATGCTCGAGAGTCATCCGTTGATCGTTGGTTCTATTCACTTCGGTAAGGATTTCTTACCAGGGGTTGTGTGGACCCCGCGAATACTTGATAGCATGCCATGTGTTGTGTTTGTATGGAATTTCTAGTGGATAGGTTGCTTGCTCTTTCTTGTTTCAGGTGATTTTTGTGCTTGAGATTCCGATATATCTGTTAGTTTCATGCTAGGAGTTAAATTGTCTCGCATGCATAACCGTGACCTTGTTATCTGTTAGTGCCATGCTAGGAATTGGCGGATGATGTATAGTATAAGAGGTTGTAGAGGTAACTAGTGCGTCCCGCTCGGGAAGGCCCCGATGGACATCCAGAGGTGTAAGACCCGATGGGCATCCTAGGTGTATAAGTCCCGATGGGCATCACCGAGCTGGAGGTGTAAGACTCGATGGGCATCCTAGGTGTATAAAGTCCCGATGGGCATCACCGAGTTGGAGGTGTAAGACCGATGGGCATCCTAGGTGTATAAGTCCCCGATGGGCATCACCGAGTTGGAGGTGTAAGACCCCGATGGGCATCCTAGGTGTATAAGTCCCGATGGGCATCACCGAGTTGGAGGTGTAAGACCCGATGGGCATCCTAGGTGTATAAGTCCCGATGGGCATCACCGAGTTGGAGGTGTAAGACCCGATGGGCATCCTAGGTGTATAAGACCCGATGGGCTTCACCGAGTTGGAGGTGTAAGACCCGATGGGCATCCTAGGTGTATAAGTCCCGATGGGCATCACCGAGTTGGAGGTGTAAGACCCCGATGGGCATCCTAGGTGTATAAGTCCGATGGGCATCACCGAGTTGGAGGTGTAAGACCCGATGGGCATCCTAGGTGTATAAGTCCTCGATGGGCATCACCGAGTTGGAGGTGTAAGACACGATGGGCATCCTAGGTGTATAAGTCCCGATGGGAAACACCGAGTCCTAGGTTGTGTAAGGCTCGAGGACACACTGTGTGTGGAACCTAGGGTGGTTGGTAGCTGTAAGCCTCGAATAGGCAAGCCCCAAGAGTGACGTTCTGTTGACCCATCTGTTTGCTCTGAGTCATTGCATGGTTGCATGTCCGTGTGCTAAATGATATGTTTTTGTATTGTACCCCGGTCGGGGATTCTTACTGAGTAACTCGTTGCTCACCCTTATTTTCTGTGGTTTTCCACCAGGTAACTTGGGACATAGGCAGGATGGCTAGGAGGAGGCGGCTGGATGATCATGGATAGCTGACTCTGGGATGCACGTTCTTTTATTGTTTTCTTTATGATTTAGCATGTAGTGGGACTTGAGTCCCTAGGGAAACACTCAAACTATTTTATGGTTCTCGTACCGTACTCTTGTTTGTTTTTAAGAAAAGCACTGATCAGTCAAATTACTCTTGATTTTTACATTGGCTTTTGTGGTTTGTTTAAAGTTCTGTTGATTGCAAAAGTTTTAAATTAGAACGTTGGATGGTGTTTTACATTCCTAGACATGCATGCTAAGTAAGGATCTAGGTTAGAGACCGCTTCTTTTGGGTCGGGTCCTTACAACTGAACTCAAGATCCCAAGGAGCTCTCCAGTCGGCGCTGTAATGAGCGTGTGCGCGCACCGCATGCTGGTGGAAACCAGGGAGGTGCTGGGTCTAGGGCATGCTGCCCTGGTCTAGTACGCATGCCTAAAAAATCTTTGGATCAGTGTCACTGAACATAGTGGTGTGAGACCAGGACACTATGACTATGTCAGCCTGTACCACCGCACCTGAGGCTAAGAAATCGGCCGTGGTAGGCTTACACCAGAAACCGATCCATGCCCTATCTGGTGGCAATCAAGGGCTACTGCCGACACGCTGAGGTCGTGTCGACTGCCGGGGACAAGGCAATGCCTCATCATTCCCCCGACCGTTGGGGCATTTAACAGTCTGCCACCCTCACCCAAGATTGCAATGGGCTGCCGTTAGGGTTTAGCTAAACCCTAACGACGGATCAGGGACGGAGTACTGCCTCGCACGTCCCTGCCACAGATGCAAGTTACATTATGCATCCTCGCCTAGATGATGCTACCTATCAGAATTCTAGGCTATAAACAGATAACAGCAAACATTCCAATACGTGCTCAGCAGAAACAATGAACCTAGCATGATACGAAGCAAGAATAGATAACGAGCATGCTAGAACATAACAACCTAGCATGGAACTAACATGAGAAAGGACATAAGAATCATGCCAGTCGGAATTCAGAACAGAGCACCTATCCACTAACATGCTGATAAACATAAACTTACATACAATCAACAATCACAGAATATTTCGCAGGGCCCACACAACTCCGGTAAGAAATCCTTACCTGGGTCAGAAGGCAACAACATACAAGGATCCTATGCAGCAATCGAACCCGAGCTAGCTATCGGGAACCTAAAAAACAACAACAAATATCACAACCTATAGGCCTTAAATAAACATACAAACAGCACCTGGCTCGGTCGGGAGCAACTCACACCGCACAGGGTTGGCGCGCGGACGAACAGGCTGCACGAGTGCTGGGGCGCTGCTGGGCGTGCTGGCGCGGCAAGGGCTGCGCGCGTGGATGGACAGGCTGCACGGGCGCTAGGGCGCTGCTAGGCGTGCTGGCGCGGCAAGGGCTACACGTGCGGGTGGCGATGATGCGGGCGTGCTTGCGTGCGGCTGGGCGTACAGTCGTGATAGGGGGCTGGGCTGCGCGCGGACGGCGATGCGACGTGGGCGATCGGGCTGCTCGCGTGCGGCTGGCCTGAGCGTTGCGGCTGGGTGCTGGGCGAAGCACTGCTGCGGCTAGTGGGGTCGAGCGACGGGCAGGAGGCTGAGATCTGGCTGGGGGATGCGACGGCTGGTGTGTGGTGGGCGATCTTATTTCTTTGCGGCGATCCACTGGGAGTCAGAGAGGTCGGGCGACGCACAAGGACAAGGCTGCTCGGCTGGCTGCATCAACACAAAACTACAATCAAACCCAAACCCTTCTCTCGACCAGCAAGAACAACACCAAAAGACGAGAAGGAGAGATCGAGGAATGCTTACCCCGGGATGAACGAATGATGGAGCTCTCGGAAGAAGGCGCACGCAAAGAAGCTTGGCAGAAAGGTGGCTGGACGGCAAAGGGGATTGGGAAGAAAAAGATGAATAAATCTATTTCTTTTCTCTTTTAATCAAACTCCCTAAATCCTGAAAACCAAGAGAAACCAAGGTATACTGCAGAATGAGCCACAAAAACAACCGGTGGCCCAACTGGCAGGACCACACCACTGACTCCCTGGCCACCCGGGCTCGACTCCTAGCTGATGCATTTTTAATCCTGAATTTTATTTTTGCATCTCTCTATACCCAAACTCATCCAGAAAGCAACCAAACTCTACATTTGACCAACCAAGAATATTAACAGCTGAAAAAGACAGAAACGGCCCTAACGGCCCGACAAAATTACCAAAATACCCTTAGGACATACCTTGAAGACCGGGATGAAAACCTGAGCCGTTACAAGGCCCTCGACACCCAACTGTGGCAGCCTATTTAAACCAACACCTGAAGCTGAGGATCGTCTCGAGGTAGGCTTACACCAAGGAAAGGATCCTGCTCTAGTAGGGTACAGACGAGGCTTATGTCGGGGTGGTAGCTACTATTGAGGGTTGGAAATTGTCCTCGCTGGTCCCTACCCGGTGGGAACAACATACGTCATGTCTACTCTCAACCTCTAGATGATGAAAACATAACCGAAACTATGCTAAGAGTTTGACTCGGTCAGCTTATAACAGATCACAACATGTTTAACAATAAAGACGAGAAACCCTAGCATGGTACTAACAAACATGTCACAAGAAGTCAATGCATGCTCTCAAACAGTCAGGATATCATAATAACCTGTGCACTAAGACATGTGTAAGAACCCGACCCAAAATGCGATCCAAAACCTAGGTTCTCACTCAGCATGCAAGTTAAATACTTCATCAAGCGGTTTAGTGCTTCATATTTAAAACCTTTCAAAACATTTAAAAGCGGGGACACTTCAAACATAAACAACAACATTCATTTAAGCAAACCAACAAAGTAAAACAAGCCTGGCCAGTGTTTATGAAATCATACAATACAATTTAAACAACTGTTAAAAACATCCCCCTAGGACTCCTGTCCGTCTACATGCTGAACAAATTATGCAACCAATAAAAGACAGAGTGGCGGCGCCCCATGATCAATCAGCTCCCTCCGCTTAGCCGTCCGGTGGTTGTCCCAAGTTACCTGGTGGAAAACCACAGAAATAAGGGTGAGTATAAACATACTCAGTAAGAATCCCCAACCGGGGTACAATACGAGACATCAATGTAAGAACCCGACCCAAAATACGGTCCTAAACCTAGGTTCTCACTCAGCATGCAAGTTAAATACTTCATCAAGCGGTTTAGTGCTCATATTTAAAACCTTTCAAAACATTTAAAAGCGGGGACACTTAAAACATAAACAACAACCTTCATTTAAGCAAACCAACAAAGTAAAACAAGCCTAGCCAGTGTTTATGAAATCATACAATACAATTTAAATAACTGTTAAAAACATCCCCTAGGACTCCTGTCCGTCTACATGCTGAACAAATTATGCAAATAATAATAGACAGAGTGTCGGCGGCTCCCATGATCAATCAGCTCCCTCCGCTAGCCGTCCCGGTGCTGTCCCAAGTTACCTGGTGGAAAACCACAGAAATAAGGGTGAGTATAAACATACTCAAGAAGAATCTCAACCGGGGTACAATACGATACATCAATCATCCGCCACCCTAGTATACATGCAAACGAGTTACCAACATGATCATAGCTCAACGAGCTTACAAGGCGAGAATCTTGAATCCTCGGAAGTCTCCTACTTACCGCCTAATGATTGGCTCTCATAACCAATCCGGGACATCTCCGAGGGTCTTTCTCCTCGGCCAATTGATCACTCAAAAACCGATCCCAAAGATGTCCGACACCCTCGAGGGTCTTTCTCCTCGACCATATGATCAGCTCAAAAGCCAATCCCAATGGGTGTCCTCAAGGGCCTCTTACCCTCGCTAATAAATCTGGACTATCGAGAGAGTACCCAAAGTCTGGCTCTAAACTGGATAGAACTGGTGTACTCACGAACATTACCCCGGGGGAGCTCTCTGAACCGGCGACTAACGCATGTGCGCGCACACCGCATGCTGCTGCAACCGGCGTAAATGTGGGGGCCTAGGTACAAACTACGCGGGCAGTGCGCATGCATAAAGACTCGGAAACGGTGTCACCGAACACGTGAGTGCGAGGCCCTCGGACTCATCTGCGCGAAGATGTACCACCGACTGAAGCTAAGAACCGGCCAAGGCGAGCTTGCACCGCTGGCGGTGGTTCGGCTCTAGCGAGCTACAAACTAGGCTTATGCCGATGTGGTAGCTAAATCCACATCGGCTGCCGGGGGGAAGCAATGTACGTTATGCTTCGCTCTACTCCCGACCGGTGGGGACAAAGTACGTTATGTCCGCTCTCAACCTCTAGATGATGACAAACTCTACTATACTAGCTAAAAGTACAAAATAACTGATTCCTGGCTAGACATACATATCATCATCAATCACACATAACCTAGCGTGATACTACGAACTTAAAGCAGGAATCTCAAGCATGCTGGAAGAACAATCCTAGCATGGGACTAACATGTACAAACAGGCAAACATGCTAGCAAGAGTGCAATCACAAGCTGTCCTATCCACTAATCATGTTCATACAAGTAAACATGCATATAAGGCACAATTAACAAAGCATCGCAGGGTCCACACAACCACGGTAAGAAATCCTTACCTGGAAACGAGCAGAAATAACTTTCACAATCAAATAATGACCCTCGAGCTTTAAAGCGAAACCGAGCAACCTAAGCATTTTAGTAAAAACAACCTAATTAAATAAATAAGCAGCAACAATGACCTAGTGCCCAAAGGAGAAAAGACTCGGGAATTACCGACCGAGAAGACACAAGATCACGCCCCAACTCGCACGGCAGGGCAGGCTGTCCGTCTGCAAGGACAAGCAGGGCGTGCTGGCGCTGGGCGCTGGCATTGGGCGTTGGCGCTGCACTGGCGCCGGGCGCTAGCGAGGCGAGGATGTGCGACGCTGGCTATCGCAGCGCGAGCAGCGAACACTGGCTGGGTCGGGCGCGCGGCGCGACGCGGGTTCGCGAGGATACAGACGGCGCGGCGCAGCGTCTGGCGGCGCAGCTGGAAGCGAGCGCGCGCGCGCGGCTCGGGCGGCTGGTGCGGAACGACGCGCGCGCGCGTCTGGGCGCACTGGCTGAAGCGACACTGGGGCGGCGCTGGCGATCGATGCGAACGGTAACGAGCGGGCGCAGCAGGTGGCGGCTCGGTGCGGGCGGCGCTGCACGCTCGGGCGGAATGGCTGGCTGTCTTTGCTCGGCTCTGGTGCAGAGCGCTGGCACGGCTGTGGCTCGGCCGAGTGACCGATGCTTGTGGTGTGGTGCGGCTAGGGCATGGCTGGGCGGCTAGGGTTGGGTTTTCTTGGTGAGTTCGGCTAGGAGAGAGAGAGAGAGAGAGAGACAGAGAGAGAGAGTCTTGCAAAACAAGGGGGAAAGGGATTTTCTTGATTTTCTTCCCTTTTCCTAATTTAAATGGGTCTAAAATCCCTTCCCAAAGCTTCCTCTTTCAAAACCCGGCCCAAACAATTTTTTCTTTCTAATAAAACTCTTTTTCCTACAAACTCCCAAAACCATTTAGGGCAAGGGTTCAAATCCCAAAGGAAGCACACAAAAACCCATTAATTTTGCCGATAACTAAAATACCTCCAAACTCCCAAACAACTTGCCCAAACCTCTTGGGTCTTGCAACCAACAACCACCAAACTTCGACGAAGGCAGGAAAGGCCCTGAAATCTTGAAAATCCTCAAAACCCTAACCGGGGGCAAAAAGGCCCAAAATACCCCTAAGGGTTAAAACAGCTCTAACGGCCCATCCGAACATCCGAATAATGACCCGAAATCACCTGGGTAACCGAAATAGAAAAGTGGGCCGTTACAATCAATCATCTGGCACCCTTGTATACATGCAAACAGTTACCAACACAGATCATAGCTCAACGAGCTTACAAGGCAGAATCTGGAATCCTCAGAAGTCTCCTACTTCCGGCCTAATGATTGGCTCTCATAACCAATCCTGGGACATCTTCGAGGGTCTTTCTCCCTCGGCCAATTGATCAGCTCAAAAACCGATCCCAAAGATGTCCGACACCCTCGAGGGTCTTTCTCCCTCGACCATATGATCACTCAAAAGCCAATCCCAATGGGTGTCCTCAAGGGCCTCTTACCCTCGCTAACAAACTGGACTATCGGAGAGTACTCAAGTCCGGCTCTAAAGCTGGAAAGAACGGGTGTACTCACGAACATTAGCGGGGAGCTCTCGAACCGGCGACTAACGCGTGTGCGCGCGCACACCGCATCGCCGCAACCGACGCAAATGTGGGGCCTAAGTACAAACTACGCGGGCAGCACGCATGCCTAAAGACTCGGAAAGCGGTGTCACTGAACACAATAGTGCGAGGCCCTCGACACTCATCTGTGCAGCCTGTACCACCGACCTGAAGCTAAGAACCGGCCAAGGCAGGCTTCCACCTTTGGCAGGGTTCTGCTCTAGCAAGCTACAAACAAGGCTTATGCCGATGTGGTAGCTAAATCCACATCGGCTGCCGGGGGGAAGCAATGTACGTTATGCTTCGCTCTACACCCGACCGGTGGGGACAAAGTACGTTATGTCCGCTCTCAGCCTCTAGATGATGACAAACCCTACTATACTAGCTAGGAGTACAAAATAACTGATTCCTGGCTAAACATACATATCAACATCAATCACACATAACCTAGCATGATACTACGAACTTAAAGTAGGAATCTCAAGCATGCTGGAAGAACAATCCTAGCATGGCACTAACATGTACAAAGAGGCAAACATGCTAGCAAGAATGCAATCACAAGCTGTCCTATCCACTAATCATGTTCATACAAGTAAACATGCATATAAGGCACAATCAAGAAAGCATCGCAGGGTCCACACAACCACGGTAAGAAATCCTTACCTGAAAGCAAGCAGAAATAACTTTCACAATCAATAACGACCCTCGAGCTTTAAAGCAAACCCGAGCAACCTAAGCATTTTAGTAAAAACAACCTAATTAATTAAACAGCAGCCAACAGCCTAGTGCCCAAAGGAGAAAAGACTCGGGAATTACCAAACGAGAGTGTACTAGGTCTCGGCCTCAACAATCTTGGCAAAACAGGCTCTCGGCGGCAAGTGGGCAAGCAGGACGTGCAGCTGGGGCGAGCAGGCTGGGCGCTGTCGGGCGCTGCTGGGCGCTATCGGGCGCTACTGGGCGCGCTGGCGCGGCAGGGATCGGGCGCTGAGCTGAAGCCGCGCGCGCGATCGCGACAGTGGCGCAGCGAAGCCGGGCGGGCGTCGCAGACGCAGCACGGCACGCAGACGCAGGCGGTGCAAGCGGTGCGAGCGCGCGCAGCAGGCGAGCGCGCGGCGGCGCGTGTAAGCGGCGCTCGTGCCGACGGCGCGGCGCGCCGGGCGGGCGATTGATCTGGTCGGCGCGCGCGATTGGGCGAATCTGTGGCTGCTGCGGCGCGTCTCGGGCGCTGGTCGTGCGGAGCGGCTGGGTTGTTCGTGCGCGCTGGCCGGGCGGCTGAAATTTGCTCGTGCGCTGGCTGGGACGATTTGGCCGCTCGTGCGCTGGGCTGTGGCTGGTCGAGTGGGGTGCGGCTTTGGGCGGTCTGGTCGGGCTGGCTGGGTGCGGCTGGGCATGGTGGGCAAACTAGGGTTTCTTGGTGAGGTCGGCCAGGAGAGAGAGAGAGAGAGAGAGAGAGAGAGGATTTTGCAAAACAAGGGGAAAAGGGGTTTTCTTGATTTTCTTTCCTTTTCCCTAATTAAATAGGTCTAAAATCCCTTCCCAAAGCTTCCTCTTTCCAAACCCGGCCAAAGCAAACTTATTTTAAAATAAAACTCTCTTTTCCTTCAAACTCCCCAAGACCATTTAGGGCAAGGGCTCAAAACCCAATGGAAGCACCAAAATTACAATTAATTTTGCCATTTTCTAAAACACCTCCAAACTTCCAAACAACTTGCCCAAACCTCTCGGGTCTTGCAACCAACAACCATTAAGCTTCGACAAAGGCGGGAATGACCACGGAATCACGAAAATCCACAAAACACGACCGGGGCAAAAGACCAAAATGCCCCTAAGGGTTAAAGCAGCCTCTAACGGCCCATCCGAACATCCGAATAATGACCCAAATCACACGGGTAACCGAAATAGAAAACTGGGCCGTTACAATACTCCCTCCTTTTAAGACTTTCGTCCTCGAAAGTCCTAAGACGAAAACAACTCTAGGAAAACTCCACTGATTCTTAACCAACCAAGCTCCCGGTTAAGACAACACAAATCCTTCTTCGAAACCGAACCCTCTTGGTTTCCCAAAGGCTCCAAGCCCAAAAGACACCGAGTCTGCCTCAAACTATCTCAACCAAAACTAAACTAACACTGAGCTTCAAAGAAATTATGCGAAAGCTAGTCGGTGAGTCACACCCTCTGACTCGCACCAACTCTCAAACGGTCTTACGACTCTAGGGCTCACTTATCCCTGCTAACCCAACTCGGAACGCCTCTCTACGGCGCTACTCACAGCAAGCTCGAGGACTGGTCACAAGCTCTAAACTCTTCGCCGAGCACTGGCATAACTTCTCTGGCTCGCAACTGTTAACAAACAGCCTTAACTCTTCACCATGCTGACCAAACAACTGAACCTCTCGGGTTCCCGAAACTATTCTACCTACTCCTACTTCACAAGAGACCTGCGAACCCCAATGTTTGCCTACAATCCTTAACGAGATCCAAATCGAACCACAACTGGTGGCTGATCCTAAGGCAAACCTTTCCAACTGGTATGCGCCCACAACACTAAGCGACCATCTTGAGGAGCATCGACGCACTCAAGCCAGGGGCACATACCTGGTTCACCAGACGGCTAACCCACTCACACTAGCTGAACTTCAGCTACGGCCACCTCTGAATGACAAGGTCCAGGAGCAAGTTCCACTCAATCAAAAAAATAAACTGGAGCCCCTCATAGGCCGACAACAAACTTTCTAATGCAATCTGATTAGCCACTAATCTAAGGGAACAGCGCCAAACAGGAAAACAACAACATTCCTCTCACGAAAACCTCGAGCAGCAAAGAATAAAACATCACGCGGCTACTAGCAACACAATAGCTGGAGGAAAACAACTCAAAGGTTTTACCAACCAATGCCACGGCACCACTGTGCCAACCCACTCAACTGTGACTCAGCTATAACGCCAACTGCGAACGCACATCAACTAGGGACAAAGCCCAAGAAGGGCTTGCTCTGCGGAAACTCAACTCAAGTCTTACAACGAGCGAACCTCGTCTCCAAACTGCCACTCAACTCTTAAGTCCATCTGGCTGCTCTATGGATTTCCTCCTTTTAAGCTTAGACCCATCTCAACTTCCAGCTAGGAACTTCACACACGAAACAACGCGAGGGATAAGGATAGCGTCGACCTCAAGCTGGCGGATCAAGAACAATACGAGTCAGCAAGACTACCTCAAAAGTTAAAACTCGAGACCGGCATCCACGGTGCAGCTCAGCCACCAAAGAACTAAGGGGGGTCTACAAGCTCCAAAGATCCAACAACCATCCGCCAACAACTCAAGCCCTTAAACTGGCTGGCTTTCGCCCTCGCGGGAACAAACAACTTTCCGCTTGCTAACAAACAGACGTAGTGACACTCTGTCTAGGCTGACCGCTGCGCTACTCTGATCAACTACACAACTCAGGAGCTAAGCTGACTCCTCCTCTACATGAACAATTTCCTAGCAAGCGGACTTCCGAAGGACAGCGAATTTCACACACGCTCGCTGTCTTGCTCAAACTCAACGGTAACAACCACCAACTCTTCTCAGAAGAAACATCCAAGGGTTCCTCAATCGCTTGAACCACCAACTAAGCACTAGCGGTACTTACTCAACCGCTGAGGGGGAGGCCAACTCCCAAAACTACCTGACTAGGAACAAGTCCTCAGGGCGACGCCAGCTTGGTCGAACCAAGCTAGCCCTAGAAAACAGCAAAGGAACCAAACCTTGGCCAACGCCAAGCACCACCTTGCTAAGAATTCTAAAAATCAACGTGGAGGTTACCAAGAACAACTTTAGCTTGTTAACCGACAACAAGCATCCAGCAACTCAACCGAGGAACACTGCCTGGGTCTGACTGAGCTCTGGTGAGGCTCTCCACAACTTAGGGTTCCTCCGATCGCCCTCTGACACACACTGAACAGACAACTGGCTACACGAGCACATCTCCCTCCAGCATCTCAACTGTGCTGTCCAAAAGCTCTTCCTTGCCACATCTGTAGCAAGCACGGGCGATGCTCCACACAATTCGAAAAGCGCCTTACCACACTTGATGCAATGAGCCGGCTGCCTGGCCCCGCCCTGCTGACGATCCTGAGCTCTAACCTGAGGTCGGCGCTGATCGCTACCCCTAGACTGGCCCTATCGGAGAGTCTGCTATCCACCTGAGCGGGAACAACCAGAAGACCCAAACTTCCTCTTGCTCAAAGCATCAGCCACATCATAGCTTCTACCCAGGGTAAGGATCCGAACAACTCTCTTAGCCATGGCGGCCAGAAACTCCACGATTTTACTACCATCGCCCTGGATCAGTTCCAACTGAACTCCAACCATCGATCAACAAGAAATGCCTCTACCCAGGTCAGGGGTCAACTAGCATAACTTGCCTACGCAACAACCAAAGCTCACGCACGCAGTAACCTCTCAACCCAAGTTAGGGCACTTGCCAAGAACTAAAGTCCTAACTCCTCAGAACTGAGCACTGGTTTCACAACCCGAAACCCCTCGTGGTTCTTGAAAAATACACCACGGAAAGAGCTACACAAAAGTACACCGGCGTGTATAGCTCCAACTTGGTTCCTTAAGATCCAAACCAACAAGTATTCTCACACAAGGCAACTTTTGCCTCCCAATAGAGTCACATCTAGCAAAGAAGCAACAAGAGTTCAACCCACTAGGGGTCAACTCACCACGGAATGCCACATTGGTCGACTCACTCTTACAAGAGCATAGCCACACCAAGCTAACTTACCTCATACCAATGGTCCACTAAACGTGCTCCGATCAACCATCCAACTCATGGCTCTAACAGTGGATCAACCACACATCATCGATGCCAACCCTACTCATATTAGGGTAACTCCAGGGTAGTCGAATCACACTACCATCCAACTGGCTCACAATCCCACAACACAAGGCGCGAGAATTCGGACGCGCTAGCCCTTAACAACCAACGGCATCCTTTGTACCCAACTCTCTCGGTGACTCGAAGGCTCCTACTTATCCCTCGAACGACCTCAAACTTGTAGTTCTCTCGGCTACCACCGAGCTAGATCTCTTATGCAGCCCAAATAGGTGCAATCTCATGAATGGGTACAAGACTAGTGGGGATGCTAAACTCCGGCGGGTCCTGGAACCACCTGCATGCACGAAAAGTGCCAATCGCGAGAATCTAGGCCTCCTCTCAAAGCTTGGTGCCAACAGCACTACTTCCTTTACAACACAAACATCCCTTTACGGGCTTTAAGCCCCTCCGAGGGTAGGGAAGGTCACACCTCCAGTTCTGAGGCAATGGCACTCAACACAAGAGTCTCAACACTCGAGTAGACTACATTCGACATCACGTCTAACAGACAAGCCAAGGCCCACTCTTGCATCCCACTCGATGCTCAACGAATACTCAAAGCCAACCCTCGGGTTGCGGCACCTAGCTCCACACGGAACATGCTAACAGAAGGTGCTTCTCTCTAATAGCGGTTGAAAACCACGGACGGATTAAGTCCACGACAAGCAAACTCCACACTACCGCGCTCGCTACGAGGGTACTAAAAGAACCTGGCCGCAAAACGATCAGAGGCTTGCGAGGAGAACAAGATGTCTCTACATCTTCCTCAAAAGCTACTAACTTGGTCGCTTGCCAATCGATCAGTGGTGGTGGAGACTCGCTGGTCCGCCTCTCACGGGGACTTCCACCACCTGCTCGCTGCATCAAACAACACGAGCGGTGCGCCTCGACCTCTAAACATCCGGTCATCGGCCTCGAACACCGAGTCATCCCAAAGACTTGAATGATAAACTCGATCCTCGGCCAACCACTTTGCCGCTAGCGAGAGGGTCTAAAAAAAACATCCGGCTCTACAAAGCTTCCACTTGCCAAACTCGGCGACTCGATCAACGCCAACTAACTTATCAAGATAACTCGCCGACGAGCCTTCCAGGGAACCTCCGGCTATCGGAGCTACAAGGAGGGTGTCTCCTAAATAAACTCTACCATTGGGCTATCTCGTGCCCAAGACTCCTCACTACTACGCGCTACAAACCGCGCACTGGGTCTCCGCTCTCTCTGTTAGCTAAAAGACGTGCCACCAACTCCTCATGGTGGAGCACACTCGCTCAAGGAGTCTCACTGAGGCGTGCTAGCCTCAACCCCTACTCTTGGCAACTCATCTCGCGGGGCCAAAGGTGGCCTACGGGTCTAGACAACCCTAGACGTGGTCTCATGATCAACATGAACAGTCCAACTCCTCGGTTGGAAATACCAAACGTCCCTGCTCCTCTAAGTGCAATCAACATACTAGCGATCTACACAAAGCATAAAAGCTAGCCCACGCTGGGGCTCTCACTGCCAAACAAGGGTAACACATGTATACTAGATGCAGTATTGTAAAATAAAACCCTTAGCTTAATGAACTCAGACAAACCCGACGACGCATGAGTCTTGATGATCATGGGGGCAACAACCTACAAAGCAGGTTAGTCTACAGAATCTATGACTCTGTGCTCTGATACCAACTGTAAAAACCCGACCCAAAATAAAGTCCTAAACCTAGGTTCTCACTCAGCATGCAAGTTAAATACTTCATCAAGCGGTTTAGTGCTCATATTTAAAACCTTTCAAAACATTTAAAAGCGGGGACACTTAAAACATAAACAACAACCTTCATTTAAGCAAAGCCAACAAAATAAAACAAGCCTGGCCAAGGTGTTATAAAATCATACAATACAATTTAAACAACTTTTAAAAACATCCCCCTAGGACTCCTGTCCGTCTACATGCTGAACAATTATGCAAACAATAAAAGACAGAGTGCCGACGGCTCCCATGATCAATCAGCTCCCTCCGCTAGTCGTCCCGGTGCTGTCCCAAGATACCTGGTGGAAAACCACAGAAATAAGGGTGAGTATAAACATACTGAGTAAGAATCCCCAACCGGGGTACAATACGATACATCAATCATCCGCACCCTAGTATACATGCAAACAAGATTACAACACAGATCATAGCTCAACGAGCGTATAAGGCGAGAATCTGGAATCCTCGTAAGTCTCCTACTTAGGCCTAATGATTGGCTCTCATAACCAATCCGGGACATCTCCTAGGGTCTTTCTCCTCGGCCAATTGATCAGCTCAAAACCGATCCCAAAGATGTCCGACACCCTCGAGGGTCTTTCTCCTCGACCATATGATCACTCAAAAGCCAATCCCAATGGGTGTCCTCAAGGGCCTCTTACCTCGCTAACAAACTGGACTATTGGGAGAGTACCCAAGTCCGGCTCTAAAGCTGGAAAGAATGGGTGTACTCACGAACATTAGCCCGGGAGCTCTCCGAACAGCGACTAACGCTCTACAAGACACCGCATGCCGCCGCAACCGGCGTAAATGTGGGGCCTAAGTACAAAAACTACGCGGGCAGTGCACGCATGCCTAAAGACTCGGAAACGGTGTCACCGAACACGATGAGTGCGAGGCCCTCGGAACTCATCATGTACTGTACCACCGACTGAAGCTAAGAACCGCCAAGGCAAAGCTTCCACTTTGTTATGTGGTTCCGCTCTAGTGAGCTACAAACTAGGCTTATGCCGATGTGGTAGCTAAATCCACATCGGCTATCGGGGGGAAGCAATGTACGTTATGCTTCGCTCTACACCCGACCGGTGGGGACAAAGTACGTTATGTCCTCTCTCAGCCTCTGGATGATGACAAACCCTACTATACTAGCTAGGAGTACAAAATAACTAATTCCTGGCTAAACATACATATCAACATCAATCACACATAACCTAGCATGATACTACGAACTTAAAGTAGGAATCTCAAGCATGCTGGAAGAACAATCCTAGCATGGCACTAACATGTACAAACAGGCAAACATGCTAGCAAGAATGCAATCACAAGCTGTCCTATCCACTAATCATGTTCATACAAGTAAACATGCATATAAGGCACAATCAAGAAAGCATCGCAGGGTCCACACAACCACGGTAAGAAATCCTTACCTGGAAGCAAGCAGAAATAACTTTCACAATCAATAACGACCCTCGAGCTTTAAAGCGAACCCGAGCAACCTAAGCATTTTAGTAAAAACAACCTAATTAATTAAACAGCAGCCAACAGCCTAGTGCCCAAAGGAGAAAAGACTCAGAAATTACCAAACGAGAGGGTACTAGGTCTCGGCCCCAACAATCTTGGCAAAATAGGCTCTCGGCGGCAAGTGGGCAGCGGGACGGGCACTGGGGAGCAGCCGGGCGCTATCGGCGCTATCGGGCGCTGGGCTGCTGGCGCTACCGGGCGTTTACGCGACGAAGGCACGGCACGCAGACGCGGGCGGCTGTTGGCGCGGCGATCGGCGGCGCGGCGCGCGGCGTGCTCAAAGCGGATCGCGCGGGGCTGGCTTCGGGCGACTCTGGATGATCTGGTCGGTGCGGCGTGATTGGGCAGAGTACAGGGCTGCGCGGCACTTCTGGGCAGCCTGGTGCGGAGCGGCTGGGTTGTCTGTGTGCGCTGGCTCAGGCGCTGCTTGCTCGTGCGCGTGAGCTGATTTGGACGGCTGGGCTTCTGGTGCGCGTGGGTTGTGTGGTGAGAAATGAGCGAGTGTGCGCTAGGGAGAGTTCGGGCCATTTGGTGCGGCTGGGCATGGCTGGGCGGCTAGGGTTTCTTGGTGAGGTCGGCTAGGAGAGAGAGAGAGAGAGAGAAAGAGAGAGAGGATTTTGCAAAACAAGGGGAAAAGGGGTTTTCTTGATTTTCTTTCCTTTTCCCTAATTAAATAGGTCTAAAATCCCTTCCCAAAGCTTCCTCTTTCCAAACCCGGCCGAAGCAAACTTATTTTAAAATAAAACTCTTTTTTCCTACAAACTCCCCAAGACCATTTAGGGTAAGGGCTCAAAACCCAATGGAAGCACCAAAATTACAATTAATTTTGCCATTTTCTAAAACACCTCCAAACTTCCAAACAACTTGCCCAAACCTCTCGGGTCTTGCAACCAACAACCATTAAGCTTCGACAAAGGCAGGAATGACCCTGGAATCCTGAAAATCCACAAAACCCTGACCGGGGGCAAAAGACCAAAATGCCCTTAAGGGTTAAAACAACTCTAACGGCCCATCCGAACATCCGAATAATGACCCGAAATCACCTGGGTAACCGAAATAGAAAACTGGGCCGTTACAACAAGTTTCAGTTGGACCTATTACACGATCCAAAGCAAAGAAGATTCAACAAGCATTTCATTCTTCACCTTCAACAGTGGATAGCCTCAATTCAAAATCCATTTCATGTGCTAGAGACCATTTCAAGGGAAGAGGAACCATTTGATGCTTTGGAAGTCAATGTATGCAAGATTGAAGTTGTCCATGAAATTAATGATATTTGACATGATTTAAATGTCTTAATCATTCCACAAGGAGAAATATAAAATGTTAGAGTTGGCAACACAAACATCAATTTTCGGATTTTAGAAGCTTTTATGCAATTCTAAGTTTAAAATCTTGTTTTTTTTAATGTTTTAGGTTATATTTTGCAACAATGGCATTATGGTAATTATGTTTGTTTCTTTCCTTTAGGTTTAAGTTTCCTAAGCTATAAATAGCCATGAAGTAAGTTGTAAAACTCACATTTTGAATGAATGAAAATTAGCTCTCTACAAGAGATCATTTTCTTAGAATTTTAGGGCATGTTCTTTGTCTCTTTTTCTAAGTTTCCCTTGCAATCTTGTGATAGAATTCATTTGAGCCATTCAATCCAGCCTTGATTAAGCTTGATTGTGGAGTGACTCAATCTAGAACAAGATCTTCCATATCTTGCTTCTAGATCATTGATCTTAAGAGGTAATCAAATTCTAGCCTTTTCTCTTGGTTGTTCCCAAATCTATAAGAAGGTGTTAATCTCTTAATTCAAGGGTTCTTGCTTCATCATAAGCTTGGATCTTTGGGCTGAGAATTAGGGTTGCCTTATCATTTGGTATAAGAGCATAGGTTGCATCTTTGTGGCCTGCTCTAGATTTGATTTTATCTTTAACTTTTAGCAATTCGTTCAACTTTTTGTTCAGATCTTGTTTCTCTGTTGATCATCATTGTTGGATCTAAAAAGAAAAAAGAAAAAAAAAGGTTCATGGTTCGATATTGAATTATTCTTGACCAATTTGAAACTGCTGCATTGAGTGCTTATGTTTTCGATTGTAACACCTCGATAACGACCGAATTGAACCAATTGTCCTTCTACAAAAATTTAGATCTGTGCGTTATCTTTAATCCTAGAGAAGACGACTTATTCAAATTAGTATCATAAACCATTTGTTTGTTGGTTTCCTTTTCAGTGTGTAATTTACCCCAAAATGTTTTTTTGTAAGATATTTATCTTTCTTTTCCATCAAATTCCTTGTGGCCTACTCTAGATTTGATTTGATTTTATCCTTGTGGCCAACCCTTTATTTGATTTGATTTTATCTTTTATTTTATCCTTGTGGCCTACTTTTGTTTCTAGTTGTAACACCTTGCTAACGACCGGATTTGATAAATTGTCCTTCTACAAAAATTTAGATCGGTGCGTTATCTATATTCTTTAAGAAGGCCATTTACTCAAATTAGTAATTTCAAACGTTCATTTGTTTGTTTCCTTTTAAGTGTTCGATATATCTGAAGAAAAAAAATCTGAACATTTATCTTTCTTTCTATTTCTTTTTGTTCTTGATTTTGTTAATTCATAATTTTTCTTGTCTTGGCTTATTTGTAAGGCTCACTATTACAAGATTTGCTTTATCCAAATTAGCCTACCTTTATCAAAATTTAGCCACTTTCCCCAATAGCCTACCTTTGTGTGTGATAAACACGAGCGTTCCGAGTGTAAAATTCAGTTAGTTGAGTGTGTGAGGTCCTTCATATATATTTTACTATTAGTTTAGAACCATGAATCAAGATGGGAGAGATGGAGAGGAGATTAGTGAAGCTAGGTGGAGAGAAGCTCAAAGTGGGGTCATTAATCGTTTAACTCAAATGGTTATTGCCTTATGCGATAGGTTGGAGCGAATGGAAGTAGCTTTAGGAAATCCTCAAGGGAGGGAGGATAACTTTAATTATAAAGGAGTTGAAAATGAAGATGGAGAAGATAATGTTAACCTCTTAGCGGGATACAATCCACGGGGAGGGAGAGTTGTAGGTCGAGGGGGACGAGGAGGAAGAAGAGGGGGTAGGGAAATTATAGCACCTAGAAGGATCGAAAGGGAGAACCAATATGAAAGAGAAGTAGGGGGAGTAAAGCTTAAAATTCCTACTTTCCATGGGAAATCTGATCCGGAGGAGTATTTTCAATATGAGTGCAAAATTGAGCATGTTTTCGATTGCAAAAACTTTAGTGAAGAAAGGAAGTTGAAACTTGCTGTTGCTGAATTTTGTGATTATGCTAATATTTGGTGGGCTTCTTTGAAATCCGAATGGAGGAGAAATTTTGAAGAACCAATTGAAACATGGGAGGAGTTGAAGACATTAATGAGATAAAGGTACATTCCTAAACATTATTCTCGTGAACTTAAGCAAAAGCTCTATACTTTGCAACAGGGATCCAAAAGTGTAGAAGATTATTAGAAGGAAATGGAGGTCCTTATGAACAGAGCAGACATTAAGGAAGATGAGGAGGATACAATGGCTAGGTTCCTTGGCGGGTTGAACCGACAATTTGCTCATCAAGTTGATAGACAACCTTACTTTGATATGAAGGAATTGTTACACCTTGCTGTCAAAATTGAAGGACAATTAGCATGGTAGAAAGAGAATTCCAAGAGGTACTCTTCTTCTAAGTCTACTACTTTTTCTGCCAATACTTGGAAAAAGAATGCAAATAATGTTAAGGTTGATTTGAAGCTTAAAGGCAAGTATGAGTTTGACAAAAAGGACAATGCTGAAAGTTCTAAATGCAAGGAGAAAATGGAAGGATATAAGGAGGTTCAAGAGAGAAATAGAGATATCAAATGTTGGAAATGTAGAGGGAGTGGACATATTAGTCGTGATTGTCCTAACAAGAGAGTCATGATCGTTAAAAATGGAGAAGTTGTCATTGATGGAGAGGACAGTGACGAAGATGAGTTAATTGATGAAATAACGAATGAGAATGAGGAGGAATTGGAAGATGGGAGTCATTTGGCCCTTGTAACAAGAAGACTCCTTACCCTCAAATTAAGGAGAATGATGTTGATGACCAAACAGACAACTTATTCCATACACGATGTCTGGTTAATGGGACTCCTTGTAGCCTTGTTATTGATAGTGGAAGTTGCACCAACGTCGTAAGTTCATTTTTTATCAAGAGGTTGCAAATTCCAATTCAACACCATTCGAAACCTTACAAGCTCCAATGGCTCAATGATAGTGGGGCAATGAAGGTAGTTTATCAAGCTTTAATTACTTTTTCTTTAGGAAAGTATCAAGATGAGATCCTTTGTGATGTGTTACCTATGCTCGCTGGAGATATACTGCTTGGTAGACCTTGGCAATTTGATAGGAAGGTCATGTATGATAGTTATTTGAATAGGTATTCTTTCACAAGAGATGGAAGAAAAACAACTCTTGTACCTTTAAGTTCTAATGATGTATATATTGATCAACTGAAGATAGAGAAAAAAAAAAGAGAGAGTATGAAGAAAAAGAATTAAAAGAAAAAATAAATAAATGAGTGAGAAAATAGAGAAAAATAAAAGAGAGAAAAAAAGTGGATGGGAGAGTGAAAAAAGTGATGAAAATGAAAAAAAAGTAAAAAAAAGTGAGCTGTGTTGCTAGAGTGGGAGAGGTGAGAAGGGCAATGTTTTCCCAAAAACCAATCTTTGTGCTTATGTACAAGGTAGGGTATTTGGCTTCTAGCGATAATACTCTGTCTTTGCCTAGTGTGTTTCAATCTCTTTTATAGGAATTTGAGGATGTGTTCCAAGATGAAGTACCTAAAGAACTACCTCCCATTCGAGGAATTGAACACAAAATAGACTTCATTCCAGGGGCTGTCATTCCCAATAGGCCAGCTTATAGAGCCAATCCAATCGAGACCAAGGAAATTCAAAGACAAGTGGAGGAGCTCATTAATAAAGGCTAAGTACGAGAGAGTTTGAGTCCATGCTCAGTACCTGTCATATTGGTGCCAAAGAAAGATGGAACTTGGCGTATGTGTGTGGATTATAGAGCCATCAACAAAATCACTGTAAAGTATCGACACCCTATTCCTAGACTAGATGATATGTTTGATGAATTGCATGGTTCATGCTTATTTACAAAGATTGATTTAAAATATGGATATCATCAAATTAGAATGCATGTAGGAGATGAATGGAAAACAGCTTTCAAAACTAAGTCTGGGTTGTATGAATGGCTTGTTATGCCTTTTGGACTAACTAATGCTCCTAGCACATTTATGCGTTTAATGAACTATGTTTTGAGAGAATATTTAGGAAAGTATGTTGTTGTGTATTTTGATGAAATTCTAATTTATTCAAAGACTTAGCTTGAACATGTTGAACATGTTAGGTCTGTTCTAACTACACTTAGAAATGAGGAACTTTATGCTAACTTGAATAAGTGTTGTTTTTGCATGGAAAAAGTTAACTTTCTTGGATTTATAGTTGGTAAAAATGGAGTAGAAGTAGACATTGAGATAGTTAAGGCAATTCGCGATTGGCCAACACCAACAAATGCAAGTGTGGTAAGGAGTTTTCATGGGTTAGCTAGCTTTTATAGGAGGTTTATAAAGGACTTTAGTACCATAGCTGCACCATTGAATGATTTGGTAAGAAAAAATGTTGTGTTTCAATGGGGGGAAATGCAAGATAAAGCCTTTAATGGACTTATGGAGAAATTAACCAATACACCATTACTTGTCTTGCCTAACTTTGAAAAGACATTTGAAATTGAGTGTGATGCAAGTGGTTTGGGCATAGGTTGTAAAGACCCGACCCAAAAGGGGCTCTAAATGGGCCTTTACCCCAATGCATGTAGTGAAAATAAAAGACATTAAGAAAAATACATTTCGGATTCCAAGTAAAAACAGAAACATTCAACAACCAAAACATACATTTCTAAAAGTACACTCACGATCGAGAGATTTATTTAAACCATTAAAACAATCCACAAGTACCAATATCTTTGGAATCCATAAAACGTAAGAAAAAAACATCACGGGGCTCTGTGTCCGTCTACATGCATTCAGGGAAATAATAAAAAGTGAAGAGTCATGATAATTAAAATTAAAATAAAACAATCAGAGAAGACAGCAGGTTCCATGATCATAGCTCCTCCTTCAGCCATCCTGTCTCCCGCCTTGATTACCTGTGGAAAACCACAGAATAAGGGTGAGTAACGAATTACCCAGTAAGAATCCCCAACCGGGGTACAATACGATATACATGATCATCTAGAAGAATGTATGCAAGCTATGAGTACAAACACAGAGCGGAGCACATAGCTAAGTCCACACTTGGACCTCGGATGCCATCTCGTGGTCTTAGTCGGAAAAACCACAACACATTAAACGCACTATACGGGAACAAGTCCGGCCTCGGCTGTCTCATCGCCGTCACGAAAGGTGCACTCGCTCAAGATCCCGAGGAGCTCTCGATCGGCGCTGTAATGAGCGTAAGCGCGCACCGCATGCTACCGCAAACTCGGGGGTGCCGGGGTCTAGTGGCAAGCCGCCCGAGTTCGATCCACCATGCCTAACTAAATCTACGGATCGGTGTCACCGACATAGGGTGTGAGACACGGACACGTGAACTATGTCGGCCTGTACCACCGCTTTGAGGCTAAGGAACCGGTCGTGGTAGGCTTACACCAGAAGCGGTCCTTGCCCTAACAGTGGCAATCAAGGGCTACGGCCGAACACGCCGAGGCGTGTCGATCGCCGGGGCGAGGCAATGCCAAGTCATCATCCCGACCGTTGGGGCATTTAACGATCCGCCACCCTCACCCAAGATTGCGGGGCCTACCGGTTGGGATAGCTAATCCCTCACGGGGTCCAAGGACGGAGAACTGTCTCGGACGCCCTTGCCATAGATGCAAGATACTTTATGCATCGGGCCCGGATGATTCTATCTACCTCAATTCTAAACCTTAACAATAATAACGATTCAATCAATGCGGTCCAATACGTGCTCATCGACACGAAGAACCTAGCATGATACTACGAAGCAAGAACAGATATCGAACATGCTAGAATAGAACAACCTAGCATGGGCTAACATGAGAAACAATACAAGAGTTCATGCCATCCAGAATTGTAAGCAGAGCACCTAGGCTAAACATGCTAGTAAACATACACAGCATACAAAACAACAATCACAAATATACGCGCAGGTCCACACAACCCCAGTAAGAAATCCTTACCTTGGTCGGAAGACTTTTACACACAAATCCTAAGCTGCGGAACAATCCCGAGCTAGCGAGCGGGAACCTAGCAAACCAACAATAATCAAGCATCTAAAATATCTAAACAACAATAGAACAGCGACAAGCTCGGCTCGGGAACTCACGCGGCGCGACGACACGAGCTTGGGGTGGCCGCAAGTTGGCTCGGCAAGGTGGGGCTGGCGCGCTACCGGGCACGGCAGCGAGGACACGCGCTGTTGCGTTACATGGCACGGCGACGGACACGCTGGCTCTTGCGCTGCCGGCACGGCAGGACACGCGCTGGTTGCGCTACTGGCACTGGCAGACGGACACGCTACTGGCGCGCGCCGCACGGCAGCTGGGCAGGACACGCGCGCTGGCGAAGCGTCTCGACGGCGCGCGCGCTGGCGCCGGGCTCGGGGCGGCGCGCGGGCGAGCGCTCGAGCGAAGGCGCGCTGGCGGCTGGCGTGCGATGCGGACACGGCGAGCAACTTCGGCAGGACGACGCGCGCGGCGTAACGCTCGAGCCGGCGCGCGGGGCAGCGGCTTCGGCAAGCGGACACGGCGAGGGCGCGGCGAGCGATCGGTGGACGCGCTGGCGCTGGCGAGGACCTCTGGCGTGGCGAGCGATCGGGCGATCCTCTTGGCCGGGCGAGCGGCGAAATTTCTTGGGGGGACAGTCTGGGCGTCGCGGCGGGGTGGCTCGACCGATCCGGGCGCGTGCGGCTGGTGGTGGCTCGACCGATCTGGGCGCGGCGAGCTGGGGGGATGATGGTCGCTCCTCCTACCGGGCCGCACAACACACACACACACACAACCCCTTTTTCTTACATTCGGCCAACAAACACCCAAATGAGAAGATGAAGAAGACGAAGACTTACCCGGAATGATGATGATCGAACCCAAGGAGATGCAAGGATGAAGAACTCGGCAAGGCTATGGAGATGGAGAGCTTGGGCGGCCAAGAGGTGTTTTGGAGAATAAGATGGAATAACCTAATTCTATTTCATTTAACCAAATGCACCAAAACTCCAAAATCCAAGGTTAACTAAGATGTGATGCAGAAAGAGCAACAAGAGCACCTAATGGCTCAATTGGCACACCTCTCTACAAGCTTCCCGGGAGACCGGGTTCAAACCATTTGCAAAGACAATTTCCTTTATTTTTACTTTTGCAACAAACCTTGCTCAAACCAAACCACAAACCCCTCCAAAAACCTACAAAACCATCCAATAATTTTAGTAATTTGGAAAAGACACAAACGACCATGACGGCCGGACCAAATTACCAAATTACCCCTAGGGCATACCGGAAGACCGGGAAGAAAAACTGGTCGTTACAATATTCCCTCCTTTTTATGACTTTCGTCCTCGAAAGTCCTTAAGACAGCTTGCTTTCAGGGTAATGCAACCTCATCTCGTCTTCCCGCTCCCAAGTGGCTTCCTCGAACCCGATTCTTCCATCGAACCTTTACCAAACGAATCTCGCGACACGCAACGTCTTGGTCTCAAAGGCAAGGATCCTCACCGGCTTCTCCTCGAAGTTCAAATCCTCATTCACCGCAAAGGCTCAAAGTCCACAATGTGCGACGGGTCCGGCACATCTTTGCCTCAACATCGATACATGGAAAACACTATGCATCGCGATAGTGACGGAGGTAGGGCTAGCAGGTAAGCAACTCGCCAATCCTCTCTAGGATCTCGAGCGGACCAACAAAGCGGGGACTCAACTTCCTCGCTACCAAACCTCAAAACACCTCGCATCGGAGCAACCTTAAGGAACACATCTTTGACCAACCTCAAACTCCAAATCTCGGCGCCGAACATCGGCGTAACTCTCTGCACTGCTCTGATTTGTCAACATACGAGCTCTAATCTTCTCGACCGCACCATTGGTCAAGCGCAGTAACTCGGGACCCAACACTGTCTATCACCAACCTCTTTCCGAACACGGGGGACCGATAACGCTTACCATACAATGCCTCGAATGGAGCCATCCGAATCGTCGATCGTAATCGTTGTTGTAGGCAAACTCCATCAAAATCTGTGATCATGGTCCCAATCGCACGGGAAATCCAACACACAAGCCCTCAACATATCCTCGAGAATCGATTCACTCTCTCGGATCGACCATCCGTCCGAGGGTGAAAAGTCATCTTTAAATCGCACTCCGTGCCCAAACCCTTCTCGGGCGCTCTCGAAACGAGAAGTGAACCGCGAGTCACGATCGGACACAATCCTCACCGGTACACCATGATAACGGATGATCTCGCTCCAAAAGCAGTGCGCCCCTTTGTTCCACGGTATAAGTGTCTCTACCGGGAATGAAGTGTGCGCTCTTGGTCAAACGGTCGACTATCACCCAAATCGAGAGAACTTCCTGAGTCCTTGGCAAACCAGAGATAAAGTCCATGGAGATCTCTTCCCATTTCCACTGGGCACACTCGGTGGTCGCAACAAACCAGTGGCCTCTGCTGGGTGCCTTCACTTGGCGACAAGTGAGACACCGGTGACAAACTCGCCACATCTCTCTTCATCCCCATCCACCGTAAGGTCAGCGCTAAGGTCTGATACATCTTGGTACCCCGGGGTGCCAAGCAAAAGGGGGCAGTGGGCCTCAGAGAGCAACTCGGCTCGCAAAACTGCAATGCCCGGAACACACAACCGGCCTCTATAAGTCAACCCACCATCTGGGAATACACAAAGTCAAAGTCACCACAAGCACTAACTGTCAACCAATCTCTTAAGTGCGGGGTCACCCAACTGGCTGTCTATAATCCATTTCGAATCGGCGGTGAGCAATCAAGCTCGAGCTACCTGGCGGTAACCTCTCCCAACAACATCGCAACCTCGGCCCGCTCGAACTCTCTCTCGCAAACTGGCTGGGAACTCAACAACGCCGCAGAGTGCGCGCGTCTTTCGCTCAAAGCATCGGCCACTACATTGGCTTTACCGGATGGTACAAAATCTCGCGATCATAATCCTTTACCAACTCTAACCATCTCTCTCGCCTCATATTCAACTCCTTACGAGTGAGCAGATACTTGAGGCTCGGTGATCGGTAAACATCGAATCCGCTCACCATACGGGTAATGCCTCCAAATCTTGGTGCAAACACATCTGCCGCCAACTCCATATCATGAGTCGGGTAGTTCGCTCATACGGCCGGTGACGGGAAGCATAGGCAATGACCTTCCCCCGTCTTTGCATCAACACACAACCTAATCCAAACTTGGAAGCATCACTTTGTAGACCACGAAACCACTGTCCCCTCCGGGATCGCCAACATCTGGTGAAGTCAAACTACGCTTGAGCACGGCAAAGCTCTCATCACACTCTTTGCCCCAAACAAACTCGACACCCTTCCTCGTCGGACGAGTGAGGGGCGAGGCTAAAGCAGAAAAGTCTTGACGAACCGAGCGGTAGTAACTCGCCAAACCCGAGAAAGCTGCGAATCTCGGCAGAATCGAAGTCGGCTTGGCCCATGAACTCACGGCCTCAATCTTCGCGGGGTCCACGGCTATACCATCTCTCGAAACCACGTGGCCTAGGAAGGCCACCGCTCCAACAGAAGTCACATTTGGAAAACTTCGCATAAAGTGGTTTTCCTCAAAGCCGCCAATACTCGCCTCAAATGCTCTGCATGGTCTTCTTTAGACCTCGAATAAATCGAGAATATCGTCAATGAACACGATGACGAAAGCCGTCCAAAAATGATTTGAACACCCTATCCATCATGTCCATGAACGCACTTGGGGCATTGGTCAATCCAAACGACATGACCACAAACTCATAGTGACCATATCTAGACACTGAAAAGTCGTCTTAGGAATGTCGGCATCCCCGATCCGCAGAATCGATGGTAACCGGATCTCGGATCTATCTTGGAGAACACGAAGCTCCACAAGGTGATCGAACAAATCATCGATCACGGGGCAGCGGATACTTATTCTTCATTGTCACCTTATTAAGCTCGCGGTAATCAATACATAAGCGCATAGAACCATCCTTCTTTTTCACAAACAGGCTGGTGCTCCACGGGGACACACTTGGACGGATGAACCCTCGGTCTAACATCTCCCGCAATCGAATCTTCGGGCCTTTAACTCGGCTGGCGCCATGCGTCACGGAGCCTTCGAGATAGGGAGGGTCCCCGGCTCGAGCTCAATAATGAAGTCAACCTCTCTTTGGGGCAACCCCAGTAACTCCTCAGAAACACATCCGCGAACTCTTGCACGGCCGGCTTTGATCGACAGATGGCGAGGGGCGGCTCTTCCTGCACAACTTGGCTAGATAGCCCCAAGCTCCATGAGCTAGCAAACGACGAGCTTTCACGGTGACACCATCGGCGGGCAAACTCCACCTGGACTCCACGAAACTTAAAGTGGGCCGACTGGCGGCGGCTGAACACTACTTCTTTCCGGTGGCGGTCAATCAACGCGTGGTTAGCGACTAACCACTCCATACCAAGAATCACATCAAAACCGCTCATAGGCGGAACTATGAGCGTAGCCACAAGCAACTCTCCGGATATCTCGATTCGGCCATCCTTAATCTTATCTCTAGCCAACATACTAACTCCGAAGGAGTTGCAACAGATAACTCAAAACCTAGAGGCTCTAGTCTTAACTTAGCATGCTCAACCAAACAACACAGATACAAATGAATGCGTGGAACCAGAATCAAACAAGACAAATGCGCAGTGATCTAAAACAAGAAGCGTACGCCACACGGCGGCATCCGTGACGCTCGGCCTCTGACGGGTCGTAGCAAACACTCGACCACTGCTGCTGCTGGCCGAGCCGCCATAGCCGGGTGATCACAAAAACGGGCCATGTGACCTCTCTACCACAACGGAAGCACAATCTAGGTCCAGCCGACAAGCTCCGCGTGGACTTTCCCACAAGTAGCACAAGCGGAAAGCGCTCGGGTCCTCCCCTTTGCGCGGAAGTGAAACGGACTGGAGCTCTCTCCGATCTCTGCTTCGAAGCGCCCTTGGCGGCGCTGGCCGCCTCCGAAAAAGTCAAACTTCCTCTTACGCCTGTTTCTACCGGGCGGGGGCCCGACGAACAGAGCGGCAACAACCCGCTCAGCAGGATACTTCCCATTATAGATCGTGGCTAATCGGGATGACCCTAGCATAAGTGTCGGGGCACGAGCCACGACATCACGGGAAACACCGCCTCAATCCAGATATGAACTTCCGAATCTTCACTCCGGGGTGGCAATCAAGCGAGGAGCAAAATATCCATACTCGAGAACTTGCGCTCATATTCCTCAATGGAATCAGAACCCCGCTTGAGTTCGGAAGAGCTCCACCATCTTCTCCCGAGCCTCATCACCGATGAACTTTACCTTGAACTCGGCCTTGAAGAACTCCCAAGTAGCGGGTGGAGACCCGGTGGTCTCTCGCTCAAGGTGGACTCCCACCACCATCTCATTTGTGCCTCCTAGCACATGAGCCGCACATCTCGGCCTCTGAATATCGGGGCACACCATGATTAGGAAGGTGTACTCCAAATGGGCGATCCACTGGCCGCCGCTAACGCATCACCGGTGGCATCAAACTTCTCGGGCTTCCACTTCACAAAATCCTTCACCACCTACCCAATTCCTCGGCACCCTCCGCCATATCGCCTCTGGGGCTACTTGCTCTGTGGAGTGGAGGTGCTGCGAGCTCTCTTGAACCAATCGAGTGTTTGCTCGATCTGGGCTCGGGACTCTTCCGGCTGCCGCGCCGCCAACAAGGCACAGGTCTCTCGCCTCTGGTCACTCAACATCGCGACCATAAAAGCCCTCATAGACTCGGCAAACTCGCTCCGGGGAGCGATCTCACGGCGCTCGATCGCCTCAACGCCCGCTCTAGGCGTAACAGAGGAGCTCGCTGGTGGAATGCCATCGATGTCGGCTTGGGACGATGTCCTACGATTGTCGATCCGATCCACGATACCTCTCGACCGCTCTCGAACCTCCTCTCCCGATGACGGGTGGTAGCATCTTTGGCGATCTACATCCAAACCAACAACGAATCAAAACACACTGTCACCATTCCACAACACCAAACAAGGCATACACTAGATGATAGGTATTGTAAATTCTTAACCCTTTTCCTTTCTAAAACAATAAATCTAGGCGCACTGATGGTATGCTTTGAGTGCCGATGATCATGGAAAACGACCTACCACAAAAAGGTCGGTCTCTGAGAATCTATGACTCGAGCTCGATACCAATCTGTAAAGACCAGACCCAAAAGGGGCTCTAAATGGGCCTTTACCCCAATGCATGTAGTGAAAATAAAAGACATTAAGAAAAATACATTTCGGATTCCAAGTAAAAGCAGAAACATTCAACAACCAAAACATACATTTCTAAAAGTACACTGATCGAGAGATTTATTTAAACCATTAAAACAATCCACAAGTACCAATATCTTTGGAATCCATAAAACGTAAGAAAAACATCCCGGGGCTCTGTGCCCGTCTACATGCATCAGTGGGAAATAATAAAAAGTGAAGAGTCATGATAATTAAAATTAAAATAAAACAATCAGAGAAGACAAAGAGTTCCATGATCATAGCTCCTCCTTTGACCATCCCTGTCTCCCGCCTTGATTACACGTGGAAAACCACGAGAATAAGGGTGAGTAACGAATTACCCAAAGAAGAATCCCCAACCGGGTACAATACGATATACATGATCATCTAGAAGAATGTATGCAAGCTATGAGTACAAACACAGAGCGGAGCACATAGCTAAGTCCACACTTGGACCTCGGATGCCATCTCGTGGTCTTAGTCAGGAAAAACCACAACACACTAAACGCACTATACGGGAACAAGTCCGGCCTCGGCGCTTCATCGTCGACACGAAAGGTGCACGGCTCAAGATCCCGAGGAGCTCTCGATCGCGTTGTAATGAGCGTAAGCGCGCACCGCATGCTACCGCAAACTCGGGGTGCCGGGTCTAGTGGCAAGCCGCCCGAGTTGATCACCATGCCTAACTAAATCTCTCGGATCGGTGTCACCGACATAGGGGTGTGAGACACGGACACGTGAACTATGTCACTGTACCACCGCACTTTGAGGCTAAGGAACCGGTCGTGGTAGGCTTACACCAGAAGCGGTCCTTGCCCTAACAGTGGCAATCAAGGGCTACGGCCGAACACGCCGAGGGCGTGTCGATCGCCGGGGACGAGGCAATGCCAAGTCATCATCCCGACCGTTGGGGCATTTAACGACCGCCACCCTCACCCAAGATTGCGGGGGCCTACCGGTTGGGATAGCTAATCCCTCACGGGGTCCAAGGACGAGAAACTGTCTCGGACGTCCTTGCCATAGATGCAAGATACTTTATGCATCGGGCCGGATGATTCTATCTACCTCAATTCTAAACCTTAACAATAATAACGATTCAATCAATGCGGTCCAATACGTGCTCATCGATCGAAGAACCTAGCATGATACTACGAAGCAAGAACGAGATATCGAACATGCTAGAATAGAACAACCTAGCATGGGCTAACATGAGAAACAATACAAGAGTTCATGCCATCAGAATTCGAAGCAGAGCACCTAGGCTAAACATGCTAGTAAACATACACAGCATACAAAACAACAATCACAAATATACCGCAGGTCCACACAACCCCTGAAGAAAAGAAATCCTTACCTTGGTGGAAGACTTTTACACACAAATCCTAAGTCTGCGGAACAATCCCGAGCTAGCGGCGGGAACCTAGCAAACCAACAATAATCGAGCATCTAAAATATCTAAACAACAATAGAAACAACAAGCTCGGCTCGGGAACTCACGCGCGCGACGACACGAGCTTAGAAAGGGTCAGCCGCAAGCTCGGCAAGGGAAGGGCGCTGGCCGCGTGTTGCACGGCAGCGAGGGACACACGGTTGCGTTGCTGGCACGGCACACGACACGCTACCGGCCGCGCGCGCTGGCACGGCAGTGGCAGACGCTACTGTTGCGGTTGCGCGCACGGCACGCACGGACTGGACACGCCGTATTTGCGCGCTTGGCCGCACGGCAGCGAGGACACGCGCGCGCGGCAGCGCTCGCTCGACGGCGCGCGGCGCCGGGCGTCGCGCGAAGCGCGCGGGCGAAGCGCTCGAGCGAGCGGCGCGCTGGCGGCGCAGCGCGCGCGTCGCGATGCGGACACGGCGAGCAACTTCGGCAGGAGCGCGCGCGGCGAACGTCGAGCGAAAGGCGCGCGGGCAAGCGGCTCGGCAAGCGACACGGCGAGGGCGCGGCGAGCGACGGCTGGACGCTGGCTGGCGCTGGCGAGGACCTCTGGCGTGGCGAGCGATCGGGCGATCTCTTCTTGGGCGAACGCGCGAGGCTCGGGCTGGGACAGTCCAGCGCGCGGCGGGGGGTGGCTCGACCGATCCGGGCGTCATGGCAGTGGTGGCTCGACCGATCTGGGCGTCTGGTGCGAGGTGGGGATGATGGCTGCTCCTCTCATTTGGCCGCACAACACACACACACACACAACCCCTTTTTCTTACATTCGGCCAACAAACACCCAAATGAGAAGATGAAGAAGAGCGAAGACTTACCGGAATGATGATGATCGAACCCAAGGAGATGCAAGGATGAAGAACTCGGCAAGGCTATGGAGATGGAGAGCTTGGCGGCCAAGAGGTGTTTTGGAGAATAAGATGGAATAACCTAATTCTATTTCATTTAACCAAATGCACCAAAACTCCAAAATCCAAGGTTAACTAAGATGTGATGCAGAAAGAGCAACAAGAGCACCTAATGGCTCAATTGGCACACCTCTCTACAAGCTTCCCAGAGACCCGGGTTCAAACCCCACTGCAAAGACAATTTCCTTTATTTTTACTTTTGCAACAAACCTTGCTCAAACCAAACCACAAACCCCTCCAAAAACCTACAAAACCATCCAATAATTTTAGTAGCTGGAAAAGACACAAACGACCATGACGGCCGGACCAAATTACCAAATTACCCCTAGGGCATACCTGGAAGACCGGGAAGAAAAACCTGGGTCGTTACATAGGTGCTGTTTTAATGCAAGATGGAAAGCCTTTGATGTACTTTAGTGAAAAACTAAATGGGACAGCATTGAACTAACCTACCTATGATAAAGAATTGTTTACTTTAGTTCGTACATTGCAGGTATGGCAACACTACTTATGGCCTAGAGAGTTCGTGATTCACACTGATCATGAGAGCTTGAAGCATCTTAAGGGTCAAAGTAAATTGAACCGTCGACATGCAAAGTGGGTAGAGTTTATTGAAACATTTCCCTATGTCATCAAATATAAGCAAGGTAAAGATAATATTGTGGCTGATGCATTGTCAACAAGGTACAATCTCTTTACTTCTCTTAGAGCAAAAATTCTTGGATTTGAGCACATTAAAGAGCTATATAAAGCTGACAAATATTTTGGAACCATTTTTGCATCTTGTCGAGCTGGAAAAGTTTTGGATGATTATTATGTCTTTCATGAATATTTGTTTAAGAAAAATAAACTTTGTGTTCCTAAATGTTCTATAAGAGATTTACTTGTGAAAGAAGCCCAAGGTGGTGGCTTAATGGGACATTTTGGGATTCATAAAACCCATGATATGTTGTATGAACATTTTTTTTTTTGGCCTAAGTGAATCATGATGTTCATAAGGTTTGTAGCCAATGTTTTAAATGCAAAGAGCCTATGTCTAGAACCCAACCAAATGGATTGTATACTCCTTTGAATGTATCTAATGAACCATGGACTGATATATCTATGGATTTTATCCTTGGTTTGCCGCGAACAAAAAAGGGTAAAGATAGTATTTTTGTTGTGGTTGATAGATTTAGTAAAATGGCTCATTTTATAGCATGTAACAAAATGGATGTGTAAAGAACCGACCCGAATAGGGTCCTATACCTAGGTCTTTAACCTCTTATGCATGTAATAAACTCGAAAGTATAAATGCGGAATTATAAAACTCTAAAACAATAAAACATTCAGTGAAATTTCAATTATTTGGACCTGTCCCTGTTTCCAAGCACCTGTCAAAAACATTTATCAAATCCAACCCTGGCCAGAGTTTCGTTTTATTTGCAAATTCAAGCATTCAGAACAAATCCAACAAAGAAAATACGTTAACCTTTGGGAATACATCAAAATCCACCTAAGGGCTCCGTGCCCTGTCTACATGCATAAAAAGTTAAGAAAAGACAAACAAGACTCAGAGTAACGTTGACCATGATCATCCAGCAGCCTCCTCCTTGCCATCCAGTCTTGGTCCCAAGTTACTTGGTGGAAAACCACAGAAAAGTAAGGGTGAGCAACGAGTCACTCAGTAAGAATCCCCAACTGGGGTACAATACGAAAACCAATCATCTAGCACGCAGATACAAGCAATCAAACACTAACACAGAGTAATCAACTTGGTTTAGGCTAACCCCACTCCTAGAACTTGCCTATTCAAGGACTTACCGAGCTGCCCACCGGGACATACAACCACAACTTACAATGGGGGTTACACCGTGATGCCCATTAGGGTCTTACACAACTAGAACTCAAGGATGCCCATCAGGATCTTATACCGTCTTAAACACAAGGATGCCCATCGGGGCCTTACTCCACACCAGCAACGCATTGGTGCCCATCAGGGTCTTACCCATGCGAGACCTAAACTAGCAACTCCTAACAGTCTCCTAAGTGCAGGATCACAAGCTAATAGATCGATCAGGCAATATTCAACAACAATACAATCCTAGCATGGCTCTATAGAATATGAACATGAAACACGGATATGCCAAAGTAAGAAATTCCCTAGCATGGAGCTAACATGAACAAGACAACAAACATGCCAGCAAGTAAGAAACAAGAATCCTATCCACTAGAATTCTCATAAACAATTACAAGATATCAACGTGCCATTAAAGTAATCGCAGGGTCCACACAACCCCGGTAAGAAATCCTTACCTGAAAACAAGCAGAAAACAATCACACAATAGCAAACTCCTTTAGCTGCAAGGACCAACTCAACCTAGCCAATAAACCAACATAAATGGTGCATAAATAAACTTGCCAGCTAAAGTTATCCCCGGAATAAAATACAAGGCACAAGAGGCTACCAAACCAAGAAGAAAGCTCTCGGCACTAGGCTGGCTCAGCAAGGGCGTGCGGTAGCAACAAGCGTGTAGCAGGCAGGCGTGCGGGTGTGAGCAACTCGAGAAGACAAATCTGCTGCCTTGAGGGTTCGCTGGGCGAAGCCCTGTTTGGAGAAGAGCAGTTACTGTGCGGCGCGATCAGCGAAGCAACGCAGGCTACGGCTTCGCTGCCGGGAAAGCGCGAGCGCAATCACATTGCAAGATGTCGGCAGAAGGGAGTCTCGGTGCTGCGGGAATGCAGGACTGCACACGGGTGCTGGGGCTGCGATCTAGAAGCTGGCGAAGAAGACACGACGAGGGAAGTAGGACACAGTGGGGCTCAGCTGCGCGTGCAGATGGAACGGGATCGAGGATGCGATCGAGCTAAGCTTGGCGAGGCGAAGCGATTCACCCTGCAATCGACAGTGCGGCTGAGATAGCTGCGCGAGGAGACTAGTAATGGCCTACGGAGTGCGTGCGATTGCGATCGGTGAGCAGGCTGTGTAACGGCCCAGGTTTTCATCCCGGTCTTCCAGGTATTCCCTAGGGGTATTTTGGTAATTTGGTCGGGCCGTCTGGGCCGTTTATGTCTTTTTCAGTTGTTAAAATTATTGGATGGGCTTAAGTAGGATTTTGATGCTTTGTGGATGTGTTTGGGCATGGTGAGATGCAAAAGTAAAAATGAGAAATAATTGTGTTGTTGTTGGGATTCGAACCCGAGTCTCCAGGAAGTCTATGGGGTTGTGTGCCAGTTGAGCTATTGGGAGCTCTTGTTACTCTTTCCGCGGCATATCTTGGTTAGCCTTGAGTCCTTGGGGTTTTGGTGCATTTGATAAAAGAAAAGGAATTGGGGTTGTTGTTGTTTTTCTCCAAATCAACCTTGGCCGCCCAAGCTAGTCTCTCCCAAGCTCCAAGCCAAATTCCTTCTCCCTAGCAGCTCCGTTGTGTCATTCCGGTAAGATTTATCGTTCTCTTCTTCTTCTCCGATTGATGTTCTTGTTGGCCGAGTGAAAAAGAGGTGAGTGTGTGTTTTGTACAGCTAGCCGAGAGGAGTCCAGCCGAGCAGCAGATCTGCCTAGCATCCCCGTCGCCCCTGTCGCACGCATCAGCAGCAGGCCCGTCGCAGCCGTCGCACGCACCTAACGCAATTGCCCAGCCGAGCTCGCTCCTGCACGCCCGCATTCGTCCGTCTGCGTCTGCGCGCGCGCGCGCACACGCCGCTTCGTCTGACGCGCGCGCGCGCCCAGCGCTTCGTCGGTAGCGTGCCAGGTCAGCCCTGCTCCCAACGCCGTGCCGCCGCGCTATCGTCGTTCTTGCTGCGCGCAAGCCTAAGCGCGTGCCATCGCTCGGTCAGTCGCAGCGGCTCTCACCCGCACCAAAGACTCGATGAGCGCCCGCCTTCCGTGTCGCCCGTGCCGTGTGAGTGCTCCCGAGCCGAGCCCTGTTTGTTTTACTATATTTAAGCCTATGGATTGTGATTATTGTTGTGCTTGTTAGGTTCTCATTAGCTAGCTCGGGATCAATCACAGCTTAGGATTCTTGTGTGTAGTTGCCTCCCGACCAAGGTAAGGATTTCTTACCGGAGTTGTGTGGGCCCTGCGATATTATATGTGATTGTTGTTTGTATGCTTGTTGTGTTTATTAGCATGTTTAGTGATAGGTGCTCTGTTTTGAATTATTGACTGGCATGATTTCTTATGTTGTTTCTCATGTTAGTCCATGCTAGGTTGTTCCGTTATGGCATGCTCGTTATCTATTCTTGCTTCGAAGTATCATGCTAGGTTCGTTGTATCTGTTGAGCACGTATTGGATTGTTTGATGTATCTGTTTATAGGTTTGAGATATGGTTGGTAGCATCATCCGGGCTAGGATGCATAACGTAACTTGCATCCACGGCAGGGACGTACGAGGCAGTACTCCGTCCCTGATCCACCATTAGGGTTTAGCTAACCCTAACTGCAGACCCTGCAATTTTGGGTGAGGGTGGCAGACTGTTAAATGCCCCAACGATCGGGATGATGACATGGCATTGCCTTGTCCCCAGCAGTCGGCACGTCCTCCGCGTGTTCTGCCGTAGCCCTTGATTGCCACCTGTTAGGTCAAGGACGACTTCCTGGTGTAAGCCTACCACGACCGGTTCCTTAGCTTCAGGTGCGGTGGTTCAGGCTGACATAGTTCACGTGTTCAGGTCTCACACCCTATGTCGGTGACACCGATCAAAAGATTTAGTTAGGCATGGTGGATGGACACGGGCGACTTGCCACTAGACCCGGCACCCCCCATGGTTTGCAGTAGCATGCGGTGCGCGCACACGCTCATTACAGCGCCGACCGGAGAGCTCCTCGGGATCTTGAGTTCAGTGCACCTTTCGTATCGATAGTAGACAGGCTGAGGCCGAGACTTGTTTCTCGTATAGGATCGTATCGTGAGGTGGATTATCCCGGAGTAAGACCCTGAGTTGGCATCCAAATTTTATGTGTGGATTTAAGCTATGTGCTCTCTGTGTGTTTATATTCATAGCTTGCATACCTTTCTGCTAGATGACCATGTATATCGTATTGTACCCCGGTTGGGGATTCTTACTGAGTAATTCGTTACTCACCCTTATTTTGTGGTTTTCCACAGGTAACCAAGGTGCGTGAAAGGATGGCTGAAGGAGGAGCTGTGATCATGGAAACCAGCTGTCGAACTCTGAATTTTATCTATGATTCTTTATGTCTTATTTTCCTCTGAATGCATGTAGCTGGGCACGGGGCCCTAGGTTGTTTTCTGACTGCTTTCCGGATTCTAGCACTATTGTAACTGTTGGACGTTTTGAATGTTTTAAATAAATCTCTGATCATAGTAAGTTTTTGGAAATGTATTTGTCTTGAAACAGGTGCTTGGTAACAGGGACAGGTTTCAGGAATTTATGTTGACTTTTTAAATGGATGTTTGTATGTTTTAGTTTTCACTTAGAATCCGAAAAACCATTCTTGCATATTGACTTTAGTTTTGAATGCATGCATTGAGGTAAAGACCTATTTTAGGACCCCATTTGGGTCGGGTCTTTACAGTCGGGCCGGGCGACAGCCTTGCGCGCGGCCGAGTGAGGAGTCAGATTCATGGCGCGCCATTTGGAGCGAACTGACGGGCCGAGAGCAGTTGGGTCATTGCTTTGCAAGTCTTGGCTGGGCAGCAAACACACACACACACACACCGGCGGTTAGGGCTTGTAACAGCCCAGTTTTCTATTCTAATTTTCGAGGTGCCTTCGGGTCAAGATTAGGTTGTTTGGTTGGGTCGTTAGAGCTATTTTGACCCTTGGGGGTATTTTGGTCTTTTGGCTCCCCAGGCAAGATTTGTGGTTTTTCAGGGCTTCGAGGTCGCTCCTGCCTTTGTCGAGGCTTGTTTGTAGGTTGCTAGTCCCGAGATGTTTGGGCTAGTCGGTTGGATGTTCGGTTGTGATTTGGGCTTTGGCAAAGTGATGGTTGGTTGTGTGCTTCCTTTGGGATTCGAGCCCGGGCCCTTAGTGTTGCTTTGGGAGTTGGATTTAAGTGAGTTTTATTTATTGGAAAAGGTCGCTTCAGCCGGGTCTCGAAGGAGGAAGCCGAGAAATGGGATTTTAAGGTTTTTAAGGGTTTAATTTGGATAAGGATGGAAATAGGATTAAAATCCCATTATTTTCCTTTTATTCCCATTTTTTCTTTAATTTTCCCATTTTTCCCATTTTTTTTCAAAATCCCTATCTCTCTCTCTCTCTCTCTCTCTCTCTCTCTCTCTCTCTCTCTCTCTCTCTCTCTCTCTCTCTCCGGAGCCCCCCAGCCTAGCTCGAGCCAGCCCCCCCAGCTATCTCGAGCCCCAGTGCCAAAGACTGCGCCCATCCGCGCGCCTCGAGCTCCAACACCATTTGCCTCGCCTGCTGCAAAATGCTTGTTCGCGTGTCAGCCGCGCCTCGTGAGTTGCTCCCGAGCCGAGCCTTATTTATTTTATTGTATTTAGGCCTATTTTTATGATTATTGATGTGTTTGTTTGGCTCGCTATAGGTTGCTCGGGTTCGATCGTAGTTAGTTTTATTGTGTGTTGTTGCCTTCCGACCAGGTAAGGATTTCTTACCGGAGTTGTGTGGGCCCTGCGATATTTTCATGATATGCCTTGTATGTTTGCTGACTTTTATGAGCATGATAGTGATAAAGCAGCTTTGATTGATTTCTTGCTAGCATGTTTGCCTGATTTTACATGTTAGTGGAATGCTAGGTTTGTTCTTCCAGCATGCTTATGATTCCTGCTTAAGTTCGTAGTATCATGCTAGGTAAGCATGTTTGATGTCGGTCATTGTTTGCTAGCCAGGAATCTTTTATTTGCTATGTACTCTTAGATAGAGTTGTAGGGTTTGTCATCATCCAGAGGCTGAGAGCGGACATAACGTACTTTGTCCCCACTGGTTGGGAGTAAAGTGTGCGCAGCATAACGTATCTTGCTTCCCCCCCCCGATCGCCAATGTGGATTTAGCTCTGGTCGGGAGTAAAGTGTGCGCATCATAACGTATATTGCTTCCCCCCCTGTAAGGACCCGACCTGGAATACGGTCCTAAACCTAGGTTCTCACTCAGCATGCAAGTTAAATATTTCAACAAGCGGTTTAGTGCTCATATTTAAAACTTTTTCAAAACATTTGGAAACGGGGAACACTTAAAACATAACCAACAATTTTCATAAGCAAATCCAATCAAGGTAAAATAAGCCTGGCCAGTATTTATAAAAGAACATTCAAAACAGTTTAAACAACTTTAACATCATTCCCTAGGACTCATGTCCATCTACATCTTTGAATAAATAAATGCAAACAATAAGCGATGGAGTGCTTGGTAGCCCCCATGATCAAACGGCTCCTCCGCTAGCCATCCCGGTGTTGTCCCAAGTTACCCGGTGGAAAAACCACAGAAATAAGGGTGAGTATAAACATACTAAGTAAGAATCCCCAACCGGGGTACAATACGATACATCAGTCATCTAGCACCCTAGTATACATGCAAATAAAACAATGACTTAGAGCAAAACGGTTGAATTAGGCTATGAGCTACTTCTAGAGCGAGCCTATTCAAGGGCTTTCATCTACTGCCTATCCTAGGTTCTACACTTGGATGCCCTTGGGCCTTACACAACCTAGGACTCGGTGATGCCCGGTGGGGCCTTACACACCTAGGATGCCTATCGGGGCCTTACACCTCCAAGATCGGTGATGCCCGGTGGGGTCTTACACACCTAGGATGCCCATCGGGTCTTACACCTCCAACTCGGTGATGCCCATCGGGGACTTACACACCTAGGATGCCCATCGTGGTCTTACACCTCCAACTCGGTGATGCCCATCGGGACTTACACACCTAGGATGCCCATCGTGGTCTTACACCTCCAACTCGGTGATGCCCATCGAGGACTTACACACCTAGGATGCCCATCGGTCTTACACCTCCAACTCGGTGATGCCCATCGGGGACTTACACACCTAGGATGCCCATCGTGGTCTTACACCTCCAACTCGGTGATGCCCATCGAGGACTTACACACCTAGGATGCCCATCGGTCTTACACCTCCAACTCGGTGATGCCCATCGAGGACTTACACACCTAGGATGCCCATCGTGGTCTTACACCTCCAACTCGGTGATGCCCATCGAGTGACTTACACACCTAGGATGCCCATCGTGGTCTTACACCTCCGAATGTCCATCGGGGTCTTACTGAGCGGGACCTAAACTAGTTACCCCTACAGTCTTCTACACTATACATCACCCGCCTATGCGGCACACGGAACTAACAGGATAAAATAGAACAAGGTATGCCAAGATAATTAAACCCCTTGCATGGAACTAACGAGAATATATCGGGGACACAAGAGCAACACGATATGGAAGCAAGAGAAAACATGTAACCTACCCAATTGGAAATTTCATACAATCACAAGACATGGCATCTTTGGAAGAACAAACCTAGCATGGCACTAACATGAACTACAAGCAACATGCTAGCAAGATTTCAAACACAAGCCGTTCAATAGCTAACATACTCATAACAACAACCAAGCATACAAGGCACGATCATGATAGCATCGCAGGTCCACACAACCACGGTAAGAAATCCTTACCAGAAAGCGAGTAGAAATAACTTTCACAATCAAATAGTGACCCTCGAGCTTTAAAGCGAAACCGAGCAACCTAAGCATTTTAAAAGCATCCTAAATAAATATACAAAGAGCCACAGACTTAAAAATCTAAAAGGGATTGGTTCGGGAATTACCAACCGAGAAGGCACGGGTCTCGGCGGCAAGAAGCGATTTTGAAGCGCTGCTTGGTGCGGCCGCGCTGGCGCTGGGCGCTGGCGGCGCTTCTGGCGCTTCTTGGGCTGGGCGGGGGAGGGCCAAGCGCTGGCTGGCCGCATGGGCTGCGGCGAAGCGCGCAGCGTCGGGCGGGTGGACGCGACGAAGCGGCACGGCACGCAGACGCGACGGGCCAGTCTTTGGCGCGCTGGCGCAGGCGTGGCGCGCGATGCGGCGCGTCGCGGTGGCGGCCTTGTGCGGGGGGCGCGCGCGCGCGTCGGGCGACCGATGCGAGTTGGTGCGGCGCGTCGTCGGGCGGCTGGTGGTGCGGCGGTTGCTTCGTCTCGTGCGCCTGGGTGTGAAGCTGGTTTGCTGTGCGCTTAAATTTGAGCAGGTGAGCGGGGGTGCGGCTAGGGAGGCTAGGGTTTCTTGGTGAGGTCGGCTAGAGAGAGAGAGAGAGAGAGAGAGAGAGAGAGAGATTGCAAAACAAGGGGAAAAGGGATTTTCTTGATTTTCTTTCCTTTTCCCTAATTAAATAGGTCTAAAATCCCTTCCCAAAGCTTCCTCTTTCCAAACCCTACTGAAGCAAACTTATTTTAAAAATAAAACTCTCTTTTCCTACGAACTCCCCAAGACCATTTAGGCAAGGGCTCTAAACCCAATGGAAGCACCAAAATTACAATTAATTTTGCCATTTTCTAAAACACCTCCAAACTTCCAAACAACTTGCCCAAACCTCTCTCAGTCTTGCAACCAACAACCATTAAGCTTCGACAAAGCGGGAATGGCCCCTGAAATCTTGAAAATCCTCAAAACCACGGCCATGGGGCAAAAGACCAAAATACCCCTAAGGGTTAAAATAGCTCTAACGGCCCATCCGAACATCCGAATAATGACCGAAATCACTGGGTAAGCGAAATAGAAAATCGGGCGTTACACCCCGACCGCCGATGTGGATTTAGCTACCCACATCGGCATAAGCCTAGTTTGTAGCTCGCTAGAGCGGAACCCTACTACCAGCAGTGTAAGCCTACCTTGGCGGTTCTTAGCTTCGTGTCGGTGGTTCAAAGTTTGCACAAATGAGCGCCGAGGGCCTCGCGCTCATCGTGATCGATCGTGTCACCGCTTCGAGTCTTAGGCATGCGTGCACGGCGCGTAGTTTGTTCTTAGGTCCCCACATTTACGCTGGTTGCAAAGAAGCGGTGTGCGCGCGCACACGCGCGTTAGTTGCCGATTCGAGAGCTCTCCCGGGCTAATGTCGTGAGTACACCATTCCTTCCAGTTTAGAGCCAGACTTCGGGTACTCTCCCGTAAGTCCAGATTAGTAGCAAGGGCAAAGAGGCCCTTGAGGACATCCTTGGGATCAGTTTTTGAGTTGAACAATCCCCCGAGTGAAAGAGACCTCGGCGATGTCCCAGGATTGGTTAGGTGTAACGACCCAGGTTTTCTTCCCGGTCTTCCAGGTATGCCCTAGGGGTAATTTGGTAATTTGGTCGGGCCGTCATGGTCGTTTGTGTCTTTTCCAGCTACTAAAATTATTGGATGGTTTTATGTAGGTTTTTGGAGGAGTTTGAGGTTTGGTTTGAGCAAGGTTTGTTGCAAAAGTAAAAATAAAGGGATTTGTCTTTGCAGTGGGTTTGAACCAGGGTCTCCGGGAAGCTTGTAGAGATGTGTGCCAATTGAGCCATTAGGTGCTCTTGTTGCTCTTTCTGCATCACATCTTAGTTAACCTTGGATTTTGGAGCTTTGGTGCATTTGGTTAAATGAAATAGAATTAGGTTTATTCCATCTTCTTCTCCAAAACACCTCTTGGCCGCCCAAGCTCTCCATCTCCATAGCCTTGCCGATTCTTCATCCTTGCATCTCCTTGGGTTCGATCATCATCATTCCGGGTAAGTATTGATCTTCTTCTTCTTCTTCTCATCCGTTTGGTGTGCGTTTGGCCAAGTGAAAAGAGGTGTGTTGTGTGTGTTGTGTTGATTGCGGCCACCGAGTGTAGCCGAGCAAAGAAGACTGATCGCCCCGATCGCTCGCAGACGCCCAGATTCTGTTCTAGCAGCCTTTGCTCGCTTCAAAGCCTGATCGCCCACCCTCGCTGCCGCGACGTCCGGCCGATCGCCGCGACGCCTGCACTGTCCCAGCAGCTTCTTGCTGTTCGCTCGCCAAGAAGACACGATCGCGATCGCCGCGACGCCAGAGGTCCTCGCCGCGCCGCCCGCGTCGGCCCGCGTCGCGCGTCGCGCTATCGCGCGCCCTCGCGCATCCGCGTCGCCCATCGTGACGCCCTCGCCGTGTCGCTTGCCGAATCGCTCGCTCGCGCGCGCGCCGCCAGACGTTCGCGCGCGCGCTCCTCCTGCCGAAGCCGCCGTGGTCCGCGATCGCGACGCGCCGGCGCCGCGCGCCGCCAGAAAGCTTCGCGCGCGCGCGTCGTCCTGCTGCGTCTGCCGTGCCGGTAGCGCGGCCGGCAGCGGCGTCCTGCTCGCCGCTTGCGTGCGGCAGCAGCGGCAGCCAGCTGCAGCGTCCTTGCCGTGTGCGGCTTGCTGACCCCAAGCTCGTGGTCGTCGCGCGCGTGAGTTCCCCGAGCTGAGCTTGTCTGTTCTATTGTTGTTTAGACATTTTAGATGCCGATTATTGTTGGTTTGCTAGGGTTCCGCCGCTAGCTCGGGATTGTTCATGCAGCTTAGGATTTGTGTGTAGAAGTCTTCCACCAAGGTAAAGATTTCTTACTGGGGTTGTGTGGACCTCCTGCGGTATATTTGTGATTGTTGTTTTGTATGCTCGTGTATGATTACTAGCATGTTTAGCCCTAGGTGCTCTGCATTCAATTCTGATGGCATGAAATCTTGTATTGTTTCTCATGTTAGCCCATGCTAGGTTGTTCTATTCTAGCATGTTCGATATCTGTTCTTGCTTCGTAGTATCATGCTAGGTTCCTTGTATCTCATTGAGCACGTATTGGATCGCATTGATTGAATTGTTATTATTATTATTGTTAAGGTTTAGAATTCGGGTAGATAGCATCATCCGGGCCCGATGCATAAAGTATCTTGCATCTATGGCAAGGACGTTCGAGACAGATTCTCCGCCCTTGGACCCCGTGAGGGATTAGCTATCCCAACCGGTAGGCCCCGCAATCTTGGGTGAGGGTGGCGATCGTTAAATGCCCCAACGGTCGGGATGATGACTTGGCATTGCCTCGCCCGGCGATCGGCACGTCCTCGGCGTGTTCGGCCGTAGCCCTTGATTGCCACTGTTAGGGCAAGGACCGCTTCTGGTGTAAGCCTACCACGGCCCGGTTCCTTAGCCTCAGTGCGGTGGTTCAGGTGACATAGTTCACGTGTCCGTGTCTCACACCCCTATGTCGGTGACACCGATCCAGAGATTTAGTTAGGCATGGTGACTTAAACACGGGCGGCTTGCCACTAGACCCGCACCCCCGAGTTTGCAAAAGTAGCATGCGGTGCGCGCTTACGCTCATTACTGTGGCGCGATCGGAGAGCTCCTCGGGATCTTGAGCCAGTGCACCTTTCGTATCGGCGCAGGCAGCCGAGGCCGGGACTTGTTCCCGTATAGTGCGTTTAGTGTGTTGTGGTATTTCCGGACTAAGACCACGAGATGGCATCCGAGGTCCAAGTGTGGACTTAGCTTTGTGCTCCGCTCCGTGTTTGTGCTCATAGCTTGCATACATTCTTCTAGATGATCATGTATATCGTATTGTACCCCCGGTTGGGGATTCTTACTGGGTAATTCGTTACTCACCCTTTATTCGTGGTTTTCCTCGGGTAATCAAGGCGGGAGGCAGGATGGATGAAGGAGGAGCTGTGATCATGGAATCCTCTTTGTCATCTCTCGATTATTCTATTTTATTTATCATGACTCTTGACTTTTGTTATTTCCCCGAATGCATGTAGGCGAGGCACAGAGCCCCGGGATGTTTTCTTACGTTTTATGGATTCCAGCATATTTGTACTTGTGGATTGTTTTAATGGTTTAAATAAATCTCGATCGAGTATGCTTTTAGAAATGTATGTTTTGGTTGTTGAATGTTTCATTTTTACTTGGGATCCGAAATGTATTTTCATAATGTCTTTTATTTTTCACTACATGCATTGGGGTAAAGGCCCATTTAGAGCCCCTTTTGGGTCTGGTCTTCTGATTGGTATCGAGCTCGAGTCATAGATTCTCAGAGACCGACCTTTTGTTGTAGGTCGTTTTCCATGATCATCAAGCCTCTGGCGGTCATCAGTACGCCTAGATTTATTGTTTTAGAAAGGAAAAGGGTTAAGAATTTACAATACCTATCATCTAGTGTATGCCTTGTTTGGTGTGGTGGAATGGTGACAGCGTGTTTTGATTCGTTGTTGGTTTGGATGTAGATCGCCAAAGATGCTAGTCACCGCATCAGGAGAGGAGGTTCGAGAGCGGTCGAGGTATCGGGATCGGATTCGTCATGCGCAGGACATCGTCCCAAGCCGACACCGATGGCATTCCACCAAAGAGCTCCTCCCGTTACGCCTAGAGCGGGCGTTGAGGCGATCGAGCGCCGTGAGATCGCTCCCGGAGCAGAGTTTGCCGAGTCTATGAGGGCTTTTATGGTCGCATGTTGAGTGACCAGAGGGCGAGACCTGTGCCTTGTTGGCGCCTGGCGGGAAGAGTCCCGAGCCCAGATCGAGCGGCGACTCGACTCGATTGGTTCAAAGAGAGCTCAAGAGCACCTCCGGCTCCTCAGGAGCAAGTAGCCCCCCAGGTAGATATGGCGGAGGGTGCCGAGGAATTGGGTAGGTGGTGAAGGATTTTGTGAAGTGGAAGCTTCGAGAAGTTTGATGCCACCAGGTGATGCGTTAGCGGCGGCTGTGTGTGGATTGCCCATTTGGAGTACACCTTCCCGATCATGGTGTGCCCCGATATTCAGAGGCCGAGATGTGCGGCTCATGTGCTAGGAGGCACAATGAGATGGTGGTGGGAGTCCACCTTGAGCGAGAGACCGGTGGGTCTCCACCCGCTACTTGGGAGTTCTTCAAGGTGAGTTCAAGGTAAAGTTCATCGGTGATGAGGCTCGGGGAGAAGATGGTGGAGCTCTTCCGGAAACTCAAGCGTGGTTACGATTCCATTGAGGAATATGAGCGCAAGTTCTCGAGTATGGATATTTTGCTCCTCGCTTGATTGCCCCCGTGAGTGAAGATTCGGAAGTTCATATCCTGGATTGAGCGAGGTGTTTCCCGAGATGTCGTGGCTCGTGCCCCGACACTTATGCTAGGGCTGCCCGATTAGCCACGATCTATAATGGGAAGTATCTGCTGAGCGGGTTGTTGCCGCTCTGTTCAGCCATCCCGTCCGTCCATTGTGGGGCGTAAGAGGAAGTTTGACTTTTCGGGAGGCGGCGGCAGCGCCAAGGGCGATTGAAGCAGAGATCAACGGAGAGCTCCGGTCCGTTTTCGGCCCGGCGGCAGGAGGACCAGAGCGATTTCCGCTTGTGCTACTTGTGGGAAAGTCCACGCCGAGCTTGTCACCGACCTAGATTGTGCTTCCGTTGTGGTAGAGAGGGTCACATGGCCCATTTTTGTGATCACCACTATGGCGGCTTCAAATGAATGCAGCAGCAGCGGTCGAGTGTTTGCTACGACGCGTCAGAGGCCGAGCGTCACGGATGCCGCCGTGTAAGTACGCTTCTTGTTTTAGATCACTGCGCATTTGTCTTGTTTGATTACGGTTCTACGCATTCATTTGTATCTCTGTGTTGTTTCTTTGAGCATGCTAAGTTGAGATTAGAGCCTCTAGGTTTTGAGTTATCTGTTGCAACTCCTTTGGGAGTTAGTATGTTGGCTAGAGATAAGATTAAGGATGGCCGGATCGAGATATCAGGAGAGTTGCTTGTGGCTACGCTCATAGTTACGCCTATGAGCGGTTTTGATGTGATTCTTGGTATGGAGTGGTTAGTCGCTAACCACGCGTTGATCGCCACCGGAAAGAAGTAGTGTTCAAGGCGCCGCTGGTCGGCCCGACTTTAAGTTTCGTGGAGTCCAGGTGGAGTTTGCCCGCCCGATGGTGTCACCGTGAAAGCTCGTCGTTTGCTAGCTCATAGAGCTTGGGGCTATCTAGCCAAGTTGTTCGGGAAGAGCGCGCCTCATTGTCTGTCGATCAGTGCCAGTGCGTGCGGGGAGTTCGCGGATGTGTTTCGAGGAGTTACTGGGGTTGCCCCAAAAGAGAGGTTGACTTCATTATTGAGCTCGAGAGCAGGACCCTCCCTATCTCGAAGGCTCCGTGTCGCATGGCGCCAGCGTGAGTTAAAGGAATCAAGATTCGATTCTGCAGGAGATGTTAGACCGAGGGTTCATCCGTCCAAGTGTGTCCCCGTGGGAGCACACGATTCATTTGTGAAAAGAAGGATGGTTCTATGCGCTTATGTATTGATTACCGCGAGCTTAATAAGGTGTGATGAAGAATAAGTACCGTTGCCCCGTGATCGATGATTTGTTCGATCGGCTTCAGGAGCTTCGTGTTCTCCAAGATAGATCTCGAGATCCGGTTACCATCGATTCATGGATCGGGATGCCGACATTCCTAAGACGACTTTTCGAGTCTAGATATGGTCACTATGAGTTTGTGGTCATGTCGTTTGGTTTGACCAATGCCCCAGTGCGTTCATGGACATGATGGATAGGGTGTTCAAATCATTTTTGGACAAGCTTTCGTCATTGTGTTCATTGCGATATTCGATTTATTCGAGGTCTAAAGAAGACCATGCAGAGCATCCGAGCGTAGTATTGGCGGCTTTGAGGGAAACCGGCTTTATGCGAAGTTTTCCAAATGTGATTTCTGGTTGGAGCGGTGGCCTTCCTAGGCCACGTGGTTTCGAGAGATGGTATAGCCGTGGACCTCGCGAAGATTGAGGCCGTGAATTCATGGGCCAAGCCGACTTGATTCTGCCGAGATTCGCGACTTTGCAGGTTTGGCGAGTTACTACCGTCGGTTCGTCAAGGACTTTTCGGCTTTAGCCTCGCCCCTCACTCGTCGACGAGGAAGGGTGTCGAGTTTGTTTGGGGAAGCAGGTGTGATGAGAGCTTTGCGTGCTCAAGCGCAGATTTGACTTCAAGGCACCGATGTTGGCGATCCGGAGGGGACAGTGGTTTCGTGGTCTCTGATGATGCCTCCAAGTTTGGATTAGGTTGTGTGTTGATGCAAGACGGAAGGTCATTGCCTATGCTTCCCGTCACCAAGCCGTATGAGAGAGAACTACCCGACTCATGATATGGAGTTGGCGTGAGTGGTGTTTGCAATTGAAGATTTGGAGGCATTACCGTATGGTGAGCGGATTCGGATGTTTACCGATCACCGAGCCTCAAGTATCTGTTTACTCGAGAAGGAGTTGAATATGAGGCGAGAGGAGATGGTTAGAGTGGTAAAGGATTATGATCTGCGAGATTTTGTACCATCCGGTAAAGCCAATGTAGTGGCCGATGCTTTGAGCGAAAAGACGTCGCACTCTGCGGGCGTTGTTGAGTTCCAGCCAGTTTGAGAGAGAGTTCGAGCGGGCCGAGGTTGCGAGTGTTGTTGGGAGAGGTTACCGCTGTGGTAGCTCGATTGACTATTCACCGTCGATTCGGCAAATGGATTATAGACAGCCGGTTGGGTGACCCCGCACTTAAGAGATTGGTTGTGAGTTAGTCTTGTGGTGACTTTGACTTTGTATATTCACCGCATGTGGGTTGACTTATAGAGGCGGTTGTGTGTTCCGGACATTGCGCGAGTTCATGAGCCGAGTTGCTCTCGGAGGCCCACAGCCTTCTTTTGCTTGGCACCCGGGGTACCAAGATGTATCGAGACCTTAAGCGCACCTTCCGGTGGATGGGAATGAAGAGAGATGTGGCAGAGTTTGTCGGTAGGTGTCTCACTTGTCGCAAGTGAAGGCACCCAGCAGAGGCCACTGGTTTGTTGCTGCGACCACCGAGTGTACCCAGTGGAAATGGGAAGAGATCTCTATGGACTTTATCTCTGGTTTGCCAAGGACTCGAGGAAGTTCTCTCGGATTTGGGTGATAGTCGACCGTTTGACCAAGAGCGCACACTTCATTCCCGTGAGAGACACTTATACCGTGGAACAATGTGGCAAACTGTTTTTGGAGCAGATCATCCGTTATCATGGTGTGCGGTGAGGATTGTGTCCGATCGTGACTCGCGGTTCACTTTTCGTTTCGAGAGCGCCCGCAGGAGGGTTTGGGCACAGAGTGCGATTTCAAGACTGACTTTTCACCCCGCAGACGGATGGTGGTCGAGAGAGTGAATCGATTCTCGAGGATATGTTGAGGGCTTGTGTGTTGGATTTCCCGAGCGATTGGGACCAAAGATCTCATTACTTGATGGAGTTTGCCTATAACAACGATTACGATCGGCGATCGAGATGGCTCCATTCGAGGCATTGTATGGTAAGCGTTTGTTTCGGTCCCCGTGTGTTTCGGGAAGAGGTTGGCGATAGATGCGAGTTTTGGGTCCCGAGTTCTCGCAGCTTGACCAATGGTGCAACGCGTAAGATTAGGGCTCGTATGTTGACATTTCGGAGCAGTGCAGAAGAGTTACGCCGATGTTCGGCGCCGAGATTTGGAGTTTGAGGTTGGTCGGCATGTGTTCCTTAAGGTTGCTCCGATGCGAGGTGTTCGAGGTTTGGTAAGCGTGGGAAGTTGAGTCCCCGTTTTGTTGGTCCGTTTGAGATCCTAGAGAGGATTGGCAGAGTTGCTTACCGGTTAGCCCTACCTCCGTCACTATCGCGGTGCATAGTGTTTTTCATGTATTGATGTTGAGGCGGTATGTGCCGGACCTGTCGCACATTGTGGACTTTGAGCCTTTGCGGTGAATGAGGATTTGAACTTCGAGGAGGAGCCGGTGAGGATCCTTGCCTTTGAGACCAAGACGTTGCGTAATCGCGAGATTCGTTTGGTAAAGGTTCGATGGAAGAATCGGGGTTACGAGGAAGCCACTTGGGAGCGGGAAGAAGGCGAGATGAGGTTGCATTACCACGAATGTTTGTTTTAAGGACTTTCGAGGACGAAAGTCATAAAAAGGAGGGAATATTGTAACGACCAGGTTTTCTTCCCGGTCTTCCAGGTATGCCCTAGGGGTAATTTGGTAATTTGGTCGGGCCGTCATAGTCGTTTGTGTCTTTTCCAGCTACTAAAATTATTGGATGGTTTTATGTAGGTTTTTGGAGGAGTTTGAGGTTTGGTTTGAGCAAGGTTTGTTGCAAAAGTAAAAATAAAGGGATTTGTCTTTGCAGTAGGGGTTTGAACCGGGTCTCCCGGGAAGCTTGTAGAGATGTGTGCCAATTGAGCCATTAGGTGCTCTTGTTGCTCTTTCTCGCATCACATCTTAGTTAACCTTGGATTTTGGAGCTTTGGTGCATTTGGTTAAATGAAATAGAATTAGGTTTATTCCATCTTCTTCTCCAAAACACCTCTTGGCCGCCCAAGCTCTCCATCTCCATAGCCTTGCCGATTCTTCATCCTTGCATCTCCTTGGGTTCGATCATCATCATTCCGGGTAAGTATTGATCTTCTTCTTCTTCTTCTCATCCGTTTGGTGTGCGTTTGGCCAAGTGAAAAGAGGTGTGTTGTGTGTGTTGTGTTGATTGCGGCCCACCGAGTGTAGCCGAGCAAGAAGACAGATCGAATCGATCGCGTCGACGCCCAGATCTGTCCTAGCGACTTTGCCGTTCGCCCAAAGAAGACAGATCGCCCTCGCCGTCGCGACGTCCGGCCGTCGCCGCGACGCCTGCACTGTCCCAGAAGAGCCTTGCTGTTCGCCGCCAAAGAAGACAGATCGCCCGTCGCGCCGCGACGCCAGAGGTCTCGCCAGCGCCGCGCGCGGCGCGCGTCGCGTCGCTGCCGCCCATCGCGCGCCCGCGCGCGCGTCCGCGTCGCCATCGTGACGCCCTCGCCGTGTCCGCTTGCCGAACTGCTCGCCCGCGCGCGCCGCCCGAGCGTTCGCGCGCGCGTCCCGCTGAAGCCGCCGCTCGTCCGTGATCGCGACGCCGCGCCGCCGCGCGCGCGCGCGCCAGATGAGCGCCAACGCTGCGCGCCCGCGCATGCATGCCCCTGCCGTGCCATGCCCGGTAGCGCGGCCGCGCCAGCGTCCTGCCGTCTGTGCGTGTGCGGCCAGCGGCCGGTAGCGTCCTTGCCGTGCTGCGGCAGCGCCGCGGCCTGCGTCCTTGCGCGTGCCGGCTTGCCAAGCCCCAAGCTCGTGTCGTCGCGCGCGTGAGTTCCCGAGCCGAGCTTGTTGTTCTATTGTTGTTTAGACATTTTAGATGCTGATTATTGTTGGTTTGCTAGGTTCCCGCCGCTAGCTCGGGATTGTTCCATGACTTAGGATTTGTGTGTAGAAGTCTTCCGACCAAGGTAAGGATTTCTTCTGGGGGTTGTGTGGACCTCATGGTATATTTGTGATTGTTGTTTTGTATGCCCGTGTATGATTACTAGCATGTTTAGCCCTAGGTGCTCTGTTTCAATTCTCGATGGCATGAACTCTTGTATTGTTTCTCATGTTAGCCCATGCTAGGTTGTTCTATTCTAGCATGTTCGATATCCGTTCTTGCTTCGTAGTATCATGCTAGGTTCCTTGTATCTGTTGAGCACGTATTGGATCGCATTGATTGAATTGTTATTATTATTATTGTTAAGGTTTAGAATTCGTGTAGATAGCATCATCCGGCCCGATGCATAAAGTATCTTGCATCTATGGCAAGGACGTTCGAGAGCAGTTCTCGTCCTTGGACCCCGTGAGGGATTAGCTATCCCAACCGGTAGGGCCCCGCAATCTTGGGTGAGGGTGGCGATCGTTAAATGCCCCAACGGTCGGGATGATGACTTGGCATTGCCTCGCCCCCGGCGATCGGCACGTCCTCGCCGTGTTCGGCCGTAGCCCTTGATTGCCACTGTTAGGGCAAGGACCGCTTCTCGGTGTAAGCCTACCACGGCCGGTTCCTTAGCCTCAGTGCGGTGGTTCAGCCGACATAGTTCACGTGTCCAGTCTCACACCCCTATGTCGGTGACACCGATCCGAGAGATTTAGTTAGGCATGGTGGATGAAACGGGCGGCTTGCCACTAGACCCGGCACCCCGAGTTTGCGTGAGCATGCGGTGCGCGCTTACGCTCATTCAACGCCGATCGGAGAGCTCCTCGGGATCTTGAGCCAGTGCACCTTTCGTGATCGGATGAGGGCGCCGAGGCGGGACTTGTTCCCGTGATAGTGCGTTTAGTGTGTTGTGGTATTTCCGGACTAAGACCCGAGATGGCATCCGAGGTCCAAGTGTGGACTTAGCTTTGTGCTCCGCTCGTGTTTGTGCTCATAGCTTGCATACATTCTTCTAGATGATCATGTATATCGTATTGTACCCGGTTGGGGATTCTTACTGGGTAATTCGTTACTCACCCTTATTCCGTGGTTTTCTCTCGGGTAATCAAGGCGGGAGACAGGATGGTGAAGGAGGAGCTGTGATCATGGAATCCTGCTTTGTCATCTCGATTATTCTATTTTATTTATCATGACTCTTGACTTTTGTTATTTCCCCTGAATGCATGTAGACGGGCACAGAGCCCCAGGATGTTTTCTTACGTTTTATGGATTCCAGCATATTTGTACTTGTGGATTGTTTTAATGGTTTAAATAAATCTCTGATCAGAGTATGCTTTTAGAAATGTATGTTTTGGTTGTTGAATGTTTCTGTTTTTACTTGGGATCCGAAATGTATTTTCATAATGTCTTTTATTTTTCACTACATGCATTGGGGTAAAGGCCCATTTAGAGCCCCTTTTGGGTCGGGTCTTTACATTAGGATAACCAATCATTAGTCCGGAAGTAGGAGACTTCCGATGATTCCAGATCTTTCCTTGTAAGCTCGTTGAGCTATGATCTGTGTTGGTAGCTGTTTGCTTGCATGCTTGGGTGCTAGATGACTGATTATATCGTAGTATGTTTTGGAGTTTTTAATGATTTGAATAAATCTCTGATCAAAGTATGTTTTGGAACTGTATTTGGCTTGGAACAGGTGCTTGGAAATAGGGACAGGTTTCAGGAAAATTATATTTGACTTTTGAAATGGATGTTTACATGTTTTTATTTTCATTCAGAATCTGGCATACCATCTTGCATATTGTCTTTAAGTTTTAAAAGCATGCATTGAGGTGAAGGCCTAGTTTAGAACCCCTTTCAGGTCGGGTCTTTACATTAAGACTCGAGGCTGGCATCCACGGTGCAACTCAACCATTACCAAAACTAGGGGTTTCTCAAACTCCAAAGATCCAACAACTTCCCAGCAACAGCTCAAACTCTCGAACTGGACTAACCACTGCCCTCTCGTGGTCAAACAACTTGCCGCTTGCTAACAACACAACGCAGGGACCCTCTAGTAGGACTGCCGCTGCGCCACTCTGACCACCTCTACAACACAAGAGCTAAGCTGACTCCTTCTAAATGGAACGATTCCCTAGCAAGCGAACTTCCAAAGGACAGCGAACTCCACGCACGTTCTCTATCTTGCTCAACAAAGGCTACAACAACCAACTCTCTCGGAAGCAACAATAGGGGGATTCCACAATTGATGGATCCACCAACTTAGAACTAGCAGTACCTACTCAAACGCCGAATGAGGGGTCAACTCTCAAAACTTTCCGAAGAGGAACAAGCCCTCGGGGCAACGCCCGCTTGTTCCAACCAAGCTAGCTCTAGAAACAACATGGAAACCAAACCTTGGGCAACACCAAGCACCACCTTACGAACAATGTCGAAACCAACGCAGAGGTACTACGAACAACACTAGCTTGTCAACCGACTACAAGCTTCCAGCAGCTTAACCGAGGCACACCGCCTGGGTCTGACTGAGCTCTGGTGAGGCTCTCCACAATTTAGGGTTCTTCTGACCACCCTCCGACACAGACTGTCGTCAAACGGTCTAACAGTCCAATGACTACACGGGCAACAACTCCTTCCAGCATCTCAACTATGCTGGCCAGCTCCAACTCCTCGAAAAACTAAAAAGACCAGAAACACTACAGAATGTGTCATCCTCCTACTCAAAGCATTAGCCACAATGTAGCTTCTACCCAGGGTAAGGATTCGAACAACACTTTAAGCGACGATGATCAGAAGCTACGCAGCTTTGCTACCACTGCTCTTGTTCAGTACCAACTGAACTCCAACCATCGAACAACAAGAAGCTCCTCTAACCAAGTCAAGGTCCAACTAACGAAACTTGCTTATGCAACAACCCTGCTACTAGCACGGTATCCTTACAACCAAAGTTAGGGCACTCAACATGAACTGAAGCCCTAACACCTCAAGGACTGAGCACTGGTTTCTCAACGCGAACCACTCGTGGTTTCCAAAACTTACACCACGGAACGAGCTACATAAAAGTACACCGGCGTGTACAGCTCCAACTTGATTCCTTAAGATTCAGATCCAACAAGAACTCTCACAAAAGGCAATTTTTGCCTCCAAATAGAGCCACAACTAGCAAAGGAGCAACAAGAGTTCAAACCAACTCAGGGTCAACTTACCACGAAACGCCATATTAGCCAACTCACTCCACAAGAGCATAACCACACCAAGCTAACATACCTCCTACCAATGTGCCCACTAAATACGCTTTGCACAAACTAACAAACTCATGGCTCCACTGCCAGAACAATCTTGCATCATCGATGCTAACTCTACTCATACTAAAGAAACCCAAGGGTAGTCAAATCACACTACCAACAACTGGCTCACATGTCCACCACACAAGCGCGAGAACTCGGACGCGCTAGCCCTTAACAACCTTCAACATCCTTCATACCCAACTCTCGGTGACCCTGAAAAAGCTCCTGCTTTCCCTCGAACGACCTCACACTTATAGTCATCTAACTACCACCGAGCTAGGTCTCTTACGCAACCCAAACAGGTGCAACAATAGTAAACGGGTACAATGACTAGTGGGGATGCTGAACTCCGGGTGGGTCATAAAACCACCTGCACATCCGGTGCGAACTGGCCTGAACCTAGGCCTCTTGGCAAAGCTTGGTGCCAACTAGCACTACAACCTTTACAACACAAAACTGTTATATACAAGCTCTACGTCCCACTGAGGGTAAGGAAGGTCGCACTCCAGGCGATGGGGACAATGGCGCTCCAAGCAAGAATCTCAACACTGGAGCGGTCTAATCTCTGACATCTCGTCTAACAAACAATCCACGACCCACTCTTGCATCCCACTCGATGCTCACAAATACTCAAGCCAACGCTCGGAAGGCAGCAACTAACTCCACTTGAATCATGCTAACAAAAGAGTGCTTCTCTCTACTGGCCAACTACCTCGCTACTACCACCGGGTTCTCTGAAACATCAAGCTCCACATGCTTCCACTCACCAAAGACCTTGAGCCACTTGTCGTACTCGGCGACTCCATCCACATCATCTGCCTCAACAATAGGCTCCTGCTGATCCTGTCCTCCCCGGGAACCTCTGGGGCAACTGAAGCTACTGGGGGGTACCTGCTGAACAAGCTGGATCATCTAGGCTAATTGTGCCCAAGACTCCCTTCTCTGCGCTGCTAACCGCGCCTCTGTTTCCGCTATCTGGCCAGCTAGAAGACCTACCATCCACTCTCATGGCTGGAGCAAACTCTACTCCTAGAGTCTCACTTTAAGGCCTGGTGGCCTCCACCCTACTCTCTCGGCAACACAACTGTCAGGGCCAAAGGTGGCCTACGGGTCAACTCAACCCTGGACGTGGTCTCAACAACATGCTCACTCCAACTCCTCGATTGGGAATACCAAACGTCCATGCTCATCAAGGTGTAATCAGCATACTGGCTATCTACACAAGACTCAAAAGCTAGTCCACAGTGGGACTCTCACTGCCCAACAACGGTAACGCAAGCATACTAGATGTAGTATTGTAATTCTTAACCCTTAAACATTAAACTTACGGACGTACCTAATGGCTGTTGGAGCGCTGATGATCATGGAAAAAACAACCTACAACTGTAGGTTAGTCTACAGAATCTATGACTCTGAGCTCTGATACCAACTATAAAGACCCGACCCGAAAAGGGTCCTATACCTAGGTCTTTAACCTCTTATGCATGTAATAAACTCGAAAATATAAATGCGAAATTATAAAACTCTAAAACAATAAAACATTCAGTGAAATTTCAATTATTTGGACCTGTCCCTGTTTCCAAGCACCTGTAAAAAACATTTATCAAATCCAACCCTGGCCAGAGTTTCGTTTTATTTGCAAATTCAAACATCCAGAACAAATCCAACAAAGAAAATACGTTAACCTTTGGGAATACACCAAAATCCACCTAAGGGCTTCGCGCCCTGTCTACATGCATAAAAAGTTAAGAAAAGACAAAACAAGACTCAGAGTAACGTTGAACATGATCATCCAGCAGCCTCCCTTGCCATCCAGTCTTGGTACCAAGTTACCTGGTGGAAAACTACAGAAAAGTAAATGTGAGCAACGAGTCGCTTAGTAAGAATCCCCAACCGGGGTACAATACGAAAACCAATCATCTAGCATGCGGATACAAGAAAACAAACACTAACACAGAGTAACCAACTTGGTTTAAGCTAACCGTCACCCCTAGAACTTGCCTATTCAAGGACTTACCGAGCTACCCATCGGGACATACAACCACAACCTACATTCGGTGTTACACCGTGATGCCCATCACGGTCTTACACAACCAGCACTCAAGGATGCCCATCGGGGTCTTATACCAACTTAAACACAAGGATGCCCATCGAGGTCTTACTCCACAAGGATGCCTATTGGGGTCTTTGTAAGAACCCGACCCAAAATGGTCCTAACCCCCGGTTCTTACTAGCATGCTCACAATTTAAAACTTTAAAAAGAAATTATGGAAACAACTAAAAGATAAAACTCATTTAAAATTCATAATAGAAACAAACATTTCGTTAAACATCCTTAAAACAATCCTGGCCATTATTTCAAACAAAAACTGTTTAACAAGTCTCAACAGTAAACAAGTTCTCAGCATGCTACTACATAATTAAAAGACTTCAAAAGATAAAGACACAGAGTTCGCCGGCAGCTCCCTCCACTAGCCATCCCGGTGCTGTCCCAAGTTACTTGAAAGATAAGTAAGGGTGAGTATAAACATACTCAGTAAGGATCCCCAACCAGGGTACAATACGATACATCCATCATCTAGCATCCTAGTATACATGCAATCAGTTACCAGCACAGAAACTTTGCTCAACAAGCTAATCAAGTCAAGTCCGGGAACCTTGGAAGTTTCCTACTTTCGGCCTAATGATTGGTTCTCCTAACCATTCCCAAAGACATCCTCGAGGGTCTTTCTCCCTCGGTCAAATGATCAGCTCAAAAGCTGATCCCAAATAGATGTCAGACACCCTAGAGGGTCTATCTCCCTCGGCCAATTGACCAACTCAAAAGATGATCCCAAATAGGTGTCCTCAGGAGCCTCTTATCCCCGGCCGAGCTAAACCTTAAGACAACGGGAGTGTACCCGAGGTCTGGCTCTAAGCATGAATAAGAATGGTGTCACTGATCTCTGATGAGTGCGAGCCCTCGACACTGTGTGTAGCACTGTACCACCAACTGAAGCTAAGAAGCGTCTCCGAGCAGGCTTGCCCTGCACGAGTTCCGCTCTAGCGGTTACAAACTAGGCTTGTCTTGATCACGAGAGCTAATCACCGCACTGGCCGCGGGGGCGGAGACAAAGTACGTTATGCCTCTCACTGATCCCGACCTGTGGGGACATGATACATTATGTCCACTCTCAGCCTCTGGAAGACAAGTCTAACTAACTATCTATTATCACATAATATACATCCCTAGCAACTGAACATGCTTAACAAGAGTACAAGTACAACCTAGCATGATACTACGAATGTAAACAGGGAACTCAGAACATGCTGGAAGGACAAACCTAGCATGGCACTAACATGTAGAAACAGGGTAAACATGCTAGCAGAGATAAACAGTGAAACAGTCCTAACCACTACATGCTCATAACAAACAACATATATTTAAAATATGCAATCAAAACGTATCGCAGGGTCAACACAACCCTGGTAAGAGATCCTTACCTGAAATAAGCAGAAATATAAACAGAAAAGTGCTCATTGAGCTGCAGTGTCTCAAAACCTAAAAGCATAAACATACACATTCAATCTAACTAGCTACACTTAACTAAACACTAATTCTAGAAGCAAGGGAACACCAAGAGATTACCCCTACTTGCCCTAGTGCCCTCGGCCAAGCACCCAAGATGGAACCCTAGAAGCTCTCGACTACACTTACAACAAGGTGTCTCGGCTATGGAATCAACAACAACAATCACAAATTAGCTCTCTTGTCTATGAAGCAAACAACACACACACACAAAACTCATCATGAAGCTCTCGACCACACACCCCCATTGGGGCTCTCGGCCAAACCAACACACAAGCACCCAAAATCACACACTTACCAACTTACCCAAGAAGATTCGGTAAGAGATCCCCAAAGAACAAGGTGGTCTCGGCCAAGGAAGGTGCACAACAAAGGAGATCTCGGCTAGGGATTGGATTTGCACAAGGAAGAAGCACCAAGTTAGATCTACATCAACCATCAACCAAAACTCAACAAGAACACCATGAGACTTACCTTGGGCTCTCGACAATGGAGGCTTGGAGAGGGGACTTCGGATCAACCAACCAAAAGGAAAAGCGCTAGCTCTCTGATCCAAGGTGATGTGCGAGCAAGAACTCCAACCCCCAAGCTATGGAGGTCTCGGATCTACAAGGAGGAGGAGAGGAAAAGTTCCTCTTGGTTAACTCTAGGATTCGACCAAGACAAAAGAGATGGAGAAGATGAGTTTTGCAAGAACTAACCTTGAAACAAGAAGGAGATGAAGAGCTATGGAGGAGATCTTGAGAGCTTGACAATGGAGAGCTTTGTTGATGATGATTCTCGGCCAAGGAGAGGGAAATGAAGAGTGTTGGGTAGGCCAAGGGGGAAGAGGAACGGAAAGAGATGAAACCCTACTATTTTTCTTATTTTTTAATCATAAAATGCCTCAAAAAATCCCACCTTCAAATCCCACCAAGAGCACTTTTTAAAACTATTTTATTTTCTTCTACACAAGGCTCAAACTCAACACCCAAGCAACCATGGTTCAAATCCTAGCTCCAACACTTTTATTTTCATTTTTCTTCTTTTAACCGGGAGGGCTCCAAACTTACCATAAATGGAACTCTTGACCTAAAACTTGAAACCGAAGAATAAACTTAAGTCCACCAACTCATAAACATTCTAGAAGCTCTATCTTACTACAACACTGTCTCGGGAAGGAAAAATGACCAAAATACCCCTAGAGGACAAAATGACCAAAATGCCCCTGGAAGCACAAAAGGCCCTAACAGCCCAACCAACTCACTGGAGGAACAACCGAATAAACCTGGAGAACAGGAAGGAAATCTTGGGCTGTTACAGTGTTCCCCCCTTAAAAAGACTTTCGTCCCCGAAAGTCCTAATACTGAAACAACTTAGGATAATACGTCCTCATCTCATCCTCTAACTCCCAAGTAGCTTCCTCTGCCTTTTGATTTCTCTAGTAAACCTTCACTAGGTTGACCTCTCGATTACGCAAAGTCTTGCGCTACATGCCAAAATCTTCACAGGCGTCTCCTCGAAGCTCAAATCCTTATTCAACTCTAAAGGCTCATGGTCTATAACGTGTGTCGGGTCTGCCACATACTGTCTCAACATCGAAACATGAAAAACATTATGAACTGATGACAAAGACGGAAGCAAGGCCAAACGGTACGCAACTGTACCGATCCGTTCAAGGATCTCGAAAGGTCCTACAAACCTGGGGCTCAACTTTCCTCGCTTGCCAAACCTCAACACACCTCTCATCGGTGCTACCTTCAAGAAAACATGCTGGCCAACCTCAAATTCTAAATTTCTACGTCGAACATCGGCGTAACTCTTCTGTCTACTCTGAGTTGTCAACATACGAGTCCTGATCTTCTGCACTGCCTCATTTGTCATCTGGAGCAACTCAGGACCCAAAACCTGTCTGTCACCGACCTCTTCCTAAAACACTGGAGATCTGCAACGTTTGCCATACAAAGCCTCAAACGGAGCCATCTGAATAGTTGACTGATAACTATTATTATATGCAAACTCCATCAGATACAAGTACTGATCCCAACTGCCTGGAAAGTCCAATACGCATGCTCTTAGCATGTCCTCAAGGATCTGGTTCACCCTCTCAGTCTGACCATCTGTCTGAGGGTGAAAAGCGGTACTAAAGCTGCACTTGGTTCCCAAACCCTTCTAGAGCGCTCTCCAGAAGCGAGAAGTGAACTGAGAATCCCAATCCGACACAATTTTCGCTGGTACCCCATGGTACCGAACGATCTGCTCCAAGAATAACTGCGCCCACTGCTCTACAGTGTAGTTGATTCTGCCAGGAATGTAGTGAACATTCCAAATTTTCAAAGCAAACACGACTGCAGCCAACTCCATGTCATGAGTTGGGTAATTCTTCTCATAATGCTTCAAATGACGGGAAGCATACGCGATCACTTTTCCATGTTGCATTAACACACAGCCCAAACCAAACTTGGATGCATCACTGTAAACTACAAATCCACCTGTTCCCTCAGGAACTGCCAACATTGGTGCTGTCGTCAAACTATGCTTTAGCTGGGCAAAACTCTCCTCGCAACTGGAATCCCAAACGAATTCAACACCCTTCCCGGTTAGTCTATTCAGGGGTGCTGCCTTAGCAGAAAAGTCCTTAACAAAGCGCCGGTAGTAACCTGCCAATCCCAGAAAGCTGCGAATCTCAGCGACCGTCGTCGGTCTAGCCCATGAACTAACTGCCTCAATCTTTGCGGGGTCAACAGTTATCCCATCCTTGGAAACAACATGTCCAAGGAAAGCTACTTCCTCAAGCCAGAACTCACACTTGGAAAACTTAGCATACAGTTGGTTCTCACGCAAGGCTGACAAAACTTGTCTCAAGTGCGAAGCATGGTCCTCTTTCGTCTTGGAGTAAATCAGAATATCATCTATGAACACAATAACAAAACTGTCCAAGAATTCCTTGAACACCCTGTCCATCATGTCCATAAATGCTGCATGAGCATTAGTCAGTCCGAACGACATGACCACGAACTCGAAATGACCATACCTCGATTTGAAAGCTGTCTTGGGAATGTCTGCATCTCGAATCCTCAACTGATGGTATCCTGACCTCAAATCGATCTTAGAAAACACTAAGGCTCCCTAAAGCTGATCAAACAAAACATCAATAAGCGGCAGGGGATACTTATTCTTTATGGTGACTTTATTTAACTCTCGGTAGTCAATACAAAGGCGCATGGATCCATCCTTCTTCTTAACAAACAAAACAGGCGCTCCCCACGGGGACACACTCGGGCGGATGAATCCTCGATCAAGCATCTCTTGCAACTGCACTTTGAGCTCTCTCAGCTCAGCTGGCGCCATACGATACGGAGCTTTAGAGATAGGGAGAGTCCCTGGCTCAAGCTCAATGGTAAAGTCCACCTCTCTCTTTGGGGGCAACCCTGGTAACTCCTCAGGGAAAGCATCTGCAAACTCCTGCACTACAGGTACCATCTCAGCTGACAATGCAACACTACTCCCACCTGTCAACTTTGCTAGAATTCCCCAAGCTCCTCGAGCTAACAAACGTTGAGCCTTCACTACAGAAATCAACGGCGGACACACCCCGCCTTGGACACCGCAAAACTTGAAGCTTTTCTTCTGGGGCGGCCTGAACACAACTTCTTTCTGGCGGCAGTCTATCATAGCATGATGCTCAACCAACCAATCCATACCAAGAATGACATCAAAACCACTCATAGGCAAGACTATGAGTACAGCCTCTAGAAGCTCCTCGGATATCTGTATCCGGCCACTCTTAACCTTATCACTAGCTAGCATACTCACTCCCGAAGGAGTTGCAACAGACAACTCAAACCCTAAAGGTTCGAGTTCCAAACAAGCTTGTCTAGCAAATGCATCATAAACAAACGAATGGGTCGAGCTCAAATCAAACAGTACGAATGCATAATGGTTTAAGACAAGCAGCGTACCTGCAACTGCAGCATCAGTACGCTCCGCCTCCTGACGAGTCGTAGCAAACACTCTGGCCTGCTGCTGAACTGGTCTGGCGGCTGCTCCAGCCTGAGTGCAAGCTCTAGCTAAATGTCCCTCCTTGCCACAGCTATAGCAAGCTTGGGGCGACGCTCCACAGATACCATAGTGAGTCTTGCCACAAGTGTGGCACTGGGGTGGCTGCTTAACAATGCCCTGCTGGCCCTGTGGTCTAAACTGTGGTCGACGCTGATCTCGACCTCTAAACTGGCCCTGACGACGAGCCTGCTGGCCACCTGCACGAGACCCACAAGAAGAGTCAAACTTTCTCTTCTGCCCTAAGTACTGCTGGACACTGAACTGGTGCAACAGGAGCCTGCACCGGCTGGTACTTGGAGTTATATATGGTAGCCAACTCAACAGCCCTGTCATAAGACTCTAGGGAAAGTGCTCGAACATCCTGAGCAACCTCCTTCTCAAACCACTGATAAAATTTTTCATCTTGAGCTCCTCTGTGGCTATGAGCTCTAGGGCAAAGTAACTATACTCCGATAATTGCTTCTCATAAGCAGCAATACTGTCAGTGCGCTGCTTCATGTTTGAGAAGGCCACTGCCATCTCCTGCTGAGCCTCATCATTCACATACTTGGCTCTGAACTTGGTTCTGAAGAAATCCCAGGTGGCTGGTGGAGATCCCACTGGTCTGGCCCGGTCGGTGGACTCCCTCCACCACATAGCTGTGTCAGTCAAAACATGGGCCGCACACCTCGACGTCTGAATATCCGGGCATCCCATCACCATAAAGATGTACTCTATTCGAGCTAACCACTTCACTGCCACCAATGGGTTCTCTGAGGCATTAAACTCTATGGGCTTCCATTTAGTGAAGTCCTTGAGCCACTTACCAAACTCGACGGCTCCTTCAGCACCTTTTAACACTACGGTCTGGTCTTGCTGACCCTGATCTCCTAGGGCCACCGGAGCTACTGGGGGTGACTGCTGGAAAAGCTGTGTCAGCTGGGCCATCTGGGCCCTAGACTCCTCTCTCTGCGCTGACAGCTGCGCCTGAGTCTCCGCTCTCTACTCTGCCATCAGGGCCATCATCATGTCCCTCATGGCTACGAACTCAGCTCTTGGGGCTGCTCTTTGAGGCATGGCAACCTCTACCCCCTCTCCAGGCAAGCTAACAGCTGGGGCCACAGGCGGCCTACGGGTTTGCTCAACCCTAGGTGTTGTCTCAGCAACACCTCCACTCGTAGTCCCGAACGGTCCTGCACCACTTCGTGTCACCGACATACTGACGATCTACATGGAAACCATAACGGTTAGTCCTCTCTCAGACTCCCACTGCCAACAAAAGGTAACACATGTATACTAGATGCAGTATTGTAAAAACCCTTAAATTCAGTTCTTAGACAAACCTGACGGCCGTGGAGTGCTGATGATCATGGGAACAAACAACCTACAAAGTAGGTTAGTCTACAGAATCTATGACTCTGTGCTCTGACACCAACTGTAAGAACCCGACCCAAAATGGTCCTAAACCCCCGGTTCTTACTAGCATGCTCACAATTTAAAACTTTAAAAACACATTATGGAAACAACTAAAAGATAAAACTCATTTAAACTTCATAATAAAAACAAACATTTCGTCAAACATCCTTAAAACAATCCTGGCCAGTATTTCAAACAAAAACTGTTTAACAAGTCTCAACAGTAAACAAGTTCCCAGCATGCTACTACATAATTAAAAGACTCCAAAAGATAAAGACACAGAGTTCGTCGGCAGCTCCCTCCATTAGCCATCCCGGTGCTGTCCCAAGTTACTTGAAAGATAAGTAAGGGTGAGTTTAAACATACTCAGTAAGGATCCCCAACTGGGGTACAATACGATACATCCATCATCTAGCATCCTAGTATACATACAATCAGTTACCAGCACAGAAACTTTGCTCAACAAGCTAATCAAGTCAAGTCCAGGAACCACGAACGTTTCCTACTTCCGACCTAATGATTGGTTCTCCTAACCAATCCCAAAGACACCCTCGAGGGTCTTTCTCCCTCGGCCAAATGATCAGCTCAAAAGCTGATCCCAAATAGATGTCAGACACCCTCAAGGGTCTTTCTCCCTCGGCCAATTGACCAACTCAAAAGTTGATCCCAAATAGGTGTCCTCGGGGGCCTCTTACCCCCAGCCAAGCTAAACCCTAAGAAAATGGGAGTGTACCCAAGGTCTGGCTCTAAGCAAGAATAAGAATGGTGTCACTGATCTACAATAGTGCAGAGCCCTCAACACTAAGCTGTAGCTGCCTGTACCACCAACCTGAAGCTAAGAACTGTCTCCGGGCAGGCTTGCACCCGTGATGGGTTCCGATCTAGCAGGTTACAAACTAGGCTTGTACCGATGCAGGAGCTAATCCGCACCGGCTGCCGGGGGCGGAGACAAAGTACGTTATGCCTCTCACTGATCCCGACCTGTGGGGACAAGATACGTTATGTTCACTCTCAGCATCTAGAAGACAAGTCTAACTAACTATCTATTATCACATAATATACATCCCTAGCAGCTGAACATGTTTAACAAGAATACAAGTACAACCTAGCATGATACTACGAATGTAAACAGGGAACTCAGAACATGCTGGAAGGACAAACCTAGCATGGCACTAACATGTAGAAACAGAGCAAACATGCTAGCAGAGATAAACAGTGAAACAGTCCTAACCACTACAGGCTCATAACAAACAACATATATATAAAAGATGCAATCAAAACGTATCGTAGGGTCCACACAACCCTGGTAAGAGATCCTTACCTGAAACAAGCAGAAATATAAGCAGAAAATTGCTCATTGAGCTGCGGTGTCTCACAACCTAAAAGCATAAACATACACATTCAACCTAACTAGCTACACTTAACTAAACACTAATTCTAGAAGCAAGGGAACCAAGAGATTACCCCTACTTGCCCTAGTGCCCTCGGCCAAGCACCCAAGATGGAACCCTAGAAGCTCTCGGCTACACTTGCAACAAGGTGTCTCGGCTAAGGCATCAACAACAACAATCACAAATTAGTTCTCTTGTCCATGAAGCAAACAACACACACACACACACACACAACTCATCATGAAAGTTGTCTGCCACACACCCCCATTGGGGCTCTCGGCCAAACCAACACACAAGCAACCAAAAATCACACAATTACCAACTTACCCAAGAAGATTCGGCAAGAGTTCCCCAAAGAGCAAGGTGGTCTCGGCCAAGGAAGGTGCACAACAAAGGAGATCTCAGCTAGGGCTTGGGTTTGCACAAGGAAGAAGCACCAAGTTAGATCTACATCAACCATCAACCAAAACTCAACAAGAACACCATGAGACTGACCTTGGGCTCTCGGCAATGGAGGCTTGGAGAGGGGACTTCGGATCAACCAACCAAAAGGAAAGGCACTAGCTCTCGGATCCAAGGTGATGTGCGAGCAAGAACTCCAACCCCCAAGCTATGGAGGTCTCGGATCTACAAGGAGGAGGAGAGGAAAAGTTCCTCTTGGTTAACTCTAGGATTCGGCCGAGACAAAAGAGATGGAGAAGATGAGTTTTGCAAGAACTAACCTTGAAACAAGAAGGAGATGAAGAGCTATGGAGGAGATCTTGAGAGCTTGACAATGGAGAGCTTTGTTGATGATGAGTCTCGGCCAAGGAGAGGGAAATAAAGAGTGTTGGGTCGGCCAAGGGGGAAGGGGAAGGGAAAGAGATGAAACCCTACTATTTTCCTTATTTTTTAATCATAAGATGCCTCCAAAAATCCAACCTTCAAATCCCACCAAGAGCACTTTTTAAAACTATTTTATTTTCCTCTACACATGGCTCAAACTCAACTCCCAAGCAACCATGGTTCAAATCCTAGCTCCAACACTTTTATTTTCATTTTTCTTCTTTTAACCGGGAGGGCTCCAAACTTACCATAAATGGAACTCTTGACCTAAAACTTGAAACCGAAGAATAAACTTAAGTCCACCAACTCATAAACATTTTAGAAGCTCTATCTTACTGCAACACTGTCTCGGAAGGAAAAATGACCAAAATACCCCTGGAGGACAAAATGACCAAAATGCCCCTAGAAGCACAAAAGACCCTAACAGCCCAACCAACTCACTGGAGGAACAACCAAATAAACCTGGAGAACGTGAAGGAAATCTTGGGCTATTACAGTCTTACTCCACAAGGATGCCCATCGGGGTCTTACTCCACAAGGATGCCCATCGGGGTCTTACTCCACAAGAATGCCCATTGGGGTCTTACCCATGCGAGACCTAAACTAACAACTCCTAACAGTCTCCTAAGTGCAGGATCACATGTAAAGACCCGACCCAAAAAAAACGGTTCTAAACCTTGGTCTTTACTCAGAATGCAAGTGAAAAGCATAAATGACCCAAACCGGAGGTCGAATTTAAAACTTTTCAAACATATAGAGTGGAAAACATTAAAACCAAGTCAGATAATCATTAAGTAAAACCATCCAATTTAAAATAGTGACTGATCAGTACTTTTTCCTTAAAACACAAAAGATAGTTCAAAGTAACAGTAAATGAGTTTTCCCTACGGACTCATGTCCAACTACATGCTAAATTCAAATAATGCAGATAAAGACACGACAGAGTGTCTGCAGCATCCATGATCTCTCAGCTCCCTCCGCTAGCCACCCCGGTGCTGTCCCAAGTTACCTGGTGGAAAAACCACAGTAAGGGTGAGTATAAACATACTCAGTAAGAATCCCCGACCGGGGTACGATACGATGCAATCAATCATTTAGCAACCTAGTACACATGCAAACAGATACCAACACGGATCTTAGCTCAACGAGCTTACAAGGCAAATCCGGAATACTCGGAAGTCTCCTACTTCCGGCCTAATGATTGGTTCTCATAACCAAACCTGAGACATCCCTGAGGGTCTTTCTCCCTCAACCAAATGATCAGCTCAAAAACCGATCCCAATGGGTGTCCTCAAGGGCCTCTTACCCTCGCTAACAAATCTGGACTATCGGGAGAGTACCCGAAGTCTGGCTCTAAACTGGAAGGAACTGGTGTACTCACGAACATTAGCCCGGGGGAGCTCTCCGAACCGGCGACTAACGCGTGTCTTGGCGCAAGATACCGCATCTTCTTTGCAACCGGCGTAAATGTGGGGCCTAAGTACAAATTACGCGGGCCAGTGCACGCATGCCTAAAGACTCGGAAGCGGTGTCACCGATCACGATGAGTGCGAGGCCCTCCAGCACTCATCCGTGCAAAACTGTACCACCGACACTGAAGCTAAGAACCGGGCAAGGCAGGCTTGCACCGTTGGCAGGGTTCTGCTCTAGCAGGCTACAAACTAGGCTTATGCCGATGTGGTAGCTAAATCCACATCGGCTGCCGGGGGGAAAGCAAGGTACGTTATTGTAAAAACCCGACCTGAAAACGGTGCTAAACCTAGATCTTTACTCAACATGCAAGTGAAAAGCATAAAAGGACCCAGCTAGGGTCGGTTTGTAAAACTTTTCAAATATAACAGTGGAAAACATTAAAAACAAAGTAAACATTCATTAGGCAAAAACGAACCTTTCAAATTAAAAACAGTGACTGATCAGTACTTTCCTTAAAAACATAAAATAGTTCAAATCATAAGTTTTCCATACGGACCCAAGTCCAACTACATGCTGAAATCAAAAACAGTAAAATAAGACACGACAGAGTGTCAGCAGCATCCATGATCCCCCAGCTCCCTCCGCTAGCCGCCTCGGTGTTGTCCCAAGTTACATGTGGAAGAAACCACAATAAGGGTGAGTATAAACATACTAAGTAAGAATCCCCGACCGGGGTACGATACGATGCAATCAATCATCTAGCAACCTAGTACACATGCAACCAGTTATCTACAAGGATCTCAGCTCAACGAGCTCACAAGGCAAATTCGAGTCCTCGGAAGTCTCCTACCTCCGACCTAATGATTGGTTCTCATAACCAATCCGGGACATCTCCGAGGGTCTTTCTCCTCGGCCAATTGATCACTCAAAATCGATCCCAAAGATGTCCGACACCTCGAGGGTCTTTCCCCTCGACCAATTGATTAGCTCAAAAGCCAATCCCAATGGGTGTCCTCAAGGGCCTCTTACCCTCGCTTATAAACTGGACTATCGGAGAGTACCCAAGTCCGCTCTAAATCGAACGAATGGTGTACTCACGAACATTAGCCCGGGGAGCTTCTCGAACCGGCGACTAACGCGCGTGTCGTGCGCGCACACCGCATTTCGCCGCAACCGGCGTAAATGTGGGGCCTAAGTACAAATTACGCGGGCGTGCACGCATGCCTAAGACTCGGAAACGGTGTCACCGAACACGAGAGTGCGAGGCCCTCAAGACTCTCATCGTGCGCACTGTACCACCGACTGAAGCTAAGAAACCGCCAAGGTAGGCTTGCACCGCTAAGGTGGTTCCGCTCTAGCAGCTACAAACTAGGCTTATGCCAATGAGGTAGCTAATCCTCATTGGTGCCGGGGAAGGAATGTACGTTATGCTTCGCTCTACTCCTGACCGGTGGGGACAAGGTACGTTATGTCCGCTCTCAGCCTCTAGATGATGACAACCCTAACACACTAGCTAGAGTATAGAGTAAACGATTCCTGGCTAAACATACATAATCATCATCAATCATACATAACCTAGCATGATACTACGAACTTAAAGCAGGAATCTCAAGCATGCTGGAAGAACAATCCTAGCATGGCACAAACATGTACAAACAAGCAAACATGCTAGCAGGAATGCAATCACAAGCTGTCCTATCCACTATGCATGTTCATAAAAGTAAACATGCATATAAGGCGCAATCAAGAAAGCATCGCAGGGTCCACACAACCACGGTAAGAAATCCTTACCTGGAAACAAGTGGAAAATAGCTATCACGAATCAAATAAGACCCTCGAGCTTAATAACGAACCCAAGCAACCTAGGCATAATAAAAGCATCCTAAATAAATATACAGCAGCCAGCAGCTTAAAAATCTAAAAGGGAAAAGGCTCGAGAATTACCAACCGAGAGGACACGGGCTCTCGGCAGCAAGGGACAGGTTTGGGCGCTGTTGGTGCGGTAAGGACGCTGGCGCTGGGCGCTGGGCGCACGGCAAGGCAGGCGGACACACTGGAGCGGGCGCGCGGCAAGGCAAGCGGACGCGCAGGATCGGGCGAGCGGCACGGCGGGGCAGTGTGCGGGCGATCGGGCTGTGGAGGCGACGCGCGAGCGAGCGGGCTCGCTGGGACGAGGCTGGGTGCGATGCGGCGCTGGTCTGCCGCGAGCGACGTCGGGCGGTGCTGGGCGTGCGACGGTGGGGTGTCTGGACTGCAGACGAGCGGCGGCTGGGGGAGGCAAGGGGCTGAGCGGCCTGGTGCGGCTCGGCGTGTGATGATGGCCGGGCCGAGCTGTCTGCAGTGCGATGCAGTGCGCGTAGATGGGTGGCCGAGCGAGGCGGTGTGGTGCGGTGTGGTGGGTTGGCTCGGTGAGTGGTGCGGGTGGGTTAGGGGTGGCTCGGTTGAGAGAGAGAGAGAGAGAGAGAGAGACTACCAAGGGAACAAAGAGGGTTTTCCTAATTTCCTTCTTTTTCCTATTTTAAAAGGGTTAGGAGACCTAAAATTCCCTTCCCAAGGCTTTCTCTTGGGTCCGGCTAAAGAAATTCTTTTCTTTTTAACTAAATCTTCTTTTCTAAAAACTCCAATTTCACCATTAGGGCAAGGGTTCAAATCTCAATGGGACCAATTAAATTCCAATTAATTTTGCTATCAACCAGAATGTCTCCGAACTTCTAATCAACTAACCCAAACTCCTTGGGTCTTGCAACCAACATTAATCAAGTCTCAACGAAGGCCGAAATGACCTCAAGCCACGAAAATCCTCAACCTCGTAGGGAGCAAAAGACCAAAATACCCTTAAAGGTTAAAAAGCTCTAACGGCCCAACCGATTGCCCCAATACTGAACCGAGAGTACCTGGGAAACTGGAATGGAAAACTGGGCCGTTACAGTTATGCTTCGCTCTACTCCCGACCGGTGGGGACAAGTACGTTATGTCCGCTCTCAGCCTCTGGATGATGACAAACCCTACTATACTAGCTAAGAGTACAGAGTAAATGATTCCTCGCTAACATACAATAACCCACATCAATCACACTAAACCTAGCATGATACTACGAATTTAAAGCTGGAATCATAAGCATGCTGGAAGAACGAATCTAGCATGGCACTAACATGTACAAACAGGCAAACATGCTAGCAGGAATTACCACAAGCTGTCCTATCCACAAACATGCTCATAAAAGTAAACAAGCATACAAGTCACAATCAAGAAAGCATCACAGGGTCCACACAACCACGGTAAGAAATCCTTACTTGGAAACAAGCAGAGAATAATTATCACAACCAACAAGCGACCCTCGAGTCTCTAAGCGAACCCGAACAACCTAAGCATTTAATAAAACATCCTAATTAAATAAATAAGCAGCAGCCAACAACTCAGGGTCCAAAGAAGGAAAAGCTCGGGAATTACCAACCGAGAAGACACAAGGACTCGGCAACAAGGGGGCAGCAAGGGCGCTGCTGGAGCTGTAGGGGCGCTGGGCGAGGCGCGCTGGAACGGGCGCGCGGGCTTCGCGCATGGGCTGCAGGGATGGAACTGGGCTACAGTGAGCGGAGTCGAGCGGTGCGGGGCGACTTGGCACAGGGTTGGGCGACCTGGTGTGGAGCGGGACGGCGCTGGGTCAGGCAAGCTGGTGCGGCGCAGATGCTGGGCTGGACGAGCTAGGTTTGGCAAGGAAAGAGAGAGAGAGTGTAACCGCCCAGTTTTCTATTCCAGTTCTCGAGGTGCTTTTTGTTCAGATTCAGTGGTTCGGTTGGGCCGTTAGAGCTGTTTTGACCCTTAGGGGTATTTTGGTCTTTTTGCACCCCGGGCAGGATTTGTGGTTTTTCAGGGCTTCGAGGCAGCTCCTGCCTTTGTTGAGGCTTGTTTGTTGTTGGCTGCGAGTCCCGAGATGTTTGGGCTTTTCGGTTGCTTGTTCGGTTGTGTTTTGGGTTTTGGCAAAGTTATGGTTGTTTGGGTGTTCCCTTTGGGATTCGAGCCCGGGTCCTTAGTGTTGATTTGGGAGTTGGATTTAAGTGAGATTTATTTATTGGAAAAGGTTGCTTCTGTCGGGTCTCGAAGGAGGAAGCCGGGAAATGGGATTTTAAGGATTTTAAGGATTTTTAGAAAATTGGATTAAATGGATAAGGATGGATTTTTGGATAAAATCCCTATTTTCCTTTTTATTTTCCCATTTTCCTTTTTCTTTCTAAATTCCCATTTTCTTTTATTTATTTATTTCCCAAAATCCCTTTTTCTCTTTTTTTTTCTCTCTCTCTCTCTCTCCCCGAAAGCACGCCAGTGAGCAGCCAACCCGCGCCATGGCCGCCAAATCTATCGCCATCGCGTGACGCCCAAAGAAACCGAGGAAGCCCGTCGCACCTGAGCCGAGCTGCCGTCGACGCCAACAGACGCCTTGAGATCCGCCCGAGTCGCCCGATCGCGGCTCGCCGTCGCTGACCGTTGAGGTCGTCGCGCACGAGATCGCCGTCGCTGCACCACGATTGCCGCGCGCTCCCTCGCCGTGCCGTCGCGTCGCCCAGCTCGTGTCGCCGAGCCAGTGCCTAGCCGCGCAAGTGCAGTGCCAGCCAGCGCCGCCGTCGCCCAGCGCCCAGAGCCAGCCCGCGCGGGGCCCATCCTCGCGCTGTCTGCGCGCCGCCGCTTAGCCAGCCCGAGCAAATGGCTCGTTCACAGTGTCACCGCGCCTCGTGAGTTGCTCCCGAGCCGAGCCCTATTTATTTTATTGTATTTAGGCCTATTGTGTGATTATTGATGTGTTTGTTTGGCTCGCTATAGGTTGCTCGGGTTCGATCGCAGTTAGTTTAATTGTGTGTTGTTGCCTTTCACCTGTAAGGATTTCTTACAGGAGTTGTGTGGACCTGCGATATATTATGTGATTGTTGATTGTATGCTTCTTTGTGTTTATTGACATGTTAGTGATAAGTGCTCTATTCTCGAATTCCGACTGGCATGATTTTCCTATCTTTGTTTCTCATGTTAGTCCATGCTAGGTTGTTCCTTTTCTCGCATGCTCGTATACATTTCTTGCCTCGTAGTATCATGCTAGGTTCGTTGTATTCTTCTTGAGCACATATTGGATTGTATTGGATTGTTTACAGAATGTTAAGGCAGGTTAGAGTTCAGGTAGATAGCATCATCCGGGCCTGATGCATAAAGTACCTTGCATCCATGGCAGGGACGTTCGAGACAGTTCTCCGTCCCTCGACCCCGTGAGGGATTAGCTAACCCTACGGTAGGCCCCGCAATCTTGGGTGAGGGTGGCGGATCGTTAAATGCCCCAACGGTCGGGATGATGACTTGGCATTGCCTCGTCCCCGGCAGTCGACACGTCCTCAGCGTGTTCGGCCGTAGCCCTTGATTGCCACCTGTTAAGGTAAGGACAGGTTCCTGGTGTAAGCCTACCACGACCCGTTCCTTAGCCTCAAGTGCGGTGGTTCAGGCTGACATAGTTCACGTGTCCAGGTCTCACACCCCTATGTCAGTGACACCGATCCAAAGATTTAGTTAGGCGTGGTGACTGGACATGGGCGCTTGCCACTAGACCCGGCACCCCATAGTTCTGCAGAGAGCACGCGGTGCATGCTTACGCTCATTACAGCGCCGACCGGAGAGCTCCTCGAGATCTTGAGCTAGTGCACCTTTCATTCGACAGTAGATAGGCTGAGGCCGGGACTTGTTTCTCGTATAGGGCGATTTGTGTGGAGGTTTGTTTCCGGACTAAGACCCTGAGTTGGCATCCGAGGCCCAAGTGTGGGCTAAGCTATGTGTTCTATTCTGTGTTTATATTCATAGCTTGCATATCTTTCTGCTAGATGACCATGTGTATCGTATTGTATCCCGGTTGGGGATTCTTACTGAGTAATTCGTTACTCACCCTTATTATGTGGTTTTCCACAGGTAACCATGGTGCGAGACAGGATGGCTGGAGGAGGAGCTGTGATCATGGAAACCCGTTGTTCAACTCTGAGTCTTATGTTTATGTTTATGATTTAAGTCTCCTCTAAATGCATGTAGTTGGGCACGGAGCCCTAGGGTGTTTTCTGAATGTATTTCCGGATTCTAGCATTGTTGTAACTATTTCAAAGCTTGTATGTTTTAAATAAATCTCTGATCAGAGTATGTTTTGGAAATGTATTTGTCTTGGAACAGGTGCTTGGAAACAGGACGAGTTTTGTGAATTTATGTTGATTTTTAAATGGATGTTTTCATGTTTTAGTTTTTACTTAGAATCCAAACACCATCTTGCAAATTTTCAGATTTGTATGCATGCATTGAGGTAATGGCCTATTTAGAACCTCATTCGGGTCTGGTCATTCTGATTGGTATCGAGCTCGTGAGTCATAGATTATGTAGACTGACCTTTTGTTGTAGGTCGTTTTTCCATGATCATCAGCACTCCGACAGTCATCAAGTACGCCTAAGTTTACTGTTTTAAAGAAAAGGGTAAGAATTTACAATACTTTTCATCTAGGTATGCCTTGTGTAGTGTTGTGGAGCATAGACGAGCAGGTTCTGACTCGTTGTTGGTTTGGGTTTAGAGCGCCATCATACCAACTTCCCGCAGTGTGTGATGTTTGTAGCAGCTTGTTGTGGTATCCAGGTAGATTCGGATGCCCCTGGGACGTTGTCCCCGAGGGAGGCAGAGCTTAGACTCCCGTAGGCCATTTGTGGCCCAGTTGCTGCTTTTCCCCTAGTGAGAGGGTGGAGGTGCTTCGTGCAGATCGCCAGTGTGTTTGATCGCACTCAGAGGAGCAGGACGCTTGGCATGTTCGACTGAGGAGTTGGACTGATCGTGTTGTTGTTGAGGCCGCGTCCCTGGGTTGTTAGGCCCGCAGGCCAGATTTGGCCCTGGCAGTTGAGTTGCCTAGAGGAGGGGGTAGAGGCTAGCACGCCTCAGAGTGTGACTCCTTGAGCAGAGTGTGCTCCAGCCATGAGAGATTCGATGGCAGGTCTTTAGCTATCAGAGAGCGGAGACCCAGGCGCAGATTGTAGCGCTTAGTGAAGAGTCCCGGGCACAGATAGCCCAGCTGACAGAGTTGGTTTCAGCATTTTTCCCCTAGTAGCTCCTGTAGCTCCGGAGGTTCCCAGGAGGGCATGTTCAGCAGGTTTTCGCCGATGAGTTTGTTGGCGTTGATGGAGCCGCCCAGTTTGGCCAGGGTTGAGTTTAGCATCCGTGTGTTGGGATGCACTGCTGTTCAGAGGCCGAGGTGTGCCGTTCCGGTGCTGTTTGGTATAGCAGTTGGTGGTGGAAGTCCCTTGAGAGAGGTGGTCTAGCCTGGGTAGCTCAAGTGTTGATCTTGAGCCTTAGCAGATTGTTTGTTTGCCCAGAGAGTGGCTGCAGAGTTGGTAGCCTTCGAGGAGGCTGAGGAGGCATCTTTGTACTCCTGTAAAGTGTTGTTGTTTGCAGCCAGTAAGCCAGAACCCTGTGGTTAAGGGTGCAGTGAGCAGTGTTCCCTTAGGACTGGATCCGTTGGTGGTTTCCCTGGATGTTTGGTAGAGTTGAGCGCTCTTCTTTTGGTGAGCTCCTAGAGTGGAGCTAGCTGCTGCTTGTTGAGAGATCCGGCCAGAGCTTTGTTGAGCATCATGAGGAGATGCTAGTGTAGGCAGTGAGCCTTCAGTTTGATGAGATGCCATAGTCATGGTTGTTTGAGTTGAGCCCTCGTATGCCTAGCCAAAGTTGTTGTCACTTGAGGTAGTGACCTTGTTGGCCCCATCTGTAGTAAGATGTGGATTTGGTAGTAGTAGCACTTGAAGTGCATTGGTTGGTGTGCCACTTTGGCACTAAGTCTGGTTGGGCCTGAGCTTGGCATGTGTATAGCAGATAGTTCTATGCCGTCCGGAGTTCAGTGTACTCCTTTAGCCTTTGGATCGATTTATGGCAGTTACACCCGTTTAGGTCGTGCCAGAGGGCTAGTTCAGTGGTAGTCGAAGGACTACAAGCGAAAGTATGTTCGAGAGGAGCCGGAGCCTCTTCCTAGTGTTTCTGGAGGTTGAGTTGGTCAGCAGGTTTGCGGTTGGTAAGTGTTAGTGCGCGTGAGTCTCGCGCTAGTGTTAAGGCCAAGAGATTCCTTGTGGTTGGTAGTGCGGTCAACTACCTTCGAGTGCCTTAATCTGAGGAGAGTTGAACATCGTGGATGCGAGTTTGGTCCAGCAGAGTGTCCCTGTGTTGGATGCTTATGAGGCGAGTTGGATGCCTATGAGGTAAGATGAGTTGATGCCTTATGGGTAAGCACCCTTAGTAGAGGCTTGGTATAATGTAAGTTCTGTTTGGCATGGTTTTGTTTTGGTGAGCAAGGTTGCCTCAGCTTTGAGCATCGTGTGGAGATGGAACTTTTGGTGCTCCTTTGGTTAGAGTTCAGTTGGAAACTGAACAAGTGCGGTCGTAGCAAAGCCGCGCAGTTTCTGTTTGCCTTGGCTAAGAGAGTTGTTCGGATCCTTTCCTTGGGTAGAAGCCTTGTTGTGGCTGTTGTTTGAGCAGGAGGATGACGCATTCGGTAGCGTTTCGGGTCCTCTTGGTTCCCAAGGAGTTGGTGTTGGCCTGTATGGTTAAGTTGCTGGAGAGAGTTGTGCCTGTCCAGGCAGTTGGCTGTTAGCTCGTTTGTCGACAGTGTGTGTCGAGGGTGCTTGGAGAACCCTAGGTTGTGGAGAGCCTCTCGAGAGCTCGGTCCAGCCTAGGTAGTGAGTTTTGATTGCAAATTTGGAGGCATGTAGTTTGTAGCCTCGGGTGAGTTGCTAGCAGTCTTGGTAGACTAGAAAGCCAGCGTTTGTTTGGAGCAAAGTCCGGATTGGTTCCAGTGCGGTGGCAAGTTGCTGCTTGGTGTTGGCCAAAGTATGGTTTGGAGTTGCTAGAAATTAGTTTTGCTCGCGGGGCGAATGGTTCGTGCCCTGTTGGTTGTTTTCCTGTTTCTAGGATGTTGAGTTGCCTCGTTTGGCATTTAGAGGTTCGGTTTGTGGTGGACCCTGTTGTTACTCTAGTGGAGCAAGACAGGTGAGCATATGTGGAGCCTCTGTCATACTTTGTCTCCGCTTGTAAGAGCCGTTTTCCTTCCGGGAGTTGTCGGAGTTTCTCCCCGTAGCCATGAGTCGATGGTGGAGGTGCTAGCAAGAAGGAAAAGTTTGTTGGTCGCTTAGAAGCGCTTGTTTGTCCGAGATAGGTGGACTCTTGGATGGTGTTCTAGAGGTGCAGTAAGGGTTGTTTTGCCTCTTGTGAGTGTTTGGCCAAGATTTGGTTCTCTTGTTGTTTCAAGAGCTAGTTCTGGTTCTAGCTAGAGGCGTTGCCACGAGGTCTTGTTCTGGTCGAGAAAGTTTTGGGAGTTGACCCCTCCTCGCAGATTGAGCAAGTTCTGTTAGTTTTGGGTTGGTGATCCGATTGGTTGAGTTTTCCCTTGGGTGTTGCTTCCAAGAGAGTTGGTTGTTGTTGCCCTTGGGTTTGAGCTAGTCTGCGAGCGTGTGTGAAGTTCGCTGCCCTTCTGAGTTTGCTTGCTGGGAAGTCGTTTCCCGTTTGGCAGGAGTCAACTTAGCTCCTGAGTTGTGTAGTTGATCAGAGTAGCGCAGTGGTTAGCCCAGCGAGAGGGTCCCTACTTTGTGTTGGTAGCAAGCGAAAGTTATTTGTCCCCGCAAGGGCGGTGGCCAGCCAGTAAGAGTTGTTTCTGGCAAGTTGTTGGTTCTTTGGGGATTGAAGATTTCCCTTTCCCCCTAGTCTCTGTGGTGGTGGAGTTGCTCCCTGGATGTCAGCCTCGAGTGTTAGCTTCTGAGGTAGTCTTGCGGATTCATGTGGCTTAGGATCCGTAAGCTTTGAGGTTGTCGTCATCCGTTTTCCTTGTAAGGTTTCGGGAGTGGAGCTTCTGGCTGGAAGCTGTGTTAGGCTTAAGCTAAAAGGAGAAGTTCTTTGAGTAGCCTGTTGGATCTTAAGAGTTGAGTGGTAGCTTGGAGGCGAGCGTTGCTCGTCATAAGTTTGGGTTGAGTTCCGCAGAGCAAGCCCTTCTCGGGCTATGCTCCTAGTTCTTGTGCGTTCGCAGTTGGCGTTATAGCGGAGCCTCGTTTGAGTGAGTTGGCACAGAGGTGCCGTGGCTTTGGTGGGTAAAGCCGTTGAGCTGTTTTCCTCAAAGTGTTGTGCTGCAGAGAGCTGCGTGATGGTTTAGTTCTTGCAGCTCGAGTTTTCCTTGAGAGGAATGTTGGTTGTTCTTGGCCTTTGGCAAATATTTTCCTTGGCGATTCTTGTGGTAGGTTGGCTTCGTAAAGTTTGCGTTCGGCCGATGAGGAGCTCTAGATTGTTGGTTTGGCCGAGTGGAGCCTGTGCCGGCCTTTGTCTTTTAGAGGTGGTCGTAGCTGAAGTTTCAGCTGGTGTGGGTTTTGAAGGCCGTTTGGTTTCTGGAATCTTGGAGGTTCAGTTGTTTGGCTAGTTTGTTGTAGGTTGAATTTGCTTGTTAGCATTGTGAACTTCAGAGGAGTTTTGCTAATGCGTGGTGTAGAGTTTCAGAGCTTGTGGCCAGTCCTCGAGTTTTCTGAGAGTAGCACCGTTTGAGAGTTGGTGCGAGTTGAGGATGTGGATTGCCGTCTATTTCCCTTCGGAGTTTAGTATATGCCCAGTCTTGGTTGAGTTTGTTTGTGGCAGCCTGGATGGCATAGTGCCTTTGAGTTTTTGAGAACCCAAGAGGGTTTGGTTTTCGGAGAAGGTTGGCGTTGTATTAGCCGAGAAGTTCAGTTGGTTAGGTTTTAGTGGATTTCCAGGAGCCGTTTCGTCTTAGGACTTTCGAGGACGAAAGTCTTAAAAGGAGGAAGTATTGTAACGGCCCGATTTTCTATTCCGGTTCTCGAGGTGCTTTTGTTCAGTCGAGTGGTTCGGTTGGGCCGTTAGAGCTATTTTGACCCTTAGGGGTATTTTGGTCTTTTTGCACCCCGGGCAGGATTTGTGGTTTTTTAGGGCTTCGAGGCAGCTCCTGCCTTTGTTGAGGCTTGTTTGTTGTTGGCTGCGAGTCCCGAGATGTTTGGGCTTTTCGCTTGGTTGTTCGGTTGTGTTTTGGGCTTTGGCAAAGTTATGGTTGTTTGGGTGTTCCCTTTGGGATTCGAGCCCGGGTCCTTAGTGTTGATTTGGGAGTTGGATTTAAGTGAGATTTATTTATTGGAAAAGGTTGCTTGATCGGGTCTCGAAGGAGGAAGCGGAAATGGGATTTTAAGGATTTTAAGGATTTTTAGAAAATTGGATTAAATGGATAAGGATGGATTTTTGGATAAAATCCTATTTTCCTTTTATTTTCCCATTTTCCTTTTTCTTTCTAAATTCCCATTTTCTTTTATTTATTTTTTTTCCCAAAATCCCTTTTTCTCTTTTTCTCTCTCTCTCTCTCTCTCCCCCGAGCACCCAGACGAGGCAGATGACCCCACCACGGCCGCCACTGCCAAATCGCACACCCAAAGCCAATGAGGGAAGCCGTCGCACCAGCCGAGCCTGTCGCGACGCCGAAGACGCCCGAGATCCGCCCGAGTCGCCCGATCGCCCGGCCGCGCCGTCGCACCAGTGGTGAGGCGTCGCTCACGGATCGCCGTCAGCTGCGGCCACGATCGCCCACGCGCCCCCTCGCCGTGCCGTCGCGTCGCCCAGCTCGTGTCGCCGAGCCAGCGCCCCCAGCGCGCCAGCGCCCATCCCTGCGCCTGTCTGCGGCCCGCTGCTGCCTAGCCCGAGCAGCCATCTCGTTCGCGTGTCAGCCGCGCCTCGTGAGTTGTTCCCGAGCTGAGCCCTGTTTATTTTATTGTATTTAGGCCTATTGTGTGATTATTGATGTGTTTGTTTGGCTCGCTATAGGTTGCTCGGGTTCGATCGCAGTTAGTTTAATTGTGTGTTGTTGCCTTCCACTGTAAGAATTTCTTTACAGGAGTTGTGTGGACCCTGCGATATATTATGTGATTGCTGATTGTATGCTTGTTTGTGTTTATTGACATGTTAGTGATAAGTGCTCTATTCTGAATTCCCGACCGGCATGATTTTCCTATGTTGTTTCTCATGTTAGTCCATGCTAGGTTGTTCCTTTCTGGCATGCTCGTATCTGTTCTTGCTTCGTAGTATCATGCTAGGTTCGTTGTATTCTTCTTGAGCACTTATTGGATTGTATTGGATTGTTTCTTTGAATGTTAAGGCGAGTTAGAGTTGGTAGATAGCATCATCCGGGCCCGATGCATAAAGTACCTTGCATCCATGGCGGGGACGTTCGAGACGATTCGCCGTCCACGGACCCCGTGAGGATTAGCTAACCCTACCGGTAGGCCCCGCAATCTTGGGTGAGGGTGGCGGATCGTTAAATGCCCCAACGGTCGGGATGATGACTTGGCATTGCCTCGTCCCCGGCGATCGACACGTCCTCGGCATGTTCGGCCGTAGCACTTGATTGCCACTGTTAAGGTAAGGGCGGCTTCACGGTGTAAGCCTACCACGACCCGTTCCTTAGCCTCAAAAGTGCGGTGGTTCAGGTGACATAGTTCACTTGTCCGAGTCTCCCACACCCCTATGTCGGTGACACCGATCCAAAGATTTAGTTAGGCATGGTGATTGGACATGGGCGACTTGCCACTAGACCCGGCACCCCCATAGTATGCGAGAGCACGCGGTGCATGCTTACGCTCATTCTGGCGCACACCGGAGAGCTCCTCGAGATCTTGAGCTAGTGCACCTTTCATTCGACAGTAGACAGGCTGAGGCTGGGACTTGTTTCTCGTATAGGGCGATTTGTGTGGAGGTTTGTTTTCGGACTAAGACCCTGAGTTGGCATCCGAGGCCCAAGTGTGGGCTAAGCTATGTACTCTATTCTGTGTTTATATTCATAGCTTGCATATCTTTACGCTAGATGACCATGTGTATCGTATTGTACCCGGTTGGGGATTCTTCTTGAGTAATTCGTTACTCACCCTTATTATGTGGTTTTCCACAGGTAACCATGGTGCGAGACAGGATGGCTGGAGGAGGAGCTGTGATCATGGAAACCCGTTGTTCAACTCTGAGTCTTATGTTTATTTTTTATGATTTAAGTGTCCTCTGAATGCATGTAGTTGGGCACGGAGCCCTAGGGTGTTTTCTGAATGTATTTCCGGATTCTAGCATTGTTGTAACTATTGCAAAGCTTGTATGTTTTAAATAAATCTCTGATCAGAGTATGTTTTGGAAATGTATTTGTCTTGGAGCAGTGCTTAGAAAGCAGGGACGAGTTTGAGGAATTTATGTTGATTTTTAAATGGATGTTTTCATGTTTTAGTTTTTACTTAGAATCCAAACACCATCTTGCAAATTTTCTGTAGATTTGTATGCATGCATTGAGGTAATGGCCTATTTAGAACCCCATTCGGGTCGGGTCGTTACAGAGAGAGAGAGAGAGAGATATGGCAAAACAAGGGGGAAAATGGGATTTTCTTTATTTTTTTTTCATCCTTATCCTATTTTAATAGATCTTGGAACCTAAAATCCCTTCCCCAAGCTTCCTCCTTCGAGACCCGGTTGAAGCAATCTTTCTATTAATTAAAACTCATTTTCTACAAACTTCCAAATCACCAATAGGGGCATGGGTTCAAATCCCAATGGAAACACTTAAATCAATATTAATTTTGCCAATATCCAAAACACCTCCAAACTTCTAAACAACTAGCCCAACTTCCTGGGTCTTGCAACCAACAATGATCAAGCCTCGACAGAGGCAGGAATGGTCCTGGAATCCTGAAAATCCACAACTCCTGACCGGGGAGCAAAAAGACCAAAATACCCCAAAGGGTTAAAAAGCCCAAACGGCCCAACCGATTGCCCCAATACTGAACCAAAAGAACCTGGGAAACCATAACGAAAAGCTGGGCCGTTACAATACTCCCTCCTTAAAAAGACTTTCGCCCCCGAAAGTCCTAAGACTGGAACAGCTCCGGGTAATGAGTCCTAATCTTCTCCTCTAGCTCCCACGTCGCTTCCTCTGCCCTCTGATGTCTCCAAAGAAACTTTACTAAGCTTATCTCCCGGTTGTGCAAAACCTTGCGCTCACGAGCCAAAATCTGCACCGGCTTCTCCTCAAAGGATAAATCTTTACTTAACTCTAAGGGCTCATGCTCTAGCACATGCGACGGATCTGCCACGTACTGCCTCAGCATTGAAACGTGGAACACATTATGCACTGCTGCCAAAGACGGGGGCAAAGCTAACCGATAGGCCACTGCTCCGATCCGCGCAAGGATCTCAAAAGGCCCTACAAACCCTGGGCTCAATTTTCCTCGCTTTCCAAACCTTAACACACCACGCATTGGTGCTACCTTCAGAAAGACATGTTGACCCACCTCGAACTCCAAGTCTCTACGCCTCACATCGGCGTAACTTTTCTGCCTACTCTGAGCTGTCAACATGCGAGCCCTGATCTTCTGCACTGCGTCGTTCGTCATCTGAAGTAACTCGGGCCCCAGAACCTGTCTATCACCAACCTCCTCCCAGAACACTGGGGATTTACAACGCTTACCATACAACGCCTCGAATGGAGCCATCTGAATGGTTGACTGATAGCTGTTATTGTAAGCGAACTCCATCAAATACAGGTACTGGTCCCAACTGCCTGGAAAGTCCAAAACACATGCTCTCAACATATCCTCCAGAATCTGATTCACCCTCTCGGTCTGACCATCGGTTTGGGGGTGGAAGGCAGTGCTGAAGCTACACTCAGTTCCCAAACCCTTCTGGAGCGCTCTCTAGAAGCGGGATGTGAACCGAGAATCCCGATCTGGCACTATCTTCATCGGTACCCCATGGTACCGAACAATCTGCTCCAAAAATAACTGTGCCCACTGCTCCACGGTATAAGTTTCTCTACCGGGAATGAAGTGTGCGCTCTTGGTCAAACGGTCCACGGTATAAATAATGTGTCTGAAAATGTAATAAACTTTGATAATGAACTTTTTTATTTTAAACAAAAAAGGGTTATTAAAAATAGTTTATTTAATTATTCAAATACATTGAAAATAAATGGGTAAAAAAGGTGATGATGATTTCATAAAATCTTTAATCATGTATTAATGAATAAATACATGTTTTAAATTAATAGGGATTTATGGATCTTATTTTAAATTAAATAAATACAGTATTAATAATGAAGAATATTGTAATGAGTATTAAAATATAATACTCAACCATTTTTGATGATGTAAATACTTTCAAATTGCACAACATTTATAATTATTTTATTAAAATAAATCATCCATTTCAATTCCTCTTTTTAATATTGTCTTATAAATACAGTATTAAGTCTATCGAAGTTTTTAGAGAAACTTGCAAGATTAATTAAATTTAAAAAATAATCGTAAACTAAACTAATTTTTTTTAAAATAACAAATATAATTATGGAATATTAATAAAAAAAAATTATATTAATGAATATTTATAATACATAATAAATACTGTATTAATGAATGTTTGTAATTGTAACAGCCCGGATTTCAGTTAAATGAAAAATAAGTTTTATAAAAAAAAAGATGTGAATTGGAGGGCTCGAACCCTTGGCCTCAAAGAGGGTTGGGAGTTTGGAATTAATTAAGGAAAATAGATGCGCCGGCTAGGATTTGAAGGAGGAAAGCCTTCGGAAAGGGTTTGGACCACCAAGCCTATTTATTTTAGGGAAAAAGGAAAAAGAAAAAGAAAAAAAAAGAAACTTCCCTCACGCAAACCCTCTCCCCACGCCCTCGCCGCCGTCGCCCTGCCTCGCCATGCGCTGCATCACCCGAGCGACCGCAGCGCAGCGACTGCAGCGACCAGCCGCCGCGCCGTCGCGCCTTCACTGCGTGCGCCCAGCCGCCGTCGTCGCCTGCGCGCGCCCAGCGTCGCTGCCCACGCCCAGCGCACCGTCCTCGTCGCTCCGTCCGTCTGCGTTCACGCGCGGCGCCGCGCGCCGTCGCGTCTCGCTCAAGTGCGCCCGGCTCAGCGCGATGTCTAGCGCCGATGCGGCGTCGGCATCCAGCGCTCCCCGCAGAGCCCCATCTGCTCGCCTCTGCCGCCCGCAGCCTTGCCCTGAGTCTGCCTGGCCGAGACGGCTTGAAGCCGAGCCTGGTGTCTTCTCGGTTGGTAATTCCCGAGCCTCCACTCTTTGGACCTTAAGATTTTAGCTGTTGTTTGGTAAATTAGGATAATTTTATTACTTGCTTAGGTTGCTCGGGTTCGCTTAGAAGCTCGAGGGTCACTTGTTGGTGGTAGTCACTATTTCTGCTTGCTCCCAGGTAAGGATTTCTTACCGGGGTTGTGTGGACCCTGCGAATACTTGATAGCATGCCATATCCTGTGACTGTATGAAATTTCTAGTAGATAGGTTACATGCTCTCTTGCTTCCAGATTGTGTTGTGCTTGTTTTCCTGTTATATTATATTAGGTCCATGCTAGGGGTTTCCTTATCTTGGCATAACCTTGTCCTGTTTTAATCTGTTAGTTCCATGCTTAGGGATAGGCAGGTGATTATAGTGTAGAAAGGCTGTAGGGGTAACTAGTTTAGGTCCCGCTCGGGTAAGACACGATGGACATCTCAGTATGTGTAAGACCCGATGGGCATCATTGATTTGGAGGTGTAAGACCCCGATGGGCATCCTAGATGTGTAAGACCCCGATGGGCATCATTGATTTGGAGGTGTAAGACCCCGATGGGCATCCTAGATGTGTAAGTCCCCGATGGGCATCATTGATTTGGAGGTGTAAGACCCCGATGGGCATCCTAGATGTGTAAGACCCCGATGGGCATCATTGATTTGGAGGTGTAAGACCCCGATGGGCATCCTAGATGTGTAAGACCCCGATGGGCATCATTGATTGCAAGTGTAAGTCCCCGATGGGCATCCTAGTGTATAAGTCCCCGATGGGCATCACTGAGTCCTAGGTTGTGTAAGACCCCGAAGGGCATCCAGGTGTAGAACCTAGGATAAGTTGTAGATGTAAGCCCTTGAATAGGCTCGCTCTAGGAGTAGCTCATAGCCCAAACCAACCGTTTGCTCTAAGTCATTGTATGGTTGCATGTCGGTGTGCTAAATGAGATGTTTTCGTATTGTACCCCGGTTGGGGATTCTTACTGAGTAACTCGTTGCTCACCCTTATTTTTCTGTGGCTTTTCACCAGGTAACTTGGGACAGACGCTGGATGGCTAAGAGGAGGTTGCTGGATGGCTAGGAGGAGGCTGCTGGATGATCATGGATGGCCGAACTCTGAGATGCACGTTATTTTATTTATTGTTTTGATTTAGCATGTAGTGGGACTTGAGTCCCTAGGGAAGCACACAAAACTATTTATTATTTTCTCGAACCATTTTCTCTGTTTTCAAGGAAGTACTGATCAGTCACTTTAATTGCTAGTTTTATTTAATGGCTTTCCGGATTTGTTTTAATGGTGTGGTTTGAAAGGTTTTAAATTGTTATTATGATTGGTGTTTTAAATTCTTAATCATGCATGCTAAGTAAGGATCTAGGTTAGAGACCGTTTTTCGTGTCGGGTCTTTACAGTTGGTATCAGAGCTCAGAGTCATAGGTTATGTAGACTGACCTGCAGTTGTAGGTTGTTTTCCATGATCATCAGCGCTCCGACAGCCATCAGGTATGTCCGTAAGTTTAAGGTTAAGGGTTAAGAATTACAATACTATTTGCACTTTGCATGTACATGACTTCTTGTTGTAGGGCAGGAAAACTGGTTCTGACTCATCGTTGGTTTGGGTGTAGATTGTCAGCATGTCAATAACCCGTAGAGGGCAGGGAGGCTCGAGGCCGACCACTCAGGGCATTCGTATTGATTCTGACACTAGAGGGACGTCGTCCCAAGCTGAAGCAGATGTTAGGCCACCTGCAGGCCCTTCTGCTCTGTTGCCTGGAGAGGGTGTGGAGGCATCTTAGCCTCGAGAGGCTGCACCGGGAGTAGCTTTTGTGGAGTCCATGAGGGCTCTTATGGTTGGGTTGCTAGCGGACCAGAGGGCCGAGCAGAGAGCTGAAACGCAGGCTATGTTAGCTGCACAGAGGGAAGAGTCCCGAGTTTAGATAGAGCAGCTGACCGAGTTGGTTCAGCAGAGGACTGCAGTGCCACCATTACCGCCAGCTCCGCAGGAGCCGAATGTGAATGAGGCCGTTGTGGCGGAAGGTGCTGAGGATCTGGGCAAGTTGCTGAAGGATTATGTCAAATTGAAGCCCAAGAAATTTAGTGCCCCTGGAGAACCATTGGTAGCAGCCAGGTGGATTGCTGAGTTAGAGTACACATTCATGGTGATGGCTTGTCCTGAGGTGCAGCGAGCTCGATGTGCAGCTCATGTGTTAGCTGGTACAGCTAAGTGGTGGTGGGATTCCACTTTGAGTGAGAGACCGGCTGGGTCTCCACCTACCACCTGGGAATTCTTCAAGGCTGAGTTCAAGGCAAAATTTAATCAGTGAAGAAGCCCAAGAAAAGATGATTGAGTTGTTTTCAAACCTTAAGCAGGGGTCTGACTCGATCGAGGTGTAGGAGAAAAAGTTTTCGGAGTATGGGGTACTTCGCGCCGCAGCTGATTGCCACCCCTGAGCTGAAGATCAGGAAGTTTATTGCTGGTTTGAGATAGGGAGTGTCTCAGGATGTTAGGGCACAGGCCCTAGAGACTTTTGCCAAGGCGGTGCAGTTGGCAACGATTTATGATGGAAAGTATCCTCCAGAGCAGGTTGCTAGTGCCGTTGTGCAAAAGGCCCCAGTGTACTCGGGCCAGAAGCGTAAGTTTGACTCAGGATATAATGGTCGTGGGGGCGGTCAGCGCCCTCAGGGTTCTTATCAGGGCAGAGACCAGTATAGGGACCGTAACCGTGATCAGCCTCGCCAACAGGGCGTAGGGAGGCCACCACCGTATTGTAAACCTTGTGGGAAGCAGCATTGGGGACCTTGTGGAGGTAACCCTAGGGCTTGCTATAACTGTGGTAAGGAGGGGCATCAGGCCCGGCATTGCAACCAGAAAGTAGTGGTGGCGCAGCCAGCTCAGCAGTAGGGGAGAGTGTATGCTACGACCCGCCCAGAGGGCCGAGAATGCCGGGGGGGCGGCAAGGTGCACGCTCCTAGTTCTTGATCACCTTGCCTTTGTGTTGTTTGATTCAGGTTCCACACATTCTTTTGTTTCTGCTGTTTTTGCTGAGCATGCTTGCATGATTTTAGAGCCTCTAGGATTTGAGTTATCCGTTGCTACTCCTTCGAGAGCTAGTATGTTGGCTAGTCAGAAGGTAAGGGACGGTCGGATACAGGTGTCCGACGAGTCGCTGCAGGTTACGCTCATAGCGCTGGCTATGAGTGGTTTTGATGTAATCCTCGGCATGGATTGGTTAGCTGATAACCAAGCGATGATTGACTGCCGCCCGAAGGAGGTAGTGTTAAGGCCGCCAAGCAGGCCTAGCTTTAAATTTCGTGGCACCCAGAGCGGGGTGTGACCAATGAGGCTGTCCAGAAAATCAGAGCTCATATGTTGACTCCCCAGAGCAGGCAGAAAAGCTACGCCGATGTCAGGCGTAGAGAGTTGGAGTTTGAAGTTGGTGTAAAGACCCGACCCAAAATGGGCTCTAAATGGGCCTTTACCTCAATGCATGTGTTCAAAACTTAAAGACAATATGCAAGAATGGTTTTCGGATTCTAAGTGAAAACTAAAACATTCAAACATCTATTTAAAAAGTCAATACAAAGTTCCTAAAACCTGTCCCTGTTTCCAAGCACCTGTTCCAAGGCAAATACATTTCCAAAACTCACTCTGATTAGAGATTTATTTAAAACATTCAAAGCTTTTCAATAGTTACAACAGTGCTAGAATCCGGAAATAAATTCAGAAAACAACCTAGGGCTTCGTGCCCAACTACATGCATTCAGAGGACATTTAAAACATAACAACATAATACAAGACTCAGAGTTTAAAACAACGGGTTTCCATGATCACAGCTCCTCCTCCGACCATCATCTGCCTCGCAGTAGTTACTGTGGAAAACCACAAAATAAGGGTGAGTAACGAATTACTCGGTAAGAATCCCCAACCGGGGTACAATACGATATACATGGTCATCTAGCAGAAAGGTATGCAAGCTATGAATATAAACACAGAATAGAGCACATAGCTTAAGTCCACACTTGGACCTCGGATGCCAACTCAGGGTCTTAGTCCGGAATAAACCACCACACAAAATGCCCTATACGACAAACAAGTCCCGGCCTCGGCTGCTTCATCGTCGTCGTCGAAAGGTGCACTAGCTCAAGATCCCGAGGAGCTCTCGGTCGGGCGTTGTAATGAGCGTAAGCGCGCACCGAATGCTACTACAGACTACGAGGTGCCGGGTCTAGTGGCAAGCCGCCGAGTTCGATCACCATGCCTAACTAAATCTACGGATCGGTGTCAGACGACATAGGGTGTGAGACACGGACACGTGAACTATGTCGGCTGAACCACCGCACTTTGAGGCTAAGGAACCGGTCGTGGTAGGCTTACACCGAAGCCGTCCTTGCCCTAAGCGGTGGCAATCAAGGGCTCTGGTGGCCAACACGCCGAGGACGCGCCGATTGCAGGGGCGAGGCAATGCCAAGTCATCATCCCGACCGTTGGGGCGTTTAACGATCTGCCACCCTCACCTAAGATTGCGGGGCCAGCGTTAGGGTTAGCTAAACCCTAACGGGATCGGGGACGAGTGCTACCACCGTACGCCCCTATCGTGGATGCAAGTTACGTTATGCATCCGGCCCGGATGATGCTACCTACACGAACTCTAAACTATAATATCAACAGCAAACAATCCAATACAATCCAATACGTGCTCAACAGATACAATGAACCTAGCATGATACTACGAAGCAAGAACAGATACGAGCATGCTAGAACGGATCAACCTAGCATGGACTAACATGAGAAACAACATAAGAAATCATGCGATCGGGAAATTAAGCAGAGCACTGTCACTAAACATGTTGATAAACACAAACAAGCATACAATCAGCATCACATAATATATCGCAGGGCCCACACAACTCCAGTAAGAAATCCTTACCTGCTCGGAAGGCAACAACACACAAGAAACCTAAGCTGCGATCGAACCCGAGCAACCTAAAGAGAACCTAACAAACACATCAAAATCACAATCCATAGGCCTAAATATAATAAAATAAATAGGGCTCGGCTCGGGAGCAACTCACGAGGCGCGGACACACGCTGCGGACGATCAGCCGCCACAATGAGGCAAATTGGTAGTTGGCGCCGAGGTGCGCTACTGGGGCACTGAGCAGAGCTAAGCACGGACGAGCGTTGGGGCGACACAAGGGCGCGCGGGGCGGGCGCGAGCTCGGCTGGGCGAAGGCATGCGGCGCGGCTCGGCTCAGGGGACGGCGCGGGGTGGGCGACACGACGAGCTACAGGGACGCGCGCGAGGAGACGCGACGCGACGGCTACAGGGACGCGCGGGCTGGAACGGTGAGCTACATGGGACGCGCGATGTGGCACGGGGCAGCTCAGATATGGGCGACTGGCACGACGACTGGTGCGAGGACGAGCGACGCGCACTGAAGGTGGCGACTCGGCCGTGGCGCACCAGGCTTTGTCTTGTGGTGCTGGGTGGCGAAGCGGGGCTCGGGCCATGAGCTGGACGGCTTGGGTGTCTGACTGGCGAGCAGGGGGCTGGGCTTGGGCTTGTTTGAGAGGAAGAGAGAGAGAGAGAGAGAAACAAAAAGGGAAGAAATGAGATGTTTTCCTACTTTCCATCCTTATCCACTTTTTAAATAACCTTAAAATCCCTAAAATCCAATTCCCCGGCTTCCTCCTCCGAGACCCGGCTGAAGCAATCTTTTCCAATAAATAAAACTCACTTAAATCGAACTCCCAAATCGACATTAAGGGCCAGGGCTCAAATCCCAAAGGAAGCACTCAACCAACTATAATTTTGCCAAAACCCAAATCACTCCCGAACTTCCAAACGACTAGCCCAAACATCTTGGGTCTTGCAACCAACAACAATCAAGCCTTGACAAAGGCAGGAGCGACCTTGAAGTCCTGAAACTCCACAAATCCTGCCCGGGGAGCCAAAAGACCAAAATACCCCTAAGGGTTAAAACAGCTCTAACGACCCAACCGAACAACCGACTTTGAGCGAAGGCACCTCAAAATCGAATAGAAAAGCGGGCTTTACGGTTGGCGGCATGTTTTTTTAAGGTAGCTCCGATGCGTGGAGTTCTGAGGTTTGGTAAGAAGGGGAAGCTGAGCCCCAGGTTTGTTGGACCATTCGAGGTCCTCGAGAGGATTGGGACCGTAGCTTAGCGATTAGCATTGCTGCCATCCTTGGCTGCAGTGCATAGTGTGTTCCATGTTTCGATGCTCCGCCAGTATGTGGCAGACCCTTCACACATCATAGATTTCGAGCCTTTGCAGCTGAATCGTGACCTGAGTTTTGAGGAAAAACCCATAAAGATCTTAGCGTTTCAGAAGAAAGTCTTGAGGAACTGAGCCATTGATTTAGTGAAATTGCAGTGGCGGAATCAGGGAGTTGAAGAAGCTACTTGGGAGTTGGAAGGGGAGATGAGGAGAAACTACCCGGAGTTATTTTAGTGCAGCGACTTCCGAGGACAGAAGTCCTCCAAGGAGGGAGTATTGTAACAGCCCGGATTTCAGTTAAATGAAAAATAAGTTTAAAAAAAAAGATGTGAATTGGAGGGCTCGAACCCTTGGCCTCAAAGAGGGTTGGGAGTTTGGAATTAATTAAGGAAAATAGATGCGCCGGCTAGGATTTGAACGAGGAAAGCCTTGGGAAGGGGTTTGGACCACCAAGCCTATTTATTTTAGGGAAAAAGGAAAAAGAAAAAGAAAAAAAAGAAACTTCCCTCACGCAAACCCTCACCCTCTCCCCACGCCCTCGCCGCCCTACCTCGCCCTACCGCCGCCCCACGTCGCCCCGCCCCACCCTTGCACGGTGCCAGTGACACCACCGGCGGCTGTAGCGAGCCATCGCAGCGCCGTCCGCGCCTTCACCGTGCACCCAAAGACCGTCTCGCCGCGCCGCTGCCGTGCTCCCAGCGCGCGTCTGTCGCGCCGCCGCGTCGCGTCGCGCGCCGCCGCCATTTCGTCGCTGCACCGCGGCGCCCAGCGTCGCCTCGCTCTCGCACGCCCGTGCCCCAGAGCACCGTCTGCGTCGCTCCGTTCGTCTGCGTTCGCACGCCAGCGCCCCCGCGCCGTCGCGTCTGCTCAATCGCGCCCGGCGCGCGCGCGCCAGCTCAGCGCGCCAGCGCTCCGCCGCGAGAGCCCGCTCGCTCGCTGCTCGCCGCGCGGCCTTGCCGTGAGTCTACCTGGCCGATATAGCTTGGAGCCGAGCCTGGTGTCTTCTCGGTTGGTAATTCCCGAGCCTCCACTCTTTGGACCTTAAGATTTTAGCTGCTGTTTGGTAAATTAGGATAATTTTATTACTTGCTTAGGTTGCTCGAGTTTGCTTAGAAGCTCGAGGGTCACTTGTTGGTGGTGGTCACTATTTCTGCTTGCTCCCAGGTAAGGATTTCTTACCGGGGTTGTGTGGACCTTGCGAATACTTGATAGCATGCCATATCCTGTGACTGTATGAAATTTCTAGTGGATAGGTTACATGCTCTCTTGTTTCCAGATTGTGTTGTGCTTGTTTTCCTGTTATATTATATTAGGTCCATGCTAGGGGTTTTCTTATCTTGGCATAACCTTGTCCTGTTTTAATCTGTTAGTTCCATGTTAGGGATAGGCAGGTGATGTATAGTGTAGAAGACTGTAGGGGTAACTAGTTTAGGTCCCGCTCGGGTAAGACCCCGATGGACATCCATATGTGTAAGACCCCGATGGGCATCATTGATTTGGAGGTGCAAGACCCCGATGGGCATCCTAGATGTGTAAGACCCCGATGGGCATCATTGATTTGGAGGTGTAAGACCCCGATGGGCATCCTAGATGTGTAAGTCCCCGATGGGCATCATTGATTTGGAGGTGTAAGACCCCGATGGGCATCCTAGATGTGTAAGACCCCGATGGGCATCATTGATTTGGAGGTGTAAGACCCCGATGGGCATCCTAGATGTGTAAGACCCCGATGGGCATCATTGATTTGGAGGTGTAAGATCCCGATGGGCATCCTAGATGTGTAAGACCCCGATGGGCATCATTGATTGCAGGTGTAAGACCCCGATGGGCATCCTGGTGTATAAGTCCCCGATGGGCATCACTCAGTCCTAGGTTGTGTAAGACCCCGAAGGGCATCCAGGTGTAGAACCTAGGATAAGTTGTAGATGTAAGCCCTTGAATAGGCTCGCTCTAGGAGTAGCTCATAGCCCAAACCAACCGTTTGCTCTAAGTCATTGTATGATTGCATGTCGTTGTGCTAAACGAGATGTTTTCGTATTGTACCCCGGTTGGGGATTCTTACTGAGTAACTCGTTGCTCACCCTTATTGTAACGACCCAGGTTTTTCTTCCCGGTCTTCCAGGTATGCCCTAGGGGTAATTTGGTAATTTGGTCGGGCGGCCGTGAGTCGTTTGTGTCCTTTCGATTACTAAAATTATTGGATGGTTTTATGTAGGTTTTTGGAGGGGTTTGTGGTTTGGTTTGAGCAAGGTTTGATGCAAAAGTAAAAATAAAGGAATTTGTCTTTGCAGTGGGTTTGAACCGGGTCTCCCGGGAAGCTTGTAGAGATGTGTGCCAATTGAGCCATTAGGTGCTCTTGTTACTCTTCTCGCATCACATCTTAGTTAACCTTGGATTTTGGAGTTTTGGTGCATTTGGTTAAATGAAATAGAATTAGGTTATTCCATCTTCTTCTCCAAAACTCCTCTTGGCCGCACAAGCTCTCCTCTCCATTGCCTTGCCGAATTCTTCTTCCCTTGCATCTCCTTGGGTTCGATCATCATCATTCCGGGTAAGTCTTCATCCTCTTCATCTCCTCATTTGGTTTTTGATCTTTGGCCGAAGGTAAGATGTAGAGTGTGTGTGTGTTTGTGTTGGTTGCGGCCCGAGAGGAGAAGCGACCATCACCATCATCGCCGACCGGCTCGACGCCCAGATCTGTCGAACCGGCTTACCGCGACGCCCAGATCTGTCGAACCAGCCTGCGCGCGACGCCAGATCCGCCTAGCGACCTTGCTGTTCGTCAAGAAGACAGATCGCCCCTTCGCCGTCGCGCGACGCCCCGGTCGGGACCGCCGACGCCGGATCGCGCCAAAGCAAGAGCCAGATCAGATCGTCGTTCGTCCTCGCCGATCGCTCGACGCCAGAGGTCTCGCCGGCGCCAGACGTCGTCCGGCCGCGTCTGCGTCGCTGTCGCACCCAGCGCCGCGCGCCGCGCCGAGCGCGCCGCGCGCGCGCTCCTCGCTGAAGCCGCTCGCCGTGTGTCCGATCGCACGCCGCGCCGCGCGCGCCGCTTCGCCCGACGCTCGCCGCAAGGCTGCGTCCTCCTGCCGTCTGCGTGCCGGTACAGCGGCCGGTAGCAGCGTCGCTGCCGCGCGTGCCGTGGCAGTATGCCGCCAGCAGCCAGCTTGTTGCAGCGGCTCCAAGCTCGTGTCGTCGTGCGCGTGAGTTCCCCGAGCCGAGCTTGTCGTTTCTATTGTTGTTTAGACATTTTAGATGCCGATTATTGTTGGTTTGCTAGGTTCCCGCTCGCTAGCTCGGGATTGTTCCGCAGACTTAGGATTTGTGTGTAGAAGCCTCCCGACCAAGGTAAGGATTTCTTACAGGTGTTGTGTGGGCCTGCGGTATATTTGTGATTGTTGATTTGTATGCTGTGTATGATTATTAGCATGTTTAGCCCTAGGTGCTCTGCTGTTTCAATTCTCGATGGCATGAACTCTTGTATTGTTTCTCATGTTAGCCCATGCTAGGTTGTTCCATTCTCGCATGTTCGATATCTGTTCTTGCTTCGTAGTATCATGCTAGGTTCCTTGTATCGATGAGCACGTATTGGACCGCATTGATTGAATGGTTATTATTGCTATGGTTTAGAGTTTAGGTAGGTAGCATCATCCGGGCCGGATGCATAACGTAACTTGCATCCCCGAGCAGGACGCGTGCGAGATGGTACTCGTCCTCGATCCCGTTAGGGTTTAGCTAACCCTAACGGTGGCCCCGCAATCTTGGGTGAGGGTGGCGGATCGTTAAATGCCCCAACGGTCGGGATGATGACTTGGCATTGCCTCGCCCCGGCGATCGGCACGTCCTCGGCGTGTTCGGCCGTAGCCCTTGATTGCCACTGTTAGGGCAAGGACCGCTTCTCGGTGTAAGCCTACCACGACCGGTTCCTTAGCCTCAAAGTGTGTGGTACAGTGACATAGTTCACGTGTCGAGTCTCACACCCCTATGTCGCTGACACCGATCCAGAGATTTAGTTAGGCATGGTGGATCGAACACGGGCGGCTTTGCCACTAGACCCGGCACCCCCGAGTTTGCGGTAGCATGCGGTGCGCGCTTACGCATCATTCTGGCGCCGACGGAGAGCTCCTCGGGATCTTGAGCGTGCACCTTTCGATCGACGAGTCAGCCGAGGCCGGGACTTGTTCCCGTATAGCGCGTTTAGTGTGTTGTGGTATTTCAGGACTAAGACCACGAGTTGGCATCCGAGGTCCAAGTGTGGACTTAGCTATGTGCTCCGCTCGTGTTTGTACTCATAGCTTGCATACTTTCTTCTAGATGATCATGTATATCGTATTGTACCCGGTTGGGGATTCTTACTGGTAATTCGTTACTCACCCTTATACGTGGTTTTCCACGGGTAATCAAGGCGGAGACAGGATGGTGAAGGGAAGCCGTGATCATGGAATCTCTCTGTCATCTCTCGACTATTTTATTTTATCATGACTCTTGACTTTTGTTATTTCCCCGAATGCATGTAGACAGGCACAGAGCCCAGGATGTTTTCTTACGTTTTATGGATTCCAGCATATTTGCACTTGTGGATTGTTTTAATGGTTTAAATAAATCTCTGATCAGAGTATGCTTTTAGAAATGTATGTTTTGGTTGTTGAATGTTTCTGTTTTTACTTGGGATCCGAAATGTATTTTTCATAATGTCTTTTATTTTCACTACATGCATTGGGGTAAAGGCCCATTTAGAGCCCCTTTTGGGTCGGGTCTTTACACTTATTTTTATGTGGCTTTCCACCAGGTAACTTGGGACAGAGGCTGGATGGCTAAGAGGAGGCTGCTGGATGGCTAGGAGGAGGCTGCTGGATGATCATGGATGGGCGAACTCTGAGATGCACGTTATTTTATTTATTGTTTTGATTTAGCATGTAGTGGGACTTGAGTCCGTAGGGAAGCACACAAAACTATTTATTATTTTCTCGAACCGTTTTCTCTGTTTTCAAGGAAGTACTGATCAGTCACTTTAATTGCTAGTTTTATTTAATGGCTTTCTGGATTTGTTTTAATGGTGTGGTTTGAAAGGTTTTAAATTGTTATTATGAATGGTGTTTTAAATTCTTAATCATGCATGCTAAGTAAGGATCTAGGTTAGAGACCGTTTTTCGGGTCGGGTCTGTAATACATAATAAATATTGTATTAATGAGTATTTATAATACATAATTAATACTGAATATATTAATAAAAATATTGTATTAATGTGTATTAATTAGTTTTCTAAAATTAAATAGTTATTACAATTTCCTAATAAATAAATGAAAATTCTAAATTATTTTTCGAGAAATATATATTAGTGAGATCAATTTTAACCAATATTAAAGTTTAGAGGATAAATGGATTAAAGACTTTTTCTTAATTCAAAGTTTTAATTTCAATGGAACCATACGAGAAAATAATTTAATATAGTACACAAACTTTAAAAAACCTGAAAAAAAAAAAGTTTAAAAAATTGGAATCATATGTTTCAAAAAAAAAATTGAAAAAAAAAATTATTAAAAAGAAAATTTCGTCGTTAGAAAGACACGGAAAGAAATGGTAATAAAAAGGAAAAATAAGTTCTAAAATAGAGGAGAGATAATGGACAAGTGGTTGATAATTAACAAGAAAAATGACCACTCTAATTAGAAAAGGGTAAATTGGTACTTAATGAAAATAATTTTTAATTAAAAAAAAATATTTTCTAATACTTTCAAAGTTGGACACGCTTGTAAATATGTTTTTAAAAGTGAACACTAGCTACAATTTCCCTTTAAGTATTTATTTTCATTTTTTATTATATTTATGGGTTAAAAGTTGAGTTTAATTTAGAAAGGAGAAATATATATTAAAGTAAATCGAGAGCCAAAACTCAACCAAATACAACTTAAAATTTATAGGTTGAGTTAGGTGGCTTAATATGAAGGATTGGACGAATTATAGAGTATCTAACTCGAATATTTGGATTAATCTAAAAAACTTTTTTTTAACTTAATTCAATCCAAATCATAGACACCTCTAATTTAGATTCGGTTAAAAAATTGGAATCTGATACTAAAATAGCCAACTTAAAGAGATTGATGTTCATGAACTTTACCAACTAAATAAACCCGCATTGTAGAGAAATATTGGTTAAAATGAACCTGGACTCTCATTCCCCTACCACATAAAAAGTGTAAATGAACTTTATCAACTAAACTAAAGCCCAATGGGATTTGATGCAACGAGCAACTACTAATCAAACTTTATCGAATTGAAGACAGCCAATGATAATAAAATTGGGTTAAGAGCAATTACATTTGTTTAATTTATATATCAGCAGTGGAAACAGGGGTTGCTTCAACTGAATCCTATTTTAATGGCTACATGGCTAATTGCAACCACAAATCCAATTTTTGTGCTTCATAACAATATTACGAATCATGAACCAATGTTGAAAGGGATAAGTTTTTCATTTAAAAAAAAAAAGGAATAAGTTTTTTTAAAATTTTTTATTTTTTTATTAATTTTTAATTATTTTGTTAATCTTTAATATTAATGAAAGGCTCATGCATCTCCTTTGCATTAGTCAAAATAAACAAGTCAATTGAAATTGATGTGCCCATTTTTGAAATTGAACCCGTGACCCTAGTGTTTGAACTATGTTTCCACTTTTCCACCAAACAATGAAATTATCAAGACATAAACTCTTCCCATAAATAATTTCTATGGTAAATGTTTATTAATGAATTAAGTGACTATTAGGCATTAATATGCCAATGGAGTAATTTTTTTTTTGGTAAAAATAAATAATTGAGTATATAATTTATCATTTTTAATTTTCATTGTTTTAGTATAAATTAAGGGAGAACCACAAACCATACATAAAATACTGATTTTTGTGATCGAATTATCCTACTGTGATATTGAATTAGATTACCATCAAACAATGAAACAAACGTGCCACCAACACTTTTGGCCAGTAAAATACATAAAAACACCTTATTAACACATTCGTAACTAGTCATCATGTACTTAATGGATTGACGATTGTGAATGGTAGATACTATTTACAGTTTTATCAATTTATATATTGTAACTCTTTTTTTAAATGACTAAATTGTAGGAGATTTTGATGCATAAAAAAAAAATCGATGAATAACAAATTTTTAGAAGAAACTCAAGTTTAATATAAAATAAAGCAGGCTTGGTAAAAAGACGAAAAATCCATGCAACTTATGACTTCAATCAATCCAATAATTTTGGATCAATGATACAAATAGTTCTCAGTGCAACACATAATTTTTAATTGAGAATTAGTGATATATATAATTGCTATATGTAAAAAAAGCCAAAAATTCTATTATGAGTGAAATATTTATTAAAAAAATGTTAGAATTAAAATAGATTACAAACAAAAGTTTGAAGTAAACTCTCTAATTGGTATCTAGTAACATTATATGAGTTAAATTGTTCAAATTTGTAATTAAAAAAAGGAAAAAAAGAAAGAAGAAGAACAAGGTCATTTACATTGAAACGACCACAGTGCAATAGAAATTAGAACTCCAATGACAGAGAAAATGGTCGAACTAATTTGATGACTAAGAAATGCACCATCATCAGCAGCATAATATAAACTATTTCATAAACACACACACAATTGCGTCAACGAAATCCGGCTGGTTGATTTACATATAAAACAAGAGAGTTGGTTTATCTTTGGACTCCATTTCAGTTCCAATTTCATAGTTGAAATGGAAGAGTTTTGCTTAGATGCCATATTCATCAGCCTCAGTGTGTTGCTTGTGATGGGATATCACGCCTGTCTATGGCTACGCTGGAAGAAGAAACCAGAGAAGACAACCATGGGAGTTCAATGGGAGCATCGGCGAACGTGGCTCGAGAAGACGCTGCTGGGCCATGACAGCATGCAGGTTCCTAAAATGTTTGATATTGTCAAATTTATCTTAGTCTATCCGTTTAAGCCTTCTAAGTTAATGGGTGATCTAACATGTGTTTAGAGAAGGAAGTCATATGTTCATACTTAAATGAAATCGTTTCCTCTTTAATTAATATCAATTTATGCTGGTTGGGTTCCGGTGAAAATTTAACATTGAAAAGTGAAATCTCCTAATAATTTATAAGATAGGTGAGTTAATACTCTAGTTACCAATTAATTGATGCATACAATATCTAATAAGTTAAAATTTTCCTAGGACGATTCTTTGTTCCACAATCTAGATTTACTTACAACTAGTTAATTAAGAATGCATTTTTTATGCTTGATATCGATTCTCCTATAAGGGGGTAAATTGTGAAGCTGAGTCCTTTTCAAAAACTTTTTGTGAAAATGGGTCTAGGGAAGAGATTTTCTAAAAATGGGTTGTGGCGCCTTTGGTAAAGACGCCACATCCATTGATTACGGTCAATTCTTTTTGTTTTATGTGTGTAGAGACGCCACATGCCTTCCAAAATCTTTCCGTTACAATATTTCTAAGTTTCCTTTTATTTACTTTTTTTTATAGATATTTTTTCTTTTCAACATCTATCAATTTGTTATATGAAATTGTATTTCAACTAAAATCCCACAAATCAAGAATATTCAATTTGCATTTTTTTAAAAACATGACATTTCATGGTTTTATTATTATCCTAAAATATTATTAATTTAAATAAAAGAAAATTTATATAGATATTATTATGATAATGTAATTTATCCTAGATGACTATAATTTTTAAAAAATGCAAATGAAAACTTCTCCATTTGTGTTATTTTGGTTGAAATAATATTTTATATATCAATTAATTTAATAAAATCTTATTTAAATTTGTTAGAAAACTTATTAGATTTAAGGAGAAAATACCAATCTTTTTCAAAAAAAAAAAAAAAAATCACCAAATTTTAAAATCTTATTAAATTGTATGGGCATTATCATGATAATGTTAATATAAAAATAGAGATCAAATTTATTATTAGGTTAGAGTTGTAGTGTTATCCTTTTTTAATTAAATTTATAAAATAATTTTTTATATTAAAATTAAATACATCTTCCTCCCCACTTTCAAATATATATATATATATATATATATAAGATTTTCTTTATAGAAAAATATATCTTTTCCCTCTCCTTTCTCTATTGAGATTTTTTTTTTCAATTTTGTTATAATCTTTTATTATAAAAGAGAACTTTTAAATTTTCCAAAATCTTTCTTGGAAAATAAAAAGATAAATCTCAATTTAACAAGTAATTCAAAAAAATAAATGTCAATTTGAATTTCAAAATTCTATCGAGATTGAGGTAGTTATTATTTTTCAATTTATATGGATGTGGATTTTTTTATTTTATTTTATTTTTATTTAGGTAGTTTAAGTTTTCATAAACAATATTCATATAAAGTCTCTTTTATTTAAACTAATAATAATAAATTCGTGTGATCATGATTTGAAAAAAATTAAAATTAAAGTTTTTTAATCGGTTGAATTTTAGTTGAAATAATATTTTATATCTCACTTTAATTTAGTAAAATTTAGTAAACAACTAATAAGAAAATGTCATTTTAAACTTAATTTTAAAATCTTATCTTTTCAAAAAAAAAATATATATTAAAATATCTAAGCACTACTATAATAACGTTTTTTTTAAATCTTTACTATAATAACGTTAATTTAAGAATACATGTCAATTAATTATTAGGTTATAATTTTAATGATACTTTTTCATAAAAAGTACGATAGAATATTTTTTACTGTAAAATAATTTTTTTATTAAAGTTAAATAATTTAGATTTTACCATTTTTAATTATTTTGAAGAATTTTTGTTTAAGAAACAAAATATTCTTATAAAAATAAAATGATTAATTAATCATATTTAGTTTTAATATTGAAATTTAGAAAGAGAAAAAAATCTTCAAAAGAAGAAGAAAAAGAAAAAATAAAAGAGAATTGTAACATAAAGATTTTGGACTTCATGTGGCGTCTCTTGTAGAGACGCCACCACATAAGACAAAAATAGTTGACTGCTTTGAACGGATGTGACATCTCTACTAAAGATGCCAAAACCCATTTTAACAAATTCTTTTTCATTACATCCATTTTCGTAGAAAGTTTTTTAAAAGGACCCATTTTTACAATTTACCCCTACAAGGCCACAGCTAATGGGAAGAAAACTTTTTTTATATGAGAAACTTACGAGATTAGTCAAATCTATAATATATTGTCATTTTAAAAAATTAGCAAAAATAATTATTAGTATTAATGAATATTGTAACATTCTTTCTTATAATATTGTATTGATAAATATTTATAACACAATATATTGATATTAATTAATATTTATAATATAGTATTAAAATGTATTAATGATTATTAATATAAATATTTTAAAATTTCATTATATTTATAATAACTTTATGAAAATATTTTTAGTAATATTTGTATTTGCTCTTCTATTCTATCCAAACTAACAACACAGAGGAAGAATTACTAGGTAAAACAAAAACAAAACACGCTTATTCAGTTTAGATGTATACTACGGAATTTAACCTTTAAGCCTATAACTAAAGGAGAGTGTTCAAATTTTCATATATTTAAATTTTTCGTTTGAATTAATTAATGATTTAATGTGATGATTTAATAAAGGTAGTACAGACCTTAAGAAACAATCTCATGATCATAATTCTGAGAGCTTCAATATCAATCGCGGTATCCACTTCTGTAGCAGCCCTCACAAACAACGCATACAAAGCTGCAAATAAATATCACAAACCGCCTGATGTGGCTCAGGTTTGTTGTGTTGTTATGGTCACTTGGTCCTATTGTTGTGGTCCTCTGTTCCTTGGCTCTGGTTTGGGGGTTTTCTACCATGGACTTTTGCAGCCAAATCAGTAAGATTAATAATTCACACTGAAATTGTCATTATACAGTTGTTTTGGGATGTAAAACATATTGGATGCCGAACTCAAATATTTTTACCACTTCTTGCTTATTACTCATATTGGATGCCGAACTCAAATATTTTTACCACTTCTTGCTTATTACTTCTTTTGTAAGCTGTTATGCATTAGTTGAACTTCAGATTGTTAGTTTTTAGTTGCTTGTTCATGTAACGGCCCAGGTTTTCATTCCGGTCTTTTGCCGGATTAAAAATGCAGCAGCTGGGATTCGAGCCTAGGTGGCTAGGGAGATATAATTAAGGTTCTGCCAGTCAAGATTTAGGTAGTCATTGATACTCATTCCGCAGGTTATCTTGGTTTGCCTTGGTTTTCGAGATTTAAGTGAGTTTGATTAAAAAATAGGTTTATTCCCTTTTCTCCTTCCCCAAATCACTTTTCCGCAAATCACTTCTCCAAGCTCCCTCTTGCCGTGCGTTTTCCTCCTGAGAGCATCGATCGATCGTTTCGGGTAAGTGTTTCGTTGTGCCTAGATTTCTTCTTCTTGCTGTTGTCGCCGATCCTTTGGCTAAGGGGTTGTGTTTGTCTTTTGGTTGCTGGTTGTGTGTTGGTTGCAGCCGAGAGCAGCCTTGCTGCCGCACACCATCGCCCAGCCTGCAGCAGCGCCGTCGCAGCCCTGCCGTCATCTCTCGCCAGCCCTGCAGCCCCCCAGCGCCTGATCGCAGCCCCTGTCGCGATCGCCCGACAGCCCTGCAACGCCCCATTGCCGATCGTAGCTACTCGCGATCGCCTGCACTCCCGCGTCGCAGCCCCTTTGCACGCGAGCGCAGCCGCCTGATCGCCCTGTCGCCGCGCCCTGCCCAGCCTCTGTTGCAGCAAGTGCAGCCCCTGTCGCCCGAGCAGCCCGTTCGCACGCCCAACCTCGCCTCTCGCCCGCGCCTGCTCCATGCCACACGCTGCCCAGCCGCGCAGCAGCACAGACGCACGCCCTAGCGCCGCTCGCCTGCCAGCCGTGCCGCACACCCTGCCGAGCCCTGCCGCTCACGCCCAGCCACACGTCGCCCAGTCGTGAGCCTTGTAGCTTGTCCGTCCTCGCGCCAGCCCAGTGCCGTGTGAGTTGCTTCCGAGCGAGCCGAGTTCTATTTGTATTTTACCTAAGTCCTATAAATTGTGATGTTTGTTGTTTGTCTGTTAGGTTCCCGATAGCTAGCTCGGGTTCGGTTGCACCTTAAGATCTTTCTTATGTGTGGTTTGGCTCCCAACCCAGGTAAGGATTTCTTACCGGAGTTGTGTGGGCCTTGCGATATTTTCTGTGATTGTTGATTGTATGTATGTTTATGTTTATCAACATGTTAGTGGATAGGTGCTCTGTTCTGAATTCCGACTGGCGTGATTCTCGTGTTATTTCTCATGTTAGTTCCATGCTAGGTTGTTCCGTTCTGGCATGTTCGTTATCTGTTCTTGCTTCGTAGTATCATGCTAGGTTCATTGTTTCTACAGAGCATGTGTTGGTATGTTTGCTGTTAGCTCTTTATAGCTTAGAGTTCTGATAGGTAGCATCATCCGGGCGAGGATGCATAACGTAACTTGCATCCGTGGCAGGGATGTGCGAGGCAGTACTCCGTCCCTGATTCGTCGTTACGGTTTAGCTAACCTTAACGGCAGCCCAGTGCAATCTTGGGTGAGGGTGGCAGACTATTAAATGCGCCAACGGTCGGGGGAATGACGAGGCATTGCCTTGTCCCCGGTAGTCGACACGACCTCAGCGTGTTGGCAAGCCCTTGATTGCCACCTGATAGGGCAAGGACTGGTTCCTGGTGTAAGCCTACCACGGCCGGTTTCTTACCCTCAAGTGCGGTGGTACAGGCTGACATAGTCATAGTGTCTTGGTCTCACACCACTATGTTCAGGAACGGCACACCTCGGCCTCTGAACAGCAGGGCATCCCAACACACGGATGCTAAACTCAAACCTGGCCAACTGCTTTACTACTAGCAGCAGGACTTTCTGAAACATCGAGCTCTACAGGCATCCACTTGCCAAACTAGGCGGCTCCATCAACGCCAACAAACTCGACTGCATAAACCTGCTGATCATGCCCTCCCGGGAACCTCCGGGGCTACAAGAGCTACTGGGGGAAAAGCTGAAACAAACTCTGTCAGCTGGGCTATCTGTGCCTGGGACTCCTCACTACGCGCTACAAATCGCGCTGGAGTCTCCGCTCTCTCGATAGCTAAAGACTCCGCCATCCAATCTCTCATGGCTGGAGCACACTCGCTCAAGGAGTCTCACACTCGAGGCGTGCTAGCCTCTACCCCCTCCACTAGGCAACTCAAGCGCCGGGGCCAACTCGCCAACGGGTCTAAACGACCTCGACGCGCCTCAACATCAACATTATCGGTCCAACTCCTCGGCCGGACATGCCAAGCGCCCCGCTCCTGCGGGTGCAATCAACATATCGGCGATCCGCACAAAGCACCTCCACTCTCTCACTAGGGAAAAAGAAGAATCGGGCCACAAATGGCCAATGGGAGTCTAAGCTCTACCTCCCTGGGGACGACGTCCCGGGGCATCCAAATCTATCTGGATACCTCAACAATTTGCAAAATCAAGCTCAGATCGCATGAAAGTTGGCATGATGGCTCTCTAAGCCCAAACCAACAACGAGTCGAACTCGCTTTCGTCTCCGCTCCACAACTCTACACAAGGCATACACTAGATGAAAAGTATTGTAAATTCTTACCCCTTTCTTTAAAACAAGAAACTTAGGCGTACTGATGACCGCCGAGTGTCGATGATCATGGAAAAACGACCTACAACAAAGGTCGGTCTACATAATCTATGACTCGAGCTCGATACCAACTCAGAACGACCCGACCAAACGGGTTCTAACTAGGCCGTTACCTCAATGCATGCATTACAAATCTATAGAAAATTTGCAAGACGGTGTTCGGATTCTAAGTAAAAACTAAAACATAAAACATCCATTTAAAATCAACATCAATTCCTGGAACCTGTCCCTGTTTCCAAGCACCTGTTCCAAGTCAAATACATTTACAAAACTTACTTTGATCAGAGATTCATTTAAATCATACAAACTTTACAACAATGCTAGAATCCGGAAATACATTCAGAAAACACCCTAGGGCTCCGTGCCCAACTACATGCATTCAGAGAACATTTAAAACATCAACATAAACATAAGACTCAGAGTTGAACAACAGGTTTCCATGATCATAGCTCCTCCTCCAGCCATCCTATCTCGCTGTAACGGCCCAGTTTTCTATTTTGGTTACCCAGGTGATTTCGGGTCATTATTCGGATGTTCGGATGAGCCGTTAGAGCTGTTTTAACCCTTAGGGGTATTTTGGTCCTTTTGCCCCCGGTTAGGGTTTTGAGGATTTTCAAGATTTCAGGGCCTTTCCTGCCTTCGTTGAGGCTTGATTGATGTTGGTTGCAAGACCCAAGGAGTTTGGGTTAGTTGATTAGAAGTTCGGAGACATTCCGGTTAATAGCAAAATTAATTGGAAATTAGTTAGTCCATTGGGGGTATGAACCCTTGCCCTAAAATGGTGAATTTGGAGTTTTAGAAAAGAGTTTTAGTTAAAAAGAAAAGAATTTCTTTAGCCGGGACCCGCAAGAGAAAGCCTTGGGAAGGGAATTTTAGGTCTCCTAACCCTTTTAAAATAGGAAAAAGAAGGAAATTAGGGAAAGCCCTCTTTGTTCCCTTAGTAGCCGCTCTCTCTCTCTCTCTCTCTCTCTCTCTCTCTCTCTCTCTCTCTCTCTCTCTCTAAAAACCGAGCCACCTAACCTGCACCACACCACCCACCCACCGAGCCACCCCCCACACCGCACCATACCGCTCGCTCGGCCCACCATCGCGCCGCCAGACCGCACCAGCCGCTCGCCCCTTTGCCTCGCCTACCGCCGCTCGTCTGCAGCCAGACACCCGCCGTCGCGACGCCCAAAGACCGCCCCGACGTCGCTCGCGGCCGCCAATTACGATCGCACCGAGCCTCGCCTGATGGACCCGACCTTTCGCCCGCGCCGTCCAGCCCAAGCGAGCCCGCCGCCGCGACGTCGCCTCCGTAGCTCGATCGCCCGCTCCAGTGTGTTCGTCGCGCTTTTGCGCGCCCGAGCGCCAGCCAGCTGGGCGTCCTGCTGCACCTGCAAGACGCCAAACTCGCCCTTGCTGCCTAGAGCCCGTGTCCTCTTGGTTGGTAATTCTCGAGCCTTTTCCCTTTTAGATTTTTAAGCTGCTGGCTGCTGTGTATTTAATTAGGATGCTTTTATTATGCCTAGGTTGCTCGGGTTCGCTTTAAAGCTCAAGGGTCATTATTTGATTGTGAAAGTTATTTCTGCTCGTTTCCAGGTAAGGATTTCTTACCGTGGTTGTGTGGACCCTGCGATGCTTTCTTGATTGTGCCTTATATGCATGTTTACTTGTATGAACATGATTAGTGGATAGGACAGCTTGTGATTGCACTCTTGCTAGCATGTTTGCCTGTTTGTACATGTTAGTGCCATGCTAGGATTGTTCTTCCAGCATGCTTGAGATTCCTGCTTTAAGTTCGTAGTATCATGCTAGGTTATGTGTGATTGATGTTGATATGTACGTCTAGCCAGGAATCAGTTATTTTGAACTCTTGGCTAGTATAGTAGAGTTTGTCATCATCCAGAGGCTGAGAGCGGACATAACGTACTTTGTCCCCACCGGTCGGGAGTAGAGCGAAGCATAACGTACATTGCTTCCCCCCGGCAGCCGATGTGGATTTAGCTACCACATCGGCATAAGCCTAGTTTGTAGCCTGCTAGAGCGGAACCCTGCCAAAGGTGCAAGCCTTCCTTGGCCGTTTCTTAGCTTCAGGTCGGTGGTATAGGCTACACAGATGAGTGCCGAGGGCCTCGCACTACTGTGTTCAGTGACACCATTTCCGAGTCTTTAGGCATTCGTACCTGGCCCACGTAGTTTGTACTTAGGCCCCCACATTTACGCTAGTTACAGCAGCATGCGGTGTGCGCGCACACGCGTTAGTCGCCGGTTTGGAGAGCTCCCCCGGGCTAATGTTCGTGAGTACACCAGTTCCTTCCAGTTTAGAGCCAGACTTCGGGTACTCTCCCGATAGTCCGGATTTGCTAGCGAGGGTAAGAGGCCCTTGAGGACACCCATTGGGATTGGCTTTTGAGCTGATCATATGGTCGAGGGAGAAAGACCCTCGAGGGTGTCGAACATCTTTGGGATCGGTTTTTGAGCTGATCAATTGGCCGAGGGAGAAAGACCCTCGGAGATGTCCCGAGATTGGTTATGAGAGCCAATCATTAGGCCGGAAGTAAGAGACTTCCGAGGATTCCAGATTCTGCCTTGTAAGCTCGTTGAGCTATGATCTGTGTTGGTAACTGTTTGCATGTATACTAGCGTGCCAGATGATTGATGTATCGTATTGTACCCGGTTTAGATTCTTACCGAGTATGTTTATACTCACCCTTATTTCTGTTGTTTTCCACGTGTAACTTGGGACAAAAGAGGGACGGCTAAGCGAGGGAGCTGATTGATCATGTGAGCCGCCGACACTCTGTCTTTTTATTGTTTGCATAATTTGTTCAACATGTAGACGGACAGGAGTCCTAGGGGGACGTTTTTAAAAGTTGTTTAAATTGTATTGTATGATTTTATAAACACTGGCCAGGCTTGTTTTACTTTGTTGGCTTTGCTTAAATGAAGGTTGTTGTTTATGTTTTAAGTGTCCCCGCTTTTTTTTAAATATTTTGAAAGGTTTTAAATATGAGCACTAAACCGCTTGATGAAGTATTTAACTTGTGCAGCCTGATCCACCGACCTGAAGCTAAGAACCGGCCAAGGCAGGCATACACCGTTGGCAGGGTTCCGCTCTAGCAGGCTACAAACTAGGCATACACCAATGAGGTAGCTAAGTCTCATTGGCTGCCGGGAAGGGGGAGAAAAAGCAAGGTATGTTATGCTTTGCTCAATATCCGACCACTGGGGACAAAGTACGTTATGTCCGCTCTCAACCCCTGAAGCAATGCTTCGCTTTACTCCAGACCGGTGGGGACAAGATACGTTATGTCCTCTCTCAGCCTCTGGATGATGACAAACCCTACAACTCTATCTAAGAGTACAGAGTAAAAAGCAATGATTCCTGGCTAGCAAACAATGACCGACATCAATCACATTTACCTAGCATGATACTACGAGCTTAGCGGGGAATCATAAGCATCTTTGGAGAACAAACCTAGCATGGCACTAACATGTAAAATCAAGCAAACATGCTAGCAGAAATCAATCAAAGCTGATCTATTACTATCATGCTCATAACAGTCAGCAAACAAGCAAGGCATAATCATGAAAATATCGCAGGGCCCACACAACTCCGGTAAGAAATCCTTACCTGGCCGGAAGGCAACAACACACAATAAAAATAACTGCGATCGAACCCGAGCAACCTATATCGAGCCAAACAAACACATCAATAATCATAAAATAGCCCTAAATACAATAAAATAAATAGGGCTCGGCTCGGGAGCAACTCACGAGGCGCGGCTGACACTCGAACGAGCCGGCTGCACGGGCTAGGCAGCCAAAGGGGCTGGCTAGGCGCGCTGGGGCCGTAGGGGGTTTGGGGCCTGGCCGCGGGCACGGGCGCTGGCTGCGCATGGATTGGCGCATGGCGCGCTGCTCGGTGAGCGCGGCGGCGCGCGCGGCTCGGCAAGCTACAATGCGAGGGCGCGCGACACGGGCGCGGAGACGCACGATTTGGTGCAGTGACGGATGACTCGAGCTGGGCGACGCGACGCGACACTGTGCGCGACTTGGCACAGTGCGCAGTTGGGCCACACGGACCAGGGCAGGGCGAGCTCGGGTTGGCGACGCGACGGCCTGGTCGAGGGCGCGCAGGCTGGCTGGCTCGGCTGCTCGGGCTGGGGCTGGGCGAGCCAAGGGGCTACTCGGGCTGGCTGGGGGGCTCGGGGAGAGAGAGAGAGAGAGAAAATAGATTTGGGAAAAAATAAATAAAAGAAAAAATGGGAATTTAGAAAATAGAAGGAAAAATAAAAGAAAAATGGGAAAAAGGGAATAAATGGGATTTTTATCTCATTTTTCCATCCTTATCCACTTTAAAACCTTAAAATCCCATTTCCCGGCTTCCTCCTTCGAGACCCGACCGAAGCAATCTTTTCCAATAAATAAAACTCACTTAGATCCAACTCCCAAACCAACAATAAGGGCCCGGGCTCGAATCCCAAAGGAAACACCCAACAACCAACACTTTGCCAAAGCCCAAACCACAACCGAGCATCCAACCGACAAGCCCAAACACCTCGGGACTTGCAGCCACCAATAAACAAGCCTCGACAAAGGCAAGAGCTACCTCGAAGCCCTGAAAACCACAAATCCTGCCCGGGGAGCCAAAAGACCAAAATACCCCCAAGGGTCCAAAGGGCTCTAAAACCCAACCAAACAACCGAATCTTGACCCGAACGCACCTCGAAAACTGGAATAGGAAACTGGGCTGTTATAGAGGGTGAACCAGATTCTTGAGGACATGCTGAGAGCCTCTGTGTTAGACTTCCCGGGCAGTTGAGACCAGTATCTGTATCTGATGGAGTTCGCTTATAATAACAGTTATCAGTCGACGATCCAGATGGCTCCATTCGAGGCTTTGTATGGTAAGCGTTTCCAATCTCTTGTGTTCTGGGAAGTGGTTGGTGATAGACCGGTTTTGGGTCCTGAGTTGCTACAGATGACCAACAGTGCAGTGCAGAGGATTAGAGCTCGTATGTTGACAGCTCAGAGCAGGAAGAAAAGTTACGCCAATGTGCGGCGTCGAGACTTGGAGTTTGAGGTTGGACAGCACGTGTTCCTGAAAGTGGCACCGATGCGAGGTGTGTTAAGGTTTGGTAAGTGAGGGAAGTTGAGTCCCCGTTTTGTTGGTCCGTTTGAGATTCTTGAGAGGATCGGCAGAGTTGCATATCGGTTAGCCTTACCCCCGTCGTTGTCAGCGGTGCACAGTGTTTTTCACTTATCGATATTGAGGCAGTATGTGTCGGACCCGTCGCACATTGTAGACTTTGAGCCTTTGCACCTGAATGAGGATTTGAGCTTCGAGGAGAAGCCTGTGAGGATTCAAGCTTTTGAGACTAAGACGTTGCGTAATCGAGAGATCCGTTTGGTAAAGGTTCAGTGGAGGAGTCACAGTTCTGAGGAAGCTACTTGGGAGCGGGAGGATGAGATGAGATTGCACTATCCTCAGCTGTTTCAGTCTTAAGGACTTTCGGGGACGAAAGTCATAAAAAGGAGGGAATACTGTAACGGCCCAGGTTTTCATCTCGATCTTCCAAGTATGTCCTAAGGGTATTTTGGTAATTTGGTCGGGTTGTTTCTGTCTTTCTCAGCTGTTTATATTCTTGGATGTTCAAATATAGGGTTTGGTTGCATTTTGGTTGAGTTTGGGTGTTGAGAGTTGCAAAAATAAATTAGGGGTTTTGCCGGATTAAAAATGCAGCAGCTGGGATTCAAGCCTGGGTGGCTAGAAAGATAGTGGTGAGGTTCTGCCAGTCAAGCTTCAAGTAGTTATTGATACTCATTCCGCAGGTTATCTTGGTTTGTCTTGGTTTTCGAGATTCGAGTGAGTTTGATTAAAGAATAGGTGTTTCTCTTTTCTCCTTCCCAAATCACTTTGCTGCAAACCACTTCTCCAAGCTCCTTCTTGCAGTGCGTTTTCCTCTCGAGAACATTGATCGATCGACCCGGGTAAGTGTTTCGTCGTTCCTCGATTTCTCCTTCATGTTGTTGGTTGTCGATCCTTTGGCTAAGGGGTTGTTGTTTGTCTTTTTGGTTGCGTTGTCATGGTGTAGTGCAGCCGAGAGCAGCCCCTTTGCAGCACCGTCGCCGCCCAGCCGAGCAGGCCATCACGTCGCAGCCCAGCGCCGATCGCCAGCCCTGCCTTTCGCCCATCGCCCGCACGCGCGCGAACACAGCCCTTATCGCCCGAGACAGCCATGCACGCCCAGCAACCGAGCCGCACGCCGCACGCTGCATGCCCGCGCCCTACAGCGCCCGATCGCAGCCCCTGTCGCACGCCCAGCCTCACCTCTCGCTTGAGCCTGCTCCGTGCCGCACGCAGCCTAGCTGCGCAGCAGCGCAGACGCACGCCCCAGCACCGATCACCTGCCAGTCGTACTGCAATCCCTACCGAGCCCTACCGCTCACGCCGAGCCGTACGTCGCCGAGCCGTGAGCCTTGCAACTTATCCGTCCGCGCGCCAGCCCCGTGCCGTGTGAGTTGCTTCCAACCGAGCCGAGTTCTGTTTGTATTTTACCTAAGTCCTATAGATTGTGATGTTTGTTGTTTGTCTATTAGGTTTTCTATAGCTAGCTCGGGTTCGGTTGCAGCTTAAAATCTTTCTTGTGTGTTGTTTGCCTTCCAACCCAGGTAAGGATTTCTTACCGGAGTTGTGTGGACCCTGCGATATTTTCTATGATTGTTGATTGTATGTATGTTTATGTTTATCAGCATGTTAGTGGATAGGTGCTCTATTCTGAATTTCGACTGGCATGATTCTCGTGTTATTTCTCATGTTAGTTCCATGCTAGGTTGTTCTGTTATAGCATGCTCGTTATCTGCTCTTGCTTCGTAGTACCATGCTAGGTTCATTGATTCTGCTGAGCATGTGATAGTATGTTTGCTGTTAGCTGTTTATAGCTTAGAGTTCGGATAGGTAGCATCATTCGGACGAGGATGCATAACGTAACTTGCATCCGTGGCAGGGACGTGCGAGGCAGTACTCCGTCCCTGATCCGTCGTTAGGGTTTAGCTAACCTTAATGGCAGCCCAGTGCAATCTTAGGTGAGGGTGGCAGACTGTTAAATGCTCCAACGGTCGGGGGAATGACGAGGCATTGCCTTTTCCCCGGTAGTCGACACGACCTCAGCGTGTCGGCAGTAGCCCTTGATTGCCACCTGATAGGTAAGGATCGGTTCTTGGTGTAAGCCTACCACGGTCGATTTCTTACCCTCAGGTGCGGTGGTACAGGCTGACATAGTCATAGTGACCTGGTCTCACACCACTATGTTCAGTGACACCGATCCAGAGATTCTTTTAGGCATGTGTACTGGACTAGGGCAGCATGCCCTAGACCCAGCACCTCCCTGGTTTGCAGCAGAATGCGGTGTGCGCACACGCTCATTATGGGGGCCGACTGGAGAGCTCTTCGGGATCTTGAGTTCAGTGCACCTTTCATATCGACAGTAGTAGGAAAGCTGAGGCCGAGATTAGTTTCTCGTAGAGTATCGAGATGCTTTGCAGTTTTCCGGAGTAAGACCGTAAGATGGCATTCGTGGTATTTATGTATGGATTAAAGTGATGAGCTATCTTCTTTGTTGTATTCATAGCTTGCATACTTTCTGCTAGATGACCAGTTATATCGTATTGTACCCCGGTTGGGGATTCTTACTGGATAATTCGTTACTCACCCTTATTTTGTGGTTTTCCACAGGTAATCAGGGCGCGAGACAAGATGGATGAAGGAGGAGCTGCGGATCATGGAAACCTGCTGTCTTTTAACTCTGAGTTTCTGTTTATGTTTTTGGTTTTGTCCTCTGAATGCATGTAGTTGGGCATGGAGCCCTTAGGATGTTTTCTGATTGTTTCAAGATTCTTGCACTATTGTAAACTGTTTGGGTTTTGAATGTTTTGAATAAATCTCTGATCAGAGTATGTTTTAAACTACTTTTAGCTTGGAACAGGAGCTTGGAAACAAGGACAGGTTTCAGGACATTTTATAATTGATTATTTCATGAATGTTTACAAGTTTTTATTTTCATTCAGAATCTAGAAAGCAATCTTGCATATTACTTTTAAGTTTTAAAAGCATGCATTGAGGTAAAGGCCTAGTTTAGGACCTCTTTCGGGTCGGGTCTTTACAGAACGAGCCGCTATAGCAGTGATGTTGGGAGAGGTTACCGTCAAGGTAGCCCAGTTGACTGTTCAACCTTCCATCAGTGTAACGACCCAGGTTTTCATCCCGGTCTTCCAGGTATGCCCTAGGGGTATTTTGGTAATTTGGTCGGGCCGTCAGGGTCGTTTGTGTCTTTTCCAGTTACTAAAATTATTGGATGGTTTTTGTAGGTTTTTGGAGGGGTTTGTGGTTTGGTTTGAGCAAGGTTTGATGCAAAAGTAAAAATAAAGGAAATTGTCTTTGCAGTAGGGTTTGAACCGGGTCTCTGGGAAGCTTGTAGAGATGTGTGCCAATTGAGCCATTAGGTGCTCTTGTTGCTCTTTCTGCATCACATCTTAGTTAACCTTGGATCTTTGGTGTTTGGTGCATTTGGTTAAATGAAATAGAAATTAGGTTTGTTGTGTTTTCTTCTCCAAAAGAGTTGTGGCCGCCCAAGCTTTCTCCCAAGCTCTCCTTGCCGATTCTTCATCCTTGCAGCTCCCTTGGATCGTTCATCATCATTCCGGGTAAGTCTTCATCCTCTTCATCTTCTCGATTGGGTGTTCTTGTTGGCGAAGGTAAGGAGAAGAGCTTGTGTGTGTGTGTGTTTGTAGCAGTCGCCCAAAGATGCCCAGATCCGCCCAAAGAACAAGCCCAGCCGCCCAGATCGCCTAGCAAGCAAGCCCAGCTGCCCAGATCGCGCAGCCAGAAGAGCACAAGGCCGCCTGACCGCCCGGCCCGTCGCGGCCGTCGTCATCACGGTGAGCGGCCAGCGCGCCCGCTCCTCGCCGCTGCGCCGTCGCGCCGCATCGCGTCGCGCCTCGCGCCAGCCAGCGCTCGTCGTCCGCTGCGCGCCCGCGCGCGTGCGCCTGCGCCCAGCCGTCCCGTCCGCGCGCGCGCTGCGCTGCCGCCGCCGTCGGCGCCAGTGTGCGGTCCTCGCCGCCATCAGCCCCCTTCTGCGCGTCGGCGCCAAAGCAGCCCCGCCGTCGCCGCCTGCCCGTCAGCGTGTCACCGAGCGCGTGAGTTGCTCCCGAGCCGAGCCTTGTTTATTTTATTACATTTAGGCTTATGGATTATGATTATCATTGTTTTGTTAGGTTCTCGGTAGCTAGCTCGGGTTTGTTCCGCAGCTTAGGATTTGTGTGTAGAAGCCTCCCGACCAAGGTAAGGATTTCTTACCGGGGTTGTGTGGACCCTGCGATGTTCTATGTGATTGATGTTGTATGTCTATTTGTGATTATCGGCATGTATAGTTTAGGTGCTCATTCGAATTCTCGATGGCATGACTTCGTATGTTGTTCTTTCATGTTAGTCCATGCTAGGTTGTTCCGATTCGCATGCTCATATTCATTCTTGTTTCAGTAGTACCATGCTAGGTCTGCTGTATTCTTTCGAGCACGTATTGGATTGTTTGCTGATTGTTAAGGCAGGTTAGAATTCAGGTAGATAGCATCATCCGGGCCCGATGCATAAAGTATCTTGCATCTATGGCAAGGACGTTCGAGACAGTTCTCCGTCCTTGGACCCCGTGAGGGATTAGCTATCCCAACCGGTAGGCCCTGCAATCTTGGGTGAGGGTGGTAGTCTACGGTCGGGATGATGACTTGGCAATGCCTAGTCCCTGGCGGCCGCACGCGTCCTCGGCGTGTTCGGCAAGAGCCCTTGATTGCCACTGTTAAGGTAAGGATGGCTTCCGGTGTAAGCCTACCATGACCCGTTCCTTAGCCTCAAAGTGCGGTGGTACAGGCTGACATAGTTCACGTGTCCAGGTCTCACACCCCTATGTCAGTGACACCGATCCAGAGATTTAGTTAGGCGTGGTATCCGGATATGGGCAGCTTGCCACTAGACCCGGCACCCCCCATAGTCTGTAGAAGCACGCGGTGCATGCTTACGCTCATTTGGCGTCGACGACCGAGAGCTCCTCGGGATCTTGAGCTAGTGCACCTTTCGTGATCGACGAAGAGACAGCCGAGGCCAGGACTTGTTCCCGTATAGCGCGTATAGTGTGTTGTGGTATTTCGGACTAAGACCACGAGTTGGCATCCGAGGTCCAAGTGTGGACTTAAGCTATGTGCTCTATTACGTGTTTGTACTCATAGCTTGCATACATTCTTCTAGATGATCATGTATATCGTATTGTACCCCGGTTGGGGATTCTTACTGGTAATTCGTTACTCACCCTTATTACGTGGTTTTCCACAGTAATCAAGGCTCGAGAGAGGATGGTGAAGGAGAAGTCGTGATCATGGAATCCTGCTCATCATCTCGACCATTTTATTATATCATGACTCTTGACTTTTGTTATTTCCCTGAATGCATGTAGAGCGCACACGAGCCCTAGGATGTTTTCTTACGTTTTATGGATTCCAAGATATTTGTACTTGTGGATTGTTTAAATGGTTTAAATAAATCTCTCGATCAGAGTATGCTTTTAGAAATGTATGTTTTGGTTGTTGAATGTTTTGTTTTTACTTGGGATCCGAAATGTATTTTTTTCATAATGTCTTTTATTTTCAATACATGCATTGGGGTAAAGGCCTATTTAGAGCCCCTTTTGGGTCGGGTCTTTCTGATTGGTATCGAGCTCAGAGTCATAGATTCTGTGAGATTGACCCTTTTGTTGTAGGTCATTTTCCCCATGATCACCAAAGACTTTGGATCATCAGTACGCCTAAGTTTACTGTTGTTTAGAAAAGGGTTAAGAATTTACAATACCTTTCATCTAGTGTATGCCTTGTGTAGTGTTGTGTAGCGGAGACGAGCAGGTTCTGACTCGTTGTTGGTTTGGGCTTAGTGAGCCATCATGCCAACTTTCGCATGAAGGCGAAAGCGATTTGTTTAGCGGCTTGTTGAGGTATCCAGATAGATTCGGATGCCCCCGGACGTCGTTCAGAGGGAGGCAGAACTTAGACTCGTTGGCCATTTGTGGCCCGTTTCACGCTTTTCCCCAGTGAGAGGGTGGAGGTGCTTCGTGCGATCGCGCGATATGTTGATCGCACCTGGAGGAGCAGGACGTTTGGCATGACCGACCGAGGAGTTGGACCGATCGTGTTGATGTTGAGGCCGCGTCCAGGGTTGTTAGGCCCGCATGCCAGATTTGGCCCCGGCAGTTGAGTTGCCTAGAGGAGGGGGTAGAGGCTAGCAGCGCCTCAGAGTGAGTCTCCTTGAGCAGAGTGTGCTCCACCATGAGAGATTTGATGGCTTGTCTTTAGCTATCAGAGAGCGGAGACCCAAAGGCGGTTTGTAGCGCGTAGTGAGGAGTCCCGGGCACAGATAGCCCATTATCCGAGTTTGTTTCAAGCATTTTTCCCCAGTAGCTCTTGTAGCCTGAGGTTCCGGGAGGGCATGATCAGCGAGTTTATTCGGATGAGTTTGTTGGCGTTGATGGAGACGCCCATTTGGCAAATGGATGCCCTGAGAGAGCTCTATGTTTTAGTAAGTCCCTCACGCTAGTAGTAAAGTAGTTGGCCAGAGTTTGAGTTTAGCATCCGTGTGTGGGATGCCCTGCTGCTCGAGAGGCCGAGGTGTGCCGTTCTGTCTTTGTTTGGTTCATCGATGGTGGTGGAAGTCCCTTGTGAGAGGTGGACTAGCGAGTCTCCACCATCGCCCGATTGTTTGGCAAGTTGCCATGTTAGTGGCTTGAGGCAGATGAAGGGTCATCTTTGCCCCCTTGCGAGCCTCTTTGTTGTTTTTGTGACCAGACTTCCTCAGATGTGGATTTGGTAGTAGTAGCACTTGAGGTGCATTGGTTGGTGTGCCACTTTGGCACTAAGTCCAGTTCGAGCTTGAGTTTGGCTTGGGCATAGCGGATGGTTCTATGCCGTTCGAGTTCAACGTACTCCTTTAGCCTTGGATCTGTTTATGGCGCTTGCACCCGTTTAGGTCGTGCAGAGGGCTAGTTCGGTGGTAGTCGATAGACTACAAGCGAAAGGATGCTCGAGAGGAGCCGAGCCTCTTCCGTGTGTTTACGGAGGTTGAGTAAGTCGGCGAGTTGCCGGTTGGTAAATGTTGGTGCGCGTGAGTCTCGCGCTAGTGTTAAGGCCAAGAGATTTTCTTTGTGGTTGGTAGTGCGGTCAACTACCTTCGAGTGCCTTAATCTGAGGAGAGTTGAGCATTGTAGATGCGAGTTTGGTCCAGCCAGAGGGACCCTAAGTTGGATGCTCATGAGATGATTTGGATGCCATGAGGCGAGTTGAATGCTTTTGAGGCGAGATGAGTGATGCCTTGCGAGAGGATTTGGATGCCTTATGGGTAAGCACCCTTGGTAGAGGCTTGGTATAAGTGAGTCGGTTTGGCATGGTTATGCCTTGATAAAGCAAGGTTGCCTCACTTTGAGCATCGTGTGGAGTTGGAACTTTTGGTGTTCCTTGGATTGTTTGTATCATTGCGCCAGGAGTTAACGTTGCTTTGTGGAAAAGCGCTTGTTAGTCTTGGATCTCTAAAGGAAGGTTGGGAGTTGTGCACACAAGTGTGTTTTGTGTGGTTCGTTCCGTGGCGAGAGTTTGAGATCCATGTAGGGTTTGCTTTGGAGATCTCGTGCTCGGTTCCTTGAGAAGTTGGACTCGGTGGTTGTTGTAAGGCTTTGGTTGAGGTGGTAAGGATACCGTGCTCGTGGTATCAAGTTGTTGCTTAGGCAAGATTTGTTAAGTTGGGCCTAAGCTTGGTTGGCGGATCTTCTTGTTGATCGTTGGTTGGAGTTCGATTGGAAACCGAACAAGAGCGATGGTAGCTAAGCCGCGTGGTTTCGATCGTCATGGCTAAGAGAGTTGTTCGGCTCCTTCCTTGGGTAGAAGTTATGTTGTGGCCGATGTTTTGAGTAGGAGGATGACGATTCTCGTAGCGTTTGGGTCCTCTAGGTTCCCAAGGAGTTGGAGTTGGCCGGCATGGTTGGGATGCTTGGAAATTGGAGTTGTTTGTTCAGCAGTGGTCTGTTAGATCGTATCTTGGCGGTGTGTGTGTCGAGGTTGCCGAAGAACCCTAGGTTGTGGAGTGCCTCTCCGAGCTTCGGTCGAGCCCAGCTAGTGAGTTTGGTTGGCTAGTTTGGAGGCGTGTAGTTGTAGCCTCGGTGGAGTTGCTAGCAGATCTTGGTAGACTAGCAAGCTAGTGTTTGTTTGGAGTAAAGTCCGGAGTGGTTTTTGGTGTGGTGGCAAGTTGATGCTTGGTGTTGACCAAGGTGTGGATTGGAGTTGTTAGAGTTTAGTTTTTTTGCTCGTGGGGCGAGTGGTTTATACCATGTTGGTTGTTTTTCCTGTTTCGAGGATGTTGAGTTGCCCCGTTTGCCATTTGGAGGTTCATGCGAGATGGACCCTTGTTGTGCCCGGTGAGATTGGATGTTGTTGCTCTGGTGGAGCAAGGCGGTGAGCGTATGTGGAGTTCTCTGTCCGTTGGTTGTCCGCTTGTAAGAGCCGTTTCCTCGGGGAGTTGTCGTTACTCCCTTGGTCTTGGAGTTAATGGTGGAAGCGCTAGCTTGAAGGAAAAGTTTGTTGGTCGCTTGGAAGTAGTCGTTTGTCGATTAAGCGGATTCTTGGATGGTGCTCTAGATTTGCGATAAAGGTTGTTTCGCCTCTTGTGAGTGTTTGGCCAAGATTTGGTTCGTTTGTTGTTTCGAGAGCTAGTTTGGTTCTAGTGGAGGGCGTTGCCTACGAGGTCTTGTTCCTAGTCGGTAAGTTTTGGGAGTTGACCCCTCCTCGGCAGATTGAGCAAGTCTTTGTTTGTTTTTTGGTTTGGTGGTCCGATTGGTTGAGTTTTCTCTTGGGTGTTGCTTCCAAGAGAGTTGGTTCTTGTTGCCTTGGGTTTGAGCAAGTCGGCGAGCGTGTGTGGAGTTCGCCGCCTTACGGAGTTTGCTGCTTTGGGAAGTCGTTTCCCGTTTGGCGAGGAGTCAGCTTAGCTCCCGAGTTGTGTAGTCGATTAGAGTAAGCGCAGTCGGTCACCCCAAATGAGAGGGTCCCGCTTTGTGTTGTTAGCAAGCAAGAGTTGTTTGTTCCCGCAAAGCGAGGCCACCAAGTAAGAGTTGAGTTGTTCGGCAAGTTGTTGGTTCTTTGGGGATTGAAGATTTCCTTTCCTCTAGCCTCTGTGGTGGTTGAGTTGCTCCTTGGATGCCGGCCTCGAGTGATAGCTTGCGAGGTAGTCTTGCATGGATTCGTGTGGCTCGGGATCCGTAAGCTTTGAGGTTGTCGTTATCCGTTTTCCTTGTGAGGTTTTGGGAGTGGAGCTTACGGTTGGAAGATGAGTTAGGCTTAGGCTTAAAGGGAAGTCCTTTGAGTAGCCAGTTGGATTTAAGAGTTGAGTAGTAGCTTGGAGGCGAGCGTTGCTCGTTATAAGTTTGGGTTGAGTTCTCACGAGCAAGCCCTTCTCGGGCTTTGTTCCTAGTTGTTGTGAGTTCCCAGTTGGCGTTAGCGAGCCGCGTTTGAGTGAGTTGGCACAGAGGTGCCGTGGCATTGGTTGGGTGTGTTGATTTGTTTTCCTCAAGGTGTTGTGTCGCAGATAGCTGCGTGATGGTTTAGTCCTTGCTTCCCGAGTTTTCCTTGAGAGGAATGTTGGATGTTCCTTGCCTGGCGATGTTCTCCTTGGTCGGTTGCTGGTAGGTGTTCGTTGGAAAGTTGCGTTCGGCCGATGAGTAGTTCTAGTTTGTTGGCTTGGCCGAGTGGAGTCTGTGCTTGGCCCTTGTTTTTTTTTTTTTTGGTGGCCGTAGCTGAAGTTTCAGCTGGTGTGAGTGTTGTTAGCCGTCTGGTGTACCAGGATGGTGCCCCTTGCCTTTGGTTCGGCGATTTCTCCTTAAGATGGTTGCTTAAGTGTTGTGGACGTGCTCTAGTTGGAGAAGTTTGTCTTTTGGATCGATCGCGATTGGTGGTTCGTTTGTATCTCGTTAATTTTGTAGTCAAGGTTTGAGGTTTGTTGGTCTCTTGTGAAGTAAGAGTAGGCCGTTTAGTTTTGGAATCTGGAAGGTTCGGTTGTTTGTTTGATTTGTTGTTGTAGGTTGAGTTTGTTTTTGTTGACATTTGTGCTGAGTGTTTTTTTATGTATCGATGTTGGGGCGGCATGTGCCGGACCCATTGCTCATTGTGGACTTTGAGCCCCTCTGCTGCGATTGAGGGTTTAGGGCTTCGAGGAGAAGCCTATGAGTATTCTCGGTCTTGAGTCGAAGACGTTGCGTAGAAGTGAGATCCGTTGGTAAAAGTAGTGAAGGAGTCCGAGTTCGAGGAGGCCGCCGTGAGCGGGAAGGACGGGATGAGAATGCAAGATATCTGTGTTGTTTGAGTTTTCTTAAGGACTTTCGAGGACGAAAGTCATAAAAGGAGGGAATATTGTAACGACCTGTGTTTTCATCCCGGTCTTCGGGTATGCCCTAGGGGTATTTTGGTAATTTGGTCGGCCGTCGTGGTCGTTTGTGTCTTTCCAGTTACTAAAATTATTGGATGGTTTTTGTAGGTTTTGGAGGGGTTTGTGGTTTGGTTTGAGCAAGGTTTGATGCAAAAGTAAAAATAAAGGAAATTGTCTTTGCAGTAGGGGTTTGAACCCGGTCTCCTGGGAAGCTTGTAGAGATGTGTGCCAATTGAGCCATTAGGTGCTCTTGTTGCTCTTTCTCGCATCACATCTTAGTTAACCTTGGATCTTTGGTGTTTGGTGCATTTGGTTAAATGAAATAGAAATTAGGTTTGTTGTGTTTTCTTCTCCAAAAGAGTTGTGGCCGCCCAAGCTTTCTCCCAAGCTCTCCTTGCCGATTCTTCATCCTTGCAGCTCCCTTGGATCGTTCATCATCATTCCGGTAAGTCTTCATCCTCTTCATCTTCTCGATTGGGTGTTCTTGTTGGCCGAAGGTAAGGAGAAGAGCTTGTGTGTGTGTGTGTTTGTAGCAGTCGCCCAAAGATGCCCAGATCTGCCAAAGAAGAAGCCCAAAGCCGCCCAGATCGCCTAGCGGCAAGCCCCAGCTGCCCAGATCGCGCAAAGAAGAGCAGCAGCACAAGGCCGCCCAGACCGCCAGCCCGTCGCGGCCGTCGCGCGCACCGGTGGCGGCCGCGCGCCCGTCTCGCGCTCGCGCTCGCTCCTCGCTGCGCGCGCGCCGCGCGCGCGTCGCGTCGCGCCGCGCGCCGGCCAGCGCTCGTCTCGTCCGCTTGCCCGCGCGTGCGCTGCGCCTAGCTTAGCCGGGCCAGCAACGCGCGCGCTGCGCGCAGCCGCTGCCGCCCATCAGCCTCTTCTCTGCGCCCGTCAGCGCAAAGCCAGCGAGCCGCGCCGTCTTGCCGCGCTGCCCGTCGCGTGTCAGCCGAGCCGAGCCTTGTTTATTTTATTACATTTAGGCTTATGGATTATGATTATCATTGTTTTGTTAGGTTCTCGGTAGCTAGCTCGGGTTTGTTCCGCAGACTTAGGATTTGTGTGTAGAAGCCTCCCACCAAGGTAAGGATTTCTTACCGGGGTTGTGTGGACCTGCGATGTTCTATGTGATTGATGTTGTATGTCTGTTTGTGATTATCAAAGCATGTATAGTTTAGGTGCTCTGTTCGAATTCTCGATCGCATGACTTCGTATGTTGTTCTTTCATGTTAGTCCATGCTAGGTTGTTCCGTTCGGCATGCTCATATTCATTCTTGTTCTCAGTAGTACCATGCTAGTCTTTGTATTCTTTCGAGCACGTATTGGATTGTTTTCTTTGATTGTTAAGGCGAGTTAGAATTCGTGTAGATAGCATCATCCGCCCGATGCATAAAGTATCTTGCATCTATGGCAAGGACGTTCGAGACGATTCTCCGTCCTTGGACCCCGTGAGGGATTAGCTATCCCAACCGGTAGGCCCCGCAATCTTAGGTGAGGGTGGTAGTCTAAGCGATACCCCAACGGTCGGGATGATGACTTGGCAATGCCTAGTCCCCGGCAGCCCGCACGTCCTCGGCGTGTTGGCGGCAAAGAGCCCTTGATTGCCACTGTTAAGGTAAGGACGGCTTCGGTGTAAGCCTACCATGACCCGTTCCTTAGCCTCGGTGCGGTGGTACAGCCGACATAGTTCACGTGTCAGTCTCACACCCCTATGTCGGTGACACCGATCCGTAGATTTAGTTAGGCGTGGTATCCGGATATGGGCGGCTTGCCACTAGACCCGGCACCCCATAGTGCGTAGAAGCACGCGGTGCATGCTTACGCTCATTACTGGCGTCGACCGAGAGCTCCTCGGGATCTTGAGCTAGTGCACCTTTCGTATCGGCGAGAGACAGCCGAGGCCGGGACTTGTTCCCGTATAGCGCGTATAGTGTGTTGTGGTATTTCCGGACTAAGACCCTGAGTTGGCATCCGAGGTCCAAGTGTGGACTTAAGCTATGTGCTCTATTCTGTGTTTGTACTCATAGCTTGCATACATTCTTCTAGATGATCATGTATATCGTATTGTACCCCGGTTGGGGATTCTTACTGGGTAATTCGTTACTCACCCTTATTCGTGGTTTTCCACACGGGTAATCAAGCGCGAGACAGGATGGTGAAGGAGAAGGCGTGATCATGGAATCTGCTTGTCATCTCGACCATTTTATTATATCATGACTCTTGACTTTTGTTATTTCCCCTGAATGCATGTAGACGGGCACGGAGCCCTAGGATGTTTTCTTACGTTTTATGGATTCCAGCATATTTGTACTTGTGGATTGTTTAAATGGTTTAAATAAATCTCTGATCAGAGTATGCTTTTAGAAATGTATGTTTTGGTTGTTGAATGTTTCTGTTTTTACTTGGGATCCGAAATGTATTTTTTTTCATAATGTCTTTTATTTTCAATACATGCATTGGGGTAAAGGCCTATTTAGAGCCCCTTTTGGGTCGGGTCTTTACAATCAGGCTGAGGATCATTGATAGCCAGCTGATTGATCCCGAGTTGAGCCGACTGATTGTCAGGGTTTAGGCAGACGGGGACTTTGATTTTGTTGTGGCACCAGATGGTGGTTTGAGGTATAGAGGATGCCTTTGCGTGCTAGCGGACGCTGAACTGCGAGCTGAGTTGCTTTCTGAGGCTCACAGTTCCCCATTCACTTGGTACCCAAGGGGCAACAAGAAGTACCAGGACCTCAAGCAAAATTTTTGGTGGAGTAATATGAAGAGGGACATAGCAGGGTTTGTTAGTCGGTGTCTCACTTGTTAGGAAGTGAAGGTTCCCAGATAGAAGCCTGTAGGGCTATTGCAGCCACTGAGCATGCCTTAGTGGAAGTGGGACGAGATTTCCATGGATTATATTTCTGGTTTGCCGAGGTCGCCGAGAGGGTTTACTTAGATCCAGGTGATTGTCGACCGTTTGTCCAAGTGTGCACACTTTGTTCCCGGTAGAATTAATTATACCGTGGAACAGTGGGCACATTTGTTCTTGGAGCAGATTGTGCGGTACCACGGGGTACCAGTTAAGATTGTGTCTGACAGAGACTCTCATTTCACTTCCCGTTTCTAGAGGGCACTCTAGAAAGGTTTGAGTTTTGAGTACAGTTTCAGTACATCGTTTCACCCTTAGACTAATGGGCAGACTGAGAGGGTGAATCAGATCCTTGAGGATATGTTGAGAGCATGTGTACTTGTAAGAACCCGACCCGAAATACGGTCCTAAACCTAGGTTCTCACTCAGCATGCAAGTAAAATATGTTTATAAACTGTCTAGTGCTCATATTAAAACTTTTCAAACATCAAGAGCGGGGAACATTTAAACTCAAACAACAAACTTTCATAAGGTAAAACAAAAACATAAAACATGCCTGGCCAGTATTTATTAAAAACATTCAAATAGTTTTAAACAACCTAAATCACCAAGTTCCCCTAAGGACTCCATGTCCAACTACATGTTGAATAATAATGCAATGATAAAGACACAACAGAGTGCCGATAGCTCCCATGATCATGCAGCTCCCTCCGCTAGCCGTCCCGGTGCTGTCCCAAGTTACCTGGTGGATCAACCATAGAAATAAGGGTGAGTACAAACATACTCAGTAAGAATCCCCAACCGGGGTACAATACGATACATCAGTCATCTATCAACCTAGTATACATGCAAACAGTTACCAACACAGAATACTTGCTCAACGAGCTAACGACACAGATCTAGAATCCTTGGAAGTCTCCTACTTACGGCCTAATGATTGGCTCTCCTAACCAATCCCAAGACATCCTCGAGGGTCTTTCTCCTTCGGCCAATTGATCAGCTAAAAAACTGATCCCAAATAGATGTCAGACACCCTTGAGGGTCTTTGTCCCTCGGTCAAATGATTAGCTCAAAAACTAATCCCAAATAGATGTCCTGAGGGCCTCTTAACCTCGGCTAGCTAAAACTTGACTAATGGGAGAGTACCCGAAGTCTGGCTCTTAATTGGAATGGAAGTGGTGTACTCACGAACATTAGCCTGGGGGAGCGCTTCGAATCAGCGACTAATGCGTGTGCGCGCACACCGAATGCTGGTGTAACCGCGTAAAATGTGGGGGCCTAGGGACAAACTACGTGGGCCTGGTACGCATGCCTAAGACTCAAAAGCGGTGTCACTGAGTACAATAGTGCGAGGCCCTCGGCACTCATCTGTAACAGCCTGTACCACCGACCTGATGCTAAGAACCGGCCAAGGTAGGCTTACACTGTTGGCAAGGTTCCGCTCTTGCAGGCTACAAACTAGGCTTATGTCGATGCGGGAGCAAATCTGCATCAGCTGCTGAGGTGGAAGCAAAGTACGTTATGCTTCGCACGGGATCCCGACCGGTGGGGACAAAGTACGTTATGTCCGCTCTCAGCTTCTAGATGATGACAAAGCCTACTATTCTAACTAAGAGTATAGAGTAAACGATTCCTAGCTAAACATACATGCTCAACAATATAAACACATAACCTAGCATGATACTACGAACTTAGGCAGGAATCATAAACATGCTGGAAGAACAAACCTAGCATGGCACTAACATGTACAAGCAGGGCAAACATGCTAGCAAAAGGTCAACATAAGCTGTCCTATAACTAACATGCTCATAACAGTCAACAAACATACAAGGCACATCATGATAATATCGTAGGGTCCACACAACCACGGTAAGAAATCCTTACCTGGAAAATACAGAAAGTAATCACAACAGTAACCAACGACCCTCGAGCTGCACAATCAACCCGAACAACATAGGCAAACACACCTAACATCAACATTAAGACGATTAATACACCTGCAAGCATCTAACTTAACCAAGAACGCAAGGGGAACAGAGGTTACCCAAACCGAGATTCAGACGACACAACTCCACTGCCTCGGGGCTTTGCTGGGGCGAAGCTTTGCCTGGCGAAGAGACACTGCTGCGCGGGCTGGCGACGCGACTGCACACAGCGAAGGGGCTGTCCTCGCGTGGCTTCGCAAGGGCGAGACGAGGTGATCACTGATGCGGCAACGAGAGGGCTGCTGAGTTGCTGCTGGACACTGGAGGGCGAACGCACAGAGAAGCCTTGGCAGGAACGGCAAGGGCGCTCGCGACAGGAGCAGCGATGCGGGTGAACTGGGCTGCTCTCGGGTGCTACCTCACTGGGGTGAGCTGGCGACTGTGCAGTGGCTGCGATCGGTGACCAGGGCTTGCTTGCTCGAAGAGAGAGACCACACGATGAGGAGAGCGGTGGTGCGGCTCAACTGGGCTGCGGGCGAGAGCAAGGGCGAGGTGACGGGCTGCTGCTAGCCGTACGTGGGCGGAAAAGAGGCTAGGCTGAGTTCGCTGCGACGACACTGGTGCTGCTGGGGAGAACGCCTGGGCAGAAACTCATACACAACACACTTGATTCTTGGCTAGGCTTGGGGATAGGCACACACACACAACCACCGATTAGGGCTTGGCTGAACACAACAAAGGGAAGGATTCGGCTAGAGAAGAAAAAGAAGAAGAAAACTCTCCACACGATTTCTTGATCTTGGCTTCTTGGAGAAATCGGCAAGAAGAAGATGGGAAGGGTGAGGGAATTTATGCGGCAAGGAGAGGGAGAATGAGAATAATTGAACGATTCCTTCTCCTTTTCCTAATAGGTTTTACGATTCCAACTCCTGGGCTTTCCCCCTTTGAGTCCTAGCCGCAGCAACAATTTCCCTTGATTTAAACTCATTTAATCAAAGCCTCCAAACCCCTTTAGGTCAAGGGTTTGAATCTCACAAGCATCACCTTTTATTTTTCTCTTTTTTAAAACTCCTTTAAACCAAGCTCCCAACTCCAAAACGACTAAGGTTCGAGCCTTGGCAAGTGCACTTTTATTTTCTACTTAACAAACACTTGAGCAAAAGCTTCTCAAATCCACCCAGGTTCGAATCCCAACAGACGCTCTTTTAAATCTTTAATAATTAACCAAACTACCTCCAATCTTCCGATCAACCAACACAACTCTTGGGACTTGCAACCAACCATCAATCAAGCCTCGGCAAAAGAAAGGAATAGCCCTGAAATCCTGATTATCCACAAAATCGGTCCCGAGGGCAAAATGGCCAAAATGCCTTAAGGAATAAATAGCTCTAACGGCCCAACCGAACATCTGAATCATGAACCGAAAACACATGGGAAACCAACATGGAAAACTGGGTCGTTACAGTACTTGACTTCCCGGGCAGTTGGGGCCATTATTTGTATCTGATGGAGTTTTCTTATAATAACAGTTATTAGGTGACGATTCAGATGGCACCGTTTGAGGCTTTGTATGGAAAACGTTGTAGGTCTCTAGTGTTCTGGGAAGAGGTTGGTGACAGACAGGTTCTGCGTCCCGAGTTGCTTCAGTTGACTAATGAGGCAGTGCAGAAGATCTGAGCTCGTATGTTGACTGTCCAGAGTAGGCAGAAGAGCTACGCTGATGTCAGGCGTAGAGATCTAGAGTTTGAGGTGGGGCAGCATGTCTTCCTGAAGGTAGCACCAATGCGTGGAGTACTGAGATTTGGTAAGCGGGGCAAGTTGAGTCCCAGGTTTGTGGGACCTTTTGAGATCCTTGAGCAAATCGGTCCAGTGGCGTACCGATTAGCTTTGCCTCCTTGATTTACATCTGTGCATAACATATTCCACATATCGATGCTACGTCAGTATGTTACAGACCCGTCCCACATAGTTGACTATGAGCCATTAGAGCTAAACAAGGACTTGAGCTTCAAGGAGAAGCCTGTGCAGATTCTGGTTCGGGAGCGCTAGGTTTTGCGTAACCGAGAGATTAACTTAGTCAAGGTTCAGTGGAGGAATCAGAGAGCAGAGGAAGCAACATGGGAGCTGGAGGACAAGATGAGGACTCACTACCCTGAGTTGTTCTAGTCTTAGGACTTTCGGGGACGAATGTCTTAAAAGGAGGGAATACTGTAATAGCCCAGGTTTTCCTTTCAGTTCTCCAAGTACGTTCGGTTGATTTTCAATTAGTTGTTTGGGCTATTTGAGCTGTTTGAGCTCCCAGGGCATTTTGGTCATTTTGCCCTTTGGCCTGGTTTTATGGTTAACCAGAGTTTGAGGGCTGTTTTTGTAAAGACCCGACCCAAAAGGGGCTCGAAATGGGCCTTTACCTCAATGCATGTATTCAAAGTAAAAGAAAATATGCAGAAATGACTTTCGGATTCCAATTAAAACCAAAACATTCAAACATTCAATTTTAAGTCAATACAAATTCATGAAACCTGTCCCTGTCTCCAAGCACCTGTTTCAAGATAAATACGTTTCCAAAAGTTTACTCTGATTAGGGATTTATTAAAGCATTCAAAACTTTCAGCAGTTACAACAGTACTGGAATCTGTAAAAACATTCAAAAAACAACCTAGGGCTCCGTGCCCGGCTACATGCATTCAGAGGAAAAGAAAAGACAAAGAGTCATAACATAAAATCAGAGATGAACAGCTGGTTCCTATGATCACAGCTCCTTCTTCAGCCATCCTCTCTCGCACCTTGGTTACCTGTGAAAAACCATAAAAATAAGGGTGAATAATGAATTACTCAGTAAGAATCCCCAACCGGGGTACAATACGATATACATGGTCATCTAGCATAAAGGTATGCAAGCTATGAATATGAACACAGAATAGAGCGCATAGCTTAAATCCACACATACACATCGGATGCCAACTCAGGGTCTTAGTCCGGAATAAACCACCACACAAAACGCCCTATACGAGAAACAAGTCCCGGCCTCAGCCTGTCTACTGTCGATACGAAAGGTGCACTGGCTTAAGATCTCGAGGAGCTCTCCGGTCGGTGCTGTAATGAGCGTAAGCGCGCACCGCATGCTACTGCAGACTGCGGAAGCCGGGTCTAGTGGCAAGCGCCCCAGTCGATCCACCATGCCTAACTAAATCTCCGGATCGGTGTCACCGACATAGGGTGTGTGAGACACGGACACGTGAACTATTTCACTGATCCACGCACCGAGGCTAAGGAACCGGTCGTGGTAGGCTTACACCAGGAAGCCGTTCTTGCCCTATCAGGTGGCAATCAAGGGCTACGGCCGAACACGCTGAGGACGTGCCGACTGCTGGGGACGAGGCAATGCCAAGTCATCATCCCGACCGTTGGGGAATTTAACAGTCTACCACCCTCATCCAAGATTGCAGGGCCAGCCGTTAAGGTTAGCTAAACCCTAACGGGATCAGGGACAGAGTACCGTCTCGTACGTCCCTGTCGTGGATGCAAGTTACGTTATGCATCCGGCCCGGATGATGCTACCTACCTGAACTCTAAACTATAATATCTACAGCAAACAATCCAAAACAATCCAATACGTGCTCAACAGATACAACGAACCTAGCATGATACTACGAAGCAAGAACAGATACGAGCATGCCAAAACGGAACAACCTAGCATGGACTAACATGAGAAACAACATAAGAAATCATGCCAGTCGGGAATTCAGAACATAGCACCTATCACTAAACATGCTGATAATCACAAACAAGCATACAAACAGCAATCACATATAATATCGCAGGGCCCACACAACTTCGGTAAGAAATCCTTACCTGGCTGGGAGGCAACTACACACAAAATCCTAAGCTGCGATCGAACCCGAGCTAGCTACCGAGAACCTAACAAACACAATAATAATCACAATCCATAGGCCTAAATATAATAAAATAAACAAGGCTCGGCATGGGAGCAACTCACGCGGCGCGGCTGACACGCGGACTAGCAGGCAGCACGGCGAGGCTGCTGCTGGGCGTAGAAGAACGGCAGGGCTGCGCGCACGCGCGCGTGGACGGCTGGCTGGGCACAGGCGCACGGGCAAGCGGACGGGCGAGGCGCGCTGGCGCGAGGCAGGCGACTCGATGCGGCGCTCGGGCGCAGACACGGAGCGGGAACGAGCTCGGCTGGGCGGCCTGGTGCATGCGGCGGACCTGCAGCGATCTGGGCGACGCTGGGCAGATCTGGACGTGCTGGGCGGTCTGGCTCGGCTGCTGGGCAGATCTGGGCATGATCTGGCTGGCTGGTGCGTGCTACGGTGGGGCTGCTGGCTGGGGGCTTCTCTCGGCTAGTTGCAACCAAACACAAACACACACACACCTCTACTCATTCGGCCAAAAAGCACCTCAATTGGAGGAGGAGAAGAAGAAGATGATGAAGAACCTTACCGGAACGACGATCGGATCTCGGGGCAGCTAAGGAGAAGAAATTCGGCTTGGGGAGCTAGGGAGACAAGCTTGGGCGGCCACAATGCATTTGGAGAAGAAGACAAAACCCTACACTTCTTTTCTTTTAATCAAATGCACCAAAACTCCAAAGATCCAAGGCTAACCAAGATATGTCGCGAAAAGAGTAACAAGAGCTCCCAATAGCTCAACTGTCACACATCCCAACAGTCTTTCTCGGAGACCCAGGTTCGAATCCCAGCTGTAACACAATATCCTTTATTTTTACTTTTGCATCTATCCAAGCTCAAACCCATCGACAAAGCCTAAAAAACCTACATAAACCCATCCAATAATTTTAGCAACTGGAAAAAGACATAAACGGCCCTGACGGCCCGACCAAATTACCAAAATACCCTTAGGGCATACCTGGAAGAGCGGGATGAAAACCTGGGCCGTTACAATATTCCCTCCTTTTTATGACTTTCGTCCTCGAAAGTCCTTAAGACTAAAACAGCACAGGATACTGCAATCTCATCCCGTCTTCCCCGCTCATGAGCGACCTCCTCTGAACTCTAACTCCTCCACTGAACTTTTACCAAATGGACCTCACGATTACACAACGTCTTCGTCTCAAAGACCAGAATACTTACAGGCTTCCCCCCGAAGCCCAAATCCTCAATCAGCTGCAAAGGCTCAAAGTCCACAATGAGCGATGGGTCTGGCACATACTGCCTTAACATCAAAACATGAACACACTGTGCACAGCTGACATCAACGGAGGAAAGGCTAACCAATATGCAACTCTGCCAATCCTCTCAAGAATCTCAAACGGACCAACAAAACGAGGACTCAACTTCCCACGCTTACCAAACCTCCACACACCTCACATCGGTGCAACCTTAAAAACACGCACTGTCCAACCTCAAACTCTAAAACTCGATGCCATACATCGGCGTAACTGTAAGGACCCGACCTGGAATACGGTCCTAAACCTAGGTCCTCACTCAGCATGCAAGTTAAATATTTCATCAAGCGATTTAGTGCTCATATTTAAAACTTTTCAAAACATTTGGAAACGGGGAACACTTAAAACATAACCAACAATTTTCATAAAGCAAATCCCACAAGGTAAAACAAGCTTGGCCAGTATTTATAAAAGAACATTCAAAACAGTTTAAACAACTTTAACATCATTCCCCTAGGACTCCTGTCCATCTACATCTTGAACAAATAATGCAAATAATAAACGACAGTGAGTGCCTAAGTAGATTCCATGATCAATCGGCTCCCTCCGCTAGCCGTCCGGTCTTTGTCCCAAGTTACCCGTGGAAAAACCACAGAAATAAGGGTGAGTATAAACATACTCAGTAAGAATCCCCAACCGGGGTACAATACGGTACATCAGTCATCTAGCACCCTAGTATACATGCAAACAAATACGAGCTCAGAAACCTCAGGTTGGCTCAGACTAACTGCCGAAGTAGAAATTGCCTATTCAAGGCTTACATCTACAGCCTATCCTAGGTTCTACACCTGGATGCCCTTCGGGGTCTTACACAACCTAGGACTCAGTGATGCCCATCGGGAACTTACACACCTAGGAAGCCCATCAGGGTCTTACACCTCCAACTCAGTGATGCCCATCGGGGACTTACACACCTAGGATGCCCATCGGGGTCTTACACCTCCAACTCAGTGATGCCCATCGGGGACTTACACACCTAGGATGCCCATCGGGGTCTTACACCTCCAACTCAGTGATGCCCATCGGGGACTTACCCGAGCGGGACCTAAACTAGTTACCCCTACAATCTTCTACACTATACATCACCTGTCTATCCCTAGCATGGAACTAATCAGGAGAAAATAGGACAAGGTTATGCCAAGATAAGGATACCCCTAGCATGTACCTAATAGAATATAATAGGGACACAAGAACAACACGATCTGGAAGCAAGAGAAAACATGTAACCTACCCACTGGAAATTTCATACAATCACAAGACATGGCATGCTGAAAGAACAAACCTAGCATGACACTAACATGAACAACAAGCAACATGCTAGCAAGATTTCAAACACAAACTGTTCAATAGCTAACATACTCATAACAACAACCAAGCATACAAGGCACAATCATGATAGCATCGCAGGGTCCACACAACCACGGTAAGAAATCCTTACCTGGGGGCAAGCGGAAAATAATGACCACAACCAACAAGCGACCTTCGAGCTTCTAAGTGAACCCGATCAACCTAAGCAAACAATAAAAATCATCCTAATTAAGCAACCAACAACTAACATCTTAAGGTCCAAAAGAGTGGAGGCTCGGGAATTACCAACCGAGAAGGCACAAGGTCTCGGCCCAACTTTCTTGTCAAAAATCAGGCTCTCGGCAGCAAGGGGCAGGCAGGTTGGGCGGCAGAGGTGAGCAATCTGGGAGCGCTGGCGCGGCAGAAGACGGGCGCGCGCGGTTGGCACGGCGACACGGACTGGGCGCGCGGGCGCGACGAGCAAGCCGGCAGTGGCGTCTGGCGCGCGGTATCGCGGGGCGTGGCTGGGCGTCTGGTCGCTGGTGGTTGTCGACGAGCGGGGGTTGTCTTTGGGGCGTCTGGGTTGCTCGACCGGCTGTGCGACAGGCAGGGCTGCTGGTGCTTGGTGGCTCAGTGTGGCTCGGTGCGGCTCGGTTGGGTTTCTTGGTGAGGTCGGCAAGGAGAGAGAGAGGGAGAGAGAGAGAGAGAGAAGGGGAAAGAATAAGGGTTTTTCTCTTTTCTTTTCCTTTTTCCTAAATTAAATAGGCTTTGGGTGGTCCAAAATCCCTTCCCAAGGCTTTCCTCCTTCGAGTCCTAGCTGACACATTCTTTTCCATTTAATAAAACCCATTTAAATCAATCCTCCTAATAACCGTTAGGTCAAGGGTTCAATTCCCAAAGGAAGCACTCGAATTAACAATAATTTTGCTAATTACCAAAACACCTCCAAACTTCCAAACAACTAGCCCGAACTTCTTGAGTCCTGCAACCAACAACAATCAAGCCTCGACAAAGGCAGGAGTGACCCTGGAGTCCTCAAAATCCACAAAATCCTAACCGGGGGCAAAAAGACCAAAATGCCCCTAAGGGTTAAAATAGCACTAACGACCCATCCGAACATCCGAATAATGAACCGGAAACACCTGGTAAACCGAAATAGAAAACTGGGCCGTTACAGTAACACTTCTGCCTGCTCTGGGCTACCAACATACGAGCTCTACACTTTTGCACTGCACTGCTGGCCAACCGCAGCAACTCTCAGGACCAAAAAAAAAACTGACGACCACCAACCTTTTCCCTAACACCTGGAATCTCGCAACACTTACAATACAACGCCTCAACGGAACTATATGAACTAACAGCTGGGAACTGCTACCCAAGGCAAACTCATAAAACCAACACTGGTCCCCTGCTGCCCAACCACGGAAACACCAACTCGCAACAAGCTCTAAAGGATCTGGCTCACTCATCCCAGAAGACCATCGGTCAGAGGGTGAAAACACTACAAGAACTGCACTCGACTCACAAGCCTCTACGAATGCTCTCCAGAACCACGGTTCTTCAACGCACTGTCTAGAAAAAACCTTTGTTGCCACACCCAGGTGCCAACAACTCTAGCCTGAGACTGCCATGCCACTACTCCACAGAAATGGCCTCTGCACACGAAATGAGGTGCGAGCTCTAGCTACTGAAACCAATCCTCCAAAAATCTTAACTCACACAACAACTTCGACTAACTGACAGCTCCCACACGGAAACTTACAACCCAACAACTTGAGTGCTACGAACTCGGAAGCCCAAACAACTACAAACTGCATAGCTATGCCAATCCACTCAACTCTAGCCCGACTCAAATCACTGGCTGGACAAGTCAGCCTGCCAACAACCTGGCCCCAGAGGGCTCCCTCCACCAAACTTACCTCCATGCGAGCAACGGAACGAAGCTTGCCTCAAATATGAAACACATCTCACAAGTCCAAACGATAACACATACAGGCTTAAACCTCTAGCTTAGGCTTATTACACCTTCCCACCGAAACTTCACAAACGGGACGCCACTACCCGGTTAACACCAACTACCAAGAACAAGAATACCAACAATGGCTGGCAGAGCGCAAGCTACACTAACCGGCAAGGATCCCTCAAAAGGTCAAGACCCTAATCCAGCCACAATGGTGCAACCACAACCCACAACTGATACAAAGGGGTTCTTCAACTACAAAGGTGCAACAACTCCCAGGCCAAACACACAAAGAACCTTCACCGACTAGGCCCAACACTCACAAGAGCAGAACAACCCTAACAACAACTTCCAGAACACCACTCAAGGGTCCACTTAACTGGACAAACAACTGCTTCCAAGCAGCCAACAAACTTTTCCCTCTTGCTAGCACCACTACCATTAACTCCAAGACCAAGGAATAATCTGGCAACTCCCAAGGAGAAACAGTTCCTTACAAGCGGACAACCGAAGGACAGAGAGCTCCACACACACTCGCTGTCTTGCTCAGCTAAAGCAACAACACCTAAGTCTTACGGGGGCAACAATAGGGGGGTCCACCACAGACTGAACCTCCAACCACACACTAGCCAAGACACACCTCCAAACACCAAAGGGGGAAACTCTCAACATCCTGGAAACAGGAAAACAACCAACAGGGTACAAACTTGCCTAAGCAACAACCCGACTACGAGCACGGTATCCTTACAACCTCAACTAAAGCCTTACAACATCCACCTGGAGTCCAACTTCTCCAAGAACTGAGCACCAGTTCTCCAATGCAAACCCTACATGGTTCTGAAACTCTCGCCACCAGAACGAACTACACAAAACACACTTGTGTGCACAACTCTCAACCTTCCTCATAAGATCCAAGACTAACAGGTGCTTTCCAAAAGGCAACACTAACTTTTGGCAGAGATTCAATCAACCAAAGGAACACCAAAAGTTCCATCTCCACACAATACTCGAAGCTGCGGCAACCTTGCTCTACTAAAGCATAACAATGCCAAACCGAACTTACCTTATACCAAGTCTCTACCAAGTGTGCTTACACATAAGGCGTCCAACTCCTCTCATAAGGCATCCTACTCACCTCACGGGCATCCAACTCATGGTCCCTCTGCTGGACCGAACTCGCATCTACAATGCTCACTCAACTCAGGTTTAGGCACCCGAAGGTAGTGGACCGCACTACCAACCACAAAGATCTCTGGCCTCAGCCCTAGCGTGAGACTCACACGCACTAACACTTACCAACCGTCAACCTGCTGACTTACTCAACCCCTGGTAACTTTGGGAAGAGGCTCCCGCTCCTCGCGAACATCCTTTCGCTTGTAGTTCTACGACTACCACTGAACTAGCTCTCTTGCGTGACTTAAACAGGTGCAACTGCCACAAACTGATCCAAAGGCCAAAGGAGTGTGCTGAACTCCGGACGGGTCATAGAACCATCTACTATACCCATGCCAAACTCAGGCCTGAACCAGACTTAGTGCCCAAGCGGCACACCAACCAATGCACCTCAAGTGCCACTACTACCAAATCCACATCTTACTACAAATGGGGCCAGCAAGATCACAACCTCAAGTGACAAAAACTATGGCTAGTGTAAAGACCCGACCCAAAAGGGGCTCGAAATGGGCCTTTACCTCAATGCATGTATTCAAAGTAAAAGACAATATGCAGAAATGACTTTCGGATTCCAATTGCAGGGCCATTGAGGCATTTAACAGTCTACCACCCTCACCCAAGATTGAAGGGCCAGCCGTTAGGGTTAGCTAAACCCTAAAGGGGATCAGGGACGGAGAACCGTCTCGTACGTCCCTGTCGTGGATGCAAGTTAAGTTATGCATCTGGCCCGGATGATGCTACCTACCTGAACTCTAAACTATAACAACAACAGCAAACAATCCATCACAATCCAATATGTGCTCAACAGATACAACGAACCTAGCATGATACTACGAAGCAAGAACAGATACGAGCATGCGAGAACGGAACAACCTAGCATGGACTAACAAGAGAAACAACATAAGAAATCATGCCAGTCGGGAATTCAGAACAGAGCACCTATCACTAAACATGCTGATAATCACAAACAAGTCATGCTTGGCCCGATTTTCTATCCGGTTCTTGAGGAGCTCCGGTTGATTCGATGGTTCGGTTGGGCCGTTAGAAATTGTTTTGACCCTTAGAGGCATTTTGGTCTTTTTGCTCCCCGGGTAGGATTTGTGGATTTTCAGGGCTTCGAGGCAGCTCCTGCCTTTGTTGAGGCTTGTTTGTTGGTGGCTGTGAGTCCCGAGATGTTTGGGCTATTCGTTTGGGAGTTCGGTTGTGATTTGGGTTTTTGGGCAAAGTGATGGTTGTTTGGGTGTTTCCTTTGGGATTCGAGCCCGAGCCCTCAGTGTTGATTTGGAAGGTTGTTTTAAGTGAGATTTTTTGATTGGAAATGGTTGCTTCAGTCGGGTCTCGAAGGAGGAAGCCGGGAAATGAGATTTAAGGATTTTAAGGATTTTTGGAAAAAAATTGGAAAATGGATAAAGTTGGATTTAATTTTGGATAAGGTTGGAAATTTAAATAAAAGAGAAAAAGAAAAGAAAAAAAAAAAGAAAATCTCATTTTCCACCATTTTTTCCCTTTCTCTCTCCTCCAACCCGAGCCCCATCCTTGGCCGCTCACCTCCCAGCTCGAGCCCCCCTGGCCGCCCAGCTCGCCCAGCCCTGCCGCCCAGCCCGAGCCCCCTGGCCGCCCAGCTCGCCCGTGCGCACCGAGCCCCTGCCCTGTGCCGATCGCCCCTGCCCCAGCGTCGCCGTGTGACGCCCGAGCCCCAGCTCGCCCAGCCTAGCCCGACCACGCACAGTGCCCAGGCGCCCAGCCCCAGCTCGCCCAGGCCGATCGCGTCGCCCAGATCCCAGGCCACCCGACCGTGTCGCCCTCGCCCATGTCCGTGCCGCCCGCACTGTGCCGAGTCCGTGCGCCCTGTAGCTCGCCGTGCCATCCCGAGCGTCCCCGAGCCCATCGCGTCGCGTCTCCTCGCCCACGCGCCCCTGTGCTTGCCGAGCTCGCGCCCGCGCGCCGTCCACTGTGCCGAGCTGCCCCAGCGCGCCTCTGTGCCAGCGCCCCAGCGTGCTCCTGCACCCGTGTCTGAGCCCCAGTGCGCCCAGCGCCTGCGCCCAGCCAGCCCAGCCCCTGCCGACAGCCTGCTTGTGGTGTGTTGGTTGGCCCGAGCCTTGTGGCTTCTCGGATGGTATTTCCCGAGTCTTTTCTTCGTTGGGCCCGAATTTATTGGCTGCTGGTTATGGATTTATTTGGGTTGTTTATGTATTTGATTTGGGTGCATTATTTGATGTATAGGCTGCTCGGGATCGATTAGAGGCTCGAGGATCGCTCGATGATTTGCGATTATTATTATTGTTTTCCTGCTTGTTCCAGGTAAGGATTTCATACCGTGGTTATGTGGACCCTGCGATATATCTCGATATGCCTTGCTTGTTTGCTTGCTGTTATGAGCATGTTAGAGATAGAGCAGTTGATTGATTTCTTGCTAGCATGTTTGCCTGATTTTACATGTTAGTGCCATGCTAGGTTTGTTCTGCCAGCATGCTTATGATTCCTGCTTAAGTTGTAGTATCATGCTAGGTAATGTGATTTATGTCTGTCATTGCTTGCTAGCCAGGAATCATTGATTTTGCTATGTACTCTTAGATAGAGTTGTAGGTTTGTCATCATCCAGAGGCTGAGCGGACATAACGTACTTTGTCCCCACTGATCGGGAGTAGTGTGCGAAGCATAACGTATCTTGCTTCCCCCCCGATCGCTAAGGTGGATTTAGCTCAGGTCGGGAGTAAAGTGTGCGCAGCATAACGTATCTTGCTACCCCCCCCCCGACCCGCCAGTTGTGGACTTAGCTACCCAGTTCGGCAATAGCCTAGTTTGTAGCCTGCTAGAGCGGAACCCTGCCAACGGTGTAAGCTACCTTGGCCAGTTCTTAGCTTCAAGTCGGTGGATCAGGCTGCACAGATGAGCGTCGAGGGCCTCGCGCTACTGTGATCAGTGACAACGCTTCCGAGTCATAGACATGTGCACCTGGACCGCGTAGTTTGCCCTTAGGCCCCCGCATTTACGCCGGTTGCAGAGAAGCATGCGGTGTGCGCGCACACGCAGCGTTAGTTCTTGGTTTCGAGATCTCCCGGGCTAATGTCGTGAGTACACCATTCCTTCCGTTAGAGCCTGACTTCGGGTACTCTCCCGTAAGTCCAGATTAGTGCAAGGGCAAGGAGGCCCTTGAGGACATTTTAGGGATCAGTGTATTCCCCCCCCGAGTGACAGATACCTCGGTGATGTCCCAGGATTGGTCAGTGCATCCAATCCCAGTTAGGCCAGAAGAAAGAGACTTCCGATGGCTCCAGATCTTGTTTTATGAGCTCGTTGAGCTATGATCTGTGTTGATAGCTGTTTGCTTGCATGTTGAGGTGCTAGATGACTGATGTATCGTATTGTACCCCGGTTGGGGATTCTTACTGAGTATCTTTATACTCACCCTTATTTATCTTTCAGGTAGCTTGGGACAACACCAGGATGGCTAGCGGAGGGAGCTGATTGATCATGTGGAGTCGACGGCACTCTGTCATTTATTGTTGCATTGTTTATTTAGCATGTAGATGGACAGGAGTCCTAGGGGAACATTGTTTAAAAAGTTGTTTAAATTGTATTGTATGATTTTATAAATACTGGCCAGGTGGTTTTACTTCGTTGGATCGTTTAAATGAAAGTTGTTGATTATGTTTTAAGGGTTCTCCTTCTCATATGTTTTGAATGGTTTTTAAATATGAGCACTAAACCGCTTGATATCATATTTACTTGCATGCTGAGTGAGAACCCCAGTTTAGGACCATGTTTTGGGTCAGGTTCGTCACAGTTGGTATCAGAGCACAGAGTCATAGATTCTGTAGACTAACCTGCTTTGTAGGTTGTTGCTCCCATGATCATCAGCACTCCACGGCCGCCAGGTTTGTCTGAGTTGAATTAAGCTAAGGGGTAAGAATTTACAATACTTTTCATCTAGCTTTTATGCCTTGTGTAGAGTTGTGGAGCGAAGACGAGTAGGTTCTGACTCGTTGTTGGTTTGGGCTTAGAGAGCCATCATGCCAACTTCCCGCAGTGCGAGCAGCTTGTTGAGCAGTAAGAGCCCCAGTGTGGGCCAGCATTTATGCTTTGTGCAGATCGCCAGTGTGTCGATCGCACCTGCAGGGAGGCGCGAGCTTAGACTCCGTGAGGCCATTTATGGCCCAGTTGTTGCTTTTCCCCTAGTGAGAGGGTGGAGGTGCTCGTGCAGATCGCCAGTGTGTTGATCGCACTCTGAGGAGCAGGACGCTTGGCATGTCCACCCGAGGTGTTGGACCGATTGTATTGATGTTGAGGCCGCGTCCCAGGGTTGTTTAGCCCGTTGGCCAGAGTTGGCCCTGGCAGTTGAGTTGCCAAGTGGAGAGGGTAGAGGTTAGCACGCCTCAGAGTGAGACTCCTTGAGCAGAGTGTGCTCCAGCCATGAGAGATTTGATGGCAGGTCTTTAGCTATAATAGAGCTGAGACCCAGGCGCAGTTTGTAGCGCGTAGTGAGGAGTCCCGTGCACGAGATAGCCCGGCCTAATGAGTTTGTTTCAGCAGATTTCCCCAGTAGCTCTTGTAGCCGGAGGTTCCGGGAGGGCATGATCAGTGAGTTTTTGTAGTCGAGTTTGTTGGCGTTGATGGAGCCGCCCAGTTTGGCAAGTGGATGCCTGTAGAGCTCGCTGTTTTTGGAAAGTCCTACTGCTAGTAGTAAAGTAGTTGGCCAGGTTTGAGTTTAGCATCCGTGTGTTGGGATGCCTTGCTGTTCAGAGGCCGAGATGTGCCGTTCCTGTGCTGTTTGGTACAGCAGTTGATGGTGGTAGTCCCTTGAGAGAGGTGGACTAGCAGAGTCTCCACCAGTCGCCCGATTGATTGGCAAGTTGCCTGGTTAGTGGCTTGTGGCAGATGTAGAGACATCTTTGCCCCCCTTGCAAGCTTCTTTGTCGTTGTGCGGCCAGTTCTTTTAGTGCCCTCGAGCTGTGGTGCAGTTTGGAGTTTGCTTGCCAGGGTTTTATCCGTTTGTGGATTTCAGCAGGCCAGTAGAGTGGAGCACTCTTTTTATTTGGATGTTCCCAGTGTGGAACTAGTTGTTGCCACCCGAGGAGTTGGCCTGAGCATCTGTTGAGCATCGAGTGAGATGCAGGAGTTAGCCTGAGCTTTTGTTGAGCATCGAGTGGGATGCAGGAGTAGTCCTTGGCATGTCTGTTGGTCAAGATGCCAGAGATTAGGTTGCTCGAGTTCTTGGACTCTTGTGTTGAGTGCCATTGCCCCGTCACTTGAAGTGTGACCTTTCCTCAGAGGGGCATAAAGCTCGTTGTAGGCTGATTTGTGTTGTAAAGGATGTAGTGCTTGTTGGCACCAGGCTTTGAGAGGAGGCCTAGATTGAGGCCAGTTGGCACTTTGGTGCAGGTGGTTCCGTGGCTGCCCAGAGTACAACATCCCCGCTAGTCTTGTACCCATTTCCTGAGGTTGCACCTGTTTGGGTTGCATAAGAGATCTAGCTCGGTGGTAGTCAAAGGACTACATGTATGAGGTTTTCGAGGGAAAGTAGGAGCTTTCCAGTGTCACCGAGAGTTGGGTACCAAAGGATGTTGTAGGCTGTTAAGAGCTAGCGCGTTCGAGTTCTCGCGCCTGTGTTGTGAGCTTGTGAGCCAGTTTCTTGGTACCATGATTAGGCTACCCTTTGAGTTACCCTAGTATGGGTAGTGTTGGCATCGAGGATGCGTGATTGATCTAGTGTTAGAGCCATGAGTTGGATGGTTGTTCGGAGCATTTAGTGAGCACATTGGCTTGAGGTATGTTAGCTTGGTATAGATGTGCTCTTGTAGAGTGAGTTGGCCAATGTGGCTTTCCGTGGTGAGTCGACCCCGAGTGGGTTTGGACTCTTGTTGCTCCCTGGTTAGTTGTGGCTCTGTTTGGAGGCAAGTGTTGCCCTGTGTGAGAGCCTTGTTGGCATTGGATCTAGTTGGAGCTGTACACCCCGGTGTACTTTTGTGTAGCTCGTTCCGTGGTTTAAGTTTGGAGAACCACGAAGGGTTCGTGTTGAGGAGCCAGTGCTCAATGTTGGAGTTGTCAAGGCTTTGGTTCTTGGCAAGTGCCCTAGCTTTGGTTGTAAGGATGCCGTGCTCGTAGCCGGGTTGTTGTTTGAGCAAGTTTTGCTTGTTGGTCCTTAGCCTGGTCAGAGTTCAGTTGGATCTGAACAAGAGCGGTGGTAGCAGCCGCGTAGTTTCTGATCTTTATGGCTAAGTGAGAGCTGTTCGGATCCTTGCCTTGGGCAGAAGGTTTGTTGAGGCTGATGCTTGTGTAGGAGGATGACGCATTCTGTAGCGTATCCGGTCCTCTTGGTTTTCTAGAGTTGGTGTTGGCCAGCGTAGTTGAGTTGCTGGAGAGGGTTGTGCCCGTGTAGCCGGTTGTCTGTTAGATCGTTTGTCGACCGTGTGTGTCAGAGGGTGATCGGAGGATCCCTAGTTTGTGGAGAGCCTCTCCAGAGCTCAGTTAGACCCATGCAGTGTTCCTTGGGTGAGTTGCTTGCAGACTTGGTAGTCTAGCAAGCTAGTGCTTGTTTGGAGCAGAGTCCGGATTGGTTCCGGTTTGGAGGCTAGTTGGAGCTTGGTGTTGACCAAGATTTGGTTCTCTTGATGTTTCAAGAGCTAGCTCGGTTCGAGCAGGAGGGCGTTGCCCTGAAGATTTGTTCCTAGTCAGGAGTTTTTGGGAGTTGACCCCTCCCTCGGCAGTTGAGTAAATTCTGCTAGTTCTGGTTGGTGGTCCAATCAGTTGAGGTTTCCCTTGGGTGTGCTTCCAAGTTGAGTTGGTTGTTGTTGCCCTTGGGTTTGAGCTAGTCAGCGAGCATGTGTGATGTTCGCTGCCCTTCAGAGTTTGCTTGCTGGGAATTCGTTCTCGTTGAGGAGTCAGCGTAGCTCCTGAGTTGTGTAGTTGATCAGAGTAGCGCAGTGGTTAGCCCAGCGAGAGGGTCCCTGCTTTGTGTTGTTAGCAAGCGAAAGTTGTTTGTCACCGCAAGAGCGGAGGCCAGCCAGTTTAAGAGTTGAGTTTTTGCTGGTAAGTTGTTGGTTCTTTGGGGATTGAAGTTTTTCTCCCCCTAGTTTCTATGGTGGTTGAGTTGCACCATGGATGCCAGCCTCGAGTGTTATCTTTGGAGATAGCCTCGTCAGTTTGTTTTCCTTGCGATGTTCCGAGTGTGGAGTTCTAGTCGCAAGATGAGTTAGGCCTTGGCTAAAAGGAGGAAGTCCTTTGAGTAGCCAGTTGGACTTAAGAGTTGAGTGGTAGCTTGGAGGCGAGCTTTGCTCGCGATGAGCTTGAGTTGAGTTCTGCTGAGCAAGCCTTTCTCGGGCTTTGCTTCTAGTTGTTGTGCTTTCGCAGTTGGCGTTAGCGGAGCCTCAGTTGAGTGAGTTGGCACAGTGGTGCCGTGGCTCTGGTTGGTTAGCCTTTGGGCTGTTCTCCTCAAGCTGTTGTGTTGCTAGTGGCTGCGTGATGGTTTGGTCCTTGCAGCCCGAGATTTTCCATGAGAGGAGCGTTGGTTGTTTCCTTGCCTGGCAATGTTCTCTTTGGCCAGTTGCTAGTAGATTTTCATGGAAAAGCTTGTGTTCGGCAGTTGAGAGGCTCCAGTTTGTTGGCTTGGCCGAGTGGAGCCTGTACCTGGTTTTGGTCATTTAGGGTTGGCCGTAGCTGAAGTTTCAGCTTGTGCTTGTTGGGAAAAGTTTGCTTTTGGATCAATCGCCAGTTAGTGGTTCGATTATTTTTCGTTAAGGCTTTAGGAAAGCTTTATGGTTCGCTGGTCTCTTGTGAGGCAAGAGTAGGCCGTTTGGTTTCTGGAACCTAAGAGGTTCAGTTGTTTGGCCAGTGTAACGACCCAACCCGAATGAGGTTCTAAAATGGGCCGTTAACTTAATGCATGCAAAAGGAAAACATAAAAAGACCCAACCTAGGGTCGGATTGAAACTTTTCAACATAAGAGTGGAAAACATTAAAGAAAACTAAACATTCATTTACAAAATAGTGACTGATCAGTACTTTTCTTAAAATCATCAAAACAGTTCAAACCATAAGTTTTCCATACAAACCAAAATCCATTTACATCTTTGTATTCAAAATAAAACAAAATAAGACACACGACAGAGTGTCAAGAAGCATCCATGATCTCCCGGCTACCTCCGCTAGCCACCTCGGTCTTTGTCTGAGTTACCGAAAGATAAATAAGGGTGAGTATAAAAATACTCAGTAAGAATCCCCAACCGCGGTACGATACGATGCAATCAATCATCTAGCAACCTAGTACACATGCAACAGACATCAACACAGATCTTAGCTCAACGAGCTTAGAAGACAAATTTGGAGTCCTCGGAAGTCTCCTACTTAGGCCTAATGATTGGTTATCCTAACCAATCACGGGACATCTCTCGAGGGTCTTTCTCCTCGCCCGGTTGATCACTCAAAAACCGATCCCAAGGATGTCCTCAAGGGCCTCTTACCCTTGCTAATAAATCGGACTATCGGAGAGTACCCGTAGTCCGGATCTAAACCGGAAGGAATGGTGTACTCACGAACATTAGCCCGGGAGCACTCCGAACCGGCGACTAACGCGTGTGTGCGCGCGCTGCCGCATGCTCTTACGCAACCGGCGTAAATGTGGGGGCCTGTGGGCAAACTACGCGGGCAGTGCACGCATGCCTAAAACTTGGAAGCGATGTCGCGATCACGAGAGCGCGAGGCCCTCGGCGCTCTTGCATGCATGCTGATGATCCACACGAAGCTAAGAACCGGCCAAGGTAGGCTTACACCGTTGGCGGTGGTTCCGCTCTAGCAGAGCTACAAACTAGGCTTATCTTTGATGAGGTAGCTAATTCTCATTGGCTGGGGGGGGAAGCAATATACGTTATGCCTCGCTCTACCCCCAACCGGTGGGGACAAAGCACGTTGTGTCCACTCTCGGCCTCTGGATGATGACAAACCCTATAACACTAGCTAAGAGTACTGAGTGAGAGATTCTGGCTAACATATACATTAGACATCAATCATACATATCCTATCATGATACTACGAACTTAAAGCGGGAATCTCAGAGCATCTTTGGAAGAACAAACCTAGCATGGCACTAACATGTACAACAGGAAACATGCTAGCAAGAATTCAATCACAAGCTATCCTATCCACTAACATGCTCATAAAAGTAAACAGCATACAAGGCACAATCAAGAAAGCATCGCAGGTCCACACAACCACGGTAAGAGATCCTTACACCGAAACAAGCGAGAAAATAATAATTATCACGACCAACGATTAATGACCCTCGAGCTTTAATCGAATCTCGAACAACCTAAGCATTTCAATAAAACACCCAATTTAATTACAAATCGTGACCAACAACTTGGAGTCCAAAGAGGGAAAAGACTGGGAATTACCAACCGAGAAGCACAAGGCTCGGCCAAAACAACCCAGCCCAGGCGGTGGTGGCAGTAGATGGTCGGGCCGGGCGCGCAGGCGCGGACGAGCTACTGAGGACGATGATGGCGCTTGGCGAGGCTCGGCTAAGCGAAGGCACGGAGCTGGGAGGCGCGACGGCAGAGAGAGATGGCGGCTTGGGCAAGGTTCGGACGACACACACAGGCGACGAGGAACGCGGGCGGGCGCTCGCACGGTGTGGTGGGTTTGGCGAGCTAGGATCGACTTAGGCGGTCTTGCACGGGGTGGCTCGCATAAAGTCTGGTGGCTAGGTGGTGGGGCGAGCAAGGGGCTCGGGTGAGGGCTAGGGGTCGGGTGAGGGTGAGAGAGAGAGAGAGAGAGAGAGAGAGAGAGAAGGAAATAAAACACATGGGAAAAATGGGGGATTTTCTTATTTTAATAATTTCCTTTTTTCCTTTTTTCCTTTCTTTTTTCTTTTTTCTTTTCATCCTTATCCTTTTAAAATACAACAAAAATCCCATTTTTGGCTTCCTCTTCGAGACATGGCTGAAGCAAATCTTTCCAATAATAAAACTCACTTATAAATCACTAAGGCAAAGGTTCAAATCCCAAATCCTGACCGGAGAGCAAAAAGACCAAAATACCCCTAAGGGTTAAAAAGCTCTAACGGCCTAACCGATTGCCCTAATACTGAATTGAGAGTACCTGGATAACCGGAATGGAAAACTGGGCCGTTACAACCAGCATGGTGTAGAGTTGAGGCTGTTTGATAACAACTGTGGGCATTTAGAAAAGTTACGCCAGTGCGTGGCGTTGAGTTTTGGAGCTTGTGCCCAGTCTGCGAGTTTGCTGAGAGTAACACCGTAGAGATATGTTCAGTGTTGGATTAGCAGGGTTTTGATTGAGACCCTGGTTTGTGGGCCTTCTGAGATCCTTGAGCGGATCGGAGCAGTGGCCTTTCGGTTAGCCTTGCCCAGTCTTTGTTGAGATAGTTTGTGGCAGACTGGATAGCTTTGTGGCTTTGAGCCTTTGAGAACCCAAGAGGGTTTGGTTCACGAAGAAGGGCTAGTGTTGTTTTAGCTGAGAAGCTCAGTTGGCTAAGAATCAGTGGAGATTTCCTAGAGAAGTTTCGTCTTAGGACTTTCGAGGACGAAAGTCTTATAAGGAGGGAGTATTGTAACGGCCCAGTTTTCTATCCCGGTTCTCGAGGAGCTTCCTGTTCAGATTTAGTGGTTCGGTTGGGCGTTAGAGCTGTTTTGACCCTTAGGGGCATTTTGGTCTTTCTGCTCCCCGGGCAGGATTTGTGGATTTTCAGGGCTTCGAGACAGCTCCTGCCTTTGTTGAGGCTTGTTTGTTGGTGGTTGTGAGTCCCGAGATGTTTGGGCTATTCGTCTGGGAGTTCGGTTGTGATTTGGGTTTTTGGGCAAAGTGATGGTTGTTTGGGTGTTTCCTTTGGGATTCGAGCCCGAGCCCTCAGTGTTGATTTGGGAGGTTGTTTTAAGTGAGATTTGTTGATGGGAAATGGTTGCTTCAATCGGGTCTCGAAGGAGGAAGCCGGGAAATGAGATTTAAGGATTTTAAGGATTTTTGGAAAAAAATTGGAAAATGGATAAAGTTGGATTTAATTTTGGATAAGGTTGGAAATTTAAATAAAAGAGAAAAAGAAAAGAAAAAAAAAAGAAAATCTCATTTTCCCCTATTTTTTCCGTTTCTCTCTCCTCCAACCCGAGCCCCCCCCCCTTGGCCGCTCACCTCCCAGCCCTAGCCCCCCTGGCCGCCCAGCTTGCCCAGCCCAGGCCGCCCAGCTCGTTCGTGCGCGCCGAGCCCCTGCCCTGTGCCGATCGCCCCTGCACCAGCGTCGCCCAGTGACGCCCGAGCCCCAGCTCGCCCAGCCCAGCCCGACCGCGCACAGTGCCCTGGCGCCCACCCAGCTTCGCCTGGGGATCGCGTCGCCAGCTCGAGCCACCCGGCCGTGTCGCCTCGCCCAGTCCGTGTCGCGCGATCGCTGCCTGAGTCCGCGGCGCCCGGCTCGTCCCCGAGCCCGTCGCGTGGCGTCGCCTCGCGCGCGCGCCCCTGTGCTTTCCGAGCTCGCGCACGCGCGCCGTCCACTGTGCCGAGCCGCGCCGCGAGCCGCGTGCCCTCGCCTCTCCTTAGCTCGCCCGCGCGCAGCTCAGCGCGCCTCTGCGCCTGCTCCCCCAGCGCCCTAGCGTGCCCCTGCGCCCGTGTCCGAGCCCCAGTGCGCCCAGCCAGCCCAGCCCCTGCCGACAGCCTGCTTGTGGTGTGTTGGTTGGCACGAGCCTTGTGGCTTCTCGGACTGTATTTCCCGAGTCTTTTCTTCGTTGGGCCCGGATTTATTGGCTGCTGGTTATGGATTTATTTGGGTTGTTTATGTATTTGATTTGGGTGCATTATTTGATGTATAGGCTGCTCGGGATCGATTAGAGGCTCGAGGATCGCTCGATAACTTGTGATTATTATTATTGTTTTCCTGCTTGTTCCAGGTAAGGATTTCTTACCGTGGTTGTGTGGACCCTGCGATATATCTCGATATGCCTTGCTTGTTTGCTTGCTGTTATGAGCATGTTAGAGATAGAGCAGTTGATTGATTTCTTGCTAGCAATAGCCTTGTTTGTAGCCTGCTAGAGCGGAACCCTGCCAACGGTGTAAGCCTACCTTGGCCGATTCTTAGCTTCAGGTCGGTTGATCAGGCTGCACAGATGAGCACCGAGGTCCTCGCGCTACTGTGATCAGTGACACCGCTTCCGAGTCATAGGCATGTGCACCTAGCCCGCGTAGTTTGCCCTTAGGCCCCCGCATTTACGCCGGTTGCAGAGGAGCATGCTGTGTGCGCGCACACTCATTAGTTGCCGGTTCGGAGAGCTCCCCCAGGCTAATGTCGTGAGTACACCATTCCTTCCGTTAGAGCCTGACTTCGGGTACTCTCCCGTAAGTCCAGATTAGTGCAAGGGCAAGGAGGCCCTTGAGGACATTTTAGGGATCAGTGTATTCCCCCCCCCGAGTGACAGATACCTCGGTCATTGCTTGCTAGCCAGGAATCATTGATTTTGCTCTGTACTCTTAGATAGAGTTGTAGGGTTTGTCATCATCCAGAGGCTGAGCGGACATATCGTACTTTGTCCCCACTGATCGGGAGTAGTGTGCGAAGCATAACGTATCTTGCTTCCCCCCCCCCGACCCGCCGGTTGTGGACTTAGCTACCCACTTCGGCAATAGCCTAGTTTGTAGCCTGCTAGAGCGGAACCCTGCCAACGATATAATCCTACCTTGGCCGGTTCTTAGCATCAGGTCGGAAGATCCGGCTGCACAAATGAGCGCCGAGGGCCTCGTGCTACTGTGATCAGTGACACCGCTTCTGAGTCATAGGCATGTGCACTTGGCCCGCGTAGTTTGCCCTTAGGCCCCTGCATTTATGCCGGTTGCAGAGGAGCATGCAGTGTGCGCGCACACGCGTTAGTTGTCGGTTCGGAGAGCTCCTTCGGGCTAATGTCGTGAGTACACCATTCCTTCTGTTAGAGCCTGACTTCGGGTACTTTCCCGTAAGTCCAGTTTAGTGCAAGGGCAAGGAGGCCCTTGAGGACATTTTATGGATCAGTGTATTCCCCCCGAGTGACAGATACCTCGGCAATGTCCCAGGATTGGTCAGTGTATCCAATCCCAGTTAGGCCGGAAGAAAGAGACTTCCGATGGCTCAAGATCTTGTTTTATGAGCTCGTTGAGCTATGATCTGTGTTGATAGCTGTTTGCTTGCATGATGGGGTGCTAGATGACTGATGTATCGTATTGTACCCCGGTTGGGGATTCTTACTGAGTATCTTTATACTCACCCTTATTTATCTTTCAGGTAGCTTGGGACAACACCAAGATGGCTAGCGGAGGGAGCTGATTGATCATGGGGAGCCGCCGGCACTCTGTCATTTATTATTGCATTGTTTATTCAGCATGTAGATGGACATGAGTCCTAGGGGAACATTGTTTAAAAAGTTGTTTAAATTGTATTGTATGATTTTATAAATACTGGCCAGGTGGTTTTACTTCGTTTGATGGTTTAAATGAAAAATTGTTGATTATGTTTTAAGGGTTCCTCCTTCTCATATGTTTTGAAAGGTTTTTAAATATGAGCACTAAACCGCTTGATATCATATTTAACTTGCATGCTGAGTGAGAACCCCGGTTTAGGACCATGTTTTGGGTTGGGTTCGTCACAGCTTGGGCACTGGCTGCGCGCACGGACAGACACTGGGGCGCGGGCTACGCACGGACGACGCTGAGGGAGGAGCGCGGGCGCGAACGCGGACGAGCAGCACGGCACGGGCGCGCGGGAGCTGAGGCTGTGACGCTGAGCGGCTCGGCCGGGCTGCTCGGCTGATGCGTGCGACGGCTGCGATGGGGCGATCTGGGCGTCTGGCTCGGCTGATAGGCTGATCGGCGGAAGACTGAGGGCGTGGAGCCGGGCGATTCGGGCGATGCAGTGCTCGCTTGCTGTGCGATCTGGGCGGTCAGGCTTCTGCTTTGGGCGCGACAGAGGTCTTTGGTTGGTGCTATCGGGCTCGGTAGATGGCTGGCTCCTCTCGGCTGGCTGCACAAAACACACACACCCCCTTCTTCTTACATTCGGCCAGCAAGAACCCAAAATAGAGAAGATGAAGAGACGAAGGAACTTACCCGGAGTGACGATCGAACCACGGAGCTGCAATGGAGAAGAAAAATCGGCTTGGGGCTTGAGGGAGACAAGCTTGGACGGCAAAGTGATTTGGAGAAGAAGGAACAAAAAAACCTAATTTTCTTTTCATTTAACCAAATGCACCAAAACTCCAAGGAACCAATGCTAACCAAGATATGTCGCGAAAAGAGCAACAAGAGCTCTCCATAGCTCATCTGGCACGCATCCCCACAGGCTTTCCCAGAGACTCGGGTTCAAATCCCAGCTGCAACACAATTTCCTTTATTTTTACTTTTGCATCCATCCATGCTCAAACCCATCCACAAAGCCTAAAAAACCTACATAAACCCATCCAATAATTTTAGCAACTGGAAAAAGACATAAACGGCCCTGACGGCCCGACCAAATTACCAAAATACCCCTAGGGCATACCTGGAAGACCGGGATGAAAACCTGGGCCGTTATAATATTCCCTCCTTTTTATGACTTTCGTCCTCGAAAGTCCTTAAGACTGAAACAACATAGGATACTGCAATCTCATCCCGTCTTCCCCGCTCATGAGCGACCTCCTCTGAACTCTAACTCCTCCACTGAACTTTTACCAAATGGACCTCACGATTACACAACGTCTTCGTCTCAAAGACTAGAATACTTACAGGCTTCCCCCCGAAGCCCAAATCCTCAATCAGCTGCAAAGGCTCAAAGTCCACAATGAGCGATGGGTCCGACACATACTGCCTCAACATCGATACATGAAAACACTGTGCACAGCTGACATCAACGTAGGAAAGGCTAACCAATATGCAGCTCTGCCAATCTTCTCGAGAATCTCAAATGGTCCAACAAAACGGGGACTCCACTTCCCTCGCTTACCAAACCTCAACACACCTCGCATCGATGCAACCTTAGAACATGCACTGTCCAACCTCAAACTCTAAAACTCGACGCCGAACATCGGCGAAACTTTTCTGCCTGCTATGAGCTGACAACACGAGCTCTAAACTTTTGCACTACACTGCTTACCAACCGCAGCAACTCAGGACCCGAAACAACACTGACGACCACCAACCTTTTCCTAGAACACTGGAATCCTGCAACACTTACAATACAACGCCTCAACGGAACTATATGAACTACCAGCTGGGAACTGCTACCCAAAGCAAACTCATAAAACCAACACTGGTCTCCCGCTGCCTCATCACGAAAACACCAACTCGCAACAAGTTCTGAAGGATCTGGCTCACTCCTCCCAAAAGACCATCGGTTAGAGGGTGAAAACACTATAGGACTGCACTCGGCTCATAAGGCTCTTAACAACTCTCTCCAGAACCACGGTTCGTCAACGTACTGCCTAGAATAAACCTTTGTTGCCACACCCTGGCGACAACAACTCCGGCCTGAAACTGACATGCCTCTACTCCATAGAAATGGCCTCTGCACACGAAACGAGCTGCGAGCTCTAGCTACTGAAACCAATCCTCCAAATCCAAACTCACACAACAACCTCAACCAGTTGCCAGCTTCCACACGGACTCCTACAACCAACAACTTGAGTGTTACACACCCAGAAGCTCACACAACTACAAACTGCATAGCTATGCCAATCCACTCAACTCTAGCTTGACTCAAATCACTGGCTGGACAAGTCAGCCTGCCAACAACCGGGCCCCAGAGGGCTCCCTCCACCAAACTTACCTCCATGCAAGCAACGGAACGAAGCTTGCCTCAAATGTGAAACACATCTCACAAGTCCAAACGATAACACATACAGGCTTAACCCTCTAGCTAGGCTTATTGCACCTTCCCACCGAAACTTCATAAACGAAACTCCACTACTCGGTTAACACCAACTACCAAGAACCAGAATACCAATAATGTCTGGCAAAGCACAAGCCACACTAACCAGCAAGGATCCCTCAAAAGGTCAAGACCCTAATCCAACCACAATGGTGCAACCTCAACCCACAGCTGATACAAAGGAGTTCTTCAACTACAAAGGTGCAACAGCTTCCATGCCAACACACAAAAACCTTAACCAACTAGGCCAAACACTCATAGGAGCAGAACAACCCTTACTGCAACTTCCAGAACACCACTCAAGAGTCCGCTTAAGCTGGACAACAAGCGCTTCAAGCGACCACCAAACTTTTCCCTCCTGCTAGCACCACTACCATCAACTCCAAGACCAAGGAATAATCTGGCAACTCCCAAGGAGAAACAGTTCCTTACAAGCGGACAACCGAAGGACAGAGAGCTCCACACACGCTCGCTGTCTTGCTCAGCTAAAGCAACAACACCTAAGTCTCACGGGGGCAACAATAGGGGGTCCACCACAGACTGAACCTCCAACCACACACTAGCCAAGACACACCTCCAAACACCAAAGGGGGCAGCTCTCAACATCCTGGGAACAGGAAAACAACCAACAGGGCACGAACCACTCGCCCCACGAGCAAAACTAACTTCTAGGAACTCAAAACCACACCTTGATCAACACCAAGCACCAACTTGCCACCACACCTGAACCAATCCGGACTCTACTCCAAACAAACTCCAGCTTGCTAGCCTACCAAATCTGCCAGCAACTCACCCGAGGTCTACAACCTACACGACTCGGCTTTCAAGCTGAAACTCACTACAGGCTCGACCGAGCTCTGGTGAGGCTCTCCACAACTAGGGTTCTTCAACAACCCTCGACACACACTGTCGTCTAACGGTCTAACAGCCAACTGCCCGAACAAACAACTCCTTTTTCCAGCATCACAACCATGCTGGCCTGCTCCGGACCTCGAAACCAAAAAGACCAGAAATGCTTCAGAATTTATCATCCTCCTACTCAAAGCATCAGCCACATCGTAGCTTCTACCCAGGGTAAGGATTCCGAGCAACACCCTTAGCAACTACGGTCAGGAACTACGCGGCTTCACTACAACCACCATTTGTTCGGTACCATCTGAACTCCACCCATGAACCACAAGAGGTTCCACCAACCAAGCTTAGGTCCAACCTAACCAAACTTGCCTAAGCAACAACCCAACTACGAGCACGGTATCCTTACAACCTCTGCTAAAGCCTTACAACATCCATCTGGAGTCCAACTCCTCCAAGAACTGAGCACCAGTTCTCCAATGCAAACCCTACATGGTTCCGAAACTCTCGCCACCAGAACGAACTACACAAAACACACTTATGTGCACAACTCGCAAGCTTCCTTCAGAGATCCAAGACTAACAGGTGCTTCCCAAAAGGCAACACTAACTTCTGGCAGAGATACCATCAACCAAAGGAACACCAAAAGTTCCATCTCCACACGATACATGAAGCAGTGGCAACCTTGCTCTGCTAAAACATAACGATGCCAAACCGAACTTACTTTATACCAAGTGTGCTTACACATAAGGCGTCCAACTCCTCTCATAAGGCATCCTACTCATCTCATAGGCATCCAACTCGCCTCATAGGCATCCAGCTCATCTCATAGGCATCCAACTCATCTCACGGGCATCCAACTCATCTCATGAGCATCCAACTCATCTCACGGGCATCCAACTCATCTCACGGGCATCCAACTCATGGTTCCCCTACTGGACCGAACTCGCATCTACAATGCTCACTCAACTTAGGTTTAGGCACCTGAAGGTAGTGGACCGCACTACCAACCACAAAGATCTCTTGGCCTCAGCCCTAGCTTGAGACTCACACGCACTAACACTTACCAACCGTCAACCTGCTGACTTACTCAACCCCCAGTAACACTGGGAAGAGGCTCCAGCTCTTCTCGAATATCCTTTCACTTGTAGTCCTTTGACTACCACTGAGCTAGCCCTCTTGCACGACCTAGACAGGTGCAACTGCCACAAACGGATTCAAAGGCTAAAGGAGTGCGCTGAACTCCAGACGAATTACAGAACCATCTGCTATACCCATGCCAAACTCAGGCCTGAACCAGACTTAGTGCCAAAGAGGCACACCAACCAATGCACCTCAAGTGCCACTACTACCAAATCCACATCTTACTACAAATGGGGCCCACAAGGTCACAACCTCAAGTGACAAAAACTCTGGCTAGGCATACAAGGGCTCAAAACTCAAACAACCCTGCCTATGGCATCTCATCTAACTGAAGTCTCACAGCCTACTCTTGCATCTCCACATGATGCTCAACAAAACTCTGGGCAGATCTCTCAACATGCAGCAGCTAGCTCTACTCTAGGAGCTCACCATAAGAAGAGTGCTCAACTCTACCAGACAACTGAGGAAACCACCAACGGATCACGTCTGATGGGTACACTGCTCGCTGCACCCTTAACCACAGGGTTGCGACTTAATGGCTGCAAAACAACAACACTCTACAAGAGAACAAAGATGGCTCTACTTTCTCCACGAAGGCTACTAACTCCGCAGCTACTCTCTGGGCAACCAAACAATCTGCTAAGGTTCAAGATCAACACTTGAACTACCCAGGCTAGTCCACACTGGGACCTGCTCCACAAGCATCAACATGAGCAAAAGCCAAAGCTAACTCCTCTCCTGAAGTGGTACTCCAGGGCAAAACACCACCCTCTCTCTAGGGGAGACTAATAGCTGGGCCACACCGCAAGGGCCTACGGGAGTCTAATCTCTGCCTCTCTCTGGGACAATGTCCCAGCGGTATCTGAATCTATCAAGATACCCTGACAAGCTGCAAACATACATCTTACACTGCGGGAAGTTGGCATGATGGTGCTCAGGACCCAAACCAACAACGAGTCAGAACCTGCTCGTCTCCGCTCCACAACACTAAACAAGGCATACACTAGATGAAAAGTATTGTAAATTCTTAACCCTTTTCTAAAAAGCAGAAACTTAGGCGCGCACTGATGATGGTGTCCGAGTCTTTGGTGATCATGGGAAAACGACCTACAACAAAAGGTCAGTCTACAGAATCTATGACTCTGAGCTCTGATACCAACTGTAAAGACCCGACCCAAAAGGGGCTCTAAATGGGGCTTTACCTCAATGCATGCAATCAAAACTAAAAACAATATGCAGGAATGGCTTTCGGATTCCAATTAAAACCAAAACATTCAAACATTCAATTCAAAGTCAAAACAATTTCCTGAAACCTGTCCCTGTCTCCAAGCACCTATTTCAAGATAAATACGTTCCAAAAGTTTACTCTGATCAGAGATTTATTAAAGCATTCAAAACTTTCAGCAGTTACAACAGTACTGGAATCCGTAAAAACATTCAGAAAACAACCTAGGGCTCCATGCCCGGCTACATGAATTCAGAGGAAATAAAAAGACAAAGAGTCATAACATAAAATCAGAGTTTGACAACTGGTTCCCATGATCACAGCTCCTCCTTCAGCCATCCTGTCTCGCACCTTGGTTACCTGTGAAAAAACCACAAAATAAGGGTGAGTAACGAATTACTCAGTAAGAATCCCCAACCGGGGTACAATACGATATACATGGTCATCTAGCCGAAAGATATGCAAGCTATGAATATAAACACATAATAGAGCACATAGCTTAAATCCATATATAAGCCTCAGATGCCAACTCAGGGTCTTAGTCCAGAAATTCCACCACACAAGACGCCCTATACGAGAAACAAGTCCTGGCCTCAGCCTGTCTACTGACGATACGAAAGGTGCACTGGCTCACAATCCCGAGGAGCTCTCTAGTCGGTGCTATAATGAGCATAAGCGCGCACCACATGCTCACCGGACTACGGGGGTTGCGGGGTCTAGTGGCAAAGTTGCCCGAGTCCGATCACCATGCCTAACTAAATTGCGGATCGGTGTCACCGACATAGGGGTGTGAGACACGGACACGTGAACTTTGTCGGCTGAACCACCACTTTGAGGCTAAGGAATCGGTCGTGGTAGGCTTACACCAGAAGCCGTCCTTGCCCTATCGGTGGCATTCAGGGCTCTTTGCCGAACACGCCGAGGACGTGTGCGGCCACAGGGACAAGGCAATGCCAAGTCATCATCCCGACCGTTGGGGCATTTAACAGTCTGCCACCCTCACCCAAGATTGCAGGGCCTACCGGTAGGGTTAGCTAAACCCTAACGGAGTCTAGGGACGGAGTACTACCTCGTACTTCCCTGCCATGGATGCAAGATACTTTATGCATTCTGGCCCGGATGATGCTATCTACCTGAACTTTAACCTATCATATCAACAGCAAACAATCCAATACAATCCAATACGTGCTCCAGCGGATACAACGAACCTAGCATGATACTACGAAGCAAGAGCGGATAACGAGCATGCGTAAGCAGAACAACCTAGCATGGACTAACATGAAGAACAACATAAGAAATCATGCCAGTCGGGAATTCAGAACAGAGCACCTATCACTAAACATGCTGATAAACACAAACAAGCACACAAACAACATCACATAATATATCGCAGGGCCCACACAACTCCAGTAAGAAATCCTTACCTGGCCGAGAGGCAACTACACAAAAAAAAATCCTAAGCTACGATCGAACCCGAGCTAGCTACCTAGAACCTAACAAACACAATAATAATCACAATCCATAGAATATAATAAAATAAACAAGGCTCAGCTCGGGAGCAACTCACTTGTGGCGGTTACTGACACGCTGACGGCAGACAAAGACGCGGCGAGGCTCTTCTTGGCGCTGCACGACGCCGATGGGCGCTGAAGAGGGCTGCGCGGCGCTGCATGCGAGCTAACCGGCGCGAGCGCACGCGGCGCCAACGAGCTAGACACGAGCGGGCAAGCGGCAGGGCACGGGCGCGCTGGGACGACGACAGGCGCGCAGGCGCTGGCTGAGCGCGGACGCGCTGGGACGGCGACGGGCGCGCGGGCGCTGGCTGCGAGCTGACGCTCTAGGATGGCGACGGGTGCGCGGGCGCTTGCTCAGTGCTGACGCGCTGGGACGGCGACGGGCGCGTTGGGACGGGCTGTGCGACGAGCTGCTCGACGCCTGGGCGTCTGGGCGAGGTAGGGGCTGCCTGGGCGTGCTGCTGGGCGGCATGGTGCCTGCTGGTGCGATCTGGGCAGGCTGCAATGGCGATCTGGGCGCGATCTGGCCGGTTGGGCTTGCTGCTGGGTCCGACAGAGGCTCGATGCGTTGCTGGCTAGGGCTTCTCTCGGCTAGTTGCACACAACACACCCACACACAACCACTCTTCACTCGGCCAGCAAAAGAAAACCCAAATCAGAGAAGGAGAAGAGACGACGAAACTTACCCAGAATGACGATCGGATCTCGAGGCTGCTAAGTAGAAGAAATTTGGCTTGGGGAGCTAGGGAGACAAGCTTAGGTGGCCATAATGCTTTTGGAGAAGAAGACAAAACAAAACCTAATTTCTTTTCATTTAACCAAATGCACCAAAACTCCAAAGATCCAAGGCTAACCAAGATATGTCGGAGAAAGAGTAACAAGAGCTCTCCATAGCTCATCTGGCACGCATCCCCATAGACTTTCCTGGAGACCCGGGTTCGAATCCCAACTGCAACACAATTTTCCTTTATTTTTACTTTTGCATCTATCCTTGCTCAAACCCATCCACAAAGCCTAAAAAACCTACATAAACCCATCCAATAATTTTAGCAACTGGAAAAAGACATAAACGGCCCGACCAAATTACCAAAATACCCCTAGGGCATACCTGGAAGACCGGGATGAAAACCTGGGCCGTTACACATTCCCCCGACCGTTGGGGCATTTAACAGTCTGCCACCCTCACCCAAGATTGCACTGGGCTGCCGTTAGGGTTAGCTAAACCCTAAAGACGGATCGGGGGCGAATCTTGCCGCACGTCCACGCCCACGGATGCAAGTTACGTTATGTATCCTCGCCCGGATGATGCTACCTATCAGAACTCTAAGCTATAATAGATAACAGCAAACATTCCAATACGTGCTCAACAGAAACAATGAACCTAGCATGATACTACGAAGCAAGAACAGATAATGAGCATGCCAGAATAGAACAACCTAGCATGGAACTAACATGAGAAACAACACAGGAATCATGCCAGTCGAAATTCAGAACAGAGCACCTATCCACTAACATGCTGATAAACATAAACAAACATACAAACAACAATCACAGAATATATCGCAAGGCCCACACAACTTCGGTAAGAAATCCTTACCTTGGTTGAAAGGCAACTTGTAACGGCCCAGTTTTCTATTCCGGTTCTCGAGGTGCTTTCGGTTCAAATTCAGTGGTTCTGTTGGGTCGTTAGAGCTGTTTTGACCCTTAGGGGTATTTTGGTCTTTTTGCTCCCCGGGCAGGATTTGTGGATTTTTAGGGCTTCGAGGCAGCTCCTGCCTTTGTCGAGGCTTGTTTGTTGGTGGCTGCGAGTCTCGAGATGTTTGAGTTATTCGTTTGGGAGTTCGATTGTGATTTGGGCAAAGTTATGGTTGTTTGGGTGTTTTCTTTGGGATTCGAGCCCGGGCCCTCAGTGTTGATTTGGGAGTTGGATTTAAGTGAGTTTTATTCATTGGAAAAGGTTGCTTCATGTAACGGCCCAGGTTTTTATCCTGGTTCTCGAGGAGCTTCGGTTGGTCGAGTGGTTCGGTTGGGCGTTAAGTTTATTTTGACCCTTAGGGGTATTTTGGTCTTTTTGCTCCTCGGGCAGGATTTGTGGTTTTTCAGGGGTTCGAGGCAGCTCCTGCCTTTGTTGAGGCTTGTTTGTTGGTGGCTGCGAGTCCTGAGATGTTTGGGCTATTCGTTTGGGAGTTCGATTGTGATTTGGGTTTTGGGCAAAGTGATGGTTGTTTGGGTGTTTCCTTTGGGATTCGAGCTCGGGCCTTCAGTGTTGATTTGGCAGGTTGATTTCAGTGAGATTTTTTGTTTGGAAAGGTTGCTTCAGTCGGGTCTCGAAGGAGGAAGCCGGAAAATGAGATTTAAGGATTATAAGGATTTTTGGAAAATTGGAAATTTGGATAAAATGGTTTTGGATAAGGATAAAAAGAAAAAGGAAATTTCTTTTTTTATTTAAAAATCCCATTTTCCTTTATTTTTCCCCAAAATTCCATTTTTCCCCTTTCTCTCTCTCCACCACCCGACCACCTGCCCATGCCCGAACCACCTGTCGCCCACCCGGCTTCGCCACGCGAGCCGGCCCCGAGCCCCGCGCGCGCGGTGCGTGCAAGCGTCGCCCAGGTCCGCCTCAGCTCGCCCAGCCTGCTCGCTCGCGTCGCACAGTGTCGCCCAGGTCGCCCGAGTCGCGTCGCTCAGCCCTCGCCCAGCCCCGCGTCGCCCTCGCCCTGGTCCGTGCGCCGTGTAGCTCACCATGTCGTGCTAGCCCGAGCGCCTCGAGCCATCGCCTCGTGTCACTCGCGCCCGTGCGCGCCGCCCCTGTGCTTGCCGAGCTCGCGCCCGCGCGCAGTCCCTTGTGCCGAGCCGTGCCGCGCGCCCTCGCCTCTCCCCTGCTCGCCCGAGCGTAGCTCCGCCCCCAGCGCTCTGCCTCTGCGCCCCAACGCGCCCAGCGCCCCTACCCTGCGCCCCAGCTAGCCCAGCCCCTGCGCCCAGCTTGCCCTGTTGTGTTCTGGTTGGCCCTAGCCTTGTGGCTTCTCGGATGGTATTTCCCGAGTCTTTTCTTCGTTGGGCCCGGATTTATTGGCTGCTGGTTATGGATTTATTGGGCTGTTTATGTATTTGATTTGGGTGCTTTGTTTGATGTTCAGGCTGTTCGGGATCGATTAGAGGCTCGAGGATTCGCTCGTATATTTATTATAATTATTGTTTTTCTGCTTGTTCCAGGTAAGGATTTCTTACCGTGGTTGTGTGGACCCTGCGATATATCTCGATATGCCTTGCCTGTTTGCTTCTTCGTTATGAGCATGTTAGAGATAGAGCGATTGATTGATTTCTTGCTAGCATGTTTGCTGATTTTACATGTTAGTGCCATGCTAGGTTTGTTCATCGGCATGCTTATGATTCTGCTTAAGTTGTAGTATCATGCTAGGTAATGTGATTTATGTCGGTCATTGCTTGCTAGCCAGAATCATTGATTTTGCTCTGTACTCTTAGATAGAGTTGTAGGGTTTGTCATCATCCGGAGGTGGCGTACATAACGTACTTTGTCTCCACCGATCGGGAGTAGTGTGCGAAGCATAACGTATCTTGCTTCCCCGGTCGCTAAGGTGGATTTAGCTCGGTCGGGAGTAAAGTGTGCGCAGACATAACGTATCTTGCTACCCCGGACCGCCGGTTGTGGACTTAGCTACCCACTTCGGTAATAGCCTAGTTTGTAGCACCGCTAGAGCGGAACCCGCCAGCGGTGTAAGCCTACCTTGGCGGTTCTTAGCTTCGTGTCGGTGGATCAGCCGCACGAGATGGCTGCGAGGGCCTCTCGCTCATCGTGATCGGTGACACCGATTCATGTGAACGGCCCGATTTTCTATTTCGGTTTCCAGGAGTTTTCGGGACATTATGCGGATGTTCGGATGGGCCGTTAGAGCTGTTTTAACCTTTAAGGGTATTTTGGTATTTTGCTCCCCGGTCAGAGGTTGAGGATTTTCAGGGCTTCAGGGTCATTTCGGCCTTCGTTGAGACTTGATTAATGTTGGTTGCAAGACCCAAGGAGTTTGGGTTAGTTGATTAGAAGTTTGGAGTCATTCCGGTTGATAGCAAAATTAATTGGAATTTAATTGGTCCCATTGGGATTTGAACCCTTGCCCTAATGGTGAAATTGGAGTTTTTAGAAAAAGAAGATTTAGTTAAAAAAAAGAAAAGAATTTCTTTAGCCGGGACCCGCAAGAGAAAGCCTTGGGAAGGGATTTTAGACCCATTTAAATTAGGAAAAGGAAAGAAAATCCTATTCCCCTTGTTTTGGAAAAATCTCTCTCTCTCTCTCTCTCTCTCCTAGCCGACCTCACCAAGAAACCCTAGCCGCCCTAGCCGCACCCCCGCTCAGCCCTGCTCAGCCCAGGCGCACCAGGCAGCCCAGCTGCACAGCCCAGGCGCACCAGGCCGCCCAGACCGCAGCACAGCCCATGCCCAGGCGTGCCCAGACGCCCTGCATCGCCCATGCCAGGCGCGCCCAGTCGCGCTGCCTCGCCCAGCCAGACGCGTCGCATTGCCGTTCCGCACGAGCCTCCCAGACGCGCGCGCGCGCCGTCCGCACGAAAGCCGCAGCGCACCGCGCGCGCGCTGCCGCGTCGCGCCACCAGGCCGCGCGCGCCGCGCCCGCCGTCCGCGTCTGCGTGCCGTCTGCTTCGTCGCGCCCGCCGCCCGCGCGCGCGCGCCTGCTCCTATGTCGCGATCGCGCGCGGCCCAGCGCCGATGCGCCCTCCCGCGCGCGAACGCCAGCCAGCGCCCGTTAGCGCCTGGCCAGCGGCGCCAGCGCCCCAGCTGCACCAGCAACGCCCAAAACTGCCCCCTTGCTGCCGAGACCCCGTGCCTTCTCGGTTGGTAATTCCCGAACCTACCCCTTTTAGATTTTTAAGCTGCTGGCTGCTGTATATTTATTTAGGATGCTTTTAAAATGCTTAGGTTGCTCGGTTTCGCTTTAAAGCTCGAGGGTCATTATTTGATTGTGAAGGTTATTTCTGCTCGTTTCCAGGTAAGGATTCCTTACCGTGGTTGTGTGGACCCTGCGATGCTTTCTTGATCGTGCCTTATATGCATGTTTACTTTTATGAACATGATTAGTGGATAGGACAGCTTGTGATTGCATTCCTGCTAGCATGTTTGCTTGTTTGTACATGTTAGTGCCATGCTAGGATTGTTCTTCCCGGCATGCTTGAGATTCTCGCTTTAAGTTCGTAGTATCATGCTAGGTTATGTATGATTGATGATGATTATGTATGTTTAGCCAGGAATCGTTTACTCTATACTCTAGCTAGTGTGTTAGAAATTTGTCATCATCTAGAGGTGAGAGCGGACATAACGTACCTTGTCCCCCACCGGTCGGGAGTAGAGCGAAGCATAACGTACATTGCTTCCTCCGGCGGCCGATGTGGATTTAGCTACCACATCCTGCATAAGCCTAGTTTGTAGCTCGCTAGAGCGGAACCACGCCAGCGGTGCAAGCCTGCCTTGGCGGTTCTTAGCCAGTCGGTGGTACAGGCGCATGATGAGTGCCGAGGGCCTCGCACTCTCGTGTTGGTGACACCGCTCCGAAGTCTTTACGCATGCATACCGCCCGCGTAGTTTGTACTTAGGCCCCCACATTTACGCCGGTTGCAGCGGCATGCGGTGTGTGCGCGCACACGCGTTAGTCGCCGGTTCGAGAGCTCCCAGAGCTAATGTTCGTGAGTACACGTTCCTTCTGTTTAGAGCCGGACTTGGGTACTCTCCGATAGTCGGACTTATTAGCGAGGGTAAGAGGCCCTTGAGGACACCCATTGGGATTGGCTTTTGAGGTGATCATATGGTCGAGGAGAAAGACCCTCGAGGGTGTCGGACATCTTTGGGATCGGTTTTTGAGGTGATCAATTGGCCGAGGAGAAAGACCCTCGAAGATGTCCCGGGATTGGTTATGAGAGCCAATCATTAGGCCGGAAGAAGGAGACTTCCGAGGATTCCAGATTCTGCCTTGTAAGCTCGTTGAGCTATGATTTGTGTTGGTAACTGTTTGCATGTATATTAGGGTGCTAGATGATTGAAGTATCGTATTGTACCCCGGTTGGAGATTCTTCACGAGTATGTTTATACTCACCCTTATTTCTGTGGTTTTCCACGGGTAACTTAGGGGACAAAGACAGGACGGCTAGCGGAGGGAGCTGAATGATCATGGGAGCTGCCGGCACTCTGTCTTTATTGTTTGCATATTTGTTCAGCATGTAGATGGACAGGAGTCCTAGGGGAAAACATTATAAAAAGTTGTTTGAACTGTTTTGAATGTTTTTATATATCTGCTGTGAGCTTGTTTTACTTCGTTGGTTTTCTTAAACAAAGTTGTTGATTATGTTTTAAGCATTCCCGTGAGAAGTGGAGGTGCTCGTGCAGATCGCTAGTGCGTGGATCGCACTCACGAGAGCGGGACGCTTGGCATGTCCGACCGAGGAGTTGGACCGTTTGTATGGATGTTGAGGCCGCGTCCAGGGTTGTTTAGCCCGTTGGCCAGAGTTGGCCCTGGCAGTTGAGTTGCCTAGAGGAGGGGGTAGAGGCTAGCACGCCTCAGAGTGAGACTCCTTGAGCAGAGTGTGCTCCAGCCATGAGGAAGTTGATGGCAGGTCTTTTAGCTAACAGAGAGCGGAGACCCAAGCGCAGTTTGTAGCGCGTAGTGAGGAGTCTTGGGCATAGATAGCCCGGCTAGTAGAGTTTATTTAGGAGACACCCTCCTTGTAGTTCCAGTAGCCCGGAGGTTTCGGGAGGGCTTGATCAAAGCAGGTTTATCTTTGATAAGATAGTTGGCGTTGATCGAGCCGCCGAGTTTGGCAAGTGGAAGCTCAGAGAGCTGGATGTTTTGAGACCCATCGCTAGTAGCAAGGTGGTTGGCCAGGATTGAGTTTATCATCCAAGTGTTGGGATGACCTGGTGTTCAGAGGCCGATGACCTGATGTTCTGAGGTTGTGACGTGCCGTTCTTGTGTTGTTTGATGCAATAGTGTGGTGGTGGAAGTCCCCTGTGAGAGGCGGACCAGCAGAGTCTCCACCAGCCACCCGGTCGATTGGCAAGCTGCCAAGTTAGTAGCTTTTGAGGAAGATGTAGAGACATCTTGTCCTCCTGCAAGCCTGCAGTCGTTTTGCAGCCAGTTCTTTTAGTACCCTCGTAGCCAGGGGGTAGTGGGGAGGTTGCTTGTCAGGACTTAATCCGTCTGTGGTTTTTGGTGGCTATTAGAGAGAAGCACCTACATTAGCATGTTCCGGTGTGGAGCTAGGTGTTTTGCCACCGAGGGTTGGCTTGAGTATTCGTTGAGCATCGAGTGAGATGTAGGAGTAGGCCGTGGCATGTCTGTTAGGCGAGATGCCAGAGTTTAGGCTGCTCGAGTGTTTGGACTCTTGTGTTGAGTGCCTTTGCCCGTCACTTGGAGTGTGACCTTCCCTATCCTTAGAGGGGCATCAAACTTGTTTTGGGCTGATTTGTGTTGAAAAGGATGTTGTGCCTGTTGGCACCAAGCTTTGAGAGAAGGCCTAGATTCGGGCCAGATGGCACTTCTGGTGCAGATGGTTCCATGCCCTCCTGGAGTATAGCACCCCCACCAGCCTTGTACCCGTTTTTCTGAAGTTGCATCTGTTGGATTACTTAAGAAATCTAGCTCGGTGGTAGTTAGAGAACTACAAGTGTGAGGTCGTTCGAGGGAAAAGTAGGAGCTTTTCAGGGTCACCGAGAGATGGGTGCAAAGGATGTTGTAGGTTGGTGAGGGCTAGCGCGTCCGAGTTCTCGCGTTTGTGTGTTGGCTTGTGAGCCAGCTTGTTGGTAGTGTGTTTCGACTACCCTTGGAGTTACCCTAATATGAGTAGGGTTGGCATCGATGATGCGTGGTTGATCCAGTGTTAGAGCCATGAGTTGGATGGTTGAGTGGAGCATTTAGTGGGCACATTGGTATGAGGTATGTCAGATTGGTGTAGTTAAGCTCTGGTAAGAGTGAGTCGACCAATGTGGCATTAAAGTGGTGAGTTGACCACGAGTGGGTTGAACTCTTGTTGCTCCTTTGCTAGAAGTGGCTCTATTGGGAGGCAAAAGTTGCCTTGTGTGAGAATACTTGTTGGTTTGGATCTTAAGGAACCAAGTTGGAGCTGTACACGCCGGTGTACTTTTGTGTAGCTCGTTCCGTGGTGGATTTTTCAAGAACCACGAGGGGTTTCGGGTTGTGAAACCAGTGCTCAGTTCTGAGGAGTTAGGACTTTAGTTATTGGTAAGTGCCCTAACTTGGGTTGAGAGGTTTCACGTGCGGTAGCTTGGTTGTTGCGTGAGGCAAGTTATGCTAGTTGGCCCTTGACACAGGTAGAGGCATTTCTTGTTGATCGATGGTTGGAGTTCGATTGAACTGATCCGAGGCGATGGTAGCAAAATCGCGGAGTTCTTTGGCCGTCACGGCTAAGAGAGTGTCGTTCGGACCCTTACACAGGTAGATGCTACGATGTGGGTGATGCTTTGAGCAAAAGGAAGATTGGGTCTTCCGGTAGTTCCAACTACGGTATTTAGAGACTCGCCAAGCGAGGGCGATCTAGGAATCGCGATCAGCGCCGACCGTAGGTCAGAGCTCTGGATCGTCAGCAGGGCGGGGCCAGGCAGCAGGCTCATTGCATCAGGTGTGGTAAGGCGCATTCTGGATTTTGTGGAGCAACGCCCCATGCTCGCTTCAGGTGTGGCAAGGAAGAGCTTTTGGCTAGCATAGTTGAGATGCTGAAGGGAGTTGTGCTCGTGTAGCCAGATGTCTGTTAGACCGTTTGTCGACAGTATGAGTTGGAGGGTGATCGGAGGAACCCTAAGTTGTGGAGAGCCTCACGAGCTCGGTCGGACCCAGCAAAGTGTTCCTCGGTTGAGTTCTTTGGATGCTTGTAGACGGTTGACAAGCTAGAGTTGTTCTTAGAACCTCGCGTTGGTTTATAGAATTCTTAGCAAGGTGGTGCTTGGCGTTGGCCAAGGTTTGGTTCCTTTCTTTGTTTTCTAGGGCTAGCTTGGTTCGACCCAAAGTGGCGTCCCGAGGACTTGTTCCTAGTCAGGTAGTTTTGGGAGTTGGCCTCCCCCTCAGCGGTTGAGTAAGTACCGCTAGTGCTTAGTTGGTGGTTCAAGCGATTGAGGAACCCTTGGATGTTTCTTCCGAGAAGAGTTGGTGGTTGTTACTGTTGAGTTTGAGCAAGACAGCGAGCGTGTGTGAAATCATTTGTCCCTTTGGAAGTCCGCTTGCTAGGAAATCGTTTCTCAGAGAGGAGAAGTTAGCTTAGCTCCGAGTTGTGTAGTTGATCGAGTAGCGCGCGGTCACCTAGCGAGAGTGTCCTGCGCGTCTGTTTGTTAGCAAGCGGAAAGTTGTTTGTTCCCGCGAGGGCGAAAGCCAGCCAGTTCCAGGGCTTGAGTTGTTGGCGGATGGTTGTTGGATCTTTGGAGCTTGTAGACCCCCCCTTAGTTCTCTGGTAGTTGAGTTGCACCGTGGATGCCGGCCTCGAGTTTTAACTTTTGAGGTAGTCTTGCCGACTCGTGTGGTTCAGGATCCGCAAGCTTGTGGTCGTCGCTATCCTTATTCATCGCGATGTCTCGTGGGTGGAGTTTCTGGATTGGAAGAAGAGTTAGGTCTAAGCTATAAGGAGGAAGTCCTTGGAGCAGCCATATGGGCTTAAGAGTTGAGTGGTAGCTTGGAGGCGAGCTTTGCTCGTTATGAGCTTGGTTTGAGTTTCTGCTAAGCAAGCCTTTCTCGGGCTTTTCTTTTAGTCGTTGTGCATTCGCAGTTGGCATTTTAGCTGAGCCACAGTTGAGTGAGTTGGCACAGAGGTGCCGTGGCATTGGGTGGTAAAGCCCTTGAGTTGCGATCCTCCAGCTATCGTGTTGCTAGTAGCCACGTAATGTTTTATTCCTTCTTTGCTCGAGGTTTCCGTGAGAGGAATGTTGTCATTCTCCTGTCTAAGCGATGTTCACCTAGGCCAATGGCTGATCGGATTGCATTGGAAAGTTTGTTGTCGGCCGTTGAGGGGCTCGGCTTATTAGTTTGGTGAGTGGAGCTCGTTCTTGGACCACTGTCGTTCAGGGGTGGCCGAAGCTGAAGTATCAGCTAGTGTGTGTGGTGGTAGCCGTTTGGTGAACCAGGAAAGTGCCCTTAGCTTTGGTGCTTCGATTTCTCGTAAGATGGTTGCTTTAGTGTTGTGGACGCATGCTAGTTGGAGAAGGTTGCCTAGGATCGATCACCACGATTAGTGGTTCGAATTGGATTTCGTTAAGGATTGTAGGCAACTTGGTGGGGTTCGCGAGGACTCTCTTGCGAAGTATGAGTAGGCCGTTTAGTTTCTTAAACACAGGAGGTTCGGTTGTTTGGTCGGCATGGTGAAGGGTCGAATTTTGTTTGATATGCACTATGAGCATTCGAGAGAAGATTACGTCGAGCGTGGCGTTGAGTTTTAGAGCTTGTGACCCGTTCACGAGTTTTTTGAGAGTAGCACCGTAGAGAGGTTCCGAGTTGGGTTAGCATGGATAAGTGAGCCCTAGAGTCGTAAGACCGTTTGAGAGTTGGTGCGAGTCAGAGGATGTGGCTCACCGACTAGTTATCGCATGTTTTCTTCGAAGCTCAGTGTTAGTTCGATTTTGGTTGAGATAGTTCGTGGCAGACTTGGTGTCTGTTGGGCTTGGAGCCTTTGGGAACCCAAGAGGTTCGGTTTCAAAGAAAGATTTGTGTTATCTTAATCGGGAGCTTGGTTGGTTAAGAATCAGTGGAGTTTCATAGAGTTGTTTTCGTCTTAGGACTTTCGAGGACGAAAGTCTTAAAAGGAGGGAGTATTGTAATGGCCCAGTTTTCTATTTCGGTTTCCCAGAAGTTTTCGGAACATTATGCGGATGTTCGGATGGGCCGTTAGATTCATTTTAACCTTTAAGGGTATTTTGGTATTTTGCTCCCGGTCGGAGGTTGAGGATTTTCGGGGCTTGTGGTCATTTTGGCCTTCGTTGAGACTTGATTAATGTTGGTTGCAAGACCCAAGGAGTTTGGGTTAGTTGATTAGAAGTTTGGAGTCATTAGGTTGATAGCAAAATTAATTGGAATTTAATTGGTCCCATTGGGATTTGAACCCTTGCCCTAATGGTGAAATTGGAGTTTTTAGAAAAGAAGATTTAGTTAAAAAAAGAAAAGAATTTCTTTTAGCGGGACCCGCAAGAGAAAGCCTTGGGAAGGGATTTTAGACCCATTTAAATTAGGAAAAGGAAAGAAAATCCTATTCCCCTTGTTTTGGAAAAATCTCTCTCTCTCTCTCTCTCTCCTAGCCGACCTCACCAAGAAACCCTAGCCGCCCTAGCCGCACCTCCGCTCAGCCTGCTCGGCCCAGCGCACCGGCGGCCAGTGCCTGCACCAATTTCAGCGCACCAGCCGCCGCACGCGGCAAAGACAGCCCATGCCCAGCGTGCCCAGACGCCTCTGCATCGCCCCATGCAGCGCGCCCGATCGCGGCTGCCTCGCCCAGCCAGACGCGTCGCGCCGTTTCCGCACGAGCCGCCCCAGATGCGCGCGCGTCCCGCACCGAGCCGCCAGACGCGCGCGCGCCATCCCGCACGAGCCGTCGCATCTGCGCGCCGACGCTGCCGCTTCGCCTGCGCGCGCGCGCGCGCGCCAGACCGTCCTCGCGTCTGCGTGCCGTGCCGCTCGTCGCGTCCGCCCGCCCGTGAGCTCTGCGCCTATCGCGATCGCGCGCGGCCAGCGCCGATGCCGTCCCTGCCGCGCCGTGCGCCGGCCAGCGCCGTTAGCGCCCGGCCAGCGCCAGCGCCCAATTGCACCAGCAACGCCAAAAGCGCCCTTGCTGCGAGACCCGTGCCTTCTCGGTTGGTAATTCCCGAACCTACCCCTTTTAGATTTTTAAGCTCTTTGATTTCTTTGTATATTTATTTAGGATGCTTTTTAAATGCTTAGGTTGCTCGGTTTGGCTTTAAAGCTCGAGGGTCATTATTTGATTGTGAAGGTTATTTCGCTCGTTTCGGGTAAGGATTCCTTACCATGGTTGTGTGGACCTGCGATGCTTTCTTGATCGTGCCTTATATGCATGTTTACTTTTATGAACATGATTAGTGGATAGGATGACTTGTGATTGCATTCCTGCTAGCATGTTTGCTTGTTTGTACATGTTAGTGCCATGCTAGGATTGTTCTTCCAAGCATGCTTGAGATTCTGCTTTAAGTTCGTAGTATCATGCTAGGTTATGTATGATTGATGATGATTATGTATGTTTAGCCAGAATCGTTTACTCTATACTCTAGCTAGTGTGTTAGGGAAATTTGTCATCATCTAGAGGTGAGAGCGGACATAACGTACCTTGTCCCCACCGGTCGGGAGTAGAGCGAAGCATAACGTACATTGCTTCCTCCGGCGCCGATGTGGATTTAGCTACCACATCGGCATAAGCCTAGTTTGTAGCTGCTAGAGCGGAACCACCGCCAGCGGTGCAAGCTGCCTTGGCGGTTCTTAGCTTCCAGTCGGTGGTACAGTGCTGCACAGATGAGTCCGAGGGCCTCGCACTCCTCGTGTTTGATGACACCGCTTCCGAGTCTTTACGCATGCATACCTGGCCCGCGTAGTTTGTACTTAGGCCCCACATTTACGCCGGTTGCGGCGGCATGCGGTGTGCGCGCAAGACACGTCGCGTTAGTCGCCGGTTCGGAGAGCTCCCGGGCTAATGTTCGTGAGTACACAGTTCCTTCTGTTTAGAGCCGGACTTCGGGTACTCTCCGATAGTCCGGACTTATTAGCGAGGGTAAGAGGCCCTTGAGGACACCCATTGGGATTGGCTTTTGAGTGATCATGCAGTCGAGGAGAAAGACCCTCGAGGGTGTCGGACATCTTTGGTATCGGTTTTTGGTGATCAATTGGCCGAGGGAGAAAGACCCTCGGAGATGTCCCGGGATTGGTTATGAGAGCCAATCATTAGCCGGAAGAAGGAGACTTCCGAGGATTCAGATTCTCGCCTTGTAAGCTCGTTGAGCTATGATCCGTGTTGGTAATTGTTTGCATGTATACTAGGGTGCTAGATGATTGAAGTATCGTATTGTACCCGGTTGGAGATTCTTCTTGAGTATGTTTATACTCACCCTTATTTCTGTGGTTTTCCACGGGTAACTTGGGACGGCATGGACGGCTAGCTAGCGGAGGGAGCTGAATGATCATGGGAGCTGCCAGGCACTCTGTCTTTATTGTTTGCATATTTGTTCGACATGTAGATGGGACAGAGTCCTAGGGGAAAACATTATAAAAAGTTGTTTGAACTATTTTGAATGTTTTTATATATATTGGCAGAGCTTGTTTTACTTCGTTGGTTTTCTTAAACAAAGTTGTTGATTATGTTTTAAGCATTCCCGTTCTAAATGTTTTGAAAGGTTTTAAATATGAGCACTAAAGCGCTCGGTGAAATATTTAACTTGCATCTTTGAGTGAGAACCTAGGTTTAGGACCGTATTTTGGGTCGGGTTCTTACAGATTCCGAGTCATAGGCATGTGCAAGCTGGCCCGCGTAGTTTGCCCTTAGGCCCCGCATTTACGCCGGGTTGCGGAGGAGCATGCGGTGTGCGCGCGCTGCAGCGTTAGTTGCCGGTTCGGAGAGCTCCGGGCTAATGTCGTGAGTACACCATTCCTTCCGTTAGAGCGACTTCGGGTACTCTCCGTAAGTCAGATTAGTGCAAGGGCAAGGAGGCCCTTGAGGACATTTTAGGGATCGAGTGTATTCCCCGAGTGACGAGATACCTCGGTGATGTCCCGGGATTTGTCGGTGTATCCAATCCCGATTAGGCCGGAAGAAAGAGACTTACGATGGCTCCGGATCTTGTTTTATGAGCTCGTTGAGCTATGATGCGTGTTGATAGTATTTGCTTCCATGTTGAGGTGCTAGATGGTGATGTATCGTATTGTACCCGGTTGGGATTCTTACCGAGTATCTTTATACTCACACTTATTTATCTTTCGGGTAGCAGGACAACACCGGGATGGCTAGCGGAGGAGCCGATTGATCATGGGGAGCCGCCGACACTCTGTCTTTTATTATTGCATTGTTTATTCAAAGCATGTAGATGGGCGAGAGTCCTAGGGGAAAATTGTTTAAAAGCATAACGGCCCGATTTTCTATTCCGATTCTCGAGGTGCTTAGTTCAGATTGATGGTTCGGTTGGGCCGTTAGAATTGCTTTTGACCCTTAGGGTATTTTGGTCTTTTGCTCCCGGGCGGGATTTGTGGATTTTCAGGGCTTGAGGCAGCTCCGCCTTTGTTGAGGCTTGTTTGTTGGTGGGCTGCGAGTCCCGAGATGTTTGGGGTATTCGTTTGGGAGTTCGGTTGTGATTTGGGTTTTGGGCAAAGTGATCGTTGTTTGGGTGTTTCCTTTGGGATTCGAGCCCAGGCCCTTAGAGATGATTTGGGAGTTTGTTTTAAGTGAGAGTTATTGTTTGGAAAAGGTTGCTCAGTAGGGTCTCGAAGGAGGATGCGGGAAATGGGATTTAAGGACTTTAAGACTTATTTAAATTTGGAAAGAAAATTGGTTAAGGATGGAAAGGAGGATAAAATCCCATTTTTCCTTTTATTTCCCTTTTCTTTTATTTTATTTCCCTTTTTGTCCAAACCCATCCTCCTTTTCTTTTTTATTTTTCTTTTTCTTTTTCTTTTTCTCTTTTCTCTCTCTCTCTCTCTCTCTCTCTCTCTCTCTCTCTCTCTCTCTCTCTCTCTCCCCAGACCTAGCACTTTTGAGCCCAGCTTGCTGCCGTCGCGCCACCGCCGGAGTCGGCCAGATCCGCACGCCTGCCGTCGCAGCCCAGCATCGCCGCACCAACCAGCCCCTCGCGCGCTCAGATCGCGCCGTCGCCGAGTCCGTCGCCCAGCAGCCGAGATCGCGCGTCGTCGCACTCGACGCCCAGATCCGAGCTCGCCCTCGCCAGATCTCGCCCACATCGCCGTCGCTCCCCCTCGCGCGCCCAGATCTGTCCGCGCCGTGCCATCCCTGCCGAGCCGCGTCGCGCGTCCCAGCGCTCTTGTCGCGCGCCCTCGCACCCGCGTGCCGTCCCCTGCGCCGAGCAGCTCCGAGTCGCGTCCCTGTAGCGCGTCGTCGCACCCGCGCGCCCTCTTCCTGCTGCTCGCGCGTGGCGTTGCGCCAGTAGCCGTGTCCGCGCGCGCCCGTGTGTGTCGGGCGCGCCGCCTGCGCCCAGCGCCCCTGCCCAGTGCCCAGCAGCCTGCTTGTGATGTGTTGGCTTGGCCCGAGCCTTGTGGCTTCTCGGATGGTATTTCCCGAGTCTTTTCTTCGTTGGGCCCTGCTTTTTGTTGCATTCTTTGGTTGTTGATTTATTTGGGTTTGTTTATGTATGTGATTTGGTTTGCTTTATTTGATGTTTAGGCTGTTTGGTTCGATTAGAGGCTCGAGGATTGCTTGGTTGATTTGTGATTATTTTCTACTTGTCCCAGGTAAGGATTTCTTACCGTGGTTGTGTGGACCCTGCGATATATCTCGATTGTGCCTTGTATGTTTCTTTGATTGTTATGAGCATGATAGTGATAGGCAGCTTTGTTTGATCTCTTGCTAGCATGTTTGTTGATTTTACATGTTAGTGCCATGCTAGGTTTGTTCTTCCAGCATGCTTGTGATTCCTGTTTAAGTGGTAGTATCATGCTAGGTAAATGTGATTGATGTCGGTCATTGCTTGCTAGCCAGGAATCATTGATTTACTCGGTATTCTTAGATAGCGTAGTAGGGTTTGTCATCATCCAGAGGCTGAGAGCGGACATAACGTACTTTGTCCCCACCGGTCGGGAGTAGAGCGAAGCATAACGTACATTGCTTCCCGGAAGGCGATGTGGATGTAGCTACCACATCGGCATAAGCCTAGTTTGTAGCTTGCTAGAGCGAAACCACGCCAGCGGTGCAAGCCTGCCTTGGCGGTTCTTAGCTCCAGTCGGTGGTACAGTGCTGCAGATGAGTGCCGAGGGCCTCGCACTCGTGTTGGTGACACCGCTTAGAGTCTTTAGGCATGCATACCGACCCGCATAGTTTTCCCTTAGGCCCCCGCATTTACGCGGTTGCGAGATGAGCATGCGGTGTGCGCGCACACACGCGTTAGTCGCCGGTTCGGAGAGCTCCCCCGGGCTAATGTTCGTGAATACACCAGTTCCTTCGGTTTAGAGCGGACTTGGGTACTCTCCCGATAGTCAAGATTGTTAGCGAGGGCAAGGAGGCCCTTGAGGACACCCATTGGGATTGGCTTTTGAGCTAATCAATTGGTCGAGGGAGAAAGACCCTCGAGGGTGTCGGACATCTTGGGATCGGTTTTTGAGCTGATCAATTGGCCGAGGGAGAAAGACCCTCGGAGATGTCCTGGGATTGGTTATGAGAACAAATCATTAGGCCGGAAGTAGGAGACTTCCTATGATTCCGAAAGTAAGAGACTTCCGATGTTTCCAGATCTTGTTTTATGAGCTCGTTGAGCTATGATCTGTGTTGATAGATGTTTGCTTGCATGCTGAGTGAGAACCCAGGTTTAGGACCATGTTTTGGGTCGGGTTCTTACGAAAACGTTGTTTAAATTGTATTGTATATATTTGTAAATACTGGCCAGGTTGTTTTACTTCGTTGGATTGTTTAAATGAAAACTGTTGGTTATGTTTTAAGGGTTCCCCCTTCTCATATGTTTGAAATGATTTTTAAATATGAGCACTAAACCGCTTGATATCATATTTAACTTGCATGCTGAGTGAGAACCCCGGTTTAGGACCATGTTTTGGGTCGGGTTCGTCACAGTTGGTATCAGAGCACAGAGTCATAGATTCTGTAGACTAACTTGCTTTGTAGGTTGTTTGCTCCCATGATCATCAGCACTCCACGGCCGCCAGGTTTGTCTGAGTTCAATTAAGCTAAGGGGTAAGAATTTACAATACTTTTCATCTAGCTTTTATGCCTTGTGTAGAGTTGTGGAGCGGAGACGAGCAGGTTCTTACTCGTTGTTGGTTTGGGCTTAGAGAGCCATCATGCCAACTTCCGCGATCTGGCGACTTGTTGAGCAGTGAGAGCCCCAGTGTGAGCCAGCATTTATGCTTTGTGCAGATCGCCAGTGTGTCGATCGCACCCAGAGGGAGGCAGAGCTTAGACTCCTGTAGGCCATTTGTGCCCAGTTGTTACTTTTCCCCTAGTGAGAGGGTGGAGGTGCTCGTGCAGATCGTGTAACGACCCAGGTTTTTCTTCCCGGTCTTCCAGGTATGCCCTAGGGGTAATTTGGTAATTTGGTCGGGCCGTCATGGTCGTTTGTGTCTTTTCCAGCTACTAAAATTATTGGATGGTTTTATGTAGGTTTTGGAGGAGTTTGAGGTTTGGTTTGAGCAAGGTTTGTTGCAAAAGTAAAAATAAAGGAAATTGTCTTTGCAGTAGGGGTTTGAACCGGGTCTCTTGGGAAGCTTGTAGAGATGTGTGCCAATTGAGCAATTAGGTGCTCTTGTTGCTCTTTCTGCATCACATCTTAGTTAACCTTGGATTTTGGAGTTTTGGTGCATTTGGTTAAATGGAATAGAATTAGGTTTATTCCATCTTCTTCTCCAAATCCCCTCTTGGCGCCCAAGCTCTCCTCTCCATAGCCTTGCCGATTCTTCATCCTTGCATCTCCTTGGGTTCGATCATCATCTTAGGGTAGGTATTGATCTTCTTCTTCTTCTTCTCATCCGTTTGGTGTGCGTTTGGCCAAGTGAAAAGAGGTGTGTTGTGTGTGTTGTGTTGTTTGCGGCCCGGTGAGTGAAGCCCAGCCAGCCGCCTGGTCGCCCGATCGTCGTCGCGACGTCCGCCCGATCGCTTCGACGCCCAGATCTGTCCTAGCAGCCTTGCCGTTCGTCGGTCAGCGGCTGAGATCGCCGATCGCTCGCTCGCGCGCGGGAGGCCTTCACCGTTTGCTCGCCGCGCGCGCCGCCGCCCGAATCTGTCTCTAGCGGCCTTGCCGTTCGTCAGCAGCCACAGATCGCCCGACGTCGCTCGCGCGCGAGAGGCCTTCACCGATTTGCTCGCCCGCGCCTTTGCCCGACGTTCGCGCGCGCGCGTCGTCCTGCCGAAGCTGCTCGCCGTGTCCGCATCCACGCCCGCGCGCCGCGCGCCTTCGCCCGCGCGCTCGCGCGCGCGCGTGTCCTGCCCGTCGTGCCGTGCGGTAGCGGCAGTAGCGTGTCCCTGCCGTGCCGTGCGGCGCGCGACCCGGTAGCGCGTGTCGGCCTTGCCGTGCGGTAGCGCGGCGGTGCCCGGCCTTGCCGTGCCGGCTTGCCCGGTGACCCCAAGCTCGTGTCGTCGTCGCCGCGTGAGTTCCCCGAGCCGAGCTTCTTTGTTCTATTGTTGTTTAGACATTTTAGATCTTGATTATTGTTGGTTTGCTAGGTTCCCGCTCGCTAGCTCGGGATTGTTCCATGACTTAGGATTTGTGTGTAGAAGTCTTAGACCAAGGTAAGGATTTCTTACAGGGGTTGTGTGGACCCTGCGGTATATTTGTGATTGTTGTTTTGTATGCTGTGTATGATTACTTGCATGTTAGCCCTAGGTGCTCTGTGCAATTCTGGTGGCATGAACTCTTGTATTGTTTCTCATGTTAGCCCATGCTAGGTTGTTCTATTCTAGCATGTTCCATATACATTCTTGCTTCGTAGTATCATGCTAGGTTCCTTGTATACATTGAGCACGTATTGGGTGCATTGATTGAATTGTTATTATTATTATTGTTAAGGTTTAGAATTCGGGTAGATAGCATCATCCGGGCCCGATGCATAAAGTATCTTGCATCTATGGCAAGGGCGTTCGAGACGATTCTCCGTCCTTGGACCCCGTGAGGATTAGCTATCCCAACCGGTAGGGCCGCAATCTTGGGTGAGGGTGGCGCATCGTTAAATGCCCCAGCGGTCGGGATGATGACTTGGCATTGCCTCGTCCCGGCGATCGGCACGTCCTCGGCGTGTTCGCCGTAGCCCTTGATTGCCACTGTTAGGGCAAGGACCGCTTCACGGTGTAAGCCTACCACGGCCGGTTCCTTAGCCTCAGTGCGGTGGTTGGTGACATAGTTCACGTGTCGAGTCTCACACCCTATGTCGGTGACACCGATCCGGAGATTTAGTTAGGCATGGTGGCCCGAACTCGGGCGGCTTGCCACTAGACCGGCACCCCGAGTTTGCGGTAGCATGCGGTGCGCGCTTACGCTCATTCTGGCGCCGGCTGGAGAGCTCCTCGGGATCTTGAGCGGTGCACCTTTCGTATCGACGATGAGTGAGGCAGTGAGGCCGGGACTTGTTCCGTATAGTGCGTTTAGTGTGTTGTGGTATTCCGGACTAAGACCCACGAGTTGGCATCAGAGGTCCAAGTGTGGACTTAGCTATGTGCTCCGCTCTATGTTTGTGCTCATGGCTTGCATACATTCTTCTAGATGATCATGTATATCGTATTGTACCCGGTTGGGGATTCTTACTGGGTAATTCGTTACTCACCCTTATTACGTGGTTTTCCACGGGTAATCAAGCGGAAGGCAGGATGGTGATGGAGGAGGCTGTGATCATGGAATCTGCTTTGTCATCTCGATTATTTTATTTTATTTATCATGACTCTTCACTTTTTGTTATTTCCCCTGAATGCATGTAGACGGGCACAGAGCCCCAGGTTGTTTTCTTACGTTTTATGGATTCCAGCATAATTGTACTTGTGGATTGTTTTTAATTGTTTCAAATAAATCTCTGATCAGAGTATGCTTTTAGAAATGTATGTTTTAGTTCTTTGAATGTTTTTGTTTTTACTTGGGATCGAAATGTATTTTTCATAATGTCTTTTATTTTCACTACATGCATTGGGGTAAAGGCCCATTTAGAGCCCCTTTTGGGTCGGGTCTTTCTGATTGGTATCGAGCTCGAGTCATAGATTACGTGGCCCGACCTTTTGTTGTAGTCGTTTTTCCATGATCACCGGACACTCAAGCGGTCATCAGTGCGCCTAGATTTATTGTTTTAGAAAGGAAAAAGGGTTAAGAATTTACAATACCTATCATCTAGTGTATGCCTTGTTCGGTGTTGTGGAATGGTGTGCGGAGTTTTGATTCGTTGTTGGTTTGGATGTAGATCGCCGACATGCGAGTCACCGTCTGGGGGAGAGGAGGTTCGAGAGCGGTCGAGGTATCGGGATCGGATCGATCGTCTGCGAGGACATCGTCCCAAGCCCGGCACTTGATGGCATTCCACCGGCGGCTCCTCTGTTACGCCTAGGCGGGCCTTGAGGCGGCCCGAGCGCCGTGAGGCGCTCTGGAGGCGAGTTTGCTTTGAGTCTATGAGGGCTTTTATGGTCGGCATGTTGAGTGACCGAGAGCGAGAGACCGAGCCTTGTTAGCGTACTTGGCCAGGAAGAGTCCCGAGCCCGGATCGAGCGGTGACTCGATTGGTTGGTTGAGAGCTCAGTAGCACCTCCGGCTCCTCGAGAGCAAGTAGCCCCAGAGGCGGATATGGCGGAGGTGCGAGGAATTGGGTAGGTGGTGAAGGATTTTGTGAAGTGGAAGCACGAGAAGTTTGATGCCACCGGTGATGCGTTAGCGGCGGCCGGTGGATTGCCCATTTGGAGTACACCTTCACGATCATGGTGTGCCCCGATATTGAGGCCGAGATGTGCGGCTCATGTCTTTGGGAGGCACAGCGAGATGGTGGTGGGAGTCCACCTTGAGCGAGAGACGGTGGGTCTCCACCCGCTACTTGGGAGTTCTTCAAGGTGAGTTCAAGGTAAAGTTCATCGGTGATGAGGCTCGGGAGAAGATGGTGGAGCTCTTCAGAACACGGCGGGGTTACGATTCCATTGAGAATATGGCGCAAGTTCTCGAGTATGGATATTTTGCTCCTCGATTGATTGCCACCCGGGTGAAGATTCGGAAGTTCATATCTGGATTGAGGCGGTGTTTCCCGAGGATGTCGGGGCTCGGGCCCACGACACTTATGCTAGGAAGTACATCGATTAGCCACGATCAATAATGGGAAGTATCTGCTGGCGGGTTGTTGCCGCTCTGTTCAGTAGCGTCTGTCCCGCCGGTGTGGGGCGAAGAGGAAGTTTGACTTCGAGGAGGCGGCAGCGCCGCCAAGGCGATTTGAAGCAGAGATCGCGGAGAGCTCGGTCCGTTTCGGCCCCGACGGCGGGGAGGACCCGAGCGATTTCCGCTTGTGCTACTTGTAGGAAAGTCCACGCCGGAGCTTATCGGCTGGACCTAGATTGTGCTTCCGTTGTGGTAGAGAGGTCACATGGCCCGTTTTGTGATCGGCCGGCTATGGCGGCTCGGCCAGCCCAGCGGCGGCGAGGTCGAGTGTTTGCTACGACGTCGTCGAGGCCAGCGTCACGGATGCGGATGCGTATGGCGGTGCACGCTTCTTGTTTTAGATCACTGCGCATTTGTCTTGTTTGATTCTAGTTCTACGCATTCATTTGTATCTGTGTTGTTTCTTTGAGCATGCTAAGTTGAGACTAGAGCCTCTAGGTTTTGAGTTATCTGTTGCAACTCCTTCGGGAGTTAGTATGTTGGCTAGAGATAAGATTAGGGATGGCGGATCGAGATATCAGGAGAGTTCTTTGGTGGCTACGCTCATAGTTACGCCTATGAGCGGTTTTGATGTGATTCTTGGTATGGAGTGGTTAGTTTGCTAACCACGCGTTGATTGATTGCCACCGGAAAGAAGTAGTGAGGCAGCCGCGGTCGGCCCGACTTTAAGTTTCGTGGAGTCGAGGGTGGAGTTTGCCCGCCCGATGGTGTCGGTAAAGCTCGTCGTTTGCTAGCTCATGGAGCTTGGGGCTATCTAGCCAAGTTATGCAGGAAGAGCCGCCCCTCATTATGCTGTCGATCAGTGCCGTCGTGCGGGAGTTCGCGGATGTGTTTCTGAGGAGATTCTGGGGTTGCCCCAAAGAGAGAGGTTGACTTCATTATTGAGCTCGAGCGAGGACCCTCCCTATCTCGAAGGCTCCGTATCGCATGGCGCCAGTGAGTTAAAGGCGAAGATTCGATTTGCGGGAGATGTTAGGACCGAGGGTTCATCCGTCCGAGTGTGTCCGTCGTGGGGAGCACGATTCTGTTTGTGAAAAGAAGGATGGTTCTATGCGCTTATGTATTGATTCGCTTGAGCTTAATAAGGTGGCGGTGAAGAATAAGTATCCGTTGCCCGTATCGATGATTTGTTCGATCGGCTTGAGGAGCTTCGTGTTCTCAAGATAGATTTGAGATCCGGTTACCATCGATTTTGCGGATCGGGGATGCCGACATTCCTAAGGCGACTTTCGAGTCGGATATGGTCACTATGAGTTTGTGGTCATGTCGTTTGGATTGACCAATGCCCAGCCGCGTTCATGGACATGATGGATAGGGTGTTCAAATCATTTTTGGGCGGCCGTCGCCGTGTTCATTGGCGATATTACGATTTATTCGAGTCTAAAGAAGACCATGCGAGCATTTGAGGCGAGTATTGGCGGCTTTGAGGAAAACCCGACTTTATGCGAAGTTTTCCAAATGTGATTCTGGTTGAGGCGGTGGCCTTCCTAGGCCACGTGGTTTCGAGAGATGGTATAGCCGTGGACCCCGCGAAGATTGGCCGTGAGTTCATGGGCCAAGCCGACTTCGATTTGCAGAGATTCGCGACTTTACAGGTTTGGCGAGTTACTACCGTCGGTTCGTCAAGGACTTTTTGCGCTTTAGCCTCGCCCCTCACTCGTCGGCGAGGAAGGGTGTCGAGTTTGTTTGGGACAGCCGAGTGTGATGAGAGCTTTGCCGGGCTCAGCGTAGTTTGACTTGGCACGGTGTTGGCGATCCGGAGAGACGAGGTGGTTTCGTGGTCTCTGATGATGCTTCCAAGTTTGGATTAGGTTGTGTGTTGATGCGGCCACGGGAAGGTCATAGCCTATGCTTCCCGTCGGTGAAGCCGTATAATGAGAACTACCCGACTCATGATATGGAGTTAGCGTGATGGTGTTTGCTTTGAAGATTTGGAGGCATTACTGTATGGTGGCGGATTGGATGTTTACCGATCACGAGCCTCAAGTATCTGTTTACTCGGAAGGAGTTGAATATGAGGCGAGAGAGATGGTTGGAGTTGGTGAAGGATTATGGCTGCGAGATTTTGTACCATCGGGTAAAGCCAATGTAGTGGCCGATGCTTTGAGTAGAAAGAGCGTCGCACTCTGCGGCGTTGTTGAGTTTCAGCCAGTTTGCGAGAGAGAGTTCGAGCGGGCGAGGTTGCGATGTTGTTGGGAGAGGTTACGCTTGGTAGCTCGATTATTTATTCGGCGTCGATTCAGCGGCGGATTATAAACGGCCGGTTAGGTGACCCGCACTTAAGAGATTGGTTGTGAGTTAGTGTTGCGGTGACTTTGACTTTGTGTACTCACGGACGGTGGGTTGACTTATAGAGGCGGTTGTGTGTTCCGGACATTGCGAGTTTGCGGCGCAGAGTTGCTCTCGGAGGCCCACAATTCCCCTTTTACTTGGCACCGGGGTACCAAGATGTATCGAGACTTAGCGGACCTTACGGTGGATGGGAATGAAGAGAGATGTGGCGAGTTTGTCGGTAGGTGTCTCACTTGTCGGCAAGTGAAGGCACCGAGCGGCAGAGGCCGGTGGTTTGTTGCGACCATGCATCGAGTGTACCCGGTGGAAATGGGAAGAGATCTCCATGGACTTTATCTACGGTTTTGCAAGGACTCAGGAAGTTCTCTCGATTTGGGTGATAGTCGACCGTTTGACCAGAGCGCACACTTCATTCCGGTAGAACACTTATCTGAGTGGAGCGAGGTGGCGCGGTGTTTTGGAGAGCGGATCATCCGTTATCATGGTGTGCGGTGAGGATTGTGTCCGTCGTGACTCGCGGTTCACTTCTCGTTTACGAGGCGCTCGAGAAGGGTTTGAGCACGAGTGCGATTTCAGCCTGACTTTTCACCCTCGAGACGGATGGTCGGTGAGAGAGTGAATCAGATTCTCGAGGATATGTTGAGGGCTTGTGTATTTGGATTTCCCGGTGATTGGGACGATATCTGTACTTGATGGAGTTTGCCTATAACAGCGATTACGATCGGCGGTCGGATGGCTCCATTCGAGGCATTGTATAGTAGCGTTAGCCGGTCCCCTGTGTTGCAGGAAGAGGTTGGTGATAGAGCGAGTTTTGGGGGTCGAGATTCTGCGATTGACCAATAGTGCGGTCGAGAAGATTAGAGCTCGTATGTTGTGGCTCAGGCGAGAGAGCGAGAAGAGATTCTGCCGAGCGTTAGCGTCGAGATTTGGAGTTCGAGGTTGGTGGCATGTGTTCCTTAAGGTTGCTCCGATGCGAGGTGTTTTGAGGTTTAGTAAGCGTGGGAAGTTGAGTCCCGTTTTGTTGGTCCATTTGAGATCCTAGAGAGGATTGGCGAGTCGCTTACACCAGTTAGCCCTACCACCGTCACTACTCGGTGCATAGTGTTTTTCATGTATCGATGTTGAGGCGGTATGTGCCGGACCGTCGCACATTGTGGACTTTGAGCCTTTGCGGTGAATGAGGATTTGAACCGAGAGAAGCCGGTGAGGATCCTTGCCTTTGAGACCAAGGCGTTGCGTGTCGCGAGATTCGTTTAGTAAAGGTTCGATGGAAGAATCGGGGTTACGAGGAAGCCACTTGGGAGGCGGGAAGGCGAGATGAGGTTGCATTACCTGAGACATTTTTTTGTCTTAAGGACTTTCGAGGGCGAAAGTCATAAAAGGAGGAATATTGTAACGACCCGAGTTTTTCTTCCCGGTCTTCCGGTATGCCCTAGGGGTAATTTGGTAATTTAGTCGGGCCGTCATGGTCCTTTGTGTCTTTTCGGCTACTAAAATTATTGGATGGTTTTATGTAGGTTTTTGGAGAGTTTGAGGTTTGGTTTGAGCAAGGTTTGTTGCAAAAGTAAAAATAAAGGAAATTGTCTTTGCAGTAGGGGTTTGAACAGGAGTCTCTTGGGAAGCTTGTAGAGATGTGTGCCAATTGAGCCATTAGGTGCTCTTGTTGCTCTTTTCTGCATCACATCTTAGTTAACCTTGGATTTTGGAGTTTTGGTGCATTTGGTTAAATGGAATAGAATTAGGTTTATTCCATCTTCTTCTCCAAATCCCCTCTTGGCGCTTAAGCTCTCCTCTCCATAGCCTTGCAGATTCTTCATCCTTGCATCTCCTTGGGTTCGATCATCATCTTAGGGTAGGTATTGATCTTCTTCTTCTTCTTCTCATCCGTTTGGTGTGTGTTCGATCATCATCTTAGGGTAGGTATTGATCTTCTTCTTCTTCTTCTTCTTCACCCGAGCTGCGCGCCGTGGCATAACGCATGAGCGTTCGCGCGCGCATCGTCCTGCTGCCGCTGCTCGCCGTGTCGCATCACGCCCGGCGCCGCGCGCCTTCGCATGAGACGCTCGCCCGCGCGCGTGTCCTGCCGTGCCGTGCGTGTAGCGGCAGCGCGTGTCCTGCGCGTGCCCGTGCGGTAGCGGCCAGGCGTGTGTCGGCCCTTGCCGTGCGGTAGCGCGGCCAGCGCCAGCCTTGCCGTGCCGGCTTGCGGCAGCCCCAAGCTCGTGTCGTCGTGCGCGTGAGTTCCCGAGCGAGCTTGCTGTTCTATTGTTGTTTAGACATTTTAGATCTTGATTATTGTTGGTTTGCTAGGTTCCGCTCGCTAGCTCGGGATTGTTAAAGTAGCTTAGGATTTGTGTGTAGAAGTCTTCCGAGCCAAGGTAAGGATTTCTTCACTGGGGTTGTGTGGACCTGCGGTATATTTGTGATTGTTGTTTTGTATGCTGTGTATGATTACTTGCATGTTAGCCCTAGGTGCTCTGTGCAATTCTGATTGGCATGAACTCTTGTATTGTTTCTCATGTTAGCCCATGCTAGGTTGTTCTATTCTAGCATGTTCGATATCTATTCTTGCTTCGTAGTATCATGCTAGGTTCCTTGTATCTCATTGAGCACGTATTGGGTGCATTGATTGAATTATTATTATTATTATTGTTAAGGTTTAGAATTCGGGTAGATAGCATCATCAAGGCCCGATGCATAAAGTATCTTGCATCTATGGCAAGGGCGTTCGAGACGATTCTCCGTCCTTGGACCCGTGAGGATTAGCTATCCCAGCCGGTAGGCCCACGCAATCTTGGGTGAGGGTGGCGGTATTAAATGCCCCAGCGGTCGGGATGATGACTTGGCATTGCCTGCGTCCGGCGATCGGCACGCGTCCTCGGCGTGTTCGGCGTAGCCCTTGATTGCCACTGTTAGGGCAAGGACCGCTTCGGTGTAAGCCTACCACGGCCGGTTCCTTAGCCTCCGGTGCGGTGGTTGGTGACATAGTTCACGTGTCGAGTCTCACACCCCTATGTCGGTGACACCGATCCAGAGATTTAGTTAGGCATGGTGGTGAACACAGGCGGCTTGCCACTAGACCGGCACCCCCGAGTTTGCGGTAGCATGCGGTGCGCGCTTACGCTCATTCTGCGCGCCATTGGAGAGCTCCTCGGGATCTTGAGCGAGTGCACCTTTACGTGTCGGCGATGAAGCAGTGGCGGGACTTGTTCCGTATAGTGCGTTTAGTGTGTTGTGGTATTTCGGACTAATACCACGAGTTGGCATCAGAGGTCAAGTGTGGACTTAGTTATGTGCTCCGCTCTATGTTTGTGCTCATGGCTTGCATACATTCTTCTAGATGATCATGTATATCGTATTGTACCCCGGTTGGGGATTCTTCTTTGGGTAATTCGTTACTCACCCTTATTACGTGGTTTTCCACGGGTAATCAAAGCGGAAGGCAGGATGGGTGATGGAGGAGGCTGTGATCATGGAATCCTCTTGTCATCATCTCGATTATTTTATTTTATTTATCATGACTCTTCACTTTTTGTTATTTCCTGAATGCATGTAGGCAGACACAGAGCCCGGGTTGTTTTCTTACGTTTTATGGATTCCAGCATAATTGTACTTGTGGATTGTTTTAATTGTTTCAAATAAATCTACGATCAGTATGCTTTTAGAAATGTATGTTTTGGTTCTTTGAATGTTTTGTTTTTACTTGGGATCAGAAATGTATTTTTCATAATGTCTTTTATTTTCACTACATGCATTGGGGTAAAGGCCCATTTAGAGCCCCTTTTAGGTGGGTCTTCTGAATCGCCGATGTGTTGATCGCACTTTGAGGAGCGGGGCGCTTGGCATGTCCGACCGAGGAGTTGGGTATTTGTATTGATGTTGAGTCGCGTCGAGGGTTGTTTAGCCCGTTAGCTTGAGTTAGTACAGCGGTTGAATTGCCTAGAGAGGAGGTAGAGGCTAGCACGCCTCAGTGAGACTCCTTGAGCGAGTGTGCTCCAACCATGAGAGATTTGGATATGGCGGTCTTGACTTCTCGAGAGAGAGACCCGGGCGCATTTTGTAGCAGCGTAGTGAGAGTCCGGGCACGCAGATAGCCCGGTGTGAGTTTGTTTCAGTGATTTCCCCAGTAGCTCGTGTAGCCGGAGGTTCCGGGAGGCATGATCAGCGAGTTTTTGCGATCGAGTTTGTTGGCGTTGATGGAGCCGCCCGATTTGGCAAGTGGATGCTTGTAGAGCTCATTTATTTTTGGAAAATCCTACTGCTAGTAGTAAAGCATGATTGGCGAGTTTGAGTTTAGCATCCGTGTGTTGGGATCTTTGTAAAGACAAACCCAAAAGGGGCTCTAAATAGGCCTTTACCCCAATGCATGTATTCAAAGTAAAAGACAAAATGCAAATAAAATTTTGGATTCCCATTAAAAACAAAACATTCAAGATTCATTGAGCGATAAAGTCTCACTGAAACACATCCCTGTCTCCAAGCACTGTTTCACAGACAAATACATTTCCAACGATTTACTACGATCGGAGATTTTATTAAAAACATTTAAAACATCCTCAAATTCAACAAAATTTGGAATCCACAATTCATTGAGAAAACATCCTAGGGCTCGTGCGTCTACATGCATTCGGGGAAAAATAACGATAAGAGTCATAACATAAGAAAGCGTCGAGAGATGACGGCGGGATTCCATGATCACGGCTCCTCCTTGACCATCTGTCTCGCGCCTTGGATTACTGTGGAAAACCACAAAATAAGGGTGAGTAACGAATTACTCGGTAAGAATCCCCAGCAGGGGTACAATCGATATACATGATCATCTAGAAGAATGTGTGCAAGCTATGAATATAAACACGAGGCGGAGCACATAGCTAAGTCCACACTTGGACCTCGGATGCCAACTCGGGGTCTTAGTCGGAAATACCACAACACACTATACGCCCTATACCGGAAACAAGTCGGCCTCGGCACCATCTCTGTCGTCACGAAAGGTGCAGCGGCTCAAGATCGATAGCTGTCCGGATCCGGCGTAATGTAATGGCGTAAGCGCGCGCGCATGCTCTCTGCAAACTGCGGGGGAAGTCTGGGTCTAGTGGCAAGTGCCCGAGGTCGATCACCATGCCTAACTAAATCTGCGGATCGGTGTGTCAACGACATAGGGGTGTGAGACTGGACACGTGAACTATGTCGACTGTACCACGCGCACGAGGCTAAGGAACCTGGTCGTGGTAGGCTTACACGAAGCGGTCCTTGCCCTAACAGTGGCAATCAGAGGCTACGGCGAACACGGCGAGGCGTGCCATTGTCGGGGCGAGGCAATGCCAAGTCATCATCCCGACCGTTGGGGCATTTAACGATGCGCCACCCTCACCCAAGATTGCAAGGCGGCCGTTAGGGTTAGCTAAACCCTAGCGGGATGGGGACGAGTACCATCTCGTGCGTCCACGTCGGGGATGCAAGTTACGTTATGCATCGGCGGATGATGCTACCTACGAACTCTAAACCATAGCAATAATAACAATTCATTCAATGCGGTCAATACGTGCTCAGCAGATACAAGGAACCTAGCATGATACTACGAAGCAAAGCAGATATCGAACATGCGAGAATGGAACAACCTAGCATGGGCTAACATGAGAAACAATACAAGAGTTCATGCGATCGAGAATTGAAGCAGAGCACCTAGGGCTAAACATGCTAATAATCATACTGGGCATACAAAACAACAATCACAAATATACGCGAGGGCCACACAACTCCGGTAAGAAATCCTTACCTTGGTCGGGAGGCTTCTACACACAAATCTAAGGCTGAGGAACAATCCGAGCTAGCGGCGGGAACCTAACAAACCAATAATAATCAACATCTAAAACGTCTAAAAAAACAATAGAACGGCAAGATCAACTTCGGGGCACTCACGCGGTACGGCGACACGAACTTGGAGTTCTTTGGCGGTAGTACTGGCAGCCTGGCCGTGAATTGTTGCTGGTTGCGCGCTGGCACTTGCGTATTAGGCGCGTCTGCCGCGGATGATAAACGGTTTGAGAAGCGCGATTGTGCGCGCACGAATGACGGGACTCGGTAAGCGGCGGCGGCAACGCAGGCGCCGCGGCGGCCCAGCGTCGCGATCGCGGACACGGCGGGCTGCTCAGCGAGGACCTTGTGCGCGGGCGAGCGTCTGGGCGTCGCGAGCGCGGCGGCTTCGGCAAGCAGCGACACGGCGAAAGCGCGCCGCAGGCGTCGGCGTCTGCTGCTGCGTCGCGATCTGGCGTGGCGTCGGGGTAGCGATGGCGGCGAGGGTTGGGCGATTCTTTGTCGCGAGATCTGGGCGCGGCGGGGATGTGGCGGCAAGGCGCGGTCTGGTGCGCGGCAGCGGCGATCTGAAGGCTTCTTTGGCGCGATCGGCGTGGTGAGTGCGGTGGGGCGTCGACGATGGTTCTTTGGTGGGGCTTCTCTCGGTGGTTTGCAATCAACACAAACACACACAACACTCTTCTATTCACTTGCCAAAACAGCACACCAAGCGGATGAGAAGAAGAAGAGGAAGATCGATACCTACCGGAATGATGATGATCGATCCAAGGGCTGCAAGGATGAAGAACTTCGGCAAGGCAAGGAGAGAATAGCTTGGGCGGCCACACACTTTGGAGAAGAAGATGGAACAAACCTAATTTCTATTTCATTTAACCAAATGCACCAAAACTCCCAAAATCCAAGGCTAACCATAAAATGATGCGGGAAGAGCAACAAGAGCACCTAATGGCTCAATTGGCACACATCCCCACAAGCTTTCGGGAGACCCGGGTTCAAACCCAGCTGCAGCACAATTTCCTTCAAAAACCTACATAAATCCATCCAATAATTTTAGTAAGCTTGGAAAAGACACAAAGCGGCCTGCCGGCGGCGGACAAATTACAAATTACCCCTAGGGCATACGGAAGGCAGGGATGAAAAACACAGGTCGTTACAATATTCCCTCCTTTTATGACTTTCGTCCTCGAAAGTCCTTAAAACGAAAGCAGCTCGAGGGTAATGCAATCTCATCTCGTCTTCCGCTCCCAAGTGGCTTCCTTAGAACCACGACTCTTCCCTTTGAACCTTTACCAAGCGAATCTCGCGATTGCATAGCGTCTTGGTCTCAAAGGCAAGGATCCTCACCGGCTTCTCCTCGAAGCTCAAATCCTCATTCGGTGCAAAGGCTCAAAGTCCACAATGTGCGGCGGGTCGGCATATCTTGCCTCAACATCGATACATGAAAAACACTATGCCGGCTGCGATAGTAGCGGAGGTAGGGCTAGCAGGTAAGCAACTCTGCCAATCCTCTCTAGGATCTCAAATGGACCAACAAAGCGGGGACTCAACTTCCCACGCTTACTAAACCTCAAAACACCTGCGCATCGAGACAACTTTAAGGAACACATCTTTGACCAACCTCAAACTCCAAATCCAGGCGCTTGAACATCGGCGTAACTCTTCTACTGCTCACGAAGTTTGTCAACATACGAGCTCTAATCTTGCCTTTGCACCATTGGTCAAGCTACGGTAACTCGGGACCCAAAACACATCTATCACCAACCTCTTCCCGAACACGGGGACCGACAAGCGCTTACCATACAAAGCCTCGAATGGAGCCATGCAGATGAATCGTCGGCCCGATAAGCTGTTGTTATGAGGCAAACTCCATCAAATGCAGAATCTTTGGTCCCAGCGCTGCGAAATCCAACACACAAGCCCTCTTTGAGAACCAAAACTCTCTTGGGTTCTCAAAAACTCAAAACCACAATGCCATCGGTGGGCATACTTCGAACTACAATGGAGCAGGCGGCAAACCACGTCCTCAACTCGCACCAACTCTAAAGCGGTGCTACTCACGGCAAACTCGAGGGTGGCCAAAAGCTGAAACTTTACACCACGCTCTGGCTAAACTTCTCTGGAAGCTCACGGTGACAACAAACAAACTTAGCCCTTCAACAAAGCGGCCAAACAATGAACCTTCAGATTCGAAACCAAGCGGCCGAAAGCAAACTTTTCCATGCAAATCTACTATGGCTGGCCAGAAAACTTTGCTAGGCAAGAAACCACCAAAAATTCCTCTCAAGGAAAACTGAGCTGCAGGACTAAACCATC